>OW121777.1:2740265-5495265 GCA_933228765.1 Miltochrista miniata
TTCGCTTGGAAGCCTGTTGTAAAAACGTATACAGTTACCCAGGAAAGAATTACTGACTTTGTTCAGTCTACAATGATAAACGGCAAGGTTGTTTTTATGTCTGGTGTTCACATTGTGTCTATCGCTTAACTTAGTAAAACTAGATAAATTTTTCTGAACATACATAAGATTTTCAAAAATGTATTGTGATGCCAGAGTCAGAATATTTAATTCTCTAATCTCTCATTCATATACACACACCATACTTCTGTCTTACATTGACTGCCTCTGTGGCCAGTCGGTAGTGATACCGCCTGCGGGGCTGGAGGTCGTGGGTTCGATTCCCACCGGAGACAAATATTTGTGTGACCCATAAATGTTTGTCTCAAGGTCTGGGTGTTCTATGTATTATATGTATGTATTTAAAAAAGTATATCCGTGGTCTGATACCCATAACACAAGCAGGTTACTCCTAGCTTACTTTGGGATCAGATAGCGTTGTGTGAAATGTCCGTGAATATTTATTTATTATTATTTTGTATCATACACATACATAAATGATCACGCGTTTCATCCCCGAAGTTGTAGGCAGAGACATGTTATATGCCCACATTTCACTTTTTTTTAGATTTTTGTCCCAAATATTGCTTTTTCTGTCTCTATCACTCATGTCTAACTTGATTCTATACTTCAAAATTTCTACTGCCATATAAAAAGTAGCGTATATGTTATTCCAGACAAAAAGCTATCCCTCTACCAAATTTTAGACGAAACTGTTTAGCCGTTAGAGCCTTAAAGTGTAACAAACATCCACACATCCTTCCAAAATTTCGCATTTACAGAACTATATTTATCTCTTTCCCTCACACACCCCGGCTATTAATACTGATATATATATTTATTTCAATATTTGACTGCCTCGGTGGCGCAGGCGGTAGTGTAACCAACTGGTGCGCTGATGTCCTGAGTTTGATTCCCAGGTCGGACTTTATATTTGTGTCACTAATGTTTGTTTCAGAGATTGGGTGTTTTTTTAGAAGTTTATGAGTATATCAGTCGTCTAGATATCATAGCACAAGCTTGTATTAACTCAATTTGGGCTAGATGGTATTGTGTGAGACTGTCCCACAGTGTTTATATTGTTTATTATTTATCTATACTTGTCTCTTTCCCTCACAAATTCCGGCTATACTGGGTGTAACAAAACTACCTCTCCAAATTTCATGAGATGACTTGGCATCGAAAATCAAATACAAATCTATATATATAAAAATCAATGCCGCTTTTCGTTGTAATTTTATAACTCGAGATCGGGCTCACCCATCCAAACCAAATGTTTAGGCTTTGTTCGGACTATTTAGTAGATGGTTTATGTGAAGTTTGCACAAAATCGTACGAGCGGTTCTTGATTTATCACGCAAACGAAGTTGCGCGGGTCAGCTAGTATTTAATAAAAAAGGGGGGTAATTTTTTTCACTTTTTTTTAAATTTTTTTGTCGCACATTAAGAATTCATATTTTACCGCGGCAATTCGAGGTAACATGGTCGCCGTGGCAAAACAAACAGAGCACCCGTCTGGCTGTCGTTGTCGCTTTCTACTGCCGCTCAGTAGCGATAGAAAGGGTGAAAATGAAACTTTATAGGACCTTTAAAACGGCTTTACGGTTAAAGTATTCATGTGATTTTTTTTCTTCATTTTTGTAATGTTTCTTGACTGATGCCACGTCACGTGACGAAATTTGAACAGGTAGTTTTGTTACACTTTATATACTTGTCTCTTTCTGTCACACACACCCGCTATATTTCCATCTCTCTCACATCTACAGTTTGTTTCAGGCGCACACCCATTTCGTACACTCAATGCTTTCCCTACATGGAAAGTACAGCGAACTATTCAACGATGTCTTTGGAGGGGCTCAGGCATTCATTGGAGCTCTTGATAAGGTGAGAATTTGAAAAATTCTATAAAAATGAACATGTTAAAGTGCCCTTGTTAGCTACCATAATCGAAAATTTTTGAAAAAAAAATACATAATAGGGAATATGCATGATATTTTTTTATAACTTAAATGAATTCCTTACATCATTATAAAATAAAAATAATATATAAATAAGCCTTAAAATGATCAAATTATTCTTCAAATTCAAATTTAAAACATTGATTAAATTTGAGCACTTGAAACGCCACCAATATTGGCGCCATTTTGATGACGAAAGATGTCACTTGTCAATCCGTGTATGCTTGTACTGTTTGTTTGGGTCAATGACCTTTATACATATTGACGCCTATAAGTTGAATGTTGTGTGAGACAAATGACGTCACATTTCGTGTCAACCAATGGTGAACTTCGAAATTCAAACTTGCACAAACGCTTGTGCAAGTTTGAATTTCGCTCTCAGGATTTTCACTTTTAATGCAGTATTTTACAGGTTTTAACATACATACATACATAATTATTATATGCCCACATTTCACCTTTTTGTATAATTTGTCCCACGTAATAGGTGGTGAGCCGTATTGCCGTGTTTAAATGGACAGGCGCAGGTGGTGACTTCCTGCTGTTGAAATAAAGCCTTCAACTTAGCTTAACGACTGCCATTTTACTGGCAACCGGGACCAACGGCTTAACGTGCCTTCCGAAGCACGGAAACGCTCAAATAAATGTCACAAAGTGATCACATGGATAGTCACCCATCCATGGACCGGCCACAGTGAAAGTTGTTTACTGCAGTGATCGTTTACAGAACACTGAGTCCGCGGGGCCACGAGCGATTCTGGTTTTAAATAATAAATAAATAAAAAAAAACCTTTTATTTATAATTCAATGATAATAAAAAGTGGAATAAATTTATTTTTGAGGCAATATAAATTTTATGCATATTCCCTATTATTGCTTTTCAAAATTACTGTACTGCTCGTTCGCTCTAACTTTGCCGCTCGGCTCCATACTAAAGTCGAATTTTAATTAGACGAAGTAAATTGACAGCAACTAATGTCACTTCTTCATACGATGTTGCTTATTTTCTATGACGAAGTGACATTAGCTACTGTCAATTTACTTCGTCTAATTAACAATTCGGGTATACGTCTCTACGCCAGCGGCAAAGTTAGAGCGAACGGGTAGTAAATATAATATCATTTACACAGGCATGCAGTGCAGTAGTAAATTCTCGGGCACCGGGCGAATCTTGTGCCCGGGCTCCCGAGTTACTAGCGAGATACTGCGACTGTCTATTGAGAAAGCGGGCCCCTGCCAATCCGCCTGGAGGTAAGTCATAGTCCGCTTTTTTAAAAAACTTTTCTTAAATCGTTACGTTTTTTTCTTATATTGGGTGTAACAAAATTGACTCTCCAAATTTCCTCACGTGACGTGGCATCTGTCAAGAAACATTACAAAAATGAAGAAAAAAAAATCACATGAATACTTTAACCGTAAATCCGTTTTAAAGGTCCTATAAATTTTCATTTTCACCCTTTCTATCGCTACTGAGCGGCAGTAGAAAGCGACAACGACAGCCAGACGGGTGCTCCGTGTTTGTTTTGCCACGGCGACCATGTTACCTCGAATTGCCGCGGTAAAAAACGAATTCTTAATGTGCGACAAAATTTTTTTTATAAAATAAAAAAAAATTCCCCCCTTTTTTATTAAATATTTGTATTTGATATCCGATGCCAAGTCATCTCATGAAATTTGGAGAGGTAATTTTGTTACACCCAGTATTCTTGCGGAGACAAAGTTATAGCTTGACAAAAAAGAGTTAAATGTAGGCACCACTGTATACTTCATATGGCAACCCGTTAGAAAGAACCCCCAATCAGTATACAGTTGCTTATACATACTTATCATCACGCCTTTATCCCCGAAGGGGTAGGCAGAGGCATAGTATACGCCCACATTTCACCTTGTAGTTTTATGTCCAACGTAATAGGTGGTGAGCCCATTGCCGTGCTAAAATGGTCAGGCCCAGGTCGCCGCGGCCCGCAGTTGAAAATTTTCAAGCCGCCCATAAGGCCTTCAACTTGGCTTAACGATTGTCATTTTACTGACAACCGGGTTTCATTTCGAATTTTCCTTCACGACGCAATGGATCTTTTTGTGAAAGTGTTCCCTCAGTCGCCTCTTACGACACCCTCGGGAGGTATTAGGGTGGGGCGACATTTTGTATTCTTTCCCGTCGCCACACGGTTCCCCGTGTTATATAGTTGCTTATAAACGGCAATCAACACCACCAATCAAATTGTATTACTACCCGTTCGCTCTAACTTTGCCGCTGGCGTAGAGGCGCATACCCGAATTGTTAATTAGACGAAGTAAATGGACAGTAGCTAATGTCACTTCGTCATAGAAAATACGCAACATTGTATGAAGAAGCGACATTAGTTGCTGTCAATTTACTTCGTCTAATTAAAAATTCGACTTTAGTATGGAGCCGAGCGGCAAAGTTAGAGCGAACGAGCAGTACGTCATTGATTGACATATGTGATGTCATTGACAGCATTCTGACTATGTAGCCAGCATGCAAAATATTAGTGCCGTTTTTATATTTATGCCAAGCCATATTTTATTTATTTATAACACATTTGCTTGTAAAGGGACCTTGCTCTTATTTGACCAATTTCACTAACGTAATGTATCTCATTACGGCCTAGTCCGGTAATGTAAAGTAAAACGGACGATTGCGTCTAAACGAACGGTACTTTTTAAAAATCTTAGCAAAGAGTTTTTATGCCAGAAAAGTGGTCAACATTTTATAAATAAAATTGACTTTGGGAGATAAAATATAATAAACTAAACATTGAATTGTTTAATTTAATTAATTTTGACAATAAATTGTGTTAAATTTTCACAATTAAATGTGAAACCAAAACAAATAATATTAATTTACTTTATTATTAATACTGGCTGTTCTTGTGCCTTTGCCTCATAATAAATAAGAAAAAAAGAAAGCGTTGTGAACAAGTAAAATTCCGCGCGCTTTATTCTGGCTATTTTTTTGTTAGTTTATGAATGTCCCCGTTTTATTTATTTCCTTGTTTCCTCGCAAATATGTTATAAAACGTCGTATGACACACGTTCGCTTTGATAATTACAGCCTCTGCTTTCTTGTAGCTCTCGCCTGCGGCTCGGGCTAGCAATAACGCCTCGGCTGTAATTATCAACTTACCGAACTTGTATCATAATGTACTATTATATCCCTTAACAAAAATTTCAAGACTCGAGAGAAACCCCCTTTAGTAAAAAATGCTCCCTATTTTGGTGGAGTTGAGGAAGCCATAATAAATCGACTTAAAGTTCTTGTTGTTCTTGAAATCGAATCTTTTCATGTTGTGATTCTTTTAAATAGTATCGTATTTATGTAACTCCAAGTTTGTACAAAGTTCTACTCCTGTAAAACGGTGGAGACTTTACTGGAGCTTGCTATGGAGTTTTGAATTAACAATCGCTATGCGACATAGTGTGATTCATACTTAACGAGTCTTGCTTCAGTGTTAGTACGTAGGCCACACTTAACAACAAAAAAATATTTTTATGTCGCGTTACGTTGCCGCGTTTGTCTTTCATCTTAGGCATTTTTGTACTGGGTAAAAAGCATTTCAAACCTTCGCACACTGGGGCAAGATACCCTAATATGTGGCAGAAATTGCTAAAACTAATATTCGATTTTGAACTATCTAATACAGCTGGCTTCTAGTAGATAAATGCTTCGTTTTGACACTTTCAAATTGACCGATCACTTACACGCATTTCCTATTATAATTAAAGTTTGTAAGTGGTCGTGAAAGTGCGACTGATTATAAATTAAATTGCTTTTATTTCATTTGTGTTGTAGTAAAATGATTTATATAAGAAATTTGCTTAATTTTGCTATGGAACTTTCAAGTTTAGGTAAGTCGCAATATTTTAGCAACATTTAATTTGGTAATATGGTACATTAAACATATAAAACCAAGGAATACCATCATAACACTACGATTTTCACTACATTCAAAATCAGCTCAAGTTTTAGTTATGTATTGGAGTGAATTTGAGTTTAGTTTTTTTTTGTAAACAACCCATACAATATCAGCATCTCGAAACTAAAAAAACTTTTTGCTACTTTAAAAATTACAGTGTGGAAATGCACTTACCTTGAACTCTTGTTGGTAGGTAGGCGCTGCTCCCAGCTTTGCGTTCGGGGTCTTGATTCACGACCGCGAAATATGCACACAGGAGTTATAACCGTAACTCTCGAGACTGTGGCTGATGATAAGCGATGTAGCGCGATATGATGGGTAATCACAGCGGCCGATAGCGGAGCGGAGCGTTAAGAGACGGGTGCGTGCGTATCTTCCAATAGCTATGGCGGAATGTGAATGTAGGAAGCGGGCGGGATAGTGTTGCCATAGACAATACATAAAAGTAAGATGCGTTTAGTGCGTGAGTGTTGACATATAATAATTATAATAAATACCATTAAATACATAAACTAAAAAATATGTATGCGTCGGTACTGGCGCATCCAACTTCGGGGGGCTTAGAGGATTCTTCCTCTACATTGAATAAACAAAATAAAAAAATAAAAGGAATGAAAACTTATGAACTAAAAAATAATTCAAAAGCGTAGGAGTTATTGCGTGGGTAACGGGCAAAGCCGAGTTACAGGACGAATGTATTCACCAGAAGAAGTCTTAATTCTGACGACTCTAATTACACCATCCTTCCCGGGAAACACCTCTGATACAACCGCGAGTGGCCACGATAAAGGATGCGTATTGTCATCCTTAACAACAACTACTGTTCCTATCGTCACAGGTTTGGACGGCATATTCCACTTATGTCTAAGTTGGAGAGAGGTAAGATATTCTTTGCTCCAACGTGTCCAGTAACTTTGAACAATTCTATTTAATAATTGATAGCGGGTGAGTCTGTTATCTGGTAATAGGGGTTCAATGTGTTCAGCGGGTAAATATTTAAGCGGAGTAACATTAAGAAAATGATTAGGCGTTAGGGGGGTTGGATCCGATGGATCCGAAGAAAGTATGCAAATCGGACGGCTATTCAAAATGCCTTCAATTTGCACCAATATTGTACTGAATTCTTCATAGGTGAGTATTTGACTCCCGATAGCTTTAAATAAATGAGACTTAACACATTTGACATTAATTTCAGGCAACGAATTAAAATTGGGCCCGAAAGGTGGGCTGTGCTGAAACTGAATCTTATGTTGAGTTAGATATTTATTCAGATCATTTTTATAATTAGTGGACTGTATAAGCGTGTAAATTTCGTTCAATTTTCGTTTCGCACCTATGAAATTAGTGCCTCCATCGCTGTACAACACTGAAACAGGACCCCTGCGTGAGATAAAACGTTTAAAGGCAGCGAGAAATAAATCTGTACTAAGATCACTTACTAACTCTAAATGGAGCGCCTTTGTTGTGAGACAGACGAACAAGCAAATATACGCTTTATGACTTTTTACTCCACGACGCCTTATGTGAGTTACGTAAAAGGGTCCCGCGTAATCAACTGCGGTATGCACAAACGACTTTACTTGTGAAACTCTAATGGATGGAAGATCACCCATAGGTGGAGTTGTAGAACGAGGCCTAGCTTTAAAACATAAATTACATTTATGTACTCGTTGGCGAATCAAATTTCGTGCAGAAAGAATCCAATACTTTTGGCGAGTCAATGCTAACACTAGTCCAGGACCGGTGTGTAAATTGTCGGTGTGATAGTGGTCTACTAAGAGCGACACTATACGTCCTTTAGGTGATAGCAGTATTGGATATTTTGTATTGTAATTTAGTTGAGAATGAGTAAGTCGACCACCTACTCTAATTAACCCTTGTTCGTCAAGAAAAGGGTTGAGTTTTAAAATAGCCTGATTTGGACAAATTTTAGTAGCCTTAAGTGCTTGTAATTCTACCTGAAAATACTTAGACTGATCGAAGCGGACCGCATAATATTCTGCGTATTCTAAATCGTATACAGAAAGTATACCGCGGGATTTGAGAATCCTTGTGAAACGTAATACATAAACCAGTGAACGAATAAATTTTACCCAACTCGAGCAACGCTCGGCAAGTTCGTCTATCATGTGAACGTGATCGGAGACAGGTATGGTATGTGCATGGAGAGAAGCTATTTTAATTTCCGGTAATTCTGTCTTCTCGTTATGATTGATTTTATATTCCTTCACAGGCCATGCATTTATAGGTGCGGACAGCCATTTCGGCCCGTGAAACCAAAGATAGTTATTTATTAACCCTTTAGGTGTCACAGGGCGCGAGACTATATCGGCGGGATTTTCAACCCCACGAACGTGATACCCATGGGAAGCAGGCAGATATTCATTTACCTGAGCGATGCGATTAGCTACAAAAGTTTGAAACTTATGAGCGGGAGAGTGAATCCAGGTAAGGGTTACCGTAGAATCAGAGAATGCGAATATATTGTTTATTTGACACCGCTTATTAAAAACAGTGCGCACAGAATTAATTAATTTTGCGAGTAAGACCGCCGCGCAGAGTTCTAAACGCGCTAGCGTTTTATTAGAATCTGACACTTTGGATTTAGCGGTCAGTAGATTCACATTAAGAGCGTTTCCGTTCTCAGCCGTTTCTATTCGTACATAGATAACAGCACCATAACATTGCTGGCTGGCATCCGAGAAGCCTATTAGAGTAATTCGACGAGCGGATGTTAAACCTATATGTCTCGGTATTTTTATTTCAGATAAACGCGACAACTCCCTATGAAAGTGTTTCCATTTAGACAGAATGCAACCCGGGACCGTCTCGTCCCAGTCCAGTTGTAATTTCCAACATTCTTGTATAAGCAACTTCATGTATGCGACCACTGGACTGATGATTCCAAGCGGATCGAACAAGCGCGCGGTTACGGAAAGGATCGAGCGTTTAGTGCATGTTAAAGGCATGTCGATCACTATTTTAAAGTTAAAGGTGTCATCGTTAGGTTGCCATTGCATACCCACGATCTTAGTGTCAACATGAGGATCCTCATCAAACTTGACAGCGAGACAGCTCTTATGAATTGACGGGATACGTGACAATAGGGTATTGTCATTAGAGATCCACTTAGTTAAGTTAAAACCTCCAGATTTAAACATAGCGACCATTTCCCTATAGGTGTCTTCAGCTAAATCTACATTCTCTATGGAACTAACGTAGTCGTCAACATACATGTGATTGTCAGCTTCGTAAGCCGCCAGAGGATATAAAGCGCGACAGTCTGACGCGAGCTGGTTTACGACTCGCATTGCCAGGAAGGGTGAGCTGGAGACGCCAAAACAAACGCGGTTGAAATGATAGCTTTCAATAGGAGAATTGGAATCGAACCTAAATAATATTCTTTGATATGTATGATGATCTTGAGTAAGTTTCACTTGAAAATACATTTTTTCTATGTCCGCGGTTACAGCAACCGGGTACATACGCAAATTGAGAAGCAAATGAAAGATATTGTTCTGTAATATTGGTCCCGTATAAAGCAAATCGTTAAGCGATTTACCTGACGTGGTTTTACACCCAGCGTCTAAGACCACACGCGTTTTAGAGGTTTCTTTGTCAGGGCGATAAACGGCCCGATGCGGCATATAATAAACTTGAGAGTCTAGAAAGCTATTTGACACTTTAGTGAGATAACCTTGATCAATATATGTTTGAATAATGGCATTATAATCGTTGCGTAAGTTAGAAGCGTCTAACTTTTTTTCTAAATTTAAAAACCTGCGTTTGGCGATTGTGTACGAATGCCCTAGCTCACTGGGAGGGTATTTAAAGGGAAGACTAACCGTATATCTACCGGTATCGTCGCGTGAGTACGTAGACGAGAACAGCTTTTCACATGCTGCGTCGTCCGTGCTAATGTGCTTCTTATCTGGCACCTGTTCTATCTCCCAAAAGCGTTGCGTTAATTGTTCGAGAGACACATCTTGAGTGTGACATAAGAAGGCCTTGTCGGACACGGAGGAATGAGACATGCGATCGCGGGGATGCTTGTTTGCCACTAGCGAATAAGGTAAAGCATGCGCCTTTCCCATTGCGACGTATCCGAGCGTGGTTTCTATCGCGATTACTGATGAGGTTGGGGATGTAATTTTTTGCGACCCTAAAATCATGGGGAAGAGTTCATTACCTAACAAACAATCTATACCACCCGGAGTATAGTATCGTTCGTCAGCCATAGGTAAATTTTGTAACTGGGTTAATTCCGCTGTATCAATTTCCACGTTAGGCAAAAAATCTGTAATAGTGTCTATAACCCGTGCACTAACCGAATAAGAACAGCGGGCATCAAATCGCGAATATATTTTGAAATGCGTAATTCCATAAGATTGGCTTTCAAGTTGACCTATGCCTTTAATGACAGAAGGAGCGTTAAGTATGGTTAAGTGCAAACGCTCACAACAAGACTTCGTAATAAAGTTACTCATAGACCCTGAGTCCAAAAACAAACGTATACGATCCGATTTATAATTTGCATATACACAAGCAGTCGGCAACAAAACCGTGGTCGCGCTGCTTGAATTACGCGGCGGAGGGATCACAGCCGATAACGACGCGATATTGCCACTATGTGACCGCGCCTCCCGCGAGTGCGAGCGGGACGGATCATCTGCCGATGACGCATGAGTCGACATGGAATGCTCGGACGGCGCAGTAGACGCGTTTGCCTGCCTCGATGCGTTGCCGGCAGCATGATTTCTTGTTGAATTTGATGCGTTCAAATTATTTTTATAACACAGTAAACTATGATGAGACCGATTGCAAATCGAACACCTATTAACAGATCTGCAAGCACTCACGTGATGAAAACCTAAACAATTAACACAAAAGGAATGTTTACGAACTATTTCATTTCGCGTTTCAACAGTCTCTTGAATAAAATGTTGACATTTGAACAAAGGGTGAGCGGAATTATTGTTACATACGATACAATTTTTTATGTTAGAAGTATCGACTGATTTCAAATTAGTAGGGCGGGTTTGCGTAAAAAATGACTTAGGTTTATTTAAATGAGAGGCGGTTGAACTCCGCTGAGCGCGATAATCACCTTTTTGGGAATGTGATGGTGAGCGGAGCGTTTGGAGTTTGCTTTGTTCTGTCAAAAATGTTTTGACGTCACTATATGTAGGTACACTCAAATGTCTATGAGATTGTTCAAACAATTCAAGCATAGGTTTATCAAACTTGCTTAATGCTAAATGAGTTATTATGAAATCTGATAAATTTGTGATAGGTAGACGCTGCAGAGCTGCTTCAGCTGAACAAAAGTTCTCCAAGATCTGATCAGCCGATTGCCCTGGCTTCTGGTGTAACATTTGTTCTAAATAGCACGACGCCTGAACCCTGGTATCGTGGTATTTAGCCAGAAGGGCTTGCCAAATAACATCGTAATTTTGTGCGGTAGCAGCTATGCCTGAACAAACAGTAAGTGCCTTACCCGAAAGGCAACCTATCAAATATTGAACCTTTTCGGCGTTGGTGAGACGAGTATTCGTATGTATCACACTACAGAAATTTTCATAAAATATAGGCCACTTACCATAAGTACCATCGAAACCTGTGAGTTTAAGTGGGGGTAATTTGATATTAAAATTATCACTTTTCTTTTTATCGTCGAGTTCTTGTCTCAGAGTAGTTTCCGTTTGCTTTATGAAACAGTATAATTCATCAAATGTATTAAAAACACTATAACTCGGCTGTACCTGCGGATTATCTTTTAATTGTTCAATTAACAATTTATCGATAGTTTCGATGTAATCCGATCGGGTTTTATCGATAGATTGAACCCGAGCGAGAAACATCATGCGTACTGTTTCATCGGTAACCTTGAGACTTAAGTTGTACACTTCTTGAACTATGTGAAACAAACTTTGTTTTTTGTATTCTAAAAAATTTATCATGACCTGACTTTCGTCTGAACTTTTACTATGGGATTTGTCTTTAGAAGCCATGATAATATAATTGATACGAGATACGAGTATGTATATAAGTGGGTAGGTAATAGAAATATTCAGCGAAAAAGTATAAAATTCGAACAACGATCAGCTGTTAGCTTAAATCAGCTGTTTGCGGTAAAGTATTCAGAGAACAAACCCAATATGGAGTCTGCGTAACAATCAGCTGTTAATCGTTTGAATACCGTTATGTATCGGCTGCGTTGCCCAGTACCGTCACAATAAAATAAATATATGTGGGTATAAAATTAACGTATAAATATGAGTTTTATCTACGATTACAATTCGAAAGATAATATGAAATTGTAATGAAATTGGGGAAAACTACGTTAAATTTATGACGGTTGAGAAAATTGTTAATTTTGGATTGTCCGTTTTACTTTATGCCAAAACTCCTAATTACCAAAAAATATCAAAATGATTGCCTAGAATCGGACAACCGGACTAACATGGCCAGGATGGTCCAAGTCCTGGGTAGCGATAATTTCGGGGGGCGCTACCTGCCAGCGGGTTGATTATATATAGGTAAATATGATTATGATAAATAGCGTAAATGCGTTATAGAATATGAGTACTTATGAGTAATATAAAATATGCGGTGTGAAAAGATAATTAACTTTTCTAATGCGTGCGGGTGGCGTTAAATATAATATTTGCGTTGAGTATTTATGAGTAATATACTAAATATATATATGCGTATGCGTGAATTTAATAGGAAAAGAGGTAATTAATATTATTAGTAGAAAGAATGCGTTAGATGGAATATCCGGACGGAGGACCACACTTGGAATAGCACTTACCTTGAACTCTTGTTGGTAGGTAGGCGCTGCTCCCAGCTTTGCGTTCGGGGTCTTGATTCACGACCGCGAAATATGCACACAGGAGTTATAACCGTAACTCTCGAGACTGTGGCTGATGATAAGCGATGTAGCGCGATATGATGGGTAATCACAGCGGCCGATAGCGGAGCGGAGCGTTAAGAGACGGGTGCGTGCGTATCTTCCAATAGCTATGGCGGAATGTGAATGTAGGAAGCGGGCGGGATAGTGTTGCCATAGACAATACATAAAAGTAAGATGCGTTTAGTGCGTGAGTGTTGACATATAATAATTATAATAAATACCATTAAATACATAAACTAAAAAATATGTATGCGTCGGTACTGGCGCATCCACAGTGATTTTTGTAGTTTTACTATTTGATTTCCATTGTCCAACATAAATTATTTTGTTCTGGGAACGAGTTCAAAAACAATATTTGTTTCAAGAAATGAACTTGTTAACATAATGCGATGCTCGGGAGAAAGATACTTTGAAACATAATTAAATTTTAAGATTTTTGAGCTGCGAAAACGTACAAATATGATGATAAAGTTGATATTAATTTTAATAAAAAAATGACACAATTTAAATATAAATGTAGGTCAAGATGGTCAATAGCTTGTAAAATCGATGAAAAATAATCAGGATTGGCTTGAGACATCATTTCGTTTCCTATCATCACGGAAAATAAATTTGACGAATAACCGCGGCCGACCAGAAATTTCATCTGAACGTTCAAAACGGGCCAAACCGTCCTATTAACGACGTCCTGTTCCTGTGGGAATACGGGAATAAAACATAGCCGATATTCACAGGAAAGTGTAAAGAAATTTTCAAATCGGTCCAGTAGTTTCGGAGCCTATTCGATGCAAACAAACAAGCAAGCAAATCCTTCCTCTTTATAATCCTACTAACGTTTAATGATATGCCTCACTAGTGAGGAAAAATAGGATATGCAATTCGTACGCTACGTAGCAGATTTCTTACACTGGCAGCTACGAGTATATGCTGCCAGGGTGTCCAGACGGCTATTTACCGCCTGAGTTCCACAAAATACTACAAATATCTATTTTAGTTTTATTTAGCATCCACAAAAGCGATATTGCTAAACAGTGTATTTAATGCCAAAGAAAAAGGTATCCTGCCCCAGTGTGCGTCGGTCCCAGTACAAAAAAACCTAACATTTTTTTGAAGTTTCGCCTCAATACTAGCTCATTTTCCCAGGCGGCGCGGCTGAAACAGATGTAGATGATAAACTAACGGCCGCCATAGTGGTGTTCAAGTACGTAGACGATAAAGACGTTTTCCAGAAGTACTACGCGAGAGCTCTGGCGCGAAGACTTATACACGGCTTGTGTGCTAGTATGGAACAGGTCAGTGTATTGATTTTTGCTATTAAATAAAAACATATTTTACTTGCTCTTTCTTTAAATTATGATACTAGCTGATGCCCGCAGCTTCGCCCGCGTAAAATTTGTTACCGTGGGAACATTATTACCGGGATAGATTATGATTATGATTATGATTATGATAAAAGGTAGCCTATGTGCTATTCCAGACTATAATGTATCTCTGTACCAAATTTCAGCCCGATCCGTTCAGAGGTTTGAGCGTGAAAGAGTATCAAACATCCACACTCACAAACTTTCGTATTTATAATATTAGTAAGATGTTGTTTAGAAGAAATGGTCCCTTATAAGACTCTTTCGGTTGGTATCATAAAATACAGGTGTTTTTTATTTCACATCTCTCAGGTTCGATTACCGGCCCAAGCAGGGTATTTTTCAAACATCTTTATATGCAGTTTTACTTACTTTTGAAAATAAAGGAATGTTTCCTTTCAGCAAAACTTGCCATTATCAATATTAAGGGTACTTTACCTCCAACTACGGCCTTTAAATTCAATCCATATAATTATGTATATCAGTTGTCTAGATCCAAAAGCATATTATCTTGAGCAAGATGACGTTGTATAAGAATATGTCCAAAAACAGAAAAATAACCCCTCTTAGTAAAATACGCTCCCCATTTCGGTGGACAGGAGGAAGCCATGATTAATCGACTAAAAGCAGCCTGCGGTTACGAGTTCACGAACAAACTGCACCGAATGTTCACCGACGTGCAAGTGTCCGCCGACCTTAACGCGAAGTTTCAACAGCACTTGCGAGACACGCAAGCGGCTTCTACCACGGGATTTTCTATACAGGTTTGTTATTGCTCTTTGTACATACATACATACATACATATGGTCACGCCTTTATCCCGGAAGGGGTAGGCAGAGGCATATTATATGCCCACATTTCACCTTTTTGTATAATTTGTCCCGCGTAATAGGTGGTGAGCCGTATTGCCGTGTTTAAATGGACAGGCGCAGGTTGTGACTACCTGCTGTTGAAATAAAGCCTTCAACTTAGCTTAACGACTGCCATTTTACTGGCAACCGGGACCAACGGCTTAACGTGCCTTCCGAAGCACAGAAACGCTCAAATAAATGTCACAATGTGATCACATGGATGGTCACCCATCCAAGGACTGGCCATAGTAAATGTTGCTTACTGCAGTGATCGTTTACAGAACACTGAGTCCGCGGGGCCACGAGCTTTTGCTTTGCTCTTTGTAAGGACAAATAAAATCCAAAGTATTAGTATTCATGAGCTTTGTACATGTTTAATACATTATACACAAAGTACTATCATTTTAAGTTGATATTATAGTTAACTAGCTGATATCCGCAGCTTCGCCCGCGTAAAATTTGTTACCTTGGGAATTTGTTCCCGGGATAAAAAGTGGCCTATGTTTTATTCCAGACCATAATCTATCCCTGTACCAAGTTTCAGCCAGATCCGTTCAGCCATTGAAGCGTGAAAGAGTAACAAACATCCACACTCACAAACTTTCATCTTTATAATATTAGTAAGATTTTTGGTGTTTACAAGGTACTGGGTTTTAAAAAATAGTTTAAGTAAATAGTTTTCAGGTAAAAAGTTCAAAAATTTAATTTGGAAGTTTTTTATGTTCTCAAAATCAAAGTTATATTTATTTCACTGAGGCATTATACAGATGCGCTTGTAAAACGTCCAGAATATAAAACAAAAACTACCACCATTTCACAACGCGACCCACCTGAGGAGAACTGGCAAGAAACTCAGCGGGTTATTCTTTTTTTTTTGCTCTATTTACAATTTTAAAGAATCTAAAAGCTATGCATTTAACCATTTTTTTTGAGAATCCAGCAGAGCGGGTCATTTACAGGCTTCCTTATCCAACAAATAATCATTGATTGTATAGTAGCCCCTGCAGTACAATTTACGTTTGAGTAAGAGTGTGCGTTTGCCCCGTTGCCTTATGCTGCGTCCACATTTGTAACATTTTAACGACACATTTCTCCATTACCGCAGAAGACTCGCGTGTCGGCACAGTTGAAAACTGCCGCTACGAATGTTCGACATGATGACACGGCGATATGTTACTAATGTGGACGCAGCATTAGGTGAGCGTTAGGACGCGACAAGTGATGCTATGCGAATGCGACATAATGTGACGCATACCTTATCAATATTTTAAATGTTGTTTTTTTTGGGTCTCGAGCAGGAATTGAACTTGTGTCTTCTGGTTTGCCGGACCAGACGCAGTAACTATTAATAGACGGTCGAGAGTAGTGTCTCAGTGGTCGTCTGGTCCGGCAAACCAAAAGAAGCAGGTTCGATTCCTGCTCGAGATGTTGAAGGCCCTAACGGCGGCTTGTAAATTTCAACTGAGAGTCGCGGCGACCTGCGCCCCATCTTCATTTCTACACTGCACTAGGCTCACCACCTATTACGTGAGACATAAAACTATGACGTGAAATGTGGGCGTATACTATGCCTCTGCCTACTTCTTCGGGGATAAAGGCATGACTATATGTATGTATGTAATCTTAGGCATTTGCGACACGTCCATGAATACAAATCAAAGTTAGTACCACCAGTTACGCGACAACTTAGGACGCAATACGTAACAACAACCACTTGATATTTTCGCGTCGCGTTAAACAACGTCGGTTTGCCACGTTCGTCGTTCACCTAGGACAACGCCATTTTAAGGTTACCTACTTCTATATCCTAAGGCTAATCTCCATCCTAAGGTTGCCTGTTAGAAATGGCCACTGTGCGATAAGGCTACTAAATGTGAAATCAGTTATGTATAACGAAGTGTTGCAATAAAGTATAACTAGCTAACTAAGGCCTAAAGCAGTGATGTATTCTGGCAGGTGCTACAAGCAGGTGCATGGCCTTTAGGCGGCGCCATGGCCCCCCTGGCACCACCTCAGCAACTAGAGCGTCCCGCGCGATTGTTCGAGGCGTTCTACCGCGCCTCCTTCAGTGGCCGCCGCCTCGCTTGGCTGCACCACCTATGTACCGGCGAGCTACGCACGCGATACACGCCCAGGGTAAGCTCAGACACACATAGCGACAGATACAGACAGACAGACACAGACAAACACAGACAGACACAGATAAAGACAGACACAGACAGATACACAGACAGACGCAGAGAGACAGACGCAGACAGACGCAGAAGGAAGCAGACTGACTCAGATAGACGCAGACAGACGGAGACAGACACAGACAGACACAGACAAACAAAGACTGGCCCAGAAGACAGACATAGACGCAGACAGACGTAGACAGACGCAGACAGACGCAGACAGACGCAATCAGACACTGACAGACAGACAGAGACATACAGACACAGACAAACACAGACAGACACAGACATACACACATAGTGAGATGGTCCTTATGTACAGGTATGCCACATCAGTGCCACGACACCACAATGCGCTCTCCTAC
This sequence comes from Miltochrista miniata, assembly GCA_933228765.1. Lineage (NCBI taxonomy): Eukaryota > Metazoa > Arthropoda > Insecta > Lepidoptera > Erebidae > Miltochrista > Miltochrista miniata. The sequence goes on from OW121777.1 coordinate 2,757,868, forward strand.
TGAGTTTCGAGAGTGTGGACTCGTGCCCCGCGCGTGACTTGCGCGACTCTCTACAGTTGGGTAAGTATGAAATATGATTTAATACTATTTTTTAACTACTTCAATATGGTTATTTATACTGCTGGTTGATTGCACTTGGTGGAACTTGCTGCAGGACATCCTTCTATGTCCTTTTGCATCTTTTCCTTGTATCTAGACCTTTGTAAATGCTGTAAAGTGAAACCGGTCAGGTTTATAATAATAAATATTGTGAAACAGTACAAGTGTCGTTTTCACTATGTACCTCAATATGGGTTTCAAATTAATAGACAAGGATAGTGTAGCTTATCAATAGTGAAAGAATTTTCTATATCGGTTCAGCAGTTTCAGAGCTTATTCGATGCAAACTTTATAATCTATACTAATATTATAAATAAGTAAATATTGTGTGTTTGTTAAATTGTAAGGGATAATCTCGGGACCTACTGAACCGATTTTAAAGATTCTTTCACCAATAGAAAGCTGCTTATTGTGGAGTGTCATAGGCTATATAGCATCACGCTACAACGAATAGGAGCGGAGCAGTAATAGTAAATGTTTCAAAAACGGGAGAAAATTATTCTTTTTGAGAGCTTCGTTGCGTGTGCTGCGTAAATATTTATAGTTATGTAAAAAGGGTGTAGTGGGGCCCTACCAACACCTCCGGGCCCAAGTCAACCTCACGTGCAAGCTCGTGCACCTGCTGAACAACGGACGAGGCTCTGACGTCGGCGGTCCATTTCAACACGGCGATGGGCTCACCACCTGTTACGTGGGACCGAATTGTACACGGTGAAATGTGGGCCGGTATAGGCCTCTGCCTACCCCTTCGGGGATAAAGGCGTGAGTATATGTATGTATGTATGTATGTATGTAAAAAATAGGTACTATAAAATTGTTTCTACTAAAAAAGTTCTAAAAAAATTGCGCGATATCATGCGTCTATCTTTGGATTGGTGCACAATAACCATTTTAATGGCAATCAATTTTTTTCTACAATAATGGCACGGGATTCCTCTTTCATAAACGAAATTGTTCTTAAAAATAATGCGACGGGAATACACGCGACGAGAAACCTTTCTCTCTCTCTCACGTAGTATCGAATATTAACGACGAGACGCTACGGGAGTAAACGCAACGCGACGGGAGTAAATGTGACGGGAACAGGTAATACTCTCTCTTATGTGGCGTAAACGAAGTTGCGCGGGTCAGCTAGTATTAGTATAGAATAGTACATAGTATGAGCACAATCTACCCCTGTACCAAATTTCAGCCAGATCCATTCAGCCCTTAGAGCATGAACATTATCTTCACAAACTTTCATAATATTAATCTTTACTATTATAAAATTGAAGCGTTCGTGGCCCCGCGGACTCAGTGTTCTGTAAACGATCACTGCAGTAAGCAACATTTACTATGGCCGGATATGGATGGGTGACCACCACGTGGACCACTTTGTGACATTTATTTACGAGCCTTTCCGTGCTTCGGAAGGCACGATAAGCCGTTGGTCCCGGTTGTCAGTAAAATGACAGTCGTTAAGCCAAGTTGAAGGCCTTACGGGCGGCTTGAAATATTTCAACTGTGGGTCGTCACAACCTGCGCCCGGGTCGGCAGCGCGTGTGTAGCGCCTCTGGTGTTGCAAACGTCTATAGGCTACGGTTACCAACCTTCCGGTGGGCCGTAAGCTTGTCTGCCACCTAAGTAGTATAAAAAAAAATCAAGATAAATTTTAAAAATAACTGTAATCGACTAATTTAGGGCTTCTGAGTCCAAATCTATATTTTTTTCGTTCAGTCGCAATATGTCCAATTCGCAAAATGTCCAACTGTCCAATTCTCAATAGGTCCAATTCGTAATTGGTCCAGTTCGCAATTAGTCCAGTTCGCAATTGGTCCAGTTCGCAATTGGTCCAGTTCGCAATTGGTCCAATTCGCAATTGGTCCAGTTCGTAATTAGGGATCTATATGAATAATGGAATCAACATAGGTATTTTAATCCGTCTCATCGCATAATGACCTTTTCTCGAAATGTCCTTTTGTCAAAATGTCCTTTTCTCAAAATGTCCCTTTCTCAAAATATGTGCACTACAGGATTAACTCCGCGCAATCCGACTTGGATGGGTTAGGTTAGAAGGCTAAGGCGGGAGCGGAGCGCAGCGAATCTTCCGCATTAGCCTTCGTGGTTATTTTTTTATAACCACCTAAGTTACCACCATTCACTTGGTAAGTTTGATGTATAAGTATGTTTTTTATTTATTTATTTATTTATTAAATCATTGCAAATATGGGTACAGAAGTGGTTACAGGTAGTAAGTAAATATAGTTTCACCATATTTCACCGTCGTAGGCATGCAATTAATGAATGAATAGGCGGCAGAACAGGCGGTCGGATCGTCCACCCGGCGATGCCAGCGTCCTCAATAATAACAATACATAATTAAGATCATAACACACATCAAACGGTTACATATACATCATAATAATAGTTTTAAAAATACCGGAATATAAGTCAAAATGTCATTGTTATTATACCTCCTAAAGGACAGAATTAACATTATGAGAGTGTAGCAATATGCATAAATAATATAGTATCTTAAATTAAAGTAGTCAATTACAATGTCAGATAGTCAATGAACGAATAGTGATACAATAATAGAATAGAAGATGTCAATAATAATACAATTAATTTGCCTTGTCACAATGATCTACACTCTAACTATCTACTGAACACAACATACCCCATACGACTACGACACTTTATAGTGCCGTAATGACTCATCGGACAAGAAATCTTTTACGGAGTAGTAGCATTTTTTGGTTAACAAGTCACGGAGTTGCTTTTTAAATTTTGTTATCTTTGGAATGGTTCTGATACACTCCGGAACATTATTAAAAATTATTATTATTAGAATTTTATTACATTATTAAACATTAGAAATGTTATTCAGAACGATCAGTTAATAATTAGAATTTGGGGTGGTTGTGTTTAGGTGGTTATAAAAAAATAACCACGAAGGCTAATGCGGGAGCTCCGCTCCGCTCCGCTCCCGTCTTAGCCTTCTAACCTAACCTATCCAAGTCGGATTGCGCGGTGTTAATCCTGCATTGCACATATATGAGAAAGGAAATAAAAAATATATGAGAAAGGATATTTCAAGAAAAGGACATTATGAGAAAGGACATTTTTACTTCGAGCTGAATCTCGCCTCGCAGAAGGTTGTCAATAACGCCTCCGTAATCAAGCACAACTCCATTTTACGAACTGGACCAATTGCGAATTGGACATTGTGAGAATTGGACGAAGTGAGAATTGGACAATTTGCGAATTGGACATTGTGAGAATTGGACAATTTGCGAATTGGACGTTGTGAGAATTGGACAATTTGAGCGCGCTGGACATTTTGCGAATTGGACATATTGCGACTGAATGATTTTTTTTTCTTCGTGTCTGTTTGTTTGTTTATTTGTTCGGTGTTAGAGTAGAATTCTGTATCTTGATCATAACTGTACTATTAGGATTTTGTAGGTATTTTTTCAACTAAAATAACGCTGTATGTTTCATTAAAATCGGTTGAGCGGAAATGATAATACAGCTTGACCTATGTTTTAATAGCAGACCTATGCATTGGACAGGTCACAGTCGATTGGTTTTTAGTTAAAATCACCTCGCGAACGAAGTTGCGGGCAGAAACTAGTATTATATAAAAATCCTGAGATCCTGAGATCCAGATTGCCTCTGTGGCGCAGTCGGTAGTGATACCGCCTGCAGCGCTGGAGGTTGTGGGTTCGATTCTCACCGGAGACAAATATTTGTGTGACCCATAAATGTTTGTCTCAAGAGTCTGGGTGTTTCTATGTATAATATGTATGTATTTAAAAGTTTATAAGTATTAATATCTGTGGTCTGATACCCATAACACAAGCAGGTTATTCCTAGCTTACTTTGGGATCAGATAGAGTTGTGTAAAATGTCCGTGAATATTTATTTATATATATTATAACATTTGTTCATGGTCCTTCGAGCCGGATCTATAGGTTCAGAATATGATAATTTGAGTTTTAATTATAAATCATCACAGTTTTTTAATAATACTAATGTGGCAGACAACCTTACGGCTCCTCTCTTTTCCCCCCCTCAGGAGGCGACGCGTGGTCCCGCCACCTCCGCCCCCTGCTGGACGCGGGCCTCCTGCTGGCGGAGGGTGACGTGGGCGTGGGCGACGCGGCGTCGGAGCCGGCGTCCGACGCCGCGTTGTCGCTCAACCTCGCGTTCACGTGCAAACGGACCAAGTTGCGTTTGACTTGTGCGAACGCGCCTAATCAAGGTATGTGACTTTACTACCCGTTCGCTCTAACTTTGCCGCTGGCGTAGAGGCGTATTCCCGAATTGTTAATTAGACGAAGTAAATTGACAGTAGCTAATGTCACTTCGTCATAGAAAATACGCAACATTGTATGAAGAAGTGACATTAGTTGCTGTCAATTTACTTCGTCTAATTAAAAATTCGACTTTAGTATGGAACCGAGCGGCAAAGTTACAGCGAACGAGCAGTAGTTTCAAATTATCTTCTTTTTTGGTTAGATTTATAACTTTTTCTGTGTATTTTACCCCCTTTTCTGTTTGATTTACCCCATTTTATTAGATGCTAGCGGCCCGCTCCGGCTTCGCACGGGTATACAGTATTACTCCACTATTTAATGGATGTTATTATACATATAAACCTTCCTCTTGAATAACTCTATCTATTAAAAAAAACCGCATCAAAATCCGTTGCGTAGTTTTAAAGATTTAAGCATACAAAGGGACATAGGGACAGAAAAAGCGACTTTGTTTTATACTATGTAATGATTTATCCTATTTTTTTAAACTCGCGCTTCACTGCGCTTTATCACTTTCCAACACTGTTGCACATTGTCGAACCTTTATGTTTAATAATCCACCATAAATTACACATTATCACTCAAAAATACACTAGTTTTGAAAAATTATTACAGCGAAATGCAACGCTTGTCTGAAAGTTTCCCGCCGAATCCAATCCGTGCCTTACAGTTCTATAATTATGTTGTCTCAACAGGTTCCTCATCAGGCGGTAATTCCACAGCCGACGTGGGCGAAAGTGTTGCCCACTGCGACGACGACCGTAAAATGTACCTCCAAGCCGCTATCGTTAGGATTATGAAGCAGAGAAAGGTAAGGGTCATGCTGTGGTCATAAGGTCAAATGGGGGTCATAGAGTCAAATCAGGGTCATAGGGTATAATGGGGGTCACAGGATCAAATAGAGGTCATAGACACAAATTGAGGCCATAGGGTCAAATTGGGGTCACAGTCAAATAGGGATCATAAGATCCAATGGAGGGTCACAGGTCAAATAGGGATCACAGGGTCAAATAGGGATCACAGGGTCAAATAGGGTTATAATACTATAAACGAGTAATACTAAGGGTATTACTCGTTTTAGATCTAGATATCTGTTAAAAGACATATTATTGGGGTCAAAAGTGGAATGGAAAAGACAAGATGTAAATTGGGATTGACAGACTGCCATAGGCTGATTTGATAGTTGGAAATAACATAAAAGCACAGTTTAGTAGATTTTTGTACCACCAAGATAGCAATAAACCGTTATAGCCCATGAACGTTTGCAACACTATTCATGAACTCGTGGACATGAACTCATGACCTCATATTGCTAGCTTAGGTAAATAAGGAATTTGTAGTTTGCGCCGCGCTTGGTCGTAATATCATCAAATTTTTTTGATATACTGATCATACCCGAATTCTATAGCAATTTTATATAGGGTCATATTGGGCTCAATTTGAGAAGCAAAGAGATAGATCTTAATAGTACATTGTAATTTTAGATCATATTGACTTCAAATTGACTGGCTTCTTGATCTACTGATTATAATATCTGTATCCGAACGTCGTGGGTTCGATTCCCACTCAGGATAAATCTCTTTGATTTGTTTAGTGTCTATAATGAATTGTAATTTAAAAGTATGTTTATCAGTCGCCTAGATCCCATACCAAAAGCTTTTATAAGCTTAGTTTAGGCTAGACGGCGCTGTGTATAAATATAACTCAGTATTTATTAATATATTCATTCAAAACCATTCTTCCTAGGTCCTCAGACACACAGAGCTAATACAGGAGGTAGTGTCTCAAGCCCGCGGGTCATTCGCGCCCTCTGTAGCTATGATCAAGAAATGTATTGAAGCACTCATCGACAAACAGTACTTAGAGAGAGCGCCCGCAGCACTCGACACCTATAGCTACGTCGCGTAGTGAATTTTGACCCCCGAGGGTCAGTGCGGGGTCACACGAGGGTCATGCGGGGGTCATATTGCCACGTTATTTTCTCTCACGCTCTAGCTGTTGCGTTGCAAATCTGGCAGTCAATATAAAAGCAATAAATATGGTGATAGTGTTAGTTTGTGACCTATTTTTATGAATAAAATAGGAATTAATGTATTTTAATTTTTATAGTCGATAGGGGTTGAATTCCGCAATAGAGTTGGAAGTGTAAACAATTTATTTATATTAAAATAAAAAGTGAACGGAGTTTTACTAAAATTTATTAGAAATATTTTAGATTTTTTTTGTAAAATTGTGTCATTGCTTTTCAGATCTTTTTCTCATATTATTTAGTAATTTATGTGTATCATTTTTCCTCTTCTTTCTATACAATCTATGATACGCTTTTTAGTTTCACCACTCTCGATACATCAATACACATAGTCACGCCTTAATCCTCGAAGGGGTAGGCAAAGATATAATATACACCCGAATTTTCAGATTATTTTTTGTCCCATGCAATAAGTGATGAGCCCATATTTGTGTTTAAATAGACAGGCGTAGGTCAGACTACCATCTGTTTAAATTTTTAAGCCACTTATACATTTAAGTTCTATACAAGCACCAATTAGAGATCGTTCAGATGGAACCCTACATACTAAATTCGCTGAGGCTACGCACACATAGACAACTCATTCACAGACACTAGGCACACATAGACAACTCATTCACTGACACTACGCACACATAGACAACTCATTCTCAGACACTACGCACACATAGACAACTCATTCACAGACACTACGCACACATAGACAACTCATTCACAGACACGAGGTCAGGCGGTCTCAACCGAATTTTCGATACTGCGCGCGAGTGTGTGTAGCAGAGGGTAGGTGTGAAAAAAAGTACATATATATGAGTTTGCCAGCTGTACTATCTCTAATTTGTGACACAAGTCTTGTGAAATTCCTCTTAAATGTATTGTTTTAAAATATCCAAAACGAGAATCTTACTTTACAAAATGCCCCTCGCATAACCGCTCGTCCTGTATAGTAATATTATAACTTAAGTCAATATTGAAATAACACCATAAATATATTATAACAAACACAAAAACAAAAACACATGTATGGTAACCACTGAACCTTAGAAATGACACGTGCGTTTGCGGTTCGATTGGCAGAGCATTGCCCTGTTGGCAAGTCAAGAGTTCAAGTCCCGTCATTTTAAATATGGCGTCCCAAAAGTAACTCGTCAAACTTCGTGAGATGGCTTGACATCGGAAATCAAATACAATTATGTAATAAAATGGGGTTAATTTTTTTATTAAATGAAAAAGTTCGCACATTATGCATTCGTTTGGTCACTTTATATATAAAATACTAGAGGACGTCACGCGGTTTTAACCACGTAGCTCCCGTTCCCGTGGGAATACGGAAATAAAATATACCCCATATTCACTGGAGAGAGTGTAGCTTTCCAGCAGTGAAAGAATTTTTCAAATGAGTTTAGTAGTTTCGGAGCGGATGCAAACAATTAAACAAACAATCAAAACTTTCCTCTTTATAATCTAAATATATATAACTCAAAGGTGACTGACTGACTGACATAGTGATCTATCAACGCACAGCCCAAACCACTGGACGGATCGGGATGAAATTTGGCATGCAGGTAGATATTATGACGAAGGCATCCGCTAAGAAAGGATTTTGATTAATTCTACCCCCAAGGGGATAAAATACGGGAAACGCGAACGGGAACAAATTTTACGCGGGCGAAGCTGCGGGCATCAGCTAGTATTAGTATAGATTACGAAACTGAATCAAGACATGTCAAAAAACCAGACTCTTGCAGAAGTTAAGATCCGATTTGGTGACCACACCAACGTATAATTGCCGTGTGCGTACATCGGTCTTTCCAGATCCGACAAAAACCGGATTCGGCGGCACGTTTTGTAAACGCAGCGTAATTTTGAGGGCAAGTGGTTACCCTACACGCGATATCCTAGAGACTATACGCTTTACCCTCCAATAGGGGCGATTTTAAAATTTGTTTTAATAGTTTTTAAAGTAAATAAACAATTATGTGCATGAATTCGCCGCTAGATGACACTGGTTGGTTTTTATAAGCACTGAGTACTCTTGGCAAAAAAGAGTAGAAAATATTCCTCGCGACATTATGCTGTTCATATGAAAACCCTGAGAAAGAACCATTTTTATTTTACGGTAAAATATACTTCATTTATTAACTGACATTAATGACGTTTTTGACAGCACTTTGACAGTTTCGTTTCTATAATTTTTTGCTCAGCTGTAATCTGAATAAATGTAAATTTAGAAGCAATAATTTTAACCAAGGTGAATAAAGATATTTAAATTTCATTTCATGCCACAACTCAGCGGTAATGCGGTGTAAATTTGGTCGAGTGTCGGTAATACAGATACATGATTGTTTTATTACAAACTGAACGTTGAGTTACGTAGTAACGATTTAGAAATCTGTGGTTGAGTGCAGTTTATATTAAAAACTGTTTTAATAATATCTTAATATTAAATTATTATCTCTGGTTCAATGAAATCTGTGGTAATACGGTTTTTATTGGCGCAGTCGGTGACACTCATTCATGATTGTATAATTTGTAAACTGAGCTTCGAGTAAAGTTTATATTAAAATATTTTGCAAAATTTCTTCATATGAAATCGTTACATCCTGATTCTAATTTGTGGGAATATGGTGTTTATCAGTTTGTGTGGCGCAGTCGGGCACATTCATAATATATTTTCAATTGAATTTAGATTTTTCATCATGTATTTTTTTTATACTGAGCGTCTGCGACGTTCATGGTTAATTATTAGAATCCATTTTGAAATCTCTTTATGTCAAATGTTTATCTCCTGGTTTACGAGCTGATCTACAAACGTACAGCTCAATCCGTAAAACGGATTTATAAGCCCCGCAAGTTGATATTGCGCTTGGCGGCCATCTTGGTGACGTATGTCCGTCGAGCCGTCAGTACTAAAAAAAATACCGTACGCAGCTTCGCGAGGCCAGCGCGCGCTCTCGCTACGTCACGATGACGTCACTTAGCTGTCATTATGACAAGGTTCCAGCGCAATACCAACTTGCGGGACTTTTACCTTAAAATTGGACTAAGTTACTTGCTGAGAGTTTTTTTTGGTTCTAGTGTTAATAAGCCTCGCAATGTTTAGTGTAGTACTTAGAGCGTCAACGAGATGGTGTTGTTTTTTACCAAAAATATGGAAAACATAGAAAAATATACCAAATTACAAAAAAATTGCTAGCCATTTTAGCGAAGTTAAAATAAAGGGTAAGTGTAAAGAAGTAAAACCCGCGCGAATTATTGAGTTATTATGGCGGAAGTATCCATTGATTGGATATTTATACAATGCCACTTTGAATAGTGTGTGACGGGGATTCAAAATTAGTCGTGTAAAGCCAAGGGGCAAAGCTAGTTAAGATAAAAACAAATAAACCATTTTCTCTCAAGAGATAAGCAGGGGCGAATATTACGCCTACACTTTACAAAACCAGTGTCAATCGCAGGCATTATTTGTAAGTACTTCCAAATATCACTATTAGCAATAAATAATACTAGCTTAGATAACATATATTATATATTGTATTGCGAGTTTTGTATATTTTTGTCAAAATATAGATAATAATGTAATAAAGCGATATTAGTACAAGGTTATACTGGTTAGAATTAGCCCCAGGTAAGCTGTAACGGGGCTGTTTTATCGTTTTACTGTTTAAGTCGTGAAGTTTTGTAATATAGCTATATTAGTGCGCAGTTCTCATAGTTACAATTAGCCCCACATGGGCCTTAAAGGGGCTATCTTTTTATTGCTTAGCTTGTCTAAAGTTATTGTAGTGCATAGTTTTAAAGATTACTACAATTAGCCCCAAATGTGCTAGAAACAAGACTATTTTATAGTTTTGTTGGCAAACGTGTTCTCCCAATTTAAGTTATATTTGGGGTCTTATTATTAGGAAAATACAAAAAGACCTTAATACATTGCAAGTTTTAAATAGTTTGATCATGTTACGTATAATGAATGGAACCCTAATTCCCTTGAAATACCGGTCCAAATAGAATGTGTAGAAATACACAGCGAATTCTATAATAAGTTGAGCTTAATTCTAATGATGTTAAGGTAAGTTTGCCTTTCATTGAACTTAACGGTAACAATGGGGCTAATTGTAACTACTGTAGGGGCTAACTGTAACACACTGCATATAATATTGTGTAGCGATGTCCGTTAATAAGGTCGTCGGCGCACATGTTGATTTAAATTCAATAAACGCGTTAAATATTGATTTTATTGTAATAAAAAATTAATACATTATAAGGAGTGGTTTTATTTTTGGTGTGCGGTAAAGAACTTTCAACGGCGTGAGCTCAATATTATAAAGTAGGGGAGGGAAAGAAACCTGCCTCGCGCACCCTCGACAGTATGTATGACTAGCGGACGTCACGCGGTTTCACCCGCGTAGTTACCGTTCCCGTGGGAATACGGGAATAAAATATAGCCTATGTTCACCGCAAAGAGTGTAGCTTCCCAACAGTGAAAGAATTTTTCAAATCGGTCCAGTAGTTCCGGAGCCTATTCGTTACAAACAAACAAAAAAACAAATCTTTCCTCTTTAAAATATTAGTATAGAAGTATAGATATAGATAAGTTCTCGTAGTTCCTCTCCCGCCCCTCCTTTATTAATGTTCTAGGATGGATTTTCGCCATTCAACGCCTGATTGCAATGCAGATTCATGCGTTCATTCTGGAGCTGAGACTTGAGCATTTCGTGTATACACCAGAGGTGTCTGTTATACAACAGACACCTCTGGTGTGGCGTGAAAAACCTCCTTACCTAATGAACGGACACCTCTGGTGTGGCGTGAAAAACCTCCTTACCTAATGAGGTAAGGAGGTTTTTCACGCCACACCAGAGGTGTCTGTTGTATAACAGACACCTCTGGTGTATACACGAAATGCTCAAGTCTCAGCTCCAGAATGAACGCATGAATCTGCATTCAGTAAGTATATGAAGCTAGGGATGACCGTAAAGTCGACGCTGGGACAGCCTCCCGAGGAGTCCCGATCTTCATTCGTGTGATCGATCTTGATTTGTTTTTGTCAATCTTCATTTTTTTTGTCGATTTTCATTTGTTTTATCGACCTTTTGTTTTTCCGGCCTTAATTTGTTTTGTCGATTTTCATTTGTTTTATCGACTCTCATTTCGTTTACCGATCTTCATTTGTTATGACATTTAGATTAATGTGAATAAGTCAGTGATTGATAAAATTAAGTATGTTGATGGTGACACTATAATTATTGATTGGTTACATGTACCTATTTGTTCGGTGTTTTGTAATTGATAAATTTGTTGTGTTGTTGCTGGAGTATTCACGGACGCATAATATTCTACACAAATGTATTTTGTTCTGAATAAATGACTTATGACTTATGAAAATTAATTAATTAGTTAATAATATTTTATTATAAAGTGAAAAAACATATTGAAAGTTTCTTTTTTGGATTCTTCATTATTTAGGAGGTTGTTTTACCTAACTTTACCACACAGGTCAGACGGCTTGGTACAAGGTTTTATTTGACCTAGTCCATTATTTAGCAGGTGAGGCTGAGGTAAATGAAGTTCAGCAGGCTAGTGTACATATGGTCACACCTTTATCACACAAGGGGTAGGCGGTGGCATATTATATGCCCACATTTCACCTTTTTTTAGAATTTATCTGCGCAGGTTGTGCTGACCCATTGTTGAAATTTTCCAAGCCGCCCAAAAGGCCTTTAACTTGGCTTAACGACTGCCATTTTACGGGTACCGGGACCAATGACCTAATGGGGTGTGTAATGTTTGATATAATAACAAATGCTCTAATTTCACTTGAAATAACGTTCATATGTTATAATTTTCACATGCTATAATATCAAATAACCTAATTTCATATGATCTAATGTTTTATATGATATAACCTTCTTTTGATATATCTAATAACATTTAGTATAAAGTTCATGTTAGGTATATAATTTTCAAAATGCATAATATTCTTTTAATATAACGTTCATTCAACCTAATGTTCTTTTGACCTAACTGGTCGCTACTTCTGGCTGGTTTATAAAAAAAATAACCACGAAGGAGATGGCGGGGTCTACGACGCGACCCGCCATCCGCTTCGTGGTTATTTTTTTCTCTCCCTTCTAACCTAACCTATCCGAGTCGGGGTGCCCTAAAGTCCAGATTGCATCCATATCCTCCTGGTAACAATAGTTGGGTATGTCAGATGTATAGGGTATAAAGCGAAGAACAAAATTCTAAATTATATTAAAAGTTACTTAGAGATTATGAATATTATAGTAAATGAATAATATACTAAATGAATTAAGAAATGTTCATTATATCAAAAGAAATTAGGTAAAATTAAATTATAACTACAATTCATAATGATAACTGATCGTTATATTAAACAAAATTATATTATGTCAAGTGAACTTACATTTTTTGTTATTAGGTATATCAACCGTAACACACGCGGCCTAATGTGCCTTCTCGCAAATCCAGGACAAATAAATATCACAAAGTGGTCACATGGTGGTCACCCTATCAAAGTGCGACCATTGTGAAAGTTGCTTACTGCAGTGATCGTTTACAGAACATGAGTCCGCGGGGCCACGAGCTAATGTAGTAATAATAATATTATGTGAACAAGTCTATGAATAAAGTTTCAAATTAATTGGTATGCTAACTTATTCATATTCAAGAAAAAAAAATGTTTAGAGGGGATTTGAACTTATGAGATTGTAGCCTTACTAGGTAGGGTCAAGTGTTCAACAATGAAACAGTGGTACACAATAAAACATAGTAATATTTCCAAAACGCGTCGTTGGCAGTTATTGCAATATATCGCGTAAGGACACTCAATAGATACCACCGGCGTATCCCAGTTTGCGGCGGCACCGCGTGAGAAAAGACGCGTCTGCGGCTCATTTTTACTATTTTCGTCAAAAATTGAAGTATTTCTGGCTATCTTTAAAGATTTTTCATTATTTAATGGTTAGGAATATTATATTTTTTATAATTATCCTGCATTCTACATGTTTTGTAGATTATTTTGGCATTTATCATTTGTTTCAAAGTTACAATTTTGTGAACATAAATTAAAAGTTAGTTAGATAAACCCTAGGTAGTCAACAATGAAACAGTTTAACAATGGACACAATGAAACACTGTTTTATTGTGTACCATCATAAGATATCTATATAAATCTAGATTTTTATTGGTTGATATTGTGTAACCTTATCTATTAAAATTTGTTTTTATTTTAAGATGGCGCGTAACAAAGCTGTAAAAAGGACGAGGGGCGTATTGCTTACCAAATGGCAAAAATTAACAATATTCGATATTCTGTTAGCTGGGAAAATGGCTGGAATCGAATGTTTACGGTCTTATAAATCAGGGCATGCAGAACTGTCATTAAAAAAGCCTGAAACATGCAGCATGGCGTCGTGCCACTGCATTTAACGTAGAAACGGACTGCTCTTTCTTTAATAACTACCTACATTAAACAAAATTTGAATTAGGCACAGTTTATTTATGGTGTTTCATTGTTGAATATATGGTGTTTCATTGTGTACGCCTCTAGGGACACAATGACACAAATCCCATTTCTTAGTTTTTATTTCTTTGTCGATTCAAATCACTTTATTTAAAAAATCTTTATATGACATTCGATACCCAATCATATTAACTACATGCCTGTAAAATTATAGACTTCTATCAGCAAAAACATAAGATGTACGAGGTTATGAACTTTTAGTGTTTCATTGTTGAACACTTGACCCTACTAATGAATATAATTATTATTATTATCTGTGCTACTAAGTAGGTACCTAGGTCACGGGTTAAAATTTCGTCAATACCAAGTTTAGCATTACCATATTTAGAGATAGTACAATACTAAATTCGCTGAGGCTACGCACACATAGACAACTCATTCACAGACACTACGCACACATAGACAACTCATTCACAGACACTACGTACACATAGACAACTCATTCACTGACACGAGGTCAGGCGGTCCTCAACCGACTTTTCGATACTGATTTTTGCGCGAGTGTGTGTGTGGGTAGGTGTGAAAAAAAAGTAGGTACATACATAAGTTTTCCATCTGTACTATCTCTAATTTGTGGTATTACGAGTCTGAAACGGTTTACCAACAGTCGATTGGTCCATGAACCTAAAAAAAAAATTGTGTAGCTACTTACCTACTAGATTCTACTAGACGTCACTTGATTTCACCCGCGTAGCTCCCGTGTCTAAATAGCCCTTCAGGAGTACTATCGCATTCTAAAAAGAGGGTTTTTTTAGATTTTTTTTTATATTTGGCTTATATTTGCCGCCGTTCGATGGAAAGTCACAGCGACATCTAGCGATTGGGGGCCACCACAGGGTCGCTTTGTAGTCTTACAGACTGGGACTCTGTAAGACTACAAAGCGACCCTCAAGTTGGCGGGTATACTACGCCAAATCGAATGCAAAATAATCGAACATCCAAATACTCGAACGTTCAAAATATGGAACGTTTAATAGGTATATCGAACATTGATATTGTAATCTTCGATATTTTGAACGTTCGATATATTGAACGTTCGATATTTTGAACGTTCGATTATTTGGCATTCGATTTGGCGTAGTAGGGTTGGCGGCCCTATGATGTGCCTCTTCACGCTCCGCTTGAAGAACCCAGGATTGTAAGAGGAGGGAAACACGTGTGCAGGCAGGTCGTTCCAGGTTCTTATGGTTCGACACGGTCACCCGTAGACCTATCTATGCTATCCAAAAATTGTAGAAATTTTTATTTCCTACAACTTTGCCATACAACATTTTTCCATAGGACTTGTAGTTTTGTCGGAAATCGAGAAAACCCCTTCTCCCCCCTTAAAACCCTATTTTTTTTTCACTTCCCGACCTCAGATCGCCCGTAAATTATTTTTCATGCTATTTTTGTCACATTCTCTTCCTTTTGCAATAGGTTTCATTCTACAACTATTTTTTTATATTTTAAAAGCTATCTGCACTGGTCTATGACGGATGGTGTAACAGGAGATAGGTACCTACTTATTTTATTTAGGAAGTTGTCGTTGTATACCTACAACAATTTCTCAAAATCAGAATATGAAAAATTTATTGTTACCGTTCCTGCGTTTGCCGCCTCCGCCCGCCTCCGTTTGTAAAGAAGCGATGCATGTACCTATCTTGAAATTGTTCGCTTCCTTTTAAGCATCTGGCAGGCATATAACTGAAGTTAATTTCTGATATGATTTGAGCAAATACCATAATTATTTCTTGTGAAAAGAGTTAAATAAGTTGGAGTGTTTATAATTTGATAGGTAGGTATTTATGTAGGTATCTACTATGGTCTAGGTCTCTAGGTTCATTAACTGAAAGTTTACATTGGTCGCCCTCTGAATTACCGCCCGGGCCATGGGCTCCGGCTGCCCCCCCCCCCTTGTATCCGGGGCTGAATAAACTCACCCGGGGATAGTAGGTATATAGCTTTTCGACAGTGAAAGAGTTTTTCAAATACGTTCGGTAGTTTCGGAACCTATTCGTGCAAACAAACAATCAAAAAAGATGAACTTTATAATATTAGATAGTAATAATAAGTAAGATAAATAGATAAGTACAATTTGAGCTTGCTGACGTAAATTCAAATTAGCTAACCAGAATAACAATGATTTTATTTCTCATAAGGTTACCTTTTAGTACAGGATGTTCGTTAAATGGCGTTTTACCCGTGGGAATCCTCGACTCATCACAGTCTACAACTCGATTTACAGTAGCCTTCTCTTCACGCTCTGCTTGAAGAACTCGTGCTTGTAGTCAGTGGGGTAACTAGACCGTCCGGGGCCCATGGCAATTTTTCTGAGATGGGGCCCCCTCAGTGAAAATCCTAAAGATACGTAAACTAATAAACCAATAAAATATTTGTGTGATAACAACAAAAATGTTTGATGAAAAGTTTGAGACTTTCCGATGTAAGTATAAATAAATAAATAAATATTTGTGAACATTCACCCACAGCATCATCTAGCTAATATAAGCTAGTGCTATAGGATCTAGACGACTGGTATACATCTAACTAATATTATAAATGTGAAAGTTTGTGAGTGTGGATGTGTGGATCTTTGATACTCTTTCACGCTCGAACAGCTGAACGGATCTGGCTGAAATTTGGTACAGGGATACTTTATAGTCTGGAATAAAACAGGCTACTTTCATCCCGGGAACATGTTCCTACGGGGAGCGGGAACTGGAACAAATTTTACGCTGTGGAAGCTGCGGGCATCAGCTAGTACTTATACATATATTTCTAAATACATACATATTATACATAGACAACACCCAAACTCCTCAACAAATGTTTGTGGATCACACTAATATTTAGACCGACCCGGGAATCAAACCCAGGACCTCCAGCGCGGCAGGCGGTATCACTACCAACTACGCCACAGAGGCAATCAATAAGTTCCTAATAATAATATAATGCGAGGCCCCGGCCCCGGCTCTGCAGTTGTCGAAGCCTGAACGCTACCCAACTATCGTGTTACCCCCCCGGACCAACACCAACCATGTGGAGACCTAATCGCGTCAGAGCTCGCTCCTCCGTTAGTAAGCAGGTGAAGTGCTTGCAGGCGAGTCTCATAACAACCAAACAAACTATGAAATTCTAGATTTCTTTTAAAATATGTTGTCAGGCCGGGGCCCCTTCAGGTCGGGGGCCCGTGGCCTATTGCCACCCTGTAGATATGCCAATGTATTTTCTTCACTGTATGATATGGCTCGACAAAGAACGATCTTTCGAATTTGAGCCATTTTAAGAGAATCAGGTGGGCAAAAAAGCAGGTAAGTACTTTTTAAAAACAGGTCTTGTTTGACCCTAAGATTGGCCTACCTATAATGGCTATAATTATATCGAAGTGTGCATACTGTACATTCCACAGACACAGCCACACAGGCAAGTATTTCGATTGCAAAATGATCCTTTTTTTCCTTTGCGCTCGGTAAGACTAATTCGCAGTACGCCTAACTCGCGTTATGACTAGTCAAAAGGAGAAGTAGGCATATCGCGAATTAGACCTACTGCGATGTAGGCCAACAGCTCAATAGGTCAAATAATAACTAGACCTACTGAGATTTAGTCTTAAGCCTCTAAAGTTGGGCTAAATATTTACATGTGGCATCGAGGTCAGCCCTCCTGATGGAAGGCGGTCACCGTATTCTAAGGACATTTGCAACGCCATGGTGAGGTGAGTTTTTATGCTTAATGTCCGCCGACGTAGGGGTGGGAGTGGGGATGAGGGAATGGATGTGAGGATGGGAAGGGTGGAAGCGACGCCCTAGGCACTCCACTGAGTTCCCCCTAGCGATGCATCCCATTGCCGGCGTCAGAGCGCCTTCGCTCCTCTATAAAAATTACCCCGAATATTATTTCGGGGTAATTTTTATAGAAGTTTTCTTCCTCGCAAATCTGTTGCCAGACGAGGTTACGGCTCGGCCGAATGATGGTCCCCATGGGACCGTGTACTTCGCCACTGATAGCTCAGTGGCGAAATACTCGTCGCCCTAAGAGTTCTCCGCTAAGTACGCGCTGCATAACAGAGCGCATGGCGGAGAACTACAAATCGGCCATAAAGGTCCCCCCTCCTTGGTGGACTACTGGCCATGGGCAACGACGAACGTGCGCCTCGCGCGAAGCCCACGTCGTCGTCCATGTTACCAGGATGCACCACGTGGAGCTTGTCCTTCCCAGCACCCCTCCTTCCGAGGCCTTACCCGGGGCTCACAACCATAGGCTATTGGGCGTTACGAGAGCTTTTTTAGTCGGTAGGAGTCCAGCATAGCATCCATGATGGATTTTCTCTCACGTTAAAAAAAACCTTTGCGCTCGGTAAGACTAATTCGCAGTACGCCTAACTCGCGTTATGACTAGTCAAAAGGAGAAGTAGGCATATCGCGAATTAGACCTACTGCGATGTAGGCCAACAGCTAAATAGGTCAAATATTAACTAGACCTACTGAGATTTAGTCTTAAGCCTCATAAGTTGGGCTAAATATTTACATGTGGCAAAGAGGTCAGCCCACCTGATGAAAGGCGGTCACCGTATTCTAGGGACATTTGCAAACCCAGAGTGAGGTGATTTTTTACACTTAATGTCCGCCGACGTAGGGGTGGGAGTGGGGATGTGAGGATGGGAAGGTTGGGAGTGACGCCCTAGGCACTGAGTTCCCCCCAGCGATGCATCCCATTGCCGGGCGTCAGAGCGTAGGATTCGGGGTAATTTTTATAGAGGTTTGAGCGTTTCTTCCTCGCAACTCCAAAGAGCCACCGTGCATTCATGATGGATTTTCCCTCACGTTAAAAAAAAAGTACCTATAGATAACATGAAACTGGTATTATTCATTAAATCGTCAAAATATCCTTACAGCTGCATGACAACGATTTCATCTGTGTACAAATTAAGAATTCAACTTAATTAATATTTTAGGCATAACACGATGTAGACCAACTAAGATTTAGGTATATGCCGAAGTAGTCCATATACGAAATAGACCAACTGCTATATAGGCATACAGCTAATTAGGCTGAAAGCGAATTGTAAATGACATTTAGACGTAACGCGAGTTAGGCACACTACGAATTAGTCTTACCGAGCGCAAAGGAAAAAAAAGTAGGTATAGATAACATGAAACTGATATTATTCATTAAAAAGCCAAAATATTCTTACAGCTGCATGACAACGATTTCATCTATGTACAAATTAAGAATTCAACTCAATTAATATTTTAGGCACAACGCGATGTAGACCAACTAAGATTTAGGTATATGCCGAAGTAGTCCATATACGAAATAGACCAACTGCTATATAGGCATACAGCTAATTAGGCTGAAAGCGAATTGTAAATGACATTTAGACGTAACGCGAGTTAGGCACACTACGAATTAGTCTTACCGAGCGCAAAGGCTTTTTTTTACGTGCGGCAAAATCCATCATGGATGCTGAGGCCGGACTCCTACCGACTAAAAAACCTCACGTATGCAAAATGATCCTTAATTCACAGGCATGGTAGTTCAACAAAATGCCAGTGGAGTTTGGTGTATTTTACAGGTATCAAAACACGTTCACGAGAGCTGAAGGACATTAATATCGTCGCTGCGCCTGCTACAGTCGCTCAATATTATTGAGATTTTTTTGTGAGTTCTCAGTACCACTCCACCGTCATCATCGACTCTTCGTTAAAAAACATGAATTTTCTTGAAAATGGTAGATAGGTACTTACAATGTTTTAATACCAGCTTTAAAACTTTGTAAGTACCTACCTACCATTTTAAGAAAATTGCGCGAACTGATGAAAGCCTTTGACTAGATAAAGTTTATCTAAGTAAATAGAAAAATTGTGCATGCCTATGGATTTTTTGATGTACCTATAACTATCAAAGTTCGACGCAGCGGATTTCCATTCCATGTCTCATTCACTTTTATTGCAATTTCATCAAGAGGAACACCATTTATAATATCAATGTATTATCTCGTAGCTATTTGTTTGTCTTAGGTAATTTAAATTCATAAAGATCACAGGTCAGGAATAGTGATCATAAAGAAAGTAAAAACATGTTTTCATTCGATTGTGAAACGAGGGAGATGAAACCTTTGTCGACTCTGTGTTAAACCAAAAGGTCTTTTGATAAAACTTAAAATACCGCGGATTAATTTGGCTTAACATTTTTATTGTGTTCAAGAGCAGGTATGATATTTTTGGATATTGTTTCTGCCTGTTTGAGCCTTAAACAGGTAAAAAACAAAGACTGAGGTTGGAGGAAAAGTACATTATATTGATGATGGCAACTCCTTCATTCCCAGTAGTTCCGCGGCAGTTGTTCCGTGGCGGAACAAGTGAGACTTTAAAAGAAACAGTAAGCTTTAAATAAAAGTATTTTACTTGGTCTTTCTTTGATTTAAAATAATATGTTGCTTAGAAGAAACTGTTCCTTACGAAGGATTCGTTCGGTTAGTATCATAAAATACAGGATGATTTTTTCCACATCTCCCCGGTTCGTTTCCCGGCTCGCGTAGGTGATTTTCAAAAAAATATTTAACTGCAGTTTTACTTCTGAAAATAAAGGAATGTTTCCTTTCAGCAATATTTGCCATCATCAATATTAAAAGGGTACTTTTCCTCCAACCACGGTCTTTAGTTGCCGCATATAAGTATAATCTTATAATTATACTAGCTGACCCTCGCAACTTCGTTAACGCCACATAATGTGCACGAAAGGAGAGGTAATTCTTCATCAGACTCGTCAAGCACTGTGTGAAACGGCCCTGTTTGCTTAATCATAAAAGAGCTTAAAGATTAAGGCTATTCTAAAACAATTCAGTCCACGCCTTCGGCGCGGACTGGATTATTTTACAACAGCCTTAATAATTAAGTTTTTTTTATGTTTAAGCCAACACGCTCGTTTAGATTTACCCTCTCATTCAAAGGAACCCTTGAATTCTAGGTTTGGCGTAAGTTGAGATGCTTCTAATTTCTGAACTACAAACCCCTCAATCTTGAAACTTGGGTCGAGAAATTCTTAAAGTACTCCCTTTCCGATACTAAAAAAATATTTGAAATCGCATCACGCGTTGAGAAATTGCAACTGAAAAACCATTTAATCTTTCATCCCCTCTCCCGCAGGAACCGCACAAAACTTCGGGATCAAAAGTATCCTAAAACCTTTCTCGGACTATAAGCTCGGAATGTACCAAGTATCATTAGTTTCGGCGTGATACTTATTCGGAATACAGACAGACAGACATGAAAAATTTAAATTGGATTTTCGGCTTCAGTATCGATCAGAGAACGCCCTACAATTAAAATTTTCAAAATATCTTTCATGTACAGACTCTCGACCCTCTACAGTTTTATTATATGTATAGGTTGGGTGTAACAAAATTGACTCTCCAAATTTCGTCACGTGACGTGGCATCAGTCAAGAAACATTACAAAAATGAAGTAAAAAAAATCACATGAATACTTTAATCGTAAATCCGTTTTAAAGGTACTATAAATTTTCATTTTCACCCTTTCTATCGCTACTGAGCGGCAGTAGAAAGCGACAACGACAGCCAGACGGGTGCTCCGTGTTTGTTTTGCCACGGCGACCATGTTACCTCGAATTGTCGCGGTAAAAAACGAATTCTTAACGTGCGACAAAAAATTAAAAAAAATGAAAAAAAAATTAACCCCCCTTTTTAGGGTTCCGTAGCCAAATGGCGAAAAAAGGAACCCTTATAGATTCGTCATGTCTGTCTGTCTGTCTGTCCGTCCGTGTGTCACAGTCACTTTCTCTGAAACTATAAGGCCTATGCTGTTGAAACTTGGTAAGTAGCTGTATTCTGTGAACCGCATCAAGATTTTTATATTAAACTAGAAAAAAAGCAGTTAATTTTGGGGGTCCCCATACTTAGAACTCAAAATTTTTTTTTCATCATACCCGTACGTGTGGGGTATCTATAGATAGGTCTTCAAAAATGCTTTAGAGGTTTCTAACATCATTTCTTTCTAAAGTTAATAGTTTGCGCAAGAGACACTTCCTAAGAAGAAAATTGTGTCCCCCCCCCCCTCTAACTTCTAAACTAAGAGAATGATAAAACTAAAAAAAATATATAATGTATATTGCCATAAAATCTACCAACGAAAATAGGTTTGAACGAAATCGAGTTGGTAGTTTTCTTTTAATACGTCATAAACCGCAATTTTCGCCGATAAAAATCACTACCACTGCGAACGTGTTAAAACATCAATGAAAGTTACAACGAACTACAAGAACTTTTATATTATGTTACTTGCTGCTAGGGAACCCTTCATGGGTGAGTTCAACTCGCACTTGGCCAGTTTTTTATTAAATATTTGTATTTGATTTCCGATGCCAAGTCATCTCATGAAATTTGGAGAGGTAATTTTGTTACACCCAGTATAAAAATGAATCGCAAAATGTGTTGGTAAGCGTATAACTTCAGAACAGGTGGACCGATTTCACTAATTCCTTTTTTTGTTGTGTAAGGCATTGTCAGGAGTAGGTTCTTATGAAAGAAAAAATATTGTATTCCCACGGGAACGGGAACTACGAGGGTGAAACCGCGTGACGTCCTCTAGTTATAAATATATAAATCTATCTCTCTTTCGTAAGTGACGTATACGAAGATGCACTGGTTCGCTATTGTATAAATATTAGCAGAATTGGTTTTCAAATTTTTTAGGTTACAATGTCAGATAATCAAACCATGGATATTGCGGCAGCGGAGGTGTTGAAGTTTTTGTCGTATCAGAAACCAATGAACGACGTGATAGACCGCGGGGATTCCGCTATACAGGTGTTTTACCAAGACGCCACTGTGTTTCTCACAGGGGGCTCTGGGTTTCTCGGGAAACAACTCATCGAAAAGCTATTTAGGTAATCATCTTTTTTGTAGAGAAAAATTATTATGGCGCTTTGGGCATTTTTAGAGATGGGAAAGCTTAAACTTGGGGCACTATGCAACGGCACTTTCGGAGTGCCGCTGTTTTCCTTTCACCCGCCTTATGGAAAACCAACACAAGATTTAGATAATAGGAGGCCACCCTCAAAGTCCACAAAATTTTTCCGAGAGAACAGCATGAAATTGGAGTTATTAACTATCCAACCTCCTGAATTTATCGTAATTTCGATGAGAGTTGCAGTAACTTTTCTTGCCTCGGTCATTGCTGTAGATCCTGATTCACAGGAGTCACAGTAATGGGAGGATCTTCCAAATGACTTTTATATGACAACCGACATCACGGAAGATAAGGTTTTTAATTTAGATTGTATGCAGAGTATGCGTTTTAAAGTGGCAATGGGCTGGCCACATCTGCAGGAGAACCGATGGTTGATTTAGCAAACGAGTTTTGGAGTGGAGAACGCGGCTTGTTACTTGGTACTTACATGGGGAGTAGGACGACCTCCTCCAGATGGACCGAAAACCTGGAAAATATGCCAGGAAGGGACTAGATGCGGAAGGAGCAGGACCATTAATGTAAATTGGGAGAAGCCTACGTCCAGCAGTGGACTGCTTTGCTAGCTCCGTACGTTGATATTGCGATTGGCGGCCATCTTAGTGATGTATGTGAAGTCGAGCCGACGGCGTAGTCAGAACTAAAAAAATACCGTTCGCAGGTTCGCATGGTCAGCCCATATTTGCGCCACGTCACGATGACGTCACGTAGCTGTTATTGTGACAAGGTTCCGTCGCAATATCAACTTGCGGAGCCAATATTTTATTTGATTGATTTCTTTTGATTGTTGTGTCCTAAGATCGACGGACTGAGGGTTCGTCATAATTCTCTTTATTTTGTTCTGTAACGATGTTGACGACGATTAATAATTCGCAGATCATGTACGATTAAGAAGATGTATCTATTGAGCAGGTCAAAGAAAGGAAAAACTATTGAAGAAAGATTACAATATATGCTTCGAGATCCTGTGAGTATGAATATTTATCTATATAGGAGCTAACTAGCTATGTCCTCCAGCTTCCCTGTTACTTACTTTGCTTATATTGACGCTTACCCCCGAAAGACACGCGATAGCACCCGAACCTCCTAGGCATTGACTAAAACCACACGGTGCCCTATCTGCCCAGGGTCCGGAATCCAGGGTATGCTCCCGGAAGAAAACCTCAGGATTCCCGTAAGTCAGTTAAATTACTATATTTTGCCATCAGGTTTTCGACCTGGTTCATGAAAAGAAACCCCAATTCGCCGAGTGTATAGTTCCCGTGGAGGGTGACGTGGGAGACATTAGACTTGGACTTAGCGATGATGCTTGGACCAAACTTACTGAAGAGGTAAACAGAATAATTTATATACCTAAACTTTCGCTCGTAATCCGCAAACTCGGCGTTCTGTAAACGATCACTGCAGTATAGTCCATTCACAGTTATATAACCTCTGACTGACAGCTTGTCAATCATTTCCTGTGTGTTGGCATAGCAGTAAAGTCCCCCAATGAGTGCCAGCCTACGACATTTTACCATTATAGTGGAGATAATAACATCCAACCGTTAGCACAAAGAGTTTTGTTTTTCATGTCATAATATACTTAACTTTACAAAAACAGTGCTCTTATAACTATACTATTGGATTTGAGACTTATTTTTTTTATGAATATCTGAAAAGAAACTTATCGGGGTAACACAGCAATCAAGATAGGCAACCTAAGTGCTAGAGGCAATACTACCCGTTCGCTATAACTTTGCCGTTGGCGTAGAGGCGTATACCCGAATTGTTAATTATACGAAGTAAATTGACAGTAACTAATGTCACTTCGTCATAGAAAATACGCAACATTGTATGAAGAAGTGACATTAGTTGCTGTCAATTTACTTCGTCTAATTAAAAATTCGACTTTAGTGTGGAGCCGAGCGGCAAAGTTAGAGCGAACGAGCAGTATATCTCTGAACGGACTATACTACCCCGCACGTTGATACTTGATATTGCTGTTGGCGGCCATCTTGGTGACATATGCGAAGTTGAGCCGTCAGTACTAAAAAAATACCGTTTGCAACTTCGAAAGGTCAGCCCGCGTTCGCGCTACGTCATGATGACGTCATGTCCTGTAAATGTATGTTATGAAATTTGCAGGTAGATCACATTTTTCACTCAGCAGCTTCAGTTAACTTTGGCGATCCCCTTAAGGACGCCATTATAACCAACGTACGTGGTACCAGGGAATTGCTCGTTTTGGCCAAGCATTGTAATAAACTAAAGTAAGTAATAGTCTCTTACTACCCCGGGTTCTTTAAGCGTAGCGTGAAGAGGGACATCATAGGGTTCTTAACTCGAGAAAATAAATATTCACGAACATATTTCACACAACGCTATCTGATCCCAAAGTAAGCTAGTTCATCCGTGATCATGGCGCTTGTAACAGCGCCGAAATATCGGATACTCAATAAAAACGTTACATGGTAAATATCCCGTTAATAGTTATAAAATGTATAGGAATAACCTGCTTGTGTTATGGGTATCGGACTACGGATATTAATACTTATATACTTTAAATACATACATAACATACATAGAAACACCCACACTCTCGAGACGAACATTTATGGATCACACAAATTTTTGTTTTCGGTGGGAATCGAACCCACGACCTCGTGGTCCGCAGTCGCACATTTTGAACTCTAAACCAACGAGGCAGTGTAAGTTTGTTTGCTAGGATCAAGTTAAGCGAGTCGCTATACACTTAGCAACTATGCACCACAAAATTAAAGATAGTACAGATGGAAAAATCAAGTATGTACTTTTTTTTCACACCTACCCTCTGCTACACACACTCGCGCACAAATCAGTATCGAAAATTCGGTTGAGAGCGCCTGACCTCGTGTCTGTGTATGAGTTGTCTATGTGTGCGTAGCTTCTGTGTATGAGTTTCCTATGTGTGCGTAGCTTCAGCGAATTTAGTACTGCTCGTTCGCTCTAACTTTGCCGCTCGGCTCCATACTAAAGTCGAATTTTTAATTAGACGAAGTAAATTGACAGCAACTAATGTCACTTCTTCATACAATGTTGCGTATTTTCTATGACGAAGTGACATTAGCTACTGTCAATTTACTTCGTGTAATTAACAATTCGAGTATACGCCTCTACGCCAGTGGCAAAGTTAGAGCGAACGGGTAGTATGTACTTTTTTTTCACACCTACTCTCTGCTACACACACTCGCGCACAAATCAGTGTCGAAAATTCGGTTGAGAGCGCCTGATCCCTTGTCTGTGTATGAGTTGTCTATGTGTGAGTAGCTTCTGTGTATGAGTTGCCTATGTGTGCGTAGCTTCAGCGAATTTAGTATGTAGGTTTCCATCTGTACCATCTTATTTGTGTATGCACTATGCACATATACCACAGGGCGGAAAGTCCATGCAAATGATTCGTTTTGAATTCTTTCACCTACACTAAAAATACGTTATGTTTGTACAGAGCTTGAATGTGTGTGTGACCACTAAGGTTTAGCAAACGTTCCCTCAAAATACCCTCCAACTATAATGACAGCTGTGGCGGGGGTGGGGAAGCTTGCTCAGTGGGGGGCAGGGAGTTGCCTATCTGTATGTAATACTAATAGATTTAGAATTTTTCATGCTAATACTATTATAATTATCTTTGCTTATAGTGTGGCGCAAAGAGCAACGCGACTTGTAAAGGCGCGCGTTGCTCTGTGGTGTGGCCTTATTATTACCTTTTTGCAGGAATTTCGTTCACCTATCTACAGCATACTCATGTGCCACTCTGGACAACTTGAACAAAGATATCTTCGAACAGTTCTACCCGGTCCCTCTGTCACCAGACATATTGATATCTATCGCTGAAGAGTTAGATGAAAATAGATTGATTAGGATTACAGAAAGGTGAGTAAATATTCATTATCTTGGTAATAGAACGAGCAAGCGAAGCTAACGAGAGTCTCCGATTCGACAGTATGGATTTTGATTTCGTCTTTCGTCTAACAGTTGAACGGATCTGGTTGATATTTGGTACAGCGATCGATTATAGTCTTGAGTAATACATAAAGGTACTTTTATTCTTGAAGGAAGGTTCCCATATGGGAAGCGGGAACGGGAAAAGAGTTCTACGCAGGCGGAACTTCGGTCGCCATCTTGTTTATTATAACATTTCACTGCAGATTAATAATGGTGTTATATTTTTTTAGTTTAATCGCCGGTTGGCCAAATACGTACCTATTT
This sequence comes from Miltochrista miniata, assembly GCA_933228765.1. Taxonomy (NCBI): domain Eukaryota; kingdom Metazoa; phylum Arthropoda; class Insecta; order Lepidoptera; family Erebidae; genus Miltochrista; species Miltochrista miniata. Next base: position 2,785,036 of record OW121777.1, read on the forward strand.
ACAAAGGCGGTGACAGAGGATTTAATAAGATTAACAGCTGAAGAGTTACCTATATGCATTGTGAGGCCTCCCATAGGTAAGTAACATGAGATAGCCCTCCATCACTTAGCCCATGACGGCAGCCTGACGTGAGGGATTCACGCACGCCCCCCCTTAAAAGCGGGAACACACCCGAAACCCCCAAAACGCGGGATAGCACCCGAACCACCCCTTGGGCGAGGCTGCAGTGGTGGCTGTATGTCTGTTGGGAGTCCTGGGACTTCCTTCCGAGGGCTTACCCGGGACTCCCAACCATAGGCTATTGGGCGTTACGTGAGGTTTTTTAGTCGGTAGGAGTCCGACATAGCATCCATGATGGATTTTCCCTCACGTTAAAATAAAAAAGCCCTCCATCACCTATGGTCATTTCTGCCTCACGGCACAAACTGAACAAGATAAAATAGCGCATACTGATTCATTGGAGATTGACAAGAAACGCTTTAGGGACAAGACATACAAGAAATGCTTTAGGGTCTGTAAAACGGTAACATTATAAAATTAATCATCTACAATTCATTTCATACACAATCATAAAATATTGTGTTGCTATTCTGAAAATTAAACGGGGACGCATTGAAATGACAGGAAACATTAACTTGAAATGATTCATTTTATGGTCAGATGGTACCTACTTTGTGGCGTGAAGAACCGCCTGACCTTTTTATACAGGACTCCAAGATACCGCGAGGCCAACCAGCAACACGCAGCCAGCTTTTATTTTTTTTTAAAACACGCAGCCAGAATTACATCTCTCATTTTCGTTACGCTAAGAGACGTCTTTGACAAGGATGCATTTTTGACCTTAGAAGGAGATAGCTTCCCAACTGTGAAAGAATCTTTCAAATCGGTTCTGTAGTTTTGAAGCCTATTCGATGGAAACAAACAATACATTTTTTTCTTTTCATAATATTAGTATAGATATAGAAGTAGGTATAGATTAATCTTATTTGCCATTTTGCAGTGACTCCTGCTCACAATGAACCTGCACCAGGTTGGTTGGACGTCGCCTCGGCTACTACCACTGTGAGTGGTGTAAGTATTTATTTTAATCCCTCGATGTTAAAAATAAGGAATATTTTTTCTTTTTAACCCACGTCAAACTAAGTTGCCTGTAGATGGTGCCTACATCGCCCCAAGCAAAGACTTCTATATAAACTGAGGTAGACGCGCCGTACTCTACCAAACGAGATCAAGAGAAACGATTTCAAAAGCAATCCTCAAACACACACTGTTAAAGTGGCAGGCTAGCTGTCACTCTGAATGGAAACACCTTGAACTGTTGGGATGACTAAGATGTTAAATAAAACTCAAACTTGTCACCTGATCTATTGTAATTGTTCGAAAGTAGTAAAATGGACTAAATGATATATTACATACTTGAAGTGTCTAACAATATCGCCATCTAATTTCGAGATAACGCCATCTATCGAACATCAAGTAAAACTTTTTACAATTTGTTAGGCTGTGTTTCTATGTTCATTGAACTATGTACTGAACATACCGCCCACCAAGGGCATACAGTGAGGATATGCCCTTTTTAACAAGCCTATGCCCGATTTAGACTTATTACTATTACGATAGACACATAAGTTTACAATGTTAATAAACCGTTACAAATAAAAATAATAAATAGGTAAAATGAAATAACAGCAAGTATTGTTAATTCAAACAAATAAAAATAACAATAAATTAATCATTTGACACAGGTAATACACATAGTTTTGATGTTGGCCTTTTCAACACTGAAGACTTTGTGCGCAGTGTGATTACACGAGTAATGTTGTCGTGCCCGGGGTGTTTTTGCTCAATTCGTCCAAGTAGCCAACGGCTAGGTGGCAGATTGTCCTCCTTCATCAAAACTACATCACCGATTTTGGGTTCGGGCACTTGGTTTGACCACTTATGTCTATGTATAAGGTTGGACAAATATTCCGAGGACCATCGGTTCCAAAATGATTGTAACATTTTTTGCACGAATTGCCAACGCGTTAAACCATTGATATTTGAATTTTCATACGGGTAGTCAGGCACGTTGATCATTGGCTCCCCAATGAGAAAGTGCCCGGGTGTTAATGCCATCGGAGCACCAGGGTCAGTCGTGTCTATTGCATTGATTGGTCGCGAGCTTAAACAAGCCTCCACTTGTGTTAATAACGTACTTAGCTCTTCATACGTAAGGGTAGATTCCCCTATGACGCGTTTTAAGTGGAATTTTGTGGATTTCACCCCCGCTTCCCATAAGCCCCCGAAATTAGGCGCGTGACTCGGAATGAAGTGCCACTCTGTACCCTCAGCTTCAAGAAGAGTTGCTACTTTGGACTGACTCGAAGTAAACTCTTGCAATTCCTTGGAAGCTCCAACAAATGTGGTACCGTTGTCGCTCCAGAGCTTTGCACAGCGACCACGTCGAGACACAAACCGTCTAAAAACAGCCAGGAATGCTTGCGAGCTCATATCACTTACTACTTCCAGATGGATTGCACGGGTGCACATACATATGAACAGGCATATGTATCCCTTATAAGCGTGATGTCCACGACCCTTTGTCGTTCGTATAGAGATGGGGCCAGCATAGTCCACACCGCTATGTAAAAATGACCTAGCTGGTGTGCAACGAATGGTCGGTAAGGAACCCATAAATTGGTTTTGGCTGGTTGCTCTAAGTCTTACGCAGCGGATACATTGTCGGACGTGAAATTTAACTTAATTTTTTGCACCTATAATCCAGTATCCAGTTCTCAAATAAGTGAGCATAAGTCGCGGACCTCCATGCAGGGTTTTAATATGCGCATCCGCAACAATAAGCTTTGTTAGATGAGATGAACTTGGTAAAACTATAGGATGTTTAGTTTGTTCTTCTAATTGAGAACATTCTATCCTGCCTCTGACTCTCATTACATTGTTTTGGTCGAGGTAAGGACACAACGACTTAAGTTTGCTCTTTCTTGGAACTAATTCTTTATTTTGTAAATTAGCATATTCTTCTGTAAATACGTCTTTTTGAACTTTTCTTATACACGTTTCTAAAGCCTTCTTAATTTCATTTGTTTGTATATAAATAGTTTTGACCGTTCTTTCCTCTATTGACGAATCGTCGGCAATACGCGACAACTCTGAGGAGTCTTGACAATGATGAAAACCGTTCATTGATTGAATTATCCGGGACTACAGCTAAGTGTGATTTTACCGATTCTTCTAAATTTGTAGCAAAATCCTTTGACCTGTTATAATTGATATGATTGTCTTTTAGGAACAATGGTCCGGATAACCATACTTCATATTCCACAAACAAACTAGGAAGTAAACCTCGGGACGCACAGTCTGCCGGGTTGTTTTTCGTAGAGACATGATGCCATTGATTAGGTTTTGTAGTGGACAAAATCTCAGCAGTACGGTTGGCTACAAACGTCTTCCACCTGCTTGGATGGCTATTAAGCCAAGCTAATACTACTGTGGAATCCGTCCAGGCAGTATTTTTTTCGGGTGGAACGTTCAAAACCTTTGCTGTTTCTGCTAGAAGTTGTGCCAGTAATACGGCTCCACACAACTCTAATCGAGGGATACTTACCTGCTTGATAGGAGCCACACGAGTTTTAGATACAAGTAAGGAGAGCTGAATCTGGCCCTTTGAGTTGGTATGTCGCAAGTAAACCACCGCTGAATAATCTGCCTTTGATGCGTCACTGAAACCGTGAAGCTCCAGCTCGTCAGTGGAGTAGGTACCCAGCCACCGAGGTATACGAGCTTTAGAAAGGAGGGTAAGCTCCTCGCGATAATTACACCACTCCTTTACAAAATCAGAAGTTAATTCTTCATCCCAGCCAACACCTGAGAGCCATAGTTTCTGAATAAATATCTTTGCTAAAATCACACATGGTGCTAACCAGCCCAATGGATCGAAGAGTTTAGCTATTTCCGAAACTATGGCCCGTTTCGTCACCGGAAATGGTTGGTTTGATGGAAGATTGACTGCATACTGGAATACGTCTGTATTTCGATTCCAGGAAATACCTAATATTTTAACAGTGCTGTCCAGTTTTATTTGAATTTTATCTACGTTTACTGTGTCTTCAATATTTTTGACTGTTGATTGAATAAATTTTAAAATTTCACTATTATTAGTATTCCACTTTTGCAGCTCGAATCCACCTTTCTTTAGTAATGCTCTAGTTTGTTTAATTATTTCGATCCCTTCTCCCACACTGTCACAGCCTGTCATCAAGTCATTCATATAAAATGAATTTAAAATCTTATCAAAGGCAAGTGAATAGCTTTCTCCTTCGTCATAGGCAGTCTGATGAAGTGTGCGTACAGCAAGATATGGAGCTGCAGCTGTACCAAAGGTGACGGTGAGTAGCTCGTAATCTTGAACTGGCACTTCAGGATGATCTCGCCATAAAATGCGCTGAAAAATGGTGTCTTCATCAGCCACTCTCACCTGGCGATACATTTTTATAATATCAGCCACTAGACCAATCGCATGACGGCGCCACCTTAAGATAGTGTGCCGCAAATCGGCTTGTAGTGTTGGACCTACCATTAAAGTATCGTTCAGCGATATACCTTTATTATTCTTCTCAGACGCATTGAAAACCACTCGTACCTTTGTAGTCGTTTTGTCTTCTCTTATGACAGCGTGGTGGGGCAGGTAAATTGCTTCGTCTCTTTTCCTATCGTTTTTCTTCACTAACCTCATATGACCTAACTCTAAATATTCTTTAATGACTTTGGAATACTCTTTCTGTAAATCTACATTTTTTCCTAATCGCCTTTCTAATGACCTAAATCTTGCTTCAGCTATCCCTCGCGAATTACCTGCCTTGCATGGAGGATCAACATCGCGGAAAGGAAGCCTTACAATATAGCGACCGTTATCAGATTTTTTCGTTGTTCGTTTGTAGGACTCTTCACACTTCTCCTCTTCGGGTGATAACAATTGCTTTGCTCTAAATGGTTCCTCTAATTCCCAAAACTTCCTAAGGAGTTCGTCTTCATTGATCTGAGCGTGCATGACAGTTACACTTCTTGATCGCAACTTATCATCTTTGGCAGTATTTACGACACCAGACAGGACCCACCCTAAGGTAGTGCTCTGAGCTATCAAAGTGCCCCAAAGGGCTTTTGACAATACCTTCCTGCATAATGTAGCCGTAAATATCTGCGCCTAACAGAAGGTCAATTTTGTTCGGTGTACTAAATTGTGGGTCTGCGAGATATAAACCTTTAGCCCCAATCCAGTCAAAGTTAGTAGTGCTAATTTCTCGTTCTGGTAGATACGCGGTTATTTTCTTCAACACATAAGCGTCCAAATGTAGGATAAACCCTGGATCAGCGCGTGACTGAATAGTCACTTTGGCCATGTATTTTGTGATGGTAGATCGGTTATTACCTAGCCCAGTGGTGGGCAAACTTTTTTAACGGGGGGCCAGAAAAATTAAGAAATTTCAGATGAGGGCCAGAAATATAGAAAACCGGCCAAGTGCGAGTCGAACTCTTGCTCAGAGAATTACGTACAAAAAACGAAAAAAAAAGACACATTTTTTGTATGGGAGCCCCCTTCAATTTCTTCTTTTTATCTGTTATTTGTTGTTATAGCAGGAACAAAAATATCATCTGTGAAAAATTCAGCTCTCTAGCTGTCACGGTTCTTGAGAAATAGCCTCGTGACGGACAGACGAACAGATAGATGAATGGCGAAGTCTCATGAATAGGGCCGTTTTTACCCTTCGGGTACCGAACCCTAAAAATGTATTTTGTGCTGAATTTTAATCATAAGATATAAAAAAAATACAATAAACTTACACACTTGCACCAACGTTAAAAATTAGAATTTAACTGGTATTTGCAAGGCCCTGCCATGCAATGGTAGGCGTGTAGGACGTAGGAAATTGCTTCTTATGTGCCATAATTCAAATGCAAGTTCGTGTTGTGACGAAGTAACTTTAGCAGCGCTAAAAGGTGTTCTACAGTAAGTCGGTTTGCGATTTGTTGTTCAGCAATTTCATAGTCGAAAAAGTCTATTCGCTTCACCGTCTTCACCTGTGTGTTTATTGCTCTACAAAGTAGAATCTTCATAATACTCTTGGACCGTCAAAATACCAGGTGCCGAAGGACCGCCGGCGGGCCGGATTAAATACTTCCGCGGGCCGGAGCTGGCCCGCGGGCCGTACTTTGCCCATCACTGACCTAGCCCATTAACAACTTCCTGTATAGGAATTCTTTTTAATCCTAGTAGTTGCACTGTCGCCTCTGTAATAAAACTAGCCTGAGAACCTTGATCCAGCAAGGCTCGGACTATTTGCTGATGACCCGTTTTGGACTTGGCTTTTACTAGCGCAGTAGCTAGTAAAACCTGTCGTTGACGGGGTACGGGCACAGTGTCTGTAGACAAGCATGACACGATGGGCTCATCACATTGATTGTTGGTAGTGTGCCTATTAGATGGTTTGGCAGGCGCATCACCGCTACTATTGTTAGAGTCATCCACTGGATGTAAAAGCGAGTGGTGGCGTTTCTTACAGACTCTACAAGTGGTAGGCTTTTTACAATCATAAACAATGTGATTGCTCCCCAAACGGGTGACCTCCTAGCGTACGTAACGCACACCTGGGGTGAGGCTATGGAGAGGCACGGCGAATCTCTGGCTATTGGCCTAGACATCGCTAAAGCCTTTGATAGGGTATGGCATGCGTCGCTTCTTTCCAAGCTGCCGGCATATGGTTTATCGCCTCAGTTATGCCGCTGGTTGGCCAGCTTCCTGCACGGGCGACGTATACGGGTCCTCTGTGATGGTCAGGCTTCCTGCTTTTTGCAGGTAAATGCCGGGGTACCACAGGGATCGTTATTGTCCCCAACTCTCTTTCTTCTGCATATCAATGACATGCTGTCCCTTGGGTGCATTCATTGTTATGCGGATGACAGTTCTCTGCATGGCAGCTATTCTGGCCGCCCAGCGGAGGGGCGTTGTGACGTGGACGAAAAGAGACGGCAACTCGTGGCGGATCTCGACCGGGACCTGGGTCGCATTGCCCAATGGGGTTCAGACAACCTGGTCGAGTTCAATGCCAGAAAAACGCAGGCGTGTGCGTTTACAGCTAAGAAGTCCCCATTCCTACCCCTACCCTCTCTTCAGAGCATTACGGTTCCACTAAAGGACAACCTGGAGATTCTCGGTATAGACGTCCGGCGTGAGCTCAATCACAAAAACTCGGTTTCCTAAATAAGGTGAGACGGTACTTCACGCCACATCAGAGATGTTTGCTGTACAAGACGCAGATTCGTCCCTGCGTTTAGTACTGTTCTTACCTCTGGGATGACTCCGCGAGGTACTTGTTGGACGCACTTGACGCTATGCAGAGACGTGCTGTCCGAATAATTGGTTGTCCTGAGGTGACGGGAGGCCTCGAACCGTTGGCGCAGCGAAGAACCGTAGCGTCCTTGGCTGCCTTCTACCGAATGTATCACGGCGAATGTTCTGAAGAGCTCTTCAATCTGATCCCACCATCACCTTTCCGATCCCGAACAACGCGTGCCGGGCAGAGATGCCACTCATACACAGTGGAGAGAATCTTCGCCAGAACCGAGCGTTTCAAAAGATCGTTCCTCTGTCAAACTATAAAAACTTGGAACGACCTGCCCGCACACGTGTTTCCCTCATCTTACAACCCCGGGTTCTTTAAGAGGAGCGTGAAGAGGCACATGACAGGGCCGCCAACTTGAGGACCGCTGTAAGAAGTGGCCCCTAATCGCAAGATGCGCCACGGCTATTCATCGTGGCGACGTCAATTTGGCGAGCTGAATATAAAAAAAAAAAAAAAAAAAAACAATTGAAGCAAAGGTTCTGCTTCGACACAAAATCTCGCCTCATGTCTGTGCTCTGCTTTGCAAATTTTTTGCAGAAGCAAAGTTTATGTGATGCTTCAGAACAGTACTCACAACGTCTAGAGGATGTATTCGCAACCAATATAGCCTTAGAACTGTGACGGACCGACTCTTTACCTTGGTGACCTATAGACTTATTTGGCTCTATGAACTCTAACGCGCGATATCGATTTTCTACAAATAATTTAAATTGTTCAAACGTGGGCAAATCGTTACCGTTAGTGGGACCAACACTTAATTCCCACTGCTTTCGAGGTTCAAAATCTAATTTAGAAGCTACTATGTGAATAATAATTATATCCCATGTAGACACATCCACGTCCAAATTCTTCAGAGCATTCAAACAATCGTTGGTTGTGTCGAACAATTCTTTCAGACCAACACCTGACTCGGAATATAAACGCTTTTGGGAAAACAGACGTTTCAAAATGCTAAGTAAGTACTTTTTATTATTATAGCGCTTTTCTAAAATGTCCCTACACTGGGCATAATTAGCGTCGCTGATAGGGGTATGCCTAATCAACTGCTCGGCTTCACCAGTTAGATGATTTTTTTAAATAATGCAGCTTTTGGCAATCATCAAGTGATTCGTTTTTATGGACTAACGCTTTAAACAGATCATTGAAAGTTGTCCATTCACTGTACTTCCCTGAAAATGTAGGGATTGATATCTTAGGCAGCTTAACAAAAGAACTAGATTTTTTGGGAGCCTCGTCAGTTCTATTTTGGGTTGAGATTTTTGTATTTAATTTGTTCCATATTGATTTCATGAGCGACTTACGATTAATGTAATTTTCCTCAGAAATATCATAGATTTCATCAACCTTTTTAATCGAAACTTCTGCGCTATGATTCTCATGAAATTTGCTATGGGCCTCTATAAACTTGGACCATTGTTGTTCCAACAGTTCCTGCTTAGTTTCTATGTATTCTAAAGTGAGCATATCTTTCGGACTTTTCTTAAAATTTGTGAACCCTTTCTGAATATTATTTTGCAAATTTTGCATTATATGAAGTAACCCCTCCATATTGTTAAGTTAAAACTATCAAATCAAATAAAAGTAGCTGCCAAACCAATAACTCTTAAAACTAAGTTTAAAATAATTTAACTTAGATATTAGAATGAGTTCAAATCTCATGAACCCTAAAAAGGCACCTATAAAGTATAACAAATCCTATAAGTTATCAGTGTGAGTAAGCTTACCTCAGACACACTTGTAAATTGGAAGAAACTAAAAATTATAAAGTAAACAAAGTCTCAATCACTACAAAAATCCTATAAAATAATTAGAGTAAATACCCTGTACTAACGTAGTTATTGTAGTACAGACAAGTTAATCATTTATCAACAAACATAAAATTCTCAAACACTTACGTTCAACTTAGTCTCGAAAAAAATACAAGTGTTTGAACAAGTGTTTACTATCGGCGGCTAACCGGCATAGATTCACGGTTCCCCCGTTTTCTATAAATTATTCTAAGTCCTTAATAACTAACATGCACAATTTATAACTAAAGTTAAACTAAATTTTCAAAGTTCAAAATATGCACCAAATCTTCTATTTTAATTAGTTCGTTGAAATAAGGCTCCGATTCCTTTGGCATCCAATATTGACCCTTACTGCTGTTTATTATTGCTTGACAGATAATATCTTCATGTATTAAAAACAATAAAATGTACTCACAGTTTGCATTTCACAAAACAATCTCACTTCAAACTATCTTCAACGTAAGCGCCCTCTGTAGCTGCGCCGCGTCAACTGCAGGCTGCTAGTGTTGTACTCCTTAGCCAAAATGCGCTTACTCAGCAACACTAGGCAGTGCTTCCTTCCACGTACCTTTGCCGCAGCGATCCACTGCGAGTACGGGTTCGGTCTAACACTAGACCGTTGTCCTAAAAAGAATGGCCTAACCGGCTCTAAGGACCAATGTCAAAGTGGCAGGCTAGCTGTCACTCTGAATGGAACAACTTGAACTGTTGGGATGACTAAGATGTTAAATAAAACTCAAACTTGTCACCTGATCTATTGTTATTGTTCGAAAGTAGTAGCACTAAATGATATATTACATACTTGAAGTGTCTAACAATATCGCCATCTAATTCGGAGCTAACGCCATCTATCGAACATCAAGTAAAACTTTTTATTATAAAGTGAGCTCCCGTAGCTCAATTGGTTAGAGCATTGCCCTGGATTAGGCAAAGGTTGCGGGTTCAAGTCCCGTCTGGGCCAAGTTGTCTTTTTTCACTTTATAATAAAATATTATGAAAAAAGTTAGCATACTAATTGCTTTAAATATTAAAAATCAAGTAAAACTTTTTACAATTTGTTAGGCTGTGTTTCTATGTTCATTGAACTATGTACTGAACACACACATTGCTAAGACTACTCTCACTATACGTAATTGTCACCACATACAATAGCAATATATAAATAGAACAAGAGTAAAAGAGAAGGCGTATGAACTCCGATTGCAAGCCGAGTACCTACTCTCGAAATTTTGACTCAGTCAACAGTGCGAGCAACGCTGCTAATTGGCGCAGTTTATAGGTTTCAAAAATCGGTGCGTGGGGCATGTCTACCTCAGTTTATACAGAAGTCTTTGGCCCCAAGACGTAATGAGGTGAAAGAACTTGACGGTCGAGAACAGTGTCTCGGTGTCCAATGGTTAGGGCGTCTGGTTCGGCAAACCAGAAGACGCAGGTTCGAATCCTGCTTGAGACGCCAATTTTTTCACATTAAATTTGTGATTGAGTCAGCATACTAATAGCTTTTCAAAAGGATCAATAATCATTATTTTTTAACACCCCGACGTAAAACGAGAGGTGTTATAATTTTGATCTGTGTATCTGTTTCTCTCATCATAGCAGCCCAACGTGTACGGGATACGTTCATTTGTTAGTTGTAGGAGTTGGCTTATTCCCCAGATTCGCCGCTGAACACCATAAAGGGTAGTGGGCGACCCACAATTATATCAGCACTGGGAAATAAGCCGTAGATGAATGAATAGTGTGAGATACTCAGATAACATTGATTTTATTAATTGTTGTACACATATTTATATGGCTAATTGTACGTGCCGATCCATCACGCAGGATGAGAGGGGAAATTGACTATTAATTAATATTTAATAAATGTCACGTAAATTGTGTACGTGCTATGGATTACACACTAAGCATAAAACTCAATCTATTAATATCTCCTGGCTTTGCTCAAGATATTAATAGATATAATAATGTATTTGTTTGTACGTTAAACCGTACATGCTCCCAAAGAAACGAGTGTATATTTATTTGTACGTGAACCGTACATGCTCCCAAGGAAAAGAGTGTATACTTAGTGGCTAACAGAAGAAGTATTCTTAAAGGTATAGGGGTATAGGCCTTAAAATCCTTTTACAACAAAAGTTAAATAAATTCCTGAACGTCTTCAAAATCGAACGCCTTTTCAGGTTCTAGAATGTTCGGTTTCTTCTTGTCCTGCAGCTTAATATTTTGCGAGTAGGTTGCATTAACCAATGGTCTATCGTTTCTCCATGGTTTATTACTAGTTAAAAGTTTTGTTTGACTTCCTTGTAACGCCTCTAACGCCATAAATCTTGTTTCCAGAAACTGTATGAATTCTTCCAAGTCTGAAAGCTCTCTTGGCGCTTTGACAGCCTTCATGTATTCGTTGTATGTGATGCTGTCAAGTTTTTGCATAAGTAGATGGGTTACAATAGGATCCCAAGTAGTAATATCAAGGCCAATGTTCTTAAGGCCGTTTAAACACTCCATCATAACGTCATGTAGGTTCCTTATACTGGCGGCACTTGCTTCTTGAATTGTAGGTTGATTCAACAGTGTCTTTATATATGAGTTTAATAGAAGTCTCTTGTTGTTATAGCGATGCGTTAATAATTCCCAGCAAGAATCATAGTTGTCTGCAGTGATGCCAAGATGTTGAACTAATTTCTCTGCGTCTCCCTTCAACTTGGCTTTCAAGTGTTGCATTTTTTGAGCCTTTGAAAGTAAAGGGTTGTTATGTATACTTTCAATATAAAGATCTCTAAAACTCAACCATTGGTTGTAGTTCCCATGAAAATCGTTCAACTCTAGTTTAGGCGTTGACTTCTCGTAATGTCTACTGCCCCAAATGCTGTTTTGAATTTTCTTACGTAACTCATCGTAAAGATTTTCTGCCGCCAAGTATTTCTGCTTGTATACTGAATCGTCGTCCTGTAAAATATAATCCAATTGCCAGTTAGCCTTTTCAATATACTCAAATTTTGTTTTCAAAGTAGCTAAATGGTCTTCTAGTTCCCATTTTTCCAGTGGAAGTGTTAAGTTTATTTTCTCAGCAAAGCGCTCGAACACTTTGAAATTGCAGTATTGTTGCCGCAGGAGATCTTGTTGTTTTTCCGTGGTATCGTTGGTTTCTCGAGGTGGCACATGGAAGTCTATGCCCTCGAAGGAAAATTTTGTAGTTAATTTTCCCTTCTCAGTAGTAGTAGTAGCGGATGCGGACGTCAATTCTGATTTCAGTTTTAGTATGTCCTGTAATACGTCCTCGTACATCCTCTTCGTGTTGGTAAATATGGCTTCCGTAAAGTATTGAAGATCCATTACTCCAGACTCTTCAAGTAATTGATGATTGGAGACAAACTTTTCCCAAGTTGCGTTTAGTTGTGAAAGACGGTCTTCCAAGTATTGCAAAGTCTTCCTGCTAGGTCCGTCTTTCTTATAGTTAACACAGATACGTTTCAGTTCCGTGAAAACAGCTTCTTGTAGCTTGCTTAATCCCGTGGCACTCATTGTAAGCAAGTAAGTTGAGTGAGTAAGTTAGGTGTAAGTTAAGTTTGAGCTTACCAGTGTGCTCGTTCTTCCTTGAAGGACCACGTGTCTGGGTTTCTTCCTCAAAGGAACACTTTCTCTAAGGATCAATATACGTCTCTAAAGTGTAGTTAGTTTAGTGAGTAAGTTTAGTTGGCTTACCACAGCGTGCTCGTTGAGCAGTTAAGTTGAGTGAGTAAGTTTTAGTTGGACTTACCACAGTGCGCTCGTTGAGCAGTTAAGTTGAGTGCGTAAGTTTTAGTTGGACTTACCACAGTGCGCTCGTTGAGCAGTTAAGTTGAGTGAGTAAGTTTTAGTGAGCTTACCACCGTGTGCTCGTTGAGCAGTTAAGTTGAGTGCGTAAGTTTTAGTTGGACTTACCACAGTGCGCTCGTTGAGCAGTTAAGTTGGGTGAGTAAGTTTTAGTGAGCTTACCACCCTTGTTTGGGCCTTTAAGAAGCCCTTTTCGTTTCTAAAGTGTAGTATCCAGCACAAAGAACCGCTTTGTAGTTACGTTCCTTGAAGGACCACTTTTCTTCTCCAAAGTGTAGTATCCAGCACGAAGAACAGTTTTGTAGTTACGTTCCTCGTAGGACCACTTTCTTCTATAAAGTGTAGTATCCAGCACGAAGAACAGTTTTGTAGTTACGTTCCTCGTAGGACCGCTTTCTCGAAGGATCACTTTGCTCTTCCCAGCAGTGAGTATAGCTTGAATCCGGCTCGAAGGACCACTATGTACGGGATACGTTCACCCGTACAGTTTGTTAGTTGTAGGAGTTGGCTTATTCCCCAGATTCGCCGCTGAACACCATAAAGGGTAGTGGTCGACCCACAATTATATCAGCACTGGGAAATAAGCCGTAGATGAATGAATAGAGTGAGATACTCAGATATCATTGATTTTATTAATTGTTGTACACATATTTATATGGCTAATTGTACGTGCCGATCCATCACGCAGGATGAGAGGGGAAATTGACTATTAATCACAGACTTACAATAAGTAGCAGACAAAGCATTAGAGATCGAAAAGTACGCCAAAACTAACACATATAAAAACCACACACACTAACGCAACTACAGGGAAGGAGTTAGCCGCCGAGTTCAATAAGATTTATTTTAATGAAATAAGAGTATCTTAAAATACCCTTTTTTAAGGTTCCGTAGCCAAATGGCAAAAAACGGAACCCTTATAGATTCGTCATGTCTGTCTGTCTGTCCGTCCGAATGTCACAACCACTTTTCTCCTAAACTATAAGACCGATGTACTTGAAACTTGGTAAGTAGATGTATTCTGTGAACCGCATTAAGATTTTTAAATATAACTAAAAAAAAGCAGTAAATTTTGGGGGTCCCCATACTCAGAACTGAAACGAAAAGATTTTTTCATCAAACCCATACGTGTATATAGATAGTACCATTGAGGCTAAAGCACCTTTAGAAAAAAATGATGTTACAAAACATCATTTTTTTCTAAAGGTGCTCCCTCACCGGGAGCATTCGCGCGTAATGTAATGTTACGAGTCGAGAATTACAGCCAGTGTGGGAGGTGAACCGAGCATTGCAATGCGCACTTGTAATGATACAAGACGAGGTTACAGCAGTGAAGCAGGTGATCCGAGCATTGCAATGCGCGCCTTGTAATGATACAATGTGTAAAGTTTTGATTCAACTCGTAACATCAATGCGCTTTTTTTGTTGCGGTTGGCTGGCCGCACACTGGTCCGGATTATAAATAGGTGGACAAACGATCTAAGATGTCAAACGCTTTTGGGAAATAAATAGTAGTACGAGTACGAATTTCAGGTTAATTTTGCAATCCAATATGGCCGCCGCGCCACCATTGTAAAATTTCATGTTGGATATCGTTTAGGGGGTTTTTTGGTATGCTGAGTACGAATTTCAGGTTAATTTTGCAATCCAATATGGCCACCGCGCCACCGTTGTAAAATTTCATGTTGCATATCATATAAGGGGTTTTTTGGTATGCTGAGTACGAATTTTGGGTTAATTTTGCAATCCAATATGGCCGCTGCGCCGAATTCACAAAATTTCATGATGGATATCTTTTAAGGAGGATTTTGGTACGCTGAGTACGAATCTCATGATAATTTTGCAATCCAATATGGCCGCCGCGCCGAAATCACAAAATTTCATGATGGGTATCGTCTAAGAGGTTTTTTGGTATGCTGAGCACGAATTACATGATAATTTTGCAATCCAATATGGCCGCCGCGCCGAAATCACAAAATTTCATGATGGGTATCGTCTAAGGGGTTTTTTGGTATGCTGAGTACGAATCTCATGATAATTTTGCAATCCAATATGGCCGCCGCGCCGAAATCACAAAATTTTCGTGATGGGTATCGTTTAAGGGGTTTTTTGGTATGCTGAGTACGAACTTTGGGTTAATTTAGCAATCCAAGATGGCTGTCGCGCCAGCGTTGCAGAATTTCATGTTGCATATCGTAGAAGGGGTTTTTTGGTATGCTGAATACGAATTTTAGGTCAATTTTGCAATCCAAGATGGCCGCCGAACCACCGTTGTAAAATTTCATGTTGGATATCGTGAATCGTTGGTATCTCAGCATACTGACAGAAATAGAAAGAAAGAAAGAAAGAAAGAAAATATTTTTTATTTTAGATCACAGCGCACATAGACCAAACAACAGTAACCTTTTATAAAAAATAATAATAAAAACAGAGAAAAACAAACATAGATATAAAAATAATATGTACATAAACAACACAACGATCATACAGACAGGCGGCAAAACGTTCAAAAACCTTTATTATAATCATCTCGCAACAGTGGCGCGGTGGCCATATTGGATTGCAAAATTAACCTGAAATTCTTACTCAGCATACCGAAAAACCCCATAAACAATATCCAACATGAAATTTAACAACGGTGGCGCGGCGGCCATATTGGATTGCAAAATTATCATGTGATTCGTACTCAGCATACCAAAAAACCCCTTAGACGACACCCATCATGAAATTTTGTGATTTCGGCGCGGCCGCCATATTGGATTGCAAAATTATCATGGGATTCGTACTCAGCATACCAAAAACCCCTTAAACGATACCCATCACGAAAATTTTGTGATTTCGGCGCGGCGGCCATATTGGATTGCAAAATTATTATGAGATTCGTACTCAGCGTACCAAATTTCCCCTTAAACGATACCCATCACGAAATTTTGTGATTTCGGCGCGGCCGCCATATTGGATTGCAAAATTATCATGTGATTCGTACTCAGCATACCAAAAACCCCCTTTAACGATACCCATCATGAAATTTTGTGATTTCGGCGCGGCGGCCAAATTGGATTGCAAAATTATCATGTGATTCGTACTCAGCGTACCAAAATCCCCCTTAAACGATACCCATCATGAAATTTTGTGATTTCGACGCGGCGGCCAAATTGGATTGCAAAATTATCACGTGATTCGTACTCAGCATACCAAGAAACCCCTTAAGCAATACCCATCATGAAATTTTGTGATTTCGGCGCGGCGGCCATATTGGATTGCAAAATTATCATGAGATTCGTACTCAGCGTACCAAAAGCCCCCTTAAACGATACCCATCATGAAATTTTGTGATTTCGGCGCGGCGGCCAAATTGGATTGCAAAATTATCATGTGATTCGTACTCAGCGTACCAAAATCCCCCTTAAACGATACCCATCATGAAATTTTGTGATTTCGACGCGGCGGCTATATTGGATTGCAAAATTATCTCCTGGTCTTTCTGTTCCCGGTTTCCATTTCGGAGTTTTCAGTTCTATGATCCGATTCAAAATCGCAATAAAAACCATTTCTGCTAATAGTTTTGCACCAATTTTTTTTAAAACCTTCTCCTGACAGAAACAAACACAACAAAAAAGAATTAGCGAAATCGGTCCAGCATTTCACGCGTGATGCCGTGACCACGGTAATTGGGCTTCATTTTTAATTATATTGTATACTCAATATCATCGAAGATTACAGGCATTATATTAAAATGCAATTCTGAACTAATTAAATGCTGAATCATAGTTTGCCACACTTATTTTTATGTTAGCATTAAATTTAATCTTGAAAAGAAGTGCCTGAGTTTGGCCCCTACATTAATTAGAGGTATCTAATACGTCAAACTGCAGCATCGGCAGCTTATACCTTTCAAAAACCAGGCGTACGTCATTTTTTTTTAAATGTCATGTACGGTGTTGTTATACGTGTAGAAACGAGATAGCAGCATTCACTAACCCCTTAGAGCGAGCGGAATGGAAAGACCAACGCACACAAACATAATTAATGTTTCGTCTGCTACCTATTGTACGTCTGTGCTATTAATTAATATTTAATAAATGTCACGTAAATTGTGTACGTGCTATGGATTACACACTAAGCATAAAACTCAATCTATTAATATCTCCTGGCTTTGCTCAAGATATTAATAGATATAATAATGTATTTGTTTGTACGTTAAACCGTACATGCTCCCAAAGAAACGAGTGTATATTTATTTGTACGTGAACCGTACACAACGGTTGGACCAATTTTGATGCGGCTTTTTTGTTCGCAAACTGATGTTTCGGGGATGGTTCTTAACCATACATTTTAATGAGAAAGAAGTTCAATTCCTGGGTGATTAATAAAATTCTCAGGTTTTATTTGTGTGGTATACTGTTACTTGGTTAGTATTTCCACGACATGGTTACCTGTAACTACCTGATGCGCAACTCCTCATACTTTAAGATCTCACTTTTTTTAAATAACAGCAATTGTTATAGGTATCCAATAAAGCAAAAAAAATAGAGTTTAATACTTGTTCATTGTGTTATTTTGTTCCTATCCATACTAATATTATAAAGCTGAAGAGTTTGTTTGTTTCTTTGTTTGTTTGAACGCTAGGATCTCAGGAATTACTGGTTGGATTTAAAAAATTCTTTCATAGTTTGATAGTCCATTTATTGAGGATGGCTAGTGGCGGTATAACATCACGCTAAGACGAGTAGGAGCGGAGCAGCCATGAATAATGTTTCGAGAACGGGGATTATTTCTTTCTTTTGAGAGTTTCCATTGCTGACGCTGCATAAATAGTTAAAGTTACGTAAAAATTGTGAACTACAAAATTGTTTCTCTTAAAAAGTTATAAAAAAAAGTCCTTGACAGCATATGCCTATCTTTTAAGGTTCACTTACAATAACCCTCTTATTAAGTTTTAAAGTATGAGCGACTTGACGGGAGTAAACTTGGTCTGCAGTGGAAGCCAGTCAACTGAACGATAAAAACCGGCCAAGTGCGAGTCGGACTCGCACACGATGAGTTCCATACCGAAAAACGGATGGGTGGAAGTAAAAGCGACGGGAAACATTATATCACTTTAACATCTCTTTCCTTCTCACTCTCATGTGACGCAAACAAAGATAAGCGGTTCAGCTCTAATAAAAACAAGTGACGCGACGCGACGACAATAAGCGCGACGGGGGTAAATGCAACGGGAAACATTATAATACACGAAATATTAATACCATACCTCACTCTCATGTGACGCAAACGAAGTTGCGGGGGTCAGCTAGTAAATACATATTTGGATTTTGCATAGAATTTGGCACGCATTAGATCTCCATTCATAATTTTTGTATTAAATTTGGCTTTCCTTTTTTACATTTACGTTTTTGGTGGAATTTTAAATTAGTGATTGAATTAGTATACTAATTGCAAAGTTATTTTAACACTTGTCTTATTTCCAGTTATTAGACGCAGGGATGTTAGGGTTACTGAAAGTGAACTATGGTTACCCAAGCGTAGGATGCGCCATGACACCTGTGGATTACGTAAACAATGCTGTAATCGCTGCTGGTTGGGATGCGAACGAGAGGAGGAAAGCTGGTGATAAGAACGTCCCTATCTATACTGCTTCTGATAAAGATAATTTGTGTCATATTGGTAAGTTTGATCAATCAATCAATCAAAATCTGAGAATTTAATGGCAAATTAGTTAATTCCATCGCCCTTTCCAGATACACACGTGCACACATACACATCACACACACACACACACACACACACACACACACACACACACACACACACACGCACCCACACACACAAACCCATAATGCACACGTTCATTCTATGTAGTGTTACTTTTCACTTTTTTTTTGTTTATAGTTATAATTAAGTTCAAAGTATGAGTACGTCTGGAACGATACTTCCCTCGTTATCGGGAGAAAGAAAGAAAGAAAGAAAGAAAAAAATGTTTATTCACATAAAAAAGTTTTTAGAGATTACATAAATATTTAACTATTGCCAAACTGCAGGGCATTTTTTTGGCAGTCGCAGCTCCTTGTTTAACCGAAATTTATATACATACCTACTCTTTTTTTTCCATAACATTACCTACATCTCAGATCAAAGTTTCTCTATAGGTAAACATACACATCATTTATTACATCTTGGGGTTTCTCTGTGAACAAACATATTAGGTACTACCACTTAGGGTTTCCTTATAAACATACACATTGTATTTCATATACTTATTGTAAAGTATTAGTACAGTACAAAATACGCTGATGATGAAAAGGCGTTGATGGCTGCGCCACAGTGTATACTATTGCAGCTGTCATCGTTCCAATCTAGTAATAAGTTATCAAATTGTTTTGATGTTGCAAAGAAAAAAAAAATAGAGAGAGAGAGAGAGAGAGAGATATATATAGAGATATCTTTCTATATAGTCTTTGGAGGGTCTCGGGTGTGATCTCGCTTTTAAGGGGTCGTCATGGCCCTGCTTAAGAACGGTGAGCGGCCCTCTCACCGTCCTCAGGGCCCCAGTCGTGGAGGCCGATAGTCTTCGGCGAAGACACGTCGGCGGCGTCCAGCCCGCCGACTGCGGAACTCGGGTGGGAGAATTCTCTCCCGTTTCCGCCCCGCCGCCTCTTTCACGAGCAGAAAGAGGCGGCGCAGTCCCACCCGGCGGAGATCATGGCTCGCACCATGGTCTCGAGCGAGAGAGTGTCCACGTCCAGACCCACCACGAGGACCTGGCACTGATGCCTTTTATTCCTGGTTACGTTCTTATAGGATACGGGAACGGAAACTTAATTCCACGTGAGCCGAGAAACGGGTATTATCTGGTAATAAAATATATCCATACTAATATTATAAAGCTGAAGAGTTTGTTTGTTTGTTTGTTTGTTTGTTTGTTTGAACGCTAGGATCTCAGGAACTACTGGTTGGATTTCGGAAATTCTTTTACAGTTTGATAGTCCATCTATTGAGGATGGCTATAGGCTATATAACATCACGCTAAGGTAAATAGGAGCGGAGCAGCAAACAAGAATGTTTCGAAAACGGGGAATATTTTTTACCGTCTGAGAGCTTCCGAAGCGTACGCTGCGTAAATGGTTAAAGTTACGTAAAAATTGCGTACTACAAAATTGTTTCTCTTAAAAAGTTCTAAAAAAAAGGTCCGCGGCAGCATATGTCTATCTTTTAAGGTTCGCCCACAATAACCTAATTTGTCCATCTCTTAAGGTCCGCTCACAATATTTTAAAACCGAAGAGTTTGTTTGTGCTACGATCTCAGAAACTACTGGTTGCATTTCAAAAATTATTTCACAGTTTCATAGTCAATTTATTGAGGATGGTTAATGACAGTATAACATCACGCTAAGACGAATAGGGGCGGAGCAGCCATGAATAATGTTTTGAGAACGGGGAAAATTTCTTTCTTTTCGGAGCTTCCATTGCGTAAACTGTGGAAATGGTTAAAGTTACGTAAAAATAGTGTACAATAAAATTGTTCCTCTTAAAAAGTTAAAAAAGAAGTCCTTTTCTGCAAATGCCTATCTTTTACGGTTCGCTTACAATAACCCTCTTAGTAAGTTTTAAAATATGAGCGAAGCGACGACGGCAGTAATCGTGGTCTGCAGTGGTAGCCAGTCAAGTGATCGATGAAAACCGGTCAAGTGCGAGTCGGATCCGTACCATAAAAGGACGGGCGGAAGTAGATGCGACGGGAAACATCATATCACTTTACATATTAATACCACGCCTCTCTCCTTCTCACACTCATGTGACGCAAGCGAAGTTGTGTGGGTCAGCTCTAATGAACATAAGTAACGGAGTAAATGCGACGGAAAATATTATATCACGAAATATTTATACTACACTTCTCTCTTTCTCACTCCCATGTGACGCAAACGAAGTTGCGCGGGTCAGCTAGTACTTAATATTATAATATGCGAAAGTTAGTTAACAAGGTATCGGTTCAGCCGTTAGAGCGTAAAAGAATCGACACTCACAAACTTCGGAATTTATTTGATTAGTAAGATAAAATGGCGAAAGTTTGTGGAGATGTTCGGCTATTCGAACTCAAACTCAAAAAAAAATTACATTTTTTTCGCATAATCCTAATACATAGGCACTTGCGACACGTCTTGAATACAAAACAAAGTTAGTATATAATATACCACCAGTTCGGAACGCGGCCCGCTTGAGAGGAACTGGCAAGAAACTCGGCGGGCTATTCTATTTGTGCACTAGGTATTTACAATAAATAATATAAACTAAAACTCCCTTAGTAGAACAAGCAGATCATTTCCAGGCTTCCTTGTCAATCAAATAATCTTCAATTGTATAGTAGGTCTTGCAGTATAATTTACTTTTTATACACTTTTTGAACTTCTTTATAATTCATTTGGAAGTCATTCGGATGTTCGTTGCTCTTTCACGCTCTAACGGCTGAACTGATCTGAATGAAACTACACACGTTTTATTTTTTCTAGGATTATTTTCAACTGTGCTGACAACAGATACAGAATTTTGCACAGATAAAGCAATATATTTATGCGACTACTTGGAGTGTTCAAATACCTATGTGCATCGAGTCTTGTCAATTTTGTTTCATTATGTACCTGCTTTAATACTGGATGTTGTGTGTGCAATATCTGGGAAACGTCCAAAACAGATTAAATCGTAAGTATTTTGATCATTCAAAATGATCGTAAAGACAGAGTTGAATGACAGTAAAGAATTTGTGTCATTTTAAAGGGGAAAAAATATACCAAGTGCCAGTCGAACTCACGCACAGAGGGTTCCGTATCAAAAACGGCAAATACATTACGTATGTTGTATGTCCCTTTAAAATTATTCGTTTTCTGTTGTTTTTTTTTTATACCACTGGACTGTCAGACAAGCATACGGCCCCCCCAGATGTACCGGCGGTCATCGCAGCCTATGGACGTTCGCAACACCAGAGGCGCCACAGTCGCGCTGCCGACTCTTTAAAAACCTTCTAAGTCCCCTTTTGAAGAACCCCATACTGTAGGCTGTTGTTTAGTATTCGTTGTTATAGCGGCAACAAATATAAATCATCTGTGAAAATTTCAACTGTATAGCTCACATGGTTCATTAGATACAGCTTGGTGACGAACTACGGACCAACAGACAGCAGGCTCAGTAGTTGATATAGACAGACGCAGTTGTGGTTCCCCGCTGTTGCAAATTTTCAAGTTACCCATAAGGCCTGTGGACTGCTCACCGTCCTTACAGAAGCAGGCCCATGACGGCAGCAGGCCATGACCCCCCAAAGACGCGGGATAGCACGCGAACCGCCCACTAGGCGAGGCCGCATTGGTGGCCGTAGGTCTGTTGGGAGTCCTGGGACATCCTTCCGAGTGTTTACCCGAGGCTCCCAACCATAGGCTGTTGGGCATCACGTGAGGTTTTTTAGTCGGTAGGAGTCCGGCAGAGCATCCATGATGGATTTTCCCTCACGTTAAAAAAAACGTGTTACTGACAACCGGGACCAACGACTTAACATGCCTTCCGAAGATAGGGTTCTGTACCCAAACAAAATACTGCAGTCTAAGTGGAGAGTCTCGAAGTGTTGGCCTCGGCATGAACTTGGATAAAACCAAGGTCATATTCAATGAACATGTCATGCTGGGACCAATCTACGTCGAAGGATCGAGGCTTGAGGTTGTCCAGGAAGACACCTACCTGGGGCAGGAAATCACACTGAACAAGAATAACCTGGACAAGGAAATAGCGGGAAGAATTCGCTTGGGCTGGGTAGCATTCAGTACACTACGTCGGGTTTTCCATTCGCCTATACCGCAACGCCTGAAGGCAAAAGTTTATAACCAGTGCGTCCTACCAGTTATGACCTACGGTGCCGAGACGTGGACACTTACAGTAAAGCTAATCAGTGCCTTTAGCACAGCGAGCAATGGAACGAGCTATGCTTGGGGTGTCTCTGAGGGATAAAAATCCAGAACGATGTTATCCGTCAGAGGACCAGAGTGGTCGACATAGCTCGCAGAGATTGCGTTTAGAAGTGGCAGTGGGCTTGGCACTTCTGTGGAAGAACTGATGGTTGGTGGAGAAAACGAGCTCTGGAGTGGAGACCGCGACTTTGTACACGTGGGGTAGGACGACCCCCCGCCAGATGGACCGATGACCTGATAAAGGTTGCAGGGACTGACTGGATGCGGAAGGCGCAGGACCGTGTATTGTGGCGAAATTTGGGAGAGGCCTACGTCCAGCAGTGGACTGATATAGGCTGATTATGATTGATTGTAACCAAACAGAAAAAAAACAGGCCAAGTGCGAGTTGGACTCGCCCATGAAGGGTTTCGTAGCAGCAAGTAACTTATTATAAAAGTTCTTATAGTTCGTTGTAACTTTAATTGATGTTTTAACACGTTCGCAGTGGTAGTGATTTTTCTAACTGAAAATTGCGGTTTATGACGTATTTAAAAAAAACTACCCGCTCTATCTCGTTCAAACTAATCTTCTGTATACCCAGATTTTTGAATGAGTTACTGTACGCTATGTCTGTGCCATTACACATAAGTTTTGGATTCACTGTTCAATCGATTCTAGAGACCTTCCAAGGGCTGCCAACTATTATTGCCTGAGTCTTGTTGGGGTTCATTTTTAATCCCACATGGATTAAAAGTGAATCACACATTCACTCCATCTGCAAATAGTGTCCAAGTCTGCATTGATATTGTCAATGGCTACGCTCAAGTTATCCAGCGAAGCTTGGGAATAAATTTGGAGGTCATTTGCGTATAGGTGATAGGAAGAAAAGTCTTTAGGGATGGATGATGAACACTGAGAAAAGTAAAGGAGACATGAGACATGCTCTAAACTCCCCGCGCTCAATTAGACGAAGCCAAGTCTACGGCCCCTTGTCGCTGACGACAGACCTCGAGCGGGAGAGTTATCACCTGCTACCTCTCCGCCGCCTCTTTCACAAGCATGACCTGGCTCACAGATAGACGCGGCAACGTCCTAATTAATCCCGCTGGAGATGATGATTCACACCATAGTCTCTAGCGAGAAAATGTCCACGCCCAGACCTGCCACGAGAACCTGGCACTGCTGCGCCCACGCTATGTACTCTCTAATTGTGGGAAGTGCTGTGGCCTTGCTGCGTTTCGTATCTTCGCCTAAACTCAAGTGGCTTTCTTTCCGTCTTCGCTGGATCACTTGAATGTCTATTTTGTAATACCCCATAAAATCCCAATCACCTTTACTTAAGCCGGATTTTCTCTTATAGGACCCATTTACGTTTCATTCTAAAATTTCTTGCTCAAAAATCCGAGCTTTGCACTCATTCCTTTCCAGCCATTCGTTTTTTGGATCACACAAATATTTGAGTCCTCCTTACGGGATCTTAGCACTGCACCATTCACTTTAGAAAAAAATAGAACCTCAATAGCATTTTTGAAGACCTATCTATAGATACCTCACACGTATGGGTTTGATGAAAAAAAAAAATTTGAGTTTCAGTTCTGAGTATGGGGATCCCCAAAATTTACTGCTTTTTTTCTAGTTTTATATAAGAATCTTAATGCGGTTCACAGAATACATCTACTTACCAAGTTTCAATAGCATAGGCTTTATAGTTTCGGAGAAAAGTGGCTGTGACACACGGACGGACAGACAGACAGACATGACGAATCTATAAGGGTTCCGCTTTTGCCATTTGGCTACGAAACCCTAAAAATGATATTTCGCCGTCCGTCAGTCTGCCTGTATCTCTGTTTGTCACGAGGCTGTATCTCAGGAACCGTGACTGCTAGAAAGCTGACAAATACTAAAATCGGAAAAGAAATAAATAAGAGGGGCTCCCACACAACAAACGTGATTTTTTTCCGTTTTTTGTACAGAACCCTCTGTGCGTGTCCGACTCGCATCTGGCCGTTTTTGTAATTTATCTTTTCACTGATTTCAGATTCGTCGATATGTACAAAAAATTTGACAGATTATCGGCAGCAGTTGAGTATTTCAAAACAAACGAATGGCGTTTTTGCAACGATAATCTTGTAGCCATGCGCAAAAGAATGTGTACTACAGACAAAGCTATTTACAATTTCGATATATCGAATATTGACTACAGAACTTATGTAAGATTATGGTTACTTGGTATTCGCAAATATATCATTAAGGATGGCCTCAAAAATTCCTATAAAGGCTATAAAAAGCAAATTTTCTTCAAAATTGTCAATTATATTGTTTTAAGTTTATATGCCTATGTGTTATGGTGTATATTGTACTATAGTTTTAAAACCGTGATGTACTTTTCAAATGTATGATTGACATCAGGCATATATTTATTTTGAAAGTGGTTCGCTATTAACTTTTGTATTTTGCGTTGAATGTTTATATAAAAATTACGACTTACACCAAATTGTTTTATTTTTGATCGCGTTTATTCTTTCGGCAAGTTTTGTACAAATATTCTTTATTCATATAGTCACGCCTTTATCACCGAAGGGGTAGGCAGACGTTGCCCACAGTAGTATACGCCCACATTTCACCTTATAGTTTTGTATCCCACGTAATATTTATTTTTTTATTTATTCATAAAACAATATACATTGTGTTTGAATTGAGAAAAAGTTCTTATACTAAGTTCCTACAGGTTTACTTTACATTTACAACAAATTTTATGCCAACCCTTTCAACATTAAAAACTATTCCACCCTTATGACATACAACATTTAAAATACAAATCGATTTCATCACATTAAAAAAGAAGAATAATGAACTCGAGCACAAGCCTCGCAATTTTGCACTCCCTTTGTGCCATTCCATCATTTAGCATTATACATTATTTCTAAGCACAGTCTAATTACATCTTCATTTCAAACTAAATAATACTAAGTATTTTATTTACAATCCCATTACATTTACTATTAATTTAAAATTTATCAATGTCAAAGAGAAAAGAAATCATGCAGTCCAGTAAAGAAATAATAACTATTAATAACAAATTAAATTGTCATTGCACTAAATTAAAATATTTTCAATGTCAAAAATACAAGCAATTAAAATCTAAAATGTCCTGATAAAATAAAAATTCAATACAATATTATATGAGTCAAAAAATAAGTAAAACTTCAGTAAAAGTACCCAATAAATTAAGATGACTACCAAAAATAAATCACTAGCAGATTTTGACAGAACTAAATTAATAATGATGATAAAATAAAATAAAATAAATATAAAATAAAATAAAATAAAATAAAATAAAATTTATTCCCTTTGAAATTTTAAAAAAAATTATTTAGGTTTGTCAAAATTTTTGTGACTCTACCGGGGGTTCGGAAATACTACAGACTGAGAAGAACACCCCAAGAAACTCAGTCTGGTCCCTTCTCTTCTAGTATCTTAGTATCTAATACAGTTTTTTTTTTATGTAGAAAGGAGCAATTCGTGTCACTGCCAGGCAGCCTTGTCTTCTAGAAAGTCTTTAATGCTATAATAAGCTTTCTGGCACAATTTAAGTTTTATTAGTTTTTTAAATTTATTAACTAACAAACCTGTTATGGCTGTCGGCAATGTATTGTACATTCGAATACAATTGCCCGCAAAAGAATTGCTTATTTTATTAAGCCTTAATCTCGGTACAGCCAATTAATACTTATTTCTTAAGTTTAGATTATGGATATCACTATTTTTAATAAATTTACTGTTATTTTTATGAGTATATAATAAGTTTTCATATATGTACTGTGAATACACAGTAAGTATGTTGATATCCTTAAACTTTTCTCTTAATGACTCCCGAATCCCCATACCATAGATAGCCCGGACAGCCCTTTTCTGCAACACAAAGATAGATTCGATGTCGGCAGCGTTACCCCATAATAGTATGCCATAGGTCATGACACTGTGGAAATAGCTAAAGTAGACAAGACGCGCTGTTCTAATGTCTGTCAGTTGTCGGATCTTTTTAACGGCATAGGCTGCAGAGCTCAGTCTGCCCGAGACTTTCCCGATATATAGGCCCCCACTGCAAGTTGGAGTCTAACTTTATGCCCAGAAAGACAGTTTCATCGACCAATTCTACTTGATCATCCCTAATCTTAATACTGGTGTTAACGAGCCTAACATTTGGCAAGGTGAATCTAATACATTTTGTTTTAGTTTCATTTAACAATAAATTATTTGCGTTAAACCAGTGGACTACCCTAGAGAGGGCATTGTTTACTTCGTCAAGATCGCGTTGTCCACGTTCAACTTTAAATATTAAAGATGTGTCATCAGCAAACAAAACTACCTCGTGATCGTCTCTTATAAGGTGAGGGAGATCATTTATGTACACTAAAAATAGAAAAGGTCCCAGAATTGAACCCTGAGGCACCCCCATTGTTACAGCAGAACCATGTGACTGTTTACCATTTATAACTACTTTCTGTACTCTATCTCTTAGGTAAGAACTAATTAAATCCAAGGCCGTCCCCTGGATCCTATAATGATCAAGTTTTTGAATTAAAGTCTGATGCTGGACGCAATCGAAGGCCTTAGATAGGTCGCAGAATACACCATAAGCATCATACGACTCCTCCCAGGCCTCATATATATACTCTAATAATTTGATTCCAGCATCCGTGGTAGACCGACCGCGCGTGAAACCGAATTGTTTAGTATGGAATAGTTTATTTGTATTAAAATGATTTTGCATTTGATTAAGCATTACCTTTTCAAAGATTTTACTAAACGTGGTGATGTATTCACAGGTCGTCCACTGAGTACAAACATCTGTCTATCAAATAGACTTTCAATTTATTTTTAAATTCATAGGTCCTGTAAAGTATAATTTTCATATTCAGTGGCAGTTTGTTGAACAACTTCACTGACGAATAGTAGGAGCTGTGCTTTACTACATTCAAGGTGGGAAGTAATTTTGAACAAAAATCTTTCCTACGTGAGTTCTCCCTTATTTGTCTCTCCTTGTCGTTTTCAAATTCGTGAATGTTTTTCGCAAAGTTGCACAATACAACTAATACATAAAGACTAGGTACTGTCAAAATATTGAGCCTTTTGAAGTGAGGTTTACAGGATTCCTGTTGCTTTATTCGGACAATTGTCCTGATGGCCCTTTTCTGAGCTACAAAGGCCTTTTGCACATTGTAGTTGTAACTTCCACCCCACACTATAATGCTATATCTTAATTTAGATTCCACTAATGAGTAATATACTGTTTTAAGCATCTCTAATTGAAGAACGTCTCTTAGACTTCTCAGCACATAGCATGCTGAGCTTATTGTACTCTCCATATTTGTCAGTTTATTTTGCCAATTTAATAAATAATCTATTTGTACACCCAAGAATTTAACCACTTTGACTGTGTCTACTCTATTACCGTTTATAGTGCTATATATGATGTCATTATCTTTTGTAGTAGTTTGGAACCGTATTAAGTTCGTCTTGTTAACATTCAAATTTAAATTGTTATTAATAAACCAGTCTTGAAATGCCTTCAATGTTTCATCAACCAACTTATTAAGATTTTCTGTATTATTAGCATATATTACAGCATTTGTATCGTCAGCGAAAACGGTCAATTTTATTGAATTAGGTATCATGTCAGTCATATAATTAATTACATCATTAATAAAGATTGTAAAAAATATTGGTCCGAGAATAGATCCTTGCGGCACCCCCATTTTTATTGGGAAAAAATTTGATCTATACGTTTTATTCGCCAGATATGGTTTGTCAACTTTTTCGTCAGATGTGGTGACAATTTCCACAAACATAGATCTATTTTGCAGATAGGATACAAAAAGCTGCTTTGCTGCGCCTCGGACTCCATAATAATCCAATTTCGCTAACAGTAATTTATGATCCACCGAATCAAAAGCAGTACTTAAATCTAGGAATATTCCTGCAACTTTTTTCTTATCATTTAAAGCCACAGCAACATCTTTGACCAAAATGTTTACAGCATCCAGAGTTCCTATGTTTTTCAAATACCCAAATTGTCTTTTATTAAATACATTATTGAAATTTAAATGTCTGAGTAGCCGTTTCTTTAACAACGTCTCAAAGATTTTTGACTTTGTTGGCAATAATGAAATTGGTCGATACATTTTAGGATCAGTTTTAGCCCCCTTTTTATGTATTGGTATAATTCTAGCTATTTTAAATTGATCAGGGAAAATGCCTTCCGATATACATTTATTGTAGAAATTACTTAATGGTTCTGCTAATATGTCAATATTTTCTTTAATAACACACATAGGTACCTCATCATAACCACAAGATAATTTAGATTTCATTTTACACACTACATTAAATACTTCTTGAGGTGTAATTGGATCAACACTCATGTCTCTTTCCACCCTCTTTGAGTGGCTATAGAGATATTCTATTGCCTTACAACTTACTTCCGAGGAACATTTATCTACAAAGTTAAATTTTGAAGCAAATCTATTGACGATTAGGTTAGGGTCTGTAATATCAGTCTCCTCAATACGCAACATGTAGCGAGATTGCGTTTTACGCCCTTTATTTCGATGCTTAAAATTATATTCCAAGCCTGTTTACCCACTCACCCCGATAGGTGGTGAGCTTATTGCCGTGTTGAAATGATAGGCGCTGGTCGCGAAGATAGTTGAAAATTTTCAAGCAGCTCATAACTTGGCCTAACGATTGTCATTTTACTGACAATCGGGTTTCATTTCCAGTTTTCCTTCTCTTCGCAATGGGTCCTTTCGTCAAAATGTTCCGTTAGTCGTCTCTTACGACATCCGCGGGATAAATTGGGGTGGTGACATTTTGTACTCTTTCCCGTCGCCACAATGGGCTGGTTTCCGCAACTCGACATCATTTCTGCGCCTATTTTGCGTGGGGGGTTGTGGTACGGCTACTGCCATCCCAGTTCCTCCAGGAAGTCTAGCAGACTCTTCACGTTGCCAACGACATCCTGGAGCGACCTTGTTGTACCGAAGTGTTTAGACCTGTATCTGGACAGTTCCGGACATTCCATAAGAATGTGGCTGGCAGTTTCGTCCCTCTCCATACAGGCTCTGCAAAGGGGACTGTCTGTGACACCTAAATTGAAGAGATGTTTATTTAGTGAACTGTGATCCGTAACTATACCTGTTATCATACTTATCTTGGTCCTGTTTAGCTGCAGAATTTTGCGAGAGAATCTGGTTTTGATAGTTGGCAGTGCCTCTCTCGCCTGTCTGCATGGTGACCTGCTTCTACATACAAGGTGCTGGTTTCTTGTATGTTGTTTTAATAGATTACGTCCCATCCTGATGGGAGGGGCAGAATAGGTTCAGGGCCCATTGCTGTTAGCGACGAGCTTCTATTGCCAGCTCGTCCGGTCCATCGTTACCTCCTTTTATCCATTGTAGGGTATCATTGTTCTTTACGCATACACACCTCAAGAAAGTCTAGGGATATCATAATCCTATACTATACAATACAATACAAATATTCTTAATGGCACACCAGGAAATACATCAAACAGATTAATAGTAAACTTGTTGGTATTACAATTGGCGGCCTTATCGCACAATGTAATCTTTTAGAGGCAACCTTTGGATGAAATCGGAGGGTGGGAAATATATGGGGCAGTTTGAGGTGCAATATAAATAAACTTATCTAAAATAAAATTATTGTGTACATACATACATATACATGTACATACATACATACACAACTTAATGTTTTTAATCAGTGCAGCGACTTTTCTTGTCGAACTGTCAGTGGCAGTGCGTTTAAAAAATTAAAGTGTCTTTTAAGGTATGGTGGAGTAACAGGGTTGAACAGGATACTATATAATACTAGCTGACCCGCGCAACTTCGTTTGCGTGATAAATGAAGAACCGCTCGACGGATTTTGTGCAAACTTCACATAAACCATCTACTAAATAGTCCAAACAAAGCCTAAACATTTCGTTTAGATAGGTGAGCCCGTTCTTGAGTTATAAAATTACAACGAAAAGTGGCATTGATTTTTATATATATAGATAAATAGGATTTGAGCATTCTGGCGAAGGGGGATAGGTAACCACTTGAGTTGTCTGCGATATTCGGAGATGTGATCATATTTCCGTAGCCCAAATATAAATCTAATACAGTAATTCTGGAGTCTCTCAAGTTTATAAAGTTCGTCTTGAGTGAGATCTAGATATTTGGCATCGGCATAAACAACGACAGGAAAAATAAGTGATTAGACAAGCGCAATTTTAGACGAAATCGGTAGAAAATTTCTAAGTCTGCGCAAGGACCCTGAAGCAGCAAATATCGAGGACCCCAAGACAGGCATGAATCTATATGTATACCCAGATTTTTGACTGAGTTACTGTACGCTATGTCAGTGCCATTACACATAATTTTTGGATACACTGTCCAATCGATTCTAGACATCTTCCAAGGGCTGCCAACTATTATTGCCTGAGTCTCAGTGCGGTTCATTTTTAACCCCACGCGGATTTAAAGTGAATCACACATTCACTTTATCTGCAGAGAGTGTCCAAGTCTGCATTGATATTGTCAATGGCTACGCTCAAGTTATCCAGCGAAGCTTGGGAATAAATTTGGAGGTCATCTGCGTATAGATGATAGGAAGAAGATAAGTCCTTAGTGATGGAGTTTATAAACACTGAGAAAAGTAAAGGAGATAGAATGCCGCCTTGTGGCACCCCAGCAGACGTACTACACTAAGAGGAAAATACATCCTCGATACTAATACGCTGCCGGCGGCCAAAAAGGTAACTTCGAAACCAGTCAATCGCTGTTGGAGATATGTTAAGTGAGCTCAAAGTTCCAAGCAGGATGTCCAAGTCCACCGTATTAAAGGCATTGCTGAAGTCTAGCAGGGCTAAAACTGCCAGCTTGCCGTTCTCCATACCTGCTCTTATGTCCTCAGTAATGTAGAGTAAGGTTGTAGTGGTACTGTGTCCAAGACGAAACCCGGACTGATAAGGCTTAAAAATGGCAAATGGCAAAAACGGAACCCTTATAGATTCATCATGTCTGTCTGTCTGTCCGTCCGTGTGTCACAGCCACTTTTCTCCGAAACAAGGCCTATGCTGTTGAAACTTGGTAAGCTAACTTGATGTATTCGGTAAACCGCATCAAGAATTTTATATAAAACTAGCTGATGCCCGCAGCTTCGCCCGCGATGGCGCTGTATGTGAAAAATGATTTTCCCGCTTTTCTGTTGAAATTTTTCCTGAATTTTCTTTGCTATAAACCTCACGGAGTCCGAGACCTTTCCAACGCATGCAAAACCGTGGAAATCGTTTCGTGCGTTCTGGAGTTATAGCGTCAGGAAGGAAAACCCGACTTATTTTTATATAATAGACTAGAAAAATAGCAGTTAATTTTGGGGGTCGCCATACTCAGCTATTGAGGTTTTCAACATCATTTTTTTCTAAAGTGAATAGTTTGCGCAAGAGACACTTCCAAAGCGGGAAAATGTGCCCCCCCCCCCTCTAACTTCTAAACTAAGAGAATGATAAATCTAAAAAATATATATAATGTACATTGCCATAAAACCTACCAACGAAAATTGGTTTGAACGAAATCGAGTTGGTAGTTTTTTTTTAATACGTCAAACGTGTTAAAACATCAATGAAAGTTACAACGAACTACAAGAACTTTTATGTTATGTTACTTACTGCTACGTAACCCTTCATGGGCGAGTTCGACTCGCACTTG
The DNA here is from genome assembly GCA_933228765.1 of Miltochrista miniata. NCBI lineage: Eukaryota > Metazoa > Arthropoda > Insecta > Lepidoptera > Erebidae > Miltochrista > Miltochrista miniata. The sequence continues at coordinate 2,817,743 of OW121777.1, forward strand.
GCCAGATTTTTAATGTTTTCTTAATAGATCAAAGATTTGCGCGCCCATAATGCACACGTTCATTCTATGTAGTGTTACTTTTCACTTTTTTTTGTTTATATATATGTTTATATATATAATTAAGTTCAAAGTTTGAGTACGTCTGGAACGATACTTCCCTCGTTATCGGGAGAAAGAAAGAAAGAAAAAAATGTTTATTCACATAAAAAAGTTTTTAGAGATTACATAAATATTTAACTATTGCCAAACTGCAGGGCATTTTTTTGGCAGTCGCAGCTCCTTGTTTAACCGAGTTTCATATACATACTCTTTTTTTTCCATAACATTACCTACATCTCAGATCAAAGTTTCTCTATAGGTAAACATACACATCATTTATTACATCTTAGGGTTTCTCTGTGAACAAACATATTAGATACTACCTCTTAGGGTTTCCTTATAAACATACACATTTTATTTCATATACTTATTGTAAAGTATTAGTACAGTACAAAATACGCTGATGATGAAAAGGCGTTGATGGCTGCGCCACAGTGTATACTATTGCAGCTGTCATCGTTCCAATCTAGTAATAAGTTATCAAATTGTTTTGATGTTGCAAAGAAAAAAAAATAGAGAGAGAGAGAGAGAGAGAGAGAGAGAGAGAGAGAGATATATATAGAGATATCTTTCTATATAGTCTTTGGAGGGTCTCGGGTGTGATCTCGCTTTTAAGGGGTCGTCATGGCCCTGCTTAAGAACGGTGAGCGGCCCTCTCACCGTCCTCAGGGCCCCAGTCGTGGAGGCCGATAGTCTTCGGCGAAGACACGTCGGCGGCGCGGCGGCGTCCAGCCCGCCGACTGCGGAACTCGGGTGGGAGAATTCTCTCCCGTTTCCGCCCCGCCGCCTCTTTCCCGAGCAGAAAGAGGCGGCGCAGTCCCACCCGGCGGAGATCATGGCTCGCACCATGGTCTCGAGCGAGAGAGTGTCCACGTCCAGACCCACCACGAGGACCTGGCGCTGATGCCTTTTATTCCTGGTTACGTTCTTATAGGATACGGGAACGGAAACTTAATTCCACGTGAGCCGAGAAACGGGTATTATCTGGTAATAAAATATATTCTACTTAATATTATAATATGCGAAAGTTAGTTAATATAGTATCGGTTCAGACGTTAGAGCGTAAAAGAATCGACACTCACAAACTACGGAATTTATTTGATTAGTAAGATAAAATGGCGAAAGTTTGTGAAGATGTTCGGCTATTCGAACTCAAACTCAAAAAAAAAATTACATTTATTTCGCATAATCCTAATACATAGGCACTTGCGACACGTCTTGAATACAAAACAAAGTTAGTATATAATATACCACCTGTTCGGAACGCGGCCCGCTTGAGAGGAACTGGCAAGAAACTCGGCGGGCTATTCTATTTGTGCACTAGGTATTTACAATAAATAATATAAACTAAAACTCCCTTAGTAGAACAAGCAGATCATTTCCAGGCTTCCTTGTCAATCAAATAATCTTCAATTGTATAGTAGGTCTTGCAGTATAATTTACTTTTTATACACTTTTTGAACTTCTTTATAATTCATTTGGAAGTCATTCGGATGTTCGTTGCTCTTTCACGCTCTAACGGCTGAACTGATCTGAATGAAACTACACACGTTTTATTTTTTCTAGGATTATTTTCAACTGTGCTGACAACAGATACAGAATTTTGCACAGATAAAGCAATATATTTATGCAGCTACTTGGAGTGTTCAAATACCTATGTGCATCGAGTCTTGTCGATTTTGTTTCATTATGTACCTGCTATAATACTGGATGTTGGGTGTGCAATAACTGGGAAACGTCCGCAACAGATTAAATCGTAAGTATTTTGATCATTTTGAAGTAAAGAATTTGTGTCATTTTAAAGGGGAAAAAATATACCAAGTGCGAGTCAAACTCACGCACAGAGGGTTCCGTATCAAAAACGGCAAATACATTACGTATGTTGTATGTCCCTTTAAAATTATTCGTTTTCTGTTGTTTTTTTTATACCACTGGAGTGTCAGACAAGCATACGGCCCCCCCAGATGTACCGGCGGTCATCGCAGCCTATGGACGTTCGCAACACCAGAGGCGCCACAGTCGCGCTGCCGACTCTTTAAAAACCTTCTAAGTCCCCTTTTGAAGAACCCCATACTGTAGGCTGTTGTTTAGTATTCGTTGTTATAGCGGCAACAAATATAAATCATCTGTGAAAATTTCAACTGTATAGCTCACATGGTTCATTAGATACAGCTTGGTGACGAACTACGGACCAACAGACAGCAGGCTCAGTAGTTGATATAGACAGACGCAGTTGTGGTTCCCCGCTGTTGCAAATTTTCAAGTTACCCATAAGGCCTGTGGACTGCTCACCGTCCTTACAGAAGCAGGCCCATGACGGCAGCAGGCCATGACCCCCCAAAGACGCGGGATAGCACGCGAACCGCCCACTAGGCGAGGCCGCATTGGTGGCCGTAGGTCTGTTGGGAGTCCTGGGACATCCTTCCGAGTGTTTACCCGAGGCTCCCAACCATAGGCTGTTGGGCATCACGTGAGGTTTTTTAGTCGGTAGGAGTCCGGCAGAGCATCCATGATGGATTTTCCCTCACGTTAAAAAAAACGTGTTACTGACAACCGGGACCAACGACTTAACATGCCTTCCGAAGATAGGGTTCTGTACCCAAACAAAATACTGCAGTCTAAGTGGAGAGTCTCGAAGTGTTGGCCTCGGCATGAACTTGGATAAAACCAAGGTCATATTCAATGAACATGTCATGCTGGGACCAATCTACGTCGAAGGATCGAGGCTTGAGGTTGTCCAGGAAGACACCTACCTGGGGCAGGAAATCACACTGAACAAGAATAACCTGGACAAGGAAATAGCGGGAAGAATTCGCTTGGGCTGGGTAGCATTCAGTACACTACGTCGGGTTTTCCATTCGCCTATACCGCAACGTCTGAAGGCAAAAGTTTATAACCAGTGCGTCCTACCAGTTATGACCTACGGTGCCGAGACGTGGACACTTACAGTAAAGCTAATCAGTGCCTTTAGCACAGCGAGCAATGGAACGAGCTATGCTTGGGGTGTCTCTGAGGGATAAAAACCCAGAACGATGTTATCCGTCAGAGGACCAGAGTGGTCGACATAGCTCGCAGAGATTGCGTTTAGAAGTGGCAGTGGGCTTGGCACTTCTGTAGAAGAACTGATGGTTGGTGGAGAAAACGAGCTCTGGAGTGGAGACCGCGACTTTGTACACGTGGGGTAGGACGACCCCCCGCCAGATGGACCGATGACCTGATAAAGGTTGCAGGGACTGACTGGATGCGGAAGGCGCAGGACCGTGTATTGTGGCGAAATTTGGGAGAGGCCTACGTCCAGCAGTGGACTGATATAGGCTGATTTTGATGGATTGTAACCAAACAGAAAAAAAAACAGGCCAAGTGCGAGTTGGACTCGCCCATGAAGGGTTTCGTAGCAGCAAGTAACTTATTATAAAAGTTCTTATAGTTCGTTGTAACTTTAATTGATGTTTTAACACGTTCGCAGTGGTAGTGATTTTTCTAACTGAAAATTGCGGTTTATGACGTATTTAAAAAAAACTACCCGCTCTATCTCGTTCAAACTAATCTTCTGTATACCCAGATTTTTGAATGAGTTACTGTACGCTATGTCTATGCCATTACACATAAGTTTTGGATTCACTGTTCAATCGATTCTAGAGACCTTCCAAGGGCTGCCAACTATTATTGCCTGAGTCTTGTTGGGGTTCATTTTTAATCCCACATGGATTAAAAGTGAATCACACATTCACTCCATCTGCAAATAGTGTCCCAGACTTGGACACTATTTGCAGATGGAGTGAATGTGTGATAGCATTGATATTGTCAATGGCTACGCTCAAGTTATCCAGCGAAGCTTGGGAATAAATTTGGAGGTCATTTGCGTATAGGTGATAGGAAGAAAAGTCTTTAGGGATGGATGATGAACACTGAGAAAAGTAAAGGAGACATGAGACATGCTCTAAACTCCCCGCGCTCAATTAGACGAAGCCAAGTCTACGGCCCCTTGTCGCTGACGGCAGACCTCGAGCGGGAGAGTTATCACCTGCTACCTCTCCGCCGCCTCTTTCACAAGCATGACCTGGCTCACAGATAGACGCGGCAACGTCCTAATTAATCCCGCTGGAGATGATGATTCACACCATAGTCTCTAGCGAGAAAATGTCCACGCCCAGACCTGCCACGAGAACCTGGCACTGCTGCGCCCACGCTATGTACTCTCTAATTGTGGGAAGTGCTGTGGCCTTGCTGCGTTTCGTATCTTCGCCTAAACTCAAGTGGCTTTCTTTCCGTCTTCGCTGGATCACTTGAATGTCTATTTTGTAATACCCCATAAAATCCCAATCACCTTTACTTAAGCCGGATTTTCTCTTATAGGACCCATTTACGTTTCATTCTAAAATTTCTTGCTCAAAAATCCGAGCTTTGCACTCATTCCTTTCCAGCCATTCGTTTTTTGGATCACACAAATATTTGAGTCCTCCTTACGGGATCTTAGCACTGCACCATTCACTTTAGAAAAAAATAGAACCTCAATAGCATTTTTGAAGACCTATCTATAGATACCTCACACGTATGGGTTTGATGAAAAAAAAAAATTTGAGTTTCAGTTCTGAGTATGGGGATCCCCAAAATTTACTGCTTTTTTTCTAGTTTTATATAAGAATCTTAATGCGGTTCACAGAATACATCTACTTACCAAGTTTCAATAGCATAGGCTTTATAGTTTCGGAGAAAAGTGGCTGTGACACACGGACGGACAGACAGACAGACATGACGAATCTATAAGGGTTCCGCTTTTGCCATTTGGCTACGAAACCCTAAAAATGATATTTCGCCGTCCGTCAGTCTGCCTGTATCTCTGTTTGTCACGAGGCTGTATCTCAGGAACCGTGACTGCTAGAAAGCTGACAAATACTAAAATCGGAAAAGAAATAAATAAGAGGGGCTCCTACACAACAAACGTGATTTTTTTCCGTTTTTTGTACAGAACCCTCTGTGCGTGTCCGACTCGCATCTGGCCGTTTTTGTAATTTATCTTTTCACTGATTTCAGATTCGTCGATATGTACAAAAAATTTGACAGATTATCGGCAGCAGTTGAGTATTTCAAAACAAACGAATGGCGTTTTTGCAACGATAATCTTGTAGCCATGCGCAAAAGAATGTGTACTACAGACAAAGCTATTTACAATTTCGATATATCGAATATTGACTACAGAACTTATGTAAGATTATGGGGACTTGGTATTCGCAAATATATCATTAAGGATGGCCTCAAAAATTCCTTTAAAGGCTATAAAAAGCAAATTTTCTTCAAAATTATCAATTATATTGTTTTAAGTTTATATGCCTATGTGTTATGGTGTATATTGTACTATAGTTTTAAAACCGTGATGTACTTTTTAAATGTATGATTGACATCAGGCATATATTTATTTTGAAAGTGGTTCGCCATTAAATTTTGTATTTTGCGTTGAATTTTTATATTAAAATTACGACATAAACGAAATTGTTTTATTTTTGTATATTTTGTACAAATATCCTTTATTCATTTAGTTACGTTTATCACCGAAGGGGTAGGCAGAGGTTGCCTACCCCTTCGGGGTATAATAGTATACTTGGCAGAATAGTATACGCCCACTTTTCACCTTATGGTTTTATGTCCAACTTAATAGGTCGTGAGTTTATTGCCGAGTTGAAATTGACAGATGCAGGTCGTCTGTCCATTTCTTCAGGCCATCTGTCGTCAGGCGCGGACGACCCGCAGTTGAAAATTTTCAAGCAGCCCACAAGCCATCAACTTGGCCTAACGATTGTCATTTTACTGACAACCGGGTTTCATTTCGAGTTTCCCTTTCGCAATGGATCTTTTTGCCAAAATGTTCCCTTAGTCACCTCTTATGACACCCTCGGGATGAATTTGGGAGGTGACATTTTGTACTCTTTCCCGTCGCCACAATGGGTTCTAGGTTTACACGGGCTGGTTTCCGCAACTCGACATCATTTCTATATATATATATCATAATCCTATACTATACATATACATATACATATAATCACGCTTGTTTCCCATCGGGGTAAGCAGAGACTATGGCTTTCCACTTGCTACGATCCTGACATACAACTTTCGCTTCTTCTACTTTCATAACTGTTTTCATACACGCTCGCCGGTTAAGGGTACTCTTGACCTTGCCTTTTTCCAGAACGTCTCTGATTTGATCGGCATGCGTACGCCGAGGTTTACCCCTACCAGTTTGCCCATTCATTCTCGCCTCATAAATCTGCTTCGTCAGTCTATTCTCATCCATTCTCTCCACGTGTCCAAACCATCTAAGCATCCCTTTTTCGATCTTAGTCACTACATCTTCTGTTATACCACATTTTTCCCTTATCACGCTATTTCTTTTTTTGTCCATTAAAGTCACTCCAGCTATACTTCGCAGACTTCTCATTTCCACAGCATTAATTTTGCTTTCATGCTTCTTCTGCCATACCCAACTTTCACTACCATACATAAGTGTAGGGATGAGCACTCCCCTATGTACAGCCAACCTGGCCTTCTCAGACACATTTTGACTGCTCATAAAGGTGTACATAGCCCCATTCACTTGATTTCCTGCCAAAACTCTTCGCTCAATATCCTGGTCACACTTTCCATCCCTTACAAATTTGGAACCCAAGTATACAAATTCTTTCACCTGTTCCACTCTTTGCCCTTCAATGAAGATTGAGCAATTCGTCATACTTTCTTCTCTTTCAAAAACCATAACTTTCGTCTTGTTTACATTAACTTTCATTCCTCTACTTTTTAGAGCCTCATTCATACTATTAACCATCAGCTGCAATTCCTCCGCTGATGATGCTAATATCACCTGATCATCAGCGTATAGGAGGCATTTGACGGTCAGTTCATTCATTTTTAAGCCATACATACTCTCTTGCAGCTCTTTCAGACAACTATCCATGTATAGATTAAACAGCCACGGAGACGCTACACATCCCTGTCTCACACCCTTTTCAATGTGAAAGAAGTCCGTGCAGGCCCCGTTGATCCTGACACAAGCACTAGAACCCTCATAGAGAGACCTCAGTGCCCGTATCAAGTTGCTGTTCACTCCATACATGGACAATATTGACCACAGTTCATTCCTCACCACTCTGTCATAGGCCTTTTCCAAGTCCACGAATATGCAATAGACCTTTTGACTTTTAGCCAAAACTTTCTCAGCTACGCATCGTAAGGAAAAGACCTGATCCGTACATCCCCTTCCTTTCATAAATCCTGCTTGCACATCCCACATTTTTCCTTCAGTTTCATTCATCACTCTTTTTATCAACACTTTTGCATACAATTTGCCAACGATGCTGAGCAAGCTTATGCCGCGGTAGTTTTTGCACTCTTGCTGCGACCCTTTTCCTTTGTAAAGCGGCACAATGACAGCTTTACACCATTCTGCTGGTACTCTGCCACTTCGCCAACAAAAGTTAAAAAGGCGGTACAGCTGGCAAGCTACCACGCCACGTCCAGCTTTCAGCATTTCGACAGAAATCCGATCTATTCCAGCAGCCTTTCCTACTTTCATACAATTCAACGCTTCCACTATTTCTCCCATACTTAACTCGCTTTCATCGCCAAATTCATTCAGTTCTAAAACACGCGTATCGCCTTGTATATCTTCTTTTTCGAATAAACTCTCAAAATATTCCTTCCATCTCTTTAGCACACATTCTTCTCCTCTTACAAAACTTCCATCCTGGTTTCTGATGTGATTGAGCGGCGACATTGTTTGCTGACTCCTCACTGTTCTTATGGACTTCCAAAAAAATTTAATATTCCGTTGGAAGTCTTCAGATAACCTTTTATCAAATTTTTCTCTATCATTCTCTTTCTTTCTCATCATCGTCTCTTTTGCAACACGTTTATACTTTTTATATTCATCCTTTGCCATTTTTACATCCTCATCCGTTGCCTTTTGCATTCTTTGATTGGCCTTTGTAGCCAACCAGTCCAACCATGCTTTCTTCTTGCCAGTCAACGCATTAAGAACTTCCGCACTCATTCCCTTTGCCATACATCCTTGTCGTCTTTTGCTAACCCCACACACTTCAATCGCAACTTCCACAAGTCCTTCCTTAAACGGCTTCCATAATTCTTCAATCTCACATATTTCATCTAGGTTTTCAAATTTTTCACTCAGTTTACTCACAAATGCCTCTTTTATGCCTAACTCTTGTAAATTCTCAACTTTTATTCGCTCTAGTACACTAACGGGTTCATGCACACGATGTCGCCACCGCTGAAACAGACCCCTTACCCGGCTAATTACCAAGAAGTGATCTGTGTCGATCCCGGTGCCACGGTACGCCCGAGTGTCTAGCACTTTCTTTCTCAGTCTTGCGTCTACTATCACAAAGTCAATCATGCTTCTCTGATCTCTCTCCTCTCTTGTATACAAGTGGATATCCTTGTGGTTGAATATGGTATTAGTTACCACAAGATTCCTTTCCAAACATACTTCTAGCAAGCTTTCTCCATTTACATTCACTCGTTCATCACCAAACTTTCCTAATACACTTTCGTATCCATCGCGCTTCACTCCCACCCAACCATTAAAATCACCTAACATCACTATTCTCTCGTTTCGTTTACATTTATCCAGAATATCACTCATACTCTCCCAAAATGCCTGCCTCTCGCTTTGGTCTTTTGAAGACCGGTGCCACCGCGCATCCTGCGGAGCATACACTCCCAAAACAAAGATGCGGGTAAGTCCAACCTTCAGTCTTAGCCAAAGGAGTCTTGGGCTCACACATTCATACTCTGTCACACACTCATTCATTCTCGCGGAAAGACAAATATTCTTTATGACACACCAGGAAATACATCAAACAGATTAATAGTAAACTTTTTGGTATTACAATTGGCGGCCTTATCGCACAATGTAATCTTTAGAGGCAACCTTTGGATGAAATCGGAGGGTGGGAAATACACTCATGGACAAAATTAGGAGAACGCGAAGAAATGTTCAGGTAGTAATAAAATAAACGATTTATTTATGTTTAATACAGTTTCATTTGAGTATTCTTAATTAATTTAACTTTTTAAAATACAGAAATGTACAATTTACTGTTAAAAATAGACAAATATTAAAGTTATCGCTTATTTAACGAGAATGTTAAGGAAACAATGAAATTTAATCTTATCATGAAATTTATGGAATGTCTGGTTTCTTCTCTAGTAAAAGTTAACATGACCACTCGTAGGTACATTCAGTATTTGGTGTTACCTCCTCTTGCTGTTGAAACTGCCTCCAATCGTCTGGGCATACTTTTTATTAATTCGTCTATGAAATTTTGTGGCATTTGGTCCCATTCTTCTACCAACGCCGTTTTAAGTTGTCGTAAGTTGGTTATTGCAGGGATTCTTTTTTTTATTTGTCTTCCCAGTTCATCCCAGACATGTTCAATCGGGTTTAAGTCTGGCGAGCGGTCTGGCCATTCCAAAACATCGATTTCGAACCCTTGAAGGTATCTTGAAACTACAGCGGCAGTGTGTGGCCGAGCATTATCATGCATCAGTAGAAAATTATCACATATGTATGGGACAAATGGTATCACAATTTCTTCTAAAATGTCAGTTACGTAGCGTGCTGCTGTCAGAGATCCATTTTCGAAGACGTGGAGCTCCGTACGTCCTCCTAAGGAAATGCCGCCCCATACCATCACTGACCCTCCACCGTAAGGTTCTCTTCCGACAATGTTACACTGTGCAAATCTTTCTCCTGGTCGTCTCCACACTTTCACCCTTCCATCATCTGGCTTAAGGCAAAATCTGGACTCATCAGTGAATAATACTCTTTCCCAGTCATTGTCATTCCAGTGACGGTGAATGTGAGCAAAGTTACTCCGAGCTACACGATGACCTGTGGTAAGAAAAGGTCCTTTGGCAGGTATAAATGCCCCTATTCCGGCTGCTTTAAGTCTTCTTCGTATCGTTTTAGTGCTAACTGCCACATTTCGGACTTCTTGGAGCCTTGCTCTTACCTCAGAAGACGAATTACACATAAGTTTTGGATTCACTGTTCAATCGATTCTGGAGACCTTTCAAGATCTGCCAACTATTATTGCCTGAGTCTTGGTGGGGTTCATTTTTAATCCCACACGGATTTACAGTGCGACATAAAAGAGTAGAAAATAAATGAGGGCGCCACCATCGAGCAGATGGTAGCACTGATAATTATGATTAACTAATCTTGATACTTGATTTTTTTTACGCAATGTTTATGATTGATGTATTATAATACAATTGTTTTTAGCTGTATACATATCTTACCTATTGGCACAGATGTAAGTATTTAGTTGTAATAATACGAGATAAGACTGACAGACATTCATTATCACGTCTATACGCCAAAAGAGGTAGACGACGTCATCCTTTACCCGACCTCCTTCAGATAAATAAATAATTAAAACCACCTAGGAATAAAAAAGCGTATTCATTTATTCATGATCACTGAAAACTAGTCCAATAAATCAAAATCTAAATAATATTCTACTCCTTCAATGCGATCATCTACATTTTGTTGACATACAGATGTCTAAAGTTGACACTGTTGACATTAAAGTCTCGAATTCGAGTGTTGCCAGGAGTTTGAAATTCTTTAGTTCCAAAATAATTAATTTCTACTCTTTTATGTCGCACTGTAAAGTGAATCACACATTCACTCCATTTATTTATTTATTTATTTAACATTTATGTACACACAATGTTTTTACAGGTAAATACGAAAAAGTTAAATAAGTACAATGGTACTGCTTATTTCTAAAAAAAAGAAATTTCTTCCAGCAGTCCGGCGAAAGGATAGCTTGAAGAAAGAAGTATGTTAAAGGTAGAAGTGTGTTAGTAAACTCAGTTCAAAATAAAGTAAACATACACAAACCTATATAATAGATACTGTATACATAAATACCTACTCAAGATATATACAATATTCATAAATACATATTATAAGCATATATATGTAAATACATATACATAACAAACCTTTAATAAAACAATAAATACAAGAGGAAATTAGTTCGAAATGACCAAAACATTTACATCGGAATGAAAGAAAAGTTTACATAATGGAGGAGAGGTAGTGTAAACGAACTTTCCTTTTAAAGATAGAAAGTGATTTAGACTCTTGTATGTTAGGCGGAAGGGAATTCCACAGCCTAACCGCATGAACTGTAAAGGAGTTAGTGTAGCAGTCTGATTTGTGTCTGGGTATATTAAGAATGGAGCGTAGATGCGATCTACACGGAAGATCTGGATCTCGCATGAAGGAGAATCGATCCCTTAGATAGGAAGGTGAATTGGGGTTGTACAGGGTATTATAGAGGAGACAGAGTATACGAGTGTTCCGGCGAAGACGGATAGGGAGCCACTTGAGTTTCTGGCGAAGATGTGAGACATGATCATATTTTTTGAGATTAAATATGAAACGTATGCATAAATTTTGAAGCCTCTCAAGTTTATTTAGGAGCTCCTCGGTGGCATCTAAATAGCAAGCGTCGGCGTAGTCGAGAATAGGCTGAATAAGAGTCTGGGCCAGGATAATTTTAGTCCTTAGGGGTAGAAAGTTCTGAAGGCATTTTAGTGTGTGGAAAGTAAAATGAACCTTTTTACTAACTTCATTAACCTGGGAACCCCAGGATAGATTGACGTCCATAATTACTCCCAAATTCTTAACTTTTTCAGTGTATGGTATTGGAGTTCCATTAAGAAGCACAGGAGGCAATGTGTCTACATCCAAACTGCTGCGCATGTACTTACTACCAATAATTATTGCCTGTGACTTATGGGGGTTGATGCACAGTCCAACAGACCTGGCCCAGTCACTAACGCGATCTAAGTTCTGGTTCATGTTGGATATACCGGACAAGCTATCGGAAACCACAAAATGTTGATAAATCTGCAAGTCGTCTGCGTAGAGATGGAAGTTGCTTGAGATTAGCCTCGACACAGAATTAATAAAAATGGAAAATAGAAGAGGAGAGAGAACACCACCCTGAGGTACGCCCGCTGCGAGCTGGAACCAGTCGGAAGACTTGTCATCTAAGCGTACACACTGCGAGCGTCCCCGAAGATAGGAATCAAACCAAGATATGGCTGGGGGAGAAATATTTACAGACTTCAGTGTACCAAGAAGCATATCGAAATCGACAGAATTAAATGCGCTGCTGAAGTCAAGTAATACTAACAAGGTTAGTTCCTTCCTTTCCATAGCCCAGCGAATGTCATCAGTTACTTTAATAAGTGCTGAAACTGTGCTGTGGCCGGCGCGAAAACCAGATTGGAATGGACTAAGAATACTGTTTGAAGATAGGAAAAAGGATAGCTGCTTATGGGCAATGTGCTCAAGAACTTTTGAGAGAAAGGGTAGAATAGAAATAGGTCGAAAATCTGTCATTGTGATAGGATTAGAGGTTTTAGGCAAAGGAATAACATATGCAAACTTCCAGGATACGGGAAAGGTACAAGAGAAGAGGGAATAGTTAAAAATGTGCGTTAATACGGGTAGTAACACAGGAAGAATGGGAAGGATCATCCTGGAGCAAATGTTATCATTGCCGGTGGCTGAGGAAGTAATAGAGGTAAGAGAGGTCCGAACCTCTTTTTCAGATACCGGATAAAAGAAAAAAGGTGATATCCCCGGTACAGGTCTAGCCGAGAGAGCTTGCAATGTGGAGTTTTTAGTAGCAGCATCCAATGATACAAAAGCTTTTGAGAAATGAGTATTTAAAGCGTTAACATCCACATCATTATTATAGGTCACATTAGGTTTGCCTATACCAACAGATTTCAGGAATCTCCAGGATTCGGAAGAGTTTCGACTATCGAGAGAGGTGTGGAAATGGTGTCTCTTTGCATCCCTACACATTCGACTGCACCGGTTACGCAAAGCTTTAAAGGCGAGCAGGTTGCCTTCCGAAGGATTATTCCGAAAACGCCGTTTAGCCCTATCCCTTCGGGCCATGATGTTTTTAATGGAAGCATCCAGCCAGGGGGCCGGGTTGCGTTTGATTTTGACACGTTTAACTGGGGCATGTCGATTGTAAAGCTCAACGACTTTATAATTAAGACAGTCAACCATTTCATTAACGTCGGTGGACCTATACACTAGAGACCAATCAATATCGCCAGCATCACTCCGCAACGCCTCTGGGTCAATGTCCTTAAAATTGCGAAGGAAACGATACTTTGACACACGTTTGGGAGAACGAATCCGATAAGACAGGAAAATAAGATCATGATATGAGAAGGGAGCAACTAGCTGGCCATGGGAACAGACAACATCCTGAGAAGGAACTATAATAAGATCAATAAGAGTGGGAATACAGTCAGGAAAGTGATGAGTGGCAGTGAGAGGAAGAGTACAAAGATTGAAAGAAGATAATAATGATAACAACTTACGAGACCTGCTATCTCTCCTTAGCAAGCAAGTGTTAAAATCGCCCATTATGACCACATGCTCATAGGAGGGAGTCAAATTGTTTAAGAGACACTCAAATGAATCAAAATAGTCAATGGACTGATTTGGACTGTACAGAACTCCGAGTAAAACCTTAGAATGCATTAAAGAAATCTCAATAAATAGATGTTCAGCTGATGGGGTGATAGGAGAAGAGGATATGCTGACTATCTTATACGAGATGGTTTCACGAAGATAAATTGCCACCCCTCCACATTCTTTACTGGTCCTATCGTTTCGGATCAGATTGAAACCAGGAAGAAGGTAGTTAATTGACGGGAGAGATGGTTTCAAAAAGGACTCGGAGATCAGTATCGCATCCAAAGGAGAGCTGCTAAAAGATGCCAGAACATCAGAATAGTGGCCAGGAACACTCTGCGCGTTAATATGTACTAAGTTGAAGTTTTTGGGATGATTCTCAAAAATGGAGCACAGATTATCATGCAAGGTCAGAGCTGCAGAGGATTCATCGTCCGCGCTAATGAAACTGTCGGAAGTAGGAGAACATGTGAAGAAACTGTCGTTTAAAATGTTTGTGGTCATATTACAAAGCAATAGGTATGACGAAGGTGAAGAAATATAAAAATATATAAAATAAAATACTTATTAAAAAATACAAACATGCTAAGCCCACCAACTCGCCTGTCCCGAAGCGGAATTACTGTGAGACGTAGCGTTACAAACACTAAACAGCTTGGCAAAAAGGAGCAGAAGTACAATGGCGGCTTCACTGTTCCGCTCATACATGGTAGGCCGTCAGAGAGAACCTCATCCATGTCACAGTAAGAGACAGAAAAAAAAGAAAAAAAAACAAGTAAAAAAAGACCTCAAAGGCTTCCTCATTAATTAAATTAAATGAAACAAGTACAGCTATAGCCATCATTAATTAAACAATGTAGCTGAGCGTGCAGAACACTAACTCCGCACCTGCCTCTCTGCCAAGCTGCAAATTACTGTTATACTTAATAAAAAAAAAAAAAAAAAAAAAATTTGGATTGTTTAAAAATAAAAATAATGGAATACTATACAAAAAAAACAAAAAAATAAAATAAAAATAAGTCCGGACAGTTTTAAGCCACCATGGACAAAATTGCTGACACTAAACATTCAGGTAAGTAGGTACTTATTTAAGCTTTCAAGGTAACTAACTTATTATCAAGGTCAACGGGATAATTCATCTAAATATCGGAAACTCTCAATAGTTCCAGGTAACTATTCCGTTAACTCCAGTACTAATCATATCTTGTTGAAGCTATACAACACTAAAATTAGGACCATTATAGTTGGCTGAATATCAGATAAGCTTAAGTGTGCCAACATTTAATTGTGTAACGAAACGCAACTGATAGACTTCACAAAATGTCAATAAAAGTCATATGTCACAAATGTCAAACAGCCGGTCAAGTAAAAATAAAAGTGTTACAAATTGTTTTGTTGTTTAAAACTGTTAAAATGATAGTACAAGTGAAAAGGGAAAGTGAAAGTAATACTAAAAATAAAACGGGTAGTTAACGTTGCTGGGCAAGTACACAAACCACAATGTAAGCCGCATAGTCCACGGCGACTATCTCACAGTCATAGCCGATGCACACACTTTCCTACACACGACGCCGGCTTGTCTTGCTGGTCTTCAATGTAGCCTTCGGAGTTGTATTTCTTGGAGCAGGGACAGTATCACGGATCCTAGTTTCATCCGGTATTGCAGCATCAACGGGAAATTGGGAGATAATGTTATCGAGTTCGGCCTTACACTCGACTTTACGGCGAGCTTTGTCGGGAGTAACGATTACAATCTTACCATCCGCCGACCAACAGTTCTTGATGCCGAAGTGTTGCCTGGCCGCAGTAAATACCCGATGTCTTGCTTTTGTGAGGAACTCCGAAACAGTGACGCCTGTTCCCTTAAGAGACGTCTTACTGTCCCACACGATGTGACGTTGCTCCACACCGTAGAACCGTATAAGCACTGGTCTTGTTTTATTGGACACACCACCGAGTCTATGACAAATCTGAATATGTTGTGGTCTAACTTCAGGCAACTTCATTTTGGAAGATACAATTTTGTTGACAACGTCATGTAAATTTTCGCTTGGTTCTTCTGGGATGCCATGGAACAATAAAACCTTTCTCCTCATGACAGTTTCATGCCTGTCTAGGCTCAGCGATAGCAGTTCAAGTTGCATCTTCATTCTCGAGAATGCTTGCCATACAAAAGATTTAAATTCAGTGTACTCACGGGATAAGGTTGTTAGGTCACCTGCTGCAGTGCTTGATCCAGAAGTGAGTTTATGCAGTTTCTGGTCATAATCCTGCATTCTTGTGCTAAATAGTTTCTCCAGTTCTTCCATATTATTAGCCAGCCTCAAGTCCATTGTGATGTTATGAGTGTAGAAAAATATAGGAGTGCAAGTTGTGATTGAAAACGATGGACAGCAAATGCAGGTGGGTTTTATGCAATTTTATACAAAACACATTAATTTAAATTATAATTAACTATTTTAAAAATATTAAAATTCGCAGCTACAGTTTAGTGTGTGTATGTCACAACTACCCACCAATTTTATATCCATCTGCAAATAGTGTCCAAGTCTGCATTGATATTGTCAATGGCTACGCTCAAGTTATCCAGCGAAGCTTAGGAATAAATTTGGAGGTCATTTGCATATAGGTGATAGGAAGAAGATAAGTCCTTAGTGATGGAGTTTATAAACACTGAGAAAAGTAAAGGCGATAGAATGCTGCCTTGTGGCACCCCAGCAGACGTATTACACTAAGAGGAAAATACATCCTCGATACTAATACGCTGCCGGCAGCCAAAAAGGTAACTTCGAAACCAGTCAATCACTGTTGGAGATATGTTAAGTGAGCTCAAAGTACCAAGCAGGATGTCGAAGTCCACCGTATTAAAGGCATTGCTAAAGTCTAGCAGGGCTAAAACTGCCAGCTTGCCGTTTTCCATACCTGCTCTTATGTCCTCAGTAATGTGGAGTAAGGTTGTAGTGGTACTGTGTCCAGCACGAAACCCGGACTGATAAGGGTTAAACAGTTGATTTTGGGAAAGGAAATGAGTGAGCTGAATGTAAACAAGTCGTTCTAGAACCTTAGACAGGAATGGCAGGATAGAGATAGGGCGATAGTCAGAAAACGTGAAAGGCTTGGATATTTTGGCAATGGGAATTATAGGTGTATCTTTCCAAGCTATCGGAAAGACACCGTGGTTATTGAGAAATTTAAATTAAATCCAACATAGAATCTACTCACAATGTTTTCTCTTCAAACTCAACAGCAAAGTGAGCCTACGGCCCATATCACTGTCTATTTATTAATAAAAATTGCTGACAAAAACACGTGGCTTCATTTTTAATGTTTTCTTAATAGATCAAAGATTTGCGTTTCAATTTGTTTTTGATAAATCAAGTAATTAAACAAATGGCTAACGTGAAAGAAATCGTCAAACGTTCTTAATTCACAGTAAAATGAACACTGCCGAAACAATAGGAAAAACAAGAAATCCTATTTGTGATTAATACAATTTTAAATGCCGACAGCGTTCGTGTTAATTGTCATTAAGAATTTAACAATAGTTTTTATTGTAGGTTCTTACGAACCTACATATCGGTCATTCTCAGCCGGCTCAAATAGGCGAGTCCGCGTCAAAAACCAATACCTGTAGATTACTTATCAATATGATTTTTTTTCTACAAATTCTACGGTCAAAAATAGTAGGGGGGGGCCTGTGGTTTTTTTTAGATTAATTGCGTAAAAGTTAGTTTAAAAAAATTAAAACTACGAAAATATTGACCTCGGTGTCGCGTCCGGTCCCGTATTGCAGCGAAAATTATTTTTTATCTTTTTTTCTCCAATATAGGTGTTATATGTGCATATATTCACAAATAACTTGATAACTATTTACTCTATTTATAACATTACTAAGCCATTATCGGCATTACTAGACAAGTTACAACTGGTTGTCTTTACGTCCGACGTTCAGAATTGACTTCAGTGGCGCGCACCGATTCGTTCATTACTCTGTATCTCTAGCGACTGCAAGAATAGTTGTTCGAGTAATACAAACTGTCAGTTACACCGCACCGGTGCACTGTGGAAAATGCTAGAACATTGGCATATCATAAATCAATTTTACTTATGTTGTTAACTGTAGACTTTATTACGTTAATTAATTAGTTCATAAGTTGAAGTTTACTATAGTGTAATCTTTTATATATTTTTTTGTAGGATATATATTTTTTAATGCCACAAAGATAATGTTTCATAAGAATTATAAATTTACGTAAAAGGGAATTACTACATTCAAATTGATTTCCTGTAAAATTTTGTGGGAATCGATATCTATTATTACGCATTTCTGAAAAGCTTATTTTATGTAGACTTATAAATAGTTATAAAATTGTAATATTTACGTTCCTATTTTTATGTAAAAAAATAAATAAATAAAATACGAAAAAAAATACAGATTTTTAAATTCATCGAGACTTTTAACAGTTACCGAAGACTTGCAGAGGCTTACTTTTGATGTTGTTTGATAGCCTAGACATTCATAAATATCATGATATAAAAATATGCTGCAACCATCTGCTATTTTTAAAGTTCTCACAAAAAGAGTGATGGAAGTCAGGAAACTGAAAAACACAATCTGTTGCGGTTTCCGAAGTAGACTATTTTTTTTACTAGTTTGTGGTTTGATTTTATATGAAATATATTTTAAATTGATAAAATGACACTTTATCTGCATTGCACACATTTTGTGGTAAATTGGTTATCAACAAAATTCACACTACCCTTATTTTCGAATAGTATATAAAGAGTTTACGTATTTAGGTTGCTATTATAAATTTGTAGTTGTATCTAAACATAAGTTTAATTTTTACAATGTCTACTATTTTTAAGTGTACCAAGCGTGATATATTACTTCCATATATTGAAGGAGGTAAAACATTTGAAGCAATACAAACAGCTTTAAAAGAAAATCACAATGTTTCTGAAGACAACATTTGTTTGATTCTTGGTGATATTCAAAGGAAAATTATCCCATACTTTAATAAACGTTGGGCCGAAGCTGCAAGGAGAAAAGATTTATTTTTAAATAGGAATATGAATTGATTGGATTCAGAGTATGTAGTACCTCTACCGAGCTCTGAAGAAGTAACGAATGTCTTCACACCATCTACTTCATCAGGAAAACGTGGAAGAACGTGTGTTTCATATGGGAACTCGTCAGAATCAAGTAAAAAAAGAAAAAATACCATGCTTCTTAGTGAATATGGATTTGAGCACATATATAATGCCTATCTACAAGGATTACGTGCAATTGGAGAAAGGACAGAATCAAGACTTGTTGAAGCACTTAGGCTTGCTGATATTGACCAAAAGACCGTATAAAATCTGATCATCGAGGACAATCGGCTCTGTACTCTAAAAATATTACCAGAAATAAGAATGTAATCAGTTTTGTACCAGTCAACTCAAAACGCTTAGAAATTTTCCGAGAAAATATAGTAAATAAGATAACAGAATTGCCCGATTACACTACTGTGGATAAATCTTATGCTGATTTATTCAACTTAATCCATGATGTGTTTGGGAAAATCTTTACACCAAAAACAGTATCGTTCGGAAGCAGTTTTGTTTTCAGTGACTGGGCAACACCCGGTATTTATAAAAGTCGTAAGAGACTTTATGAACTTTATTCGGAAAAATCATTTAATTTCAACCCTGACTTTCAGGAATATGTTAAAAAATATTCAAAGACATTTAGACAGGTCTGTTCCTTGGCAAAGTCAAAGGTGATGTCCACTTTTTGTATGGACGTTGGTTTTTTATTCGAAGTAAAATCCAGAATGGCTGAAAATACACTGATATATAGTGACCAAAATTAGGAATCACGAATTAGATAAAAAATAATTTTTGAAACCTGCCTTTAAGAGAAAACCCAAAAGTTATTTTATGTTAGTAGATATTTTAATTAAATGGATGGCAATACAAACATAATTTTTTGTAATAGCAATTATGGCTGTCATCAATGTGAACTGTCACAAAAAGTCAATGTCAATTATGTCACTAACGCATCTCGTTGCTCGCTGGCTGTTTCGCTTTGGTATTTCTGGTTTGGTTTGTTAGTAACGGATACTTTGACTGTGCACATTAATTGAATGATAATAGTATTTGGACTCAAACTTAAATAACTCATACAACTTGGCAGTTGGCTATTACAACTGTTATTTGTTTCCACCAGCGATTCGGACTTGGAATTTCGATTTTAAAACACTGACTGTAAGTATATTATTACTTTGTTTACTTTGTTAAGTATTTTATATTCTTACTTGTATTAATCATATACCAGGCAACAGTTTCAGTACCTACGAAGCTATTAGTACGAGTCCGGAGTTTATCTCAATACTAAAAGAGTTGATTACTTAGGAAGGGAAATATAATAATAAACTAGCTGACGCCCGCGTAGAGTATTGTTCCCGTTTCTGCTTCCCGTGGGAACTTATAGGAAAGCCTATGTGTTATTCCGGACTATGCTCTATCCCTCTACCAAATCTCAGCGAAATCCATTCAGCCGTTAGAGTGTGATTGAGTAACAAACATCCAAACATCTTCACAAACTTACACATTTATAATATTAGTACAATAGAATAAGCTGATGCCCGGGGCTCTACCCGCGTTGATGTCGGTAATTTTTTCGCATTTATAATAATAATTAAATTCACAATAGTAATACCTACCTGAAGTAAGGCTCACCCCCTCTTACATGAGACTTAACATAACCAATGAAATATTTGGTGTAAGTACATTATACCTCTGTCACTCTTTCAGGTAAAAGGCAACACTTAAAAAGAAACTGCAGTAATCGCTATACAGAATTCTAACTCTAATCTGATTATCATCTGTCAAAAAATGTATTAACTTACTACTGATAGAACTCAGTAACAGAAATGAAGGTAATAGTATTAATGAACAACTTGATCATCAATCAGTGTGTGTGTTGTGACATGTCTGTTCTAAGACAGACCGGCTGGCATTCTCTTCTTTACTTGATGGCCATCTTGAGAGAAATTACATTGCTACCATCATCAAACCTCGTCAGGTAATTTTATGTTTATTACTTACATACAAAGATATAGTCACGCCTTTATCCTCAATGGGGTAGGCAAAGGCATGGTATATACCCACATTTCACCTTATAGATTTATGTTCCACGTAATAGCAGCCCGTAAGGCCAACTTGACTTAACAATTATTATTTTACTGACAACATGTTTATTAATCATTTATCTTATATTAAATATGAGTTTCTTTTCTTTTTATTAATATAACTTTTATTTCAGATGCCTGCATATGCTCTATATAGTGACCAATATTAGCCTGCCTGTGGTGCCTGCTGGCAAAGAGCTTGTTCTAATGTTCAAAATGTGATGGAACCACTGAGAGATGTCCAAGTCCACATTCAAGATAATGTTAATTTTGAAAGTGGGCCTAACTCTATTGTTGAACCTGTAAGTGTTCCTAGGTCAGATTTTGTTGTTCCAAATGTTCAACATAGTGGCATACATTAATTGAATTAAATGGTTATAACCAAACGCCCAATACATCAAACAACAATTAACACACTGAGAGAAAATCTCAGCATTCCACGAATTCACCGTTCAGACACTGGGTCCCTATCGTGGTACAGCCAGAGGGAAACACTGTGAGGGTGTCTGGGACTTGCGGCCCATTTCGTTAGATTCAGGGTGCCCTTAAGATGCATCAGCGCTCACCTTCCACCGTTCACAATGTTCCCCCCTCTGCCTAACCATATTTGGTAAGATCCTATCAATGCCGCTTTTAATGAAATGGCTACAACAGAACACCAAATTGTTTCTGATTGTGTAAATCAAGAGTGGTTAAGGATACCTTTATATCTCTGAAAACACATACTTATGGATTATAAATTGTACATAACACTGAATGCTAGGGTTTGTGAGGAACATGCCAGTGTTAAATTGGGAGTTATTAGATGAATATGAGTTCACAGAACAATTCAGTCAGTCACATATTGTTGTATTGTTAGATTTATCAAGAAAAAAAGTTACTAATACAATATTTACTTTACAGCCTTGATCAGAGGACAAGAAATCAAGTCAGGTCACCAGAGGCAAGACAGGATTTGTGGATATTACTGCACTGGCTTGAAAGGGAAAAGGACTGTTGGAAGCTGTGCTCATGTGATGACTATTGTCTGGTATCTTGTATAGGCTCGGTATCAAAACGACATTTCTCCACCTGCACATTTTTTAGACAACATATTTATAAGAGAAGATATTGAGAATGAAGGTGATGAATAAATAATATATTAACCTCAAACAATTTATTTCATTATAGTAGACTTACCATCAATCTAGGTATACTATTACACATGATTTTAATAATATTAAGCTCGCCATATTGACAGCACCACTGATAGAAAGCCGTGGCACATCTAGCGATTGGGGCCCACTCTCACAGTCCGTAAGACTTCTGACAGTGGTCCTCAAGTAGGCGGCCCTATGATGTGCCGCTTCACGCTCCTCTTGAAGAACCCAGGGTTGTAAATTGAGGGAAACACGTGTGCGAGCAGGTTGTTGCAAGTTTTTATAGTTCGACAAAGGAATGATCTTTTGAAACACTCAGTTTAGATTCTCTCCTCTGGGTAGGTATGAGTGGCACCTCTGCCCGGCACGCATTTTCGGGATCGGAATAGAGAGGGTGGGATAAGGTAGAAGAGCTCTTCTGAAACACTGGCCGTAATACATGCGGTAGAAGGCAGTCAAGAACGCTATGGTTCTTCGCTGCGCTAACGGCTCGAGACCTCACGTTACCTAGACAACAAATTATTCGGATTCTGCATAGCGTCAAGCGAGTCTAGTAAGTACCTCGAGGAGTCATCCCAAAGGTCAGAACAGTATTCGACGCGGGGGCGAATCTATGACATGTGGCAACCAGTCGGAATATTACAATTTTATTTCACCAACGGCTTTCTCTGACAATGATACAGTTTTAGTCTCATAGTTTCAAAACACTACATGTGAACAATCTCGTTACTTAGTTTTAAATATTGCACTCTATTCATAAATCAATAGCAGGTAACGCTTTTTGTCTGAACATGACGTAATAAATCAATTTCTTTTTATATTTGCAGTAATCTCACCCTCATCCCTCATATCAATATACAAAAGTAAACAAAAAATTAAATAGTTTGCAAAAAGCAAACAGAACTGTCAACCGTTTGTCACGCGTGACATATGCCAAACTCATTATTTTGTTTTCACTAGGCACAGGCATCAAAAGTTTTGTTAGTATTCAGCCTAAAATATCTTAAAATAAAAATATTTTTTTCTCATAATTGCGGGCACTTAAAATTCCATTTGTTAAATTAAAATATTAGTTTCATGTAACACTATTCAAAAATATTTGGTTCAACGATTCTGGAATTTTTCGAGAATAAAAAACCGTTTTTGGACATCACCTTTCATTAGAAATAAAATTACAGCTTCGACAAATGTAATTAAAACTACCTGGAACATTATAAATTCTGAATGCGGTAGGTCTAAAACAAGTGAACGAAGCTTTCATTTAAAGATAAACGGTCGCCACGTTACAGGGGATCTGGAAGTAGCGACTGAGTTCGAAAATTTTTTCAGTAATATACCTATTGGTATAACGAATACTCTTCGGTCGTCTTCCACTTCTGCTGAGCAATTATTATCAGAATGTGTAGATAGCTGTCAAGACGCGTTCGAATTCACGGCTGTCAACTGTAATGGCATTTTGAAAGCTTTTAAGGCTATTAATGTTAAAAAAACTGCAGACCTATGGGGGCTATCAGTAAAATCTGTGTCTAGTGTCATTGATGTCATTGCCCCCCACTTGGCAGCTGTGTTTAACGATTGCGTTTCAGGGGGTGTATTTCCTGATTTAATGAAATATAGTAAAGTTATACCCTTGTTCAAGGCTGGCAGTGCTTCTGATCCAGGTAATTTCAGACCTGTCTCGGTATTGCCGACTTTGAGCAAGATATTTGAAAAATTAATACTTGAGCAGATGCTGACCTATTTTAACAATCACAAATTATTTCATGTTAAACAGTTTGGCTTCACTAAAGGACGGTCGACTACCGATGCTGGTGTAGATTTGATGAAGAGTATTTATGAGGCCTGGGAAGATAAACATGATGCGCTTGGTGTGTTCTGCGATTTGTCAAAGGCTTTTGATTGTGTTCAACATGAAACATTGATCAGGAAACTGCATCACTATGGGATAAGGAATAAGGCTCTCGATCTTCTGACTTCATATTTGAGCAATAGAACTCAGAGGGTCGATGTTGGTGGCACACGTTCAGAGGGATCGGTGGTTACTATGGGCGTTCCACAGGGTTCGATACTCGGACCATTTTTATTTTTAATTTATATAAATGACCTACCCTATTACGTAGGGGACACCAACGGGATTGTTTTGTTTGCAGATGACACTTCCTTAATTTTTAAAATTAAAAGACAACTAGATAACTACGACGATGTCAACAATGCAATCCTGAAAGTAGTACATTGGTTTAATACTAATAATCTTAGCCTGAACGATAACAAAACTAAATGTATTAAATTTACCTTGCCCAATGTAACACAGGCAGCAACCAATGTTCAACTTAATGGCCGAGAGTTGGAACTTGTGAAATCTACGGCGTTTCTAGGGTTGACGGTCGATGCTGGATTGCAGTGGGGTCCACATATTGAAAAGCTAGCTGGCAGGTTAAGTTCAGCAGCATTTGCGGTACAAAAGATTAGGCATTTGACTGATGTAGATACAGCTAGAATAGTTTATTTCAGTTACTTCCACAGTGTTATGTCTTACGGTATTCTACTGTGGTGTAATGCCGCAGATATAATTTCAATTTTTGTTTTACAAAAACGAGCCATAAGAGCCATATATAGATTAGGTCCAAGGGTCTCTCTGCGCGAAAAATTCAAAGAGGTAAATATTCTGACTGTAGCATCACAATATATTTTTGAAAATCTTATGTATGTGCTAAAGAATCTATCTAGTTTCGTTAAGTTAAGCGATATACACAGTGTAAATACCCGACATAAAGATAACCTTGCTTGTCATCAGTGTAGACTGAAAAAAGTCAGTAATTCCTTCCTGGGTAACTGTATACGTTTTTACAACAGGCTTCCAAATGAAATAAAAAGTATGCCCTTAAATAAGTTTAAAAAGTGTATAAAAAGTAAATTGTACCGCAGGGGCTACTATTTAGTTGACGATTATTTGCTTGACAGGGAAGCCTGGAAATGATCTGCTTGCTCTACTGCATTCTCAAGCAATAGTTTGTGATTTTTAGTATAAATTTTTGTAAATAGAGCACAAAAAGAAAAGCCCGTCGAGTTTCTTGCCAGTTCTTCTCAAGCGGGCCGCGTTCCGAACTGGTGGTACTATTTGCATTGTATTCATTGACGTGTCGCAAGTGCCTATGTATTAGGATTATGCGAAATAAATGTATTTTTGAGTTTTGAGTTTTTTTTTTTATATTCGAATTTCGTTTGCATCATGCCAGGAAGTGCTCTCGATCAGTTACAAATGAAGATGTATTTCATACTCTTCTCTATACTTCAGACTCGTACATTTCCAGTCTCAGAAAAACATATAGCAAAAGTGTGAAGGAACTTGATGAAGATACTCTAGATCTTCTAAAAGTAAACGAGCTCATTTTAGATCCCGAAGTTCAGCAAGTGTAATTTAGCATAGGTTTAACATTTTCTCCTATTATTTTTATTAAATAACATTACGAATTGTTTTTATAATAACCGTAAAAATTCTAATAAGACAATATTTTTTTATTCAAGGTATTTTTTTTTTGCTTACTGAAATAGGAAAATTACTTTATATTTAGTTTTTTTATGATAGCCAAGTATATAAAATAAATGTTTTTACGATATTATGTCTTGTATTTTCACTAACATAACAAAATAAAGGTAATTTTTCCAACAATTTGTTTTCTTATCTTTTTTTACTACTAACTACTGAATTAAATCCGGACAAAAAGCATAACACCTAAAGCCTTATTTAATACTCTATAAGTGTGCAAAATTTCAATCGATTTCATCCACAAATAACAAAGTTATTGATTTATGGTCCGAGAAGGTCCTTTATTTTCCACAGCGGTGGTAAGGACTAGACGTCGGTGTGTCATCGCCCCACTGTTTTGTTAAGGTTCGTAATCATTTTCGGTGGCTTGGTATATACCTAAAATTGATTTCGGTGCATCCATTTTATCCTCAATTATTTGAACAAATGATGTAAAGCTATATTAAAAGTGTGTCTTTTAGGTATAAGATTTCAGTAAAAAACATAAGTATTCATAATACAGATTACTTTTAAAAATATATAGGATTTTGCTAAATATTTTGATTTCAGTGCCCTTGATTCCGGTGTTTTTTAGTGGAAATACTTGCACGGAGATCAATATTTAAAAGCACCGAAATCAATCAATAATTTATTTATTTGCATTTTTCAACTGCCTCGTTGGTCTGGAGGTAAAAATGTACGACTGCGAATAACGAGGTCTTGGGTTCGATTCCCACCAGAGTCAAATATCTGTGAGATCCATAATTATTTCGATCCATTTTGATTTCGGTGGACACCATTATAAAAAAGTGAAATCCCTTCATAACCATTCAGTCTATACAGTTCGCTCAACTACTGAAATGTTTTAAATTAACACTAGATTTGATATTTCATGTAAGTAAAACCTTATTTGAAAAAAAAAAAATTGTACACCGAAGTCAACCAAATAATGAGCCGCCTGATAATGACCCATATAACCTAATTAGTTCAACACTACATCAGGTTATACAAATCAGTGTTAACAAATTCTACAACTATTTTTATTCGAACCTTATATCACAATCTAGTAAGGTATCAGTAAAGTTGCTCATTGTACTCGTAATGGTTTAAATCTATAATTTATAATCAAATAGATTTTAATAAGTATTTCTGGGTGCGGCGACATATATTTTATTTATTTTAAAAAGTGGTACAAAAGACTCGTTTCACTTTCTATGTAAGGTACTGATTACATCGCCGAGGACTATCGGCCTCCATGACCGGGGTCTGAGGACGGTGAGAGGGTCGCTCACCGTCCTTACAGAAGCAGGTTCATGACGTGAAGAACTCACGCACGTCCCCCCTTAGAAGCGGGATCACACCCGAAACCCCCCAAAGACGCGAGATAGCACCCGAACCACCCCCTGGGCGAGGCCGCAGTGGCGGCCGTAGGTCTGTTGGGAGTCCTGGGACATCCTTCCGAGGACTTACCCGGGGATCACAACCATAGGCTGTTGGGCGCTACGTGAGGCTTTTTAGTCGGTAGAAGTCCGGCATAACATCCATGAGGATTTTCCCTCACGTAAAAAAAAAGGTACTGATTGCATGGAATTCACGTCATTCATGGCAATTAAAATGAAAAGGTCGGTAAGTTCACATACCATGTTGCGTACCTATACGCGTCGTTAGCTACGTCAGCGTTGATAGTGAGAGTATTTGGTAATTCGTTCCAGCACGCTTGTTTTTTAGTGCTATTAATATTTGTTGAGGTTTTCTCAATAGAAACTATAATCTTTTGTCAAAACACCATTGAACATTTAATATATGAATAATTTATGTAAAAATCAATAATAAAAATGTGTGTTTTATAGTTCAAGATTACATGACCTCGATAAACCCAAAATAAATGAAAAAATTAACAAATAAATAGGCAGTAATATTTTATTTTATTTTATTTTCGGAGATTTTGTATCTACAGATTATTTTTTTTTGGTGAAAGTGAACTGTGAATGTGTATATTTTGTAAATAAAGTATTATAAGTCAGAAAACTGCTTTTTATTTTGAATTACATGGTAAAATCTGAGAGTACGTGTTCATTTTCTCCATCGTAATTTTCAGCCAAATATCATAAATCCATTACACATGGAGTGTTCTCGGATTCAGTGTAGTTATTTTCGTCAGTTATCCAGCATGATGAAACAGTAAGTATTTCTGAAGTACGACTCCTGTAAAAGAAATAAGGATATATTGTGTGAAGCTCGGCGTGCAGATGCCGTTCCCGCCAAAGGCGTGGGCACCGCTGAGGGATACGCCGACGTGAACACGCCACCGATCCGGATTTAGCGGGTATGTAACCACAGTGCGGAAACTCCATACAAATGATTTGTTTTCAATTCTGACACCTACACTAAAAACACATTTACAGAATTTGACTGTGTGTGTGACTACTAAGGTTAAGCAAACGGTCCCTTTTATTATCTTCTTGTGGGGACGCCGGCATCGCCGGGCGGACGATCCGACCGCCTGTATTTCGGCCCATTTCGTCCGTTTCCCCGGACCTCTCCAAGGAGTGGATTTGGGTATCCCAGCAATCTTCACGGCGCCCCGTCGAATCTTCTGGTTTCTTTGCAGAACCTTACTATCTGGTCCACCTTCAGATGTTCCAGGTCTTCTTGTTCTAATCTGCCTGTGCCCATAATCTCCCATCTGCTCAGCGAGTACATTGGGCACTCAAAACGTTCCCTTTTACACCCTCCAACTATATGACAGTTGTGGCAGGACTAGCGGGGGTGGGGAAGCTTGCTCAGTGGGGGGCAGGGAGTTGCTTATCTGTTTGTAATCCCTATAAATAAATCCCTACTAATATTATAAATGCGCAAGTAACTCTGTCTGTCTTTCTGTTAGCTTTCACGCCTAAACGGCTGGAGCGATTGAGATGAAATTTGGTATAGCGATAGTTCGAGGCCCTGGGAAGAATATAGGCTACTTTTTAACCGACTGCGCAAAAGGAGGGTTATGATTTTACGCGATAAACGACTTCTACGCGGTAGCCGCGAAGAACAGCTTATACTATTAAGTATATATTATTATCTTCAATTTATCCCATTTAATATAGCTGATACTTCGCTGACTGTCGGTCTCCGGGCAGTCTCGCGTAGGTGTGTATCTTCACTCCTTGAGGAAGTGGTATAGTAAAAAAGAAGCGGGATAACATCTGAACCTCCCCAAAAAGTTGTCTAAAACCCAAAGCCATAGTTCAAGTCCGCGATAGTGGACAAATTCTGTCTCGGGAACCTTGGGGTTAGGACGGATTTTTGCAGTCTGAGCGAAATATAATTATAAAGACGAGTTTATAAGAGAACTAGCTGACCCTCACTACTTTGTTTGTGTTACATTTTTCATTGATGCTCAGCTCCTATTCGTATTCGTAGTCCTATTCGTAATATAGGTAGCGTGATGATTTTTGGTCTATGACACTCCACAATAACGTAGCTTTCTATTGGTGAAATAATTTTTAAAATCGGTTTAGTAGATCCAGAGATTACCCCTTACAACGTCACCAAAAACCTATTAAAGTTCAGAATGGATAGTGGCGCCATCTCGACATTCGGCACTCGGTGAAAATCAGCGCTGTCAATGTCAATTGACAGTATTAAGCTGAGAGAGGGCCGAATAAATTCACGGGGCGGTTCATGTGATGTATGTCTTTTATCAGTCTTTATTAGTGTGTACTTGTGTTAATTTTAAATTTATTTAATTCGGTGATGGGTTTATTTTTGAAAATTGTTTTTTCTTTATTTATTTTCTACCTATCATGCAAAGTAAACCTTTATTTTATGTTGTGTCTGTTCTGTTTCTAGAATAAAATGATTTTCTTTCTTTCTTTCAAACTCACAAACGTTACCTCTTTATAATATAAGTATAGATAGGTATAGACATTAACAATAAAATATCATTAGCTTCTAAATCATACATTTACTAAATATTTCACAGTTTTAAAACTAAAGTATAACACACAATATATCGCGCTAGCATATAAACTTAGTACAAGATAGTTGACAATTTTGAAAACAAATTGCTTTTTGTAAGCTTTATGGGAGTTATTAAGACCATCCTTGATGATATATTTGCGCAAGCCCAGTCCCCAAAGACGTACGTAGGTTCGAAAGTTAACACAAGATATATCAAAGTTGTAGATCGCTCTGTCTGCAGCACACATTCTGTCACGCATAGCAACCAGGTTATCGTTGCGAAACTGCCATTCATTCGCAGCAAAGTGTTCATATAATGCCATTATTTTGTCTATTTTTTTGTACATATCGACGAATCTGAAATCAATATAAAATATTTAAAAAAATAGTATAGGAGAAGATGGGTGAATTGTGTTAAGTGACAACCACTCGATCTACTATCCCCTCAAAACATCCTCCAACTTTATGACAGCGGTGGCAGGGGTGGTATCTAGCTTAGAGGGAGGCATGGAGTTCCTGATCTTCATGTACCTAACACTATTATATCTTTGATGAAATTCTGCTTTTACTAAAATAAAAGCTATGATAATACTTACGATTTAATCTGTTTTGGACGTTTGCCTGTAATTGAACATATAGTATCCAGTATTACAGCGGGTATATAATGAAAAAACAGTGACAAAACCCAACGAATAATAGGATTCGTACATTCTATGTAATCAGCTAGGTATATTGCTTTATCAGTGCTAAACTGTTTATTTTCCAACATCACCGTTCTAAACAAACCTAAAATAACAAAAAAATGTGGTAAGTGCTGGCGACTGTCGTTCTACTGAGGTTCTGGGTCCTAATCCCCTGGTAGACCAATAATCCCAATACACAAATATTGTGTGCTTTGCAATTATGTTTGTTTCAGAGTTTGGAGTTTTTCTATGTTTTATTATGATGATATTCAGTCACATGGCAGTCGAAAAGCCAAGTTGAAGACCTTATTGCCTTGGGCTTGAAAAATTTCAACGGTGACCCTGTGATACAACTTTTTTGTTAGGTAATAAAACAATAACAATAATGTTTATGTCAAGTAAACACTCTTATTTAGGCAACTCGTGGCACATCACAGGGCCGCCAACTTGAGGACCTCTGTCAGAAGTCTTTCGGGCCCTGCGTCGATTACTTTTCTCACCTATGAATGACTCCTGGTACTGACCAGACACGCTTGACTCTATGCGGAGACGTACAATACAAATTGTTGATTATCATGAGGTGGCGGAAAGCCTCAAGCTGAAGAACCATTGGATCCTTGGCTGCGTTCCACGGCAAGTGTTTTTCAACCTAATCTTATTCCGTCCTTTTCGATCCCAACAATGTGTGCTGGGCAGAGGGCAGCCAACTTGAGGACAAATTTCAGAAGTCTTGTATGTGTGAGAGTAGCACCCTGTCTCTAGATGTCGCTAGGCCCTTTTAGTTGGCGGGCGGACATCAACTTGGTGAGCCTAATATTAAAAAAAAATAGTGATAAAAATACTTGTAAAAGAGATCGTTTACAGAACACAAATCTGGCTTAGTATTCTGCACTACTACTATAATACAAAACGTGTGATAGTATATAGGACTGAAATCACAGGGTTCCTACCTATCTGTCTAGCGCCATGGCTGGAGCCACGGCGCTCTCTGCTACCAGTTGTCTCAGATCCTTGTCAGGCACGGAGCTTCGGTAAGTATCTGTGCCGAATACACTGGGAAACCACAGCTGAGTGCCAGCTCCGCGAGGAACGCAGTGAGGAGACAGCGCTCCCCACCTTTGTGAAGTGCACAGCGTGAACGCAATAGCGCCAGGTCATCTTAGCAGGTTTAGACGTGGACATTCTCTTGCTGGAGACCATGGTGCGCGCCATGATCTCCAGCGGGACAAAGTGGGACTCCGCTGCGTCGTCATGTTTGTAAAAGAAACGGTAGGGAGGGAGCGGGAGAGAACTCACTCATATGCAAGAAATTATCCTTATCAGAAACTGTATAGATGGGCACATTTCTGTCTCCAGCTTTCCTCCTCCCGCTTGCATCCCATCCGGAAGCAATAACAGCATTGTTTACGTAATCTACAGGTGTTACTGCAATCCCCACAAATCTCGGCCAGTAAAACACGTGCAGGATCCCCAGAAGCGCTGTGACTATCAACTGGAATAATATAAGAAAAAATATATTTGTGTACTAAATAGCCACAATACACGGTCCTGCGCCTTCCGCATCCAGTCAGTCCCTGCGACCTTCACCAGGTCGTCTCGGTCCATCTATTGTGGCGAAATTTGAGAGAGGCCTACGTCCAGTAGTGGACTGCTATAGGATGATTTGATTGATTAAATAGCACCCGCGCGGCTCCAACCGCGTGGGAATCTGTTCCCTATGGTACTAATTAGTCTATGTATTATTTTAATTGTAGTGCAATTTTAGATGTTTTCAACGTTGAACATTTTCAAAATCGTCATTTTAGACTTATTTTTCTTTTCTTTTTTAATATTTAATCAAATCCGTTGAGCCGTGAAAGTTGAATGTCAAACTTCGAAATGTTCAATCATCTTTACAAACTTTCACAATTTGAATATTAGCACAGGGTGGAAACTCCATACGTTTTCAAGCTTTAATGTGTGCGTGTGACCAATAAGGCTAAGCAAATGTTCCCTCACGACACCCGCCAACTATAATGACAGCTGTGGCGTGAGGGGTGTTGCTTATCTGTATGTAATACTATTATATCATCTTTGATATTAGTACTGATTAGTACCTGTGGTTAGTACGATTTATGCCATGATTGATGATAGAATACAAAATTTTTAAAAGACAATGTTTGCATGTGTGTATGTGTGTGTGTGCGTGCGTGCGTGCGTGTGCGCGTTCATACTGCGGGCATACATGCGTGTGTATGCTAAATACTAGTGACCGACCGAAGTTTCGGTTTCGGTTTCGGTTTCGGCCAGTTTCGGCCAAAAAATCGAGTTTCGGCCGCAGTTTCGGTTTCGGCCGAAATGGGCCGAAACTTTCGGCCGGGCCGAAACCCACGTGTTCATGAATTTTGAGTCAGCCCAACCAGTTAATATATTACTAACCGAAGATTTAGAGATTTACAAAGGACTTCCAATGAATAGTTATAATAATAGAACTTTATTTAAGCCACAAGCAATTACGACTACAATCATTGAGAAGTATTAGACAGGTACCCCTGTGTTATGTCTTCGATAGGGAATGCAAATCTCGCGAGATTCGGCTCACGCGAGATCTCAAGATTACGAATAACAATACCGCGAGATCTCGCCAATTACGGGATCTCGCGAGATTGCCAATTTTGTGTGTTTGTTCTTAGAAATAATCACAATATTAAAGTATGAAATAAACATAAATAAAAAGGAAACTTTTACTTATTGAACATTGTTTGACGTAACTATCTAGTTTTTTTTTAAATAAAGTTAAAAAAGTCAAATAACAAAAATTAAATTACCAAAGAATGTTTGAACATTAGAAATTATTATGATTTTTTTTTGGATGTTTGGATATCCTTCCAAGGGCTTACCCGGGGCATCCGACCGTAGACTGTTGGGCGTTTCGTGAGGTTTTTTAGTCAGCAAGAGTCAGGCATAGCATCCATGAAGGCTTTTCCCTCACGTTAATAAAAAAAATATTCAGAGTAGAATCTCTTAAACGGCTTCTTATTTTGCTTTTGAAATAAACAGTCGTGCGAAGGTTTTTTCCGACTCAACCCTAGTGGGAACCACCGTTCTCAAGCTGTCATCGATCCGTTTTACAGGTTGAAATGCCTTGTCTAAGTTCACTAAAACCGCATGTTCTTTCGCATTCAAAGAGCGGTTTGGATCAGCTTTTAGGCCCAAGTCGATCAAAGCTTTGCCGACACACAGTTTGACTCCATTATTATGTAGATATGATGTCTGCTAGTCTCGATCATACCACACGAATAGGTACCCGCAAATTCTGCATCTAGCAGTTTGCATTTGCGCGCAATATTTATATGCTCGAGTGCAATCTCGTTAACCTCGCGAGATCTCGCCTATTTGTCGACCGAGATCAATCTCGTAAAAAAGACCGTCCTCCTTTTTAGGATCCCGTTTTTACTTTTGGTTACTGAATCCTAAAGATCTAGGACATTACATAACCCCCTACCCCTTTGTTGTCGGTTCCGTTGACTGTGTTGATCGTCTGTCTGTCTGTCAGGAGGCTGTAACTGTAGATGATGTATTTCTTTTGCCGCTATAGCAACAAATAATAAAAATAGACAAAATAATAGTATTAAAGAGGGCCTCCCATACAACAACCGTGTCTTTTTTTCCGCTTTTCTTGTACGGAACCCTTCGTGCGCGAGTCCGGCTCACTCGTGCCCAGTTTTAGTTACTTCTAGAATGTAACCAAAACCGGTCAAGAGCTAGTTGCAGAGCACCGTGTGGTTTTAGTCGGTAGGAGTTCGCAATAGCATCTATGAGTAATTCCACACGTAAAAGAAAGAAACTCATCTTTAGGTGGAGATATTTCTAAAATAAACACTTGAGAAGACTTATACCGTTGATCGATGGCACTTGGTGGAACTTGCTGCACCTATTGAAAAAATAACCGGCTAAGTGCGAGTCGGACCCTCACGGAGGGGTTAAAGCGGGACCCTATTAACGAGACATAAGGCCAAGCCGACCATCTGTCTCTTAGTCACGAGGTTGTATCGCTGGAACCACGCCAGAACTCGCGCTGCCGACCCTGTAAAATCCTTCTTAGACCCCTTTTGAAGAACCCCGTACTGTAGGCGTTTGGGAAAACCGAGGCAGGAAGATCATTCCACAACCTAAGCGTGCGCGGAAGAAAACCCCTATCGGATCTAACCGTGCTCGAACGCTCCGGACGTAGGGTGTGAGGATGAAATCCCAGTCTATGGCGAGTGGTGCGATAATAGAACGTAGCAGTGGGCATCATGTCAAACAATTCCGTTGCCGCTATTTTTTACTCTTAAATCCTACACAGATGCTATGCCGGAGTCCTAACGACTAAAAACCACGAATTGGGAGCCCCGAATATGCCCTCGGAATGATACATACTGCAGCCGCGTCTTTGGGGGGTTGTTCAGTTGTTATCCTGCTACTTGAGGGGGGCATGCATGATTCTCAAACTTCATGCTATCGTCTAGGGCCTGCTTCTATAAGGACGGTGAGCAGACGTCCTCAGGCCCCTGGTCATAGAGGCTGACAGTATAGGGCGCGACGTCGCAGACTGTGCAACTTGGGTGGGAGAGTTCTCTCCCGCTTCCTCCCCGTCGCCGTCTCTTTCACGAGCATGACCTGTTCATAGGAAGGCGCCTTCTTGCACCATTGAAACAATGACGCAAGGGCCCTCGCTTCCAGATCCCATAGAGGGGTCCCAGCTAGAAGACATGCCGCCTCAACTGAGATCATGCGGTATCCCCTTATCCTTACCCTGACTGCCATCGCTTTCTGCGGGCTAAGCAATCTAGCCGCATTGCTGGCCATCAGGATCTCCGCCCATACGGGGGCCTCATATAGGGCCCTGCTCCGCATGATCCCAAGGTAGTCTCCTGCAGGGAGCGTTGGGTCCCCTGATATTGGGCAACAACCGCGAGAGTGCGGCTGATGCCCCCTCCCTCGGTTTTGGGACCAAACTTCGGAAGTGGTATCCGATGTTACACCGGCTATCGAGTACGATCCCCTGATACGTCATCGAGAGCTCGATGCCGATGCTGACGCCCCCTATATGTAAGCTGGATCCCGCAGGTGTCTTTAGGGCTGCGTCTCGTTGCGTTGCTCCTCGCGCCGCGCTGTAATTAGGGTGTCGTCGTAACACGTTACGCACGTAACAGGTTACCCCGACACCTCTGAGCAACGGACCACAGAAGGATGTTCCACAGAAGCGGTCCAAGAACGATCCCTGTGGAACACCTAACGACACATCTCGCCGACCCACTCTCGGGTAAGTTATGGCCCTCTCGGAAAGATAGGCCCCGACAATTCGACGGAGGTATTGAGGCATTCCATGGTAAATAAGCGCCTCCTAAACGCAGCTCCAGGGCAAGGTGTTGAAAGTGTTGGAGATTTCACCATGTGCTGTTGCCGCTATAACAAAAAATACCTACTAAAATCAGAAAAAAACATCCACACAACAAACGTAATTTTTGTAACGGATTTCTCTGTGCGGGAATCCGACTCGCACTTGGCTGGTTTTTTTTTTCAATATGAACACGTGAGTTTCGGTTTCGGCCGAAACTGACCCAGGGGCCGAAAGTTCGGTTTCGGTTTCGGTTTCGGCCGGAAAATCAGTTTCGGTCGGACACTACTAAATACTTACGCCACTTGCTGTCGATGCGGCAGTGGCGACGTCCAACCAACCTGGTGCTGGTTCCGTATGCGCAGCACTCACTGAAATAAGAATGGATAGTGTTCTGTTGATTTTATTTGCATTTTTGTTTTTGACATACTCAAATCTATCTATAGATACATATAATAAAGTAATAAAAAAAGTATTAAAGAAAATTGCTGATGTATTGGTGTCACCACATTTCTAAAAAGAATTAACGTTGGCTTTCGAAATAGCTATAAGAAAAATAGCTGTAAAATTAATTACAAGAAAATCTTACAACTTAACAGTATAACATTCTTAGTAAAATTACAAATTACCACGGCGACCTTCTGTCCAAAAGACTAGCATTTGTTAGTCTTCCCACTTTCCTATTTTTTTAATAGCCAAGTGTATTGAGGATTCTATATTTCCAGAACAATTAAAAATTGCTATAGTAATACCAGCCCTCAAAAAGGGTTGTAGGACAGATAAAAATTACAGGCTTATTTCTTTGCTACATACTCAGTCCAACATACTGGAATAAATCCTAAAAAGTCAACTGAAAGCTCATCTAAATCTGAACAGGATCCTTAACCTTCGGCAATATGGATACCAAAGAGGAGTAGGGACTACTGATGCCATTTACACACTTTTGGACGATGTGGTAAATAATTTCAATAAGAAGTTAAAGGTGGGTAGCGTTTTTCTTGATTTAAGCTCTGCTTTCGGCACAGTAGATTATGAATTTTTGGTGAGAAAAATGAAACACTACTTAAGGTGTCAGGGGAATTGCACATTTTCGAGAAATATCTTTAAAATAGAAGAATATAATGTAGAAATTAAGAAAACACACGACAATGGCCTTATTAAAAACCTGGGGTACATCAGGGATCAGTTTTGGGTCCTATTTTATTTATATTACTAGCTGACCCGCGCAACTTCGTTTGCGTTACATGAGAGTGAGAAAGAAAGGTGTTAACGTGATGAAATGTTTCCCGTCGCTTTTACTTCCGCCCATCTGTTTATTGGTATGGAACTCATCGTGTGCGAGTCCGACTCGCACTTGGCCGGTTTTTATCGTTCAGTTGACTGGCTACCACTGCAGACCACGTTTACTCGCGTCGCGTCGCTCATATTTTAAAGAGGGTTATTGTAAGTGAACCTTAAAAGATAGGCATTTGCTGTTGAGGACTTTTTTTATAACTTTTTAAGAGGAACAAATTTGTAGTACACTGTTTTTACATAACTTTAATCATTTATGCAGCGTACGCAATGGAAGCTCTCAAAAGAAAGATATTTTCCCCGTTCTCGAAACATTACTCATGGCTGCTACGCTCCTATTCGTCTTAGAGAGATGTTAAATCGCCATTGGCCATCCTCAATAAATTGACTATTAAACTGTTTAACAATTTTTGAAATGCAACCAGTAGTTTCTGAGATCCTAGCACAAACAAACTCTTCAGTTTTATAATATCGTGAGCGAACCTTAAGAGATAGACAAATTAGGTTATTGTAAGCGAACCTTAAAAGATAGACATACCTATGCTGTCGCGGACTTTTTTCTATAACTTTTTAAAAGAAACAATTTAGTAATACACCATTTTTACGTAACTTTAACCATTTACGCAGCGTACGCCTCGGAAGCTCTCAGACGGTAAAAAATATTCCCCGTTTTTAAAACATTATTGATTGCTGCTCTTAAAACAGGCCAATATTAGCCGATAATTGAACGGACGTCTTATTTCGTACCATAAACGCGATGAACAGCAGGCGAGTTAGCGATTGCCGGTCAGACGTCACGTGATTGAGCATTTCAGCGTCTTGGCGTTACCATGAAATGATTCTTGACCAGTTTACTACCGACAACTGAGCTGCCGCGCTGTCGTATTTAGCAGGCGTACAAAAGTAACTTTAATTGAACTGTTTTCTTTAATTTTACTTGAAAAACTAATGTTTTGATTAATTTGTGTTTACAATATTATACTGATATCATTAAAGATAATCTAAACACTAAATTTCACTGAATTTGCCACTATTTTAGATGTGTAATGAAGATGAAATACCTATTAGATTTTCAGAGGATGATTTTTAAAACTCGAGAAAGAAAACGAGTAATAAATCAAAGGTTGTCTAAAAACTGTGGACTTACTTGAGTTAAAAGAAAAACATTTTATTCCATAATGTAAGTACACACAATGTCACAATGAATTACCGGTAATAACTATGATGATTGTACACAAACAATAAAGCTGTAGGGGCTAGAGAATTTAAATAACTAGGTACACCAAAACTTCACAAAAAATAATCCACGGTTTTAAACAAACTACGTCGTATGTTCCAATCGTCAATATAAGTCAAAATGTCGTTCAAGAATAGTTGATAACACTTGATTAGGTAAGTACTTTTCTAGTTAAACAAACACATTGCAATATGCGTGCGCGATAAGTTGAGACACGCTTGGGAAGAGTTTCTTACCTAGTGTGAATCAACGTATCACGCGCGGGTAGTACAGTTTATAATAATCCGAGTGCCGCGGCTCGCCTGCTGGAGTCTAATTACGCGTGTCAGAATTCGATACTTTACAGCTCAACCGAAAAGACGTCATGGTACGAATGTAAAACCTGCCAGGTTACGTGTCGAGTTCAGCTGCTCTGCGCTTGGCAGTTTTAGGAAAAGTTTATGGTAGGCCCCCAGTAGTTCCTGGGATCCTAGCGTTCAAACAAACAAACAAACAAACAAACAAACTCTTCAGCTTTATAATATTAGTATGGGTTTACAAATGATTTGCTAAATTATAATCGGTCACAAATGATTTGCTAAATTATAAACGTCGGTGAATGTAAGTAAATAGGATATCGCATGAAGTCCCGAATTCTATAAGTATGAGTGTTAAAAGCATAAATGTTTTTATAAATGTCTTAATCATAAAATAAAAAATGCGACTCCACAGATAATCAAATTGCAACCAGAAACGAGATGCTCTTATTTTTGGTCGAAGGATAAAAAAACACCAAGATTTCAATTTTTGTAGGTTTGGTTAGGTTAGAACTGACTACAACGCACGAGCCGAGCGAGCGAAGCAAGAGTGACGTGGCAGCGGCCGGCGAAGTGCCAGAACCAAATCCCATGCAAAATAAAAAATATTGTGGCTGTAATGTTGGTTGTAAAACAGCAACAACATTATTCATTAAAACAATATGATCATAATGTTATGAAGAAAACAGTTCTGAATAAAAAAAAATGATCACTACCGGTTATGAGCCCCGTTGGTAGTAATAAATACGTATGAATAGAATTATGAATGGAAGGTATGAAACAAAAAATTATGAAGAGTGATTATTATAAGCACAAATTGGTAGTACTGCTCGTTCGCTCTAACTTTGCCGCTCGGCTCCATACTAAAGTCGAATTTTTAATTAGACGAAGTAAATTGACAACAACTAATGTCACTTCTTCATACAATGTTGCTTATTTTCTATGACGAAGTGACATTAGCTACTGCCAATTTACTTCGTCTAATTAACAATTCGGGTATACGCCTATACGCCAGTGGCAAAGTTAGAGCGAACGGGTAGTAAGGCAAATAATTGGATTTAGAATTTTATGTGAGCCAATATGGACCCCACAGCCAAACCACTGAGTTCGCATCAAATGACTGTACTATATCTGAGTTAGGACTTAATGACAATTCCGACTGTATGTCTCGTTGGTGTAGTGGTCGTAAAATGGGTCTTCACATCCCATATAAATAATTATCTTACCCAATG
Source organism: Miltochrista miniata (assembly GCA_933228765.1). Classification (NCBI taxonomy): domain Eukaryota; kingdom Metazoa; phylum Arthropoda; class Insecta; order Lepidoptera; family Erebidae; genus Miltochrista; species Miltochrista miniata. The sequence continues at coordinate 2,857,276 of OW121777.1, forward strand.
GAGGCCTCACTATGCATATAGGTAGCTCGTCAGCTGTCAATCTTATCAAATTCTCGGTTACTGCTTTTGTAAATACATATGTATTTAGCCAACCGGTAGTGAAACTGAAAATTGTTAAACCATAATTAATTTTGAGAGAAGTATCTACACTACTACAATATTATAAAGAGGAATAATTATAATAGTTAAAAAACTAAAAACACGCTTGGATTTAGGTCACGTGATTATTGTTTTCGTATCCCATTCAGCAAACCCTTTCATTTAATACCCACATCATGTGGGTGCATTTCAATTAGCCAATCCGCCATCTTGGATGTCCGCCATATTGGATTTAAGTCACGTGACTATTATTTTCGTACTCCTAACAGCAAACCCTTTCATTTGATACCCATATCATGGAGGAACATTTCAAATAGCCTGTCCGCCATCTTGGACGTCCGCCATATTGGATTTAAGGCACGTGACTATTTTTTACGTAATTCTGACAGCAAACCCTTTCATTTGATACCCATATCATGGGGGTGGATTTCAAACAGCCAGTCCGCCATTTTGGGGAGGCCGCCATATTGGATTTGTAATGACGTTTTTAGCTAGTCATATATTGTCATCAGAACTCAGAGCGTGTGCAAAATTTCAGCCAGTAATAAATAAACAGGAAAACTACTGTGCCGATTTAAAAAAAAATTTCTCCATTGGAAAGTTACATTCACCCTCAGTAATATAGGCTATATTTAATTCCTGTATTTTTACGGGAGCAGTAGAAACGCGCGTGACGTCGACTAGTAATACTATAAATAGAAAGATGTGATTGTTTGTTTGTATGTTTCTTTATTTTCATTTAATAGGCTCTGAAACTACTGAATCGACTTTAAAACTTCTTACGCTCTTGAGAAGATACAACATCCCCGGGTGATAGACTAATTATCTTATTCCCGAATGCCGACGGGAACGGGAACTACTACACATAATAGTCATATTAATAAACTAGCTTCTGTGCGTGGTTACACCCGCGAGAATGTCGGTTTTCACTACCAAATGATTTTAACTTCCGTTTTCACTACCGTGATTCGGATAGCACGTTAAGCCATTGGTCTCAGTTTTGTTAGTAACATGGCGGTCATTAAACCAAGTTAAAGAGCTTATGAACTGGAAAATGTTCAATTTCGTATGGCCATAATACCTGCGCATGTAAATTTCAACACGGCAATATGCTAACCAGCTATTAAGGATCATAAAGCAAATGATGAGGCGTTTAATATTATGCCTCTGCTCACCAGTTCGGGGATGTGCATGGCTGTAATGGATCTACCATTATTGATATAAAATGTAATAAATAAATATTTTTGAGACACTATCGCAGCTGATCGCCCTCTATACAACTGAAAAGCAAACTCCTAAAAATTCAGAAATGCATTATTCTGAAATTCCTAAGTAATAAAACTTCAACCATTCAAAAACACGATATCCATTGAACCGAAACTCATAAATGAGAATTTTTACTTACCTACGAATAATAATTAAAAGTTCGTAGTGTCATTGGCTCGCAGTTTCGCAAGGTCTGGAAGACAGGAAAACTGGTCTTGATCCGAAAGGCGGGACGGCCGACGGACTCCCCATTACGTTCGGTACCGGCCGATCGTGTCGTCGACGAGGCGTGCAAGCTCTTTGAGTGTATTATTGTACAGCACCTCGTTGGGCGCCTCATACGTGTGGGGCCAGATCTGGAGGATAGCCAGTTTGGCTTCCGTCAGGGGCACTCCACCGTGGACGCGATCATGCCAGTTAGAGGCCTGACGGAGGAAGCAGTCTCACAGGGTGAGGTGGTCGTGGCGGTGTCTCTTGACATCGCCAACGCCTTCAACACCTTGGCCTGGAGCTGCGTTAGGGAGGCGCTAATGGAGTGCCTCCCTATTTACGTCGAATTGTCGGGGTCCATCTCTTAGAGGGCCATAACTTACCCGAGCTGGCTAGGGCCGGGTCGGCGAGATGTGTCGTGCGGTGTTCCACAGGGATCGGTATTAGGACCGATCCTGTGGAACATCGTTTACGATTGGGTTCTGCGTGGTCCGTTGCTCAGAAGGGTCGGCGTAACGTGTTACGCCAACGACACCCTCGTTATGGCGTGAGGAGCAACGCAACGTGACACAGCACTTAAAGGCCACGGCAGGGGTTGCTCATGTCGTGGGTCGGATACGGCGGCTAGGTCACGAGGTCGCCCGTCACAAATCCGAGGCTTTGTGCTTTCACGGACCTCGGATGGGGCCACCTGCGGGATCCAGCCGAGGTATCCGACCCACGACATGAGTAACCCCTGCCATGGCCTTTAAGTGCTGTGTAGGGAGCGTCAGCATCGGCATCGAGCCCTCGATGAAGTAATCTCGGGGCTCCCAACCGTAGGCTGTTGGGCGTTACGTGAGGTTTTTTAGTCGATAGAAGTTCGGCATCGCATCCATCTTTTTTTTAACTCTTCCCTCACGTTAAAAAAAAAGAGTCATTGGCCCAAAAAATATGATTCTGAATAAGATTTTTCGTATTTATGTAGTTAAACCTAACTGATAGATACGAGTACTTTACGTTCATTAATGTTACTACATAGAAATATGTAAAGCGCGAAAAATTCATTTGTAGATAGGTACCTTTTGGCAATTCCGTCTATTCTATTTTCATCTAACTCTTCAGCGATAGATATAAAGGTGTCTGGCGGCAGAGGGACTGGGTAGAACTGTTCAAATATGTCCTTGTTCAAATTGTCCATAGTAGCACATAAGTACGCTGTAGACACGTATACAAAATTCCTGCAAAAGTTTATGGAATTTATCAACACTATAGATTTAGCGATTGGGGGCATCTCTTGCAGTCTTTAAGATGTCTCACAATGGTCCTCAAGATGACGGCCTTATCCTCACGCTCTGTTTGAAGAAACCAGATTTGAAAAATCTTTAAGGAAATACGTACGCGAGCAAGTCGTACCAAGTTTTTATGGTTCGACAACGAAAAGATCATTTGAATTGGTCAGTTCTGGCGAACATTCTTTTCCCTGTGTAGGATTGGCACCTCTGCCCGGCACGCGTAGTTCAAGATCAAATAAGTGAAGGTGGGATGTGGTTCAAGTTCTGTCATCCCTATTTCCCTCTCGCAGAATAAGCACATTAAAGTGGCAATGAGCTGGCCACATCTGTAGAAGAACCGACGGGCGATGGAGAAAACGAGTTCTAGAGTGGAGAACGCGACTCGGTAAGCGTAGGGTAGGACGTCCACCCGCCAGATGGACCAACGACCTGGTAAAGGTCGCAGACTGGGACTGGATGCGACAGGCGCAGGATCGCGTACTGTGCCGTGAATTGGGAGAGACAGTGGACTGCTATAGGCTGATTTGATTGATTAATTGAGACACACCAAGCATAGCTCGTTCCATTGCTTCATGTGGAACTTTAAGGTCATGGACTAGCTTCACTGTAAGGGTTCATGTCTCAGCACTGTAAATCATTACTGGTAGAACGCACTGGTTATTCTTCTCAAGTGTGATTTCCTCGGCTGTGGGCGGATGTGGGCGTATAAGTAGGTACCATGCCTCTGCTTACCCTTTAAGGACAAATGTGTTACTATTTGTATGTGTTGGTACTTACTTTAGTTTATGACACTGTTTGGCCAGAGCGATTAATTCCCTGGTACCACGAACATTGGTTATAATGGCGTCTCGAAGAGAGCTCTCAAAGTGAACCCTAGCAGCAGAGTGGAAAATATGATCTACCTGCAAATTCGACATTATTTTTAAGAATCAATAATAAAAATAAACAGCCAGGGGCGAGTGAGACTCGTGCACGGAGGATTCTGTAGGTACCAAAATCGCCAAGACGTTACATTTGTGGTGTAGGTATAGTTGCATCCTTCAACCTTGGTAGGGCAGGGTAAATCAGTTACGAGGGGTATACCATTAAAATTTCGGCCGTGCCGAAACCCTTACACCTAATAATATGAAATTTGAGAAGAACGACGTAAGAAAAGCAACAGTTGATAGGTAAGTGAATTACCCGGTATTTTAATTAGAATACATGTTCAATCCATCAAATCAGCCTATAACAGTTAACCGCTGGACGTAGGCCTCTCCAAGTTTTCGCCACAATTCACGAGCATGCGCCATCAGCATTCATACCAAACCCACGACCTTTTGCAAGCTTTCAGCCTATCTGACAACTCGACAAACGTTGGAATCTTTTCCGCCCTGTGGTAAAACGTGGTTGTACGTTCTACGCACAACCACGTTTTACCACAGGGCGGAAACTCCATACAAATGATTCGTTTTCAACTCTGTCATCTACCCTAAAAAACACGCTATGTTCGTACATAGCTTGAATGTGTGCGTGACAAATGTTCCCTCAAAATACCCGCCAATTGTAATGACAGCTGCGGCGGGGGTAGGGAACCTTGCTCAGTGAGGGACAGGGAATTGCCTACCTGTATGTAATACTATTATATTCTTTGGTTCTACCTAACGTTTGTCAAGTCACGGTCTTTACTCCAGAATTCGTTTTCTCCATCGGCCATCAGCTGTTCTACAGATGTACCCAGTATTGATGTAGGTATATAAATAGTGTTAACCTCTTCCGTAAGTTTGGTCCAAGTATCATCGCTAAGTCCAAGTCTAAGGTCTCCCACGTCACCCTCCACTGGAACTATACACTCGGCGAATTGTGGTTTCTTTTCACGGACCAGGTCGAAAACCTGATTATAAAAATACTGTAATTTAGTTCACGTAAAATATGCGGTGTGATGGGATCTACTTCATAGAATAATCACTTATTCTCAGATTTTCTTCCGTACATGTGTTAGTAACAATTATCTTAAAAACGAATGTTCGTGTTATACTGAGTTAGTAACAATAACCCTAAAACTAGTGTAAGCATAAGTTAAAAACTAACGCCTGCTGCGCCGGTCACCATGCAGCTCAAAGTCATCGTAGGCTATCTTGTGCGTCGCTCACAAGTGTATGTGTGTCTGAAGGCAGCGTATTCGTATCGACGCATGACCATATTGCTCCGCGCAAAATGACAACAGCTCGAGCGTGAACGATTCACCTGGGTGCGCAATAAAATCGTCTATGATAAAAACTAACTCGACACTACTGTTTTCGATTGAGGCATTAATTTAACTCAAACACTCCTTAATTCTAATAAGTTTTCACTGCCCTTCCGAAGGCATATATACTGTAAACACATAGGAGCGTAGCCCTTTTAGCCGTCAGACGAGCACTTCTATAATTGATCACAGAGGCTATAGCGAATGCATTACAGGTTACTAATTGAGTGTTTGTCATAGTGGATTATTAGATAAACAATGATCAGAATTCTCTGTTGATTGCAGGGTGGTTGCACGTTTGTTTTTAAAACCAAATTGTACAAATCTAATGTATGCTGGCAGGCCGGCAAAAATCATCTTGCAAAAAAAAATCAACATTGTCTTGAGGAACAAAATTCTTGCATGAATTGTAAATTTTGCAATCTATCATACTCATCTTTTCCAATGTAACATTGATATTTGATTTGCTTGTAACTTAATTATGAAGTGATGTCACATACAGCCACATCCTTCGCCATATTATAAATATAAATTGGTTCCTTAATATGTGCAGCCTTGATATTCACGCCAGTATCCACACACGCCTTCCCCCTGCTTACAGCAAAAAGGTTCCTGTGCTTACTGCCTCTGAACCTTGATCCAATCATTACTCGGTTTTCCATGTTTCCATTCACCATTCTGCACTATTTCAGCAATAGCTTTGTTTTTGATCGCCGCGCCATCAGCGGTGCGCTTATTCTCTCGTGTAGTCAGCTGAGGAGGGAGACTCACTTGTTTGGCCGTTTAAAAAAGCGAGCCCAGCAACACTATCGTTCACAGCAATGAAATTCCCACTCTTATCTCGAGAGGAAAATAATTGACCTTTGCTTGTAGTCGGGTGGTTCATTGTTATATTCTGTTCGTCACTTTTTAGTGAACACTGTCTTCTTGTTGTTCGTAATGTAGAAGTACTCCGAAGGCCTTTTTCACAGTAGAAAAGTTATTTTGCACAATTTCGCGATAAAAAGTTTCCGGGGAAGAAAAAATACCATTCCCGGCTGTTCACATATTCACTGCCTAGCGGTGATTTATGATTATCACCGACATCATCAAAACTTGGCACTGCACATACCCCGCGCCGCGTAATCTTGTTGCGTTCATAATTATTAACTATAGAAGTATGCTTCAACGATTCTAGTTAATATTTTAAGGTCTCCAGTTGTTCTGTTCTCGCAAACTGCTCTTTCATATATCTTATATCGTGTCGCAATATTAGTAGATCCTTCAATATTTTTGTCACATCCACATGATCGGCGAGAATTGAGGGTAGCTTTTGTAATTCGCGAGCAACAAAATAGGTAATTTTTCCCGGTCAGTTTCCTTCAGAACACATATGATATCTTCTATATTTCGAAGCGTCTTCCTATCTCTCTTTTTAGTTTTCTTCTGTTTAGTGATCGCTGGTATAGGCTCAAATAGCAAGTCTTGAGCTAACAAAATAATTGTTTCAGAGAAAGCACTGACATTTATAATTTGACTAATACTTCCTTCGTCCATTACGTCTAATTTATTATTCACTAACGCTAGCACTTTATTTATCACGATATTGCACTTTGAACATTTAACTCGATTTGAAATCATTGTTTACACACAGCGTACGCGACCATATTTGCATGCGCAGAAAGACACAACCTACTCGCATAGTGATCCGCGCGTCACTGATCAATTAATTCCTGGTACCTATGTCAAGTTCTATCAAGAGACTGTTTGCTTTAACACTGCGATGCCAAAGATTTCATTTCCCTCGTTTCTACAGTTTTGCATATCTTACTCATAGTTATTAATGTGAGTGTGGATGTTTAACAGATGATTAAATATAGGTAATTTGACAGGCATAGTAGCAGGGCTAGTATATCTACTAGGTAATAGGTATTATCATACTTACAGGATCTTGGAGCATATACTGTAATCTTTCTTGAATAGATTTCCCTTTCTTTGCCCTCGTTAGTAAATACATTTTCTTTATAGCACATGATCTGCAAATTAACAATCATCAACAACAATATTTTAAAACTATTCAACCGACTTTCTACATACTTTCGCCATTAGAAGAATATCATGTGGCAGTCCAAAAGAAGGGAGCAGAGAGAGAGAGAGAGAGAGAGAGAGAGAGAGAGAGAGAGAGAGAGAGTATACATTATTGCTAATACAGGCTAATCATTATCATTATCATTAGTGATTATTACACAGGTGAAGCTGTGGGCACTAATCAAGGGATAAATTTAGGACGTTGCAAAGACAGTAGCTCCATTTCCAGAGGAAAGCAACGTGGTGTACCTACATCTTAACAAAAATGCTCAGATGAAGACATCCAGTTTACCTGAATAACTTTTCAATGAGTTGTTTCCCGAGGAACCCAGAACCCCCTGTGAGGAACACAGTGGTGTCTTGATAGAACATCTGTATCGGGGAGTCCCCGCGCTCTATCACGTCGTTCATAGGTTTCTGATACGACGCAAATTTTAACACTTCTGCTGCCGCAACATCCATGGTTTGATATTCTGACATTGCTGACTGAAAAAATAAAATAAAAAGAACATAACAATGAAACAGGGTCATTCTTCAGTGGCGTAACTCCTTCTAAATGGCTGGACCGATTTATAGGTATAAGATATAAAACGATTAATGGAAAAGGTTCAGGGGTTTAATAAAGCTGTCATAGGTATTTATGATAAACATGCAGTGGGCTTGTAATATCGCAAGGAATTCAATTCCGATATTGAGTTCCGATATTAGATTTCAATATCGAAATTCCGGTATCAGTATCGAAAGGACCATTTGAAAGGAAGAGGCATATAATTGAAATGAGTACAATATAAACAAATAGTATTTGCTTCGATTTACTCATTTCAGACCTATGGCACGCCTGAAAGATACCACTGGAGTACCTTGCTTTATAAACTCACCACACTCCCTCGATTCGTCAACCATACATAATCCACAACAGTTGAGGAAATCAAAAATGGTACCTAACGAACTGTAAAAAGAAACACTTGAGGAGTTGAAAAAGCTTTTTTTTTGCTACTAACGTGACTAGATTAGCTAACGGGCTCACCTGATAGAAAGTGGGCTTAACGTGCTTGAAAGCCCCGGGCGCAAATAGTGCGATAAAAGAACTTAGTCGGCATAATTTCAAACCATTCCCCAGAGCACAAACCATTACACAGGCGGAAGAACATGATTATACGCGGCCAAGGCCCTCCTATCTAAGGTCTCTATGATCGATGACAACTCTCATGGCTCGCATTTGAACCAAGTCGAACGGTTGAAAGTGATATTCAGGTGACCGAGCCCAAAGGTAATGTATGAGGACTTTATTGTCGACTTATAGAGGAGCAATGTTTGCTCCGCAGTAAAGTACCACCGGGCCTTGTTGAGCACTCTGAGCTTCTTGAACACCAGCTTGGCCTTGTCCTCCAAATGACTTGGGAACTGAACGTCACTGGAGATGTCAATATAATCTCTCTCTATTGGAGATGGAGAGACATGTGCCCTGAATTTGCAATGTCACAGTAAATGGGGTTTTCTTAGCGGTAAATACACAAACCTGGATCTTGGTAGTGTTGAATTGACCACGGTTTTGTTCCCAATTAGACACTCTTGCGAGAGTAGTCTCGCTTTCAGACAGAGATTACGATTTTCTTACACTGCGCACCGAGGAATATCGGGACGGTGCGTGTAATAAATGTTACCCGTAATGAATGCCTTGAATAGACAGTGTGTCATTGGTATGCAGCAAAAATCGAGTGGGAGAAAACCCCGAGCCTTGTGGGACTCTAGCATTTATGGCCATGTAGTCAGAACTGCTGCCTTCGATGACGGCCCTGATGCTTCTACGGGCCATAAAGCTGGACACCCATCTGCAAAACCTCTCGGGCAGTCCATAAAAGGTCTTGCCCTCGTAAGAAGACCACGGTGGCAGACCCAGTCGGAAACCTTAAATATATTGCGGTTTAACACACGCTCCATCATCACCTTTGATAAAAGCGAGGTGACGGCTATAGGCCGGTAATGGGCTGGGTCGGTCCTCTTAACCGTTCTTGGGCACAGGATGCACTGCGCGGTCTTCCACGAACACGGGACTTGTTTGGAAAGCGTGAAAAGACATGTTATTCCAGACTATAATATATCCCTGTACCAATTTTTAGACAGAATTACTCGTATTTAACAAAGATCCACCAATTCACAGATTACTAACAAATTTTCACAGTCATAATATTACCAAGATTTCAAATTCAATTTAATATTTTTATCCGATTTCGATATAAGTATTACGATTAGGATCACTCAAAATTGGAATTATAATATCGGAAATTCGTCCGAGATTCCGAAATTACGAGAGTTCGATATCTCAGAATTCAAGCCCCACAACATAACCTAGTCCCCATAAGCTTATGTAATGGGATCTGGACAACTGAATATACATACTTATATATTCCTAAATACATACATACCAGTATTATACATAGAAAACACACAAACTCCGAAACAAACATTTGTGGATCACACAAATATTTTGACCGACCCAGGAATCGGACCCAGGACCTCCAGCGCCAAAATATTATGCAAATACTACTAAAAAGTCTATTGGTTATTTATTTGGTGTGCATAAATAGTGTGCAAGTCAGTATTTTTGGTTTAACTTTGAAATATTTGTTCGAAAAAAAGGAATATACAGATATTGATTTAAATACATGCCTTATAAATTTCTGGTATCTATGTCAAGTTGTATCAACTGCTTGCTTTAACACTGCAATGCCAAAGATTTCATTTCCCTCGTTTCACATTTTTGCATATTTTACACATATTATCTATACATATAATAAAACTGTTGAGGGTCGAGATTCTGTACATGGAAGGTATTTTAAAATTTTAATTGTAGGGCGTTCTATAATCGACACTGAAGCCGAAAATGTATTTTTTTCCTCTAGTTTCAGTAGTTCTTTTTCATGTCTGTCTGTCTGTATCCCAAATAAGTATCACGCTGAAACTACTGAATCGATTTAAATGAAATTGGTACAATTTGAGTATATGGCCCCAGGAAGGTTCTAAAATACTTTTGATCACGTTTTTACGCGGTTCCTTTGGGAGAGGGGATGAAAGACAAAATGGTTTTTTAGTTGTTAGAAGTATGAAATTGGACCACGCATTGAGAAGCTCAATGCGTGGTCCGATTTCATTTTTTTAGTATCATAAAGGGAGTACCTATTTTAAGGATTGTTTCACCATAAGTTTGAATGTTGAGAGTTTTGTAGTTAAGGAATGATAGACATGTTAACTTTCGCAAAACCTAGAATTCAAGGATTTCTTTGAATGTGATTGTAAATCTTAACTGGCGTGTTGTTGTAGAATAGACTGAATCTTTACGCTCTTTTATGATTAAACAAACAGGAGAGTATCACACGCTGCTTGATGAGGCTGATGAAGAAGTACCACTTACACCTTATGTGACGTAAACGAAGTTGCGAGGATCAGCTAGTTTATTATAAATATGAGTATAAATGTTTGTTACTCTTTCACGCTTTAACGGCAGAACGGATCTGATTGAAATTTGGTACAAAGATAGGCTAAAGTCTAGAACTCAGTCATAGTCATAGGCTACTTTTTAACCCAGGAATTTGTTCCTATGGGAAGCGGGAATGGGAACAGATAGTTTAAGCGGATGGAGCCGCGGGTGACATTTAGTTTCTAATCATTATTATTGACCCATATACATTGTAAATTAATTAAATGAGCATAAGTCAATTTGCTCATTAAATTAATTTACAATGTATGCAGTATTTATACTTTTTACGATTCTTATCGTCACCCTCATGGCTAATTTGAATTACAGCTAATTTCAACTGTATATATAAATATATGGTCACGCCTTTATCGCCGAAGGGGTAGGCAGAGACATATTATATGCCCACATTTCACTTTTGTATAATTTGTCCCACGTAATAGGTGGTGAGCCGTATTGCCGTGATTAAATGGACCCGGGCAGGTTGTGACTGCCCGCTGTTGAAATAAAGCCTTCAACTTAGCTTAACGACTGCCATTTTACTGGCAACTGGGACCAACGGCTTAACGTGAAACGCTCAAATAAATGTCTCAAAGTGATCACGTGGATGGTCACCCATCCATGGACCGGCCATAGTGAAAGTGGCTTACTGCAGTGATCGTTTACAGAACACTGAGTCCGCGGGAAAGAGAGAGGTGTGGTATTCGTATTTTAAAATCATATTTCATGTTGCATTTACTCCCGTCAAGAATGTTATTGTGAGCGAGCGAATCTTAAAACTTAGATTTAGTATGCTATCGTGAACTTTTTAGCAGAGCAATTTTTAAGGCAAATTTTACGTATCTACCAGAGTTGAAACAAACGTACTCTTCCTTTTTATGTTATTAAGTATAGACAATTACGTCAATTTAACCATTTGGACGCAAAAGAAGCTTACAAATTGATTAAATATTAATCCTTCTCAGAAAATTGGATGCAAATATTACGGAGACGTTGAAGTCATGACCCGTCGGCATTATACAGAGCCTCTAATTACTTCAACTCTATTTACATCTAAGAGTTACTAAAATGCACGTCTTGGCAAAATCAAGAGACGAAATCGTTCAAACTCTTCCAAAGGATAAAAATATAGCAGAACTTGAGTCACGCCTCCAATTCAATAAGAAATTCATGGTGGGTTCGCAGACTGGTACTGGCAAACAGATAAAGACATTACAAAATCTTTTCTGGAGCAGGATGCGAATGGCACGTATAAGGTGCACGTGATGAACCTAGAGATGCAGAACGAATGGCTTACTCTAGGCGAATTTTGTATTCCCATGGACTGGTCGCCAGCTTTGCTCAAATTCTATCTAAATGCGTTTCAGTTTACGCATTCCTTGGGGATTCCAATCTAAGGTAGCCTAGGCACTATTCTTCGGAGCGTGTGTCATATCCAGCCACAGATTATTTTAATGTTGGTTGATGGCACTTGGTGGAACTTGCTGCACATATTGAATAACACCACTTGTACATACTCCGAAACTGAGAGACGAAACCTGTCAGGTGTAAAGTAAATAAATGTTGTGAAACAGTACAAATTCAGCTACACTTCCAGAATTTGATCAATCGCTGGATAGGGGTCTCACTGCAGCGTTCCCATAGTTCCCGTCGACATTATAACTGTTGACTATGGGTTCGCTGCTCCTCCATATTTAACGTTTTTGTACGTTTTATAGTTATAGATAAAAGTGTCTAGCTGTAAGTAGTATCTAATAACTATGGTGTTATGTGAATAGTTTTAAGTTTATTTTGCAACTAGCTGACCCTCGCAACTTCGTTTACGTCACATAATGTGCACGAAAGGAGAGGTAATTCTTCATCAGACTCGTCAAGCACCGTGTGAAACGGCCCTGTTTGCTTTATCATAAAAGAGCTTAAAGATTAAGGCTATACTAAAACAATTCAGTCCGCGCCGAAGGCGTGAATTATTTACCAACAGCCTTAATAATTAAGTTCTTTTATGATTAAGCCAACACGCCCATTTAGATTTACCCTCTCATTCAAAGGAACCCTTGAATTCTAGGTTTGACGTAAGTTGAGATGCCTCTAATTTCTGAACTACAAACCCCTCAATCTTGAAACTTGGGTCAATCAGAGCTTATAATCCGAGGAAGGTTCTAGGATACTTTTGATCCCGATATTTTGCGCGGTCCCTTTGGGAGAGGGAATGAAAGACAAAACGGTTTTTGAGTTGTAACTACTCAATGCGTGGTCCGATTCAATTTTTTTTTCAGTGTTATAAAGGAAATACTTTAAGGATTGTTTTACTCAAGTTTCTATGTTGAAGGTTTCGTAGTTCAGGAATTATAGCCATCTCAACTTTCACTAAACCGGCAATTTAAGAATTCCTTTGAATGTGAGGGGTAAATCCAAACTGGCGTGTTGGCTTAATCATAAAAGAGCTTAATGAATAAGGTTATTGTAAAATAATTCAATTAATAAGTAAAATAACTGAATTATTACTATTACTAAGGTAAAGTTACTGGTGGACCGAAAAATATATCTAACTAGGTGTAAAGTTCTCATCAATACAAATAAATCAAGCCCAAACACAGGGTAACTGTTGTAAATCGTTAAGTAATTCCCAAGACTGTCTTTCGATTAATCATCAGATCGACTCCAGACCTTCATTAAATTGAAGTACATCAAAGCACTTAAATAAAAAGTTAACAAACGCACTAGTTGTCCCTACAATTTTCGGAGGTTGCCCTCGATTTCTCCTGACTCCCATCATCAGATCCTGACCTGGTGAAAATGGGACCACCTCAGAAGTAAACACTATTTAACAAAAGAAAACAAATTGAAATCCGTCTATAATTGACGAAAATATCGGTGAACATACATAAAAAAAACATACCGACGAATTGAGAACCTCTTTCTTTTTTAAAGTCGGTTAAAAACTACAATTAAGGTGGGTGAAGTCCTGCTTTCCTAACTAGGTTACAAAGTAACCTGTATGAAGGAGTTACAGTTGCGTTCCCATATAACTGTTGACATAAATTATAGTACAATATTCGGTGCTGTTTAATAGCATAGGTAGTTGAGATAAGAAGAAAATTTAGGATTAGTCAAAAATTAATTTGTATATTTGGAGAATATGTGATGTGTGTGTGTGCGTATGTGTGTGCGTGTGTGAGTGCGTTTTTGAGCTGGATTTTAGCAAACGCTGACCATGGTAATGGACAGGTAGGTACAAATCCTGTCCTTTCTGCGCTTGTTGATTGGCTTGTTTGATTGTTTGGGTGTTTGACGGTGTTGCAAGAGTACCACTTGAAGCAAAAAATGTTGCCTTACGTTTAAAATCTTCCAATCACTATATAGTTCAGCAGTTGGGTACAAAATAGACTGAAAAGTTGCCATTTTTATTTTTATTAAGATTAGTCAATAGTTAATTTGTATGTTTGGAGAATATGTGATGTGTGTGTGTATGAGAGTGTGTGTGTGTGTGAGTGTGTGTGTGTGTGTATGTGTGTGCGTGTGTGAGTGCGTTTTTGTACCGGATTTTAGCAAACGCTGACCTTGGTAATGGACAAGTACAAATCCTGTCCTTTCTGCGCTTGTTGATTGGCTTGTTTGATTGTTTGGGTGTTTGACGGTGTTGCAAGAGTACCACTTGAAGCAAAAAATGTTGCCTTACGTTTAAAATCTTCCAATCACAATATAGTTCAGCAGTTGGGTACAAAATAGACCGAAAAGTTGCCACCTTCAGAACTGCTCTATGAACTATCGCTAAGGGCAGCATAATGAATTTCGCTGCACCATTCCTACAAGAGATGCCGTAAGTTACAATATAATTGATTGTTATAGTGCAAAATAAATATTGCGTATAACACTTAAATTTGTGATGTGCCGCAGCGTTTTAAATATATACATAAGTTTGCGTACCCTGCTATTTAGGCTGACGATATGCGCCATATAATTTAATTTTTTGTCCAGAATTATGCCCAAGTTCTTTATTTTATCTACAGCCGTTAGCGATGGGCAACTGCATTTATGCCTGGAGTTAGGATGATATTATGAGTGAGCTTAAATTTTATTGTTAATGCGGTATGTGGTTGGGGAATAGTGCTGATCGACCATGTGAGGAAGTTCGTTTTGGTGGTAGGTGTTAAGTGTGAGCATGTACTTAGTAAAGTCATTATCGTATCAAGTGCGGATTGAGCCTTAACTTTCAGTTCCGCTAGAGTGTTTGCTGCGATGGTTTGGTGGAACATGTAATAGTGCCATTTTGTATATTGAGATTACACAGTTGGTTAACATATACAAGGAATAAAGTAGGTCCAAGTATGCTGCCCTGTGGTACGCCGTAGGAGGTACCGAGCTCATCACTAATGCAGCTTCCTATCCTCACAATTTGAGTACGATCCGTAAGGTAGCTACGAAATAACGCCAACTAAATTCCTCTAACGCCCTTCTTCAAGTTTTGATAAAAGAGTAGGGACGGAAACAGTGTCGAACGCTTTTTTTATGTCTAAAAAGATGGTAAGGACCTTTTTATTTTCTTAACATTTTAAAATATTTCTTTTGTTAGCTTAGGAAGGGCATTGGTGGTGGAAAAAAAATTGCGGAAACCAAATTGATTTACAGATATTAATGTATACTATTCTAAGTAACTGACTAATCTTTTATTTATTAAGCCTTCGAATATCTTAGACATAGCACTTAATCCTGTTTTAGGGCGGTAGTCGTTAGGTAAAGTCCCGTCCCCACTCTTGAAAATTGGATGTATAATTGCCTTATTTAGAGAATTTGGGAAGACAGCAGTGTCGGTACAAAGATTGAAAATATGGCAGAGGATGGGCGCCAGTTGATTTGAGTACCTCTTTAGAAAATAGCGTGAAATACCATCCCAGCCTGTGGCAGCGTTATATAAAATATTGAAAGTATGGTGGTTATGATTTCATCCGGATCTGTGTACTCTAATACAAAAGAAGGAATGGGTGGGATGTTATCTTTCATTCGCGAGTATTGTTGTAAAGAAGTGCTAATGACGGTCTCTGCAAGGCAAGGACCTTCCTTGCCTATATTTACGAAGAAGAAGTTCACGCTATTACAAGTCATCAAGGGTGTAGATTTTGTTGTTAATAATTGAGTGTATTTGTTTTTCGGCTTAATGGTATGCGTTACTCGTTTTATTGCGTCCCAGAGAAGCTTAGGACTAAGGCGCGCCTTATCCAGTTCTAGTGTATCAAAGGCACGTTTTGTTTTTCAAGATATTTGTACAGAAATATCTGTATCGCCTGTATGTCAATGCTAGTACCTCATTCTCCGAACACGACCTAAGCTTTCTGTGTAAGGCGTCTCTATTCCTAATGCAACGTAATAAGCCAAGTGTTATGCAAGGCTTCAGAATGTTCTTCTTGGAAGAAACTTTTATGACTGTGTGTAAATGAATGTATGGGAGGACGTTCTTGTTTATAGAAATATATATAATCCAGACAATTGTCCCCTCTAGTTGGCAGTGAATGGATAAGAAGGTAATCATGATAGGCAAAACAATTAAGGTAGTCATAGGAACGCGTATCTGGGGTACAAGGTTTATATGTCTGTGTTTATATCACCGCTAAGAATAACAGTTTTAAAATTATGAAGGGCTGGAAGAATGTCAGCGAGTTCTGAAAGAAACGTTTTGGATATCGTATACTGAGGGTAAGCGATAAATGCAGACTAAGGCTACTTCTGATTTTACCTTAACGATAAGACTTGTAGCCGAGTTTGCGGGATCGAGTTCTTCAGATATCGCCAGAAGCTCCGTGTTTACGTCAACAACCACGCCGTTTTTTTGTTGCGGTGTTTTGTCGTTTGAAAAGCTGTGTAATTTGGTAGGCATGGGATAATGACATTAAAAGCACACGGTAGCCAACACTCAATCAGACATCACAGTCAAATGAGAAACGGTGGATAAAAAAAGAAGAAAAGAAAGAAAAATATTTTTATTTTTGCTGCAACAACAGTACTGGCTTAATTAATAAAAAGAATACAAACAAATACAATAATTATAAAACAATATAGAATAGGTACATACGTCGTTGCACAAAAAATGGATAAGGGTTTGTAGTGTTAAGAAATTACAATTAATAGAGCAATATTCTGTAGTGTAGTAGTAATTTATAATATTTCGTGTCTGTTCTGGGTTGCAGGTATGATTTTCGGACGCCGATAAGCGCTCAATATTATCAATCAGGATATTCATGTCAGTAGTCATTTTGTTAGTAGAACCATTATAAATCGGGTGGGGCTTTTGGGCGGTAATAGCGTATTACGTTTATTGAAGCTTCTTTTGTATTTGAGGCACTCAGATCGGCGAGGAGACAGGTGTACTGGTGGACGCCGGAAATGGCGCAGATGCGCGTGAAGTGCGTTACCGCGCGTCGCCGGTACACCAGGTTCCGCCGGAAGCGTCGCCGCCCAGACGATACAGTAGCCTGAGAGACGGAGTTCTGCGATGGGTACAAAGAGGACAAGAGGACCCTCCAGACGGCTGTAAAAAGTTGGGCCACGAAGAGCTGATGGAGACTCTGGAGCGGAACCCGTGGGGGCGCCCGTAAATTATGGTAAGTGGCAAATAACACCCTGAATCTGAGTCTCCAGCCTGAGCGGCTGGAGGGGGTCCTGGAATCCTTGTTTCCATCGAGAGCGAAGGAACACATTCCTCCGCCTACGGCTCAGTTTCAGGCGCCCAACGCGGAAGGCAGTGAGAACGACGTGCCCCTAGTCACCGAGGGTGAGTTAGGGGCGGCTATACTGCGGCTTAAATCCGCCGAAACACTGCCCCTGGACTCGACGGCATTCCAGGCCGAGCCCCACGCTCGGCCTGGAATACCTAGGAGCTTGGGCCTCAACTAATAGGGCTCTTTAGCGCATGCCTCGAAAAGGGCCAGTTTCCCAAGGTCTGGAAGACGGCGAAACTGGTTTTGATCCGAAAGGCGGGGGCGGCCGTGTTGCTCGACGAGCTTAAGCTATTTTTGTTAGTAAGTTCTTATTTTTAAAAATGAATTTTCGGAGATTCGAAATTCGGAGTAATCTTTTTCGGGAAAATAACAGTACGGATTTTGATAATTCGTTCTAATGAAATTAGGAAAGAAAATTCATACTTATGAATTTCGGATAAATAATAATAATAATAATAACCTGGCAACCCCACCAACGAGCAAGAAAGTATATTTTCTATCAAAGAATAAAAAATATTTATTTTCCAGATTACTTCTATATTTCTATATTACTAAGTGCCACATTATATAAAATATTAGAAAAAACGAAACCAACAATAAAAATGTTAATAGAAATTATGTATAAATCAGTTATTACAAAGAAGAAATTTTCAGACAAAAATGACATGACAAACGTCATGTCAAACAAGAATATCATGTAAAAATATGGAAAAAATATACTAAAATGCTTACAAGATCGAGAGCCAGGAACACTGTTGCACAAACAACATCACCGGACTCGTCGCACAGCTCCGCCTCGCAGCACAAGGAACAGATTGTTGCTGAGGCGTCGAGCTCCAGCAGTAGCGACGAGTATTTCTCCCCACCGACGTCGCCACTACCTGTACGTCGGCAGGGGAGAGGCCGGCCGCCAGCCAGCTTGGGACCCCGAGGCACACCGGCCTCGAATAGGGCCCCCGCTGCCGGTGGTAATGTGCACCGCATGCGATGGACTTCGTCAATGAATGAAAATGTCATGCGGGCATATTTTGCGGCTACAGAGGGGGGAATTAACCTCACTGCGTACCGTGTTCGTTTGCTACCTTTGTTTCAGGCTCTTGAACCAACCGTGAACGTGTCGGCACAGCGGCTATCGGATCAGGTGCGGGTCATCCAGCGTAGTCATATGCTGGACGATACCGTGCTTGAGAGGATTCGCTCAGAAGTACAGTCTAACATTATCATCCCTACTTCGTCTCAATCTAGTATACCTAGTGAAACAAATAATATCAACGAATTACAATCTTTAGTACCCATTGACGAAGAAGTGGATGATATGGTTACGGTAAGTACACAGTATAATGATGAATTAAGGAGTGTTTTGGAGCGAACGATTCAGGAATATAGATTTTGTGATCTCATAAGTCGTCCACGTATACCGCGCTTGCCTACGCATAAAAAGAACTTGGCGCTGGTGGGTACCCTGGACTCAATTCTATCAAGCTATTTTGATACTTGTGTAGATATAAGTGATGCACACTCAATTCTGTATTGCGCGGCTATAACATTGTGTCGAGTGGCTGGTGTAAAATTTCCGAAATTTGAGCCGGCCACTGGACCCAAGTCTATTCCAGTCTGGCAATGCAGAATTGAGCGTCGCATCGCTGAGACCAGGGTACTCATTAGTAAACTAAGCTGCTTTAGGACAGGGAACACCCGTCCCAGAGTGATGCGTTTTGTGACTCGTGCATTCGCGGGGACCGATATCAGTCCTCGCGAATACTCAGTGCGGGTCACAGAACGTATTGACTTCCTAAAGCAGAAAATTTATGCGTGGGCGAGCCGCATACGGAGGTACAAGAAGAGAGTGGATCGCTATATTCAGAATCGCTCGTTCCAAAAGGATGAGAGATGGGTGTATAGAAGATGGGAGCAACCCGATTCGAGTGTGACTGATAGGTGCCTACCAGATGCTGAAACCACAAGTACATTCTGGCGAGGCCTTTGGTCGGTACCTGTTGGTCATACAGAGTGTGAGTGGATGCGGGATGTCGAACAGTCATGTGAGTCGATACAGACTATGGAACCAGTCCTAATAACATCTAGTGACATAGCCAGTGCGGTTCGTTCGTTGCCCAATTGGAAATCAACTGGGCCGGACGGACTGCACAATTTTTGGCTGAAATGGTTTCATAGCTCACATGCTTGTTTGGCATCCTGTTTTCAGTCATCACTTGAGTCCGGGTCACTTCCATGTTTTATGACTTCGGGTATAACACACCTCCTCTACAAATCCGGTAGTACTACGGACCCTAAAAATTATAGACCGATAACCTGTTTACCAACGGTCTATAAGCTTCTCACATCTAGTTTGAGAGTTAAATTAACAACACACATTGAAAATAATTCTATAATGTCCAACTCTCAAAATGGATGTAGAAGCGGGTCACGTGGTACTAAAGAACTCCTTATTCTTGACATGGCCATTAATCAGCAGGTTCGTCGTAACAGGAAAAACCTTGCGACATGCTGGATTGATTACAAGAAGGCCTATGATTCAGTGCCACATACATGGCTGTTGAGGGTGCTGGAGTTGTATAAAGTTGATGCAACTCTTAGCACCTTCTTGAAGACATGTATGGGGCAATGGACAACGGCTCTTATATATCCAGGGTGTCGTCAGGTTCCTGGAAATGGCGAGCCTGTCAGGATCAAGAGGGGTATATTTCAGGGTGACAGTCTGAGTCCCTTATGGTTTTGCCTGGCGCTGAATCCTCTCAGTACCTTACTGGAGGGTTCAGGGCTAGGCTATCAGTTCAGGAGAGGAGGTCAAGTTGTTTCCCACCTGCTTTACATGGATGACTTGAAATTATTTGCCTCCACCGATTCCCACTTGATAGAGTTACTAAAAGTCACAGAAGCTTTCAGTAATTCTATCAAAATGGAATTTGGTGTAGATAAATGCGCTGTCATGCATGTGAAGAAGGGACGAATTGTGGAATCTGAAAGAGTACATCTTTCTGATTTCACAAAACTTAAATCCATCTCTGCGACTGAAACTTATAAGTATCTGGGTATGTCGCAGGCATTAGGTATTACAGAGGTTGGCATGAAACAAACGTTGGCGGACCGTTTCTTTGGCCGCCTGAAAAAAGTTCTGAAAAGTCTTTTATCGGGCGGTAACAAGGTGCGGGCTATCAACGGTTGGGCCATGCCAATCTTAATCTATTCCTTCGGCATACTTAGATGGACTCAGACTGAATTAGACGCCCTGGATAGGAAAGTTCGTTCTCTGTTGACCATAAACCGAATGCATCACCCACGTTCGTCTGTAATGAGGTTGTATATCCCACGAAAGTGTGGAGGTCGTGGCTTTTTAAATGCCAAGACCTTACACAATCGTGAGGTATACAACCTTAGGGAATATTTCCTTCATGCGGACGTGGGTATGCATCGGGATGTGGTAGCAATAGATAATGGACTGACCCCTCTTGCTCTTGCCAAAAAGAACTGGCACAAACCAGTAATTATGACTACTAATGATCGCAAGGAGATATGGCGGGGCAAAGAGCTGCATGGACGATTTTATCGGGCTTTACACGGGCCCGATGTAGATCTATTAACATCTGTATCTTGGTTACGATTCGGTGATTTGTTTGGAGAAACTGAAGGTTTTGTCTGTGCAATTACAGACGAAGTTGTCATGACGAATAACTATCGGAAATATATTTTGAGAGATGGTACGGTTGACATATGTCGGGCATGTCACCTACCGGGTGAATCTCTCAGACATATTATTTCTGGTTGTCCTCGTCTTGCCAATGGCGAGTATTTGCATAGACACAACCAAGTAGCCAGGATAGTCCATCAGCAACTTGCACTAAAGTATAAACTTGTAGATTTAGAGGTACCATATTACAGGTATGTGCCCGACCCAGTTCTAGAGAATGGTCGTGTCACGTTATACTGGGATCGGTCTATTATCACTGACAGGACTATTGTCGCCAATAAGCCTGATATAGTGGTAATAGATCGATCAGAGCGCCTCGCAATAATCGTTGATATTACAGTTCCACATGACGAGAATCTCGTGAAAGCAGAAAAAGAAAAACAATTAAAATATTTGGACTTGGCTCACGAGGTTGTCGACATGTGGGATGTAGATTCAGCGATTATTGTCCCGATAGTCGTATCAGCACACGGTCTGATCGCCAAGAGCCTCGATCAACATCTTAAGAGGCTCTCTTTAGGCAGTTGGGTCAAGGGCTTGATGCAAAAGGCGGTTTTGCTGAGCACGGCGCGCATTGTGAGGAAATTCCTGTCTTTGGAGCCCTGACCACCGGTAGCTTGGTCCCTGTACCCGATGCCGGTGGGAAACTATTTTTTTATATTTTTAAATGTATTTTTTATATGTATATTTAAAAATGTAAATTTATATGTTGTTTATATTTAATAAAGAGGAATAATAATAATAATGTATCTTTAATTCGGAATAATCCATATTTGTTTACATTTACATAATAATTTTAAGTATAAAAATAATAATAAAATTCACAACAATATTTAAAAAACAGATATCCACATTAATGCTATCATCATAATCATCAATTAATAACAAAAAATAAAATAACATCAATAATACAATTCAAAATAATCATCAATACAGTAAAAGAAAAGCCCATAACAATAAATCAATAATTAAAAATCAATATTAAAAAATCAAATGAAATAAAATCTGTGGTCAAGTCCATAATAAATAAATAAAAACAATAAATATCAATATTATACATTCCACAAAACCATTCTTATGCTGCTATCTCAATCCATTTTTTATACATAGGACTAGTACATAACCTATCTGCAAATGCCCTAACTATACTATTACTACACGCTACAACCCGAGCCAAGAACACAGCGATTCGATTTCTCTGGATGGCATTAAACGTGTTCATTCTTGCCTCTGTAAACATTTCGGAGGCGCTACAGTATGGGGCCAAGCCCATAAGGTGCCTGTAAATGTTATTATATTGAACACGAATGCCATCCAGAGACCTTTTCGTATACACAGTCCAAAGCTGACACGTGTAGAAATTTTGGCAATATGTCCTAAATAAATGCATCTTAGTCTGTTTATCAGCCTTAAAAAATCTCCTCGCTATCATATTACCTAAGACTGAAATAGCCCTACGCTGGCGATCAATATCAGCATCGTCTTTCATATCCGATGCTAATATGTGACCAAGGTACTTGAACCTCTCCACCACTGCTACCACCTGGCCTCCAAGCCTTACCGGAGGGATAGAACTGGGACCTCTACCCGACCTGAAAACCATCATTTTCGTTTTTTTGGAATTGTAGACCAAAGAATGCTCTCTAGCATATCGCTCGCAAATATTTATTAGTTTCCTCAAACCTTTGATCGAGGGGCTGAGCAGAACCATGTCATCTGCATAACTCAGGTTATTGACATATCTACCCTCCAATCGAAGTCCAACTGGCGTTCTGCTCAGCTCCTCGACCAGATCGTTTATATAAAGATTAAACAGGTCGGGCGAGGTCAGTCCACCTTGCCTCACGCCACAGGAGAGCCTGTAGTCATCCGATAGTGCATTCCCCCACTTGACATTGTTGGACTGATTAATATACCAATACTTAATCAGTCCAACAATGCCAGCTTGTACATTACTATTTTCTAGTTTCTCCCACAGCAACTCGTGATTGATGGTATCAAAAGCACGGCTTATATCAAGAAAACAAGCATAAACGCTTGTTTTCTGACCAACATATTGCGACACAACTTGCTTCAGGGAGAAAATAGCCATGTCAGTTGACACTTCAGCGCGAAACCCAAATTGTGCGTCATCTATCTTTAAGGATGGATTCAGCTTTCTGTGTATCAGACGTTCAAGCACCTTGGCCACAATCGTTGCGAGAGATATGGGCCTATAATTTTCCATACTCGAGACATCACCCGTTTTGTTTTTAGGTATAGGGACAACCACAGTACGGATAAGTTTCGCAGGCAAGTACTCATGCTTCGCACACAGATTAAAAAATCGTGCCAACATTTCAGGGATATACTGGCCCGCATGTTGTAGATGTTCAATACTTAGACCATCGTGACCAGGAGATCGTCCACGTTTCATACCCCTGAGCACGCTAATAACGTCCTCAGAAGCCACGTGAAAAACCTCCCCCCTGGTCACGTGGTCCCCTCGTGACACCACCGAAGTTGGTTGGCTAGGCTGTGGTACAGTGAAATGCATCCTGAAACCATCAGCAATTAACACACAAAGGGAGGATCCTCCAAACAGGCTAGGTGAACGTGCCTGGCGGGCCGAAGCCAATAAATGAATATCGTGTTTTGGAATTTATGGAGCTTTGTTACTTAGAAATTATAACCTTTGGAATTTTGAAAATCGGAATATTGAAATTTGGAAAAATATATTTCGGAATTTTTGGATGTTCCCGTATAAAATATAATTTCTGCTGTGCGAGCGAAATATGGGTACCTACACTACATTAATACCAAAAACTTAACTTCGAAAGTCACAATCACGAATTTCAAAATTCTGAATTGTATAATTATTTATTTCTTACACATACTAAATTTATTTTATTTTTATTTTAATTGAGATTTTAAATCGATATTGCTTATACGTGTATTGACATTTTAATGAAGTTAATTTTGTAATGTTTTATTTATTTTATATTATTTTAATTATTATATTTTGGATTTTAATATTTCAACTGATAATATAATTCTTAGGTTATAAAATGTAATGGTGATAATATGTATATAATACTGACATTATTAATGAAATTAAGTTTGTTGCTTTATATTTATTAATCTAATTTAACTAATTGTGTTTCTGTGTTCATTGTCAATGTTTTTTATGTAATATGTGAAATTGTTTTAGTTATGGACAAATTAGTCTGAAATAAAGAATTTTATTATTTTATTTTATTATTATTATTATAATTCCGAATGATTCAAAATCCCGAAAGTAATAATTCCGATGTTTCATAAATCCTAATATTGAAAACTTGAATTTCAAAATTACGAACGGTTATAATTCCGATTGTCAGAATGCCGAATTTCAAGATACCGAACCATAAAGTTTGAAATCATTAAAATCCGACTTAGTACTATCAATAAAATATTAAATAAATTATATAAATTACTGCCACTTGGTGGAATCTGCTGCACATATTGATAACACCACATGTGCTGTTCCACAACATTTATTTACCTTACACCTGGCCAGTTTCGCCTTTCGGCATTCTCAAGTTAGTTTTAACTTTGAGAATGTCGAAACACGAAACCCGTCAGGAGTAAAGTAAACAAATGCTGTGGATCAGTACAAGTTGCGTTATTCAAAATAATAAATAAGTTAATAATATCAATAAAATATCATTTTAGGCTTATAAAATCATATATTTACTATATTTCACAGTTTTGAAACTAAAATATAACACACAATACAACATGAAATTTTGTATAGCGCAAACCTGAAAACACTTTGATCAGAATCAGTAACATTATCCAATGGACCCGGTTTCAACGTATGTTAATTTTTTTCTAAACTTCACGAAAAAATTTAACGCATTGAACACTCTAATATCGTAAAGTGTATATCATAAAATATCAAGGCAAAGCGGGAGCGCGATGCAGGGAGGGGAGTAAGGATAGATGCTCCCGCCCCATCGTGCAGTTCGGGGCTATGCGCCTGTACTTAGAGATAGCGCACGTGGACCTAAGGTTGGAGACCCCGCCCACCGATGGTCACATGGCGGCGGGCACCCTCCCCGTGTTCCGAGGGTGCCCATTAGTCCATGCCTGCCCCAGCCACTGTCTACTTCCTCTACTTACAGAGGGGCGCTCAAGAGTGGTGGAGGTGCGGGCGTGGTCGTCAGCTCCTTACAGAGCTCCGGGAAGTCGCCCATCTGACTCCCCTGAGAAGAGCCCCGAATTTATCGGGCTTCCTTAGTCGGGTCGACGTGAATAATCCTCTCCATATCCTTTAACCCGGCTATAGGGCGAGGAGTAACACCGCGGGGTTTAGTGGGTAGAACGGTGTTATTCTGTGGTCGGGAGTCACGAGCACGACAAAAATAAAAAAAGATACAGACCAAAAATTTACTGAACTGATGACACATGCTCGTTTAAAAATTATGCATGAAAATCTGTTCAATTTGTTGACATTTCTCGCAACTGCTCTAGGTACACCGTTGGTTATTATAGGTAGGATAATACATAGTCTATGTAAAAGCGTTCGCATGGCGACGGGGCCTCGTGCGGCAACGGTAGTGATTACAAAATGTCGCCACTCCAATATTCATCCCGAGAGTGTCGTAAAAAGCGACTAAGGGAACACAATCGCAAAACGATCTGTTATACGAGAGCCTAGAAATGGCTTTTTAAAAAACACTTTTAATCGTCAAGATTACTTTAATGAGAACACTAATTTAAATTGGATTTAGTACTTGATATAGTGGGGTGAAGGTATAGGGGTTCCAACCCGTACCGAGATTGAGAGCCAACTGCCGATCGGCCGGCGTGTGTGGACTGTGTGGCCGAGCCCTGACGTTAGTTCAGCAAGTCAGGGATGCTGGGGGTTATGCTGGGTATAACAGCCCCCCGCGGAAGACTCTGATACCCATAACACAAGCAGGTTATTCCTAGCTTACTTTGGGATTAGATAGCGTTGTGTGAAATGTCCGAGAAAAAAAATAATCTTATAATTGTGGGTATACAAATTTAAATCACCTAGATCTATGTTCTGTAGCGTAGTAAAGAGCACATTTTTTGACAGGTTGCTCATTTAATCATTTTACTAATTGTCTTACAACAAGGGTCATTTATAATACTAAAATCTAAATTAGGGCTAGGAATACTAATATTAATTGCATTGGTGTACTGAATGAGTCGTGAGTTTTGTCGTGACAACGTCATATATTGTTGTTATATATATTGTTGGACATTCTCACACAACATCATCTAGCCCAAACTAAGCTATAAAGCTTGTGCTATGGGATTTAGACGACTGATATACATACTTATATATTTCTAAATACATACATATTATACATAGGCAACACCCAAACTCCGAACCAAACATTTGTGGATCACACAAATATTTGTACCGACCCAGGAATCGAACCCAGGACCTCCAGCGCCGCAGGCGGTATCACTACCGATTACGCCACAGAGGCAGTCATATAATTCGATTGAGCCGGCTGCACTAACGAAAAAAGATGACGCAATTCGTTGTTACCTCCCTCGCGTTACCTCGCTCTGAGGCATTCCGTTTATTTTAGTAATGTTTTCAACAGATGGCGCTATAGTCAATTGATGTGTTTTTTATATTTGTTTATGATTTATTTTTATTTTTTAATTTTTTTTAATTTTTTTTTATTTCTAGTTTTATTTTATATTTTTTATGTTTGTGACATCGCTCTGAGGCATTCCATTTGAGTGTTCCGTGTGAGGAGAAACCATTCCATCAGTATTTCTTATGACGTTGTCACGTTCAACTATCGTCAGTAAACCGACTTTACAGACAACCGATTTTTTCTCGTTTGCAATAAGTAGGACACCAGTGCCGACTATTATCATTTCACGAAGTTCTGAGAGACCGCACTCAAGTGAAATTTTGTTTGGCTGGGACTGCACAAAGATCCACTTGTAACGTTGCACGCAGGCTTATTAGTATTATAATTAAGGCAGGCGCATTCTTAATTTTATAGGCCAATGTAGATAGATATATTGTTTGTTAGGTTTCAGGGTTTATGCCCCTAAATGGGCGGGGCCAAGTTTGCTTCGATTGTCTAGGAGAGGGTTAGTCTTGTAATGGATAGGTTGTTATATATAGCGAGTGCGCCTCATTAAAAAAAAAGAATTAAGAAAATTTTAATTGCTAAAATATTATCTGACTACTAGTTGTTTTAAAAATAAAAAAACTGATCAAACTTGGCGAATTTAATTTCTATGAAGTGCCAGTGCTTAGGCTTATATAGTTCAATTTATTTCAACAATAATAACTTTAGAGGCTCTGAATGAGCCTCCATATTTGGGAATAAAAACCCCTACATTTACCTCAATAGCAAAGGGATCTTGCGCACAATTGTTATATTAAAAATATAGGTGTAGACCTATATTATAGGTGTATTCCTGGAAGAAGCAAGTCCTATCCCCAAGGATCTTGTTAAGTACATAGTTTTAAGTTAGATCACAGGGTGGAAACTCCATACAAAAATGTTCGTTTTCACCCACACTAATATACACGTAATGTGAATGCTTGAATCAAGCTTGAATGTGTGTGTGAGTATACTAGGGACACTAGCTATGGAAATTAAATAATAAGGAACAGAACGCATTCTCATGTATGTTGGTATTTTTTTTTCAAGTCTACTCTCGACTAAGCACAAATTAAACCAAAGCAATAGCACAAAGTACGTAGGTAGTAATACGTATTGCAACGCAGTGACACTCTCTCAAGTACTGACACGGCAAACGACACTTAAATTTTGGTGGGGGGATGGGGAAGCTTACTCGGTGGGAGGCAGGGAGTTGCCGATCTGTATGTAATACTATTATATTATCTTTGGTTAGATATAAAGTTTAATTGTAGAAATGCAATAAATATAAATATTGTGACTTCGTTGTTTTCCCTTACCTAAAACTACTGAACCGCCTGGGAACTCCCGGGAACATTCAGAACTTCCCAGAAGCTAGTCACACTGATTATTGGCAATCGTTTTCTAAATGTCTAGATCGCAGATATGATCGCCATTTTGCACTGAGTTGGCACCGCAATTATGGTTTTAGTTAACAGTTCTCTTTCACACGTAAGATTTCATTTGTCAGTAGAACTATGGGAATTTCACACAGGACGAACTCAGAGTTTACAACCTTACACTAATCTAAGTTATGTAAATTATAAAAAAACCGGCCAAGTGCGAGTTGGACTCGCCCATGAAGGGTTCCGTAGCAGCAAGCAAGGAACATAATATAAAAGTTCGTTTAGTTTGTTGTAACTTTCATTGATGTTTTAACACGTTCGCATGATAGTGATTTTTCTAGGCGAAAATTGCGGTTTACGGCGTATTAAAAAAAAATGTTGAGTTTCAGTTCTGAATAAGAGGACCCCCAAAATTAATTGTTTTTTTTTTTTCTATTTTTATGTAAAAATCTTAATGCGGTTCACAGAATACATCTACGTACCAAATTTCAATAGCATAGGCCTTATTGTTTCGGAGAAAAGTGGCTGTGACATACAAACGGACAGACAGACAGACATGACTAATCTATAAGGGTTCCGTTTTTTTGCCATTTGGCTACGGAACCCTAAAAATAACTTATTTCTAGAAATAGTGATATAGGGATTTGAAGGTGATATTAAACTATATGTACCGGAGTTGTTTACTCCGTGGGGAGTAGGTAGAGCCTTAGCATGATACTAATTAAAATCGTCATTAGTGACTAATAGTTATTTATGCAACTGTCGTATAATGAGGGATATTAAAACCTGAATGTGGGTTTATCAGTTTATCACATGAGTGTTTTAATACCTAATTATACAGTTGCATACAAGACTTTATATACACCCATGATGTCTGTCCCGGGACATCCTTCCGAGGGCTTGCCCGGGACTCCTAACCACAGGCTGTAGGGCGTTAACATGAGGTTTTTTAGTCGGTAAGAGTCCGGCATAACATCCTCTGAAGATTTTCCCCCACATAAAAAAAAAAAAAAGCACCCATGATGTCTTGAATCGCTAATTTTCGTAATTAAACAAAACGATTTGCAAAAATAATAGCGGAGAAAAATAGCAGGAATTCAAATTTGCTTAAATTTTTTTTACAGCGCGCCCGCCACTGTGGTAATGCAATGCAACGCTCGTGAATGACAGTTCTTTTTTTGAAACTCGTACAGATTCCACGCATCGAGCGGTAAGAATTTGGCTGTCTGATGAGTAACCCTTTGCGCGGAAGAGATTAAAAAGGGAAAGGAGTGTTATTATGAAATTTCATACAACATAATAACACTCGTTCGGGTGATATTTAGGTTATTAGGACATTGGATGTATTAATGTTGGCAATAAGCTTACTGTTTCAGAATCTTTTATATACTACATTAATACGAAAAACTTAACTTCGAAAGTCACAATCACGAATTTCAAAATTCTGAATTGTATAATTCCGAATGATTCAAAATCTCGAAAGTAAAAATTCCGATGTTTCATAAATCCTAATATTGAAAACCTGAATTTCAAAATTACGAACGGTTATAATGCCGAATTTCAAGATAATTTAAAGAACCATAAAGTTTCGATTCATTAAAATCCGACTTAATACTATCAATAAAATATTAAACAAATTATATAAATTACTGCCACTTGGTGGAATCTGCTGCGGATATTGATAACACATGTACTGTTCCACAACATTTATTTACCTTACACCTGACCAGTTTCACCTTTCGGCATTCTCAACTTAGTTTTACCTTTGAGAATGTCGAAACGCGAAACCCGTAACCCGTAACTGTATTAGATACTAAGATACTAGAAGAGAAGGGACCGGACTGAGTTTCTTGGGGTGTTCTTCTCAGTCTGTAGTATTTCCGAACCCCCGGTAGAGTCACAAAAATTTTGAAAAACCTAAATATTTTTTTTAAAAATTTCAAAGGGAATACATTTTATTTTATTTATTTTATTTTATTTTATTTTATTTTATTTATATTTTATTTTATTTATTATTTTACCGTCAGGAGTAAAGTAAATAAATGCTGTTGGGAAGTGTTCCCAACAGGTGAGGCAGCGATGACATCCAAAATTTGTTGGGAATCTTGGGAATTCGTTAAAGGGCTTACCTGGGGCTCCCGGACGTAAGCAGTGGGTACCGTGTGGTAGTCTGTAAGAGTCCGGCATAGCATCCATGAGGAATTTCCACACGTAAAAAAAGGAAATAATATCTATATGATAGCTTTATTAAACTTAACAAAATATTTTTTTTATTTTTCACTAGAGGACGTCATGCGGTTTCACCCGCGTAGTTCCCGTTCCCGTGGGAATACAATATTTTTCTTCCATAAGAACCTTCTCCGGACAATACCTTACACAAAAAAAAAGAATTAGTGAAATCGGTCCACCCGTTCTGAAGTTATGCGCTTACCAACACATTTTGCGATTCATTTTTATATATTAGATTTAATATGTCCAGGCAATTGGGTGAATTATTTTGATTTTTTTTTACACACAATCGTGTAAATAAATACTTAATTAATCATGAATTTCAAAAAATAATTTTAAGATTTCAGTACAAAAAGTGACCAACAGATGGCGCTTATCGATTTAAATTCAAGCTGTCGTTTGGTGTCCTAAAAGTTAATATAAAGATGTCATCTAGCTTACAGTTTACGAATTTATTATATGTATAGATAGGCATGTTGCTACCATGGTGTTATCACCACAGAGTACATTTGTATATTATGAGATAGAGACGTCACTCGACTAAGTGACGACACCAGCGGTGCCAAGCAGCTATTACAAGAAACTTTCTGACTGCGAGGCCATGAAACAAAAATCGAGTGTAACAAATATATTTAATTATACTTGAATCTTTTAGATAACATAGTTTTAGGATCGTAAAAAGTAATAATTAACTACCTTGGGCAAAAAAGTAGTCTTACTTATATGACCCTATGTAACGAAACCATACCGCGATTTAAAAAAAGGCACAGCACCATCTATTATTTTAATTAAAAATTCACAACTAGATGGCGCTGTGCCTTTTTTTAAATCGCGGTATGGTTTCGTTACATAGGGTCATATAAGTAAGACTACTTTTCTACCCATGGTAGTTTATTATTACTTTTTACGAACTTAAGTGGTTGCTACTTATAGTTTGAACCTCTGTTTTCTCACTCTACGCCATTTATTTGCCGTTGAAATATAGTCTATTTTTGTTGGTGTTGAAAACTGCTATTTACACTAAGCTACAGACTATAAGTAAGTTCGGAGGATTTTGAGTTGGTAGTTTTGTGATTTATGAGCTGCGGCACGACCAATTCGAGAACTACGAATTTTATTCTTACTACTTAAATAGGTAGCAATCTTTTTTTGTCATGTGCCACTTTGGACATCTGGAAAAGAGAAATTTTCGAACAGTTCTATTTAGTCGTTAACATAAACCAGAAACAGGTAAGGGTCCTAGAATTGACACTTAGTAGGCCTACTTTTACATCAACAACCTGAAGTCTATCTAATACTTCTGTGGGTTTCTTAACAGCATAAAGCAAAGCTTTTAAAAGTCCGTATGACTCATAATCGGTTCAAACAAGATAGAAGATTATGTTCACAGGAAAAAGTGAAGCTTCCCAACAGTGAAAGCATTTTTCAAATCGGTTCAGTAATTTCGGAGCCTATTCGAAAATGCTTTCACTGTTTTCACACGAAAATTTTATATTTATATCTAATATATAAAATTCTCGTGTCACTGTTTTCGTTGCCATACTCCTCCGAAACGGCTTGACCGATTCTCATGAAATTTTGTAAGCATATTGAGTAGGTAGGTCTGAAAATCGGCCAACATCTATTTTTCATACCCCTAAGTGACCAGGAACAACATTCCACGCGGGCGGAGCCGCGGGCAGCAGCTAGTTATATATAAAATTCTCGTGTCACAATGTTCGTTCCCGTACTCCTCCGAAACGGCTTGACCGATTCTCATGAAATTTTGTGAGCATATTGAGTAGGTCTGAGAATCGTCCAACATCTATTTTTCGTACCCCTAAGTGACCGGGAATAACATTCCACGCGGGCAGGGCCGCGGGCATCAGCTAGTATTAGTATAGATAAGACTGTATGTCATTATTGCACTACACAAGCTTGTAAAAGCCGACTTAAATGTAGTAAATTTTAAAGTCAACTAAAATTATGTGTCAAAAAAGCAATGACTCATACTGTGAGAATAAATTATCGCCATTAACATTGCGATTCAATGATATTCAGGGCGAATACTATTCTATTTCCCACTTAGTTCCAAAACTTAGTGGTATAGGTTCTTCAAACACGTCTTCGGTACTTTTGACGAGGACGACGCGTCAAAATATGACTCAGTTATTGAATTTGTTCAAAAAGATCAAAAGAAAATCGCCGAACTAATGAAAAATAAAAAAAATTACTACTTCCACGCTAGAATTAATAAAAAAAAACACAACGAAGACATTCTTATTAGCTCACTAAATACTATATTAAAACAAATAAGTAACCTCACAGAAATATCTAATTATTTAAAAATAGAAACAGAAGTCTACTCCATATTTGCGAGCCTCGATAGCTTCTTACTTAAGGCCGCGTGGGTCAGATTTTGAGTTTTTTGAAACAATCCTACTCAAAAAGTAAAGGGTTTATAATTTTGATAAATATATATATATATATAATAGTTAAGGATATAAGCTAAACATATTCCAAGCCCGTTACACGATCCAATAAATTTCACTAGATAGAAAAAAATCCCAAAGTTGACACTCTCAGAAAAGTTTTTTCAATACTGTGGCTAAACTATTAACATTTTATATTTTTTTTTGCACTCAATTAAAGCTATTGAGTTTTTATACATATTTTCCGAACGTTTTTTTATACACAAGTATTTACATAGTTATCATGTACGAATATCTACCAAACGCAATAGAATTGCGCCGCTGACGGCCGATCAGTCTCGCGCTAGCGCTTGTGGAGGCAGGACCTGTGTCAGTTTTTTTCGCAACTATTTCTTAATTAATATGCCAAATTACGTTGAAATCGCGCCACAGTATAAAAATATCAGTAATGGGCAAAATGTATTTAGATTAACCGTTACAAATTACAATACTTTGTTATGCTTAATTCAATTACTCTGTAACAGATTACTTGAGTAATAATTTACAATGAGTACTAGCAGTAACTAATTACTGAGTAATGGAATTACACGTTAATCTAATTACATTGTAACTAGTTACTCATTAATTCAATTAACGAACTCTCATAATTAACAACTCTGTCCTGTGAATTCGTCACGGCCCAAGGGGTGGATCGATTTTGATGCGGTTATTTGATCGTAAGTCAATGTATCCATGATGGTACTTAGCTATACATTTTGAAGACCATCAGCTTAATTCCTGAGTGATGAAGGGATTTCACTAAAATTCCCATACGCGACTCATGGTAAATGTGGTGATCTTTTACTTTTTAAGTGTTTTCACGACATGGTAACCAGATGGTTACCAGAGTAAACATTTTAAATTTTAATGCATTAGGTAGATACCTAATGCATTAAATGTCTACGAATTACATGATAATTCTGCAATCCAACATGGCGGCCACGCCGTAATCACAAAATTTCATGATGGGTATCGTTTAAGGGGTTTTTTGGTATGCTGAGTACGAATCACGTGATAATTTTGCAATCCAATATGGCCGCCACGCCGTAATCACAAAATTTTATGATGGGTATAGTTTAAGGGGTTTTTTGGTATGCTGAGTACGAATTACGTGATAATTCTGCAATCCAATATGGCCGCCGCACCGTAATCACAAAATTTCATGATGGGTATCGTTTAAGGGGTTTTATGCTATGCTGAGTACGAATCACGTGATAATTTTGCAATTCGAAATGGCCGCCACGCCGTAATCACAAAATTTCATGATGGGTATCGTATAAGGGGTTTTTTAGTATGCTGAGTACGAATCACGTGATAATTTTGCAATCCAATTATGGCCGCCGCGCCGTAATAACAAAATTTCATGATGGGTATAGTTTAAGGGGTTTTTTGGTATGCTGAGAACGAATTACGTGATAATTCTGCAATCCAATATGGCCGCCGCGCCGTAATCACAAAATTTCATGATGGGTATCGTTTAAGGGGTTTTTTGCTATGCTGAGTACGAATCACGTGATAATTTTGCAATTCAAAATGGCCGCCACGCCGTAATCACTAAATTTCATGATGGGTATCGTTTAAAGGGTTTTTTAGTATGCTGAGTACGAGTCACGTGATAATTTTGCAATCCAATATGGCCGCTGCGCCATAATCACAAAATTTCATGATGGGTATCGATTAAGGGATTCTTTCGTATGCTAGGTACCAATTTAATGTAATTGGCCTTAATTTTACAATAAAAACCTTTTGTCATAGTATTTTCGCATTGCTAGGCCTAAACTTAATAAGCAAATCTCTTTAGTTTACTACTGTTAATAGCTTAGGCGGCCAAATTGAATTCCAAAATTATCATGTTATTCGTACTCAGCATTCGAAAAAACCTATTAAACGATATCCATCACGAAATTATGTGATTACGGCGCGGTGACCATTTTGGATTGCAAAATTATCATGTGATTCGTACTCAGCATACCAAAAAACCCCTTAAACGATAACTATTATGGATTTTTGCGATTAAGGCGCGGTGGCCATATAGGATTGCAAAATAAGTACGTGATTCGTACTCAGCATACCAAAAAACCCTATAAACGATACCCATCATGAAATTTTGTGATTACACCGTGGCGGCCATTTTGGATTGCAAAATTATCACGTGATTCGTACTTAGCATACCAAAAAACCCCTTAAACGATACCCATCATGAAATTTTGTGATTACGGCGCGGCGCCCATATTGGGTTGCAAATTTATCACGTGATTCGTACTCAGTATACCAAGAAACCCCTTAAACGATACCCATCATGAAATTTTGTGATTACAGCGCGGCGCCCATATTGGATTGCAAAATTAGTACGAGATTCGTACTCAGCATACCAAAAAACCCCTTAAACGATAACCATCATGGATTTTTGCGATTACGGCGCGGCCGCCATATTGAATTGCAAAATTAGTACGTGATTCGTACTCAGCATACCAAAAAACCCTTTAAACGATACCCATCATGAAATTTTGTGATTACACCGCGACGGCATTTTTGGATTGCAAAATTATCACGTGATTCGTACTCAGCATACCAAGAAACCCCTTAAGCGATACCCATCATGAAATTTTGTGATTACGGCGCGGCGCCCATGTTGGATTGCAAAATTAGTACGTGATTCGTACTCAGCCTACCAAAAAACCCTTTAAATGATACCCATCATGAAATTTTGTGATTACACCGCGGCGGCCATTTTGGATTGCAAAATGATCACGTGATTCATACTTAGCATACGAACTTTAGAAAACTTTAGTAATTTTTATGACCAGTTATAATGTAATTTACATTTTTTACGCAACTGTAACCATCTAGCAAACTTACGCAACGGAAACTCTCAAAAGAAATGAAATATCCTAGTTTTCGAAAAATGTTTCGTTGCTGCTCAGCTCTTATTCGCCTTAGCGTGATGTTATACATTTTGATATTTTTCAAAAATGGACATCCTGTTAAAGAACTTTTGAAATTCAACTAGCAGTCTCTTAGACTCTAGAGTTCAAACAACTAAACAAACAAACAAACTCTTTAGCTTAAAATAATAGTATAATATATATATATATATAATTAACTCATTGATTTAGGAAACTCGAATAAATCACTACACTAAATAAAGTTAGATGCATTTACAACGTCAAACAAAGTTAGCATGCTGTTTCTTTCTACTCTACTGTATACTGTGGCATGAGAGTTCACTGCCGCTGCCGGCGCGCGGTGTGTTTTGCTCCCGGGGCGAGGGGAGCGCCAAATGCCTACTTGTGCGCAATAACCGCCCCTTAAGTACATTTTCGTTTCAGTTAGAAGATACGAGTATTATAATGAACGCTATTGTATTGAGCAGTCAAAACATTATAATCCCAAATATACTGACCCCGTCTCAATTATACCAAGAATTGGTAACTAATGACAGACACTTACCAAGGGACACTGGAATACCAATTTCATTACATATTGATAATATAATATTCAACTTATATTAAGTACTAGCTGATACCCGCAGCTTCGCCTGCGTGAAATTTGGTTCCTACACTGTCTCTAATCTATGTCCGTAGCTACCAAATTTCAGCCAAAACCATTCAGCCGTTACAGCGTGAAAGAGTAGGAAACAAACATCCACACTCACAAACATTCGTATTCGTGATAGTAGTTAGATAGATAGATTTCTGAATAACAAATTCATACACATATTATATGAGTTATGTAAATTTATTTATTAAATACATATCCTAATTCATTGGCTAGACTACTACTTGACTCAACTTCTCTTCTAAGCAATTGACATCGTTACTTAGTTCCTTCTTCAGGTAGTCCCAGTCATACTGTAAACCTACGACGTATGGGAAAACCGAACTACGGTAGACTTTGTCCTCATAATACAGATGGTCCAACTAAGACCTGTTAACTTAATAACCCTGTAAATTTCATCTGCTAAGCGTTTATGTTCATTTCAATGGCTCTTTTTACTTATCAAATGTAATCTTCGTAGAGGCCATTTCCGTATTTTACAAAACCTTAGTGAGTCTGTGTCCTGCACTGAATGCAGCCAGCACTATAGAATAAAGTTCATATCTTCCATGACCAGTCGCTTAGGGCTGCTGACAATCTTTCATTCTAATGCACAGTGGACACTACCTGAAGCGTGGTCTTTCATTATTCCTGGCTAGCCATCTTCGAATTTTCTTCTTCTAATATGTTAATATTTATTTATTGTTACACAAAATTTAAAAAAATTACAATAATATTTCCGATAGTACTTTATAGCAAAATGATGAAAATGACAATGTCAATCGGATTGAACTTCCACAAATGTGTCAAAATAAAAAGTAATTTAAATAAAAAATAAGAGTAGGTATTTAAGGAGTATTGATATCAACTCCGGAGAAAATCAGCTCCAAAATAATTTACATTCCCTTTTTAGGTCGATAACGTATAAATTTCAATAAAATAAGTAACAAATGTCTTCCATCAATTATGTTAATATCAGTCTCATTTAGATCGCGTTGCGATGCATACGTGTATTGCTGAATTCCTTAGAATTATTAAGTAAAGAGCGCGGCGAGTGCCGTTGCACGTGTTTCGCCATGAGTAACGAACTCGTGGTTAACGAGCTGCTGGCATTTCTGCAGCAGAAGCTGGACGTGATGGACGAGGTGTCAGCTGTCCAGATCTGCTCATCCAACTTCAACCAAGACGAGATAGCTGCTGCCAAGGACCTACTGTTTGGGGTCCTGAACAAGATGGACCAGATGGTGTCTCGACGACGTGACGGGACAAGAAGAAGCGTACAGGACATTATTACGCTTTTGAAGGAGACCGACCCCGACGACGTGCCGACGTTTGTGGCGAAGGACCTACAGAAGCTCCCTCCCGTCACTTTCGAACACGTCGACGTTACGTGCCTTTTGAAGGACATCGTGTCCTTAAAGGCAAGTTTGGCTGAAGTGCAGGCCAAGTTAGCGCGAACCGAGGGTGTTGTTGTGGATTTACGTAAAGAAGTGGTGGAGTTACGTAAAGTTACAACATTATCTAGGTCGTCTACGAGTGCGAACATTAATACGCGTAGCGGAGCTGACCTTAATGTAAGTTTCGCGTCAGCGTTTATGTCGTCGCCGTCGTCACCGAGTGGGAATGCTGAGTTCGCGCATTCCGCCGCGGCCGCCGGCTCGGCGCCGTGCAGGCCTGCGCCTGCGCTTGCCGAGCCCCGCGTCGCTGCCCCGCGCGCCTCACTCCCCGCGCCACTGCAAGTTCCTCGCGTGGAAGTGCGTCGAAGTTTTGCTAGCGTGTCTATGAGCATCGAACAAGGCTACGGATGGGTTCGTTACGGTGCAATCGAGGAAGCGCCGGCAACGAACCAAAGCGAACCGTTGCGGCACAGCACCAGCATCAGTGGTGCAGTGCACCTCAGCACTGCGTGCCGCAATACCGTCTACACCGGTGTACGTCGCCCGCCTACATTTCACTACTAAGGCGGAGCACATCGTGGAGTACGTGCGCAAGAAGACTAACTTCGTGCCGAGATTGCAGCTGTTGGAGTCGAACCGCAACGTCAGTTTTCTGTCGTTCGTGGTGCGAGTACCCAACGGTTGCCTGGGCCTCGTCATGGAGGAGAGCTTCTGGCCGAAGGGCGTGGTGTTCCGTCACTTTCGCGGACAGCTACCACCGGAACGCATACGGAAATAGTGCGATAGTGAAGTGTGTATCTACTAATAATAGTCTTAAGATTTTTATACTAACATTTCATGTTATATTTATATGTATTTTTAATCTTAAGGTATATATAGATATGAGCCGTAGAATTAGTTAATAAGATCTGTAACTTTTCTAATGATGCCTGAAATAAATGCTTATTATTATTATTATTCCCTTTATTTACATAGTTATACTTATTAAATTAAATTTTTAAATACATTTTATAAAAAAGAAAATATATTTAAAAATATAAAAAAATAGTGTCCCACCGGCATCGGGTACAGGGACCAAGCTACCGGTGGTTAGGGCTGCAGAGACAGGAACCTCCTCACAATACGTGCCGTGTCTAGGAGAACTGCCTTTTGCATCTGGCTCTTGACCCAACTACCCAACCCGAGCCTCTTCAGATGTTGATCGAGGCTCTTGGCAATCAGACCATGTGCTGATACGACTATCGGAACAATAACCGCCGAGTCCACATCCCACATATCGACAATCTCGTGAGCCAAATCCAAATATTTTATTTGTTTTTGCTTTTCTGCTTTCACGAGATTTTCGTCATGTGGGACGGTAATGTCAACGATTATTGCGAGGCGCTCTGATCGATCTATTACCACTATATCAGGCTTATTGGCCACAATAGTCCTGTCAGTGATAATAGATCGATCCCAATACAATGTGACACGGCCATTTTCTAGAACTGGGTCGGGCACATACCTGTAATACGGTACCTCTGAATCAACAAGTTTATATTTTAGTGCAAGTTGCTGATGGACAATCCTGGCCACTTGGTTGTGTCTATGCAAATACTCACCGTTGGCAAGACGAGGACAACCAGAAATAATATGTCTGAGAGATTCACCCGGTAGGTGGCATGCCCGACATATGTCAACCGTACCATCTCTCAAAATATATTTCCGATAGTTATTCGTCATGACAACTTCGTCAGTAATTGCACAGACAAAACCTTCGGTTTCTCCAAACATATCACCAAAACGTAGCCAAGATATAGATGCTAGTAAATCTACATCGGGCCCATGTAAGGCCCGATAAAACCGTCCATGCAGCTCTTTGCTCTGCCATATCTCCTTGCGATCATTAGTAGACAGTATTGCTGGTTTGTGCCAGTTCTCTTTGGCAAGAGAAAGAGGGGTCAGTCCGCTGTCTATTGCTACCACATCTCGATGCATACCCACGTCCACATGTAGGAAATATTCCCTAAGGTTGTATATCTCACGGTTGTGTAACGTCTTGATATTTAAAAAACCACGACCGCCACATTTCCGTGGGATATACAACCTCATTACAGACGAACGTGGATGATGCATTCGGTTTGCGGTCAACAACGAACGGACTTTTCTATCCAGGGTGTCTAATTCAGTCTGAGTCCATCTCAGTATGCCGAAGGAATATCCTAAGACAGGCATGGCCCAACCGTTGATGGCGCGTACCTTGTTACCACCTGATAAAAGACTTCTCAGTACTTTTTTCAGGCGGCCGAAGAAACGATCCATCAACGTTTGTTTCATACCTGCCTCAACAATACCTAATGCCTGCGACATACCAAGATATTTGTAGGTTTCAGTCGCAGAGAGGGATTTAAGTTTTGTGAAATCTGAAAGTTCTACTCTTTCAGATTCCACAATCCGTCCCTTCTTTACATGCATGACTGCACATTTATCTACACCAAATTCCATTTTGATAGAATTACTAAAGGTTTCAGTGATCTTGAGTAACTCTATCAAGTGGGAATCGGTGCAGGCAAATAATTTCAAGTCATCCATGTACAGAAGGTGGGAAACAACTTGACCTCCTCTCCGAAACTGATAGCCTAGCCCTGAATCCTCCAGTAAAGTACTGAGGGGATTCAGTGCTAGACAAAACCATAAGGGACTCAGACTATCACCCTGAAATATACCCCTCTCAATCTTGACAGGTTCACCATCCCCAAGAATCTGACGACATCCTGGATAAACAAGAGCCGTTCTCCATTGCCCCATACATGCCTTCAAGAAGGTGCGAAGAGTTGTATCAACTTTGTACAACTCTAGCACCCTCAACAGCCATGTATGTGGCACGGAGTCGTAGGCTTTCTTGTAATCAATCCAGCATGTCTCCAGATTTCTCCGGTTCCGACGAACCTGCTGATTAATGGCCATGTCAAGAATAAGGAGTTCTTATTATTATTATTATTAATAATGCCATATGCCAAATTTAAAGTAGATTGGACCAAGGAATCGCGCTGTCCCATACAAACTTGACCCTCTTTTTTATACCTTTGGAGGTGGAATTTGCAAAAATGGTAAAATTACTTATTTCAAATCGTAACAAACAACGCGCATGCTGAATTTCATCATCGTACTATTAATAATTGATAATAACTTTATACGACTTAAGTTCGTTTTTCATTTTATAATAAGTATACTTTTCCGGGATAAAAAGTACCCAGTGTGGTGCCCAGGATATTAAAGAATAATTATGCCAAGTTTCATCGTAATCGAACCAGTAGTTTTTGCGTGATCCCTAAACAAACAGACAGACAAACAAAAAACATTTTTAATCACATATTAGGGTTCGGTATCGGTCTAGTAACACCCCCTGCCATTTATTTTTTATTATATTTTCAATGTACAGAATTTTCACTTCTACAGATTTATTATAAGTATAGATTTCTAAGGTTAATTGCTATTATTATAATTACTAGCTGACCCGCGCAACTTCGTTTGCGTCACATGAGAGTGAGAAAGAGAGAGGTATGGTTATGAATATTTCGAGTATTATAATGTTTCCCGTCGCTTTTATTTCCACGCATCGTGTGCGAGTCCGACTCGCACATGGCCGGTTTTTAACGTTCAGTTGACTGGCTGCCTCTGCAAACCAAGTTTACTCCCGTCGCGTCGCTCATACTTTAAAACTTAATAAGAGGGTTATTGTAAGAGCACCTTAAAAGATAGGCATATGCTGTAATGGAATTTTTTTTATAACTTTTTAAGAGGAACAGTTTTGTAATACACAATTTTTACGTAACTTTAACTGTTGATGCAGCGTCCGTAATGGAAGCTCTCAAAAGAAAGAAATAATCCCCGTT
The DNA here is from genome assembly GCA_933228765.1 of Miltochrista miniata. Taxonomy (NCBI): domain Eukaryota; kingdom Metazoa; phylum Arthropoda; class Insecta; order Lepidoptera; family Erebidae; genus Miltochrista; species Miltochrista miniata. The sequence continues at coordinate 2,898,819 of OW121777.1, forward strand.
CTCGAAACATTATTCATGGCTGCTCCGCTCCTATTCGTCTTAGCGTGATGTTGTATCACCATTAGCCAGCCTCCATAAACGGACTATTAAACTGTAAAATAATTTTTGAAATGCAACCAGTAGTTTCTGAGATCCTAGCACAAACAAACTCTTCAGTTTCATTATATCGTGAGCGAACCTTAAGAGATAGACAAATTAGGTTATTGTAAGCGGACCTTAAAAGATAGACATATGCTGTCGCGGACTTTTTTTTAGAACTTTTTAAGAGAAACAATTTTGTAGTACACAATTTTTACCTAACTTTAACCATTTACGCAGCGTACGCATCGGAAGCTCTCAGACGGTAAAAAATATTCCCCGTTTTCAAAACATTATTGATTGCTGCTCCGCTCCTATTCGTCTTAGCGTGATGTTATATAGCCTATAGCCATCCTAGATAAACGGACTATCAAACTGTAAAAGAATTTTTGAAATCCAACCAGCAGTTCCTGAGATCCTAGCGTTCAAACAAACAAACAAACAAACAAACAAACAAACAAACTCTTCAGCTTTATAATATTAGTTTGGATAAGTTAGTGGTTTGTGTTACAAATACCTTTAGATACTAATGACGATTTTAATTTGTATCATGCTATGGGTCGACCTACTCCCCACGGGGTAAACAACTCCGGTACATAAGTTTTATAATATCACCTTCAAATCCATTATCGCTATTTCTAGAAAAAAGTTATTTTTTCATAATTTAGATAAGTGTAAGGTTGTAAGTAGGGATTGCAATCCGGAAAATCGGATCCGTTAATCCGGCGGATCCGGCATCATTTTTCGTTCACCGGATCCGGTACCAATACAGCGCCGGATCCGGCGGCGACCGGATCCAGTGTTTGCATATTTTAGCAAAATAACCATGCCGTCGCCAAGGATGGTACAAATGTAAAAAGCTTGCACTGCACGCGAGTCGTTTGAGTCACCCTTCAGTGTGTAACTTACAGGTTACGATGAGATGATACATGCTAAAAGTTCCGACATCTAGGACGTGAGGCGGAGAGAGGGTCGTGACAAAGGGCTCAATTTTAAGTTTTTCACCAATATCCCAAAAACAGTGCGTTGTAGCAAAACATGAAATAAAAACTTACAAAATTCTTCATAACTTTGATTCCATACAGTGCCCATATTTGCAACAGTTTTTTAACTACACTCTTCCAAAATGTAGAAATGATAGTGATTTAGCTTATTTCAACATTCGGTTGAGATTTTAAATGAAATATAGGTATAGTGTCAGAGAGGTAATTTGAAGAATAATGCCTGGGGTTACGAAGTTTTTATCGTTTGTCCTGCATTAATAATATTGTTTGCTAAAAGAGCAAAATATCACAAAGAATGCTATTATTTTTTTCTGAAACCCGTTAGTTACCCAAAACTAGATCCCTAGAGCTATTCTTGTTGCAGAGGTTATACGAGCAGAACAAATTTTTGCTTACATGAATAGAAGCCTGATACTAAGTTTTCCCACAGTGGTTTGGACGTTTGTTACTCAGGGGACGAACGAACGATCACGGAGAATAGCTTTATCCTACTATAATATTATAAATGTGAAAGTTTGTGAAGATGTTTGGACGTTTGTTACTCAATCAATCAATCAATCAATTAATTTTATTGTGGAAACATAGGTACATAAGTTCTTATTACAACTGTTTTACTCAATCACGCACTAACGGCTGAACCTGATCGGGATGGAGTTTGTAACCGAGGTACATTGTAACGTAACATAGGCTACATTTCATCCCGGGAATATGTTCCTATGGGAAGCGGAACGCGAACCAAATTTCACGCGGACGAAACTGCAAGCATCAGGTAGTTTTCTATATATTTTGGAGCTTGTAGTTCATAAACGGTTGGAATTATGTAAAAGTGTTTAGAACGAAAGTTATTGATACTTTATAAGCTTTAATTTTATCTTAGCATATGTTTTGCTACAAAACACTGATTTAGGTATATAGCCGAAAAACTAAAAAAATTGAATCTTTGTCACACCCGACCTTTCTCCGGCACGCCTTATGGGATTAGTATGTTTTCTTCTTAAACAACCTGATTAAATTTCTACAGAAACAGCTTAGGTTCCCGTTCACTCTACATTGCTTTGTGCTTTTTTGACTGGACTAATACTTTAACTTTAGATTTTAGATTTAGTGTCGGAAGATGAATATTCACGGTTCTTTAAAAAACAATTTTTACTTTTATATAAAATTGAATCCGTATAAGCGGTATCGTTTTTAATTTAAACCTAGTTGTTGGAATAAAAAAAAGAAAGCAAGTTATCAGGTGAACTCAATCCGGCCGGATCCGGTCGGACCCGGTCGGATTTGAGAAATCCGGTACGGATCCGTCCGGATTCAAAATGACACCGGATTGCAATCCCTAGTTGTAAGCTCTGAGTTCTTCCTGTGTGAAATTCCCATTGTTCTACTGACAAATGGAAATCTTACGTGTGAAAGTGAACTGTTAACTAAAATCAAAGATAATATAATAGTACTAGCTGATGCCTGCAGCTTCGCCCGCGTAAAATTTGTTCCCGCGGGAAGTTATTCCCGGGATAAAAGGTAGCCTATATGTTATACCAGACTATAATGTATCTCTGTACCAAATTTCAGCCCGATCCGTTCAGCGGTTTGAGCGTGAAAGAGTAACAAACATCCACACTCACAAACTTTCGCATTTATAATATTAGTAAGATTACATACAGATCGGCAACTCCCTGTCGCGCCACAGCTGTCAGTAGAGTTGACGTGCGCGTTGACGGACAATTTGCTTACATTTTATTGATCACACGCACACATTCAAACTGAAATTTCCGCCCTGCATAAGTGCAGTGCTAACTCAGTGCAAAATAGTGATCATATCTGGCGATCTAGACATTTGGAAACCGATTTCCAATAATCTTGGCATTCGATTTGGCGTAGTATACCCAGTGGATCTTTGTGCAGTCCCAGCCAAACAAAATTTCACTTGAGTACGGTCTCTCAGAACTTCGTGAAATGATAATAGTCAGCACTGGTGTCCTACTTATTGCAAACGAGTGCACAGTTTACGCTAAAAACTCACGACTCATTCCGTACACCAATGCAATCAATATTAGATTTTAGTCTATACTAATATTATAAAGAGGAAAGATTTGTTATTTTGTTTGTTTGTTTGTTTGTAACGAATAGGCTCCGGAACTATTGGACCGATTTAAAAAATTCTTTCACTGTTGGGAAGCTACACTCTTTGCGGTGAACATAGGCTATAGTTTATTCCCGTATTCCCACGGGAACGGGAACTACGCGGGTGAAACCGCGTGACGACCGAATGATAAATTTAAAAAAAAATATTATGTATATTGCCATAAAATCTACCAACGAAAATTGGCTTGAACTAGATCGAGTTGGTAGTTTTTTTTTAATACGTCATAAACCGCAATTTTCGCCTAGAATAATCACTACCACTGCGAACGTGTTAAAACATCAATGAAAGTTACAACGAAATACAAGAACTTTTATATTATGTTACTTGCTGCTACGGAACCCTTCATGGGCGAGTTCAACTCGCACTTGGCTGGTTTTTTTAAAAAGCTATTTCTAGACTCTCGTATAACAGATCGTTTTGCGAAAGTGTTCCCTTAGTCGCCTCTTACGACACCCTCGGGATGAATATTGGGGTGGCGACATTTTTTACTCTCTCCCTTTGCCGCACGAGGCCCCGTCGCCACGCGAATGCTTTCAAAAAGACTATGTATAACGGTGTAGAGCAGTTGCGATAAATGTCAACAAATTGAACAGATTTTCATACAAAATTTTTAAACAAGCATATCATCAATTCAGTTTATTTTTGGTCTTTATCTATTTTTTATTATTTAATTATTTTGGCAGATAGGTAGATATTATTCATAATTTTAGAATACATAATTTTTAGGACCAATAACACTACGTATTTGTCATTATTCTTGCTGGTGACTACCGACACCAAAATGAGACCGTTCTACCCACTAAACCCCGCGGTGTTACTCCTCGCCCTATAGCAGGGTCAAAGGATTTCGAGAGGATTATTCACGTCGACCCGGCTAAGGGCGCCCGGTAAATTCGGGGCTCTTCTCAGGAGAGTCAGATGGGCGACTCCCAGGAGCTCCGTAAGGAGCTGACGACCACGCCCTCACCTCCACCACTCTTGAGCGCCCCTTTGTAAGTAGAGGAAGTAGACAATGGCTGGGGCAGGCATGGACTAATGGGCACCCTCGGACACGGGGAGGCTGTCCGCCACCATGTGACCGTCGGTGGGCGGGGTCTCCAAGCTTAGGTCCACGTGCGCTATCTCTAAGTACAAGCGCACGGCCCCGAACTACACGGTGGGGCGGGAGCATCTATCCTTACTCCCCCCCTGCATCACGCTCCCGCTTTGCCGCCATCACCTCGTTAGCAACGAGGTGACTGCCGCGGGCAACTTCCTGCAGAGGCGGCAGCAATCCATCAGTTGGGTTGCGGCCGCCTCTGACGGAATTTGCCGAAGAAGCACATCTTTCCCACAGAAGAAGAGGAGTGGTCAATACTCCGTTGCTCAGGATGCACCACGAGGAGAGTCCGACACATTGGGGTCCCGATGATGTTAATAAGACTCCGCATCCCACTTTCAGTTAAGAATAGTCGTATGTTAGTTAGAGACTATAATATACGGAATTTAGAAAATCGGTTGTGCACTGTAATTTTATTAAAAATGACAGTGCACTATGTAGTAGTTGAATATATTTTAAATTAATTAAATGACCAAAAGTCACTTGGGTCAAGAATAATAGTTAGAAATTAGGTGTATCCCGCGATGCCACTCACGTAAACTATTTGTTCCCGTTCCCGCTTCCCATAGGAAAAATTCCAGGGATGAAAAGTAGCCTATGTGTTATTCAAGACTTTAATCTATCTTTGTACCAAATTTTAATCAGATCCGTTCAGCCGTTCGAGCGTGAAAGAGTAACAAACATCCACACTCACATTTACAAGTGTGAGTAAGATATGCAAAAATGTGGAAATGAGGGCATCAAAACTTTGGCAATGCAGTGTTAAATCAAATAGTCTCTTGATAGAACTTGACATAGTAACAGAAATTAATAATTATTGTGTTCAACTGCAGGTAGGAACGTTTTCCCTAACTAATACAGCTTTAACATTTTGGGTGGCGTCTATATCGTTACCATAATGTTTGCTACCATAAGCATTTTTCATTAATTTTAATAAAAAACCTTGTGATATAAATGAGAAACTTAAAAAATATTACTAGTACTTCTGCGAAGAGTAGACTTCGCGAGCTACCAGAAACCAAACCAAAAAATTCTGTAAGGCACCTATTATATGTGTCGCATATCTGTAAAGTCTCTTCTACGGCCTCCAAAGTCCTATCAAATAGTTGACCCTTTCCGTAGTAGTTCTCAATGTAACTATCAAAATTGGAGCATTCCCCGCTAAATTATGACTGTGGCCTGCCCTCACTTTCCATAAAAGGCGTGGGGAGCAGGTCATCAGAGCATAGTTGAACAATCATAGAATGGCGCAGATGTAATTGCTCTCTCTAGACAAAGTCTAAAGTAAGAACGAGTATCTACACACAGCACCACATGATCAATATCGAAATTATTAAAATTAATGTCATTTCATGTGCCATGATTCATGAATTTAATCATTGCCGTTTTGTCGTTCGCTACGCTTACTCAGTCAATAACTTAAACGTATAATAATCGCTCCTAAACGGCTTAGGAGGAATTGAGCTACAGAAAAAAAATTGTATTAGAGGTTGCTGATGATTTGCATAATGATTCTGTATATTATGACGTTTTTTTCAGTCAGCAATGTCAGAAAATCAAACCATGGATGTTGCGGCAGCGGAAGTGTTAAAATTTGAGTCGTATCAGAAACCTATGAACGACGTGATAGACCGCGGGGACTCCCCCATACAGGTGTTCTATCAAGACGCCACTGTGTTCCTCACAGGAGGCTCTGGGTTCCTCGGGAAACAACTCGTTGAGAAGTTATTTAGGTAAACCGAAAATTTTATTACCATTATCATGAGCATTACTACCCGTTCGCTCTAACTTTGCCGCTGGCGTAGAGGCGTATACCCGAATTGTTAATTAGACGAAGTAAATAGACAGTAGCTAATGTCACTTCCTCATAGAAAATAAGCAACATTGTATGAAGAAGTGACATTAGTTGCTGTCAATTTACTTCGTCTAATTAAATATTCGACTTTAGTATGGAGCCGAGCGGCAAAGTTAGAGCGAACGAGCAGTATTGCTTTTTAGTTAAGATGTAGAACTAGTTGTCTTCCTTCGGAAATCGAGTTACTATCACAAATTAGATAGTACAGATGTAAATTTACTACTTTTTTTTCACGCCTACCCTCTGCTACGCACACAAGCGCTACAAATCAGTATCGAAAACTACTATGAAAATCTTTGACCTCGTGTCTGTGAACTCTTTGAGCAGTGTCTATGTGTGCGTAGCCTCAGCGAATTAATAAATTTGTAGGTTTTATTTGTGTTACTATCTTTCCAACCCCCTAAATTTATCCCTTTGGTGTCTGACTAGTGCCCGCAGTTTCACCTGTGTCATAATCACCTTAGCACTCATTGAACCCTTCGATACATTCATGCCCCTGTATTAACAAGAATGTGTGAAAATCTTGATTTATTTATTAACTAGCTGACCCTCGCAACTTTGTTTAAGTCACATAATGTGCACGAAAAGAGAGGTAATTCTTCATCAGACTCGTCAAGCACCGTGTGAAACGGCCCTGTTTGCGTAATCATAAAAGAGCTTAAAGATTAAGGCTATTCTAAAACAATTCGAATTCGCGCCGAAGGCGTGGACTGAATTATTTTACAACAGCCTTAATAATTAAGCTCTTTTATGATTAAGCCAACACGCCCGTTTATATTTACCCTCTCATTCAAAGGAACCCTTGAATTCTAAGCTTGGCGAAAGTTGAGATGCCTCTAATTTCTGAACTACGAACCCCCCAATCTTGAAACTTGTGTCGAAAAATCCTTAAAGTACTTACTCCCTTTCCAATACTAAAAGTACTTTTGAATTCGCATCACGCGTTGAGAAATAACAACTGAAAAACCATTTTATCTTTCATCCCCTCTCCCGCAGGAACCGCACAAAACTTCGGGATCAAAAGTATCCTAGAACCTTCCTCGGACTATAGTCCGACTCCGACTCCGACTCAGCTCAGAATGTACCAAGTATCATTCAATTCGGTTCAGTAGTTTCAGCGTGATACTTATTCGGGATACAGACAGACAGACAGACAGACAGACATGAAAAGTTTAAATTACATTTTCGGCTTCAGTATCGATTAGAGAACGCCCTCCAATTAATATTTTCAAAATATCTTCCATGTACAGACTCTCGACCCTCTACAGTTTTATTATATGTATAGATAGACTAGCTGTTGCCCGTGACTTTGTACGCGGGAAAATTATGTTATAATGCCAATTTGATTGCTCTCTGCTCAGCCCTTAGGATATGTATCGTGATAATATACAGCCTATTTGAAGTCCCTACCCCTAGTTAATATTTGTGCAAAATTTGAATCAAGTCTATTAAGAACTTTTCGAGATCCTTCCGGACAAAGCAAAGCAAGCAGACACTGGTATATCCTTCCGAGGACTTACCAGGGGCTTCCAACGGTTTACTAATGTTTGCCATAATTTAAAATGCCATAATTTCATATGCCATACTGGTAATTGCCATAATTTCATTAGACATAACGCTTCAGTTGCCATAATCGTGAAATGACATAAAATGACTTTCACTAATTCCATTGGACATAATCGATCAGGTGTCATAATAATTCAAATCCATAAATGTATTTGCCATAATTTTCGTTTTCAATAATGCCATTTTCCATAATATTTATTCACCATAATATAAATAAAGATAATTTATACGACACATATAATTTATTCACAATTAAACCTAAAACTAAACCTCATATGGCATCTACTAACTAAGCTCGACGCGGGGCTCCTACTTCTGGGTGGTTTAAAAAAAAACCACGAAGACTTAAGGCGGGAGCTCCGCTTCGCTTCGCTCCCGCCTTAGTCTTCTAACCTAACCTATCCGAGTCGGATTGCACTGAGTCGGGGTGTTAGGGATAATTAATTTCGACCTAACAATATTATGTATTATTTTCATAATTATATCAAATTTTGATTATGTCATGAGTCGATTATGAGATGTGTTACTTATGGAAACTAATTATTATGATGTATGTTGTTTGAAAACCTAGATGAAATATGTGAGATTGAAGAATTATGGAAGACGTTTAAGGAAGGACTTGTGGAAGTTGCGATTGAAGTGTGTGGGGTTAGCAAAAGACGATAAGGATGTATGGCAAAGGGAATGAGTGCGGAAGTTCTTAATGCGTTGACTGGCAAGAAGAAAGCATGGTTGGACTGGTTGGCTACAAAGGCCAATCAAAGAATGCAAAAGGCAACGGATGAGGATGTAAAAATGGCAAAGGATGAATATAAAAAGTATAAACGTGTTGCAAAAGAGACGATGATGAGAAAGAAAGAGAATGATAGAGAAAAATTTGATAAAAGGTTATCTGAAGACTTCCAACGGAATATTAAATTTTTTTGGAAGTCCATAAGAACAGTGAGGAGTCAGCAAACAATGTCGCCGCTCAATCACATCAGAAACCAGGATGGAAGTTTTGTAAGAGGAGAAGAATGTGTGCTAAAGAGATGGAAGGAATATTTTGAGAGTTTATTCGAAAAAGAAGATATACAAGGCGATACGCGTGTTTTAGAACTGAATGAATTTGGCGATGAAAGCGAGTTAAGTATGGGAGAAATAGTGGAAGCGTTGAATTGTATGCAAGTAGGAAAGGCTGCTGGAATAGATCGGATTTCTGTCGAAATGCTGAAAGCTGGACGTGGCGTGGTAGCTTGCCAGCTGTACCGCCTTTTTAACTTTTGTTGGCGAAGTGGCAGAGTACCAGCAGAATGGTGTAAAGCTGTCATTGTGCCGCTTTACAAAGGAAAAGGGTCGCAGCAAGAGTGCAAAAACTACCGCGGCATAAGCTTGCTCAGCATCGTTGGCAAATTGTATGCAAAAGTGTTGATAAAAAGAGTGATGAATGAAACTGAAGGAAAAATGTGGGATGTGCAAGCAGGATTTATGAAAGGAAGGGGATGTACGGATCAGGCCTTTCCTTACGATGCGTAGCTGAGAAAGTTTTGGCTAAAAGTCAAAAGGTCTATTGCATATTCGTGGACTTGGAAAAGGCCTATGACAGAGTGGTGAGGAATGAACTGTGGTCAATATTGTCCATGTATGGAGTGAACAGCAACTTGATACGGGCACTGAGGTCTCTCTATGAGGGTTCTAGTGCTTGTGTCAGGATCAACGGGGCCTGCACGGACTTCTTTCACATTGAAAAGGGTGTGAGACAGGGATGTGTAGCGTCTCCGTGGCTGTTTAATCTATACATGGATAGTTGTCTGAAAGAACTGCAAGAGAGTATGTATGGCTTAAAAATGAATGAACTGACCGTCAAATGCCTCCTATACGCTGATGATCAGGTGATATTAGCATCATCAGCGGAGGAATTGCAGCTGATGGTTAATAGTATGAATGAGGCTCTAAAAAGTAGAGGAATGAAAGTTAATGTAAACAAGACGAAAGTTATGGTTTTTGAAAGAGAAGAAAGTATGACGAATTGCTCAATCTTCATTGAAGGGCAAAGAGTGGAACAGGTGAAAGAATTTGTATACTTGGGTTCCAAATTTGTAAGGGATGGAAAGTGTGAACAGGATATTGAGCGAAGAGTTTTGGCAGGAAATCAAGTGAATGGGGCTATGTACACCTTTATGAGCAGTCAAAATGTGTCTGAGAAGGCCAGGTTGGCTGTACATAGGGGAGTGCTCATCCCTACACTTATGTATGGTAGTGAAAGTTGGGTATGGCAGAAGAAGCATGAAAGCAAAATTAATGCAGTGGAAATGAGAAGTCTGCGAAGTATAGCTGGAGTGACTTTAATGGACAAAAAAAGAAATAGCGTGATAAGGGAAAAATGTGGTATAACAGAAGATGTAGTGACTAAGATCGAAAAAGGGATGCTTAGATGGTTTGGATACGTGGAGAGAATGGATGAGAATAGACTGACAAAGCAGATTTTTGAGGCGAGAATGAATGGGCAAACTGGTAGGGGTAAACCTCGGCGTACGCATGCCGATCAAATCAGAGACGTTCTGGAAAAAGGCAAGGTCAAGGCGTGTATGAAAACAGTTATGAAAGTAGAAGAAGCGAAAGTTGTATGTCAGGATCGTAGCAAGTGGAAAGCCATAGTCTCTGCTTACCCCGATGGGAAACAAGCGTGATTATATGTATGTATGTATGTATGTTGTTATAGAAAGTCATTTTATGGCATATAAAAGTTATGACTGTTGAGTTGTTAAGGCAAACGTTATTAGTATAAATGATCATTTTCTTCTCATCTTTAAAACAAAACTCAAATTCAAGTTATTACTCGGTTATTAATAATTGCTATCCGGGTGCTTCATTAAGTGGTATTATGCAAAAGATATTAGAATATAAATTTGAAGCTAACAGTAAAATAATAATTTTCTGTGCAAACAGGGGGAAAATTAGCAATGATGATTTGTCCCTATACATGAATTACATCTTAAACTTAAATGTCATACAAGTTGTAATGTTCACACTTCCATTTATAAAAGGTGTGCCAGATTCGGAAAATTCATTTAGATATAAGATGAATTTGCGTTTAAATTTAATAAGTCAGTATAATAATAAATTTAATATAATTGACTTTAATTCTGTATTTAACACAAATTTGTCACATAGTAAGTTTATAGTCTATAATAATCACAAGGGTAGGTATTGTCTACCCAAATATTATAAAAGACAAATAGCAAGTTTGCTATTTAATTATTTTTATTCTGTAGCCAAAAACTTGGCTGACAAAACTGCTTTATTTGAGCAGAGTAGATTTAGGACTTTGGAATCTGTTCCAAGTAATTTAAATTAACTGCTGGGACAACAGAGGAATTACCCTCTAGCCAAAATTGTAAATTAATGGAGTTAAATTTAATTGCAAACCGTAATTTTATCGGAAACTGTCCTCCGAACAAAACTAAATTAAAAAATGTAGATTACATCAGCCTGGTGCATTATAATATTGCAACATTAACACAGGTCAAAGAGTTTGAATTGGAGCTGTTCATGAGCTCAGAAAATATTGAAATTGTTTGTCTTACAGAACATATGCGTAAGGAGTATGAGCTCATGTTCAGTTTCAGTAGTCACCGGGTTGGTAGTGCGTTCTGCAGGGTCAACACAACACGGGGGGGTTCGTTGATTTTATTAAATAAGAAATTAAAATATAAGGAACGGAAAGATGTTGTGTCCCTCTCTGTAGAGTGTACAGTTGAAATATCGTGCGTAGAATTGGAGCAATTTATAGTAGTATGCGTATATAAACCTGGAGTCTCACCCTTTTGTGAGTTTGAGGAAGTAATGGATAAAGTGCTATTTAAACTTGGAAAAACTAATAAACACCTAATAGTGTGCGGTGATTTTAATGTTAATATACTTATAAATACGCGTCAGACCAATGATATCTTAAATTTATTTAAATCACACAATCTCACTAACTTATTTTTAGAGCCTACTAGATATTGTGATACAACAGCTACTTGTCTGGACAATATATACAGTGATATGTTGCCAGAAAGTAAGAGTATTATAAATAAGATAAAATCAGATCATACTGGGCAAATAGCATCTTTCAAGATCACAAGAGAAAAAGTTAAAAGACGTAAAATATTATGTAGACCAGTAACTAGTGACCGCTTGGAACGTATGCGAGTTGGACTTTGCAATAAACTTCCATTTTTAGACACTGGCTTAGATCCAAATGTAATGTATAAGTTATTTTTTGATTCCTTTTACAATGAGTTCAACTCCGTATTCAAGTCTAAGGAAGTCACAATCGGTGATAGGCCAGCCTTCAGTGAATGGGCCACTGAGGATATACATAAAAGTAGACAAAAACTGTATGAACTATACTCAGAAAGACAGCTTAATAGAACAGATGAATTTCTAAATTATGTTAAAACTTATTCAAAAAAGTTTAAAGCAGACTGCTTAGCAGCCAAAAGAAAGTATATAAGTAATAAAATTCTCAATAGTGTAGACAAAGTTAAATCTACTTGGAAAATAATTAACGCAGAAAGAGGCCAAGCAAAATCGAATGATAATAATTTTAAACTTAAAGTAAATGGTAACATAATTACAACAGATGCCGAAGTCGCTAACGAATTTGAACAATTTTTTTCTCGAATTCCAGTAGATTTGACCAGAGCCCTAGGTTCTTCTACCCCAATAGCAGAATCCTTGTTAAAAGCAAATGTTCCTTGCTGTAATGAAATATTCAAATTCAGTAAAATTTGTATACACACTGTCATAAAAACTTTTAAATCTTTAAATATTAAGAAAACTGCTGACCTCTGGGGAATTTCTGTACATTTAGTTAATTCGTTAATTGAAATGGTTGCCCCTGAATTATCAATAATATTTAATAATTGTGTTGATAGTGGTGTGTTTCCTGACTTAATGAAGTTTAGTAAAATAACTCCTCTGTTTAAATCGGGTAGCACCTCAGATCCGTCCAATTTTCGTCCTATTTCTGTACTACCCACGTTTAGTAAAATCTTTGAAAAGGTAATGCTTAATCAAATGCAAAATCATTTTAATACAAATAAACTATTCCATACTAAACAATTCGGTTTCACGCGCGGTCGGTCTACCACGGATGCTGGAATCAAATTGTTAGAGTGTATATATGAGGCCTGGGAGGAGTCGTATGATGCTTATGGTGTATTCTGCGACTTATCTAAGGCCTTCGATTGCGTCCAGCATCAGACTTTAATTCAAAAACTTGATCATTATGGAATCCGGGGGACGGCCTTGGATTTAATTAGTTCTTACCTTAGAGATAGAGTACAGAGAGTAGTTATAAATGGTAAACAGTCAAATGGTTCTGCTGTAACAATGGGGGTGCCTCAGGGTTCAATTCTGGGACCTTTTCTATTTTTAGTGTACATAAATGATCTCCCTCACCTTATAAGAGACGATCACGAGGTAGTTTTGTTTGCTGATGACACATCTTTAATATTTAAAGTTGAACGTGGACAACGCGATCTTGACGAAGTAAACAATGCCCTCTCTAGGGTAGTCCACTGGTTTAACGCTAATAATTTATTGTTAAACGAAACTAAAACAAAATGTATTAGATTCACCTTGCCAAATGTTAGGCTCGTTAACACCAGTATTAAGATTAGGGATGATCAAGTAGAATTGGTCGATGAAACTGTCTTTCTGGGCATAAAGTTAGACTCCAACTTGCAGTGGGGGCCTCATATCGAGAGAGTCTCGGGCAGACTGAGCTCTGCAGCCTATGCCGTTAAAAAGATCCGACAACTGACAGACATTAGAACAGCGCGTCTTGTCTACTTTAGCTACTTCCACAGTGTCATGACCTATGGCATACTATTATGGGGTAACGCTGCCGACATCGAATGTATCTTTGTGTTGCAGAAAAGGGCTGTCCGGGCTATCTATGGTATGGGGTTTCGGGAGTCATTAAGAGAAAAGTTTAAGGATATCAACATCCTTACTGTGTATTCACAGTACATATATGAAAACTTATTATATACTCATAAAAATAACAGTAAATTTATTAAAAATAGTGATATCCATAACCTAAACTTAAGAAATAAGAATAAATTGGCTGTACCTAGATTTAGGCTTAATAAAATAAGCAATTCTTTTGCGGGCAATTGTATTCGAATGTACAATACATTGCCGACAGCCATAACAGGTTTGTCAGTTAATAAATTTAAAAAACTAGTAAAACTTAAATTGTACCAGAAAGCTTATTATAGCATTAAAGACTTTCTAGAAGACAAGACTGCCTGGCAGTGACACGAATTGCTCCTTTCTACATTTAAAAAACAAAACTGTATTAGATACTAAGATGAATAAGAGGGACCGGACTGAGTTTCTTGGGGTGTTCTTCTCAGTCTGTAGCATTTCCGAACCCCCGGTAGAGTCACAAAAATTTTGACAAACCTAAATAATTTTTTAAAAATTTCAAAGGGAATAAATTTTATTTTATTTTATTTATTTTATTTGATAATAGTGTAAGTAAATATTATGATCGGGGATGATTATGGCAAACAATATTAATGCAAATGAATTTATGGAAAACGAGAGAAGACCGCTCCCAACCATAGGCTGTTGGTCAGAATACGTGAGGTTTTTTAGTCGGTAGGAGTCCGGCATAGCATCCATGAGGATTTTCCCTCACGTTGAAAAAAAATGCAGTAACATGATTTTCTTTTAATGGCGAAAGAATGGCTAAAATCTATAAGATAGTTTCAAAGTATTCAAAATGATGATTGATAATTTGCAGATCATGTGCTATTAAGAAAATGTATTTATTCATGAGATCAAAGAAAGGGAAATCAATTCAAGAAAGATTACAATATATGCTTCAAGATCCAGTGAGTATGACAATACCTATCACCTACACTTATAGAATTCGGGACTTCACGCGAAACACATTTACTTACACTTTCACACCCGAGGGATGATGGATATAAGCTCTCCGGGATGTGGAATGCAGTGATTAATAAACTTGAACGTAAAACTGTGCCAATTAAAACTGACGTAGTGAGTGTAGTGTGTCGCCGGCCTTAGCCTTCGTTGTGACAATAGCGGAGGGTAGTTTGGCAAGAAGTTACTTCGTGGTTTTCGTCGATCCTCGCCTCAGTCCAACCGCGACCACGGGCGCTGCAACGTGCTGGAAAGGTCGGTGTGAAAGTGTAAGTAAATGTGTTTCGCGTGAAGTCCCGAATTCTATAAGTATGAGTGTAGAAAACCGCGATAGTTTAAAAATAACACAATACCTATCACCTAGTAAATATAATAGACAGTTAGTTCCTATATGCAGTGGACCTCATTAAACCTCATATTTTACGTAGACTAAATTACAGTATTTTTACCATCAGGTTTTCGAACTAGTCCGTGAAAAGAAACCCCAATTCGCCGAGTGTATAGTTCCAGTGGAGGGTAACTTGGGAGACATTAGACTTGGACTCAGCAATGACATTTGGACCAAACTTACGAAAGAGGTTACCGCCATTTTAAGTACACCTACATCAATACTGGGTACATTATTAGAACAACTACTGGCCGAGGAGCAAACAAGTTCTGAAGTGGAGACCGCCACACGACACGTACACCCCCAGATGTTTAGACGACTTGGAAAATTTCGCTGGTTGGGTATGAATGCCGACGGCGCAGGATGCCGTGTATTGAAAGAAGGAAAGAAGAAAGAAAATAGTTTAATTTTGCAACAATACATAAATAAATAAATAAATAAATATTCATGGACATTTCACACAACGCTATCTGATCCCAAATTAAGCTAGGAATAACCTGCTTGTGTTATTAGTATCAGACCACGGATATCAATACTTATATACTTTTTTGTAAATACATACATATTATACATAGAAACACCCAGACTCTTGAGACAAACATTTATGGGTCACACAAATATTTGTCTCCGGTAGGAATCGAATCCACGACCTCCAGCGCCGCAGGCGGTATCACTACCGACTGCGCCACAGAGACAGTCGATACATACACAATATTACAACAAATTTTACGATATGAATATGTATAGTAGGTACCTTATCTTAATTATAGTCACAACACCAATTGCTGTTTGGTCTCAGAGTACTATTTAAATATATTGTGGCAAGAACAGGGAGTTAGGTGAGACCCACGTCCAGCCACAGCTGGACCTCATACATTCCACTAACTGATCATAGGTTGATTAAACATCTATACTAATCAAAATCAGTATTTTAATTAGTATGGATGTTCAATCAATAACATCATCGGTTGGGCGGGGTTATCACTTACCTATCAACGCCCACCAAAAACCCTTATACCAAGAAAGTTGGAATTTTTATGGTAAGCTTGTAACTGACCCACCATGCCCTGACCAGGCCGCAACCCACACATCAAATGTGAGTTTTTGGCAATTTTAGTACCTACAGAACCATTAGTTCACGAGTCTGACTCACACCTGGCTGTTTTTTTATTATTGATTCTTAATAATAATATCAAATTTGCAGGTAGATCACATTTTCCACTCCGCTGCTATGGTTAACTTTGAGAGCTCTCTTCGAGACGCCATATTAAACAACGTTCGCGGTACCAGGGAATTAATCACTTTGGCCAAACAATGTAATAAACTAAAGTAAGTAACAAAACTCGTACATATACACATTTGTCCCCAAGGAGTAACCAGAGTCATAATAATAAGATATACGCCCACATTTTACCCTTACTGATACCGTATTGCCGGGGATATCACACTTGAGAGGAATAATCTGGAAAACGAAATAGCGAGAAGGATCCGCTTGGGCTGGGCAGCATTCAACAAACTGCGGCGGGCTTTGAATTCGCCTATACCACAATGACTGAAGACAAAAGTCTATCACCAGTGCGTTCTAGTTATGACTTACGGTGTCGAGACGTGTCACTTACAGTGAAGCTAGTCTATGACCTCAAAGTTGCATAGCGAGCGATGGAACGAGCTATACTTGCGGTGTCTCTGAGGGATAAAAACCGGAACGATGTTATCCGTCAGTGAACCAGAGAAGTCGACATAGCTCGCAGAGTAACTATGCGTTTTGAAGTGGCAGTAGGCTGGCCACATGTAGTAGAATCGATGGTCGGTGGATCAAATGAATTCTGCAGTGGAGACCGCGACTTGGTACTCGTGGGGTAGGATGACCCCCTGCTTGATGGATCGAGGATCTGAAAAAGTGACTGGATGCGGAAGGCGCAGGACCGTGTGTTGTAACGTAATTGGGAGAGGCCACTTCCAGCAGTGGACTGCCATAGACTAATTTGATTGATGCCGTGATTAAGGGTAATAGCGATTATAGAACTTGAACCTGATCCCACCTTTACTTTTTCAGAGGCAGAGGTGCCAATCCTACACAGTGAAAAGAATCTTCGCCAGAACTGACCAATTCTTCGCTATCGAACTAGAACGACATGCCCGCGCACGTATTACCATAAGTTTCTTTTAAACCTAGTTGCTTCAAGCGGAGCGTGAAGAGACACATCCTGGAGCTGTCATCATGAGGACTATTGTGAGAGTTCTTATGAACTGTGAAAATGGCCACCACTCGCTGAATCTAGTAGATAGATAAATTCCATAAACTTTTGCAGGAATTTCGTTTACGTGTCTACAGCATACTCGTGTGCTACTATGGACAATTTGGAAAAGGATATTTTTGAACAGTTCTACCCAGTCCCTCTGTCGCCAAATACCTTGATATCTATCGCTGAAGAGTTGGATGAAAATAGAATAGAGGGAATTTCCAAAAGGTATCTAAACAAATGATTATTTTGTGGTTTGCATATTTGAATGTATATAGATAGTAACATAAAAGAAAGAAGAATATGTTTCCGTTTCACTATCTTTTTATAATACTAGCTGACCCGCGTAACTACATTTGCATCACATAAGAGAGAGTATATCACCCATTCCCGTCGCATTTACTCCCGTCGCGTTGCGCTTACTCCCGTAGTTTACTGTAGTATGTTTGTGAATAGTTCATTTATTGGAATGTATTTGTAATCTTTATAAGAAACCTACTTGTCAAATTTGGATATTCTAGTAAGTGTTCAAGCATAGTGTGGATGTGGACCTATAGATAATTTATTCACCTCGTAGCAATGTGTCGATAACCATAACGTAACACGGCGAGCTACTAGTTTGCTCGTAACATTATTTTGTACTCGTAGTAACTTCTAAACGGAAGGTCCGATTTGAATGAAGTAAAAAAGAATTTACTTCAAGATAAATGCCCTTGATGATATAACTATATATTTGGATAAGGGTTAATATCGTGGTTAAAATTTTGAACATTTCAATTGTAGGGCGTTCTCTAATCAATACTGAAGCCGAAAATGTATTTTTTTGTCTGTCTGTCTGTCTAATATCCCGAATAAGTATCAGGCCGAAACTACTAAATCAATTTGAATGATGCTGGGCACAATTTGAAGTTATGATCCGAGGATGATTCTGCGATACTTTTAACCCCGATATTTTGCGCGGTTCATTCAGGAGAGGGAACAAAAGATACAATGGCTTTTCATCTCTAATTTCTTATCACGTGGTCTAATTTCAAATATTTTTTTAGTGTCATGAAGGTAGTACTTTAAACATTGTTCCACACAAGTTTCAATATTGAGGGTTTTGTAGTTCATAATTTAGAGACCTCTCAACGTGAGGGTAAATCTATACTGGCGTGTTGGCTTTATCATAGAAGAGGCTATTGAAAATAATTCAGTCCGCGCTAAAGGCATGGATTGAATTTATTTTAAAATAGACTGAATCTTTAAGCTCTTTCAGGATTAAGCAAACAGGACAGTTTTACACGCTGCTTGATGAAACTGGTGAAGAAATATGTTCATACACTTTATGTGACGTAAACGAAGTTGCGAGGGTTATATTCATAATACGCACACACATTGCAGTCATACCTTTATCCCCGAAGGGGTAAGCAGGGGCATAATGGTGCAGGTTAATGCCTAGTTTGGAGGCCAGAGTTGTCATTTATTGTACTCCTTGCTTAGCGTAAGATATTTTGTGCACTATTGTGTTCATATTTGTATTAAATGAGGTTTATCCTTATATACAGGGTGGAATTTAAAGACGGTAGTTGGAGGGAAAGTACCCTTAATATTGATAATGGCAAGTTTTGCGGAAAGGAAACATTCCTTTATTTTCAAAAGTAAGTAAAACTGCATTTAAGATTATTGAAAAATCACCTGCTTGAGCCGGGAATTGAACCTGGGATATGTGAAAATAAAAACCTGTATTTTATGATACCAACCGAAAGAATCTTTAGTAAGGATCAATTTCTTTTAAACAACATAGTATCTTAAATTAAAGGTAGACCAAGTAAAATATGTTTTTATTGTAAAGCTTACTCACTATGTGAAGAAAAAAAAACAGTCTAATTGAGAACCTCCTGCTTTTTTTTAAGTTGGATGGTTAAGTGACTAGAACGAATATTCCCATTCACATAAACTAGAACATTTTTTAACTTCAAAAAAAAAGACGAAGAATCTCAATTCGACTGTCTCTTTTTCTTCAGATAGTGAGTAAGCTTTACAATAAAAACACATTTTACTTCGTCTTCCTTTAATTTAAGATACTATGTCGTTTAAAAGAAATGGATCCCTATGAAAGACTCTTTCGGTTGGTATCATAAAATACAGGATGTTTTTATTTTCACATATCCCAGGTTCGATTCCCGGCTCAAGCAGGTGATTTTCCAAAAATCTTTTAAGGCAGTTTTACTTACTTTTGAAAATAAAGGAATGTTTCCTTTCAGCAAAACTTGCCATTATCAATATTCAGGGTACTTTCCCTCCAACTACCGTCTTTAAATTCCACCCTGTATAAAAATCAATGCCACTTTTCGTTGTAATTTTATAACTCAAGAACGGGCTCACCTATCCAAACCAAATGTTAAGGCTTTGTTCGGACTATTTAGTAGATGGTTTAAGTGAAGTTTGCACAAAATCGGTCGAGCGGTTCTTCATTTATCACGCAAACGAAGTTGCGCGGGTCAACTAGTTATATTATAATACTAGCTGAGCCCGCAACTTCGTTTACGTCACATAAGGTGTATGAAAGGAGAGGTACTTTTTCATCAGACTCATCAAGCAGCGTGTGAAACTGCCCTGTTGTCTTAATCATAAAAGAGCTTAAAGATTAAGTCTATTTTATAACAATTCAGTCTCTTTTATGATTAAGCCAACACGCCAGTTTAGATTTACCCACTTTTAGATTCATAAGTCTATGTATGATTCTTTAAAGTGATATAACTTTTTTATTTATAAACCGATTGACATGAAATAAACACTAAATGTTAAGCGGAGCTAACCTTAACACAATAAAGAAAACCGCATTGCAATCGGTTGAGCGGTTGCTGAGATTAGCGTGCACAAACGTACAGACAAACAGACATACAGACATACAGACAAACAGACAAAAATTCTAAAAATCATTGTTTTGGGTTCTATTGCGTTCATAAAGCCCCCCTATAATTTTTTTTCTCATTTATCTTTCATGTACAGACAGCGACCTGTTACGATTTTATTATATGTATTGATTAAACACCCTCATTTCATCATTTGCTTGATCCCCATAATAGCTGGTAAGCCTATTGCCGTGTTGAAATTTACAGGCGCAGGTAGTGCGACCACCGGCAATTAAAAATTTCCAAGCCCATAAGGTGACCGCCATGTTACTGAGAACTGAGACCAATAGCTTACCGTGCTTTCCGAATCACGGATTTCTTTGGCAGTGAAAACCGACATCGTCGCAGATGTAACCGCGACCATATTAATATGATAGGTACTTCTCTCAAAATTAATGATGGCTTAACAATTTTTTATTTTTATTTTTATTATTTTCAGTTTCATTGCCGGTTGGCTAAATACTTACGTATTTACAAAGGCAGTAATAGAGGATTTAATAAGATTGACAGCTGAAGAGCTACCTATATGCATAGTAAGGCCTCCACTGGGTAAGATATATGAAATGTGAAGACCCACTGTACCACAACTACACCAACGAGACATTAAGTCGGACGGCTTCTAATGTGGCATACTCCAAATTAATACCTGGTTGGTCTAGTGGGTGTAAAGTGGGACTGCTGGTTGACTCACAAGGTTGTGTAATAATATTATTTGGTTAACATGTAAATGGATAAATCTCAACAAGTGCCACCTATATTATAAAAACTGAAAAATCAGTACTTGAAAATGTGACCGATGACACCGATGTTATAAAACACACTTTCAAAAATTACAAAATATCTACTATACCTAGGATAACACTCAATGAAGTTAATTCACTTTCTACATGTGTAAGAAACAAGAAATCACAAAATAACTACTGCCGTGATTAATTCTGTAGAATGCAAACAAAGACGATGAAAAACTTCGCTGCACCAACCGCTCAAGCTTTCAGTCACCTCAGCACAATCAATCATGCCTTTACATAGTTTCAAACGCGTCTCTATAGAACCTCGCCGGTCACTTTATAGTCCAGGTTATCCCTAAGTGGTACCACAAATACTTTAGGCAGTGGATCATATGCCGACAGCTTGGGAAGAAACAACGCATGCCATACTCTACCGAAGGCTTCAGCGATGTCCAGAATAATTGCCAAAGACTCGCCGTGCCTCTTCATAGTCTCACCCCAAGTGCGGTCTAAAGCCATACTGATGGTCATTAATAAGCGAGTAATCCTTCAGGTAGCCCATGAGCTGCTTGTTGATGATTAGCTCGAACAGCTTGCAGAAGACCGTGGTTTCGGTTGTAGGCCGATAGTTGGCTGGAACCGACCGACCGTTTCCGGATTCTGGACATCCGAGTTTCTTTGGGAACGGCTGATTTGGTGCTAATAAATATCAATAAGTAGATTTAGTATGTTTGTCGGTAGCTTAGAAGTCTAGATCCTAAGCTTTGGGCTTGATGACTGATTTGGGCTTGATGCATAGTGTGACAGTGTCTCAAAAATGTTTTCAGTAAGTGCTGCGCACACAGAACCTGCACCAGGTTGGTTGGACGTCGGTGCTGCCTCATCGACTGCGAGTGGCGTAAGTATTTATTGTTCAAACACACTCACGTATGCACGTACACACACATACGAACGTCCTCACGCACGACGACATACATACATACATATGGTTCACGACTTTATCCCCGAAGGGGTAGGCAGAGGCATAATATATGCCCAAATTTCACCTTTTTTTTAGAATTTGTCCCACGTAATAGGTGGTGAGCCGTATTGCCGTGTTGAAAGGACAGGCGCAGGTTGTCACTGCCCGCTGTTAAAATGTTTCAAGCCGCCTCACAATCGAGCATTTGACTTCCAAAACCGGTCAAAAGTCTTCGGCATCAAAAGCTTTCGGCTCTGTGGCCGCAAACCATTTGCAACAAATCAGAAGATATTTAGTTATAATTGCCCTTTTGAAACAACTCCACTAACTTTTCACTTAAATTATCTAAATTTACTTTTGTATTTTTAGCCCAGCAAAGAAGATTACGGATAATGTAATGATTCTTTTTGTTTTAGAATGCAATATGTTATGCTGCAAATGCTTTATCGTTCGCCTAACGTATAATATATTACGTATCATTGGTTAGACGTACATTGTATATTTTTTGTGTATCTTACTTCAGACCAAGCTGAAGTACCCACACTTTCACTATTTAGATGGCGCAAGGAGGCGCTGAAACGGGGCCAAAGGCCTGCGTCTCGGGAAATCGTGGCCACCAGGAAACCGTGAAGACATGGGCGACTTGAGCGTCAGGTCATCGTAGTGGGTCTAGACGTGGACACTCTCTCGTCGCTCGAGACCACGGTGCGAGCAATAATCTCCAGCGGGAGTAAGTGGGACTGCGCGTGGTCAGGCTCGTGAAAGAGCTCTCCCACCCAAGTTCCGGCGCCGCTGACATGTCTTCGCCGAAGACTATCGGCCTCCGTGACCGAGGGCCTGAGGACGGTAAAGGGGCAGCTCACCGTCCTTACAGAAGCAGGGCCCTAGACGGCCGCGTGACGTGAAGGATTCACGCATGCCCCCCCTAAGAAGCGGGATGACACCCGAAAACCCCCCCTAAAGACCCGGGATAACACCCGAACTACACCCTAGGTGAGGCCGCAGTGGTAGCCGAAGGTCTGTTGGGAGCAGTGGCGGCTGGTGGGTCCTCGATCTGGTGGTGCACTTTACCTGCTTTCTTGTTTTAAATTTAGTAAGCGTTAATTTTATACCTATCAACTTTATTTTGAAAAGTTTTGTTTAGTTTTAAGTACTTAGGTATTTAGTTATTGTTTATGCTCATTTTCACACACTCCACACACTTTGCATGCAATATAGAATAGAACTAAGAACAAAATAAATCAACTAACAATTTAATAATTGTAAAATAGTTTAAAAAACTAAAAAACACGCTTCAAACCCTTTCATTTGATACCCATATCATGGAGGTGCATTTCAAATAGCCTGTCCGCCATCTTGGATTTAAGTCACGTGACTATTTTTTTCGTATTCCTGACAGCAAACCCCTTCATTCGATACCCATATCATGAGGGTGGATTTCAAACAGCCAGTCCGCCATTTTGGGGAGGCCGCCATATTGAATTTTGTAATGACGTTTTTTAGCTAGTCATGTATTGTCATCAGAACTCAGAGCGTGTGCAAAATTTCAGCCTAATCGAAGGACGGGAAGTGGGTCAAATTAACATTCCAAGATTTTCTTACATACATAGTTATAGTCCAAGTCCAATCCTACCCGATCTGGCAATAATGTATACATGTCATGTTTTGACAATCGTTGTCTAAGACAGATGAGGATTCGGCGGGATACTTTCAGACAAGCGTTATAATGTGTTTTAATAATTTTTTAAAACTAGTGTAATTTTGAGTGTTTATGTGTAATTTATGGTGGATTATTAAACATAAAGGTTCGACAACGTGCAGAAGTGTTGGAAAGTGATAAAGCGCAGTGAAACGCGAGTTTTTAGGTTTGTCGACGAATTCCACAGCAAGCCCTAGTAAGGTACCACCGCCTTACTAGAGTAGAACTTAGTCCAAAATTGGACATACATGAATACGCTGCTCATAATTAGAAGAATCATAACATGAAAATGATTTATATTTTCACAATGAAATTTACTTGACTTTGGCATACTTTCAAACCGAGAAAGTCCAAGAACAAGAAGAAAAAAAAAAGAGGACAGATGAGTAGAAAAATATAATATGACAAATCATTGAATTTTTATTTTACTATCCTGAGTAGGTATTTTAAATGAAAATAAAATATCATAAAGAAGTTTGACTGCCTCTGTGGCGCAGTCGGCAGTGATACCGCCTGCGGCGCTGGAGGTCGTGGGTTCGATTCCCACCGGAGACAAATACTTATTTGTGTGACCATAAGTGTTTGTCTCAAGAGTCTGGGTATTTCTATGTATAACTAGCTGAGCCCGCAACTTCGTTAACGTCACATAAGGTGTATGAAAGGAAAGGTATTCCTCATCAGAGTCATCAAGCAGCGTCTGAAACTGCCCTGTTTGCTTAATCATAAAAGAGCTTAATGATTAAGTCTATTTTAAAACAATTCAGTTGAATTGTTTAAAAATAGTCTTAATCATTAAGCTCTTTTATGATTAAGCCCAGACGCCAGTTTAGGTTCACTCACATTCAAAGAAACCCCTACAATTAAAATTTTCAAAATATCTGATTCTTAAAAGTGTTATATCTCTTTTATTTCTAAACCGATTTACATAAAACAAACGCTAAATGTTAACTGGAGCAAACCTCAACACAATAAAAAAACCGCATTGCAATCGGTTGAGCGGTTACTGAGATTAGCGTGCACAACCGTACAGACAAACAGATATACAGACATACAGACATACAGACATACAGACAAACAGACAAAAATTCTAAAAATCATTGTTTTGGGTTCTATTGCGTTCATAAAGCCCCCCTATAATATTTTTTCTTATTTATCTTCTATGTACAGACAGCGACCTGTTACGATTTTATTATATGTATTGATTGATATTGATTGATATGTATGTATTTAAAAGTATATAAGTATTAATATCCGTGGTCTGATACCCACAACACAAGCAGGTTATTCCTAGCTTACTTTGGGATCAGATAGCGTTGTGTGAGATGTCCGTGAATATTAAAAAAAAAAAGTTATTTGGTGTCTAAATGATTGTAAGAACACTGTATGACTCCTGGATACTGGAATATAATCAGGGTGAATACTCAATTGCAAGTAACTATGGATATTTAGGATCAAATGTGTTCGTTTACATTTTTGCGCAAAGCTATTGAAATACAGTATACAAGTGAAGCTAATAAAAGCGTGTTAAAAATCAAAACATTCAATACATATTTAACGCGTCACAGATACAGCAAAACGATTCCGGGAGAATTCGAATTTCGTCACCAACAAAACATCGAGGACTCTCGGTAATCTTCGGATTGCTCGAGTGCGTGCGGCGGCGGCGCACGAAAAGCGACTCATTGCCCGGTACATTTTCTATGAACAATGTTTTGTCTCACGCGCCAGGCGTATTAGCTCGTATCTAGTACAAGTTGTGCACTTGTGCACTCGGGAAAGCGCACGCCGAATTTTTGTTACAGGGAATCTAGGCTTTAGTAGTGTAGCAAAGAGCTTAAATTGTTTCGTCATAATTAGACATGTCATTAGTTTTGAGTTTTTGTATGTTTAAAGAATAAGTGTTAGGTAAATACCTAATTGTAAGTAGTTTATTATTAATTTTGTTATTTTTAAATCCTTTGAGCTGGTGGTTCACTGCACGAGCGCACTTAAGGTACAGCCGCCACTGGTTGGGAGTCCTGGGATATCCTTCCGAGGGCTTACCCGGGGCTCCCAACCGTAGGCTGTTGGGAGTTACATAATGTTTTTAGTAGGTAGGAGTCCGTCATAGCATCCATGAAGGATTTTCCCTCACGTTAAAAAAAGGATCTTATTTCTTTTTGTAGATTTTTCAACACTTTTTTCCCGTTCTTATTGAATAATGACAACGAATTTCTTAAACTAATTTTCTTTATTATTTTACATACATATTATATTATGTTCACGCCTTTACCCCCGAAGGCAGAGGCATTCTATATGCCCACATTTCACTATTCAGTTTCGGCCCACGTTATAGGTGGGAAGCCGTGTTGTCGTCAGAGATGTACAAAATGGTTTTAAACAGGTATTTAAATACAAAATGCAAAATACTTTTCAGGTTTACTATTTCAAATGCAAAATACCAAATAGTTTTGCGTTTTGTATTTCAAATGCTAAATGCAAAATAGGTATTTTCAAAATACTTTTTCAAAATAAAATACTTTTTTTTACCAAATTTACATAGATATTATTATTTATTTTAGGTATTTATCATGAGAAATAGACACACTATGCCGAGCCAAACAAAAACGTCTAATAACATGTCACTGTATGCATGATATTTTAGTCATATTTATCAGTACGCGTATCAATAAATTCTGTTATGTTATTAATAATAATAATACTCACTTAAAATAATGTAAAAAACTAGACTAACGAAAAGAGAGCCATGGCTCCATTTTGTGAATTGTGTGGCCATTTATTTCGGTTGATTGTGTATCTAGTTCTTATTTTATTATTATTACACTTTTCTTTTATTAGGTAATAACAACTGGACTGATATTGTTAAAAAAAGTGTGTGCGTGTAACCTTTACGCGCCATTGAAGTAAAACTTCTTTGTCATTAAAGGCATCAAATGTTATATTAATATCATTATTTCAAATTTTCAAAATTCTCAAGTAAACGTTACTTCCGTCAGAAAAAAAAAATGAGTTACTCCCTAGTCGCGCGTATAGAAATTTTACTTCAAAAGTATATACGCTTTTTAGCAATATCAGTTGTTCGAATACATCATCATTCATTTTTCTTCTGTGAGGTCTCATAATCATCCCACCGTACGAAAAATTTCGTTCATTTCATTTTGTTTGACTGGTGATGTTGGCTAAACTTAATCACAAAGTATTTTGCATTTTGAAATTAATATTAAAAATGCAAAATACATCTCGAAAGGTATTTCAAATAAAATACAAAATGTTTTTTACTAAAAGGCATTTAAATTCAAAATACAAAATAGGTATTTTGCATTTTGTATTTGCATTTTAAATAGAAGTATTTCAAATAAATCACATCTCTGGTTGTCGTATTGAAATGGACATGTGCAGGTTGTGACGAACCGCTGTTGAAATTTTTTAAACTGCCCTTAAGGCCTTCAACTTGACTTAACGACAGCCATTTTACTGGCAACTGGGTCCAACGGCTTAACGTGCCTTTCAAAGCAAGGAAAAGCAAGCTAATAGAAATGACACAAAGTGGTCACCCATCCGAGGACCAGCCACGACAAAATTGCTTTGTTGCCGCAAAACAACATGTCCTTCAAATAAATGTATTCAATTCTACCTTTCCGCCAAAAAAGTTATGGTTCTACTCGATCGCGAATGAATTGATTTAACTCTATCATTCAATATCTCATTTTTGTCATTTACATTCACCTAATATTCTCCCCTTCGGCCGTTAGCTTTCACAGAGACTAGACGTGTGCACGTATTACGGAGCTCAATCAGTTTTCTTGTTTCATAGTCATCATACAGTGTAACACAGTCAAGTTCACTATACTTAGAAAGTGCTCAATCAATGTGTATAAATAATACAAACTTGTGTGTAAAGTAATAAAGTTTACTTAGCACTGAAATCAGTGTACATCAATTTCGGCCATCAGACCACGCCCTAGTTCAAGGGATCACATCTTCATTCAAGCAAGTGCAGGCGGAGTACTACTGCGTCACTGTTCCGATGGCGCAAGGAGGTGCTGGAGCGGGGCCAAAGGCCTGCGGCTCGAGAAGTCGAGGCCCAGCGGTCCCTGCTCCACCAGGAAACCGTGGAGACATGGAAGGTGCGACTTGAGCAACCAAAGGGGGGATTCGCCACAATCGCGACCGTCAGACCGGTCATGGACGAGTGGCTGGAGAGGAGACACGGTGCTCTCTCCTACCGGTTGACACAGATGCTTGCCGGGCACGGTAGCTTCGGTAGGTATCTGTGGCGAAATCACCGGGAAACCACGGCCGAGTGTCAGCACTGCGAGGACCGCAGCGATGACACGGCGCTCCATACGCTGGTGGAGTGCACGGCGTGGGCACAACAGCGCCAGGTCCTCGTAGTGGGTCTGGACGTGGACACTCTCTCGCTCAAGACCATGGTGCGAGACATGCTTTCCAGCGGGAGTAAGTGGGACTGCACCGCCTCTTTCTGCGAGCAGGTCATGCTCGTGAAGGAGGCGGCGGGGCGGGTGCGGGAGAGAGCTCTCCCACCTGAGTTCCGTAGTCGGCGGCCTGGGCGCCGCCGACGTGTCTTCGCCGAGGACTATCGACCTCCATGACCGGGGGTCTGAGGAAGGTGAGAGGGTCGCTCACCGTCCTTACAGAAGCAGGCCCATGACGGCAGCGTGACGTGAGCAACTCACGCACGCTCCCCCTTAGAAGCGAGATCACACCCGAAAGCCCCCAAAGACGCGGGATAGCACCCGAACCACCCCCTGGGCGAGACCGCAGTAGCGGCCGTAGGTCTGTTGGGAGTTCCGGGACATCCTTCCGAGGGCTTACCCGGGGCTCCCAACCACAGGCTGTTGGACGTTACGTGAGGTTTTTTAGTCGGTAAGAGTCCGGCATAACATCCTTTGAGGATTTTCCCTCACGTTAAAAAATAAAAAGGCGCATTGAATCGCTCGCAGCCCCGCTTGAGTTTTTGTAAAAGATCACTGTCAGTAAGCTACTTTCGTTATGGCTGCAATGTAGTCTACTGATAATAAATTACATGAGACCTTACTTATTTTATTTATGAGTAAGACAATTACTTATGCGTGTTTTTCTTTTTTTTTTACGTGAGGGAAAATCCTCAGAGGATGTTATGCCGGACTCATACCGACTAAAAAACCTCACGTAACGCCCAACAGCCTTTGGTTGGGAGCCCCGGGTAAGCCCTCGGAAGGATGTCCCGGGACAAGACAATTATGCAATTTTTTTTATGGATAACAAAATTATGCATAAATATCATTAGCTTAAATTACCATAATGCCAAAATATTTTATGGTTATTTTTTTTATGCCAATTGACACTGAACCAAAAATAATATTTCGGAATATTTGGGTCTTCCCTCATATACTTACTACTGTTTCAACTTCCCTCATATACTACTGTTTCAAACTGAACGAATTGTGTTCAAATTTTGAAATATATCCTATTTATGCGAAGCTTGCTTAGTTACTGAAATTCTAACTTCTAGTTTTATCCACAACGAAGATCGGGAATAAGGAATCGAAAATGGCCTGAGTGGGTTCGAGAAAAGATGTTGCTCAACTTGGTGGGGTTACTGCCGGGCTCCGGTTAATGTCTTTTTTATTACTTACAGTTGGTTCTCACAGCGCTTCTGGGGATCCTACACGTGGTTTACTGGCCGAGATATGTGGGGATTCCAATAACACCAGTAGATTACGTAAACAATGCTGTAATTGCTTCCGGATGGGATGCGAGCGAGAGAAATAAAGCTGGAGACAGAAATGTGCCCATCTATACAGTTTCTGATAAGGATAATTTCTTACATATGAGTAAGTATCTCAATCAGTCAGTTCGTCCGAAGAAAAAAAGTTGGTTAACACTTTTATTTAGATAGGTAGATTACTGTGGTACCTCGGCATTAACCCGTATGAAGCAGACAGCCTGGCCATAACAAAGGATGACTCTGGTTACAGTTTTGGTGCAATAGTTGGCCGGATTTGACCGGTCCCCTTTCCAGGTGGTGAGCCGATTTCCGTGTTGAAATGGATAGGCGCAGGTTGTGATGACCCTTTTTTTAAATTTTCAAGCCATCCGTTATATCTTCAATTTATTTATTTATTTATTATAATTGCGCTTAACGACTGCCTTAAGACTGACAACCGACAGAAGAAAACATTCAAACTTCGAAACGAACATTGGCAGATCGCACAAATTCTTGGTCCGACCTGGAATTGGAACCCGGAACTTCAGCATTAATACAGTCGCCAACACTTACCTACCATTTGATTCCCTCTAAGGTAATGTAACAGACTGCCGCACTGAAGTCCTGGGTTCGATTCCAGAGTCGGTCCAAATATTTGTGTGATCCAGTTATGTTTGTTTCGGAGTTTGAGTACTTTCTATGTAATGTATATATTTAGAAATAGATTATAAATGTGCCTACCAGTCGTTTAGATTCCACAGCACATGCTTATAATAGGTTAATTTAGGCTAGATGATGTTGTGTGAGAATGCCCAACAGTATTTATTTCGCCACTAAGGCCCTTAACATTTGTTTGTTTATTTTTAGCTTTGTTTGGAAGGGTGTTGCGTGAAGACAAACAGTTTAGCACTGATAAAGCAATATACTTAGCTAATTACATAGAATGTACGAATCCCACTATTCGTTGGATTTTGTCACTATTGTTTCATTATATACCCGCTGTAATACTGGATACTATATGTTCAATTACAGGCAAACGTCCAAAACAGATTAAATCGTAAGTATTATTATTGCTTTTATTTTAGTAAAAGCAGAATTTCATGAAAGATATAATAGTGTTAGGTACATGAAGATAAGGAACTCCAAGCCTCCCTCTGAGCAACCTACCTCACCCCTGCCACCGCTGTCATAAGTTGGAGGATGTTTTGAGGGGATAGTAGATCAAGTGGTTGTCACATAACACAATTCACCCATCTTCTCCTATACTATTTTTTTAATATTAATTTTTATTGATTTCAGATTCGTCGATGTGTACAAAAAATTAGACAAAATAATGGCATTATATGAACACTTTGCTGCGAATGAATGGCAGTTTCGCAACGATAACCTGGTTACTATGCGTGGCAGAATGTGTGCTGCAGACAGAGCGATCTACAACTTCGATATATCTAGTATTAACTTTCGAACCTACGTACGTCTTTGGGGAATGGGCTTGCGCAAATATATCATCAAGGATGGTCTTAATAACTCCCATAAAGCTTACAAAAAACAATTTGTTTTCAAAATTGTCAACTATCTTGTACTAAGTTTATATGCTAGCGCGATATTTTGTGTGTTATACTTTAGTTTTAAAACTGTGAAATATATAGTTAATGTATGATTTATAAGATTAAAATGATATTTTATTGATATTATTTATTTATTCAACTTGTATAAGGGCGAGGCCGCACTTGCGGTTATCGCGGCGGTTTCTAACCTCAAAATGTCAAAACATTGACTTGATTTGATTGATTTTGACAGTTTGATGACATTTTGAGGTTAGAAACCGCCGCTGAAAAACGCAGATGCGGCCTCGTGCTTAGGGGTTCGTGTCCCGCGTCTTTAGGGGTTGGTCTGGGTGTTATCCCGCTTCTTAGGGCGTGACGCCTGCGTGAAGCTCGCACGTCATGCCACCGTTTGGGCCTGCTCACGGCCAAACGCCGCCAACCATGGTGTTATCACTTAGAACTGAGCATTGAATTATAATGTCACCAACTTACGTAGGTTCTCAACGTTGCTGTTACACTGAGACTTGTCATGATATTTAATTTCGATTCATTATAACGTAAGAGTTTCTAGAAACACGTGGTAGTTGGCGCTGTATGCAATATTATAAAATCTATTATTTATATTAAAGATTCACAACTAGATGGCGCTGTGCCTTTTTTTAAATCGCGGTATGGTTTCGTTACATAGGGTCATATAAGTAAGACTACTTTTTCGGCACCCTGCAACAGGTGCTGTCATGGTGTTATCACTTAGAACTGAGCATTCAATTATAATGTAACCAACTTACGTAGGTTCTCAACGTTGCAGTTACATTGAGACTTGTCATGATATTTAATTTCGTTTCATTATAACGTAAGAGTTTCCAGAAACACGTGGTAGTTGGCGCTGTATGAAATATTAAAAAATCTATTATTTTAGTTAAAAATTCACAACTAGATGGCGCTGTGCCTTTTTTTAAATCGCGGTATGGTTTCGCTACATAGGATCATATAAGTAAGACTACTTTTCTGCCCAAAGTAGTTTATTATTATTTTTTACGATCCTAAAACTAATTTTTCTTAAAAGATTCAAGTTTACTTAAATAAATTAGTTACACTCGATTTTTATTTCATGGTCACGCAGTCAGAAAGTTTCTTGCAATATCTGCTTGGCACCGCTGGTGTCGTCACTTAGTCGAGTGACGTCTCTATCTCATAATATACAAATGTACTCTGTGGGTGCTGTTGGCGCTCGAGGAGGGGAGGGACCCCATCCCTCTCATCACCAGGTGCATGTTGGAGCTCTGCAACTCGCTTGCATGAGCACAACATGCGCCCACCCGGCCTGCCCACGTCTACTACTCCACGTCGAGTAGTTAAGACTGTGGGCACGCCCACCGGACTTGACCGCTCCCCGTCGCTGGCTGATGGGCGCTCACTGGGTCAATCCCAGTGAGCTCGACCTCGCCGTGCGACGGATTGAGCCCCGCCGGATCGGAGACGTCGCGGTGGCCGCCGGCCGCCCTGCGTGCGGGCGTAGCCGCGCCGCAGCGACGCCCATCCAACACGGACTTTCACGGACGCCCAGCGTCCCACCCAGCGACCCGCCTGTAGTCGCAGGCGGCGCTGATGCCACTGAAAAGGCCAACAGGCCTGAAACAGTTACCCCGGGACCCCAACGGGTCCGCGTGGAAGACCTCGGATGACCATGGACCTAGTTTATTATTACTTAAAACTAATTTTTCTAAAAGATTTAAGTTTACTGAAATATATTTGTTACACTCGATTTTTATTTCATGGCCACGCAGTCGGAAAGTTTCTTGCAATAACTGCTTGGCACCGCTGGTGTCGTCACTTAGTCGAGTGACGTCTCTATCTCATAATATACAAATGTACTCTGTGCCGCCAACGGCGCCGGCGCCAACTTTGACCGCCGCGCCGTCCTCAGATCACCATATATATAGATATTAAATTACTAAATAAGCGCAATAGTATTTAAATATGGGTGTTTGATGTAATTTCACCCTCTAACAACTGAATGAATCTGGCGAAAAGTACGAAATAACTGCACATAGCTCTTCAACATGATCCCACCATCTCCTTTCCGATCCCGAACAACGCGTGCCGGGCTGAGATGCCACTCATACACAGTGGAGAGAATCTTCACCAGAACTGAGCGTTTCAAAAGATCGTTTCTCTGTCGAACTATAAAAACTTGTAACGACCTGCCCGCACATACACATAAGCTACCTCATCTCATCTTACAATCCCGGGTTCTTTAGGAGGAGCGTGAAGAGGCACATCACAGGGCCGCCAACTTGAGGACCACTGTCAGAAGTGGCCTTCAATCGCTAGATGCGCTACGGCTTTCCATGCTGGTAGCGACGTCAATTTGGCGAGCTGAATATAAAAAAAAAGATCTAGAGCTTATTATACCCGGAATAACTTCCCGCAAGAAGTGGAAATGAATGGAAACAGAATTCCACACGGGTGGAGGCGAGAGCACCATTTAAGCTCTATAATACAGACTATAATAAAAATATCAAGATGCACAATAACACCCATCTTGCGTACAAAAACCACTAACCTTGGGCATTGCAAAATCGGTTATGGTCATTATTTTTAAAACTTTCTGTTTTTAATTGTAGACTACGGATCATTATGGCTGACGACGTAACAATTATTGTTCTCACAACATCTTTGATTCGACTCACTGTGTAAAATACTTTTTTATATCGTGGTAGCATTGACGGGTTTATCAAAAAGTTTTGTAAAATAATAACTTTTTTGGCGTTGAAGTATGTTAAATTTAAATGTACTAAGAATTTTTTTTTCTAATTGGTTAATGTTTAGGTTTTGGTGATACAAGTTTTAAAATGTATATTATTGATATGTGAAGAAAAAAATTTGTAGTAATTTTTGAGTAAATTTGTGGTAACGGATAACCCTATCGTGCGATCAGAGTGAAGTGAGTAAGGAAGAAGTGAGTGAAGAAGTGCTTTTTTTGTACTACTGGGGTGGCAGACGAGTTTACGGCCCACCTAATGGTTGGTGCCATACACCAGAACACACACGCGTTGCCGTAAAATATTATATTTAATTTTGCCTAATTTATTAACAACTAGCGGACGTCACGTGGTTTCACCCTCGTAGCTCCCGTTCCCGTGGGAATACGGGAATAAAATATAGCCTATGTTACCCGGGGATAGTGTAGCTTCCCAACAGTGAAAGAATTTTTTAAATCGGTTCAGTAGTTTCGGAGCCTATTCGATGCAAAAAAACAAACAAACAATCAAATCTTTCCTCTTTATAGTATTAGTAGGTATAGATATAAAAAAATCCCTTATTATATTATTATGTTAAAATACGTTTAACAAAAACGCAACAACTATATTATTCTGTTAAATTACGTTTTACTTTAAAATAACCAAATACAGGTACAGATCATAATGAAGAAAAAGAACATTAAATGTTTGTTCAAAAAGTAATTGGGAGTTTCCGAAGGTTAGCGGGTTTTTTGTGTACTTAATTAAAATTTCAATTTTTATGACCCTTACTTGAAAGGTTGAAAATGTTTCCAGTAACTGATTGAACAACCGAGGTGTAACACTCACGCTGCCTACACTTCGAATCTTAATTCAGTTTATAATTAAGTGTGGTGACCACAATAAGTGTTTTTTGGGTGGATTTTTGTCAAAATCAGGTAAGTTTTTTCTTTTTTTTTTTTTTTATACCACAAAGGTGGCAGACAAGCATACGGCCCACCAGAAGGACCGGTGGTCACCGCAGCCTATGAACGTTTGCAACACCAGAGGTGCCACACTCGCGCTGCCGACCCTGTAAAAACCTTCAAAGACCCCTTTTGAAGAACCCCATACTGTAGGCGTTTGGAAAAACCGAGGCAGGGAGGTCATTCCACAACCTAAGCGTGCGCGGAAGAAAACACCTATCGGATCTAACCGTGCTGGAACGCACCGGACGCAGAGTGTGAGGATGAACTCCCTGTCTGTGGCGAGCGGTGCGATGATAGAACGTAGCCGTGGGCATCATATCAAACAATTCCTCAGAGCACATACCATTGTACAGGCGGTAGAACACGCATAAGGAGGCAAAGTCTCTCCTGTCGCGAAGTGGTTCCACACCAGCTGTAAGTACAGGATCATTGACAATTCTCACAGCTCGCCTTTGCACCGAGTCAAATGGACGAAGCTGATATTCAGGTGCTCCCGCCCAGAGGTGACAGCAGTACTCCATATGCGGCCGCACTTGCGACTTATAGAGAAGCAGTGTTTGCGCCGCAGTGAAGTACCGCCGCGCCCTGTTGAGCACACCTAGCTTTTTGGACGCCAGCTTAGCCTTGTCCTCCAAATGACTACGGAACTGAACGTCACTGGAGATGTCAACGCCAAGGATCCCTATACTTTTGGAGATGGAAAGAGACGTGCCCTGAAATTGCGGCGCTACAGTAATTGGGGTTTGCTTAGCGGTGAAAAAACACGCTTGTGTCTTGGAAGGGTTGAACTGGACAAGATTTTGTCCACCCCAATCGGACACTCTAGTAAGAGTAGCCTCGATTTCAGACACAAGCTGTTCACGATTTTCCTCCACTGTGTCCCGAGAGATACCGGGGCGGCCCGTGTAACAAGTGTCCCCCGTACTGTCGTCCGCATAACAATGAATGCCGTCAATAGACAACATGTCATTGATATGCAGCAGAAACAGAGTAGGGGACAACACTGAGCCTTGCGGTACTCCAGCGTTTATGGCCATGCAGTCTGAAGAGCTGCCGTCAACGACGGCCCTGATGCTTCTACCGGCCAAGAAGCTGGACACCCATCCGCATAATCTCTCGGGTAGTCCATATGAGGGCAGTTTCGTAAGAAGACCACGGTGCCAGACCCGGTCAAAGGCTTTAGAGATGTCGAGGCTCACAGCTAGAGCCTCACCCTTACTCTCGATAGCCGCCGCCCATCGGTGTGTTAGGTACACAAGAAGATCGCCCGTCGAGCGACCGTGACGGAAACCGTACTGCCGGTCGCTGAGCAGGTCGTGTTCCTCAAGGTACCCCAGGAGCTGTGTATTAATTACACGCTCCATCACCTTGGATAAAAGGGAGGTGACGGCTATAGGCCTGTAATTGGCCGGGTCGGTTCTGTCACCCTTCTTGGGTACAGGATGTACATACGCGATCTTCCACGACGCCGGGACTGGTTGCATAGAATAGGAAAGTGTGAAAAGACGTGTAAGTACCGGACACAACTCTGGACCACAATGCTTAAGTACCACCGCGGGAATGCCATATGGCCCACTCGACTTATGAACGTCCAGAGATTGAAGCTCCCGCCGGACATTCCGCTGTGTAAATTTAACTTCCGGCATGGAAGTGCCACAACTCGGAATGCCCGGCGGTAAAGCACCCCCGTCGCTCATGGTCGAGTTAGAGGCAAAGAGATTACCCAAAAGGTCGGCTTTCTCTTTGGCACTCTGGGCCAAACTACCGTCGGGTTTAAGCAAGGGTGGTAATCCTGACCGTTAGAAGTTTCCCTCGGCAGCTTTGGCAAGCGACCAAAATTCACGACTTCCTGAAGGGTAGCCTGCTAGCCGTTCGCCAATTCTGCCGACGAAATCGAACTTGGCCTTGACAATTGCTCTTTTACTGGACCTCGAGGCGGCATTTAATTTGCGTTTCACCTCAGAGATGTTTGGATCCGAATTTGCACGAGCCGTGGTCCAAGCTCTGTAGGCAGATTCTTTCTGTATTAGAGCTTCTCTGCAGAGCCGATTGAACCACGGTCGCTTTTTTGCACCTACAGGGATCCATCGGTTGGGAATGTAGCATTCCATACCCTCCAAGATCCCCTCAGCGACTGCTACAGCACAAGAATCCAGATCCTCTGTTGAAATCCTTGCCCCCGTCATTTTAGGGTTCCGTAGCCAAATGGTAAAAACGGTACCAGTTACTAAAGACATCACTGTCCATCTGTCAGTCTGTCTGTCCCCAGGCTATACGGTGTGGAAAAAATAAGTCGGGCCCTGGAGGGAAACTACCTCAAATCCTTAATTTGGATCATTTTACTTAAAGGAGACATTCCTTTATTTTTAAAAAGAAACAAAACTGTATTTGCGGATTTTCTAAAACTCGTTTGGCTCACCTGAGAATCAAAT
Source organism: Miltochrista miniata (assembly GCA_933228765.1). Taxonomy (NCBI): domain Eukaryota; kingdom Metazoa; phylum Arthropoda; class Insecta; order Lepidoptera; family Erebidae; genus Miltochrista; species Miltochrista miniata. Next base: position 2,935,805 of record OW121777.1, read on the forward strand.
CGACTTAAAATAACAATTAGCGCCAGTTGATTTTTGAAATTTATAGTTGACAGTTTCAGTCAGTTTAAAAGACACTTCCAGCTAATCTTTATTTTGGTTTACATGAGGGAAAATTCTCGTGGATGTTATGCCGGACTTCTACCGACTAAAAAACCTCACGTATCCTGCTAACAACCTACGGTTGGGAGTCCCGGGTAGGCCCTCAGAAGGATACCCCAGGACTCCCAACAGACCTACGGCTACCACTGCCGCCTCACTTAGTGGGGTTCGAGTGCTATCCCGCGTCTTTTGGGGGTTTTTCGGGTGTTTTACCGCTTCTTAGGGGTAAGTCTCTCACGTCACGCTGTCGTCTTGGGCCTTCTTCTGTAAGGACGGTGAGTTGCCCCCTCTCCGTACTCAGGCCCCCGGTCATGGAGGCTGATAGCCTTGGGCAAAGACACGTCGACGGCGCCCCCACAACGACTGCGGAACTCAGGTGGGAGAGTCCTCTCCCGCACTCTCCCAGTCGGTAAATCGACGACAGAATCGTTCACCAAATACAAATTCATAGACAAAACAAAAAAAAATAACCACGAATGCTAAGGCGTCTAACCTAACCTATCCGAGTCGGGGTGTTAACCATTCACTTATTATGGTTAAATTAATCGTTGTTTCCGAAACGTTCGTAGTTGATAGGTTCTGTCGGTGAACAATTCATAATCGAAACATTCTGTCGGCGGCTCATCCGGCAGAGAAACGTCAGTCGGAGGTATGTTTCAGAGCCAAAATTTCAGCTCTCTAGCTATCATGGTTCTTGAGATACAGCCTTGCTGGTGTGTTTAGGACAGGGTAGTATTTTTACCGTAAACGAAGTTTCGCGATTCAGCTAGTTTATTTTTAATTGTAGTAAATTATAGTACCTATAAATAGAAAATACTCCCAAACTCCGAAAACAACTTCATTAGTTGCTTACACTTATAATATTATTATCTGTGATGACACAAACCATTAAATTTATATTAATATTAATTATAGTGAAGTTTTGCAATCACTTTCGTAGAATCGTTAATGCAAATGATCTAATTTCGATTTAAAACACGATAGATTTACACTATCGTATCGTTACGTGTGGCAACGAGAAAGAGTACAAAATGTCGCCACCCGAATTTATCCCGAGGGTGTCGTAAGACTAAGAAATCACTTTCGCAAAACTATTCATTGCGTAGAGAAGGAAAACTCGAAATGAAACCAGATTGTCAGTAAAATGACAGTCATTAAGCCTTGATGAAGGCCTTATGAGTCCATATGACGCCAAATAGACTTTTACTTTGATCTAGATCTCAGGACTCGTGAGGTCTGCTGAATTAAAATTTGAACACATACAACTTCAGTTCATGAACTAAAAACGCTCTAGGCTCGAAACACGATTACTGATAAAATTCTTGATAGATTTTTGGGTTGAAAATACCTCGATTTCGTGAAATTTTAAGCTAGATCTCGTATGTTATAAGTTGTTTTTATAATATAAAATACACTCGAGAGCAATGAATCCGGGTCACTTAAAGAATGTTAAAAATCTCGGAAACTAAAAATGATAGGTTAATGCAATAAATTGTATTTAATAGACAATGTAATACTCCTTAAATGAAAGTAAAAAAAATATGAGTCACCATACATTTTATTAACACAAAATTACATAAAGAAAAAACTGCTGATCTCTCCTTAAAACAAAAATAGGAAACATGAAATTTTTGAACTTTATTACGATTTTCTTGAATTTTAATACTTCGTATTGCCTCCTCGTGCTTCCATTACTGCGTTTACGCGGTTTGGCATGCTGTACACCAAGTTCCTTATACGATTTTGGGGAATATTCTCCCATTCCTCTGTGAGAGCAATTTTGAGCTCACGAAGCGTGATTGGGGGAGGGTTTCGTTGTTTTACGCATCTGCCTAGCTCGTCCCAAGCATGCTCGATCGGGTTGATATCCGGGCTGCGCGCTGGCCACTCCATACGAGTAATGTTCATCTCTTGAAGGTAGTCATTCACAATCCTACCTGTATGAGGTCGGGCATTGTCATGCATAAATATAGCATCCTCACCTAAATTGACCATAAATGGACCAACGTGATCATTGAGGATTTCTTCCACATATCTTACGCTAGTTAAAGAGCCGTTTTCTATGATCACCAGCTCTGTGCGACTTTCAGAAGAAATTCCGGCCCACACAAGTACAGACCCACCACCGTAGGCTACTTTTTCTTCGATGCATGCTTGCTTGAATCTTTCCCCTGGTCTTCGATACACTCTGTGTCTTCCATCGTGCTTGTAGAGCATAAATTTTGATTCGTCGGAGAACATAACTTTTGACCAATCTTCAATACTCCAATTTACGTGGCTCTGGGCATACCTTAGTCTCGAAATACGATGCCCACGCTCCAGTTTAGGGCCGTTTGCAGGTCTAAGGGGTTTTAAGTTAGATTCAGCAAGCCGACGTCTTACTGTCCATGCACTTGGGTTACTTCCTCCGAGGCGTCGAAACTGATTGGTGAGTTCAGTTCCTGTGAGAAAGCGATTTCGAAGCATGGTGTTCACCAAGTATATTTATAGACACGTAATTATAAAAAATAACGAAAAAAAATTATATCTCGATAACTACAAAAAATCGTAGAACATACATAGGGGTTAAATCGATAGGTATGGAACCCTACTACCAGCTAGTGGCGGCTTGACACCTTAAAAAAAAAACACCCAGTATACTGGGGTGTCGCCACCACCTGCTTACCTTTGGGCATAGTATTAAATTACAGCGCTCGTGGCTCCACGGACTCAGTGTTCTGTAAACGATCACTGTAGTAAGCAAGATTTACTAAGGCCGGTTATGGATGGGTGACCATCACATGACCATTTTGTTATATCTATTAATTTGCGAGAGTTTCCGTGCTTCGGAAGGCACGTTCTGCCGTTGGTCCCGGTTGCCAGTTAAATGACAGTCGTTAAGCCAAGTTGAAGGCTTTTATGAGCGGCTTGAAAAAATTCTTATAATATCCGCATCAACCTGGCAATACGGCTCACCACCTATTAAGTGGGACAATTCTAAAATGGTAAAATGTGGGCATATAATATGCCTCTGCCTACCCCTTCGGGTATAAAACTTACAGGCACAGCATTAAATATCTTTGCAAGTTTGATGACCTCGTCAGTATTTTATTATAACTTCCTCAACAATATAAAATTACTATTTATAGCATTGTCTGTCCCGGAAGAAAAAGTCGAATTCTGTCGATGTAGATTTTTGTTTTATTTATCTGTTTTATACTAGCTGACCCTCGCAACATTGCTTACGTCACACAAGGTCTATGAAAGGAGAGGTATTTCTTTATCAGACTCATAGATTTATTAATTGCAACTTAAACATATTTAATGTACTTAACGTTAAATTATATATAACGAAAAAATAAAAAAAAAAATATATATAACCAACGACGTATTATAATATAGACACGTCATGTACGAACATCACGGCTTTCAAAAATGGCAAATATTTTTTATATTCAAAAAAAGAATTTCTATGAAATTATCTATGGTAGCATGTATGAAAATTAAGGCAATTGCCTGACTTTTTTGTTGCCATTTTTAAGTGTTGGTAACGTATCTATAGTTTTTTATATATCATTGTATATAACGTTATATTATTGTTAAAAGATATTGACACATTTTTTTTTTTTTCCAATTTTATTACGTGTTATCATGGCAGTTTTGAGACAATTGTCATGGTGAAGCGTGGGGAGGGAGAAGATAGAAAAAAAATAAAAAACATTTGCATGCCTTGAGGCTGAATGTGGCTTGTGCCATTTACAATATAAATTTATTTTTACATACATGCATTTACAATATAAAACCTTTTTTGTACCCATATTCGCAAAATAAATAATAAAAAAAAAAGGAATGTGCGTGTGAAACTGACTGTTTGCTTAATAATTAAAAAGCTAGTCTATTCTAAAACAATTCAGTCCTGAATTATTTTACGATACCCTTAATCATTAAGCTCTTTTATGACTAAGCAAACACGCCAGTTTAGAATGACACTTACATTCAAAGGAAAGGTGTAGCAAAATTGAGATGTCTATAATTTATGAACTACAAAACCCTCAATATAGAAACTTGTGTGGAACAATCCTCAAAGTGCTCCCTTTCTAACACTAAAAAATATTAGCAACCGGACCGCGCGTTGAGAAATTACAACTAAAAAACCATTTTGTCTTTCATCCCCTCTCGCAAAGAAAAATCGGGATCAAAAGTATCCTTTAACCTTCCTCGGATCATATGCTCAGATTGTGCCAGGTATCATTCAAATTGATTCAGTAGATTTGACATGATACTTATCCGGGGTAAAGACGGAGAGACAGACAGACAGACAAAACATTTTTAAGTTACATTTTTATAGAATGCCGTATAATTGGGGACGTGAATTTGTTTTTCTTGTGATATATGGAAAGATCATTATTCAACTTTTATGTAAAACTATTTTTGTTTTTATGAAATTCGCAATAATTCAGAATTTATACCAATTTAAAAATTCAATAATGAGTCGAGTACAACCACCGTCCGAAAACACGGCGACAGCTCCCGAACAAATCCGAGCGCGTGTGACGTCATCTTAACAGGTTTCAATCATTGTATACTATTTCCATTTCTTTATTTTCTCGATAACAGTTCTAATTTGATAGTTTTAGTGTTGTGACCAAATAAGTAATGATATCGATCGAATATTGTAAATTGATTGAATATCGTATCATTGCCAGTACAATTTATATAGAACTAATATGGGCATATGAACTGTCATCGACCTGTCATCGAGAAAATAAAGAAATGGAAATAGTATAGTTGAAGCAACAGTAACGTACAATATCGTGACGTCACAGTCATAGGTATGGCTGTGACAAGTGACAATGTCGAGCGTTTAAAGTCGCATGGTCGTATTTAAAATTTTACAAATTTTAAATGGTTCACAATTCAATTAATAACTTTTTTTTAAGTTTATTTTTGAAAAGCAATTAGTATGACCCTTCGTCTGTGGGCGTCTGTGTGATTCGGTAAGTCGGTAACCCGCGTCTGTGGACGTTTGTGTACCCCGCGTCCCGCGGCGCGAGCGGCGTCGGCTGATGTTCTTAAAATGGCGATTTCTCATAACTTTTCTATGGTAGCCATTTAAAATACTTACCTCACTGGAATCGTTATGAAACAAGCTAATGATAAAATGATAGATAAGACCAGTTCGGCCTTGTAATGTATTACTAATTTCTATTAGAAAAAAGAATTTGTAATTTTTCAACAGTTTTCTCTACAAAAATTGTAAAAAAAAAAATAACGTAAAATTCCAATTTTTTTTTTTTAAGTTTTTTAAATACATCCTATTTCACAATGTTCAACAGACACAATACAACTCGTCATACATTTTTTTTATTTACAAGCTTTTCAAAATACGACTCATTTCGGCGACCCGACCGCCGACCGCCAAAAAAAGGTTAAGTTCATGCCATGATTCTGAGAAAACTGTGCTTCAAGTGGCTTACATTCTTTTTTTATTCGTAAGTATGGTCCTTAAATTTTTTTTACACAGAGTTCTGTTTGACAAACGAGTTTAGTTTATTAGAAATTGAACAATGAACCAAGCACTTAAAAAGAGGCCCAAAAAGGGTGGTTGGTCTTTGTTTTTTTTTTTGAATTTTTTTTATGTTTTTTTTTCATAAAAATTTACAATCTACAACTACATGACTTTTCCTAATCGATAAACATAAAAAAAGGCAGCACACCTTTTTTTATGTTTATCATACAAATATATTTCAGAAATGAATATTTGAAATTTGAAAGTTTTGCAAAAAATGATCGAGAATTTCGACCCAATTTTACACAAAATTATTGAAATAGATTTTACATTCAATGCTTGAAAACAATAAAAGAATACATAAAAATACATAAAATAACGATAGATTGTCATCATTACAGTATTTATTCTTTGTATTTCATCCAAATGTATGGGCTTGGCGCCGCGCCGCCGTGACGCCGACGGCGCGTAAAAATACAATGAATGTTCGTTGAAAATAACTATTTTAGGTACAAAATCTTTATGAAATACACAAACTACGAATAAAAACTCTAACCTAGTCATGATTTTGTTAAGTTTTGAAAGTAAAAAACACCAAACACAAATGTAATTACACGCAACACAGTACCGGTCGTCGTCACTTAGCCGCGCGGAATGGTGCGCGATGGAGGGCACTTTTTAAACGAGTATCATGAGGTGCAGCTGTGACAGACAGACATACAATGTACTACATACTTGTCCCGTTTCTGTCTAAGAACACTCCATAAAAATTTGAGCAGGATCGGGATAGTACAGCCTGAGCTAGAAGAGCCCGAACTGTTTGAAGGAAAAGTGTTCAAATATTGAACATCAACAGATGCGGGGTTTTGGAAAATGTCGCTTATTTTGAAATCCACAGTTGAAAGACACTGATCATAAATTTTAAGTAGTCGCGGAGTGGATAACCCGTCGGCACGGATCGCCGAAGACGCAGGTTCGAATCCTGCTCGAAACCAATTCTTTTTCCATATTTAATTTTTTTTTTAAGTTTTTCGAAATCAATATCGATAATATTAATGACTAGCTGTTACCCGCGACTTCGTACGCGTGAAAATTATGTCATGATGCCAATTTGGTTTCGATTTGAATTCTTTTCTGCCAAGCCTCTAGGCTAAGTAGCGTAATAATATGTACCCTGTGTGTAAAAACTTTCTCTTAAAAATATTCCTGCTACGTTTTGGTTAAATCAATCCACCATTTTACATATTTGATTGCTCTCTGCTTAGCCCCTAGGATATGTAGCGTGATAATATATAGCCCATTTGAAGACCCCACCCCTAAGTAATATTTGTGCAAAATTTGAACCAAATCTATTGAGTACTTTTCGAGATCCTTCCACAAAGACAAAGCAAAGCAAACAGACAAACCGACAAACAGACAAAAAAAATCTAACTATATTTTCGGCTTTGGTATCTTATATTGAACACCCAGCGAGTATTTTTTTTTTAATATTTCCAATGTACAGTTTTGACTCTTAGATAAGCTTTTAAAATATGTAAAAAAAATCAATGCCAATTTTTTTCACATCCCCAATTAAAATTTTCAAAATATCTTGCTCGTACAGATTCTTGACTCTCTACAATTTTATTATATACTAGCTGACCCCGCAACTTCGTTTATGTCACATAAGGTGTATGAAAGGAGAGGTATTCCTTTTATTTTTGATTAAGCAAACAGGGCAGTTTCACACGCTGGTGTGAAACTGCCCTGTTTGCTTAATCATTAAAGAGCTTAAAGATTAACCCCCTTATTCATAATCGTTTAATAAACCTATTTTAGTTAAAACACATTTTAAGTCTATTACTGTCTCTAACCATACTCTGTCATTGGTTAGAGACAGCAATAGACTTAAAGTGTGTTTTAACTAAAATAGGTTTAATAAACGATTATGAATAAGGGGGTAAGTCTATTTTAAAACAATTCAGTCCACGCCTCCGGCGTCCGTTCGTTCCCCTTCCGTGGGAACTTATTCCCTGTATAAAAAGTAGGCTATGTGTTGTTCCAGACTTCCAGACCTGTATCTACCCCAGCACAATTTCAGCAAGATCCATTCGGCCGTTAGAGCGTGAAAGAGTAACAAACATCCACACTCACAAACTTTCGCATTTATAAGCAACTAGCTGATGCCCGCAGCTTTGCCTGCGTAAAATTTGTTCCCGCGAGAACTGATTCCCGGGATAAAAAGTATGTGTGTTATTCCAGACTACAATATATCTCTGTACCAAATTTCAGCCCGATCCGTTCAGCGGATTGAGCGTGAAAGAGTAACAAACATCCACACTCACAAACTTCCGCATTTATAATATTAGTTATATTTATAATAATAGTTATATTCGCATTTAGAAGTAATATTAGTAAGAAGTACGATTATCCTATTCTAATTTTATTTAATTCATATTGTCTGAGCTTGCTTTGTAACAGGTATGTTGCTAAGGTATTTCGCTAAAACATATTGCTTTTTAATACATTATCTATATTTATTTAAGTACTAGCTGTTGCCCGCGACTTCGTACGCGTGAAAATTATGCTATAATGCCAATTTGATTGCTCTCTGCTTAGCCCCTAGGATATGTAGCGTGATAATATATAGCCTATTTGAAGACCCTACCCCTAGATAATATTTGTGCAAAATTTGAATAAAATCTATTGAGTACTTTTCGAGATCCTTCCGGACAAAGCAAAGCAAACTTACAAACAGACAAACCGACAAAAAGACAAAAAATTTTTTAATTACATTTTCGGCTTCGGTATCTTATGTTGAACACCCAGCGAGTATTTTTTTTTTTAATATTTCCAATGCACAGTTTTGACTTTTCTATCATCTATATTTATAACTAGCGGACGTCACGCGGTTTCACCCGCGTAGTTCCCGTTCCCGTGGGAAAACGGGAATAAAATATAGCCTATGTTCACCGCAAAGAGTGTAGCTTCCCAACAGTGAAAGAATTTTTAAAATCGGTCCAGTAGTTCCGGAGCCTATTCGTTACGAACAAACAAACAAATAAAAAAACAAATCTTTCCTCTTTATAATATTAGTATAGATGAAACTGTTGAGGGTCGAAAGTCTGTACATGGAAAATATTTAGAAAATTTTAATTGTAGGGCATTCCCTAATCGATACTGAAGCCGAAAATGTAATTTAAAATTTTCATGTCTGTCTGTCTGTCTGTCTGTCTGTATCCCGAATAAGTATCACGCCGAAACTACTGAATCGATTTGAATGAAACTTGGTACAATTAGAGCTTATAATCCGAGGAAGGTTCTAGGATACTTTTGATTCCGATATTTTGCGCGGTTCCTTTGGGAGAAGGGATGAAAGACAAAACGGTTTTTTAGTTGTAACTTCTCAATGCATGGTCCGATTCCAAAATTTCTTTCAGTGTTATATAGGTAATACTTTAAGGATTGATTCATACAAGTTTTAATGTTGAGGGTCCTGTGGTTCAGGAATTAGAGACATCTCAACTTTCGCAAAACCTTCAATTAAAGGATTCCTTTGAATGTAAGGGTAAATCTAAACTGGCGTGTTGGCTTTATCATAAAAGAGCTTAATATCATAAAAAATCTTTAAGCTCTTTTATGATTAAGCAAACAGGGCAGTTTCATACGCTCCCATGAGTGTGTTGAAAAAATACCTGTCCTTTTATACACCATAAGTGGCGTAAACGAAGTTGCGCGGGTCAGCTAGTTTTATTAGGCATGTATTTAAATCGATATCTGTTTATTCCTAAAAGTTTAATCTAAAATACTGACTTGCACACTAATTATGCACACTAAATAAATCAAATTCAATATACTGTTTAATGGTATTTGCAGGACTATTTTACTGAACAACTCACTATTATCAAAATTGTATATCTAAAAATACCTTTGCAAATCAAACACATTAAAACTTTTTTAAGGAAAACCATCGCCTAATTTACTTTTAGGAACATCTTTTATTCTAATTAAGAACCTAAATTAATCAGTCATCTTTACAAAATTAAATTTTATTAATCAAAAAAATAATAATCTAACCTAACCTAACCTATTCCGTTTTAAGATTGTACAATTTAGAGTGCAAGTTAGTATTTTTGATAAGCAATTCGTATATTTGTTTAGTAAATCATATATCCGGTGTACGAACCACATTTTTGGTGTGAATTCGATAAAATAGGTCATCTGGTTTTGTGTAAAATTTTAGTTTTTTAAGTAGTACATGTTTAGTTATTCAATTGGTTTTTTTGCGCAGCATTCAGATTTTTGGTATGCATTCAGTTAATTAGTGGAGTTATCTAGTGTGCAGAAAAAATATATAGATGTGCATTTAAAAATATCCCGTTTTATTATATGTATAGATAAATTCTCGTGTCACATTGTTTAATGTACATACTCCGTAATTATCTAAACCAATTTCGATGTGTTTTGGAATAAATATTGGTGTTTTTCTGACGTGCCTAAGGTTATATTTATGCTTTTTTTTTCGTTTAAATTTGTGGAAATCCTACATGGATGCTCTGCCGGACTCCTACCTACTAAAAAACCTCACGTAACGCCCTACAGCCTACGGTTGGGAGCCCCGGGTAAGCCCTCGGAAGGATGTCCCATGACTCCCAACAGACCTACGGCTACCCAGCGGCCTCGCCTAATATTATTTTTATGCTAACGAAGTTACACGGTTCAGATAGTTATTTGTAATGTAAATTAATATAAGGTAAAAATGTAAGAATAAAGTGATTAGAGTGAGTAAAAAAATATCTAACAGAGGCTTCGTAGCTAAATACGAGGCCTCTGTTAGATATTTTTTTACTCACTTTACTACTAAAGTGGTAGATAAGCATACATGGATATTTGCAAGACTAAAGGAAGATACAGCATCGCTCGTGGCATTCTTCAAGCATTACACGTTGCACTCTTCTTTTTTTTTTGTTTAACGTGAGGGAAAATCCTCATGAATGTTATGCCGGACTCCTACTGACTAAAAAACCTCACGTAACGCCCTACAGCCTATGGTTGGGAGCCCCGGGTAAGCCCTCGGAAGGATGTCCTAGGACTCCCAACAGACCCACGGCCGCCACTGCAGCCTCGCTCAGGGGGTGGTTCGGGTGCTATTCCGCGTCATTGGGGTGTAAGGACGGTGAGCCGCCCTCTCACCGTCCTCAGGCCCTCGGTCATGGAGGCCGATAGACCTCGGCGAAGACAAGTCGACGGCGCCCAGGCCACCGACTGCGGAACTCTGGTGGGAGAGTTCTCTCCCGTTCCCGCCCCGCCGTCTCTTTCACGAGCATGACCTGCTCGCAGAAAGAGGCGGCGCAGTCCCACTTACTCCCGCTGGAGAGCATGGCTCGCACCATGGTCTCGAGCGACAGAGTGTCCATGTCCAGACCCACCACGAGAACCTGGCGCTGTTGCGCCCACGCCGTGCACTCCACCAGCGTGTGGAGCGCCGTGTCATCGCTGCGGTCCTCGCAGTGCTGACACTCGGCCGTGGTTTCCCGGTGTTTTCACCACAGATACCTACCGAAGCTACCGTGCCCGGTAAGCATCTGTGTGACCGGCAGGAGAGAGCACCGTGTCTCCTCTTCAGCCACTCGTCCATGACCGGTCTGACGACGGCCGCGATTGTGGCGAATCCCCCCTTTGGTTGCTCAAGTCGTACCTTCCATGTCTCCACGGTTTCCTGGTGGAGCAGGGACCGCTGGGTTTCGATTTCTCGAGACGCAGGCCTTTGGCCCCGCTCCAGCGCCTCCTCGCGCCATCTAAACAGTGACGCAAGGGCTCTCGCTTTCAGGTCCCATGGAGGCGTCCCGGCTAGGAGACATGCCGACTCACCGGAGATCGTGCGGTATCCCCTTATCACCCTGATGGCCATCTTCCTCTGCGGGCTCAGCAGTCTAGCCACATTGCTGGCCGTCAGGGTGTACACGTTGCACTCTATGCCGCTAGCCCGAGCCCCATAGTTAGTTTTCGAAAAAAAGCATTATAGTCGATCCGGTATTTTGATATCTATTTATGAAAAAAAAAACTGGCCAAGTATGACTCGGATTTGCGCATAGAGGGTTCTGTATAAAAAACAGGCAAGAAATAAAGTTGACTGTATAGGAGCCCCCTTAAAAATCTGTTTTTTCTGATTTTAATTTTTGTTGTAGCGGCAACAAAAATACATAATCTGTGAAAATTTTAGCTCTCTAGCTATCATGCTTCCTGAGATACGCTCTTGAAGGACAGATAGACAGAGAGACAGACGGACAGCTAAGTCTCAGTAATAGGATCGGTTTTTACCATTTGGGTACGAAATACGGAACCCTACATAAAAGTGTGTCTCGGGACGCCATATTTTTTTAACGAGAGGAAAATCCTGCAGGTAGGCTATTAAAGATGCTACGTCGGACTCCTACAGGAGCGAAGGCTCCATACAAGCCGATTCCCGCTGGCTTCCCTTTTCAGAACTGACAGCAACGTATATAAATTTTAAATTATACCCTATATAAATACACTCAAATATACGAAGTTTAATTAAATATACCAAAAACATTAAACATATATCAGACACCTACTCCAAATTAATCGATATTCGTAAACCACACCGTTTGATCGAACAAGAGCGCGAAAATAATCCGGCTTACAGACTCATACTACCACAGTACATAACTCGCGTTGTTCCATAAATTAACGCACCACGCTCTCCTTAGTGAAAAGGGCGGCGCCAGGAGCGTCCGTGAAAGCCGGAACAACATAGCTTATTTCTCTCCGCATGTGCTCTGCAGGAACTGCAACCACAGAGTACATTTGTATACTATTAGATAGAGACGTCACTTGACTTATTGACGACATCTGCGGCGCCAAGCAGTTTTTGCAGGAAACTCGCCGGCTGCTTGTTTGTTTATTGTATCTAATAAATAATATTCATAATTTTATGAAACTAGAATAATTAAAAATTATAATATTAAAATATAAGTTACAAGTAATCAAAATTGCTTACGGAGTGTAGTGTGGTGATGGGGTAGTAGGAGAGGATAAGTATCTTCTTTTGTTACTTGAAAACATTAGAGATGCCTATTCATTGCATTGATAATGTTGAGGCATTTTAATTACCATAGCTAAATCTAGATGGCGCCAGCCAAAATTATACAAGTCGGTGTTGAGAGTCTCCACAACCTTATGACTATTCAAGAATTATTTTTAACATAGATTAAGTACAATTCATTAGAACTGTGCTTTTAACACGGTTTTATTAGCTTCACTTGTAACTATGTATGTAAGAAAATCTTGGAATGTTAATTTGACCCACTTTTCGTCCTTCGATCAGGCTGAAATTTTGCACACGCTCTGAGTGATGTAGAAACAGCGCGAATAGTGTACTTCAGTTACTTCCACAGTGTAATGTCGTACGGTATGCTACTATGGGGCAATGCCGCAGATATAAATACAATTTTTGTTTTACAAAAACGGACCATAAGAGCCATATATAGATTAGGTCCAAAGGTCTCTCTGCGAGAAAAATTTAAAGAATTAAATATTCTGACTGTGGCATCACAATATATTTTTGAAAATCTTATGTATGTTCAGAAAAATTTATCTAGTTTTACTAAGTTAAGCGATAGACACAATGTGAACACCAGACATAAAAACAACCTTGCCGTTTATCATTGTAGACTGAACAAAGTCAGTAATTCTTTCCTGGGTAACTGTATACGTTTTTATAACAGGCTTCCAAACGAAATTAAAAGCATGCCCCTAATTAAGTTTAAAAAGTGTATAAAAAGTAAATTGTGCTGCAGGGGCTACTATACAATTGACGATTATTTGATTGATAAGGAAGCCTGGAAGTGATCTGCTTGCTCTACTGATGGAGTTTTAGTTTATAGTATGTATCTACTTATTGTAAATATGTAGTGCACAAAAAGAATAGCCCGCCGAGTTTCTTGCCAGTTCTTCTCAAGCGGGCCGCGTTCCGAACTGGTGGTACTATTTGCATTGTATTCATTGACGTGTCGCAAGTGCCTATGTATTAGGATTATGCGAAATAAATGTTTTTTGAGTTTGAGTTTGAGTTTGAGTTCTGATGACAATACATGACTAGCTAAAAAAACGTCGTTACAAATCCAATATGGCGGCCTCCCCAAAATGGCGGACTGGCTGTTTGAAATCCACCCCCATAATATTATGGGGGTGGATTTCAAACAGCCAGTGCATCAAATGAAAGGGTTTGCTGTCAGGAATACGAAAAAAATAGTAACGTGACTTAAATCCAACATGGCGCACATCCAAGATAAATTATAAAAAAACAAGAGTGTTTTTTTAGTTTTTTAAACTATTAAAATTATTATAAACCTTATTTTCTCCCGCGATAGATCGGCAGGGAAAATTGCGAGGAAATAAGAAAGTTTAAAAAAAAACTATTTTCTGACATGTTTAGGGTTCCATATCCGTTCGTACCCATGGTGGATAAAAAACGGGACTCTATTTTTATTCATAAGACTTAGCCGTCCGTCTGTCTGTCTGTCCGTCAGTGACTCACAGACCGACGCGACGGACCGTCACGCGTCACGAGGCTGTATCTTATGAAAACGGTGATAGCCAGAGAGCTGACATTTTCACAGATTTCGTGTTTCTGTTGCCGCTATAACAAATACTAACAGCAGAAAAATTATAATATTTAAGCGGGTCTCTCTTAAAACAAACGTAATTTTTTGCCATTTTATTTTTTATATTAAAAACGTCAACAAGAAGCCGCTTGAAATGATCACAGAACATTGAGCTGTATATTTTCATAAAATATAAACGACTTCATTAAAATAAAATTGACATTTTAGGGGGCTCTCGTACAACAAACGTGATTTTTGTAGTTTATTGGTGCGCGAGTCCGCTTCGCATTTAGTTGGTTTTTTATATCTGCTCTTATCATGCACGTAAGACATTGTCGTGTATAGGTATGTGGAGGTGGCAAAGTCGCAACATCGGGGTATGACCTAATGGATCGCAATTACATTACATGTACGTAGAGGCAGGTATATCTAGTATCTACTAATACTAAACTAGGTTTATTTGCTACTAAGGGCAAGACAGATTTTTTTTTTTAAATTTTCGGCTTCCCTTTTTAAAATAATCATCTGCGCCACTGACTCCTACCGATTAAAAACCACACGTATCTATTCCTACCTAACAGCCTCCGCCTAACATCAGTGATAACTTAAACTATAACTATGTAGGTAGTTTTACCTTTACCATTACCATCTTCACGCCAAATCCCTTGCGGGCTAGGCAGAAACAACCGAGCGCCACACGGCACGGTCCACACACCTCACTTGCTTCTTTAACTTTCATTTTTCTTTTCATGCATGCACGTTGGTTCCTTCGGCTCTTGACACCACCTTCTGCTAACACACGATTAATTTGGTCGTGGTAGGTGTGTCGTGGCCTTCCCTGACTCCTACATCCATCCACTTTCGACGTTTTGCAGACGTAGACTATTTGCAACCAGGACATTTAGTCAACACAGACGTTTTGAAAGGTTAGAATTTGAAAGGTTAGAATGGGTATATGCTGTATGCACTGTATGCTAAGTGTTTGTTTTTTATTTTTTTTCGTGTTATATTATTTTTCTAAAGCATGGGTTTAAGGTTTATTATTAATGTAGATGTAGAATAAAAAGCTTTTTCTTTCTTTCTTTCTGTTTTACAATATAGTCCTTCCGAACCTAACCCGTCAGGATGGGTTTAAACACTTATTTGCGAGTGTTTCCCTGCTTCGTATTGGCAGCAACATGACAGACATTAGAACATGGTAGGCTACGTATAGTCCAATCCTGCCCGATCTGGCAATAATGTAAACATGTCATGTTTTGACAATCGTTATCTAAGACAGATGAATAGAAAAATATATTATGACAAATCATTGAATTTTTAACTATCCCGAGTAGGTATTTTAAATGAAAATAAACTATCATAAAGAAGTTATTTGGTGTCGAAATGATTGTAAGAACACTGTATGACTCCTGGATACTGGAATATAATCAGGGTGAATACTCAATTGCAAGTAACTATGGATTTATAGGATCAAATGTGTTTGTTTACATTTTTGCGCAAAGCTATTGAAATACAGTATAAACACTTTAAATCACGTGGGCCGTAAACTTGTCTGTTACCTTAGTAGTGTTAAAAAGTTACGTAACAATATAAATACCTAATTCCGACATAAAAAACCTCAATTGCAGATTACACAAAGACCTTGCTACTTCGGGTTGGAAACTGGGACTTCCACAACGCCACTGTCACTGCGTCACTAAGAATGACTTCAAGTATGTATTCAGTGTTTGTGTATTTACTAACTTAATTTTAAGTTAAGGCTGCAATGTTCGACCTTGACAAATCCTAAGGCAATTTAAACGATTGGAGCGTACGCTTTTGCCGGATTTCATTCGATTCTAACACATTATATTACTCTTATAAAATCTGAGGGGTTGTAAGAAAAAATCTACATACATACATATGGTCACGCCTTTATCCCCGAAGGGGTAGGCAGAGGCATATTATATGCCCACATTTCACCTTTTTCGTATAATTTGTCCCACGTAATAGGTGGTGAGCCGTATTGCCGTGTTTAAATGGACAGGCGCAGGTTGTGACTGCCTGCTGTTGAAATAAAGCCTTCAACTTAGCTTAACGACTGCCATTTTACTGGCAACCGGGACCAACGGCTTAACGTGCCTTCCGAAGCACGGAAACGCTCAAATAAATGTCACAAAGTGATCACATGGATGGTCACCCATCCATGGACCGGCCATAGTGAAAGTTGCTTACTGCAGTGATCGTTTACAGAACACTGATTCCGCGGGGCCACGAGCGCTACGCTACGAGCGAGCGCGAAGAAAAAATCTATACGTAAAATATTGTTTTAAAGACCTGTATCTATTTTATGACAATTAAACTCATTTATTTAGATAATAAAAGTACATTACTTGTTAAGATTTTTGCAATATTTCTCATTTTTCGAGAGCGATTTCGATCGAACAAAGTATTCCTAATCGTGTTTTGATACGTTGAAAAAGCAAGAGTATCTCATAAATTACAATAATATAGTTTTATCAGATCAAATCGAAGAATATTTCCTAGTATAAAGTTCACCCCAAGATGAGTCTCTTTCGAACATACAAGCCTTAAAATTAGCAGTTCTTTTTTCATAACACCCTTTCTACCAAAGGACCTTTGAATGAATGAATTATCGTTGCTTACCGCTCTCATTTACCGATGTTATGTGAAACAGCATGCTTATTTGACTGAGGTCGAGCAGCAGCTGACTTGCGCAACCTTAACCTCAATAATTTTATTAACAAGAAATTTTGTATGCATGGATGGAAGGTCGCCATTCCAATGCAGTTTAGCAGGTATTTAGGTTTTTTTACCTAAACTGGGAGTCCTACAAAACGCAGGTGCTTTGTGAAGGGTTGCGTTGCCTGTAAAAGAGGTCATTAAAACTCTAATGTAACAGGGGTTTAATTTAGGGGGTTTCAGCAGGCAGGCAGGAATCTATACTAATATTATAAAGAGGAAAGACTTGTTTTTTTTCTTTTGTTTTTTGTTTGCTTGTTTGTAACGAATAGGCTCCGGAACTACTGGACCGATTTGAAAAATTATTTCACTGTTGGGAAGCTACACTCTTTGCGGTGAACATAGGCTATATTTTAGTCCCGTATTCCCACTGGAACGGGAACTACGTGGGTGAAACCGCGTTACGTCCGCTAGTCTTATATATAAAAATGAATCGCAAAATGTGTTGGTAAGCGCATAACTTCAGAACGGGTGGACCGATTTCACTAATTCTTTTTTTGTTGTGTAAGGTATTGTCAGGAGAAGGTTCTTATGGAAGAAAAAAAATGTATTCTTACGGGGACGGGAACTACGCGGGTGAAACCGCGTGGCGTCCTCTAGTGTATAATAAAACTAAGTGATTTAGATGCCGTTTTCACAAATTGTGTCAATGAGTGTATCAAATGACTGCATGCCCTCCTCCCAGATTTCATTGGAGAGTATAATCTCCCTAATATAATAAGAGCTGTGCAAACCGGTAACCGGTTTGTAATTGAACATTTAACAAGAATCGTTTGGCGACAATACCTACTACTGTAACCGGTATTAATGTTTTATTCGATAAAAAAAGCAAAGTTTTGGTATCGAATAAAACACTAATCTTAAAGCAAGTTCAAGCAAATAAGATGAGTAAAGGTACCGGTCAATGTCGTTTACATAGATCTCGAACAAGAGAGGTGCAATTATGGTCCCCTGGTGCACGCCCCAAGATATCGATACCAATTAGATCTATATCTATGTGACCTAAGGGCTGGCAGTTATTTCTCCTAACGAATAGGCATCGCCGTTCAAAGGGGGAATGCTGCCAGTCTTTTAGGCACAATGCCACGGGGGCCCTATTTAGATTTAAGTAGTTTAGTTTTATTCATATTGTTAACAGTTATTATGCTTTATTGTAACATTTGTCTCAATGAATAAAGATAATTCTTTCTAATTCATTTTAATTGTTATTAGTCACTGGCTGAGATCTATTTTGAATGTTAAAAGAGAACCATCTTTGAAGTTATCCACGACTTCCTAGCTTGACCAGCTTTTCAATTAGGATATGATGACCTTATCTATCAAAAGCTTAGCTGTAATCCGTATAATCGAATAGTACCAGTTTGCAATCATTCTTTCACACTATTTTCAAATTTAGGTATGAAAATAAAAAAGACTAATAAAAAATAAAACAATATAAATTAAATATATTTTAAATAATCATTGTTTGTTTTAGAATTGGACAGGGTCGTGGAAGTTGAGTTGACGGTTGCGGCGCGGCAGAGGTACATGAATGGTGTAATTGACAAAGGGGATTCCCCTATACAACAATTCTATGCTGGTTCAACGATTTTCATTACTGGAGGCGGCGGTTTTCTTGGAAAGCAGTTGATTGAAAAACTACTAAGGTATGATGACTATTCGGTGTAATTTTATGCAAAGTATCTTTAAGGCAATGCCGTGTGTCATACTCTAGTTCGAATGACGTTTCCTCGATGGTCGTTACCTCGATGTCTCTAGCTCGATTGTACACTTCACCGATGGGTCGTTTCACCAAAAGGTCAATACCTCGAAGGATCAATTCGTCGATGGGTCTTTTCTTCGATAGTTCATTTGATCGAAGGGTCGTTACCTCGAAATATACACAACAAAATTATGAGACTTTTCCATTCCAAAATACGATATACCAAATCAGAATGACCGATCTAAAGCAGCCCGCATCCAGCGCTTTAAAAAAAGGGGCACTGCCCACCCCGACTCGAATATTTTTTTTATAACCACACATACAAGGATTTGGAACTTCAGGATTGGAGCAGACAATCCTTGTATGAGTGGTTATAAACAAAAATACGAGGTAACGACCCTTCGATCAAATGTACTATTGAAGAAAAGACCCATCGACGAATTGATCCTTCGAGGTATTGACCTTTCGGTGAAACGACCCAAGAGACATCGAGGTAACGACCATCGAGGAAACGTCATTCGAACTAGAGTATGACACTCGGAAATGCCCGTATGTTAACGATAACTACGTTCAGCTACACTATGACTGTTCCTAAATGTTTGAACACTTTTTGACAATTCACGGCTATAAATAATTGGCTATAATAAAGATTTATTCCGTTGGATTATATCGGACAATAGTTACTACTAGATAATGCTCGTAGCTCCGTTGAGGTTAGCCACCTCCACCTGTGTGGTAGAGTCACAAAAATTTTGACAAACCTAAATATTTTTCTTTTTAATTTCATTGGGAATATTTTTTTTTTATTTTTTTTTTTTTTTCGATACCCATTTCCCAGAAGAACCGACGGGCGATGGAGCAAACTAGTTCTAGAGTGGAGACCGCGTCTCGGCAAACGTGGGGTAGGACGTCCACCCGCTAGATGGACCGACGACCTGGTAAAGGTCGCAGGCTGGGACTGGATGCGTAAGGCGCAGGACCGTGGATTGTGGCGTAAATTAGGAGAGGCCTACGTCTTTTCATTGATTGATTTGATTTCCCAGAGGAACTTGTTCTCCGAATAAAGAAGTACCTATGTATCTTTTACCTATCCCAAGCTCTTCACTAGTTTTGGCGTAAAGGGTATCAGAAAGAGTTACATTGTATTTACTTAATAGGGATTTACATACTTATTTAATTTACAGGGCGTGTGATGTAAAGAAAATATACATACTATTGAGATCCAAAAAAGGCAAAACTATGCAAGAGAGATTAGAGATGATGATAGAGGATCCAGTAAGTACCTTGTACTGATTATTTATTTATAACTAGATGACGCTCGCGGCTTCGCCCGCGTGAAATTCGGTACCCGTTCCCGCTTTCCGTGGGAACATTTTCCCGAGATAGAAAGCCTATGTGTTATTCCAGACTATAAACTATCTCTGTACCAAATTTTAGCCAAATCCGTTCAGCCTTTAGGTGATGTCACGAATTTAGGAATAGACAACCAATATAATTATATTATGTATTGAGGGAGATCAGCAATAAAATAAGTTACTGAGAATGTTGATTAATCACTGTATTAAATAATCACTGTTTTTTTCAAAATTTAGGTCTCTACAGTATCGCGACAGTACAACGTGTGTTAGATACAATAGTTTTCATTTGTTTATATTAGGAGCTCAAACATGGAGCGCAAGTAAACAATCGTAAATATCATATTTTATGTCCCCACAAGCCCTTAGGGCGTGATTACGTAACAAACATCCCAACATCTAAACATCCAAACATCTTAACAAACTTTCACATTTATATGTTACATAAAAATATTTAAATGTTACATTTCCTTACCTCCTCCTAATCCTTACCTCCTAAAAAAATACAAAAAAAAAAAAAAAAAAAAATGCAGTTACGTAGAAGTATATTCCGATTTAAGTCCACCGTCATACTTTGGAGAGAATCTTTGACAAAAGGGATTATAGCAGCAAGCAATTCAAAATACCAGCCAAATGCGAGTGGAACTCGCGCACAGGGGTTTCTACCAAAAATCAGAAAAAAATACGTTTTTTGTATCGGAGCCTCCCTCAATTCCCCCTCTTTTTTTCGATTTTAGTATTTGTGTTATAGCGGCAACAGAAATACACCGGTTTTCGTTTAAGATCAGAGTACGTCAACTCTATAGGGTCCCATAGGCAGAACATTAATAATATTGTGTAGCATTATCCTGTTTGTATTTATGTATACCTATATATTTATATTAATATCTAGTTAATAATGTATTTTTTATCTTATACATGATGTAGATATATATTTCATCTTTATAATATGATACATATATATGTACCTTAGTACTTAGTAACTGTAAGTTCTCAATATTGATTTTTTTTTATGAAACTTGTAATTTGTACCATTTTATACTTTTAACTTTCGTCAGTATACTTTAAGCACCTACTTTAACTTATCTCTGCATCACCCAAAGGTTGACTGGTAGAAAATGCCTTTGGCATTAAGTCCGCCTTTGTACAAATGGATTTGTGGAGAAAGTTTAGATAAATAAATAAAATACATCATCTGTAAAAAATCAGTTCTCTACCTATCACGGTTCCTGAGATACAGCCTCGTGACCGACAGACAGACAGACAGACAGAGAAGTCTCATCAATAGGGTCCTGTTTTTACCCTTTAGGTACGGAACCCTAAAAATCGTTTCTCTGTCGAACGATAGAAACTTTGTTACATTCTACCAAAGATAATATAATAGTATTACATACAGATCGGCAACTCCCTGCCTCCCACCGAGTAAGCTTCCCCAACCCCCCACCAAAATTTAAGTGTCGTTTGCCGTGTCAGTACTTGAGAGAGTGTCACTACGGTGCATTACGTATTACCAGAGTTTAATAATTACTACCTACGTTCTTTGTGCTATTGCTTTGGTTTAATTTGTGCTTAGCCGAGGGTAGACTTGAAAAAAAAGTACCTACATACATGAGATTGCGTTCTGTTCCTTATTATTTTGTTTCCATAGCTAGTGTCCCTAGTATACTCACACACACATTCAAGCTTGATTCAAGCATTCACATTACGTGTATATTAGTATGGGTGAAAACGAACATTTTTGTATGGAGTTTCCACCCCGTGTTTCTACATATGTGTTTCCCTCCGATGACAACCCCAGATTGATTTTTCAACGGATTTACCTTTGCAAGGTTTTGGAGTAGTGGGGGTAAGATTATTTTTGAAAAGCAATTAGTATGCTAACTGATCATAAATTTTTAAATATGGAAAAAGAATTGGTTTCAAGCAGGATTCGAACCTGCGTCTTCGGCGATCCGTGCCGACGCGTTATCCACCCGCCACCGAAACCTACTCGGAACCAACCAAATTTTCCACCTTATTATACGTCTTGGGGCGACGTAGGCACCACCTACCGGTACTTTTTAGAAAGTTACATGGCACGAATGTATAGAATTGCACCTATATTCATTCGATTTATGATAAAACCAGCCCGAACATTAAGATTATTTTTGAAAAGCAATTAGTATGCTAACTGATCATAAATTTTTAAATATGGAAAAAGATTTAAAAATTTATGATTAGTGGGGTAAGTTCTGCATCGTACACTTAGAGGCCAAAAAGTGCTCCACTCACTTCAAAAAGTGCTCCACTTATTCCAAAACCCTGCCTACTTAGATGCCGTGCACTCTTAGACCATATATCACGGGACTAGCCTTTGCGAACCACCGCATACAAAAATATTCTGCCAGTTTTCATACAAGTGAAGGGGGAAACACAAAGACATATAAAATTTCATTGCATTTAAAAATGTATTAATCGACAAACGCGTAATGGCTGTTGTGTGTTAATTTTTATTGTACAGTCAACTACAATGAAATGTACTAGTTTAATCATATATAATGATGTACTGATGTACAGTGCTTTTATAAAGCCAAAAGACCAAATGGTCATGTGCAATGGCAGAAAACAATGCTTAAGTAAGGCGCATCCTGTGGTTAGATGATCTAAGCGTGCACTATACAATCAATAACAGCTTTTTAGGTTTCCGTAGCCAAATGGCAAAAAGCGGAACCCTGTGTGTCCGCCTGTCCATCCATATGTCACAGGCACTTTTCTCCGAAACTCTAAGGCCTATGCTGTTGAAACTTGGTAAGTAGATGTATTTTGTGAACCGCATTAAGATTTTCATTTATAACTAAAAAAGCAGTAAATTTTGGGGGTCCCCATACTCAGAACTGAAACTCAAATTTTTTTTTCATCAAACCCATACGTGGTCTTTAAAATGCTGTTGAGGTTCCTCTCATCGTTTTTTTCTAAAGTGAATAGTTTGCGCAAGAGACTCTTCCAAAGTGGAAAAATGTGCCCCCCCCCCCCTCTCACTTCTAAACTAAGAGAATAATAAATCTAAAAAAAGATATGATATATTGCTATAAAAACTTCTAACGAAAATTGGTTTAAACGAGTCGTAGTTTTTTTTAATACGTCATAAACCACAATTTGTGCCTAGAAAAATCACTACCACTACGAACGTGTTACAATATCAATCAAAGTTACAACGAACTACGAGAACTTTTATAGTATGTTACTTGCTGCTACGGAACCCTTCATGGGCGAGTCCAACTCGCACTTGGCCGGCTTTTTGTCTTTCCAGGTGTATAACATCTTACGCCACAAGAAACCAGGCTTCGCTAGTCGTCTAGAGGCTGTTGAAGGAGACGTATCAGAGCTTTCCCTTGGACTCAGCAGGACAGACTATTCCAAAGTCACGAGTGAGGTAAGAATGGTTATACCTTCTACTTTTCGATTTCGAAGCATGCGTGACAGATAAGTTACACTTAGGCTGAGCGCAGATTGTAGTCACGACAGTTTTAAGACAGACTTTCCTTACATAGACAAGTCTGTTATAAAATTAAAACGAAACTGTTCTATCTACGACACGTCGCACACCTCAGACAAAACTGTTTTGTCTACGAAGAGAGGGGGCCCACCTCTAGACAGTTTCGTCTATGATGTGTGCGCCCGCATGCATATAAAAGGGAAGCCGACAATCATTAGTCGGACTTGTCGCCTTGTAGGTAAAGACAGCTTTGTCTAAGAAACGTTTTGTTCAAAGTGTGCGCCTCTTTATTTATCTCGTAAAGAAATAGTCTGTCTTAAGTCTGTCGTGACTACAATCTGCGTTCAGCCTTACAGTAAAAGCAAATGGGGTCCCTTTTTACGTCAGGGAAAATTCTACATGGATGCTATGCCGAACTCCTACCGACTAAAAAACTTCACGTAACGCCCAACGGCCAACGGTTAGAAGCCCCGGGTAAGCCCTCGGAAGGATACCCCAGGACTAAGCAAATAGGGTTACATACTAATCTATACTCACATAATTATACTCGTAATAAAATGATAGAAAAGTCAAAACTGTGCATAAAAAAATTACTCGCTCGGTGTTCTACGTAAGATTCCGAAGCCGAAAATATAGTTACAATAATAGTTTTCGATACAAGTGTGGGATTTCTGTTATTACAACGAGTTACGACAGGTGTTGACCCGAGCCGAAGGCGAGGGTAGACAGTCGGAACGAGTTTAAATAACAGTCCTACACGTTGTATTGAACAACTATTTTTAATACAGTTGCGAAAATTTAGACAGTCGGAACGAGTTTAAATAACAGTCCCACACGTTGTATTGAACAACTATTTTTAATACAGTTGCGAAAAAGTTAAGCAATTTTATAAAATAATAAAAACACAACAAACCTGAATATCCAAAATGGCGCCAACCGTAAAAGAATATATACCTTCCTAAGCAGAGACTATGGCAGTGCACTTCATACAGCCAACTTTTTTTATTTTTATAAATTTAATTTGGCCGATACTTATACTAATTTATGCTTAAATTTTAATTAAAATTACTTTTAATCTAATATTGAAACAAGTTAGTATCTTTTTTTAGAAATATTTGCATGAATAGACATTATTTTGACAATTGGGTAAGAAAACGCACGAGTGCGGGAATGGGAAAGAAAAAAGCACGAGTGTGTAATAGCCCACATCCCGAACGCTATACGTCCCTGTAATACGTCACTTTTTGAGCAACTGTAATAAAAATTTTTTTGCCTGTTTGCTTTGCTTTTTCCAGAATGATCTCGAAAAGTACTCAATAGATTAATAAATTTTTGAACAAATATTAACTAGAGGTAGGGTCTTCAAATAGGCTATATGTTATCACGTATACATATCCTAGGAGCTAAGCAGAGAGCAATGAAATTTGTAAGCCGGGGTGTATTGATTTAACTAAAACGTTGCAAGAATATTACAGGCATTACAACATAATTTCTACGCGTACGAAGCCGCGGGCAACAGCTAGTATTTGTATATTTATTTAGAAAGTTACGTTACCAGATTACTGTCATTGCATTTGAAGAATAAATAATAGAAATTAAGATCAAGATAGAAGTCCAAATAAAGCACACACATAATATAACAACAAAGCATCACGGTAATAGTAAATTATTCCTGGGAATATCATTACCCTGGGCTCCCAATCCCAGCCGTAGATGATAGGGAACGTGTTGATTTTTAGTCGGTAAAGTCCATAGCATCAATGACGGATTGCCCACACGTAAAAAAAGGGAATTATGGGTCCTAAATGAGTCATAATAATGATGAACCGACGATCTGAAGAAGGTCGTGGAGAGTGACTGGATGCGGAAGGCGCAGGACCGTGTGTTGTAGCGAAATTTGGGCGAGGACTTCGTTCAATAGTGGACTGCCATTGGCTGATTTGATTTTGATCAATAAATAAATAAATATTTGTGGACATTCTCATACAACATCATCTAGCCCAAATTAAGCTAATATAAGCTTGTGCTATAGGATCTAGATGACTGATATAAGTGGTCAAATCCGGAAATGGTCATATCTAGAAGAAGACAAAACAGGAAATGGGCATAAACTACCAAAATGCAACAAAACAAAAAAATTAAATAACAAAACAACAAACACAAAACAATAAATAAGAAACAGGCAAAAAAATAAAAAAATAAAATATAAATAAATAAAATAATAAAAGGGTCTGAACCACGCCGTGGATATTATGTTACGAGGTTCATAATAATAAACTACTATCAATGTTACTTTTAATCCGTTTGATATTGTGATGAATACGGTTTTATTTTTCAGTATATGAAACTGTATATGGGGTCCCAATGCGCATAAGTTCTTCAAGAATTTAAAAAATGTGCTTGGTAGAGTCGACTAGTGACCCATGGGCTGGCAGGTATTTTTCCCAGCGTATAGGAATCGCTATTCAAAGGGGGAATGCTGCCAGTCTTTTGGGCACAATACCACGGGGCCTTAGTTAGGTTTAGATTAAATAGTAATAACGTAAATATATAGGTACCTATTTATAATGTATTTCAATAGCTTTGCGCAAAAATATAAACAAACACATTTGATCCTTACCGTTACTTGCAATTGAATATTTACCCTGATTATATTCCAGTATCTGGATACTGGAATATAATCACGGTAAATATTCATAGAGTCATACAGTGTTTTTACAATCATTTCGACACCAAATAACTTCTATATGACAGTTTATTTTCATTTAAAATACCTTCTCAGGATAGTAAAAATTTAATGATTTGTCATCTATATTTTTCTACTCATCTGTCTTAGACAGCGATTGTCAAAACATGACATGTTTACATTATTGCCAGATCGGGCAGGATTGGACTATAATAATTATGTTTCACTGTAATTTTTAACAACGAATGTGCCTTTTAAAACGTTTGATAATGTGATGAATATGGTTTTTTTATAGACAAACATCGTCATCCACATGGCGGCTACGATCAGGTTCGACGGACCATTACGAGATGCAACTTTGACCAACGTTCGAGGAACCAGGGAATGTGTGGCTCTAGTAAAAGCATGTCAGAAGCTGAAGTAAGTATTTGTGAGGCTCAAGAAGTTTTTTTTTTGTTTTACGTGAGGGAAAATCCTCATGAATTTTATGCCGGACTCCTACCGACTAAAAAACCTCATGTGTACTGCGGTTGGGAGCCTGGGCTAAGTCTTTGGAAGGATACCCTAGGACTCCCAACAGACCTACGGCTACCGCTGCGGCCTTACCTAGGGAGGTTAAGGGTGAGGTTCGAGAGCTATTCCGCGTCTCTGGGGGGTTTTTCAGGTGTTATGCCGCTTCATCCATCATATCACGCTGTCATCTAGGAAAGCTCAAGAGGGTAGACCCCGTGTGGCGACCGGACACGGTATGGCAACGGGAAAGCGTACAAAATTTCGACACCCCAATATTTATCCCTAGGGTGTCGTAAGAGGCAATTAAGGGAATACCTTTGTTTGTTTGGGTAGTAAAATTTTGGCAAAGCTTTTCGGTCAAACAGCAGGCTCCCGACATTTTCACTTATTGCCGACAAGGGTAAATCTACCTACAACCTTTTATAATCCTAATCGAAATCCCGACAGCTAAGACAGGTGTTTTTTTTGTGGATATTGTCACACAACGTTATCTAGCCCAAATTAAGCTAATATAAGCTTGTACCATGGGATCTTGACGACTGATATACATAGTTATATATTTCTAAATACATACGTCTTAAAATATAAAACAAAGACGGGTTTGTTACAACATTTATAACTCAAGAGGGGCCGTACCGATTTGGCTGAAAATTGGTGGGGAGGTAGCTTAGAACCAGGAGACGGACATAGGATACTTTTATCCCGTTTGACATCGCTTTTTTTCACTTTTTTTGTCGATTCACTATTCTGCTGGCGACGTACAGACGAATTTGAGAATGCATGTTCAATCCGAAACGAAATTGCTTTGCACTGAGAATTGACGCCATCTCTCGGATAACATTGGAAGTCAAGTATCTAGCGTTGACGATTTTTTTAATACCTCATACAGGAACGCGATTAATTGTCAAAATAGTAAATCATTAATCTTTTGAGTAATGTAAATATGCCGTATAGTACATTTTTTGTGATTCTAAGGTGTCTATGCAATATTATATTCGAGTAAAGTTGCGCCATCTAGTGGAGTTTTGTGAATTTGGACTCAAATGTGCATGTGATTATAGATCTTAAGGGGCTCATGCAATATTGGAGGTGACTGTACCTACACCGGTAGTCCACGTCCTATGCATGAATATGCGCAATTTCTACAATAATGCGACGGGAAACATCTATCGTTAACGAAATTATTCTGACGGGAGTAAATGCGAAGGGAACGGGTGATTTACTCTCTTATGTGACGCATACGAAGTTGCGCGGGTCAGCTAGTTATATAGATATATTACACTCAGACACAGAATAAATCAATGTGCTCATCACACAAAGAGTTTTGTCCTGGGTGGGAATCAAACAGTCAGGTACACTAACTACTGAACGATGAGCCCAGACAAGACATTCACGGAATACATTCTTTGCAGTCACGATAGGTTTCATAATACAAGCTTTTATTAGCTTAGTTTGGGCTGAATCTCGTTCTGTGAGAATGCCAATAATACCACAGGGTGGAAACTCCATACAAAAATGTTCATTTCACCCACACTAATATAGACGTAATGTGAATGCTTGAATCAAGCTTCAATGTGTGTGTGAGTATTTTAGGGTCACTAGCTATGGAAACAAAATAATAAGGAACAGAACGCAATCTCATGTATGTAGGTACTTTTTTTTTCAAACCTTCCTTCGGCTAAGCACAAATTAAACCAAAGCAATAGCACAAAGTACGTAGGTAGTAATACGTAATGCAACGCAGTGACACTCTCTCAAGTACTGACACGGGAATCGACACATGAATTTTGGTGGGGGGATGGGGAAGCTTACTCAGGTGGGATTATATTATCTTTGATAATACTTAAAAATTACAAACATACATTTGATCACGCTCTTATGCCCACATTTCACCTTCTTAGATTTTATCCCACGTAATAGGTGGTGAGCCGTATTGCCGTGTTGAGTTGGACTGGCGCAGGTTGTGACTGCCTGCTGTTGAAATTGTTCAAGCGATCCATAAAGGCCTTCAACTTGGTTTAAAGACTGCCATTTCACTGGCAACCGGAAGCAACGGCTTAACGTGCTTTCCGTAGTACGGAAACGCTCGCAAGTAAATGTCACAAAGTGGTCACGTGGTGGTCATCCATCTATAACCGGCCACAGTATAGTTTAAGGACTATAGTGATCGTTTACAGAACACTGAGTCCGCGGTGCCACAAGCGCTTAACTTAAAAATTAATTTAAGGTATACAAAACTTTGACAGCTATTTTTGTAAATCTTATTTCATATTTCAGGTGCTTCATACACGTGTCAACAGCATTCAGTCATGCAACCAAGAGTCGAATAGACACTCAACTAAAGGAACGGTTTTACCCAAGTCCTACAGACCCCGATGAGCTCATTAAGATGGCTGAAGATATGACATCAACGAGAATCGTTGATATTACTCCAGAGTAAGTCTATAGTATTAGATTATTCTGAGGTACCTGTAATTTATATAATTTCAATTTTGCCATCTTGCACCTTTTTTTTTTTAACGTGAGGGAAAATCCTTGTAGGATGCTATGCCGGACTCTTACCGACTAAAAAACCTCACGTAACGCCCAACAGCCTATGGTTGAGAGCCCCGGGTAAGCCCTCAGGAAGGATGTCCCGTGACTCCCAACAGACCTACGGCCGCCGCTGCGGCCTCGCCCAGGGGGTGGTTCGGGTGCAATCCCGCGTGTATGGGGGGTTTCGGGTGTGCCCCCGCTTCTAAGGGGGGGCGTGCGTGAGTTGCTCACGTCACGCTGCCGTCATGGGCCTGCTTCTGTAAGGACGGTGAGCGGCCCTCTCACCGTCCCCAGACCCCCGGTCATGGAGGCCGATAGTCCTCGGCGAAGACACGTCGGCGGCGCCCAGGGCGCCGACTGCGGAACTCGGGTGGGAGAGTTCTCTCCCGCACCCGGCCCGCCGCCTCCTTCACGAGCATGACCTGCTCGCAGAAAGAGGCGGCGCAGTCCCACTTACTCCCGCTGGAGAGCATGGCTCGCACCATGGCCTCGAGCGAGCCATCTTGCACCTTTGCCTCTGAGGGCAGCTTTTTGGACGACGTTTCTTTTTTTACGTACATGTATTAATTGCAAAATGTAACAATGACTTTCAACATAAACTAGCTGATGCCCGCAGCTTCGCCCGCGTAAAATTTGTTCCCGTTCCTGCGTCACTTATTCCCGGGAAAAAAAGTAGCCCATGTGTTATTCCAGACTATAATGTATCCCTGTACCAAATTTCAGCCAGATCCGTTTAGCCGTTCGAGCGTGAAAGAGTAACAAACATCCACACTCACAAACTTCGCATTTATAATATTAGTAAGATAAGAATACTTATAGTTACCATACGCTTTATAGAAAAGAAAATGAACTAAGGATAATCTATACGAATATTATAAAGAGGAAAGATTTGTTTTTTTTTGTTTGTTTGTTTGTAACGAATAGGCTCCAGAACTACTGGACCGATTTGAAAAATTGTCATACTGTTGGAAAGCTACACTCTTTGCGGTGAACATAGGCTATATTTTATTCCCGTATTCCGACGGGAACGGGAACTACGCGGGTGAAACCGCGTGACGTCCGCTAGTAATATTATAAAGATGAAAGATTTGTTTTTTTTTTCGTTTGTTTGTTTGTAACGAATATGCTCCAGAACTACTGGACCGATTTGAAAAATTCTTTCACTGTTGGAAAGCTACACTCTTTGCGGTGAACATAGGCTATATTTTATTCCCGTATTCCCACGGGAACGGGAACTACGCGGATGAAACTGCGTGACGTCCGCTAGAATAATTATATTGAACAAAAAAAAATTAAATGGAAGAAAATTTCGTTGAGTTTATGTTTTAACGACAGATAATAGATTATCTTGAAGCGCTCGTGGCCCCGCGGACTCAGTGTTCTGTAAACGATCACTGCAGTAAGCAACATTTACTATGGCCGGATATGGATGGGTGACCACCACGTGGACCACTTTGTGACATTTATCTACGAGCGTTTCCGTGCTTCGGAAGGCACGATAAGCCGTTGGTCCCGGTTGTCAGTAAAATGACAGTCGTTAAGCCAAGTTGAAGGCCTTATGGGCGGCTTGAAAAATTTCAACTGTGGGTCGTCACAACCTGCGCCCGGGTCGGCAGCGCGTGTGTAGCGCCTTTGGTGTTGCAAACGTCTATAGGCTACGGTAACCAACCTTCCGGTGGGCCGTAAGCTTGTCTGTCACCTAAGTAGTATAAAAAAAAAATCTCCAGTAAAATAATTTGTGTCACCCAATGTAAATTATTAATTTCTACTTATTCTTTTTTCCTAGGTTGACCAGCGACTGGCCCAATACCTATACATTCACTAAAGCGGTAGCTGAGGAAGTTATTAGACTACAAGCAAAAGATTTGCCAACCTGCATCTTAAGGCCACCAGTTGGTAAGATATTTTAATGGTTCCGTAGCCAAAGGGCAAATACATACGGTCACGCCTTTATCCCCGAAGAGGTAGGCAGAGGCATATTATATGCCCACATTTCACCTTTTTGTATAATTTGTCCCACGTACACGTACACGTAGGTGGTGAGCCGTATTGCCGTGTTTAAATGGACAGGCGCAGGTTGTGACTGCCTGCTGTTGAAACAAAGTCTTCAACTTGACTTATTTTAACGACTGCTATTTTACTGGCAACCGGGACCAACGGGCTTAACGTGCCTTCTGAAGCACGGAAACGCTCAAATAAATGTCACAACGTGATCACACGGATGGTCACCCATCCATGGACCGGCCATAGTGAAAGTTGCTTACTGCAGTGATCGTTTACAGAACACTGAGTCCGCGGGGCCACGAGCGCTTCTATAAAGGGCAAATACTGTACCCTATTATATAGTGAGTATCCCGGTCTGTCACCAAGCTGTAAAATAAAAATTAAATCCATTATTCCCTAAAAAGCGGGATGACACCCGAAAAGGCCTCAAAGACGCAAGGCGAGGCCGCAGTGGTAGCCGTAGGTCTGTTGGGAGTCCTGGGACATCCTTCCGAGGGCTTACCCGGGGCTCTCAACCATAGGCTGTTGGGTGTTACGTGAGGTTTTTTAGTCGGTAAGAGTCCGGCATAGCATCCTACGAGGATTTTCCCTCACATCAAAAAAAAATAAGGAGTCTTATAGCAACCATGAAGGATTTTCCCTCACGTTAAAAAGAAAAAAGTTGTACCTACTTAATAATTTAATTATATAGGTACTTATTCAAAATAAAAAAAAAATTATAGGTATTTTTCTTCAATAAATTGGCATTGTTTTTCTTTCGCGTTGATAAAAATGGAAGTCATAAAATGCATTCATCTTAAAATTTGGGGCTCATTCTTCGATCAATTTACACATTATGTATAAATAATATAAAATGAATCGCAAAATGTGTTGGTAAGCGCATAAGTTCAGAACGGGTGGACCGATTTCACTAATTCTTTTTTTGTTGTGTAAGGTATTGTCAGGAGAAGGTTCTTATGGAAGAAAAAATATTGTATTCCCACGGGAACGGGAACTACGCGGGTGAAACCACGTGACGTACTCTAGTAATTAATATACTTAGTCTTTCTTTTTTGCTTACAGTGGTGCCAGCATACTATGAACCATCTCCTGGTTGGTCAGATCAGAGTGTCATGTACGGCCCTTCTGGTGTAAGTATACATACATACATATAGTCACGTCTTTGTCCTCAAAGGGGTAGGCAAAGGCATAGTATACGCCCACATTGCACCTTATAGTTTTATGTCTCAGGTAAGGTGGTGAGTCTAATGTCGTGTTGAAATAGACAGGCGCAGGTTGTGACAACTCATAGTTGACAATTTTCAAGCCACAGACAACCGGGTTTCAATGGATAGTTTTATGAAAGTGTTCCCTTAGTCAGCCATTTTGTGCTCTTACCGGGCAAAAGGCTTAACGTGCCTTCCGAAGCATGGAAATGCTCGCAAATCGAAACTTCTTCCGAAGACTAGCCACAGCCAAAGTTGCTTACTGTAGTGATCGTTTACAGAACACTGAATCCGAATGGCGACGAGCTCCCTTTCGTAATTCACAGTTCTTTATTTGCCCTAAATGGTATGATACATAATGTGTTACATAACTTACTTAGAATTAATAGAATTTTCGCTTAGGTTGTGGAATGATCTCCCTGCTTCGGTTTTCCCAAACGCCAATAGTATGGGGTTCTTCAAAAGAGGACTTAGAAGATTTTTATAGAGTCGTCAGCGCGATTGTGGCGCCTCTGGTGTTGCAAACGTCCATAGGCTGCGGTGACCACCGGTGCATCTGGTGGGGCCGTATGCTTTTCTGCCACTCTAGTGGTATAAAAAAATAATATTTATGTTAACAGAGCAACCCCAGTTAGCCATAATTAATAACATGCAAATTTTGTACAATTTAACTAAATAAGTACTAATCAATCTATACTAATATTATAAAGAGGAAAGATTTGTTTTTTTTTGTTTGTTTGTTTGTTTGTAACGAATAGGCTCCGGAACTACTAGGCTGATTTGAAAAATTCTTTCACCGTTGGAAAGCTACACTCTTTGCGGGTAACATGGGCTATATTTTATTCCCGTATTCCTACGGGAACGGGAACTACGCGGTTGAAACCGCGTGACGTCCGCTAGTGTTTTAATAAACTTATGACATAACTACTTGTTCTTTACAACATGTTTCATAATCAATAAATTTAACTCATTTATAAAACCAATTAAAAACATTTAAATTAAAATAAACCAATTCACTTATTCAAAAATTCGTCAATTGAATAATACACCTTATCCATTTACCACTCCCCTAAAGCCGAAATACATTGGTTTATCCTTAGCTTTGATAATTTTACATGTTATCGTTTAGACTGTTATTTTTTTTTGTTCATAATCTTGCCAGGTATACTGCACGGCATATAACTAGGCATGGTTTTGGAGTAGTGCACTTAGAGGCACAAAAAAGTGCTTCACTCACTCCAAAAGGTGCTCCGCTCAGTCCAAAAAGTGCTCCGCTCAATCCAAAACGTGCTCTGCTACCTCCAAAAAGTGCACCGCTCACTTCAAAAAGTACTACGGTCTCTCCAAAAAGTGCTACGCTCACTCCAAAAAGTACTACGGTCCCTCCAAAAAGTGCTACGCACACTCCAAAAAGTTCTCCGCTCACTCCAAAAAGTACTACGGTCCCTCCAAAAAGTTCTCCGCTCACTCCAAAAAGTACTACGGTCCCTCCAAAAAGTGCTCCACTCACTCCAAAAAGTGCTCCGCTCACTCCAAAAGTGCTCCGCTCCCTCCAAAAAGTGCTCCACTCACTCCAAAAAGTGCTCCGCTCACTCCAAAATCTGGCCAAGTTAGATGCCGTGCACTATAGATTACAATGTAACGGTTTTTACAAGTTAACGGTGACATACTTATACACAATTAATTGATAAAATTATTAATTACTAATTAAAATGTATGTGCATGAACAATGTGGCAATGCTATAAAATGGAAGACGGACTACATTGTCTAAATCTCGAGGATGCAATATTGAAGTGTAATAAATAAAATACGTTATTATGCACCCCGTTTTTTTTTCAATCAATCAATCAATCATCCGCCGTATTATCGTATTGATATGGATAGGCGCAGGTTGTGACTGCCGCTGTTGCATATTTTCAAGACACCCTTAAGCCACCCATAAAAGACTTCAACTTGACTTAACGACTGCCATTTTAATGGCAACCGAGACCAACGGCTTAGTCACATATTTCAGATCCTCATTGGAGTGGGTCTGGGAGTCCTCCACGTGTTTCCGGTTGAAACAGATAAAACTCTAAACATGGTGCCGGTGGATTATGTCAACAATTCAATCCTCGCTGCTGGATGGGACTCCTGTAAATTGAGAGACGACAACGAACTAGATAAAACTCCTATCTACACAATTAGCTCGACTAAACGTGGAATTGTATGGGGTGAGTAATAGATCAATCAAATCAGCCTATGGCAGTCCACTCCTGGATGTAGACCTCTCCCAATTTACGCCACAACACAAGGTTTTGCGCCTTTCGTATCCAGTCCCAGCCTACGACTTTTTCGAGTGTCAGATCGTCGGTCCACCTGGCGGGTGGGCGTCTTACGCTACGTTCGCCAAATCACAGTCTCCACTCCAGAACTCGCTTGCTCCATTGGCTGTCTGTTGTTCTGCTCATGTGGCCAGCCCACTGCCACTTTAAAGTGCTTATTCTGCGAGCTATGTCGACCACGTTAGTTCTTTGCCGGATAACCTCATTCCAACGTTGATCCCTCAGAGAAACTCCAAGCATAGCTCGTCCCATAGCTCGCCGCGCGACTTTAAGGGCGCGGACCAACAACACCGTAAGTGTCCACGTCTCGGCACCGTAAGTCGTAACGGGTAGAACGCACAGAGTAATAGATAGATACATAATAAGGGTAATATACAAACATATACAGTTTACACGTACCTATTATGAGATGCGTCTATATTGCTGCAATTGATGAAATAAAATAAAATGATAATAATCTTCATTCATGTAGATCATAAAGTTATGATTGAAAACCTACAAAGGTTCTACGCAACAGTATATTTGTGGGCGTAAAGCGCTGGTAGTTTAAGGGAATGGTGAAAACGGGACGACATTTGCTGCAGCAGTGACTGACAAGACTGTGGTTAGACGGAAGTTGACTCGCCGGATGGAAAGGCTCTGTACGCCATGTGATCGCCAAGATCTCGCTCTACTTACCATCCGGCACGATGCGGTGATTCACATCTAACCCAAAACCTTCTTAACCCAAAACCTAATGACAATTTTTAAGCACTTTCAATTGAAAGTAATGTCAGTTTTTACCCGACTGTGTGGCACAATGGAAGTAGGTACAATGTGTTTTAACATACTTTGTAGCTAATTTAATTATTATGTTTCAGATTTTCTGGCTTCAGTCTTACGAAGTGATGACTGTAGACGTATCGGTTCTCCATTAGCAGTCTGGTACTGCTATTTGTTTGAAGTGACCAACCCCCTCTTGTACTGGATCATGACCTGGGTTTTACACTACATACCCGCATACATTGCTGACGGAGTTTGCTCAATACTGCGCGTGAAAATCAAGGAAATTCCATCGTAAGTGTCAATGACATACGGCCATGCCGTCATCACCTCGCCAGCAAAAGAGACGAAGGCCGCCCAGCACTGCTGCTACCGGCCCGACCGTGCTGAGTAGCAGCAGCAGTACTAGGCGACGATTTTATAGGCGCCAATGCGACGTGAATGTGTGAAACGTCATCTGACTCATATTCAGGAACGGCAAAACATGAGACAAGTGACGTTTCGCCCATAAATTGTCGTCTATACATTTGCGTCATGTGGTCGAGAATTCTTGGACGGCAGGCGACCGCCTGCAACAAGGCATCAATGCCCTGGAGGCCCACTCCGTCAAAAGGTGGCTCAAAACGACCTCAACGCTTTTCTACCGGCCAGAAAGCAAAAAACATGGTGTGTTGCGACGTGGACGAGCAATAACACCGTGGGTCTAACAAGCCCCTCTATGAACTCCTCGAAACGGGATCAGCTATATAGATCCGTCCACATGGTTCGTTGTCTGCTGCCCATAACATATATATTAGGCAAGTTAATCCTTACTCAAGAATTCAGTTGCGTTTGACTCGGTGTGAATTGAATTGAATTGAACACGAAAAGTGCAAAAAGCAGCCATGTTTAGTTTTAGTTTCTGTTTTGGTTTGAATTTGAATTTTATGAAGTTCAGTCTCATATTTTTGGCCCCTCTCTATAAAATAGAGTGCAGAGGGGCTTATGTCGAGACTCTTTGTCTTTAGTCTGTGACTCTGTTGCATTAAACTACGTGACTAGGTCATTTGGATCATCTGTTCAAAGTTTGAACTTTCACAATAAACGTGTTAGAGAGGCGCAGTCTGGTGAGAACGATCTCACGGCTTTCTTGTTTTTCATAAGCACAACATCGATATTCAAATTTAACGATACTCATTATTCTTTCTATTTCAGATTCAAAAAAATGTACGAAAAAGTATATAAAATGTCCAAAATGTTCTGTAGTTTCTTCAACAACAACTGGTTTTTTGATGATGAAAACCTCTGCGGTATGATCAGCCGAATGTCTGGAGTTGACCGGGATATTTTCAATTGCGATATTTATACTATTGACTATGGACAATTTGTTAAAGTTATGATTCTTGGTTTGAGAAAGTATGTAGTTAAAGATAGACTTGTAAACTCTGAGCAGGCTTATCGTAATCAAAAGTGGTTTTATATCTTGAATATTTTATTTCTATTCATGTATGTGTCTGTCATTTTTGTAACGTTTTATATGTGTTACCGTGGTATTGAATATATTTTTAATTAATGGTTAGTGCTGTTTTTCTTTGAATTATTAATCACACCCTCTAGTTGAGGCCACAGTGGTGGCCGTAAGGAACTCTGGAGCATCCTTCCGAATTTTACGAATTTCACTTGGTGGAACTTGGTGCACATATTGAAAACGATACTTGTTCTGTTTCACAATATTTATTATTATAAACCTGACCGGTTTCGCTTCACAGCATTTTCAAAGGTTCTAGATGGAAGGACAAGGTAGTACCATAAATTAGAGATAGTACAGATGGAAACCTACATACTAAATTCGCTGAGGCTACGCACATATAGACAACTCATTCACAGACACTACGCACACATAGACAACTCATTCACAGACTCGAGGTCAGGCGCTCCTCAACCGAATTTTCTATACTGATTTGAGCGCGAGTGTGTGTAGCAGAGGGTAGGTGTGAAATAAAAGTATATACATGAGTTTTCCATCTGTACTATCTCTAAAGGCTGCTTTCCAATTTGATTAGTGCGAGTGCAGGTGATTAGCCATTACTTGACTACTTTGAATGATTAGCATAAGTGTTTATTGAGAGTAGTGTCCAATTGTGTTTAGTTGCTGCCATAAGTTGAAGAGTAAGTTGTTGGACGACAGCAAGTATGGACGAACAAAATCATGTATTAGATACTCCTGCACACATTCATGGCATTTAATTATCTACAGTTGATTCTCAGAAATTTTCCCTAATCGTTCATCAAAATACAGAACAAGTTTTAAAAATATTCGTATAATATAATAAAAAGATTTACTAATATTTTGCAAATAATATTATTTGCAAAATATTAGTAAATCGTAATCGTAGGCTCGTGGCCCCGCGGACTCAGTGTTCTGTAAACGATCACTGCAGTAAGCAACTTTCACTATAGCCTGTCCATGGATGGGTGACCATCCATGTGATCACTTTGTGACATTTATTTTGAGCGTTTCCGTGCTTCGGAAGGCACGTTAAGCCGTTGGTCCCGGTTGCCAGTAAAATGGCAGTCGTTAAGCCAAGTTGAAGGCTTTATTTTCAACAGCAGGCAGTCACAACCTGCGCCTGTCAATTTAAACACGGCAATACGGCTCACAACGTATTACGTGGGACAAATTATATAAAGGTGAAATGTGGGTATATAATGTGCCTCTGCCTACCCCTTCGGGGATAAAGGCGTGATGATGAACCTGAACCTAATATTATTAAAATAAATAAATACCTACACCAACATTCTTAAAATATTATTATGCGAACATCCCTGCATCAAACTAAACAGTAGCTACTAAACGAGCATGTCCAGTCGTGTTTAGTTGCAGGTACAGTGCGAGTGACGAGGGGTGGTGGGGCGCGCGGGACCTGGCTACTCGCAAAAAAATAGAAAGCTCTTCTATTCATTTTACTTCGCTGGTTAGTAATCACCTGCACTTTTTGAAGCGTGTACAGTTACAGTGTATCGTTTACAGAACACTGAGTCCGCGGGGCTACGAGCCGCGGACTCAGTGTTCTGTAAACGATCACTGCAGTAAGCAACATTTACTATGGCCGGACATGGATGGGTGACCACCACGTGGACCACTTTGTGACATTTATTTACGAGCGTTTCCGTGCTTCGGAAGGCACGATAAGCCGTTGGTCCCGGTTGTCAGTAAAATGACAGTCGTTAAGACAAGTTGAAGGCCTTACGGGCGGCATGAAAAATTTCAACTGTGGGTCGTCACAACCTGCGCCCGGGTCGGCAGCGCGTGTGTAGCGCCTCTGGTGTTGCAAACGTCTGTAGGCTACGGTTACCAACCTTCCGGTGGGCCGTAAGCTTGTCTGCCACCTAAGTAGTATAAAAAAAAAAAAAACTAATCACTAGTGGGCCACACGTAATTAGTCCTAATCACTAAGCACCTGCATTAATCACCTGCACTTCACACTAATCAAAGTGGAAAGGGGGCTTAATTTATGGTAGTACTGTCTGTGTTTCGCTGTGATAGTTCGCTGTGAAGCGAAACTGGTCAGGTATATAATAATAAATATTGTGGAACAGTACAAGTGTCGTTTTCAATTCCTTCCGAAGACTTACCCGTGACACCCGGTCCTAGACAGTTTATAGATCATCATGTGATTTTAGCTGGTAGCAATCTGGCAAGGCATTCAAGAGGAATTTCTACACGTAAAACCGCCACAAACACCGCTCGGCACAAACGAGTACATACTCAGGCGCTCCCGCGCACGCTTAGGTTGTGGAATGATCTCCCTGCCTCGGTTTTCCCAAACGCCAGAAGGTTTTTACAGGGTCAGTAGCGCGAGTGTGGCGCCTCTGGTGTTGCAAACGTTCATAGGCTGCGGTGATCACCGGTCCTTCTCGTGGGCCGTACGCTTGTTTGCCACCTTAGTGGTATAAAAAAAACAAAGTATTTGAATTATTTGCACTGACTATAAATACATTATTGGTATTGATACTTTTGCAAATCAAAAATTTTAAGGCGAGGCCGCAGTGGTAGCCGTAGGTCTGTTGGAAGTCCTGGGACATCCTTCCTAGGGCTTACGCGGGGCCCCCGACCGTAGGCTGTTAGGCGTTACGTGAAGTTTCTTAGTCGGTAGGAGTCCGGCATAGCATCCATGAAGGATTTTCCCACACGTTAAACAAAAACAAAAAAAAATAATGAATCAAAGTTTATAAATCACATTAGGTATCATTAACCATCAACGATTGCAAAACTGTATTAAATTATAATTAGGTATAATACAGTTATAATCGATTTTTAACGCGCGGAATCCCACGGATGACATGACGGACTTGAACCGACTAATGAATGAACGGGAATGACAGGGAAATGAATGAATGAACGGGACCCCGTCGCCAAAGGGGTCCTGTCTTGCTACGGGTAAGAGTACAAAATGTCGCTACCCCAATGCATCCCAAGGGTGTCGTAAAAGGCGACTAAGGGAACACTTTCGCAAAAAGATCCATTGCGTAGAGAATTAAACTCGAAATGAAACCCGGTTTTTAGTAAAATGACAATCGTTAAGCCAAGTTGAAGGCCTTATGGGCGGCTTGAAAAACTCCGACTACGGGTCGCGGCAACCTGTCCATTTCAACACGGCAATAGGCTCACCCTCTATTACGTGGGACATAATACTATAAGGCGAAATGTGGGCATATACTATGCCTCTGCCTACCCTTCGGGGATAAAGTTGTGATTATATGTTGTAACGTTGTGCAACAACGTGTGCATAAATCCTGAAAGCCTTCAGCTTTTCAGTTGGCTCTCCGGCGGGGAATCGAACCCCGGTCTCCCGCGTGACAGGCGGGGATACTTACCACTATACTACCGAAGAAAAAGCTGAAGGCTTTCAGGAAAGGAGAAGAGATAAATGAGAGAGAATTAGAATTTACAATGATATTTTATTATAGATTAAAGATTCGGGGTCGTGGTTCGTAATCGGGCAGCAAAAGGCTTTGCGATTTCCGATAGTCCTTCAGAGTTCGACTTATCTTGTGGCTCCTGGATGGTGATGCAGTCCGCGAGGTAGCCGTGCCGTCCACAAATTCAGCTGGCACGGTGTTTTCAACACGCAGGGTGGATGGTTGTTTGTAGAACCCGAAGGGTGCGTCTTCACCTTCGTGGAACCCGAAGGGTGAATTTTTCCCAATCCGTAGGGTAGACGGTTCTCGTAGAACCCGAAGGGTGGACCCTGGAATGTTCCAGATGAGGGGTTAGCTGGAACCCTTTTTCTCGCCTCTTTCCTAAGACAGCCGACCCCTGCTAACCATTGCAGGAATCGGGAGTCTTACATTGTCTGCTTACAGTACTAATTTTACAGATATATTTTTCATACCCCTGTTAACTACCCCCCTATAACAGGGTTGACCAACAGCCGTTAATTTTCACTGTTTAAAATTTAGATTACATTATAAATGATTTAACTCACCCAATGATGGGGTACTTGACGTTTGCAGCTAAACAACTGTTCACTTAGGGAGAATTTCGCTCCCTATAAAAATTATAATAAGTTTTAAATTACTTTGATTAATTTCCGACGCACAGACACCTTCGCGACGAGTATAATTTAAATTTGTGAAAATGGTTTCTTAAACTTCGCGCGCAGTCCTATTTATAGCCTTGGACAGCGCCTCTGGCGGCAAATAGCGTCCCTACGTCTTACGTCACTCTGGTTACGTCAGTGCTGTGTTGATGTGACTAGTTGTCGGCAGATGGCGCTTTCATTTATTATCACTAATATTTCATTTTTAATTGACTAATTTTATTGATTTATGCACACGTTGTTGCACAACGTTACAATGTATGTATGTATGAACCTAGTAAGATCACCGTGGTCCCTGACTATCTGGTTTACCCCGCGAGCCCCGGAAAACTATCCCGGGCACCCGTAATACAGATGCCTATACTGTAATATCGAATACACCCTTCCGTGGAGTTCCTAGGAACGGTCGTTTCTGGAGACTTCCCTGCAGACTCTGACTACCATGAAGGTATCACTTCGGCGAGGGGGGCCACTCTTAATTATTTTTTTGATATTTTTTAAGTATTAATTGTTATTGCAGAAAAATGGCAGTCGTTAAGCCATGTAGGAATGGTACGGATCAAGCGTCTTTAGTTGTTGTTATATAATAAAAAAAAAATAAAAAAAAAGCCATGTAGGAGGCCTTTTAAGGCGGTTTGAAAAATTTTAATAGCGGGCAGTCACAACCTGCGCCTGTCCATATCAACTCGGCAATACGGCTCACGACCTATTACGTGGGACAAATTTGAAAAAGGTGAAATGTGGGCATATAATATGTTTATGCCTACCCCTTCGGGGATAAAGGCGTGACCATATGTGTTGTTATAGCGGAAACAGAAATTTGATAATTACGACTTTATAACGATTCTTGAGATAAAACCGAAATGGTTGGACAATCGGACTACGGAGGCAATGGGGGCTTGGCAGTCTCAGTGGATTTCGTTTTTACCTTTCGGGTACGGAGTCCTAAAAAAGCAACATGATGTCTGTGAGACTATAACTATAACAATAAAGGGTTTACTAATGTTTGCCATAATTTAAAATGCCATAATTTCATATGCCATACTGGTATTTGCCATAATTTTATTAGACATAACGCTTCAGTTGCCATAATCGTGAAATGACATAAAATTACTTTCACTAATTCCATTGGTCATAATCGATCAAGTGTCATAATAATTTAAATCCATAAATGTATTTGCCATAATTTTCGTTTTCAATAATGCCATTTTCCATAACGTTTATTCACCATAATATAAATAAAGATAATTTATACGACACAGATAATTTATTCACAATTAAACCTAAAACTAAACCTCATATGGCGTCTACTAACTAAGCACTTCTGGGTGGTTTAAAAAAAAAATAATTTCGACCTAACAATATTATGTTTTATTTTCATAATTATATCAAATTTTAATTATGTCAAGAGTCGATTATGTGATGTGTTACTTATGGAAACTAATTATTATGATATATGTTGTTATAGAAAGTCATTTTATGGCAAATAAAAGTTATGACTGTTGAGTTGTTAAGGCAAACGTTATTAGTATAAATGATAATAGTGCAAATAAATATTATGATCGGGGATGATTATGGCAAACAATATTAGTGCAAATGAATTTATGGGAAACGAGAGAAGACCACAATAAAGACCGTACCTCAAAAGGAAGAACCGGGTCTCTCTTTTTTTGTTTGACGTGAGGGAAAACCCTCATGGATGTTATGCCAGACTCCTACCGACTAACAAACCTCACGTTACGCCCAACAGCCTATGGTTGGGAGCCCCGGGTAAGCCCTCGGAAGGATGTCCCAGGACAGGAACGGGTCTCTTATCGTATCACTTTGATGTCCGTCTATCCAGACCCTTTAGCTCGAGAACGTGTGAAGGCAGTTGAAATGAAAGCCCTATTCTTAGAATGAAATGTCACCCATTCGAGAACCAGCCACGCTGAAAGTAGCTTACTGCAGTCATCGTTTACAGAACACTGAGTTCGCGGACCTATGAGTGCGTCAAGGAAGGTTTAAAAAGGAAATATAAATCCTCCTAATATTATAAACTAGATGATGCTAGCGGCTTCGCCCGCGTGAAATTCGGTACCCGTTCCCGCTTCCCGCGGGAACATTTTCCCGGGATAAATAGCATATGTGTTATTCCAGACTATACTCTATCTCTGTACCAAATTTCAGCTAGATCCCTTCAGCCGTTAGAGCGTGATTGAGTAACAAACATCCAAACATCTTCACAAACTTTCACATTTATAATATTAGTAGGATGTGAAATTTTGTGAAGATGTTTGGATGTTTGTTACTCAATCACGCTCTAACGGCTGAACGGATTGGGCTGAAATTTGGTACAGAGATAGCTTATAGTCTGGAATAACACATACACTTTCATCCCGGGGAAATGTTCCCATGGGAAGCGGAAACGAGTACCGAATTTCAATAACACATAGGCTACTTTTCATCCCGGCAAAATGATCCCACGGGAAGCGGGAACAAATACCGAAAATCACGCGGGCGAAACTGCGAGCGTCATTTAGTAATTACTATAAATTGTGCAAGTTAAATATCTATCTCATTATTAAATGTATATTAACGATTTGCAATTAATTTTGTTCAAT
Organism: Miltochrista miniata; assembly: GCA_933228765.1. Taxonomy (NCBI): domain Eukaryota; kingdom Metazoa; phylum Arthropoda; class Insecta; order Lepidoptera; family Erebidae; genus Miltochrista; species Miltochrista miniata. The sequence continues at coordinate 2,979,487 of OW121777.1, forward strand.
ATTTAAGCATGTCACAGAAAAGAAATGGCCTCAGTTTGCATTTATCTTGCAGACGTAATACAGTGTTCTGCTACAAATCCAAAGGTTTTGGAAGTGTCCGTGATTTTCGCGGTAAGTACTTAAAGCTCATAATTTTTTTATACCACTAAGGCTGGATTCGACCAAAATCGGAGAAAGACTATACTTGTTTTTTTTTTTTTTTTACATGAGGGAAAATCCTCATGGATGTTATGCCGGACTCCTACCGACTAAAAAATCTCACGTAACGCCCAACGCCCGCCTATGGTTGTGAGCCCCGGGTAAGCCCTCGGAAGGATGTCCCAGGACTCCCAACAGACCTACAGCTGCCTCTGCAGCCTCGCCCGGGGGTGGTTCGGGTGCTAACCCGCGTCTTTGGGGGGGTTTCGGGTGTGGTCCCGCTTCTAAGGGGGGGACGTGCGTGAGTTCCTCACGTCATGCTGCCGTCATGGGCCTGCTTCTGTAAGGACGGTGAGCAACCCTCTCACCGTCCTCAGACCCCCGGAGTAAGACTATACTGTAGAATAGCTCGTACTTATACTAATAGTAAAGTGAAAGTGAAGTCACTACCTACAACTAACAAGCACTATGTAACTATGGTAACCCATGTCCCATACTGAAGTACTCTATCCTGTAGGGTTACCATAGTTACGTTATGCTATTAATTATTGGTAAAATAGAAAGTCACTTTACTTATAGAAGAGGTATAAGTTATTCTGCAGTACAGTCTTACTCCGACTTTGGTCAAATCCAGCCTAAGTTGCCGTCCTGGGACATTCTTCTGAGGGCTTACCCGGGGCTCCCAACCATAGGCTGTTGGGCGTTACGTGAGGTTTTTAAGTCGGTAGGAGTCCGGCATAGCATCCATGAGGATTTTCCCTCACGTTAAACAAAAGCACTAAGTTGCCAGACAAGCATACGGTCCCATCTGATAGAAAGTGTGGTCACTGTTGCCTATAGACATTTGCAACACCAGAGGAGCTGCCGACTCTGTACGAATCGTCTAAGCTGTATATCTGTGTGTGTCACCATAACTGGGAAACGGATGAAGCATAAATTTTGATAGGGATTTTTCAAGTCAAACTTATTTCTATGGTCTCAAAATTTGCGTCCTATCTCATGGCAGTTCTGGTGGAAATTTCCTCCACTGTGTTGAAAAAGAACCTCTGCCCGTGTTGTAAAGGATCAAAAAGGTGTCTGCCTCGTTGGTCTAGAGGCCGAGGGGGTTTGATTCCCACCGGAGACAAAAAAATGTGTGATTCATAAATGTTTGTCTCGAGAGTCTGGGTGTTTCGATGCATGATAAATATATATTTAAAAGTATATATAGTATTAATATTCGTGGTCTGATACCCATAACACAAGCAGGTTATTCCTAGCTTACGTTGGGATTAGATAGCGTTGTGTGCAAATGTCCGTGAATATTTATTTATTACTAACAGACATCAAGCGGTTACACCCGCATAGCTCCCGTTCCCGTGGGAATACGGTAATAAAATATAGCCTATGTTCACCGCAAAGAGTGTTCCCTTTCCAGCAGTGAAATTATTTTTGAAGCCAGAGCTAATCTGGCTGAAATTTAATACAGTGATAGATTATAGTACAGCTTTCTTAACACAAATACTACTTTTATCCCGGGAACATGTTCCCATTGGAAGCGGAAACAAGAACAAAGTTTCACGTGGGCGGAGGCGAGAAGGCCGTTGTTGAAATCCATTCATATTTTCGCAATTATTTCCCTGGATGGATTAACGAACTAAAGACAAGGCAGTACAAGGGACCATACAAGTATTTTCAGTGTCCACACTTATTTTTAAATTTTTAATCGTATCGTATAACTACCGAAAATTAATATTTTCCATAGTCCGGTTGAATCTCTCCTCAGCTAAGTACCTTCTCCAGACAAGACAACCGGACCACACAATTTTTTCAGTGTCCACACTTATTTTTACATTTTTAATCGTATCGTATAACTACTGAAAATTAATATTTTCCATAGTCCGGTTGATCGGACAACTGAACCGTACTATGGGCAAAGATAATAATTATAATAGTATTACATACAGATCGGCAACTCCCTGCCTCCCACCTGAGTAAGCTTCCCCATCCCCCCACCAAAATTAATGTGTCGATTCCCGTGTCAGTACTTGAGAGAGTGTCACTGCGTTGCATTACGTATTACTACCTACGTACTTTGTGCTATTGCTTTGGTTTAATTTGTGCTTAGCCGAGGGTAGACTTACAAAAAAGTACCTACATACATGAGATTGCGTTCTGTTCCTTATTATTTTGTTTCCATAGCTAATGACCCTAGAATACTCACACACACATTGAAGCTTGATTTGAGCATTCACATTACGTCTATATTAGTGTGGGTGAAAACGAACATTTTCGTATGGAGTTTCCACCCTGTGCTATGGGCAACAACACATCAATCAATCAATTAAATCAGCCTATAGCAGTCCACTGGATGACGTACCCTCTCCCAAATTACTCCACAACACATGGTTATCCGTCACAGAACTAGAATGGTCGACATAGCTCGCAGAGTCTGCAGTTTGAAGTGGCAGTGGGCTGGCCATATCTATAGGAGAACCGATGGTAGGTGGAGCAAACGAGTTCTGAAGTGGAGACCGCGACTTGATACAGGGTAGGACGACCCGTCGCCAGATGAACCGATGACCTGAAAAAGGTCGCAGGGACTGACTGGATGCGGAAGGTGCAGGATCGTGTGTTGTGGCAATCATAATAATTAGTAAAAATATTTCACAATACCTACTAATATACCTTAAATAAAAATACTTTTCAGATCACACGAGATATCTTCCTATCCCGGGTTTGAACCTGAGATTTAACCATGTCACTGTGTATTCCAAGTGACGACGGGAAACTGAGTATGTATTTTTTTTTATTTTGATTTATTTTAGGCTTTCATACCTCAATAGGAAAAATGGAACTGTGGAGGATGAGGTGAGATTGTTCCTCCAACACTCTAAGGGAAGATCCTCGGACTAGGCTAGTTGATCAGCCTGGCGGGCCGAAGCAAAACAGTTGAACGAACTGGTAATCTCACGACTTCCCTACAGAATTCGGGGGTAACTGTAGCTACGCAACGCCTATCTCAGTGGAGTAACCGCCGCCTGCGAATACAGGCAGGTCGCTGGGTGTGTGGCATGGTGGCCACCGTGGTGTCTTTTCCGGTCTTTAAGTCTGGGAGGTGACACCGCCGGTGAGGATATCCTCTCAAGCGAGGAAGGCCAGTGAGCGACCTACGAGCCGGCACGACTTGGCAGAGATGGCACACACGACATCAGCGAGGTCGAACCTGTACGAGGAGTTATCGTTAGGTGCCCGTCAACTGATGTCAGTGAGGGTTTCAGCTAGGTGTAGTTGCCGAGAGGATTAAATCCTGCGGCAGTGGTCGGTCCGGTGGGTGACGATGGTATGGCGCAAGTTCCTGCAAATGGTGGAATGTGGACCCCTCGGTGCGGGTGAACCCTAACGGTTGATGTAGGACTATTGTATATATCAATCGTCGCTGCGAGAACTATGATATTGCGATGCAGGATTCATCTATTCTTCACCGTGAGAATTTTTATATCGCGATGCAGGACTTCTATTGATCTTTGCTATGTGGCAGTAGTCACAGAACCATAAGTTAAGAGGTTGTGGGTTTAATTACCACTTCAGAAAAAAAAAATATGTGATACAACAATATTTGCTTGAGGAATCAGGATTTTTTAATGTATTATCGATGCCTGGGTGGCACAGTCGGATGTGTCGCCTGCCGCGCTTGAAGTCCTGGGTTCGATTCCCGGGTCGGTCCAAATATTTGTGTGATCCACAAATGTTTGTTTCGGAGTTTGGGTGTTTTCTATTTATAATATGCATGTATTTAGAAATGTATAAGTATGTCTATCAGTCGTCTAGATTCCATATCACATGCTTTTATTAGCTTAATTTGGGCTAGATGATGTCATGTTAGAATGTCCACTAATGTTTATTTATTATTATAAGTTCATCATCACGCCTTTATCCCCGAAAGGGGTAGGCAGAGGCATATTATATGCCCACATTTCACCTTTTTATAATTTGTCCCACGTAATACGTTGTGAGCCGTATTGCCGTGTTTAAATGGACAGGCGCAGGTTGTGACTGCCTGCTGTTGAAATAAAGCCTTCAACTTGGCTTAACGACTGCCATTTTACTGGCAACCGGGACCAACAGCTTAACGTGCCTTCCGAAGCACGGAAACGCTCAAATAAATGTCACAAAGTGATCACATGGATGGTCACCCATCCATGGACCGGCCAAAGTGATCGTTTACAGAACACTGGGTCTGCGGGGCCACGAGCGCTTCATTCATTATTATAAGTAGTACTTATAAACAAAAAAAAACTGACTATGTGCGAATCAAATACGCACACAGTGGGTCCCGTAAATAAACGGAAAATAACTAAACAACAAATTAACGTGATTATTACCGATTTTTGATACGAAATCCTCCAAACTAGCATTTGGCCGTTTTTAAAAAAATCCATTTTTTTTTTCAGAAATAGACAAGATCATAGAACTTGCAATTGCGGTCGAGGGACGCCAGAGGTACATGAATGAAGTAATAGACGATGGGGATTCCCCTATACAAGAGTTCTATCAAGGTACAACGATTTTCATTACTGGAGGCGGCGGTTTTCTTGGCAAGCAGTTGATTGAGAAGCTACTGAGGTAAGAATATTTTTATACACTAGCCTGTTCCCGTTCCCGTGGGAATACGGGAATAAAATAAAGCCTATGTCATCTGGGGATAGTTTAGCTTCCCAACTGCGAAAGAATTTTTCAAAAATGTTTAATAGTTTCGGAGAATTTTCGATGCAAACAAACATTCAATCAAATCTTACTTAGACACTTACTACTTTCGAGCATTTATATATGCTTCAGAAGGCATGTTAGGTTGTTAGCCCATGTAGCACATAACGCCCATAGATTCTACAACTTGGCTTAACATAGCAAATGAGCCAAGTTTTAGACCCTATGGGCGTTTAGACTTTATGGGCGACTTGAACAGCCAGTGAGTAATCTACAACCAGCGCCTGACCATTTGAACATGGCAATAGGCTTACCAACAGACAAAAACAAACAAGAAGCCGTGAGACGATCTCACACGACTGCCCCTCTAACGTTTATTGTGTGACCTTGTCATTTTTGTTTTATTACAAACTTTGAACAGATGATCCACGTTACCTAGTGACGTAGTTTAATGCAACAGAGTCACAGACTACAGACACAAGTCTCGCCATAAGCTCCTTTGCAATATTTTTATATAGAGGGGCTTATAAGTGAAATGTGAACGTACAGTATGCTTAGATCTATTTTTATCTTTATGTGAAATTTTACCAGAATTGGTTTAGGTTATCAGAGGTGATGATGTTATAGACAGACCGAGTAACTTTTTTGTTAATATGGTTTTAAATATTTATTTTATTTCCAGGGCATGTGACGTACAGAAAATATACATTCTAATGAGATCCAAGAAAGGCAAAACCGTGGAGGAGAGGTTGGAGATTATGATAGAAGATCCTGTTAGTACATACTTAATACCATTAATTATTTAACTAGCTAATCCACACATCCTTCCAGGGACATCCTTCCGAGGACTTACCCAGAAATCCCAGCCGTAAACAATGTTGTGGCATCCATGATGGATTTGGCACGTAAAAGCCGATCCACTTACGTTCTGGGCAGAGTTGCCACTCTCATACCTTAGACAGGAAAATTTTCAAGCGTTCTTCAAGCGGTGCGTGACCACTATCAGTGGTCGTACCACAAATTGGAGATAGTACAGATGGAAACCTACATACTTAATTCGCTGAGGCTATGCACACATAGACAACTCATTCACAGACACGAGGTCAGGTTGTCTCAACGGAATTTTCGGTACTGATTTGTGCGCGAGTGTGTGTAGCAGAGGGTAGGTTTGAAAAAAAAGTACATACATGAGTTTTCCATCTGTATTATCTCTAATTTGTAGTCATACGGACTGTAAGATCGATCCCCAATCGCTAGATGCCGCCATGGCTTTTCATCAGACAGGCGACGTCAATTTAGCGAACTTAATTAAAAAATCGCTTTGTCCATCCATGGACACTTGTTTCGTTCTTCCATCCCACGCGTGTCCTCCTGCAGGTTCTTTACTACCCGTTCGCTCTAACTTTGCCGCTGGCGTAGAGGCGAATACCCGAATTGTTAATTATACGAAGTAAATTGACAGTAGCTAATGTCACTTCGTCATAGAAAATACGCAACACTACAAGAAGAAGTGACATTAGTTGCTGTCAATTTACTTAGTCTAATGAAAAATTCGACTTTAGTATAGAGCCGAGCGGCAAAGTTAGAGCGAACGAGCAGTACAATAAATTGGATTGCCTCTGTGGCGCATTGGGTAGTTTAACCGACTGCCGCGCTGTCGTCCTGGGTTCGATTCCCGGGTCGATTCACAAATGTTTGTTTCGGGTTTGGAATTTTTCTATGTATATTATGTATGTATTTAAAAAAATGTGTCTAGGAGTCGTTTATAATATAAATGACGGGATATTATCCCATCGCCCAAGCTTATATTAGTTTAACTTGGGCTAGATTTGTGAAAATGTCCGGTGATATTTTTATCATTAAATATTTAAATAACATCTGTTTTGTTCTGCCAGGTTTATGACCTCTTGCGCGAGAAGAAACCATCCTTCGCTAGTCGTCTAGAGGCTATTGAAGGAGACGTTTCAAAGATCTCGCTTGGCCTCAGCATCACGGACTATTCGAAAATTACTAATGAGGTAAGGAAAAAGAAAAAAATACTCTTCAGGAATCGATCCATAGATGCCTTTGTACATCATACTATTTGTGATGTGAAATGAAATTAAAATATCTTTATTCACTTAGGTTACAAAGTTGCACTTAAGAAAGTCAAAATTTTTGCTTCTACATTACTGCCAGATTCGCAATGCAATAGGTAGAGCCTGTGAGAAAGAACTTGGCAAAGAAAACTCACGGCCACTCTTTTCAAATAGTCTAGCTACAGTGGTTTAGTAATACAATAAAGATTAGCAATTTTAACTACACAAGCGACGCGACGTTTAAAATCGCGCGTAGATTAATTAAGTGAGGAGCAAGGAACTCATGTCCATGTCCCTGTATCATTAAAATAGTCATCAATTGTATAGTATGCTCTTTTGAAAAGATGTGCCTTAATTTCCAATTCATTATGGCGACTTAAAAACGTACGGCAGAAACATTTAAAATAACAAAAATTGCGATATCCGTGTGAACTTGATGTTAGAAAATCATAAAGCGACAGAAGCTAACTGGTCTAAACCAGAGAAATTATCTTCGAACTGAGCTATTGAACAACACCGAAACATGCTGAAATTTTTTGCCATTGTTTCACCAGCTTAGTATCCGTTCCCATGGGCATACGGGAATGACATAATTAATCTGTGACACCCGGAGATAGTGTAGTTTCACAACAGTAAAATAATTTTTCAAAATGTACAAATAAATAATCATATATTTCCGCTATAAAATATTATTTAAAAGAATATAATAGTACTAGCTGATGCCCGCAGCTTTGTTCCCGTGGGAACTTATTCCCGGGATAAAAAGTAGCCTATGAGTTATTCCAGACTATACTGTATCTCTGTACCAAATTTCAGCCAGATCCGTACAGCCGTTTGAGCGTGAAGGAGTAACAAACATCCACACTCACAAACTTTCGCATTTATAATATTAGTAAGATTGCACACAGATAGACTCTGCCAGTCCCGTCACAGCTGTCATTATAGTTCAGCGAATGTTTTGAGGAAACATTTGCTTAGCCTTATTGGTCACACACACATTCAAGCTCTGTACGAACATACCTTGTTCTTAGTGTAGGTAGCAGAATTAAAAACGAATCATTTGTATGGAGTTCCCGCACTGTGATATCTATCTTCTTCTTCTATCTTCTTCTAAATATATATAACTCAAAGGTGACTGACTGACTGACATAGTGATCTATCAACGCACAACCCAAACCACTGGACGGATCGGGCTGAAATTTGGCATGCAGGTAGATGTTATGACGTAGGCATTGGCTAAGAAATGATTTTGATAAATTCTACCCCCAAGGGGATAAAATACGGAAAGCGGGAACGGTAACAAATTTTACGCGGCGGCGTCAGCTTGTTAGTAAATATATTTTGGAGCATGGCACTTGATTTCACTTCTATTTAGTTTAATATTTTAATCAATTTGCATTTTCAGGCGAACATAATCATTCACATGGCCGCTACGATCCGATTCGACGGACCGTTACGACAAGCAACATTGACCAATGTTCGAGGGACCAAAGAATGTGTTGCTTTGGCTAAAGCGTGCCAGGGGCTAAAGTAAGTATTTATATTATTTATACTGTTGACTGACGGCACTTGGTGGAACTTGCTGCACATATTGAAAACGACACTTGTACTATTCCACAATATTTATTATTATAAACCTGACCGGTTTCGCTTCACAGCATTTTCAAAGATCTAGATAGAAGGACAATGTATTTAATACATTGTCCTTCCATCTAGATCTTTGAGAATGCTGTGAAGCGAATCCGGTCAGGTGATGGAAGGACAATGTATTAGTAATACATTGTCCTTCCATCTAGAACCTTTGAAAATGCTGTGAAGCGAAACCGGTCAGGTTTATAATAATAAATATTGTGGAATAGTACAAGTGTCGTTTTCAATATGTAAGTATTTATAATTTTCATACATACATACATACATACATAATGGTCACGCTTTTATCACCAAGATGGTAGGCAGAACTTAATTAGGATTTTAAACTCACACGACTTGCACTACGCATTACGAGTAGACTTCTATTTTCTATTTTGCTATATTTCTATTCCATTAGATATGAAGGAAGCGCTCGTGGCCCCGCGGACTCAGTGTTCTGTAAACGATCACTGCGGTAAGCAACTTTCACTGTGGCCGGTCCATGGATGGGTGACCATCCATGTGATCACTTTGTGACATTTATTTGAGCGTTTCCGTGCTTCGGAAGGCACGTTAAGCCGTTGTTCCCGGTTGCCAGTAAAATGGCAGTCGATAAGCTAAGTTGAAGGCTTTATTTCAACAGCAGGCAGTCACAACCTGCGCCTGTCTATTTAAACACGGCAATACGGCTCACCACCTACTACGTGGGACAAATTATAGAAAGTTGAAATGTGGACATATAATATGCCTCTGCCTACCCCTTCGGGGATAAAGGCGTGACCATATGTATGTATGTATGTATGTATTAGATATGAGTCTGCTCGTGACCACGGCTACAGCAACATAGCCGAAACGTCGAGAGGTTTAAAATGTATACGCGAATCCGTAGTCTATAATGTGCAGAACTTAATTAGATACACATTTTGTTAATAATTCAACGCTTTGTGCGATAAACATTTGACTTGTTATGATTTGGGTGAAATTTATCTATATTACTAGTTGATACCTGCGGTTTTTCCAGTGTGGTGAAGTTTACAATAACACGGGCTATCTTCACAAGAATCCGTTTTAAATATTAAAACAAAGTAATTTTTTCTCTCTTCTTCTAACCTAACCTATCCAAGTCGGGGTGCGAAGTATTCAAGTTGAGAAAGTAGACATCTGGGAATGTGAAGATCTGGTAATAAGGGGATGGGCGTTGTCAGTACATAATTTGATTATGTATTGGCGCTACAGCGATAGGTATGATGAAACGATGACGAATTTTCACATGTTAAAAATACATATCACTGCACCACCAAGGTAGATAGTTAAAGTTTAGTAGAGGGTTGTAACATTGTGTCTTTTTTTTTCAGATGTTTCACATACGTGTCAACAGCTTTCAGTCATGCTACCAAGAGCCGCATAGACACTCGTTTGGCGGAGAAGTTCTACCCAAGTCCTGTGGACCCTGATCTGCTTATCGAGTTGGCTGAAGACCTCATATCAACGAAAATCGATGATCAGACCACACAGTAAGTCTATATCTATACACATACTCGTAATAAAACTGTAGAAGGTCGAGAGTCTGTACATGGAAGATATTTTAAAAATTTTAAGTGTAGGGCGTTCTCTAATCGATACTGAAACCGAACATGTAGTTAATTTTTTTTGTCTGTCTGTATCTCCAAGTAACACGTCAAAAGTACTGAATCAATGTGAATGATACTTGGCACAATCTGAGCTTATAATTCGAAGTAGGTTCTAGGATACTTTTGATCCCGATATTTTTAGCCGTAGCTTGATTTAATAACAAATATGCATTTATATATCTTTACAAACTTTCACTTAATTTTTTATTAGTATAATTATACGCATTATAAATCGTTCTGAGATCATGGGAAGCCTACCACCGTTGGGTAAAAAACGTAAAAAACATTCAAGTTTATAATAATTGTTAGGTTATACGCATTAAATATGTTTAGCGCGGCATATATAATAATTTCGTCTCTGACTGAATTCTGACGAATCTATCACGACGAGTTTTCTGAAGAGCTCTTTAATTCAATCCTTTTCGATCCCGGACAACGCGAGCCGAGCGCCACTCTCATACAGAGAAATAAATCTTCGCCTGAACTAAGAGATTTTTAAAGCTTGTTTCTCTATCGAACCATAGTAAGCTGGAACGCTCTACACACGTGTTTCTATTGTCTGGAAAGGGTACTTCAAGCGGAGCGCGACAAGGCACATCATAGGGCCATCAACTTGTGGCACATTGGGATGTCACATACAAAAGGAGTTCCGGGTAATCCCTCGGAAGATTGAGACTTACCCGAGCCCCCAGTTGTAAAAAGTGGTAGGGCCACGTAAGACTTTAGTCGGTAAGAGTTTGCCAAGCCTACCAAGAGGGATTCCCAACTTAAAGAGAGTTGTAATGAAAAATTATGGATCTACAAAAAACAGCAACATAATAACTTTTATTTCCTTTATTTTCAGATTGATGAGCGACTGGCCCAATACTTATACGTTTACGAAAGCAGTCGCTGAAGAAGTGATCAGAGTACATGCAAAAGATCTGCCTGTCTGCGTCGTAAGGCCACCAGTCGGTAAGATACATTTTTTTATCCCTTAGGACGCGTTTAGAGTAAATACCATTTTTGGTAGCGTTTCCGTACTTTTGGAGTGCACTCAGCTGTCTTAGCAATCGTTGAGACAAGTTGTATGCCTATTGCCCAGCTTGTTAATTTCAACACCGGATAGTCACCAACTGTGCCTGTCTATTCCAACTTGACAGTAGGCTTACCATTATAAGAGACAAAATAATAATTATACTGGAGAAATTCTAAATGAAGAATACCTTTTATTGAATTGAATCTTTCTTTGCCCACAGTGCTGCCAGCATACTATGAACCAGCTCCTGGTTGGTCGGATCAGAGTGTCGTGTACGGCCCTGCTGGTGTAAGTATAAATGAATTCTTAATTCTCTCAAAATAATTAGGCCACAAAAATAAGTCAAACTAGAGCTTATTTTCTGATTTACCATTATGTCGTAAAGGGGGACTCTAGCACAACAAACGTAAAATTTTGCCATTTTTGGCACGGACGACTCACACTTGACCGAATTTTTTTTCAGATCATCGTCGGCGTAGGCTTAGGAGCCTTACACGTGTTTCCAGTAGAAACTGATAAAAATCTAAACATGGTACCCGTGGATTATGTGAACAATGCAATCCTCGCTGCTGGATGGGACTCTTGTGACTTGCGAGACGATGACTACCTAGACGATATTCCCATCTACACAATTAGCTCATCTAAACGTGGAGTTGTATGGGGTGAGTAATAGATAGATCTATTCATACATACACACATAATAGTCACTATGTTCCACAGTTCAGTAGAAATCCTGTAAAATGTTAGGGTAGTTCAGCTGTAAAGGCACACAAATATATCATAGCGAAACAGTTACCGCCACGCAAGAATGAATCATCGCTGCGAGAGAGATGCACATGAATTGACTTCACTTAGCTTTGCTTCGCTATTTCTTGATGAAAATTATTCGCAATTGTCGAACAAAGGCTGCCAAAGAGATAGCTTTCGGTAACCATCAACAGTATGCTATAACTCGTAGACTCAAACAAAAAAAATGGCGAGGGGCTCCCCATTTTCCTCACCTCAACCATACGAGGCGTCTGATTATTTGAGTAGTTAAAATTCCCGAGGCGGTCCAGGACGCCTCAACACTCTTCTTTCCCTAAATCGATAGGCAAAAGCTTACTATTCACATACATTAGCATTATTTTGATGAAATAGATAAATGTTCAACAGATGCCCTAATATCTGTTGAACATTTTTAAGCCGCACATAAGACTTTGGCTTAACAACTGCCATATTATTCGCGACTAGCACTTACAGTACAGTAAATAAAAATGCGACTAAGCGGTCACCCATCTCAGGACCAACCAAGTTGAACTAAGAGTGCCTATGAAATGAAATAGCTTGCAACTTTCTTCCTAACGTTTTCTTTATCCATACATACATAGTGTCACCCACCCGAGGAGCAGCCATAATGACATTTGCTCTCTGCGGTGATTGTTCACTGCACTGTATCAGTAGAACTGCGAATATATCGTTCTCTTCTCAGCTATAATTTAATTGTTTTGTTTCAGATTTTCTTGGTTCTATCATGCGAAGTGATGATTGTAAACGGATCGCTTCTCCATTAGCAATCTGGTACTGTTACCTGTTAGAAGTGACCAACCCCATCTTATACTGGTTAATGACTTGGATCTTACACTACATACCCGCATACATTGCAGACGGACTGTGCTTCATTTTCGGCATACGCAACGAACAAATTCCATCGTAAGTGTTATTAATGTCACCATTTGTTTTTGTGTCACGTATGAGCTATTGTCGTGTTAAAATGGACGGGCATGAATTTAATCAATTAAATAAAACAATATATCCAATAGCAGTCCCAAGCTGTACGGAGGTCTCTCCCAGTTTATGCCACAACACATGGTCATGTGACAAACGCATCCAGTCCATCCCTGCGACCTTTTCTAGGTAGTCGGCCCATCAGGCGAGTGGATATCCTACCCTACGTTAAAGAAAATAGTTTCTTCAAATTTGTCGTGAATGTACCGTGGATTCCGAAATTCAACAGACTGAAAATGCGGCTCTCTGCTGACTCTTCCGCTTCCAGAATTTGCTCACGGAAAGACGCAGCGCCGTCCCAATTACTCTCGCTGGAGATCATGACTCGCACCAAGGTCCCCAGCAAGAGCACGTCCTAGTCTAGACATGCCACAAGGATCTGGAAATGTCAAGCTTACGCCTCACACTCTACTAATAAATTCACGCGGGCATAGCCGCAACCATTATCTAGTAACTGAATTTGCAGCACTATACTGCTGCAAATTCTTCAATCAATTTGTAATCTACATTACAAAAGTAATTTGGGAGAGGCCTACGTCCCAGCAGTGATGGTAGGCTAATTTGATTTAAAAAGTAAAATTTTATAAGTGTGGAACGTTTTCTGGTTATATCCTCACTACGATCTTTGCTGTAAAGATACAAGTTTGTTGCAAGATGCAAATTTGTTTTGCTGTGCTGCGTGTGAATTCGCTCTATTTGTTTTTTCATAAGCACTCAATCGACATTCAAAATTTAATTTTTACTTTTTTATTCTATTTCAGATTCAGAAAACTATACCAGAAAATCTATAAAATGTCCAAGATGTTTTGTTATTTCTTCAACAACGATTGGTATTTTGACGACAGAAACGTCTGCGATATGATCACCCGAATGTCGGGAGAAGACCGGGACATTTTCAACTGCGATATTTATACTATTGACTATGGACAATTTGTTAAAGTTATGGTTCTTGGTCTGAGAAGATATGTAGTTAAGGATTCCCTTATGGATTCTGAAGTGGCGTATCGTAAGCAAAAGGTGTTTTACTTCATGAATATCTTATTTCTACTCATGTATGCATATTTGACTTTTGTAATTACGTATATATTTTACCATAATATAATTAAAAATATTTTTAATTAATATTTAATGCTGGTTTTCTTTTTACTAATTAATCACGCCCATATTTATGAGCGCTTTTGAAAAACAATTAGCATGCTCCAAAATCACAAATTTACATATACACACATATAGTCACGCCTTTATCCCCGAAAAAGTAGGCAGAGGTATAGCACACGCCAACATTTCACCGTATAGTTTTATGTCTTACCAAAGATAATTATTACATACAGATCGGTAACTACCTGCCGCGCCACAGCCGTCATTATAGTTGACGGAAGTGTTGAGGAAACATTTGTTTAGCATTATTGGTCACACGCACACATTCAAGCTGGAATTATCGCCCTGTGGTCTAACGTAACATGTGGTGAACTATTGCCGTGTTGAAATGGACAGGCGCAGGTCACGGCGAATCACAGTTGAAATTTTTGAAGCCGTTCATAAGGCTTTTTTTTAACCTGAGGGAAAATCCTCATGGATGTTATGCCGGACTCCTACCGACTAAAAAACTTCACGTTACGCTCTACAGCCTATGGTTGGGAATCCGGGTAAGCCCTCGGAAGGATGTCCCAGGACTCCCAACAGACCCACGGCCACCACTATAGCCTCGCCTAGGGGGTGGTTCGAGTGCTATCCCGCGTCTTTGGGGGGTTTCGGGTGTGATACCGCTTCTAAGGGGGGGGAGGGGCGTGTGTGAATTCCTCGTGGCCTGCTTCTGTAAGGACGGTAAGCGACCCTCTCACCGTCCTCAGGCCTCCGATTATGGAGGCCAATAGTCCTCGGCGAAGACACGTCGGCGGCGCCTAAGCCGCCGACTGCAGAACTCGGGTTGGAGAGTTCTCTCCCGTTCCCACCCTGCTGTCTCCTTCACGAGCATGACCTGCTCGCAGCAAGAGGCGGCGCAGTCCCACTTACTCCCGCTGGAGATCATGGCTCGCACCATGGTCTCGAGCGAGAGAGTGTCCACGTCCAAACCCCCTACGAGGACCTGGCGCTGTTACGCCCACGCCGTGCACTCCACCAGCGTGTGGAGCGCTGTGTCATCGCTGCGGTCCTCGCAGTGCTGTCACTCGGCCGTGGTTTCCCGGTGCCTTCGCCACAGATACCTACCGAAGCTACCGTGGTAAGTATCTGTGACAACCGATAGGAGAGAGCACCGTGTCTCCTCTCCAGTCACTCGTCCATGACCGGTCTGTCGGCCGCGGTTGTGGCAAATCCCCCCTTTGGTGCCGTTCAAAAGGCCTTCAACTTTGCTTAACGATTGTTATTTTACTGACAACCCGTTTCATTTCGAGTTTTCCTTCCCTACGCAATGGATCTTTTTGCAAAATTGTCCCATAGTCACCGCTTACGCCACCTTAGGGATGTATATAGTTTCACAAATTAAATGTGGAAAGCTTTTTCATCTCGAGCAGGACTCAAATCTACATCTTCTGGCTTGTCGGGCCGGCACCAGGAAATGTTGTACCATCCAAGACACTAAACTCTGGATGTCTCAGGACAATTTACATACCTGACTGAAAAGAAAACTATTATCATAAAGAAGACTAAAAAGAAAACATAGCATGCTGGCACTGGCGCAGGGCCGTGTTGTGGCGTGGATTGGGAGAAGCCTACGTCCAGCAGTGGGCTGTCATAGGTGCATTGGATTGATTGATTGAAGGAGACTATAACAGAACTAATAAAATTGTATAGAAATACGTGGAACTACGATAAAGGGATCGCAATTCTCCTCCTCGTGTAGATGGCGCCATATTTGAAAAAAAGACAAGAAAAGAAAGAAAAACGTTTTTATTAGGCACACAAAATCATAAACTAGGTTATTACATACCTTTAAACATAACATGTTAGGAAAAAAAAAACATTACAAATGAAAAATTATGTGCGCCCAAAAGGCTACAGCTCAGCATAAATGCTGCAGGCAAAACAGGAGGCGGAGGAACTATTGAAGTGAGAGCAGATGGAGCAAAAAAAAACTATAACGCAATTGACAAGTAATTGTACTTATAATTAAAACACCCTTTAGTAAGATATAACAGATATAACACTTTTGAACGGATATTCATTCTATCTACTCCGACCTGTTCTGTTGAGTAGTTCTGTTGTAATGCAGTTCCCACTTGTTCTGTTGGCAGAACTACAGTTATTTTTTTTACCATTAGTTCTGTCCACATAACAATTAATGATAGTTGACTTTATTGATAAGCATTCATAGTTCAAAGAGACTATCGCTATGTCTTTTTGACTAAAAATAAGAAGATAAAGATATCTAAGTATCACTATGGTGAGTTAGAAGGACATAGCAAGTCTCTCTAAACTTTGGACTCCAGCATGGCATCCATGAGGATTTCGACACGTACACATAATGAAATAGGTAAAAAAAAAATAGGTCTCAAAAATTCAAACATTTCAAGCTAAGGTATTATTACCTACTCCACATAGAGAAGCTATCCTGAACGAAAAACGAACGCCTTTTGCCACGAGTTACAACTAAAGTTCTCTGCTGCGATTTAACAATAAATTAGTCGCCAAGTCGTAATATAAAATATTCAAGCGCAAGATCGCGTCTTAGTTTTAGTTGCTGTGGTTTTTGGTTTTTTATGACCAAAAGATCTAAAGCGTAAATATCATGGCGCTTACGCGTTTCCTTCAACATGTTCCAAGAACATGTCACTTGTAAGGAAACACAAGTATAAAAATGGCGATGGCGGTTAGGTATTAAAAACATAAATTATGTTGTGATGTTATAGCGAAAATCTTATATCCGAGTATACTCATCTAAGTATACTACGAAAAGCTTTTTTATACGGGTGAAATGTACTTCCATGACATTTAATTTGTCATCTTGAGTGGTATTTGACAACACACGAAATCATTTTACGCAATTCTTTTCACTAATGAAGATGAAGGCGTCACGTTGCCTCGGGTGCTCACAAGAGACTAATTGAGTTATGGACCGGGGACTTAGATCAAGATAACATAAATTACGGGTCGCGAACAAAATGAAAGTTAAAAAGTGCCCCATGTCGATACGTAGTTAAACCTATGTTCTATTTATTAGCAATCGTAAATAAATAATTCAAGACTGTATCACATTTAACGTAATACCTTAAAGTTATTATACGTAAGCATAAAATACCATGCCACTGATATATCAGTTAAATCGTTTTGTTCCATACGTTTGTATTATTCAATGTCGGCCCATTGTTGCCAGTTCAAACAAGGATGTAGTGAGCCGTCTTCTATAGGTGCCGGATTTCTCGCGTCGATATTACATCTAGTTATTCTTGATCTAAGACCGTGAACCATAACTCTTGGCGCAAAGCGTTACTTCGGGGCGCCTTCTCTATACGTAGTACTAATAAATCAATGACCTTTCATGGATTTTATGATCTGAGTTATAGAAAAATTTTTAATCTTCATGGATTATGATTTAAAATTATATAATATTATTCATATAAAAAATTACCATACAATCAACAGAATATTTTATGCAACTGAAAACGAAGTACAAAACACACCATAATAAGTAGATATACGAAGGTAACACAATGTAGTTAACAACTCGGAAGACACTTTGCTTCTTCTGCTACTTGTTTTATTAATGCCGTCTTTAATTATATATTTTCGAACACCTAGTATCCATACGAGGAGATAGTCCCTGAAGTCAATTTCAGATACATTGCAGTTAAAGATAGCTTTGTCAGCTCCATTCATCCTGTTCTGCATTTCAACTAGGTTATCATTACGAAATTGCCATTCATTTGACATAAAGTATTCGTAAATTACTGCCATTTTATCTATTTTTCTGTAGATTCCAACAAATCTGTAAACAAAAGAGAGTTATTTAATAAAGCTTGATAAATTCGTACGGAGGCTTACACCACTACACATTTGTACATACATTGTTTTAAATTTGGCTGCAGATATCATAGAATTTCTTGAACTAAAATGGAACATTTCTCAGCTATACCCCACTATTGATTTGATTGAATTGTCACAAGATAAAAAGTGCCTTCAGTTATCGTGATCACCGTCATCCCCCATTTCAGCACTGTCATTATGAAAACCCGATTAAGGTTGAACCTTTACTTTACTTTAATCTCTTCTCAGTATTACATCCATACTAATATTATAAAGCTGAAGAGTTTGTTTGTTTGTTTGTTTGTTTGTTTGTTTGTTTGAACGCTAGGATCTCAGGAACTACTGGTTGGATTTCGAAAATTCTTTTACAGTTTGATAGTCCATCTATTGAGGATGGCTATAGGCTATATAACATCACGCTAAGGCGAATAGGAGCGGAGCAGTAATCAAGAATGTTTCGAAAACGGGGAATATTTTTTACCGTCTGAGAGCTTTCGAAGCGTACGCTGCGTTAATGGTTAAAGTTACGTAAAAATTGTATAGTACAAAATTGTTTCTCTTAAAAAGTTCTAAAAAAAAGTCCGCGACAGCATACGTCTATCTCTTAAGGTTCGCTCACAATAACCTAATTTGTATATCTCTTAAGGTCCGCTCACAATATTTTAAAACTGAAGAGTTTGTTTGTGCTAGGATCTCAGAAACTACTGGTTGCATTTCAAAAATTATTTTACAGTTTAATAGTCAATTTATTGAGGATGTTTAGTGACAATATAACATCACGCTAAGACGAATAGGGGCGGAGCAGCCATGAATAATGTTTTGAGAACGGGGAAAATTTCTTTCTTTTCAGAGCTTCCATTGCGTACACTGCGTAAATGGTAAAAGTTACGTAAAAATAATCCATACTAATATTATAAAGCTGAAGAGTTTGTTTGTTTGTTTGTTTGTTTGTTTGTTTGTTTGTTTGAACGCTAGGATCTCAGGAACTACTGGTTGGATTTCGAAAATTCTTTTACAGTTTGATAGTCCATCTATTGAGGATGGCTATAGGCTATATAACATCACGCTAAGGCGAATAGGAGCGGAGCAGTAATCAAGAATGTTTCGAAAACGGGGAATATTTTTTACCGTCTGAGAGCTTTCGAAGCGTACGCTGCGTTAATGGTTAAAGTTACGTAAAAATTGTATAGTACAAAATTGTTTCTCTTAAAAAGTTCTAAAAAAAAGTCCGCGACAGCATACGTCTATCTCTTAAGGTTCGCTCACAATAACCTAATTTGTCTATCTCTTAAGGTCCGCTCACAATATTTTAAAACTGAAGAGTTTGTTTGTGCTAGGATCTTAGAAACTACTGGTTGCATTTCAAAAATTATTTTACAGTTTAATAGTCAATTTATTGAGGATGTTTAGTGACAATATAACATCACGCTAAGACGAATAGGGGCGGAGCAGCCATGAATAATGTTTTGAGAACGGGGAAAATTTCTTTCTTTTCAGAGCTTCCATTGCGTACACTGCGTAAATGGTAAAAGTTACGTAAAAATAATGTATCATAAAATTGTTTCTCTTAAAACGTTATAAAAAAATGTCCTTAACCGCATATGCCTATCTTTTACGGTTCGCTTACAATAACCCTCTTAGTAAGTTTTAAAATATGAGCGAGACGGCACTTGACTGGCTACCACTGCAGGTAGCCAGTCAAGTGAACGATAAAAACCGGTCAAGTGCGAGTCGGATCCGTACCATAAAAAGACGGGCGGAAGTAGATGCGACGGGAAATATTATATCACTAAATATTTATACTACACTTCTCTCTTTCTCACTCCCATGTGACGCAAACGAAGTTGCGCGGGTCAGCTAGTGTATCATAAAATTGTTTCTCTTAAAACGTTATAAAAAAATGTCCTTAACCGCATATGCCTATCTTTTACGGTTCGCTTACAATAACCCTCTTAGTAAGTTTTAAAATATGAGCGAGGCGACGACGGCAGTAATCGTGGTCGACGGCACTTGACTGGCTACCACTGCAGGTAGCCAGTCAAGTGAACGATAAAAACCGGTCAAGTGCGAGTCGGATCCGTACCATAAAAAGACGGGCGGAAGTAGATGCGATGGGAAATATTATATCACTAAATATTTATACTACACTTCTCTCTTTCTCACTCCCATGTGACGCAAACGAAGTTGCGCGGGTCAGCTAGTTATATATAATGTTAAATGTTATCATCAAGTAAAGGTTTAATTACTTATTTACTTTGTCTCTCCTTCACGTCTCCTCTCTCTGGTAGAGATTTCTTTAGAAATAAATTGTGCCTTGTACAATATTCCTTATTATTACTTGTGTTTTTAATTGTGTGTAGAAAACCAATAAATAAATAATCTTAATCGGGTTTTCTACAGCAACATAACTAGCTGATATTCAGAAAAAAAAAATCTAAATTGAACCACTGTCAAATTGTAAAAAGTAGCATTTGTACGTTAGTTAATGCCTTACAGATTGCGTTCTGTGATCTGAATCGCGCTATCAACATTTTCCGTCACTACATAGTCTCGGCAAACATTCTAGTAATAAATGTTTTGTCCTGAACCTTTTCTTAGGTCAAATCCTTAAATACCAGTGACTCGTTGGGACGTTTTTGGGAATTATACACGATCCTAGCGAGTCGGATTGATAAATTAGTTGAGTCATAAGTGACGACATACAGCATACTTTGGTGCAAGAGATATTCGACGTAACGTCGCGACACCCATCAGTTGGACATAACAACAGCGGGTTTATGTGGAGCAGAGGAGAAAGCGGTCAGCGGATTAATCTGCAGTGCATATAAGTGAAGTATACAAGTGATAAACTGAGTACTCTTTAATGTAATAATTAGTGGACACATAAATTTTATGTAAATATTAACTTAAAGAACCTTCCTTAAATCAGTGCAGAAAGAGACTGTAATTATTTTACAAGTGTTGCAGGAACTTAGAATAGTTTCCCAAAAAGTGAAAATCCATGCCGAATTTCGGTTCGGATTGTATGATTGCAAACACTTAGAATTTGAACTCAAAATTCATCGACTTAGAAAATCTATGAGCAAAATACCATCGACTTGGAAAATTTTATGACCAATATTCATAGACTTTGAATAAATTTGAGCTAGATTTATCAACGAGTTCTTTTGAATCTCAACTTCAAATTAAATTGGAACATGGAAGGTTATTAAAATATAGGAAGATACTAAGTCTAAGATTCAAAAGGCTAGAGCTAATTTTAAATAATCTCGTAAGGAGAGAGTAACCCAGTCATACGTGGAAACTCGCTTGGAAACACTGGAATTCTTATCAAGATATGCATAGAACTATCGTATCGGAAATCGATAGCAAGGATCTAGTGAAGACGAGTTATCACTCTGAAGATATCGATACCTCTGGGCTCAAAGGTCGTAAAGGACATTTGGGCGAAAATGACTTTTTGATACAGTTTTACTCAATTTTTAATTCCCTATCGATCTGTATATTCCGTTTTACGAAATTCGCAAAAAAAATGCCTTTACGACCCACATAATCTGAGACTTTAAGCCAGGTTTACCGTGAAAATATGGAAGTAAATAACACTTACCTACTAGAGTGAAATTATTTTGGTAGTAAAGGAAAATATATAGAAAATTTTGGGTGTAAAACACTTAAAAAATTTAAATGGTCCTATACTCCCTATAAGTCACCTCAAACATATGGATGTAAAGGACATCAGGACTTGTCCTGATGTCCTTTACATCCATACTGCTACTTGTAGCAGTGTGTTAAAGTGGGTAACTTTAAAAGTGAGCTAGATACAATCGACTTTGGAGACCCACAGGGTAGCGTGCTTGGCCCAACGCTTTTTATAATGTATATGGATAATATAATATGCTATGCCAATGACACTGTTGTTATATTTGATGGTGCAAGTTGGGCTGAAAAATTTACAAAAGCCGAGTTGGGCCTGGGGCAAGTGTCAACATGGTTGCGTTATAATTTTGTGACACTGAATGCCAGTAAAACTAAATATGTATGATTTCATAAAACAGCTAGATCGGCCCATTCCACATCTCTTGGTATCAAATTACACTACTGCAAAGAAATGAAAGGTTGCAAATGTGAATTCATCCAAAGGACAGACAGCATTAAATACCTTGGTGTAATTATTGACGAAAACTTGTTAAAAAACACATCATCGTATTGTCAAACGGAGTGCGAAAAACCGCAAATATAATGAAATTTCTTCGTTCTTCAGCGCCAACCGACGACCTGAAATCCGTTTATTTTGCCCTGAGTCCTCCTGAGTCAGTCGGCCGTCCCGTGGAGTCAGCGCTGCTTTGCAGGGAGGGCTTCATCATTGAGATTACATTCCATACATTGATGTCGCCAGCATCCGCAAAGCCCGCCCCTTGTTCGGGCGTGAGTGCGCCGTAGCTGTTCAACAAAAAACAGGCGGCTTACCGCGCCCGGATCAGGGCTCGGTCTGTGCGCGACCAGAAAGTGGCCCGCCTCAAAGCAGCGTACAACAGAGCCACTAGGTCCATTAAGAGAGCCTTTAAGAGAGTGGACGCCCAGCGCATCACGCGGCTTGGTCAGGAGCTCACGTAACATCCGACGGGCAGACGTGAATAATGGCCAAAGCCGTGCAGGCCAACTTTTGCAAGCTCTTGCTGCCGCCGCGCCGCTGCGCTATCTTGACGGATGTCTGGCTCATAAAGCCCAAGAGAAATCAGAAATGCTGGCCGATCTCTTTGCGGCTAATTCCCGGGTCGATGACTGTGGCAAGCAACCTCCCACTATCGCCGACTGTGAAACCACGATGCCGGATATTGTAATCCGGCAGTGCGGCATTGGTGCTGAAGAAGTGTGCAGCTGAATTATGTCCAACGCTAACACGCCTGTATCGTCTTTCCTATTCGTCGGGAGAAGAGTCGAAGGCTTGGTAGGAGGCGAACGTTCAGCCGATCCCCAAGAAAGGGGATCGGTCGGATCCGGCCAACTATCGCACCATAGCCGTAACCACCGTAATAATTTTGGTGTACAATATAATTATTATCTTTATTAACCTTTAACACAATTTACATAGTTATTCCTTATTTCTATTTAAATTACTGTACATTAGTATTACATTTTTTTTTTTTTTTTACCATATTCACTAGAAGAAAGGACTTTACCTATCAACCCCACACTAGGGCGAGCCTGTCTCGTGGAGTTTTTATGTGGTATTACCAGTTTGATGTTAAAATTACAGATTAGCTCTAACTTGATTTCATATTACATACCTATATGGTAATTTTTTTTTAATTAAATTAAATTAAATTAAATTATTGAATTACATAAAAATTGCTTGTAACATTAGATTATATTATTGAATTCAATAAATTATTAAATTAAAATGTTAGTCATATGATTTATACAATAAAAAAGAGAACATCGAATAATTATAGCTGTAGTTATAGTCAGCTGCTTATTATTTACGTGCGTTTCGTGGGTTATGCATTTACTGTACGTTGATGATATGTGTGTAATCTGCAAAGTGTTCGAGCTAATTATCAACAAACATCATGCGCTATCTGGAGGATCACTCGTTAATTAGCGATTGTCAATATGGCTTTAGGCCGAAACGATCAACGGGTGACCACTTAGCGTACATTACACATACCTGGGGTGAGGCTATAGAGAAGCACGGTGAATCTTTATGGCTATTGGCCTAGACATGGCTAAAGCCTTTGATAGGGTGTGACATGCGTCGCATCTTTCCAAGCTGCCGGCATATGGTCTATCGCCTCAGTTGTGCCGATGGTTGGCCAGCTTCCTGCACGGGCGACGTACACGGGTCCTCTGTGATGGCTTCCTGCTTTTTGCAGGTATATGCCGGAGTACCACAGGGATCGGTATTTTCCACAACTCTCTTTCTTCTGCATATCAATGACATGCTGTCCCTTGGGTGCATCCATTGTTATTCGGATGATAGTACTCTGTATGGGAGCTATTCTGGCCGTCCAGCAGAGGGGCGAGGCGACGTGGAAGGAAAGAGACGACAACTCGTGGCGGATCTTCACCGGGACCTGAGTCGCATTGCCCAATGGGGTTCGGACAACCTGGTCGTTCAATGCCAGAAAAACACACAGTTTACAGCTAAGAAGTCCCCATTCCTATCCCTACCCTGTCTTCGGAACATTACGGTTCCACTTAAAGAAAGCTCAATCACAAAACCTACGTAGAGAGATGTATTGGGCTGGCCTCGTGGAAACTAGAATTCCTGAATAAGCTGAGACTACTTCACGTCACATCAGTGATGTTTACTGTACAAGACGAAGATTCGCCCCTGCGTTGAATTCTGTTCTCACATTTGGGATGACTCCGCAAGACACCTACTAGCGACAACGCTAAGCAGCGACGTGCTATCCGAATAATTGGTTGTCCTGAGGTGACGGGAGGCCTCGAACCGTTAGCGCAACGAAGAACCATAGCGTCCTTGGCTGCCTTCTACCGAATGTATTAAGGTGAATGTTCTGAAGAGCTCGATTCAACCTAATCCTACCATCTCCTTTCCAAACCCGAACAACGCGTGCCGGGGCAGAGATGCCACTCATACACAGTGGAGAGAATTTGCCTGAACCAAGTATTTCAAAAGATCGTTCATCTGTCGAACTATAAGAACATGGAATGACCTGCCCGCATACGTTTTTCCCTCATCTTACCATCCCGGGTTCTTCAAGAGGAGCGTGAAGAGGCACATCACAGGGCCGGAAACTTGAGGAACCACTGTCGAAAGTCTTACAGACTGTGAGACTGGCCCCCAATCGTTAGATGCACCACGGCTTACCATCAGGGTGGTGGCGACGTCAATTTGACGAGCTTAATATTAAAAAATATAAGTTTATTTAATAATGTAGCCCTTAAAAATGAGTTAGCAAGTGATCCTTACGACCTAAAAATTATTACACTAGTCGATTATTACCTTATTTTCTTCAGAATTGCGCAGTGAAGTAGATTTACACCCTTCGGTGAAATCTTAGGATGGAAATTTGACGGGTGTAAAGGACTTTTATTTTCAAATTTTCGGTCGTAAAGGAAATCTATCTCGGTAAATACAGCACTAGGGTATTTTTTTAAATCTGCCTTAGAAAATACTATAAATTCTAAGCACTTTCTTCCTTGGTTTTATTAAAATAGCTCAAGAAACAAAAAAGTTAGAGTACAAAATATTTTTTTTCTTTTGTTTTTTGGTTCTCCTGAAAAGTCCCATTTTGTCCTTTACGACCTTTGAGCCCAGAGGTATCGATATATAAGAAGATAATTTGTTTGTCATTTGCGGTTCGGTTATTATAATTATATTGTGCGGTATGCGATATTTGTGAAATTATCCGCAGTTATTAGAACAATTTATTTGATTTATTGTAGGGTTCCGTATATTTTTTTTTCTCTTACCCGGGGGTGGGTGCATCTCGATTTGAGTCTTAACGATTTAAAATGGCTAAGGTATCATCAACTAAATTTAAAATTCAAGTCGAGTGGCTTAGAAGCACGTTAGAAATGATCGCGGGAAAAACTCAAACCAATGCAGTTATTTCGGCGAGATTGCGTAAACTCGATGAACGATACGCACTTTTGTCGTAACAGTATGAGTTATTGCTGGATAATACCGTAGATTCGGAAATGATTAAAATCTATACGGCTGATTATAATGAGGCGGAGTTAGCTTATAATCAGCTGGAAGCGGACTCGTCAGCTTACCCGGGTTTGGACGGTGTTCATAGACCGTCCGAGAGTTCAAATACGGCAAAAGTTCCCAGAATTGATTTATGCAAATTTGATGGTGACGTTTTTCAGTGGACAAGTTTTATAAGCCTATTCAGTTCGTTAGTACTAACACGGGAAGATAATAATATATCAAAGACGGAAAAATTTCATTACTTAGTTTCTCATGTGTTAAATGAACCGCATACCTTAATACGGCATTTACCTATGGTAGACGAATCCCTAGATATAGGCTTAGAAATTCTTAAGGGTAGATATGAAAATATCAGAATGCTAGCAGATAGTCACATTTCTAGAATCCTACAGCTACCTACATTAAATAAACCCTATGATCTGCGTTATAAAATTCTAAACCCACTGTTGGAGTCCACTCACGCCTTGAATAATTTAGGCCTTCCTATAGATCAATGGTCTTATATTTTATTATTCATTAGTGTAGTGTATGCAGTCATTTATCCCCTCTACCGTACCTACAGACATAGCACAGCCTCTAGCGTACACAGTGCATACGAGTCGCGCCATTACGCGAGAGTGCACGTGTTCGGCAAGTCTGTCCGTTAAGTGCGTGACGAGTCTGTGAATTACCCTACAGTTAGATGGATCCTACAACTGGCGACGAGGAAACAAGGTTAGTTCTTTTATGTAAAAAAAAGTAGATATATAAGGAGTAAACAATGTTTTGAATCTTATAGGTTAGGATGTACAGTGGAGTTATGAAATGCATGATAATTAGTATTATACTACTCGCATATGCTACAGAATAGATTTATTACAATATTGGCCTTCTAGGTAACGTAATAAACTAACTTAAATGTCAACCGCTTTTGTTAAAATTATTATCATTGTTGGTATTTAATTTAGGCCTTTGTTTCAAAAAGTGACGAGAGGGAATTGCAAAGGATATCATTTTGCTGACGTTTGGTGGATAGAAACGATGACTAACGATGCGTTTTGATCTGTAAGATGCAA
This sequence comes from Miltochrista miniata, assembly GCA_933228765.1. NCBI lineage: Eukaryota > Metazoa > Arthropoda > Insecta > Lepidoptera > Erebidae > Miltochrista > Miltochrista miniata. Next base: position 3,006,135 of record OW121777.1, read on the forward strand.
AATATGCCTTTCTTTTTATAAATAATTGTATACTGATTCTACATAGGTACTGGGTTGGTGTTTTTATTACTTCAAAATTTGTTAGATGAAGAAGAGAAGTATCAGTCTCAGAGGAAAGCCTTCATGTGGTTGGGTTTCTTCGGTTTCCAATGAGTATGAGTTTTAAAAAGGGGACTTTGGGGGGCTGCATTTTTGTTTGGAGGTCGCGTGTTGCGTTTGATAGAAGTGATACAGAAAGCCTCACAAATCAAATATTACGTTCATAGTCGTTATATAAGTTCCTGACGTTTTGGTTACATCAGAATAAAAGACTGTTAATATTTACATTGTTTTGTTGCCATAGATTTTTTATATCACAGGTGTTAAGAACTAAACTACAAAATACGGAAGGTTATTGTTTACTGTTGAGAATGTCACTGTGGTTAAATAAACCATGTTATTACATTTTTGCAAACAAATAGATCAAACAAAACATCAAACATTTTTATTAATGTGTAGAATTAGTCACACATGTTGTTACAGGTCTATTTTCTCACCTCATAAATATTGTATCTCTGAAAAAGTAATAGAAAATGAAACCAATTATATTAACAAATATTAAACAACAAACATAATTGATTGCTATGCTACCCACATAACTTAAATACATTGCTGTTTTCTCATGGTATGGAAATAATGCGTGGTCACTGGGTAGTAACTACCATGTTGTGGTAACTGTTGCAGAATTGTTTACCATTGTCATATCCTATAATACATACTGTTAGTCCCGGTGAATTTTGTATCGTTGTAGATAGTGAATACGGGACCAAGTGTCAGGTATCGAAGGGACCTGCCGATTCTTGAGTCATTTTAAGGGGTTGTGTCCATCCCAACTTTTTTTATGGTGTTAGGATTTTTACTCAGTTTATTTCTTACAGTTTTGTATTCCAACAAAACAAACAAAGAAATCCTACCTCATGTAATAAGACCTATAGTGTGTTGGGTACACATGTCAAACAAAAATATATGAAAGCTACGCTGTCTTGATTTATATAAAAAAGAAGGAATAGGATATCCCGAGTTTACCGTACTGGCAAGACGTTCTGTATGGAAAGTTGAAAGTTGTGTTGTGTATAGTTTGTCACCTTTTACACCTTCTAAGGACCTGCGCTGCGCAGGCGTGTCGAATCTAAAATTATTCAATCGTTTCAGTATTTGACATTCTGCGTGCAGTGTTAAGATAGTTTTATAATACCGTATAGACCAAGGGTTGATCCTCCATAACACATAACATAAAAGGAAAACTAGGACAATGGTTAAACTAACAGTGACCATAGCTGTAAAGATTGGGTGCTGAGTGCGCGTTTTGCTTTTCTAACATCATTGTGTCCTGTCCATGCGTGGACGTCAAGCTTGTGTCCGGAATGATGATAACTCCCGTAATATAGGTTTGATTTGACTCGGAAGTTAGCCTTTCAATGTGGATATTTCATTATTATCATAGGGATTCAATTGGGAAGTCAACAGCGATGAAATGGTGTAGCACAGAATCTATTTACGTTCTGTTTGGACGTAATGAATTTCCCTGCACAAAAGGCTAAACGAATACTATATGTACAAACGGTAAAAAAAAATATATTTAATCATTTCTTCCTAATCCAAGTGCGTGTCCTTATATAATGCATAACGTCGAAATCCAAGAAACACAGTAAGAATACAACATAAAATAATAATTCGAATGAGATTTATGATTTATTCAATTCCATTCAATTTCTTAATTTTGCAAATATGTGTACAAAAGGTGTTACAATAAAGTAATAATAGATTGTTTCACACACACAAGTCATATTCCACCCGAAGGCATGTAAATATGTTGAACAGGTAGGTATATCATGATAATTAACTTGAATAATAATTATTTGTTACAATAATAAATAAATGTCACACCAAATAAGTTTGCAATAAATTCAACATAATTCGGTAACATACTTAAAGAAGTTAGGTAGTATGCTAACTTCTTCATAATATTTTTACTATAAGGAATAGAGCATTGCCTTGGTTTAGGTAAGGGTTACGGGTTCAGGTCCCGTCGGGGCAAAGTTGTCTTTTATCGCTTTAGGTTTTCTAAATATATGAAATAATGTTTTCCAAATATGTGAAATTATTTTAATGAAGTACACATTATAATCAAAAAGAAAACATTCAGTCAAATCGGCGTTGCCATTTCGGTGTTGGCGAGACTAATGATTATATTATCAATATTCATCGGTTTTTGTAAAATTTGGTAAGTAAATTAATATGATGTATGTATACCTATAAAAGTAAAAGTACTCACACTGATCTTTACTGTTAGTTGTTAATGAATGCTCTGTACTCAGCGTTCATACGGTTCGTTTGGTAACAGGCTAAGTAAGTTGTGAGAATCTACTTAGTCTTTATTTTTCATGGGGCTATAAGTACAAATGTACTTAATTAGGTAATAAATAACATAATGTGAAATATACCGATTAGCAAGTACCTGATCGGTGTCCTGCGAAGGTATCTGGCGATTTTGGTAGGTTCGGTCAATGATGTTATAGTAAAACAGAGGTAGATATCTCATCAGCGCGCGCGAACTGTTGCAGACAAATTCATACAATTGTTGTAATTCCATTAAGTCGGCTAATAGCTGCGAGCAAAACAAGTCGTGCTGTGGTTTGCTGCCGTGTGCGAAACGACACTGATAGCTATCTCTTTCTGTATTATTTGTTTGGTATTCTCTATTGCATTCATAGATTAAATATGTATTAGGTACCGATTGGTAAGTAAGTGCAATTATAACTTAACAATAACTGAACGCTGTTTTGTATGAAGGTAGTTTATCTTTACTTAAATATCAATTTGTTCAGATATTAAGTAGGTTCCGCTATTAAGTAGATTTCGCTATTAACTGGGTTCCATTAAATAGGATGGTTGCTACCATTAAATTGGTAGGTGGTTTTATTAAATTGGAAGGTTGCTGCCATTGAATTGGTAGGTGGTTCCATTAACTTGGAAGGTTGCTGCCATTAAATTGGTAGGTGGTTCCATTGAATTGGTAGGTTGCTACCATTAAATTGGTAGGTGGTTCCATTAAATTGGAAGGTTGCTACTATTAAATTGGTAGGTGGTTCCATTAAATTGGAAGGTTGCTGCCATTAAATTGGTAGGTGGTTCCATTAAATTGGAAGGTTGCTACCATTAAATTGGTAGGTGGTTCCATTAAATTGGAAGGTTGCTGCCAGTAAATTGGTAGGTGGTTCCATTTAATTGGAAGGTTGCTGCCATTAAATTGGTAGGTAGTTCCATTAAATTGGAAGGTTGCTGCCATTAAATTGGTAGGTGGTTCCATTAAATTGGAAGGTTGCTGCCATTAAATTGGTAGGCGGTTCCATTAAATTGGAAGGTTGCTGCCATTAAATTGGTAGGTGGTTCCGTTAAATTGGAAGGTTGCTGCCATTCAATTGGTAGGTGATTCCATTAAATTGGAAGGTTGCTGCCATTAAATTGGTAGGTTGTTCCGTTAAATTGGAAGGTTGCTACCATTAAATTGGTAGGTGGTTCCGTTAAATTGGAAGGTTGCTGCCATTAAATTGGTAGGTGATTCCATTATATTGGAAGGTTGCTGCCATTAAATTGGTAGGTGGTTCCGTTAAATTGGAAGGTTGCTACCATTAAATTGGTAGGTGGTTCCATTATATTGGAAGGTTGCTACCATTATTTTGGTAGGAGACTGCCGTTAAATTGGTAGGTTGCTTCGAATAAAATTGTTTAAATTGAAGGGTTGCTACTATTAAATTCGTAGGTTGTTGCTATTAAATTGTAAGGTTGCCGCCATTAAGTTGGTAGGTTTGTTAATACATTTTTTATGAAATAAGAGGTGGTGAAAAGTTTTTAGCTACATAAAGTCATCCCATTAAGTGATCATTGTTGTGATAACCCATCAAATTGAAAAGAGAAAATAGGTGATTTCGAATTTCATGCCTGAATTATACAACTCGATGCGGAGGGCGATGCAACTGCTGTCGACTACAACTTGAATGGAGGTACACTATGTTATTGACGGGTGTTTGACAGTTAAAATCTCAAATAATAGAATCTCATTCGATAAAATTAGTTTAAAATGCAATGCGAATAATTAATTTTATGAGAGTGAAATGTATAACATAATACCTCTTCATATTTTGCTCGTGATGTGCTGAATGAAAAGTTTGGAAAGGAAATTATCCATGCACCCACACCGCGTACAGAGAATACCGTACAACTTCAGAATGATGCTACACGTGATCTTGTTATAACGAGGAAGTTGAAGGCCTTCACAATAGGTAAGAGATTGTAATACAAAAGGCATCATTAGGTCGGCGGTACTCATCGTGCGCACATTCTGTTTTCTTCAAAGCTGAAAGGTGTTAAAGGTTGTGTATAGTGCAAATGTAAATTTAGATGGAGAAAGTCAAAGGCAATGCTGAGATCTGGAAACATTAATGCTTGTCTATATCGTCTCCTCAAATAATTGTGGACTATACTTCTCGAACAGAGTATGGCTGCATCCGCAGAGTACAGAATGAAAATCGATCTAAGCATTGTCTAAAACAAGTTCACTTTTAAGAACGGGATATCTAGTTCTCCAGTACTTTCCCAGTAATAGTTCTCAGTAAAATCAGTTGATGTTGTAGCGTGACAACTAAAATCAACTGCTCTAATTTTGTCACTAAAAAAAAAACACCACTGTTCAAAGCCCCTTGAGGAGCCTCCATACATCTGAAACTGAAAACTCAGAAATGCTTTTTGCGTCATGAAACGCCTTCAATACTGACTGGTATACTTATTAAGGTATTCATTTTAGTAGTATCATTAAATATCCTTGTATAGAAATAAAAATATTTAAAAAATCAGAGATGAAGACAAGTGAAATAGGAAATGGAAAGCGGTTGTGTGCGGGATAAATGGAAATGAAAAAGTTAATGTAAAACACTAAATTGATGCTGAATTTTAATCCAACCCAGTATACTGTGGAAAGTATCAATGCAAAATATTGTTTGTTTTGAACTAATATGCGTTGAACACATAATTTTGTACAGAATGGTATTTCGTGTGAACGTTTCGATAGGGTCACACCTATCGTGGTCCCGAGGTGACGGATGCAGGTAGGTTGGAGAGTCCGCTAGTTTTATGTACCTACCCCCGAAATTATCAATTTGTTGATACACACGACACACAACGCTGACCGTATCCGCGGACACGTTTGATATTGGGAGATATTGTGCTGTCAAGAATAATTAATCGGGACAATCTCATGAGAGAAATTATCGTTAATTTGATAAGGTGAAAAGAGAATGGGAAGCTGTAATACCAGGATAAGAAAACGAGGAAGTGGGAGAAAGCTCAATTATATTAGCTGTTCCGTTTTATCTTTTATTTCCTAAATTGGTTGTGTTGAGCAAGTACACAAAAATGTAAAGTTAAAATAGGTAATAGTATTTGGTGATTTTGTTCGGTACATTGTTTAACAGTTATCACCATTAAAAATTGTAATAAGGAAGGGATGTAGTGTATGCAGTCATTTATCCCCTCTACCGTACCTACAGACATAGCACAGCCTCTAGCGTACACAGTGCATACGAGTCGCGCCATTACGCGAGAGTGCACGTGTTCGGCAAGTCTGTCCGTTAAGTGCGTGACGAGTCTGTGAATTACCCTACAGTTAGATGGATCCTACAATTAGCTTAAATAAAATTCCGTTAGACGTTAAAACTCGGTTTGAACAGAAATACGGCGGAAATATAATCACCCTACCCACATTCAATCAACTTGTGGAGTTTCTGCAAAATGAATGTCGGCTTATAGACTCGACAACAGCTGACGACGCGACCTTGAAGGGGACAATCGTACCCGCCGCACCATACACATCATCGGAAACGAAAGTGAATCTTATAGGAATGATCGAATAATCGCTAGGCGCTGTTTATACTGTGAAATAAGCGGTCACATTATTTCGAAATGCTTTAAATTTAAAAAATTAACCGCGGGTCAGCGTAAAGACTGGGTGCGAGCTGAAAATTTATGCTTTAAATGTTTTGGTAAGCATTCGGCATCTACGTGCGATAAAAGGACAGCATGTAAACGCTGTGGCCATCGGGGTCACAACGACTTAATATGCATGCACAACTATACTGCGTCTCGCGCTAGCTCGCCTTCGGAGGGACCTGGCTACCGCAGCCACCGTCCGCGTCGTCGCACGCGCACGGCCTCTCCTCGCGAAAGAAGAGAGGTACCGTCGCGCTCATCAGCTGAGCGTGTGGTTCAGGTCAGCTCGCGCAACGGCTGTCAGGCATGCGAACAGCGGGAATCGCACGAGTCGCGCGGTCAGTCACGTAATAATTCTCAAAAGCAATATTCTGCATAGCAATTAAGGTTACATGATGACTCGTCTTCAACGTCTTTGCATCGAAACCCGTATAATGTTGTTTTACCCACAGCTATAATTGAAATTAAGAATAAAAACGGTGAATTCGTTAAAGCACGGGCTCTCTTAGATTTAGGGGCTCAAATGTCGGTAATAAAGGGGGATTTGGTGTCTACCCTTGGATAGAAACGGTCTTACAGTAATGTACAAATCACGGGTATCGGTGGCATTCAAGCCAATACATATCAACACGTTGTTGTTATATATTTCAGACCAGAACATTCAGAACACCCAGTATTAGCGGTAACGGCGGCAGTTTTAAGAAGGCTTACGTCTTATTCGGTTAAAAGAACAAATTAGGTTTTTAAAGAGTTGAAACTCGCAGATAACGGCTCATTGAATTCTTCAGAGATAGACGTAATTTTTGGATGTGATATACTCGGTCAAATTTTAAATACAGGTTTTACAATTGGCGGCCTTATCGCACAAGGCGATTTTTTCAAGGCAACCTTTGAATGGAGACTTTAATACGAACTAAATTTGGGGCAGAATGGTATTACTTTGAAACATTGTCTGAATATTAAATTAAATTATAATATTTACATAAACGTATACATAATGTACACATAAGAAACAATGAAGGAAAATGGAATACATACATAACCATAAATATACATGCGTACACACACATACATAAGAACTCATATATACATACATAAATACATACATATAAAATTACATATAAATATAATTTTAAAATATTTACAGAAACTATTCAGTAGTCGGAAAACACTAAGTATAGCCAATGTCTTTAAAGGAATGATCGTTTACTTGTCTCTTAAAGGAAGCTAAACTCTGTGCACGTCTAATAGAAACTGGTAGTGCATTCCATAACCGAACTGCTTGGACAGTAAAGGATTTATTCACAAAGTTAGTGGAATGCCCGGGCATCTTCAGTCTCAGATTCTCCGATGATCTCAGGAACTTACTGTGGGAGTTACACAGAAAATCAAAGCGATTCTTTAGATAGGACGGAGTGTAAGGGTTAAAAAGTACGTTATATAATAAGGAAACGATATGGGTATTCCGGCGAAAGCGAATAGGTAACCACTTGAGCTTTTTTCTGAATTCAGAAAAAAGCTCAGTTTTGGGACCAAACTTCGGAAGTGATGTCCGAAGTTCCACCGGCCATCGAGTACGAGCCCCAGATACTTCATCGAGGGCTCGATGCCGATACTGACGCCCCCTACCCACAGGCTGGATCCCGCAAGTGGCCCCTACCGAGGTCCGTGGAAACACAGAGCCTCGAATTTGTTACACAGCGCCTAGATCAAGATTTTTGACGTTGATGGTCTCACGAGTACCTCACTCAGCTTCGGTACAAATGGTCACACGTCACTCCAGAGCTAAAGGTAGGGGACATCGTGTCATTGAAGGAGGATGACCTTTCCCCGGCAAGATGGTTGTAAGGAATAACAACTCATAAACATTCTGGTCTAGAAAATCCTACGCGAGTTGTGTCCTTGAATAGTAAAGGGTCTATAATAAAGAGGCCAATTTCTAAACTGATTATTTTACCGGTTTCTAATGATTAAGTTAATGTGTATTTATTTGCATATAATAACTGTGACAATGTGTCATTTCTTTGTTCTCATTTTGCTTTATCTAGTAACTTGTTTAAATTATTTATGGAGCATTTGTACGTTAGTTAATGCCTTACATATAGATTGCGTTCTGTGATCTGAATCGCGCTATCAATATTTTCCGTCACCACATACAGTCTCGGCTGACATTCTAGTAATAAATGTTTCGTCCTGAACCTAGTGTTTTCTAAGGTGAATTCCATAAATACTAGTGACTCGTTGGGACGTTTTTGGGAATTATACAACCACTATGATAAGCCTGGAGCGACGACGTTGACGCCAAGAAATCCCGCTCCACATGAACAACCTCCATTGGTTTCCTCCACACGCTTCACGCCTGGTGAGATTGTTATAGATTGCACAAGTGACTTTAGCAGAGGCATCGGCATGGAACTTGGAATAGATAAGTGGGCGGTTCTTCTGGGGTTGGAGAGTCATCACATCAGATGGTATATTATGAGGTGACTCTTCGGTCACTCTCTGAAACTAAAGTACTGGCAGCTGTATAGTTACGGTAAGCTGTATAAAAGTTATAAGAGAAATGAAGTGGATCATGAGATTGTATTAATAAAATGATGAAATGAAAAGTAAAGGTGATAGATTGCAACCCTGAGGCACTCCAACAGACACAGATGGGTTAGTAAGGTACTTACGACTTAATTTTCGCTGGACGTTTTCTTATGATGCCACAGACTATATCCATTACATACGCTGGTAAGTAATGGAATAGCCATGTCAATAACCAATATACAAATTTGTTGTGGCATGTAATTATTCCGCATAAGTATATTGCTTTATCAGTAGTTAAATCTCTGTGCTTCCATAATTTTTTGAACGAACCTAAAAAAAAACCTTATAAGAACGATACCATAATGTTAAAAGTTTTTTTTATAAAGTAAATAAAGACAAAAGCAAAATGACAAAATTGGCTTAGTAAATAATAAATGCTTTAGACATTAGTTCATAGATTGCGTAATAGATATCAAATCAATGTTTAGAAACAATGAATAGCGATGCTATTCATTTTTTTATACTCTCAGACTGTTTGCACTCAATGGAATTGAACACTTGTACTTTTACTTTTCATCTATATATATATAAATCAATGCCACTTTTCGTTGTAATTTTATAACTCGAGAGCTCACCTATCCAAACCAAATGTTTAGGCTTTGTTCGGACTGTTTAGAAGATGGTTTATTTAAAGTTTGCACAAAATCGGTCAAGCGGTTCTTGATTTATCACGCAAACGAAGTTTAGCATGTCAGCTAGTAATTTATATAAATTTTGGGATAAGAAGTGTTTTTTTTCCATCATGCACTAATTCAGCGGTTTCAAAGTTGCGAACCAGCTCGATAGATCGAATGATGTTGTGTGAGAATGTCCAACAATATTTATTTTATTTATTTATGACCTTTTCAATATGAGAGTTTCCTTGAGAGGCATGTATAGTAGGTAGTAACTTGTTGGAAATGTTACGGATCTTCTCCATTTCGAAAGTTACCAACCCTGATGAATTGCGAGCAGGAAAAGCCTTTCTGACCTATGATGGTTCACCCATTTTGTCCATCTAAGTATTCCATACTAAGACCCGATTGCTTAGCTCGCACACCTTTTAGTGTTCACGGTCATTGTTCCAACTTTACCATCTTCTAGGTTTATAATATCTGTTATGGTTCACATTATCTCGACAGTTTACAATCTTGCTAGGTAGTTTACATTCTAACTTCGGTTTATACAATTTTACAGTGTGTAGATAGACCGCGAAAGCTTAAAAATAACACGACGTAACCATCTACCTGCCCAAAAATGTTAAGAAGATTATGACGTCACTTACTCATATGTAAATAGTTATCTTTATCAGTAACAGCATAAATAGGTATATTTGTGTCACCATTCCTTTTTCTCTCACTTGCGTCCCATCCAGCACCAATGATAGCATTGTTGACATAATCGACAGGAGTCTTCGGCAATCCGACGTATTTTTTTACATAAAATACATGAATCGCCGCAATAATGAATCCAAGAATAATCTGTAATTATATTTATTGTAAGTAATTTATAATGCTGTATATCAAATCTATACATAATTATAATAAAACTGTTAAGGGTCGAGAGTCTGAACATGGAAGATATTTTGAATTTTTTTGTTGTAGAGGGTTCTCTAATCGATACTGAAGCCGAAAATGTAATTTAATTTTTTCAAATCTGTCTGTCTGTCTGTATCCCGAATAAGTATCACGCTGAAACTACTGAATCGATTTAAATGAGACTTGGTACAATCTGAGCTTATAGTCCGAGGAAATCGTTCAGGTTGGTTTTCGTTCCATATGGTTGCCTATAGGTAACAGACCACGTTGCCGTCGGCTGTACCACGGAGTGATACGGTCGATGGCCCTGTATGGAGCTCCAGTGTGGGCGGAGTGTCTCGCCCGACGGACGCGGGCTCTCTTGCGTCAACCGCAGCGGATGATGGCGACCCGAGCCGTGCGTGCTTATCGCACGGTCAGCCACGGAGCTGCCTGTGTTTTAGCAGGCACGCTACCGTGGGATGTTGAAGCACTTGTGCTTGCGCAGGTGTATCGGCATCGGGTCGACACCAGAACTCGGGGTGAGCAGCCTGATCTCGATGAGATCGAAGAGGTTCGCTCGCAGGCGCGGAGGGAAGCTTTGCGCCGGTGGAGCGAGGCACTGTCTCACCCGGTTGCCGGTCACAGGACGATCGAGGCCATCCGCCCGGTGTTGGAGGAGTGGGTGAACCGAAAGTGGGGTAGCCTCACATACCACCTGGTGCAAGTACTGACCGGACATGGGTGTTTCGGTCATTACCTGTACCGGGTCGCCCGACGGGAGGAGACGCCAATGTGTCACCACTGCGGCGCTCCCGACGACACGACCGAGCACACAGTGGCTGTGTGCCCGGCCTGGAGTAGCGAGCGTAGCGAGCTCAGCGCTGCGCTCGCCGGGCGGGGCCTCGCGCTGCCGGTCATAGTATCTGCTATGGTCGGGAGCGCGGACGCCTGGGAGGCGGTTGCCAACTTCGCCGACACAGTCATGTCGGCGAAGGAGGCTGCGGAGAGGGTGCGGGAAGAGGATGCTCTTGCCGCTCCCATCCGGCGTAGGCGGAGGGGTGGGAGAAGGCACGCGGCTTTGGCCGCGAACCGTCTCTAACCCCGGGGTTGGCCTGCACACGTCGAGTGGCACTCACGTGTGCATTGCACAGGCCACCACGTCTGAGGATTACTTGGCACCTACCGGGGTAATCCTCCATCGGCGCAGTAGCTCAGCTACCCTGAGCCGCCCGGCGGTGTTCTGGTGAATTAGTCAGATCCCAGAACACCCCCACAGGGGCAGATCGGTGTCAAGGAGTTTTAGTGAGTATTCCCAGTGCTATCGTGATCAGGTGCTGGGCGACCCTCACACGAGCCCATGCCTCGCCAGCATGGGTAGTCCGTAAGCGGAGCTCTCCTTGTAAAAAAAAAAAAAAAAAAAAAAAGTAACATACCACGTGAGATATTAAAAAAGGAAACTACTCACTCCATTGATACCTGAAACAGTAGACGGTAAGTCCATCCACCCTGGCGCAGGCTCATAACGAGCAGCTATTACTGTAAGTAATAAAAAAATGGTAAGTTTTATTTATTAATGTACACACTAATTACTAATACCTTTAAAAATACTGATTGTTCGCATATCCAGGTTAGAAATAATCCATCAGATAGGAAAATAGAAGTGATGCTATGCCTGACATATCGTGCAGACAAGAACTGGCTACAAATACGAAGGGAGAACTCCCTTCCCTCCTTTGAAAATAGCAATCTGCTCAAGTAAAGAAGCTACTTCTACTGTAGAACTAAGAAAAAAAGTGGGTAGTCATAAAGTAAACAAAAAATTTTTTGCTCTTGAATTTTTATTAAAATTTATAGATTATTTCAGTATATAATTTTTTAATGTACCTACGCTAATTATAGTCAAAACTTATCTGTGCTCGCTGCCTAGTAATAATTAAATTGAAAATCTCAAACAAGACCTGTCAATCACAAAGCTAAGATGGACCTCAAGCTAGCAAATGGATTGTAAGAGTTGCAGAAGTTGTTTGCCTCTAGGATGGCGGACTATGATGAACCACTGTCCAAGAGCTCACCTGGAGCTGCTCCACCTGATGTTGTGAGTCTGACTACTGACTTCAACAATTTCAAAAAGTTTGTTTGTCAGACACTGTCCGGGTTTAAGTTGCAGATTGAACTCCTCACCTTGGGACTGGATCGGCATGACACTGTAATCAGTCCACGTCATAATTTCGAAATAATCTGGCTGACCGTCAAAATTCCGAACGCTCATTTCGCCGATGATGAATTCAAGGAATGGTTGTATGGTCGACTGTTAAAATTTCGAATGGTCATTTTGCCGATGATCAGTTTTACGAATGACTGTATCGGGGTACTCTGAGTCGGGGTGTTAACCGTTCACTTACTGTGGTTAACACCTCGACTCGGATAGGTTAGGTTAGAAGGCTAAGGCGGGAGCTCCGCTCCGCTTCGCTCCCGCCTTAGCCTTCGTGGTTATTTTTTTTTATAACCATCCAACACCAACATCAATTTCAATCATTCGTAAAACTGATCATCAGCGAAATGACCATTCGGAGTTTTAACAGTCGACCATACAACCATTCGTTGAATTTATCATCGGCGAAATGAGCGTTCGGAATTTTGAGGGTTGGCCAGATTATTTCGAAATTATTTATTTATTTTATTTATTTATTACATTTTAGGAAAACTTACAGCTAGTAAGTAGTGTTACAATGATGCTTATACTAGAAGAAGGCCAATTAAAAGTTTTCACTGCTATACATTACTCTGCTAGTATGAAGTTCTAGATAGACATTGTATCCAATTAATATAGGTACCTAGTTAAGTTACCATCCACCCGAAAATAATGTTTTATTTTTATAATAACATGCAAAAGAAAACAAAACAAAAGGTTAATTACTATTGACTATAAAATTACCATTGATCATTAATTACAACTAAAGAACAAAGAGCTAAGATCATTTTTCATTTCATTTACACTTGTTGCAAACAAGTCAAGATCGACCCCACGACATTCCCTATTAAATGAACGGCATACTCTTATGAGACCTGAGTTCTGTCTATACGTAGTTGAAACAACAGGTACATCCAGAAGATCAGGTCTCCGCAGATATGCAGAAGGCACACGAAAGTTAATCTTTCCAACTAATTCCGGTACGTCAATATGGCCATTCATAACATTAAATAAAAATGTTAAATCTGCAATCTTTCTTCTCTCTTGAAGCGGAAGTATATGAAATCTTCTGCATCGAGCCATGTAGTCAGGTAAGTATATATTAGAACGATATTGAATGTACCTCAGAAATCTTTTTTGTATACTTTCAAGGCGATTGATATATCCGTGGCTGGCGTGAACAACTTGACATCTCGACTTGTATGATTTTCTTTTTATTAGCTTAATACGATCCTAACGGTATGAATCTATATATAAAAAAATTACAACTGAATATGTACATAATTTTTTTTGTAATCACGCTTGGTAGTATGTTGACATCTCGCGTTTTATCGTCTCTAATTTGATAAATCTACATGCCTAGTTATCGATTATTAATTTTTTGTGAACGAAGATTGATATGTGGTTATATCAAGATATACTTAGCTACCAGGATAAAGTCGGTTTCTGGATATCTCCACTTACACACTTATGACTGTCTGAAAAAATAAGAGATTAAAAATGACAAATTGATATATTAAGTTATGTCGAACTGAATATTCTGTTTGAATTCTGACATAATGAGATATCAAGTTATAGACAGCCGTCTTCCTCAAATTAAGTCATGATAAGTTATGATGTCAAGTTGTTAACAGGTTGATTATTTCTGATCAATACGTGACATATCGAGATGTTCAGTTATGGCCGCACATTCCTAGCTCGCAATTTGGTAAACAAACTAAAAATAAAAATCAATTCAAGATTTAAAGCTTGCTAAAGGCCACATTTCCCAGCTATGAGAGCCATTATTGTAGAAAGTCGACTGGTAAGAAATATTTAGGCGTTGTCTAACAGCGTTTATTTAGCAAATATGTACAGAGTTTTTTTTTTAACGTGACGGAAAATCCTCATGGATGCTATGCCGGACTCCTACCGACTAAAAAACCTCATGTAACGCTCAACAGCTTATGGTTGGGAGCCCCGGGTAAGCCCTCGGAAGGATGTCCCAGGACTCCCAACAGACCCACGGCCGCCGCTACGGCCTCGCCTAGAGGGTGGTTCGGGTGCTATCCCACGTCTTTGATGGGTTTTAGGGTGTTCTTCTAAGGGGGGGGGGGGGGGGCGTGCGTGCATCTCTTTTGAAGCGGCAACTCTTTTAGCCGGTACACCTCCATGGGACCTGGAAGCGAGGGCCCTTGCAGCACTATATCTGTGGTGCAAAGAGGCAGGGGAGCGAGATCTGAGACCTGCTTCACAGGAAATCGAGGGACAGAGGTCTCAGCTCCGCCAGGTAGTCGTGGAGGAGTGGAAGGAGCGACTTGGACAACCAACAGCCGGGCATGATATAGTTGAGGCGATAAGGCCTGTAATGAAGGACTGGCTGGAGAGGCGCCATTGCTACCTCTCCTATCGGCTGATGCAGCTACTCACCGGGCATGGTTGCTTCGGTGTGTACCTGCATCGGATAAGGCGGGAGCCAACGCCGGGAGCGTTGGCGAGTGCCACTACAGCTGTTCTGGCTGCCTACCGGATACGGTGCTCCACACTCTGGCAGAGTGCCCAGAGTGGACGGATTAACGATGTGGCCTTTCAGTGGCCTTAGGAGTGGCTATGGTCAGCAGCGAAAGTTTATGGAACTCCGCCGCCTTGTTTTGTGAGGAGGTGATGGTTGCAAAAGATGCGGCGGAGAAGGAACGGGAGAGGAACAGCAATCTTCCGAGCCGCAGGAGAAGACGCGCTGGGAATCGGAGATCTCAGAACGATCTCCGTCCCCATAAGCGTGAGCCTGGAGGCGACACTCAGGGCTAGCTGTCGCCCTGGCAAAGACAGGCCCAGGGTGGTGACGCGTGACGTATTCTGGCACGCACCTCAATTAGACAGAAGAGGCAATGTGTGGTCTCTCTCCACGAGGAGGGGTCGCCGGTGAATGGCGACCAGGGCTGGTCAGGGTCCCTGGGATTTCCTTTCGAGGGTGCACCAGGTACCCTGGCAACATACAGCCAAGACGGAGTAAGAAAAAAAAGGGACCTTTTGTAATCATAAAGCTAGACGACTCAGGGGAGAAATATCTCTGGCTACCAATTCAATGGCTCCAGTACGTTGAAAACTGACTTAGTAATGAAAAAAAAAAGGACTTGTTGGATGTCCTTGATTTAATCGACGAGTCTTTTAAAGACTTTTATTTGCAACTTAAAACAGTCAATGACCCCTTGACATCTAACACTGATCCAGATTTGGACGAAGCAATTGATTATTCTACAGTGATTACTCCTTTTACCATATGAAACTATAGTCCATTGAAATGTTACATGAGCTTTGCATTTATTAGAGGACGCAATTTTATTTTCGGGACATGTGTGAGGGGTCAAAAGAAGCTTAACCTCAAGTTTGTGGGGTTGCCACCCTTGTCCCCCGGCCGCCATCTTGAAAAGAGGGGGGACAAAAACACTTTTTTCGCAATATTTCGGAAACTATGAGTCTTACAAAAAAAATGTAGAGGCATAATTTGTAGCATATTGTTTTGCCTTCAAATGTGTATATAACTTAACAAAAAATTTTACAAAATTTTTAGAATTTTTTTATAAAAAATTTCTTTTTTGCTCTATAACTTTTTTTATACATTTTACAAAAAAAAATACCTCAGACTAATCTCGTAGATGATCTTTAAAGAGAAATTAAAAAAAACGCCACAGAGCAAAAAAGAAAATTTTATTTTCAATTTTTGTTTATAACTTCTCTAATTTTTTATTTAGGGCAAAAATTGTTTTGACATATTTGTAGGCAAAACAATTTGCAACAAATTATGAGTGCACAATTTTTTTGTAAGACTTATAGTTTCCGAGATATTGGGAAAAAAGTGTTTTCACCCCTTTTTAAGATTGCGGCCGGGGGACAAGGGTGGCGACCCCACAAACTTGAGGTTAAGCTTCTATTGACTCCCCACACATGTCCCAAAAATAAAATTGTGTCCTCTAAGAAATGCAATATTCGGTCCTTAAATTGTAACATTTCAATGGACTACTAATAGAATCATAGCATTTGATTTTAATATTTATCCAGTTACCTCTTTTTTTTTTAATTTTGATAATGTTGTATAAATAGTAAGTACCTACCTCCCTTGTTTTTGTCAGTTAGGTATCATGTATTATAAAAAAACATTGCTTGCCCAAGAAACAATACTTATTTTGATGGTGCCTAAGTTGATAACTACTGTAAACACTTTTATAGTTGCTGAGAACAAGTTGATAATTCGGTGATTAACTTGATAACTCGTCGGTGAACAACTTGACAAGTCTAATAGTGCCAAAACTGTAAGGGTTTTGTCTCATTTACTATCATAGTTTTAAAATTGGCATAAAATAATATGGAAACCAATACATACTCTTAAATTTAACTAATTTACCGATTTATCAGAAACGGTCAAACTTTCAAATGGCCGCCCTCTAAAATTGACATTTTATAGTTGTCAACTTATTCACGCCAGCCACGGATATATATCATAATTTGGATTCCAAACTGGTGAAGAATACTCAAGATGACTACGGACGAAAGCACAGTACAAAATTTTCATTGTCTTAATATTACTAAAATCGGACGACAACCGAATAATAAAGGCCAAAGCTTTAGATGCTTTCTTCACAATCGAATCAACGTGGGTATCAAATAGAAGTTTTGAGTCGAAAGTTACTGCAAGGTCCTTCACGGTAGTGACTCTTGCTATTGATGACTGTGAGACCGTATAATTAAATTGTATTGGAATTAGTTTACGTGTAAATGTACAAACATAACATTTAGAGACATTTAGGTCTAACCTATTTTGAACGCAATAATTATGAAACCTATTCAAGTCTTCCTGTAAACAGCTTGCATCGTCCACGTTTGTAACCTGCCTGTAAACCTTCATGTCGTCGGCATATAACAGAATTTTTGAATTTTGAAAGCATACACTGACATCGTTAATGAAGATGTTAAACAAAAGAGGGCCAAGCAGGGATCCTTGAGGAACTCCAGAAGGTATACATACGACTCTGGAGGTGAAGCCATTAAGAGCAACCACTTGGCATCTATTTTCCACATAAGATGTGAACCATCTGTATAAGTTTCCTGTAATTCCCATTCGCAAAAGCTTGTGCATTAGTAGATTATGATCTATACGATCGAAACATTTGCTGAAATCAGTGTATATAACATCGACCTGCGACCTCATAGCCATGTGTTCTGATAGATAATCGCTACAGACCATCAAATTGGATGTAGTGGAACGCCCTTTTATGAAACCGTGTTGAGTATTACTTAAGCTTAATTTCAATGCAAAAGATAACCGCTTATGGACTACTTTCTCCATGATTTTTGAAAATATGCATAGCTTAGATATAGGTCTGTAGTTTTCAATACAATTTCTGGGACCTTTTTTATGGACCGGTGTTATATACGCTGACTTCCAAATTACAGGCACTTCTCCCTGAGAATACGATCTATTTAGTAGTATAGTTAATGGAACCGATAAAGATTTGGCACAGTTCAATATTAAAATAGGTGAAATATTATCAGGACCTGCGGTCTTTGTGAGGTTGACCTGTTCCAAAAGCTTTAGCACTTCATCCTCTTGCACCTCCACAGAACGGATATCAGTCACACTACAATTCTGGTCGCCACTGTCATTACTACTCAGCGAAAATAAAGCGCTGGCACTTTCAGTTCGCTCTCTAAAATTGGAGTAGAAGTATTCCCCGAACATGTTACATATATCATCACCATTACTTGAACTTACATCCCTAAATTTAAGTACTGACGGGTAAGTGTTAGAACATTGTTTAGATTTCACGTACTGCCATACGGCTCTAGGATTTTTTGAGATAGCCAATTCTGCATTTGTGATGTAGTCGGTAAACATGTTCTTTTCTAACACTTTGACTCGTTGACGCAGCACAATAAATGATTGGTAATCAGACATATTACCGTACTTTTTGAACTTAGAGTGGTACTTAGCCTTTTCCTTTATGATTTTAATTAAAGGTTTTATATAATTATACCATGGTGGATACCCGCATCGTGGTACAACAGTCTTTGACGGTATATACCTCTTTTGAAGTTCAGTAATGGTTTTGTAGAAGAAGCCAATCGCTTCTTCAAGGGGCCTACCTCCCAACTCTAATGCCCAATCGACTAGGTTCAAATTTGTATTGATATCGTCATAATTTGCTTGACTGTAGAAAAATTTTAGCCTCGGACGGGGATGCAACGGTGAGGTCTGAACAAAGTCAGCTACCAAAGAAATAGCCTTGTTATGTGGGTCTTCTTTTACTAAGGGACTCTGACAGTGTGTAACATGTACTACATCAGTGGATAGGACAAGGTCAAGTATCCTATTTTTAGCATTTTGATGAGAATTGTATTGCAATAAATTGCAAATAGTAAGGATATCGCAAAATTTTGACTGATGACTGATGACGTGGACTCCACTGTAATGCGACGAAAGGTGTTGTTGTTTCATGGCATTCCGGAGAGCCCATATCAAAATCTACATGAGGTTATACATCAAGTGATATTATTAATAGTCACTCCAGTGTGACCACGAGCAACGTGTATTATATTATAGTCACACCAGTGTGACCACAAGTAACATATATATTACACCATAGTCACACCAGTGGGACCACGAGCAACTGCAGTGAATCAGTGCTATAGCATCCGCAATACGAACTGGCACTTTGGGCCATAAATGTCACTTATTGTAGGGGTTGAACCATGTCGATAAAATATTTAATTTTTTTTCGATATGTCGTAATCTGATATTAAGCGGGTCATTTGCTTTTAGTTGTAAATATGATATTAATAGCAAATAAGATTTTCTTAAATAATTAGCTAAATTTTAGCAATAAAAAAGTTAAAATTAGTAAATTTTAATTTTTTTTAGTTAGTAATTCACCTATTCAACCTACTTATTTTAATATTTAATTTAATGCATTTGTCTTAATAAATCAATGCTGACATAAAAATAAATAAATAAATAAATCATATTTAAAATTTTCATTTCATTACTTTTGTCGATACTGTTATGGAATACGTAAAAGATTACCTGCACAGCACTATGGGTGCGAGTCCCGCTCCATAAGACTGTGTAAGGGCGAAAGAGATAGCACGAATCCGATGATTTATGGCCCCACGTGCCAGTTCGTATTGCAGATACTAGTACATTGGTGTGACCACAAGTAACAGTATTATACGTTCGTCACACTAGTGTGACCACGAGTAACAGGTATTATACGTTCGTCACACTAGTGTGACCACGAGTAACAGGTATTATACGTTCGTCACACTAGTGTGGTAAAATGGTGTGGACACGAGTCTGAAGTGACTTTCGGCACAATGTTTGTCTGTTTGTATTGCGAACTATAGACCTTAATATTTATACTATTCCGGAAGCGATTTTATCGTTATTATATAATATAACGCGAAATTACTATTTTTTTTAACGGGCTTGTATACAGAGATGTTATTACCGTACTGATAGATATTATTTATATATATAATAATATTAATTAACTAGCTGATGCCCGCAGCTTCGCCTGCGTGAAATTTTGTTCCTAGACCATAACATATCTCTGTAGTCACCAGCAGTGATGAGCGTAATTAAATAAAATAAAATAAAATAAAATAAAATTTATTGCCTTTGAAATTTTTAAAAAATATTTAGGTTTGTCAAAATTTTTGTGACTCTACCGGAGGTTCGGAAATGCTACAGACTGAGAAGAACAACCAAGAAACTCAGTCCGGTCCCTCTTATTCATCTTAGTATCTAATACAGTTTTTTTTTAATGTAGAAAGGAGCAATTCGTGTCACTGCCAGGCAGTCTTGTCTTCTAGAAAGTCTTTAAATGCTATAATAAGCTTTCTGGCACAATTTAAGTTTTACTGGTTTTTTAAATTTATTAACTGACAAACCTGTTATGGCTGTCGGCAATGTATTGTACATTCGAATACAATTGCCCGCAAAAGAATTGCTTATTTTATTAAGCCTAAATCTAGGTACAGCCAATTTATTCTTATTTCTTAAGTTTAGGTTATATATCGCTATTTTTAATAAATTTACTGTTATTTTTATGAGCAAATAATAAGTTTTTATATATGTACTGTGAATACACAGTAAGGATGTTGATATCCTTAAACTTTTCTCTTAATGACTCCCGAAACCCCATACCATAGAAAGCCCGGACAGCCCTTTTCTGCAACACAAAGATACATTCGATGTCGACAGCGTTACCCCATAATAGTATGCCATAGGTCATGACACTGTGGAAATAGCTAAAGGAGACAAGACGCGCTGTCCTAATGTCTGTCAGTTGTCGGAAATTTTTAACGGCATAGGCTGCAGAGCTCAGTCTGCCCGAGACTTTCTCGATATGAGGCCCCCACTGCAAGTTGGAGTCTAACTTTATGCCCAGAAAGACAGTTTCATCGACCAATTCTACTTGATCATCCCTAATCTTAATACTGGTGTTAACGAGCCTAACATTTGGCAAGGTGAATCTAATACATTTTGTTTTAGTTTCATTTAACAATAAATTACTTGCGTTAAACCAGTGGACTACCCTAGAGAGGGCATTGTTAACTTCGTCAAGATCGCGTTGTCCACGTTCAACTTTAAATATTAAAGATGTGTCAGCAGCAAACAAAACTACCTCGTGATCGTCTCTTATAAGGTGAGGGAGATCATTTATGTACACTAAAAATAGAAAAGGTCCCAGAATTGAACCCTGAGGCACCCCCATTGTTACAGCAGAACCATTTGACTGTTTACCATTTATAACTACTCTCTGTACTCTATCTCTAAGGTAAGAACTAATAAAATCCAAGGCCGTCCCCCGGATTCCATAATGATCAAGTTTTTGAATTAAAGTCTGATGCTGGACGCAATCGAAGGCCTTAGATAAGTCGCAGAATACACCATAAGCATCATACGACTCCTCCCAGGCCTCATATTATATACACTCTAACAATTTGATTCCAGCATCCGTGGTAGACCGACCGCGCGTGAAACCGAATTGTTTAGTATGGAATAGTTTATTTGTATTAAAATGATTTTGCATTTGATTAAGCATTACCTTTTCAAAGATTTTACTAAACATGGGTAGTACAGAAATAGGACGAAAATTGGACGGATCTGAGGTGCTACCCGATTTAAACAGAGGAGTTATTTTACTAAACTTCATTAAGTCAGAAAACACACCACTATCAACACAATCATTAAATATTATTAATAATTCAGGGGCAACCATTTCAATTAACGAATTAACTAAATGTACAGAAATTCCCCAGAGGTCAGCCGTTTTCTTAATATTTAAAGATTTAAAAGTTTTTATTATAGTGTGTATACTAATTTTACTGAATTTGAATATTTCATTACAGCAAGGAACATTTGCTTTTAACAAGGATTCTGCTATTGGTGTAGAAGAACCTAGGGTTCTGGTCAAATCTACTGGAATTCGAGAAAAAAATTGTTCAAATTCGTTAGCGACTTCGGCATCTGTTGTAATTATGTTACCATTTCCTTTAAGTTTAAAATTATTATCATACGATTTTGCTTGGCCTCTTTCTGCGTTAATTATTTTCCAAGTAGATTTAACTTACACACTACACTACACTATTGAGAATTTTATTACTTATATACTTTCTTTTGGCTGCTAAGCAGTCTGCTTTAAACTTTTTTGAATAAGTTTTAACATAATTTAGAAATTCATCTGTTCTATTAAGCTGTCTTTCTGAGTATAGTTCTTACTGTCTACTTTTATGTATATTCTCAGTGGCCCATTCACTGAAGGCTGGCCTATCACCGATTGTGACTTCCTTAGACTTGAATACGGAGTTGAACTCATTGTAAAAGGAATCAAAAAATTACTTATACATTACATTTGGATCTAAGCCAGTGTCTAAAAATGGAAGTTTATTGCGAATTCCAACTCGCATACGTTCCAAGCGGTCACTAGTTACTGGTCTACATAATATTTTACATCTTTTAACTTTTTCTCTTGTGATCTTGAAAGATGCTATTTGCCCAGTATGATCTGATTTTATCTTATTTATAATACTCTTACTTTCTGGCAACATATCACTGTATATATTGTCTAGACAAGTAGCTGTTGTATCACAATATCTAGTAGGCTCTCAAAATAAGTTAGTGAGATTGTGTGATTTAAATAAATTTAAGATATCATTGGTCTGACGCGTATTCATAAGTATATTAACATTAAAATCACCGCACACTATTAGAAAGAAAGAAATAAGAAAGAAATAATGTTTATTCGGTACATAGCCTTAACATAAAAAAAAACTAAATAAAAGAAATAAATGGTTTTTAATATAAGCATGCCGAATAGGGCTTGGTTCAGCATGGTATTAGGTGCTGATTAGTTTTTCCAAGTTTAAATAGCACTTTATCCATTACTTCCTCAAACTCACAAAAGGGTGAGACTCCAGGTTTATATACGCATACTACTATAGTATTAATTACAAAAGTAATTCAATTAATAATTGAATTAATAAGTAATTAGTTACAAAGTAATTTAATTACTCAGTAATGTAATTACATTGTAATTTAAATACTTTTGATGTTCAGATTAATTAGTTACAAAGTATTTAGTTACAAAGTAATTAGATTACTTTCTAACTAGTTACTTCGTAATTCCATTACTTTGTAATTACCAAACATTCAAGCAAATCAATACTCCCATTTCTTAACGTGGTGGGTATAGTTTAAGAGTTTTAGGGTTTTCTTAGTATGCTAAGTATGAATCACGTGATAATTTTGCAATGCAAAATGGCCGCCGCGGTGTAATCACAAAATTTCATGATGGGTATCATTTAAAGGGTTTTGGGTATCGTACTAATTTTGCAATCCAATATGGCCGCCGCGCCGTAATAACATACTTTCATGATGGGTATCGTATAAAGGGTTTTTTGGTATGCTGAGTACGAATCACGTACTAATTTTGCAATCCAAAATGGCCGCCGCGCCGTAATCACAAAATTTCATGATGGGTATCGTTTAAGGGGTTTTTAGGTATGCTGAGTACGAATCACATGATATTTTGCAATCCAATATGGCCGCCGCGCCATTATCACAAAAAATCATGATGGGTATCGTTTAAGGGGTTTTTTGGTATGCTGAGTACGAATCACGTACTAATTTTGCAATCCAATATGGCCGCCGCGCCGTAATCACAAAATTAATCGTAATGTTGGGGCCTTTTCTTCGGGCTCTGTGGAACCTAATCTGCTCCCATACGGTGTTAAGTTGTGGACTGTATTTATTGATAGTTGTTTGGATCGTGGGCTTGTTGTGTTCCAGTAACTGAAAGCCGGTAAATATTGAAGCACTGAATTTATTGTAAAAGAACTTATAATAATTTTACAAGCGCAAAGGTAGCAAGTACTTTTTCACCATCATCTTACCATAGACCACACACCAGTCCATAGCCACTAAAACTCTTTCCCTCGCACAGATTCAAAATAAGAAAATTAGAATCTAGTGTTGCACTCAACATACTCCAGCCTAGGAAGTGTTATATTACCTCGATACATTCTCAAGTTTTACAAATAAAGAAGAAAAAATTAACTGTGACTATGAAAATTGACACAAATCAAACTTACAACATTTCTCATAAGTCAAACTAACAATATTTATAAGTGATTTGAAATTTAAATATTGACAATTTATACAATATTATCATTTAAGGTTTCCCTCATTATTTAAGGGTTTATTATAAGGTACATAAAATAAACAAAAATGTAGGCCAATGCCCAAAAACCATTAATCGCTATCCTGTATGGGCAGAACACATACCTTGTGTACTGATCTGGTGTGATGGTGACCATTAGCGGCCCTCACTTCAACAACTCTTACTTTTCCATCTTTTCCTGGGAAAACTTTTGTTACTCTTGCCATAGGCCAGTACAGTGGGGCAGTGTTCAGCTCACGCAGGATTACTAGAGCACCTATCTCAATGTTAGGTGTGGTGTCTTGCCACTTGGGTCGACACTGTAATGAATTTAAATAATGTTTGTGCCAATATTGCCAAAACATTTGTTTCAAGTTAACACAAATATCCCAAAATTTTAATAAATTAATTGAAGTTCCACTTAAATCACGCTCTGGTAAAGAATTGAGAGGTGCATTTGTTAAGAAATGGCCAGGGGTAAGATATGTATAGTCATTAACATCATTTGAAACAGCAGTTATGGGTCTAGAATTCAAAACTGACTCGATTTCACATAGAACTGTATTGAGTTCTTCGTAGGTAAGCAGAGCCCTCCCAGCAACGCGTTTCAAGTGGTGCTTCATCGATCTATTTCCCCTCTCCCAAATCCCCCCCCCAGGCGGGGGAGTACTTTGGTATAAAGTTAAAGTTTATACCTTTATTTGCAGCAAATGATTGCACTTGACCTTGATGGTCTTTGCTGGCTAACAGGCGCTGCAGGTCATCTAATTTGTTCTTTGCCCCCTTGAAGGTTGATGCGTTATCGCAGTATATATCTGTAGGTAAATTTCTTCGAGCAATAAATCTTTTAAATGCGGCCAAAAATGCATCTGTCGTCAAGGACGAGGTAAGCTCCAGATGGACGGCCTTCGTCGCAAAGCAAACAAATAATGCTATATACCCTTTCGTTATTAACGGCCTTCTTATGCGCGCTTGCTTGACCTCGATGGGCCCCGCAAAATCGCAGCCCACCTTTTCAAAGGCTCTGCTAGCAGTAACGCGTTCAGGGGGCAAAGAGCCCATTAGCTGCCTCGCAGCCTGCGCCTTCAACCTAAAACATATAATACATTTGTGTAAAGTTTTCTTTATTATGCGTAGAGCGTCTACGATCCAATAATTTAAATTTAAACTAGCTTTTACTAATTTAGGTCCAGCATGTAAAAGTTTAAAATGTTCATTTCGGATAATCAAGCTAGTTACCTTCGACTCCTTTGGGAGAATGATAGGGTGTTTTTGATTGTAAGAAACTATAGCGTTTTCTAACCGTCCTCCTACTCTAAGCATTCCCTTTTTATCTAAGAATGGGTGTAATGGTTTTAAATTTCCCTTGGTATCTTGGTCACCACATTGTAAACTTTCAATGCTGTCTTTGAAATACAATTCTTGTTCATGTTTAATTAATAACAACAATGCATTTTGTAACTCTTCAGAAGTTAAGAAGTCATGCTGAATTTTATTACATTTATTTTTTAAATTGAAACAGAATCTTAAAATATATGCAGTTACTCTTACTATCTTATTTATACTAGAAAACTTTTCTATGATATTACTTACTAAAGACTGATTTACATTTACTTGTAGACTCACAGATGGACCACTATCTATAATATTGTGCTCAGTATTGTTTATGTGTAAAGTTATGGGTACATTATTTTGAAAATTATACTCTGGGTTTTTTAAACATGGAGGCCCGTGCCACCAGAGGGCGTGAGAGTGCAAGTCATTGGGCTGCACACCCCGCGAGAGACAATCAACTGGATTTTGATCCGTGGGCACATACAACCATTGGAACTCATTAGTCAATTCCTGTATTATTTTTACCCTGTTAGCTACATAGCTATCTAAACGCACAATGTTTGATTTTAACCAAGCAAGAACAACCTGAGAATCTGAGAAAAGAACGGTACTAGAGATACTTACTTTCAGCTGTAATACCTTGCGTACTTTCGTTATCAGTCTTGTTAATAGTAATACTGCATTTAATTCTAGTCTCGGAGTACTAAGTTTTTTGTTAAGTGGATTTATTCTAGATTTTGCACATAATAAATTTACTAGTGCATCACCATTTGAATTCGTGTATCTAATATATACAGAACAACCATACGCTAAATTGGATGCATCAGCATATCCTAATAATTGTAATTTTTTTGATTGAGTGAAGATACACCGTGGAACAAAAATGGGTTCCATTTTTTGTAAATTAGAGACAAAGTCTAACCACATTTTTAAGATATCATGAGGTGGAGGATAGTCCCATCCAACCTTTGAAGCATGAATCTTCTGCATTATGCTCTTAGCTATAACTATTATCGGAGCTATAAAGCCTAATGGGTCAAAGAATTGACTAATGTAATTTAGTATTTCTCTTTTAGTATGCTTTTTCCCTTCATATGGAGAAGAAGAAATTAAAAAGCAATCAGAGTTTATTTGGAAATTAATTCCTAAAGTTTTTAAAGTAGTCCCTTCTTTTTGCAAATCCATATCGCCAAAATAACGTTCATTTTTTTGTATATTAAGAAGTAGCTTATTTGAATTTGAAGACCATTTGTGTAAATTTAAATCTGCCTTTTTTAATAAGGCTATCAATTGAGATTGCATATCGCTCAACTGATTCTCATTTTCACAAGTAAATAAAGTATCATCAACATACGTACAGTTCTCTAAAATAAATGCAGCCCAAGGAAACTCATCTTTATATAGATTGGCTAAGTGTATAAGACACTTAGTTGCAAGATAAGAGGAACACTTGAGGCCGTACGTAACTGTATTTAAGCGTATGCATTTAATGTCATCTTGAGGTGAATCGCGCCACAAAATATTTTGTAGCGACCTCTGCTGGTTATTGACCAGAATGTTTCTAAACATCTTTGTTATATCGGCTACCAAAAAATATTTATCAAGTCGGAATAATACCAAAATTTCAAATAAATCTTTCTGTACGACAGGCCCATTCAAAATAATATCATTTAAACTAACCTTTTTATTTGTTTTCATTGATCCATCAAATACTACACGAAGTGGAGTAGTTTTAGAATTATTATTAATGACAGCGTGATGACTAAGAAAATACACTGGATCACTTTGTAGGTCGTATTTATTTATGTCAAAATATTCACCATGTCCCAACTGCACATACTCATCTATGAACTTTTTATATAATAAAAAGATATTTTTATCCTTTTGGAATCTTTTTTCTAAATTAAGAAATCTTACTAAAGCCTGATTGAATGAGTTTCCCAAGACTGCATTTATTTTATTGAGAGGAAGCTTTAGAGGAATATTGACCTCAAACTTATTGTTCTCAAGTTTTGTAGTTTTATGAAAAAGATTTTCTACATATTCATGCTCGGGCAGTTCGGGAAATGTTTCAGTTATAGATTCTGAACTCCAAAATTTTACTAATTGTTCATCTAAGGTGCTTTCACAGGACTGACAAAACAATGTTATAGCACTATCTTGCTGAGGTAATGGTAAACAATGACTGACCTTAGGATCCCGGCCCACATTGTGGGAAAGGTACTGGCCTGCTATTATGTGCCCGAATAGTGTTGAGATGACAGCAGGTTGTGGTGCGGCTTGACATGGTAGCTCAGGTCTGGCGCAGCTGGTAATGGACTCAGGCTGCGGCAGGAGCACCTGGAATAGAATGTCCGCACCTAATAGCATCTGTATGGGCCCCGGCACAGCAAAATTGACATCAGCTAGCTTGCAGTCATGCGGTAGGTTTATTTGTGAAATGTCACACTCATATTGGGGAAGGTTAGTTGTAATCCTATCCACCACATGACATAAAACATTTATTTTGAATGGATAATGCAATGAATGAATTAATAAATTAATGTTTTTATTTAGTTGTAGGTTTGTGCCAGATATGCATTTTATTGAGTGTAGGCAAAGCCCCCAGTTCCTTCACCACGCTTTGCAAAACAAATGAAGCTTGAGAGCCACTGTCTAATATGGCTCTGACGTGGACATCCTTCCCGCTGCTTGATTTTATCATTATCTTGGCAGTGGGCAATAATACCTGATAGCGAGCGGACCGTGCAGCTAACGAGCAAGTTAAAGCGCTGACTGATTTGCTGCTTTCCTCATGCAGTAAGCTGTTGTGAGCCTTCTTGCACACTGTGCACCTAAAGTGGAACTTACATTTATTGTTGTGCATGTTAAGACAAATCTTACATAGCTTGTTATGCTCTGCAAAGTTAATTCTTTCTGCGGGTAGGGTCATTTTAAAGCTGGGGCAGGTGTACAGTTTGTGGCCTTGTTTTTTGCAATATAGACAACTGTCCGGGGCTGCTAGCAAGGTCACTTTAGGTTTCCTTACCTCTATGTGAGGTTTTGGCTCAATAGCCTCCAGCGCCAAAGCTCGGTTGTCAAGGAAGGATAAAAGCTCAGATATAGTGGGTTTCTTACCGTTATCACGCTCCAGCTGGAAACCCTTGAGGGTGTATTGGTCCAACTTACGCTGTAGAATGGCTACCAGCATTGAATTCCACTCCTCCACCGGCTCTCCTAAATTGGTAAGAGCGGCTAGGTGTTGTTTACAATCTGAAACGAAAGTACGCAAGGCATGGGCTGAACACCTACTTATACTAGGCAAATCTAACAGGGTATAAATGTGATTGAAGGTAATTTTGTTTATATTATCATATCGTTCTTCAATAATTTTTAAAGCTTGTTCATAGGACGAGCTAGTTAAAGGTAAATTAACTATTAAAGAAAGTGGTTCACCTGACAAAAAATTTCTAAAATAGTACAATTTTTGCACAGGTTGCAACTTCTTATCATTGTGTATCATGGCCCTAAATAGTGCCATGAAAGATTTATAGTCCGTATAATCGCCTGAAAACACTGGTATTTGTACGTTTGGTAACTTTGTTCGGACATTGGTACCTTCTTCGGAACTATCCTCGAGTTTTTCCTGTATCTTATCCAAAAGCAGGAAGTATAATGTTTCCAATTCGCCCACGTCTTCGGAATCGTCCGGGTTTTCCGCCAAAATTTCGATCTGACATCGCCGGTACTCGTTAAACGTGCTAATCAGCGCCTGTTTCTTAGTATTTAATTGAGTTTTGTTGAGTTCTTCGGCGTTTAAAGCTTTGCTGAGGCGAGTCATGGCTCCTTTTTGGTAGCCCCTTGCGGCTATCAGCTTCTTCATGGCCTCCGCCATTTGGGGACGCGTTGTTGCTTTGGATGTCGTCGCAGCGTCCATTTAGGTTTACGTTGTAATTCAACAAAGACGGGCGGGAAACGTTCAGCGAATAACACTTATTAAACACTAACACTGGTCACTGTTATACAGTAATTATTTATTTTCTAAACTCGAAGATAAAGTTGAAAAAGTTTGCAACTAACAACTAAGTTTGCAAAATGCCAAAACCAATGGCGTTCCGAATAGAGGGCGCTGCCGTGACGCAGAAAGTTCGCTCGCGCCAATAGAATCGCAGCACGAGATGGCGCGCGGCAGGTTATTGGTTTTTTTTTTTTTTTTTTTTTATACTACTTAGGTGGCAGACAAGCTTACGGCCCACCGGAAGGTTGGTAACCGTAGCCTATAGACGTTTGTAACACCAGAGGTGCTACACACGCGCTGCCGACCCGGGCGCAGGTTGTGACGACCCACAGTTGAAATTTTTCAAGCCGCCCATAAGGCCTTCAACTTGGCTTAACGACTGTCATTTTACTGACAACCGGGACCAACGGCTTATCGTGCCTTCCGAAGCACGGAAACGCTCGTAAATAAATGTCACAAAGTGGTCCACATGGTGGTCACCCATCCATATCCGGCCACAGTAAATGTTGCTTACTGCAGTGATCGTTTACAGAACACTGAGTCCGCGGGGCCACGAGCGCTTCAAACGCAATAATGATGGCGGCGATCACAAATGGCGTCGCTGTATTGATGCGCGTGCTTGCGTTCAGCCGAAGATCTCGCGAAAACAATGAATCGCGCGAGATTTGAAATCTTGCTCCGGAAAACGAGTCCTTCTGCAAATGTGATAAAGGCGAAATCTGCTCGCATGTGCCGCTTGCAATATGGCCGCAAGCGTGTTTCCTTTGTAAAACAAATGGAAAATTGCAGCACAAAAACTAACAATAACTTTCGCAGGGCTTCTCTTATCACCGCTCTCAGGATCGCTGGAAAACTATAGTAGGCTTCTAAGGACCATTTGTTGGGGCCTTTTCTTCGGGCTCTGTGGAACCTAATCTGCTCCCATACGGTGTTAAGTTGTGGACTGTATTTATTGATAGTTGTTTGGATCGTGGGCTTGTTGTGTTCCAGTAACTGAAAGCCAGTAAATATTGAAGCACTGAATTTATTGTAAAAGAACTTATAATAATTTTACAAGCGCAAAGGTAGCAAGTACTTTTTCACCATCATCTTACCATAGACCACACACCAGTCCATAGCCACTAAAACTCTTTCCCTCGCACAGATTCAAAATAAGAAAATTAAAATCTAGTGTTGCACTCAACAGTAATCAGGTTAATAATCAAAATTACAAGGTATCTACACACCTTATAAAAAAAGTTTTAAGTTACACAGAGAAATTCACTAAGTTTACACAGTGAGAAATTTACCAAGTTTACCTTACAAGGTAAAGCTATAGAATAATATATATTAATAATAAATAGATGTGTGCAACCTCAAAAATAAAAGAGAACATAAAAGAAAAAAAAACCCAATAAGAAAAAAAAGTGGGTATGCCAAATAAAATCAAAAAGTCTTTCCAAAATCACAGCTATTTTTAAATTTTAGAATTTGGAATATAGTGTCCTTTCCAGCCAAAGGTGTAGGTAGCTGAAAGACGACGAAGGGATAATTTTGTGCTTAGCTGCTAGCACCACCAATTAACGTCCTGGAGCGTCTCGGACGGGTTTCCAGGATGGTTTCGCCAGAGGTAACCACCTATGCGCACACACTAGATTGAGACTACCGCAGAGTAGTTCCCAGAGTCTTGCCACTACGTTGGGAGCCAAATTTATAACCACTTTATTGCTCAGTATGTTACTCACCAACTAGCGCGAGGAAGCTATGCAGAGAACTCTTTCCCAGGGCGCCTTACTACAGAGTTTCTAGTGTGTGTGCAAGGGAGGCCAGGGCTCTGACGAAAACAGCCAAGTAGGGTGTACACACATATATTTATAAAGTACACAGTACACTACAGAGACAGAGAAAAGTTATTCACTAATAGACACACATATCACAGAAATACACAAGAGTACTACCGATTACTGCACTAATAATACGGAGGCGGTCTACAGATACATGTTACCAAAATTGCTTAGGCTGTTACTTAGTAAGGTGTTAAGGGTAACGGGGTACTGGCCTGCAGTGTAAGCTGAGAGCAACTCCGGAAGTTGTTACTTGGGCAGTCCACTCTGCCACGCCTTCGTACCACGTGCAGTCCACGTAGGTACTTGTGAGTGTGGCACCGAACATCCACGACTGGTCACTTTAGCTCAACTAAAGAACCCAGTTTCCTGGGTAAAGTTAGAACAGAAACTTATTATTTCTGAGGAAGGTAGAACCTAGGCCACAATCCTCAGCAAATCCTCAGGTTTGTATAGTGCCTCAGTGGAATTCTTCACTGCAAAGCAGATAACCTCACTTTTCACAAAACTCAATGTTATTTCCCAGATGAAGAGAAGATCTTGAAAGCTACTTGGAACCATGGCAGGGCCCTATATCCCCTCTCTCGCGTGGAATAGTCTCGAATCCTATTCAAAAACCTGTTTTTCCAGCAATATCTGGTTGCGTTAGGTTCAACAAATCACCATAGACTGGCGTCACTTCCATAACCAAGACAACTAAAGTTGCCAGACTCCAAAAACTATGAATTCATTAGGGCGTGCACACACGCTCAATGATCATTGTCAAACCTACAACCAGACATTGCTGAACCTACATAAAACAAATGCTACAACATGAAATATCACAAACAGTTACAACACTATTTTTGTATTACGAACATTAGTTTTAACCGCTAGCGGCCCAAGGTCCTTTCAAATAATACCCTTATTAACTTATGTCATTACAGCCCAAACCTAAATTATGAATTTCTTATTTACCGCCCACGTCCTTTTTAAGGGACCAAAAACATTTAGTTGATTTTTTTTTGGAAACTACCGCCGTAGAAGTTTTCTGTTTGATTTGTCAAACTCGTCTGCCTGTCGCAAAATGAATTGACCGGGTTCTCTGCCTAAATAATA
This sequence comes from Miltochrista miniata, assembly GCA_933228765.1. Lineage (NCBI taxonomy): Eukaryota > Metazoa > Arthropoda > Insecta > Lepidoptera > Erebidae > Miltochrista > Miltochrista miniata. The sequence goes on from OW121777.1 coordinate 3,038,390, forward strand.
AAGAAAATAGTGCAATAAAAAAAAACCATCAAGGCGTCATCACGTCGTAAAAGTAAGCAACCATTTTATCTTATTTTATTCTAGACATGTTACATTTTTTATAATAAAACATACACCATTTTAAAGCTAATGAATTACATTAAAGAACGAATTAATTATTTTCGTGGAATCATTTGTATTTATTATAATTTATTAGTAGAAAAGCAATAGTCCCTCTGAATTCCCCTCAGGACGTAGTTTGCGTGAAGTTTTATATTTTTAGTGCCTTGTAAGGGACTTCGGGCTGTAACGGAGTATGTTAATTTTTATTTATTTGACTTTCTGCACCCAATATATAGATATAGAATAATTACTGCATGACTTAGAAGGCCAGGGCCAGGTCCCACCTTGAGTTTAAGCCCTCACCCAATAATGGGAGTGCCTCAATTGACCAAAAATTCCGAATTTCCCCATGGTACCGCCGGGCTCATCAATAATGCGACTTACAAAGAGGTCGTGGTAGAGAAAGGGGCTATGGCAGGGAAAGTCGTCGTGGAAACGTCTCCAATAGTCATTAGCCTTCTCTTCATCTTCTATCGCAGCAGGGCATTTTGTAATTACATGATTTTAGAATAATTACGATTCAGAAGAAAATAATTTAAAAAAAAATCAAATACATAAATTTCGGTTTTATTACTAACGTTTAAAAGTCCTATATTTCTAAAATGTTGCTTATAAGCTATTTTTATAACCTTTTATATACTCTGTTCGCCTTGCATAGGCGATCAGAGTATATAAAAGGTTATATATATCTCCCATATATCTCCTACAAAACTTGATAATCAATGACTGAATTTCGGCCCAAAGTCCTTTCAAAGACACTAATTGCATTTCTTGATTTAACTAGTCTACGATCATTTTAAAAACCTTTTCTAGGCCCTGGTGCAAATATTAGACCATTAAAAGCACCTTACACCCCTTTTATTAACAATTATTTTTTGGGCGTTAATCAATAAATATTTTTAGTCCTTTAGAAAGCACTTGGTCCGTAATCGAGAAGTTATGAAATTATGCGTGGGCCGCTAGAGGATAAAAAGATACAACATTTCTGCCGCCACATAAAATTTGCTTAGTCAAAGTTACAGCAATATGCCGCAAACTGTTCTGTGCTTAACAGATAGATACTACACTTCGAGCGTCTAATAGCCGGACCCACCCCCTTCTCCCGCCTCCGCATATTCCCTAGGTACGACATTTCAATCGCGCCACAGTGATGCGTAAGCGCCGATAGTGAGAAAGCGTTTTTGTAGTGTATATAACTATTCATTAAATAATTAAAATTAATTATTTTTTTAATTAATTATATTCATTTCGTACAACACATGGTGAAAACATGGCACTATACTATTCCAGAAAGAAACTTTATTTGCACACCATGTTATACTTTACAGAAATAAATAGTTGCAGATATTGTACAAAGGGCGGCCTTATTGCTAAATAGCAATTTCTGCTAGGCAACCTTGGGATGGACAGAGAAAGATAATATAGATTATAAGATAAATGGGTAGTTTAGGTGCAGAAATAATATGATACAAAACAATAAAAACATACCAGTTGGTATGTAAATAAACAAAGATCTAAGTTCATATTATAGACTAGCTGAGCCCGCAACTTCGTTTACGTCACATAAGGTGTATGAAAGGAAAGGTATTTCTTCATCAGAGTCATCAAGTAGCGTCTGAAACTGCCCTGTTTGCTTAATCATAAAAGAGCTTAATGATTAAGTCTATTTTAAAACAATTCAGTCCACGCCTTCGGCGCGGACTGAATTGTTTAAAAATAGTCTTAATCATTAAGCTCTTTTATGATTAAGCCAACACGCCAGTTTAGGTTCAATCACATTCAAAGAAACCCCTACAATTAAAATTTTCAAAATATCTGATTCTTAAAAGTGTTATAACTCTTTTATTTCTAAACCGATTTACATAAAACAAACGCTAAATGTTAACTGGAGCAAACCTCAACACAATAAAAAAAACCGCATTGCAATCGGTTGAGCGGTTACTGAGATTAGCGTGCACAACCGTACAGACAAACAGATATACAGACATACAGACATACAGACATACAGACAAACAGACAAAAATTCTAAAAATCATTGTTTTGGGTTCTATTGCGTTTATAAAGCCCCCCTATAATATTTTTTCTGATTTATCTTCCATGTACAGACAGCGACCTGTTACGATTTTATTATATGTATATTGATACATCTCACATCACATTATACAAAACATACATACCTACAAATATACATCCCTAACTGCATACATTTCAGAGTGAAAAAAAAAACATATCAGCTTAGGAACATGCCACCGGGTTAAATAGTGCTTGAATCAGAATCAGAATCAGAATCAGAATTGTTTATTTGCTCAAAACATGGTTAAGTAAAGTTGACAATTACAATGATAGGTAGATCCAGCATGTTTCACCGTACATAGGCGGTGTGCAAATCATAATCATACAATAATCACAATCGTATTTCTAATAAAATGTCAAGTCAGTAATACCAAAAATCAATACAATAATCGTCCAATTAGTAAAACATTTTCATCAAATAAACTTAAGCAATACCTACTCTATTTCTAAATGTCAAGTTAGCATGCTGAAATCAATACATTACATACATATTTATTAAGTTGTCTAAAAATAACAATTAATATAGATGTGGAAAGTCAAAGATCTTTTATTTTTTTTTTTACAGTAATGTGTCTTCAAGAAATTCCGAGATTGAGTAATAGCACTTTGCAATTAATAAATCCTTAACCCTTTTTTTAAATAAGTGTAAGTTCAAGGTCTTATATTCTTCAGGCAGTTTATTATAGATCTTAGGTGCAAGGCAGAATACGCTTTTCCACATCAGAGATGTATTGGACTTTTGGATACATAACTTATCTTTACGCCTATTGCGAGTCGAGACATCAGACAATTTTGGAAATAAATGGCTATTTGTTTTCACAAACAAAACTACTTCAAAAATATATATTGAGGGAAGCGTAAGAATCTTATATCTAACAAAGAGAGGCTTGCAGCTGTCAATTTGATTGAGTTTGAACATAGCTCTTATGCATCTTTTCGGGGACTTAAAAATAATGTCTTTATTTTTGGAATTGCCCCAAAACATAACGCCATACCTAAGTACAGATGCAACCATACCATGATATGCAGTCACGAGAGTTTCAATGCTTACTACTGGAGCAAGTCTGTATAGGGCATAGGACGAACTGTTTATTCTTTTTGCTAAGACTTCTACATGAGCCTTCCAGTTAAGTTGCCTATCGATAGTCAGACCAAGAAATTTTGTTGTTTCAGTTTCTAAAATTTCAGTTCCCTGATATTTAATATGTATGTCAATTTGTGCAGTTGTTCTTTGTCTAAAATGCATAATTTGTGTCTTTTCAAGATTTATTTTTAAATTATTATTATTGAGCCATGTTATAATTTCCGATAGTGTTTCATTTATGTCCCTTTCATATGTATCCGTTTCAACTCCGGATATAGTTACAGTGCTGTCATCTGCAAATAATACCATTGGGTATTTTACTACTTTAGGAAGGTCGTTTACGTAAACGATAAACAGTAGAGGCCCCAGCACGCTTCCTTGGGGCACTCCGAACGAAATTTTCCTAACTTGAGAAGCGTATGTTTTCTCCATTTTCGTACTTACATCGAGCTTTTTTATATAAGTTATTTGTACCCTATTCTGTAAATATGACTTTAATAAGTCTAGTATGTTACCCCTGATACCGTAACACTCAAGTTTGTCTAAAAGAATCTTATGATCTACGTAGTCAAAAGCTTGTGTCATATCGCAATATATGGCACAGATAGGCCTCTTATTATCTACGTCTATCATAACTCTACCAAGAAAGTCATATATTGCTGAATTTATTGACATGTTTCTCCTAAAGCCCTTTTGTTCCCTACACAAAATGTTCTTTTTTTCTAAATACATGTAAATTTTATTATGAATAAATTTTTCAAATATTTTTGAGAATATTGATAAAAGAGCAATAGGTCTATAGTTTTTCATGTGCTCTTTGTTATTTTTTTTATGCAATGGCTTTACAATTGATGTCTTCAGAGCATCAGGAAAAACACCATTAATAACGCATAAGTTAAGAATGTAACTTAAATGTTCAGCTATTAAATCTCCAACATACTTAACAATTTTTGTAGACAATTCGTCATATCCCACATTGTTTGTATTTTTTAATCCTATAATGATGTTCAAAATAGCAAGTGACGTGGGAGGAGTCATAAACATTGAATTTAGTATTTTTGGTATATTTTTAGTTACATTTTTATCTGAATTCAACACTGGTGTAGTCTTATCTATAAAGTAGTCATTAAATATGTTAGCTATTTTTGTTGGGTCATTAATAACTGTATTGTCAACTTGAATACTACATACAGAGTCATTCGGTACATTAAATTTATCATTATTTCTAATTATTTGTTTTGTAAACGCTTGTTCACTAAACGCATAAAGACAACCATAGACTGTGCTTTTTACATCGTTACAGGCTGCGCATTCCACAATCGCACAGCCTGTACGGTGAAAGATTTATCATAAAAACCGGAAGAGTGAATTGGCATAGCCAGTACCAAATATTCCGATGACCTTAAGGATCTTGAATGTGTGTCATTAAGGAACATGAATCGTTCTTTGAGATAAGTTGGAGAACGTGGATTGAATAGTATACTGTAAAGCATAAAGAGGGGATATGAGCATTCAGACGAAAGCGAATTGGAAGCCACTCGAGATGTTTGCGATATTCGGATAATATAATTATGATCATATTTGCGTATTCCAAATATGAATCTCATGCAGAAGTTTTGAAGGCGCTCAAGTTTATCAAGTTGCTCTTCTGTGATATCGAGATAACTGACATCGGCATAATCCTATCCTACTTCCTACTAATATTATAAATGTGAAAGTTTGTGAAGATGTTTGGATGTTTAGATGTTTGGATGTTTGTTACTCAATCACGCTCTAACGGCTGAATGGGTCTGGCTGTAATTTGGTACAGGGATAGAGTATAGGGCGGAATAACACATAGGCTACTTTTTATCCCGGGAAAATGTTCCCCCGGGAAGCGGGAATGGAAACCATATTTCACGCGGGCGAAGCCGCGCGCATCAGCTATCCTACTAATATCCTACTATCCTACTTCCTACTAATATTATAAATGTGAAAGTTTGTGAAGATGTTTGGATGTTTAGATGTTTGGACGTTTGTTACTCAATCACGCTCTAACGGCTGAATGGATCTGGCTGTAATTTGGTACAGGGATAGAGTATACGGCGAAATAACACATAGGCTACTTTTTATCCCAGGAAAATGTTCCCCCGGGAAGCGGGAATGGGAACCATATTTCACGCGGGCGAAGACGCGCGCATCATCTAGTCTAGAATAAGAAGAAGGAGAGATTGAACAAGCGTAATTTTAGTGGTAATTGGCAGAAAATTGCGTAGACGACGCAAGGACCCTGCCGATGCAAACATTTTCCGGCTTACTTCTTGAAGTTGGGGACGCCAGGATAGCGTGCCATCAACCAAAACTTCCAGACTTTTTACTGTTGTGCTAATGGGTATTGCAGTACCGTTAAACATTATGTAAGGCAGTTGAACCCCGTCCAATCGCAACACCATGTTGGGACTGCCGATAACGGCCACTTGAGTTTTGGAGGGATTCATGCTAAGACCATATTGCTTGCTCCACTTACATAATTATACACCGTAAATCCGAGTTAATTATGGATATAGCTTCAGTAATTTCATGGACCGGAGCTTGCATATAGATCTGTAGATCATCTGCATAAAGGTGGTAGGATGATAGTAAAGATTTAGAGATGGAATTTATAAAAATGGAGAACAATAAAGGAAATAGAACGCCACCCTGTGGTACTCCCGCAGTCGTGTCGCACCAAGAAGAAAATGTTTCTTCAATGCGTACACGCTGACGCCGCCCGAACAGGTAACTGTGAAACCAAGCAATACCTGATGGAGTTATGTTAATCGAGCGCAGTATACCAAGCAGGATCTGGAAATCCACTGTATTAAAAGCGTTGCTGAAATCAAGTAAGGATTAGGAGAACAGTTAAGGTTAAGGAGAAGGTTTCTGTTAAGGAATGTACTAAGTTGTATATGAACAAGCCGTTCTAGGACTTTTGAGAGGAAAGGTAAAATGGAAATGGGACGATACTCAGCAAAGGATGCAGGGTTAGGCTTTATGGGAAGATAGCTGTGTATAATTTCACCATTTACGAAAGTAAACAGATGAGATACTGCAATTTATGAACAGAAGTTGATGCTCGTCGTGGTGCTGATGAGATTTCAACATGCCTGTATAATTCTCTTCAAAATGTGGACAAACGTGGAAACGTAAAGACAGTACTGCTGTATTCTGATTCATCAGATCAAAATAAAAATAAAACTGTATTGAGCATGTTGAGATATTTTTTGTCCATTGCTGTCAATTTGGACACAATTCTAATTAATTATCTTATTCCTGGCCATACATTCATTCCAGTTGATAGCATGCATACTTACTACCATAGAGCGCGTTGTCAAGAAAACTATTATTTGGGCTCCTTCACAATGGCACACTGTTGTAGAACTGGCATGTAAAAAACTAACCCACACAGAGTGTCTGTTTTAGAGGGCAAAGTTTTTTTGGGATTTGATGAGATTTAGAAAAATCATTTTAAAAAAATGTTAAAAATCAAGGTTCAAAACTATGCATTGGAACATTTAAAAAGTCGAACCCTGGTACTACGAGTATGTTTATAAAAAAATCTATGCTCTCAGATGCTGAAACTACACTCTGGGACAAATTTAGAGGAACGCAAAAAAAGGTCGACTACGTTAATTTTTTTATACTTACACACTGGCCACCCATAACAGCATTTGTATTATTTGAAGAAAGACATTTTATCGTCTTTTGTTTCAGAATATCATTTGTTTTTTTTTCTCTACGTAGTAATGTAATAAATGTGTGTCGTAACTTCGTAAGAAAACAATTTAAGAGTTTATTTTCGTATTTGAAAACTTTAGTAAATGTTTTTTTTACAAAAATTATTCGTCAGAGTGTTACTTAGAGACTTTTTAAAAAGACTGAAGTGATAATGCCGGATCTCAACGTAGCACAGGTGTCCAAAGCTGTAACTTTAATCGAACAAGGTTACACTTACAGTCAAGTGGCTCAAATGTTGCGAGTTTCCAAATCAGTTATCTTTCGCAACGTAAAACGATACCGGCAGACAGGCGAGTACACAAGATGCAGAGGATAAGGGAGAAAAAAGAAGACCACAGCTAGGGACGATAGATTTATCGTAGGCAGTGTGCTAAGAAATCGTACCTCGACGTCTTCTGAGGTAAGAGCAAGGCTCCAAGAAGTCCGAAATGTGGCAGTTAGCACTAAAACGATACGAAAAAGACTTAAAGCAGCCGGAATAGGGGCATTCATACCTGCCAAAGGACCTATTCTTACCACAGGTCATCGTGTAGCTCTGAGTAACTTTGCTCGCATTCACCGTCACTGGAATGACAATGACTGGGGACTTTGACAAACCTAAATATTTTTTTTAAAATTTCAAAGGGAATAAATTTTTTATTTTGGGTTTAAGTCTGGCGAGCGGGCTGGCCATTCCAAAACATCGATTTCGAACCCTTGAAGGTATCTTGAAACTATAGCGGCAGTGTGTGGCCGAGCATTATCATGCATCAGTAGAAAATTATCACCTATGTATGGGACAAATGGTATCACAATTTCTTCTAAAATGTTAGTTACGTAGCGTGCTGCTGTCAGAGATCCATTTTCGAAGACGTGGAGCTCCGTACGTCCTCCTAAGGAAATGCCGCCCCATACCATCACTGACCTGACCTGACCTGACCTGACATTTTTTTGCACTAAAAGCGTTTAGTAAAAGATACAGCATTTTATTTTTACGACATTTATTATCCTGACTGTTTTTAAACTATTTTGAATAGATAAACTAGTAAAATTAAGTTTTATACAGCAATAAAGAAAAATAATGAGTCGTTCCTATTTGAGATACAGCATATTCGTAACACTTAAACTTGTAGGTATCAATTTAAATTGCTCATATATTAAATTTCGCCTTACAGATACAGCATTTCTACTACTCGATATTGAAACAATAATAAAATTGCTGTAACTTGTCAAAAATAGTAAGTAGTAACTTTAGGATATTTTAACCAACTGTATCAAATAAAGTTTCAAAGAATAGAATTATATATATATGGATAGCAAAAAAAAATAGAAATAATGTTCTAAATTTCAACTTTCTATCTATAATAATTTAGAAGTTATGATTTTTTGAAATAGTTTTTTTGTTTTGGTGTAAAGTCGAATATTTTGAGATACGACATTTCCGCTTTCTACCGTCGACATATATATATATATATAATTTTTATTATCACCATTACGTCGTCCGCCAGAGAGCAGGTGCACTACGCGCAGATGAGGCTGGCTTGAATCCCTATTATCGGATATACTATGTAGTAAAATAATATTATCTTACCTATGGGGGGTCTCACGATGCATATTGGTAAATCCTCGGCAGTGGTTCTTATTAAGTCCTCGGTTACTGCTTTGGTAAATGTATAGGAGTTCGGCCAGCCATCGAGGAAACTGTAACCAAATAAATTTCTTTACTTTAGGTCTGTTGGGTATCATGGCGATATCCTTTCGCTGACTTACCCAGAGGCCAGTAGGTAGGGAACGTGTGGTTTTAAGACGTTAAATATACTTACGTGTCATTGGAAATACCATTAAATCTTTTCTCTTCTAAGTCTTCAGCAAGTGATATCAAGGCATCAGCTGCAATGGGAGCAGGGTAGAACTGTTCGTACACTTCCGTGTCAATGCGATCTTTAGTGGCATGTGAGTATGCTGTAGACACATGGATTATAGTTCTGAAAAAAAATATCAATTGTAATACTGTACAATGAGTCTGCATTATAGAAATTATAAGTAGTGTTTTTTTTTCATTAGTGTTTGGTATCATTGCTTCATAATTACCATTATTGTGGTATTTGTGCATAAGTGTGTATTATTTTTTGAATTCTACGTATCTATACTCCTGTAGGCAGCCAACGTACGCACCTGGATTCTGACACGGACAGGCCTGCCGATGTTGATGTAAAGGCGGAGTGGATTATGAGAGCCATGTCGCAAATCCGTTATGTAGAGAAGCCTAGGGTTACGCCCGGACCATCAAGGATGGACGAAGGATGACCAGGTGTATTGGGTGGTCACCAGAGATCTCTCAGCAGTGTGCAATGTGCGTAAGCGCTCGCTGTTGGTACACCAGGTCCGCGGGAGGCGTCGCCGGCGGAGAGACGGTGCTATATGAGGGGTACAAGGGGGCTAAGAGCCCTCCAAATAGGCATAAAGCTATCCAAAAAGTTGTTCCGCGAAGAGTTGCTGGAGATACTTGTGCAGAACCCATGGTGGTGCCCGTACCTTATGGTCAGGGGTAAGTTTCGCTTTAAAGAAAAGGTCTTGGGTTCCCTGTTCCCAACAGAATCGGAGAAACATATTTCTCGACTTATGGCTCCGTCTCAGGTGCCTGACGTGCCCAAAGTTTCTGAGGGTGAGTTAGGGGTGGCTGTTCCGTGGCTTAAATCCTCGACTGATAGGGTTTTTAGAGCACGCCTTGAAAGGGGCCAGTTTCTCACGGTGTGGAAAACGGGGAAACTGGTCCTGATCCGATAGACGGGGCAGCGGTCGGACTCTCCATTCGACTACCAGCCGATTGTGTTGCTCGACGAGATGTGCAATTTCTTTGAGCGTATTATTGCAGAGGATCTCTTTGGGCACAGTTTGCTGCAAAATATAATTATTGCATATTATGGAATCAAAGAATTACGAACAAGACTTACTTTAAGTTAGAGCATTCTTTTGCTAAAGTGATAACTTCCCTTGTCCCTCGGACATTCGTTAGAGTCGCTTCACGAAGCGGAGTCTCAAATTGTACCGTAGCTGCTAAATGGAAAACAGCATCCACCTTAAAAATTTTAAAATATTAATTTGAAAAGCAATTTTGCGCTGACTATACATTTTTTTAACGTCAGAAGTCCGCAAACTCATTGATCTGTAAGTGATCACTTTTGAAGTGAAAAACAGAAATTGTTTTATTAAAATCAGAATTGCAAAATCCGAAATTCAAAATCAAATTTCCAAAACATAATTCCGAATTTAAAATACATGCTTGAAAGCGTCGCTAACGTCACGTCCCCGACGGAGGTTGCGAACCCTGGTGATAGCATCGCCAACCGCTAAAATCATACATACATACATACATATAGACACGTCTTTATCCCCGTAGGGGTAGGCAGAGGCATAGTAGGATTGTAGCATTTATTTTCTATAGATGCAGTATTCAGGATGTGAAAGCAGCTTAATCGAGTTATCTTTTTTTAATCGGTTGTCAGTGGTGACATTTCTGCTGTCAGAATGACAGGATGTCATAAGTTCGAGGACGAATCGATTTCGCATTTAAAGGAACAGGTTTTGTTAAGATTTTTCGTGAAAGACGGGACTTTGACCGAGACCTGCTTTGGGGTAGTTGGAGGTCCTTTGGCTTATGCTCTGAGACTGTGCCGCGAATCAGTTTTTCGCTCAAGCGCGATTATTTGTTGCCTCGCATGGTCTAGCGGGCTGTGATTGGGTTGCTGCATTGCATCTTACTACATTTTACCCAGAAAACTGGTGAGTCACTTCTTCTTTTGCAAAGCGGGTCGATTGTCGTCTGTCGCGCAGCCAAGATCTTAATTTGTCGTTTCTTTCATGACAGGGTTTTTTACTACGGGGAAAAGCGGCCCGTCCGCGGTTAGCAAAAACCACACCCAATGACACGTGGACTACATGAGCGAGGTGTTTTGAGAGGGACCAGCCGCCTCCACGTGGCATTCTCGGGCTGTGCTGTTCTCATCTTAACTCAAGGCCAGTAATTGTCACCCTATTACAGTGTAGTTAGCTGCTTACCCGTGTAACCTGCTCACGCGGCAGTGGTCTATTTAGTAGCATAAGTACCTAAGCACTGACTATACTTCTGTGTACCTGTGATATTTGTGTCTATCAGTGAATAAGCTCTCTGTGTGTCTCTGTGTATCTCTGTGTTATATAAATATATGTGTGTACACCCTACCTGACTGTTTTCGTCAGAGCCCTGGCCTACCCTTGCACGCACACTGGAATCTCTGTAGTAAGGCGCCCTGGGAAAGAGTTCTCTGCATAGCTACCTCGCGCTAGTTGGTGAGTAACACTGATCATCACTGTGTTATAAATTGGCTCCCAACGTAGTGGCAAATCTCTGGGTCTACTCTGCGGTAGCCTCAGTCTAGTGTGTGTGCATAGGTGGTTACCTCTGGCGAAACCATCCTGGTGAATCGTCCGAGACGCTCCAGGACGTTAATTGGTGGTGCTAGCAGCTAAGCACAAAACCTTCCCTTTCGTCTTCTTCCAGCTCCCTACATCTTTGGCTGGAAAAGACACAAAATTCTAAATTCAAAAATTTAAAATAGCTGTGATTTTGGAAAAACTTTGATTTTATTTGGCATACCCACTTCTTTTTCTTATTGTGTTTTTTTTCTTTTTTTATGGTGCACACATATATTTATTATATTATTAGTGTAGATTAATATATAATATATATTATCCTATAGCTTCACCTTGTAAGGTAAACTTAGTGAATCTCTCTGTGTTAACTTAGTGAATTTCTCTGTGTAACTTAAAACTTTTTTATAAGGTGTGTACATACCTTGTAATTTTGAATGTTAACCTGAACTGTGTTATCAGAAAATTTAGAAACTTTTCTCTCTTAATATACCCTTAATCTTTGTTAAATTCTAAAAGTCAATTTGAAACATAACTACCTAACTTAGTACACTTTGTTGTAACTCAATTTACATTTTTACTTTGTAATTGATCCCTATCTGTGCCATTTTATCTTTATAATTGTTGTAAGTAAATTTTTACATAATGGCACAGATGAAAAAATATATTAATTATTTAAGAAAGGATGAACTTGCTAACGAGCTGTCCCACATGGGTATTTCAGTGGAACCGGAAACGACAGTGTCTGGCCTTCGGAGTGAGCTAAGAGCGGCACACCGACTCGTCCGTCGAGGTAGCATCAAAGCGAGTGCTCCGGTACCCGCTGATGCATCGGCTGAGCTCTCGATCTGCCTCCCGAAGGTGTCCGAGCTGGAGGAGGCTATTCAGTCAGGTGACATCTTCATTAATAAGGGTAGTCGTCTTAGGGTGTCCCTCAGGGCCAACTACTTATTGAGTAGGTTAGCTCGTTGTGGTCTGGATTGCCCCGACCTGGTGGATATTCGTGGTAGGCTAGTGAAGATCATCGCTAGGGCTGAACCCAGTAGTGATTCTGAATCCGAAGGTTCGGATGATGATGGTGATGATCCTTCGGGTCGTGACCAGGTGGAATATACTTCACCAGTAGTGAGAGAGGACCGCTCGGTGCGAGCTAGTTCAAGTAGGAATAGTTCTACATGTAACATAGTGTATAAAGAACGTCCCCTTAACTTATGTTCATTTAACTTAAAATATGATGGTTCTACTTGTGTACGTGTGTTTTTAGAGAGATTAGAGGAACTTAGATGTGCTCGGGAGGTTACTAAGCCTAGACTCCTTATGGCTTTCTCCGACCTGTTGGATGGACCGGCTTTGTCTTGGTTCCGTACAAACAAAGCTAACTTCATCTCATATGAGGATCTTATTAGTGAGCTTAGAGATACCTTCGATATTCCTGATTATGATTACCGCCTCAGGAACGAGATAAGACAGCGTACACAAGCCCGCTCTGAGTCCTTGGTTAACTATATATGTACAATGCAGGCCATGTTCTCAAGGTTGTCATGTAAGATGCCCAGTGAGGAACAGCTGGACATTCTCATGCACAACATTAGACCTGACTACATGAAGGAACTGGCCTTGCATGATGTCAACTCTGTAGATGACTTGAGACGTTTGGGTAAGCGCTTGGAGCTTGCGCGTACTAGGGCAGACGCTTTCCATGAGCCTGCTCTTGACAAGTTTGAGATTACATCTGACTTACACCAGCTTAAGAACAAAGGTGTACAAAAGCCCGCTAAGCAGGTGTCTGCAGTGGAGACGCCGGTTACCCCCCACGATCGCAAATGCTTTCGTTGCGGCGGGGGCGGTCACACTGCATACAGCTGCACACAGTCAAGGGAGCTGGTGTGTTTCCGGTGTGGTCTCAAAGGAGTCAAGACCCCAGACTGCTCACACTGTACTAGCAAGTCAAAAAACGCGTAGGCCAGGGCCTTATTAGGAACTCTGTGCATCACTCTGTATCTGAGTCTATTTCTGATAAGGTCCTGTTTCCTAAACGGGATAGTGACATTAGACCGTATCTAGTTGTTAAGGTTTTAAATTTAAATGTCTTAGGCCTTCTAGATTCCGGTGCCTCCTGCTCTATACTAGGTAAGGGAGCGCACCGCATCTTCTTGGAACTGGGTTTTGATCTTGTGAGTATCAATCCTACTTTTCGTATTACAACTGCAGACAGCACTCACTTGCAATGTCTGGGTTGTATCTCTTTGCCAATTGAGTACAATTCGGTTATCCGAGTTGTCAAGTTCTATGTTGTCCCAGGTATAACCACCTCCATGATATTTGGAGTGGATTTCTGGCAACAATTTAAGTTGAGTGATAAGTTAATTTTACAAAATATTAGTCTTGATAGCTTTAGTGATAATAATCCTATAGAGTCTGTGTCCCTTAACGGTGGCCTCGAGGATTACAACAACTTGACTGCTAAACAAAGGTGTGTAATCAACGGGGTCATTGAGAAATTTGACTCATTGAACACTGATAAGGTGGGCTTAGGTCGGACCTCACTTGTACATCATGTCATTGACACTGGTGACAGCAAGCCGATAAAGCAGCGTTACTATCCGCTCTCTCCCCTTAAGCAGAAGGCCCTGGAAGCCGAGCTGGACCGAATGCTGGAGAAGGGAGTAGTGTCCCCGTCTCAGTCCGCCTGGAACTCTCCAGTGGTCATGGTGGAGAAGGCGAACGGCGACCTCAGATTGTGCTTGGACTCTCGCAAGCTGAACTCTGTGTCAAAGAGTGACGCCTACCCCTTACCCTATATCAATCAAATCTTGGACCACCTTAATAATGCTAAGTATTTAACTTCTGTAGATTTGAGTGCGGCTTACTGGCAGATTCCATTCGACTCACCCCAGTCTGCTGAGAAGACTGCTTTTACGGTTCCCCGGAGAGGATTATTCCAATACAATTCGATGTGCTTCGGTCTTGTCGGAGCCAGTGCCACGATGCAACGCCTCATGGACCGTCTGTTTGGTCCCGAGTTCGACAACAAGGTATTTGCGTTTCAGGATGACATAGTCTGTGTGTCCAGCACCTTTGAGGAGCATGTAGAGCTCTTACATAGAGTCTATCAGCAACTCAAGGATGCTGGCCTAACTATTAACATGAAAAAATCCCATTTTTGTCGGAGTGAACTCAAATACCTGGGGTATTATGTGGACAAACATGGCTTACGGACAGACCCGGGTAAAGTTGAGGTTATCCTCAACTATCCCACCCCTTCTAACCCTAAGGAGGTTAAGAGATTTCTGGGAATGGCCGGCTGGTATCGTCGCTTTGTTAACAACTTCTCGAAGATTAGTAAACCTCTGTGCAAACTCACTTCTACGATCCTTAAGTTCGAATGGACCCCTGAGGCTGAACAGTCCTTTAACCTGCTAAAGTCAGCCTTGGTTTCTGCCCCTATATTAAAAATGCCTAACTTTGAGATGCCCTTCCGCATTCTTAGTGACGCGTCAGCTTACTCAGTTGCTGCTGTACTGACACAAACTCACGATGGTGTTGAGCACCCTATCGCCTACTGTAGCCGTTCTCTCAACAAGAACGAGGTGAACTACAGCACAACTGAGCGAGAACTTCTGGCTGTGATTTTCGCTTTGGAACAATTTCGACAGTACGTCGAAGGCCAAAAGTGTACGGTCGTCACGGATCATTCATCTCTTCTGTGGTTCCATAAACTAAAAAATCCCACGGGTCGTCTAGCACGTTGGAGTATGAGGCTCAGTCAATTCGACTTTGACATAGAGCATCGAAAAGGTAAAGACCACGTTGTACCTGATGCTCTGTCTCGTATCAAGATTGAGTCCCTCGATGCAGTACCCACTAAAGACCCGTGGTATGACCACACCATGAATAGTGTTCGGAAGAACCCGAGGAAGTCACCAAACTTTGACATTCGTGACAACCTTTTATATAGGTTAACTAAAAATAAATATTCTCTGACTTCAGACTTTGACTGGAAGCTGGTGGTACCTCAGGAGGATCGCTTGCCCCTGCTCTCTAAGTACCACGATGACACACTTAGTGCCCATGGTGGCGTATGGAAGACGCATAAAAGGTTAGCCCTAAATTATTACTGGCCCAAGATGTACGAGGACGTCAAAGAATATGTTGGGAATTGCGAAACATGCAAGCAGTACAAACCCGTAAATACGTCTCGTCCCGGCCTAATGGGTAGCCCGAAGCGGGTTTCGAAGCCATTCGAAGCTATCTCTGTCGATCTGCTTGGTCCCTTTCCCACTTCGAGCAATAGAAACGTACATCTGATCGTGGTCTCCGACTACTTTAGCAAATACGTCATGTTGTGCCCTGTTCGGGTTGCCACAGGCGCTGTAGTCGCGAGGTTCATAGAGAAGAGTGTGTTTCTCGTGCACGGAGTCTGCAAGACTATTTACATGGATAATGGCCCTCAGTTTGTGAGTAAGCCATTTAAAGATATGTTAGCTAAATACAATGTACCTAATATATATTATAACCCTAGGTATCATGCCCAAATTAATCAGGCGGAACGAGCTATTCGTAATGTTGTTCAAGCGATCTCATGCTATGTGAAGTCACAACACAAGTCATGGGATTCGTTCTTGGTTGAGATACAGTGCGCTTTAAACACTGCAGTTAAGGAAGCAACTCGTTTCACCCCTTACTTCTTGGTACATGGTAGGGAATTTCTTGGGGATGGAGTGTTATACAGGCAGACAGATATCGCGTGCCATCCTACTTCAGTCTCTGTAGACGATCCATCAGCCTTCGGTGTCAAGCTGAGAGAAATACAACGCATTTACGACCAGGTGAGGAAACATTTGAACGTTGCCCACCAGCGTAATGAAAAGTATTACAACCTCAGAAAAAGGCATGTAGAGCTGAAAGTGGGACAGATAGTTTACAAACGCACGTTCTACCTGTCCAACAAGGCCAAGAATTTTACTTCTAAGCTAGCCCCTAAGTTCCTTAAATGTGTGGTGACTGCTAAACGATCCCCTTTAGTATATAGGCTGTCAGATCTGGACGGTAAGGATCTTGGGGAGTACCATATCAAGGACATCCTGAAGTATCGGGAGGAGCAGTCTCCAATACCTAACGTAACTACATAGCACTGTTTCTCTAGTTTATTAAACCAGTGCTATGTGATCATTATGTAAGACTATTTTAATCTTTTGTTTGTATTTCTATATGGGTACGTGACTTTAAATTGTCACGTTGTAGTTTCTTCTATGCACCGCACCGAGCGTTTTTCTCTCATTCGCTTCTCGGTACTCTACAATATCCTGAGAGCTTGGGTAGTGTTAGGGTATCGGCAGTGAGTAAAGGGAGCATTCGTTTTCTATGAAGGGCATTAGACTCTAGTTAGCCTAACCGGTACACGAGTCAGTGTCTAGTTAGGTACATAGGAGGATCTTTCTTTGGTATTGTAATGGTCGTGGTCAGCTGGTGTTTGAAGGACCTAGCTGGTTGTCTTTGTTTATTAGTCAGTACTTTTCTGTTTTCTTTATTGTGTATTTCCAGCGTGTCATATCCGCAGGAAATACTATTAAAGGGGGGGTGGTTGTAGCATTTATTTTCTATAGATGCAGTATTCAGGATGTGAAAGCAGCTTAATCGAGTTATCTTTTTTTAATCGGTTGTCAGTGGTGACATTTCTGCTGTCAGAATGACAGGATGTCATAAGTTCGAGGACGAATCGATTTCGCATTTAAAGGAACAGGTTTTGTTAAGATTTTTCGTGAAAGACGGGACTTTGACCGAGACCTGCTTTGGGGTAGTTGGAGGTCCTTTGGCTTATGCTCTGAGACTGTGCCGCGAATCAGTTTTTCGCTCAAGCGCGATTATTTGTTGCCTCGCATGGTCTAGCGGGCTGTGATTGGGTTGCTGCATTGCATCTTACTACATTTTACCCAGAAAACTGGTGAGTCACTTCTTCTTTTGCAAAGCGGGTCGATTGTCGTCTGTCGCGCAGCCAAGATCTTAATTTGTCGTTTCTTTCATGACAGGGTTTTTTACTACGGGGAAAAGCGGCCCGTCCGCGGTTAGCAAAAACCACACCCAATGACACGTGGACTACATGAGCGAGGTGTTTTGAGAGGGACCAGCCGCCTCCACGTGGCATTCTCGGGCTGTGCTGTTCTCATCTTAACTCAAGGCCAGTAATTGTCACCCTATTACAGTGTAGTTAGCTGCTTACCCGTGTTACCTGCTCACGCGGCAGTGGTCTATTTAGTAGCATAAGTACCTAAGCACTGACTATACTTCTGTGTACCTGTGATATTTGTGTCTATCAGTGAATAAGCTCTCTGTGTGTCTCTGTGTATCTCTGTGTTATATAAATATATGTGTGTACACCCTACCTGACTGTTTTCGTCAGAGCCCTGGCCTACCCTTGCACGCACACTGGAATCTCTGTAGTAAGGCGCCCTGGGAAAGAGTTCTCTGCATAGCTACCTCGCGCTAGTTGGTGAGTAACACTGATCATCACTGTGTTATAGGATATATAGTTTTATGTCCCACGTAACAGGTGGTGAGCTCATTGCCGTGTTGAAATGGATAGGCACAGGTCGTGACGACCCGCAGTCGAAATTTAATGCAGCCCATAAGCCGTTAACTTGGTTTAATCATTGCCACCTCAACACAATGATTCATACCACACGAAAAATATGGCAGTGCAATTTTCTGTAAGCCTGACACTAAAATCTTATCAGCAATGCAACTCTCCTCACAAGACTCCATTGAGGTTATAACAATAGACACGGGCACCTGTACTGTAACCTCAGTATATAAGCCCCCGAACTCTAACTTTAAGTTTACAAAACCTGCGAACTTCGACACCCGATCCACTCGTATAATACTAGGAGACTTCAATAGTCACAGTTTAGCCTGGGGTTACAGCAACACTAACCCTGATGGTACTGCAGTAGAAGAGTGGGCGGATGCCTTGGACCTAGCTCTACTACACGATCCGAAACTCCCTCCATCGTTCAACAGCCGTAGATGGAGAAGAGGCTATAACCCTGATCTCCTGTTTGTGAGTTCCAACTTAAGCTCAATGTGCTACAAACTCATCGGAGAGCCTATCCCCCACACGCCGCATAGGCCTATCATTTGTAAAGTTCAAGCAGCCGTAAGACCAATATCTGTGCCGTTTGGGAGAAAGTTCAATTTCTTAAAAGCCAACTGGAAGAGCTACACCGCAGATGCTGATCGAGAACTTGAGGGCTTGGATCCCGTGCCGGCAAATTATGTACAGTTTGTAAGCATAATTTGGTCGGGGTTGCGCCGGAATATACCAAGAGGCTGTCGCAGTGCGTATGTTCCGGGGCTAGATGGGGACTCAGCATCTCTATTGAGCAATTATGAAAAGTTATACGATACTGACCCATTCTCTGAGGAGACCATTGCGGCAGGCGAAGATTTGTTAGAGGAAATCGTGTCGAGTATTCGATTTCGAGTATTTGATTCGAGTATTAACATGACCCACAACAGCAAGAAAGCCTGGCAAACTATTAAAAAACTAACCGGCGAGTCACCTGCACCGATAAACCCAGGTCAAATAACAGCTTGCACAGATTGCTCATCAGCTCATTTTGAATGGAAAACCACCGAAACGTGTCGCAAAAGTGGCCCGTCCAACCAACGATTCACTACGGTCACTTAATACAATCTGCCAACCGTTTACCTTAACAGAATTAGTGCACAGCATCTGGTCGCTTAAATGTGGGAAAGCCTCTGGAGTAGACGACATAACAGTGGAACAGATCCAACACCTTGTCCCGCCTGCGGTGTCCTGGTTCCTGGTTTTATTTAACACCTGCTTAGAGGAAGTGAAAATCCCCAAGCTTTATAGGAAAGCTAAAGTTATGGCACTACTGAAGCCAGGCAAGCCCCCAAACGAGGCTAAAAGCTACAGGCTTGTATCACTGTTATGTCACACATACAAGCTTTTTGAGAGGCTAATACTCAACCGCCTCATGCCTAAAATTGACAGTGCATTGATTCCGGAATAAGCTGGGTTCCGCCCCGGGAAATCCTGTTCGTGTCAAATTTTGAATCTGACTCAGTACATTGATGATGGATTTGAGTTGGGTCAAATTACTGGCGTCTGTATGGTTGATCTCTCAGCGGCATATGATACCGTCAACATCATACGGCTGCTAACAAAAGTGGAAGCCATGACTGAAGACATGAAGCTGGTTAGGGTGCTGGAAGAATTACTATCCAACCGTCGATTCCAGGTGTACTTCTCCACAGACAAAAGCAGGTGGCGTTGTCAGAAAAACGGGCTCCCCCAGGGAAGTGTTCTCGCACCCGTCCCATTTAATATTTTTACTAATGACCAGCCCTGTGCTCCGAATACACGGAGTTTTCTATATGCGGACATGGCTCTGGCGACTCAGACTCAAACATTTGAGGAAGCTGAAGAACTTGGGTATTTTGATAGACAGTACACTATCTTGGCGTCCCCAAATGAGAGAGGTTAGCCGTAAGCTTTTTGCTTCTGCAGGCTCACTGCGTAGATTGCGCAACTTCCTGCCAACTGCCACTAAAAGGGCGCTTGCAGAAACCCTTCTCCTTCCTGTACTCGACTATGCAGATGTCAGGTATCTCGATATCACTGAGGAGCAGCTAGACAAACTTGAGCGACTTCAAAATTTCTGTATTAGATTTATATTTGGGTTACGCAAATATGATCACGTATCTCAGTTTCGTAGACAGCTCGAGTGGCTCCCAATTCGTCTTCGTCGGAACACTCATATTCTCTCTATGCTGTACAGAACTCTCTTTAATCCCTTTACCCCCACTTATCTAAAAGAACGTTTTAAGTTTCTCAATGACACACATTTGAAAGTTCTAAGGTCATCAGTGTCACTGGAATTAGAAATTCCGAGACATTCCACATCTTTTTATGATAAATCCTTTGCGGTACAAGCTGCACGGTTGTGGAATGCCTTACCCTTAAACATAAGGCGCGCGCAGTCCTTAAATGTTTTTCAAAGACTGGTTAAGGAACATTATTTGGCATTATAGTATTTATGAATGTACTCGTACGTATTTGTGATTTATGTGTATATACCTACTTATATTTTATTATATATCTATGTAGTCGTGTATGTATGTATGTATGTATGTATTTATGTACGTATATTATGTTTACTTATATATTTATTGACATGTATGTGTTGATGACGTGGAACGTTTAACGTTCAAATTTAGGACGTGTATTAGTAAAATATCATCAGAAAGCTCTTCACACTAATGAGACACCCATATCCTGTGATTCTTAACAGTCTTTTCCATCCAAAGGTTGCCTGTAAGAGATTGCTTTTTAGCGATAAGGCCGCCCTCTGTACATTTATAAAATTATGATATCTTTCTCTTCTGTATGTTTTTAAATTGGTGTACAATAAAGTTTATTCTATTCTATTCTATTCTAACATCTCAGTTCAGCCTTGATTGGATTGGAAGGCTATTATAGAGCAAATGGATTAAAACCCAACCCATTAAAAACCCAAGTATGCGCTTTTCACCTGCGCAACCGGGATGCCAAACGTCAGCTCAGGGTTGCCTGGGCGGGATCTGAGTTGGAGCACTGTTTTCACCCAAAGTATCTTGGTGTTGCCTTGGATAGGACTCTGAGTTTTAAAACTCACTGTCTGAACACTAAGGCCAAGGTGGGGGCTCGAAACAACCTGCTTCGCCGCCTTACAAGTACGGCCTGGGGAGCAGAGCCCAGCGTCCTCCGTACATCTGCTCTGGCTTTGTGCTTCACTGCAGGTGAATTTGCATGCCCTGTGTGGCACCGGTCAGCTCACGCCAGGCAGGTGGATGTCGCACTGAACGATACTTGCCGAATTATCACCGGGTGCTTAAAGCCCACTCCCCTCACCATGCTCCACCCGCTAGCCGGTATCGCACCACCTGCCGTAAGACGAATCGCAGCTTGCGGATTAGAGAAGGCGAAGCAAGAGACAGACTCTCGACACTGTCTGTTCGCACATCAACCTCCTAGAGCGCGTCTAAAAAGTCGTAAAAGCTTCATCCAAAACACCAAAGCCTCACACGAACAACCTGGTGTGCTGAGAATCTCGCTCTGGGGGTGAAATACTCCCGCCACCCTGTGACTTTTTACCGCCCCAGGAAAAACTACCCCCAGGGCGCGACCTCCGATGGCCAGTGTGGAGGTCTCTCAACCGTTTACGCACAATGGTCGGCCGGTCCAGACAAAACCTATGCAAGTGGGGAATGCGAGATCAGGCCCTAACCGCATGTAACTGCGGTGTCCCAGTGCAGTCTATGTTGCACCTCTTACATGTCCTCTTTGCCCTACATCCTGCTCTAAAGCCGATCTCATTGGCGCCACCGACAAAGCGGTTGAGGTGGCAGAGTTCTATGCCAAAACTGTATAGAAAAAAAATAGACATGAATCATTGACACGATAGAAGAAGAAGATTGCCATTTTACTGACAACCGGGCTTCATTTTTCGAGTTTTCCTTCTCTACGCAATAGATCATTTTGCAAAAGTATGCCCTTAGTCGCCTCTTACGACATTCTCAAGATGAAATATTGGGGTGGTGATATTCCATAATCTTTCCCGTTGCCCGTTTCAAAAATCAGTATTTCCTGATAAAGATGTTTCACATCAAAAACTTTTATTATGTCATCGTAAAATTGTGAAGCTGAGGCCGCACTGCGGTTGCCGGTTGCAGTTTCTAACTTCAAAATGTCAAAACCAATGAAACCGAGTCTATGGTTTCATTGGTTTTGACCACAGAGCAACGCGCGCCTTTACAGGGGGAGAGGCCATGCATTGAAGACAATGATGTAGCAATCGAAAGTCCCTAGTTACATAAAAACTGGTTTTTGAAGTTTCTTTCACTAGACTTGAGCGGTGGAATTGTCGTTTTATAAAAATGATGAAATAATTAGATATTAATACAAAATGAAATGTGATGGAAGAAATGCAAAGAAAAATGGCATTATCTTTTATAAGTAAGTAATTTTATAACAAGTTATTATTATTTACACCTATTTAAAAATATAGATAATATTCGTGTTTATTCAGATTTGTTTACCAACACCGCCGGACGTCCACACACTATAAATGGATCGGTTGAGCGACTTGGGGTGTTGTTGTTAAAAGTGAAACACACATAACCAAAATGAAACGCATCAAAATAAACTTAATACATAAATTCCAGAATTCAGTATTATGAAATCTCATGAACCTCGCTCATTTCCCCGCGTCAAATAGTCCAAATCTGGAAAATCCCCAGTCATCAGATTCGAGTGGTAGACTCCACCGACGCGCTTGCCTATCACAAGAATTGTTTTACAGAATGAGTAATTATAATTTAATTAGGTATGTAGTACGGTCGGCCAAGAAAGTGGTGTATCAGTTTTGATTTAGTTTTCTATATTACAACAAGGTTCATACTAGATAATATATCATTGAAAGAGATGCATAATAATGACGTAAACCTTATTGAAAAGTATTCATTTGTCGTAAGTTTAGTCGACGTTTTGGGAAGTTGTCGTTTTGGGAAGTTGTCGTTTTGGGACAGTCGACGTTTTGGGAAGTCGTCGTTTTGGGACAGTCGACGTTTTGGGAAGTTGTCGTTTTGGGACAGTTGACGTATTGGGAAGTTGACGTTTTGGGACAGTTGACGTATTGGGAAGTTGACGTTTTGGCACAGTTGACGTTATGAACCTAAAGATTTTAACCTTTATTAAAAACTGATAAAACATTAATTTCTGCGAAGATAATTTGAATGGTTCTAAATAAAACTAATAAAATCTTTTTAAATCTAGCAATCTCTTTTTATATACCTAGAATGCTGACAACGGTTTTTTTGTCAAATATATTCAAACTAAGAACAGCTGTCACGTATCAAACAGTACAATAATAGGTAGGCACTGACCTGTAATAGTATCTAGGTAGGTATCAATAATCAATATAAAAGGTTATCAATAATCAGATAAAGATGGCAATAGAAATTGTCAGATATGTCTGCAAGCGAAACTAATCATTATCGCCTATGAATTTGCAAACGACGTTCAACATTAAGATGGTACACCAATTTTTTGGCCCACTGTACATAATTACGATGAGATGTTCAATCTGGAACATCGATAGTATACTACAAAAACTAACAGAAAGGAGATAATATGGGACGTTATTGGAGAACTACTAAGCGAGAATGTGGATAAGTTATTTTAATTGTCTACGTGCTCCTTTTGAAAACTGTATAATTTACTTCAAATAAATGTCAATCTAGATAAACTGATCACTTTTCTTTAAGTAGGCCGTAAGGTGGTCTGTCACCTTAGTGGTATAAAAATAAGTGTCGCAAACGTTACATAGTAAAGAGCATGAAATTGTAAAATGAAGTACGGTAACAGTAACGGTACTTCCATCTCGGACCATGTCACCTAGTCTGTAAAAGTAAAATTGGCTCAGCCTCGCTTTTTTACTTCATCAGACTGAGGGACAACTTTACTGTAAGATTCAATATTCCTGAACTGAAAAAAAAATTACAATGGTCCTTGGATGAGTACCACCAATTGACACCTTGCGATATTTATTACGAGCGTTTTCGTGCTTCGGAAAGCACGTTAAGCGTTTTCGCCTGTGATTCGTCATAAACTGCGCTGGGTTGGAAGCGCGTGTATCACCTTAGGTGTTGCATATGTCCATAGACTACGGAAATCTGCGGGCCGAAAGCTTGTCTGCCTTCTTAGTAGTTTTAAAAATGTGACACTATAAAGCATGATGCAAACACACACTTGTTCTTACAATTCAATTTTGGAATATAGGTACACGTGTGTGTTTCCATTAATGCTATAGTGGAAATCCAAAACACTGTTTTATCAAAAAAGTCATTTTGAGATAATCGCGCTTAAAGTTTTTTACCTTATTTCGTAATTTTTGGCTTCTCTTATGAGTTTATATTTAAAAAATCTATTTCAAATGATAGATATTATTATTAACTTTCTAGCCAAATAATTTTTGGTGGATTTATTAAGGTAGTTAATTAAAAATTTAATAAAACTTGTTTTATTATGTTAAAACTGAACGAATTTAGGTTCTAGAGTAAAACCAAGACACTGTATTGAAAGATACGATGTCTTGACTTTTTTTTTATACTACTTAGGTGGCAGACAAGCATACGGCCCACCGGAAGGTTGGTAACCGTAGCCTATAGACGTTTGCAACACCAGAGGCGCTACACACGCGCTGCCGACCCGGGCGCAGGTTGTGACGACCCACAGTTGAAAATTTTCAAGCCGCCCGTAAGGCCTTCAACTTGGCTTAACGACTGTCATTTTACTGACAACCGGGACCAACGGCTTATCGTGCCTTCCGAAGCACGGAAACGCTCGTAAATAAATGTCACAAAGTGGTCCACGTGGTGGTCACCCATCCATATCCGGCCACAGTAAATGTTGCTTACTGCAGTGATTGTTTACAGAACACTCAGTCCGCGGGGCCACTAGCGCTTCGACTTTATGAAACTACTAGCGGACGTCACGCAGTTTCACCCACGTGGCTCCCTTTCCCATGGGAATACGAGAATAAAATAAAGCCTGGTAATGGGGGATAGCATAGCTCTCCATCGAAAAATAATTTTTCAAATCGCTCCGGTAGTTTCGGAGCCTATTTGATGCAAACAAACAATCCATCCCAGTGAAGTATGTATTGAAGTACGTGTATGTGTAGTAATGTATATGACGTGTATTACTCTTTGTTAGATCACTGTATAAGTTTTTTAGTCTCTAATAAATGTTGTCATGGGACACTAGTGTTTGTCTTAACCCTAGCTAAGCTGCCCATATTACATGGCGACCCCGCCAGGCCTTGGCTAATTCGCGGAACGCTATCCGATCGCGCGTCGCGTCGCCGTCGTCGCCGTCAAAACTGCATACGAGGCAGATTCCCGTGTGCCTCGGTGCTAAGTTTTAGACCTGTTATACTCGGAGCGTAATTATTAAGTCAAGACCGGTACACCGTTGCGAAAAGTTTAGTTTTATGTTTGAGCGAATGGTTCCTTCTCAAAATGGGAAAATCGTACAGCAAAACTGAAGATAAAGACATCCTCATCGCGCAAAATGCAGCAGGGGGCCAGAATAGTGCCAGTACCACCGAATACGAAGGTCATTTAAAAATTAACAAAGTCATTTAAAAATTATTTACTACATTTTTGGTATTTTTGATGCTTTTGGTCCTTGCATTTCTTTATCCGAAAGCCAAAGAGCGGCAGAAAAAATGGATCATAGAGAGAATGAATAGTTAATTCATTAGGAGAATGAGACATCGTTTGTCCGGAAGGTCGGAACGTGCACGAGGTCAGCAGATAGACGAAAATACTATTTGAAAGGCGAAATATATTATTCCATTTCCCAAAAAAGTGCAAAAAAAAAGTGAAAGTGAAGTTATTACCAATGATGATGATGCTATTCCCGAATTAATAGCACAAAAAAATTCAAAATTTGAATCCAATGTAGATCGGCTACATTCTATTAGTTCACATTACGCAATCACAATTCTGAAATTTTGTATGTTTGTTTCCAAATCTATTTATTTGCTTCGCTGTTGTCCTTTTTGGAAACATCAAAGTCATTTATTTTCTATTGATTCGCTAATCAAATCTTCTTTGGAATCAATTCTCAATATACAACTGAGCGAACAATCTTGGTCCCAGGCATCTCTTCCCATTAAATATAGTGGGCTAGGGATCCGCAAAATTTGCCAGCCTTTTTGTCATCTGTACATGTGGCATGTCGAGTCTCGTGGGTAAAATTCTGACGAATTGTCTTACAGACTACTTATGAGACGACTGGCCTTACAGATGCCAAGAATGCTTGGCTAATAGCTTGTCTGGGACAAAATTTACCCACACATCCAAATTTACAACGGAGCTGGGTCGACGCTATGTCCAAATTAACCTTTGACTCCTTGTTAAATGCTAGCTTAGGCCCGGATCGGGCCAGATTATTAGCGCTCAGTAGAAAGGAATCCGGTGATTGGTTGAAAGCTTTCCCTACAGCCAACACCGGAACTTTTTTGGAACCAGACATCCTAAGAATTTCAGTTTGTTTGAGACTTGGCGTCACGCTTTGCGCTCCACATCGATGCCCCTGCGGTTTTAACGTTGACACTTTGGGGCATCATGGTCTTTCATGTTTAAAGAGCGCAGGCCGCTTCTCACGCCACGCTGCGCTGAATGAAATCATCCGCCGTGCTCTTGCCACCGCCAATGTGCCTGCGCTCTTAGAGCCAAACGGCGTTTTCAGGGACGATGGCAAGAGACCGGATGGTATAACTTTGATACCGTGGGAGATGGGTCGGGTCCTGGTGTGGGATGCAACTTGTGTTGACACTCTAGCCCCGTCCCATCTTTCTAAAACAAAATTAAAAGCCAGTGCAGCAGCGGAAGCGTCTGAAAATAATAAAATTAATAAATATAAGGGTCTCGACTCATCGTATCGTTTTGCGTGGAGCGCCTTGTGGAGTCAACTGGTGACCCAAGGGCTGGCAGTTTTCTCGCTCAACGAATAGGTATTGCTATTCAAAGGGGGAATGCTGCTAGTCTTTTGGGCACAATGCCACGGGGGCCTTATTTAGGTTTAGTTTAGATAGTAATAATGTAAATATAGATATGTAATAATTACGTTTCTCTGTAATTTTTAACAATAAATTTTTAAATATTACCAATTAAAAAAGTGCGTATTATAATAAAAGTACATGTGCGGCCTAAACATCAAACTTTTTACACCGTATACACCTAAACCGGAACTCTATAAACATCTAAGAGTTACTAAAATGCACGTCTTGTCAAAATCAAGAGACAAAATCGTTCAAACTCTTCCAAAGGATAAAAATATAGCAGAACTTGAGTCACGCCTCCAATTCCACAAGAAATTCATGGTGGGTTCGCAGACTGGTCGAGCGGGGTTGGGTAGTATCCGGAGACAAACAGATAAAGACATTACAAAATCTTTTCTGGAGCAGGATGAGAGCGATGCCTATAAGGTGCACGCGATGAACCTGGAGATGCAGAATGAATGGCTTACTCTGGGCGAATTTTGTATTCCCATGGCCTTGCAGTGGCGTACCTTATTGTACGACTGGTCGCCGGCTTTGCTTAAGTTCTACCTGAACGCGTTTCAATTGACCCTCCCCGACCAAAGTAATCTTTTTGTTTTTTGGACTATACTCTCAGACACGTATGAAAAACACTACAAAATCCCGGAGGATGTATGTGCCTCGTCATCCAGACCCGACATATTCCTGTTTTCAAGGATACACAGGCGTGCGGTGCTCGTGGAGCTGACGGTCCCGTGGGAGACCAAAATACCGAAGGACCACGCCATGAAGACAAATAAATACTTTGACTTGACCAATGAGTTAACCAAAAATGGCTATGTGGTTAAACTCTATGCCGTAGAAGTAGGAGCAAGGGGAATTCCAGCTAAATCCCTGTATAATTTATTTAAGGACCTTGGATTGCCAAGAGCTTCAGTAAGCTCTTTACTATAACGAGTATCCAAAGCGGCATTGATAGGATCTTACCAAATCTGGTTGGGCGGGGGGGGGGGAACATTGTTGACGGTGGAAGGTGATCGTTTATGCGCATAGTAAGGTGGCCACCCTAAACCTACTCGAATGGGTCGCAAGTCCCAGACGCCGTCGGGGTGTTCCCCCCTGTGCCACGCTATGGACCCGGCGCCCGCACGGAGAATCCATGGAATGCTAAGAATATGGTCTCTTAGTTATAAAAATAATTTTAATAATATTATTATTTATTTATTTTATTTATTTATAATTTTATACAAATACTTTTTCTTACAGTAAAATTATCCTGTAAACCCAGATAGGGTTTGTGTAGGATAACAAATTAAAATATACATAACACATCATGCTTACTTACATACTTACTAAATACACAATCTGCAACAGTTTTCAACATAATAACCAAGTTCGCAACCAAAACAAAGGCATGTATCACAAAATAATAACATGTAGGTATCCAGTAAAACTATCCACCCGGCGCACTCGTGTTGCGTAGCTGTGGACCATCACAGCCGGTCACAGACAGCCCCACCAACACGATGCATGCGGCACGCCCATTGCTATACAGGATGCTCGAAATTATGCAGTCGTTGGTTGTAGGTAATATTCTTTTAAGATTATTTTAATGTTACGTTCTGTTATTTTCTTTTTTATTTCTAGTGGTAAATTATTTATTAAGTTGGGTATTAAGTACTCAGAAGTTCTTTTACCGTAAAAGTTTCTGCATCTGGGTATCATAAGAATTTGATTGGACATGCTTCTCGTAACTATAGTCGAATTATTAGTTTTTGAGATCTGGATTTCCGTTCTGAAGTACTGTTCGACCAAGAGACAAAATTGCACTTTTTGGTATATTGGCATTACTTTACAATAATTAAAAAGTCCTATTGGATCATCCTTATATTTTATTCTGATTTTAAGAGGGACTATTAATTTTAGTAGCCTGTACTGTAAATTATAAATTTGGTCCAAGTACGTCTTGAACGTACGTCCATAACTACTCAGTCCATATGATACAATACTGTCGACCAATGCTTTGTACATAGTCAGCAATACCCCAAAAGGAATTCTGTTCTTTAGTATACTAAATTTAGCCAATATTGCTCTCAATTTACCACTGATCCTATCAACATGCTTGGCCCAATTGAACCGACTATCTATCACCAGGCCGAGGTATGTAACTTCTGTTACCTGCTCTAGATAACGACAGTCGGTTGTGCATGCTGCTAGGTTATTATGGAGGCAATTGTGGCTATGGGCTGTAATCTTGATGCTGTCCTTACCTGAACTGGAGTTATGACATGAGTGGATATGAATTAATTTTGTCTTGTCAGCGTTCAAAACCAAACCAGCATCGTGCGACCATTTACAGATGGTGGTAAAATCTCCTTGAATGTGACTCTGAGCAACATTTATGTCCCTATCAGCAGCTAGTAAACAGGTGTCATCTGCAAACTGAAAAACATTGCAGTGCTCAATCACTTTCTTAAGGTCATTTACGTAGGCTAAGTAGTGCAACGGGCCAAGGACTGATCCCTGAGCTGTGCCTTCTGTGACATCAACGCTATGACTGTATGCGTTTCCGACTCTCACTTGATAACTGCGGTCACGCAGGTAATCTTTACACCATTCAAGTAAGGGGCCACTAACGCCACTTATTTC
The DNA here is from genome assembly GCA_933228765.1 of Miltochrista miniata. NCBI lineage: Eukaryota > Metazoa > Arthropoda > Insecta > Lepidoptera > Erebidae > Miltochrista > Miltochrista miniata. The sequence continues at coordinate 3,068,057 of OW121777.1, forward strand.
TAGTCGCTGAACCAACTGGTCATGTCTCAAGGTATCGAACGCTTTGCTATAGTCAATGAATACTAGGAGTACGTGCTTCTTTTCATTTAGGAAACCATTGACCATATCAGTGAAACGAGACAATAGTAGCGTTGTGCTTTTTTTCGGTTGAAATCCATACTGTTCTGGACATATGACATTGTTTGCCGCATAGAAGTTTTGAATAGCATCACACACGTACTTTTCTACTATTTTGTCTACCACTGGCAGTATGGTAATGGGGCGGTACTTAGAGTGATCTTGAGTAGGTACTTCCACCTTTATGAATAGGTCTAACAATACCTGTCTTTAGAAGTTTTGGATACCGTCCCGTTTCAATAGTGGTGTTTATTAGTCGAGCAATTGCATAACTTATTTTTTCTGACAACCGTTTGACATCGATCGCTCTAATACCGTCAACACCCGGGGCCTTATGGGAATTCACCTTTCTGAGCAGCCTTTGTACATCATGTGAACTTGCCTTCTTAAGAAAAATCGATCTGTCAGATGGTTTAGTATAATCATGTTCATTCAATAGTTTTTTTGTACAAGTAGGTATTATAGATTGAACACTGTTTCGAAACTGACAAGCAAAGTCGTCGGCAATAGACTTTGCGCTTCCAACTGAGCCAAACGCGTTCAAAATTACATCGTCAATTGAGTTCGTAATTCGTCCCGTCATATTATTTATCATTTGCCATAGTTTTTTAGTATCGGTTCTGTATTTATTTATTTCTGATTTATAATATTTATTCCTATTGTGATGAATTATTTTATTAATTTTATTTCTAACCATATTGTATTTCAATCGCGACTCCTTATTACTAGTATCTTTTAGCCATTTACAGTACAATTCGTCTCTGTACCGGCACAAATTTCTAATGGTTTTGTCCACCCAGGGATATGAGTTCCTTTTCGACATACTTAGCTTTTGTTTATAAGACGCTTTTTGATAGCAGTCATTAAATTGTTTATTTATATACGAATAAATGTCCTCCGACCACTTCATATTATCTATCGGACCCCAATCTATATTTTCCAACATACTATTCAATTTTTTGTTGTTGTAACGCTTGGTATAAATTGGAGCAACCTGTATATGCGTACTCGAGTGGAGTGCAAGCGCTGTCATTCGATGATCGGCCAGTTTAGTGCCCAATGCAGCGGTGTACGCGTCTCTCATGCGGGATCGCACGAATATGTGATCTATACAACTTTTAGTTACTACAATTTTGTTCTTTCGTGTTATCGTTTCTATCCTAGTATAATCAGTGATGCCGCACGAGAGACCGTGACCGCTCAATACATTTAAGTATGCTTTTTCAAGTAGAATATCAGTCGCTGTTATCGGTTTCAGTGTAATATTAATATCCCCCAGAAAAACCAAATCACCAGTAGTGAGATTACTGAGCATGCTATCTAGCTCAGATAAAAATAAGTGCTTGTTCAATCCCGGTGGCCTATACACTGCACACAGTGCTACAGAGTACGAAGTGGTAGTTGTTATTTTACCAATCACGCACTCGTAATTTAATGGAGTTGCAGTACCGCGAATAAATTTGTGCTTATTTCTAATGTAAACAATAACTCCGCCCCCCTTACGGTATTTTCGGAGGTCCGCATGCATTGTATAGCCATCGAGATTATAAAGCGATCGGATATTGTCGGATATATTCGCTTCAGTTATAACAATTACATCAATTGACGAGTGACAAACAGCAATTAGGTGTTCCAGTTTACAGAAATTTTTAATCATGGATCTTATGTTGACATGTACAAATGACAAGTTTAAATTATTTTTGGGTATTAATTTTTCAAATGAGCAGTAGTTTACACAATTGTATAATTCTTTTACATAATTATTATCTAAATCAGCTAAATCCATTTACTATCGTGGCTATGTAGGTAGGTAGGTAGGTTAAGTCTCTTAAGTATCAAAAATAGAAAAAGTTATTAGTATCTACTTGTGGATGTAACTAATGAATTCACTTACTAGTATTTGTTGACAACAAGGATTGTATATCACCTTTGGATCTTATATTATACACCTTTGAATTTTCGTTTTTTCTCACCAAAACTCGTGACTCCTTGAACCAGATAAATTTGTAGGAACCTTTTAAATCCTGCTTGGTTTGCCATAATAGGTTCTTAAAGTACGGAGTGAGTGCTTCCCTTATGTATATTTTTTCTGTGGCTGCTGTTCCCGTAGTGTTTGGTACGAGGTCCCGTGCCAATACAATGCGTTCACGCGCGGCGTTTATCATAAGTTGACGAGCATCTTCACTTCTCAGTTTGACTAACACGGACCCAGGCCCAGTCTTGCGTACTACAAGCCTCTTAATGGATATGATATCTTCTTTAGGAGTCTTGAGGCTATCAGAGACATTTTCAGCTAGCTTGTGAAGATCTAAATCAGCTAACTCCGGAATACCCGCTATTTCAACTTGGTTACCATGTAACTGCTGTTCTATTTCATTGTTTCGTTGTTCTAGGGTTTCAATTTTAAGTTCCAGGTGCTTATTCCTGTTTTCTAGATGCGTAATTTTTTCTCCTGATCCTTTAATTTTGCTGTTAGGGCATCAAGTGACTCAGCAAAATCATCCACTTTTTCACTACAATATTGCACTGCGTTTGATAATGCTCTCATTTCTTGGGTCACTATGTTGCTCACCTCCTTTTTTAGGTCCTGAAGAAGCTTTTTGACATCAAAACTGTTACTTGCTGAGGTGGTCTCCTCTTCTTCATCCTCTTCCAACTCTTCAAGCATCAGAAAAGACTTGCGTCGTGATGAGTTCTGATTACAGTCATTACACGTCCATTCCAGACTCTCAGCTGCCTTAAGTGCTGCAAGTTGCTTCGAGCTTAATCCTGTGCACACGGCAGTTGCATGCACTATTTTTTGGCATCGACCGCATTCTAAAACGGTGCTTTTCTTCGTAATGAGCTTTTTACAATTGTAACACTTCACCATTATGTAGGTATTTATAAGTAAGTAAGCGATGCACCAAAGCGACTACCGCTCCCAATGACTAGCGCAGATCGAATGTATATATGTTATAGGTATGTTATAATAATATAGTACAGGATGTCCCGAAACTCGACGTCAACCCGGAACCGGGTGAAAAGGCAAGTCGTGCTGGTTGTCAAAAAAAATTAAAAAAAATCTAAGTTGCATGATTTCAAAAAACACGCATTTAAAAAAAACGCAAATTTCACACCCTGTGACAGTCTTTTCACTACTGTCCTGCCAAATCTTAACTTTTTCCAACAATTTTTTTTGCTGTGTAACCCTGAATAAGATCTCTCTAAACTGTCATACAAATATTTAAACTAGCTGCTCTATCTTTCGTAACAATAGGATTTATTTCTTAGAAAATAAAGAAAAATAAACAATTGCCAAATTGTAACTGACTGTATAAAAAAAAATTACGACGCGAGTTTGGCAAGTTATGTTAAAAGATGGCGCATTTAATAAGGATTCCAAAATGGTACGGATAGGGGAACTGAATTTATATCTCAGGTTATGGTTCAGGTATGTAAATTATTAGAGACTAGATGATGCTCGCGGCTTCGCCCGCGTGAAATTCGGTACCCGTTCCCGGTTCCCGTGGGAACATATTCCCGGGATGAAAAGTAGGCTATATGTTATTCCAGATATCCAGACTATATAGAAAAGTTAACATCAACTGCATACCACCATCAATCAATCGGTTCTTTAGAAATAGCTCATAAACATTTAGGTGCATTTTTAAGGACTTATTATACAAATACTTCATATTCATGGTCACATTGGATACCTTTCTGGTTTTTTAGCTATAATACTTCTGTTAATACGCAAACGAATTACACGCCATATGAATTGGTGTTCGGTAGACAATGTTGTTTACCAAATAATTTAAAGCTTGATGTAGAACCACTTTATAATAGTGATGATTACTGTTTAGATTTAAAATATAAGTTGCAAGTAGCTTTAAGCGATGCAAGGAATAATTTTATTAATTGTAAGAAGAAAAGGAAAGATAAATACGATGAGAAATGTAATCCTGTATATTATACGGAAAATGATCTTATTTTAGTAAAAAATGAATGTGCTCGAAAGTTAGATTCGAAATTTGATGGACCTTTTAAAGTGTTAGAAGATTTAGAAACTAATGTCAGATTTTTTAGAAATAATAAGATTGATTAGTTCGAGCCTTGTCACTGTAATTCTCGGTTCTAATGGTGACAGGGTGAGTGTGCATCTATTCCTTGAGGTAGAACTTCTCCACACTAAGATACTCCTTGGAGTCTTTTATGGTCCTTCTTCCAACATCAACTTTTTCTCCTCCTTTGAAATAATCCTAGAAACCTTTATCCCTAATTACTCTCATACTATAATCTTGGGTGACTTCAACACCTGTCTACTCAAAAATGACTCTCGCTCTTCTACTTTCAAATCCATTGTACAATCTTGTAACCTCTCAATTCTTCCTTCCCATGCTACACATCATTGTCCGAATCATCCTCCTAGCTTGCTCGATTTAATTCTTGTTTCTTCTCTCGATAGAGTCGTTAGGCATGGTCAGCGAACAGCTGGTGAGTTCTCTTTCCATGACCTGATATTTTTATCCTATCGCCTTCGAACTCCTAAGCCCAAACCTAAATTCCTTCTACACCGCAATTTTGGTGGAATAAATCTCGAAGATTTGCGCAGAGATGCTGACGAAATTGACTGGGCACCGTTATTCTCTTCGGTGTGCATTGACGATAAAATTAATTTATTAACATCCCATTTGATTTCTCTCTACGATGTACACGCGCCGGTTCGTAGAATCAAAGTTAAGCATGAGCCATCACCTTGGTTAACCGCTGAAATTAAATCACTTATTTCACAGAAAGCAACAGCGAAGTCCAAGTATAAGAGACGGCCAACGGAGTTAAATTGGGAAAAATATGTCCTCATCAGGAACAACTGCAATAAGGTGTGTAGGAATGCACAACGCCAACATATCCACAGCTCTGTCCAGGACGGAGATCCAGCTAAAGTCTGGAAATTTCTGAGATCTTTGGGAGTTGGTAAATCACGTCAAGAGTCTGTTTCTAAAGGTCATAACTTAAACTCTCTCAATCAGTTTTTCACTGCCACCTCCAATATGAATATGGTAACCAAAACAAATACGCTTCATCATCTTTCAACCATAACCACTCCCGATTGCGCTCCTTTCTTTTTTAGTCAATTCACTGCTTGTGATGTTAAGAAGAGCATTTTGTCAATTACCTCTAACGCCGTAGGTACCGACTGCCTAAGCCGAAAAATGATAACTCCCATAATTGATGAAATCCTTCCCATTATCTGCCACATCCTAAACTTCTCAATAACTCACGGTGTCTTTCCGATAGCTTGGAAAGATGCACTTATTATTCCCATTGCCAAAAAATCCAACCCTTCCACGTTTTCTGACTATCGCCCTATCTCTATCCTGCCTTTCCTGTCTAAGGTTCTAGAACGACTTGTTCACACTCAGCTCACTAATTTCCTTTCTCAAAATCAACTGTTTAACCCTTATCAGTCCGGGTTTCGTGCTGGACACAGTACCACTACAACCTTACTTCACATTACTGAGGACATCAGAGCAGGTATGGAGAACGGCAAGCTGACAGTCTTAGCCCTGCTAGACTTCAGCAATGCCTTTAATACGGTGGACTTCGACATCCTGCTTGGTACTTTGAGCTCACTTAACATATCTCCAACGGTGATTGATTGGTTTCGAAGTTACCTGTTTGGTCGCCGGCAGCGTATTAGTATCGAGGATGTCTTTTCCTCTTGGTGTAATACGTCTGCTGGAGTGCCACAGGGCGGCGTTCTGTCTCCTTTACTTTTCTCAGTGTTTATAAACACCATCACTAAGGACTTATCTTCTTCCTATCACCTTTACGCAGATGACCTCCAAATTTATTCCCAAGCTTCGTTGGATAACTTGAGCGTAGCCATCGACAATATCAATGCAGACTTGGACACTATTTGCAGATGGAGTGAATCGCACGGATTAAAAATGAATCCCACCAAGACTCAGGCAATAATAGTTGGGAGCCCTTGGAAGATCTCCAGAATCGATTGGACAGTGAATCCAAAACTTATGTGTGATGGCAATGATATAGTATACAGTAACTCAGTCAAAAATCTGGGTATACTTATAGATTCATGCCTGTCTTGGGGTCCTCAATTGCAGGAGCTGAGACGCAAAATATTTGCTGCTTCGGGGTCCTTGCGCAGACTGAGAAATTTTCTGCCAATTTCTACTAAGATTGCGCTTGTACAATCACTTCTTTTTCCTATCCTTGATTATGCCGATGCCAGCTATTTAGATCTCACTCAAGACCAACTAAATAAACTTGAGAGACTCCAGAATTTCTGTATTAGATTTATATTTGGACTACGCAAATATGATCACATTTCCGAATATCGCAGAAAACTCAAGTGGTTACCTATCCGCCTTCGCCGGAATGCTCATATCCTATTCATATTGTATAGTATTCTTTTCAACCCTGTCACTCCGCCATACCTTAAGAAACGCTTTAATTTTCTAAATGTCTCCCACTCTACAAGCTTGCGTTCATCGAGAAATTTGAGATTGAAGATGCCAGGTCACTCCACTAATTTTGTGAACAACTCGTTCACTGTACAGGCTGTTCGCTTGTGGAATTCGCTGCCAGTGACAATTCGACATGCAAAGTCGCTGCACACATTCAAAACATTAGTTAGGAGCTACTATCTACGTGTCAATGACTGCATATAACTTATAAGTACATCTCCTCTATTATCATAAGTATGTTATAATAAATATTCTTGTATTTATTTATATTGATATGTATTATTATAATTTATACCTTGTAGTTAAAATACGTATCTATGTATTTGTATGTTCGTGTACGTATGTATGTACATGTGTATGTATGTATGTACTCAATTATTTTAATTTAGATGTAATTTATTTATACTGCACCCCAAACTGCCCTAAGTATTTCCCACCCTCCGGTTTCCATCCAAAGGTTGCCTCTAAAAGATTGCCTTGTGCGATAAGGCCGCCAATTGTTATACCAACCACTTTACTATTAATTTGCGAAAATTTAACAGCGAAGTCCAAGTATAAGAGACGGCCAACGGAGTTAAATTGGGAAAAATATGTCCTCATCAGGAACAACTGCAATAAGGTGTGTAGGAATGCACAACGCCAACATATCCACAGCTCTGTCCAGGACGGAGATCCAGCTAAAGTCTGGAAATTTCTGAGATCTTTGGGAGTTGGTAAATCACGTCAAGAGTCTGTTTCTAAAGGTCATAACTTAAACTCTCTCAATCAGTTTTTCACTGCCACCTCCAATATGAATATGGTAACCAAAACAAATACGCTTCATCATCTTTCAACCATAACCACTCCCGATTGCGCTCCTTTCTTTTTTAGTCAATTCACTGCTTGTGATGTTAAGAAGAGCATTTTGTCAATTACCTCTAACGCCGTAGGTACCGACTGCCTAAGCCGAAAAATGATAACTCCCATAATTGATGAAATCCTTCCCATTATCTGCCACATCCTAAACTTCTCAATAACTCACGGTGTCTTTCCGATAGCTTGGAAAGATGCACTTATTATTCCCATTGCCAAAAAATCCAACCCTTCCACGTTTTCTGACTATCGCCCTATCTCTATCCTGCCTTTCCTGTCTAAGGTTCTAGAACGACTTGTTCACACTCAGCTCACTAATTTCCTTTCTCAAAATCAACTGTTTAACCCTTATCAGTCCGGGTTTCGTGCTGGACACAGTACCACTACAACCTTACTTCACATTACTGAGGACATCAGAGCAGGTATGGAGAACGGCAAGCTGACAGTCTTAGCCCTGCTAGACTTCAGCAATGCCTTTAATACGGTGGACTTCGACATCCTGCTTGGTACTTTGAGCTCACTTAACATATCTCCAACGGTGATTGATTGGTTTCGAAGTTACCTGTTTGGTCGCCGGCAGCGTATTAGTATCGAGGATGTCTTTTCCTCTTGGTGTAATACGTCTGCTGGAGTGCCACAGGGCGGCGTTCTGTCTCCTTTACTTTTCTCAGTGTTTATAAACACCATCACTAAGGACTTATCTTCTTCCTATCACCTTTACGCAGATGACCTCCAAATTTATTCCCAAGCTTCGTTGGATAACTTGAGCGTAGCCATCGACAATATCAATGCAGACTTGGACACTATTTGCATATGGAGTGAATCGCACGGATTAAAAATGAATCCCACCAAGACTCAGGCAATAATAGTTGGGAGCCCTTGGAAGATCTCCAGAATCGATTGGACAGTGAATCCAAAACTTATGTGTGATGGCAATGATATAGTATACAGTAACTCAGTCAAAAATCTGGGTATACTTATAGATTCATGCCTGTCTTGGGGTCCTCAATTGCAGGAGCTGAGACGCAAAATATTTGCTGCTTCGGGGTCCTTGCGCAGACTGAGAAATTTTCTGCCAATTTCTACTAAGATTGCGCTTGTACAATCACTTCTTTTTCCTATCCTTGATTATGCCGATGCCAGCTATTTAGATCTCACTCAAGACCAACTAAATAAACTTGAGAGACTCCAGAATTTCTGTATTAGATTTATATTTGGACTACGCAAATATGATCACATTTCCGAATATCGCAGAAAACTCAAGTGGTTACCTATCCGCCTTCGCCGGAATGCTCATATCCTATTCATATTGTATAGTATTCTTTTCAACCCTGTCACTCCGCCATACCTTAAGAAACGCTTTAATTTTCTAAATGTCTCCCACTCTACAAGCTTGCGTTCATCGAGAAATTTGAGATTGAAGATGCCAGGTCACTCCACTAATTTTGTGAACAACTCGTTCACTGTACAGGCTGTTCGCTTGTGGAATTCGCTGCCAGTGACAATTCGACATGCAAAGTCGCTGCACACATTCAAAACATTAGTTAGGAGCTACTATCTACGTGTCAATGACTGCATATAACTTATAAGTACATCTCCTCTATTATCATAAGTATGTTATAATAAATATTCTTGTATTTATTTATATTGATATGTATTATTATAATTTATACCTTGTAGTTAAAATACGTATCTATGTATTTGTATGTTCGTGTACGTATGTATGTACATGTGTATGTATGTATGTACTCAATTATTTTCATTTAGATGTAATTTATTTATACTGCACCCCAAACTGCCCTAAGTATTTCCCACCCTCCGGTTTCCATCCAAAGGTTGCCTCTAAAAGATTGCCTTGTGCGATAAGGCCGCCAATTGTTATACCAACCACTTTACTATTAATTTGTCTGATGTATTTCCTGGTGTGCAATAAAGAGTATTTGTATTGTATTGTATTGTGTGCCCTTTGCAGATGACGCCGAGTCTGTTTGGGCAGTCTGCAGTTCGGGGGCGGCAACCCCTGCCGATCGAAGTGCTCAGCGAGCGTGGGACGACGTTGTGGTTGGACGGGTTAGGGAGCGGTTGCTGGAGGGTGCCTCAGAGGCTGATCTGGCTAGACTCCGAGCTGTGACTCAGCCGGAATCGGGAGCATGGCTGCACGCGCTGCCTTCACCTCACCTTGGCACCTTGATGGACGACGACTCATTGCGGGTGGCGGTGGCGCTCCGCCTGGGCTGCAGAGTGTGTGAATCCCATAAATGCACCTGTGGTTCCACGGTGGAAGCCGATGGCCATCACGCTCTGAGCTGTCGTAGATGCATGGGTAGGTTTTCGCGGCACCATGCTCTTAACGATATAATCAGAAGGGCCTTAGTTTCAGCTGATGTCCCTTGCTTGCTTGAGCCCCCTGGTTTAAACAGGTCTGATGGCAAGAGACCGGACGGTATGACTTTGGTGCCATGGAGGAGTGGGAAGTGCCTGGTGTGGGACGCCACTTGCGTCAGCACTGTTGCTCCCAGCCACCTCAGTCGTACGGTCCGGTCACCAGCCGCTGCGGCCGAGTTCGCGGCTGTAAGAAAGCGCCTCAAATACGAAGCATTAGGAGATCGCTACCATTTCGTTCCTTTTGCGGTGGAGACAATGGGCTGTTGGGGTGTAGAGGCGAAGCGTTTTGTCGAGGAGATAGGGCGTAGACTGAAAGAGAAGTCTGGAGACTCACGCGCTGGTTCGTGGTTGGTGCAAAGGCTGTCCATTGCCATACAGAGAGGTAATGCAAGCAGTGTGATGGGCACTTTTGCACCAGGCGCGGGTGGAGGTGGCATTGACGAATTTGTTTAAGGATTGACGAGAATGGTATTTTGACATTTATGTATGTAATATTTATAAGTTGTAATGATCTACTAGTTAATAATTTTTTTTTTTTAGTTCTAAGGATAGGACAAAGAAGTTTTGTGTTTAATATACCTAAGTTTGAACATTTTTTTTCTCTTTTTTTTTCTTTTTCACCCCTGGAGGTGAAGTATGTATTGAGGTACGTGTATGTGTAGTAATGTATATGACGTGTATTACTCTTTGTTTGATCACTGTATAAGTTTTTTAGTCCTCCGCCGTATCCGACGTAAAATGGACAGTGCGAACAAAATGACTGGCTGCGACCGTACTGACACAAGTGGAACCTCTTTTTTTTTCTTCTACGGTATCAAAGTCAGCACGTCTGACCTCTCACCACCCGATCTACATAATTCCGGCGGCTCAAGAACGCAAGGGACATATGCTGAGACAAAGGCTTCCGTATAATATCGTTGAGGGCTTGGTGACGTGGAAATCTCCCTGTACACCGACGACAACTCAGAGAGTAGTGGCCCTCAGCCCCCACCGTGAAACCGCAGATGCAATTATGAGGTTCACACACCCTGCAGCCCAGGCGGAGAGCGATGGCATGGAGTCGTGGTCTAATGCTGCGTCCACATTTGTTACATTTGGACAGCACGTTTCTCCACTACTGTGTCAGACTTGCGTTATGATACCATGAAAACTGCAGCTTCGAGGCTATCCATGCTGAACACCCGAAGAAAATACTTGACATATAATAAACGTCACGGTGATTTATGGCGTTACTAACTAGTAGTCATGCCCAGTCTAGACGCTGTTTGTATACGGACACATATCAAATATACACGTGGAACGGGTCGTGAAATCGAAAATGGGTTTTGGTGTGTAGTTTCATAGGGTATTCGATGCTGTTGTTCATTGTCCGCGTCAGAAAGAAAGAAAGAAGAAAGAAAGAAAGAAAGAAAAGTATTTATTCTTGGCCCAATACTTATAAGGTATCAAGTATACATAATTAAATTAAAAATAAAATATATGAAAAAGTATGGGCTAGAAACGGTTGCCACCTCATCGTAGCTACACGTCCAAAATAGTTGTGACGTACAGCGCTGATTTTCAGGTGGCACCATAAGGAAGGGACAACGTCACGCACGCTATACAAAACAAAACACTGAAAACTAAATTAAACTAAAACATTACAAACAACCCCTAACACAATTAAATTCAAAAGACTATAAAACAGAGAAAGAAAAAAAAATACAGCTATTGTCTATGTACGCAAGCGCATTGACCAATCGCGTGCATAGGCGCGGACGCACACAGCCGTATGACACTTGACAGTGACACCCGACAGAGTGACGCCCCGCCGCCGCCGCACACAATGGCGATTGTTGTGTTGTGTTCCTATCTTAGCACCATTTTAATATCACAAAAATTACAAGATTATGACTTGAACGCTAGTATTAAATTACAATAACTGTTTAGTTATGCGTTGTGCAGTAACGGACAAGAGATCGTTTCGCCCCGTGTCGTCGTGCTAGTTTAGTGCAACTGTGTAATATGTACATAATATAGCCCTCAGTCAGTCATACGCCTCAACAAGTTTTAGGTACAATTATACACAAAATACCAAGACAAAATCACAAGACAAAGACAAATTATGTTCATGGTGTGTTCGCCACATCCTGTCACCCGTGCACAACCCTTATGTAAGTATTTTCATACACTTGTTTTCTGACTGTTCAATAAGTGTAATCTGTACTTGGCTCTAAATGTACCAACTGATTTTAGGGCACGTATTGGCGGCGGCAGATCATTCCAAATACGACTCGAAGCGAATTTAAACCCGCTTCTGAACCCTGCCGTGGTATGCCGTGGTGTTAACATAAGGTAAGCCGAAGCTCTAGTAGCAAGCCTATTAATGTCTCTCGACCATGCCAGCCTGTCGTAAAGATACCGAGGTCTGTGCCTTAACACAATTCCAAAGAGCAGGGTGGCGAGATGTAACTCTCTACGTGCCTTCATCTTTAGCATGTTACCACTACAGAGAAAAGGCGTCACATGTGAGCGCGGCGGTATGTGATAGCAAAACCGAGCACAGGCATTCTGCACACGCTGTACAAGTCGCTCAGTCCTTTTTAAAAGGCAACTCCCAAACACAACGTCAGCATAATAATTAAGCTTAGAAAGTATTAGAGATTCGCATAATAGTATTCTTATGCTGACGCTAATGTAAGGACGTATTCTATACAGCACCTTTAACCTGTAGAAACAGCTTCGCACAGCCTGCGCAACATGTGTTTCAAACCGCAGCTGCTCATCCAAAACCAATCCAAGGTTACGCGCTTCAGTAACCATTTTTATCGAGGAGCCGTTAATTCTTACGTCAGGCTGTGATTGCCTTATTTGTTCAATTATCTTTTGTGTGCCCATAACAATAAATTTAGACTTTTCAGGGTTTAAAACTAATGAATTTCTGTGTGCCCAGTCCGCAACATTGCTCAAGTCCAAATTTATCTTGTTTACAGCTTCTACACACTCAGCAGGAGGTAAAGACCAGTACAGCTGCAGGTCATCTGCATAGAGGTGAAACTTGCAGTCACTGATTGTACCGGTGATATCTGCGCTGTACAGGATGAACAATAAAGGTCCAAGGATTGAGCCCTGCGGGACTCCCCGGGTCACAGGACGATGAGCAGAATCACAGATGTAACCTGATTTATGATCTTTGATCTAAACAAATTGCAATCTATTACTAAGGTAGCTATGAAACCATTTAACCACCCCCATGTCACATCCATAATAGGTGAGCTTAGATAATAGCAGTGAAATGTTGATTCCATCGAAAGCGCGGGAGAAATCAAGCAAAGTGAGCACTGTACCCATACCCTGATCCCTAGATTGCACCACAGCTAATAGCGCTGTCGTTGTACTATGTCCCCTCCGAAAGCCTGACTGCATTGCCGGTAGAATGTTTGAGTTTTCCAGATAGTTAGTGAACTGATTACTAACACGTCACAAGGAGACGTTCGCACTTGCATTTGTGACCCGCGTTGAGGAACACTGGACGACACAAAAACAGAGACGGGGTACAGAGAGGATCACTGGAACTTGGAGCGCTCGTGGCCTCAGTGACTCATACATACATACATATGGTCACGCTTTTATCCCCGAAAGGGTAGGCAGTGGCGTATTATATAGGTACCATACCATACATTTTACCTTTTTTGAATTTGTCTTACTTACACTTACGAAGCACGGAAACGCTCAAATAAATGTCACAAAGTGATCACATGGATGATCACCCATCCAAGTACTGGTCGTAGTGAAAGTTGCTTACTGCAGTGATCGTTTACAGAACATTCAGTCCGCGGGGCCAGGAGCGCTGCGCGTGACGAGTACCTACGAGTACGAGTGACTCAGTGATTCGTAAACGATCACTGCAGCAAACAACTTTAGCTATGTAAATTCTTTAGATGGGTGACCAGCGCCGCGTGATCACTTTGTGACAATAATTTTATATTTCATCGCTGTGGCCGATTCTATGATTTAATTTTATTTTACGATGTTCAGGTTTCCGTACCCAAAGGGTAAACTAAAAACCCAATTACTGTCACTCCGTTGTCCGTCTGTGTGTCTGTCACATAATTATGACTGTATCTCATGAACCGTGATAGCTAGAAAGTTGACATTTTCACTGATGATGTAGGTATTTGTTTTGCTGCTATAATAACAAATACTATTAGTAGGTACTTTTGTTATAATAAGTACATAAAAATATATATACTGGACCTCCCATATAACAGACGTGATTTTCCGTAACCAAACCCTCCGTGTGTTAGTCTTGACTCGCACTTGACCGCTTTTTTATATATTATTATGTCTATATAGGTACCAGCCGTAGTCACAGCGGAATATATACCAACTCCAACTACCAATGACAGAATGTCTATAGCCCGTTCGCTCTAAGTTTGCCGCTGGCGTAAAAGGTTCGTGTTGAAGCGTAGCAGGCGAATAGCAAACTTAGAGCGAACAGGTAGTAATGTGATTATTTTTTAAAAAAGAGAAGATCGATGACTCGTTCCTTGCATTCGATATTTAAAACTTGCAGCTGCCTGTCAGCACACTATAAAGCCTGTCACATACGTACCTAGCTATAATATTATATTAATATGAAACATAGCAAGGCATAGTATGTCATATTTTCTATTTAATAAAAGAGATATCTAATAAAAGAGTCCATACAAGCAGCTATAATTTCTATGACCTCAACAAAATATGTCGACAGATATCTCGATATATTTTAAGGAAGATTGTGCAGACAGAGTGAGTAAAATTTATTATTTTGATATTGATAGCTCTCGTGTCGTCGTTACTTGCTTTAAAATAATATACTAGCCAATGTCACACGGTTTCATCCGCGTAGTTCCTTTTTCCTTGGGAATACGGGAATAAAATATAGCCTATTTCACCTGGGGGTAATGTAGTTTCCCAACAATGAAAGAATTATTCAAATCAGTTCCGTAATTTCGGAACCTATTCAATGCAAATAAACAAACAGTCAAATCTTTTTTTTTTCTAATATTACTAGTAAGTATAGATATCTCAAAATCTCAATTTATTAATAAATATGATAGCTGCGTCTGTGACAGGCTTAACACTGACAGCACAACCGGACGGCATAACCTAGGCCCGTCCACATTGAGCGTTACATGTTCGACACGATTACATACTACACTAGTCGATGATATTTATGACACAAATGAGGACCCAGCATAAGAATGTGCCCAAATAAGGAGGCGGTATTACGTGCAACCACGCTCCAGATTTGGGTTGTGCTACGGCTCGAAGTCTAACTTTATTGGCTGCAGTAGCGCCGTCCAGCAGTAACCCCTGGATTCGCCTTGCTCCAACATCATCCCACATTCGCTACACATGCAAATTTTCAAGCTTTCTTGCTCCTAAATTGAGAGCCGAACAAGTCAATACGGCATCCGCCACAAACGGCACACTCTCAACATTGCCATCTTAGCCTTGTATAGTAGTGACAAGGTTCACAACACCATTTGCAGACGCAAGGAATGCTGGCAAGTCCTGATCTCGTGCCTATCTCACCCCAAGAAAAGCTCATCCCGGGACACATTTTAAATATTTATGACCGATAATAAAAGTGATGTTGGGGTTGTATGTAATAAATACATGAGTTTCGGTACAGCGAAGCACAAACGCAATAACACAATTGCAACGCGTGTTGAAAGATTCATGAGACTTTCTCGAGCGTCTGGAAGAAACCCTTGTCTGCATGAATTAACGACCTCTGAAACTGAACTGTGAAAAACAGGAGACCCTAAGAAGTTGAAATTTGAATGAGTAAATTCGTGCATGAGAGGACGCCAAAACGTGGCCAACGTGTACGGGGCTCAGCACTGCAAGGAAAAAGCCGCACTTAGCAGTTCTTTCAGCACTGGACCCATTTTTTTAATCGAGGGACAGGCACTTTCAAAACCAAAGAAACGTCGTCCGGTTTGCTTTCAATAATGCCATCTTGGTACCAGATGTTCAGAGGAGTGGTTTCTTATGAGAGGCGTGTCTTCTACCTTGTGGATGGCTAAACTAAAAATCAAAGGGCCTAGCCCTAGTGCATCTCCCTTGTTGGCTTCGACTTGTGGAAGAATGAGACTATCGTTAAAAATAGGTTTGAGAAAGGCCTATAGACCTGAAGAAGAAAAGTATAGAGAGAAGGAATTTTATTCAAAAGCTCTCTCAAAAGAACTTCTCTTTCTAAGGTATTGAACGGATTGCAAATATCTGGCTTAATCAGGCCGCTATCCGCAATCTTTGATGCCATAGCATACGTTCGCGTCGCTTGCAGCACCACCCAGACGCGTTCCAATCCTATCTGGCGTTGCTGTAAGTGCCCGGACATTTGCTCCTCACTGCACGACATGGGTCATTGGCTGTCACACAATGAAAGACACTACCAATGGCGATAGGTTTTAAGCCTTCACCCTTATTTTCTAATGCAAATAGGGAATCCCCATAAAGGTAGGGGGTATACCTGGGTTGAGCTAGCTGCTGAGGAAAAAATCAATAAGCTGATCTGATGATCGTGACGTGGTGATCCACGTATCCGGGTTTGGAGGAAAACTGAGAGGACAAGACAGAGCCGGGTGTTTGAGTGTTCAAGGCCGCCAGTGTGTTGGTATCCTGCTAGGCGAAAGAGTCATCTGACAAAGAGGTCGGACAGCCCCCCTGAAGTCAATCAATAGAATTGAATACATTAGGTATCTGTTTAGTCAGACGCTTTCCAGACCCGGCCGCCCCTCTTAGTCTTACTCAATCAACATAATGATGACAGTGAGCACCGGATTCAATGTTAGCCTTTACCTTTGAAGTCATATTGCAGGGCTGTTACTGCGCCAGAATTCCTAAAGCTACGTACGCGAAAGTAAGAAGATGCCGTGGCAAAACACTGTATTATTAGTGCGCGCGAGTGACTTTGTAAAGCAAAGACACCGTAAGATTCAATACAGTCTTATGTAATCAATGCATGCTGTTTAGAACATACAGGTATAAATCATTTTCACAAAACAAGCAAAATATCCACAATTTCCTTGATTTTAAGGGTCAGGGGTATACTTTAGCCTGTCAGAATGCGAAAAATCGTAGTTTGCGACAAGATACTGTATGTGACTTTACAGTGTTTTGGATTTACACGATAGAATGTATTACACAACAATGGTCCTTCAAGTGTACACAAGGTAGGTACAAGTTCCATCAAGTGCCGATAATCAAGTGTATAAGGGGCACTAAAAAGCGTTTCTTGTTTTTTATGCCCTTACTGATTCCGTGTAAGTTCTTGTTAGCCCTTAAGTTTAAGTTTCTGTTTAAAAATAAATTTATACCAATAGTTTACTTTTTCAAGTTTTGTTACAGGAGACGAGTTCAAAAATATTCTTATTATTTACATGAATTTTCTCTTCTTAAAATAAATAAATGCCTTATATCCCTTACACGCTGGCTTTTTCTTTTGTTCAAGGAAATGGGATGGGGGCAAAGTGTCTACACAAGTGGCGTCCCAGACTAGCACCCGACCCATCACCCACGGAATTAAAGTCATACCATCCGGTCTCTTGCCATGGTCCCTAAAAATGCCATTTGGCTCTAGGAGAGCGGGCACACCGACGCGCGACGGTCGCAAGAGGACAGCGAATGATATCGTTAAGCGCAGCGTGGCGAGAGAAGCAGCCTGCGCTCTTCAAGCGGTATAGTCCATGGTGTGCCAAGTGAAGTATTATTACGAGAAAATAAAATATGTACATTGTTCAGTTTTTTATCTGTAATACATTTTAATTAGTGTCCGACCGAAACTGGTTTTCCAGCCGAAACCGAAACCGAAACCGAACTTTCGGCCCCAGGGTCAGTTTCGGCCGAAACCGAAACCGAAACCGAAACTCACGTGTTCATATTGAAAAAAAAAAAACCAGCCAAGTGCGAGTCGGATTCCCGCACAGAGGGTTCTGTTACAAAAGTTGGGTTGGGTTCAAAAATTACGTTTGTTGTGTGGATGCTTTTTTGCTGATTTTAGTAGGTATTTTTTGTTTTAGCGGCAACAGAACAGGGTGGTTGGTGGTGGCAGTGTCTCTTGACATCGCCAACGCTTTCAACACCTTGCTCTGGAGCTGCGTTTGGGAGGCGCTTATTTACCATGGAATGCCTCCATACCTCCGACGAATTGTCGGAGCCTATCTTTCCGAAAGGGCCATAAATTTCCCGAGCTGGCTAGGGCAGGGTCGGCGAGATGTGTCGTTCGGTGTTCCACAGGGATCGGCCTTAGGACCGCTTCTGTGGAACATCGGTTACGATTGGGTGCTGCGTGGTCCGTTGCTCAGAGGTGTCGGCGTAATGTGTTACGAACGTAACGTGTTACGACGACACCGTAATTACAGCGCGAGGCGCAGCCCTAACGGCCACCTGCGAGTTCCAGCTTACATATAGGGGGCGTCAACATAGGCATCGGGCTCTCGATGACATATCTGGTGCTCGTACTCGATAGCTGGTGGAACATATACCACTTACGATGTTTTGTCCCAAAACTGATGGTCGCACTCACGCGGTTGTTTCCCAATATCAGGGGACCCAACGCTTCCTGCAGTAGACTGTACCTTGGGATTGTGCCGAGCATGGCCCTATACGGGGCCCCATATAGGCGGAAATCCAGATGGTCAGTAATGCGGCTAGATTGCTTAGCCCGCAAAAGGCGATAACTTTCAGGGTGATAAGGGGATACCGCACGATCTCAGTTGAGGCGGCATGTCTTCTAGCCGGGGCCCCCTCTATGGGACCTGGAAGCGAAGGCCTCTGCGGCATTGTTAAATGGCGCAAAGAGGCGCTGGAGCGGGGCCATAGGCCTCTTCCTGTGAGCAGGTCATGCTCGTGAAAGAGACGGCGGGGAGGAAGCTGGCGAGAACTCTTCCACCCGAGCTCCGCAGTCTGCGGTAGCGCACCTCATAATATCGGCCTCCATGACCGGGGGCTGAAGACGGTGACGGGGCTGCTCACCGTTCTTACAGAAGCAGGCCCTGGACGATAGCGTGACGTTAGAAATTCATGAACGTCACCCTCAATAGCGGGATAACAACTGAACAACCCCCTAAAGACGCAGCTGCAGCATGCAACATTCCCAGAGCATACTCGGGGCTCCCAACGCGTGGTTTTTAGTCGGTAGAACTCCGAAATTGACTCCCTGTAAGTATTTCCTCACGTTAAAAAAAAGCGGCAACACAAATTATGAAAATTTTAGGCCTCTATCGGGCACGGTTCCAGCGATACAACCTCGTGACTAATAGACAGATGGACGGCTAGGCCTCCTGTCTCGTTAATAGGGTCCCGCTTTAACCCCTCTGTGCGAGAGTCCAATTCGCACTTGGCCGCTTGGCCTTTCTTCTCATAGGTGCAGCAAGTTCCACCAAGTGCCATCAATCAACGGTATAAATCTTCTCAAGTGTTCATTTTAGAAATATCTCGACCTAAAGATGAGTTTCTTTCTTCCTTTAGGTTCATAGTTCATAACGTCAACTGTGCCAAAACGTCAACTTCCTAAAACGTCAACTGTCCCAAAACGTCAACTTCCCAAAACGTCAACTTCCCAAAACGTCATAAGCCCTGCTACTAGCTCTTGGCCGGTTTTGGTTACATTCTAGAAGTGTATAACTAAAACTGGACAAGATTGAGCCGGACTCGCGCACGTAGGGTTCCGTACAAGAAAAGAGGCAAAAAATCACGTAGATATGTTGTATGGGAGGCCCCCTTTAATATTATTATTTTGTCTATTTGTTATTATTTGCTGTTATAGCGGCAACAGAAATCATCATCTGTAAAAAAAATCTAACTATAACGCATGAGTTACAGCCTGCTGATAGACAGACAGACGACCAACGAAGTCAAGGGAACCGACAACAAAGGGGTAGGGTTATGTACTTAATGTCCTAAATCTTTAGGATTCCGTAACGGTAACCAAAAGTAAAAACGGGACCCTAAAAAGGTGGTCCAAGACATAACACAGGGGTAACTGTCTAATACTTCTCAATGATTGTAATTGCTTGTGGTGTGAATAAAGTTGTATTATTATTATAACTATTGATTGGAAGTTCTTTGTAAATCTCTAATTCTTCGGTTAGTAACATATTAACTGGTTGTGCTAACCTCAACCACGTCACAAGCAGAGCCAGGCACTCAAAATTCATGAACACGTGAGTTTCGGCCCGGCCGAAAGTTTCGCCCATTTTGGCCGAAACCGAAACTGCAGCCGAAACTCGATTTTTTGGCCGAAACTGGCCGAAACCGAAACCGAAACCGAAACTTCGGTCGGTCACTAATTTTAATAGACACAACGACGATAGAGAATACTTCTTGTGCAAGTTGCAGAACTCGCCACAGAGGTATCCCCTAATAAAAGAGCAGTCATTTTATATCATCCGTATCATCCGCAAATGTGATAATTCTTTCGTTATATAATTTCAATTCACAAATGTCATGCGTCAAAATGTGTATGACGTTTCTTACGCGTGGTACTATCAGTGGTACTACTGGTAGGTCCACGAGTAAAAAAATTACCCGTGGTACTACCAAGTGGTCCCAGTAGTACCACGGGTAAAATTGAATTACCAGTGGTACTACTGGAACCACTTGCTCAACTTCACTGGATAAAATAAATGAAGATCTGTAAAACAAATGAAGATTGGCTTATTGGGATGAGTGGTCGGTTTCCGTGACGGAGATCGTGTGTTCAAATCAAATAGAGGGAATTGTTTTTTGGAACACTGATTTTAACCTTCTGACTACTACGATGGCATATTAATACTGTATTTGAGAGAGACAGTAAAAATAAAAAAATAACTTTTTTGTAACGAAAAAAAAAACAATTTTGGAAATGGAGAACATTACAATTCGAAATAAAAAAAAAGCGACGTCATTACACGACATTTCGAATCAGACTTTGCTTGAAACTTCGTTTGATGGTCTACATGATAGTTCGTTGGGTGAGAATGTTGAACGACTTAGTCAACAAATACAACACCTCACCGCAAAATTAGATTCGGCGAACATGGAGATTGACAATTTATCGTTAGAAAACAGGAACCTTAAATTGGTCGTGGAAAAATATAAAAATACCATCGAATTATACAAGAAAGTTGGTTTTACAAGCGAAAACTCGACACCTTTCAGCGGTGAAAAAAAAGCTAAAAGAGGCAGAAAAATTATGATGGAAAATTGTCCCTTAAATCTTGAAAATAGCAAGTTTATAATAGAAGAAAGTGCCTTAAGTTTGAATGATAGCAAGATGACGCAAAAAGAAATAAAAGATGACCAAATTATTTGCGAAACGGTAATACTATCTAATGAAAACAAAAAATTGCACGATAAGATCGAGGACCAGAGGGCGAGTGTATATCCTATGTCAATCCTCCGACAGAAAAGAAGACTAGCCATTTTAAGTAGCAAGTCGAAAAATAATATACTATCTGTTGCAGAAGAACTTTTTTATAAAGACTTTCAAATATGTCACTACATTAAAACGCACTGCGGTTTGGAAAACTTGCTGAGTGGTTTAAATGAAAATTTGAAAACGTTTACTTTACTTGATTATTGTGTAATTATGATAGGAGAGGGGGACTTTCAGGTATCTAGTGACTATATTAAATTAATCGAATTGATAAGAAGAACGTGTTCAGATATGACACAAACTAATATTATAATATGTTTACCTGTGTTTAAGTATCATTATTACAAAACTGTGTACAATATGCGAATAGAAACGTTTAATAATCTTTTGTATAATGACAATTTAATGTATGAATATTGCTATTTGGTTGACTCGAATTTGAACTTAGAATGCAACTATACAATGTTTAATAGGCATGGTATTGTAAATTTCATAGGAATGCAAACCATTTTTACTCAGGTATGGGAATCTGTGAAGTACATAGATTTGGAATGTCATCAATTAATAGAGAAGGAAATCATAAATGATCCTGAAATGCCTTGCCAAAAGCAGTTATTTCGTTGACACTGATAGCGGCTCTGAATATAATACTTTCACCGCTGTAACTATATTTAGCCAGAATGTGTGTGGCTTAACTAGTATAAAAGATGACCTTGAAATTTATTTTAGAGATAATTTTAAAGAAATCCCTTTTGTTTGTATTTGTGAACATTTTTTAAATGCAGAACTATTGTTACAGTTCAATTTTAACAATTATATCGTGTGTTCTTCTACTGCTAGGGTAAACAAGTCTAGAGGTGGGTCGCTCATCATGACGCACACTGATAGGTTAACTGAGGAGCTGCAAATATGTAAACAGTTATACAAAATAGACTACTTTGAAGTATGTGGAATAAGGGATGTAGAAACCAATACCTACATAATCTGTTGCTATAGAACACCATACACCACAAATTTCCAGCTTTTTATAGATCAATTGGAACTATTATTACAAAATTTTCTCAGAAAACGTTGTATTATATGTGGTGATTTTAATGTTAATGTGTTAAAGGATGACGACTATAAGAATACTTTTATATCATTATTGACTTGTTATGACTATAGATATCTTTTTGACTCTCCGACATTTATACGTAATGGTAGGAGCTCTTGCATTGACAATTTTTTAACAAACATGACTGACAGTAGTATAATAGATACAAATTTGGAGCATAATGGATACTCGGATGGGCACGCCGGATTATTCTGCTCACTTTCTCTACCAAAAGTTAAATATTTAAAAAAAAGTACTCAGTATATACAGGGTGGAATTTAAAGACGGTAGCTGGAGGGAAAGTACCCTTAATATTGATGAAGGCAAGTTTTGCTGAAAGGAAACATTCCTTTATTTTCAAAAGTAAGTAAAACTGCATTTAAAGATTTTTGAAAAATCACCTGCTTGAGCCGGGAACCGAACCTGGGAGATGTGAAAAAAAAACATCCCGTATTTTATGGTACCAACCAAAAGAGTCTTTAATAAGGAACAATTTCTTTTATCAACATAGTATCTTAAATTAAAGGAAGACAAAGTAAAATATGGTTTTATTGTAAAGCTTACTCACTATCTAAAGAGAAAAAAAACAGTCTATTTGAGAACCTCTTACTTTTTTTTAAGTTGGCTGGCTACGTGACCAGAACGACTATTCCCATTCACAGAAACCAGAACATTTTAAACAAACTTCAAAAAAGGAGAACAATCTCAATTAGACTGTTTTCTTCTTCAGATAGTGAGTAAGCTTTACAATAAAAACATATTTTACTTGGTCTTTCTTTAATTTAAGATACTATGTTGTTTAAAAGAAATTGTTCCTTATTAAAGACTCTTTCGGTTGGTATCATAAAATACAGGATGTTTTTTTTTCACATCCCCCTTGTTCGGTTCTCGGCTCAACCAGGTGATTTTTCAAAAATCTTTAAATGCAGTTTTACTTACTTTTGAAAATAAAGGAATGTTTACTTTCAGCAAAACTTGCCATTATCATTATTAAGGGTACTTTCCCTCCAACTACCGTCTTTAAATTCCACCCTGTATACGTAAAAAGAAGATTATACAATAAAACCAATAATAATAGTTTTAGACAGGGTTTATTGGAACGATTATGGCACACTGGTACTAACACTTTTATAAAAAATATTATGGATCTTCATAACAGTACATTTAGAAAAACGAAAATTAAAGTTGATTTAAATAAACCGCAACAGTTTGAATGGATCACTAGAGGCATTAAGGTAGCAAGTCGGATGAAGCGCTTCCTATGTACAATTGACAAAACAAGATGTCATAACACGATCTTAGAATATCGTACTCATTATCTTAGGTTATACAGAAAAATAATTAGGGACGCCAAGAGGAATGTCATTTCTAGAAAAAATTGTGAGGCGTCGAATTCTAGCAGGGCATTGTGGAAAATAGTTAATAGGCACAAGAACACTTATAAAACTTTTAATACTAAAGTAATACTTAAAATCGAAGACAAAGCTGTTGAAGATCCGTTGGACATTGCAGAAATATTTGCAAATATATTCATAAAAAAAGAGACTCAAAATTCGTTTACTCATGGGCTAGCAGCTAATTATCTGACAAAAAATACAAATAGAGTAGTAAATTTCATAGTTTTTGAAGAAGTTAATTCTAGTGAAATTTTTCAAATAGTTAACAAAATGAGAAACAAAAGCTCGCATAGATATGATGAAATACCATTGTCTGTGCTTAAATCAAATATTGATATACTGGCAGACCCTATTGCTTATATCTTAAATGATTGCATTGATCAGGGAGTTTTTCCGGATCAATTTAAGTTAGCCAGAGTGATACCAGTATTTAAAAAGGGGCTTAAGACGGATCCTAAAAATTACAGACCCATTTCATTACTACCAACATTGTCCAAAATATTTGAAAAGGTTATTAAAGCAAGGCTAATTAGGCATTTGAATTTACACAGCATTGTAAATTGTAATCAGTTTGGTTATCAAAAAAGTTTAAGTACCGTAGACGCAATCGACTCACTTATTGGGGATGTAGTTAATAAACTAAATAATAAGCTAAGGGCAGCAGGTTTATTTCTGGACTTAAGTTCAGCATTTGATTTAGTGGAACATGATATCCTATTAATGAAGTTGGAACATTACGGAATTAGAGGAAATACATTAAAATTATTTCGATCGTATTTACTTAACAGAAGGCAATACGTTGAAATCAAAGCAAGTAAAGGTGAAGAAGAAACCACGCATAAATCTAAAATAACTGTAGTGAAACGGGGCGTT
This sequence comes from Miltochrista miniata, assembly GCA_933228765.1. Classification (NCBI taxonomy): domain Eukaryota; kingdom Metazoa; phylum Arthropoda; class Insecta; order Lepidoptera; family Erebidae; genus Miltochrista; species Miltochrista miniata. Next base: position 3,092,636 of record OW121777.1, read on the forward strand.
CCACAGGGCTCTATTTTGGGACCTATTTTCTTTATTATTTTTATAAATGATCTACCTAACTATGTAAAACGCATAATGCCCGATGTAAATGTTGTTATATATGCAGATGATACTAGTGCAGTTATAGCAGGTGATAGTATTGCTGATCTGGAAAGCAAAACTAACAACTTAGTGACTATTCTTGAAAATTGGTTTTCATGTAATAATTTAATTGTTAATATTAATAAAACGAAATGTATGTTATTCAAAACAACGGCTAGGCAGAATGACAGCCTAGACATAAAATCATTGGGCAATCAAATAGGTTTAGTAGATCATTATCGATTCCTGGGTATACAAATAGATAATCTTTTAACATGGCATCAAGAAGTAACTACTTTAACAAATTCACTAAGTAGTGCTAACTATGCAATTAGAAGCTTACGGTATGATTTAACTATTGCTCAACTTCGTCCGGTTTATTTTGCTATGATTGAATCGAAACTCAGGTACAGCATTAAGTTTTGGGGCAATAGCTATAAAGACAATGTAATTGCTGCATTTGTAATGCAAAAAAGGGCCATAAGGACAATGGTACAAATAAAACAAACGGAATCATGCAGGGATCACTTTATTCGGCTGAATATCTTGACAGTGCCATGTCTGTATTTGCTCGTATTACTGACAGATTTGGTCAAGAATATGGGCAAAATAGAAACTATGGATGAAAGAAAAATTAGAGAGGGAACACGCAGAAAGGCTCTACCTAGCACCTTGCTGCCAAGGTTGAATGTCGTAAAGCATTCATCCGGAGTTCAGTCCATTAAACTGTTTAACAAACTACCAGTAGAATTAAAAACAATATATAGTGTGAACAGGTTTAAGACTAGGTTGCGCAATTTATTGTTAGAAAAGTGTTATTACAGTGTTGATGATTATTTGCAGGGTACCTAAATTTCACAGATGATAGACCTAATTTGACATTATAGATATCCTTTTAAATTATTGTAATTATCAATAATAGTGGACCTTAGACTATTTAACAACTAGTGGACTAATGATTTATGACATATTAATATACCTACTGTAATTTTTTTTTAAATCTTAATATTCGTATATTTATGTTGACATTTCTGATTATAGTTTGTTTTATTTTTTTTTGTAGGGACATTTTGCAATTCGAGAATTGGTATATTTTTATGACATTTATTTTTTAAATCTTGATTTTTGATAGTCTTCTAAATATGTTGATTGTTATGATTTTGTTGGAATTAATTAAGAAATTTGCAATGTATGCTTACTTTGAAATTTGTTCAAGTTTGTTTAATCTTTTGTTTGTTACTGGTCACCTATTTGTTATTCTACACAAATTATTTTGTTATGAATAAATGAATTATGAAAATTATGAAATTGGTGAAAACAAGTGAAGATCGATAAACAAATGAAGATCGGTAAAAACAAATGAAGAGTGGTAAAACAAATGAACGTCTGGTAGTACCACGCGCAAGAAAGGGGAATTTATGAGTGAAGGTATTTTAATGAATGAAAACACAATGTATTGTTTAAATTGATTATGTGAGCTTTGTATTGGCACTCGATTGCCTTTGTAGTGGAGTCTAAGATAGTGTGGGTGAGGAAGATATCCCCCCGCAAAATATGAAAGACAAATGTGTACCGAGCAAACTTGCTATGTCCACTCCCCTTAGACAGTTCGCGTCGCACGGTGGATCCTGTTGTATGGGATGGTTGGTCAATATTATTTAACTACGTTCCGAGACTTAAGCTAAGTCTTAAAGGTGTATAATACATTCATACGTACCTAAATACATAAAATCACGCTTATTACTCACTGGGGTAGGCAGAGACCACTGATTGCCACTTGCAACGCTCCCGGCAAACATCTTTCGCTTCCTTAACTTTCATAATTGTCTTTATTAAAGGTGTTTTGAGGCAAAATAACTATATTAATGTCTTTATTACTCTAAACAATTTAAATATATATCACAATAAATGGATTTATGAAGGCTAGATTCTTTTAATCTGGTAAAATCATATCTAGCACCTCACTAGGAAGAGTAGTTTTATATTTTCTCACAACCCTTAAGCACGATACTACTGGATCCGAAAAACTTAAAAACAAATTAAATACATCCATTAGACTTGAGAGTGTCCTTTCTCGAAGTTTTACGAGCGTTAAGTTAAGAAGGAAAGATATGAGGCGCGTAGCTTTGTACCATGTTATACTGCTTCTTACTTTATTTCGCTTCAGTATCTAAACATAGACAAAGCGGTTTGAGGAGATGCTGCCTCTTGTTCATTTACTGTGGTTTTCAGTGATAGAATATCTTTTAATTTATTTAATTGGGAATGGTGGCCTTCAGTTCGAAAATACATTTGAGCAGAATAAAGAAGTTCACTGCCAGAACCGGACGCACGTAAAACTTCGGTCTTCCCACGCTTACTGCGGGCACTACACTGCTCAATATCCTTCACCCTTTGCTTAATAATATATTTTTTTTAATGCAAGTCTCATCTAGCTACGTTGAGTTATTTTTTACAAACTTTTCTTTGATTCTGTTCGACGATTGCCATTTTATTTTGAAAGATTTTTAAAAAATATGCAGTGTTTCTTTAAGGGAAGTTATATCTGAAGCAGGGCAGTTGGTTTCTGCAATAATTATCTCCTCTAATTTCAAAAACTTGCTATCTAATTTCTTGTATTGAATTAAAAATAATTTGTCACGCAAATCTCTCCTTTTTACTGGATAATCCACTATTCCTAAGAAAAAAAAAACGAAAAAATAACCTATATAATTGGCTACAGTACAATTCAAAACTATTCATTCATATTAAAGACGAAAATTTTCACAGTTAAGTGTAATACTACCCGAAATACGACTGGCTCATATTTTTAATCTACTACCGTGAAACTATAAACCACTGCCATTTGAAAAGGAGCATTTTGTCTGAACTTTTGATATCAACTTTATACAATACACTAACTAAAGAGTTACGGAGAACTAATTAGTACCCTGACAAAATGCACTTTTTCGAAAAAAAGCAGTATCAAAACTGCACTTCTGAAGAAAAGTGGTTTTTAAATAAAAAATTATTATGAAGAAGTTATTTTATCGGGAAAAACTAAATTTATACATTTTAAATACTACATACCTTCAGCATCACTCATGATTTTTTTAAATAATTATACCCTGTTACTTTTAAAGTAATACAATGTTTCAATACTGCACCAAACTTAAAAAACGTAATTGACTACAAGGAAAATACAAATATGGTCAACTTTGTCGTATCATAAAAAGTATACTAGACAACCAATACTACTTTAATTACATATAATAAATGTGGTATACCCTCTATTTGCTAAATCTATGAAAAAATATTATCTACCGGCATTTTTTTAATTTTGATTAATGACCAACCAGTTCATACTACAGGCTCCAACGTGCGTCGCTCTATGGTTTTGACATTTTGGGTTTAGAAACCACAACCGCAGTGCGGCCTAACCACTGATCTTTATTATAAACCAGCCTTTGTAGTGGGGTCTAAGATAGTGTGGGTGAGGAAGATATCCCCCCGCAAAATATGAAAGACAAATGTGTACCGAGCAAACTTGCTATGTCCACTCCCCTTAGACAGTTCGCGTCGCTCTATGGTTTTGACATTTTGGGTTTAGAAACCACAACCGCAGTGCGGCCTAACCACTGATCTCTATTATAAACCACGGCCTAACCACTGATCTCTATGGCCTAACCCTTATGTAAATTACAAAACCTTCCGGTTGACTTTGTCCATTTCCTAACTTGACTTGACTGTTATTACATTATTGACAGTGACGGAATGACTGTCGAATAATTACATAATTCAATCCATACTATACTATTATACTTTAAACTCTAATATTATAAAGCTGAAGAGTTTGTTTGTTTGTTTGAACGCTAGGATCTCAAGAGCTACTGATTGGACTTCAAAAATTCTTTTACAATTTTATAATCCATTTCTTGAGGGTGGCTATAAGCTATATTACATTACGCTAAGACGAATAGGAGCGGAGCAGCCATGAATAATGTTTTGAAAACGGGACTAAAATATTTATTTTGCGAGCTTCCATTGCGGACGCTGCATAAATAGTTAAAGTTACGTAAACATTGTGTAATACAAAATTGTTCCTCTTAAAAAGGTATAACAAAAAGTCCCTAACAGCATATGCCTATCTGTCCTGAATTTCGAAGTTCAAAATCGCGATGAACTGTAGCCCTAAAGTACTGAAACGCGACTAACGTTAGTGCGAAAGTACGCCACATCGATACCCATAATTTCGAATGTTTTCCACCGCGAAGCACATTAGTGCGAAAGTATTCCACATCGATTCACACATTGTCGAATGTATTCCAGCGCGATGCACGTCAGTGCGAAAGTCTAATAAATGCGAAGGCATGCTACTTCTTGCTTTACACAGAAATGTTTACTGTAAATCGATGATTGACGAATCGATGTTTTGTGTGAGTGTGTAAAGTTATAGATTTACAGGAACTTGAATAAATATCAGAACAAAGTCAGTTTTTAAAAAGTGTCAAAAGTGGAGCAATAAAAGAAATAGGTTATTTTTTTTACGTGAGGGAAAATCCTCATGGATGTTATGCCGGACTCCTACCGACTAAAAAACCTCACGTAACGCCCAACAGCCTATGGTTGTGAGCCCCGGGTAAGCCCTCGGAAGGATGTACCAGGACTCCCAACAGACCTACAGCCGCCTCTGCAGCCTCGCCCAGGGGGTGGTTCGGGTGCTAACCCGCGTCTTTGGGGGGGGGTTTCGGGTGTGATCTCGCTTCTAAGGGGGGGGGGGGAATAAAATTGAACGATTAAAGATATTTACAACATCAAAAAAAAACCCTCGACTCACAAAAAAAGAACAATAAAAATACCTGTAAAAAGTAAAAAATAACCTTTATAATTATGACTTATCTGCCCTAAGTATTGAACCTTTATTATTATTAAAGGTTGCTATTTTATTTACGTATTCATATTTTTAACTAACAGTTGGGTTTAGGTTATGATTAGGTGAGCGGTCCCCGACGAGACAAACTGTTAGTTAAAAAAATATGAATACGTAAATAGTGTGAGTCGGGGGTTTTTTAAATTTATAATTTAATTTTTTATTTCATACTTTTTATAGGGATTTTACAGGGGTTTTTTAATAACAATGTACGTATAGTCTATCAACAATTATTCAGAGCTAATGCGAATTGCGCGGAGTGTGGTTACAGAATTAGAAATACATTCCACTCCTCATATCATTCAAATGGCAAAACCGATTTTCGTAAAATGCGGTATCGTGATGTATAACTTATAACCTTTCATTTGATACCCAACACGGGTATATTTAAACACATTCAATTTTTCATCACCACTTTCACCCCTCATATCTTTGAAATGGATTAACCCATTTTTATAAAACATAGCTAAGAACACTCTCCCCTAACCCATCTTTCAAACAAAAGAAACAGAATCAAAATCGGTTCATCCATTTGGGAGCTACGATGCCACAGACAGTCCCCGTCTGGGTTTCCGTCGGGGGTTAAAAAAGATATGTTTGTTAAAAACAACTTAACGTTACGAATTGGATTTGGTTATTTATAATTCATCGGAACAAAATGTAATTGGGTTACAATAGAGAGCTTTTTTATAATATAAGTGTATGTACCTAATTTCTTTAGAAATCATTCTAAGATACGCACTCAATGAACTAAAAATTAATCTGAAATTCATATTGTAGCCTTCGAGTTAGCAGAAAATAGGAAGTGTGTCTATGTGGCATAATATGCCTTCGCATTTATTAGACTTTCGCACTGACGTGCATCGCGCTGGAATACATTCGACAATGTGTGAATCGATGTGGAATACTTTCGCACTAACGTACTTCGCGGTGGAAAACATTCGAAATTATGGGTATCGATGTGGCGTACTTTCGCACTAACGTTAGTCGCGTTCCGGTACTTTAGGGCTACAGTTCATCGCGATTTTGAACTTCGAAATTCAGTATGACAGTCTACGGGAAACATTATAATACTCGAAATATTAATACCATACCTCTCTCTTTCTCACTCTCATGTGACGCAAACGTAGTTGCGCGGGTCAGCCAGTGTAAATATAAAAAATCAAGGACACTTTTCGTTGTAATTCTATAACTCAAGAACGGGCTCACCTATCCAAACCAAATGTTTAGACTTGTTCGGGCTATTAAGTAGATGGTATTTGTGATGTTTGCACAAAATCGGTCGAGTGGTTCTTTATTTATCACGCAAACGAAGTTGCGCGGGTCAGCTAGTAGTTTTCTTATAAATACCTCTTGTGTCAGCTTGGTCCAATCACTGTCGCTCAGCCCAAGTTTAATATCTGCCACGTCCCCTTCTACAGGAACAATCCCATCTGCGAATTGAGGTTTCTTCTTCCGGACCAAATCAAATACCTGAAAGTCATATTGAAATTTTTTATTATTCTTTATTGTATACATCTACCTAAAATTTCATTGAATAAAGTTTAAGGTATCATTTTCATTTTGTTCAAGAAACATTTTTTTTAATTTTTTTTTTATACCATTACAGAGTGGCAGACAAGCTTACGGCCCCCCCAGATGTACAAGTCGTCACCGCAGCCTATGGACGTTCGCAACACCAGAGGCGCACCCAAGCGCGCTGCCGACTCTTTAAAAACCTTCTAAGTCCCCTTTTGAAGAACCCCATACTGTAGGCGTCTGGGAAAACCGAAGCAGGGAGATCATTCCACAACCTAAGCGTGCGCGGAAGAAAGCCTCTATTAGATCTCACCGTGCTCGAGCGCTCAGGACGCAACGTGTGAGGATGAATACCCTGTCTATGGCGAGCGGTGCGATGATAGAATGTAGCCGTAGGCATCATATCAAACAATTCTTCAGAGCACAAACCGTTGTACAGGCGGTAGAACACACACAGAGAAGCAAAGTCCCTCCTGTCACTAAGAGGTTCCACACCACCTGCAAGTATGGGATCGTTGAGAAAACTCTCATAGCTCGCCTTTGCACCGAGTCAAATGGACGAAGCTGGTATTCGGGTGCCCCCGCCCAGAGGTGACAGCAGTACTCCATATGCGGACGCACTTGCGACTTATAGAGAAGCAGTGCTTGCGCCGCAGTAAAGTAGCGCCGCGCCCTTCTGAGCACTCCGAGCTTCCTGGACGCCAGCTTGGCCTTGCCCTCCAAGTGACTGCGGAACTGCACATCACTGGAGATGTCAACACCAAGGATCCCTATACTTTAAGAGGTGGTGAGAGATGTCCCCTGAAATTGTGGCGCCACAGTGAATGGGGTCTTTTTTGCGGTGAAAACACAAACTTGTGTCTTGGTAGGGTTGAATTAGACAAGATTTTGTCGACCCCAATCGGACACTCTAGTGAGAGTAGCCTCGACTTCAGACACAAGTTGTTCACGACTTTCTTCCACTGCAACCCGAGAGATACCGGGACGGCCCGTGTAATAAGTGTCGCCCGTACTGTCGTCCGCATAACAATGAATGCCGTCAATAGACAGCACGTCATTGATATGCAGCAGAAACAAAGTAGGGGACAACACTGAGCCTTGTGGTACTCCAGCGTTTATGGCCATGCAGTCAGAACAGCTACCGTCAACGACGGCCCTGATGCTTCTACCGGCCAGAAAGCTGGACACCCATCCGCATAAACTCTCGGGCAGTCCATAGGAGGGCAATTTCGTAAGAAGACCACGGTGCCAGACCCGGTCAAAGGCTTTCGAGATGTCGAGGCTCACTGCTAGAGCCTCACCCTTACTCTCGATAGCCGCCGCCCAGCGGTGTGTGAGGTACACAAGAAGATCGCCCGTCGAGCGACCGTGACGGAAACCGTACTGCCGGTCACTGAGCAGGTCATGTTCCTCAAGGTACCTCAGGAGTTGTGTATTAATTACACGCTCCATCACCTTAGATAATAGGGAGGTGACGGCTATAGGCCTATAATTGGCCGGGTCGGTCCTGTCACCCTTCTTGGGCACAGGATGCACGTGCACGATCTTCCACGACGCCGGGACTTGCTTCATGGAGTATGAAAGCGTGAAAAGACGTGTAAGTTCCGGACACAACTCCGGACCACACCGCTTAAGTACCACCGCGGGAATGCCGTCCGGCCCACTCGACTTATGAATATCTAGGGATTGAAGCTCCCGCCTGACGTCCCGTTGCTTGAATTTAATTTCTGGCATGGAAGTGCCACACCAAGGGATACCAGACGGAAGCGCACCTCCATCGTTCATGGTCGAGTTGGAGGCAAAGAGAGAACCCAAAAGGTCGGCCTTCTCCTTGGCACTCTGGGCCAGACTACCATCCAGTCTATGTAGAGATGGTAATCCCGACCGACAAAAGTTTCCCTCGGCAGCTTTGGCGAGCGACCAGAATTCACGACTTCCAGAAGGGTAGCTGGCTAGTCGCTGACCAATTCTGCCGACGAAATCGAACTTAGCCCTGGCAACCGCTCTTTTACTGGCCCTCGAGGCGGCATTCAGTTTGCGTTTCACTTCAGAGATGCTAGGATCTGAGTTAGCGCGAGCCGTGGTCCAAGCTCTGTAGGCAGTTTCTTTCAACATCCTAGTTTCTCTACAAAGCCGATTAAACCACGGTCGTTTCCTAGCTCCTGCCGGGATCCAGCGGTTAGGAATATAACATTCCATGCCCGCCAAGATCCCCTCAGCTACTGCTGCAGCGCAGGAGTTCAAATCATCTGAAGTGAAGCAAAGCCGCCTCCACGGGTACGACGCAAAGAACTCTTGAAGTCCATTCCAGTCTGCTGACTTGTAGTGCCACACATGTCGCCACTCCTTGGGCCGAGGTGGTTCAGGCCTTGCGAGAGGCACTCGCGACCGAACGAGGCAGTGGTCCGATGAACCAAGTGGTGCATCCACTGATGTGGTGTATCCGTCAGGCCGCGTAGTCAGCAGAAGGTCCAGCAATGCACTCTGCTCGTTCTTCCTATCTGGTATTCTCGTATGAGATTTTACCAGTTGGGAGAAGGTCAGGGCAAAGTCGTGAGCAGCTTTCCCCGCAAAGTTAGTGTGCACGGAACCCAACCAGTCAATATGGTGACCATTAAAGTCCCCCAAAATCACTATCTCCGCGGAGGGATACCGCTCAATAGCCTTGTCGGTCGATTGTTGCAGGTGGTCAAAAAGGCGAACTGTCTCCGTATCACCACTATGGGACCTGTAAATGCACGCGTAGATCCGAGTGTGGCCCCCATGATCCACGCGCGCCCATAATGTAGACAGGTCCCTGTCTTCCAGGTCACTGAGACGGCGACAACAGATATCCTCCCGTACGAATATGCATACCCCAGCTTGACGCCTGAAATTAGCCTCCAGCTTATAGCCAGGGTACATCAAGTAAGATGTATCCTTCGGGCAAGATATCTTAGTCTCCGTCAGGAAAAATAAGTTCGGCCTCACAGATTCCAGGTGGCGGTGGATCACGTTGATGTTTGAGTGCATTCCTCTGATGTTGCAGAAGTCCACATTTAGTGTGGATGACGACGAAGCCACTGTGGAAACCTTTTTTCTTATGTGACCTTTTGCCATGATTGTTGTTGAAAGGGGATAAAAAGAAGGTAGGGGGTGCCTGTGTGTCGGTGACGCAAGAGACTAAGCGAGGCTCCAATTCCCCAAAGGCAGACACTGGTAGTGCGGTAGATTGGCACGGCGTACGGAAGGGCCCCCGGTCCCCCCCCCCCAATGCAGTAGCCGCGTCCACTCCGGTATCCTCCTCCGGCACGACCACAGCACCAGGGACTTTACACAGGCTGCTGGTTCAGCCTCCTGGGGCGGAGATTACGTAATCCCCAGGTTCGGGTCCCGTACAGCCTGCGGGCGGTCAGCGGTAAACCGTTTCACCAGGTCTCCCTGACCGCCGTATCAATATTCCGCGCCTGTGCTAGCCAATGGAGACAGATGAGCCTCTGGTCTCACCGCCACCGGCACAAAGTCACCCCAATGAGCACTGGAACCCTGCTAACCGACGGAGAACATAACCCAGCACGAAGCAAGGTTACTATTACCGCGGTCTTTTGCAGGGTGGAGGTACTGCCCCAGGCGGGCTGCTCACCGAACGGAATTCCGTTATGCCCTTCCTCCTAAAAAAACAATATCTGTATGACTTTTAATTTAAGATAGATTGAATGGTATTCCAATTTCTTAAGAACTTTTTAGGAGAGCAATCAAATGTATTAAATGATTTTTACTAAATCTTAAATATTTACGCATAAGAATATGATAGAGAATATGATATATATATATATGTCGGGAAAGCAGATCCCATGTTTTTAAAGGAAATTAGACTCAGTGCGCACACCCGGCGCTGTCGAGTTTACCGCCATGTCCAATCTAGTCGCCCCGCCAAAATATAGCCTTATTGACATTTGACAGCGTCAAGTCTGTCACTTGCGACATGGACAACTTTTTAAAGTTAAAACCCGAGCTACTGAACCTTGGATATTTTTCCATCGGTAAAGATGGTACTTTGACACGTTCACTATTTCTGCTGCTGCGACACGGCCATACTGACATTAAGCGCGTTCTCGCGCGTCTATAGAAACAATGGCCGTCCCAAATTTAGACCACAGTACAAAAATCGAAGTCGAAGTTTAATATCAGAACAATGAGTATAAGAGCACGGAGCTCAACGGAGCATCTTGGACACAAATCGTAGAGCTTTCAGTACTACACTAGTCATAGAAGTATCGAGCACAAAAGCGTGGAGCTTTTAATGCTACAGTCACAGTAGTCAAGAGCACAAAGCGCGGAGATTTCAATGTCACACAGTTACAATAGTCACGAGCACAAAGCGCGGAGCTTTCAATGCAACGGAGTCCAGCACAAAGCGCGGAGCTTTCAATGCAACGAAGTCTAGCACAAAGCGCGGAGCTTTCAATGCAACGTAGTCTAGCACAAAGCGCGGAGCTTTCAATGCAACGTAGTCTAGCACAAAGCGCGGAGCTTTCAATGCAACGTAGTCTAGCACAAAGCGCGGAGCTTTCAATGCAACGTAGTCTAGCACAAAGCGCGGAGCTTTCAATGCAACGTAGTCTAGCACAAAGCGCGGAGCTTTCAATGCAACGTAGTCTAGCACAAAGCGCGGAGCTTTCAATGCAACGTAGTCCAGCACAAAGCGCGGAGCTTTCAATGCAACGAAGTCTAGCACAAAGCGCGGAGCTTTCAATGCAACGTAGTCTAGCACAAAGCGCGGAGCTTTCAATGCAACGTAGTCTAGCACAAAGCGCGGAGCTTTCAATGCAACGTAGTCTAGCACAAAGCGCGGAGCTTTCAATGCAACGTAGTCTAGCACAAAGCGCGGAGCTTTCAATGCAACGTAGTCTAGCACAAAGCGCGGAGCTTTCAATGCAACGTAGTCTAGCACAAAGCGCGGAGCTTTCAATGCAACGTAGTCTAGCACAAAGCGCGGAGCTTTCAATGCAACGTAGTCTAGCACAAAGCGCGGAGCTTTCAATGCAACGTAGTCTAGCACAAAGCGCGGAGCTTTCAATGCAACGTAGTCTAGCACAAAGCGCGGAGCTTTCAATGCCAAGTAATAATAAACATAACAACTCGAAGTAGGGTATTTGGGTTGCAAAACAATTGGTTTTAGGTAAGTAGTTTCAATACTCATAGAGTAACAAATAATAGTCTTTACACAGTGTTTCTGAAATCATTTTAATATTGGAATCATCGATCTTCTTTATCATCGTCGTTGCTGCAAAATATTTAATATGATCAAAATGAAACTCACAAAGAGCACGCAATGATCCTAAAAATGTCATAAATTGTCCAGTGAATAAATGATAAGTAAATTAAGCACTCAAGTTGATTTTGTATTCCTTGAAATGACAAACCTTCCAACAGGACTACTTGTCAGTCTTGCATAGATTCTACCTCAATGCATTTCAATTGACACTTACCGATCAAAACAATCTTATCAGATGAGAAAAACTGCAGAGAAAATCATGTAACACATGTGGTGTAACAACTAGTACCGCCAAGCACCAACTGGTGAGTGGTGAGGCGCTATCAGCCTGGTATCACTACCTTTACCGACACGATATGGTACCTACTAAAGATCATACACGTGATGACAACTTAGGCGGTTGGAGTAGGACACAGAAATAGCGTTAGCAAGGGAAAACAGTAACTGGACACTGAGCTTCCACTTGTATACACGTACGAATAACACCATCAAATCCCCTAAGATAGGTAAATCTTTAATTATCGCCATTCAGATCCGACGTTGGCGCTAAATCAATGTGTTTTCATTGTAACTTAATTTAAAATTTCCCGCTTTTTTTTTTAACACAAGTTCGGCAGAACGGCCACGCGACGAATAGCCAACGCAGCCCACGGACGCCCGCAACATCAGAGGCGCCACACACACACCGTCAACATAGGCGCAAGTCGCGACGACCAACTATTGAAATGAAACCCGCGAAGTCGCGCACAAGGTTCCCAACTCGGCCCAAAGATCGTCATGCTAACGGCCCAACGCGCCCTCCGAACCACGGAAACGCCCGTCAAGAAAACGTCTAAAAGCGGTCGCACGGCGGTCACCCATCCATGGACCGACCACAGCGAAAATCATCCGCAACAGCAATCGTTCACGGAACATCGAGCCGGCCACGAGCGCCTCCATATTCATTCGCCGAATAGGTATTGTGAATCAAGTGAGCGCGATCTATCCTTATTGGTCAATAAAACTTCGTAAACCCTTCAAATACACGTATCGTGAATCTCTGATCAATTATAGTCCAAGGCGGACACAAAACCTTTCATTTCGATTATCACCAACCAGTGCAAATAAAGTTCAACCATTTACATCAAATAATAATATGAAGTTATAGGTAAAGAGTGTACAGTAATAGCAAAGTATAAAACATGTTTAGTGTTTTTCAATTACGGTCAGTTGAAGCGCTTATAACCCGTTTTCAAAGATCTCGGGCTTCCAAGAGCCCTCTCCCCCCCCCTTTTTTTTTTCTTTTATCAGAGCTCAACAACCTCCTTTGAACAATACACACAAAACGGCACCCACCAAATCCGGCTAGGCACAGAGGAGAACAATGTTAAAGGCATAAGCGAATGCCATTATCTCACAAGGTGATCTACCTTAAACACACATCCATTTACAAATCCCAGACACCCATGGAGTGCACCAATCCACACCATGCCACGGCGAATACATACAAGGCCAAGAGTTAGGTCTCCTTTGACAAAGACCCGCTCGTCCATTCTGTACTTGTATTGCATCTAAATCAAACACAAGTTCAATAATTAAATTAAAGCAAAATCATATCCGTACTCCAACTACAGTACAATTTAACGCAAGTTGCATGATCTTTCAGGACTTATTGTCATGCTCATCAGTTACCTTAAAATAATAATCAGGACCGACACATATCTCTCCACTTGACTGACCGCTGACTCCATAAACCACTCCAGTACCCTCATGGATCATTACCTTAGCAGGCCTACGATACTCACCTACACCTCAAAGTAATAAGGTAAAAGCACAAATTTTATCTTCATCTTAGAGTCAATCGTAACATAGGCATAATTCGATTATTGTGTCAAGTGGTCAAAATATTAATATTTGGTATGTTTAGTCTTTGGCATGGAATTGTTTAGAACACAGGGAGAATCTTTTATAAAAGCGACAGTTACCACCACTTTTGGAAGAAATACAGATGCTGTGCTTATTTAAGCCATAATAATATCTGTAAAATAACTGTGTGCTAGAAGTAAAATAGAAGTGTTAAATGAGGCTACACCCTTGCTCCATCTCCTAAGCTCATTTCTACATTCTTAAATGAGATTGCTATCAGCACCTAATTACACAGAAAATCAATATTAATTTGCGCCTTTACCATTGGCAACAATCAACCACTTATTGATTGATTTTAAAATTCTTTATTTAGTACAAACTTCACAAATTCAATATCAAAAGATCTTATTCACTCAGCATACACTCACATGAACTTATTATGAACATTAGACAGAAAGTCCCCAGAAGACATTTTTTTTTAAACATAAACACTATTGGCTTACCATGCAGTTCCGAAGCAAACAAGGTCATTGTAACATGTACACCCAAACAACTGAATGCGCACGTCCCAGGATGGACTCACATTACACTTGAGAGGTACTTACGCATTATGTAAAAGCAAATAAGTTAATACTTAGGCATAATTCACCCACTGTCCACCTGAAATAGTTTCAAACCAGTAGGGTCAACCGTTGTGTTTGTGAGCACACACATATCTCGGCACACAAACTGTTGGTAAATCAGCCGTCTTAGAGCTAGTTTACGTGAGCTTCATTTTTTACTTTTCTTTTACAAACATCCATGTATAGTGCCTCTAAGATTTGTATGTAAACTGCACAGCACCATCAACAACAATCACATATTACAAATACCAATAATTGGTGCGTTGACCTCACAATCAAGTTAGTGATATCAGGAGTGCCAGGGCTGACTTAGTGGATAAACACATTACACAGCTTTAAGGTATCTCCGTCTAACAAGCTTAACAGTCCATCCACACACAAGGAGTACCTACCTACTGCTCTCGAGCACCAGCACCAAGGCAAGATTTACTTTGCACTCTTATGGTGGTATGTATTGGATTCTGTAATTCATTAAAACGGCAGTTCTCTTTCAATATTCAAGATCAAATAAATGAAACCTCTGTAAGTACATAGTACTATTAGCCATGTGATATAAGGGATACACTTCTAGGATCAACTAGCTACTCAAAATCAGTTCGGTAACGCATCGTAATCACAATACAAGTTACGATGACGTCTGGTTCTGGTGACATACGCAGAGAACTTCGTGTCTAGATCATAAATACTTCCAAGAACTCTGAGAGAATCTGTTTTACTTTAAGAGCGATGGTCGTCAATGTATCCAGTCGTTTCTTTGTTTTACTAGGAAACAAACACATACCTGAGAATCAGTTAAATGTAACCTGATACCTGTTAACCTCGCTCTAAGCAGGCTCCAATCTCATTACGATCACGGCGTGTTTGTGATGTTAGCCGAAGACTTTTGAAATCGTATTTTAGCCGGCGCCATTTTCAACTCGAGGTACAGCCGAATTACGAAAACAATTAGACTTTCTTATAGCTGAAAGGTTCAGTAAACACTAGGGAAACGCCGCTCCGATCCCACCGCTGCTGTCGGGAAAGCAGATCCCATGTTTTTAAAGGAAATTAGACTCAGTGCGCACACCCGGCGCTGTCGAGTTTACCGCCATGTCCAATCTAGTCGCCCCGCCAAAATATAGCCTTATTGACATTTGACAGCGTCAAGTCTGTCACTTGCGACATGGACAACTTTTTAAAGTTAAAACCCGAGCTACTGAACCTTGGATATTTTTCCATCGGTAAAGATGGTACTTTGACACGTTCACTATTTCTGCTGCTGCGACATATATATATATATATATATATATATATATATATATATATGTATATATATATATATATACAAATGGTCACGCTTTTAACCCCGTTGTAAAGCGAGTAGTATTTGCTTATTCCCAACCATTTGAAAGTTAACCCTTAGCCACCTACCATAACTTTTTGTCACACAACCACCTACCATACGTCTATGAGACCCCTGAGTAAAATGGTTCTTTAAAGTAATATCTTGTTTATTGAAGTATATTTTTTAGTAAAAAATCAACTTAGGAAAGTATTAAACTCTTTAGTAAAGGTACAAGAGAATCATTTTTATAGGCATTTTGTCTTAATTACTATTAATCAACAATATCTGCTTAAAAACTAAGTCATTTGCTAAATGAGATCTATAAAAAATAATCACATGGATATGAACTTCTTTTATAATTTTTTACTGATTCAATAATCAACCATTGCAAAAAAAAGAAAATGGTGAAAATTAAATTAAATAGAAAAAAATTACAAGCCCTAAACTTATAGTTTTTCACGAAAATTATTGCACAGCTTATTAGAAAATTCTCGGCAAATTGGTGATTTGCATTCGAAACTGATGTATTGTGGTTTGCACGGCACTGAGGGACACGGGGAAATATCTGCTGCGTCTGTGAGACATATGGTAGGTGGTTAAGGGTTAAAAGCACCTGATGAGGAATCTATTAAGGAGATTTATTCATCATCAATGATGTGACTGTATTCTTTCCGATTTTTTCGAGAACTTGACTTCAATAACAATGACTTCATCATGTGATTAATCAAAAGAGTTTATATCAAACTATAGGTACAAGAGAGTTTTATATGCTTATGACTTACCGGATCACTTAGCATGAATTTCAGTCTATCGTTTATGGTTTTTCCTCTTTTTGGTCTCAACAATACGTACATCTTCTTGATTGCACATGATCTGAAAGTTATGTATAACATTGTAAGCATCTTATACTGCCTCCACCCCCGCACTGCGTTTTCATTTCAATCATAAACACATTCTAGTCATTGGGCTAATATCTATTGAGCCCCTCTGAATGATTCCGTCAACTTTCCTAACCTCGTCCACCTTCTAAGTTGACCACTTTCCTAACTTGTCCACTTCCTAAGTTGACCACTTTCCTAACTCGTCCACTTCCTAAGTTGACCACTTTCCTAACTCGTCCACTTCCTAAATTGACCACTTTCCTAACTCGTCCACTTCCTAAGTTGACCACTTTCCTAACTCATCCACTTCCACTTAAGTGGATGGAGAGGTTCAGTAGGGTCATGTCCACTTTTATGTTGTGATGCGGCTGCAGTGTACATTGGCTTTACAATCTGTACTAATGAAGAATAGTTGTTCAACTTATTGTTCTTTATGTGCGGAGACGTATGTAGATAAATACATAGAAAACAGTTAGTAATATAATTTGTCCCTATGCCTAATTACCCCTAGTCCATCACCCACCCGTTTTGATTATAGGGTATTAAAGTATAACTCTACACATGGATAGTACCTACATAAAATCTTCATGGTCATCTAATGTCATTTTCTGTTACTGACCGCTGACCTATGACTGAAGTACTTCCCATAAGAGTAATTTATGATTGAACTAGCACAATGTCAGTTGGCATTTATGTCTAATACAGAGTTTTACGATCATATGCTATTTGTGCCCGTAATAAATAATGTCTGGATCTGAAATACAATTTTCAAAAATCAAAGAGGTAATGAGTTATAACAACAATGGTAATACTCGTTGGAGATGCACTAATAGAGCCAGATGTTTCGCGACTTTGACCCTGGATGTGACTAAAAGCAAGATTTTGCGTAAAAATATGCACACATGTCAACCGGAAAAAGCAAAGGTAAAGATTTGTCAAATGATTAATAGTACCAAGGAGGAAGTATGTCATAATTTAGGCTCAATACAACAAATCTACGAAGACAGCGTTGCGAAAATCACAAACAGAGCAATTTCTCGAGACATTCCACTGTTACATCCCTATTTTAGTAATTAGTCGGCTGTATGTCCCTTCACTAGCATGTACGTAAAAACGTCACTGGAGAAACTGTCCGGCACGCGGGCACATCAACGCCTGCCTATTATATTATTTGTACAACTGTGTTATTACTGAAATACAAGAATTACTCTAACATCAAAAAGCTTTTATTCCAAGAACCCACATAACATGGTGTCAGAAGTGCACGGATAAAGAAATTTGAAGAAAAAGTCAAGAAAAATGTCGACGCGAGACGACACGTTGTCGGAATATGACGGACGCATGCAATGCGCCTTGAAAAAGTTATACACGTCGGATACCTCAACAAACATCGTGCAGGAATGGAAGAACTTCCAGCAACTTAACGTATATCTACTGGTCACGGGTCTCGACAAATCTTCAGAGAAACGTAAGATTGCAATTTTATTACATCACATAGGTAAAATAGGAGTGGAGATATTCAACATATTTAATATTTCAATTGAATCCGGAACCCTAGAAGTAGTAAAGTCAAAACTCCTAAATTATTTTGAGCCTCGGAACAGGCTAAATCCGAAAGCATCGATGATTTTTTAACCGACCTTGAAAACAAAAGCTAAGATTGCGAATTTGAAATGCTCAGAGAATCGCTCATGAGGGATATTTTTATGGCAAATATGAATTTGGATTTGGCACATGTTCGTCAGAGATTACTTCAGGAACCGAATCTCACCTATGAGAGGATGCGTGAGCTGGCGAAGGCTCTGATTGTAGCGCTACAAGACGCAGATAACATTGTCAAAAACACCGCCAGTGAAACCGTCATGCACTTCAGTCAGGGAAGTCACAGTCGAGGGGACTGTCGACAGCGATCTTCCAGTCAGAAGGCGAGCCAGGCCAGGAAGTCTCCCAGTTCGGCGAGGCAGCCTAGACAGTCGACGTGTGGTCGCTGTGGGCAGTCTCATCGCTTCCAGTATCCAGCAGCCGGAGTAAAATGCAGGTCATGTAATCTTTTTGGTCATTATGCTAAATTTTGTTTTAAAAATAGTAAAGTCAGTCAGTTGCAGTAATTTTCCATTCAGTCTAAAAATAGTAGTCAAGATTATTTTGTTGGTACATTAAATAGTAGTCAGTCAAGTCAAAGTCAATTTGAAAACACACATAAGTCTTATTCTCAGTTGTCCAGTCAGACAAATCCGTCAAGTGGTAGCCAGTTACATCATATTCAGAGTCCAATTAAAAGTCATTTGTCTAGTCAGAATAATAAGTCAAGTCGACACAGTCAATTTAGTCTCGATGATGATAACGGTTTTACCGCTGAGAGAAAATATCATAGAAAATACCATAATAAATACCATTATTACACCTACAGTCACAGTCGAGATAACATGTATCATGTGTCTCAAAGTCAGTCGCTGATAGTCCCTAAGAATGGGAGGTCTCAGTGCAGTCAGTCAAAGAGAATCTCAAAAGAGGAGAGATCTCTAGTCGGTAGGAACAATGGTAATGTCAATAAGTCATCACACCTCCATGTCACGCGCGGAGAACGGATGGGTTATTTGTTCTACCCAACGTGTAACTGGTTATATCTAACGAAGTTGAAATGGTGCAGTGTAGAAAATGTTAACTGTTTATTTCCTTAGCAAAGGACCTTAAAGTGCAAAGGACCCTGTGAATCGGTGTACCACAAAAAATGTGTGCGAAATGTAAAACAATTTATCCAAAAAGAAGTATGTGAAGATTGTCAAAAACCTGACGGAATTACAACGCCTAAAAACCATCGGATAGAAGGTAAAGCTGATGATATTTCTATGGTGGCGTTATTAGTACAGGTTAACGATAAGATGAGTATCCTATACAAATTGGAGAAAAAGATTGATGACCTAACTACAGCGGTGGACTTTTATGCTGAACAATTCCAACAAATGATGAAATTTAAAGAGGATACTGAGAGAAAAATTAAATCCATAGACCAAAAAAATATATACCTATTTAGAAAAGTGTAACCAAGCGTTGGAGGAACGTGTGCAGGATCTGGAACAAAAGGAGAAGGAGCGGAATGTGGAGATTGTCGGCCTAGGTCAGGTTCAAGATAACGAAAACATAAAACAAGTCGTAGAAAAAATAGCTGATATCACAAATGTAGATAAAATTGATATTGAAAAAGTGAGGAGGGTGGGTTTTTTTTTTTTTTTTGTTTAACGTGAGGGAAAATCCTCATGGATGCTATGCCGGACTCCTACCGACTAAAAAACCTCACGTCACGCCCAACAGCCTGTGGTTGGGAGCCCCGGGGAAGCCCTCGGAAGGATGTCCCAGAACTCCCAATGAGGAGGGTGGGTAAGGAAAAACCCCGTAATAAAACGCCTCAAGCAGTTGTGGTTACGCTGAGATCAAGAAGCACTCGAGATCAATGGCTCCAAGCACGTAAAAAGCGTTTAACTAATCATGAAATATATGATAATAATAACGACAAACGTGTTTATATAAATGAAGACCTCACTAACTCTAAACGCCAACTCTTTTGGTCTGCAAAGACGCTTCTGAAACCGGATTTTAAATATGTTTGGATACAAAATGGAAATATTTTAGTTAGGAAAAGTGAGGATGAGAAAAAGATTTACAAAATAAGGAATGATAAGGACATAGAATTTCACTGCAAAGATGGTAAATAGTAGTGCATAATCAATGTCTGATTCACACTAGGTGATTTCCTATAACACATAAAATTCAATAAATTAAATCAAACTTTAATAGGAGTCTATTTTAAAAGATTTGAAAACATGGCACTTCTCACAAACTGCTTGTCAACAAATAAAGGAGATTTTAATATTGCTCACTTAAATATCAGGTCATTGAAAAAACATTTTAATGAGTTTTTGGTGCTGCTAGACGTAAATAAGTATCATTTGGATTTGATTATTCTGTCTGAAATTAATATAATAATGCAGGAACTGTATGCATATAGTGTTCAGGGATACGTGGCACATGCCATAACAAGAGAAACAAGAAGAGGCGGGGGACTGTTAATCTATGTCAAAAATAACATGAATCATCAGCTGGAAATATTGGAAACAGCAGCTCTCGAGGGATTACATCTTAAGTTAAAATGCAACAGGATTTTTTACATGTCATTGGAGTCTACAAGTCGCCAAGAAATAACACCACCAACATTTTGTGTCTGACATTCGTAATGTGTTACAGAGCATACCAAGGCGTGACAATGTTATTTTGGTGAGAGACACAAACATTGATTTGTTAAATAACAAAATGAACCCAACTATAGCAAATTACAAAAACGCCCTGTGCGGATACGACCTTCAACTTGCCATACCGACGACCGAGATAACGAGGGAAGCGATCGTGGACGGTTGTCTCAAAACGTCATGCATTGACCATCTTTGGATGAGAGCGAGATGGCATGAAAATGCGCTAGCGTACATACTGGAATGTAATTTATCAGATTACCAAATTGTTGGAATGACTGCTAAGTTAAATAATACGGTTTCGTGTAATAATATAAATTTAGACAGTTCAAAGATTATTATTTGTGATAAATTAGTGATAAAAAAGTTAACCTTTAACTGGTGACGTGCGGTCTCACAGGCCGAGCGGCGTAAGCGAAACATCATATCACCCCCTTCCCCGCATTTCCCATGTTTGAGCGCCTGAGTAGCTTCGAGTTTAGTGTAGGCAGTGCCCTAGAGGGGGATAGTTGCGTCGGCCAGGCCCAAATCGGTAAGTTAGATCGATTGAAAATTCTCGGGCGGCCTCTCAGACTTTATGTCACCACTTACGTAACTTTT
This sequence comes from Miltochrista miniata, assembly GCA_933228765.1. Classification (NCBI taxonomy): domain Eukaryota; kingdom Metazoa; phylum Arthropoda; class Insecta; order Lepidoptera; family Erebidae; genus Miltochrista; species Miltochrista miniata. The sequence continues at coordinate 3,113,918 of OW121777.1, forward strand.
TTGGAATTACACTGTATTGTTGTATTGCGTTTTTTTTTAGATATTTCTTACTATGAATGACTCTGGACTTCCTAGAAAAAAGCGTAGAGAGGTTGTTCTTCTTCTTCTTCGTGTCAATGGCAACAATAAAAAAAAAAAAAAGTAATAGCTAAATAAGCCCAGCCCAAAACTCGGCAAGACCGCCTGCACGTTCCGTTGCTTGGTTTAGATCAGCAATTGTGCAGGTGTAGGGGCACAGCGAACATGACAGTAAATGGTCCATCGACTGCACGAGTGCACCACAATCGCAGCCTCCGCCCCCAGCGTCCAGGTAACCCCATTTTATTCGGTTCGCCCTGCAGCAGCCGACCTGGGACCTCAACCTATTAAGGGACTTCCAGGTGGCCCACTTCAATTCATGCCCGGATGGTAGGCTCTCGGCAGGCTGGATGTTGTCTGGAGGGGGTGCATATTCCGTGATCCACCTCTGGTTCCGTACGCCTTCGGGGTGGCCCACCGCAGCAGTCGTACATCGGAGGAAGCTCCTTCTGCTTTTAAGGCGGGAGCTTGGTATTAAATGTTGGAAGAGTGGGTGCCACGCATCAGTCTCCTGCTTTCCCTTCTCAACCTCACATGCAAACTGTCACCGTACGCTAGGTGGAGCGATGCCGGCCAGTGGATACAGTTTGTTCAGGGGAGTAGGCTTAAGGCAGCCAGTTATGATGCTACATGTGTCATTTAGGGCACTATCGACCTCCCTCGCATGCGTAGAGCGATGCCACACTGGGCACGCAAATTCACCCGCTGAAAAGGAGAGAGCGAGGCCGGTTGTCCTGACAACATGTGGGGCTGCTCCCCAGGCCGTGGATGTTAGTCTTTGCACCAGGTTATTCCTGCTCGCCACTTTTTGTTTGGTGTTGATGCAGTGGGCTTTAAATGTTAGAGCGCGATCGAGGGTAACGCCGAGGTAGCGCGGCTTTGGGCAGTGCTCAATTTCGACTCCTTGCCATGAGATGTTAAGGGGTCGGATTGCTTCCCGATTACGCAAGTGAAAAGCGCACGATTGGGTTTTTAAAGGGTTGGGTCGAAGTCCATTCTCTTTTCAAGAACAGTATAGTAGTGACGAGTTTAAGGTTTATAAGTCGCGCCCGGGGAGAACTAATACTAACAAGTTTGTAAAACCTAGTTGTAAGAACTATTTTGGGGAAAGAAAAAGAAGCTATATGGTGCCTCATATATTTAATAAGCTGCCATCAGTTTTGTTGACTAGGAGTGTCACAAAAAGAACTTTTAAAAATAAAACCAAAAGGTTTCTGTTGGATTGTTTGAACGTCTAGATAATAATAATGATTGGGTTATACTTCTGTCTGTAAAGGGTAGCAGTGTGTTAAGCAGGATTGTACCTAATACATAATGACTAATGACTTTGTACTTTATTTTGGGACTTTGAGGTAGATAGATATATAAGTTCAAAACCTAAGTAGGTACCTTGCGATGGTTTGAATGGAAATTAAAATTAAAATAGATTAAATAATTATGTACTTACAGTAAATTGAATTTCATAAAATGTCAATGTGTTTTAAAATTTAAAATATACAAATTACAAGGAATAAGAATGAATTACGTACAACCAATTAAAATAATTTTCTATGTAAGGATGAATATTTGTATTTGTTGAAATACAATAAATTCAATTCAATATAATGTCAAGATATTGTAAAAAATAAATAAGTAAATTAATAAACAAATTAATATATAAATTATAATGAAAATGGAATGAATTATATGTATAGATACAGTGGTGAAGTTATGGATGAGTGATGGTAGTAGGTAAATAGATGTTCACGGACATTTGTTTATTATTGTTGTTGTTTGTGATTTCACTATTGTTATAATTAAAATGAATGTCTAGGAAATAAATATTTGTAATGTTGCTAATTCATGTTTATGAGTGTGCATGTGTAAATATAATTATTTATTGAATTAAATAATGTATAAATTTAGTAGGTACCGAAGACAATTTATGCTAGATTAATCTACTTGTTAAATCAAGGGAGCTGCATCTGCCAACAAACTGCAATGCAGTTTGGCAGAGGTAAGGTTTTAAAAGATGTAATTGTTTTTTTGTGAATAAATGCTTTTATTATTATTATTATTATTATAATATTGGTCCAGGCTTTCTAATGCCGCCCCCAGTTTGATTTCGGCCTCTTCAAAGTTATCTGTCTGAGCAGCCAACGGTAGATCATCCGCGTATAAAAAGTGTTTAGTGCTCGGGGTTATTGGCTGGTCATTCGTGTAGATGTTGAAAAGTGCTGGAGCCAAGACACTTCCCTGTGATAGTCCATTTTTTTGAGCGCGCCATCGGCTTTTCCTGTTCTGCATATGCACTTGGAATCTGCGGTTTGTGAGGAGTTCCGTCAGGATTTGAGTGAAGCCTATGTCATTAGTCATCCCAAGTACCTTCGATAGAAGCCTTTTGATGTTAACTGTATCGTATGCCGCTGAGAGGTCGACAAATACGACACCGGTTATTTTTTGGATTTCAAAGCCATCCTCTATGTGCTGTGTGAGGTTCAGAACTTGGCTGGTGCACGATTTACCGGGACGAAATCCGGCCTGTTCGGCGATGAGATTATTCTCCAGCATTGGTGTTAGACGGGCCAGTAACATCCTGTCGAACATCTTGAAGGTGTGGCACAACAGAGAAATAGGGCGGTAATTTTTAGGGTCATTGGGACTTTTGCCAGGTTTGAGTAGCGCTATGACCTTCGCTCTTCGCCACAGTTTTGGTATCCTAAGGAATTTTAGACAGTTGTTAAAAAGAGCAAGAAGCCAGGACACTACCCCGGGCCCAAAATGTTTTATTTGGTCGACAGTGACATCGTCCACGCCTGCTGCTTTACCCGTTTTTAGTACTTTTATAGTATCTATAATTTCCTGCATAGTAAAGGGCTGACTTACTTCATTTACACACTGCGATGACTTTCGGTATTTTGGGGTCTTGGGTAAGCGGTATTGTGGCTTTCCATTTAGGAGAAGTTGGTGTGCCACTTAGTCTGGCGTCACTTGACCGGGGTTGACAGCGGCCGGTGGGTCATCAGTGAGTCTCCTCACAGCTCCCCATGCCTTCTTGCTGTTATGTGTCATGTCGACACCAGCAACCAGTTGCATCTATTTCTCCCTGCGACCCTGAGCTACGGCTTGCATGAGTAGCTCTCCCTTCTCTACAGTTTCTTCCGAGAAGGGGTTTTCATTGTGCAGAGACTGGTATTCGTCGAACAGCTTGGCGGATTCATTTTTAAGACACGGGACGTAGGAAGTACGGCATCCTCGCGGAATGCATTGCCGAGACGCAGTCCATACCAGTTTTACAAATGAATCGTAGTTTTCAGGGGATGGATCCACGTCACCGATCATTGAGTCCAGCATTTCGGAGTAGAGGTCCCAATTGGCTTTTAAAAAATTAAATCTAGGTTTATAACTTATTGTTACTGGTCGTACAGCCGCTGTGATTTGACAAATGATAGGTCTGTGTTGGGTATTGGGTATCGCAGAGCACACATTTTTTCTGCATAGTGGACGCAGGTTTTTGCTGGCGAAAATGAGATCTGGGTTGTACCCACGGAGCCAGCGTCGGCTATCAAAGGAGGCGGGAAGCTTTGCATCGTGGACAAGGCACAGGTTTTCCGCCTCTGCCCATTTTTCAACTTCCTCACCGTCCGAATTTGTGGTGGAGTACCCCCATGATATATTTGGGCTATTAAAGTCACCCACAACTATTCTGGATACCTGACCCGAAAAAATTTGTGGTGGTTCAATAATAAAGGGGCTGTTTGGTGGTTTATATACCGATGTCACTGAACAGTTACCCATGTCGACTGTAAGGATTTCGATGTTGTTTTTAGAAGTGCTTGATGCCGAAGTTATGGACAAGGAGGGCTTTGCAAATATAGCACTACCATATCTAGGGTGCGCGTTTTCGACTATAAGTGACATGCCATTTATTTCGGGTCGCGTTTGGTGGCTACTTCTGTGCGTCTCCTGGACACAGAGGATGTCACAATGTGTTCTTTTAATGAATTCCGCAAGGATGGACGACTTGTTTGCCGAGAAACCCTCTATATTGATGGATATCACCTGGAAGGTACTGCTGGGATCCCTGGGGTTAGCTCTGGGAAGAGCTGTTTGTCTATTTGTTGCAATTGTAGTGAGAAGATTAGTCACCTGGACTCTGCATTACCGAGTGCTAGGTGTCCAGGGTGCGCCGGACGTTGGGAATCAGGTTCACTTTATTAACGTCGCTCGTGGAGGCTCCTCTCGTGCACCCCAAAAAGAGAGGTTGTTGACAAAAATGTAGTGCCTACTCGAATTGTAGACTGGTTTAGCACAAGAAAACTCAAGTGGATCGGAAGCTGAAGACGTTTCCAAAAATTATGTCCCGGAGCATAGCGACCACAACTCGGAGACGGAAGAAAATGCTTCTGAAGACGAAGAACCTGTATTTATGATATAATACATCAGGAAAATCAGCTTGCAGAGAGTGACAGTGACGAATGTATATCATGTGATAAACATGTGTGTTTGCAGTGTGCGAAGCAATTATGCCCTACCTGTCAATAAAAATACTAAAGATTGACATTGTCATTTTTGAGACATGACACTTGCGATAAGAGTTTTTTTTTTTAAGTTGATTAGTGTTTGAACTTTGTTAAAAAACAAATATTTTATAATTTATGTTGATTTTTACTATTTTATTTGCAGTCGTTGATCTCGATTCTAGTTTTTCAATTACAGAGATCCAAAACTTTGTAACTACCCAGTTTCTAATTAAAATTATATTTAGACTACATGACGTTGTTTTAATTTTTACTTTAATATTTAATTTAAAACAAAATAAACATTAGGATAACCCACCATATTTTAATATAATGTATTTTAGACCAATTATGGCAGCGGCCTGTCAGGCCGCTCGTCACCAGTTATGTTATAAAAAAACCATGTCACCAGTTAAAGGTTAAATGAGTACGATTGGTCACAGTTGCTTGATATATTTAGACAGTTCAAAAATTATTATTTGTGATAAATTAGTGATAAAAAAGTTAAATGAGTGCGATTGGTCACAGTTGGTTGATATTCCATGCCCCATTGTTTTGTACCAGAGGTTAATAAACTTATAAATGGTGCCAAAACACGTATAGACGACAACAAATAAAAGATTGTGAAGGGGACTACAGGAAGGTATGGTCACATGTGAACTCATGGACGGGACAAAGTAAATTGAATGTAGACGAAACAATCATGAATCACTTGGGTAAGTTGAACGATTTGCAAAGTATATGTAGTAATTTTACCAAAACATTTACAAGTGAGATACAAAATATAAAACATGTATGTAACAAGAAATTTTTAAATAGAGAATCTTACATTGTAGAAGGTAAACTTAGTTTTAGGTACAGAAAAGTAAACACTTGTGATATTGAAAAAAATATTAATGATTTGTCCACGTCCAGACCCACTACGAGGACCTGGCGCTGTTGCGCCCACGTCGTGCACTCCACTAGCGTATGGAGCGCTGTGTCATCGCTGCGGTCCTCGCAGTGCTGACATTCAGCCGTGGTTTCCCGGTGTCTTCGCCACAGATACCTACCGAAGCTACCGTGCCCGGTAAGTATCTGCGACAACCGGTAGGAGAGAGCACCGTGTCTTCTCTCCAGCCACTCGTTCATGACCAGTCTGACGGCCGCGATTGTGGCGAATCCCCCCTTTGGTTGCTCAAGTCGCACCTTCCATGTCTCCACGATTTCCTGGTGGAGCAAGGACCGCTGGGCCTCGATTTCTCGAGACGCAGGCCTTTGGCCCCGCTCCAGCGCCTCCATGCGCCATCTGAACAGTGACGCAAGGGCTCTCGCTTCCAGGTCCCATGGAGGGGTTCCGGCTAGGAGACATGCCGCCTCACCAGAGATCGTGCGGTATCCTCTTATCACCCTGACGGCCATCGCTCTCTGCGGGCTCAGCAATCTAGCCACATTGCTGACCGTCAGGGTCTCCGCCCATACGGGTGCCCCGTATAGGGCCATGCTTCGCACGATCCCCAGGTACAGTCTTCTGTAGGGAGCGTTGGGTCCCCTGATGTTGGGCATCAGCCGCGCGAGTGCGGCTGATGCTCCCCTCAGTTTTGGGACCAAACTTCAGAAGTGATGTCCGAAGTTCCACCGGCCATCGAGTACGAGCCCCAGATACTTCATCGAGGGCTCGATGCCAATGCTGATGCCCCCTACCTGTAGGCTGGATCCCGCAGGTGGCCCCATCCGAGGTCTGTGGAAGCACAGAGCCTCAGATTTATGAAGTGCGACCTCGAGACCCAGCCACCGAATCCAACCCACAACCTGAGCGACCCCTGCCGTGGCCTTTAGTGCTGCGTCCCGGTGCGTTGCTCCCCGCGCCGTAACGAGGGTGTCGTCGGCGTAACACGTTACGCTGACCCCTCTGAGCAACGGACCCCGCAGCATCCAGTCGTAACCGATGTTCCACAGGAGCGGTCCTAATACCGATTCCTGTGGAACACCGCACGACACATCACGCCGACCCGGCCCTAGCCAGCTCGGGTAAGTAATGGCCCTCTCGGAGAGATAGGCCCCGACAATTCTACGGAGGTAGGGAGGCACTCCATGGTAAATAAGCGCCTCCCTAACGCAGCTCCAGGGCAAGGTGTTGAAGGCGTTGGCGATGTCAAGAGACACCGCCATCACCACCTCACCCTGTGAGACTGCTTCCTCCGTCAGGCCTCTAATGCGCATGATCGCGTCTACGGTGGAGCGCCCCTGACGGAAGCCAAACTGGCTATCCGCCAGATCAGGCCCCACACGTGTTAGGTGCCCGACGAGGCGTTGTGCAATAATGCGCTCAAAGAGCTTGCACACCTCGTCGAGCAACACGATCGGCCGGTACCCTGATGGGGAGTTTGCCGGCCGCCCCGCCTTTCGAATCAAGACCAGTTTCCCCGTCTTCCAGGCCTTGGGAAACTGGCCTTTTTCGAGGCATGCGCTGAAAAGACCTATAAGTCGAGGCCCAAGCTCCTCGAGAGCCAGGACCCACGCTCGGCCTGGAATGCCGTCGGGTCCAGGGGCGGTGTTTCTGCGGGATTTAAGCCGCAGTACGGCCGCCCCTAACTCACCCTCGGTGACTATGGGCACGTCGTTCTCGCTGCCTTCCGCGTTGGGTGCCTGAGACGGAGCCATGCGCGGAGGAATGTGTTCCTCCGCTCTCGTCGGGAACAAGGAGTCCAGGACCCCCTCCAGCCGCTCCGACTCTAGGTCAGTGGGGGCTCCTTAGGGCGTGATTTTCCCCTTACCATAAGGTACGGGCGCCCCCACGGGTTCCGCTCCAGAGTCTCCATCAGCTCTTCGCGGCCCAACTTTTTGGACCGCTTGATGGCCGTCTGGAGGGCCCTCTTGGCCTCCCTGTACCCATCGTAGAGCTCCGTCTCTCGGGCTGCCGCATCGTCTCCTCTGCAGCGAGAACGACGTCCAGCTCAGGGAGCCATAGCTCTTAAGCACCTTTGCACCCCTTATGTACGCCTACTTTTTAACTGTTCCAGGGCTGCAGAAGGGTGCCGGGAGCCTCCGTGGGAGCTGACCTGGAAGTGCAGGAGGAGCCGAATTTTCCTATGAAAAATTCTCGCCCAAAAAGGGGGATGTGTGACGTCACGTCGGACTCCCACCACGCGCGTGCGGCGGGCGATGCGCGCACCGCGCCCCTCGCCGCCTCCTTCACGCGCTTTATATAGACCTGCAAGCGGTCACTGCCCTCTCTCACTACTACGGCTGATCCACAGGTGATGTACTCATCTCCATCATCACCTCGGCTGGATCTGTTGGTCTAGGGGATACCGAAGAACCCTCCCCTACTTTGTAACTAGCTGTACTTGTAAGTCTGTTTGGATATTGCTTATTTTAATAAACGCAGGATCAACTGCTGTATTGTATCAACCAAAATATCGTTCTCAGTTATCTCCTTGGTAATCGTCTCTTGGTAATCACTACATTTGGACTCGATAGGGTGGCTGACCCACCTATCACGTGAACGTATATTACTGTTAACTAACAAGTTAAGTTTAAAATTTAAGTTATGTATGTATAGAAAACCCCTTTAGGATTGAATCTTTCCATGACTGTAACATTCGGTAGTACTATAATATGACAGAGTTGACAGTGGATATTGAATCTCTCAATACTGTTATCTGGCAGTGACATGTGACAAAAAAACAACCCATTTAATGTAGTAGTGAAATTATATGGAAAAGTACAAGGTCCGACGCCTGTCGGCGTCTGCCTCATTTCAATGTGAAAATTTATGATTGACGTTTTCCAATTAATGTGAATTGGATAATATAATATTAGCTTTTTTCAAAGAATTCAAGCCCTACGATCAGCCTTCAAATTTTACGAATCATTGCTTGTATTTTATTTTTGTAATCCTGTAACTAAGTTCTTTGGTTTTGAACTAAAATTTTAGTATGTTTACACTGAAGTTGACAAATATACAAATTTTAACCTCTGCTTGGATTGAACTTTGCTCTCAGTGTATATTTATGTTTTTAATGGGATAGGTATAATTTATAAACTGTTAGCTATACATTAAGTTGAATATTCCTAGGTATAAATTCTAAAGGTTTGTTATTTATATTTATTCTCACCTTATAATTCAGAATTTTTATTCATGGCTTTCATAATTTTATACAACATGAAAGTTTGTATAGCGCAAACCTGAAAACACTTTAATCAGAATCAGTTACATTATCCAACGGACCCGGTTTTAACCTACGTTAATTTTTTTCAAAACTTCACGAAAAATTTTAACGCATTGGACACTCTAATATCGTAAAGTTATTATCATAAAATAACATCACTACGTGTGATCAAAAGCGATCCTCCACCAGCCGATCCCATGCCCTCGACCAGCCACACCAGCCGCGCCCCTGCGCCCGCGCCGGGCTGGCCACCAGTCAGAGGTCGATAAAACGAGCGCGACGTCATACGTGTCGCTGTATTCGCCGTTCCGCATCCCGTGTCGCTGTGCAAAATACGCGATCGTGTAACAACATGTCTTTTATTAAACTTTTTTATACTACTAAGGTGACAGAAAGCTTACAGACTACTTAATCGTTGCTAACCTTAGCCTATGGACGTTTGCAACACCAGAGGCACGACACACGGGCTGCGATACCAATATCGAAAGGCAGAAGGAATTACCGAAGGTGACAAAGTGCAACGGGTGAACTTTAATGAGTGGTGGCTAAAAAAATAACAGTGTAAGTGTTTTGTGTACTTTTATGTGTAGAGGGGTTGAGTTACACAATACTGACAACGCAGCCTATTGGCGCCATACTAATCCTCATTTACCCCGTCAGAACTCTTTCCGACACTGCTAGTCACATAATCGTATTGACTACTACTCGTAAATGCCAGTATGTACATACTTGCAGTTCTAGGGTTCCGTAATCAATAGGTAACAGCTAGAATGAAAGATTTTTTTATTTAGCCCTTAAACACATAGGTACCTACTTTCATAGGCTTTACAGCTTGACCCTTTTACTTACACTCCACTGTCCCTCTGTCACCTAACTGTATCTCACTAACCGTTATTATAGCTAGACAGTTGAAAATTTAACAGACAGTGTATTTTTGTTGCCACTATTATAGGTAATAAATACCGGCCAAATGCGAAACGGACTAGCGCACAGACGGTTCCGTACTAAAAAAGCAGCAAAAATCGCGTTTGTTGTATGGAATCCCTTTTAATCGCCCCCTTTTATCTGATTTTAGTATCTGTAACTAGCTCTAACTATCGCGGTTCCGATAGACACTTGTTACGGACAGACAGACGGACAAGGAAGTCTTATACATAGGGTCCTGTTTTTACCCTTTGGGTAGAGAACCCTAAAAACAGATCAAAATAACATTTAAGTGGGCTCCCATACAATAAACGTGATTTTTGCCGTATTTTGGTACAAAACCCTACATGCGCGAGTCCGACTTACACTTGACCGGTTTCTGTCTAAAACACTGTTCCATAATTACTACTTATGAAAATGGTTTCTTAATGTTATTATCAATACCACACGAATAGTGACTAACTGCCTTGTGTATAATACCTACACCTAAATAGTGCAACTGTAAAGGCTTATAACTTGGTCAGTTTTCGTTAGTTTAATTTAATTTTTTTTATACAGTATTTTGAAGCGAAACTTTAGTTGGGGTGTCTGAGCTTTGCGCTATACAAAAGTTCACGTTGTATATTGATTCAAACATTTCAGACATAATTTAAATGATTTTACTGTTAGTGCAAATATTCAGAGATAGCTAAAATAAATTTTATCTGTTAATCCGAATGTGAATCTTATTATCGAAACGACGTCAACTGTCTTTTTATAAGGAAGTTATTATGATAACGGCGCACGTCACGTGGTTTCACGTGGATTGCGTTCCCGTGGGAATATAGAAATAAAGAATAGCCTATTTTACTCGCTAATAATGTAAATTTATGATGACAAAAAAATTGTGTCCGATCTATTAGTTTTGTAATACAAATCTTCCTGTTTATGATATAAGTATCGATTCTTCAAGTTCTGATTGTAATATCAAGGACGCCCATAGGCGTCTAGGCGTCATCGGCATCAGATGGCACTGTGCAGCAAAATATTCGTGTGCTATTTTCATGCACATAAGGGATAATGTTAACACTGTTTTCTCAAAAACGAATTAGTATTAATTAAAACTTCTGTCCTCAATCGTAAAAGTTAAATTAAAAGTATGTTAAAATACCTAAGAGTCACAATATAAACTCCTCTATAAAGTATCTCAGTAAACCATATGAAGCGCTATTTTGTTTTATTAGCTTCTTGTCTATTTTGAATACATGTAATGTAATAGTGCGCAATGTTCCTTATAACAGGTATTTAAATGAGTGTAAATTTAATTACGAACTGAAATTTATATGTTCTAAATTTAGAAATGTTGTGTTTACAGAAATAAATTGTACGAGCCTCGTACAGCGGCTAACATCGTACATCACGTTGCGCGTAGTCAGCAGATTACGCCGATCAACGCCAATACATTATATATATCGAATCAGTGCATTGACAACTACCATTCGGTTCGATGTACTCACAACCATCTACCATTTTAGTATAAGTTGAGATAATATACCATTTTTATCCTTAACTTATACTTTAATACTACCAAAATTCCTGTACGGTTGCCATTTCCCCGTAAATAAATTGTAATTTTTACTCAACAATAGCTGCAATTTTGAAGAAATGCAAATTTATACTTAAGGAAATTTTGCGTATCGACTACAAATTAAAATACAATATTTATATGAGTAATAAACGCAGCAACACTTATCGTGACACTCCGGTATGTATTGACAAGGGTACGCAAACAGAATCCCCATCTGACTGTAATCATAATAAACGTAGAGAAAATAAATTTCCAAATGCCATTGTTATTAATAATTTGACCACTCCCTCCACTTCAGATGACCACCAGAATATTGACGGCTTGATAAATAAATTATATATGCTTAGAGACCGACAAAGAAAAATTAAATTTTCTGGGTGTCATATGTATCACAAAACACAATATGGCGTTAGGTGATGGAAATTACTTAACGATTCCTAATTATTACATCTTAGGTTCAACTTTTTTAGAAGAAATCGCCGAGGTGGCTCTTGCGTATTGGTGCATACCTCGCTCTAAATTTTATACAATCAATGACATTAAAAAATATTCTAAGGAAGGTATTATGGAATGTTCAGGTGTAGTGTTGAAAGAGCATAATTTATACAGGGTGAATTTTTGAAAAGGGCTTGGATGGCCAAATCCAAAACTATAAGGATTAGCTAAAAATGCTCCAAGGAGTCACGAGCCCGATTTTGATAAAACTTAATACCTCATCATTAGATTTTCGAAAAACCAATAATCCTAGCTGGGAATCGAACCCAATGATTTTGAAAAAAAACACACCCTTTATTATTGCACCATACGATAGTGTCACTGATAAGGATCAAATTCTGCGAAGTAATGATATACGGCAAATTTAAGGAAAGTTTGGAATTTTGATAGAAATCATATTTCATGTACCAAAATTTTGTATCATAATTTGTCTCGTTCGAAATCCCAGAATAGATCGTAACAATTCCGTGTTTTAAATCATGCTCAGAATGATTCTTTGGAGAATATTCTAAACGAAATCAATAATATTGAATGCGGTACGATCCTTGAGGTCTCAAATCCAGCTATGTATTGAAAACAATGGTCTACATTTTGAACAATTAATCAGTTAACGTAAGCAAAATAAATTGTATTTTGTTAAAGATGAGCACTTTCCTTTAGTTTGCCGTATGTCATTACTTCCCAGAATAAGATCCTTAATAGCAACACTGTCGTATAGTGTAATAATATAGGATGTGTTTTTTTTTCATAATCAATGGGTTCGATTCCCAGCTAGGATTATTGGTTTTTCAAAAATCTAATGATGAGGTTTTAAGTTTCATCAAAATCGGGCTCGTGACTCCTTTAAGCATTTTTCGCTATTCCTTATAGTTTCGGATTTGGCCATCCAATCCCTTTTGGAAAATTCACCCTGTATACACTCATTTGCAAAAAAAACGGGCGGTTTTGATTTTCATTCATCTTTAAAAAGATACAATACCAAAAAGGTTTCAATCGTTTGTACACGTTACTGGCCGGTTTTAAAAATGCCGTGGTATTTAAAAAAGTACGTTCTTAATTCAAATTTTCATTTAATGCTCATTTTTACAGAAAACCCCTTTTTATCCTACATTTTTGGCGCGAAGTTCCAGAAGTTAACATCGACTTTCACAACTTTTATTCAATTTTTATCGATTAATTTCATATCCTTGACTATCAAAGCTTTATTTATTGGTGTTTGGCTGTATCAAAAATGGTAGATAAAGTGGTAAAAGCTAACAAAATTATCGCGCTGCTTGAAGAGGGTTGCAGCCAATGTTTCGTGGCTAGGAGGCTAAATGTTAGTCGCTCGACGGTCCAAAGGACCTGGCAGCGATATCAGGAGACTGGTTCCGTCGAGAGAAGGCCTGGTTCTGGAAGAAAACCATGTACCCAACCACGGGATGATCGTTTTCTTGTGAGTCGCGCATTGAGAAATTGCAAATCTTCGTATGTGGATCTTAAGAACAACCTCCAAGAAGAAAGAAATGTGCATATTAGTCTATGGACGGTCAGGAGGAGGCTTCTCGCTGCCAATATACGCAGTCACCGCCCGGCCCGCGGCCCCAAATTACTCCGTGAGCACAGAGTTCACAGGCTTAGGTTCGCTAGAAATTGTGAATCATGGACTCAAGAAGATTGGAATAGGGTTTTGTTCTCTGATGAAGCCAGGATATCTCTGTTCGGTGAAGATCGACGTCGGCGAGTGCTAAGAAGACAAGGAGAGCGCTTTGCAGATGCATGTTTCGAAGAAATCACACCTTATGGTGGGGGCTCTGTTATGTTTTGGGCAGGAATAAATTCAATGGAACGTACAGAGTTAGTCTTCATTGAAAACGGCTTACTGACTGGGCATCGATACATAACGGAAGTTCTAATTCCTCATGCACAACCCGCATTGGCCGCTCTAGGTCAAGACTCGATTTTTATGGACGATAATGCTCGCGCCCACCGATCCCGCGATGTTAAAGTTTTAAATTTTATTGTCTTAGGCCTTCTAGATTCCGGTGCCTCCTGTTCTATACTAGGTAAGGGAGCGCACCGCATCTTCTTGGAACTAGGTTTTGATCTTGTGAGTATCAATCCTACTTTTCGTATTACAACTGCAGACAGCACTCACTTGCAATGTCTGGGTTATATCTCTTTGCCAATTGAGTACAATTCGGTTATCCGAGTTGTCAAGTTCTATGTTGTCCCAGGAATAACCACCTCCATGATATTTGGTGTGGATTTCTGGCAACAATTTAAGTTAAGTGATAAATTAATTTTACAAAATATTAGCCTTGATAGTTTTAGTGATAATAATCCTATAGAGTCTGTGTCCCTTAACGGTGGCCTCGAGGATTACGACAACCTGACAACTAAACAAAGGTGTGTAATCAACGAGGTCATTGAAAAATTCGACTAATTGAACACTGATAAGGTGGGTTTAGGTCGGACCTCACTTGTGCACCATGTCATTGACACTGGTAACAGCAAGCCGATCAAGCAGCGTTATTATCCGCTCTCTCCCCTTAAACAGAAGGCCCTGGAAGCCGAGCTGGACCGAATGCTGGAGATGGGAGTAGTGTCCCCGTCTCAGTCCGCGTGGAACTCTCCAGTGGTCATAGTGGAGAAGGCGAACGGCGACCTCAGATTGTGCTTGGACTCTCAAGCTCAAGCTGAACTCTGTGTCAAAGAGTGACGCCTACCCCCCCCTTACCCTATATCAATCAAATCTTGGACCATCTTAATAATGCTAAGTATTTAACCTCTGTAGATCTGAGTGCGGCCTACTGGCAGATTCCATTCGACTGACTCCAGTCTGCTGAGAAGACTGCTTTTACGGTTCCCCGGAGAGGATTGTTCCACTACAATTCCATGTGCTTCGGTCTTGTCGGGGCCAGTGCCACAATGCAACGCCTCATGGACCGTCTGTTTGGTCCCGAGTTCGACAACAAGGTATTTGCGTTTCAGGATGACATAGTCTGTGTGTCCAGCACCTTTGAGGAGCATGTAGAGCTCTTACATAGAGTCTATCAGCAACTCAAGGATGCTGGCCTGACAATTAATATGAAAAAATCTCACTTTTGTCGGAGTGAACTCAAATACCTGGGGTATTATGTGGACAAACATGGCCTACGGACAGACCCGGGTAAAGTTGAGGTTATCTTCAACTATCCCACCCCTTCTAACCCTAAGGAGGTTAAGAGATTTCTGGGAATGGCCGGCTGGTATCGTCGCTTTGTCAACAACTTCTCGAAGATTAGTAAACCTCTGTGTAAACTGACTTCTACGAACCTTAAGTTTGAATGGACCCCTGAGGCTGAACAGTCCTTCAACCTGCTAAAGTCAGCCTTGGTTTCTGCCCCTATATTAAAAATGCCTAACTTTGAGTTGCCCTTCCGCATTCTTAGTGACGCGTCAGCTTACTCTGTTGCTGCTGTACTGACACAAACTCACGATGGTGTTGAGCACCCTATCACCTACTGTAGCCGTTCTCTCAACAAGAACGAGGTGAACTACAGCACAACTGAGCGAGAACTTCTGGCTGTGATTTTCGCTTTGGAACAATTTCGACAGTACGTCGAAGGCCAAAAATGTACGGTCGTCACGGATCATTCGTCTCTTCTGTGGTTCCATAAGCTCAAAAATCCCACGTGTCGTCTAGCACGGTGGAGCATGAGGCTCAGTCAATTCGATTTTGACATAGAGCATCGAAAAGGTAAAGACCACGTTGTACCTGATGCTCTGTCACGCATCAAGATTGATTCCCTCGATGCAGTACCCACTAAAGACCCGTGGTATGACCACACCATGAATAGTGTTCGGAAGAACCCTAGAAAGTCACCAAATTATGACATTCGTGACAACCTTCTATATAGGTTAACTAAAAATAAATATTCTCTGACTTCAGACTTTGACTGGAAGCTGGTGGTACCTCAGGAGGATCGCTTGCCCCTGCTCTCTGAGTACCATGATGACACACTTAGTGCCCATGGTGGCGTTTGGAAGACGCATAAAAGGTTAGCCCTAAATTATTACTGGCCCAAGATGTACGAGGACGTCAAAAAATATGTTGGGAATTGCGAAACATGCAAGCAGTACAAACCCGTAAACACGTCTCGTCCCGGCCTAATGGGTAGCCCGAAGCGGGTTTCGTTTCGAAGCCATTCGAAGCTATCTCTGTCGATCTGCTTGGTCCCTTTCCCACTTCGAGCAATAGAAACGTACACCTGATCGTGGTCTCCGACTACTTTAGCAAATACGTCATGTTGTGCCCTGTTCGGGTTGCCACAGGCGCTGTAGTCGCGAGATTCATAGAGAAGAGTGTGTTTCTCGTGCACGGAGTCTGCAAGACTATTTACATGAATAATGGCCCTCAGTTTGTGAGTAAGCCATTTAAAGATCTGTTAGCTAAATACAATGTACCTAATATATATTATAACCCTAGGTATCATGCCCAAACTAATCAGGCGGAACGAGCTATTCGTAATGTTGTTCAAGCGATCTCATGCTATGTGAACTCACAACACAAGTCATGGGATTCGTTCTTAGTTGAGATACAGTGCGCTTTAAACACTGCAGTTAACGAAGCAACTCGTTTCACCCCTTACTTTTTGGTACATGGTAGGGAGTTTATTGGAGATGGAGTGCTATACAGGCAGTCAGATATTGCGTGCCACCCTGCTTCAGTCTCTGTAGACGATCCATCAGCCTTCGGTGTCAAGCTGAGAGAAATACAACGCATATCCGACCAGGTGAGGAAACATTTGAATGTTGCCCACCAGCGTAATGAAAAGTATTACAACCTCAGAAAAAGGCATGTGGAGCTGAAAGTGGGACAGATAGTTTACAAACGCACGTTCTACCTGTCAAACAAGGCCAAGAACTTTACTTCTAAGCTAGCCCCTAAGTTCCTTAAATGTGTGGTGACTGCTAAACGATCCCCTTTAGTATATAGGCTGTCAGATCTGGACGGTAGGGATCTTGGGGAGTACCATATCAAGGACATCCTGAAGTATCAGGAGGAGCCGTCTCCAATACCCAACGTCAGCAATGCTGTAACTACATAGCACTGTTTCTCTAGTTTATTAAACCAGTGCTATGTGATCATTATGTAAGACTATTTTAATCTTTTGTTTGTATTTCTATGTGTGTACGTGACTTCAAATTGTCACGATGTAGTTTCTTCTATGCACCGCACCGAGCGTTTTTTCTCTCATTCGCTCCTCAGTACTCTACAATATCTTGAGATCTTGGGTAGTGTTAGGGTATCGTCAGCGAGTAAAGGGAGCATTCGTTTTCTATGAAGGGCATTAGACACTAGTTACTTAGCCTATCCAGTACACGAGTCAGTGTCTAGTTAGGTGTATAGGAGGATCTCTCTTTGGTAGTGTAATGGTTGTAGTCAGCTGGTGTTTGAATTACCTAGCTGGTTGTCTTAGTTTATTAGTCAGTAATTTTCTGTTTTCTTTATTGTGTATTTCCAGCGTGTCGAATCCGCAGGAAATACTATTAAGGGGGGGTGGTGGTTGTAGCATTTATTTTCTGTAGATGCAGCATTGGGAGTGTGAAAGCACCCTAATCGATCTATCGTTTATTTAATCGGTTGTCTGTGGTGACATTTCTGTTGTCAGAATGACAGGATGTTGTAACGTTGTGAAACAACGGGTGCAAATAGGGGTTCAACGTTAGGGGTTTTAAAATGAAAACTTAGATTAATAAATGAAAGCGCCATCTACCGAGTTAGTGTCGCAACGACGGAAGCTATAGGCAGTGATACGGTCTTGACGATTGAGTAGTTTCGAGCGGTGCCACTAGAGGCGCTATTTCATTGATATATAAGGCATTGCGTCAATGCAGGAGGACCGCCAGATTAATATTTAAAATAGATCACGAACGTATCAGTGTAATTGGAAATTGTGAGAATCACATCAGTTTAAAAATAATCGTTTATATCATCGCAAATATCCTCGTAAATATTTGTCAAGGATAAGGAGCAAATAGCTATAAATAGAAGACCCCATCATTGGGTGAGTTAGATTAATTATTATGATTCTAGATTTTAAAATAGTGAAAATTAACGGCTGTTGGTCGACCCTGTTATGGGAGGGTAGATTACAGGGGTGTGAAAAAAAAGGTCTCTGTAAACTTAGGATAGAACCAACCATTGTAAGGCAACCGACTCCCAAATGGTTTAACGGTGGTCGGCTGTCTTAGCAATGGGCGGGAAAAAGGGTTCCAGCTAACCCGTCATATGGAACATTCCAGGGTCCACCCTACGGGTTCAAGAAGTCCACCCTTCAGGTTCCACGAAGGAACATTCACCCTACGGGTCCAAGAAACCGTCTACCCTACGGGTTGGTAAAATCCACCCTTCGAGTTCTACGAGCGAACATCCGCCCTGCGGGTTGGGAATACCGTGCCGGCCGAAATTGTGGAAGACACGGCTACCTGGCGGACTGCATCGACATCCTGGAGCCACAAGATAAGTCGAACCCTGCGAAGGCCTTCGGAAACCGTACTTGCTGCCCGAAGTTGCCACACCCACGACCCCCAAGTGCTCAATTCTAATAAACTACTAATTATTTACATTTTAAATTCAATCTTTTCATTTCTCTCTCTCTTCCTGAAAGCCATCAGCTTTTCAGTGGCGCCCATATCGTGGTTTCGGGTAGCGAGAAAGCGATTTCCGACGGGAGTCGGGAGGTCATAATTATAAGATATTCAACTTGTGTAAAATAGTCTTAAGAGTGCCCGTTAGCGGGGTAGTTTCCCTCCAAATTATTATAACTACCCAGGAATTTGGCTCTCCTGACCTCTGCTGCCAACTTGTTCTTTCCGGCTTATTTTGTGTGTTTCTTAGTGATTTCGGCATAATCAAGAACAAGGCAAAATTTGAATTTTTCTCAACGTTAATTGTAATTTTTCCAAATTTTAACGGTCCCCAAATTTATTTTTCACACCCTTAGATATTAATTTTATGGTGGAAAAATTTTAAGTAAATTTCAAGTAAAAGTTTTTTGTTTTGTTCCAATTTTAAATATTACTTTATTAAAGTCTGAAGTAAAACTTCACATTTGAAACGCTTACATTAATATTAGTAAGTGATTTGTATTGCCTATATTCATCGTAAAAAGTAGTCACAGGATATCACCACCACAATTTTTATTTTTGTACGGCGTCAAACCGCCTCAATTTGTGTATTATTTTGTTGTATTTCCCATATGTGAATTTACAGCGAGACCAACAGCCGATAATCACACTTCTGGGTAACAATCCCTATTGAAATTTCACGCTAGTAAAACGTTAGAACAAAGATTTTACGAATTTCACTTCACGTAAATTTATAAAAGATTCATAATTGATTCACTTTTCGAATTACGTCGAATTCTGATACACTGAAATACAACTGTAAGAAAAAAACATTCCAAACGTAGATTACGCAGCGAAAACATTCTTGCCAAAAAACAATAGTAAACTATTAACTTTGATTCGGGTTCTAAATAAACAACGGCAGATGTTGCTTTCATAACGTTTACGAGTAAGTTGATTTACTAGCTCGATATTAGAAGAAATTTTTTTTTTCCATATAAACTGTGGGTGGAAGTGAATAAAATACACTCCGGACACCAACAGTCTGATACAGAATATTTCCAGAATCGTCCAAGTACGAATCGGTTTTCAACCAATTCGAAATATTCAAGGGTTCCGTAGTGGTAAGGAACAATCTACATAAAAAAGTTAGTTACTACGATACAGATTATTTCCAGAACCATCCAAGTGCGAATCGTTTTAACACAGTTCGAAATATTTAAGGGTTCCGTAGTAGTAAATAACTATTTAAAAAAAAAAATAGTTGGTACGAGTCAATATACAATTAACTCTTACCACGTTCGTGAAAATAGTTACATTTCAATAAAAATAATAGCAGCGTAGAAAATTGCATTATTCGTGCAAAACTGAAAAACATTTAGTAAATTTCGTCAACCCATCATCACACACTTCACTTTAATTACTCACTGCGTCGGATTAGATTACATTAAACACACAGACAGACAGGCAGACAATTAATTTCTAGAAGGGTCCAATCTATTAATTGAGTGAAGGAACCCTAAAAGGTAATATTTCCAAACTTAAGATTTCCTAAAGCAAATACTAAGTTTTATAAAGGTTCAATTTAAAATTTAGTTCAACGAACCCTAAAAAGTAGCATTTATTTTTTCGTTATTCTGCGGGTGTATCGAAAAATATTCACATTCCTGAACATTCAAGAACGTAAACAGATAACGGTAAAGGCCGTAACACACTGCGCTAAGATGCGTATGCTAATAGTTTATATAGTACATCAGTACAGTTACACAATAGTGTTTTTGATAATTATTTTTTTGGAAAATATAAGGGTGTTAGCACACAGTTCTGGCAAGTTCTTATTGATTTCTTTGTTTTGCTTGTGAATGTCCAAGTTTGGCAACCATAAAGCAGACAAGGGTTAATGCAAGATTCTATTACTGTTTTTTTCAGGTTTGTGTCATAGTTACCTTTTAAAATTTCTTTTTGAGTCCAGAATTTCCTCCAAGCTAAATTCATTCTTCTGTTTATTTCGTCTTCGTTGTTTGTTTTCTTAAAAGATACCATTTTCCCTAAGTATACGTATTCATCTACGAATTCCAGCTTTTGATTATCTATATATATGTCTCTTTTAATTCCGTTTGTCATTATTTTGGTTTTATCGTAATTCATCTCCAGTCCCACCTTCTGACTTGTTTGGTTTAACTGGTTGAGCATCTTCTCCAATTCATTTGCGTGTTCATTAAAAATAACAATATCGTCTGCGAATCTGAGATGACTTAAATATTTCTTGTTGATGTATATGCCACTGCTTTCCCAACGTATGTCTTTAAATATTTCTTCCAGAACAGCAATAAATAGCTTTGGCGATAAAGGATCTCCCTGTCTGACCCCTCTTTCAATTTTTATATCTCCGCCTCTTTTCTCAAGTTTTACATTACTGACGCTGTTTCTGTATATATTTTGTATTATTTTTATATATTTTGGGTCAATCTTTAGTTTTTCTAGTGCTATCCAGATGGCGTTGTGACTTATACTATCAAATGCTTTGCTATAGTCTATGAAAGCAAGATATACAGTCCGGTTGAACTCCTTATATTTCTCTAAGATTTGCTCGAGGGACTGTATGTGGTCTATTGTTGAAAATCCGGAGCGAAATCCGGCTTGTTCTACTGGTTGCTCATTATCTATTGCTTGAGTTATTCGCTTTAGTATGATCGTCGAGAAGAGTTTGTATGTGCTTGCCATCAGATTAATTGGTCTATAATTTTTTATGTCCAAGGGGTTTCCCTTCTTGTAGAGGAGTATGATGTCCGAACTTGTCCACTGAGTTGGTATATTCTCCGTGTTTAATATCATGTTAAACAATTTCGTTAGATAATTTATTAGGATTGGTTCTTAATATGCAACATGACATTATGCGGTAGTAACTTTAATAGAAGTAATAATTCACTCACATTTATTAATAAAAGTACATTTAATTCTAAGAGAAATAGTATCTATAAAGAAAGGTTAGCAGAGTATAATTGGAATCATATGGGGATTAATACATTTATAAAACAACTTGTAGTTACATTTAAACAGATCTTTAAAAAACACAAGAAACAGCTTCGTCTAAATTCCATGTCAGGTCTACAACAGGTCTCAAAGGAAATTAAAATATCCAGTAAGATAAAACGACTCTTAGTTGCTAGTAAAAGTAACAAAGATAGTCTGAGCATAGTAAGTTATAGGCATAAGTATATGACTATTATATAAAAGTGCTAAAATTTGCGAAAAAAATGGCAGTACAGAGGGATATAACCAAATTAGAAATGATTCAAAACATATTTAGAAAATAGTCTATCAACATAGAAATAAAGGACTTTAGTCAAAGCAAAACATAATGTTGAAATTAAACAATAGAGTGATTGCCAACCCATCTGAAGTAGTCAATATTCTGGCACAAGAATTCTGTAAGAATTTTGGCCAAGATCAAGGCTACTCACGAGTGGCTTTAGATATTTTAAAGAGAAGTACAGACAAAGTTGAAAAAAATATCATATGGGACCCTATCACCCCCAATGAGATGCAGAGAACTGTAAATACAATGAAGAGCAAATCATCGTGTGGACATGATGACATGCCGATCCTAGTGAAGACAAAGACAACATCGACATACTGGCTGCGCCCCTCAGCGTTCTATATAATAATTGCGTGGAACAGCAAATTTACCGACCAGTTTAAAATTGCCAAGATCATCCCTGTACATACAAAAAGGCCCCCTATCTCCCTTCTACCAACACTGTTCAAAATTTTCGAAAAGCTGGTATGGGGTATTAATACCCCATACCAGCTTTTCGAAAATTCCTGTTCCTGTTTAAACAGGAGGCAGTATGAATATCAAAAGAGCGTAAGTACACAAGACGCTATAGGGTCGTTGATGGAAGATAAAGTGTATCAAATGAATCAAAAGAGGAAAGTCGCTGGACTTTTTCTAGACTTAAGCGCCGCATTTGACACCATAAATCATGAGTTGTTGTTAATAAAACTTGATCACTATGGAATCAGAGGAAAAGTAGGGGATCTTCTAAAATCATACTTACAAAATAGGAAAATGTATGTTGAAGTCCAAGCCATTACAAACAGAGGGACCTCCACTTATACCAAGGGAAAGTGTGAAGAGTCTCAGAGGTCCAAAATGATACAAGTAAGAACTGGTGTCCCACAAGACTCAATTCTGGGTCAAATTCTCTTTATAATTTTTGTGAATGACTCGATAAATTATGTTACACAAATGTCGCCGACGAATGTACAGCTGGTAAATGTTTGCTGATGATACCAATGCAGTCATATCCGCGGACGATGTAGACACTCTCAGTTTAAAGGTTAATGCGGTTTTGAAAGTATTTTAACTTGTTTTTTTGTAAACAGTCTTAAGCTTAATCCTAATAAAACCAAGGCTATATTATTTAAAACAACGACAAAAAATTGTAAACTTCTGGATTGTGTTCTGCAGGGCCGGCAAAATGAAAATGAAAATTTTGTAAGGTTCCTAGGGGTGCAAGATAATGATTTTTTGAACTGGAAACAGGAACTGAATTATTTGAAAGGGACTATAAGTTCAGAGTGTTATGTTCTGCGCAGTCTTCGAAATGAAGTCAACGTAGAACACCTAAAAATGGTGTATTATACACTAGTCGAGTCCAGATTGAGATACAGTATTCTCTTTTGGGGGGAAAGTTATAATTACAACATCCAGCGTGCTTTCATTTTACAGAAGAAAGCCATTAGAATCATGGCACGCATAAGACAGGACGAGTCATGTAAGACTCACTTTAAAAGTTTAGGCATTCTAACAGTTCCTAGCCTGTAGATTTTAGTATTAATTATTTAGCTATTTCGCAAAGCATATACATGAATATGAATCGGACGATGAGAGAAAAAAAAGAGAGAGCACACGTAGAAAAGATTTCCAGGGTAAATTTGTGCCTCGCCGTAACGTGGTCAAGCACAGCGCAGTTCATAACTCTATTAAAATATTCAATCGACTACCTGTACAATTAAAAAATATAATTTACAAAAGAGAGTTCCAAGCTGCTTTGAAGGCATTTCTATTGAAAGGGTGCTACTATTCTGTCCTAGAATTGTGAGATCAATGTTATTTATTTAATTGACTTTTTAAAAGCTATTTTTTACATTCCTATTCAATTTGACATGTTTTACTACGGATTTAAACTGACATAAATATTGTTTTTTTATTTTCTGACATTATGAAAAATTATTAAGGTGTTGTTGACATTGTTAATTTTGATTAAGTTTTTGACAGTGTAATTTAATTTATTGTAATCTTTATTCTGTCCTAGAACTGTGAGATTAATGTTTATATACCTATTTAATTGACTTTTTAAAAGTTATTTTGACATTCCTATTCAATTTGACATGTTTTACTACGGATTTATCCTGACATAAATTTTATTTTGTATTCTCTGACATTATGACAAATTATTATGGTGTTGTTGACATTGTTAATTTTAATTGAGTTTTTGACATTGTTAATTTTTATTTAGTTTATGACATTGTTACTTAGTTTGTTGTAATCTTAACAGATAAATTAAAATTTTATAATAATATGTATTACATACAGAGATATTGACATTATTTATTGTAATTGGGTAGTTGACATTGTTATTGGATTTAAATTAAAATATTGTGATTTGTGATTATATAGCTAGCTTATTCATACTGTATTGAAATTTTCAAACACAATTGTATAATTGTTTATATACGCTCTTTTGAGCAATGTCAAGGAACAGATTCCGTCTCTCTATCCCTTTCTTTTTCAAGTATATTATTATCCCTCTAATCTCTTCTTCAATAACAGTTTAATTTCTTCTCAAGTGGGAGCGCAGCAGGGGGATCCGCTTGGGCCCCTCGTTTTCAGTTTGGCGATCCATAAAGTAATCACGGAGCTGAAATCTAAACTAAATTTATGGTATTTGGACGATGGGACTCTGGGGGGTTCACCGGAAGACGTCTACCAGGATCTGAACGTTTTGATTCCACGTTTTAGAGAACTGGGTCTGGAAGTGAATCCCTCTAAATGCCTTACTTCCCTATTGCCTGGCCTTACGGAAATCTCGCCTCACTCTTTCACCCTTTTAGGGTCTCCTATCTTTCCTGACGGAGTGCCAGATGCTCTTTCCTCCCATAATAAACTTCTTCTTGCCGCTCGAAAGCGTCTCAAAGCTCTTTCTTCTCATGTAGCGATAGTGTTACTGCGCACATGCTTCGCCCTCCCGAAGATGACATATCTTTTGCGGACTGCACCTACCTGGCTCTATCCAGTGGAGGTCGCGTCATTTGACGATAATTTGAAACATACAGTTGAGTCTATTTTAAATATATCTCTGAATGAGTTTCAGTGGACTCAGGCGACTCTTCCTATCCGGCACAGGGGCATAGGGGTGCGGTGTGCGCGGGATGTGGGTGTGCCGGCTTTCTTGGCGTCGGCGCATGGGGTAGCGGACCTCGTCACTTTAATCCTGCACTCTAATGGTGACGCTGCGACCGTGCCCTTTGTAGCCGATGCTAGGACAGCTTCGTTTGCCCTCAGTTCAGCGGCATCGAGCCCTGCTGACCCTCACGCTCAACGTGCTTGGGATGATGGCATCAGCCGGAGCGTTAGGGAGCAGTTGGTGAAGGGCGCCTCGGGGGCCGATCCTGCCAGGCTGTTGGTCGTTTCGCAGCCGGAATCGGGGGCATGGTTGCACGCGCTGCCTTCTCCTCATTTAGGCACCCTGTTGGACGACAATTCTTTGCGGGTGGCGGTAGCTCTCCGCCTGGGCTGCAAGGTGTGCGAATCGCATATATGCACTTGCGGTTCCATGGTGGGGGACCACGCACTGAGTTGCCGTAGGAGTGCAGGTAGGTTTTCGCGTCACCATGCTCTCAATGACATTATACGGAGAGCCTTCATATCAGTAGATGTGCCGTGCCTGTTGGAGCCGCCCAGTTTAAGTAGATCCGACGGCAAGAGGCCGGACGGTATGACTATGGTACCGTGGAAAAATGGTAAGTGCCTTTTGTGGGATGCCACGTGTGTCAGCACAGATGCTCCAAGTTACCTTAGTCGTACCGTCTTGTCTCCAGCCGCCGCTGCTGAAGATGCGGCGAGTAAAAAACGTTTTAAATATGCGGCTTTAACAGAGCAATATTTATTTTCAACCTTTGCTGTAGAGACGATGGGCAGTTGGAGTGCGGACGCTAAGAATTTAGTTGAGGAATTGGGCCGTCGGTTGAGAGTCAAGACAGGAGACTCTCGCTCCGGTTCGTATCTGGTGCAAAGGTTGGCCATCGCTATACAGCGTGGCGATGCTGCCAGTGTAATGGGCACTTTTGCACCGGATACGGTGAGGAGCGAGTTATATAATTAGCTTTAAGTGTAATTGACATGTAAAATGATATTGTGACATATATATAGATATAATAATAAATAATGTATGTAAAGTTTATGAAATAAATGAATTGAATTAAATTTTCATATATTTAATACTAAGCCATTATATTTGAAAATAGGTATCCACGAATCAACGCGATTAATAAGTGGACGGTGTATTGACAATTTCCCTTGTAATGTAAGGCTGAGGTTTTGGAATGGGATATTTTTAAATGCACATCTGTCTAATTTCTCTGCACACTAGGTAACTCCACTAATTAACTGAATTCAAACGAGTAAATTAAATGCTGTGCAAAAAAATTAATTAATTTGCTAAACATACTTAAAAAACTTACATGTTACTCGGAACGAGATGACCTTCTAATCGAATTCACACCAAAAATGTGGTTCGTACATCGAATATTATATATAATACGAATTGTTTATCAAAAATATTAACTTGCACTCTAATTTATACAATCATATATTATAATGGAATAGGTTAAGTTAGGTTAGACTTTTAATTGTTTTGATCAATAAAATTTAATTTTGTAGAGGTGACTGATTAAATTGGGGTTTTACTTAGAATAAACGATGTACCTAAAAGTAAATTAGGCGATGGTTTTCCTTAAAACGTTTTAATATTTTTGTTGAACTAAGGAACTATTAGATATACAATTTTATTTATTTATTTTATTTTATTTGAACAGAAACAAACAGTCACTTATAAGTATATTGACACAAAAACCTTTACTGATTAATAGACCTACAGTTTCCTAAATTAATTACATCAAGAATAGGTACAATATTCAAACTGATAATTACTTACAAACTGCTATTCCGAACAATTCACCATACAAGTTCCAACTAGTGCCATAAATCCAGCTTTATACAATAATAACCTATAGTTTTTTTATTTTAGTTAAGGATTATTAATACAATTATTATTCAGAAAGATACTCCAAAGCTAATCTTTTGAAGCGATCAATGGATCCACTAAATAAATCTACATTGACTAATCTATCATTATACAACCTGCAAGCACGTCTAATAAAAGCATTTTTTGCGTAATTTGTTCGACTACGGGGTATGACAAAGAGAGGCTTACTCCGGCAACTCCGCTCACTACGTTTAGGCACTCTAAAGGACAATGAGTGTAATAAATGAGGGGCATCGATAATGTTATTTATAAGTTTAAAAATTATAGATACATCTAAGCAGTCTCGACGACAACTTAAAGAGTACATATTATACCTTTTTAGTGACGTCACATAATTTAGATATTCTTGACCGGTACGATAATCGAGAGCCCTCACAAACTTTTTTTGAACTCTTTCTATTTTATTAACATGGATATTAAAATGTGGACTCCAAACAGAACTAGCAAACTCAAGACAACTGCGAACATAACTATTAAACAGTACTTTATACGTTAACACATTCTTAAAGGGTTTTGCTACACGAAGAATGAAACCTAATTGTTTAAAAGCTTTACCTATAATACTATCTACATGAGGTACAAAAGTCATTTTGGAATCTATGATTACACCAAGGTCTCGAATTTGACTAACACGGACCAAATCCTTTTGATCTAGGGTGTATTTAAAAAAAATTGGGTCTCTTTTTCTGCTAAAACTTATAACGGAACATTTGTCAGTGTTTAAAAATAGGTTATTTAGGTTGCAAAATGTCTCGAAATTACTCAAATCTCTCTGTAATGCACCACAGTCATCCATGTCTCGAATAATTTTAAAAATTTTGGTATCATCGGCATATAATAAAAAATTTGAACAGTTTATGTTATCTGTGACGTCATTAAGATACAATATAAATAAGAGCGGTCCTAAATGAGAGCCCTGCGGAACACCTGAAGTAATGGGTTTGTATTGAGAGACATATCCACCCACTGCGACTGCCTGCGACCGGTTTTCAATATATGACTATATCCAACGAAAAAGATCACCGTGTATACCTAGCTGCCAGAGTTTCATAAGTAGGCGTTCGTGACAAATTTTGTCAAATGCTTTGGCAAAATCAGTGTACACGGCGTCCACTTGGTAATTATTGTCTAACGCTTCAAGAATAATCTCCGTATATGATAGAAGATTAGTCTCTACACTTCGACCTTTTAGAAAACCATGCTGATCCATATTAATATGACGACGCAAAGAGGCAGATAACTGATCGGTAACAATTTTCTCTAATATCTTGCCAAAATGGCATAATTTTGAAATGGGCCGATATTTCTCAACATGAACGCTAATATCTCCCTTAGGTATCGGAGTAATCAGTGCACGCTTCCAAATGGAGGGAACACGACCTTCTTTAAGAGACTTCTCAAATAGCAAAGTGATAGGAACGGATAATTCATGGGAACATCTGTTTATGATAACTGGATGAATACAATCAGGACCAGCTCCTTTAGTAACATCGATTGATTTAAGGTACTTATGAACAAGTTCTTTTGTTAAAAATATAGTATCCATCTCAATAATAGTATTATTAAACTGTGGAAGATTATTGAAATCGATGGAGTTATTTCCAGGTTTTTCAAATACTGAGTGAAAGTGCTCATTAAACATGTCACATATCTGGTTGCCATTTTCAACCGATGTACCTTTGTAATACATTATTTGTGGTAAACCACTCTTAGCGCTAATTGACTTTATATAGGACCAGAAGAAATTAGGATTAGTCTTGATTTTATTTTCTGTGGAATTTATGTAATTTCTATAACAAATTGATTCCAATTTAGCAACTCTTTTTCTCAAACATCTATAACTATCGTAATCTAGGGGGTTCCCATATGTCTTCCACAGTTTATGGTATTTTCTTTTTTCATTTAGTAATCTCTTAAGTGGCCTTGTGTACCAGGGTGGCTTATTAGGAGATATACACAGAGGGCGCTTTGGAACATGCGTATCTATCAAGCGATTTAAAATTTCATAAAAAATTAATATACATTTCTCCAATGAACACCCAGAAAATAGCAAAAACCAATCGCTTTCAGACAGCCCGCGCTTAATTTCAGCAAAATTGGAGTCATAATAACAATGTTTAAGAATAGGTGCAGGTTTAAGTGAAAGCGACTGAATTAACTTTAATTCAATTTGCACGGCTTTATGATGTACAACTTCTTTCATGACAGGATAGTCGCTGGTGAGTACAGTATTTTGATAATAGTTATTCGTTAAGTAAAGCAGTTCTGCAAATACTATTAAACAGTATAATGAATTTGATTAATTTAGTGTGCATAATTAGTGTGCAAGTCAGTTTTTTGGTTAATACATACATACATACATACATTATGGTCACGCCTTTATCCCCGAAGGGGTAGGCAGAGGCATATTATATGCCCACATTTCACCTTTGTATAATTTGTCCCACGTAATAGGTGGTGAGCCGTATTGCCGTATTTAACGACTGCCATTTTACTGGCAACCGCGACCAACGGCTTAACGTGCCTTCCGAAGCACGGAAACGCTCAAATAAATGTTACAAAGTGATCACAAATTTTTTTGTTTAACTTTGAAATATTTAGTTCAGAAAAAGGAAATATATAGATATCGATTTAAATATATGCCTTTTGGAATTTGCTTTATCAGATTATACAGCGCAATTATTAAAATGTCCCGTTAAGGCCAGTTGCCGCTTGAAGATTTGGCATTATTTGTAAAGAATATGAGAAGATTTCAAGAGTGTTTTAACTCCATTAGCTTTTTAGACGCACTACATAGCAAAGATCCTAATGCGGTGTTTAATAATTTTAATAATCTGTTTCGATGTTATTATGAATTATATATTATGATTTCCCATAAAAAAGATACGAGTATATTCCACTGTCCGACCAAAATCGATCACAAAAGGAATTCGGATTTGTTGCAAAAGAAAAAGAAATCTTGTGTGGGAATTTAGGAGAAAATCGAATATGGACAGTAAAGGCCGTTTTAAAGCGTTATCATCTAAATTAAATAAAGTTATTAAATTAATGCAGAGGTCGCTTAATAATTACCATATTAAAACATCTAGAATTATTTCTAGAAGTTTTAATGGGAAAGGCAACATGGAGCGTGATAAACTCTAATAAAATTAATATCCAAAATTAATATCCCTCCGGATGACATCAAGTCAATGCACATTGACGGTAAACGCATTTGTGATGCTAAGCAAATAGCTGAGGCATTTAATGATTTTTTTCAGATTCATTGCTGCACATTCAATGATGGCGTAAACCTCTGCCTGGAATATCGAGGAGTACCTTCCAAGATTGACACTCAGTCTTCTTTTTGGTTCCTCTCCATAAACTCCGCATCCTACCTTAGAACCGGATTTTGATCCATCTGTGTACCATCTGAGACTGCTATAGTTTCTGTGTATGAATTTTTGGGTGCATTGTGTCCACTAGCATGCCCAAAACTGGGATATCATTAACAGCGTCCTGTAAAGATCTCACGTTTTGTGAGAGCCATGCCACCTTCTCCGAGTTGCAGACCCTGTGCATGCTGGCATTTGCCTCTCTCTCCAAATAGATATGTAAAGGAGGAAGGTTTAGCAGTGCCTCTAGTGCCCTGATCGGCGATGTTGACATGGCCCCTGTTGTGATAATACAAGCAGCCCTTTGTAGGCTGCTGAGCTTTGTGATTATTGTTTTCTGCTCCAGCTTTCTCCACCATACCACTGAGGCGTAGGACACAATCAGCCTCACAATGGCCTTATAGAGTCAGAGGATTATATGGGGTTTTAGTCCCCATCTCCCTCCTGCAAGCCTGTTGCAGATCATTAGGGCGTAGTAGCTTCTGTACGATACCTTCCACATGCGTGTTCCAAGTTAGTTTGTGGTCGAGCGTGACCCCTAGGTATTTGACTTCACATGAGAACGGAATAATTTTTCCGTTTAGTGCCAAGGGCTTTAAATTTTCTAGCCTTATCTTCCTTGTAAATGGAATTATGGTGGTTTTATCAGCATTGATACTGAGTTCATTGTCCTTACACCACTGGTTAATTGTGTTGAGGGCCCTCTGCACTTGATATGACAACATATCTTGGCAGGTTCCCCGCACCGTTACCACAAGGTCATCAGCGTATCCTTGGGCATCGATGCGTAGTCCTGTTAGTTTATACAGAAGGCCGTCCACCGCCAGAGTCCACAGCAGAGGAGACAAAACACCTCCCTGCGGGCATCCTCTGACAGTTGCCAATTCCGGTGTGTAATTGTGTAATTCAAGATGAACTATTCTTTTAGAGAGCATTTCATTTACCCATCTAACCGTTGTAGAGTCTACTTCTTTTTCACGCAGTCCTCTAATCAAGGTACCAGTGGGCGTATTTTCAAACACACCCTGTATGTCAAGAAATGCTGCAACAGCAATTTCTTTATCATCCAGAGCCTTTTCCAGTCTATCTACTAGACATAGCAGGGCTGTTTCCGTAGATCTGCCTCTGCGATAGGCATGCTGGCTATAGTGAATGGGCTTGTCCTTAAGATAGCCCTGCCTAATGTGATTGTCTAATACCTTCTCCATAGTTTTCAATAGAAACGAGGATAGGCTAATGGGTCTGTAGGATTTCACCTCAGTGTTGTCCTTCTTCCCAGCCTTAGGTATAAATTGAACTTTTACGTAGTTCCATGGTTCTGGCAGATATCCCCAGGCAAAGCTAGCTCTGAAGATGCTGACCAGATGAGGAATTAGGATATTTGCACCACGCTGCAGTAAGAGCGGTGTTATCCCATCTAA
Source organism: Miltochrista miniata (assembly GCA_933228765.1). Lineage (NCBI taxonomy): Eukaryota > Metazoa > Arthropoda > Insecta > Lepidoptera > Erebidae > Miltochrista > Miltochrista miniata. Next base: position 3,145,357 of record OW121777.1, read on the forward strand.
TCCACCTGTTTTATTAGGTTTAAATGAGTTGATGGCCCATCTCACCCTACCAGGTTTGATCACAGTAGCTGCCCTTCTCCAGTCCTCATTACGGGGTCTGGAGAGATTGGGCGCGTCTGAGGGCAGTTGCACCTCGTGAGCTCCTGGAAAGTGAGTAAGGGCCAGCGGCATTAACTTGTGGAGTCTTGCACTTTGAGGCGTGTTGTTAATTTCCCCACAGAACTTTCTCCATGATGCCCTTTTAGCCTTCCTAATTTCCTTGCTGTAGTCATTTAGAGCTTGTCTGTATGAGTCCCATTCTCCAGTCCTCTTAGCCCTATTGAAAAGCTTCCGTGTTTTGGTTCGGAGTTTCATCAGCTCAGGTTCCACCACGGCACTTGTCGTTTTGAAGTTTTTGTTTTTAGTGGACAATTACTTTCAAAGGCCCTTGTTATGCATCTGGAGAAAATGTTCGCAGCTACTTCAATACATTCTTTCGATCTGATACTTTTTGGCATTGATTCTAGTTCTCGATCTAGAGAGCTACAATAGCCCTCCCAGTCAGTACACCTAGGATCCCTACAAGTTTGTGTTACATTGCGTAATTCTGTTGTCAGTCCGAAGATTATGTGCCTATGATCTGACAAAGAGGTTTTCCTACTAACTTCCCAGTTTACAAAATTAGTCTAGCTAGGTTTTTAGTAGCTAATGTTAAATCTAATACTTCCTGTCTTGTCCTGGTCACAAAGGTTGGCTCACATCCTTTGTTTCAATCAATCCTTTGTTTCATGGCAATCCTTTGTTTGTGCAATGTTCAAGTTGAAACAAACTGAGAGCTGCAGACCTTATTTTGTTTGTTTTGAGTTGCTCACTCTCCCATGTATTTACATCTTCGAGGTGGTGGTGTTGGCCAAAAAAACATATTACCATGTTCAAACACTTGAATAGTAGTAGACATAGATTAAAGATTAGGCTGCCACTAAATAAAACGGCGTTCCTAATCAAAAGCATATTTTGTACCTATGTTGCCACTTATTTATACTCATTTACCAACGTCAATTTAAACTATCTCTAATATTGTTAAGTTTAAATCATCCGTTAGAAAGCTTCTACTGTTAAAAGCATACTTAATTGTAAATGATTATTTGACAGACAATTTATCCGATAATGTAATCATTAATTGATTTGGTTAAAGACTAATGTGTAATGTTTGTTAAGAATATATAATTTTGACATTCATTAATTAATAATTAATATTGACAATTGTTAAATCTAATTAATTTCTAAGGATTTGCTTATGTAATTTCATCTGCATGCAATTAATTAATGTTTTTACCCACTTAATAATATTATTATACTAGCTGTGGCCCCTGGCTTCAAAATTAAAAACAACAAAATTATGTTATCGAAATAAAAAATAAAAAATCCCATGTGATGCTAACTATCCCAAGGGAACACACTATGGAGACGAAAAGTATCCTACTGCACGTATATTTTAATCAAGGAATTGATCTACCTATGCGCCAATTTTAATCGCTAACTATTAGTTTATGCTGATAACCGCGCCGCGAGCAAGAAATTTTGTTCCTATTTTTGCAACCCATGGGAACATATTCCAGGGTTAAAACGTAGCCTATGTGTTGTTCCAGACTATAATCTATCTGTGTACCGAATTTTAGCCAAAGCCGTTCAGTCGTTAGGGCGTGATTGAGTAACAAACATCCAAACATCTTCACAAACTTTCACATTTATAATATTAGTATGAGATATAGATAAGAGTTATGAACAAAAATAGGTGTGTGTGAGATTATTATTTCTGTGGTCACGACAATCAACCGCACCTGCTGTTTGATACATAATATTGTGTTATTTTTATAAGGCAACACTGACGGCTAATGTCAACCGTCATCTGTCTGTTCGAATAAAAATGCAGCTTGTTCACCATTTTACAACTCTGGCGTTATTATTTCTAATATAACAAAATTCCTTCGTGTGTTCGTATACATGAATTTGGACCTTCGAGCAATGGTCGTCAGTTGGTGAGCTGTATTTTTAAGCCTGCGGCATTGCTGCAGCATATTTTTTCAACGTTGTAACTGAGTGCGCCACGTGCCTTGTCAAGAAGAAAGGGCGTCGTCACTTGCTTCATTGCATGCGAGTAACTTTATTCTGCACTGCCCTTGGTTACGTCAGAATAAGTTCCAGTGTACAGCGAGATTATTTTGTACTTGGTGTGAAGATTGAGGGATAAGCGGCTCCTACCAGTGCGGGCATTGTTCGCACTATTTTACCAAGCCAGGAATTTCCTCACCACGCATTTATTGAATGGAATTCAATCTCAAACCACAAACGTTGTTTGTACTTATTTATCATCCCGAAGACTTTTGACGCGCAGTTATTACCAACGCAAGAAATTAGCGGTGGGCCGAGGTTCTGTCCGTCATTGACTACAGCAAGAAAAACGGTACCTATATCCGTGTGTTTTATGCGTATTGTGTACTTTTATTGTGTTCTGTGCGTTCAAGATAGGTTTCGGGACGATTTCCTTTTTTCAGCCATTGGTATCAATTGTTTACAGTAAAACATAATTTTATCGTGTCATTGACCATAAACAAGTACTAATTTTAATTTTTTCTGTCTTTCTTATCAAGGTTGTTGTAAGGTAATCAATTTTGATTTGCATTGCTTGCATATTCACCATAAAACAGGCATTGTACATCAAAAAGTTTCCTGTGACAACTTAATAGTAGAATTGACTGTTATCAATTATAATATGTATAGGTTGCTTGTACATTTAAACTTCGAATTGCATTGAATGCGATTGATTGCATTAAAACCATACTTTACAGGCATTCTACGATGAATTATTGAAACTTATAAAAAGGCAATCTATAAGAATTGGAATAATTTAAAATGTGGTTTTCTCCTTGAAATGCTTTGATACTCTTATTGTTTCTTGTGGATATGAAGCGAAAATTCACAAAAATTGGTAAGAAATTTTCATATAACTTTACCTGAAAACAGTTTGTTAAAGTTTAGTAGTCTTTGTGTAGTAGTCTTTGTGTTTGAAGTCTTGTTCCTATTTTCCAGCCACAATGGCGGAAAAAATCAAGAAGCTTATAAATTCACGAGCACAATGTAAATCATACTTGACTCGAACAGTAACACTTATGGAAACTCCTGATTTACAAATAGAAATAGAAAACCTTAAATCAAGGAGGGAAGTTTTAATCACAAATTATAGCAAATATATTCAACTTACAACAGAAATAACAACTTTAGATGAAAAAGATGCGGAGGATGTAGGTGCTTTTGAGCTAAAATACTTTGCTACTTTGGGAAAAATTAACACAATGATTTCCAAGTACACCAATGACGATAAGTCAAAAACATCAGCCCAAACAAAGCTTCCTAAAATTCAAATACCTACTTTTAATGGGTCAAAAACAAGCTCATATTACACTTTTATCGAGCTTTTTCTTTCTGTCATTGACAGAGCATCTGACTTGTCAGATATACAGAAATTATACTACCTAAGGACACATTTGGAAGGTGAGCCATTAGATATTGTTGTTAATTTGCCATTAGTATCTTCAAGCTACAAGGAAGCGTTAGCCCTATTAAAATCAAGATATGACAATAAATTTAAAGTTGTGACTGAATATACAAATGCTTTATTAGAAATTCCCTGTATTACGAAGTGCACAGCCCTTACCCTGCGATCCTTTGTTTCACAGGTTAGGCAACAAGTTTCAGCGCTCAAAAATTTAAATCAACCTATTGAGCAGTAGAGCATTATTCTTATAACAATTCTTATGAAAAAACTTGATCAGTTCACTGTTAAAGAATTCAACATGGAGAGAAATAACAATGAATTGCCAAAAATAGAGGATTTCCTTTGTTTCCTAGAAAAGAAAGCTAAAGCACTGGAATCCTGTGTTGAAAAAACTTCACCTTCAGATGTGTTCCCTCAGAAAAAGGCTGTAATGAATCCTGCCATTGTAAAGGACATGCAGACCTGCTCTCTATGTAAGTCAAATCACAAATTATTTAAATGTGCCAAGTTCAAGCTGTTAGCTATTCATGAAAAAATTAATTATATTACCCACCATAAATTATGCAATTTGTGCTTAAATTCTCACAAGGGTACGCCTTGTACATTTAAATTTAAATGTGCTATTTGTAAAGGGTCTCACAACACAATGATTCATGAAAATTTTAAGGCCATTGAGCCAAAGGTTTCTTTGAAGAGCCGGACATTGCCTGGTTCACAAACTGTATTGCTGCCGACTGCCCAAGTGAAACTCATAGATTTTAATGGGAAGCCGGTCATTGTCAAAGCCTTGCTTGACAGTGGTAGTCAAACCTCTTTTGCAACCAATGAACTTATTACACAGTTAGGTATTAAACCACATCATGATCCTACTACTGTTATTGGTATTTCTAATAGGGAAAGTATCTCTAATATTTCGGCATTGCTGAATATTTATTCTTGCATATTTCCTTATCAATTTAAAGCAAAGTGCCACATTGTGCCACTATTACAACGGATTTGCCACATTCTCCCATAGATATTTCTAAAATGAATTTGCCATCCAATATTAAACTAGCCGATGAACATTTTTGCCAACCACAAAAGATTAGCCTACTATTAGGTGCTGATATTTTCTTTCAGTTGTTGCTGAATAAACCGCAAGTAGTCCAGGTTCAGGAAGGTGTTCCGGGACCGTATATCATAGAAACATTGTTAGGCAATGTCTTAGCAGGAAATGTAACCCAACTCCCTTCTAATAAGGTAATTTCTTTGGCTTGTCAATCTTGTAATATACTGAATGAATCATCTAGCACTTTAGGGGATACAATTCAAAAATTCTGGGAGAATGAACAGGTGCCGCAAACATTTATAGAATGTTCCTCAAAGAAACAATTAACAGAAAAAATATTTAATGAAACTGTTAAGTTAAATAAAAATAAATTTGAAGTTCAATTACCGCTTAAAGTTAAATTGAATAAAATAAATTCATTACTGGGTGATTCATTTACTGCTGCATTAAAGCGATTCTTAAATCTTGAAAAGCGTTTACAAAGGGATAGTGCATTGCACAAACAATATACTGCTTTCATAAATGAATATATAAGTATGGGTCATGCTGAGTACATTGATATTGAAAGATATAATCTTGCTATTGATCCGGTTTATTTTATGGCACATCATCCAGTATTGCGCCAGGAGTCAAAAACCACACCTTGCCGTGTTGTTTTTGATGGTTCAATGAAAACTGTGGATAAAAAATTATCATTGAATGATTTTTTATTGAATGGTCCTGTCGTTCAGAATCAATATTATTCAATATTCTGTTATTGTTTCGCTTGCAAAGATATGTCTTAATGACTGACATTGCTAAAATGTTTCGTTGCTGTCTTGTTGAAAAGAGTTTTCGTCCATTACAAAATATATTGTGGAGGGAAACTCCTGAAGAGCCAATCAGATGCATTCAACTTAAAACAATTACATATGGGCTGAAGAGCTCATCGTACCTAGCAACAAAATGTTTAATAGAGCTTTCAAATAGGTATGGTGATAAATATGAGCTTGCCAGGTCAGTTTTATTAAAAAATACTTATGTTGATGACGTTTTATGCACAAGTGACAGCATTGAGCAGTTGATAACTTTAAAGAATCAATTGATTGAGCTTTTAGCAATTGGCGGCTTCTCTCTGCACAAGTGGGCATCAAACTGCCCTGAAGCTATCAAAGATATTCCATTGGAAAATCAAATTTTTAACGAGAAAGACTTTGACAAAGATAGTATTTATACAAAAACTCTTGGTTTAAAATATGATGTTAAAAATGACAGTTTTAACCTTTCTTGTTCTGAACGATATGACCAATCAAAACTTTATACAAAGCGTGAAGTTTATAGTTTCATTTCAAAATTTTTTGACCCTTTGGGAATTGCTGGCCCAATTTTTGTGACAGCAAAAATATTAATGAATAAACTATGGCAAACCAACATTGATTGGGATTCGCCATTACCTGATAATTTAACCCAGGAATGGGAGAATTTCGCAATGTCATTGACCAGCATGGCTCCTATTTCTGCTAAAAGACTCGTTGAGGTCTCAAATACTAAGTCTGTCCAGCTTATTGGATTTTGCGACGGTTCAGAAAAAGCGTATGGTTGTTGTTTGTATTTGCGAACTATTAGCAATGATGATAAAGTTTCAATGAATCTTTTGTGCTCTAAATCAAGAATAGTGGCAAAAGGAAAAATTTTGACCACACCAAGAATTGAGTTAAATAGTGCATTGCTATTAGCAACTTTAATTAATAAAGTCTATGATGTTTTGAAGGACGAATGCAAAATAAAAGTGTTTTTATTCAGTGACTCAAAAATTGTACTATCATGGCTTTCATTAGATCCCGCAAAACTTAATACCTACGTGGCTAACCGCATCAAGCAAGTTAACAAGTTATTACCGACTGTTCATTGGAATTATATACCAAGTGAGGAAAATCCTGCTGATGTTTTGTCGCGAGGAATTCAGCCCACTGAATTACAAAATCACAAACTGTGGTGGAACGGCCCTTGCTATCTTCTTGAACCTGATTGGTCTAATAAAGAAATTGCCCTTGACAATAATATAACTCTTCCGGAGCTTAAACGTGAAGTAAAACAAGTTTGTTTAACTTCTACTCAATCCTGTGATTTTATTAATCTTGATAAATATTCTAATCTGAACAAGTTAGTCAGAGTGGTAGCTTACACTAGACGTGCCTTGCACAATTTTAAAAATTACAAAAACAGAACCATTGGTTTTCTCACAACTGATGAGCTTAATAATGCTTTGTTATTAATTATTAAAAAGGAACAAATAAACCATTTCCAGAAGGAAAAAGTTTCATTAAAAACTAGTGTTCCAATTAAAAATGGTCCCCTGCGCTCTTTATGTCCATTTTTAGATGATAATGACATTTTAAGAGTGGGTGGACGTCTACAAAACTCAAACCTGTCTTTTGACAAAAAGCATCCCATTATATTGCCAAAGAATTCAAAACTTACCAGTCTCATAATTGAAAATGAACATATTAAGCTTTTGCACGCTGGTAATAAATTAGTTCTTGCTAATCTTACTCAAAAATTTTGGTTGCTAAACGGTGTCAGGGAAGTAAAAAAGGTGCTTCACAGATGTGTCAAGTGTTTTAGATTTAAAGCCAAAACTTGTGAACAACTAATGGGATCTTTACCGTCTCAGCGAGTTACTATGAGTAGACCTTTTCAAGTTGTTGGTATTGATTATGCTGGACCGTTTAATGTTAAACAGGCCAGGATTAGAAATTCTTTAATATCAAAAGGCTATGTCCTTATTTTTGTTTGCTTTGTCACTAAAGCTATTCATATAGAATTAGCATCTGACCTCACAACAAATTGTTTTTTAGCCTGCTTAAAAAGATTCATTTCAAGGAGAAATCTACCAAGCGACATTTATTGCGATAATGCAGCAACCTTTAAGGGAGCGAACCATGAACTTAACTCATTGTATTTGCTGCAGTCTTCCACAGACCACCAACAGGCAATTTTGAATAACGCAAGCAGTCTAGGAATTAAATTCCAGTTCATTCCCAGTTATTCCCCTGTTTTTGGGGGGTTGTGGGAGGCTGGGGTAAAAAGTATTAAGTATTTTTTACGCCGTATTGTTGGCAATTTAGTTCTGACCTATGAGGAGTTATTAACTACTCTTGTGCAAATTGAAGGAATTGTTAATTCCAGGCCATTAACGCCCTTATCTAATGATGTCAATGACATGACATATCTTACTCCAGCACATTTTTTGACTGGTGAAACTTTGACTTCCTATCCGGAACCAAATTTAACGGATATACCTACAAATAGGTTGACTTTCTGGCAACATTGTGCGAAATTAAAGCATCAATTTTGGAATTCATGGTCCAAGCAATATTTGAATTTGTTGCAAAACCGTCCTAAATGGCGGCAAGAGATTCCGAATGTTAAAAAAGATGCTTTGGTTCTTGTAAAGTGTGCATCTTCACCTTTGTCTTGGCCCATGGGTCGCATTGTTGAAACAATCAATGGTTCGGATGGAAAAGTCAGAGCTTTAGATCTTAAGTTGCCTAATGGCTCTATAATAAGAACTTCTTTAAGAAAAATATGTCCATTACCAATTGATAATTGTTAATATTAAATTAGTGTAAGTGTGTAAAAGAAACGATTTTAGTGCATTTACTTTATGTTAAGTAAGCAAAATGTTATGCGTACTTAATTTTATTTAAAAGGATAAATACCTATGTCTTCATTTCAAGATACAGTCCACTTAACTTAATTTGCTCTCACTAGCTAGAAGCATAGTAAAAACTTTGTTCCTATTTTTAAGACTTAATATGTAACCTGTGTAACCTTTGTAACATTGTTATTGCTGTTTTACATCACATATTAATGTGTAACCTTTGTAACATTGTTATTGCTGTTTTACATCACATATTAATGTGTAACCTTTGTAACATTGTTATTGCTGTTTTACATCACATATTAATGTGTAACCTTTGTAATATTGTTATTGCTGTTTACATACATTTTCTGCCAGGTGCGGAGTTATCTTTGTAACATTGTTATTGCTGTTTTTCATACATTTTCTGCCAGGTGCGGAGTTATGTTTGATACATAATATTGTGTTATTTTTATAAGGTAACACTGACGGCTAATGTCAACCGTCATCTGTCAAAACTTCTGTCTGTTCGAATAAAAATGCAGCTTGTTCACCATTTTACAACTCTGGCGTTATTATTTCTAATATAACAAAATTCCTTTGTGTGTTCGTATACACCTGCTACCAATTTGCAAACGACACTTGTCTTATTGTAGGAAGTAAAAGTCTGCAAACTGCTAGCAATCTTCTTTAATAGGATCTAGATGCCTTGACTAAGTGCTGTCATGATGCTCGGCTGGTGCTTAACGCCAATAAAACTAAACTGCTAGTAATCAAGTCTCCATACAGTAAACAATCAAAACAAAGAAGTTTAAAGTAAAACTACGTTAAAATAGATATTTAATAATATTATATTATTAAGCAAATAAGGCAAATAACGAATAATAATAAAGCAAATAACGCAAAGCACCGTTTTGCTAAAGTATTCCCTTAGTCACCTCTTACGATACCCTCGGTGTGATGGGGTAGCGATATATTGTGCTTTTTTCGTCGCCGCACGGGGCGAGAATCAAAACACTGAGATATACAGCGATTTACACTCAGTTAATAGCTATATGCGCAAATTAAATAAATAGCCGAAGCTGCAGCAACTTCAATGTCGACATCCACAATGAATACTAATAGTGGCCAACGTGTGGACAGCATTACAGACAGTGGTCTATATTGGTTGCTTGCGTTGGTTAGTGCACTTGTCCAGCGTGTAGACATAAGCAAGACGCAGATTTGCCCCTGCGTCGAATACTGTTCTCACCTTTGGGATAGCTCCGCGAGGTACTTACTGGACGCGCTTGACGCTATGCAGAGACGTGCTATCCGAATAATTGGTTATTCTGAGGTGACGGGAGGCCTCGTTAGCGCAATGAAGAACCATAGCGTCCTTGACTGCCTTCTACCGAATATATCACGGTGAATGTTCTGAAGAACTCTTTAACCTGATCCCACCCTCTCCTTTCCGATCCCAAACAACGCGCGCCGGGCAGAGATGACACTCATAAACAGTGAAAAGAATCTTCGCCAGAACTGAGCGTTTCAAAAGATCGTTACTCTGTCGAACTATATAAACATGGAACGACCTGCCCGCACATGTGTATCCCTCATCTTACTGTAGTGATCACTATCACACAAAGGAATTAGAAATAGGTAACTATTGCAATGCACTGGCTCACTTGCACACACAGTCTCGAGCGCGGGCGCACTTCCTTGTCACACCGTGTCTACCGTCAGACTAACGAATGACAGCCGCCCCCTCTACTCGTGTACATGAGACAATGTATTATATCTACTGTGTAGATACAAACACTACACTTACAATCCCGGGTTCTTCAAGAGGAGCGTGAAGAGGCACATCACAGAACCGCCAACTTAAGGACCAATGTCGAAAGTCTTACAGACTGTGAGACTGGCCCCCAATCGCTAGATGCGCCACGGCTTACCATCAGGCTGGTGGCGACGTCAATTTGGTAAGCTAAATATTTAAAAAAAGCATTGTCATTGCCCCTATTTGCCAACGCTCACGTTGGCCTACGCTCGGCAACATATATAGCCGACTTAAAGGTTAGCGCCTTGGTATAGACCGTGTGTCGGAACAATAATAGAATGCATTTGTTTATATTAGTAGCTAAAACACAGAGCGCTTTCATAATGAGTAAAGTAAACAATCGTAAATATCATATTTTATGACCCTACAAGACCCGCATATCCCGAAGATTTTTCGTACACCCCTTGCGGAGTCATTCCAACCGTTACCATAATTTAGTAAGATATTCAAAATGGTTGAATTTATTGATCAGCATTTAAAGTTCACCATTCTAATACTTATCTTTTCACGATCACGCCTTTTATCCCCGAAGGCCTAGGCAGAGGCTTATTATATGTCCACATTTCGCCTTTTTAGGTTTTTTCCCACGTAATATATCTAATCAATAATTATAACCTATAATAATATAATTATAATAATAATCTAGGATGCAATATAAAATAATTAAGCTAGTAGCGGCCCCGACCGTGTCGTTGCCATAAGTCAACGTCAAGGGCACGGGTTTTTTATAAAGTACAAGAGAGTATCTCTCGCCTTATCGTCCCTTCGCCGGAATGCCATTTTTAGGTTGTAATCCCTCACTTGCTCTGTAGTCGCAACTTCAGCGCGAGTTATCAGGCGCGCAGTCGCGTCATCACTGCTGTCGTCTGTGTAGTAGACACAGGTGTTTGTGTGCCTTGAAATTGCGACCACAGCATGCGGGACACTTTGGAGGATTTGGGATTTGCGTGATGTTATACGCACTATAACCACCTTTTCGTACGTCAATCCCTGCGATTCGTGAACCGTTAGTGTGCGAGATCCCTCGTTGTTACCGTATCCCTGACTGATTAAGAGAGCTTTCTCAGCCTGGGTGTGGACGAGGTATAATGTGTCATCCTGTTTCGGGATCTCCGCACCTGTGAAAGGTCTCAACGACAGTGATTTAGTACGGTTTTTGAATGAGTATATGCCACTATAGATTGCACTGAGGGCATACGCTACATCCTGGGGGTTTCTGTACGTACATAACAGCTCTTTTGTTATGTTAGTAATAAGGTTTGGTCTATTATAGAACAGTGGGAAAAGGTTGTCTCTATCTATGTACGGAAGCTGATTGATATCACCGATCAATAGGGCTTCGCTGGCTTTGGCAAGCTGTATTGCCATTACTATGGATCCAAAGTGGTTCATAAGAGCCTCGTCCACCATGAGGCGTATACACGATTCGCCTTTACTCATTCCATTGACCAGAAAGGATGCCATAGTCCGCACTCTTGTTTTGACACGATCGCCTATTCGGGGCTCCAGCTTGTCCCTAAGATCCCTGGCAGCTTCCGTAGTAGTTGTTAATATGATGTCACTTTCAATTTTTATTTCAGACATCACCCAGGTCGTCTTCCCGCACCCGTGAACTCCATTTACCCATGATATAGTGGGCGTCGTCCAGTGCTCCGGGTATCCGCTGTCGCCCAGGTCTCCCGATATGGTTTGTGCCATATTCAGAATCCTGTCTTCGAGCATCACCTTGGTACACTTGGCGACTACCACCATTGAATCGCCAGGTGGTGTTTTGAATACCAGCTTACCCTCCCTTGACTCTTCTTCATTCAAGGGCACAAAACCACACCCGTGGCTGTAGGCCGCCATGTACGATCCCGACATGTTTCCGTATACTACTAAGGATCTGTCATTATCGTACACCGCCGCCCCCGCCTCATCCAACAGTTCTCGCAGCAGTCTTTGGTTATCACGGCGATAGGTTTGCATGATCTTACTGCAGACATCCGTGTTTACCTTTCGTGTGGCTTTCGTGACTGCTACGAATTCCATGAATGCATTCACTATGTGGTCTCGCGGTTCTCGAGCGCTTCTGAGTGTTGGAGGGGTTACCTGTCCCATGTCGGCTTTAGTGCGTTGAGGTCTGGGCAGCTCCAGTTGGTTGCAGGGAGGCCCTCTAAAGAAGTCACGCACCGCATTTTCCATGACAAGTGAACTGCGCGTGGTCGCACAGGGTATGGTCCGGAAGACTGTGGTCAGTATCGTTGCTGCTGTTGATTGTGTCCTTGCATTGGTTTTATCAACTTGTGCTCAATTTGACTTAACGACTGCTATTTTACTCGCAACCGGAACTAACAGCTTAATGCGCCATCCGAAGCACGAAAACGCTCGTAAATAAATGTAACAAAGAGGTTACGTGATGGTCACCCATTCATAACCCGCCACAGTAAATGTTGCTTACTACAGTGATCGTTTACAGAACACTGAGTCTGCGGAGCCACGAGCGCTTCTACGTATCTTTATCTACTTATTTTAGATAATTTGGAAATGTAGGATCTGTAGACTCTAGCATAGCATCCATGAGGATTTCGATACGCAAACAAAATAAGAAAGGTCTCAAAAATTCAAACTTTTCATGTATTATATAATATGATCTTAAAATCTTTCATGGATTATGATCTAAAATTTTATAAAGTTATTTATATAACAAATTACCATACAATCAACAGAATATTTTATGCAACTTAAAACGAAATACAAAACACACCATATCAAGTAGATATACAAAGGTAACACAATGTAGTTGACAACTTGTAAGATACGTTGCTTCTTTCGTGCGTAAATAGTTTTATTAATGCCATCTTTGATTAAATATTTTCGAGTACCTAGTCCCCACACCAGGAGATAATCTACGAAGTCTATCTTGGATAAATCGAAATTATATATTGCTTTATCAGCTTCACACATTCTGTTTCGCATAGCAACTAGGTTCTTGTTACAAAATTGCCACTCATTTGATAAAAAATACTCGAGAGCAGCCATCAGCTTATATATTCTTGTGTAGATTCCGACAAATCTAAAAACAAAAGAGAATAATTTATAATTTGTCTAATTTGTGGACATTCTTTCACAACATCGTCTAGCCCAAATACGCTTGTGCTATGGGATCTAGACGACTGATAAACATACTTACATTGTTCTAAATAGGTACATACATATTATAGATAAATTACATCCAGACACAGAAGAAATCAATGTGCTCATCACACAAAGAGATTTGTCCTGGGTGGGAATCTAACCCACGACCTCTGAATCTGTAGTTAGGCATGGTCTCGTGGTCCAGTGGTTAGTGATCACTGGACCACGAGACCAGTCCAAATGTTTATATCAATATGTCAACACCCATTCGGTTATTATGCTGCTAAAAAGTCGTCCAAGGCCAGTTAGCACCTCGCGCAATAATCTGAAGGTGAGAGTTGTATTTGACATAGAGACGTTATTATGCGTCTTGTACAGCACCACTCACCACACTGATATGATGCGATGAACCGACTCGTCTTCTTTAAGACTAATAGTTTTTGCGATGCAGCACAACGAATTCTTTGTTACTGAGCTCACGTCAAACGTCTTCTTTTAACGTGAGGATAATCCTACAGGGATGCTATGCCAAACTCCCAGGCTTAAAACCACACGTATTCTACTTGGCAGCCAACGGTGTGGGAGGCCCGAATAAGACCTCGGAAGGATAGCCCAGGACACGGATACCCCAGGACACGTCAAACGTCTATGCCAAGGATATCTAGATTGTTAGTCAGTGGAATCTCCTTTTGAAGACGCGTAGGAAAAGGGAATTATTAGCTGTAAACGTACAAGTCTGTTTTTTCTGGAAATTGGATCGACCTTTGAGAATTGATACACTGACCAAACTTCATTGGTATAAGTGGCTCAGTCAAGGTCGAGATCCGCCACAAGATACCAACTGTTTTCCTCCGCGTCGGAACATTACCGGCGGTTACGAAGCATATTAAGACGAATTATGATTTTTCTTCTTCAATTCATCATGTCATTGACACTTAAGACTTCAAAGTTTTCAACCAGCATAATAGCATCTGGCTGGTGGAAACGTTATTGCTGGCATTCACTGCATTTGCAATACAAACTGATAGGAGGAATGAAGTTGATATGAGGATGAATTAAGGAATACCTAACTAATACGAGTGAAAGTAATGGAGCCGGAATACAACCCTTAGGCAGTACAACAGATAAAGATAGTAATGGTAGGTACTTACGACTTAATTTTCTTTGGTCGTTTTCCTATGATGCCACAGACCATATCCATTACATACGCAGGTATATAATGGAATAGCCATGACAATATCCAAAATTGAAACGCGTTGCTGCATTCTATTACACTGCAGAAGTATATTGCCTTATCAGTAGTCAAATCTCTGTATTTCCGTAATGATCTATACACATCTAAAAAAACAGTTATAATAGCGTCATCATCAATCACTTCGACAGCCAGGGCTTCAGCTAGTTTTAAATGTTTTATTCAAGAAACTAATAATAAATAAATAAATAAAATAAATAAATTATTATTTGTGGATAATCCCACACATCATCTAGCCCAAATTAAGCTAATATAAGCTAAATAAAAAGTTGAGAAACTGATAATACTAAAACTTTTTTAATATAAACTATACCTATAATAAAATGTATAAATAAATTGAGAACAGCATGTCACTTACTCATATGCATGTAGTTATCTTTGTCAGTAACCGTATAAATGGGTGTTTTTGTATCACCATCTTTCCTCCTCTCATTTGCATCCCACCCAGCACCAATAATAGCATTGTTAACGTAATCCACAGGTGTTTTTGCTAATCCGATATATTTTTTAAAATAAAGTACATGAAAAGCCCCCATAGTTATTCCAAGAAAAATCTGAAATTATTGTATTTTAATTAAAGGCCTACTATTTATTTATTTAAACCTGGAAATATGTTTCCATGGGATCCGAGAATTGGAACCTTTCGCCGAAAGAGGCTGCGAGCATCGTCTAGTACTAACATATTATAATGCAAGCTAACGACTGACCTGAAGGTTTGTTACCATTGCATTTTTTATTTATTTTTTATTTATTTATTTATGTACTTACACACAAGAAATATAAAAAGTATGACAAAAAGAAAGATAGGTACAATGGTACTGCTTATTTCTATAAGAAATATCTCCCAGCAGACCAGCGAAAGGAGAACATGAAGAAGAAAAAGAAATGAAAAAGTGTGTAAATAAAGGAATAGGGTAAAACTGAAATAATATACATACAAAATTAACGAAAGAATATATAGGTACTTACATCTTAATAAGTTGTTAATAGGTATAAATATACAAATATGTCAAAATATAAATATCCACGGTATAAATACATATAATATGTACTTACTTACATATACTTAATAAATACATAAATATGTTTATAGTGTAGACATATAATATTCACGGACTTTCCTTTTGAAAGTTGTGAGAGTTTTGCTGTCTCTGATGGCGGGCGGTAGTGAGTTCCACAACCTGACCGCATGCACAGTGAAGGAATATGAATAGAAATCAGTTTTGTGACGAGGGAGTTTGAGAAGTAGGCGAAGGTTAGACCTGCAGGGAGCGTCAAGAGATCGAACAAATGAGAACCGCTCCCTCAGATAGGAAGGTGAAGATGGATTGTAAAGGATATTGAAAAGTAGATTAAGAATTCGAGTGTTCCGGCGAAGACGGATAGGGAGCCACTTGAGTTCTTTGCGAAAATGGGAAACGTGATCATACTTTCTAAGATTGAATATAAAGCGTATACATAAATTTTGCAAACTCTCAAGTTTATCTAGAAGCTCCTCGGTGGCGTCTAAATAGCAAGCATCAGCGTAGTCAATAATGGGTTTTATAAGAGTTTGTGCAAGATTGATTTTCGTCCTCAGGGGCAAGAAGCTCTGGAGGCATCGCAACGAGTGAAAAGAGAAATGAACCTTCTTGCTGACATCGTTAATCTGGGCACGCCAGGATAGCGTGGCATCCATAATCACACCCAGGTTCTTAACAGAGTCTGAATATGGAATATGGACACCAGCCAATAGTACCGGACTTAGTTCCGACACCGGTAGTCTGTCACGTTGGTATTTACTACCAATGACGATAGCCTGCGACTTGGAAGGGTTGATGAGTAATCCGACCGACCTGGCCCAGTCACTTAATTTATCCAAATCCCGATTCATAGATGATATACCAGAAAGTGCATCATTAGCCGTAAAATGACGATACAGCTGCAAGTCATCCGCATAGAGATGGAAGTTACTGGAAATGTGACTGGTAGCAGAGTTAATAAAGATAGAAAAGAGAAGAGGAGATAAAACGCCACCCTGAGGAACGCCTGCAGATAGTTCGCACCAATCAGAGGATGTCTGGCCGATACGAACACACTGAGTGCGACCCCGAAGGTAAGAGTCAAACCAGGATATGGCGGAGGAAGAGACATTTATAGATCTTAAAGTACCAAGTAGTACATCAAAGTCGACAGAAGTGAAGGCACTACTAAAATCGAGGAGAATTAAAAGTGTTAGTTGTTTTCGCTCCATAGCCCATCGGATGTCATCTGTCACTTTAATAAGCGCAGTGACAGTGCTATGTCCAGCGCGAAATCCTGACTGAAAGGGGCTGAGCTGATTGCATATGAATGTTTGGAACACCAGAGGCGCTACACACGCGCTGCCTAACCAGACGCAGGTTGTGACGACCCACCGTTTAAATTTCTTTCTGCTCTCACCTTTGGAACGAGACTCTGCAAGATAATTTCTTGACGCGCTGGACTCTATGCAGAGGCGTGCTATTCACATTATCAATTGCCAGGAGGTGACGGAAAGTCTAAAGCCTTTGGCGCAGCGAAGAAGTATTACGTCTTTGGCTGCATTCTACCGTATCTATCACGGTGAGCGTTCTGAAAAACTCTTCAACCTAATCCCGCCCTCCCCTTTCCGATTCCGAACAACACGTGCTGGACAGAGGTGCCACTCTCACACAGTGGAGGGAATCTTTGCTCGAACTGAAGGATTTAAAAGATCGTTTTTCTGTAGAACCATTAAAACCTGGAACAACTTGCCAGCGCACGTGTTTTCACTTCAAGCGGATCGTGAAGAGGCACATCACATACGGCCGCCAACTTGAAGACTACTTTCTATTGTTTTACAGACTGTGACAGTGGCCTCTAATCGCTTATGCCACTACATGCCTTCCTCTAACTAGTAAAATAAACGTATAGTACTCACTCCGTTTATGCCTGATAAAGCAGAAGGTAGATCCATCCAACCAGGACCAGGCTCAATATGCGCAGCAAGTACTGTAAGTAAAAAAAAGTTTAGCGAGGACCTGGAAAAGGTTGCAGGGAATGACTGGATGCAAAAAGCGCAGGATCCAAAGTATTGGCGCAATTTGGGAGCGGCCTTCGTCCAGCAGTGGACTGACGTAGGCAAATCAAATCGATTTGCATGAAGTAAATATTTTTATTGGAAACGGTCCTTAACGCAGGTTACAGGTTGTGTAATCTTTCTTTTCTTCTTCTTTCTGTAGAGCCTACTACAAGCAAATGAGCACACTAGCAAGTCAGTGCGCAAACGGGTGCGCAACTCTCTCTCTCTCTCTCTCTCTTTCTCTTAGTCCTTGTCCCTTTTTATTATTAACTGAGTGAGCGTGGCGAACGAAAGTCTCAGTATCGACAGTATGGACGATTTTGCTTTTAGGCGTATGTCTGGTTGTCAGTTCCAGTCTAGAGGACGCATTTCTTACCCGATTTGCACCAAACTTGGCACACGTGTGCTTTGATTCAAAATTAGAGAGCTTTTTATGATAAGGGGGAAAATGGGGGACAAAAGAGGGGAAGATTGGTGTCGCGTTATTAATGAACGGATCTTGAGGATTTTTGGCTAAAAGAATATAAAGAATATAATTCCTCACAAATTGTCGTAAAAAAAAAGATAACCAGCCAAATGCGAGTCGGCCTCGCGCACCAATACCGGTAAGGTTCTATCACTCCCTTTATCCTCGTCTTGCCACCAACTTGTTCCACCAGTGGCACGAGAAGGAACTGTCATCCCTCGTCGTACCACTGATTTTTTTTTATACCACTAAGGAGGCAGACAAGCATACGCCCACCAGAAGGACCGGTGGTCACCGCAGCCTATGAACGTTTGCAACACCAGAGGTGCCACACTCGCGCTGCCGACCCTGTAAAAACCTTCTAAGACCCCTTTTGAAGAACCCCATACTGTAGGCGTTTGGGAAAACCGAGGCAGGGAGGTCATTCCACAACCTAAGCGTGCGCGGAAGAAAACATGAATGAATGATTATGACATGATTGTTGCTCTACTAGTAATAAAAAAAATCTAAAAACATAAATTTAGTTCTAATCAATCCTGGTCATACATAGGTATTAAAATAAACAACAAAATCACAACTTCTACATTAACAAAATCAAAATAAAGTTATCTTAATTTTTCCAAAAAATGACCGATGCTAATTACTCTGACCGTTGGGCCATACGCCACACCCTGTATATTACTAGTACTTCTGCGAAGAGTAGACCTCGCGAGCTACTAGAAACCAAACCAAAAAAATCTGTGAGGCACCTATTATAATATAATAGGTGCCTCACAGAATTACGGGTCCTATACCTACAAGGGTTCCTACAAGACCAATCCAAATTGGAGCATTCTTCCCTACATTTCCGCTGTGGCCTACCCTCACTTTCCATCAAAAGCGTGGGGAGCAGGTCGTCAAAGCATAGCTGAATAATCATAGAACGACGCAGATATAGGTCAAAAGGCACCCAAGCACAATTAATAAATAATATTATAATATAGTATTTCAACTTTTAATTACACTGAAACCAATTACTGCAAGCGAGATTCTGTTCAAAAAAGCATACTTAAACGTAATGAGCGGTCACGGTCTCTTGTGCGGTATCACTGACTACACTAGGATGGAAACCATAAAATTAGGTATAGTAACAAAAAGTTGTATAGATCACATCTTTGGGCGATCCCGAACGAGAGACGCGTATACCGCTGCACCGCGGCCTAAAGAGTGGCGACACGTGTGGCACTACAAGTCAGTAGACTGGGATGGACTGCGAGAGTTCCTTGCGTCGTACCCGTGGCTTTGCTTTTTTCTTTGCTTCACTTCAGATGATGTGGACTCCTGCGCTGCAGCAGTAGCTGAGGGGATCTTGGCGGGCATGGAATGTTATATTCCTAACCGCTGGATCCCGGCAGGAGCTATGAAACGACCATGCTTTAATCGGCTTTGTAGAGAAACTAGGATGATGAAAGAAACTGCCTACAGAGCTTGGACCACGGCTCGCGCTAATTCAGATCCTAGCGTCTCTGAAGTAAAACGCAAACTGAATGCTGCCTCGAGGGCCAGTAAAAGAGCGGTTGCCAGGGCTAAGTTCGATTTCGTTGGCAGAATTGGTAAGCAACTAGCCGGCTACCCTTCTGGAGGACGTGAATTCTGGTCACTCGCCAAAGCTGCCGAGGGAAACTTTTGTCGGTGGGGATTACCACCTCTGCATTGACTGGATGGTAGTCTGGCCCAGAGTGCCAAGGAGAAAGCCGACCTTTCGGGCTTTCTCTTTGCCTCCAACTCGACCATGAACGATGGAGGTGCACTTCCGCGTGGCATCTGGCATAGAGGCTTTCTTCTGCGTACGCTTGGGTTGTATAATGATCTCCCTGCTTCGGTTTTCCCAAACACCTTCAGTATGGGGTTCTTCAAAAGGGGACTTAGAAGGTTTTTATAGGGTCGGCAGCGCGATTGTGGCGCCTCTGGTGTTGCAAGCGTAAATAAAAGCTTTCGACACGGTGTCTACCTCCATCCTTTTACGCGGTTTGGAGGAACTGGGTATAAGGGATATAACCTTAAAACTTTTCAGAGACTACCTTACTAACCGTAGCCAGCGAGTAAGGGTGGGAGACTACATCAGCAATGATGAAAGCCTAACTTTTGGCGTTCCGCAGGGTAGCGTATTGGGTCCCACTCTATTCCTTATTTATGTTAACAGGTTATGCCAGCTCTCTATCCCAAACACTACAATATTAGCCTACGCTGATGATACTGCTCTTGTCGTGAGTGCGGATACGTGGGATGCAGCTCATACCAAAGCTGAACAGGCGCTTGAAATAGTGATGGCTTGGCTCTCTTTAAATCTACTTACCCTAAACATCACAAAAACCCATTTTGTTCCTTTCTCAGCAAACACGTGCACACAGCCTATTATGCCGGACATTAGAGCCCACAGATGCCAATCTACACTTGTGCCTTGTAATTGCTTTACTTAGAAGTTCCTGTGTAAAGTATTTAGCAGTATACATTGATAACACGCTAAGCTGGACAACTCATATAGACAATACGGTGTCTCGTGTCCGTAAATTAATATATCCAATAAAAAAACTGAGGGCTGTTGTTTCCGCCCCACTATTAAAAACTGTTTATTTTGCCTAAGCTCAATCCGTTCTCACCTATTGTATCTCTGCATGGGGCGGTACATATAAATCCCACTTACTTCGTGTCGAGAGAGCTCAAAGAGCGGTTCTGAAGGTTATGCTCAAAAAACCCTATTGGTACCCTACAACGCAGTTATATGAGGATATAGCTGTACTTACTGTCCGACAATTATGCGCGCTCTGTATCATTCTGCGCAAACACGTATCACTTACATATAACCCGACGATGATGATGCATAAACGCCGCAAATTTCGTGTATGCCAATCAGCTCCTTCAAAAACAGCCCTAGCGAGCCGACACTATCCAATTCTCAGCTGCCGTCTTTACAATACCATTAATAGAACTTGATATATCCCCTGACTAGGCACAAATGTAAAAATGTAGTAAAGGGTTTTCTCCAAAGACTGAGCTATAATGAAACCGAAGAACTTTTTTCCAAAAATATGTAAATTAAGTCCACCACACACGTACACATAAAACACACACACACGTGCTCGCACACGCGCACGCGCGCGCGCACACACACACACACACACACACACACACACACACAAACATTAACGCACACAGAATTGTTGCAATTTTGGTATGAAAACCAAGAAAAAAAAGAAACAAAAAAAGAAATGTTCTATTAGCCAGTGCCAAAAAAATAGGCTGCGGTGACCACCGGTACATCTGGTGGGGCCGTATGCTTGTCTGCCACTCTAGTGGTATAAAAAAAATGTTAAATTAATGATACCTAATTGTAAAAAAAAACTATTAAATGAACCAAATAATTTTGTAAACCACTCGACAAATCTATTTTCTTTAGAAAAGCACATTCACAAGATGGAAAAAAGCTACTGAAAAAAATTGAATCCTAATAAGGCACCAGGTGTATTAGAGCGACTGATGTCATACGATTATTAGATAAATTATGTGATGTAATCGCCTGTCTAATAAATACAACTATAAAAACGGGACGATACCCGAAAGATCTGAAGACAGGTATTTTCAGACCTATTCACAAAAGCGGCAGTACTCAAGATTATTCTAATTACCGCTCCTTGACTATACTATCCCTGGTATACAAAATTGTCGAAAAGTACGTGGCGAAGGGCATTCAGAACTTCTATGCAGCAAACAACGTTCTTTGTTTACAACAGTAAGTATTTCAACCCATACAACGCTCCTTCTGTCTCGTTTCACCGACATGGTAAATAATTACTCAAATGACAAAAAGCACGTAATTATAGATTTATTGACTATAGAAAGGCGTTCGATACATTGAGACACGAGCAGATGATTCAGCGCCTAGGTATAAGTGATATTCGTGGTCCATTGCTTAAATGGTGCAAAGACTATCTAAATGACCGCAGCGATCAAGTGAGAGTGGGAACAGCATACAGCGACTGTGTCAAGGTCACAGAAGACACTGCCCAGGATTCAGTTTTAGGCCCTCTTATACCTAGCCTACGTGAATGAACTCGAGAGAGTAATTCAACACTGCAGTGTGTTTCAATTTGCAGATGACACATGTCTAATAGCTGCTGATAGAGACCTAACTGTTGCGAGTCAGCAAATTCAAAAATACTTTACAACCATTAGTAAATGGTCACACGATGCGGGCTTGGTTTTGAACACTGATAAGACAAAACTCATATTCACTCAAGTCATAACAGTAATCCTTGTAAGGACAGTATCAAAATTACAGCCCACAGCCACGGTTGCCTTCACAACAACCAGGCAACTTGCACAAATGAGTGTCGTTACCTGGAGCAGGTGACAGATGTTACATACCATGGCCTGGTGATTAATAAGAAGTTCAACTGGGCTAAGTATGTTGATAGGATCTGTAGCAAACTACGTGCGACATTTCACCTTTTTATCCCAAGTACGGTGGTGAGCCGTATTGCCGTGTTGAAATGGACAGGCGTAGGTTCTGCCTACTCTTGAAATTTTTTAAGTCTATATGGCCTTCAACTTGGTTTAACGACTGCAACTTACTGGCTACGGTTAGCGTAAGTGTTATCGTCTCAAATCTTTAGGTTATACTTTAAGTTTTCAGCCTGTGGCCCAAATCTAAAAAAACGTTTCGTATTCGCGCTTCACCATGCTACTTACTTTTTATTATAAAGAAAAAAATTAAACACGTACGTCATACCGGCCTTGGACCCATGCCATGAGATCTCTGCTTATCCAACTAGCGCAGTCCTGGGCTATCCTTTATAGGGCTTACACGGGGCTCCCAACCGTAGACTGTTAGGTAGGATTTGTGTGGTTTTTAGTCAGTAGGAGTCATAGTTCATTCATGTAGGATTTTCCTCACGTTAAAACCAAATCCATCTAGCGTATACTTCCCCGGGTAAGTTCGAGGATGTCCTAAATTTGTCCCCACATTTTTGTTACGACTTATCCTAAGGGCTCGAAAGAATACAGTTCAAATTTTGCTTATAACATAATTTTCACGCGAACGAAGTCGCCGGTAACAGCTAGTAAAATATGAAGGTAATCTACTTGAAAGAAAGAAAAAACCACATTGAGTGACTGGGGTCCCTCAAGAATGATCCTGCAGGACGGGCCACCCACGCGTTCGCTCTCTCGCATGGTCTGACCCAAATGGTACGCGGGATTACGCGAATACCGGACAGGCTGGACCATGAACCCGCTCTGCTAGACCTACTGCTGACGAGTTGTCCAGCACCGTACATTGTGTCGGTTGGCGCCCCACTGGGTAGTTCCGACCACTGTGTTGTGAGTGCCCGCCTGCGGGTGTCATCTCCTGCAAGGGCAGTAGAGGTGACACGGCGATTGTGGCACTACTCGTCAGCAGACTGGGACGGTCTTCGAGAATACTTTGCAACCATCCCGTAGAGTCAACGCTGCTTTGCGGGGAGGGCTTCATCGGAAAGCGCCACTGCGGTTGCTGGTGAAATTACGTTAGATTATGGAATACTACATTCCATACACTGATGTCGCCAGTATCCGTAAACCTCGCCCCTGGTTCGGGCGTGATTGCGCCGTAGCTGTTCAACAAAAACAGACAGCGTACCGCGCCTGGATCAGGGTTCGGGCGGCGCGCGACCCGAATGTAGCCCGCCTCAAGGCAGCGTACAACAGAGCCACCAGGTCAGAAAGTGTGCAGCCGAATTATTATTTCCAACGCTCACGCGCCTGTATCGCCTTTCCTACTCGTCGGGGGAAGTGCCGGAGCTTTAGAAGGAGGCGAATGTTCGACCGATCCCCAAGAAAGGGGATCGGTCGGATCCAGCCAACTATCGTCCCATAGCCGTAACCACCGTCATCTGCAAGGTGTTTGAGCTAATTATTAACAAACAGCTCATGCGCTACCTGGAGGATCACTCGCTCATTAATGATCGTCAATATGGCTTTAGGCCGAAACGATCAACGAGTGACCTCCTGGCGTACATAACACACACCTGGGGTGAGGCTATGAAGAGGCATGGCCTGGTCGAGTTCAATGCCAGAAAAACACAGGCGTATGCGTTTACAGCCATTTATGGCTATTTCTACTTTTTACGATTCTCATCGTCACCTTCATGGTAAATTTTAAATACTGATTATTTCAACAATTTTTTTAAACAAACACAAAGCGTTTGGTAAGTTAAGTAACATATATAAGTCAACAAGTTAAATTTTGAGTCAGATTTGGAAGAATAAGGTTTTGAATTATTTGATCCCACGTATGTGACGCGACGATCCACGAAGGAGACGCAGTAGCTTTACAGACATTATTAATCATTAATTATGACTGGGGATCTGCACTGTGGTCCTTAACACAGGTTATCTAATAACCTAGCTAGGACTGCAGCACCTTAACCAATTGAATTGTAATAACCAGTAGGTAACAATAACAAACATCGATTTATTTACCATTTATGTACTACAATATCATATTGAATTGAATAAAGTATTATCAAGGACGATTCGAAACATTGAATCATTATTTAAGTACAAATATGAAGGTAATCTACTTGAAAGAAAGAAAAAACCACATTACAAATTATAAGTTAATTTGTTCTGCCGAATAGTTATAATTATGGTAACAGCTACTTAACTAAAAACAATTACCAGATCCTATACCTACACATGCTTTTGACGTAAAAGTTATTCTGGAACCATTATATTATAAAAATAACACAGTACATCTCTTTGGCACAAAGTGGCAAATTATCTCCATGTCTAGATTATCTAATTATGTCTAGATCCCATAGCATAAGCTTATGTTGTCTTAATTTGGGCTAGATGATGTTGTGTGAGAATGTCCGAACCTGGCTACTTATAATGGAAGCACTCTGCTGCTGGACGATTGGCTCACCGAACTCGATGTAGAACTGCTGGGTCGCATAAACTGGCACATACTGGTGTTGTGCGAAGTCCGAAGAAAGGGGGAGGACACGCTAACCCTTGGGTCGGGTGACCTATTCCACTTTCAGGAAGGTGATGAAAGACAATCTTCCGAGGGCGGTGTCGGCTTTACGGTGAAAAAGGAACTCGTTAGCAGCATTGTGGAGATCAGCAGTGTTTCGCCTCGGGTAGCATATGTAATACTGAGACTTACCAACAGGACTCCCTGAAGGTGATTCAGGTGTACCTATGCCCCAACTTCGAGAAGCACTGACGAGGCAGTTGAGACCGTGTACGAGGACGTTGTGAAAGCATTACACGTTACTGCCAAGACTCACTACAATGTTATGATAGGGGACTTCACTGTCAAAGTGGGAGTACAAGAACGCGGTGAAACGAAAATCGGACTTTTTGGTGTTGGGCGTAGAAATGAAAGGGGGCCGCGGGGCAGTATGCTTATCAACTTTCTTGAGGCTCAGGGGCTCTTCTTGATGAACTCATTCTTTAAGAAGAAACCCCATAGAAGGTGGACTTGGCGAAGCCCCAACAAGGTCACAAGGAACGAGATAAAATTCATCATGTCGGACAGGAGGTGTATATTTGGAGAAGATGTCTCTATGATCAACAGGTTTAATACCGGAAATGATCACCGACTCGTCAGAGCGTCTCTGAATTTAGACTTCCGCGTCGAAAGGGCCCGGATGATGAAGCCTACTCTCCGACCTACTGCGCTCCAAATAGCTTTGTGTGCCGAGAAGTTTCAATTGGAGCTTCAAAATCGTTTCGATCTGCTGGAAACCACTGGCAACGATCACGATAAGGCCGACACTGTAGTCAGGACGCTACAACAAGTGTCCCGAAGGTTTCAGTCTGGAAAAAGAGCAAAAATAGGTGTTCCCAGCTTTCGCCCGAGACCCTCGAGCTCATGAGAATCAGACGGGAAACGCCATCTACATTTCATTGAAGTGCGAAAATTAGGATGCACGCTGTGTTCGCACTGAGTTCTCGGCTGAACTGAGTCTAAATGAGCGATGTTGAATAGTGTTGCCGAGAATCCAGTTTGCGAACCTCAATAAAAAAATAAAAATCTATGCATACTTACTTTTGCTTACTTTTGGTCTTCGTCAGACCAGAGAGATTTAAACATCAAAATCCGAAAGCTGCTATGACGCGACCTCAGACGTTATAACACCAACATCGTAGAGGCAGCGATCACACAAAATTAGGGTACTAAAGTCTTTGCCCAACAGCTCGGAAGACCTCGTCTGACAAAATTAAAGACAGCGGGTGGCAAAACCGAGACCTCGAGGTTCGAGATTCTCGAAGAAGTTAGGTGCTTCTACAGAGAACTATATGCATCACGGAAAAAAAGACCGACGGGACCTAGCGACCGTGATCACAGAGCCCCATTAATGCGCCACTATACCGAAGACATTCTGGATATTGACCAGGGCGAGGTCAGGGCTGCTCTCGAACAACTAAAAACCAATAAATCCCTGAAGAGGACGGAATAACGACTGAGCTTCTTAAAGCTGGCGGGACTCTAGTTCTCAAAGAGCGGACGAGTCTCTTTAATTCCGTCCTCCAACAGGGACAAACACCTGAAGCGTGGAGCGGGAGTGCGGTGGCTCTGTTTTTCAAAAAAGGTGACAAGACCTTGCTGAAGAATTATATACCCATCTCACTCCTTAGCCATGTTTACAAGTTGTTCTCGAGAGTAGTCACAAACCGCCTTGCCGGAAAACTCGACGAGTACTAGGTACCTAAATGTATTTAAGTTGATATAAGTATAAGGTAGTAGGTGCCTTGATTAAGCTTTAGGTGGCATGACTCTTTCCCAGGATTTCTTCTTGAGACTTGGACGTGAAGGTTATTGTGTCTTTGTTCAAAAGTTCTTAGCATTCCTCAAGAAGCGGAAAAGCATCTGAACTAACCCAAAAGACGCAAGATAACACCCGAACCCGTAGGCGAGGCCACGGTGATAGCCTAAGCCTGTCGGGTACCCTGATACATCATTCTAAGGAGTTGCCCGGGGCGCCTAATACTAGACGGGTAAGTAGCTACGATGTGGGTTTTAGACGGTTTGGATCTGGCATAACGTCCGGTGGGATTTCTACTCCTATAAAAGGGCTTTACACGGAATGTTATAGGTATTGCTCTGTCCTTTGCCATGATTGTAGGTACCTACTTATTTGTTCTACTATTATTCCGCTTCATATCTACTACAATACGAATCTAAAAGAGTACCACTCTTACTGAAACTAGTCAGAGATCACCTTCGTGGCATAAACTCACCTTCGTGGGTAAAACGCCACGGAGGATGTGACACGAAGGTAACGAAAACATAGCTTTTATTTAAATTCCGACAAAGTTTAGCCGTTACGTTTTAAATCAAATACTTCATAAATATCTCAATTAATTTGCGGTTTCGATGAATAAACTCTGACTTCAATAGCTATTATACAATGTACAAAAAGTCACCCACGAAAAGTACTCGAATTAAGTGTCAAATGTAGAAACTTACTGATATTTTTTTTTCTCAAGGAGCCAGGAGTTACTAAGTTCTAAATAATAGTTAGAAGATTTTTTTTGTAATACTGTGTGTGTAGTGTATGTTATTACGGTGAATTTAGTGTATGTAACTTCAAAATCTATGGAAATTTGGTGAAGCAGTAACCAAATGTTTAACTGAATCGGGAAGTGTGACACGAGTAGAATGCGAAAAATGACCCCGATTTTGACCTTTCGTGTTAATTTTTGGTATGAATATTTACTTCTATTGCAACAAATTTCATGTATTTTATAGCTTAATAGCTGTTTTATCCACTATTTTAAAACATTTCTTTATAACTCATACGGTTTAGAAAATATAAGCGTGTGACCATCAAATTTAAGCAACCAGGAGAAATAGCCTTATACCCCTACAAGAGAGCATTACGGTTCCACTGAAGGACAACCTGGAGATCCTCGGTATAGACGTCCGGCGTGAACTCAATCACAAAAACTACATAGAGAGTTGTATTGGGCTGGCCTCGCGGAAACTAGGAGTCTTAAATAAGGTGAGACGGTATTTCACGCCACATCAGAGATGTTTACTGTACAAGACGCAAATTCGTTCCTGTGTCGAATACTGTTCTCACCTTTGGGATGACTCCGCAAGGTATTTACTAGACGCGCTTGACGCTATGCAGAGACGTGCTTTCCGAATTATTAGAGCTAAACATAAAAAAAAAATGTCTGGTCACAATAGGAGAAACTGTATTAGCATTTTGTAAACAAAGTATTATGTATTAGCACAAAAACAGTAAGAGAACAAAGCCTGCAGCCTCTTGAATTAGGAATAGGACGATCGGAAACATCGGATCAAATATTATTTTAGTGACTTCCCGTTCGTCCCCTTCGGAGGATAAAGACGAGGGGACGCACGGGAATACACTAGACATCATCTATTTTTACAAATACCGATATAGATTTACTTTGCTCAAAGTAACACGTATTTTGATTTAGTTATTCAAAATTATATCTAGGTATACATACAAATAAAAACAGAAAACGGCGGAAGGAAACGGTCGAATAAGTTCTGATTTTCTAAAGCGGCCACCGCGACTCGGTCTTCCCGACAGATGGACCGAGGACGAAAAGGTCACAGGCTGGATGCGGAAGACGCATGACGTAAATTAGGAGAGGCCTACGTCCGGGAGCGTACATGCTGATTTGATAGAATTATATGAAAAAAAAACTGACTAACTGATCGATCTAGAACCTTGAAATTAATAATGGCATAGGTGCGCATGAAGAAACGATTTTTAGGGTTCGTACCCCGAAAATCCTACATACATGCTATACGACTCCTACCGACCAAAAGCCACAAGTATCCTACCTAATAGCCTACGATTAGGAGCCCCAGATAAGTCCTCCGAAGGATACATACCCCTGGACTCCCAACAGACCTTCGGCTACCATTGCGGCCTGGGTGTTATTCCGCTTCGTCGGGGCGTGCGTTGTAGCATTTGTTTACTGTAGGTGCAGCGGTATCTGGTTGTGGGTTTGACAATAATAATAATAATCTTTATTGACATAAAATGTTGATACATATAGTTACAGATTCCCTGTCTCCTGCGCTAGTGGGAACTGTGTTGCAGGAGACAGTGTTTCCTCCCATCTCACAATGCTCGATTACATGCCAATGTGTAAATAGCCAAATAAAATCCAGCAAAACAAAAAGCAATCAAAATAACATTAGCCATGCAGCCGTGGAGTATTTTATTACATGTGTGTGTGGGTGGTGTGTAAGTGAGTGTGTGTGTGTGTGTGTGTGTGTGTGAGTGTGTGTGCGTGTGCCTGTGTGTGTGCGTGTGTCTGTGTGTGTGCGTATATATATGTCATCAAATTACTACCGTCAACAAGGTTTCCACTGTTTCATAGTCCAGTGAATTTAACCATGTGCGAGACGCCGCTAGACAGGCTTTGGCACCCAGGCGATGCGAAGTTGCCAATCCCGCCGCCGCACACACTGGGCAGTGAGACTCCGCATTGCAGCCGGCCGCCTTGTGGCCAGGCTGCCCACACCGGAAGCACAGGTCGCTGCGGTCAACTTCCTCAGCGCACCTGGCCCCCACGTGCCCCACATCCAGGCAACGGAAACACCGCTGAGGCCTGGGCTCCAGTAGAACCGCACGGACGCGGGTCCAGCCAATAGTGAGAGGGCGGCCATCTGTAATATTTTTGGCCGCCGCGACTGGGCACTTAACCCATGCCGTGCCTTCCCTGCCTGCCTGGCGAGTAATCTCGCCAACGATGACGCTGGTGGCGGAACAAACCCCCACGTTTGCCACCACCTGCGTGACACTCTCCTATGTTGCTGTGTCGCCGAGGCTGGAGATGCGCAACTCCGCGCATTTCTCCGGCCTGGCGACACGAACGTCGTCGCCGAGGGACTTCCGCAACTTTTCAGCCAGGGCGTCCGCCTTTGCGCTTCTGTCTGCACTCGCCACCTCAAGGACTCGACCCCCGGTGGCCGCCGTGCGAAATCGTAGGCCGTCGATGCCGAGACTTTTGAGATCAATTGACCTCTCGGTCTCGGCAAGTTTATCCACGTAGGTGACGCCGCGCTCCTCTGCGTCCCGCTGCAGCGTGATAACCACCGCAGCAGTGCGCGGGGTGCGGAGGTTCGGAGCACTCCTCCTCACGACAGGAGTCTTGGCAGGCGCCGGTGCAGACTTCTTTGGCCGTTTGGCTACTTCACTCCACGCCTCGGTAGCGGGATGAGTCGCGGGGGCCGGCTGCACACTAGCATTTGACTGGCGCTCTCTGCGAGCTGCACCCGCCTCTCGCGCCGCAGCGCTTTCCTTCTTTCTTCTACCCTTCTTCTTCTCCTCTTGAGCTCGCGTGTGTAGTAAAGAAGGGGCCAATGGAGTGGCTGCGCTGGAGTTAGTCACCTTCACCTCAGATATGGAGGCAACAGGGACTAAAGGCAAAGGTGCGACGGCAGAGGCGCCAGCGGACTTGCGTTTGGAGCGCTTGGGCGCAGAGGCGCCGACGGAAGTACCAACAGAAGAGTCTCTGAGTGGGTCGCTTTCCGATGCGGCTTCGCGGGCAGCGTTACGGGCGTCTGCCGCTAGGGGAGGACGCAGTCGAGGCTCTGGGAGCAGTCGGTCTCTCACGCCATCGAAGCGCGCGTCGATGAGGAACAACACTTCATCACGCGATAGCCCCGACGGCTGGGCCGGAGCGGGAGCGACGCTCCGCAGTCGCCTCATCTCCTCCAATTCGGCTCGTAGAGCTGTGATTTCGCCCTTCTGACGAGCGACCTCTTCGCTGATCGTAAGGGACGCTAGCTCCTTCACATGCTCTAAAATGGACCCAGCGGCGCTCCTGAGGCCCTTGACACCTTGTCCGCTCAGGCGGGAGGACTTATGCGCGATCTCCCTGATCGACGCAACCGCCTCCTCAACTGCTTGCGATAGCTGCTCGGATCTGAGCCCCTGAGCAGTCACCGACGTAGACGCCTCTTCTGGCGTAGTTGATTTACGGAGGAAGGAGAGTCGCCTCTCCTCCCGACGCTTCAGCTCCAGCGCGAGCTCTTCCCCCGCTTGGAGCTCCAGCTCGCGCTCTTTCAAGGCTATATAATCAGCCTTGGCTTTCGCTAGGCCGACATATTGCCCCGTTGTCGGAGGGCGGCCACGCCCTCTTTTCCCGGGCTGGCCCCTGACGATGTTGGGGCCGGCCGACTCATCGCTGTCACTGCCCGACCCCACAGGGCTTTTGCTGTTGCGGCGCTTGCGCTGCTGCCACAGCCTGGGGGTCGGGGAGGTACGAGGCGAGACCATCTTCTGCGACTGGCAGCTGCTATCGGACTCCGACAGCAGTTGCCAATCGCAGTGACGGCGAGTGCGAGCACTGCATGGGGTGGTTTCGCAACGCGGCACCACCACTCGCGCCTCCTTCAGACTCGGTGCCGGAGTACCGGGTCTCACCACTACTTCCTCATTCGAAGATTTCACACCTTCGCTCATTGTCGCACTTGGTAGTACACTCTGGTGTCCCACAAGTATAGTTGGCAGAGTTCGGTCACCCAACTTGCCACTCCGTTACGGTGGTCAAGTTGGGTTCCAGGGCAGACGACGTGGACGTAAACACACAACACTTGGGGACCTGCCCCATTAATATCCGTGGTCTGATACCCATAACACAAGCTAGTTATTCCTAGCTTACTTTGGGATCAGATAGCGTTGTGTGAAATGTCTGTGAATATTTATTTATATGTTGTAAATAAATAATAAATAAATAATAATATGAGGTTTTGTTGTTAAATCATATACATCTCTTACTCCCGCTCTCGTATTAGCCTTCTAACCTTACCCATCTAAGTCGGGGCGCACAATATTCGACTTGAAACCGTTTAGGAGCTACACCATCGAAATTAGTATTTAAGTAGAAGCCTTAAATAAAATATATTTTTTACATAAAATTGCATTATTATAATTCCCAAAAATTCTTACATTTGCCTTTATATTTTTTTGTCATAGCAAAACGTTTATTGTCTTAAGATTATTTGCTGTAATAAAGTATTTGATAATAGATCAAAAATGCCATAATGATATTATCCATTGTAATATTCTGCCAAATAAAAAATTGACGTAATGAAAAAGTACGTACTAAAATAATTATTCCAAACATTACATGTCCATAATAAAAGGATGCCAAAATATGTTTGGGTAGTAAATTTTACCAAAATCTTTTTGGTGAAACGACAGCTCCCACACAAGTTCTTACAAAGGTACTTACACAACTTCTAGCACTAGAGACGATCACAAAAGGTCATTAAATTCTAGAATCTTATGAACCCTGAGTTTCTTCTGATATCTTACCTAAAGGAGGTCTCACAATGCATATTGGTAAATCCCCTGCAGTGGTTCTTATCAAGTCCTCGGCCACTGATTTAGTAAATGTGTAGGAGTTCGGCCAGTCGCCAAGGAAACTATAACAATTATATTATAAATAATTAAATTATGTCTGAAATTCTGAGAATTTTCTAATGTCAGAATGTGTGACGTTGTATAAGTAGTATTTCATTATTAGGGGCTATCTTCATGAGAGAGAGAACCGCGATGGATCTGTCTCTGGTCTGATCATTTCCACGAACGCTATCCTGGCGGCTCGATAGGCGTCCTGGAGTGGAAACAATTATTAATGTACCTTCTAGTATTAATGTCCACAAATCAAAATCAAAAGAATCAAAATCAGAAAAATCAAAAGAATGTCCATAAATATTTATTTAATTATGTTTCGTAATCTCGTCCTCATTTTGTACTATGTAGTTTGCACCCTGCACCTACTGGCTGCCACAATTTTTAAAAGAAGAACGCAGTTTCTGTAAAAGATTTTTACTCGATGGTCCATCGTCACCTCTGTGCCTTAGGATCTGTCAATGTCATTTGTACTTTTTTGTGCCGAGCGCTGTTCACGTTTCAGAATTATTTATTATTGTTTTTCAAGTTTTTTCGTTGTAAAATGGGAAAACACAAAAAGTAAATACATAACGAAGCATTAGGTGAACTAAGTGAGCGTTTACGAGAATCGGAGGAACGCATGTACAAGCGGAATCATCATAATTACGGGTAAGTTTTTTAGCAGGATCGGAGCAGGAGCAGCATTGCAACAGGATCAGATGTATAATACCTGAAACTTACATGCACATTATATCTAGAGTTTTCACGAGAGGTTAACCAGAAAGATATGTTTGTGTGTTGTATTCTACACAATAACCCCAAAATGAGCTTTCACGAGAGGTTAGCCGGTGGGTTAATATCAAGCGAAACATTATGGCGCACTGACTGGATCAGCGCGCTCCGAAGAGCCCCATAATGTAAATACAGTACTCAAAATCACTATTTGTGAATACAGTAATACTTGACTATTACACTGTTTCGTTGTGATGCGTGTTTCGAATACTTCCTAGAGCTTTCACGAGAGGTTGGCCATGGATTTAGATGCAGTAGTGAAAATTATCTTCTATTTTTATAGAAGACGAGTGCGAAACACGCTCCGGTCAGACACGTTCGAGAAGTCGGTTAACAAGTGTGCGATGCCGTTCGCCCCATGTACGAAGCCCATGCAGCAGTACCCGACAAGGCAAGACGCCTTGTCGTCGTTGCATCTCATCCTTATCAATGCCACATGTAACCGTGGTATTTTAACTAGGCTTAATATTCAGACTGAGAACAAGGGGGGGGGGGTGTGTGACAGCAAGGTCCTCCGCTGGGGAGACCGTATCCACTCAGACCCCAGGGATGAACAGCAGAAGCTATACTTGCCGGCTTGAAGTACTATTAGGCTAAGATGGTACACCCACTGCAAGTAATCCTATAGTATTTACATGAGGGTGTAGCCAGACCATGGACTGCCATACTCCAAAGTGGCCTCAGTCCAGAAATAAAATCAACTTAAATCGATAAACAGAGTCCCCCATCAAACTGTAGCCTCTTGATTCCACCGAAACTCAATGGAGAAGTGGCAGCTGCCATGAATAAGAGTGGCATCAAGAGTAACAAGAGAATAGGAGAACAACAACTTGTATTAGCGGCAACTATTACTACCACTGGGAGTGTTGAATGACATTATACGTACAAAAGATGAGCAACATATTGAAACATTAAGTGATTCAACGAGGTTATCATGTAATTTCTATCACACGCAGATCTCTAATACTGCCGGGATATGAAAGTATGAAAGAAATAAAAACTACAAAGATATGAAAGAGCTGATGGAACAGACCCCCATATCTGAGTATTTGTTCTGTGATAAACTTCAAGATAAAGTAAATGCCGTCAAGGCAGTGAAAAAGCCTGACCGGGAACTAAAAAATACTCTTACCCAGAGTAAACAACCAGCTAAAATGGTTTAATTTAAACTATCGGGGCCCCACAACGATCACAGATGATTAGACCGAGTGGGTCGAAGGTGAAGTCGAAGTTTCCGACGTATCCTGTGGCCAAGCCACAGACACGACCGAAGCGATCCCCGTCGAGGCAACATTACCGTCACCCCGACAGGATCATCAACGCCGTTGAACCAGGTACAGACGCGTATACTTTTCTAATCAATGGGCGGCTATTACCACTATCCTTACTATAATAGGTGGATTAAAGGGTATACAATACCTTTCATGAAGGTTCCTGTACAAACTCTGGTCCATAAAATAATCAGTTTACTCAAAATGAGACCGACCTTATATCTGTAGAAATAGATAAGCTATTACAAATAGGTGCAGTAGAAATATGCTCTCATGCTGCTGGCCAGTATTTATTCACCATATATCTATACCCTAAACCAAATGGGTCGTGGAGATTTATACTGGACCTCAAAAACCTTAACGAGTTTATCTTCACAACTCATTTCAAATTAGAAGATTTGTAGCAACACTTATGACCCCAGGATGTTTCATGGCCTCAAAAAATGCATACGATTTACTGTCAGTAGATAAAAAGCATAGAAAATACCTTCGATATATTTAGACGATATTCTTTGCCTGGCAAATTCTTATGAAATGTGTTAAAAAATATATCCACTACTCAAAATATTTTAGAAAGCCTGGTTTTTTATAACAGAGAAATATATTATATAATACTTATACAGATATGTCATGTGTATCTAGGCTTCATATTGAACTCTGTCCAGTACACCATTTCACCTCTCCAGAATAAGATAGAATCTACATAGAAAACTTTACAAAATGTCAAGGCTAACCGTGATTCAAAATACTCGAATTCACCCAACTGTTAGGCGTGCTTATTGCGGCATGCCTAGCTGTAGAATGTGGTTGACTCTACACTGAAGTCATGGATAACTACAAAACTACAGCTCTAAAAAATAGTGATGAAAACTACAAGGCTTTTCTTACTATTTCAAATGAAATTCAATTAGACCTGGATTGGTGGTTTTCTCATATAAAAGACAATTATTGAAAAATTAAACAATTTGACTTTAGATTAGAGATTTCTCAGATGCTTCTGGTTCTGGATGAGGTTTGGCATGTAATGATATCAGAAGTCACGGTCACTGGACAGTTGATGACAAAAACATCACATTAACTACCTTGAATTGCTGGCAGCATTTATAGATCTAAGACATTTGCATCGGACTAAAGATGCTGCAAGGTCTTACTTAGGATAACAACATGACTGCAAAGCTTATATTAACGAGATGGGTGGTACTCGCTTCCGACATCTAAATGGCTTAGCGAGAGAGCTATGGCAGTGGTGTTAGAGAAGACAAACATGGGTGTAGGTATCTTACATTACCTCAAAAGACGATCTACCTCGTAAATTGAATGGGAACTATGTCACACAGCAAGACACAATTATTATGAACCTTGGTCAACCACAGATTGATTTTTTTGCGAAAAAATGTAATGCCAAATGCAAGGAATATGTGTCATGGCTCCTGATCCAGATGAATATTCTATTGAGGCTTTCGCTCTTAAGAGTTGTCCTGGGACATCCTTCCGAGAGCTTACTCGGGGCTCCCAACCATAGGCTGTTGAGCGTTACGTGAGGTTTTTAGTCGGTAGGAGACCGGCCATAGCATTCATGGTGGATTTTACCTCACGTTAACAAAAAAAAAAATCTTTTACGTTTTCCCCCCTTTTACACTAGTAAGCAGAGTATTACAAAAAATTAAGAGTAAAAAGGCTACAGGCATTGTTATTGTTCTGAAATGGCCTTCACAACCATTTTACCCGTTTTTTCACCTCCATGGTCATATTTGAAAAATTAATGTTAGAACCCCAATATGACTTATTGTTATCTCCTGCCAGGGCTCCACGTCCCTTATACAGAAGTCTCACACTGATTGCCGCCATATTATCATGAGCGCTTTCATTAGAAGAGGAATTCCTCCTTGCTCATTAGATTTAATGTTAGTGTCCTTGTCGACCAAAACAAGGAAACAGTATGAGTCAGCTTTAAATCAGTGGATCATTTTTTGCATTGACCATGATGCGGATCCTCTTCAGGACTTAATGTCCATGTTCATATCATTCTTAACACTTAAGTATGATGAAGGACTATCATATAGCTCACTTAATTCTATGCGGTCTGCAATTTCGCTCATTTTGGTACCCCACCTGGGGACAAATGAGATAGTGACAAGATTTTTAAGGGAATATTTAGATTCAGACCAAAGATCTAAATATCGTTTTGGGTCATCTTTCTCACCAGTTCCCCAACGAGACCCTTAGTCTAGAACTATTTACCAAAAAATAGATCTTGTCACTGCTCATAGGATTCAGACCGTCTCTTATTTGTGTATATAATTTTTTCATTGATCTCGATAATATTAATATGAAAATTCCACAAATAATAAAGACATCCGCTTCTGGCAGGTCTCAACCTAATTTGATATTACCATTTTCTCAAGAAAATATTGGCTATCTGTCCTTCAAAAACTGCTTTATGTTATACGGATGTTACAAACAGTTTAAGAGGAAATTGAAAAACGTTAATCATGACAACAAGAAAGCCTATGCCAACATCACCGCGACCATTAGCAGGTGGATTAAGCAAGTTTTAACAAACAGTGGGATAGATACTCCCAAACTTAATGCACACTGCACGAGACATGCTTCTACCTCAAACTCCTCAAAGGCTTCCGAAGGAGGTAATAGTTTGGAGGTCGCGAGAAAAATGGCAGGCTGGATTACACACTTTTCCACTATTGCCAGGTTTTATAAAAGGCCTATTATAAGTAATCTGAATGCCTTTGCAAAGGCTGTGTTCATGCATACATACATTTCCATTAGAAATTATCATTATGGTTATACTAATATTCAATACAAAATTTTGAACGAAATACTGAACCAGAATGTTACATTTATGATTACATAGTTTCATTTTATTTTAATGCTATGTTAACAATTAAGGTTAAAATGAAACTGGTTCAAGACAGAATGTTAGATTACATACTTCATTCACAATAATAAATTTATTAAAATAACAATACAACTTCTTCTTTGAACATCTACATAGTACAAAATGAGGACGAGATTACGAAACATAATTAAATAGATCGGACTAACTTACCTAGTGACGTCCGATCCTCAATTATGTGAAGTAATCTCGTCCTCATTCCAGTCCCAGCCCACCCCTGGGATGATAATCTTATAATTTCTTTTTTCGGAATGGATTCTCACCCAGGAACCCTTCGGAAGTTGTATTCATACTTTGAAAAAAATGACATTGACAGATCCTAAGGCACAGAGGTGACGATGGACCATCGAGTAAAAATCTTTTACAGAAACTGCGTTCTTCTTTTAAAAATTGTGGCAGCCAGTAGGTGCAGGGTGCAAACTACATAGTACAAAATGAGGACGAGATTACTTCACATAATTGAGGATCGGACGTCACTAGGTAAGTTAGTCCGATCTATTTAATTATATATTTTATTTATTATGATAAATTATTATAGTATTGTCGACATAGTTAATTTTAATTGAGATTCAGTTGTAATCTTAACAGTTAAATCAGTTAAATTTGAAATTATTACATACAGGGATATTGAAATTATTTATTATAATTCTGTAGTTGTTATTGTTATGATTAGATTTAAAATATTGTGATCATAATGTAACCAGCTTATTCATACCTACTGTATTAAAATTCAAACACAATTTTAAGATTGTTTATGAAATAAATGAATTTAAGTAATAAGCAGTTGTTGAATACTTGCCTTTCATTGGATATACCATTAAACCTTGCCTCTTCTAAATCCTCAGCAAGTGTTAGCAATATATCAGGAGCAATAGGAGCAGGGTAAAACTGTTCTAACACTTCCTTGTCCATGCGATCTTTAGTGGCATGTGAGTATGCTGTAGACACATGTACGATAGTTCTGCAAAAAATAAAAATATTAAATACAGGGTGTTTCTTTTAGGGTGTCAAGCCGCCACTAGCTGGTAGCAGGGTTCCATACCTATCGATTTAACCCCCATGTATGTTCTACGATTTTTTGTAGTTTTCGAGATATAATTTTTTTTCGTAATTTTTTATAATTACGTGTCCACGTGGCTTTAAATAATTTACAACTTCTTTTTGGTTCGACTTTTCTTGGATATTTTTTTATTATTATAATGCCTATTGATTGCAGTATATGGACAAAATAATCTCCTTCCTAACTTTGATACAAGATGTAAAAATTTTAATCGATAATAAAAAAAAAAGGGAATTATGCAGAACATTAATGGAAATTCGGACTTAAATAAAAAAAAGCTACGCTTAATTCGAGCATAATGACTCAAACCAGCTCAAAGCAGGTAGCCGAAGGGTCAATGTCAGAAAGAGACAAAAACTAGCGCATTCCAATTCCAATTAGATTGTAAATATCATGGGTCCATACGTTAGAGAGAGACATCCATGTTTTCTTTTGTTGTTGTGTCCTACACTTTTGTAATGTTCATTGTTCTTCAGTCGACTTATCGTCTGCTTACCGTGCGCCTGCGTTCTTGTGACTTCCGATTTTAAAAACAACTGTGAATTTTGCTCGTTTATTGGACTTTGTTTTGCCTATTGATTTGGATTTTCGTAACCTTGGCACACACGACTCTGCGCGTTAACTGGATTGACTTTGATTGTTGCTTGTGTTGTGAGTGATAATCATGCCACGAGACTACGAATTATCATCGCAAGATTATGCGCAAATGCATTATTTCTACGGGTACGCCCGTGGAAACGCATCACTTGCCGCAAGGATGTTTCGTGAACATCTACAACGCAGAGGAGGACGACAGCCTGAAACATACCCAGACCATCGAGCAATACTTCGAGTACACCGAGCGTACGAGGAAGGACGTAACCCGGCTAATACAAGCCGAACAAGATCACTTCGACCGGATCCTGATCGAGTCGACATTGTAATGGAGGAAGTGTCACGCGATCCGTCAACTAGCACCAGGGCAATCAGTCGGCGCACAGGAATCCCACATGTGAGCGTACACAGAATTTTACGGTTTGAGAAGATCCATCCGTATCACATTAAAAAAGTGCAAGACCTGCTTGCTACAGATTACCAAAAAAGAATAGATTTCTGTCAAGAAATGATAAGAAGGGACGCTGAAGATCCCAATTTTTTTGATAAAATTCTTTGGACAGACGAGTCAAAGTTTACCAGGAGTGGTGTATTTAACACCCATAATTA
Organism: Miltochrista miniata; assembly: GCA_933228765.1. Lineage (NCBI taxonomy): Eukaryota > Metazoa > Arthropoda > Insecta > Lepidoptera > Erebidae > Miltochrista > Miltochrista miniata. The sequence goes on from OW121777.1 coordinate 3,184,940, forward strand.
TCATTCATATGCAAGAGTAAACCCACACGAAATTCGACGACACAGTTTTCAGAGACAATTCTCTATTAATCTCTGGGCTGGAATATTGGACCGACAGTTGATTGGGCCCTTTGAACTACCAGATACTTTAAATGGAGAGAGATATTTGAATTTCATAAGAGAAGATTTGCCGACACTGTTAGAAGATGTGAACATTTTATTACGGTTCCGACAGATGTTCTACCAAATGGACGGAGCTCCATGCCAGTCAGAGAAGAAATGAATTTAAATTACCCTGGAAGATGAATAGGTCGCGGTGGTCCAATAACTTGGCCACCCAGATCGCCCGACCTGAATCCCATGGACTATTTTGTTTGGGGTTTTTACAAAGAGTTGGTATACCGCACAGAATATGAATATATCGAGACATTAAGGACAAAGTTGTCAGAAGCCCAAAACCACATAAGAGCGCAACAAGAATCTTTTACAAATTTGAGAAGTAATTTTATGCGGCGGTGCCGCATGTGCATTTCAGTCGGTGGGCGGCATTTTGAACATTTATTGTAATAATTTAATAATAAATTGTTTTATAAAGTAATTTAAGTTTTATTTTGGCTCCTTTAATTTTAAGAATAGTACCTACTAGGTATTTAGGTACAAAAAGTATGTTTTTTATTAACAAATGAGCTCTGTTCAAACGTAAAGAGATAATAAATCTTAGAATTATCAAAAGACAGCCAAAAAAATAGAAAATTATAAAATATGAAAATTACGCAATTCTCGATACTCAACACTTAACCACCAATTTCAGCGAATTGATAGCTGTCCGTGACACCAACCAAAGCAGACGTGTTGAACGCAACACTCTCGTGCTCGTTCGTACGTGATAAAAGTGCACAGTTAGCGCCGCCCGCGCCGCTACCAGTGCCCACTGACGGCAGTGCGCGTCATCATGACCTACTTCCGCGTGTGACGCTACTAACAAAGTGATCAAAGTGTCGTGTTCGAAATGGCTTCAACTCCGCCTAGTATTAAGTTAAAAACAGAGAATGAACATATGTTGTATACGTATTACCGCAACGAGAAAGCAGCCAATGAAGAACTGCAACAACAAGTTAAAGTCCTGCAAGAGCAACTCCAGTGTCTAAAGGCACAATTTGAGGAACTCTTGAAACAACAACAAACTTCTCAACCTACCACCAAACAGGTAACCGAAAATTCTTCCTCAAAATGTGTGGAATATTGCACAGATGAGGAGGAATTAGCCAAAGAAACAGAGTGGGTTCGTGTTAAGAACAGGAAAAAAAGGAAACTCAACACAACACCCTCCCCCCTATCCAAGTCAGCATCCGACTGTGAGGATGCAAGACAACCAAAACCTAAAAGGTCATTGTTGCCACCACCAATAATGGTAGATGGCGTCAGAGACTACCAAAAATTTTACGACTTTTTGGTAGAAGGTTTGTCAGGTAACCTTTTTACTGTCAAAATGTTAAGCGGGGACACTGTTAAGGTGAATGTCACCAACGAGGAAGCCTATAGGTTAATAACTAAACATCTGTCTACCAATAATTGTTCGTGGCATTCTTACGAAAACAAACAAGATAGACCCATACGTGTAGTTGCGAAAAAACTGCATCATACGTGCGAACCCAAAAGAATTGTAGAAGATCTACAATCCAAGGGGTACAAAATTGAGGCTGCAGTAAATAAACTCAGTTGGAGGAACAAGGAGCCTCTAAATTTATTTATGCTCAGCTTCAATAATCAAGAAGATATCCAAAATATCTACAAAATTAACTATATTTTAGGATGTAAGGTGGAAATCCACCCCCTAAAAACTCCAAAACTAATACCCCAATGCAAAAAGTGCCAAGCCTATGGCCACACGCAAAAATACTGCTCTAAAGAGCCGAGATGCGTTAAATGTACTGGCAAGCACCTAACAACGGATTGCCAAAAGCCCGCCACTGACAAACCGAAATGTGTCCACTGTGGTGAACCTCATCCCGCTAACTATAGGGGATGTATAGTAGCCAAGGAATTGCAGAATTTCAAAAATAAAAATATGTCAAAGAACCCTCATCATTTGCCGAGACAAACTATCGATGTAAACACGACAAAACCTATTAAGGTCACGGCTCCGCCGCAACCTTGCCCGTCAAGCAAAAATAAGCCGAGAAACGCTTCATTTGCAGAAATTGCACGTAATAGCAATAATGCAACTCGAGACAATGTAAACATTGAAGTGAAATTAAATCAGGTACTACAACTTATGATCACGTTCGATGAACGTTTAAAAACAATTGAAAATAGCACTAAAAGAGCTACATCTCAGCAACAGTCATGAATAAAACCTTGAAAATTATGACTTGGAATGCTAATGGTCTACAGAAACATCAACATGAGTTACAAGTAGTCCTAGATAACGAAAATATCGACGTCTGTTTGATATCCGAGTCCCATTGCACAAACGAGTCCTACATTATGCTAAATGGATATAGAGCATATCATGCTTTACATCCATACAATAATGCTAGGGGAGGTAGCTCCGTTATAATAAAAGAAAGTATTTCTCACTATCAATCCATGATACATGAAGAATGTGACATCCAAGCAGTATCGGTATGCGTTGAAACGAAACGTTATCCGCTAACAGTGGCAGCAATATATTGTCCTCCGAGATATAAGATCAAAAAAGAGCAATACGTTAACTTTTTGCAAAAACTCGGCAATAGATTCATTCTTGGGGGTGACCTTAATGCCAAGAACACGTACTGGGGTTCCAGATTAACTTCAACAAAGGGAAGAGAACTACGAAGTGCCATGAACGAAATCAAATGCGACGTAATATCAACTGGGAAACCGACTTACTGGCCAACGGATCCAGATAGATTGCCAGATTTGATAGATTTTTTTATTTTTAAAAATATATCGTCAAACTATTTGACCATTGAAGAAGGTTTTGATATGAATTCTGACCACTCCCCGATAACTCTACAACTTGGTGAAAATATTATATTCAGAGAAACTTATCAATCATTAGTCAATTCAAAAACAGACTGGTCAAGTTTTCAGGTTGACTTAGAATCCAAAATCAAACTCAATGTGTCCCTCCGAAATGAAGTTCAATTGGACTTTGAGGTTAACAAGTTTACTTCGGATATTCAGCAGGCGGCATGGGAAAATACACCTGCTTTAATGACAAGGAGTAAAGGTAATATATATCCTAAAGAAATCATTGAACTAATCGCCGAAAAACGGCGACAGAGAAAGAAATGGCATCACACAAGATCACCCTCCGATAAAAATATACTAAATAGCTTGACAAAAACGCTAACTAAAACTATTAAAGCCTATAAAGAAGACTCAATTGCCACTTCACTGGAACACTTGTCTAGTGACCGCACCAGCAATTATTCACTCTGGAAGGCGTTGAGGAAATGCAAAGCACCTATTACACCCATTCCTCCCATAAGGGAAACTAACGGCAAATGGGCTGTAAGCAATGAACAAAAGGCAAAAAGATTTGCGCGACATTTAGAATCAATATTTCAACCAAATGAAGGATCATCAGAGGACTTGCCGTACCACGAACGCCAACAAGATTTATCGGAAATAAAATTGGTAACCCCAAAAGAAGTTGCATTCGAAATTAGAAAAAGCATGAAAGTGAAAAAAGCGCCAGGCTACGACCTTATTACAGGTCAGGTACTACAACATCTCCCACGAAAAGCATTGGTGAAATTAACAAACCTATTTAATGCAGTAATAAGATTGAAATATATTCCAGCCGTTTGGAAAGTAGCTGAAGTCATAATGATAGCAAAGCCAGGAAAACCGCCACACGAACCAACATCTTATAGGCCGATATCTTTGCTACCTATAATTTCTAAATTGTTCGAAAAACTTCTATTAAAAAGAATGAAACCTATACTTGACCAAAAAGCTCTAATACCTAATCACCAGTTTGGTTTTAGGGAGAGACATTCCACTATAGATCAAGTACATAGGATCACGAAACTTATTGAAAATGCATTAGAAGAAAAAAAAGTGTGCTCCTCGGTGTTCCTAGATGTCGCGCAAGCTTTTGATAAAGTATGGCATAAAGGACTAATACATAAACTGAGTTCGATGCTGCCTTCCCCATTTGTAGCTATTTTAAAGTCTTATATCTCTAACAGAATGTTTAGAGTAAGGCAAGAAAATGCTTTCTCAGAACTTAAGGAAATAAAAGCTGGAATACCACAAGGTAGCGTGTTAGGGCCGGTTTTGTACCTATTATACACCTGTGACATTCCAGAATCAGAAAACAGTCTCATTGCAACTTTCGCCGATGACACCGCCATAATGTCAACTGGAAATACTCGCGAGGAAGCCGTGCAAAATGTGCAAATCGCAGTGACAAAAGTCTTTGAATGGACCAAAAAGTGGCGCATCAAGCTCAATGAAACAAAATCGACTCACATTGACTTTACTAACAAATCAGCTGACTACTACCCAGTTTATATCAACAAAAAGATCATTCCGTTTGCAAATACAGCAAAATATCTAGGTATGACACTTGATGCAAAGTTGCGGTGGAAGGCACATATTAAGAAAAAACGAGAAGAACTCAACATACGCTATAACGATATGTATTGGCTGCTTGGAAAGAAATCAAGTTTGTCAATACCAAACAAACTTTTACTTTACAAACAAGTCCTTATGCCGGTATGGACATATGGTGTACAGCTGTGGGGCTGCACTAAACAGAGCAACAGAAATATCATACAGCGTTACCAAAATAAAGTGCTAAGGGGCATAGTTGATGCACCTTGGTACGTTCGAAATGATGACCTTCACCGGGACCTTCAAGTACAGCCGGTTGACAAAATTATCCAACGTTTCGCAGAAGCTCATGAAAAGAGACTGCTCCACCATGACAATCCGGAGGCAATTCAACTCCTCGATTGGACGGACTTAAAAAGAAGACTCAAAAGAACTAAGCCCTTTGAGTTAGTGTAGTGCCTAGTGAGAATAATAAGTGTCTTTAGTGCTTACTGTTTAAGAACACAAGAACAAAGTGTATTAATTTATCAGACTCTAAGATTAATCAATGGATTCTTTTCTTAGAATAAGTATTATATAGAAGTTTAAGTCAGCATAAAATTACTTATTAGCCTATAAGCTAGATTGTAATAGTCTAAAGTGTACCTATCTACCTAAGATAGCGTACACTTTATACAAAAAAAAAAAAAAAAAAAAATTAACAAATGAGCTCTGTTCAAACGTAAAGAGATAATAAATCTTAGAATTATCAAAAGACAGCCAAAAAAATAGAAAATTATAAAATATGAAAATTACGCAATTCTCGATACTCAACACTTAACCACCAATTTCAGCGAATAATGCCCCGTTAAGAACATTATTTTTTCTATTAGTATGAAAACTTATGAGGCTAGACAGTTTTTAAAATTAGTAAGAAGCTATGGAATACCTTTCTTTTTTTATTTAAGTCCGAATTTCCATTATTTTTCTGCATAATTCCCTATTTTTTTAGTATCGATAAAAAAAATTACGTCTTGTATCAAAGTTAGGAAGGAGATTTTTTTGTCCATAATACTGCAATCAATAGGCATTATAAAAAAAAATATCCAAGAAAAGTCGAACCAAAAAAAGTTGTAATTATTTAAAGCCACGTGTCACGTAATCATAAAAAATAACGAAAAAAAATTATATCTCGAAAACTACAAAAAATCGTAGAACATACATGGGGGTTAAATCGATAGGTATGGAACCCTGCTACCAGCTAGTGGCGGCTTGACACCCTAAAAGAAACACCGTGTATATTAATGAAACACATCAAACTATGTACTTTTTTTCAACTGACGTGTATAAAGATTCATGAAGTTGACGGCGTTAGCACACCTCTGCCGCGAAACCAGAACAGCGGAACCGCTAGATGAATTCCGCTGTGTGTACGGATTGAGCAGCGGAACTGGGCAACGGAACTTGACGCGAGTTAGTCGATGCAATTTTTTCAAATTATTTTTATAATCTGGATGACTTAATAAATATATAATAGGTCTATTACTGATAGCTTGAAGTAGTTTTTCCTTAAACTCCACGTCCATTTAATGAAAAAATATTAGTTTCGATGTTTCGCTCTGTATGTTTGTCAATTTTGAAAAACACGCGCATAGACAACCGAAACCGCGCGGGAAAAGAGATAGAAGATAGTAATCTATGCTTTAGAACAGGCGGTTTCGCTAGTCTTCCGCTAAAAAGAGTGATTTTTCATTCGTCATGTCTCTGCAGACTTTTTCCAGCTTGTATTAATTTAGCCTGGTGTAAAATATTCAATGTCGATTTTAATAAATTAATGACATGGAAATAAATCGAGGTCGTATACTTATATACGCTAATTATATCGTGAAACCTATAACTATTAAATTCTAATCAATGACTGTCGAAAAAGCATTAATTGTGGTATATATAAAAACCCTTAATTCAATAAATAAATAGTAATGTAATATTATAATATATTATCGAAGCAAATGATACGTCGATTAATACAGAACTAAAGAATAGAATTACAGGCAAGTTTCTTGACTTACTTTATGTTAGAGCATTCTTTGGCTAAAGTGATCACTTCTTTTGTCCCTCGTACATTCGTTAGGGTAGCTGTACGCAGAGGTGCGTCAAATTGTATCGTAGCAGCTACATGGAAAACAGTGTCCACCTACAAATTAACAATTATGTAAAGATCAATACAGAGACAATAGCTACGACTTCGATGCAATAAGCAATAATACCTACAACCTGTATAAAAATGTCAGGTCAAGAGTACCCTTAACTGGCAGTGTATGAAAACATAGTGAAATAAAAAGAAGAGAAAAAGCTTTAGTCTTTGCCTGCCCCGGTGGGAGATGGGTGTGATGATTAATAATTATATGTACCTATATATTAAAATCAAAGTATGATATTTAAAAAATGGTAATTTTTAAGACCTTCTGATTTGCCCTGTACTTACCTCTTGCGTTAGTTTTATCCAATCAACATCACTTAGCCCAAGTCTAATATCTGCCACATTCCCTTCCACGGGAACTATCATATCAGCGAATTCAGGTTTCTTCTGTCGGACCAAATCAAATACCTGAAAGTTCAAAAATTTTGGATCAGAATATTTTTACTTATTTCATTACTGTGGATAGTTTTATAATTGGACGTCTCGTGTGCAGATGAAACACGTCAATTTTCGTGATTGAATTCTAATACACACATCCATGCTAGGTTTCATCTTGCTAGCACTAAACCGTATGTAAGGTAAGCCGGGGATGAATGGTCATAACAATACTATAAAGGTTACGAGACGAAAGCTATGGATCCATAAAACGACAGCTACCGTAGTATACTTCATAATTATAAGTACTTAAGACTCACCGGTTCGCTAAGCAAGATCTTCAATCTATCGTCTATCGTTCTTCCTCTTTTTGATCTCAACAATAGGTACATCTTTTTAATTGCACATGATCTGAAAGTAACAATAAACATATTATGTAAATAGAACACTTCAGCACGCTCTGCGTAAATTATAATATTACGTAGTCTCACGTTATTATTCTTCGTCGTAGTACTTTCAATTCCTTTCTTTGTACCGTTTTTATTACATACTAGCTGTTGTCCTCGTAACTACACCTATCCTACCTAACAGCCGACGGTAGGGAACCCCGGGTAAGTCCTCGGAAGGATACCCCAGGACTGCGCTAGATGGAAAGGTAGAGACCACATGGTTTTAGTGGGTCCAAGGCCGGTATGACGTAATAATAATAATAATAACTGAATTAGACGCCCTGGATAGGAAAGTCCGTTCTCTGTTGACCATAAACCGAATGCATCACCCACGTTCGTCTGTAATGAGGTTGTATATCCCACGAAAGTGTGGAGGTCGTGGCTTTTTAAATGCCAAGACCTTACACAATCGTGAGGTATACAACCTTAGGGAATATTTCCTTCATGCTGACGTGGGTATGCATCGGGATGTGGTAGCAATAGATAATGGACTGACCCCTCTTGCTCTTGCCAAAAAGAACTGGCACAAACCAGTAATAATGACTACTAATGATCGCAAGGAGATATGGCGGGGCAAAGAGCTGCATGGACGATTTTATCGGGCCTTACACGGGCCCGATGTAGATCTATTAACATCTGTATCTTGGTTACGTTTCGGTGATTTGTTTGGAGAAACTGAAGGTTTTGTCTGTGCAATTACAGACGAAGTTGTCATGACGAATAACTATCGGAAATATATTTTGAGAGATGGTACGGTTGACATATGTCGGGCATGTCACCTACCGGGTGAATCTCTCAGACATATTATTTCTGGTTGTCCTCGTCTTGCCAATAGCGAGTATTTGCATAGACACAACCAAGTAGCCAGGATAGTCCATCAGCAACTTGCACTAAAGTATAAACTTGTAGATTTAGAGGTACCATATTACAGGTATGTGCCCAACCCAGTTCTAGAGAATGGTCGTGTCACGTTATACTGGGATCGGTCTATTATCACTGACAGGACTATTGTCGCCAATAAGCCTGATAATAGTGGTAATAGATCGATCAGAGCGCCTCGCAATAATCGTTGATATTACAGTTCCACATGACGAGAATCTCGTGAAAGCAGAAAAAGATAAACAATTAAAATATTTGGACTTGGCTCACGAGGTTGTCGACATGTGGGATGTAGATTCAGCGATTATTGTTCCGATAGTCGTATCAGCACACAGTCTGATCGCCAAGAGCCTCGATCAACATCTTAAGAGGCTCTCTTTAGGTAGTTGGGTCAAGGGCTTGATGCAAAAGGCGGTTTTGCTGAGCACGGCGCGTATTGTGAGGAGATTCCTGTCTCTGGAGCCCTGACCACCGGTAGCTTGGTCCCTGTACCCGATGCCGGTGGGAAACTATTTTTTTATATTTTTAAATGTATTTTTTATATGTATATTTAAAAATGTAAATTTATATGTTGTTTATATTAATAAAGAGGAATAATAATAATACAAGTGAGGGCATAGTAAATTTGCTTTTTTAATCATCTACTTTCTGACATAATATAATAATGGGAGATGGTACTCCCGGGAGTGCAGCAAATCTCAACTCTGGCTTGCCTTAATTGGCCGGTCATAGGGAGGAAGCCAGAGCTTTATGCTCCTGGGTGGTAGTGTCATATTCAAGGGCATAACTACGGGGAAACCCGCTCCGGGTGTGACCCGCGATGGCGAAACCAGCGCCGCACCGCTCGACACCCCTAGCCGCTCACACCGGTGTTGCCCTCTGTCGCCTTACAGGCTTAATGCCTATGGCGAATGTATAGGGATCCCATCTAGTTAGTTGGCGAGTCACCGTTTGCCAAAGTTTTAATATAATAATAGGTATATTGACCTTGACCCATAACAGCAAGAAAGCCTGGCAATCTATTAAGAAACTCACAGGCGATTCACCTATAGCTAGTAATCCTGGTGTAGTCTCCGCTAACTAAGTTGCTCACCAGCTGGTACTTAACGGGAAACCCCCTTACCGATTACCAAAATCCAAGGCCCCTCGTGAGTCCGGAGATTGTGCAATGAGTACTGATATCATCAGTAAGTCATTCGACCTAGCTGACATCACTCAGGGCATCCAGTCTTTAAAATGTGGCAAAGCCGCTGGTGTGGATGACATAACAGTCGAACAAATTAAACACCTGGGACCTGTGACAGTGTCATGGCTTCTAACAATGTTCAACTCGTGCCTCAATGATCTAAAGATCCCAAAACTTTGGCGACGAGATAAAGTCATGGCAATCCCCAAGTCCGGAAAGGATCTAAAGGATCCAAAGAGCTACCGTCCGATCTCACTGTTGTGCCATTCATTCAAGCTGTTTGAGAGGATGCTGCTGAACCGTCTCACACCAGTCTTGGAAACAATTTTTGTACCGGAACAGGCTGGATTTAGACCCGGTAGGACGTGTACGAGCCAAATCCTAAACATCGTCCAACACATTGAAGATGGCTTCGAAACAAAAAATGTTACCGGAGTCGTATTTGTGGATCTCACAGCTGCATACGACAAGGTGAACATTAGAAATTTACTCACGAAAGTCCACGAAATGACGGGGGATCTGGGTTTTGTCAACGTCCTGAGGAAAATTTTAAATAATCGACGGTTTCAAATGCACCTGAACTCCTCGAAAAGTAGATGGCGGATCCAAAAAAACGGACTCCCACAAGGAAGTGTACTGGCTCCTGCTTTATTTAACATCTACACCAATGACCAGCCAAAAACTCCTGGCACTCAGCGTTTTGCCTATGCGGACGACCTTGCGCTTACGGCTCAGGCGCCAAGCTTCGAAGAGGTTGAAGCAACTCTTACAACCGCTCTGAATACACTTGGTGACTTCTACAATGACAACGCCTTACGACCAAACCCGTCGAAGACACAATCTTGTGTATTTCACCTCCGAAATCGCGAAGCATCCAGAGCTCTTAGGCTGTCGTGGCAAGGCGTCAATATCGAGCATTGCTCAAATCCGCGCTACCTCGGTGTAACCCTGGACAGAGCGCTGACTTACCGAAGTCACTGCTTTAACACGAAGCAAAAAGTAGGGACCAGAAACAACCTACTGAGGCGTCTCGCTTCGGCTTCTTGGGGAGCGGCTCCTGACGTCCTCCGGACAACCGGTCTCTCGCTGTCTTTCTCCGTGGGAGAGTACGCGTGCCCAGTGTGGCACCGTTCCGCCCATGCCAAACAAGTGTATGTGGCCTTAAATGACACATGTAGGATAATTACGGGCTGCCTCAGGCCTACCCCACTAAATATGCTGTACCTTCTGGCAGGTATAGCCCCACCAGATGTCCGGCGAGAAGTAGCTTGTGCAGTGGAGAAGAAAAAACAACAGACAGATCCCCGCCACCCACTGTACAACTACGTGACTCCTCCCGTCCGTTTAAAAAGCCGCCGGAGCTTCATAAGAACCACTCCTGCCATAGACAGCCCCCCACGGCGGGCAAGAGAGTAGACCTGGGCAGCCAAACTCCCTGTCCCAGCAGGTTTCATCAGACCAAAAGAAAACCTGCCGCCTGGTCATCATCTCCAGTGGCCAACTTGGAAGTCATTAAATCGCCTGCGGACCCAGGTTGGCCGTTGCAGGGAAAATTTGGCAAAATGGGGCTATATTGACATGTCTCAAGTGCCCTGCAATTGCGGGGCCCCATCCCAGTCCATGTCGCATTTGCTCTCTTGCCCACTGTGCCCTTCCACCTGCACTACCGAGGACCTGTGTAGGGCAACGGACAGCGCTGTGGCTGTGGCCAAGTATTGGGCCGACAAAATCTAACATGAAGCCAGAGTATCTAATTAGCCATTGACTCGAAGAAGAAGAAGAAGAAGGTATATTGAAATGGCAGACGCCGTCTTCATCCATAGATTAATAGTCCAGTCAAAATAGACATTCCAGTTTGCATTAATTCCCAACAAGCTGGATTTTGTGCAGGCCTTGAATACGTCATTACAAATGATATGTCAAAAGTCCCCATCGATCCCGCTTGTGCGTTGTTTTTTATTCGAGGTCAAAGGTCACTAATTTGCGTTTTTTGCGTATATCTCTGAAACAACGAGGGCTATCGAAAAATGGTTGAGACAAAGTTTGTAGATCGTAAAATTGTCTACAAAAAAGACCTCGACACTTTTCTTCTACAAAGCACCGCTTTCGAGATGTCGTGACTTTAGACCGCAGGAAAGTCGTATTTTCGACGATATGCACACATTTCCGCAATGACAATGATATTGTCATTGTTATTGACAATATTGTCAGTGGGCAATTACACTTCTTGCTAGCTCATCAGGACGAGTCTGAGCTTCCTTCAAGGTGGTTTTCTTAAAGTCAAGGGTTGAAACTTAAGACACTTTTCGTCGAACATGCTGCGCTTTTTTCATTTCAGCCGTTTTATCTGTCTTATCAATATCTAACAACTTCATATCTCATTCATGAGATTACATTTATGTAGATTAGATACTAAGTTTACTTTTAACGAGTTTATCCCTGGTAAATATCTCTTGCTTTTTAAATACTTACGCAGACGTTAAATAAACTATTATAAATGCATGTTGTAATAAATAGGCGAAGACACTGGTCCCTGAGATACAGTTTACACTAGTCCAGGGGCCAGGGGATTCACATATATATTATAATGTAAATTCATCACTTTGTGGCAAAAAAAAAATTACATGTTCTTGGTTATCAGATAACAAGCCAAGGGATGAAATCGACTCAATAAAAAGCGCAAGAAAATATGAATTACCCAAAATGTTGGTACAGATAGCAAGAAGGAATACCCAGAACAAAACAGGGAAGGAATTGCCCTCAGTGTACGCGGACTACGCTTCGCCATACTCGTTTATGGGACATCAATACAGCTACTGTAAACTTCTTCTGTAAACGAAAAACATCAAGATCCAGACAATCCAGACCGACCAGACTCAACTCACGATCCACCGTTCGAGCAAAGAATCGTACATAGCATAATGTTGTATAATTTATTTTTGTCATAATTTTTGGATTTTTTTTAAAAGGGGGAGTTCTATGGCGACCTGTATGGACGTGACTGATAGTAGGAAATTCTTATGTTATTACGCAAGTCACGTCCTGCGCCATAACATTATAATTCATTATCTAAATATTTGAATTTGTCAATTTAGCAATAATCGCATCTTCATGTACGTACCACAGGATGACAATCACCCCCCGCAGTACTCCTCAGTTTGATGTATATAATCTTTAGTATTCTAGATTAATCATTCCATTCATCCGTCTGTACTCAACTACCTAAGAACGCAGTAGCTATGTAGAATCTCTGTGGCGGCTATGCCGCTAACTTAGTACGTCATAATGTAGTGCGTAATATAGGTAATAAATAGTGATCTGTAAATAGTCAGTAATTTATTATCAGTAAATAAAAGTGTGCACACAACTTCTGTCTCTCCCTACGAACACGCTATAATCTACTTCATTGCCACACAACAAACAGTATTTCTTGAAACACAAAAACGATTCATCACCTCGTGCTCTAGTATGAGGAGGACTAATCCCAGATGTGGTAGCTATCTCCGCCTCACGCTGTCTTTTAGCTGCAGCGGTGCTGCTCTTCCGGGTGTATGCTTTACGACACTGCTTATGTATCGTTAAAGATGTTTTGTTCTTCAAATATTCATCGAACAAATCACCCCTTTCAGTACTTGAATCCATTAAAGTCTTTAGCCCACGATCAAAAACCACAATTTCACTTTCAGTCAAAGATTCATTGCAAATAAAGTAAACTTCTGACATTTTTACAAAATTTTGTAACGGCACTGTTTAAAATGAGAATATAATTCACAAACACGTCTTTTTTTTACGTGAGGGAAAATCCTCGGAGGATGTTATGCCGGACTCTTACCGACTAAAAAACCTCACGCATCACCCAACAGCCTGTGATTGGGAGCCCCGGGTAAGCCCTCGGAAGGATGTCCCGGGACTCACAACAGACCTACGGCCGCCACTGCGGCCTCGCCCAGGGGGTGGTTCGGGTGCTATACCGTGTCATTGGGGGGTTTCGGGTGTTATCCCGCTTCTAAGGGGGGGCATGCGTGAGTTGCTCACGTCACGCCGCCGTCATGGGCCTGCTTCTGTAAAGACGGTGAGCGACCCTCCCACCGTCCTCAGACCCCCGGTCATGGAGGCCGATAGTCCTCGGCGAAAACAAGTCGGCGGCGTCCAGGCTGCCGACTGCGGAACTCGGGTGGGAGAGCTCTCTCCCGCACCCGGCCCGCCGCCTCCTTCACGAGCATGACCTGCTCACAGAAAGAGGCGGCGCAGTCAGTCCCACTTACTCCCGCTGGAGAGCATGGCTCGCACCATGGTCTCGAGCGAGAGAGTGTCCACGCCGAGACCCACTATGAGGACCTGGCGCTGTTCCGCCCACGCCGTGCTGACACTCGGCCGTGGTTTCCCGGTGTTTTCGCCACAGATACCTACCGAAGCTACCGTGCCCGGCAAGCATCTGTGCCAACCGGTAGGAGAGGGCACCGTGTCTCCTCTCCAGCCACTCGTCCATGACCTGTCTGACGGCCGTGATTGTGGCGAATCCCCCCTTTGGTTGCTCAAGTCACACCTTCCATGTCTCCACGGTTTCCTGGTGGAGCAGGGACCGCTGGGCCTCGATTTCTCGAGCCGCAGGCCTTTAGCCCCGTTCCAGCGCCTCCTTGCGCCATCTGAACAGTGACGCAAGGGCTCTCGCTTCCAGGTCCCATGGAGGGGTCCCGGCTAGGAGACATGCCGCCTCACCGGAGATCGTGCGGTATCCTCTTATCACCCTGACGGCCATCACTCTCTGCGGGCTCAGCAGTCTAGCCACATTGCTGGCCGTCAAATACTTATTTGATAGATATTGCAGTCCCCAACACGCACAACTTACAAAAAACAATAGCTGATAAGATAAGCAAGTATGCAGATTTAAAAGAAGAAGTGTTATGAATTTGGCGACAAGATAATGTTTACGTAGTGCCTATAGTTCTCTACACATCTGGCGTGATTCTAAACCATCTCCTTAGTTTAAAATTAATAGATTTACAGGAAAATTTATACATTAATCTGCAGAAAGCTGCCATATTGAATACACGTCGAATTGTCAGGAAGTTCATGCAGCTAGTAGAGGAAAACACACCCACATAATACACACCACAATCTGCATTTACTTGGTTTAGGCCCGTAAATGTAGTTAAAACCAGCCAAAGAGCTGAGAAAAAAGTAAAAGACAAAAATAATTATAATATATCTTACACAACGCTATCTGATCCCGAAGTAAGCTAGGAATAACCTGCTTGTGTTATGAGTATGAGACCACGGATATTAATACTTACTTATATACTTTTAAATACATATATATTATACATAGAAACACCCAGACTCTTGAGACATACATTTATGGGTCACACAAATATTTGTCCCCAGTGGGAATCGAACCCACGATCTCCAGCGCTGCAGGCGGTATCACTACCGACTGCGCCACAGAGGCAGATGAAGCTTAAATAAATAAATAAATAAATAAAAAGATACTGGTGGCTTTAGAGTGTGCGATTGCGGAATATCGGACTATGCCCACTAATATTAGGCCACGTCTACCTCGACTGCCCATGCATAGAAAGAACTTGGCACTGGTGAGTACTGTTGATTCACTATTATCTATATTGTTGGGGCCAAGATGACGCAGCGCTAGGGTTAGCTGTTAGGTTCTAGATGATGCAGCGTGAGGGTTAGCTCTGTAGAGGGGATTTACGTCTATATAAGCTGCTGCATACCTTTACTCGCTCTCTTTTTCTGCTTTTCTCTGCACATCGTTCAAAACATCATTGTATCGGGTGAGATCTTTCTTTATTGTATGTGCGTCAATCTGCATAACTTGTCTTTGAATTAATTTTCTGAATAAAGTCATGTTGCGTTTTTTTTTTCTTTTTTTTTGTTTTACGTGAGGGAAAATCCTCATGGATGTTATGCCGGTCTCCTACCGACTAAAAAACCTCACGTCACGCCTAACAGCCCGTGGTTGGGAGCCCCGGGGAAGCCCTCGGAAGGATGTCTCAAATTCTAGTCATGTTGCGTTTGCGGTTATTAATCAAATTAATTATAACGGTTGTGTTTGCAAAAGTATTTTTCTAGTTTAGTGTGTATTAGTTATAGTTCTCTTTAAATTTAGTGATTTGTGCTATTTAAGTTAAATCATAGTTGTACTGTTTAAGATTCAAATAAATTGTACGTTTCATGTCGATAGCTGTGTATTATTTTATGAATCTTTGTATAGGTTAGTTGTAGTTTCCCAATAATATATTTAGAAAACAGTGAAACTCTTAGTGATACTCATTCAATCCTGTACTAGCTGCGCTGCTATGGCAACATGTCGTGTAGCAGGTGTTCCTCTTTTGGCGGAGCACCATGATACACGACCGACAAGACCTACCGTGCCGGGGTGGCAGCGTAGGATTGAACGATGGTATTCTGACGGATAACATCGTTTCAAATCAGGTTTCAAGGTAAGTGAACTCCTGGTGGACTCCTGGGCAACCACCAAACTCAATCTTTCGACTAGGATTAGTCCCTGCTACGTCGTTTCTTTACGGTGAGGCAAATTGTGACACTGTTCTCTAGAACAACTTGTAAACACACAAGCTCGCGCACAAGTGACATGAATGAGCACCTCTTGAACGGGGTCGCTGGCAGAAGCTAGTAGTATTTTACACTGAATACTGGCTGTGACAGTATTTCAGTATTTTATTACTAAAGAGGCCGCAACGGCAATTAGGATCGGCAGCGCGAGTGTGGCGCCTCTAGTGTTGCAAACGTTAATAGGCTGCGGTGACCACCAGTCCTTCTATCCACCGGTGGTAAAAAAAAACTGGGTTCGGATAAACAGGACTGACTACGTCAAAGACAAACAAGACAGACAAAAGTTATGACAGGTTTACAAATCGTGGATATTTTTATCATCTGATGGTCTAAGATCCCACTAACAAGGATCTTCACCGAGCTGGTTAATGGATGAAAATTATTTTATATTCAATGAAATATGTCAAAAAATTATATGCAGATGGGTTGCCTCAAAAAAAATCAGTCCAGAAAATGATTAAAAAGTTAATATTTCACTGATTTGAATAATACCTAGATACATTCAATAAGTACTAATTGAAAGTACAACGCCCATATGATATCTTTTTGTCCGTCACAACTCTTGGGTACGCAGGGGTATAAACAAGTAAATCCATAGGTACTAGTAACTTACAGCGATCTGGTTAATTAATTAAAGTCTTAAGAGTATTTATTAGGTATAGAGCGCACGTATCTGAGTGGGAATAGTTGGCACGCACGGGTGAGAACATGACCACGCTCCCGCCGCGAGCGCTTGCCGTATACAAATGGTAGCGGTACGAAGCAGTGCGCGTCAGTTCAGCTTTAAAATAAATGTTTTTAGTATATTAATGGATGCTCTGAAAATCGTGAAAAACGATACCCTGAAACACACTAAAGAGAAATCATAAATTACATCTCACATGTCACAACATTGTATGGTTCCTTGATACGTGAATTAATCAGGGTGTATGTAAGTAGTTATAGTGATACCACAGACTTACAATAAGTAGCAGACAAAGCATTAGAGATTGAAAAGTACGCCAAAACTAAAACATATAAAAACCACACACACTAACGCAACTACAGGGAAGGAGTTAGCCGCCTAGTTCAATAAGATTTATTTTAATGAAATAAGAGTATCTTAAAATACCTCTTTTAAGGTTCCGTAGCCAAATGGCAAAAAACGGAACCCTTATAGATTCGTCATGTCTGTCTGTCTGTCCGTCCGAATGTCACAACCACTTTTCTCCGAAACTATAAGACCTATGCACTTGAAACTTGGTAAGTAGATGTATTCTGTGTGATATTTTTAAATATAACTAGAAAAAAGCAGTAAATTTTGGGGGTCCCCATACTCAGAACTGAAACGAAAAGATTTTTTTTCATCAAACCCATACGTAGATAGGTCTTCAAAAATGCTATTGAGGCTAAAGCGCCTTTAGAAAAAAATGATGTTACAAAACATCATTTTTTTCTAAAGGTGCTCCCTCACCGGGAGCATTCGCGCGTAATGTAATGTTACGAGTCGAGAATTACAGCCAGTGTGGGAGGTGAACCGAGCATTGCAATGCGCACCTTGTAATGATACAAGACGAGGTTACAGCAGTGAAGCAGGTGATCCGAGCATTGCAATGCGCGCCTTGTAATGATACAATGTGTAACGTTTTGATCCAACTCGTAACATCAATGCGCTTTTTTTGTTGCGGCTGGCCGGCCGCACACTGGTCCGGATTATAAATAGGTGGACATACGATCTAAGATGTCAAACGCTTTTGGGAAAAAAATAGTAGTACGAGTACGAATTTCAGGTTAATTTTGCAATCCAATATGGCCACCGCGCCACCGTTGTAAAATTTCATGTTGCATATCATATAAAGGGTTTTTTGGTATGCTGAGTATGAATTTTGGGTTAATTTTGCAATCCAATATGGCCGCCGCGCCGAATTCACAAAATTTCATGATGGGTATCGTTTAAGGAGGATTTTGGTACGCTGAGTACGAATCTGATGATAATTTTGCAAGATCAATTACCATATACCCATATCGGCGCGGCGCCCACATTGGATTGCAAAATTATCACGTGATTCATACTCAGCATACCAAGAAACCCCTTAAGCAATATGTACCCATCATGAAATTTTGTGATTTCGGCGCGGCGGCCATATTGGATTGCAAAATTATCATGAGATTCGTACTCAGCGTACCAAAATCCCCCTTAAACAATACCCATCATGTAATTTTGTGATTTCGGCGCGGCGGCCATATTTGATTGCAAAATTATCATGTGATTCGTACTCAGCGTACCAAAATCCCCCTTAAACGATACCCATCATGAAATTTTGTGATTTCGGCGCGGCGGCCAAATTGGATTGCAAAATTATCATGTGATTCGTACTCAACGTACCAAAATCCCCCTTAAACGATACCCATCATGAAATTTTGTGATTTCGACGCGGCGGCTATATTGGATTGCAAAATTATCTCTTAGTCTTTCTGTTCCCGGTTTCCATTTCGGAGTTTCCAGTTCTATGATCCGATTCAAAATCGCAATAAAAACCATTTCTGCTAATAGTTTTGCACCATTTTTTTTAAAAACCTTCTCCTGACAGAAACAAACACAACAAAAAAGAATTAGCGAAATCGGTCCAGCATTTCACGCGTGATGCCGTGACCACGGAAATCGGGCTTCGTTTTTATATATTGTATACTCAATATCATCGCAGATTACAGGCATTATATTAAAATGCAATTCTGAACTAATTAAATGCTGAATCACAGTTTGCCACACTTATTTTTATGTTAGCATTAAATTTAATCTTGAAAAGAAGTGCCTGAGTTTGGCCCCTACATTAATGAGAGGTATCTAATACGTCAAACTGCAGCATCGGCAGCTTAGACCTTTCAAAAACCAGACGCACGTCATTTTTTTAAGATGTCATGTATAGTGTTGCTATACGTGTAGAAACGAGATAGCAGCATTCACTAACCCCTTAGAGCGAGCGGAATGGAAAGACCAACGCACACAAACATAATTATTGTTTCGTCTGCTACTTATTGTACGTCTGTGAGTGATACCGAGATCAAGAAGTGTTTGTTTACATGTTTGCGCAAAGCTATTGAAATAGGTACACTAAAGATCTTAAAACACCACCATTAGTACTTATCTCATTTATTCTCATTCACACGACTCATTTATTAAAGGCACGCCTACTAAGAAAAAAAAAAGAAGTGAATTTGAAACTTCTTATTAGATACTATTGGACATCACGCGGTTTCGCCTGCGTAATTCCTGTTCTCGTGGAAATACGGAAATAAAATATGCTACTCACTAATGAATTTTTGTATCGGTGAAAGAATTTTTGTTCTTTCCTCTTTAATACTATTAGCCCTAAAGCCTAGATTAGCAAAACGTGCAAATGCGGCTTTACTACTTGAGCGCTGAAGAGCGAGTGATAATACCATCGTTATCTCAAAAGTCTGCATTGAAATCGTGACCATATAAGTATGCGAGAGACTGCTTGCATCCCCTCTCCCAATACTATGTTTTAAGTGAACTGGAACTGGACAGTGTGCTGGACGACGTGACTGTATGATGTTGTTCATACTTGTCTTATCAAAAATGATTACCTACTTGTCGCATCATTATCTAAAACGATTGCCTACTTGTCGCATCGTATGTATGCGTAGTAGTGAGATGAGTTAAGCTCTGAAAGTGGCGAGTTGGTCTCTGTAAGGCGGTGTAACCATCGTATTTATTTTTTTATTGAAGTAATATTAAACGTTGAGAGGCAAGTTGTCCTCTGTAAGGCGAGTTGGCCTATGTTTGGCGAGTTGGCCTATGGTTGGCGAGTTGGCATTATGTTTGGCGAGTTGGCCTATGGTTGGCGAGTTGGCCTATGTTTGGAGAGTTGATCGTTGTAAGGCGAGTTGGCCGTTGTAAGGCGAGTTGGCCGTTTTAAGGCGAGTTGGCCGTTGTAAGGTGAGTTAGCCTCTGGCGAGTTGGCCTCTGGCGAGTTGACCAGTATATCTAAGTATTTATTGATGGAATATATTATGTTTGGCGAGTTGGCCAGTATATCTAAGTATTTATTGATGGAGTATATTGTTTGGCGAGTTGGCCTCTGGTGAGTTGGCCAGTATATTTAAGTATTTATTGGTGGAATATATTGTTTGGCGAGTAGGCCAGTATATCTAAGTATTTATTTATTTAATATTGTTTGGCGAGCTGGCCAGTATATCTAAGTATTTATTGATGGAATATATAGTTTGGCGAGTTGACCATGAGTGTATCTAGGTATTTATTTAAGGAAATTACTGTTTGGCGAGTTGGCCACTGCAAGGAGAGTTTGTCACTGCAAGGCATTTGGGCACTGCAAGGTGATTCAGTCACTGTAAGGGTAAGGTAGTCCCCGTGTCGGGGGAAGCGTGTCAGAGGAAGCTACAAGTCTGGTTGATTACTGTTTGCGTGAAGAACGCACAATATTATTTGTCTACATTTTAAAAACTTTTCAAAATGTTCATTTAATTTTATGATACTAGTCAATTTGTTTTTATAATTTTAAAGCGTTATCAATTTATCAAAAGTAACTAAATTGCTATTCACGTATCTATCAAACAGAGCAGAACACGTGACGTGTTTGAGCGGGGTCGAGGCAGCCATCTTATTTCGTGAAGAAAAGGTGTGGTTGTGAGGCTGTTGAAGTAGAAGTTACGGTCAGGTTGGATCGTGTTGAGGTTATGGAAAAATTAGTAAGAGCGGTGCCTTGAATCCGCTGCTTTGTCTTACGTGCTGCCCTACTTAAGCTAAAATAGGGTTAACCCCAACAAGTCGATTTTGAGATATCATCAAAAAACATGCAAATTGATGTCTCTCAAAAACTATGTAAGTTTATGTAAAATTTCTTGGATATATCTGTAGCTCATATCAAAGGCTTGTAAATGATGTTATTTATATCAAAATTATTGTAATTTTTATTACTAAAAAGCTTATTTTTTCTTTTAGCTAAGCAGCTTAGTGTTAAAGTTGGACAATTTACGCTACTAAAACAGAGTTAACCATACCCTAACCTATTTTAAGCGCAGTAATTTCGGGTAG
Source organism: Miltochrista miniata (assembly GCA_933228765.1). NCBI lineage: Eukaryota > Metazoa > Arthropoda > Insecta > Lepidoptera > Erebidae > Miltochrista > Miltochrista miniata. Next base: position 3,206,188 of record OW121777.1, read on the forward strand.
CTGTTATTATTTATAAATTACTTTAAGGTTTTTTAGCAATACTTGGCTTTAAACGCCCTAAGCTGCTTTACTGCTGTATAACGAAGTATTCCGTATAAAAATGCGGTTTACAGTCATAAGTAAGATTCTGGCTAAGGAATTTTAACGTTTATTTATCTAAGCATTATGACTTTTTTGGAAATTTAGAATTCGTTTAATAGAATTTTACTTAGCTAAAAATAAGTTACCAAATTCTCAATCACTGTTAACTTTGTTATAGCTAAGCAAAGGTGAATGATTAATTGAGAAAAAAATGTGTATAAAAATAATTTTTCATAGTAATTGAACAAAATAACAATGTCTACTTAATCAAAAAATGGTCTTTAAATTAATTAAGTAAAACTTATGTCAATATTAAAATTATTTCCTGTCAAACAGGAATGAAAATGAGATCAAGTTTCATAAAATCGAGGAACAAAAAATATTACGATATGAACAATATATTAACAAAGGAAGGGGATACACAGATCAGGTCTTTTCCTTACGATGCCTAGTTGAAGAGATTTTGGCAAAAGTCTATTGCATCTTCGTAGACTTGGAAAAACCTATGACAAAGTAGTGAGGAATGAGATCAATACTGTCCATGAAGTGAACAACAACTTGATAAGACCATTGAAATCTCGCTATGAGGGTTCCGGTGCTAGTGTCAGAATCAATGGAGCTTGCACAAACTCTTTTCCGATCGAAAAAGGTGACGGTACCTCGGTGACGCTACACAGCCATGTCTCAAACCGTGGTTGTTTAACCTATACACATGGACAGTTGCTTGTAGGAACTGCAGGAGTGCGCGTATGGATTAAAAAGATTGTACTTACTGTCAAATTTCTCCTATACTAGCATCACCGGGGAAGGAGTTGTAGTTGGTGGGTAATATTACTTATTAATATGAACGTGAATGTAAACAAGAGGCAAGCAATGGTTTTTGCAAGAGAAAAATGTATGATAAATTGCGCGATATTTATGGAAAATAAAGGCGTGGAACACGTGAAAGAGTTTTTATACATGGATTCAAAACTTGTAAGAGATGGAAAGTGTGACTATGATATCGAATGAAGAGTTTTGGCAGGAAATCAAGTGAATAATTCATACCTTTACGCGCCTTTTACACCTTTAGGAGCAGGAGAAAGGGTCAGAGGCTGTCGAAACGTGTCTAAAAACTGAAGGATGACTTTCCAAGAGGAGTGTTTCTCCCTAAGCTAATGAATTGTACTGTAAGTTGAGTGTGGCAGAAAATACATAAAAGTAAATTTAATGTAGTGAATGAGAAGCTGGCAAAGTATAGCTGGAGTGATATCGATAGATACAGAAAGAAGTAGATAGTGTAATTTGGGAACATAAACTGAAGAAGTTGTGACTAAGATAGAGAAGGTGATGCTTAATTGGTTCGGACATGTGGAGAGAATGGATGGAAAATCGACAGACTGCCGAAACAGATTTTATGAGGCGAGAGTGAATGGACAAACTCATAACAAACAATGTCAAATTTTGTTAAAGTCGTGGGTAACTAAAACGCCATATAAACTTATTTTTATAAAAACCCGGCTACGAAAAAGTTACTGAAATAACATCGTACAAGTGCGAGTCGACGTGGGCTAGCCCAACAAGGGTTTAGTACGTACATCCGTCCATCCATCCATTCGCCCCTCCGTCTGAGTGTCAAGACCCTTTATCTCGTGAATGCGAAGCGTTATTAACTTGAACTTAACGCCATTATATACAAGTTCTATGAGTTCTTGAAGCTGTAAAAACGTCAAACTTTGAAGTTAATTCGGAAAAGTCAAGGTTGTTTATGTCGCAAAGAAACGTATATTTCAACAGTATTTTGAAAATTAAAATTGTTAATGTAGGTACCTACTTCCCGTTGACCTAGAACTACAGAATTTGGTGATTATGTCTTCTTATACGTACTATATTTTGATTGCCGAACTTCTTGTTAGTACAGGAATCAAGTCTAAATACACTATCCGAGATGCCCGTGATGAAATGTAAACACCAGATAACTTTATTCTAGTCTAGTAATGAAGTTTAACCCAGATTTGCTGATTTTTATTATGTTTAAAATTATTTGTTTTAATTGACTTAAAAAGGGGTTAAAGGATTATAACTGTTTTTTAATAAAGTTTTTGATGGTAACCCTTATATAATTTAGCTTCGTTATGAGATTAGATGAAACTTTGCTAGTCTTTAGCTGAGTTATAGGATGTTAACTGGACATAATGTAGCATTTATTTTCTATAGATGCAGTATTCAGGATGTGAAAGCAGCCTTATCTAGTTATCTTTTTTTAATCGGTTGTCAGTGGTGACATTTCTGCTGTCAGAATGACAGGATGTCATAAGGACGAGTGACGAATCGTTTTTGCATTGAATGAAAGCTGGTTTTAGATGAAAATTCGAGACGATTCCACGTGAGAGAGGGGATAAAGCCCTGATACAAGGTTCCGAGTCTTTTTTGACCATCGGCTAAGGACGAGGGATTGATATTACTCTGAGTGGCACGCCTCAATTTTTCTTTGGAGGTTGTTAGTTGCAACATGAGGACCTGTTAAGGAATTAGTCTGAGTTAACTTATTCTCTTCGGAAGGAGTTGGACTCTGTGTCAACCTACACCCGGGATACCGGTAAGCGTCATTTCTTGTTTGCTAAGCGGTTCGAATTTCGTCGGTCGCGATGTCAGTTATTTCATTTGTCGTTTACTTGTCATAACAGGGTTTTTTTACTACGGGGAAAAGCGGCCCGTCCACGGTTGGCAGAGCCACACCCAATGACACGTGGACTACATGAGCGAGGTGTTTTGAGAGGGACCAGTCGCCTCCACGTGGCATTCTCGGGCTGTGCTGCTCTCAGCTTACTCAAGGCCAGTAATTGTCACCCTATTACAGTGTAGTTAGCTGCTTACCCGTTCTACCTGCTCACGCGGCAGTGGTCTATTAAGTGGAATTAGACTTTATTTCTGTGTACCTGTGATAGCTAGTTGGTGAGTAACACAGAACATCTTTGGGTTACAAATTGGCTCCCAACGTAGTGGCAAATCTCTGGGTCTACTCTGCGGTAGTCTCAGTCTGGTGTGTGTGCATAGGTGGTTATCTCTGGCGAAACCATCCTGTAATATCATCCGAGACGCTCCAGGACGTTAATTGGTGGTGCTAGCAGCTAAGCACAAAACCTTCCCTTTCGTCTTCTTCCAGCTCCCTACATCTTTGGCTGGAAAAGACACAAAATTCTAAATTCAAAAATTTAAAATAGCTGTGATTTTGGAAAAACTTTTTGATTTTATTTGGCATACCCACTTCTTTTTCTTATTGTGTTTTTTTTTTCTTTTTTTATGGTGCACACATATATTTATTATATTATTAGTGTAGATTAATATATAATATATAATATATATTATCCTATAGCTTCACCTTGTAAGGTAAACTTAGTGAATCTCTCTGTGTTAACTTAGTGAATTTCTCTGTGTAACTTAAAACTTTTTTATAAGGTGTGTACATACCTTGTAATTTTGAATGTTAACCTGAACTGTGTTATCAGAAAATTTAGAAACTTTTCTCTCTTAATATACCCTTAATCTTTGTTAAATTCTAAAAGTCAATTCGAAACATAATTACCTAACTTAGTACACTTTGTTGTAACTCAATTTACATTTTTACTTTGTAATTGATCCCTATCTGTGCCATTTTATCTTTATAATTGTTGTAAGTATATTTTTACATAATGGCACAGATGAAAAAATATATTAATTATTTAAGAAAGGATGAACTTGCTAACGAGCTGTCCCACATGGGTATTTCAGTGGAACCGGAAACGACAGTGTCTGGCCTTCGGAGTGAGCTAAGAGCGGCACACCGACTCGTCCGTCGAGGTAGCATCAAAGCGAGTGCTCCGGTACCCGCTGATGCATCGGCTGAGCTCTCGATCTGCCTCCCGAAGGTGTCCGAGCTGGAGGAGGCTATTCAGTCAGGTGACATCTTCATTAATAAGGGTAGTCGTCTTAGGGTGTCCCTCAGGGCCAACTACTTATTGAGTAGGTTAGCTCGTTGTGGTCTGGATTGCCCCGACCTGGTGGATATTCGTGGTAGGCTAGTGAAGATCATCGCTAGGGCTGAACCCAGTAGTGATTCTGAATCCGAAGGTTCGGATGATGATGGTGATGATCCTTCGGGTCGTGACCAGGTGGAATATACTTCACCAGTAGTGAGAGAGGACCGCTCGGTGCGAGCTAGTTCAAGTAGGAATAGTTCTACATGTAACATAGTGTATAAAGAACGTCCCCTTAACTTATGTTCATTTAACTTAAAATATGATGGTTCTACTTGTGTACGTGTGTTTTTAGAGAGATTAGAGGAACTTAGATGTGCTCGGGAGGTTACTAAGCCTAGACTCCTTATGGCTTTCTCCGACCTGTTGGATGAACCGGCTTTGTCTTGGTTCCGTACAAACAAAGCTAACTTCATCTCATATGAGGATCTTATTAGTGAGCTTAGAGATACCTTCGATATTCCTGATTATGATTACCGCCTCAGGAACGAGATAAGACAGCGTACACAAGCCCGCTCTGAGTCCTTGGTTAACTATTTATGTACAATGCAAGCCATGTTCTCAAGGTTGTCGTGTAAGATGCCCAGTGAGGAACAGCTGGACATTCTCATGCACAACATTAGACCTGACTACATGAAGGAACTGGCCTTGCATGATGTCAACTCTGTAGATGACTTGAGACGTTTGGGTAAGCGCTTGGAGCTTGCGCGTACTAGGGCAGACGCTTTCCATGAGCCTGCTCTTGACAAGTTTGAGATTACATCTGACTTACACCAGCTTAAGAACAAAGGTGTACAAAAGCCCGCTAAGCAGGTGTCTGCAGTGGAGACGCCGGTTACCCCCCACGATCGCAAATGCTTTCGTTGCGGCGGGGGCGGTCACACTGCATACAGCTGCACACAGTCAAGGGAGCTGGTGTGTTTCCGGTGTGGTCTCAAAGGAGTCAAGACTCCAGACTGCTCACACTGTACTAGCAAGTCAAAAAACGCGTAGGCCAGGGCCTTATTAGGAACTCTGTGCATTACTCTGTATCTGAGTCTATTTCTGATAAGGTCCTGTTTCCTAAACGGGATAGTGACATTAGACCGTATCTAGTTGTTAAGGTTTTAAATTTAAATGTCTTAGGCCTTCTAGATTCCGGTGCCTCCTGCTCTATACTAGGTAAGGTAGCGCACCGCATCTTCTTGGAACTGGGTTTTGATCTTGTGAGTATCAATCCTACTTTTCGTATTACAACTGCAGACAGCACTCACTTGCAATGTCTGGGTTGTATCTCTTTGCCAATTGAGTACAATTCGGTTATCCGAGTTGTCAAGTTCTATGTTGTCCCAGGTATAACCACCTCCATGATATTTGGAGTGGATTTCTGGCAACAATTTAAGTTAAGTGATAAGTTAATTTTACAAAATATTAGTCTTGATAGCTTTAGTGATAATAATCCTATCGAGTCTGTGTCCCTTAACGGTGGCCTCGAGGATTACGACAACTTGACAACTAAACAAAGGTGTGTAATCAACGAGGTCATTAAAAAATTCGACTCGTTGAACACTGATAAGGTGGGTTTAGGTCGGACCTCACTTGTGCACCATGTCATTGACACTGGTGACAGCAAGCCGATCAAGCAGCGTTATTATCCGCTCTCTCCCCTTAAGCAGAAGGCCCTGGAAGCCGAGCTGGACCGAATGCTGGAGATGGGAGTAGTGTCCCCGTCTCAGTCCGCCTGGAACTCTCCAGTGGTCATGGTGGAGAAGGCGAACGGCGACCTCAGATTGTGCTTGGACTCTCGCAAGCTGAACTCTGTGTCAAAGAGTGACGCCTACCCCTTACCCTATATCAATCAAATCTTGGACCACCTTAATAACGCTAAGTATTTAACTTCTGTAGATTTGAGTGCGGCTTACTGGCAGATTCCATTTGACTCACCCCAGTCTGCTGAGAAGACTGCTTTTACGGTTCCCCGGAGAGGATTATTCCACTACAATTCGATGTGCTTCGGTCTTGTCGGGGCCAGTGCCACGATGCAACGCCTCATGGACCGTCTGTTTGGTCCCGAGTTCGACAACAAGGTATTTGCGTTTCAGGATGACATAGTCTGTGTGTCCAGCACCTTTGAGGAGCATGTAGAGCTCTTACATAGAGTCTATCAGCAACTCAAGGATGCTGGCCTAACTATTAACATGAAAAAATCCCACTTTTGTCGGAGTGAACTCAAATACCTGGGGTATTATGTGGACAAACATGGCCTACGGACAGACCCGGGTAAAGTTGAGGTTATCCTCAACTATCCCACCCCTTCTAACCCTAAGGAGGTTAAGAGATTTCTGGGAATGGCCGGCTGGTATCGTCGCTTTGTTAACAACTTCTCGAAGATTAGTAAACCTCTGTGCAAACTGACTTCTACGAACCTTAAGTTCGAATGGACCCCTGAGGCTGAACAGTCCTTTAACCTGCTAAAGTCAGCCTTGGTTTCTGCCCCTATATTAAAAATGCCTAACTTTGAGATGCCCTTCCGCATTCTTAGTGACGCGTCAGCTTACTCAGTTGCTGCTGTACTGACACAAACTCACGATGGTGTTGAGCACCCTATCGCCTACTGTAGCCGTTCTCTTAACAAGAATGAGGTGAACTACAGCACAACTGAGCGAGAACTTCTGGCCGTGATTTTCGCTTTGGAACAATTTCGACAGTACGTCGAAGGCCAAAAATGTACGGTCGTCACGGATCATTCATCTCTTCTGTGGTTCCATAAGCTAAAAAATCCCACGGGTCGTCTAGCACGTTGGAGCATGAGGCTCAGTCAATTCGATTTTGACATAGAGCATCGAAAAGGTAAAGACCACGTTGTACCTGATGCTCTGTCTCGTATCAAAATTGATTCCCTCGATGCAGTACCCACTAAAGACCCGTGGTATGACCACACCATGAATAGTGTTCGGAAGAACCCTAGGAAGTCACCAAATTATGACATTCGTGACAACCTTCTATATAGGTTAACTAAAAATAAATATTCTTTGACTTCAGACTTTGACTGGAAGCTGGTGGTACCTCAGGAGGATCGCTTGCCCCTGCTCTCTAAGTACCACGATGACACACTTAGTGCCCATGGTGGCGTTTGGAAGACGCATAAAAGGTTAGCCCTAAATTATTACTGGCCCAAGATGTACGAGGACGTCAAAGAATATGTTGGGAATTGCGAAACATGCAAGCAGTACAAACCCGTAAATACGTCTCGTCCCGGCCTAATGGGTAGCCCGAAGCGGGTTTCGAAGCCATTCGAAGCTATCTCTGTCGATCTGCTTGGTCCCTTTCCCACTTCGAGCAATAGAAACGTACACCTGATCGTGGTCTCCGACTACTTTAGCAAATACGTCATGTTGTGCCCTGTTCGGGTTGCCACAGGCGCTGTAGTCGCGAGGTTCATAGAGAAGAGTGTGTTTCTCGTGCACGGAGTCTGCAAGACTATTTACATGGATAATGGCCCTCAGTTTGTGAGTAAGCCATTTAAGGATCTGTTGGCTAAATACAATGTACCTAATATATATTATAACCCTAGGTATCATGCCCAAACTAATCAGGCGGAACGAGCTATTCGTAATGTTGTTCAAGCGATCTCATGCTATGTGAAGTCGCAACACAAGTCTTGGGATCAGTTCTTGGTTGAGATACAGTGTGCTTTAAACACTGCAGTTAACGAAGCAACTCGTTTCACCCCTTACTTTTTGGTACATGGTAGGGAATTTATTGGGGATGGAGTGTTATACAGGCAGACAGATATCGCGTGCCATCCTACTTCAGTCTCTGTAGACGATCCATCAGCCTTCGGTGTCAAGCTGAGAGAAATACAACGCATTTACGACCAGGTGAGGAAACATTTGAACGTTGCCCACCAGCGTAATGAAAAGTATTACAACCTCAGAAAAAGGCATGTAGAGCTGAAAGTGGGACAGATAGTTTACAAACGCACGTTCTACCTGTCCAACAAGGCCAAGAATTTTACTTCTAAGCTAGCCCCTAAGTTCCTTAAATGTGTGGTGACTGCTAAACGATCCCCTTTAGTATATAGGCTATCAGATCTGGACGGTAAGGATCTTGGGGAGTACCATATCAAGGACATCCTGAAGTATCAGGAGGAGCCGTCTCCAATACCTAACGTAACTACATAGCACTGTTTCTCTAGTTTATTAAACCAGTGCTATGTGATCATTATATAAGACTATTTTAATCTTTTGTTTGTATTTCTATATGTGTACGTGACTTTAAATTGTCACGTTGTAGTTTCTTCTATGCACCGCACCGAGCGTTTTTCTCTCATTCGCTTCTTAGTACTCTACATTATCCTGATAGCTTGGGTAGTGTTAGGGTATCGGCAGTGAGTAAAGGGAGCATTCGTTTTCTATGAAGGGCATTAGACTCTAGTTACTTAGCCTAACCGGTACACGAGTCAGTGTCTAGTTAGGTACATAGGAGGATCTTTCTTTGGTATTGTAATGGTCGTAGTCAGCTGGTGTTTGAAGGACCTAGCTGGTTGTCTTTGTTTATTAGTCAGTACTTTTCTGTTTTCTTTATTGTGTATTTCCAGCGTGTCATATCCGCAGGAAATACTATTAAAGGGGGGGTGGTTGTAGCATTTATTTTCTATAGATGCAGTATTCAGGATGTGAAAGCAGCATTATCTAGTTATCTTTTTTTAATCGGTTGTCAGTGCTGACATTTCTGCTGTCAGAATGACAGGATGTCATAAGGACGAGTGACGAATCGTTTTTGCATTGAATGAAAGCTGGTTTTAGATGAAAATTCGAGACGATTCCACGTGAGAGAGGGGATAAAGCCCTGATACAAGGTTCCGAGTCTTTTTTGACCATCGGCTAAGGACGAGGGATTGATATTACTCTGAGTGGCACGCCTCAATTTTTCTTTGGAGGTTGTTAGTTGCAACATGAGGACCTGTTAAGGAATTAGTCTGAGTTAACTTATTCTCTTCGGAAGGAGTTGGACTCTGTGTCAACCTACACCCGGGATACCGGTAAGCGTCATTTCTTGTTTGCTAAGCGGTTCGAATTTCGTCGGTCGCGATGTCAGTTATTTCATTTGTCGTTTACTTGTCATAACAGGGTTTTTTTACTACGGGGAAAAGCGGCCCGTCCACGGTTGGCAGAGCCACACCCAATGACACGTGGACTACATGAGCGAGGTGTTTTGAGAGGGACCAGCCGCCTCCACGTGGCATTCTCGGGCTGTGCTGCTCTCAGCTTACTCAAGGCCAGTAATTGTCACCCTATTACAGTGTAGTTAGCTGCTTACCCGTTCTACCTGCTCACGCGGCAGTGGTCTATTAAGTGGAATTAGACTTTATTTCTGTGTACCTGTGATATTTGTGTCTATCAGTGAATAAGCTCTCTGTGTGTCTCTGTGTATCTCTGTGTACTTAGTAAATATATGTGTGTACACCCTATTGTCTGTTTTCGTCAGAGCCCTAGCCTACCCTTGCACACAGACTGGAAACTCAGAAATAAGGCGCCCTGGGATAGAGTTCTCTGCATAGCTACCTCACGCTAGTTGGTGAGTAACACAGAACATCTTTGGGTTACAATAAGACTAGCATTAATGAATAACTTTATTTTAGCCAAGAAAATTAAATATAAAATATTTAGATTTCGTGAAGTTATGATACTTTACCCCTGTTGTAATCTAGTCTTGTGGGTTAGCTAATTTTTCACTAAGCAAACTATAAAAAATGTGTCACATAACGGTTAGCTGACACTCTGTATCTCCGTAATAAATAATGATACAGGTATGGTTCTTAGAGTGAAATGTAGAGAATTTTGCGCTGTGTCACTTTGTATTATTAACTCAAAAATGACAAAATGTAGCTTAACCCTTTTTTAGCTTAAGTAGGGCAGCGTGAAAAACAATCAGTCTAACTTAAAAGTGTTGCTCACAGAATTAGATCAATTACAATATTGTGAAACAGTGATAATTTGTGTTTTATGCTCGCATTTCACCCACATACGCCCACTAAGCTCGGAAAAAATACTGAAGATGTCGACTAGGATGGTGTCTCTCCGACATATATATACATAGTATGCATATTATTATATCAAATATATATAAATATAATTTTATATTATAATATTATTATAATAATAATAATAAAAAACTTTAGTAATTCAATAAGAATGGAATTTGGCGTGGATAAATGTGCAGTTATGCAAGGACGGATAGTGGAATCGGAAGGTATTCAGCTTTCTGATTTCATTCATCTGACTTCACTTCTTGTATCTGACACCTATAAGTACTTGGGTATGTCACAAGCGTTGGGAATCAATGAAGCTGACATGAAACAGTCGTTGCAAAAGCGTTTCCTTTCTCGTCTGAGAAAAGTCTTAAATAGTCTTTTATCAGGCGGGAACAAGGTGCGTGCTTATAACGGCTGGGTCATGCCACTCTTGATGTACTCCTTTGGCTTACTCAAGTGGACTCAAACTGAACTAGAAGCCTCGGACAGAAGAGTTCGTACACTATTGACATCATATCGAATGCATCATCCGCGTTCATCGGTGATGAGGATGTACATCCCGCGGAAATGTGGTGGTCGAGGCTTCCTGAATGCTAAATCCCTGCATAACCGTGAGGTGTACAACCTTAGAGAATATTTTCTACACATGAATGTGGATGTGCATCGGGATGTTGTCAAAGTGGATACTGGACTCACCCCGCTTGCCTTGGCTAAAGTGAACTGGCACAAACATGTAATAATGGGTATCTATGACCGGCAGGAGATATGGAAGAGCAAGGAGCTTCACGGTAGGTTTTATAAGGCTCTGCATAGATCTCATGTTGACCTTATAGCCTCAGTGGCCTGGCTACGGTTTGGTGATCTCTTTGGAGAGACTGAGGGCTCTGTCTGTGCAATTGCAGATGAAGTTATCATGATGAACAACTACCGGAAATATATACTAAGGGATGGTACGATCGATGTATGTCGAGCGTGTCATCATCCTGGTGAGTCCCTCAAGCATATTATTTCTGGTTGTTCTCGTCTTGCTAACGGCGAGTACTTGCACAGGCACAACCTAGTAGCCAGGATCATCCATCAGCAACTTGCTCTGACGTATCGCCTGGTGGATATCGAGGTTCCATATTACAGGTATGCAGTTGAGCCAGTTCTCGAAAATGGTCATATCACATTGTACTGGGATCGATCTATTATCACAGACAGGACTGTTGTTGCCAGCAAACCTGATATTGTGGTCATAGATCGATCTGAGCGGCGAGCAATGATTATTGACATCACCATCCCCCATGACGAGAATCTTGTGAAAGCTGAGAGCGATAAATAATAAAATATATTGACTTAGCGCCTAGCCCGCGAGATTGTCGACATGTGGGAAGTTGATGCAGCAATCATTGTTCCAATAGTCATTTCCGTTAATGGTCTTATAGCTAAGAGCCTCGACCAACAACTTCAGCGGCTCGCGTTGGGCAGCTGGATCAAAGGCGTGATGCAAAAGGCAGTGCTACTGGACACGGCACGCATTGTGCGGAGGTTCCTGTCTTTGGAGTGCTGACCACCGGTAGCTTGGTCCCTGTACCCGATACCGGTCGGATACTATATTTTATATTTTTGAATGTACCTATTTCATTTTATATCTAAATTTACAAATGTATTTCATAAGTTAATTATTGAAATAAAGAAAATAATAATAATTTATTCATACACAAAAGTTAGTAATACATGACAAAGCCAATATAAATAATACAGTCTTATATACAACACATTGGTTTGAACCGTTGTCACCTGTACTAGTGGAAATTCACTGTATCACAGGTGACATCGTATTTTACATTCGGAAACAAATAAGCATAAATGATAAATTATATGTACTATTTCCATTTCTTTATTTTCTCGATGTCAGTTCTAATTTGATAGCTAAAACTATATATGTTGTGACCAAATAAGTAATAATATTGATCGAATATTGTAAATTGATCGAATATCGTACCATTCCCAGTACAATTTATATAGAACTAATATGGGCACAAATCATAGGACGCCTCTCGAAACAATAAGCATCCCCCCTTTTACGGCAAACAAGATGTTAGATTTATTAAAAAATGCATGTGCGGATGTTACCTACTGCCGAAAACTGGGGAAAAATCGTGAGAAGAAGCCAAAACATTATAGCGTTGTATTGGGAAATTCATGTGGCATTCAATAATGTAGATTTACAGGGACTTATAATAAATGTTGGAGAGAAGAGCTCATCGAGTGACAATGAGGATTCGTCAGATTTTGATTAAAATAAATAAATAAAGATTACCTGTCATTATAATTATCTTGCATTGTCGAGTACCTACTTATTTTACAAACGTTTCGAAATTTTAGAGAAGTTGGCATTATCAATCAAAAATTAACACGTGTAACGTCTTGTACTGAAATATAATATTAGTTATTAAATTTGTATAAAGTGTCCGGCAGTAGGTAAGTAGATAGTTTAGTTTCTTACATTTTGTAAAAAAATATCGAATCTGTTATCGTGTTATGTTTATCGATAGCTCAATCCCTATCAGTTTCTTAGAGTCAGGTATAACCTTGTACAGTCAGCTTCAGAGTAAAGGATACACATTATTTTTTCAATTAAAAGTGTTTAAGTTTTTCGATTCTGCATGTAATTGATGTGGTGGTCTAATGGTTAAAATAGTTGCGTAACCAAATCAGTAGGCCCGAGTTCGAATCTTCGTGGAAGCAATTCTTTTTGCTATTATTTTTTAAATTTCATCGATCACCTCTCGCCAAGCAAAGTGTTTAAGTTTTTCTCGTCGGGCATTTTACACGCGTGGGGCCTGATCTGGCTGATAGCTAGTTTGGCGTCCGTCAGGGACGCTCCACCGTGGACGCGATCATGCGCATTAGAGGCCTGACGGAGGAAGCAGTCTCACAGGGTGAGGTGGTGGTGGCGGTGTCTCTCGACATCGCCAACGCATTCAACACCTTGCCCTGGAGCTGCGTCAGGGAGGCGCTTTTCTATCATGGAGTGCCTCCCTACCTCCGTCGAATTGTCGGGGCTTATCTCTCCGAGAGAGCCATAACTTACCCGAGCTGGCTAGGGCCGGGTCGGCGAGATGTTTCGTGCAGTGTTCTACAGGGATCGGTTTTAGGGCCGCTCCTGTGGAACATCGGTTACGACTGGGTGCTGCGTGGTCCGTTGCTCAGAGGGGTCGGCGTAACGTGTTACGCCGACGACACCCTCGTTACGGTGCGGGGAGCAACGCACCGTGCCGCAGCACTTAAGGCCACGGCAGGGGTTGCTCAGGTCGTGGGTCGAATTCGGCGGCTGGGTCTCGAGGTCGCCCTTCACAAATCCGAGGCTCTGTGCTTCCACGGACCTCGGATGGGGCCACCTGCGGGATCCAGCCTACAGGTAGGGGGCGTCAGCATCGGCATCTTAGGCTTCATCGAGGGCTCCTCGATGAAGTATCTGGGGCTCGTACTCGATGGCGAGGCCGCATTGGCGGCCGTAGGTCTGTTGGGAGTCACGAGACATCCTTCCTGAGGGCTTACCAGGGGCTCTCAACCATAGGCTGTTATGCGTGGCGTGAGGTTTTTTAGTCGGTATGAGTCCGGCATAACATCCTATGAGGATTTTCCCTCACGTTAAACAAAAAAAAAAAAATTGTTTAAGTTTTTCGAAACTGCATCTAATTGATGTGGTGGTCAAATGGTTAAAACAGTTGCCTAACCAAATCAGTAGACCCGAGTTCGAATCTTCGTGGGAGCAATTCTTTTTGCTTTTTTTTTTAAATTTCATCGATCACCTCTCGCCAAGTTTTATTTATGACATTAAATGTTTAAATGGATTACGGGCTTTTAAAATAATTAGTTTGCATGAAAATAATGTTTTATTTCATAGCATTAATGGAAAATATAGATTGAGTATACAGTATTGCATCAGTCTATATTAAATTACGTTTACAAAATTTACCTATAAACTAAGATTATTATATATATTATAACAAAACACAAAATAGATACCCTGAGGGGTTGGGCTTAGAATATATAATATTTGATAAAATTCTATATCCCTTTAAACATACATTATTCTTCCGTTTAAAGTTGTGAATAAAAGTATCAATATTATCATTTTGTGCTTGTGAATCAGAGAGGAAGAACCAACATGTCAAACTATTACCGTATGGCAATATATATCTTTCTCTTTTATCACACAAATGATAACCCATTTAACACAACATTAAAAAAAAATTGTGAGGTCTGATGGTGCATCGTTAACATACTAAAAGACTTTTAAAACAAGTGTAACTGGAATGATAATAATAAATATTAATTATTTCTGATCACTGGTGACCTAGTTAAAAACCATCAGACCCCACCAGTTTTCTATATGATTTTCGTCTCAACTTTAAGCCGGCCGGTCAAACACTGTTATGTTTTCTTGAACCTCCAGCCAGTTATACACGAATCGAGACAAATGCTACGAAGAATTATCCTAAATCACGTAAATTCAACCTTCTGGATTTGCTGCTGATGGCGTCAACTATTTCCATTAGCTCACCTGGGCCCATTGAAGACATTCATCCCCAGAAACCTAAAACATTCAAACTTTTAAAATTTGATGCAATATTATAAACAGTAAATGTCAAAAATAATAATCGGAACACAATTTTAGTGAGAGTTTTATTTACCTAGTGTCAATCTCTTGCATAATTTCAAATCAATCCGTTTTTAGCGTTAAACGTCTGCTCAATTTATCTTTATATAATTTAGTGCCTTTATGATCACATCTTACACCACCGCTTGCTTGATATCTTTGTGCTTGATAACTATGAACAGTTTTTCTCTGTAAAAAAATTATAATATTTGAAATACACAAAAATAAAACAAAAGTTAATGTATCGTGTATAACGTAAATCTTACCGGTTTTACCCATATATCGCACCCTTTTCCCTTCCCTTCAGATATCAATAGTTAAGTATTTAAAAAGTTGTTGATATAATCATACTATTAGTAAATAATAAACCACAGGTTCAAAATTTAGCAAATTGAATAATATTACAATGAGTAAGTATATCACACATGGACGTAACGATGACGATTTACAATGTAATAATGAAGTTACCCTCAATTGCAGTATAACAAATAGAAGTATTCAAGTGAAATTTTAAACAAAACTATTACAATACGTATTTGTATTAGATTTTAAACCTTAAAATCGATGAGATACGGTCGTTATTAACTCCGTTAGATGAAATGAATAAAGCTACCAGAAATTTCACCATTGTTGTTAACTGTTTCAATAGCCTAGTCGTATAAGGCGCTGTCTATTAGATGGCCGGTGCCTGAGTATGCGGGTTCGTATATTCACCGGCTCAATAAGTTCTTTTTGTAAGTTATTGTTGGCATATGGTTCGACCTGATGCCGGAAACATACCATAATTTAAAACATGCAAAGTGCATAATATTTGAAATAATAGATACATGGGTAGGTGGAGACAGCGGGGAAGGGAGCTGCGCGGGGCAATGACCACGTGACGCACTCGTCACGTTGGCCATAATCTTTACGTATTTATCTGTATACTTTACCCTGCAGCTGACTGTACGTGCGTAAATGTCATATTTTATGTAAGAAATAATGTAAAAAAGACGCTTGTACAAGTTTTCACAGGAACTGTCATCGATCTGTCATCGAGAAAATAAAGAAATGGAAATAGTATACAATCCAAGCATTACACCAACAAAGATACACGTTAATTAATAATTTACATTATAAGTGTATGATGTGTGAAAATGTCCTGTGAGAAAGCAGTGTGTGCATGTGGGCATGTTTGTTATTGTTAGATTTTATTTTTTTTCCGCATTAGTACATGTGTTAGTATGCGTATTTTAAGTTGGTATGTTTAAAAAATCTTCGGTCTGGTCATAGTCTTAAGCCTTTAGCCACTCTGTTAAAGTTTGTTTGAAATTCTTTTTATTGACAGGATGGATGTAGATCTTTTTATTGATACGGTTATATAACCTAGGGCTGAAAAAATAATAGCTACGGCCGGCCAAAGACGTTCTGTGAGCCTTATATTCGCAAATTCGGTCACGTCTACGTTTCCTGGATTTATTATATATGGCACCTCCGCATGCTTACGTAGAGCCGTCTGGAGCACAAAGAGCTGTCTCACAGCGAGGACTTAAAACTCTTGATATAATGTCGATGTTGGGTACCTAAAAGGGTTACGTAGCAGAACCTTAAGAACAGCTCTTTAGCCCTTTCAGCTAGAACAGCCCTTTCAGCTTCAAGCAATAAATTCTGAGATGCATTATCCCACACCGGGACGCAATAACCAATTATAGATTGCACCAGCGCCAGCGCGAAGTAGACAAGTTTTAATGTATTGGTGTCCGCTGAAGATCTTTATTTTTTCATGACGTACATTAACTTTCTGGTGCGTGTTGAGATTATGAATATGCGTATCCCAGCGGAGGAAAGAGTCAATATATACGCCAAGATACTTGACACAAGATGCGTGTGCTATTGGTAGGCAGTCACAATCACCACCCACTCCACCACATGTATGAACCCTTATTCGTAAGTCATTTAGCGGTTGATGGGAAGAGTAGCAGGAAAATGTTACAAAATTTGTCTTTTCGACGTTCGGTGTGAGAAGACTGGTAGCCAACCACGACATAACTAAAGATAGGGCCTTTTTAGCATGACTATAGGTCTCCAACCAGCTTCCACCTATAAGACAGTGATGATCAGTGTTACTCACCAACTAGCGCGAGGTAGCTATGCAGAGAACACTTTCCCAGGGCGCCTTACTACAGAGATTCCAGTGTGCGTGCAAGGGTAGGCCAGGGCTCTGACGAAAACAGTCAGGTAGGGTATACACACATATATTTATATAACACAGAGATACACAGAGACACACAGAGAGCTTATTCACTGATAGACACAAATATCACAGGTACACAGAAGTATTGTCAGGACTTAGGTACTAATACTACTAAATAGACCACTGCCGCGTGAGCAGGTAACACGGGTAAGCAGCTAACTACACTTATAATTGGGTGACAATTACTGGCCTTGAGTTAAGATGAGAACAGCACAGCACGAGAATGCCACGTGGAGGCGGCTGATTCCTCTCAAAGCCCCTCGCTCGTGCAGTCCACGTGTCTTTGGGTGTGGCTCTGCCAACCGTGGACGGGCCGCTTTTCCCCGTAGTAAAAAACCCTGTTATGACAAGTAAACGACAAATGAAATAACTGACATCGCGACCGACGAAATTCGAACCGCTTTGCAAACAAGAAATGACACTTACCGGTATCCCGGGTGTAGGTTGAAGCAGAAACTTATTCTTTGTGAGGAAAGTAGAACCTAGGCTATATTCCTCAACAAGTCCTCAGGTTTGTGCAGTGCCTGCGTCAAACTATAACCTCGCAACACATGAGGTGCGCTAAATCATCAGAGCTCAACGTTAACCAAGATGTGAATCGTATTGGCTAGATGTTAGAAGAGAGCTTGTGACCTCATGGCAGGGCTATTTATACCCTGACTATGCACTCCACCAGAAAATTCCTTCAAAACCCGTTTTATATTGTAGTTCCTGTCTGACAACGCAAAAAACCAGCGACTAGGTATCGACTCCTTACCAGAGAGATGTTGCCAAAGCCAAAAAAACAATGAATTGAATAAGGCGCTTTGACACGCTCAATGATGATTGTCAAGCCGAAAACTTGACAATACTACACATACAATATAAATGTTACAACCACCCCCCCCTTAATAGTATTTCCTGCGGATATGACACGCTGGAAATACCCAATAAAGAAAACAGAAAAGTACTGACTAATAAACAAAGACAACCAGCTAGGTCCTTCAACCCCAAGCTGACTGCTACCATTACAATAACAAAGAAACATCCTCCTATGAGATGAAGTTAGCTTTGTTTGTACGGAACCAAGACAAAGCCGGTCCATCCAACAGGTCGGAGAAAGCCATAAGGAGTCTAGGCTTAGTAACCTCCCGAGCACATCTAAGTTCCTCTAATCTCTCTAAAAACACACGTACACAAGTAGAACCATCATATTTTAAGTTAAATGAACATAAGTTAAGGGGACGTTCTTTATACACTATGTTACATGTAGAACTATTCCTACTTGAACTAGCTCGCACCGAGCGGTCCTCTCTCACTACTGGTGAAGTATATTCTACCTGGTCACGACCCGAAGGATCCTCACCATCATCATCCGAACCTTCGGATTCAGAATCACTACTGGGTTCAGCCCTAGCGATGATCTTCACTAGCCTACCACGAATATCCACCAGGTCGGGGCAATCCAGACCACAACGAGCTAACCTACTCAATAAGTAGTTGGCCCTGATAGACACCCTAAGACGACTACCCTTATTAATGAAGATGTCACCTGACTGAATAGCCTCCTCCAGCTCGGAGATCTTTGGGAGGCAGATTGAGAGCTCAGCCGATGCATCAGCGGGTACCGGAGCACTCGCTTTGATGCTACCTCGACGGACGAGTCGGTGTGCCGTTCTTAGCTCACTCCGAAGGCCAGACACTGTCGTTTCCGGTTCCACTGAAATACCCATGTGGGACAGCTCGTTAGCAAGTTCATCCTTTCTTAAATAATTAATATATTTTTTCATCTGTGCCATTATGTAAAAATTTACTTACAACAATTATAAAGATAAAATGGCACAGATAGGGATCAATTACAAAGTAAAAATGTAAATTGAGTTACAACAAAGTGTACTAAGTTAGGTAATTATGTTTCAAATTGACTTTTAGAATTTAACAAAGATTAAGGGTATACTAAGAGAGAAAAGTTTCTAAATTTTCTGATAACACAGTTCAGGTTAATAATTAAAATTACAAGGTATCAACATACCTTCAAAAAAAATTTATAATTACACAGAGTGAAATTCACTAAGTTAACACAGAGGTGAAGCTATAGAATAATATATGTAATATATTAATCTATGCTAATATAATATTACAATAAATATATGTGTGCACCATAAAAAGGAACATAACAAAGAAAAGAAACACAATAAGAAAAGAAGTGGGTATGCCAAATAAAATCAAAAAGTTTTTCCAAAATCACAGCTATTTTAAATTTTTGAATTTAGAATTTTGTGTCTTTTCCGGCCAAAGATGTAGGAAGCTGGAAGAAGACGAAAGGGAAGGTTTTGTGCTTAGCTGCTAGCACCACCAATTAACGTCCTGGAGCGTCTCGGACGATACACCAGGATGGTTTCGCCAGAGGTAACCACCTATGCACACACACTAGACTGAGGCTACCGCAGAGTAGACCCAGAGATTTGCCCCACGTTGGGCGCCAATTTATAACACAGTGATGATCAGTGTTACTCACCAACTAGCGCGAGGTAGCTATGCAGAGAACTCTTTCCCAGGGCGCCTTACTACAGAGATTCCAGTGTGCGTGCAAGGGTAGGCCAGGGCTCTGACGAAAACAGTCAGGTAGGGTGTACACACATATATTTATATAACACAGAGATACACAGAGACACACAGAGAGCTTATTCACTGATAGACACAAATATCACAGGTACACAGAAGTATTGTCAGGACTTAGGTACTAATACTACTAAATAGACCACTGCCGCGTGAGCAGGTAACACGGGTAAGCAGCTAACTACACTTATAATTGGGTGACAATTACTGGCCTTGAGTTAAGATGAGAACAGCACAGCACGAGAATGCCACGTGGAGGCGGCTGATTCCTCTCAAAGCCCCTCGCTCGTGCAGTCCACGTGTCTTTGGGTGTGGCTCTGCCAACCGTGGACGGGCCGCTTTTCCCCGTAGTAAAAAACCCTGTTATGACAAGTAAACGACAAATGAAATAACTGACATCGCGACCGACGAAATTCGAACCGCTTTGCAAACAAGAAATGACACTTACCGGTATCCCGGGTGTAGGTTGAAACAGAAACTTATTCTTTGTGAGGAAAGTAGAACCTAGGCTATATTCCTCAACAAGTCCTCAGGTTTGTACAGTGCCTGCGTCAAACTATAACCTCGCAACACATGAGGTGCGCTAAATCATCAGAGCTCAACGTTAACCAAGATGTGAATCGTATTGGCTAGATGTTAGAAGAGAGCTTGTGACCTCATGGCAGGGCTATTTATACCCTGACTATGCACTCCACCAGAAAATTCCTTCAAAACCCGTTTTATATTGTAGTTCCTGTCTGACAACGCAAAAAACCAGCGACTAGGTATCGACTCCACCAGAGAGATGTTGCCAAAGCCTAAAAAACAATGAATTGAATAAGGCGCTTTGACACGCTCAATGATGATTGTCAAGCCGAAAACTTGACAATACTACACATACAATATAAATGTTACACACCATGAATGGCGCTAGTGTGCCAATGTGTCAATAATCAGCTCCTGTTATTATTTATTAAAAATAATATAGAACACGTTAGTTGTAGCTTTTGAAGAAGTATTTGTGCTGATAACATAATCGTGTATTTGTGCAGATGTTATCCGGAAGAGATCTATAGTGAATATTAAATAAACTCAAATAAAAAAATAAATTGATAAAGTGTACGAAAACTCCGGAACTACTTCACGATAAATCATTAAACTATCAAATTATCTTAGCTATGGTGTTGTGACAGTGCATTAGTAAACTAAGATAGCAAATTATCATTAGATTTGGACTTACACATTATAGTTTTGCTAATTCAAAATTAGTAGGTGATATGAAAGTTTCGTCAACAACCCGTCTATGACACGTTCCAATCTCGATGTACTTATTTTAAACTAAATGCAGATCCAAAAGGCCAATTTGAACTAATCTACGTAATACGACTCTGGTCTAGAGGTTTGACTGGCGGACTGTCACGCAGAAGGCGCGAGTTCGAGACCTGACTCGTGCATCACTTTTTGTAAAAATTGTTGGATTTGAAAATTTGGAAGTACGTTTGAGTGCTGATTATCTATTATATAAAAATAAGTCGGGTTTTCCTTCCTGACGCTATAACTCCAGAACGCACGAACCGATTTTCACGGTTTTGCATTCGTTGGAAAGGTCTCGGGCTCCGTGAGGTTTATAGCAAAGAAAATTCAGAAAAAAATTCAACAGAAAAGCGGGAAAATCATTTTTCACATACAGCGCCATCGCGGGCGAAGCTGCGGGCATCAGCTAGTATGAGATAATAATATTCACAGAGGACGTTGGATATTTCTGCAAATTGTTATAGATTATCGGTGCGAGAAAGTCGTTATCTTCAATAATGCCGCGAGTACAACGTTCTCCTACAGCAGCGACTACAACCACACCGAAACAAAGAGTTATGTCTTCCCCAGATGTGTCTTTTACGGAAACACAGGCCGAGCTCACACATACGTCAAGAAATAAACGTCTTCGTCCTGATTTTTCACCTGAGCATTCGGGCAGTAATCTTGAAGTCCTCAAAGTATTTGAAGAGAAAATCATTAACATGCTAACTGCCTGGAAGGTGGACCAAGATGTTTTACTTAAGAAAATTACATCAGATATTAATGAAGTAAAACTCCAAAACAAAAAAATTCAGCAATCAAACGCCGAAATTGAAAAGTCAATGGAGTTTATAAATCAGACTTATGAAGGTTTAAAAAATTCAGTGGAGAAATTGGAGAAAGAGCGCCTGGAACAACGATTGTATATTTCACAGTTAGAATCAAAAATTATTGATCTGCAACAAAGCTCCCGGTCTTCTTCCATTGAAATTCGGAATATTCCTTCAACCGAAAATGAAACCACGGGCGACTTAAGCACTATAATTTTGCAAACATGCTCATCTTTTCAAGTCCCTGTTAACCACGCTTGAGCTTGAGCATCTGATCATCCCTGTCTCCTTTTGGTATATTTTGAAGTAATTCTGGACTATTGGACGACCATTTTCTCAACGTAAACCCTCCTTTGTTTAACATAGTTATTAATTGTTGTTGTAATTCTTTTGCAGAATCCACCTGTGATTCTCCAGACAGTATATCGTCCACGTAAAAATCTTCTAATGTAGTTTTACTAGCCATGGGGTAGCAGTGTTGCTCGTCTCTAGCCAGTTGTTGCAATGTTCTGACGGCAAGGTAAGGTGCGCAAGTGGTACCATAAGTAACTGTCGTAAGTGCGTATTCACTCATGGCATGTTTTGGAGAAAATCTTTAGAGTATTCTCTGATACTTATAATCTTCTGGATTTATTTTTATAAATCTGTACATTTTCATTATGTCTGCCATAAAGGCAATCTTGTGTTTACGCCATCGTAATAGTATCGTAGATAAGTCTTGTTGTAGTCGTGGACCTTTATGCATATTGCTATTAAGGCTCAATTTCGTGCTGGTTTTGCTACTCGCATCGAAAACCACGCGTAGTTTTGTAGTTAGTGAGTCCTCTTTTATTACAGCCTGATGAGGTATATAATATTTACCTACATTGTAGTTTGCTATTTTTACTTTTTTCATATGACCTATACGTAAATACTCATTCATGACGTCAATATATTGTTGTCGTAAATTTTCGTTTTTTGTGAATTGTTTTTCTAGTTGTATTAGTCGTGCGGCGGCTGTTTTCCGTGAGTCTCCGTATTGTACGTTTACGTCTTTAAAGGAAAGTCGTACTGTATACGTCCCGTCGTCGTTTCGTATCGTAGTATCTGTATAGTAATTTTCACAGATTTTATCGTCTATGTTTTGTTTGTAATTCTGTGGAATTTCCTCTAATTCCCAAAATTTCGTCAGTTGTAGCAAGTCATCCATACGGGTAACCATGCTTATTAGTTTTATACCACAATCTATGTTGTTGGGGTATAC
Organism: Miltochrista miniata; assembly: GCA_933228765.1. Classification (NCBI taxonomy): domain Eukaryota; kingdom Metazoa; phylum Arthropoda; class Insecta; order Lepidoptera; family Erebidae; genus Miltochrista; species Miltochrista miniata. Next base: position 3,229,110 of record OW121777.1, read on the forward strand.
TCCAGACAAAATCCACCCGAACTCTGTATTTTGGGCGATTATTCCATCATGGAGCCGTTTTAATCCCTGTAGCAATATCCTACTATATTCTTTGGCACCTAATATAATATCTATAGATCCCTTTTTATAATAGGTGGGGTCTGCCACAAGTATGTTGTCCAAGCAATTTGCTTGTACTTGTTGTAAGTCGTTCCTAGGTAAGGAACTAGTTAGTTTTGGTAGAACAATTAATGTTACTGGTAGTTGGTAATCGCTAGAGTACCTTGGTTGTAGAGTCAAATCGATCGTATAACTCGATTTCTTTGGGTTTTCGTCTCATACACTTTTTCTGATAGTCATGGTTTAAGCAACGTTTGCACATCTTTTTATCGATCACAGTCGAGGTTCGCTCGTTGACATTCAGTGCTTTGAAACTAGGGCAATGATTTATAGTATGTTCAATGCTATGACAATACCAACAGCGTTTCAATTTTGATGAGTTTGGAGTTTGTACGAGTACAGCAGCTGGTCGTTGACTTTTTGTGTGTGATGATGATACGTCGTAAGATTTTAAACATTTAAAGCGATTTTCCAAGAATTTCATCAAATCAGTGAATGATTGTAACTTGTTACGGTTTTGTAACTGCTCTTCATACTTAGCATCTGTTTCATCGTCCCATTTCCTACTAATTATTCGTATTAACAGAGGATCCCAAGACGAGGTGTTTACTCCTTGGTTTTTTAATGCCTCAAGACACTCATTCACGGTGTCATGCATATCCCTCAACGATGATGGGTTCGATGAACAAATTTTTTGTAAGTTTAATAACTTATCAATGTAACTAGAAACAATCATACGCTCGTCATCAAATCTTTGTGTAAGCAACTTCCATGCCGTCTCATAGTTTTTTTCGCTCATCGCCAAGTGACGTATGAGTCGCGCTGCGTCACCTTTAACGTGTGTTTTCAGATATTGCATTTTTTCTGTATACGATAATGACAAATCTTCGTGAATATTTTTTTTAAATAAATCTTTGAATGTACACCAAGAGTCGTAGTCTCCATAAAAAACAGGTATATTAATCCGGGGTAGTTTGGCTGTCGACTTGGGAAAACTATTTTTTTCGTCCGATTGTTGGAATATTTTCTCCTCTAACATCTCAATCAAAATCTCATAATCTTTTTGTAAGTTTTCGCAGCGGTTTTCTACGAAATAGTTATTCTCGAATGTAGTTTCTTCTAATAATAATTCGATGTGAGATTCTTCGATTTCTTGCCACTGTTTTTGCAATAATAGCTGTATTTGCTTGTGAAATTTTTTTGCCAATTTGTGTCATTCGGAATTGCTGAATAAACATTTTAGAGCTACTTGCTACACGTGTGTTAACCTCCTCTACGTCATTTGTTGGTTCATAGATACTTTGAACGAGTTGTAACCTTTCCTCGCATTTTTTCAGGTGTTCTTATCCTTCGGTATAGTGTGCCTGTATGTTGCCAAAGTAGTTCATAGTTATGTATTTATGAGATGACAACACTTCCTGCTCCTGTAATCGTTCGTGCTTAGTCTGAACCCGCTGGAAAACTTCATTAAGTGATTTTCTTCTGTCCTCAATATATTTTTGGGTTTTCCTTACCGCAGAGTCCTTTTTTATGTTAGTAATTATCCTCCTGATTTCATAGAAATCTGCTTCCTGGCTCTTGATTATTTCGTTAATGTCCGGTATCTCCATGTTGCTCTTCTTGCTTCCTGCCTAATGTCCCTACCCTAGGAAAGTCCGTACTTGTCACCCCTGCTCTTCTCGTTTTCGTACGTGATGATGCGACTTCTCAATCAATTGATAGAACCCGCTTGTGGGAAATCAATGACCGATCCGCAACGAGATGCTATAGGGTAAACAGGTACAACGTACTCCAGATTCCAAACTGTCTTTCTGGGCATAAAGTTAGACTCCAACTTGCAGTGGGGGCCTCATATCGAGAAAGTCTCCGGCAGACTGAGCTCTGCAGCCTATGCCGTTAAAAAGATCCGACAACTGACAGACATTAGAACAGCGCGTCTTGTCTACTTTAGCTATTTCCACAGTGTCATGACCTATGGCATACTATTATGGGGTAACGCTGCCGACATCGAATCTATCTTTGTGTTGCAGAAAAGGGCTGTCCGGGCTATCTATGGTATGGGGATTCGGGAGTCATTAAGAGAAAAGTTTAAGGATATCAACATACTTACTGTGTATTTACAGTACATATATGAAAACTTATTATATACTCATAAAAATAACAGTAAATTTATTAAAAATAGTGATATCCATAACCTAAACTTAAGAAATAAGAATAAATTGGCTGTACCTAGATTTAGGCTTAATAAAACAAGCAATTCTTTTGCGGGGAATTGTATTCGAATGTACAATACATTGCCGACAGCCATAACAGGTTTGTCAGTTAATAAATTTGCCAGAAAGCTTATTAAAGACTTTCTAGAAGACAAGGCTGCCTGGCAGTGACACGAATTGCTCCTTTCTACATTTAAAAAAAAAACTGTATTAGATACTAAGATACTAGAAGAGAAGGGACCAGACTGAGTTTCTTGGGGTGTTCTTCTCAGTCTGTAGTATTTCCGAACCCCCGGTAGAGTCACAAAAATTTTGACAAACCTAAATAATTTTTTTAAAAAATTCAAAGGGAATAAATTTTATTTTATTTTATTTTATTTTATTTATTTTATTTTATTTCCTGACTAACTGGTGCTTTATTGAGTACACCAGCCGGCAGTCGTCTGAAGGGTAGGTCCGTACCGTCAATTCCTACAGGAGAAGAGAGGACCGCGATGTTATTTATTTATTTTTTGCTCGAAGGACCAATGTACAGCCGTCACCCTAATTGTAACCGACTGTACGCGCACAACTGTAAGGTAAGAACCTACGGAGCCCTACCTAACACGCAAGTCCCTATTGAACCCTAACGTGCATAATTCGCTAAGGCTCTGTTCTACCCTATAGTGTGATTTTAACCCTAACGTATCTACCTAACACGCTAAGTTCCTAACGAACCCTAACGTCCCTAGTACCCTAAGGCCCTAGTCTAGGAGAGATGCGGAGAGATTACTCACTGCCAATCGCACAGACTCATACGACTGCTGAGGCTAAGGGTGTCTTGGCCACAGTGAGGGGTAGTGGTGGTAGGTGAGGTGGTTGGCTTATTCTTCAGATTCGCCGCTGAACACCATAAAGGGTAGTGGTCGACCCACAATTATATCAGCACTGAAGAATAGACCGAAGGGAGTGAGTCAAAGTCGGGTGAGACGTAATGACTGATTTATTTACAAAATAATTGTTCTTATATATTAAAATTATCCTAAGTACACAAGTATGGGTGTTTATTAGTGTGCCATCGGTGTAAATTGCCTCTGCAGTAGTTTGAATCTTGGTCAAATATTTTGATGATTTCAGCCGACCTTTGGAGCGCTGCTGAGTGATGAGTTGCAAATTTGATTGCATTATGTTCTTAATTGAACAGTTCTTGTCCGGGACATATAGTCAGCATGACTGGTGCGTTGCTCAGTGTTACTAAAGTCGTTGGACTCTTCATGTTATATATTTAAATAGGTCTATAATAACAGCTGTTATTACAGTACTATCTTTTTTTTATTTCTAAATATTTTTAAATTTCTAAATAAAAAAAAAAGATAGTACTGTACTATCTTTTTTTTATTTCTTATAGTTTATACCTGTTATAGAAACCCTAAAAACGATAGTTCGTAGCCAAATGGCAAAAACGGAACCCTTATAGATTCGTCATGTCTGTCTGTCTGTCTGTGTGTCCGTCCGTGTGTCACAGCCATTTTTCTCCGAAACTATAAGGCCTATGCTATTGAAACTTGGTAACTAGATGTATTCTGTGAACCGCATTAAGATACTTGTATAAAACTAGAAAATAGTAGTACATTTTGGGGGTCCCCATACTCAGAACTGAAACTCAATTTTTTTTTATCAAACCCCTACGTGTGGTGTATTTATACACTCGAGAGCAATGAATCCGGGTCACTTAAAGAATCCTAAAAATCTCGGAAACTAAAAATGCTAGGTTAATGCAATAAATTGTATTTAATAGACAATGTAATACTCCTTAAATGAAGGTATTAAAACTTCTTAGTTATTGTAAAGTTATATCATAAAAAAATCAAATTTGAAAAAGGGCCACTTTCGAAGATGGAACTACGAAATTACAGCATTTGGTGTTGCTTTTGTTTGTAATCTGTCATTTATGTGGGTACATAAACCATGTTGATAGTGCTCTATATTCATTAATCAAGCTGAAATTATGTCGCTTACGCCTGAAGAATGCACCAGAATACTTACAATGCTGGAAACCGGCCGGAGTCAGCGCGATACAGCCAGGACTGTCGGTGTGTCGCTGTCAACAGTACAAAGAGTTCTCCGACGTTACGAAGAAACTGGTTCTAACCTACGCAGACCAGGAACGGGCAGAACCAGGTGTACCACAGCACGAGAAGACCGATACTTGGTGAACACCATGCTTCGAAATCGCTTTCTCACAGGAACTGAACTCACCAATCAGTTTCGACGCCTCGGAGGAAGTAACCCAAGTGCATGGACAGTAAGACGTCGGCTTGCTGAATCTAACTTAAAACCCCTTAGACCTGCAAACGGCCCTAAACTGGAGCGTGGGCATCGTATTTCGAGACTAAGGTATGCCCAGAGCCACGTAAATTGGAGTATTGAAGATTGGTCAAAAGTTATGTTCTCCGACGAATCAAAATTTATGCTCTACAAGCACGATGGAAGACACAGAGTGTATCGAAGACCAGGGGAAAGATTCAAGCAAGCATGCATCGAAGAAAAAGTAGCCTACGGTGGTGGGTCTGTACTTGTGTGGGCGGGAATTTCTTCTGAAAGTCGCACAGAGCTGGTGATCATAGAAAACGGCTCTTTAACTAGCGTAAGATATGTGGAAGAAATCCTCAATGATCACGTTGGTCCATTTATGGTCAATTTAGGTGAGGATGCTATATTTATGCATGACAATGCCCGACCTCATACAGGTAGGATTGTGAATGACTACCTTCAAGAGATGAACATTACTCGTATGGAGTGGCCAGCGCGCAGCCCGGATATCAACCCGATCGAGCATGCTTGGGACGAGCTAGGCAGATGCGTAAAACAACGAAACCCTCCCCCAATCACGCTTCGTGAGCTCAAAATTGCTCTCACAGAGGAATGGGAGAATACTCCCCAAAATCGTATAAGGAACTTGGTGTACAGCATGCCAAACCGCGTAAACGCAGTAATGGAAGCACGAGGAGGCAATACGAAGTATTAAAATCCAAAAAATCGTAATAAAGTTCAAAAATTTCATGGTTCCTATTTTTGTTTTAAGGAGAGATCAGCAGTTTTTTCTTTATGTAATTTTGTGTTAATAAAATGTATGGTGACTCATATTTTTTTTACTTTCATTTAAGGAGTATTATATTAAATACAATTTATTGCATTAACCTATCATTTTTAGTTTCCGAGATTTTTAACATTCTTTAAGTGACCCGGATTCATTGCTCTCGAGTGTATATAGATCATCAAAAATGCTATTGAGGTCCCTAACATATTTTTTTTCTAAAATGAATACTCTGCGCAAGACACACTTCCAAAGTGGAAAAATGTGCCCCCCCCCCCCTCTAACTTCTAAACTAAGAGAATGATAAATCTAAAAAAGTTAGTTATGTACATTGCCATAAAAACTACCAACGAAAATTGGTTTGAACGAGATAGAGCTGGTAATGTTTTTTTTATACGTCATACACCGCAATTATCGGTTAGAAAAATCACTACCACTGCGATTGTCTTAAAACATCAATCAAAGTTACAACGATAAGAACTTTTATATTATGTTACTTGCTGCTTTGAAACCCTTCATGGGCGAGTCCAACTCGCACTTCGCCGGTTTTTTTTCATTTCTACAACGCATTTAACACCGTAGATTTTCTAATAATGTTCGGTTGTAGACCATTTAGCTATTAGTAATTTTTCTAAGGGCTCAGCATACTGCGCTCGATTTACATTATTCGGTGCGGTGTCAGGGTACACTATGTACATTGACAAATTATTTTGTTCCTGTTGCGATACGACTGAGGGTGTACCACAGGGTACACCCCCGTCCCCGTTACGTTTCAATTTTTTTTATTAATTCCGTCTCTGAATCTTTACTATCTTGTTACGACTTTTGTTCATATGACTGATAGATCTACGTGCAAACTCCGGTCTATACAATTACCAAAGATTTATTTATTAATTCAGATTTAAGGTGAATATAATAATACGAGTAAGTGGAGCAAGCAATATGGACTTTATCGCGAACCCTCCAAAACTCAATTCACTCTGGTCAGTCATTCGGAGCATTTCTGTTGACGGCACACTTTTCTGGCGATCCCAATTTCAGAATGGTCCGTTAATTGGGAGCATCTGGGCCCTGGTTCTAACTAGGGATTTGCTTCCGAGAATTCAGCGAAGCAAGTTCATACACGACCTACCTCTATGTCCTTTTAAATTTTTACCATAATAATTATGTACACACCTGAATAATTTTTCTATTAATTGTTTCCCGATGAACCCCGAACCGCCTGTGATAAAAACCGTCGCGTCCTGGTACCACAGCTGAACAGGTGAGTCTCCACGATCTATCACGTCATTCATCGGTTTCTGATACGACAGATATTTTAACTCTATTTCTTGCATGGGATCCATAATATTGAAATACTGCAAAGAAAGATAATTATGTTTGAGTGGTCTAGTGCAAAGTGAAATGAGTACTTAAAAAAGTGGCCACTTCAAAATAATATATAGGCAAGTGAAATAAAAGTATTTTCGCCTATTGTATAGTTTAATTTGAATAGAATAGATTTTTGCATAATAATCTGAGCGCTACATACAATTACGGTGCTTGTACAGGCCTAGATATAGTACCTCTGTCGAGCCATATAGGTACTATATGTAGGTCTGTCTGTCTGTTTCCCAAATAAGCCTTTACGCCGAAACTACGGACTCAATTTAAACGATACTTTGCATAATCTGAGCTTATACCCCGCGGAAGGCTTGGTACTTTTATTCCAATATTCTGCGTGTTTCCTTTGGGATATTCTGTACGGTTCCTTGGGAAGGTCATTCTAAGGTGATGTTCTTGCTTTATTATAAAATAACTTGAACATTAAGGGCCTTATCTATACTTATAATAAATCTGTAGAAGTGAAAACATTTAAAATATCAAAAAAATAAATAGCAGGGGGTGTTACTAAACCGACACCGAACCCAAAAATGTGGTTAAAAATTTTTGTCTGTCTGTCATCACGCAAAAACTACCGGTTCGATTACGATGAAACTTGGTATAATTATTCTTTCATAGCCTGGGCACCACACTGGGTATTATTATCCCGGAAAAGTATATAGAATTCAAAGCAAACTTAATGCGGTTTGGTCCCTAGACCCAAAGTTACTATCAATTATTGCTTAAACAGTTAATGGTACGATGATGAAACTAAGCATGAGCGTTGTTTGTAACAATTTGAAAAAAGTAATTTTAACATTTTTGCAAATTCCACCTCCAAAGGTATAAAAAAGGAGGGTAAAGTTTGTATGGAACAACGTGATTCCGTGGTCCGATCTACTTAAAATTTGGCATATAGCATTATTAACATAATTAATGGAAGACGTGTTTCGTATTTTATTGAAATTTATACGATAACGAGCTAAAAAGGGAATGTAAATTATTTTGGGGCTGATTTTCTCCGGAGTTGATATCAATACTCTTTAAATACTCTTATTTTATACCTAAATTACTTTTTATTTTGACACGTAATTTGTGAAAGTCCAATACAATTGACGTTTTCATTTATGATTTATTTCAAACTTCAAACAGATGATGTTACTACATAGCCTTAAAGTTAAATAAAAATCGCTATTTTGGTATAATAATAACCAATGTGCTTTATGGAAGTATTTATTGCAAATTTACATCTGTGAAAAGAAGAAGAAAATTCTAAGATGGCTAGCCAGAAAAAATGAAATACCACGCTTCAGGTAGTATCCTCTGGTCAATAAAATAACACTGCATGTTACCATCTACGCTCAATCCTTACGACAAAGTTTGTCAGCAGCCCTAAGCGACTGGTCATGGAAGGTATGAACTTTATTCTACATAGTGCCGACTGCATTCTGTCAGGAAACAAACTCACTAAGTCTTTGTAAAATACGGGAATGGCCTCTACGTAGACTACATTCGACAGGACTGAAAAGAGCCATTACAATGAACATGAACGCTCAGCTGATGAAATTTAGGTACATTGTTATTACGTTACCAGGTCTTGGTTGGACCATCTGTATTAGGAGGATAAAGCGTACAGTAGTTCGGTTTGTCCAAACGTCATAGGCTGGGACTACCTGAAGAAGGAACTAAGTTACGATGTCAATTTATTGCTTAGAAGAGAAGTTGTGCCAAGTAGTAGTTTAGCCATTAAATTAAGCATTTCGGACTGTCGGTTCCACTCAAATGTATTTAATAAATAAATTTACTTACCTCATATTCTTATGCATTATGAATTTGTTAATCAGAAATCTATCTAACTAGGTATTATTATAAATGCGAATGTTTGTGAGTGTGGACGTTTGTTACTTTTTCACCCTGTAACGGCTGAACGGATCTGGCAGCAATTTGGTGCCTACAGAAATGTGCTATTTGTCTAGGAACAAAATTTCACGCAGGCGAAGCTGCGGGCATCAGCTAGTTCATAATAAAACGGTCATCGAACGTATAAACTTTTATCTTTAAGCTCTTGTATGATTAAGGAAACGTTGCAGTTTCACTCGCTTCTATGAGTCTGACGAAGACACACCTCTCCTTTTATTCACCTTTGGTATGTGACGTGAATAAAGTTGTGTGGGTCCGTTAGTTGTAAAATAATTCAGTTCGCGCTCAACGGCGGGAATATTTTCATGATTAAGCAAGCCAAACTATGATGACCCTTAACCAAATACGGATGTGCGTTGTTTAAAGTTTTATAGAATTTCAAACTAACTAACTATCTTCACGCCAAATCCCTTGCGGGGTAGGCAGAAAGAACCGAGCGCCACACGGCATGGTCCATACACACCTCACTTGCTTCTTCAACTTTCATTTTTCTTTTCATGCATGCACGTCGGTTCCTACGGCTCTTGACACCACCTTCAACTAACACACGATATGTTATAGAATTTCGTTTCACACAAAATTTTTCTCATAATTAAAAAATAATTCTACGGTTTGATAAGTTTGTGAAACAAAAAATATGATTAAAAATTCATTAAATTGTGTTTCTGTAAAATATGTTTCATTCTAGTAAATTGTCTTCAAAACAGTAATAGTCGAAATAAAAATACAAGGACCAAATATTATATGAAAGGGCATATTTCCCTTATTCGCATAATAATATAATATATAAGATTCACAATATAGCCGAAGTTCATTTCTGGGAAACGAAATTCTTTGTCTGCAAAACAAAGGGTTCTCACCAAATACACATATCTCTCTATCATTCTTTCTTATGTGACATAAACGAAGTGGCGTTAGACAGTTAGTACAGCTTTAATAAATTCCTAATGTATATTATACCAAGTCATTAATTATTAAACAATTCCAATTTATGCATTTATGTTAGGGAGGTACGGAGCAACGGGACCAATACCTATTAAATTTTGTACCTCGGGGTTTGGGGACATGCGTTACTTCTCATGAAGTTACCGTTAACGTTAAAAACAGTGGATGGCAAAACCCTGACCTCAGGGTTCGAGGTTCTCGAGGAGATCGAGTACTTTTACACAGACCTCTATGCATTGCGGACACAAAAACCCACGGGAGCAAGCGAGGATGACCACAGAGCCCCGTTAATGCGCCACTACACGGAGGATATACCGGACATCGACCAGGGCGAAGTCAGGGCGGCTTTCGAGCAACTGAAACCCAATAAATCTCCTGGAGAGGAGGGAATTACGACTGAGCTCCTATAAGCGGGTGTGATTCCGATCCTTAGAGAGCTTACGAGCATATTTAATTTCGTCCTCCAGCAGGGTCAGACCCCCAAAGCGTGGAGCGGGAGTGCGGTGGCTCTGTTCTTCAAAAAGGGTGACAAATCCTTTCTGAAGATCTACAGACCCATCGCTCTCCTGAGCCATGTCTACACGTTGTTCTCGAGAGTAGTCACAAACCGCCTCGCTCGGAAACTCGACGAGTTCCAGCCAAAGGAGCAAGCCAGGTTTCGAAAAGGCTTTAGTACCGTGAACCACATCCATACCGTTCGGCAGATTGTACAGAAGACAAACGAGTACAATCAGCCGCTGTGTATGGCTTTCGTGGACTACGAGAAACTCTATCGAAACCTGGGCAGTCCTGGAAGCTCTGCAGTGGTGTCGTATTGATCGTACTTACGATCGTACAAAATATTAGCCTTGATAGTTTTAGTGATAATAATCCTATAGAGTCTGTGTCCCTTAACGGTGGCCTCGAGGATTACGACAACTTGACAATTAAACAAAGGTGTGTAATCAACGAGGTCATTGAAAAATTCGACTCGTTGAACACTGATAAGGTGGGTTTAGGTCGGACCTCACTTGTGCACCATGTCATTGACACTGGTGACAGCAAGCCGATCAAGCAGCGTTATTATCCGCTCTCTCCCCTTAAGCAGAAGGCCCTGGAAGCCGAGCTGGACCGAATGCTGGAGATGGGAGTAGTGTCCCCGTCTCAGTCCGCCTGGAACTCTCCAGTGGTCATGGTGGAGAAGGCGAACGGCGACCTCAGATTGTGCTTGGACTCTCGCAAGCTGAACTCTGTGTCTAAGAGTGACGCCTACCCCTTACCCTATATCAATCAAATCTTGGACCATTTTAATAATGCTAAGTATTTAACCTCTGTAGATCTGAGTGCGGCCTACTGGCAGATTCCATTCGACTCACTCCAGTCTGCTGAGAAGACTGCTTTTACGGTTCCCCGGAGAGGATTGTTCTATTACAATTCCATGTGCTTCGGTCTTGTCGGGGCCAGTGCCACGATGCAACGCCTCATGGACCGTCTGTTTGGTCCCGAGTTCGACAACAAGGTATTTGCGTTTCAGGATGACATAGTCTGTGTGTCCAGCACCTTTGAGGAGCATGTAGAGCTCTTACATAGAGTCTATCAGCAACTCAAGGATGCTGGCCTAACAATTAACATGAAAAAATCCCACTTTTGTCGGAGTGAACTCAAATACCTGGGGTATTATGTGGACAAACATGGCTTACGGACAGACACGGGTAAAGTTGAGGTTATCCTCAACTATCCCACCCCTTCTAACCCTAAGGAGGTTAAGAGATTTCTGGGAATGGCCGGCTGGTATCGTCGCTTTGTTAACAACTTCTCGAAGATTAGTAAACCTCTGTGCAAACTCACTTCTACGAACCTTAAGTTCGAATGGACCCCTGAGGCTGAACAGTCCTTTAACCTGCTAAAGTCAGCCTTGGTTTCTGCCCCTATATTAAAAATGCCTAACTTTGAGATGCCCTTCCGCATTCTTAGTGACGCGTCAGCTTACTCAGTTGCTGCTGTACTGACACAAACTCACGATGGTGTTGAGCACCCTATCGCCTACTGTAGCCGTTCTCTCAACAAGAACGAGGTGAACTACAGCACAACTGAGCGAGAACTTCTGGCCGTGATTTTCGCTTTGGAACAATTTCGACAGTACGTCGAAGGCCAAAAATGTACGGTCGTCACGGATCATTCATCTCTTCTGTGGTTCCATAAACTGAAAAAGCCCACGGGTCGTCTAGCACGTTGGAGTATGAGGCTCAGTCAATTCGACTTTGACATAGAGCATCGAAAAGGTAAAGACCACGTTGTACCTGATGCTCTGTCTCGTATCAAAATTGATTCCCTCGATGCAGTACCCACTAAAGACCCGTGGTATGACCACACCATGAATAGTGTTCGGAAGAACCCTAGGAAGTCACCAAATTATGACATTCGTGACAACCTTCTATATAGGTTAACTAAAAATAAATATTCTTTGACTTCAGACTTTGACTGGAAGCTGGTGGTACCTCAGGAGGATCGCTTGCCCCTGCTCTCTAAGTACCACGATGACACACTTAGTGCCCATGGTGGCGTTTGGAAGACACATAAAAGGTTAGCCCTAAATTATTACTGGCCCAAGATGTACGAGGACGTCAAAGAATATGTTGGGAATTGCGAAACATGCAAGCAGTACAAACCCGTAAATACGTCTCGTCCCGGCCTAATAGGTAGCCCGAAGCGGGTTTCGAAGCCATTCGAAGCTATCTCTGTCGATCTGCTTGGTCCCTTTCCCACTTCGAGCAATAGAAACGTACACATGATCGTGGTCTCCGACTACTTTAGCAAATACGTCATGTTGTGCCCTGTTCGGGTTGCCACAGGCGCTGTAGTCGCGAGGTTCATAGAGAAGAGTGTGTTTCTCGTGCACGGAGTCTGCAAGACTATTTACATGGATAATGGCCCTCAGTTTGTGAGTAAGCCATTTAAGGATCTGTTGGCTAAATACAATGTACCTAATATATATTATAACCCTAGGTATCATGCCCAAACTAATCAGGCGGAACAAGCTATTCGCAATGTGGTTCAAGCGATCTCATGCTATGTGAAGTCACAACACAAGTCTTGGGATCAGTTCTTGGTTGAGATACAGTGTGCTTTAAACACTGCAGTTAACGAAGCAACTCGTTTCACCCCTTACTTTTTGGTACATGGTAGGGAATTTATTGGGGATGGAGTGTTATACAGGCAGACAGATATCGCGTGCCATCCTACTTCAGTCTCTGTAGACGATCCATCAGCCTTCGGTGTCAAGCTGAGAGAAATACAACGCATTTACGACCAGGTGAGGAAACATTTGAACGTTGCCCACCAGCGTAATGAAAAGTATTACAACCTCAGAAAAAGGCATGTAGAGCTGAAAGTGGGACAGATAGTTTACAAACGCACGTTCTACCTGTCCAACAAGGCCAAGAATTTTACTTCTAAGCTAGCCCCTAAGTTCCTTAAATGTGTGGTGACTGCTAAACGATCCCCTTTAGTATATAGGCTGTCAGATCTGGACGGTAAGGATCTTGGGGAGTACCATATCAAGGACATCCTGAAGTATCAGGAGGAGCAGTCTCCAATACCTAACGTAACTACATAGCACTGTTTCTCTAGTTTATTAAACCAGTGCTATGTGATCATTATGTAAGACTATTTTAATCTTTTGTTTGTATTTCTATATGTGTACGTGACTTTAAATTGTCACGTTGTAGTTTCTTCTATGCACCGCACCGAGCGTTTTTCTCTCATTCGCTTCTCAGTACTCTACACTATCCTGAGAGCTTGGGTAGTGTTAGGGTATCGGCAGTGAGTAAAGGGAGCATTCGTTTTCTATGAAGGGCATTAGACTCTAGTTACTTAGCCTAACCGGTACACGAGTCAGTGTCTAGTTAGGTACATAGGAGGATCTTTCTTTGGTATTGTAATGGTCGTAGTCAGCTGGTGTTTGAAGGACCTAGCTGGTTGTCTTTGTTTATTAGTCAGTACTTTTCTGTTTTCTTTATTGTGTATTTCCAGCGTGTCATATCCGCAGGATATACTATTAAAGGGGGGGTGGTTGTAGCATTTATTTTCTATAGATGCTGTATTCAGTATGTGAAAGCAGCCTAATCGAGTTATCTTTTTTTAATCGGTTGTCAGTGGTGACATTTCTGCTGTCAGAATGACAGGATGTCATAAGGATCAGTGACGAATCGTTTTTGCATTCAATGAAAGCAGGTTTTGCATGAAATTCGAGACGATTCCACGTGAGAGAGGGGATAAAGCCCTGATACAAAGTTCCAAGTCTCTTTTTACGATCGGCTAAGGACGAGGGAAATTGATATTACTCTGAGTGGCACGCCTCAATTTTTCTTTGGAGGTTGTAAGTTGCAACCTGAGGACCTGTTAAGGAATTAGTCTGAGTTTACTTATTCTCCTCGGAAGGAGTTGGACTCTGTGTCAACCTACACCCGGGATACCGGTAAGCGTCATTTCTTGTTTGCTAAGCGGTTCGAATTTCGTCGGTCGCGATGTCAGTTATTTCATTTGTCGTTTACTTGTCATAACAGGGTTTTTTACTACGGGGAAAAGCGGCCCGTCCGCGGTTAGGAAAACCACACCCAATGACACGTGGACTACATGAGCGAGGTGTTTTGAGAGGAACCAGCCGCCTCCACGTGGCATTCTCGTGCTGTGCTGCTCTCAACTTGACTCAAGGCCAGTAATTGTCACCCAATTATAAGTGTAGTTAGCTGCTTACCCGTTTTACCTGCTCACGCGGCAGTGGTCTATTGAGTAGTATTAGTACCTAAGCCCTGACTATACTTCTGTGTACCTGTGATATTTGTGTCTATCAGTGAATAAGCTCTCTGTGTGTCTCTGTGTATCTCTGTGTACTTAATAAATATATGTGTGTACACCCTATTGGCTGTTTTCGTCAGAGCCCTGGCCTCCCTTGCGCACCCACTAGAAACTCTGTAACGCGCCCTGGGAAAGAGTTCTCTGCATAGCTACCTCGCGCTAGTTGGTGAGTAACATCATTGTGTTATAACTTTTATTCCTATATTCTGCGTGTTTCCTTTGGGATATTCTGTACCGTTCCTTGGGAAGGTCATTCTAAGGTGATGTTCTTGCTTTATTATAAAATAACTTGAACATTAAGAGCCTTATTCATAATAAAACGGTCATCGAACGTATAAACTTTTATCTTTAAGCTCTTGTATGTTAAGGAAACGTTGCAGTTTCACTCGCTTCTATGAGTCTGACGAAGACACACCTCTCCTTTTATTCACCTTTGGTATGTGACGTGAACAAAGTTGTGTGGGTCTGTTAGTTGTAAAATAATTCAGTTCGCGCTCAACGGCGGGAATATTTTCATGATAAAGCAAGCCAAGCTATGATGACCCTTAACCAAATACAGATGTGCGTTGTTTAAAGTTTTATAGAATTTCTAACTATCTAACTATCTTCACGCCAAATCCCTTGCGGGGTAGGCAGAAACAACCGAGCGCCACACGGCACGGTCCATACACACCTCACTTGCTTCTTCAACTTTCATTTTTCTTTTCATGCATGCACGTCGGTTCCTACGGCTCTTGACACCACCTTCAACTAACACACGATATTATGTTATAGAATTTCGTTTCACACAAAATTTTTCTCACAATTAATTTTTATTACGTTAAAAAATAATTCTACGGTTTAATAAGTTTGTGAAACAAAAAATATGATTCAAACTTCATTAAATTGTGTTTCTGTGAAATGTTTCATTCTATTAAATTGTCTTCAAAACAGTAATAGTTGAAATAAAAATACAAGGACCAAATATTATATGAAATATATAATATTTCCCTTACTTGCATAATATCAGATTCGCAAAATATGAGATTCTCAAAATAGCAGATTCACAATATAGCCGAAGTTAATTTCTGGGAAACGAAATTCTATGTCTGCAAAACAAAGGGTTCTCACCAAATACACATCTCTCTCTATCACTCTTTCTTATGTGACATAAACGAAGTGGCGTGGGACAGTTAGTACAGCTTTAATAAATTCCTAATGTATATTATACCAAGTCATTAATTATTAAACAATTCCAATTTATGCATTTATGTTAGGGAGGTACGGAGCAACGGGACCAATACCTATAAAATTTTTGTACCTCGGGGTTTGGGGACATGCGTTACTTCTCATGAAGTTAACGTTAACGTTAAAAACAGTGGATGGCAAAACCCTGACCTCAGGGTTCGAGGTTCTCGAGGAAATCGAGTACTTTTACACAGACCTCTATGCATCGCGAACACAAAAACCCACGGGACCAAGCGAGGATGACCACAGAGCCCCGTTAATGCGCCACTACACGGAGGATATACCGGACATCGACCAGGGCGAAGTCAGGGCGGCTCTCGAGCAACTGAAACCCAATAAATCTCTTGGAGAGGACGGAATTACGACTGAGCTCCTGAAAGCGGGTGAGACTACGATCCTTAGAGAGCTTACGAGCATATTTAATTCCATCCTCCAGCAGGGTCAGACACCCAAAGCGTGGAGCGGGAGTGCGGTGGCTCTGTTCTTCAAAAAGGGTGACAAATCCTTACTGAAGATCTACAGACCCATCGCTCTCCTGAGCTATGTCTACACGTTGTTCTCGAGAGTAGTCACAAACCGCCTCGCTGGGAAACTCGACGTGTTCCAGCCAATGGAGCAAGCCGGGTTTCGAAAAGGCTTTAGTACCGTGGACCACATCCATACCGTTCGGCAGATTGTACAGAAGACAAATGAGTACAATCAGCCGCTATGTGTATGGCTTTCGTGGACTACGAGAAACTCTATCGAAACCTGGGAAGTCCTGGAAGCTCTGCAGCGGTGTCGTATTGATTGGAGATATATCGAGGTGATGAGATGTTTGTATGATGCCGCTACCATGACCGTCCGATTTTACGATAAGAGGACCAATCCCATAGCGCTGCGCAGAGGTGTGAGACAGGGAGATATTTTTTTTTTTATTTATTTAATATTACAAGACCATATTCACAATTTAATAATATAATTATATAAATAGCACTAAAAACCACAAAGGTTTAATGTATGCTATCATTTATCTAACAATGCAATAATGTTACATTTTAAATACATGCCGTCTTACTACAAAAACATTAAACATGTGCTGAACACGTGTTTAAGAAAAAGTTCTACCACAAAATAGCGCCTAACGCTGATTTCATATTTAGACACGTCTAAAGTTAGACATCACTTTAGACACACGGAGCTGATAGTTTAGCGCGTGTTTAAATCATACATTTGACAATTTAAATTCGAATTGTAGTGCTCTTTATTATTTCAAACCCAGTGATATAATACAATAAGACACGTCATGCATGAACATCACGGCACGGCTTTCAAATACAGCAAGAATGTATTGAACGTGAAGTTAGTCGTGAGTGGTTCCCGCTAGTCACTATTCTTACGTAGTGATTAGGTACTCTGTGGTTCATTCATTACCTTAAATGGCGGGACCGGTGTTGAGAAAATAAAAAAAAATTCTGATGTCAAATGACACTATTAAATACGAGGAGGACAGACCATTGAAACATCTATTTGCTAGTTTCCATAGTAACACACTGACTTTATTACGAGGTCCATAAAGGTGGTTTGACATTACATACTTAACATTCCTCCCCTTAGTTTAGAATACACTTTAACAAACTAAACTAAAAGCTGCTAAACTAGTAATAGCTTCACCCAGACGACTATCACAGTCAAAAGAACAGTTTATAATTAACTTTTAGCAAATTGCGCTTAGCACGTGGTGTTGGATCAGACTCAGTTGCCTGCTGTTGCTGGGACGCTTCATCATTGGGCGAACCCGGCAAAGCCTCCTGAAACTCCTCTTCCTCCCCTGAATTTTCCGATGATGAAGGCTGGATATTTGTGACAGGTGAAGTAGTACCTGCAACCTCTGGGGCATACTGAATGGTCTCACAAGTGTTGGGTTGTGAAATCTGGTCCGAGGTTTGACAGCCTCCTGCTACTTCCGGATCTAAGTCTATGCTTATGTTATCATCGCAATCATTATTACCTTTATACAATATTATCTGGTTTTGGTGCTTTTTCACTACGGCCGAAGTCACCATGTCTCTAATTAGGTACAACACTCTTCCGATTTTCTTAATCACTATTCCTTTGCACCAGGTGAATTTTGCATTTACTGAATAATTTTTATAAAGAATAATGTTGCCGTAGCTAAACGGCTGTTTATTATGTCCTCCCGTCTTATTTTGCAAACACTGTTTACGGTGAACAAATTTAGAAAGAGCCGTGGATGAAGATGATGGTAATTCGGGTCTGAGTAAATCTAACCGCGTTCTAAGCTTACGACCGTAAACCAGCTCTGACGGTGACACGCCGGTCATTGTGTGAATGGAATTTCTGTAGTCAAATAAGTATTTTAAAAGATTTCTATTAAAATTTCGCCCCCCATTACTAAGCAAGCTGGTTTTAATACCCTTTTTAACTATCTTTACATAGATTTCAGCCTGACCGTTGCTAGCGGGACAGTACGTCGGCGACGTCACGTGCAAAATTCCGTTCACCTTACAAAAAACTTCAAAATCATGCGATGTAAACGCTGTACCATTGTCGCTGACTAACGTATGTGGAATACCGAATCTCGACATAAACTCGTATAGCTTTTCAGTCGTCGCTGTCGTTGAGGTACCAGACTTCATATCATAAACCTCCACCCACTTAGTATATGCATCAACCATAACTAAAAATGTGTGGCCGTTAATCGGCCCCAAAAAATCTATATGCACTCGGTAAAATGGCTTAGGAGGGTATTTCCAGTGCGCAATCGGCGCCCGCGCCGGTGACGCCCGCATTTGTACACACACATCACATGACCCAATCATACGCTCTAAAGCCGTATCTATACAGGTATAGATACGGCTTTAGAGCGAAACCAAAACCGCGAACGTGCCTCTGACTTTGTCTTGACTATACCTAAATGGGACTGATGTAATTTTCTTAAAATTTTGTCACGTAGTACATCCGGAATTACAACTTTATGTCCTCTCATCAGACAACCACTCTCATACGCCAACTGCGTTCTGCAGGAATGGTACGGCTTCATACAAATATCAGATATTTTTTTCGGCCATCCATTCAACACATAGTGCACCACCTTACGTAAGGTAACATCTGCGTCCGTTGCCTCGCGTAACTTCTTCAATGTTACTGGCAGACTTCCTTCTACCACGAAATTAATGTACGAAGCCTGATCGAAGTCCGGTAAAGTCGAATCTTGGTCACGCGCGTCCCCTTCCGGCAAACAAGCACGAGATAAATAGTCTGCACTATTGTCAGCGCTACGCACATATTCAATTTTATAATTGTATCCGCTCAAAAATAATGCAAATCTTTGTAATCTGTTTGCCGAAACTTCAGGAATCCCACGGTTTGGTCCAAAAATCGACAATAAAGGCTTATGATCAGTACGAAGGATAAATGGATTTGACCTGCCGTATAAATATTGATGAAATCGTCTCACACCAAAAATGATCGCGGTTGCCTCCTTCTGTATTTGAGAGTAGCGTTTCTCCGCAGCATTTAGTGTGCGTGATGCAAAAGACACCGGTCTTTCGGCCCCATCAGCTTCCCTTTGCGATAATATTGCGGACAGACCTGTCGGTGATGCATCAACTGTCAAAAATATAGTCGCGTCGGTGTTGAAATGTGTCAGCACTTGCTCTGACGCTAAACTTCTCTTAATGGCAGTGAACGCTTCCTCATGTGCACGTGTCCACAACCACCTGTTACCCTTCTTTAATAACTCATACAACGGACTTAAAATTGAAGACGCGTTAGGAACAAACTGTCTATAATAATTAACCAAACCCAAAACCTCCACCATTGCTTTAATTTTTTGTGGAGATTTATGCAGCCCATCTCTATTTATTACGTAGCCGAGGTAATTAACCTCGTCTTTGAAAAACT
The DNA here is from genome assembly GCA_933228765.1 of Miltochrista miniata. NCBI lineage: Eukaryota > Metazoa > Arthropoda > Insecta > Lepidoptera > Erebidae > Miltochrista > Miltochrista miniata. The sequence continues at coordinate 3,248,694 of OW121777.1, forward strand.
CACACTTCTCCTTTTGTAAGGTAAGTCCCGCGTCCTGTAATTTTTTTCAATACTTGATTTAGTCTACCTAGATGCTCAGATCTACTTTTCCCTGTGACCAAAATATCATCAAGCATACATAACGTGCCGGGAACGCTGGCATGCACGCTCTCCATCGCCCGCTGAAATACTGCAGGTGCCGAGGCAATTCCAAAACAAAGGCGAGTTTGCTTAAAAATTCCCCTATGCGTGTTTATGCAAGTTACTTCTTGCGACTCATCATCCAACATGAATTGATTATAGGCGTTTGATAAGTCTAATTTAGTAAACTCCTGTCCCCCATACAATTTAGCAAAAAGTTCCGTTACTGTTGGCAAAGGATACTGATCGATTATCAATTGTTTGTTTACCCCGGTAGAATAGTCAGCACAAATACGCACAGACCCATTTTGCTTCAACACAGGCACGATCGGTGACGCATACCGCGCGTGATCAACCGGCTTTAGTATTCCTAACTCAAGTAAACGATCTATCACTTTATCAACTTTACTCTTCAATGCGAAAGCTATGGTACGCGCCCTACAAAAAACTGGTTTCGCATCTTCCTTTAATTGCAATTTAACTTTGAACTTATTAAACAACCCTAATTCATCCGAAAACACCGAAGGATAACGAGATCTCAAAGCAGTAACCGTTTCACTTTCGTCTAATCTTTTACAGTATTGCATAGGTAATAATTCTAGCTTGAATTTTGAAATGAAGTCTCGTCCGAGAATCGGCGGCCCTCCGTCTCGCACAACATACACACACAGTGAACGCGATTCGTTCGCATACTGGACATTTACTTGTGCTACACCCATACAAACTATTTTTTCACCCGTATATGAAAATAATTTTTTGTTAGTCATCGACAAAGGTATATTGCTAAAAAACTTTTTGTAAGTGCTTTCGGAAATGGCAGTAACGGCCACTATCTATCTCGAATTTCAACTCGATCCCCGCAACCACTACCGTTTCTGTCATCGGTTCCCCTTTACGTGAACGAATGTTAAAACACTCACCATCATCATCGCTCTCATCCACCGCTCCCGAATCAATGTATTTAACTTTTTTACACATCCTGCCTAAGTGTCCCGTAGCCTTACATTTTCTACATTTATACTTCGTGAACCGACACTGGGATGTCTCGTGATTCTGATAGCCGCACCTGACAACGTATTTTGTCCACCGCCATAGCTGAACTCGACGTCGGAGTCGCTTCTCGATCTGATGGCGGTGTAACTGTCACCTCTGATGCGCTATGCGTCGCAGTCTTTATAATCTTAAACAACTGATCATGTGCTTGCCCCACACGGCTCGTGCCAGTCGCCGCCGCTCGTGCGCTCTGCATGTTTTCTGCCAACTGCACTGCCTTAGTTAAAGTTAAGTCCGCTATATCTTTACTAAAAAGTTTTTCTCTATCGCGTCCCGACAGCATTCCCATAACAAATCTGTCCCGAAGCGCTTCTTCTACGTTCGAAAACCCGCAGTGTGCCGTCAGTCCGCGCAATCTCGCAGCCCATTGCGCATACGTTTCGCCTTCTTGTTGCATAGCGGCGTAAAACTTGTAACGCTCGCCGAACCCACATCGCTTTGGCGTAAAATGATCATCCAACAACACTGGAGAATGTCCTCGTACGGCACGTCATGTAATTGCTTCGGCAACGCGAGCTCCGCTGCCAACTTGTACGTGCCATCAGTGAGTGCGCTTAGTAAAATCGCCCGACGTTTCGTTCCCGTAGGGTCGCTCTTACCGTCAATATCATCTATATATAAAAGAAAGTCGTGTTAGTTACTTCACTTATAACTCAAGAACGGCTGAACCGATTTAGCTGAAAATTGGCAGGGAGGTAGTTTAGAGCCAGGAGAAGGACATAGGATACTTTTTATCCCGTTCGACATCATTCCCGTGTGACTTGACATGTAAAGTCAGTCACTATAAAACGTGTACACTAATAAAGACCAAGCAAATGTACCAGGGGCGCATAAGATACTAAAAGGTGCTAATAAGTAACATTTCCCAAAGGAACTTCTTCACGGGAAAGCATTATTCAGTTTCCCACGGGAACTTCATACCGGGAAAAGCATTTTGTTCAAAAAAATACATTCAATTTCCAAAAGCTAATTTAAAGAATAAATAGATACATAAAGTACTAGGAGTGCATATGACACGAAGAGCTTATCAAATGTCTCTACCTCTTGCGGTAGGAGAAGGAGACTGTTCTTCAACTTAATTCCCCCATCCCAGAACATAAAGCAAAATATCCACGTCCCACAGGGTCTTTTCCCGGGATAAGATAGAAATTAAGCTACAAATTAAATGTTGTCACTAATAAAGACGGAGCAAAGTACCAGGGGCGCATAAGACACAAAGAGGAGCCACCTAATCTGTAGCTTTTAGCGAGCTATAATATACCAAATTTCGTTTCCCATAGGAACTTCTTCCCGGGAAAAGCATTTTGTTCCAAATAAATTCAATTCCCAAAAGCTAATTTAAAGAATGAATAGGTTCATAAAGTACTAGGAGTGCATATGATACTAAGAGCTTATCAATTCTATGCCTTCCCTTGCCTTTGTTTCCAGGTATCTCAATAACTACTACTAGGCGTGCATAAGATACTAAGAGCTTACCTTTATCCACGGGAATCTCGACAAAGACGCCGACGTCATCGACAACAATAGTGCCGTCTCCCTCGTACGCAGGCGGTACCTCTATCTCTATCTCTTGCGGTAGGAGACTGTTCGGTTTGCTGTTTTTTATTTGGTAGTTAGTTATCATGTCCTCGAAATCCGGTGGCGGCTGTTTTGGGTCTGTGAAGGCGCTTCTGTAATATATCAATCAATACATCTATATCAATAAAAATCAATGCCACTTTTCGTTGTAATTTTATAACTCAAGAACGGGCTCACCTATCCAAACCAAATGTTTATGCTTTGTTCGGACTATTTAGTAGATGGTTTATGTGAACTTTGCACAAAATCGGTCGAGCGGTTCTTCATTTATCACGTAAACGAAGTTGCGCGGGTCAGCTAGTTTGCTATAAACCACTGTTTAGTCCGATACTTGTACGTCTCCCAAGACTGGATGTTGTGGTCGAATGCCGATAATATTCCTACAGCTGCTATGGCCATTTTACTAAACCTTTTCCTCGTCGCCAATATTAAATACGAGGAGGACAGACCATTGAAACATCTATTTGTTAGTTTCCATAGTAACACACTGACTTTATTACGAGGTCCATAAAGGTGGTTTGACATTTGCATACATACTTAACAGACACATTTTTATATTTTATAGTTGTGGTGTAATTATTTAATTGTCTGAAAATCCACGAAGGCATGTTTTTCACGAGTTTTCTTTACTAACAGAATATTAAACGCTGATAGTAGAACTTTCGCTAAGTGTACAGTCGCGACACTTGTTGGTCCGTACTAAATGGTCCAAGATCCCAGAGCCCCCAGACGTCACTCATTTTCTGATGGACAAAATATGTACGAGTGATTAGTGGTGGGGTGTACTATGATCATATGACTAGTTGCTACCTTGGCCAGCCGGCCAATTTTCTGATAGCAATTAATCAAGGTACATAAAAACACTGCTCATGTCACTTAAATTCTGATAGCTGATTTTAACATATATTTTACACAATATCGTTAAAAATCAGTATTCATTACTCCCAGACATATGCGGTCGGCGGTTTCACCTTACAGACGCTTCAAAGCTCTAAAAAAAAATTATTAAGGTCACTTATTTTCTGATGCTTGATTTTTATATATGTTATTCAGACAACTGTTTTAAAACGTTTTGCAAACGGACAGACCGATCCAAGGGGCCAAACATTCCCCAGACCCAATTTTAATGTCGCTGAGAGTATGGGCGCGGGCATTATTCGTGCGTATTATGCGTATATGTAGCATGTCTAATCGAAGTTGGAATTAATATTTAAATGTAAATAAAAATGCATAAGTACCTATTAGTAATTAACACCTGTCATTTTAAAATTTACTTTTTCGTATTTGTTTTATTTAATAGAGAATTAAGTTTTAAAGGTAATAATTTGAAAATCACGTAAATAATCAAAGATTAACTTTGAGAAAAGTGTTCGTCTGACCGCAATAAATATAGAATTGTGCCTTACAAACTGTTGCATGAATTTTTTTTTAATCGAATTTATTTTAATTTTTTAAAGTAAATATCAAGAGGTTCACAAAGTATTAATAATTTAATTAAATAAAAGCAACCTTTTCAAATAATTATTTATTGGTAACAAACCTTAAAAAACTACAAAAAATAGGACAAATATTTTTTCTAATCTTCATTGTCATCGTCGTTGAAGTCAGGTAATTCATCATCGAGTCAATCTTGATATCGAATATCTAAATCGTCATCTTGTTCATCAGTGTTTTCCTCGGGCTAAGGTTCGTTACCAATAAATAATTATTTGAAAAGGTTGCTGTTATTTAATTAAATTATTAATACTTTTTAAACCTCTTGATATTTACTTTAAAAAATTAAAATTAATTCGATTAAAAAAAAATCATAAAACAGTTTGTAAGGCACAAATTCTATAAATTACTAGCTGACCCGCGCAACTTCGTTTGCGTCAAATGAGAGTGACAAAGAGAGTGGTATAGTATTAATATTTTAAGTAGGTAATATAATCCCGTCGCTTTTACACTCGTCGCGTGTCTTAGGTATATTTAATAGAGGGTTGTAGGTTTTAATAATGTGTGTAAAAAGTGATATAATTTTTCCCGTCGCGTCGCTTATATTCATTTAGAGTTGACCTGCAAAACTTTGTTGAAGTGATATAATGTTTCCCGTCACATTTATTTTTGTCCGTTTTTGGTACGGAACTCATCGTGTGCGAGTCCGACTCGCACTTGGCCTGTATTATCTTTCAGTTGATTGGCTACTGCTGCAGAAAACGTTTACTTCCGATGGGCATTTGCTGTTCAGGACTTTTTTTTGTAAATTTTTAAGACGAAACATTTTGTAGTACACAATTTTTACGTAACTTTAACCATTTATGCAACGTACGCAATGAAACCTCACAAAAGAAATACATTTTTCCCGTTCTTAAAACATTATCCATGGCTGCTCCGCTCCTATTTGTCTTAGCGTGATGTTATATAGCCATTAGCCATCCTCAATAAATGGACTAAAAAACTGTGAAACTATTTTTGTAATGCAACCAGTAGTTTCTGAGAACCTAGCACAAACAAACTCTTCAGTTTGATAATATTGTGAGCTCACCTTAAAAGAAAGACAAATAATTTTATTGTGAGCAAACCTTAAAAGATAGACATATGCAGCTGTCGCGTACTTTTTTATAGAACTTTTTAAGAGAAACAATTTTGTAATATACAATTTTTACGTAACTTTAACCATTTAGGCAGCGTACGCCTCGGAAGCTCTCAGACGGTAAAAATATTCCCCGTTTTCTAAACATTCTTGATTGCTGCTCCGCTCCTATTCGTCTTAACGTGATGTTATATAGCCTATAGCCATCCTCGATAAATAAACTATCAAACTGTAAAAGAATTTTTGAAATCCCACCAGTAGTTTCTGAGATCGTAGCGTTCAAACAAACAAACAAACAAACTCTTCAGCTTTATAATATTAGTATGGATATAGTATATATAGTATATATTGTATATAGTATATAGTATGTATTGCGGTCAGAAAAGCACTTTTCTCAAAGTTAATCTTTGATTATTTACGTGATTTTCAAATTATTACCTTTAAAACTTAAGTCTTTATTAAATAAAACAAATACAAAAATGTAAATTTTAAAATGACAGGCGTTAATTACTAATAGGTACTTATGCATTTTTATTTACATTTCAATATTAATTCCGACTTCGATTAGACATGCTACATATACGCATAATACGCACGGATAATGCCCGCGCCCATACTCTCAGCGACATTAAAATTGGGTCTGGGGAATGTTTGGCCCCTTGGATCGGTCTGTCCGTTTGCAAAACGTTTTAAAACAGTTGTCTGAATAACATATATAAAAATCAAGCATCAGAAAATAAGTGACCTTAATAATTTTTTTTCAGAGCTTTGAAGCGTCTGTAAGGTGAAACCGCCGACCGCATATGTCTGGGAGTAATGAATACTGATTTTTAACGATATTGTGTAAAATATATGTTAAAATCAGCTATCAGAATTTAAGTGACATGAGCAGTGTTTTTATGTACCTTGATTAATTGCTACCAGAAAATTGGCCGTCTGGCCAAGGTAGCAACTAGTCATATGATCATAGTACACCCCACCACTAATCACTCGTACATATTTTGTCCATCAGAAAATGAGTGACGTCTGGGGGCTCTGGGATCTTTCTCTAAAACAGCAGTCAGGTTAAATACCTACCTTCTTTTCGTCTTGCTATTTTCGGAGTGTTGATAACGTATCTATAGTAATTATACATCATTGTTCAAACCCCACTCAAAAAACAAACAAACAATTTGACAGCACCGAGTGACACGACACGTTCCGTTTCATCCTGCACTCGACTATTATATTGTTATTTTATTCAAAGTTATTGATATTACTTACATTTTGTATTAATTGTTCAATTAAAACGATCTAATTTGTATTTTTGAAAGGTAGAAAGAAAAGGAAACTAAGTAAAAGAAAAATTATGATATTCAATTTATTTATTTTTGAATACAACGAAACAGAAAAGAACGAATCTATACGAATGATGAGTAGTGTTGCCTATGTGAAAAGAACTGATTGAGATAAACGTTATCTTGTTAGACACACGCGAAATACGGTTTTGTGGTAGCGAAACTTAAACACATGGTCGACATGTGTTTATTTTTTTTTAGAACTGTCTAACTAAACACATGCTAGACCAGTGTTTAAATTATTTTATGTAGTAAGACCGTTAATATCTAAACACATCCTAAACAAAACCCAAACAACATCAAAATCATGCAGGGTAATGATGATCATAATAACGTTTACAGCAATTTGGAGAAGAAGTATTGTTTAAGTTTTCGTTGATAGTTTTGTTTTTTAATACAATTACGAAACTCTGAGGGTAGATCATTTAAAAGTCTAGGAACAATATAGTCAGTAGTTCGTTCGCCATACATGTTATTAGCGTGCTGTATACGAAGACGATTCTCGGAAACGGCCCTAGTTCATACAGGATGTTTGATAATGTTTCTGAGGTTTTCGTTACAAAATTGTTCTTTTAATATTGAAAGATGAACTTGCGTTTGAACTGGTAGGATTTGACAGTGCTTAAAAAGGCCGATGTCATTTTCATAATATTGGTCTATTATGTTGTTGGAAACTAGTAATTTTAAAATTCTACATTGAAGTTTATTTATGTCATTTAGATATGTTTTATACGTTTGACCGTAACTACTAAGACCGTGTTGTATGTAAGATTCTGCGAGTGCACGATAAAGCATAATCTTCACTTTATATGGAATGCGGTTTCTTAGAATTGAGAAATTGGCTAGAAATTGCCTTAATTTATTACAAACTCGTTCTATATGAGGGCCCCAGCTTAACTTCTCATCTATAATCAGTCCAAGATTAATTTAATATTTGGTACAACATCTATAACCGTTGAATGCCGCATGAAACCCGAGTTGCCAATCTCCCGCACAGTCGATTGCTTTGGCAACCAAGGCGGCCAACTTTTTTCGTTTGGTTCTCCTCGCACATTTTTCGATATCTATGGCTGTATGGTCGCGGGTCTAAGTCTTTCTGTATAAATTAATGTGTAGAATTGGTTATGGTACTGAATGAGATAGCTTGCCGAGTGAATGTAATGAAAAAAAAAAATTGGAAATCACGATTTGATCGCTGTCATTATTTATTGTTTGTTTGGCGCCGTTCCTAGAAAGTATTAATACGATTAATTTTGAATATTTTCGTTTATTCTGTTTCAAATATTGTTGTTTTGCATTTAAAAGTATCCTGTCATGTTGTTTAACAGCTGTGATAAATATTTTCAGTGTAATTCGAAGTTAAATTTGTAAAATTTGATAAAATAACACGCGAAGGTCACCATTATTTTTTGTTGTTGTTTTTGTTGTGCAGTGCTCGTATTTAACCGATATTTGTTGAGATTTTCTCAATAGAAACTATAATCTTTTGTCAAAATACCATTTAACATTTAACATATGAATAATTTATGTGAAAATCAATAATAAAAATGGAGGGGTTTTTTTTTTAATAATTTAAGATTACATAGCCTCGATATCCCCAAAATAAACAAAAAAATAAACAAATAAATAGGCAGTAATATTTTATTTTATTTTCGGAGATTTTATATCTACAGATTATTATTTTTTTCGTGAAAGTGAATTGTTGATGTGTATATTTTGTAAATAAAATAATTTATGTTACAAAACTGCTTTTTATTTTGAATTACATGGTAAAATCTGAGAGTACTCCTTCATTTTCCCCATCCTAATTTTCGGCCAAATATCATAAATCCATTACACATGGGGTGTTCTCGGATTTAGTGTAGTTATTTTCGTCAGTTATCCAGCATGATGAAACAGTAAGTATTTATGTAGTACGACTCCTGTAAAAGAAATAAGGATATATTGTGTGACGTCCGGCGTGCAGCCGCCGTTCCCGCCAAGGGCGTGGGCACCGCCTATGGATACGACGGCGTGACCACGCCACCGGCGGGATTGAGCGGATAGAAGAACAGTCACAGTTTACGGCTTTTGAGGCATGCAAGCAATAGTGATCATGGGCTATTAACGATTGTATGGGTACTTGTGCACAGTAACAGTGGATGCTCCGCTAGGATCGTTGGACCACTGTGTCGTTCGGACGCATGTGCCTCTCGCAAGGCCTGAACCACCTCGGCCCAAGGAGTGGTGACATGTGTGGCACTACAAGTCAGCAGACTGGGATGGACTGCGAGAGTTCTATGCGTCGTACCCGTGGTGGCGGCTTTGTTTTGCCTCAGAGGATCTGGATTCTTGTGCTTTAGCAGTCGCTGAGGGGATCTTGGAGGGTATGGAATGCTACATTCCTAACCGCTAAATACCTGTAGGTGCAAAAAAAGCGACCGTGGTTCAATCGACTCTGCAGAGAAGCTCTAATGCAGAAAAAATCTGCCTACAGAGCTTGGACCACGGCTCGTGCAAATTCGGATCCAAACATCTCTGAGGTGAAACGCAAATTAAATGCCGCCTCGAGGTCTAGTAAAAGAGCAATTGTCAAGGCCAAGTTTGATTTCGTCGGCAGAATTGGCGCAACGGCTAGCAGGCTACCCTTCAGGAAGTCGTGAATTTTGGTCGCTTGCCAAAGCTGCCGAGGGAAACTTTTGTCGGTCAGGATTACCACCCTTGCTTAAACCCGACGGTAGTTTGGCCCAGAGTGCCAAGGAGAAAGCCGACCTTTTGGGTAATCTCTTTGCCTCTAACTCGACCATGAGCGACGGGGGTGCTTTACCGCCGGGCATTCCGAGTTGTGGCACTTCCATGCCGGAAGTTAAATTTACACAGCGGAATGTCCGGCGGGAGCTTCAATCCCTGGACGTTCATAAGTCGAGTCGGCCAGACGGCATTCCCGCGGTGGTACTTAAGCATTGTGGTCCAGAGTTGTGTCCGGTACTTACACGTCTTTTCACACTTTCCTATTTCATGCAACAAGTCCCGACGTCGTGGAAGATCGCGTATGTACATCCTGTACCCAAGAATGGTGACAGGAACGACCCGTCCAATTACAGGCCTATAGCCGTCACCTCCCTTTTATCCAAGGTGATGGAGCGTACTCCAATTGAGTGGAGGCACGTTATCTTCTTGGAGAAGAACTAGGTCACCTATTTGTAATGGGAAATTTGTATTGTTTAATTAAATTTACTGTAATATTTATTGGAGTGACTGCACTGGACCATGTATACCTACTTTAGTTCATATAATTTAATCTATATTATATTGAGAAGTTTTTTAACTGTAGAGAACACTACAGATCATAATAATTTATGACATAAATAATTTGTATGAAATGGGAAATTTGTATTGTTTAATTAAATTTAATGTGATATTTATTAAAGTGACGGCACTAGACCATAGATACCTTAGTTTATATAATTTAATCTATTGACATTGAACTGTGTTACAAAATGAAAACATTTGCATGCCGCAGTGTTGCGGCTAAACATGCTGTACTGGTATAATAAATTGTAAAATCTTTTGTTACCATGTTTATAAGAAAATAAATCTATTCTTTTCTTATTCTATTCTATTCTAATGATGCAATATTGGTACGCAACTTGGAACGCTGCTGCAGTTTTGCAATGTATTCATGTTGCCAGCGTTGCCAAAAACGTTGACTAAATTGTTGAAGCTTTGTGTAGCGTTTTAAATTATTTTGGTTCCGGTCCTCATATGATGAATGCTTTGAGAGCACGGCCTATCAGAAAGTGCCCTGGGGTTTTTTTTTTTATGTGAGGGAAAATCCTCGTAGGATGCTATGCAGGACTCTTACCGACTAAAAAACCTCACGTAACGCCCAACAGCCTATGGTTGAGAGCCCCGGGTAAGCCCTCAGGAAGGATGTCCCGTGACTTAAGGAAATGATAGTCACTTGGGAAGGTGAAAGTGGACATAGAGGTCTGCTGTTTATTACTGCCTCAACTTGAACAAAGAGAGTTGAAAGCTCCTCAAAAGTCAAATGAGTGTTGTCCATAAATTTCGCGGATTTGAACCCGGCATCCCAGATACCACCGAACGAGGGCGCACATGCAGGAGTAAATATAAACCTTATGCCTTCATCCAAAGCAAAATCATTAATATGATCCTTGTTGACCTTAAGAAAATCACCTATAACCTTTGCTGCGGCAACAAAATTGCGGCCATTATCGCAGAAACTCTTCACTGGCTTGCCCCGCCTACCGATGAATCTGCGTAAGCTTAATAGAAACGCTTCCTTAGACAAAACCACTAACGGCTTCCAGATGTACGCATTTTATCTAAAACACACAAACACAAGTACGATTTGCTTATTCGTGCTCCACGGCTCTACCTATTTAGAGTAAAGAAGGGGCCGGCGAAGTCAACACCAACAGTTTTGAATGGATAGTCTGGTGTGACACTTTGTGCAGGTAGATTTCCCATAATGGAAGTAATGGTTTTGCCTTGCAGTCTTCTACAAGTTACACAATTGTGAACTGTGCGGCGGGCTAAATGCCTACAATTGATGGGCCACACAGTATCCCTAACAATAGCTAGTAACAGCTGAGGACAAGCATGAAGGTAGTGCAAGTGTTGATAGTTAAATTAGAGTTTAGTTCAATGATGAGAGGCATGCAGAATTATGGGATGTTTTTAAGAGTAATTATAATTGGACAGCTCGATTCTACCGCCAACCCTAATAACACCAGCCTCATCCAAGAATGGTGAGAGTGATAAAATAGAACATTTTGAACCTAAAGGTTTACCCTTTGATAGAAGGTTAAATTCTGAAGGAAAGGAATCTTGTTGGGACATTTGACATAAGTGAATGAAAGCAGAATATAATTCGTAAACGGTAATAGAACCCATCAATTTATCTTTAGAATTGCTAGTGTTGTGAATGAATCTAAAAATATAAACCAAAGTTCGCCTTAACTTATTAAAAGATGAAGAAAGTGTGTATCATCTCTCTGAACTTGAGCAGAGACTTAACTTCTGGTAAATCGGCTTCGTTTAAAATATTGTGTGGATCAGGCCTAGCATGACTAGGCTGTAAAAGAAAATTGGGACCTGACCACCATAGCTTGTGATTTTCGATTTCTTTAGAATTTAACCCTCTAGAGATTAAATCTGCTGGATTTTGGTCGGTGGGCACATAGCGCCATGATGAGCCTTCAGGAAGCACATTGACTTCAAGTACCCTATTGGCTGCAAAAGTTTTTAATTTTGCAGCATTACCGGAAAGCCAACTCAGTACAACACTACCTAGAGTCGCACCAGTAAATCAAGCGATCTGTTTTATAGCGCAGTGCACTGGTAACAGCCTTGGTCAATTTGGCAGCCAGCAGAGTGGCGAAAAGCTTCATACGTGGAGTGGTTGTAGGTTTTATGGGTGCAATTTTAGATTTGGCACATAGCAAATTGACCTTAACTATTCCAGAAGAATTAGATGACCTTAAGTACACGCAGGCGCCATAAGCTACTTGTGAGGCGTCGCTGAAAGTATTGATTTCTATGTTGTTGGCAGAATCGCATAATACTAGTCGCGGAATTGGTCGATCTAATTTGAAATGTAAATTGTTTACAAAATAACTCCATAATTTTAATATGTCCAAAGTAACTGGTTCATCCCAGCCTCTCTTGTACTTCCACAGCGATTGTATCAATAGCTTGGGAACAACTATACAAGGACTCAAGAGACCAAGAGGATCGAAAATTTTGAAAGATGCTGAAAGAACTGATCTCTTTGTAATTGTTTTATCGATTATAGGTATTGTAATTGATATGTGAAGACAATCTGTTTTAGGATTCCAATTTAGATCAAGAGTGCTTGCCGATTCGTTCAAGTTCACCTTGCCATTTTTATTGATGACAGAGGATGTCAAAGCGCTTGGTAAATTTGACTTATACTTGCGCAAGTGGAAACAGCCAAGTTTTAAAGTAGATAAAATCATGCGTTGTTCATGGAGCAGTTCAGAAGAGTCATTCGATCCCGTGATCAAGTCGTCAACGTAGCAGTCATGTTTTATGATAGTGGCTATAAGTTCGTCATCACCCAATAACGATAGGCACTTTGTGCTACACTGCACTTGCAAGACCGTAAGTGACAGTTTTGAGACGTAGAGTTTGGATTGGGCTGGACTCGTCACTCCTCCATAATATTAGTTGTAAATTGCGATCCGGTTCGTCTACTTGGACCTGACGATACATTTTCTCGATATCGCTAGTCAACAGGTACTTGTACCGGCGGGCTCGAATTAAAATACTTGATTGTGCCTGTGCAAGTACTCGCTGTTGGCAAGACGAGGACAACCGGAAACTATATGTCTGAGGGACTCACCTGGTTGGTGACACGCTCGACAAATATCGATCGTGCCGTCCCTCATAATATACCTCCTATAGTTGTTCGTCTTGACAACTTCATCTGCAATTGCACAGACAAACCCTTCGGTTTCTCCGAAGAGATCGCCGAAACGTAACCAGGCCACGGAAGCTAAAAAGTCCACATCAGTATCAACCGTGAAGCTCTTTACTCTGCCATACCCTCTGACGGTCACCGAGGCTAAGCACTGTATGCCTGCGCCAGTTCTCTTTAGCCAAACCAAGTGAGGTGAGACCAGCGTCCACCGCAACTACATCACGATGCATATCCACATTCATATCAAGAAAATACTGTCTAAGGCTGTACACCTCGCGGTTATGAAGGGTTTTAGCGTTTAAAAAGCCTCGTCCTCCACATCTTCGTGGGATGTACAGCCTCATCAGAGATGAACGTGGATGATGCATACGGTATGCCGTTAACAATGTACGTACTCTCCGGTCCAAAGCTTCCAATTCGGTTTGAGTCCACTTGATTATACCAAAGGAGTACATCAGAAGTGGCATGACCCATCCATTATAAGCGCGCACCTTGCTGCCACCTGACAAAAGACTATTTAGTACTTTTTTCAGGCGACCAAAGAAACGCTCTCGTAATGAATGTTTCATGTCAGCTTCATTGATGCACAAAGCCTGCGATATACCCAAGTACTTATAGGTATCAGTTACGAGGAGTGACGTCAGATGAATGGAATCAAAGAGCTGAATACCATCTGATTCCACTATCTTCCCTCGCTTGATATGCATGACTGCACATTTGTCTACACCAAACTCCATTTTGATAGAATTACTAAAGTTTTCAGTAACCTTTAGTAAATCTATCAATTGTGAGTTCGTTGTGGCAAACAGCTTCAAATCATCCATATAAAGTAGGTGAGATATTACCTGACCTCCTCTTCGCAACTTATAACCTAGCCCTGAACCCTCAAGTAGAGTACTTAATATTATTTTATATTCTATAAATGGTTTAAAATAGGTATTTAAAAATTGGACTATTAAATGCAGGCTCTCTATCGACCAGGCAGGATGAGTTTAGGTTGGCTATGCTACATCACGCCGTGGACATAATGGCCATCAACGAGACATGGTTAAAGACAGATCAAGAAGCTAGAGCACCTGTAGTACAGGGCTATAGACTCCGTCATATACCCAGGCCTATGGACATTAAAAAGGGTAGGGGGGGGGGTGGAATAGCCTTTTATATTAGAATCGGGATTTCAGTTAGAACTAGGGTGCACCCTATAACTCCTGTTAAGTTATTTTATCACACGGTGCCTCGATAGATGTCGGTGTACCGAAAATTGAAACTCACTATGGTTTCGTTACCATAAATATAATTAATACTGACACAATGTTTGTCAAGGTTGTCTACTACCATCAAGATCAGTGAAGTACATATACTAGGAAAAGTGTTACTATAGTGAAAGTAAAAAGTGAGTACAGTGAAGAACAATCCTGAGGCACCAGTTTTACATGGTCCTTCGGAGTCGGGTGCAGTGCCAACGTGTTGCAGTGCGCGAACGCGACACCGTGTGCAGCGTGTCTTCGTGCGCCAACGGGTCACCGTGCGCCAACGCGTCACCGTGCGCCAACGCGTCGCCGTGCGCCAACGCGTATCCGTGCGCCAACGCGTCGCCGTGCGAACGGGTCACCGTGCGCCAACGCGTCGCCGTGCGCTAACGCGTCGCCGTATGCGAACGCTTTTTGCATCGTCCAGCACGAGTACAGAGCGGATCGCTCTGAGTGCTGAGCGCTTGGCCTAAGGTAAGGGCCAAAGCGACTTCGTCCACGGCAGAGGGCGCCACTAGTAAAAAGTGTGCGCAGCTGCCGTTAGTGTAAACGCCATAGCGGCGTTATCAGCGAGGTAAGCAGCGACTTCGTCCACAGCAGAGGGCGCCACTTGTACATAGTGTGCGCAACTGCTGTCAGCGTATGTACGCCATAGTGGCGTAATCAGCGAGGTACGCAGCAACTCGTCAACAGCAGAGGGCGCTGCTTGTGTATAGTGTGTGCAACTGCTGTCAGTGAGATCAACGAAGAAAGTCGATGCAGAAAACACAGACGAGCATATTGGCAGGTGGAGTCACAAGCATCATCTGTGAGTGAGTACTTTATGTCTATGCAATTCGTGAAGTGAAGTGCAGGGCCGTATTTAGTTTGTGACTTTATTAGAGTTTATTTACTTTGGTCTTATAATAATTGTCTTATAAGTTTTTGAACAGTCTCATTCAACTTGGTACAATATTATGCAAGTATCTCTGTGATTCGTGTATGTTCTTTTAAGCACTCATATTTCTTCAGTATTGATTAGTTTAAACCTTTATGTTAAACATGGAGGTACTAATAAAATTACAAACGGATACTACGAATTCCATTGGAAAAGGCCGGGTTAATTATAAAAATGCTCCAAAGGAACGCTTAACAACTTCGTTCTTAGAGGCCAGATTGGAAACTCTAGAACAACAATGGAAGTCGTTTGTAGAAACACATAAAAAGATTGTAGAAATTGCAGTAAATAATGAACATAGTTATTTTAAATTAGATGCACACAACTTTACTGAAGAAAGTTATATTGTTTATAAAGCTGAACTAAAAGAACATATTTCGAAACTCACAAGGATTACCAGCAGCTCAGAAAAACAAGAGCATGTTAAACCTTGTTCTAGTAATGTTAAATTACTTAAAGTAGTTATTCCCACGTTTTCGGGGAAGTATACGGAATGGACAACCTTTAGAGATCTGTTTTTGTCATTAATACACAAAAACGCTACCATAGATAATGTTCAAAAGTTGCACTATATAAAAGGTTATTTAACGGGTGAGGCAGAACAACTGCTACGTAATACTCCAGTAACATCTGCTAATTACGAAGAATGCTGGCAATTATTAACTAAACGTTACAATAACAAGAGATATTTGTGTAATTCTATGCTTAAGAGATTAATGAACCAACCGCGTATTTTGGAATCGGCAACAGCTATAAAAGAGCTCTTAGATACAACAGTAGATTGTATCAAAGGTTTGTCAAACATTGGTGTCAAGGTAAACTTATGGGATGCTATAATCATATACGTAGTCAGCGAAAAGTTAGATAGCGAGTCACGTAAGTTATGGGAATCCGCGGTTAGTACCTGTGATGAATTACCAACATTTGATTTCTTTAAAACATTTTTAGAGTCAAGGTTCCGCTCACTAGAGTACTTAGATATACCAGGTAATAAACCGAAATCAACTAGCAAACCAAGAGTTTATCATGCAGTCGATTCCAAACCTGCAAGTACATTTAAAGTAACTTGTCCATTTTGCAAACAAGCTCATAGACTAAGTCATTGCAAACTATTTTGTAAAGAGGATGTTAAAACTCGTAGTCATTTCGTCCGAACTCAAGGTCGTTGCTTTAACTGCTTAGGTTCAAACCATTCAGTTAAGCTTTGTCGTGTCAACACCACTTGTCAAATTTGTAAAAAAAGGCATCACAGTTTATTGCACTCTACGGATTTCTCAGGATCAACGTCGCTTAGTAAGATTTCTAAGACGACGTCAGTAGTCAAGTCAGCAGTATCAGCATTAAACGCAAGTCCTGGTACCCTTCAGGAATCAGATGCTGCTACCATTTCAACTCATTTAAGTAAAAAAGCTGTTCTTAGTCATGTTTTATTACCAACCGCTCTTGTCGAAGTACAGGCAAGAAACGGCTATAAACATCTGCTGAGAGCGTTATTGGATCAAGGATCCCAGACGTCATTCATAACCGAATCAGCAGTTCGGTTGCTTGGACTCAAGAAGATACCCACAAGAGGTATCATTTCAGGCATAGGAGGTGGCGGCGGAGCCATAGTCTCCAAGTTTTTTGTTTCTGTAAACATGCGATCACGTCACGATCCTAATTTCAACATTGATGTCCAAGCACATGTATTAAGCACCATTACGTCCCTAATACCAGGGGATAAAGTATTAGTACCAACCTGGCACCAACTCGATGATAAAGCTTTAGCTGATCCCGAGTATCATGCTCCAAACAAAATAGATATTTTGCTTGGAGCTGATGTTTACAGCCAGGTACTCACAGAAGGTTTATTAAAATTTTCTCTCGGACCTTTGATAGCACAAAATACCCGTCTAGGTTGGGTTTTGTCTGGACGTACAGACACTGATTCGAGTTCGAATTCAAATTATTGTCACTCAAATTTGGTTAGCTTGCATTCGAAGATCAGTGACAATGAAATGATCAAAAGATTTTGGGAAATCGAATCCGACACATCTTGTGATATGAACAATATATTTACACAGGAAGAGCAGTTATGCGAAGAATTCTTCAAACAAACCCGTCAGCAAGACAGCACTAGGCAGTATATTGTCAAGTTACCAATTAAAGACACGGATCCGCAATGCAAATACGGACATAACAGAGATATTGCTCTCAAAAGATTTCAACAACTTGCAAGTCGGTTTAAGAAGGGTTCAAATATCAGACAGAAGTACACTGACGTAATCCAAGAATACACACACTTTGGTCGTATGAAAGAAATTAATCCTGAAAATGGAGGCTGTTTATTTACCTCATCACGCTGTGGTTCGGGAGGATAGAACAATCACCAAAGTTCGAATTGTGTTCGACGCTTCTGCAAAAGGGTTCAAACTTGCAAGAGAATTCCAGAATGGCAAACTTAGTCAAAAAGGATCGATGGAAATACAAATGATGAAGTTTATCGGTATTTCATGTAACAAAGAACACGATACCTTTAATTACTCTGAAGCGATTTCGAAACAATATCAATTAGTTATCAAACGAACGGCAGTGTCGGAAATATCTCGACTGGTTGATCCCTTAAGGTGGGCAGCACCATATGTTATATCAACAAAAATACTGATACACAAACTATGGCTGGCTGGAAATCAGTGGAATTATGGTTTACCGAGACTATTAAAGAGAATCATCGGTGAATCAGCACTTAAAAATACGGAAATGTCAACACTACTACTCCAAATTGACGCATATTTTGATTCTAAACCTATGTCCCAACTTTCACAAAACCCAGATGATTCAATGCCGCTTACTTCCGGTCATTTTATATTTGGCGAACCCCTGGTTCTTGAAACGGACCGGAATTTCAAGCGATTTTGTGCAGTCACTCTGAAAAGATGGCAATTATTGCAAAAGTTTACTCAAAACTTATGGAGATGGTGGTCTCACGACTATTTAGATTCTATGGTGCAGCACTACAAATGGTCTCAACTGGAACCTGAGTCCAACATAGGTGATATTGCCAAAGTTTTATATACTCACCTAGGTACGGACGGAATCACTAGAGTCGTTACTCTAAAGATACTGTAATAAAACGGCCCACCAGTAAGCCTTGTATTCTACCAGTTTCAGATTGCGAGTTAAAGCATCTTTTGCTCTATCTGTTATTTATGTTATAGTTTAATATCTATTATCATTTAGTCATGTAAGCCACTGTAAATAATGTTAAGTGGTTTTGTTTTAGTTTATTGTATCCTCCTTGGCCTCATGGTGGGCGGAGTTCAAATAATATTTATATCATTCCCTCACGGTAGGCGGAATTAATGTTAGTGTTTACTTAGTAATTTTTGAAAATTAAGGACATAGTTTGTAAAATATGTCCTTGGTGGGCGGAATGTTAAGTTATTTTATTACACGGTGCCTCGATAGATGTCGGTGTACCGAAAATTGAAACTCACTATGGTTTCGTTACCATAAATAGAATTAATACTGACACAATGTTTGTCAAGGTTGTCTACTACCATCAAGATCAGTGAAGTACATATACTAGGAAAAGTGTTACTATAGTGAAAGTAAAAAGTGAGTACAGTGAAGAACAATCCTGAGGAACCAGTTTTACATAATGGCCATCAACGAGACATGGTTAAAGACAGATCAAGAAGCTAGAGCACCTGTAGTACAGGGCTATAGACTCCGTCATATACCCAGGCCTATGGACATTAAAAAGGGTAGGGGGGGTGGAATAGCCTTTTATATTAGAATCGGGATTTCAGTTAGAACTAGGGTGCACCCTATAACTCCAAACATTGAGCAAATGTGGATCACCTTCAATATGATGAGAAAAAAGTTGCTAATAGGTACCGCTTACCATCCTCCTTGGCTCGACTTAGATCAATTTTTGGGTGGTATAACTAACAGTATTGTTGCCTTGGCTCCATATGATCATGTGGTACTGTTGGGAGATCTCAATGTGGACATGCAGAAGCTGGGTGAGAGAGATGTGGGGAGACTCAATGCCTTTCTGTCACACATGAATTTGGTTCAGGTGGTACAGAATCCTACACACTTCACTGACAAAACGGCTACTCTCATAGATGTCATATGTACGGATGTCAGGATCAATAGTGTGATAGTGGATCACATTCCTGAGTTGGGTCGGCATTGGTTTGTGGTGTGTGACACGGTGCTAAAGAAATCCAAGCCTAGACCAAGAACAATCACCTATAGACCAATTAGAACAAGGACTTTTCGAACGCCTCCTACGCCGTGGATTACTGACAATATTCGCCTGTTGTTCCGTCTTCGGGATCGAGCTAGGGCGAGATATCTATATCTATACTTATAATAAAACTGTTGAGGGTCGAGAGTCTGTACATGGAAGATATTTTGAAAATTTGAATTGTAGGGCGTTCTATAATCGATTCTGAAGCCGAATATGTAATTTAAAATTTTCATGTCTGTCTGTCTGTCTGTCTGTCTGTCTGTCTGTCTGTCTGTATTCCGAATAAGTATCACGCCGAAACTACTGAACCGATTTGAATGATAGTTGGTACATTCCGAGCTTATAGTCCGAGGAAGGTTCTTGGATACTTTTGATCCCGATATTTTGCGCGGTTCCTGCGGGAGAGGGGATGAAAGATAAAATGGTTTTTCAGCTGTAAGTTCTCACCGCGTGGTCCGATTTCAAATATTTTTTTAGTGTCAGAAAGGAAATGTTTTTAACATTGTTCCACATAAGTTTCATTATTGAGAGTTTCGTAGTTCAGAAATTAGAAGTATCTCAACTTTTCAAATTCAAGGGTTTCTTTGAATGTGAGGGTAAATCTAAACTGGCGTGTTGACTTAAGCATAAAAGAGCTTAATGATTAAGGCTATTGTAGAACAATTCAGTCCGCGCCGAAGGCGTGGACTGAATTGTTTTAGAATGGACTTAATCTTTAAGCTCTTTTATGATTAAGCAAACAGGGCAGTTTCATACGCTCCCTTGAGTCTGTTGAAAAAATACCTGTCCTTTCATACACCTTATGTGGCGTAAACGAAGTTGCGAGGGTCAGCTAGTACTTATAATAAAACTGTTGAGGGTCGAGAGTCTGTACATGGAAGATATTTTGAAAATTTTAATTGTAGGGCGTTCTATAATCGATTCTGAAGCCGAATATGTAACTTAAAATTTTCATGTCTGTCTGTCTGTCTGTCTGTATCCCGAATAAGTATCACGCCGAAACTACTGAACCGATTTGAATGATACTTGATACATTCCGAGCTTATAGTACGAGAAAGGTTCTTGGATACTTTTGATCCCGATATTTTGCGCGGTTTCTGCGGGAGAGGGGATGAAAGATAAAATGGTTTTTCAGCTGTAAGTTCTCACCGCGTGGTCCGATTTAAAATATTGTTTTAGTGTTGGAAAGGGAGTACTTTGAGTATCATTTCACACAAGTTTCGATATTGAGGCTTATGTAGTTCAGAAATTAGGGGCATCTCAACTTTCGGTAAACCTAGAATTCGAGGGATCTTTTGAATGTGAGGGTAAATCTTTAAGCTCTTTATGATTAAGCAAACAGGGCCGTTTCACACGCTGCTTGATGAGTCTGATAAAGAAGCATTAGCTCCATTAGCAAACCTTATGTGACGTAAACGAAGTTGCGAGGGTCAGCTAGTCATAGTACAAACTTAGATCAACACTATAAGTACTATATACATCTTAAACATTTGGCCGAAAAATCTCTACACAATGAAAAGTCGGCTTATTTCGGAGCCAACATAAATTTACAAATAAGAGAGCCTAAGTTGTTGTGGCAAAATCTGAAGACCAACATCCTGGCAAAGCATAAGGAGACCCTGCTGCCACATCATTTTGATGATGCTGAGGCCATTAACAAAGCTTTCTTGAGTGTTCCGAGGGACCCAAAGGTGTCGATCTCACAGTTAACATATTTTGAGTTTAATAGGTGCACTCCGGAACAGTTCAATCTGAAGCCAGTCTCCACAGAGGAGGTGAGGAAGATAATTGACAGTATCAAAACTAACGCACAGGGTGTGGATGGGATCAGCCAGGAGATGCTCTCTATGGTTGTCCTGTCTGTACTACAAGCCGTGACTGATATTGTCAATACATCCATATTAACACACAGGTTCCCTGATTTGTGGCGCTGCGCAATTATTCGCCCGATAGTGAAAGTAAATGATCCTCGGCATAGTGGAGATTTGAGGCCTATAAGCATTTTGCCCTGTTTGTCGAAGGTCCTAGAGCGAGTAGTGCACACACAGATGTCGAAGTACTTAGAGGTAAACAATCTGTTGCCCGAGCGGCAGTCGGGTTTCCGTAAGGGCCGAAGTACAGCTACCGCGATGGCAGATGTAGTGGGTAACATCCTGGCGGCGAGGGATGTGGGGGAGGGGTCTGTTCTGGTTCTCCTGGATTTTTCCCGTGCATTTGATGCCATAAACACCACACTTCTACTCTAAAAGCTATCGTACTATGGATTTGCCAGGGACACAGTGGAGTGGTTCCATAGTTACCTAAATAACAGGTCGCAATGTGTAGAGATTTTAAGAGATGATGGTGCCAGAATTGCGTCTAACCCTAGCCCAGTATCCAGGGGGGTGCCTCAAGGTTCGATTTTGGGGCCTCGATTGTATATATTTTGGGGCCTCTATTGTATATATTGTATAGTGCAGATATAGTTAATTCAATCAGAAATTGCAGCTATCATATGTATGCTGATGATATGCAGCTCTACAAGTCCTTTAGGCCAACAGAAACAGCAACTGCGGTAGCTGCAATTAATGACGATTTAGCAAGAGTGGCATCATGGGCAGAGTGCAATTCTTTAATGCTCAACCCATCAAAGTCAAAATTTCTGGTGTTGGGTTCCAAGAAACAGGTTCAAACCATTGTGGCACTGGACCCTGTAATAAGTATAGGGAGTGACAATATTGAGAGAGTGGATTCTGCTACCAGCCTTGGACTGGTTCTGGACTAAGAGTTACGGTTTAAGAAAAACATTAATAAAATAGTGAGCAACTGCTTTTACAGACTTAAAGTTCTATATAATATACGGCAGGATTTAAGTGAGCCACTGCGAAGACTTCTGGTTGATAGCCTAGTACTCTCAAAATTTAACTATTGTGACACAGTCTATGGTCCCTGTCTGCTAAGGAGGACTGAGAATGTAATACAAAGAGTTCAGAACGCCTGTGCTCGTTTCTGCACTAATATCCCCAGAAGAAGTCATGTAACCCCTTTTCTGAATAAGCTAAAAATTTTTAAAATGGAGGCTAGGAGGAAGTTACATATGGCTAATTTATTGTTTGGGGTGATTAAAAATTCAAGTCCAATTTATTTATCTCTTTGAAAAATTGAGCTGGAGATATGAGAAGCATCGATTTAGCAGGAGATCAAGTCTGCCCCCTTTTTCGCTTCCCAGGCACAGAACGGCAACTTTCAGAGGCACATTTCGACATGCAGCTGCCAAGTGCTGGAATGTATCTCCCCACCAATTTGCAGCCTGAAAACAAAAAATACATTTTTACGGCATCTCAGGATTTTATATATGACATTTAGGGGACACACTAACGAGGTGCTAATTCAAACGATTAGAGATGTCTAAGTACGTTTATTGTCACACATGTCTATTCGCTAGTGCAACCCAAATGCGACTAGCTACAAGATGGCGGACTAGTGCCGCGGTCCCTACACTCATCCCCCCCTTTTTTAATAATTTTGACACATTTATAATGGTAAAAAGGAAGGTTATACAATGTTACAAAATTAACAGTCTTAATCTAGTGGTACATTTGAAAGAAAAAATAAAATTTGTATAATATACATACAGTGTTTTTTTTATACCGAACAACAATTTCCTTATTTCTATTACACTTTTTGCATAAATTGGCGTTGATTGGTACTATTTGCAGCTTGACTTAACGCTGCTGCGGTAGTGTCCAATTGTTTTTGAAATACTTTCTGAGTATGTTTCTTATAATGCTGGTATAAAATATATGAATATAATATAGTCGGATTATTAATCTCAGTCAGTAAAATGACAAGTGCAACTGTCACTGATACAAAAAAGGGTGACCCGCTACAATAGTGATGTTCGGCAATCAATAGACTTACACATTTTAGTCATTCTTTATTTTATTAGGTGTGAAAGCGTTTTTCATGATATTCTAAAAATTGATATTGTAAATATGTAATATCTATTACATATTCTATTATATTATATATTACGTCGGGTTTTGCTGCATTTTCATTCCATACATAATTATATGCATTGAGAACCATTTGTTACTAACTAAACAACAAATGGCGTTCATTTTCGTAAGAGAGAGAGAAATAGAAAAGTTCCCTTCGCTTCTATTCTTATCGCGTGGTTTCCTGTCGCGTGTATTCCCATTGCATTATTTAGGCACAAATTTGATAATTGAGGAGCCAAATGAAACTCTTTGTAACTTCTTGAATTCCAGTAGAAAAGGACGGAAATCGTTAGTAGTTACCCCACGTAATGCCTACTAAATGATACAAAAAAAACATTAAAATAGGTATATCGGCTCCGTCAAGAGATTCAAGAAACTCTGAAATTGAATAATGAAAATGAAAATTAGCGGAGCCAATTCGGCATAAATATAACGTTTTATATCTATTGACCCAGAAATTCCTAAAACTGGCCTAATTTTTTTTATTGTCTACTAAAAATAAGGACTTGAACTTAATTTAAAAATGTGTAAGGTGGCTCCTGAATTAATACGGACACTACTAATACTACTACTACTGGCAAACAGTAGTGTCAAGATAAAAGTACAATTATCCTTAGCACTACCATTAGGGTTACGGGATATAGTGCCAAGCGGTAGTGCCAAGGGAAATATGGGTCGACATGCAGCAGCATCACTGGTGTTGCAAACGTTCATTATGCAAATTAGTCCGCTACAGTAACCAGCCATAAGGTGGGCCGTAAGTCTGTCATCTTAGTAGTATATAAAACCGGCCAAGTGCGAGGCGGACTCGCGCACAAAGGGTTCCGTACCGGAACATCACTTTTGTTGGATGGGAGCCCCCCTTAATCCCCCTTTTTTCTTACTTAAAAAAAACTTACATTTAACAAACTATTTTTTAAATCGAGTTGAGCTTTCAAACATGAATGTGTCTAAAAAATATATCCAATTAGTACCGGCTAATGAGTATCAATATGAACTATGCGGCAAATCCCTCCCAAAATATTTTTCTACCCTATTTTTACCATGTTATTTTTTTTTTATACTACTTAGGTGGCAGACAAGCTTACGGCCCACCGGAGGGTTGGTAACCGTAGCCTATAGACGTTTTTGCAACACCAGAGGCGCTACACACGCGCTGCCGACCCGGGCGCAGGTTGTGACGACCCACAGTTGAAATTTGACCCAAAATGTAAGGCCTTCAACTTGGCTTAACGACTGTTATTTTACTGACAACCGGGACCAACGGCTTATCGTGCCTTCCGAAGCACGGAAACGCTCGTAAATAAATGTCACAAAGTGGTCCACGTGGTGGTCACCCATCCATATCCGGCCATAGTAAATGTTGCTTACTGCAGTGATCGTTTACAGAACACTGAGTCCGCGGGGCCACGATCGCTTCAAAATATAAAATATAAAATAAATTTCAATAAAATACAAAACACGTTACCTCTCAATTCTGTCAAAGATGCTGTACCTATGCCAAATTTGAAAAAGATTGGTTCCATATAGTCCGTTCATAGTTAATTTACCTCTAGCGCTGATGTTGGCCTGCTTGATTTTCGTGTTACCATACTAAGATTTTGTTTATCCCATGTACTCTAACCTTAAAGCCGAAACTTATTTTCCTTTTTGCTGACGTTTTTCGGGCGCGGAAATTATGTGAGATGTGGCCTTCCAAATCTCAAATAATTTCCGCATTACCATCACCAAGGAGAGCGAAGTTACTCCTCAGTAACTTCGCCCTCCTTGGTGATGGTAATAAGTGTCTTCTTTAATAAATATCCTCATCAATGAAAATAAAACTTAAGTACAATCTTAGTATCAGAATCACGTGTTTAGTAAAGTTATGTATATTAACAATTAGATATTTACATTAAAAAAATAATTGTTAGTGCTAACGTTTACATCTTATAATTTCCCCTATTACGCGGCAAAATTTCTGAAGCTGGCACTCATAGGGGAGCAATACCAACTTACAGGAAACGATCTGTCAGAGGTAAATAAACTGTGAACAATCCCACAAGTCAAATGCAAAGGCAATTCATCCATACAGCCTAATTACATGCGATGTTTAGTCCTGACGCAAATACGCGCGCTTTTTGGCATAATCATTATGTTGATTTTTTGATGCCATAGGTACCCATAAAAAAAGTTTTATTGTAGAACGGTTTACTCGTGTGAAAATGGTCATTATAACACGACATGACAGGAATGAGTACTTTGAGATTTGAGTTGTGGTTATGTATTAAGCAAATTACCAAATGGTCGTAGAAAAAAATAATTTAAGGACCAGCAAAAATTATAGTTTTAAATTTTTTTCATTAATGTATTTTTCATGAAATTATTCTCAAGGTAAATTGGTGTAAAATGTTTGTATAAAACAAACTATGGTTCCTAGAAAAGTGAATATATTTAAATGTAAATAATTATGGAGCAATCGTGATCCAAATTGTTTGTTTACTGCATTATTTGAATGAGTTGAAATACGGTATACGTGGTTTTATGTAATATTTAATTACTGTTTGTTAGTCAATAAAAAAATATAATCTCGACTAATTTTAATTGTAAAACTCGATTCAACCACATCACTATTTATTTGTGACAAAAACCCCGCAACACTGAAAATGTCATTTTACTGACTCGAATTAAAAATCATAGTTTAGTACCACACTTACAATGATTATGATTGAGAGCATATTTAAATAATCCAATCTTTGCTCTGTGGCAATCTCTTTAGTGGTCGCAGAGTTCGCTCCGTTTTGTGCGATAATAACATCTTGCAATTTGCTTTGATTTTTGCCCATTATGTGGCTGTAGTGCTTGTATACACTGACAAATAATAGCTAATAATCATTGTTCTTTATAAAATACTTGATGCAACATGATTGCACAATAATACAGTGTCCACGTTGCGTGGACAAGTAGGGACATTTTTCTTAACCTATACTCATTCATACTATGTAATTAATGGTGACCGCCATGACGCCCGCTCTGCAATAATTAATTTAACAACACCGTAGTGATCGGCAGCGTCTCCATGACAGCGCCGGATATCCCTTTTATTCTTAAATCGCTACTCGCATGGCCCTTTCATACTTGTATAATAATTAGTACAATGTTTCAGTTACATAATGTAAGCATAATGTAAGTATTGTTCATGAATAGTCGGATGTGAGTCTATCAAACATTGTTACTTGTGTAACTAAGATTGTACTGATTTGAGCGTGTTGACTCATGGTCACCCTATCATTACTTACGAATTTGTAGTATATTAAAACATTGCGCATTGTACTTGGTACCGGATGCGAGTTGCTGACGGGGATCAAATGTCCGAGGTGTGTACATAGTTGAGTAGGTGAGTAAGTAAGTATGAATTGTGTTTTTTATAACTTACCTAAATCTGACGGGAAGTTTGACTTGTCTGCCAGCACGGGAGAACTTTGGAACTGGCGCTGTGTTCTGTGAGGAAGAGTTATTGATAACTTCCGGTTGGCTTGTGCTACCCGACGCCACCGGCGTTGGTGATGGCATAACTGGTGGCACAGTGGGTTCTGTGCTATTCATTAAGTATGCAGGTTTTAATCTATCTATAGAGATTTGACTTTGCCTGTTAGGTAACTGTACTGTAAACCATTTATCGTTCTTACTAACGACTTTGTAAGGCCCTTCGTACGGAGGTGTGAGGGGTCTGCTTACCATATCGTTTCTTACGAATACGTGGGAGCACTTGGCCAGGTCAGGATGCACGAATATTGACCTAGTATTCGAATGGCTCTTAGTTGTGGGCCGTAGCTGTTTGATCACCCGCTGTAGTTGCTGTAGGTAAATATGCGTGTTGGTGCTTACCTCTGGTGAGTCTCTATAGAAATCTCCCGGGAGGCGGATACCTTGGCCATACACCAATTGTGCTGCGCTGATACCTGTGTCGCTGCGGATAGCTGCTCGAAGCCCTAAGAGAACTGAATGTAGCTCCTCTCTCTCACTATGGTTTAACCTTGCCATGAGGGATGCCTTCATGCTACGATGCCATCGCTCTATCATGCCGTTACATTGCGGATGGTATGGCGTGGTTCTAGTTTTCTTAATGCCTAATAAAGTCATTAAATGCTTAAATAAATCACTTTTAAATTGACGGCCCTGGTCTGTAGTGATTTTTTTTGGGGTGCCAAAGCGGCAGATCCACCCTTCATAGATCACTTTTGAGACTACTTCCGCTGTAATGTTACACACCGGAAATGCTTCAGGCCATTTTGTAAACCTATCGATTATAGTTATGAGATATCTATACCCTTGTTGGGTGGTAGGCAGAGGTCCTACTATGTCTATGTGAACGTGATCGAAACGTTCGCTTGGTTGAAAAATGCCTAGTTCTGAAATAGTATGTCGCGATATCTTTGATCGCTGACAGTTAATGCACGGTTTTGCCCATTGTCCTACGTCCTTGTTAATGCTTGGCCAAAAATATTTTTGGGCGACAAGCTGGCGCGATAGTCGGACTCCGGGATGGCTAATATTGTGAATTGCCTCAAATGCCTGTTTCCTAGATTTTTCGGGTAAATAAGGCCTTATGTTGGCAGTAGATACCTCACAGTAAATTGTTTTACTTGAATTAGGTATTACGCATCGTTATAGCGTTACATTACTTAGCTTGTTATCGCTTTGTCCCGACAACACAGTTGCTATGTAGGTATCATGTTCCTGCGCGTCACTTATTTCTGCGAAATCGAACATCGTAGGACTGGCTACTGTTTCGACTCGCGATAGCGTGTCGGCTACAACATTGTTGCACCCTGTTATATGTTTGTAGAGTATTCGCTTATATAAGAAAGCTGTCTAACTCTTCTAGGGATTTCTTTGTCACTATTATTTTTACTGAATGCAAATGTCAACGGCTTATGGTCAGTAAAAATAGTTAAAGGACGACCCTCTATGTGATTTCTAAAGTGTTTCACGGCCAAGTAGGTTGCTAAAAGTTCCCTGTCGTAGGTACTATATTTTACTTGGGTACATGATAAGTGTTTGGAATAAAAACCTAATGGTATCCAAGAATTATTTGTAAATTGTTGAAGAACGGCTCTAACGCAGGAGTCCGATGCGTCCGTCATGAGGATTAGGGGCGCGTCTGGTAGTGGATATGCTAGGGTTGCTGCGTCCTTGACACTTTCCTTGCATTTTTCGAAGGCTGCAATCCCTATGTCGGTCCATGGGACTTCAGACTTGTCTTTTTTCTTAGCTTTAGCGAGGTATTTATTGAGATCCTTTTGTTGTTCGATGGCGTGAGGTATGTGTAACCTATAAAAATTCACCATCCCTATGAATCTCCGCAGTTGCTCCAAAGTTTTGGGACGTGGGAAGTTCATAATGGCTTTGACCTTGTCGGCTAAAGGTTTTATGCCCTTGTCGGTGACCTCATCGCCAAGGTACTCGGTTTTAGGCTGCCCAAACTCGCATTTTGCTAGATTAATTGTTAATCCGAACTCGTCAAAACGCTGAAATAATAATTCTAAGTGCTTATAATTAATTTCTGAGCATGTGCTCGCTATGATTACGTCATCTAGGTAACAAAATAAACTCGAGAGCAATGAATCCGGGTCACTTAAAGAATGTTAAAAATCTCGGAAACTAAAAATGATAGGTTAATGCAATAAATTGTATTTAATAGACAATGTAATACTCCTTAAATGAAAGTAAAAAAAATATGAGTCACCATACATTTTATTAACACAAAATTACATAAAGAAAAAACTGCTGATCTCTCCTTAAAACAAAAATAGGAAACATGAAATTTTTGAACTTTATTACGATTTTCTTGAATTTTAATACTTCGTATTGCCTCCTCGTGCTTCCATTACTGCGTTTACGCGGTTTGGCATGCTGTACACCAAGTTCCTTATACGATTTTGGGGAATATTCTCCCATTCCTCTGTGAGAGCAATTTTGAGCTCACGAAGCGTGATTGGGGGAGGGTTTCGTTGTTTTACGCATCTGCCTAGCTCGTCCCAAGCATGCTCGATCGGGTTGATATCCGGGCTGCGCGCTGGCCACTCCATACGAGTAATGTTCATCTCTTGAAGGTAGTCATTCACAATCCTACCTGTATGAGGTCGGGCATTGTCATGCATAAATATAGCATCCTCACCTAAATTGACCATAAATGGACCAACGTGATCATTGAGGATTTCTTCCACATATCTTACGCTAGTTAAAGAGCCGTTTTCTATGATCACCAGCTCTGTGCGACTTTCAGAAGAAATTCCCGCCCACACAAGTACAGACCCACCACCGTAGGCTACTTTTTCTTCGATGCATGCTTGCTTGAATCTTTCCCCTGGTCTTCGATACACTCTGTGTCTTCCATCGTGCTTGTAGAGCATAAATTTTGATTCGTCGGAGAACATAACTTTTGACCAATCTTCAATACTCCAATTTACGTGGCTCTGGGCATACCTTAGTCTCGAAATACGATGCCCACGCTCCAGTTTAGGGCCGTTTGCAGGTCTAAGGGGTTTTAAGTTAGATTCAGCAAGCCGACGTCTTACTGTCCATGCACTTGGGTTACTTCCTCCGAGGCGTCGAAACTGATTGGTGAGTTCAGTTCCTGTGAGAAAGCGATTTCGAAGCATGGTGTTCACCAAGTATCGGTCTTCTCGTGCTGTGGTACACCTGGTTCTGCCCGTTCCTGGTCTGCGTAGGTTAGAACCAGTTTCTTCGTAACGTCGGAGAACTCTTTGTACTGTTGACAGCGACACACCGACAGTCCTGGCTGTATCGCGCTGACTCCGGCCGGTTTCCAGCATTGTAAGTATTCTGGTGCATTCTTCAGGCGTAAGCGACATAATTTCAGCTTGATTAATGAATATAGAGCACTATCAACATGGTTTATGTACCCACATAAATGACAGATTACAAACAAAAGCAACACCAAATGCTGTAATTTCGTAGTTCCATCTTCGAAAGTGGCCCTTTTTGAAATTTGATTTTTTTATGATATAACTTTACAATAACTAAGAAGTTTTAATACCTTCATTTAAGGAGTATTACATTGTCTATTAAATACAATTTATTGCATTAACCTAGCATTTTTAGTTTCCGAGATTTTTAGGATTCTTTAAGTGACCCGGATTCATTGCTCTCGCGTGTATTTGAGAAGTTTCTAACTTATTATTTATAGTATATGATAATTGCTCTATGCCTTTTAGTACCACGTTGTCCATGAACCTTTGATACGTCTGTGGGGCCCCACAGAGTCCGAAGGTCATCCTGGAGAACGACCATAAACCGAACGGGGTAATTATGGCTGTTTTGTCCACATCGTCAGGATGAATGGGTATGTTGTAGAAGGCACGATTTACATCTTCTCTGCTAAAAATAGACTTACTTGCAAGGCCGAACGTGAAGTCCTGTTTTCTAGGAATCGGGTACCTGTCAGGCTTAGTTATTGCATTTAGCCTCCTGTAGTCACCACACGGACGAATGTTTCCGTCTTTCTTGGGCACGACGTGGAGGGGGCTTGCCCACTCGCTGCTTGAGGGACTGCAGATGCTGGCTTCCTGCATGCACTTAAATTCCTGTTTTACCTTATCGTACAGGTGAGCAGGTAATGGCCGGGCTTTGGCGTGGACCGGTGGGCCCGTAGTTTCTATATAATGGTACACATTATGTTTAGGACTGGCCTTAAAATTAAATGGTTTTGTTATGTTAGGATATTTAGAGAGAATGTTACAGCAATCAATTTTAGTATCAAATGTACTTAGTGTAGATTCTATGCTGTTTACTATAATAATAATAATAATATAGCCTTTTATTTCCGAAATGTTTACACTTACAATTTTTTTTTTTTTTTTTACATATTTAGATGATTAACCTATGCTTATAATTTACAATATATAATTTACAATATATCCCTAATTTCGGTATGCCTTACGGCAAAGGCCTCCTCCAACACTTTCCATTGTTTCCTGTCTGCCGCCACTCTCAGCCAAAGGGGTCCCAAGGTCATTTTCAGCTCATCCTCCCATCTTCTTGCTTGTCGACCCTGACTCCTAGTGCCGTCCCTTGGGTACCAAACTGTTACCTGTGTGCTCCACTTTTTTTTTTGACAGCGGAGCATATGTCCAGTCCATCTCCATTTGAGTTGGTCTATACGTAAGAGTATGTCTGTTAATTTTGTTTTTTGCCTGATGTCTGTACTTCTAACTTTGTCTTTTAGTTTTAAACCCAACATACTGTGGCGCAGTCGGTAGTGATACCGCCTGCGGCGCTGGAGGTCGTGGGTTCGATTCCCACCGGAGACAAATATTTGTGTGACCCATAAATGTTTGTCTCAAGAGTCTGGGTGTTTCTATGTATAATATGTATGTATTTAAAAGTATATAAGTATTATTATCCGTGGTCTGATACCCATAACACAAGCAGGTTATTCCTAGCTTACTTTGGGATCAGATAGCGTTGTGTGAGATGTCCTTGAATATTTATTTATTTATTTATTTATTTATACTTCTTTCCATGCTTCTCTGACATCTTGTTAGTTTATCCCTATGGTATTCCGTTAAAGCCCAGGTTTCACAGCCATATGTGATGCAGGGTAGAATACATGTGTCGAAAGTCTTTTTCTTGATCTTCCATCCCAGTTCTTTGCTTTTCATAATTTCTTTCAAGGCCCAATATTTATTCCAGCCAGACGCAATTCTTTTGTTTACTTCTTTCGACATTTGGTCATGTGGCGATATTATTTGACCGAGATACACATATTCTTCTACATAATCGAGTTTCTGTCCGTTGACGGTTATGTCTGCGGGTACTGAGTTAGTCATCATTTTAGTTTTGCTTATATTTATTTCTAAGCCTGCCTCTTTACTTCTGTCCACTAACGTTTTTATCATGGACTCCAGTATTTGTGGGTCTTCTTCCATTACAACTAAGTCGTCCGCAAATCTTAGATGACTTAACCGTGCTCCGTTTATGTTTAGCCCCAGGTGTCCCCACTTCAATTTCCTGAACATTTGTTCAAGCACTGCTGTGAACAGCTTTGGTGAGAGTGGGTCACCCTGCCTAACACCCCTGTTGATTGGAAAAACTTCCCCCGTAGATTCTAGCTTAATTCTAGCTTTACTTTCTTTATAAATATTTTTGATGATTTTGATGTACGCGCTATGGATTCCTTGCTCCTCCAGACCATGCCATACGGATTCGTGTTTGAGGCTATCAAAAGCCTTGGAGTAGTCTATAAAGCCCAGGTAAATAGTTTTGTTGTATTCATTGTATTTTTGTATAAGCTGTTTGACTGTATGTATATGATCGATAGTACTAAAGTCTTTCCGAAACCCGGCTTGTTCCACAGGTTGGTTTTCGTCGAGTGTAGTTGATATCCTGTCCAGAATTACTTTAGCAAAAACTTTGTACACATTTGAGATGAGAGAAATGGGTCTATAATTTCCTATATCATCTCTTGGGCCTTTCTTGTGTAGGAGAATTATGTGTGATTCTGCCCATTGACTTGGGATGCGGCCTGTGTATAGAGATTCATTAAAGATTTTTGCCAATATTGGGCTGAGCTCATCAATGTTCCCTCTCATAAGTTCATTTGTTATGCGGTCTGGACCAGGAGCTTTTTCCAACTTTTGACTTTTTATAGATTTCTCTACTTCCGATGATAATATTTTGGGTATAATTTCTGCATCATGGATACAATAGTTTTGTGTGTTTTGTTCTTCAGCAGAGAGTTGCACTTTAGGCTGACTTGGTTCCTTGTATAGTAGACGATAGTAGTTAGTTGCTATATCTTGGATTTTGGAGCGAGATGAAGTTGTATGGTTTTTGTCTTTTAACTTTGGTATCCATTCTTTACCCTTTTCACGTAGTTCCTTGAGCGCTTTTTTCGCACCTCCTGTTCTGCTGATGTGATTTTCTAGTGTCTTGATTCTTCTGATCCTCCTGTCTCGCCTCATATTTTCGCGAATCTGTTTGCTAAGGTTTGAAATTTCTTTTCGGTTTTCTTTCTTATCCAATTTTATTAAGTTTCTTCGTTCTTCTATTTGTTTTAAAGTTTCTTCGCTTAGATAAGATTCTTGAGATTTGTTTGTTTGTGTTCTTGCCTGTTCTTTAAGTTTGTTTTCTAACTTCTTATATTTTTCATTTAGGTCAATATCTGATGTAACTACTTCCATTAGATTTTCGTTACTGTTTGGTAAGTAGTTCGATGAAAGGACTTTCGGTCGAGGTTTCTTTTTACCTCTTTCATTGAGGCGGCTGCGTACCATGCGGTGGTTAGTATTAAAGTTTAAACTTTGCACTACACCCGTGTCGCTAAATTCTCTAGCCTTGTTGGTTGTAATGAAGTCTATTTCATTTCGGGTCTTACCGTCGGGAGACATCCAAGTCCATTTATTTTTGGGCTTTTTGCGGAACATTGAATTAAGAAGCGTCATATTTTTTTCAAGCAGGAATTCTACTAACTTTGCTCCATTTTTGCTTCTTTTTCCCTTTCCGTATTTCCCTATAATGTGTTCTTCACCAGGTAATCGAACACCGACCTGAGCATTGAAGTCACCCATAAGTACTACATTATTTTCGATATATTTTTCAGTAATTTCGCTTACTTTGTCGTAGAAATTGTCTCTATCAGATGCTGTTTACTAAGTATCCATTAACCTTAAGATTGGTTACCTTATCTAACAATTTTTGAGAGCTTACATCTATAATTAATTTATAGTGGTTTAGGAAATCAGCACCTATGATAGGTTGACTCACATCCGCTATTATAAAGTTCCACTTAAAAACTCTTCTTAGGTTTAAATTTAATTCTAAATTTATAACACCAAATGTTTGGATGTTTGAGCCATTAGCGGCGTATAATTTATAATCAACTTTGTTTTTTCTATAACTACTATGTACTTTATGTGTTCGTCAGAATGGCGGGTGGGAAGTCATGAAATCGAATGAAACGTGCTCTATTATTTAATAGTGTTTTAGTAGTATTTAGTAACTAATCAAAAATATTTAGTAGTATTACCAATACGAAATGAAACTCAAAACAAATTCCGCCGCCGACCTGATGTCTGGTTGGCGGGTGGTAGTTAACCCTTAGAGCTCCTCGCGGCGACCCGTCGCCGCGCATAATAATCAAGTTTTTCCGTAAAGCCCCGCGCGGCGACCGGTCGCCGCACCTACCCAGACGACTTTAAACTTAAATTTAGCCTGCTTACGTCCTACTTTTCAATGAACAGGTTTATTGCATGTGTAGTTTATAACATTTTCTTGTTTTTGGAATCTTATGAAATGACGTCAATGGGCCAGAATTATTTACAAAAATCGAACAGTTGAAGTTGAGAGTGGATTGCGCATGGATGGCGTGCGTTTGTGTAGTACGTGTGTGTTTCGTGTTTTTATTATAAATAATGTGTTTGCATTTTTATTTATTATTATACACAGTAAAATAAACAATATATCAATAATCCGGTTGGTGTTTACAGGATCGTAAAATATGGTGTGGTGGTAGAGTAATCAATGTTTTTTTTGTTGAGTGCGTGTGTACCAAGTGCAAGTGTGCGTGTGTGTTTTGTTTTTTTATTATAAATAATGTGTTTTCATTATTGTTTATTATTATACACAATAAAATAAACAATTTATCAATAATCCGGTTGCTGT
This sequence comes from Miltochrista miniata, assembly GCA_933228765.1. Classification (NCBI taxonomy): domain Eukaryota; kingdom Metazoa; phylum Arthropoda; class Insecta; order Lepidoptera; family Erebidae; genus Miltochrista; species Miltochrista miniata. The sequence goes on from OW121777.1 coordinate 3,283,876, forward strand.
TTGCAGAATTGAAAAATTTGGTCTGGTAAGTGAGATAAAAATTTTTTTTGGGAAATGGGAAATCTTTTTTCATTTTTAGGGTGGTGGAGCTAGGTCCACGTGATTACCGATTTTCGATATATTTTTTTAGTGTGTTGAAGGGTTAAATGGCGTAAAATGCTTTAGATTTTTATATGTCAGATTTTAGTAGTCTATTCGTAGGTAAATAAAATAACATAAAATCATACCAACGTGCTATATAACAGTTTACAAATCAAAGGCATCACTTTGCATCGAGTACGCCTACGCATATTATCACAGCAATGTTACTTATGAGTGTCATTGTTATTAGGCTGGAAGAGTATTTATATTGTATGTTAATGGTGTTATACACTAATATAAAATAAATAAATAAAATGTGTGTCGTGCTCGCTGTGCCACTACACCTGCACAATATTGCAGAACTGAATTAGGCTATGGACCGTGCAGTCAATCTTGCTGAGTATTGTGCTGGGCATTTCTAGCTATATTTTTGTCGCCATTGACTCGAAGAAGAATAAGAATAAATAAAATAATAGAGTAGTAAACGCACCTATTACCGCCAGTTTAAGCGGCGTTGAGATTGATGTCCAAAAAATAAGCACATTCTTAATATGTGGCGACAACAAAAATAGTTTTTCAAATACTGAAACTATCGTACTTTTCAGTTATGTATAGATACAGTATATAAAAAAATACTTAATAAATTAAATATGGATTAAAAGAAAAAAGGGGCCATGTCCCTATTACCGATCCAAAATATAGGGCGTGTGCCTAATACCGTTTATGAGACACCTAATACCGACCACTAAATAAATGGAACCGTTAAAGTTAAATAAAAATGCGCGTGTAGGTATGTTGAGCTATTTATAAAATTTAGATGGTTTGTAATTCTTCAATAAGGCTTTATCGCCCTTTTTGAAGAAGAGAACCACCACACTCCTGTTCCATACCTGTGGCTTTTTACACTCGAGTATGACGGAGTTCAATAACTTCTGTATGTCCTTAAGAACCGGTTTGCCACCTGCCATTAGAAGCTCTGCAGTATATTTCCGTCGTCTCCTGGTACCTTGCTGTTTTAAAGCTGCTTCAGGCCCATACTAATCTCGCACAGGCTGACGTTTGGGATATCTTCGGTAAAGTGCTAAGTCGATCTGGATCTCTGTACTTTAACATGATACTAAACGGGTTTCTTTGCAAATGTGTGTACCTTTTTTTTTTTTGGCAGACGGCCGCGATTGTGGCGAATCCCCCCTTTGGTTGCTCAAGTCGCACCTTCCATGTCTCCCCGGTTTCCTGGTGGAGCAGGGTCCGCTGGGCCTCGATTTCTCGAGACGCAGGCCTTTGGCCCCGCTCCAGCGCCTCCTTACGCCATCTGAACAGTGACGCAAGGGCTCTCGCTTCCAGGTCCCATGGAGGGGTCCCGGCCAGGAGACATGCCGCCTCACCGGAAATCGTGCGGTATCCTCTTATCACCCTGACGGCCATAACTCTCTGCGGGCTCAGCAGTCTAGCCACATCGTCATGGCAACCCTGCCACGGTGTACATTACAGTCTCGCTACAAGTTTGTGTTAAAAATACTACTTGCAAAGTATCAGTTTCTGTGAATTGGCAAAATAAAGTGCACCATTTGAGGATCCTGGATTATTGTTTTCTGCTTTTGTTGTGCACTACAGACGGCGTTGGACACAAAGATAAGTTTTATTTTTATACCTTCAATATACAAAATCAAGTTAGATTGTCTCTCAAACTTCAATTGAGACTTAGAAATACCCTCAAGTTGCACATATTTGCTGTCATATTCAACTGACAGCCGTCAATTTTGATCTTGACATATATATTGTGTTGCCATACTGCAAAGTTTTATCCTGATTGTGGTAAAATATCAAGATGAGTGTATGTCAAAAGTGTACGAAGCAAATAAAATCCACAGAAATAAAAAATTGCTCCCAGTGTAACGCAGCATATCACTGCCATTGTGTGGGCGTATCTGTTGAGAATTTGATGAAGGAATCGAAAGCTTATAGAGCTGCGTGGAGGTGTTCTTGTTGCAAACTTACTGAGAAGCGTGGTGGAAGTTCCAAGACCCCTTCTCCACCTGAAACGGGACTAAATATTGAAATTTCAGCTGCGAACAACGTCGGGGAACTTAAACAGTATTTCAGCAAGAGGCTGGAGGACTCACTTTCTCAACTCCTGAAGGACATACGGCGGGAGTTTACTGTTGAAAGCACTGATACTCGTGCTAAAATCGAGGAATTAACAGCAAGTGTCAATTTTATGTCTGCCAAGTACGACCAGCTTCGAGAAGAATTAGATTTGAAAACTAAAAAGTGTGAAGAACTAGAGGCCGAGAATAAATCTCTAAAATTGAACGTGGCTGATATTAACAGTAGACTAAACACATTTGAACAGCAATCCCGAGAGTCAAATCTGGAGATCCAGTGCGTCCCTGAGCACAGAAGTGAGGACCTCAAGACTGTTATAAAACAATTGACGGCATCTGTTGGATATACTCTGCACGAGGAACAACTTCTGAATTATCATCGTGTGGCAAAGGTCAATCAGGAATCCAAACGTCCACGATCGATTGTGATAAAGCTGTCCAGTCCCCTGGTACGAGATGGTGTTTTGGCTGCTGTCAAGACATTCAATAGGAATCACCCAAACGAGAAGCTTAATTCGTCACATCTTGGTATTGCCAGCGGAGAACCTATATACGTGTGCGAACATTTATCTCCGGCGAACAAGCAGTTACATGCTAAAACTCGTCAAATTGCTAAAGTTAAGGGTTTTCAGTTTGTATGGGTGCGAAACGGTCGCATTTTCATTAAAAAGGATTTTAATAGTAAGAATTTATTTGTAAGAGATCCGGAATTTCTTAAGACTTTGTAAATTTTCTTTTCTCTTTTTGTTTATTTTTTGTTTTTTTTTATTTTGTAGTTGAGGATTTTGGCTATAGGTAACTTATGAACACAAACCGAAACGTAGGAAACAGCAACAATACTTTAAATATTTTGTACCAAAATGTAAGAGGTCTAAGGACCAAGACAGAGGTCATACGGTGTAACGCGCTCGTGCAGGACTTTGATGTGATTCTTGTGACAGAGACATGGCTAAAGGAATCTGTTTATAACCGGGAGATCTTAGACGATAGATATACTGTATTCAGAAGGGATCGAAGCTCGTCGTCTTCTTTAAAAACTGATGGTGGTGGAGGTTTAATTGCCGTGTCAAAAAAATTTAAAGTATCCCGCAAGCCGACATGGGAGTCTGCCGACGAGGACTTATGGGTAGTAATTTCGCTTAAACGTGGCAACGAAACTGTTCCACTTTGTATTTGTAACGTTTATTTCCCCCCGCCGGTTTCCTTCACCCGTCTTGAGGTACTTATGGCCCATATGACAAACATTATACAGCACAAATTGCCAAAAAATTCAATAATTTTACTGGTTGGCGACTTCAACCTGCCCTATTTGCGTTGGCAACGTGATGTTGGAATGAAGTTCATGGTCCCAGCGGGATGCCCTGATAATAAGGAAAGTTTACTTACGGACGCTCTCGCCCTCAACGGTCTCTATAATATAAATTCAATAGAGAACGCTGAGGGACGCACGCTTGATTTAATTATAACAAACGCTACTGGACTTTTTAAGGTGACTAAAAGTGACACACCGTTGGTTGGCCTGGATATTCGTCATCCAGCTCTTGATATTTCCCTAAATGTATTTCCTCATCACAAGAAACCACCCAAAATCAAAAAAGCTGTATCTCTAAATTTTTCCAAGGCTAACTACGAAGATATTAGGGATCAACTGAATGTCACAGATTGGGCTGAACATCTCTCGGTGAACGACACGGTTGATGGTGCGGTTGACGCTTTTTACTCCATATTAAATCAAGTAATTGAAAATAATACGCCCCAAATACCGCTGTGGAAATAATAAATATCCATTTTGGTTCAGTCCGCCTCTGCTGAGAGCGCTGAAAGACAAGAGAAAAATTCATAAAAAGGTTAAAAAGTACTCAAATCCCAGAGATGTATGTGCTTTTAAAATGTTGCGCGACCAATGCAAAATCATGGTGCGGGAATGTCTCGAAAAGTTTAAGATAAACTCATCAAACTTAATTAAAAGTAATCCTAAATATTTTTGGTCATTTATAAAGTCAATAAGATCCAATAGCAGTGAAATCCCAAATGAAATGTTCTATATGGATAAAATTGCGGGAGACGGGCAAGGTATTAGTGACCTTTTCTCTGAGTATTTTCATTCAGTATACTCCGTTAAGCAGACACCTTTAATAAGTAATTGTGATGGACCTGTTAACCTCTCGGAATCACTTCGTTCTTATTATATATCTAAAGCGGATATCCTTAGCACTCTAAAATCGTTGAATACGAACAAAGGGCCAGGACCCGATTCTATACCGCCATTGCTACTAAAAAATTGTTCAGAGCAGTTAGTTGACCCGCTTCATTATATTTTCAACATGTCTCTCTCCTGTGGAGTTTTCCCTTCTAAATGGAAGCTTGCACATATTACTCCAATACACAAAAAAGGAGACCATAGTGATGTCACAAATTATAGACCCATTTCTATTTTATCCACTATGGGTAAGGTATTCGAGAAGTTGGTTCAAATTAAAGTTTATTTCCACCTTAAACCGATGTTCGATATTAACCAGCATGGGTTCTTACCAATCAAGTCGACTACGTCGAATCTTTTAGATTATGTCACGAATATTTATGAAGCAATGGAAGACTCAAAAGAGGTGCATGCCGTATACACTGATTTCTCAAAGGCATTTGACGTGGTAGATCATCACCTACTCATACAAAAATTGGCCCACGCAGGCATTTGTGGATCATTGCTTAGGTGGTGTGAATCATATCTTGTAAATAGATCACAGCTTGTCAAGGTTAGAGGTTATAGATCTGTGTCTAGAATGGTCCCGTCAGGTGTACCTCAGGGGTCACATTTGGGACCGCTTTTCTTTCTGGTTTACGTGAACGACTTGTGTTCTACCATTAAGTCAGAATACCAAATGTACGCTGACGACCTAAAATTGTATCGGACTATTTGCAATCCTAATGACATTCACTTATTGCAGGCTGACATAAATGCAATAAACCATTGGTGCTCTGTCAATGGAATGGTAATAAATACCTCTAAATGTTTCCACATTAAATTCACACGTAAAAGGCATCCCATGTTGGCTACCTATCATGTATCTGATGTCCCAATAACTGAGGTTTACAGTATTCGGGACTTGGGTGTTGTAGTCGATACGAAACTGGACTTTCGGGAACATATAGATGGAATCATAAGTAAGGAGGCCCGACTGGCTGGTTTTGTGATTCGTCAAACAAAATTGTTCAGGGACTATGAAGTCCCCATTCTCCTATATAATAGTTATGTTAGATCAGTACTTGAATACTGTTGTCAAATTTGGAGCCCATCTTATGCCGTACATATTACGCGTTTGGAGAAATTACAGCGACAGTTTTTATATCACTTAGCATATGCGCATAATCTATGTCGCACTTTAACATCTTATGACTCTAGAATGGCGCATTTTAATCTTACTTCTTTAGAGCATAGGCGAAATGTAGCTGATATTGTTTACTTGCATAAGTTGATTAACGGCAGATTGGACAGTCCTTGTACCCTTGCCAGATTGAACATCGTTGTGCCACGTTCAGGCTGTCGTACTCATAATAGAAGGGTATTCAGCTTGCCCTTCTGTCGGACTAATTATACCCAGCATTCACCGTTGTACCGTATGAGTTCTGCCTACAATCATGTTTGTAATGGAATTGATATTTTTCATACCTCTATTCGATCGTTGAAATTGTATTTAAATGCACAGTTGTGACTTATTATTGATTAACAGTGGTAGATTTAGACTGTAGTGTGCCCGTTTAAAGCCGATTACTTCGGTTGGCGCTCTTCTTCTGTAGGATGCTGTGTTCACTTCAAGAAGGGCAGACACTAAAATTTAGCACCTTATGAATGACAAATATGAGCATGTTACCGTAGTGTTTTGTCCAGTTTAGTGAACCTAATAAAAAAAAAAAAAAAAAAAAAAAAAAAAAAAATTGCTGGCCGTCAGGGTCTCCGCCCATACGGGAGCCCCGTACAGGGCCATGCTTCGCACGATCCCCAGGTACAGTCTCCTGTAGGGAGCGTTGGGTCCCCTGATGTTGGGCATCAGCCGCGCGAGTGCGGCAGATGCTCCCCTCAGTTTCGGGACCAAACTTCGGAAGTGACGTCCGAAGTTCCACCGGCCATCGAGTACGAGCCCCAAATACTTCATCGAGGGCTCGATGCCGATGCTGACGCCCCCTACCTGTAGGCTGGATCCCGCAGGTGGCCCCATCCGAGGTCCGTGGAAGCACAGAGCCTCGGATTTGTGAAGGGCGACCTCGAGACCCAGCCGCCGAATCCGACCCACGACCTGAGCAACCCCTGCCGTGGCCTTAAGTGCTGCGGCACGGTGCGTTGCTCCCCGCGCCGTAACGAGGGTGTCGTCGGCGTAACACGTTACGCCGACCCCTCTGAGCAACGGACCCCGCAGCACCCAGTCGTAACCGATGTTCCACAGGAGCGGCCCTAAAACCGATCCCTGTGGAACATCGCACGACACATCTCGCCGACCTGGCCCTAGCCAGCTCGGGTAAGTTATGGCTCTCTCGGAGAGATAAGCCCTGACAATTCGACGGAGGTAGGGAGGCACTCCATGATAGATAAGCGCCTCCTTGACGCAGCTCCAGGGCAAGGTGTTGAATGCGTTGGCGATGTCAAGAGACACCGCCACCACCACCTCACCCTGTGAGACTGCTTCCTCCGTCAGGCCTCTAATGCGCATGATCGCGTCCACGGTGGAGCGTCCCTGACGGAAGCCAAACTGGCTATCCGCCAGATCAGGCCCCACGCGTGTGAGGTGCCCGACGAGGCGTTGTGCAATAATGCGCTCAAAGAGCTTGCACACCTCGTCGAGCAACACGATCGGCCGGTACCCTGATGGGGAGTTTGCCGGCCGCCCCGCCTTTCGAATCAAGACCAGTTTTCCTGTCTTCCAGACCTTGGGAAACTGGCCTTTCTCGAGGCATGCGCTAAAGAGCCCAACTAGTCGAGGCCCAAGCTCCTCGAGAGCCAGGACCCACGCCCGGCCTGGAATGCCGTCGGGTCCAGGGGCGGTGTTTCAGCGGGATTTAAGCCGCAGTATAGCCGCCCCTAACTCACCCTCGGTGACCACGGGCACGTCGTTCTCGCTGCCTTCCGCGTTGGGCGCCTGAGACGGAGTCTCTCAGAGTCTCCATCAGCTTTTCGCGGCTCAATTTTTTGGACCGGTTGATGGCCGTCTGGAGGGCCCTTTTGGCCTCCCGGTACCCATCATAGAGCTCCGTCTCTAGGGCTGCCGCATCATCTGGGCGACGATGTCTCCGGCGGAACCTGATGTACCGGCGGCGCGCGGTAACGCAATCCGCGCGCAACTGCGCGATATCCGGCGTCCACCAGTACACCTGTTTCCTCGCCGGTCTGGGCCTAGCCCTGGGCATCGCCGTATCGCAGATGTGCGACATGGCTCTCCCGAACCACTTCACCTCGTATCAACATCGGCAGGCCTGTCCGCTGTCGGAATCCAGGCCTGCACGATGGCCGCCTCCAGGAGAGCCTCCCGATCAAGGCGATGGAGTGCCCAACGCGGTTCCGGGGGATTCGCGATTGCTGGCGGCAGGTTAGGTGGAGGGGAGACGTCGAACCGAATATATCGGTGATCCGACGACGTCTCCTCCTCCTCCACCACACGCCATCCCTGGACACGGCGTGCGAGCTCAGGGGTCGCAAACGAAACGTCTATGACCGAGCTGAGCCCCCGCCGCGTCCAGGTTGCGACATTCCCCCGGTTCAGGATGACTAGGCCACGAGTTGTGACCCAATCCTCCAGTATCCTCCCCCTGTCTCTGATTTCCCGGGAGCCCCAAGCCTGTGACCAGGCATTGAAGTCTCCCAGGACCAGGACAGGAAATGTGTGTACCTAACTGTTCATAGAAGCTTTCAACCTCGTTCAGTATCTTAGGCAAAGAAGACTGTCGCCGGTTTTTAATTTTGACAGCTGACTCAGCCCTATAGACCGATTCCTTAAAAATACTTAGACCCTTTATTGTGGTCTGTGTTGTAGTGTCACAGGACGGTTTTCAAAGATATAGAGATTAGTCTATTGAGCCGCTTGTATCTACATATCATCCGGCCTCTGTAGTGCCATTCCATGTCTCTCCTCCATGAGCCCGAACGCAGATTGAGATAACTTCTTAGTTCTTTTTATTATCATTTATTTATAAATATAATTAACAATTTTTGTACAGCATCCCTTGCTGTACTTGGAACTGACTATAAGGAACGACGAACGACTACGGAGTTCGTTGTAAATGTAAAAGTAGATCGGTAATAGGTATTATTAAAGGAAATCGTATAACCTATTACCGACCCAATGGAATGTGTATGAATTGGGTAAATACATGTGGTTTTTGTACATTTGTATGATTTTAAATAGTGTGGTTGCTATAAATATTTAATAATAATGATATTTTAACTATAAAAATACAATATTTATAAATTACACCTCCTTTATTCAACAAAATATTTACTTAAGAGCAAAGTTTCTTTTAAGGCTACTAACGCTCTTAAATAATATGGCGTTAATAGCTCAAATGCAAGTTAACATATTAAGGAACTGAGTTAGTATAACCTCCTGCCTATTAATTGACGTATTTTAGCAAAAATCATGACACACGAAAGATACGAAAAGTTCTTATCAGCGACATGGGTCGTTAATAGGAACAAAATTGTGATTTTTGTTCCTATTACCGCCTATTTTTAATATTGAATTTTAAGCAAAATAAAAGAGTATCTCATTAAAATTTATTATTATTTGTGTTCCTGAAAGTATACAAAATGCATAAAAAGAACTAGAAGTTGCATTAAAATGCTTTAGGATATAATATTCTGCTAAGAAAGAAGCAAGAGAACTTAAGTCATCGGAGACGCCACACTATGGAAAATGCACTATCGCCGGCAGTCACGGAAGAAATGGGCAATAATTCTTTAAATCATTGAGTTACGCACCCAAAATAGACATGAATAATTGCAATACAAATATATCTACATTTTTCCAAAAGTAACCACTTGTGTAACTTTAACACATCACATTATAATGATAGTTTTCTGAATAGGGCGGTAATGAGCGCGGATTTTAAGGGGTCGTTATTAGGTGCGTTTACTTATTATAATAATATTAATAAAACAATGTTAATGAATTTGAAGGAATTTTTATTATGTACATATTTACAAATGGCACGATATCTGTATATCTAAGCGCACGGCAGTGCGCAGGCCAAGTCCAGCAACAGGCCGCGCATGCCGTAAACTATTTACACGAACCGTTTTGACCCACTTTTGAACCCCCAGTAGCACAGTGCCTATTACAAGTACAGAAATAAAATTGTACGTACGTAATCATATACTAGTACTAAGGCACTATACCAAATTTTATAGACCTAGCTTTAGTAGAACTAAATATCGTAGCGCTAATTTAATAGAGCTAATTTTGGCACTGACTGACTTACTAATTTTTTATTTTTTTATTTTTTTTATACCACTAAGGTGGCAGACAAGCATACAGCCCACCAGAATGACCGGTGGTCACCGCAGCCTATGAACGTTTGCAACACCAGAGGCGCCACTCTCGCGCTGCCGACCCTGTAAAAACCTTCTAGGACCCCTTTTGAAGAACCCTATACTGTAGGCGTTTGGGAAAACCGAGGCAGGGAGATCGTTCCACAACCTAAGCGTGCGTGGAAGAAAGCCCCTTTCGGATCTAACCGTGCTCGAACGCTCCGGACGTAGAGTGTGAGGATGGTTCCCTGCCTGTGGCGAGCGGTGCGATGATAGAACGTAGCCGTGGGCATCATATCAAACAATTCCTCAGAGCATATACCATTATACAGGCGGTAGAACACGCATAAGGAGGCAAAGTCTCTCCTGTCGCGAAGAGGTTCCACATCATCTGTAAGCATAGGATCGTTGACAACTCTCACGGCTCGTCTTTGCACCAAGTCAAATGTACGAAGCTGATATTCTGGTGCCCCCGCCCAGAGGTGACAGCAGTACTCCATGTGCGGCCGCACTTGCGACTTATACAGAAGCAGTGTTTGCGCCGCAGTAAAGTACCGCCGCGGTCTGCTGAGCACACCGAGCTTCTTGGACGCCAGCTTAGCCTTGTCTTCCAAATGACTCCGGAATTGAACCTCTCTGGAGATGTCAACGCCAAGGATCCCAATACTTTCAGAGCAAGTGAGAGATGTGCCCTGGAATTGTGGCGCCACAGTAAATGGGGTTTTCTTAGCAGTGAACATACACGCTTGTGTCTTGGAAGGGTTAAACTGGACAAGATTTTGTCCACCCCCAATCGGACACTCTAGTAAGAGCAGCCTCGATTTCAGACACAAGTTGTTAACGGCTTTCTTCCACTGCGTCCCGAGAGATACCGGGGCGGCCCGTGTAACAAGTGTCTCCCGTACTGTCGTCCGCATAACAATGAATGCCGTCAGTAGACAACATGTCATTGATATGCAGCAGAAACAGAGTAGGGGACAACACTGAGCCTTGCGGTACTCCAGCGTTTATGGCCATGCAGTCAGAATAGCTGCCGTCAATGACGGCCCTGATGCTTCTACCGGCCAGAAAGCACGACACCCATCCGCTTAACCTCTCGGGCAGTCCATAGGAGGGCAATTTTGTAAGAAAACCCCGGTGCCAGACCCGGTCAAAGGCTTTCGAGATGTTGAGGCTTACTGCTAGAGCCTCGCCCTTACTCTCGATAGCCGCCGCCCATCGGTGTGTTAGGTACACAAGAAGATCGCCCGTCGAGCGACCGTGACGGAAACCGTACTGCCGGTCACTGAGCAGGTCGTGTTCCTCAAGCATAAGTAGCACCGCGGGAATGCCGTCTGTGGACCTAAAATAGCCACATTGTATGTTTCCTAATCTGTTCATAAAGTGTTCATACTCACAAAATTCTTTAAATTTAAAGATTTTCGATGAACCCTATACTGAATCTAAACGGAAATCAGCGTATTTGTCAGTTTTGTATGGATTTGTCTATGAACTGCAGAGAGCCTGAACTGCTGATGATTCATAAATTCATGTTACCAATTTACGGCCTTCATAGCATTTCCTTTAAGGCTCTACAAATGAATCAAATATGAATGAAACGCGCTATGTTGCCTTTTTAGGGCCACTGGCCTACTCGACTTATGAACGTCCAGAGATTCACGGCGCCCTATCATATTACGTGAAATCACCCCCTCCCAACCCCTGGACTAGCAACCGCCTCAATGACGCAGTTTTTCAAATGTATCCTCCGCACAAGCCATTTTCCTGTACCATGGCGACTCGGCCAAGTCATACATAATGCAATATCAATCCGGGAAAAACATGCGAAGCCAGCGTCCCCTAATGGGCTCCCGACACGATCATGCCTTGCAATTGTCATTCTTCTTTTTTACGTGTGGAAATCCTTCATGGTGTGCCGAACTCTTACCAACTGAAACCACACGGTGCTCTACCACTACCTACGGTTGGAAGCCCCGGGTAAACCCTCGGGAAGATGTCCCAGGATTCCCGACAGACCGTGGCTACCAATGCGACCTCATGTACTTTACTTCGTTCGGTTCACCCTACTTCCCCGGGTATTTGGTTTTTCGGGTGTACTCTCGCTTCCTGAGTCGTGTTTCGTGAGATAAACTTACACTACATCACGCTGTCGTCTTGCGCCTGCTTCTGTAAGGACGGTGAGCAGCCCCCACTTCGTCCTTATCCCCCGGTAATGGAGGCCGATAGTCTTCGGCGAAAACACGCGCAGTCGGCGGCGCTCAAGCCGCCGACTGCGGAACTCGGGTGGGAGAGTTCTCTCCTGTTCCCGCCCTGCAGCTTCTCTCACGAGAATGTCCTACTCGCAGAAAGACGCGGCGGCGTACCACTTACTCCCGTTGGAAATCCTGGCTCGCACCGGAGTCACCGGCGACATAATGTCCACGTCAAGACCGGCCACTAGGACCTCGCGCCTACGCTGTGCGCTCCACCAATTTATGGAGCGCTGTGTCCTCGCTGCGTCATTTGCTACAGATACTTACCGAAGCATCCATACCCGGTAATTTTCCGTGACAACCGGTGGAAGAAATTGCCATGGCTCCTCTCCAGCCACTCCTATAAAATCGATCTGACCACCACCTCTCTCAACTAAGACACTTTAAAATAGTCAGCCGATTTCCTTAGGTGAAAGGAGGCAATTTTCGCCTCTTACCATGCACAGACATCACGTATAGTAGGTACCTAGTTTTTAAAATTCGAAAAAGTTGTCTTTACAGAGAGGCTTTTTCTTTTTTTACAAAGGAGTTTTAAAGTGAAGACCACGACTCGGCAAACGACGGGTCAAACTCAAACTCCAAAATACATTTATTTCACATACATACACAGGCACTTGCGTGCGACACGTCCGTGAATAAAAATTAAAGTTAGTACCACCACCAGTTCAGAACGCGGCCCGCTTGAGAAGAACTGGCAAAAAACTTGGCGGGCTTTTCTTTTTGCGCTCTATTTATGTTTGACGTGACGACGTCTTACAATTCGATGGAGCCGGCTGCACGAACGAAGAAAAATGATGCAATGCGTCGTTACCTCCCTCGCGGTACCTCGCTCTTAGGCGTTCCGTTTTTTTTAGTAATGTTTTCAACAGATGGCGCTATAATCAATTGATGTGTTATTCCCTAGTAAATGTACTGCGTTCTAACTCATGATATAAAAAAAAATATCTTATGACGTTGTCACGTTCAACTATCGTCGGTAAACCGATTTTACAGACAACCGATTTTTATTTGTTTTACGCGCGTTTTTTAATATTTTTCATTTTTTACGTATGCGGAGAGAGGGGCGCCGCGTAGAGCCCCGCGGCGCCCCTCTGGACATCCTGCGGCGCCCATAAAATAAAATAAAATAAAATAAAATTTATTCCCTTTGAAATTTTTAAAAAATTATTTAGGTTTGTCAAAATTTTTGTGACTCTACCGGGGGTTCGGAAATGCTACAGACTGAGAAGAACACCCCAAGAAACTCAGTCCGGTCCCTCTTATTCATCTTAGTATCTAATACAGTTTTTTTTTTAAATGTAGAAAGGAGCAATTCGTGTCACTGCCAGGCAGTCTTGTCTTCTAGAAAGTCTTTAATGCTATAATAAGCTTTCTGGCACAATTTAAGTTTTACAAGTTTTTTAAATTTATTAACTGACAAACCTGTTATGGCTGTCGGCAATGTATTGTACATTCGATGAAATAAAATGACTGATGTCATGAAAACTGACCAAGTCAAATCTTACCTACTTTAAGATCTCATATTTTTTTTAAATAACTGCAATTGTTATAATAATTATCCAATAGCACAAAGAAGTAGAGTTTATTATTTGTTCATAATGTTATTTTGTTCCTATAAATACATATTTGGATTTTGCATAAAACTTGGCACTCATTTAGATCTCCATTCTTTCATTCCATTCATTCATTTAAATTTGAATACAATTATATATTTTACATGTTGAAGAAATTATGTATTTAATATGGTTACTGCATATTTACTTAATTTCCTGAGTGGAGTATTATTGTTATTACTTTGTGGGATTAGCTGTCGAGTAGGGCTGAGTCGAAGCATGATGTGTAATAGCCAGGGGTTAGCTGTGCCGAAGTGAGACTGGGGAATACGGCCTGTTTTCCAGGAGACCTCGTCTTCTTTTAATTGTTGGAGCGCAATGCCCACTTCTGTACAAGATTTACTGTTTAATTTCTAGAAAAGAAAAAATGAAATACATTTAATTCCTATTTAATTTTAAATAAGTAGTGAACACCGAACCAATTTGTGCGGAGGTATTTCTACAAGTACTTACAATGTTTTTGCTTACCTATTTCACAGCGTCGCATGATTGTCTTTAATCGGCGACAGCGTTAATAGCCTCTTTGAGAATAGGGTTATGGTGTATTGTGAGTAGAAATTGTAAATGATCCCAAAATATCCGGTTCAATATGAGTGAAATGAAAATGAAAGTGTATTGAAATTGACATGACATTAATGGCGTCAAAAAGAATAAAATATGGCGTGGTCGTGTGGTGGCGTCTCCGCGTCCGTCCGTCTCTCGAAGTCGGAAGCGGAAACGACTAGAAATGTTGCCAGCCCTCTTAATTTAATTTTTACTCAAAAACATTAATAACGGGTGTTTTTTTAGAGGTATAGAACTTTAAGTTGGCACCACTTTTTTAACTGGCGGTAATTTTGTCAACTATCAAGTGATTTATGTTTAGTTTGGTTTGGCATTTCAACATGAATAGACTGACGCTGGAACAACGCTTCCAAATTGTGCAAATTTATTTTGAAAATCATGGTTCTCTCTGAAAAACGAATCGCGATTTTCATAAGCAAATTTTGTTTAGCGATGAAGCCCACTTTTGGTTGAATGGATACGTCAATAAACAAAATTGCCATATTTGGGTCGATGATAATCCTCAAGCGTATGTTGAGACACCGTTACATCCAGAAAAACTGACTGTGTGGTGTGCTTTATGGGCTGGTGGAATAATTGGTCCGTACTTCTTTAGAAACGATGCTGACCAGAACGTTACAGTCAAAGGTGACCGCTATAGAGCGATGATTACTGACTTTTTCGTTCATCAATTGAACAACCATGATGGTGCAGGAGTTGTAGTTTTAACAAGACGGTGCAACATGTCACACAGATTGTGTCACAATTGATTTATCAAAGGAAACGTTTGGTAACCGCATAGTTTCACGTTTTGGTACCGTGGATTGGCCTACAGGATCGTGCGATTTAACGCCACTTGACCATTTTCTGTGGGGATATGTGAAGTTGCTAGTCTACGCCGATAAGCTCGAAACGATTGACCACTTGGAAGACAACATTCGGCGCGTTATTGCTGATATACGGCCACAAATGTTGGAAAAAGTCATCGAAAATTGGACCTCTGGATTAGACTACGTCTGAGCCAGCCTTGGCGGTCATATGCCAGAAATCATATTTAAATTATAATGCCAGAAAATTGTCTTTCGAATAAAGTCAATTTCCTATCAATAAAAAAAATCCCCATTGTTTTATTCCATTTCAAAGTTCTATACCTCTAAAAAAACACCCTTTATATATTTTATTTATTATTTGTTTGGGATTGGCGATGTTTGTTTATTTTTATTTTTTATTTTTTGCATTTTGTTGACGGCTTGCCTGTCTGTCATACCGTCGTCGCGTCGCGTCCGGCCGTCTCTGAAAACCAGCGCTGGCTGCATGTTTTATTACAGGCAGACAGCATTATGCTGAGAGGCGGCCGTTATTCCACATAATGTATGGCAATGGAATCGTGTGTTAGTTTTTAAGGATGTATGTAGGTATTTTGGTATTTTATTGGTATTTTTTTGTGTGTGGAATAAACAATTTTACTTTTCTTTCTTTCTTTATGAAATATATTTTCGAGAGGTGCCGTAACACTGGTTCTAAATAAAACCGTCAAGATTTTCTGAAGGTATTTTATAAGCATTATTCGAATAGCTTTCGTAACATAACTGCAGTTGCTGAAAAGACTCAAATATCACTATTTCATGACCAGAATACCACTGGGGTTAATACAGGTCCAAAACGAAGAGCCGCTATTGTTGTTATTAGTAGTTTGCCTGCTGATACTTTCGTTCGATCTTTGTTTTTGATTGAAACGATTGAAGTCATAGCAATTAGGGTAGAATATCAAATTTCAAAGTTCTGTTTGTACGAGAAGAAATGGTGCTGGACACTATCTTTACCTGCTGAGAGGCAACAGAGTATCTATGTGTGTGTGGTAACTCTTAACCCTTTAGAAAGACTAGGGTGTAAGGGTCAGGATCAAACGTCATTTTTTGCAAATATATAAAAAAAAAAATATGATAGAGATTTATAAAAAAATGTGATTACTTATATTTAAATTAAAACGAACTCGAAAGTTAAAGCGGAAAATATAAGACGAAACACGATCTGAATTTAAAACTTAACTATCTTAAAATTAACTTTTTGTGGGTTGGATCCCGTACGTCTAACAACGTCCAATTTGCTTACAAAGGTTAAAATAAAAATAGTCATTTCATTGAATGTAAATATTACGATGACCGACAAATATTTAATATTTGTCGGTCATCGTAATATTTACATTCAATGAATTAATGACTATTTTTATTTTGCATGCACACAAATTTCAATTACGTTCAATTTCATTTAATTTCAATAATGCGTGTTTCTAAGTAGGTAGAGAGTCTACAGTTTGACCGAAAAGTTTTGCCAAAATTTCACTACCCAAACAAATTTTATCCACCCTTTTGCATTGCATTGGTATAAAACCAATGCAATGTTTGGTATAATTTTAGTAGGTGCGGACTTTTTTCATTTCGTCAATTTTTATTTGGCAGAATACCTATTACCAAGGATAATATCAACATAGCATTTGATCTTTAATTAAATGATTTATTACAGCAAACAATCTTTTTACAATATAAACGTTTGATCAAATGATTTGCTTTGTCAAAACACAGGCAAAAGTTAGCATTTTTGGGAATTTTATTTAATGCAATTTTATGGATAGGATGACCTTAATTCCGTGGGAGATGGGTCGGCTGCTTTTCTGGGATGCCACTTGTGTAGACACATTGGCCCAGTTCCATCTTCGTTCTCGTTCTCTAGCGCAGCGTCAGCGGAAGAGGCAGGCGGAAGGGTCTCGGCTCGTCGTATAATTTTATTCCAGTCGGATCCAGACCAAGGGTCTCGACACCGACTGAAATATGTCCATGGGGTCCCAATGCGCATTTTTTTTTTAATTTTGAAGAAGCGTCTTGTGGAGTCTACTGGTGACCTAAGGGCTGGCAGTTATTTCTCCCAACGAATAGGCATCGCCGTTCAAAGGGGGAATGCTGCCAGTCTTTTGGGCACAATGCCACGGGGGCCCTATTTAGATTTAGTTTAGTTAGATTTATTCATATTGTAAATAGTTATTATGCTTTATTGTAACATTTGTCTCATTGAAAATAAATGATTGAATATTAAACAAAATAATAGTTTTATTAAAGATAAATCGTATTGGGTATTTATATTTTCATGTTCTAGAAACACTATAACTGTCAAGCTGTCAAAATATTGGATTATTATTAATATAATAATCCAATGTTTTGACTTTGAATATTAATATATAAATGAATTTTTGAAAAGGGCTTGGATGGCCAAATCCGGAACTATAAGGAATAGCTAAAAATGCTCAAAGGAGTCACGAGCCCGATTTTGATAAAACTTAAAACCTCATAATTAGATTTTTGAAAAACCAATAATCCTAGCTGGGAATCGAACCCTTTGATTTTGAAAACAAACACACCCTTTATTATTACACCATACGATAGTGTCGCTGATAAAGATCAAATTCTGCGAAGTAATGATATACGGCAAAATTAAGGAAAGTTTGGAATTTTAATAGAATTCATATTTCATGTACCTAAATTTTGTATCATAATTTGTTTCGTTCGAAATCCCAGAATAGATCGTAACTATTCTGTGTTTTAAGTCATGCTCAGAATGATTCTTTGAAGAATATTCTAAACTGTATCAATAATATTGAATGCAGTACGATCCTTTAGGTCTTGAATCCAGCTATGTATTGAAAACAATGGTCTACATTTTTAACAATTTATCAGTTAACGTAAGAAAAATAAATTGTATTTTGTTAAAGATGAGCACTTTCCTTTGGTTTGCCGTATGTCATTACTTTCCAGAATAAGAAAATGAATATTATAGATCATAAGATAAAAGATAAAAAAAGATAATCAAAATAAAAAAAAAAGATATCATAAGATTCCTGAATATTTGAAAATAGTGCCTATTAACTTATTTAAAAAGCAACTTAAGGATCTGTTATGTGACAAGTGCTACTATGATATTGACGATTTTTTTAAGGATACTATTTAATAGTAATTCCATAATTATTAATAATGATTTTGTACACGAATTGCATGACATTAATAATTTTTTTATTTTTTACTCGTTACTAGATGTTAATTGAAAATTATGTATACCTATATTTTTACGCCAATCCTGGCAGAATATGCTGTAACTTATATTTTATATTAATATATAGTATATACATAGTGGTAAAAAACAAAACGGGTGATCTTGGTAATAAAAACAATTACAGGCCAATTTCACTTGCGACTATACTGGCCAAGGTATTGGACGGTCTGCTTGATATACAGTTGGATAAATTTGTGAACTTGCACGATAATCAATTTGGTTTTCGTCCTAAATGGTCGACAGAGTGTGCCATACTGTGTCTCAAGCATACCTTCAGGTACTATACCCAGCGTAGAACTCCAGTTTATGCCTGTTTTCTTGACTTGTCCAGGGCATTTGATCTGGTGTCGTACGAGATACTATGGAAAAAGCTAGAGAACATTAACATACTCCCTAATATTGTGAACATCTTTAGGTATTGGTATGCACACCAGGTCAATAGAGTCAGGTGGGCAGATGCAATGTCGGAACCATACAAAATGAAGTGTGGAGTGAGACAGGGGGGGTTAACCTCACCCACATTGTTTAACATCTACATGAATGAGCTGATTGTTGCGCTCAGCAGTATGCATGTTGGCTGCCACGTTGATGATATCTCTGTAAACAACTTGAGTTATGCAGATGACATGGTACTGCTGAGCGCATCGATCTGTGGATTACGTAGATTGTTGCGGGTATGTGAGGAATATGCGGGGAGTCACGGCCTTATCTACAATGCTGACAAGAGTCAGTACATGGTATTTCGGCATGGGGCCAGCACTCCGCAAACTATACCACCCATTGCTTTGAATGGAGTAAACCTTGTTAGAGTAGATAAATTTAAATATCTGGGGCACTGACTAACACCCGATTTAAAAGATAATGTGGATATAGAACGGGAACGGAGGGCGCTGTCAGTAAGGGCTAACATGATTGCCCGCAGGTTTGCTCGTTGCACAGATACTATAAAAATTATGCTTTTTAAAACATATTGCACATCTTTATACACATGCAGCTTGTGGGTGGACTACACGCAGACTGCCTACGGTGCCCTCCGTGTCCAATATAACAACGCGTTTAGGGCTGTGTTGGGGTTGCCTCGTTTTTGTATCGCCTCGGGCATGTTTGCGGATGCGCGCACCGACTGTTTCCACACCACCATGCGCAAGCGGTGCGCGTCCTTGGTGCGCAGGGTGAGGACTAGCTCTAACACGGTCCTGGCGATGATTGCTGGTCGTATTGACTGTGGTTACATACGGCATTGTTGTAACCGACATCTAAGTTGCAACCTTGTGGTATGAGATAGGCTGTGGATTTAGGTATTTATTATGTGTGTTGTCTTGTGATAATTATTTTCTATTATACATATAATGTCCTAATAATGTGAATTTATTTATTATAATTTTGTTATTTATTATTATTTTGTTTTATGTATTTTTATCATGAATTTATTTTAATTTTTGACTTTTTAATGTATGAATTTGTAATTAATATTAATTTATCATTTTTGAAATTTACAATATTATTAATTACTTAATATTTATTGAATTTTAAAATTTTCATGTGTATTTTATGTTATTTTGATTGTGATAATTATTATTGTTAAGTTCTATGGGTTTATGATGCCCGAAATAAATGAATTTATTTATTTATTATTATTTAATAACACCATTGTACCTACCATATTCAACAAATGAAGAACTTGAACTTGAACTATTGAACTTGAGAACTTTTCAGGAAGCGTAAAAAACTGTTTATTTCGAGGAATTTCTTTATTTACCTAAAAATAATTTTCTAACAAACTACTGACTATCCGAACCTGCTTTTATTTTTCAGGTTTTTTTTTCACTTTTTACACTGTGAAAGTTATGAAAATCGGATTTACGCTTTATTAGCATCGACGTTTGCATGACTTACTGCTTATTAATTATTTGATATATATACAAATATGAAACCAAATAATAATGAAAATAAAATTATATTTATTTAATTTAGGCAAGAAACATAACATCAATAAGTTTCAAGTGGCAGTAAGTGTAAAGTGATCTTTGAGATCTATTAAACATCGTGAAAACCTTCAATATCATCTCCTGGCAAATCATCGCTCGGCATCGTCGATAAACTAAAGTATTTTAATACTTGCGGCACCTCTAGAGCGTATTTTTAAACTACTTAGTGGGTTGGACCACCATTTATTAGACCCGGTCGAGGTAAGTTTGAAGAGAGATGTTCGGGCCGTTCTTGTAGAACAATATCTACGACTGGGTCCTGCACGGTGCTACTCATTTAGGGGTCGGCGCACTTTGGTACACTGACGAGAATCTGGTTACCATTCGGGGCATGGATTTTATGGACGTGATGAACCTGGTCACTGTGTTTATGGCCCAGGTGGTCAGCCGCATCAGGGCGCTAGGACTCCAGGGGGCCACCGAAAAATTTTGCCCGTATTCTATCATGGGCCCTGGCGAGGGCCTTTTTGAGATTCTTGCATTGTGGTAAGTGGCAAACTCATCGCTGTCGGGAAGATCATGAAGTAATTAGGATTGATCCTTAACAACCGATGGGGTGTTTTCAATTACCTCAAGTGCTTGACACCTAAGTTGCTGACATACGAAGGCTGGAAGTGCTGCTCCCCAATTAGAGCGATTAAGCCGAGTGCGGCAAGTGTGTACTGCATCATCTCTTACAAAGCGAGTGTCTTATTGATGGCAGCTCCACTTGATATCTCGAGGCTGGAGTCCTTAAAAGAGTGAACGAATAGAGCGCCCTGGTGCACAGGGATGGAGGTCACCCGCTCCCGGATGACACGATCGCTGGAGACAGTAGGCTCGCGATGATCTCTTGTGGGAGTGGGAAGTTCGTTTGGAGGAACCCTTCCAAGTAGGTGACTTGGGGGAGCCTTACTGGCGGCTGGCGTGCTGGCGACGTGCTGGCGTACCATCTCAATAAGCTTCTCAAAGGACATGGCTGTTTCGCCAAGTAACTATGGAACCTAGTGGGCGTGGAGTTAGCCCCTGTGTGCCGTCACTGCCAAGTGGCTTCGTGGACACGGAAAATTATACAGTAGCCGAAAGTGGGAATGGGGGTGATACGTGGCCCAACACATGCTGTGGTGGGCCACGTATCACCCCCACGGACGTCGTCGGTATATCTATCGTTGCCAGCCGCTGCTGGTCGTTAAATGTTTTTCTGTAGATATGCCATAAGACAAGGTATATTGAGTTATGGCGGTAAATGCGATTATTTTTTAATACGATCGTTATTCAGTATATAAATAATCACGTTTACTTAAGTTTTCATTAAACACTATACGAGTATTGTTCATTATAACAATCTGAAACAAAATTAAAAAAAGATTCGAATAAGGCGTAACTTAACAATATCAAACAAAACCACTAATTCTAATAAGTTTTATCTCAATGGCTGAATTTTAAAACGAAAAATAAATTGTGATTCAAATGAATTTATAGATAAACTCGCTGTGGTATTTAAGTATCATCAATATCACTGACAGAATGTTCTTTTTAACATTGTAATAACACGAAGAAATAAGTTTAAACAGGAAGCCAAGTGCTCCTTGCAAATGGTTGTATGCAAAAAGATGAAATAGCTTTATTCGCACTAGAAAATGGCAGCTGGACTTAGTATGTACTAGCTGTTACCAGCGACTTCGATCACGTGGAAATTATGTTATAAGCAAAATTTGAACTGTATTCTATTGAGCCTCTGGGATAAGTCTTAACCAAAATGTGGGGACAAATTCATCCTCCAACTTACCCGGGGAGTACTTAGCAACTTGCGCTAGATGGTTTTTTTTTAAACGTGAGGAAAATCCCACATGAATGTACTATGACTCCTACTGACTAAAAACCACACGTATCCTACCTAACAGCCTACGGTTGGGAGCCCCGGGTGAGCCCTCTAAAGGATACCCCAGGACTTCGCTAGATGGATAGGTAGAGACCTCATGGTTTTAATGGGTCCAAGGCCGGTGTGACGTACGTGTTTATTAATTGGCCCCTTTAATAATAAAAAGAGTAAGTAAGTAGTATGGTGAAGCGCGAATACGAAACGTTTGTAAGATTTGGGTCACAGACTGAAAACTTTAATTAGAACCTGAATATTTGAAACGATAAAACTAACGCTAACGGTAGCCAGTAAATGGCTGTCGTTAAACGAAGTTGAAGGCCTTATAGACTTAAAAATTTTCAAAAGTAGATAGTACCTACGCCTGTCCAATTCAACACGGCAATACGACGTAACGTGGGACGTATTATAAAAGGTGAAATGTAGGCATATAATATGCCTTAGATGCCCCTTTGAGGATAAAGGCGTGACCGTATGCATGTATTATGTATACTTAAGGTAATTTAATTTATGTACCTATGTCACTGTAGCTAAAGCTGAACATTTTCCAGTAAAGTTGTATTTTTAAGAATGTTCATTATAAACTACGTTCCTAACTTTGCTCTCAGAAGCAAAAATATAGAGAGAATCATGGCTAGTAACGCATGAGCCAGCGGCGAACACTTATTCGTGTAAGAAGCAACTTAACCGTAGGTCGACAGCCGCAGTGTTGTTGAAAGTCCCCACAAAGCATTTTGCTATACGAAAGCATACGACGACACAACCCGTAGACATTTCTGCCTCAATAGTATTGCATTGAGTTAATAGAAGACTGGTTCTGTTTTACAACTTCAATACATAACCAACCTTCCCGGTGCACTGGAAGTCCATTTGTTGTGAAAGATCCCTCTTGCTAAGAAAAAAGTTGATTCACAAATCGTCGTTGCGCCTGACAAGTTCCATATGTGCATTTTTTTGATTTTTCGATTTTTGCATAATTATAATCTCCGTCTATATCTACATAATGCTAGTAAAATCCGTTGTGTAATATTTAGCTTAGAACAGATTTTGCCATATTCCGTATGTGTTTTAAGCTTCGGAAAAAAACGTGATGTGCACACACGCACATATTATGGAATATGCGATGTTGCCAATATCGCGCGGAGAACATGATAAATATGTAACAGTATGGCGACAAACATGGTCTAAGGTGAATTTAACCATCATTTTAATTAGAATTGAAAAGAAAAGTGTGTCGAAATTAGTAAGTAGTGTGCTTTTTATTTATTATTATTTGATAAGTTTTGGTGTGGATAGAGTCCTACCAACAACATAGGGGCCACTCTCCGGTCTCACCTGCGAGTGGCTTCAGCTGATTAACGGATGAGGTTGATGTTTGTTGATTGTGTATGAGGTCATGATGAAGAGAAGGCTCTTCATCATGACCTCATCCACAATCAACAAACAAAATAAAGCACTGTACTAAGCCGTCTGGTCAACGTCGTACAGTAAGGCCCAAACCGCTACCAATTAGCCAGGCTTACCAAGCTTATAAAATATAAGACCCCCAGTTCCCTGCACTTCCGCGGTTCCGGAAGTGCAAAGAATTTCCTGGCTAAGACAGGCTACCATTCACGACTTATCCTGGCTCCGTATAACGACGCACTTTAGGTACATTCCACAGCTGAACGAGCATCTTACCAAACTCGTGGTAGAACTGAGTCGCAAAGACATACTAGACTTGTGCGAGGTTCGAATAAAGGGTAAGAACACGCTAACCCTCACAACAGATGAAATGCTCTATTTCTAGCAAAGCGATGGAAGGACCTCCGACGGTGGTGTCGATTTTATGGTGAAAATGTACCTCATTAGCAGTGGTGTGGAAGTCAACAGTGTATCGGTTTGGGTAGCATATTTTATATATTTTATACTGGAACTAACCGACAGGAACTCCCTGAATGTGGTACAGGTGTTGACCCCTATCTCGAGAAGCACGGAAGAGGCAATCGAGGCCGTGTGCGAGGTCATAGCGAAGATATTATAAGGCACTGCCAAGGATCACTACAAAGTTAATGGTGGATTTCAACGCCAAATTGTGGGGTACAAGATCGCGGCAAAACCGGGATACGGCGAATGACTGAGGCACATACTTGTTGATTTTCCCTCGAATCTCAGGGTCACTTCTTGGTGAATTCTTTCTTTAATATGAGGCCCCATAGAAAGGAGATTTGGGGAAGTCCCGACAAAGTCACAATTAATGTGAAAGTCTTTATCATAACGGATAAAAAGTGATGACTTGTGATTGACAGGTGGTTGGTTTAATGCCGGTTGTGATCACTGACTTGTCCCAGTATCTCCAGAAAGTGCCCAGGTTATAAAGCCTGCTATCCGACCTACTACGCTCCACATAGAATTGGGATCCGAAAGGATCCAATTGAAACTTCGAAATCGTTTTGATTTGCTAGAAACCACTGACAACGATAAAACCGACACAGTGGCAAAAACGTTACGACAAGTGTTCGAAGATTTTTGCCCAGCAATGGTAAAAAAGGTGTACAAAGCTCTCGCTCGAGACTCTAGAAGTTATGAAGATTAGACGGGAAATGTGACCTACGCCTGCGTATTCGTCAGAACGGTTTGACCTTAACGTCAAAATTCTAAAGCTGCTAAGACATGACCTCAGACGTAATAATACCAGTGTTATCGAGGCTACGATTGAGCAAAACAGGGGCACTAAGGTCCGTACCCAACAGCTCAATAGCAGCAAACAGCTACAGATAGCGAAATTCTATTCTCAAGATTAAATATTCTCGAGGAAATGGACTGCTTTTACAGAGACCTACAGTTGTCACGGATAAATTAGCCTACGTGACCTAGCGAAGAGGGCCACAGGGCTCCATTAACGCACCAACGTACCAGATATCGATCAGAGCGAAGTCAGCGCGGCTCTCCAGCAACTCAAAAATAATAAATTCCCTGGAGAGGACGGAATTAATAAACAACACCTTAAATTTGGTGGGACTCTGGTCCTGAAAGTGTATTAAATTTCATTCTGGAACAGACGGCTAAAGCGAGGAGAGGGAGTGTGGTGGCTCTGATTTTTAAAAAAAGGTGACAAGACCGGCCCCATGTCACTTGTGCGTTAGCTATGTATACAAGTTGCTCTCGAGAATAGTTTGACAAATCGCCTCGCCTTAAAAAACGACGTAGCTTGGACATAATCAAGATCATGTTCAATGAGAACGTCATGCGGGGAATAATCCTCGTCGAAAGATCGAGGTTTGTGGTTGTCCAAGAGTCTACCTACCTTGAAACCTCATTTGAAACGATGTTATCCGTCAGAGAAGCAGAGTGGTCGACATAGCTTTCAGAGCATGCGTTTCGATGGTAGGTACACATCTATAGAAGAAACGATAGCCGAGATTGGTGAGAGTAGGATAGGACCACCCCCCTCTTGACGGCTCGACCGTCTGAAAAGGTCACAGAGAGTGACTGGATGCAGAAGACGCAAGACAGTATGTTCGAGCGCAATTTGGGCAAGGCCTACGTCCAGCATTGGACTGCCATAGGCTAATTTGATTAACTAATTAAGAATAGGCATAAAAATGAGCACGGTTTCAACAGACATAAGATCGTACGTAATTATTCAAAAGTTTTTGCTCCACCTATTTTGTTCTGCACTCTGTATTGGGCTGGTGTAAGTGGATTAAAGACTATATAGAGGAGTTTATATTGTGACTTTTAGGTATTTTAACATAGTTTTAATTTAACATTTACGATTAAGGGCAGAAGTTTTAATTAATACTAATACATTACAAAAAGACTGACCAATAATTGTGAAAATGTAAGTAGTACACTGAATTTTTAATACCAAAATGTCACATAATAATGTAAGTAATGTAAGTAATGTATTGTATAAACGTAAAAAAAATACAGACGAATTGAGAACCTCCTCCTTTTTTGGAAGTCGGTTAAAAATTAAGTCAGTATGTGACCCGTGTAATGTTCAATCATGGCGACAAAAATTACTGTCGTTGCGCAATATTTCAATGTGCTATAACCTTCTAAAGTGTTCATTTAATTTGCATGGTGTAAAGGGAATAAATGATCCTGATGATATGTTCAAGCCAACTAACGTATTTTAATTGAGATAGATACCTTATAATCTAATATATAAGACAAAATGGCCAAAAAGTACGGAGCCCCCCTTAAATATTATTGTTTTTGTTTTTAGTATTTGTTGTTATAGCGGCAACAAAAACACATAATCTGTGAAAATTTCAACTCTCGAGCTATCACCGTTCATGAGATACAGCCTCGTGACGGATAAACAGACAGACAGACAGACATACAGACCGACAGCGAAGTCTCATGAATAGGGTCCCGTTCTTTACTCTTTGGGTACGAAACCCTAAACAGTCAAGAACAACGCTTTCAGCAAATTACTATAGGACCTATCTATATCTTTGAAATTTTACACCTGGTGTAAAATTTCAAAGATAGCAATTTCATAGGAAATAGTAAACAAAGAGCCCGTATTTTAGATTTTTCTTCAGAATATATTAATAAGTAATAAGGGCAACCAGAAGATGCTTGAAATACTCACAGAATATCGAGCAGTGTATTTTCATAAAAAATAAATAATTAAGACAAAATGGACATAGGAGTCCTGGGACATCCTTCCGAGGGCTAACCCGGGGCTCCCAACCGTAGGCTATTGGGCGTTATGTGAGGTTTTAGGTAGGAGTTCGGCATTGCATTCATGAAAGATTTTCTCTCACGTTAAATAAAAAAAATAGGAGGCTCCCATGCAACAAATGAGACTTTTGTTGTTTTTGGTACGGAACCCCCCGTGCGCGAGTCCGACGCGCATTTGGCCGCTTTTTCTTTCTTCATCAATTTTATTCATCATTCAATTGAAACAAATTTTATGATTTATTATTTTATTAAATTGTACATATAAAATATGACCATACAATCAACAGAATATTTTATACAACTTAAAACGAAATACAAAATACTCCATAAAAAGTAGAAATACAAAGGTAACACAATTAAATTGACAACTCTTAAAATACGTTGCTTCTTTGTCGCGTAACTTGTATTATTAATGCCGTCTTTAATTATATATTTTCGAGCACCCAGTGCCCATACGAGGAGATAGTCCCTGAAGTCAATTTCAGATATATTACAATTAAAGATAGCTTTGTCAGCTCCATTCATCCTGTTCTGCATATCAACTAGGTTATCATTACGAAATTGCCATTCATTTGACATAAAGTATTCGTAAATTGCTGCCATTTTATCTATTTTTCTGTAGATTTCAACAAATCTGTAAACAAAAGAGATTTATTTAATAAAGCTTGATAAATTCATACGGGGGCTTACACCACCACACATTTGTACACACATTGTTTTAAATTTGGCTACAGATATCATAGAATTTCTTGAACTAAAATGGAATATTTCTCAGCTTTACCCCACTATTGATTTGATTGAATTGTCACAAGATAAAAAGTGCCTTCAGTTATCGTGATTACCGTCATCCCTCTATAACCAATTTCAGTACAATCATTATGAAAACCCGATTAAGGTTAAACCTTTACTTTACTTTAATCTCTTCTCAGTAATTACATTATAATGTTAAATGTTATCGTCAAGTAAAGGTTTAATTACTTATTTACTTTATCTCTCCTTCACGTCTCCTCTCTCAGGCCTACTGGTAGAGATTTCTTTAGAAATAAATAAAATTGTGTCTTGTACAATATTCCTTATTATTACTTGTGTTATTAATTGTGTGAACAAAATCAATAAATAAATAATCTTAATCTGGTTTTCTATAGCAACATAACTAGATCCGGTAGGGGCTTTCTCCCGCGTACGCTTAGATTGTGGAATGATCTCCCTGCTTCGGTTTTCTCAAACGCCCACATTATGATGTTCTTCAAAAGGGGTCTAAGAAGGTTTTTACAGGGTCGGCAGCACGAGTGTAGCGCCTCTAGTGTTGCAAACGTCCATAGGCAGTGGTGACCACCGGTACATCTGGTGGGCCGTATGCTTGTCTGCCACCTTGGTGGTATAAAAAAAATATTAGCACTCTTAAACGCTGGCACTTTACACAGCGCCTAGTAAAGTACGCCAAGATTTTTGACGTAGATGGTCTCACGAGTACCTCACTCAGCTTCAATATCGGTACAAATGGTCACACGTCACTCCAGAGCCAAAGGTAGGGGACATCGTGTTAGTGAAGGAGGATGACCTTCCCCCGGCAAGATGGTTGTATGAAATAATAACTCATAAACATTCTGGTCTAGACAATCTTACGCGAGTTGTGTCCTTGAATAGTAAAGGGTCTATAATAAAGAGGCCAATTTCTAAACTGATAATTTTACCGGTTTCTAATGATTAAGTTAATGTGTATTTATTTGTATATTAACTGTGTCAATCTGTCATTTCTTTGTTTTTATTTTCTTTTATCTAGTAACTTGCTTAAATTATTTATGGAGCATTTGTATGTTAGTTAATGCCTTGCCGATAGATCGCGTTCTGTGATCTGAATCGCGTTATCAACATTTTCTGTCACCACTTACAGTCTCGGCTGACATTCTAGTAATAAATGTTTCGTCCTGAACCTAGTGTTTACTTAGATGAATCCCATAAATACTAGTGACTTGTTGGGACGTTTTTGGGAATTATACAACCACTATGATAAGTCTGAAGCGACGACGTTGACGCCAAGAAATCCCGCTTCACATGAAAAACCTTCATTGGTTTACTCCACACGCATTACGCATGGTGCGATTGTTATATATCGCACATGTGACTTTAGCAGTGGCATCGGCATGAAACTTGGAATAGATAAATGTGCGGTTTATCTTCTGGGCTTGGAGAGTCATCACATCAGATCGTATATTATGAGGTGACTCTTCGGTCACTCTTTGAGACTAAAGTCTGGTCCTGGCAGCTGTATAATTACAGTAAGCTGTATAAAAGTTACAAGAGGAATGAAGTTGATTGATATCATGAGATTGTATTAATAAAAATATGAAATGAAAAGTAAAGGTGATAGATTGCAACCCTGAGGCACTCCAACAGACACAGATGGGTTAGTAAGGTACTTACGACTTAATTTTCGCTGGACGTTTTCTTATGATGCCACAGACTATATCCATTACATACGCTGGTATGTAATGGAATAGCCATGTCAATATCCAATATACAAATTTGTTGTGGCATATAATTGTTCCGCATAAGTATATTGCTTTATCAGTAGTTAAATCTCTGTGCTTCCATAATGTTTTGAACGTACCTAAAAAAAAACCTTATAAGAACGTTGATTTAGACATTAGTTCATAGATTGCGTAATAGATATCAAATCAATGTTTAGAAACAATGAATAGCGATGCTATTCATTGTTTTATACTCTCAGTTTATACTCTCTACTGTTTGCACTCGATGGAAATGAACACTTGTACTTATATTTATTAATTTATATAAATTTTGGAATAAGAAGTGTTTTTTTCCATCATGCACTAATTCAGCGGTTTCAAAGTTGCGAATCAGCTCGATAGATCGAATGATGTTGTGTGAGAATGTCCAACAATATTTATTTTATTTATTTACTAGCTGATGCGCGCGGCTTCGCCCGCGTGAAATTTGGTCCCCGTTCCCGCTTCCCGTGGAAACATTTTCCCGGGATAAAAAGTAGCCTATGTGTTATTCCCGACTTGACTCTATCCCTGTACCAAATTTTAGCCAGATCCAATCAGCCATTAGAGCGTGATTGAGTAACAAACATCCAAACATCTTCACAAACTTTCACATTTATAATATTACTAGCTGACCCGCGCAACTTCGTTTGCGCCACATAAGAGAGAGTATTACCTGTTCCCGTCGCATTTACTCCCATCGCGTTGCGTTTACTCCCGTAGCGTCTCTTCATTAATATTCAATACTGCGTGAGACAATAGGAATAACTTTCCCCCCGTTTTTGAAACATTTACTATTACTGCTCCGCTCCTATTCATTGTAGCGTGATGCTTTATACCGTATGACACTCCACAATAACGTAGCTTTCTATTGGTGAAAGAATTTTTAAAATCGGTTCAGTAGGTCCCGAGATTACCCCTTACAATTTAACAAACACACAAACTTTACTTCTTTATAATATTAGTATAGACTAGCTGATGCTCGCGGCTGCGCCCGCGTGGAATTTGGTTCCCCCGTTCCCGCTTCCCATGGAAACATATTCCCGGGATGAAATATAGCCTATGTGTTATTCCAGACTATAATCTAACCCGGTTCCAAATTTCAGCCCGATACGTTCAGCCGTTAGAGCGTGATTGAGTAACAAACATCCAAACATCTAAACATCCAGACATCTTCACAAACTTTCACATTTATAATATTAGTAGGATACTAGCTGACCCGCGCAACTTCGTTTGCGCCACATAAGAGAGAGTATTACCTGTTCCCGTCGCATTTACTCCCGTCGCGTTGCGTTTACTCCCGTAGCGTCTCATCGTTAATATTCAATACTACGTGAGAGAGAGAGAAAGGTTTCTCGTCGCGTGTATTGCCGTCGCATTATTTTTAAGAACAATTTCATTTATGAAAGAGGTATCCCGTGGCATTATTGTAGAAAAAAAATTATTGCCATTATAATGGTTATTGTGCACCAACCCAAAGATGGACACATGCTATCGCGCAATTTTATTATAACTTTTTAAGAGAAACAATTGTGTAGTACATATGTTTTACATAACTATAAATATTTACGCAGTACACGCAACGAAGTCTCAAAAGGAATAACTTTTCCCCCGTTTTTGAAACATTTACTATTACTGTTCCGCTCCTATTCGTTGTAGCGCCATGCTATATAGCCTATGACACTCCACAATAACGTAGCTTTCTATTGGTGAAAGAATTTTTAAAATCGGTTCAGTAGATCCCGAGATTACCCCTTACAATTTAAAAAACACACGAACTTTACTTCTTTATAATATTATTATTTCCTTTATTTACTACTTTATACATATTAATTTAGATTTTTAAATACATTAGTATAAAACAAAAAATATATTTAAAAATATAAAAAAATAGTGTCCCACCGGTATCGAGTACAGGGACCAAGCTACAGGTGGTTAGGGCTGCAGAGACAGGAACCTCCTCACAATGCGTGCTGTGTCTAGGAGAACTGCCTTTTGCATCTGGTTCTTGACCCAACTACCTAACGCGAGCCTCTTAAGATGTTGATCGAGGCTCTTGGAAATCAGACCATGCGCTGATACGACTATCGGAGCAATAATCGCTGAATCCACATCCCACATGTCGACAATCTCGTGAGCCAAATCCAAATATTTTATTTGTTTCTCCTTTTCTGCTTTCACGAGATTTCCGTCATGTGGGACGGTAATGTCAACGATTATTGCGAGGCGCTCTGAATGATCTATTACCACTATATCAGGCTTATTGGCCACAATAGTCCTG
Organism: Miltochrista miniata; assembly: GCA_933228765.1. NCBI lineage: Eukaryota > Metazoa > Arthropoda > Insecta > Lepidoptera > Erebidae > Miltochrista > Miltochrista miniata. Next base: position 3,315,398 of record OW121777.1, read on the forward strand.
TCAGTGATAATAGACCGATCCTAATACAATGTGACACGACCATTTTCAAGAACTGGGTCGGGCACATACCTGTAATACGGTACCTCTGAATCAACAAGTTTATATTTTAGTGCAAGTTGCTGATGGACAATCCTGGCCACTTGGTTGTGTCTATGTTAATACTCCCCGTTGGCAAGACGAGGACAACCAGAAATAATATGTCTGAGAGATTCACCCGGTAGGTGGCATGCCCGACATATGTCAACCGTACCATCTCTCAAAATATACTTCCGATAGTTATTCGTCATAACAACTTCGTCAGTAATTGCACAGACAAAACCTTCGGTTTCTCCAAACAGATCACCAAAACGTAGCCAGGATACTGATGCTAGTAAATCTACATCGGACCCATGTAAGGCCCGATAAAATCGTCCATGCAGTTCTTTACTCTGCCATATCTCCTTGCGGTCATTGGTAGTTAGTATTACTGGTTTGCGCCAGTTCTCTTTGGCAAGAGAAAGAGGGGTCAGTCCGCTGTCTATTGTTACTACATCCCGATGCATACCCACGTCCGCATGAAGGAAATATTCCCTAAGGTTGTGTATCTCACGGTTGTGCAACGTCTTGATATTTAAAAAACCACGACCGCCACATTTCCGCGGGATATACAGCCTCATTACAGACGAACGCGGATGATGCATCCGGTTTGCAGTCAACAACGAACGGACTTTTCTATCCAGGGTGTCAAGTTCTGTCTGAGTCCATCTCAGTATGCCGAAGGAATATCCTAAGACAGGCATAGCCTAGCCCTGAACCCTCCAGTAAAGTACTGAGAGGATTCAGTGCCAGACAAAACCATAAGGGACTCAGGCTATCACCCTGAAATAATTATACCCCTTTCAATCTTGACAGGTTCACCGTTCTCAAGAATCTGACGACATCCTAGATAAACAAGAGCCGTTCTCCATTGCCCCATACATGCCTTCAAGAAGGTGCAAAGAGTTGTATCAACTTTATACAACTCTAGCACCCTCAACAGCCATGTCGCCAGATTTCTCCGGTTACGACGAACCTGCTGATTAATGGCCATGTCAAGAATAAGGAGTTCTTTAGTGATAATTTAATACCACGTGACCCGCTTCTACATCCATTTTGAGAGTTGGGCATAATACAATTTTTTTCTATATGAGATGATAATTTAACTCTCAAAATAGATGTGAGAAGCTTATAGACCGTAGGCAAACAAGTTATCGGTCTATAATTTTTCGGGTCCGTGGTACTACCGGATTTATAGAGGAGGTGTGTAATACCTGAAGTCATAAAAGATGGGAGCGATCCGGACTCAAGTGATGATTGAAAGCAAGATGCCAAACAATCATGCGAGCCATGGAACCATTTGAGCCCAAAATTGTGCAGTCCGTCCGGCCCAGTTGATTTCCAATTGGGCAACGAACGAACTGCACTAGCAATGTCAACAGTTGTTATTATGACTGGTGCCATGGTCTCAATAGACTCGCATGACCGCCCGACATCCCGCATCCAATCACACTCTGTATGACTAATAGGCGCCGACCAAATACCTCGCCAAAATGTGCTTGTGGTTTCGGCATCAGGTAGGCACATATTAGTCATACTTGAATCGGGTTGCTCCCATCTTCTATGTACACACCTCTCATCTTTTTGAAACGAACGATTCTGAATATATCTACCCACTCTCTTCTTGTATCGCCGTATACGGTTTGCCCGCGCGCAAATTTTCTGCTTCAGGTAGTCAATGCGTTCCGAGACTCGTACAGAGATTTCGCGGGGACTAATATCTGTCCCCGCAAATGCACGAGTCACAAAACGCATCACTCTGGGTCGGGTATTACCCCCCCCCCACCCCCGCTGAAGCAGCATAGCTTACCAATGAGCACCCTAGTCTCGGTGATACGACGCTCAATCCTGCATTGCCAGACTGGAACAGACTTAGGTCTAGTAGCTTGCTCAACTTTAGGAAATTTGACACCAGTCACGCGACAAACTGCTACAGCCGCGCAATACAGAATTGAGTGTGCATCACTAATATCTACACAAGTATTGAAATAGCTTGGTAGAACCGAGTCCAGGGCGCTCACTAGAGCCATGTTTTTTTTATGCGTTGGCAAACGAGGTATACGTGGGCGACACACGGGATCGCAAAACCTATACTCTTGAATCGTTCGTTCCAAAACAGTCCTTAGTTCATCATTGTATTGAGTACTTACTGTTGTAGCAACATCATCCACTAGTTCGTCAATAGGTACGTCAGGTTGCGTTGCGTGATTCTGTATTTCAGTAGTTTGAGACGAAGTAGGGATGATGACGCTACACTGCAGCTCTGAGCGAAGCCTCTCAAGCACAGCATCATCCAACATTATGATTACGTTGTATGACCCGCACTTGATCCGATAGCCGCTGTGCCGACACGCTGATAGTTGGTTCAAGAGCCTGAAACAAAGGCAGCAAACGAACACGGTAGGCAGTGAGGTTAGTTCCTCCCTCTGTAGCCGCAAAATATGCCCGCATGACGTTTTCGTTCATAGGTGAAGTCCATCGCATGCGGTGCACATTACCACCGGTAGCGGGGGCCCTATTCGAGGCCGGTGGGCCTCGGGGTCCCAAGCAGATCGGTGGCCGGTCTCTCCCCGACCGACGTACAGGTGTTGGCGACGTCGGTGGGGAGAAATACTCGTCGCTCGATGAGCTCGACGCCTCAGCAACAATCGATTCCGGTAGTATGGTTTCCATGGGTTGCGAGGCGGAGCTGTGCGACGAGTCCGGTGATGTTGGTCGTGCATTTAGTATCCTGGCTTTGGCTCTTGTTAGCATTATTATATATTTCTTGTTACATATTTTTAATATTTTCCGCTGTCATGACATTATGTCATGTCATTCTTCTTTAAAATTTGTGTTTCTGGTTTATTGGTACAATTTCGTCTATAATTTTCCATTTTTCTGCTTCCTAAACGTTTTCTAATATGTTAGCTTCGAATTATTTACAAATATAGGAAATAAAGATATTTATTTGTAACGCCGATAAAAATATATATTACAGCTCAAAGGTGGGGTTGCCAGATTTTTTTATTATTATTCCTCTTTATTACTTTAAAATACTTATAAATTACATTTTTAAATATACATCCATATAAAAAAGTACATTTAAAAATATAAAAAATAGTAACCCACCGGTATCGGGTACAGGGACCAAGTTACCGGTGGTCAGGACTTCAGAGACAGGAACCTCCTCACAATACGTGCCGTGTTAAGAAGAACCGCCTTCTGCATCAAGCCCTTGACCTAACTGCCCACCGCAAGCCTCTTAAGGTGTTGGTCGAGGCTTTTGGCTATTAGTCCATTATTATTATGTCCTTTATTCATCAAATACACATATTAGATACATTTTTAAATAAATTTAAAATGATAAAAATAAAAATAAAATCTATTTAAAAATATATAAAATAGCATCCCACCGGCATCGGATACAGGGACCAAGATACCGGTGGTTAGGGCTCCAGAGACAGAAACCTCCTCACAATACGTGCCGTATCGAGCAGAACTGCTTTCTGGATCTGGCCCTTGACCCAGCTACCTAACGCGAGCCTCTTTAGATGTTGGTCGAGGCTCTTGGCTATGAGTCCGTTCACAGTTACAACTATCGGGACTATGATTGCCGAGTCCACATCCCACATATCGACAATCTCGCGAGCTAGATCTAAATATTTAATTTGTTTCTCTTTTTCAGCTTTCACGAGATTGCCATCATGAGGGATTGTGACATCAACAATCATAACCTTGCGCTCGGACCTGTCTATCACCACAATATCAGGTTTGTTAGCTATAACAGTCCTGTCTGTGATGATAGAACGGTCCCAGTACAATGTGATAAGACCATTTTCGAGAACTGGTTCGGCAACATACTTATAATACGGAACCTCAACGTCCACCAGGTGGTACTTAAGAGCGAGCTGTTGATGGATAATCCTGGCTACTTGATTGTGCCTGTGCAAGTACTCGCTGTTAGCAAGACGAGGACAACCGGAAACTATATGTCTGAGGGACTCACCAGGTTGGTGACACGCTCGACAAATGTCGATCGTGCCGTCCCTCATAATATGCCTCCTATAGTTGTTCGTCTTGATAACTTCATCTGCAATTGCACAGACAAAACCTTCGGTTTCTCCAAAAAGATCACCGAAACGTAGCCAGGCTACGGAAGCTAAAAAGTCCACATCAGACCCATGTAGGGCCTGATAGAACCTCCCGTGTAGCTCCTTATTCTGCCATACCTCCTGACGGTCACCAAGGCTAAGTACTGTAGGCCTATGCCAGTTCTCTCTAGCCAAACCAAGCGGGGTGAGTCCAGCGTCCACTGCAACCACATCACGATGCATATCCACGCTCATGCTAAGGAAATACTGCCTGAGGTTGTACACCTCGCGATTATGGAGGCTTTTGGCATTTAAAAAGCCACGTCCTCCATATCTTCGTGGGATGTACATCCTCATTAAAGATGAACGTGGATGATGCATACGGTATGCGGTTAGCAATGTGCGCACCCTCCGATCCAAAGCGTCCAATTCGGTTTGAGTCCACTTGAGTATACCAAAGGAGTACATCAGAAGTGGCATGACCCATCCATTATAAGCGCGAACCTTGTTGCCACCTGATAAAAGACTGTTTAGTACCTTTTTCAGGCGACCAAAGAAACGCTCTCGCAATGAATGTTTCAAGTCAGCTTCATTGATGCACAAAGCCTGCGATATACCCAAGTACTTATAGGTATCAGTTACGAGGAGTGACGTCAGATGGACGGAATCAGAAAGCTGAATACCATCTGATTCCATTATCTTTCCTCGCTTAATATGCATGACTGCACATTTATCTACACCAAACTCCATTTTGATAGAATTACTAAAGTTTTCAGTTACCTTTAGTAAATCTATCCCCCCATTCCCAACCGACCACCTGAGTTATCCACCTGGTTGGTCAGTTAGGAATAAAAGTTCCTAACCACCCACCTTGTGCACTTGGTTGGTCAGTTAGGAATAAAAATTCCTAACCACCCACCAGTGACTGTATAAAATAATTAATGTCCATAATGTCTACTTTATCAATATACCCACATGTCTATATGGCAAAACAAATGAAGATCGACAAAACAAATGAAGATCTACAAAACAAATGAAGATCGACAAAACAAATGAAGATCGACAAAACAAATGAAAATCGACAAAATAAATGAAGATCTACAAAACAAATGAAGATCGACAAAACAAATAAGGATCGACAAAACAAATGAAAATCGACAAAACAAATGAAGATCGGCAAAACAAATGAAGATCACTAAACAATTAATGAAAGTAAGATAAACAACTGAAAGTCGACAAAACAAATGAAAATCGACAAAACAAATGAAGATCACTAAACAATTAATGAAAGTAAGATAAACAACTGAAAGTCGACAAAACAAATGAAAATCGACACGTTACGTCTTATTCCCAGAATGTCCAGTCGGTTCATTACGTCTATTTCCCTAAATGTCCATTTCCCTGATAGTCCATTTCCCTGAATGTCCACTTCCCCGATAGTCCACTTCCCTGAACGTTCATTCCCTGATAGTCCAATTCCCTGAACGTCCAAATCCGGTCGGATAAACAAATGACTATCGGCAAAACAAATGACGATAGAAAAAACATATGCAGATCAATAAAACAAAAGACTATAAGCAATTTGATAAGATCAAAAATACTTGCAGCCATATTTAGTAATCTATATGCGTTTGCCATTAAAAAAATAGGTGCAAGCAAATCTCGACCTTAATGACACTTCTCTAAAAATGTGCTTTTAGGCGTTTATAGACATCACTGATCACGAATATATGAAAAATAAATAAATATTATGCATGTTCATAAGGTCGAAATTTGCTTGCACCCATTTTTTGTAATCTAGATGCTAACACCATTCAAAAAAATAGGTGCAAGCAATTCTCGACCTTATGAACATGCATTATATTTATTAAATTTTTACATATTCGTGATCAGTGATGTCAATAAATGCCTAAAAGCACATTTTTAGAGAAGTGTCATTAAGGTCGAGATTTGCTTGCACCTATTTTTTTTAATGGCAAACGCATCTATAACATAACATTTACGGCTGCAAGTATTTTTGATCTTATCAAATTGCTTATAGTCTTTTGTTTTATTGATCTGCATTATGTTTTTTCTATCGTCATTTGTTTTTTCTATCGTCATTTGTTTTGCCGATCTTCATTTGTTTATCCGACCGTCATTTGTTTATCCGACCGTCATTTGTTTTGTCGATCTTCATTTGTTTTGTCGGCTTTCAGTTGTTTATCTTACTTTCGTTAATTGTTTAGTGATCTTCATTTGTTTTGTCGATTTTCATTTGTTTTGCTGATCTTCATTTGTTTTGTCGATCTTCATTTGTTTTGTCGATCGTCATTTGTTTTGTCGATCTGCATTTGTTTTGTCGATCTTCATTTGTTTTGTCGATCTTCATTTGTTTTGTCGATTTTCATTTGTTTTGTCGATCTTCATTTGTTTTGTAGATCTTCATTTGTTTTGTCGATTTTCATTTGTTTTATCGATCTTCATTTGTTTTGTCGATCTTCATTTGTTTTGTAGATCTTCATTTGTTTTGTCGATCTTCATCTGTTTTGCCATATAGACATGTGGGTATATTGATAAAGTAGACATTATGGACATTATTTATTTTATACAGTCACAGGTGGGTGGTTAGGAATTTTTATTCCTAACTGACCAACCAAGTGCACAAGGTGGGTGGTCAGGAACTTTTATTCCTAACTGACCAACCAGGTGGATAACTCAGGTGGTCGGTTGGGAATGGGGGAATCTATCAATTGTGAGTTTGTTGTAGCAAACAACTTTAAATCATCCATATAAAGTAAGTGAGATATTACCTGACCTCCTCTTCGCAACCTATAACCTAACCCTGAACTTTCAAGTAGAGTACTTAAAGGGTTCAGTGCTAGGCAAAACCAAAGAGGACTCAAACTGTCACCTTGGAATATTCCCCGCTCGATTTTTATAGGTTCACCACTACCGCATGGCCCTCGATATCCTGGGTAGCTAAGAATAGTTCTCCATTGACTCATACATGACTTCAAAAAGGTGCATAGAGTTGTATCTACTTTATACAACTCTAACACCCTCAAAAGCCACGTATGAGGTACGGAATCGAACGCCTTCTTATAATCTATCCAACATACGGAGAGGTCTTTGCGGTTGCGGCGAACCTGTTGGCTGATGGCCATATCATATATATTATTATTATTATTATGCTCTTTATTCAATAAAATAACTTATATAATACATTTTTAAATATAGTTATAAAAAAAATACATTTAAAAATATAAAATATAGTATCCCACCGGCATCGGGTACAGGGACCAAGCTACCGGTGGTCAGGGCTCCAGAGAGAGGAACCTCCGCACAATGCGTGCCGTGTCCAGTAACACTGCTTTTTGCATCACGCCCTTGATCCAGTTGCCCAACGCGAGCCTCTGAAGGTGTTGGTCGAGGCTCTTAGCTATAAGACCGTTAGCGGAAATGACTATTGGAACAATGATTGCCGCATCGACTTCCCACATGTCGACAATCTCGCGAGCTAAGTCCACATATTTTATTTTTTTGTCGCTCTCAGCCTTCACGAGATTCTCGTCATGGGGGATTGTGATATCAACAATCATTGCTCGCCGCTCAGATCGATCTATTACCACAATATCAGGCTTGTTGGCTACAACAGTCCTGTCTGTGATAATAGATCGATCCCAGTACAATGTGATATGACCATTTTCAAGAACTGGCTCAGCTACATACCTGTAATATGGAACCTCGATATCCACCAGGTAATACTTCAGAGCAAGTTGCTGATGGATGATCCTGGCTACTAGGTTGTGCCTGTGCAAGTACTCGCCGTTAGCAAGACGAGAACAACCAGAAATAATATGCCTGAGGGACTCGCCAGGAAGATGACACGCTCGACATACATCAGTCGTACCATCCCTCAGTATATATTTCCGGTAGTTGTTCGTCATGATAACTTCATCTGCAATTGCACAGACAAAACCCTCGGTCTCTCCAAAGAGATCACCGAATCGTAGCCAGGCCACAGAGGCTATAAGGTCTACATGAGATCCATGCAGAGCCTTATAAAACCTACCGTGAAGCTCCTTGCCCTTCCATATCTCCTGCCGGTCATCAACACCCAGTATTACAGGTTTGCGCCAGTTCTCTTTATAACACAGTGATGATCGGTGTTACTCACCAACTAGCGCGAGGTAGCTATGCAGAGAACTCTTTCCCAGGGCGCCTTACTACAGAGATTCCAGTGTGCGTGCAAGGGTAGGCCAGGGCTCTGACGAAAACAGTCAGGTAGGGTGTACACACATATATTTATATAACACAGAGATACACAGAGACACACAGAGAGCTTATTCACTGATAGACACAAATATCACATGTACACAGAAGTATAGTCAGTGTTTAGGTACTAAAGCTACTAAATAGACCACTGCCGCGTGAGCAGGTAACACGGGTAAGCAGCTAACTACACTGTAATAGGGTGACAATTACAGGCCTTGAGTAAGCGGAGAGCAGCACAGCCCGAGAATGCCACGTGGAGGCGGCTGGTCCCTCTTAAAACACCTCGCTCATGTAGTCCACGTGTCATTGGGTGTGGTTTTTGCTAACCGCGGACGGGCCGCTTTTCCCCGTAGTAAAAAACCCTGTTATGACAAGTAAACGACAAATTAAGATGCTGATTATGTGTATAGACAGACAAAAATCAACCCGCTTTGCAACAATAAAGAACAACTCACCAGTTTTCTGGGTAAAATGTAGTAAGATGCAATGCAGCAACCCAATCACAGCCCGCTAGGCCATGCGAGGCAACAAATAATCGCACTTGAGCGAAAAACTGATTCGCGGCACAGTCTCAGAGCCAAAAGCCCAAGGACCTCCAACTACCCCAAAGCAGGTCTCGGTCAAAGTCCCGTCTTTCACCAAAAATCTTAACAAAACCTGTTCCTTTAAATCCGAAAACGATTCGTCCACGAACTTATGACATCCTGTCATTCTGACAGCAGAAATGTCACCACTGACAACCGATTAAAAAAAGATAACTCGATTAAGCTGCTTTCACATCCTGAATACTGCATCTATAGAAAATAAATGCTACAACCACCCCCCCTTTAATAGTATTTCCTGCGGATATGACACGCTGGAAATACACAATAAAGAAAACAGAAAAGTATTGACTAATAAACAAAGACAACCAGCTAGGTCCTTCAAACACCAGCTGACTACGACCATTACAATACCAAAGAAAGATCCTCCTATGTACCTAACTAGACACTGACTCGTATACCGGTTAGGCTAAGTAACTAGAGTCTAATGCCCTTCATAGAAAACGAATGCTCCCTTTACTCACTGCCGATACCCTAACACTACCCAAGCTCTCAGGATATTGTAGAGTACTGAGGAGCGAATGAGAGAAAAACGCTCGGTGTGGTGCATAGAAGAAACTACAACGTGACAATTTAAAGTCACGTACACATATAGAAATACAAACAAAAGATTAAAATAGTCTTACATAATGATCACATAGCACTGGTTTAATAAACTAGAGAAACAGTGCTATGTAGTTACGTTAGGTATTGGAGACTGCTCCTCCTGATACTTCAGGATGTCCTTGATATGGTACTCCCCAAGATCCTTACCGTCCAGATCTGACAGCCTATATACTAAAGGGGATCGTTTAGCAGTCACCACACATTTAAGGAACTTAGGGGCTAGCTTAGAAGTAAAATTCTTGGCCTTGTTGGACAGGTAGAACGTGCGTTTGTAAACTATCTGTCCCACTTTCAGCTCTACATGCCTTTTTCTGAGATTGTAATACTTTTCATTACGCTGGTGGGCAACGTTCAAATGTTTCCTCACCTGGTCGTAAATGCGTTGTATTTCTCTCAGCTTGACACCGAAGGCTGATGGATCGTCTACAGAGACTGAAGTAGGATGGCACGCGATATCTGTCTGCCTGTATAACACTCCATCCCCAATAAATTCCCTACCATGTACCAAAAAGTAAGGGGTGAAACGAGTTGCTTCGTTAACTGCAGTGTTTAAAGCACACTGTATCTCAACCAAGAACTGATCCCAAGACTTGTGTTGTGACTTCACATAGCATGAGATCGCTTGAACCACATTGCGAATAGCTCGTTCCGCCTGATTAGTTTGGGCATGATACCTAGGGTTATAATATATATTAGGTACATTATATTTAGCCAACAGATCCTTAAATGGCTTACTCACAAACTGAGGGCCATTATCCATGTAAATAGTCTTGCAGACTCCGTGCACGAGAAACACACTCTTCTCTATGAACCTCGCGACTACAGCGCCTGTGGCAACCCGAACAGGGCACAACATGACGTATTTGCTAAAGTAGTCGGAGACCACGATCAGGTGTACGTTTCTATTGCTCGAAGTGGGAAAGGGACCAAGCAGATCGACAGAGATAGCTTCGAATGGCTTCGAAACCCGCTTCGGGCTACCCATTAGGCCGGGACGAGACGTATTTACGGGTTTGTACTGCTTGCATGTTTCGCAATTCCCAACATATTCTTTGACGTCCTCGTACATCTTGGGCCAGTAATAATTTAGGGCTAACCTTTTATGCGTCTTCCAAACGCCACCATGGGCACTAAGTGTGTCATCGTGGTACTTAGAGAGCAGGGGCAAGCGATCCTCCTGAGGTACCACCAGCTTCCAGTCAAAGTCTGAAGTCAAAGAATATTTATTTTTAGTTAACCTATATAGAAGGTTGTCACGAATGTCATAATTTGGTGACTTCCTAGGGTTCTTCCGAACACTATTCATGGTGTGGTCATACCACGGGTCTTTAGTGGGTACTGCATCGAGGGAATCAATTTTGATACGAGACAGAGCATCAGGTACAACGTGGTCTTTACCTTTTCGATGCTCTATGTCAAAATCGAATTGACTGAGCCTCATGCTCCAACGTGCTAGACGACCCGTGGGATTTTTTAGCTTATGGAACCACAGAAGAGATGAATGATCCGTGACGACCGTACATTTTTGGCCTTCGACGTACTGTCGAAATTGTTCCAAAGCGAAAATCACGGCCAGAAGTTCTCGCTCAGTTGTGCTGTAGTTCACCTCGTTCTTGTTGAGAGAACGGCTACAGTAGGCGATAGGGTGCTCAACACCATCGTGGGTTTGTGTCAGTACAGCAGCAACTGAGTAAGCTGACGCGTCACTAAGAATGCGGAAGGGCATCTCAAAGTTAGGCATTTTTAATATAGGGGCAGAAACCAAGGCTGACTTTAGCAGGTTAAAGGACTGTTCAGCCTCAGCGGTCCATTCGAACTTAAGGTTCGTAGAAGTGAGTTTGCACAGAGGTTTACTAATCTTCGAGAAGTTGTTAACAAAGCGACGATACCAGCCGGCCATTCCCAGAAATCTCTTAACCTCCTTAGGGTTAGAAGGGGTGGGATAGTTGAGGATAACCTCAACTTTACCCGGGTCTGTCCGTAGGCCATGTTTGTCCACATAATACCCCAGGTATTTGAGTTCACTCCGACAAAAGTGAGATTTTTTCATGTTGATAGTTAGGCCAGCATCCTTGAGTTGCTGATAGACTCTATGTAAGAGCTCTACATGCTCCTCAAAGGTGCTGGACACACAGACTATGTCATCCTGAAACGCAAATACCTTGTTGTCGAACTCGGGACCAAACAGACGGTCCATGAGGCGTTGCATCGTGGCACTGGCACCGACAAGACCGAAGCACATCGAATTGTATTGGAATAATCCTCTCCGGGGAACCGTAAAAGCAGTCTTCTCAGCAGACTGGGGTGAGTCAAATGGAATCTGCCAGTAAGCCGCACTCAAATCTACAGAAGTTAAATACTTAGCGTTATTAAGGTGGTCCAAGATTTGATTGATATAGGGTAAGGGGTAGGCGTCACTCTTAGACACAGAGTTCAGCTTGCGAGAGTCCAAGCACAATCTGAGGTCACCGTTTGCCTTCTCCACCATGACCACTGGAGAGTTCCACGCGGACTGAGACGGGGACACTACTCCCATCTCCAGCATTCGGTCCAACTCGGCTTCCAGGGCCTTCTGTTTAAGGGGAGAGAGCGGATAATAACGCTGCTTTATCGGCTTGCTGTCACCAGTGTCAATGACATGATGTACAAGTGAGGTCCGACCTAAGCCCACCTTATCAGTGTTCAATGAGTCAAATTTCTCAATGACCCCGTTGATTACACACCTTTGTTTAGCAGTCAAGTTGTTGTAATCCTCGAGGCCACCGTTAAGGGACACAGACTCTATAGGATTATTATCACTAAAGCTATCAAGACTAATATTTTGTAAAATTAACTTATCACTTAACTTAAATTGTTGCCAGAAATCCACTCCAAATATCATGGAGGTGGTTATACCTGGGACAACATAGAACTTGACAACTCGGATAACCGAATTGTACTCAATTGGCAAAGAGATACAACCCAGACATTGCAAGTGAGTGCTGTCTGCAGTTGTAATACGAAAAGTAGGATTGATACTCACAAGATCAAAACCCAGTTCCAAGAAGATGCGGTGCGCTCCCTTACCTAGTATAGAGCAGGAGGCACCGGAATCTAGAAGGCCTAAGACATTTAAATTTAAAACCTTAACAACTAGATACGGTCTAATGTCACTATCCCGTTTAGGAAACAGGACCTTATCAGAAATAGACTCAGATACAGAGTAATGCACAGAGTTCCTAATAAGGCCCTGGCCTACGCGTTTTTTGACTTGCTAGTACAGTGTGAGCAGTCTGGGGTCTTGACTCCTTTGAGACCACACCGGAAACACACCAGCTCCCTTGACTGTGTGCAGCTGTATGCAGTGTGACCGCCCCCACCGCAACGAAAGCATTTGCGATCGTGGGGGGTAACCGGCGTCTCCACTGCAGACACCTGCTTAGCGGGCTTTTGTACACCTTTGTTCTTAAGCTGGTGTAAGTCAGATGAAATCTCAAACTTGTCAAGAGCAGGCTCATGGAAAGCGTCTGCCCTAGTACGCGCAAGCTCCAAGCGCTTACCCAAACGTCTCAAGTCATCTACAGAGTTGACATCATGCAAGGCCAGTTCCTTCATGTAGTCAGGTCTAATGTTGTGCATGAGAATGTCCAGCTGTTCTTCACTGGGCATTTTACATGACAACCTTGAGAACATGGCTTGCATTGTACATAAATAATTAACCAAGGACTCAGAGCGGGCTTGTGTACGCTGTCTTATCTCGTTCCTGAGGCGGTAGTCATAATCAGGAATATCGAAGGTATCTCTAAGCTCACTAATAAGATCCTCATATGAGATGAAGTTAGCTTTGTTTGTACGGAACCAAGACAAAGCCGGTCCATCCAACAGGTCGGAGAAAGCCATAAGGAGTCTAGGCTTAGTAACCTCCCGAGCACATCTAAGTTCCTCTAATCTCTCTAAAAACACACGTACACAAGTAGAACCATCATATTTTAAGTTAAATGAACATAAGTTAAGGGGACGTTCTTTATACACTATGTTACATGTAGAACTATTCCTACTTGAACTAGCTCGCACCGAGCGGTCCTCTCTCACTACTGGTGAAGTATATTCCACCTGGTCACGACCCGAAGGATCATCACCATCATCATCCGAACCTTCGGATTCAGAATCACTACTGGGTTCAGCCCTAGCGATGATCTTCACTAGCCTACCGCGAATATCCACCAGGTCGGGGCAATCCAGACCACAACGAGCTAACCTACTCAATAAGTAGTTGGCCCTGATATACACCCCAAGACGACTATTATTATTGGCCAAAAACTCACCTGACTGAATAGCCTCCTCCAACTCGGAGACCTTCGGAAGACAGGTCGAGAGCTCAGCCGATGCATCAGCGGGTACCGGGGCACTCGCTTTAATGCTACCTCGACGGACGAGTCGGTGTGCCGTTCTTAGCTCACTCCGAAGGCCAGACACTGTCGTTTCCGGTTCCACTGAAATACCCATGTGGGACAGCTCGTTAGCAAGTTCATCCTTTCTTAAATAATTAATATATTTTTTCCTCTGTGCCATTATGTAAAAATTTACTTACAACAATTATAAAGATAAGATGGCACAGATAGGGATCAATTACAAAGTAAAAATGTAAATTGAGTTACAACAAAGTGTACTAAGTTAGGTACTTATGTTTCAAATTGACTTTTAGAATTTAACAAAGATTAAAGGTATACTAAGAGAGAAAAGTTTCTAAATTTTCTGATAACACTGTTCAGGTTAACATTCAAAATTACAAGGTATGTACACACCTTATAAAAAAAGTTTTAAGTTACACAGAGAAATTCACAAAGTTTACACAGTGAGAAGTTTACCAAGTTTACCCTACAAGGTAAAGCTATAGAATAATATACAATAATACACTAATGATAAATACATGTGTGCACCATAAAAAAAAAGGAACATAAAACACAATAAGAAAAAAAAAGTGGGTATGCCAAATAAAATCAAAAAGTTTTTCCAAAATCACAGCTATTTTAAATTTTTGAATTTAGAATTTTGTGTCTTTTCCAGCCAAAGATGTAGGAAGCTGGAAGAAGACGAAAGGGAAGGTTTTGTGCTTAGCTGCTAGCACCACCAATTAACGTCCTGGAGCGTCTCGGACGATACACCAGGATGGTTTCGCCAGAGGTAACCACCTATGCACACACACTAGACTGAGGCTACCGCAGAGTAGACCCAGAGATTTGCCACTACGTTGGGAGCCAAATTATAACACAGTGATGATCGGTGTTACTCACCAACTAGCGCGAGGTAGCTATGCAGAGAACTCTTTCCCAGGGCGCCTTACTACAGAGATTCCAGTGTGCGTGCAAGGGTAGGCCAGGGCTCTGACGAAAACAGTCAGGTAGGGTGTACACACATATATTTATATAACACAGAGATACACAGAGACACACAGAGAGCTTATTCACTGATAGACACAAATATCACATGTACACAGAAGTATAGTCAGTGTTTAGGTACTAAAGCTACTAAATAGACCACTGCCGCGTGAGCAGGTAACACGGGTAAGCAGCTAACTACACTGTAATAGGGTGACAATTACAGGCCTTGAGTAAGCGGAGAGCAGCACAGCCCGAGAATGCCACGTGGAGGCGGCTGGTCCCTCTTAAAACACCTCGCTCATGTAGTCCACGTGTCATTGGGTGTGGTTTTTGCTAACCGCGGACGGGCCGCTTTTCCCCGTAGTAAAAAACCCTGTTATGACAAGTAAACGACAAATTAAGATGCTGATTATGTGTATAGACAGACAAAAATCAACCCGCTTTGCAACAATAAAGAACAACTCACCAGTTTTCTGGGTAAAATGTAGTAAGATGCAATGCAGCAACCCAATCACAGCCCGCTAGGCCATGCGAGGCAACAAATAATCGCACTTGAGCGAAAAACTGATTCGCGGCACAGTCTCAGAGCCAAAAGCCCAAGGACCTCCAACTACCCCAAAGCAGGTCTCGGTCAAAGTCCCGTCTTTCACCAAAAATCTTAACAAAACCTGTTCCTTTAAATCCGAAAACGATTCGTCCACGAACTTATGACATCCTGTCATTCTGACAGCAGAAATGTCACCACTGACAACCGATTAAAAAAAGATAACTCGATTAAGCTGCTTTCACATCCTGAATACTGCATCTATAGAAAATAAATGCTACATCTTTCGCCAAGGCAAGCGGGGTGAGTCCAGTATCCACTTTGACAACATCCCGATGCACATCCGCATTCATGTGGAGAAAATATTCTCTAAGGTTGCACACCTCGCGGTTATGTAGGGTTTTGGCATTCAAGAAGCCTCGGCCGCCACATTTCCGCGGGATGTACATCCTCATCACCGATGAACGCGGATGATGCATTCGATATGATGTCAATAGTGTACGAACTCTCCTGTCTAAGGCATCTAGTTCAGTTTGAGTCCACTTGAGTATGCCAAAGGAGTACATCAAGAGTGGCATGACCCAGCCGTTAAAAGCACGCACCCTGTTGCCGCCCGATAAAAGACTATTCAATACTTTTCTCAGGCGACTCAGGAAACGTTCTCGCAACGACTGTTTCATGTCAGCTTCATTGATGCCCAACGCTTGTGACATACCCAAGTACTTATAGGTGTCAGATACGAGGAGTGATGTCAGATGAATGGAATCAGAAAGCTGAATACCTTCCGATTCCACTATCCGTCCTCGCTTAACATGCATAACTGCACATTTATCCACACCAAATTCCATTTTGATTGAATTACTAAAGTTCTCAGTAACCTTTAGTAAATCAATCAAATGAGAACTTGTTGTGGCAAATAGCTTTAAGTCGTCCATGAAAAGTAAGTGAGATATAACCTGACCTCCTCCCCGTAATCTGTAACCTAGCCCTGAACTCTCTAGTAGAGTACTAAGAGGGTTCAGTGCTAAGCAAAACCAAAGAGGACTCAAACTGTCACCTTGGAAGATGCCCCGCTTAATCCTAATCGGCTCATCGTCACCGCAGAACCCCCCACATCCTGGATATGTAAGAAGGGTCCTCCATTGCCTCATACATGACTATAAAAAGGTGCATAGAGTTGTATCAACTTTATACAACTCCAGCACCCTTAAGAGCCACGTATGAGGTACAGAATCGAACGCCTTCTTATAATCTATCCAGCATGTTGATAGATTCTTACGGTTACGACGAACTTGTTGGCTAATAGTCATATCAATGAGGAGAAGCTCCTTAGTACCCCGAGCCCCACTTCCACATCCATTTTGAGAGCCACTCATAATTTTATTGACATTAATATGTTTATTTATTTTATCTCTCAAAATGGATGTCAGAAGTTTATAGATCGACGGCAGACACGTGATCGGTCTATAATTGCTGGGGTTCGAAGTACTTCCAGATTTATGGAGCAGATGAGTCACACCAGTTGTCATAAAAATTGGCAACGATCCAGATTCTAGAGCAGATTGGAAGTGAGATGCCAATCGAGCATGTGAACTGCGTAGCCATTTTAGCCAAAAATTGTGCAGTCCGTCCGGCCCTGGAGATTTCCAATTAGATAACGGACGGACCGCACTAGCTACATCAGAACTGTCAATGACGATTTTTTCCATGTTTGATACATTCTCACATGCCCGCTCGACATCACACATCCAATCACCCTCGGTGTGACTAACGGGTACCGACCAGATACTTTGCCAAAATTTATTTGTTTCATCAGTATCCGGTAGATGTCCGTCATTCACACCTTTATCAGATTGTTCCCAATTTCTATAGACCCATCTCTGGTCTCTTTGGAATCTGCGATTGATAGTAAATCGGTCTACGCGTTTTTTGAATCTACGAATCCGATGTGCCCATGCATAAACTTTTTGCTTTAGGAAGTCAATGCGCTCTGTGACCCGATTCACATAATCCATGGAACTAACTCCAGTTCCTGAAAATGCTCGGTTCACAAAGCGCATCACCTTCGGCCGAGTATTCCCAGATCTAAAGCATGATAACTTGCTGATGAGTACTCTTGTCTCAGCGATACGTCGTTCAATCCTACGCTGCCACCCCGGCACGATAGGTCTTGTTGGTCGTGTATCATGGTTTTCCGCCAAAAGCGGAACACCAATATTATTATTATTCCTCTTTATTAAATATAAACAACATATAAATTTACATTTTTAAATATACATATAAAAAATACATTTAAAAATATAAAAAAATAGTTTCCCACCGGCATCGGGTACAGGGACCAAGCTACCGGTGGTCAGGGCTCCAAAGACAGGAATCTCCTCACAATGCGCGCCGTGCTCAGCAAAACCGCCTTTTGCATCAAGCCCTTGACCCAACTGCCTAAAGAGAGCCTCTTAAGATGTTGATCGAGGCTCTTGGCGATCAGACCGTGTGCTGATACGACTATCGGAACAATAATCGCTGAATCTACATCCCACATGTCGACAACCTCGTGAGCCAAGTCCAAATATTTTAATTGTTTTTCTTTTTCTGCTTTCACGAGATTCTCGTCATGTGGAACTGTAATATCAACGATTATTGCGAGGCGCTCTGATCGATCTATTACCACTATATCAGGCTTATTATTATTATTATTATTATTATGCTCTTTATTCAATAAAATAACTTATATAATACATTTTTAAATATAGTTATAAAAAAAATACATTTAAAAATATAAAATATAGTATCCCACCGGCATCGGGTACTGGGACCAAGCTACCGGTGGTCAGGGCTCCAGAGAGAGGAACCTCCGCACAATGCGTGCCGTGTCCAGTAACACTGCTTTTTGCATCACGCCCTTGATCCAGCTGCCCAACGCGAGCCTCTGAAGGTGTTGGTCGAGGCTCTTAGCTATAAGACCGTTAGCGGAAATGACTATTGGAACAATGATTGCCGTATCGACTTCCCACATGTCGACAATCTCGCGAGCTAAGTCCACATATTTTATTTTTTTGTCGCTCTTAGCCTTCACGAGATTCTCGTCATGGGGGATTGTGATATCAACAATCATTGCTCGCCGCTCAGATCGATCTATTACCACAATATCAGGCTTGTTGGCTACAACAGTCCTGTCTGTGATAATAGATCGATCCCAGTACAATGTGATATGACCATTTTCAAGAACTGGCTCAGCTACATACCTGTAATATGGAACCTCGATATCCACCAGGTAATACTTCAGAGCAAGTTGCTGATGGATGATCCTGGCTACTAGGTTGTGCCTGTGCAAGTACTCGCCGTTAGCAAGACGAGAACAACCAGAAATAATATGCCTGAGGGACTCGCCAGGAAGATGACACGCTCGACATACATCAGTCGTACCATCCCTCAGTATATATTTCCGGTAGTTGTTCGTCATGATAACTTCATCTGCAATTGCACAGACAAAACCCTCGGTCTCTCCAAAGAGATCACCGAATCGTAGCCAGGCCACAGAGGCTATAAGGTCTACATGAGATCCATGCAGAGCCTTATAAAACCTACCGTGGAGCTCCTTGCCCTTCCATATCTCCTGCCGGTCATCAACACCCAGTATTACAGGTTTGCGCCAGTTCTCTTTCGCCAAGGCAAGCGGGGTGAGTCCAGTATCCACTTTGACAACATCCCGATGCACATCCGCATTCATGTGGAGAAAATATTCTCTAAGGTTGCACACCTCGCGGTTATGTAGGGTTTTGGCATTCAAGAAGCCTCGGCCGCCACATTTCCGCGGGATGTACATCCTCATCACCGATGAACGCGGATGATGCATTCGATATGATGTCAATAGTGTACGAACTCTCCTGTCTAAGGCATCTAGTTCAGTTTGAGTCCACTTGAGTATGCCAAAGGAGTACATCAAGAGTGGCATGACCCAGCCGTTAAAAGCACGCACCTTGTTGCCGCCCGATAAAAGACTATTCAATACTTTTCTCAGGCGACTCAGGAAACGTTCTCGCAACGACTGTTTCATGTCAGCTTCATTGATGCCCAACGCTTGTGACATACCCAAGTACTTATAGGTGTCAGATACGAGGAGTGATGTCAGATGAATGGAATCAGAAAGCTGAATACCTTCCGATTCCACTATCCGTCCTCGCTTAACATGCATAACTGCACATTTATCCACACCAAATTCCATTTTGATTGAATTACTAAAGTTCTCAGTAACCTTTAGTAAATCAATCAAATGAGAATTTGTTGTGGCAAATAGCTTTAAGTCGTCCATGAAAAGTAAGTGAGATATAACCTGACCTCCTCCCCGTAATCTGTAACCTAGCCCTGAACTCTCTAGTAGAGTACTAAGAGGGTTCAGTGCTAAGCAAAACCAAAGAGGACTCAAACTTTCACCTTGGAAGATGCCCCGCTTAATCCTAATCGGCTCATCGTCACCGCAGAACCCCCCACATCCTGGATATGTAAGAAGGGTCCTCCATTGCCTCATACATGACTGTAAAAAGGTGCATAGAGTTGTATCAACTTTATACAACTCCAGCACCCTTAAGAGCCACGTATGAGGTACAGAATCGAACGCCTTCTTATAATCTATCCAGCATGTTGATAGATTCTTACGGTTACGACGAACTTGTTGGCTAATAGTCATATCAATGAGGAGAAGCTCCTTAGTACCCCGAGCCCCACTTCTACATCCATTTTGAGAGCCACTCATAATTTTATTGACATTAATATGTTTATTTATTTTATCTCTCAAAATGGATGTCAGAAGTTTATAGATCGACGGCAGACACGTGATCGGTCTATAATTGCTGGGGTTCGAAGTACTTCCAGATTTATGGAGCAGATGAGTCACACCAGTTGTCATAAAAATTGGCAACGATCCAGATTCTAGAGCAGATTGGAAGTGAGATGCCAATCGAGCATGTGAACTGCGTAGCCATTTTAGCCAAAAATTGTGCAGTCCGTCCGGCCCTGGAGATTTCCAATTAGATAACGGACGGACTGCACTAGCTACATCAGAACTGTCAATGACGATTTTTTCCATGTTTGATACATTCTCACATGCCCGCTCGACATCACACATCCAATCACCCTCGGTGTGACTAATGGGTACCGACCAGATACTTTGCCAAAATTTATTTGTTTCATCAGTATCCGGTAGATGTCCGTCATTCACACCTTTATCAGATTGTTCCCAATTTCTATAGACCCATCTCTGGTCTCTTTGGAATCTGCGATTGATAGTAAATCGGTCTACGCGTTTTTTGAATCTACGAATCCGATGTGCCCATGCATAAACTTTTTGCTTTAGGAAGTCAATGCGCTCTGTGACCCGATTCACATAATCCATGGAACTAACTCCAGTTCCTGAAAATGCTCGGTTCACAAAGCGCATCACCTTCGGCCGAGTATTCCCAGATCTAAAGCATGATAACTTGCTGATGAGTACTCTTGTCTCAGTGATACGTCGTTCAATCCTACGCTGCCACCCCGGCACGATAGGTCTTGTTGGTCGTGTATCATGGTTTTCCGCCAAAAGCGGAACACCTGCTACACGACATGTTGCCATGGCAGCGCAGTACAGGATTGAATGAGTATCACTAAGAGTTTCACTATTTTCTAAATACATAGATAATAGTGAATCAACAGTACTCACCAGAGTCAAGTTCTTTCTATGCATGGGCAATCGAGGTAGACGTGGCCTAATATTAATGGGCATAGTCCGATATTCCCCAATCGCACACTCCAAAGCTACCAGTATCTCCTCATTGTACCTAGTATCTGTTGATATAACCATGTCATCTACTGCCGTATTTTGACTTACCACAAAGTTGATTGGGATACTAGCTTCTTCTCTTAGCGGCGGATTGTAGATAACATGGTCATTCCGCAGATACTCTAAGCGTAGTCTCTCAAGTACGTTACTATCCAACATACGATTACGTTGGATAGCACGTACTTGATCCGACAATCTTTGAGCGGAAACGTCGACAGCCGGTTCAAGTTCACGAAACAAGTGCAGCATACGGTCACGATACGCAGTGCGAATAGTTCCCCCCTCTGTTGCCGCATAATATGCCCGCATGACGTTCTGATTAATGGTATTAGTCCATCGCATGCGGTGCACATTACCACCGGAAGCGGTGAGCGTCAGAATGGACGGTCACTACCCATAGATCACATCGAAACAGTTATAGGATGTTGCTACCTAGTTGCTACTAATTGCTACCAATCATTAAATAGTTGCTACCTTTGATTTAAACGAAATAAACGAGTTTTTAAGGTGACCGGCCATTCAGACATCAGAATGGCCGGTCACCTATGCAGGGACAAAAACTGAGCAAATAAATTAGAGTTTTTTAATAAGCAATAGTTGCTACCCGGTTGCTACCTTCATATACGTCGGTTTAGACCTCGTAGCATTTGAGGATTCATAGTTATAGTAATTTACTATTTTGATGGCGAAGCGCCTGTAGGAAATAAATGAGCAAATAAACAAAATACAATTTGGTAAGTTTATAAGCAGGCGTTATCAATTTTTATTTATTTTATGTGTTATAAATATGGAATATAATTATGTAGTTGCATTGCAATTCGCAAACTTACTTAAAAGTGTATATTGCAATTTTAAACAGAAAGGTATGCTTAAATATTTGCAATTTAATTAAAAAATAACATACATATCGACGGTAAAAAGGAAAAACACTTTAAGCGACACTTTGGTCAAAAATGAGTTATACATATACATAATTTGGAATCAGCGAATTTTTCCGCGTCGATTGGTCTTGGTTTCGTCACAGATTACTAAATAGTTACTACGTAACAGATACATCACTCCCATACAAAAGCGACAATACCTACGCTATATTAGCCTACAAAATTTTAATAATAATACCTGCTGCTCAGAACGAGAAGAATTGTACCTTAAACAATCGTGCATAGCGTCGAGACTGTGTTGCCCGCTGTGCGAGTGACGTCATCGTAAGAATGCGCTAGGGTTGAACCTATTATGATTGTTGTAATAAAACGAATGTTACGAATCAACCATGTTTTAATACGGTTTTATTAGATCGACATGTATGTAACTAACAATTTAATGGAATGTAAGGAAAAAAATTATGAATGGTTTAAAAAAACCCTAGAAAATCCACGCTTTTATAAATGTACGTAAAAACCAAAAATAAATCATGAATTACAGTAGGTAGGTATATCTATATATTTATATTGTTTATCTTATTCCTACCTATAACTAAAATATCAAAGAAATCTAAAATTAACTGACATTACCTTTAGCGTATACCGGCTATTCACCTATCCCACACGGCCATCATAACTTACTATGTTACACATACATACATATTATTATGGTCACGCGTTGATCTCCGAAGGGGAAAGCAGAGGCATATTAGATGCCCACATTTCATTTTTTTATAGTTTGTCCCAAGTAATAGGTGGTGAGCAGGCAGGTTGTGACCGTCTGCTGTTTAAATTTTTCAAGCCGCCTAAAAAGGCCTCCAACTTGGCTGACTGCTATTTTATTGGCAACCGGGACCAACGGCTTAACGTGCCTTCCGAAGCACGGAAACGCTCAAATAAAGGTCACAAAGTGGTTACATGGTCACCCATCCAAGAACAGGCCATAGTGAAAGTTGCTTACTACAGTGATCGATTACAGAACACTGAGTACGCGGGGCCACGAGCGCTTCGACTACCTATAAAACCTATTTATCTATAAATTCTATAAAACATTGAATTGCCTATAAAAAACAACACTTTTATAATACCTGACTCTAATAACTCCTTAATTTACCCCTCCTTCCACGTAGTCAAACTATTTTGTCAAACTGGTTTGACCACGAGGAATTATTTTACGATTTACATTCTTATCACCTGCCTACCTACTTATGTTCTAACAAATTTTAATAAATGATGAAAACATTGATAAGATTTAAAATATTACTCGACTTTCTTCGTCTCTCGGCAATTTAAAAAACGACAAATTTTATTGTGTTTTTGTACTATTACATCCATCCACTGCACCAGAATTACGTGGTTTCGGCATTTCGAAGCGTAAGCGCGGGAAACGTGCGGTGCGGTGCGATGCTAGCGCTCAGTCGGGCGTCCGGCAGCCCTCTGCCAGTTGCATCCCCGGGGATATGCCGAGCGGTAGGCACATAGCGCGCGTTTTTGAGCGAGTGACGGAGGCCTGGTTTCGTAGCTATCTGACCTCTTTGGTGTCGCTTCAAGTAATGGCACTATTAAGCTTATTTTTTTCAGACGCTAAATGAAGTGACACAAAATTATAGCGAATTTGGTTAAATTACCGCTTAGTTAGAGTGGACGATCATCCACAGACGGACGGTCAGTCCGTCCCGGACTCCTTATTAAGATTGTTATTTGATGTTTTTCTTTTTTTGTTTCAAATATCCCAAGTCACTTAAACCGTTTATCTCCGTCGTAGGAAATGCGGCGTAAATCACTACAGGTGTTTTGGCTCACTCTTGTATCACTAGTGCGTAGTCGCTACATTCGTTTTTCCTTGCTTTCATTGTATTTGTAAGATTGTTAATGTTAACGATAATAAAGTTAATGTGTTTTACATTCACGATCATTATGACATATTATGGATTTTAGTATTTTTTTGCAATTGCAGAAAGAACGATAGTGTCGGTTAAAGTAACACCTTTTGATGGTGTAACTTTAACCGACACTATCGATTCTTTCTGCAATTGTTTACAGAAAGCATTAAATTAACCGACATGGTCTTTTAT
Organism: Miltochrista miniata; assembly: GCA_933228765.1. NCBI lineage: Eukaryota > Metazoa > Arthropoda > Insecta > Lepidoptera > Erebidae > Miltochrista > Miltochrista miniata. The sequence continues at coordinate 3,339,725 of OW121777.1, forward strand.
TCCCACAACATCGGTTCATTTAAAATTGTGTACTTAAGTTACCTATTCAACTCACGTCACTACATACAATGTATTAAAGTGTAAGTGTAAGCATGAACCCTGTTTCTGGCAAGCGGTGTAATCATAGAAAGTAACCGTGGGCCGTGTCATTTTCATATTAACCTATTTGTCAGAATACTAACCATTGTACAGGCAGTAGTTCACTCAAAAGATGGTGGAGTCTTCCTATCGTAAAACGACTCCACTCCGCCTGTAATTATGTGATGGTTAATAACTCTCATAGCATGCTTTTGTATCAATTCGAATGGGTGAAGCTGATATTCAGGTGCTTCTTTTCAGCATTCAGCACTTTACTTGCAACTTATAAATAAGCAGTGTTTGCACCAGTGAAGTACCAACATACCCTGCTAAGCACACCGAGCTTTAACGGCGCAGCTTAGCCTTGTCGTTCAAATGACGGTACCGAACGTCACTAGAAACCTCAACTCCAAGGAGCCCTATACTGTTTTGGAATTGAGATTGACGTGCCCTGAACTAGTAATGCCACAGTAAATTAACAAATTTGAGTATTTGTAGGGTTAAATTGGACATGATTTAGGTAGTTTACTTTGAAATTTGCAGCATTGAATTTGCGTTTCACTTTAGAGATATTAGGATAAAAATTAGCGCCCACCGTGGTCCAAGCTCTGTAAAAATCTGATTATTGAAAACACGATTTGAAAACAATGTTTACTTTAAGCGACAATCGTCATTATTTTGGTAGTCTACAAAATTAAATGAACCGAATTTGTGGGAATAAAAGACGATGTCGGTTCACTTAATAGTTTCTGTAAACATTTTGATGGTGTTACTTTAACCGACACTATCGATTCTTTCTGCAATTGCAAAAAAACTAAAATCCATAATATGTCATAATGATCGTAAAGGCAAAACACATTAACTTTATTAACACTCTCATTAAACTCTTACAGATACAATGAAAGCAAGGAGAAACGAATGTAGCGACTAGGCACTAGTGATACAAGAGTGAGCCAAAACACTTCTAGTGCTTTACGTCGCATTTCCTATGACGGAGAAAAACGATTTAAGTGACTTGGGATATCCGAAACAGAAAAAGAAAACACATCAAATAACAATCTTAATAAGGAGTCGATACTCTAACCGGTAATTTGACTAAATTCGCTACAATTTTGTGTCACTTCATTTAGCGTCTGAAAAAAATAAGCCATTACTTGAAGCTACACCAAAGAGGTCAGATCGCTACAAAACCAAGATCAATCGACGACTACGCAATGGAACTACCGGGATACGGTGGATGATTCCAAATATATATAACTCATTATCGACCAAAGTGTCGCTTAAAGTGTTTTTACATTGTACCGTCGATATGTATGTTATTTTTTAATTAAATTACAAATATTCAAGCATACCTTTCTGTTTTATTATTGCAATATACACTTTTAAGTAAGTTTGGGAATCTCAACTACATAATTGTATTCCACATTTATAACAGATAAAATAAATAAAAACTGATAACGCCTGCTTATAAACTTACCAAATTGTATTTTGTTCATTTGCTCAATTATTTCCTACAGGCGCTTCGCCATCAAAACAGTAAATTACTATAACTATGAATCCTTAAATGCTACGAGGTCTAAACCGACATATATGAAGGTAGCAACCTGGTAGCAACTATTGCTTATAAAAAAACTCAATTCATTTGCTTAGTTTTTCCTCCCTGCATAGGTGACCGGCCATTCTGATGTCAGAATGGCCGGTCACCTTAAAAACTCGTTTATCTTGTTTAAATCAAAGGTAGCAACTATTTAATGATTGGTAGCAACTAGTAGCAACTAGGTAGCAACTAGCTATAACTGTTTCGATGCGATCTATGGGTAGTGACCGTCCATCCTGACGCTCACCGGAAGCGGGGGCCCTATTCGAGGCCGGTGGGCCTCGGGGTCCCAAGCAAGACGGTGGCCGGCCTCTCCCCGGCCGACGTACAGGCGTTGGCGACGTCGGCGGAGAGAAATACTCATCACTCGATGTTGAGCTCGACGCCTCTACGTTTGGTGTATTTTCACGAAGAAGAGAGGCGGAGCGGAGTGATGAGTCCGGAGATGTTAGCTGTGCTCGTTGTGTCCTGGCTCTGGTCAACATTTTCACGCTTTATGTACATAAATAATATCTTGCTTGCATTATTCATGTTGTGTCAAGTGACATTTGTCAAACACTTGATGAAATCTTCTGTAAAGTAAGGTTTTATATATTTTTCGTCGAAATTTATGCATTTTCACAATCATTTGTATTATAATTTCAGAAATGTGTTAAAAAACTGGGTTATTATGTATCAATGTAATAAAAAACCGATAAAATTTGTGGAGCAAAAATATTGACGTGTATCTGACGCCAGGTTTTTTTTTTTTTTTTTTTTTTTTTTTTTTTTTTTTTTTTATTATTATTCCTCTTTATTAAATATAAACAACATATAAATTTACATTTTTAAATATACATATAAAAATACATTTAAAAATATAAAAAAATAGTTTCCCACCGGCATCGGGTACAGGGACCAAGCTACCGGTGGTCAGGGCTCCAGAGACAGGAATCTCCTCACAATGCGCGCCGTGCTCAGCAAAACCGCCTTTTGCATCAAGCCCTTGACCCAACTGCCTAAAGAGAGCCTCTTAAGATGTTGATCGAGGCTCTTGGCGATCAGACCGTGTGCTGATACGACTATCGGAACAATAATCGCTGAATCTACTTCCCACATGTCGACAACCTCGTGAGCCAAGTCCAAATATTTTAATTGTTTATCTTTTTCTGCTTTCACGAGATTCTCGTCATGTGGAACTGTAATATCAACAATTATTGCGAGGCGCTCTGATCGATCTATTACCACTATATCAGGCTTATTGGCGACAATAGTCCTGTCAGTGATAATAGACCGATCCCAGTATAACGTGACACGACCATTCTCTAGAACTGGGTCGGGCACATACTTGTAATATGGTACCTCTAAATCTACAAGTTTATACTTTAGTGCAAGTTGCTGATGGACTATCCTGGCTACTTGGTTGTGTCTATGCAAATACTCGCCATTGGCAAGACGAGAACAACCAGAAATAATATGTCTGAGAGATTCACCCGGTAGGTGACATGCCCGACATATGTCAACCGTACCATCTCTCAAAATATATTTCCGATAGTTATTCGTCATGACAACTTCGTCTGTAATTGCACAGACAAAACCTTCAGTTTCTCCAAACAAATCACCGAAACGTAACCAAGATACAGATGTTAATAGATCTACATCGGGCCCGTGTAAGGCCCGATAAAATCGTCCATGCAGCTCTTTGCCCCGCCATATCTCCTTGCGATCATTAGTAGTCATTATTACTGGTTTGTGCCAGTTCTTTTTGGCAAGAGCAAGAGGGGTCAGTCCATTATCTATTGCTACCACATCCCGATGCATACCCACGTCAGCATGAAGGAAATATTCCCTAAGGTTGTATACCTCACGATTGTGTAAGGTCTTGGCATTTAAAAAGCCACGACCTCCACACTTTCGTGGGATATACAACCTCATTACAGACGAACGTGGGTGATGCATTCGGTTTATGGTCAACAGAGAACGGACTTTCCTATCCAGGGCGTCTAATTCAGTCTGAGTCCATCTAAGTATGCCGAAGGAATAGATTAAGATTGGCATGGCCCAACCGTTGATAGCCCGCACCTTGTTACCGCCCGATAAAAGACTTTTCAGTACTTTTTTCAGGCGGCCAAAGAAACGGTCCACCAACGTTTGTTTCATGCCAACCTCTGTAATACCTAATGCCTGCGACATACCCAGATACTTATAAGTTTCAGTCGCGGAGATGGATTTAAGTTTTGTGAAATCAGAAAGATGTACTCTTTCAGATTCCACAATTCGTCCCTTCTTTACATGCATGACAGCGCATTTATCTACACCAAATTCCATTTTGATCGAATTACTGAAAGCTTCTGTGACTTTTAGTAACTCTATCAAGTGGGAATCGGTGGAGGCAAATAATTTCAAGTCATCCATGTAAAGCAGGTGCGAAACAACTTGACCTCCTCTCCTGAACTGATAGCCTAGCCCTGAACCCTCCAGTAAGGTACTGAGAGGATTCAGCGCCAGGCAAAACCATAAGGGACTCAGACTGTCACCCTGAAATATACCCCTCTTGATCCTGACAGGCTCGCCATTCCCAGGAACCTGACGACATCCTGGATATACAAGAGCCGTTGTCCATTGCCCCATACATGTCTTCAAGAAGGTGCTAAGAGTTGCATCAACTTTATACAACTCCAGCACCTTCAACAGCCATGTATGTGGCACTGAATCATAGGCCTTCTTGTAATCAATCCAGCATGTCGCAAGGTTTTTCCTGTTACGACGAACCTGCTGATTAATGGCCATGTCAAGAATAAGGAGTTCTTTAGTACCACGTGACCCGCTTCTACATCCATTTTGAGAGTTGGACATTATAGAATTATTTTCAATGTGTGTTGTTAATTTAACTCTCAAAATAGATGTGAGAAGCTTATAGACCGTTGGTAAACAGGTTATCGGTCTATAATTTTTAGGGTCCGTAGTACTACCGGATTTGTAGAGGAGGTGTGTTATACCCGAAGTCATAAAACATGGAAGCGACCCGGACTCAAGTGATGACTGAAAACAGGATGCCAAACAAGCATGTGAGCTATGAAACCATTTCAGCCAAAAATTGTGCAGTCCGTCCGGCCCAGTTGATTTCCAATTGGGCAACGAACGAACCGCACTGGCTATGTCGCTAGATGTTATTAGGACTGGTTCCATAGTCTGTATCGACTCACATGACTGTTCGACATCCCGCATCCACTCACACTCTGTATGACCAACAGGTACCGACCAAATGCCTCGCCAGAATGTACTTGTGGTTTCAGCATCTGGTAGGCACCTATCAGTCACACTCGAATCGGGTTGCTCCCATCTTCTATACACCCATCTCTCATCCTTTTGGAACGAGCGATTCTGAATATAGCGATCCACTCTCTTCTTGTACCTCCGTATGCGGCTCGCCCACGCATAAATTTTCTGCTTTAGGAAGTCAATACGTTCTGTGACCCGCACTGAGTATTCGCGAGGACTGATATCGGTCCCCGCGAATGCACGAGTCACAAAACGCATCACTCTGGGACGGGTGTTCCCTGTCCTAAAGCAGCTTAGTTTACTAATGAGTACCCTGGTCTCAGCGATGCGACGCTCAATTCTGCATTGCCAGACTGGAATAGACTTGGGTCCAGTGGCCGGCTCAAATTTCGGAAATTTTACACCAGCCACTCGACACAATGTTATAGCCGCGCAATACAGAATTGAGTGTGCATCACTTATATCTACACAAGTATCAAAATAGCTTGGTAGAATTGAGTCCAGGGTACCCACTAGCGCCAAGTTCTTTTTATGCGTAGGCAAGCGCGGTATACGTGGACGACTTATGAGATCACAAAATCTATATTCCTGAATCGTTCGCTCCAAAACACTCCTTAATTCATCATTATACTGTGTACTTACCGTAACCATATCATCCACTTCTTCGTCAATGGGTTCTAAAGATTGTGAATCGTTGATATTATTTGTTTCACTAGGTATACTAGATTGAGACGAAGTAGGGATGATAATGTTAGACTGTACTTCTGAGCGAATCCTCTCAAGCACGGTATCGTCCAACATATGACTACGCTGGATGACCCGCACCTGATCCGATAGCCGCTGTGCCGACACGTTCACGGTTGGTTCAAGAGCCTGAAACAAAGGTAGCAAACGAACACGGTACGCAGTGAGGTTAATTCCTCCCTCTGTAGCCGCAAAATATGCCCGCATGACATTTTCATTCATTGACGAAGTCCATCGCATGCGGTGCACATTACCACCGGCAGCGGGGGCCCTATTCGAGGCCGGTGTGCCTCGGGGTCCCAAGCTGGCTGGCGGCCGACCTCTCCCCTGCCGACGTACAGGTAGTGGCGACGTCGGTGGGGAGAAATACTCGTCGCTGCTGCTGGAGCTCGACGCCTCAGCAACAATCTGTTCCTTGTGCTGCGAGGCGGAGCTGTGCGACGAGTCCGGTGATGTTGTTTGTGCAACAGTGTTCCTGGCTCTCGATCTTGTTAGCATTAGTATATTTTTTCCATATTTTTACATAATATTCTTGTTTGACATGACGTTTGTCATGTCATTTTTGTCTGAAAATTTCTTCTTCGTATTATAAGATTTATACATAATTTCTATTATCATTTTTATTGTTGGTTTCGCTTTTTCTAATATTTTATATAATGTGGCACTTAATAATATAGAAATATAGTAGTATTCTGGAAAATAAATATTACTTTTATTCTTTGATAGAAAATATACTTTCTTGCTCGTTGGTGGGGTTGCCAGTTATTATTATTATTATTATTATAGTATAATATTATTATTATTATTAGATTAGTAGGATTAGTAGGATGACCTTTTCAATATGAGAGTTTCCTTGAGAGGCATGTATAGTAGTAACTTGTTGGAAATGTTACGGATCTTCTCCATTTCGAAAGTTAACAACCCTGATGAATTGCGTGCAGGAAAAGCCTTTCTGACCTATGATAGTCTACCCATTTTTGTCCATCTAGGTATTCCATACTAAGACCCGATTGCTTAGCTCGCTCGCCTTTTGATGATGAAGATGGTAAAGTTGGAACAATGACCGTGAACATTTCACGGTCATTGTTCCAACTTTACCATCTTCTAGGTTTATAATATCTGTTATGGTTCACATTATCTCGACAGTTTACAATCTTGCTAGGTAGTTTACATTCTAATTTCGGTTTATACAATTTTACAGTGTGTAGATAGACCGCGAAATCTTAAAAATAACACGACGTAACCACCTACCTGCCCAATAATGTTAAGAAGAATATGACGTCACTTACTTATATCTAAATAGTTATCTTTATCAGTAACAGCATAAATAGGCATATTTGTGTCACCATTCCTTTTTCTCTCACTTGCGTCCCATCCAGCACCAATAATAGCATTGTTGACATAATCGACGGGAGTCTTCGGCAATCCGACGAATTTTATTACATATATTACATGAATCGCCGCAATAATTAATCCAAGAATAAACTGTAATTATATTTATTGTGAGTAATTTATAATGTTGTATACCAAATCTATACATATAATAAAACTGTTAAGGGTCGAGAGTCTGAACATGAAAGATATTTTGAAAATTTTTATTGTAGAGCGTTCTCTAATCGATACTGAAGCCGAAAATGTAATTAAATTTTTTCAAATCTGTCTGTCTGTCTGTATCCCGAATAAGTATCACGCTGAAACTACTGAATCGATATAAATGAGACTTGGTACAATCTGAGCTTATAGTCCGAGGAAATCGTTCAGGTTGGTTTACTTTCCATATAGTTGCCTATATGGTAACAGACCACGTGAGATATTAAAAAAGGAAACTACTCACTCCATTGGGACCTGAAACAGCAGACGTAAAGTCCATCCACCCTGGCGCAGGCTCACAATGAGCACCTATTACTGTAAGTAATAAAAAAATGGTAAGTTTTATTTATTAATGTACACACTAATTACTAATACCTTTAAAATACTGATTATTCGCACATCCAGTTTAGAAATAATCCATCAGATTGGAAAATGGAAGTGATGCTATGCCTGACACATTGTGCAAACAAGAACTGGCTACAAATACGAAGGGAGAACTCCCTTCCCTCCTTTGAAAATAGCCACCTGCTCAAGTAAAGAAGCTACTCCTACTGTAGAACTTCGACATTGTGAAATGGTTGTGGAGGTCAAATGACAGCCGCTTCACGAAAAATCGGTGTCGGTCGGTGGTCAGTTGGTGAGCTGGAGTATTGGAAATGCTACCCGAGCCTAGAAAATACTGACTCCCACAGTGCTGCTAAAGAAGTCTTTTTACCATGAAACCAATACCGCCCTCGGAGCAGTTCTGATAAGATAAACTGTGTCAGACTGAAGACGAGACCAAAAATATTTCAGTTAAATAGTGTTGTTGAATGGTCCCACCTATGCTATCGTTAAAGTATCTGTGGTATTGTGTGCTTAGAAGTTTCATTTCCAACTTCTTGTTTTAAGAAAAAAATTGCTAATTTGAATGTAAGCGAATATGAAAAAGTTAAAATGGGGTTAAATAAAAGTAATTCATAATTTTTGAAATTCTGTAACATCTTACAAATGAATAAGAAAAATATTTTCAACTCTGGTGTCAGGTTCAGTGTGTGAATGTGATATTACCAAATGCTTTATCACTAACAAATACACTTCTAACAGGTAATTTATAGCACTATCCATTGCATTTTTGCCGTACCTACATATTTTGTCAATTGAATTTGAAATTTTACTGAAAATCCAACTCTTATCGTATTGCTAAACGACGAAACTCATTTATTATTAAATATCCTAGGAATTAAGACTTTACTCGTAGTTTTTTATTATAATATTTACCTCGCTAAATTGACGTTGCCACTGATGGAAAGCCGTGGCGCATCAAGCGATCAGGGGCCACTCTCACAGTCCGTAAGATTTCTGACAGTGGTCCTCAAGTTGGCGGCCCTGTGATGTGCCTCTCACGCTCCGCTGAAGAATCCGGAATTATAAGATGAGGGAAACACGTGTGCGGGCAGGTAATTCCAGGTTTTCATAGTTCGACAGACGAACGACTTTTTGAAACGCTCAGTTCTGGCAAAAATAATCTCCACTTTTGAGTGGCACCTCCGCCCGGCACGCGTTGTTCGGGATCGGAAAGAAGAGGGTGGGATATTATTGAAGAGCTCTTTAGAACACTATTCGTGACACATTCAGTAGAAGGCAGCTAAGGACGCTATGTTTCTTCGCTGCGCTAACGGCTCGAGGCTCCCGTCACAATAAATTATTAGAATCGGATAGCACGACTCTGCATAGCGTCAAGCGCGTCTAGTAGGTACCTTCCGGAGTCATCCCAAAGGTAAGAACAGTTTTCGACAAACATCTCTGGTGTGGCGTGAAGTTCCGTAAGTGAAGTAAGATTATAAAAATTCAACCCAAAATGGTACACAAAGGAGATGTCCACTTTTTGTATGGACGTTGGTTTTTTATTCGAAGTAAAATCTATCATTTTATTTTTCTTTTAATTTATTTGGGTAAATAAACAGCAACACGATACAATTTTTGTAGTTGGATTGTATACACATTTTACAATTGCGTTACCAACGACCTTTACCACAGCTTAGCTAAGTAGTCGTAAAAATATTGTGCGTGAAAAACAAAAGAGAGTAATAGAACTAGTTGAAACATTCAATAATCTTGTTTTAAAAGGTACTAGGCCGCGTTGCCGCAATGTCTATATGTTTAAAATTACTATTGTACAAATCTACTAAACGTTACACCGGAGAACGTAGCCCTGCGTTAGTACGGCAGCGGTATGTGACAAATAATTTGCACGGTTTACGACAATGCGTCCTATAAGTATTCTATATGCCATTTATTGATCAGGGTTATACAATCATAATTATCTGTTATTACAAATATCATACAGTAACATTGTTTGGAGAAATATTCGTCTATTTTCGAGTGTAATAATATTATATTCCTAAAGTGATTGTTCGTATGGTAAATAGTTATGATAACATCTGTATTGCATATCATGGCTGGAAATACACTCATTTATAGTGACCAAAATAAGGAATCGCGAATTAGATAAATAATAATTTTTGGAACCTGCTTTTAAGAGAAAACCCAAAAGGTATTTTATGTTAGTAGATATTTTAATTAAATGGATGGCAATACAAACATATTTTTTGTAATAGCAATTATGGCTGTCATCACTGTGAACTGTCACATAAAGTCAATGTCAATTATATCAATATCGCACACTGATCTGTATTATTACCACTGGATTGGCTGTCTCATACAAATGACATCGAATTATTTGTGCCGATTTGAAACGCCTCTAGAGTTGGTTCAAGGAACTAAATCTGACGTATCATGCAAATGACTTCCCGTATCGCGCCGGGAATTACGAATTATTTTGTAATTTAAGGACTTTTGTGCAGTTTAGTGAGGATTTGTGTGGTTACAAAAAAGCAATAGATATGGTGAAATGTGTGTTTTGCAAAATTAGCTTCAAAAAAGGGAGCAACATTAGATTTCACAGGTAAGTTGAATTTTTGTCATTTTATCATTAAATCAGCCTGACCTACATGTAAAATGCTTGATTATTTACAAAATATGTATAAGAATAATATATATAGGTGAGATTAAATTATTTTTAAGCACTAAAATAGGATTTTAATTTCGTTTAGTGATGTCCATGTTGTCGTATCGATAAACTTGATCATGGTCTGATGTGATCGAAAACTTTTCTTTATAAGAAATATGTCTAATAATGGTATCATTTTACATTACATATGGTCACTCCTTATCCCCGAAGGGGTAGGCAGAGGCATACTATATGCCCACATTTCACCATTTTAGAATTTGTCCCACGTAACAATTGGTGAGCCGTATTGCCGTGTTGTGATGGACAGGCGCAGGTTGTGACTGCCCGCTGTTGAAATTTTTCAAGCCGCCCAAAAAGGCCTTCAACATGGCTTAACGACTGCCATTTTACTGACAACCGGGACCAACTGATTAACGTGCCTTCCGAAGAACGGAAACGCTCAAATAAATGTGACAAAGTGGTTACCAGAATGGTCACCCATCCAAGGACTGGCCATAGTGAAAGTTGCTTACTGCAGTGATTATTTACAGAACACTGAGTCCGCGGGGCCACGAGCGCTTCAATATATAATAATGGTATCAACCAAACAAAATCTTATTAGTAATATTTATTTAACTTATTTTCTGACATTAACTTGTGTGGGTAATACTTACTACATAATGTTTTTTACTCTATTGATGTATGTTTATTTTATTGCAGATTTCCAACTGATCCAAAAATCAGAAGTGCATGGCTTAACAACATGGGAGCCCATAACTGGACTCCAAATTCAAGCGATCGTCTGTGTTCTAATCATTTTGATTTTAATGGTAATAATAGCAATACACAAGAACTTCCCGGTTAATAAATAGTATACCGTCCGCTAGTGTACCATAGTTTTACAATAAAGTGTAAAATAAGTAAATGATTAATAAAATCACGTTTATTTTTATTTTTTTCTACACATAACTCCCTTTCTATTTCTATGGCGCATGATATATATACAGGGTGGAATTTAAAGACGGTAGTTGGAGGGAAAGTAGCCTTAATATGGACAATGGCAAGTTTTGCTGAAAGGAAACATTCCTTTATTTTTAAAAGTAAGTAAAACTGCATTCAAAGATTTTTAAAAAATCACCTGCTTGAGCCGGGAATCGAACCTAGGAGATGTGAAAAAAAACATCCTGTATTTTATGATCCCAACCGAAAGAATCTTTATTAAGGATCATTTTCTTTTAAGCAACATAGTATTTTAAAATAAAGGAAGATCAAGTAAAATATGTTTTATTGAAAAGCTGTCTGAACTCACTATCTGAAGAAAAAAAAGTCTAATTAGTAAATTCCTATTTTTTTTTAAGTTGGTTGGTTAAGTGACCAGAACGAATATTTCCATTGACAGAAACTAGAACATTTTTTTTACCAACTTAAAAAAAAAGGAGAAGAATCTCAATAACACTGTTTTTCTTCTTCAGATAGTGAGTAAGCTTTTCAATAAAAACATATTTTACTTGGTCTTCCTTTAATGTAAGATACTATGTTGGTTAAAAGAAATTGTTCCTTATTAAAGACTCTTCCGGTTGGTATCATAAAATACAGGATTTTTTTTGTTTTTTTTTTCACATCTCCTAGGTTCAATTCCCGGCTCAAGCAGGTGATTTTTCAAAAATCTTTGAATGCAGTTTTACTTACTTTTGAAAATAAAGAAATGTTTCCTTTCAGCAAAACTTGCCATTATCAATATTAAGGGTACTTTACCTCCAACTACCGTCTTTAAATTCCACCCTGTATATATACGCTCACTTCGTGGTGAAATGGACAATGATAAATGCATCAAATTAACTGAAGTATATGAAAGCCACAGACACTTATGGGATCCACGTTCACCGCACAATGATCTTTGTCTGTCTGCCTTTTATTCTTTTTGTAGGGATTCATTATTACTAAAGCTGCAGCGAATTGGCATACGTCACCCATGGTAGCTAGTAAGAAACTATAGAAATTCGTTGCTTAGCTTGAGGCACGCAGCAGAGTTGCTGATTAATTTGACCCAAGTGGAGATGCATGTAATTTCCGCAGCACGCGGCACGCTCAGATTGAGGCAGCTCGCCCTGCGGCTGCTCAAGTGGAGATGCGCCTTAATACCTCTCTCAATCTCTTTAACAAAAGTAATATTTTTCTGCAGTTTTGCGTCATGAGTATGCCAAATTGCAGGTAAATATTATTTCATTTAGGTAGGTATACTAAACACCAACTTAAACCACCAATGAATATTGCTCTTAATAAGTAAGAGCAATATTCATTAAAGCGTCGATAGCTTAGTGGTTAAGAAGACTGACTGTCTTGCGATCGAGAAGACCCGGGTTCGAATCCTGGCAGCTCCTAGCACAAGCAATTTAGCTTAGTTGGAGAAGTTAAAGGGAATATTCGTAATTTCGGTTGGTAATCCTACTTTCCTACTTAATATTATAAATGTGAAAGTTTGTGAAGATGTTTGGATGTTTGGATGTTTGTTACGCAATCACGCTCTAACGGCTGAATGGATCTGGCTGAAATTTGGTACAGGGATAGAGTATAGTCTGGAATAATACATAGGCTACTTTTTACTCCGGGAAAATGTTCCCACGGGAAGCGGGAACGGGAACCAAATTTCACGCGGGCGAAGCCGCGCGCATCAGCTAGTATTCTTATATTAAACAAATTATAAACAAAAATAATTTTAAAATATATTCACTAAAAATGTTTTTATTTCAAATTAAATCTATCGATACGCGTCAGTTTAAGAAAGTTTGGCACATCACTAATTTTAGTTCTCTGAACCAGCGCTGCTGATTTCAGCGCCACAATGGCGAGAATTAAGAAGGCATAAATTTAGTTTGACAGCCACCTATCCAGTGTGGTAATAATACAGATCAGTGTTAACGCATCTCGCTGTTTCGCTTTGGTATTTCTGGTTTCGTTATTTTTTTTTACTAGCGGATTCTTTGACTGTACACAAGAATTGAATGTTAATAGTATTTGGTCTTATACTTAAATAAGTCATAGAGTCTGGCCATCGGTTCTTTGTACAAGAAAAGAGCGGTAAATTCAAAAAAACAAGGGGTGACAACACCGACTATAGACAGAAAAAATGCGTTTGATACTATTATTTTTTATATTCAATTAAAGTTATTTTATACATTTTTATTTATTACGTGTTATCATACCTGTACATATTATAAAACAAACTGAGTCTGATAAGCTGCACAAACTTTAAAATTAGCTTAGATATCATCATCATAGCGTTTAGTCCCGTTTGCGGCCCAAACTTTCACTCCGGTATTTATGAATTAACGGTGACTGTGGCCTAATGGTTATGGCGTTGGACGTACAATGTTGAGATTGCAGTTTCGATCCCCAGTCATTGCACTACCGGTATGAATCCACACAAGCAGTTTGATACTAGTAATTTCAGTTGCTAGTATGCTTTTATTAAAAATAAATTTCCAACTTACACATAAAGTTAACATGCATGCTTGCTCATCATGCAAATAATGATCATGTCCAGGATACAAGAAAAAAAAACAGTAAATAGTATTCACATGATACTCGGACATAAATATCAAGCCAACTAGATCAAGACTACTTACCAGCAGCTGTAAGGATTTCGTCTAAGCGATGTATTTTTTTTGTTCTGGATTCGTTCATTATCAAGTTTTATGTCTTGATATTTGCCGATCATGGTCAATATCAACTTTCTAACTACGCCTTTGATAGCTTTCGGCATTATTTTTCAATAATTTCAAAAGAATACTGATTGAAAAAACGGGACAATCCGTTTGACAGTGACATGACAGTTCAAAAATATTGCCATGTATAGATTTAAAAAAACAGTCCAGTGCAGAGAACCGATAGCCGGACTGTACCTACAACTTGGCAGTTGGCTTATTCACAACTGTTATTTATTTCCACCAGCGATTCGGACTTGGAATTTCGATTTTGAAACACTGACTGTAAGTATATTACTTTGCTTACCTTTCATATCTAGTATTTTATATTCTTATTTGTATTAACTATTTGGGCCAGCCAACAGTTTCAGTACCTACGAAGCTATTAGCACGAGTCCGGAGTTTATCTCAATACTAAAAGAGTTGATTACTCAGGAAGGGATATATATTATTATTAAGCTAGCTAGTAGTCTATCGGCCTCCATGACCGGGGGTCTGAGGACAATGAGAAGGCCGCTCACCGTCCTTGCAGAAGCAAGTGAGGAACTCACGTACGCCCCCCCCCTTAGAAGCGGGATCACACCCGAAACCCCCCATAAGACGCGGGATAGCACCCGAACCACCCCCTAGGCGAGGCCGCGGTGGCGGCCCTAGGTCTGTTGGGAGTCCTGGGATATCCTTCCGAGGGCTTACCCGGGGCTCACAACCATAGGCTGTTGGGCGTTACGTGAGGTTTTTTAGTCGGTAAGAGTCCGACATAACATCCATGAGGATTTTCCCTCACGTAAAAAAAAAAGAAAAAAAGCTAGCTAGTAGTAGAAGATAGTACCCCTGCTGTCATGTTTTTGACAGATTTTTTTGCGTGGATTGAAGGGTTAGAGAATAAAAGAAAAATGCACTTTCTTAATGACATCACTAATGTGAGCCCTCCAAGATAGCGTAGTGTCCATAATAACACCGGTGACAGTATTCAGATTCCGTACGCAAATACTGTGAGAAATGTCCCAGAAGCACAGGATTCAGCTCAGACACTGGAAAAACGCCACATTGTCCACAGTCATTAACGAGTAGCTAAAGAATGAGGGGGGGAGGCTGCACGATATCGATACAGAAGTAGGCCAAAAACAGCATAACAACAGAACCTTCAAAAACGTGGATTAGTGCTAAGAGCTGAGCCGCGGTGGTGCGCTCGTCTACACGGGACCCTGAAACTTCCTTCCAAGGAGTTACCCGGGGCTGCCGCCCATACATCGATTGGTAGGGTGTGATTTTAATCGGGTGGAATCAAAAAAAGCTTTCCGATTTCCACACGAAAAAATTGCCGAAATTAAGTGAGATAATTAGTAATGTATATAAATTACCCCTAAAAATCTCGATTTATGAGTTAAGGTAAGGGACAAGTTATATAAAATTACCAATTTGAGGTCTAAGGTAAGGGTCAAAATTATTTTGTATTATGACTTACTTTATTTGTCTGAGAAGAAAAAAATCTCAATAGCCCTTAAATCAATTTTTTCGTCATAAATCGATTTAGGCAGTCCTAAAATTTGTACTGTAAGGGTAATTTTTTGAACGATAGAGAAATTTTGAGTATACCAATCGATAGAGCTCAAAATTCTGAATCCAATGATATATATAACTCATTTTCGTCAAAATGTCCCTTACGTTAATTGATACTTCTGGTGTCGATATTATATTATTATTATTACCTTCTATTATTACAGTTGTCTGTTGACCTTGTGGGACTGGAGGTACGCTTATTAACAAGTGTAAACACTGAACATACTTCTATTTCCATTGGTATACAATATTATTGTTCGTATACTTAAATTGTTGCAATCATATTTTGTTTTACTTCTAGTTGTGTAATCGTATGTGTGATGTATGTGTAACAACTTTGCCCCAGATAAATATTTCTTTCTTTGTTTCATGGTCCGGGTCAGTCGTGAGTCAGCCTCCCATAGCTCGGTCAATTTTGGAATTGTTTTCACCTAATTAAACCAAGCTGTGGGTGTTACAGGATTGTGTTCGAAATTTTTCTTATCACCATTACGTCGTCCGCCAGAGAGCAGGAGCACTACTTGCAGATGAGGCTGGCTTGAATCCCGGGGTTTTTGGTAGAGCCCCTTCGCACTCTATTATCGGGTGTACTATGTAGTAAAATAATATTATCTTACCTATAGGGGGTCTCACGATGCATATTGGTAAATCCTCGGCAGTGGTTCTTATTAAGTCCTCGGTTACTGCTTTGGTAAATGTATAGGAGTTCGGCCAGCCATCGAGGAAACTGTAACCAAATAAATTTCTTTACTTTAGGTCTGTTGAGAGGCCAGTAGGTAGGGAACGTGTGGTTTTTAGACATTAAGAGTCCGGCATAGCATCCCTAACGGAATTTCTTTATCTATACTAATATTTTATAAAGAGGAAAGATTTATTTTTTTATTTGTTTGTACAAACAAACAAACAGAAAAACAAATCTTTCCTCTTTCTTTTTTTTGTTTGTAACGAATAGGCTCCGGAACTACTGGACCGATTTGAAAAATTCTTTCACTGGTTGGAAGCTACATTCTTTGCGGTGAACATAGGCTATATTTTATTCCCACGGGAACGGGAACTACGCGGATGAAACCGCGTGACGTCCGCTAGTGTTAAATATAGTGGTCCCGTGGACTCAGTGTTCTGTAAACGATCACTGCAATAAACAACTTTCACCATGGCCAGTACTTCAATCAATCAATTAATATAAGTATTTAGATTAGATCAGATACAAATTGTCTGTTATTTGAAGTCAATTACAAAATGTCTAAAGAATTGAATTATTATTATTCTACGTACACAACAAAGTAGAAAACCACAATGTCATAAGATATACAACAAGTTATAGATTATTCCCTTATCCCTCATCGAGATATTCCTTTACTGTATAATATCTATTATATAAAAATAAGTCGGGTTTTCCTACGCTATAACTCCAGAACTCACGAACCGATTTCCACGGTTTTGCATTCGTTGGAAAGGTCTCGGGCTCCGTGAGGTTTATAGCAAAGAAAATTCAGCAAAATTTCACATACAGCGCCATCGCAGGCGAAGCTGCGGGCATCAGCTAGTACCTTATAAACCAGTATAACAGAAATTCGCTTTTTAAATAAGTTTTTATTTTTGGTGGCTAAAATTAATTTTGGTAACTTAATGTATTTCATATTCTAGGTGCCATTCCAAAAAAGTTTTTACTAAAAATTCCTTATTGTGCGGACAGTGGATTTGTGCCGATTTCTAGAGCTGGTAAGAGTGTCAAACAGATAAAAATTATTTTTGACAAATATTAATACTTCAAATATATAAACTAGGCAATGTAAGGTAACCAAGACTTGGAAAGAAAGGTTTACAGCTGTCTTTAGATGTTTTTTAGCTATAAACACCGTATCCATGTTTGTTGACAGACCCCAATATATTACGCCGTATCTTAAATCTGATGTGACAAAAGGCAAGATATATTATGCTGCAAGTGCGGTTCTCTGACTTGCCACTGAGGTTATAGAAATCAAAAGTGCATTGACAAAGACGCTTGCAAACCATCTCTATATGTGTCTCCCAAGAAATCCTATTCAAATAGATAACCAAAAATTTTGTGACAGTACAAAAATTGTGTAGCAGTTGTAATGCCATAATATGTATTTTTACAATGTTATGAGAAACTGTTGGTGTCAAAAATATAGATTGGATTTCTCGGGCTCAGAGATCTCGGACAACGGCAATAGAAATCCGTAACATTCCCCAAAAAGGGAAAGAGACTAAAGAGGACCTCTGCAATTTAGTGGTAAATATGGGAGCGTCACTCAACATCGAAATTGCAAGTCCTAATATAAAAGACGTATATCATCTAAAAACAAAAAAAGGATCGAATCTTATTATGGTTGATTTCACCACCGTCATATCAAAAGAAAAGGTACTCGATGGAGTTAAAAAATTTAACAAGATCAAATCAAAAGTAGAAAAACTCAACACTTCGCATTTTAGGCTGAATATACCAGAGCAGCCGGTCTTTATTTCCGAAAGCCTATCCCACAACACGCAGAGACTGTATTATCAGGCTAGGTCTTTTCAGCGAAGCTATGGTTTCCAATTCTGCTGGACCTCTCACGGTACAGTATTTCTAAGAAAAAAATTAAACGATCCCCAGATAAGGATAAATTCGGAGTCGGATCTAGATCAGATAAGACTCAACCAGTGACTAGACTCTGTTTCCTATGTGCTGCTGCCACTCTGCACTTCGTACGACTTGTATTTTCGCATGCATTTTTATTATTGTTATTTTTTAATGTTTATAACTTTAATTTTTGTTCAACCATTTATTACAGACTACATGTTTACACAACAAAAACTATACAACACAATAACTACTAATGACACAGATCATGCTCTGAAGGGTGCTTAAATTATGTGTCAGGGCCTTCACTATAAATACTGCTATTATTTAATTATTAATTTGACATTGATATTTGACCAAGATACACAAAGAAATAATTATGTTTGATAATCTAAATTTAATTTCGGATGAAATCAACAATTGTGCTGTTTCTAAAAGCTCGGTTTGTGACTTAGATGACTGTTTTAAATTACTAAAACCTTTCTCGAAGAATCGATTCACAGTTCTAACTCAAAACTTACGCAGCATAAATTGCAATCTCCATGCTTTTGAAGTCCTATTAACTAGATTGAAAGTGGAGTGTGATGTGATAGTTTTGACGGAATGTCGACTCTCTCAAAACACTACCATCCCAGCTATACATGGGTTTCAATATTTCGCAACTAAGCGCAACCCGATACAAAATGATGGCGTAGTAGTATATTATCGAGACGAACTTCAGCTTCGTCTCGAAGAACCTCCCTTTCGTGAGGGAAACTGTGTCTTGGCTTGCATGGGGAAACGTTTTGCTGTTGTTTCGATTTACCGCTCTCCTTCATACAGGGATACAGATATTTTTATCGTTTTTTAAAATGAGACTTTAATGATGGTAGCGGATGTCGAAAATGTGATGATAATTGGGGACATAAACATAGACATAAACAGTTCGGCAATTGGCATCGTGGGACAGAAATACTTAACACTTGCAGCGTGCCATGGCTTGCTGCCGGCACACACTGAAATCACTCGCCCTGAAACTGGGGCATGCATTGATCATGTGTTGCTGAAGACCTCCCGCTCTGCATATATTATGCTATAATCCCTCAAACTGCAATAACGAACCACTACCCAGTTTTGTTGTGCTTGGATTTGAAACCAAGTAGATCTTTCACTTTTGCGTCGTCCAATAAAATCAATTATGAGGGGGTTTCTGCAGATTTGAATAATAGAAACTTGGATCCCATCTATAATTCAAGGGACCCATACTTCTGTTTTGACACAGTCACTACTTGCGTTCAGGGGGGAGGTAATTGATAAAAATACTGACGTCATAAAAAGCTCTAGGCGCAACAGAGTCATAAAGCCTTGGATTACTCCAAGTTTGCTGAGATGCTTAAAAACCAGAAATAATCTCCATAAGAAATCAAAGGCCTCACCAGATAACGATACTTTGAATACTATTTATAAGCGATATAGAAACTTTTCTAACACAATTTTGAAACAAGCGAAGTTATCTTACGAAAGGGCAGAAGTGGATAGAACAAAAACTGACCCCAAAAAACTGTGAAAAGTCCTCAAGAGCATAACAGGGTTAAGCAAATCACATCATAGCCGCAGCAGCTAGCAGAAGTAAATTATTATTATGTTAGCATTGGAAAAACCCTAGCGGAAAAGTGTCTGACTCAGAATGATGTAGATCGGATCATAATGCCTAAAACAGACAAACACACTTTGAAATCTTTTGTTTTGGAGGATACAGATGAGGGTGAGGTTTCTCGAATAACTATGGAACTGAAGACTGAATGCACTGTGGGTAGGGATAGAATATCAAACATGATACTAAAGCAAAACTGTCACATTTTCGTTTCACCCCTAACATACATGTTCAGTCTATGTATGAAATTGGGGATATTCCCTGGTTGTTTGAAATTCTCTGAAGTGCGACCGATATACAAGAGTGGCGATAAGAATGATATCGCGAACTACCGCCCAATTTCTATCCTCCCTTCCATGTCTAAAATCCTAGAAAAAAATATAAATAAAAGGCTAACTAAATATCTGGAACATAATAAACTTTTATCAGACACCCAGTTCGGATTTAGAGCGGGTAGATCCACTGATGACGCTGTCTCTACCCTCACAGACTTTGTAAGTTCTAGACTAGATAAAAAACAAAAATGTCTGGGTATCTTCCTGGATCTTAAGAAAGCGTTTGATACCATTTCGACTTCAATAATGATCAGAAAACTAGAAAACTTTGGCATTAGAGGAACCCAATTGAAACTTTTTGAGAGCTTTCTCAATGGTCGAGTGCAGCGTGTGCGGATTGGAAACTATGTTGGCACTGATCTCCCAGTCTCGTATGGTATTCCACAGGGCAGTATACTGGGCCCAACCCTATTTCTCATTTATATCAATGATATCACAAATATCAACATACCCAAAGGCAAAATCATTTCATACGCAGACGATACTGCACTTATCTTATTAATATTTTCAATTAAACTTTGTTCTTCTTTATTTAAGTGCTGTAGATTTAACAACGAGAAAATCCTTTTAACACGATCTGCATTCTTGTCACACTTATCAAAACTACAAATATTGTAATCCGAAGCACTATGTATAATCGGTTGCAATTTATCTAAAACTGTCTTATTTTCCGTGGTATTTAAAATCTGTAAAGAAATCTTTCCATCAATTGGTTTTACTAACGCACTAGCTTTAAATACCCCTTCGCCTAATTCGGAACAACATACAACACACTTCTTATATTCATTTGTTTGTATAAAATGAATTGACTCCGACCTAGGAGGTATGATAAATGAACTCTTATTATAATTATCCGCTATAGTAGGCAATGTTATTTTATCTGTACCTATGTGTCACGTTAAACTTCTATTACTGTAATCTAATAATGATTTATGTTTTCTTAAGAAGTCATCACCAATGATTCCCTGCGTCGAACATGGCAATGTTTTAAAAACATAGAACATATGCGTAAATGTAACATCATTAGTCACTAAATTTAAATAAACGTAACCTATTGACTGGACTGTGCCCCCGAGTCCATTGATCTCCGTATTCTTAAAATGAAATGGAATCTTATTCTCGATAAGATGCTTATGTTTTATAGCTGAGATTGAGGCACCTGAATCAATTAACCATCGATACGGGTAACCATTTATGGAAAGTTCAATAGTCGAGTTGTAATGACATGAAAAAATATATTTTTTACTCACGAAAAAACTGCTTCGAGTTTTCCGATCCGTCTTTTTCATATAGATCAGTCATAACTTGCATAGATTCAGAATTTTGTGTCCACTTGTTTTGATTAGAGTTAAAAGAATACTTACCTCTGTTCGGTTGTTGCGACATGTTCTTCCACGAACCTCTTGTAAAATGCCCTCGGCCGGCAGCCTGGTGGTTGTTCTGTTGTCTACCATGGTCCTGGCCTCTGCTAGATTGTCCTCTAAAGGTACGATTATAATGTCCTCTAAAATAATTACCTAAACCTTGCTTAGAATAATTTTGACTATATGCCCTAATTTCACCCGAGTTTGGAGGAGGCATCGAAGCTTCCTTTTCGACTGCTGCCTGTATGGCGTCCTTTAACGAATCGAAATTACGGGCTGAAATAATGGAACTCAACCGACGATTTCGTAACCCGTCCGCAAATCGCTTAATAGCTTGTTTCTCATTCAGTGGCCGTAAAACTTTAAAATTTTCAGACTTGCCTTCAGATTACGAAATAGTTAAATCCACAAACATCTCAGAAATGGCCTTTCCATAGTCATCTATAGACAAATTATTTTGGCAAATAGAATGTAATCTGCTTTGCAAAGCTGTAGAAAACTTTTTAGGAAGCAAATTGAACTTCATATCTTTCAGTAAGTCTTCAACTGTGTCATAGTCTGTACATAATCTTAATTTAGCTGCTTGAGACAACCGACTTTTTAATACAAAAGTAATAAGCTGTTTTTTCGATTGCTTATCCAGTAAAGAACTATAATACTCTATGCTATCGATTATCTGTTTAAGGCTGGCTTCATTACTACTTTTTATAATAGGTATCAAGCTAAGAGCAACTTTTAATACAAATTTAGCTATTTTTGATGTATAATTAATATTTTTCCCTTGAATACAATTTTCCTCTTGACTTGCTCTTTCAGAGTCAGAGCTGTCAATATTCTTTTCACATAAATCTCTTATTTGTAAACATATTTCATTTATTTTAATCTTATAATTATAAATTAAATAATTTCCTCATATCATCTTTAATATTATTCATCATATAATCTTTAATATTATTGTCTACGTTCTTCAATAATTTTTCAAAAGATAAAAATAAAGTGTTCGATTCCCTTAAATTTATACTACATACCTTATAGTCACGTCTACGGGGCGGGCCTACTTTTATTAAATATTTCAGTATTGCACACAGTTTACTGTATGTTTATATTGGTCAGTTTTTCAGCCATTCGCTTTTATTAGTTCATGATATCACCCACACATATTATGAAATAACTTTTCTGCACTTGACACACGCACACATACGCGATTTATATATATCATAATGTTACATAAATTACAATAACTCCCTTCTGTAACTTTTATAACGCGCACTCAGCTGCTTTAGGTTGTACAGTACTCTGACGACGTCCGGACCACCTCAAGCCTCGAAACGCTTGGGCGTTCATTTCTTGGCGCATCCAGCGCGTATGGCACTTCTTATATGCCTTGTACGCCATGACTTGGAACACGACTCCCAGTAAAATGACAATGACAATGGAGATAGCGGTTTGAGTACTCAAGTGAGACCCTAGCTCATCCTGCAAGTTGGCATTGTAACCAGCACCAGCAGCGTTCTGGGCGAGAACTATTTACTTCTGTTGTTGTTGAGACTGACACATGCGATTTTCTCTTTTAGAAAAACTCAATTGAACTATTAGTCCATTAAAATGTTACAATTTAAGGACCGATATTGCATTTCTTAGAGGACGCAATTTTATTTTTGGGACATGTGTGGGGGTTCAATAGAAGCTTAACCTCAAGTTTGTGGGGTCGCCACCCTTGTGCCCCGGCCGCAATCTTAAAAAGGGGCGAAAACACTTTTTTCCCAATATCAAGGAAACTATGAGTCTTACAAAAAAATTGTGAAGACATAATTTGTAGCAAATTGTTTGGCCTACAAATATGTTTATAAAAATTTTTGCCCTAACTTAATAATTAAAGAAGTTATTAACAAAAAATTGAAAATAAAATTAGAAAAAATTTCTTTTTTGCTCTGTGGCGTGTTTTCATATATATTTTACAAAACAATTACCTCAGACCAATCTTGTAGATGATCTTTTGAGGACTTTTTTTTTCTCTTAAAAGATCATCTACAAGATTAGTCTAAGGTTTTTTTTTGTTAAATGTATAAGAAAAGTTATAGAGCAAAAAAGAAAATTTTTATAAAAAAATTCTCAATATTTTGTAAAAAAAATTGTTACATATTTGTAGGCAAAACAATATGCTACAAATTATGCTTTACAATTTTTTTGTAAGACTCATAGTTTCTTAGATATTTCGAGAAAAAAGTGTTTTTTTCCCCCTCTTTTCAAGATGGCGGCCTGGGGACAGGGGTGGCGACCCCACAAACTTGATGTTAAGCTTCTATTGACCCCCCGCACACGTCCCAAAAATAAAATTGCGTCCTCTAATAAATGCAAAGCTCATGTAACATTTCAATGCACTATATAACCGGAATACAAAAATAGAATTTAGCGTGACTATTCAAACGCGACGCATATTGGCCTGCATGCCCACGCCATGTAGGGTTGTGAGAAATAAGACACAACGAATGACGGAATATTACTGATTATTTATTAAAGGAACATCAAATATATAGTCTTACGAGCTATGGAGTACATAGGTGCACTTAAATCTACACTACAGTACACATACCTTTAAAACAAGGAATCCAAGAGATAGTAAATTTAAGTGGAGATACAAAACAACAAGCAATCTATAGATTTAAACAACTAGAGAAGAAATTTCAAAATTCACCAACATTCAAATCTGAATACTGTAAGGTTATTACCTTACAGTATTCAGATTTGAATGTTGATGAATACACGAGTACATAGAAATGAAACACTTGAAAAAATCAGACCCAACGGAGAGCAAACAGGCAATTTATCTTCCTCATCATGCCATCATACGCGAAGACAAAGATACTACAAAACTAAGGGTAGTGTTCGACGCATCTGCGAAGGGTACAAACGGTCACTCATTAAACGATACCATGATGGTGGAACCTGTCTTACAACCCGATTTGCGTAGCCTGATTATAACTTGGCGAACACATAAAATATGCGTAATCGGAGATATTGTGAAGATGTACATAATGATAGACATGACACCGGAGCACACGAACCTACAACGCATTATTTGGCGAGACAATCCCGATGATAAATTAGAAAGTTCCAATCTGACAACCGTAACCTTTGGAACAGCGGCAGCACCTTACTTAGCTGTAAGAACATTAAATCAACTTGCCGATGATGAAGCTCTTGAATATCCCGAAACAGCACCTGTAATAAAAAAATCATTTTACGTCGATGATCTGATGGTAGGCAGTGAAAATATAAAAAAGGCTAAGAAATTATGTCAGGAAACAAAGAAAATACTGAGTAAGGGAGGTTTCAAAATGCAAACGTGGTCTAGTAATTCTGAGGACATATTAAGGTATTTGGAAGAAAGCGATGATAAAGAGATGACAAAGGATGGGATGGAAATTAAACTAGACAAGATTATAAAAATATTGGGTTTGACATGGGACAGGAAGGAAGATGTATTTAAATTTACAGTAAACTTACCTAATGTTCAATATCCTATAACGAAGAGATCCATCTTGTCTGACGTGGCAAGATTGTTTGACCCCTTTGGATGGCTTTCATCGGTGATTATTAACGCTAAAGTCTTTATCCAGAAGCTGTGGCTATGTAACAGAGGATGAGATGAGGAGCTATCGACAGAGTTAGTAAACGAGTGGGTCCAATATAGAGAAGAATTGATACATTTGCAAAGCATTTTTATTCCTTATATATTTTAATGACTTACCCTTTTACGTGGGGGACAACAACAGGATTGTTTTGTTTGCAGATGATACTTCTTTGATTTTCAAAGTAAAAAGACAAATAGATAACTATGACGATGTCAACAACGCAATCTTGAAAGTGGTTCATTGGTTTAACACTAACAATCTTAAACTAAATGATAATAAAACTAAATGTATTAAATTTACCTTGCCTAATGTAGCACAGTCAGAAACCAATGTTCAACTTAATGGTCGAGAGTTGGAACTTGTGGAACAAACCACATTCCTAGGGTTAACGGTTGATGCTGGTTTACAATGGGGTCCACATATTGTAAAACTAGCTAGTAGATTAAGTTCAGCAGCATTTGCTGTACAAAAAATAAGGCACTTGACTGATGTAGATACGGCTAGAATAGTTTATTTCAGTTACTTTCACAGTATAATGTCTTATGGTATTCTACTGTGGGGCCATGCTGCAGATATAAATAAAATTTTTATTTTACAAAAGCGGGCCATAAGAGCTATATATAAACTAGGTCCAAGGGTCTCTCTGCGCGAAAAATTCAAAGAGGTTAATATTCTTACTGTAGCATCACAATATATTTTTGAAAACCTTATGTATGTACAAAGAAATCTACATAGTTTCGCTAAGTTAAGTGATAGACACAATGTCAACACTAGAAATAAAAATAACCTTGCTGTTTTTCATAGCAGATTGCACAAAACCAGCAATTCTTTCATGGGTAACTGTATACGCTTTTACAACAGGCTTCCAGACGAAATTAAAAGTATGTCCCTTAATAAGTTTAAAAGATCTGTTAAAAGTAAATTGAACTGCAGGGGCTACTATACAATCAATGATTATTTGTTGGATAAGGAAGCCTGGAAATGACCTGCTCTGCTGGATTCTCAAAAAAATTGTTAAAATGCCTAGTTTTTAGATTCTTTAAAATTGTAAATAGAGCAAAAAAAGAACAACCCGCTGAGTTTCTTGCCAGTTCTTCTCAGGTGGGTCGCGTTGTGAACTGGTGGTAGAGTTTTTGTTTTGTATTCTGGACGTTTTGCAAGCGCATCTGTATAATGCCTATGTGAAATAAATATATTTTTGATTTTGATTTTGAGTACCACGATGGTTGAAAATCACAGCAGCAAATAGTAAAAATATTAAATTGCACGGTTTGCAGATAATGCATCTGCAAAACCTCACGCATATACGCTGCAGTGACTTACCTAAAGATTGTTGAGAACGGCACGGTTCACGTCACGATGATCGCATCTCGAACGAAAGTTGCACCTTTGAAGCAAACCCAGCCGATATCGCAACAAGAGGCGTAAGAGCAAGCGAACTGGCTTCTTTGGATCTATGGACTGGACCGATATGGTTGAAAAATGAAACCCTTGAACACAATTCTTATGAAGTTCCACAAACTAACTTAGAATTAAAGAACGTTGTTTATCATACAAATGTACAAGATACACCTATTTGGGAAAGGTTCTCGTCATTGTGCAGAATGAAAAGAGTTTTAGCATTTTGTAGAAGATTATTAAAGAGAAGAGACACAGAACTAAAGGAACAATATTTAACAGACAAAGAATTAGAACACATCTTAGAATCATGCATAAAATATTACCAAGATTTAGTATACTCGAGAGAAATTAAAGACCTGCGAAAGGATGGCAGTGTAAAGAAAACATGAAGCATCCAATCATCATACCTTGTAACCAACATATTACCACATTGATTGTTCAAGAAGCCCATATTAAAACTGTGTCGCTTGTAGCCCCACTGACTCAGTGTTTGTGTAAACGATCACTGCAATAAGCAAATTTCGCTACGGTTGGTCCTTGAATGGGTGACCACCACGTGACCACTTTGTGAGTTTTAGCGTCTCCGTGCTATTGCCGATACGACAAAGCACGCCGCTTTCCCCCAAGGGTTGGGTAGAGGCATACTTTAATAAATAATAAATTGTTTTTGTCCCTCGTAATAATGTAGTAATTTGTATTGCCATGTTCAAATGGACAGGCACAGGTTGTTGATGCCCGCTATTTAAATTTTTCAAGCCGCTCATGAGTCCTTCAACTTGGCGTACCGACTGCCATTTTAATGGCAGCCGAGACCAAAGGCTTAACGTGTGACGTATCGCACGGGTAATGTATACGGGTCCTCTGTGATGGTCTGGCTTCCTGTTTTATGCAGGTTAATGCCAGTACCGCAGGGGTCCGTGTTGTCCTCATCCCTCTTTCTTCTGCATATCAATGACATGCTGTCCCCCGGGAGGATACATTACTATGCGGACGATAGCACTCTGCACGGGAGATACTCAGCCCGTCTAGCGGCAGAGAGGACCGTCGTTGAGGAGAAAAAACGGCAACTCATGACGGATTTCGATAGGGACCTGTACCGTATTTCCCAATGGGGATCCAAAAATCTGGTCGATTGAAATTTTACAGGGTTTTTAATTTGAAAAGGAGATTATAAATATACCAACCGGTCGAACCGTGACCACGGGCGCAGTAACATGCCCAAAACGTTGGTGCATGAAAGTAAAAAGTATTTCACGTGAAGTCCGGATTTCTATAAATATGAGGGCTCAAATATAAATCCTAGCAAGATTTAAGTATTTTTACTTTTAAATATACTTACGTGTCATTGGAAATACCATTAAATCTTTTCTCTTCTAAGTCTTCAGCAAGTGATATCAAGGCATCAGCTGCAATGGGAGCAGGGTAGAACTGTTCGTACACTTCCTTGTCAATGCGATCTTTAGTGGCATGTGAGTATGCTGTAGACACATGGACGATAGTTCTGAAAAAATATCAAATTTATTTTACATTTTGGAGTGCTTACAGCTATTACACAAATAGTCAAGCAAATTGCGAGTTTCCACAGATAGCTAATAAATCAATGTAACTATAAATTTAGGTTGAAACTAGGCATGTTGAGTACTGCTAAATTAATCAACACAGTAAGTCGTGAAGACTAATAACGTTGCCGTTTAAGGTCACGTTCCCACTATGTCGTTACGGATTCGTCGTTTTTTTTTTTATATTCAGCACGCCAAATTGACGTCGCCACCAGCCTGATGGAAAGCCGTGGCGCATCTAGCGATTGGGGGCCACTTTTGACAGTGGTCCTTAAGTTGGCGGCCCTGTGATGTGCCTCTTTACGCTCCTCTTAAAGAACCCGGGATTGTATGATGAGGAAAAAACGTGTGCGGGCAGGTCGTTCCAAGTTTTACAGTTCGACAGAGGGACGATCTTTTGAAACGCTCAGTTCTGTCGAAGATTCTCTCCACTGTGTATGAGTGGCATCTCTGCCCGGCACGCGTTGTTCGGGATCGGAAAGGAAAGGGTGGGAGCAGGTTGAAGAACTCTTCAGAACATTCGCCGTGATACATTCGGTAGAAAGCAGCCAAGGACACTTTGGTTCTTCGCTGCGCTAACGGTTCGAGGACTCCCGTCACCTCAGGACAACCAATTATTCGGATAGCACGTCTCTGCATAGCGTCAAGCGCGTCTAGTAAGTACCTCGCAGAGTCATCCCAAAGGTGAGAACAGTACTCGACGCAGGGATACGGTTCGATATCGTCTCTTCCGCTTCAAGGACTCAGGACCGTCCCCTGGTTGATGGGGGCCCACGGTGGCGTCTGAGGACGCTAGTCCGGGAGCTGGCAAAAGAAGTGGCTATCGTTGAACGATGGGCCGCAGTCGACGGAAGCCTGGACGTAGACGCGAGGTCGGAGAGGCTGTCGGACGCTCTGACTCGCATCTGCGATGCAGCGATGCGCAGAGCAGGGCCTGTCCTGCCGTGGAGGCGGGTGTGTTGGTGGAATGATCATCTGGCAGAGCTGCGTACTTCAATTCACGCAGCCCAGTGGAGGTACACCCGCTACCGCATTCGCAGAAACAGGCACCCTGTCGTCGAAGATGAACTGCGCGCCGCATACCAGGCTGCCCGAGCGGCTCTCAGTTCCGCGATCAGGGATGCCAAGGCAGCGTCCTGGAAAGAGTGGCTCGAGACTCTTAATCAAGATCCGTGGGGGCGTCCTTACAGGGTCGTGAGTAAAAAACTGAGACCATATGCACCCCCGCTCACTAGGTCTCTCGAGCCCTCATTCGTCGCCCATGTTGTCAGCTCCCTCTTCCCTGAGCGGAAAGAGTGGGTCCCACCGCGAATGGTGGCACCAAGCCGGACGTCGGCAGACCCGGGGGCTGTCCCGCCCGTGTCCGATGCCGAGCTGGGGTCGGCGGTCATCAAGCTCAGACTGAGGAACCGTGCCCCTGGCCCAGATGTCATCCCTGGGCGGGTCAACGCCTTGGTCATGCCGGCGTTCGAGGAGGAAGCGCTGTCCCTCATGTCGGAATGTTTGGAGTCGGGTAGAGTCCCGCAACTGTGGAAAACAGGGAAGCTCGTGCTACTCAAAAAGCACGGGCGCCCCGCAGAGTCGCCGTCGGCCTACCGCCCCATTGTCCTGCTAGGCGAGATGAGCAAGCTGTTCGAGCGGGTGCTCGCGCCTCGTCTCGTTGCTCACCTGGATGGGGCGGGGCCTAACCTAAGTAACGGCCAGTACGGTTTCCGTCGCGGGCGGTCTACCCTTGACGCCATCTTCCGACTCAGGGACAGTGTCTAGGAGGCGGTCTGTCGGGGGGAGGTGTTGTTAGCAGTGTCACTGGATATCGCAAACGCCTTCAACACTATCCCCTGGCAGACCATCGCCAAAGCGCTGAGGTACCACAATGTCCCGTAGTACCCCAGGCGTGTCCTTGCGGACTACTTCGTGGACCAAGCTATCTCCTATCCAGCTCGGACGGGGATAGTTCGCAGAGAGATGTCGTGCGGTGTTCCACAGGGCTCTGTTCTTGGGCCGCTCATGTGGAACATCGGCTACGACTGGGTCTTGCGCGGTGCCACTCTTCCAGGAGTTGGCGTACTTTGTTACGCCGACGATACTCTGGTCACCGCGTGTGACGCAAAGGTGCTGGCCACCGTGGGCGTTGCCCAGGTTGTCAGCCGGATCAGAGTGCTCGGACTCTAAGTGACCCTCGAGAAATCCGAGGCCGTCTTCTTCCACGGGCCTCGGCGAGGGCCCCCTCGAGACTCCCAAATTGTGGTAAGCGGCACCCCCATCGCTGTCGGAAAGACCATCAGGTATCTTGGTCTGGTCCTTGACAGTCGGTGGAGCTTCGTCCAGTACTTCCGGCAACTAGCGCCGAAATTGCTGTCGTACGCCGGAAGTATGGCTAGGCTGCTCCCCAATATGGGGGGGGCAGGAAATGCCTGTCGCCGCCTCTACGACAGTGTAGTCCGCTCCAAGGCGCTCTACGGAGCGCCTATCTGGTCGAACGCCCTCTGCGCTAGCAACATATCCCTTTTGCGACGACCGCAGCGGGTAATTGCGCAGAGGGCGGCACGGTCATAAGGCACCGTCTCCTACGAGGCGACGTGCCTTATTGGCGGTAGCCCCCCCTGGGATCTCGAGGCTGTAGTTCTGAAGCAAGTCTATGAGGAGAGCGCCCTGGTGCGTAGTAGTGGAGGTCGCCCGCTCCCAGAGAACATCGATCGCTGGAGAAGGTCAGCTCGCGACGATCTCTTTCGGGAGTAGGCAATCAGGTTGGAGGATCCTTCTTTGAGCGTGCGGCTTGTGGGGGCGATCCAGCCCATACTTCGGGCTTGGGTGGAGAGGACACATGTTGCGCCGGCGTACCACCTCACTCAGCTTCTCACAGGACATGGCAGTTTTGCCAAGTACCTACCTGTGGGAGGTTGTGGGCGTGGAGTCGGACCCTGTGTGCCGTCACTACCCAAGTGGCGTCATAGACTCGTCGGATAGCACTCTCACCGAGTGTGCGGCGTGGAACGGGCCGCGCATCGCCCTCACGAGCAGTATCGGTAGGGACCTGTCGCTGCCGACCGTGGTGCGAGCCATGGTCGGCAGCCAGCCGTGCTGGGCTGCTGTCGCCTTGTTTGCTAGCTAGGTGATGGCGGCCAAACGGGAGGAATTACGGTCGCGGGAGCGTGCTGGTCAAAAGCTCCCGCCCCGCCGTCTCGTGCGGGGGCGCCGCATTGCGGCTTGGATGCGCGCCCCTGACTGCCTCTCTTTACTTTCTCTGCTTACAGAGGGACATTCGAGAGTGGTACGATGCGGGCTTATTCAGCTCCTTAGGGAGTTCTGGGGGGCCGCCCGTCAGGCCCCCGTGGAGAGTCTTGTAAAAAAGGGGCGACCCTTTGTCGGGCCGCAGTGATTTATCCACCGGCCTATCCTGCGACCCGGTTAAGGTGAGGCGGAACACCGCGGGGTTTAGTGGGTAGGACGGTTCCTTCCAGAACTGTGACTCCCACACGAAGTCGCCCCACTCCCCCAAAGTGGGGTGGCGAAGTGCATAACCTGCAGTCTCCGCGACAAAAAAAAAAACTCGACGCAGGGATGAATCTGCGTTTTGTAGAGTAAACATCTCTGATGTGGCGTGATGTACCGCCTCACCTTATTTAGGACTCCAAGTTTACGCGAGGCCAGCCCGATACAACTCTCTATGTAGTTTTTTGTGATTGAGCTCACGCCGGACGTCTATACCGAGGATCTTCAGGTTGTCCTTTAGTGGAACCGTAATACTCTGAAGAGAGGGTAGAGGAAGGAATTGGGACTTCTTAGCTGTAACCGCACACACCTGTGTTTTTCTGGCATTGAACTCGACCAGGTTGTCTGAACCCCATTGGGCAATGTGATCCAGGTCCCGGTCGAGATCCGCCACGAGTTGCCGTCTCTTCTCCTCCACGTCACCGCGCCCCTCTGCTGGACGGCCAGAATAGCTCCCACGTAGCGTACTTATTTATTTATTTATTTCAAACTTTAGCACAATGTACAAGACGGACTTAATGCCATAAGCATTTTCTGCCAGTTAACCTTAGGGTGATACAGAGATAAAAGTATTAGGCAGGTGCTCTGTGATATAATGAGAACTATTTGGAATAACACAACAAAATTGAACTATAACACAAAATACATTACTTATACTAACCTTCAATATTTAAACATATAAATATATAAACATACATGCATACATACATACATACATACATACATACATACATACATATATACATAAGACATACATACATACATAGAGATACACATTACTAAAAAAAATATAAGTACGGAGAAACCGTCATAGATGAGGCGGACAGTGGTTAAAATCAAGAAAAAAGGAACATTTAAATTAAAGGTCACTATGTTCTACTATAAAGCCGCCGTACCTTCTCTTTGAAGGATTCCCGGCTAGTGGACCACCTAACTTCCTGAGGGAGGGCATTCCAGAATAGAATTGATTGCACAAAGAAAGAAGAATGTACAAAATTGCACTTGTGAGTGGGATAGTGAAGGAGAAGATTATTAGAAGAGCGCTAGTTTCTGTCATGATTGGAACAGAGAAGTGTGCGGTAGCATGAGGAAAGTTCAAAAGAGAACAAACCATAGTCACTGCACGCAGACTACGGCGACGACGTACGGGTAACCAGCCCAGCTCGTCCCGATAAGCTGAGACGTGATTATATTTTCTGAGATTAAAAACGAATTAAATGCAATTGTTGAGAAGCCCGTCAAGTTTATTAAGCAGATCTGCATTCAGGTTGAAATAGCACACATCACCATAGTCAATGATTGGAAAGATTAGCGTCTGCACAAGCGTTAATTATGTACTGATTGAAAGAAAGTTCTTCAGTCTATAGAATGCCCGTAGAGTACCGGTAACCTTTTGACTGACATTGGCAACCTGAGACCGCCAATCCAGAGTAGAATCAATATGTAGCCCTAGATTCTTGACAGTAGTCGTGAACGGGATGGCTTGAGTTCCAAATACACATTGTGGCAGACTAACACCTTCGAGTCTACCCATCATCTGAGAACTTCCTATAATTATGCATTGACATTTTCTCAGGTTTACTGAAAGACCAAACCTGTCACACCACTCACCCATAGCTCTTGAATCAATGATTAAAGTGTCAATGGCATCCGCAATATTTTTAACCCGAGCCTGACTGAACATCTGCAGGTCATCAGCATACAAATGATACGCACAATGAAGATCAGATGTAAGGAAATTAATAAATATAGAAAATAGAAGAGAAGAGAGTATTCCGCCTTGTGGGACCCCAGCATCAAGGTTACACCAACGAGAAATAGTGTCATCAACACAGACTGACTGCTGGCGATTCCGAAGATAAGAAGAAAACCATCCCAACTCGTCGGATGAGATCCCAATGTGGGCTAGAATAGCCAATAGAATATCATGATTGACGCTGTTAAATGCGTTAGAAAAGTCTATCAACACCAACACTGTAACCAGACCATTCTCCATTCCGTCTCTAATATCTCCAGTTACCTTTAGAAGGGCAGTCGTAGTAATATGTCCTGGCCTAAAACCGTATTAAAGTGGGTCAGTATGGCATTACGGAAAATAAATCTTGATAATTGATTTTGCACACAAGCTTCCAACACCTTAGATAGAAAAGGGAGTATGGAAATGGGTCGAAAATGTTAAGGCAGGGAGGGGTTTGAAATTTTGGATAGGAGAGGCACGTAGGCTTTACGCCACAGCGCAGAGAAATGGTTAGAATTAAGGGAAAAGTTAATGATATGGCAAATAGCAGGCAGGAGTTGCTCTAAGATGGTGTTATGCGGCGGCTAATATTATCATAGCCAACTGCTGTGGACTTAATTGAAAGAATGGTTCTTTTGATCTCATCCTCCGAGACTGGCGAAAACTTAAATGGAGCATAACTGGGAACAGGCAGGACAGCCAGCCAGTCCACCGTATGACGCTTGATTGGTTCCGCCATAGGTTGAGAGGTAGAGAAATGTCAAAAGTCTTAGGCAGCTCCAACTGTCTAGTCCTACCTATTCCCAGTGTCCCCAGAAATCTCCATAGGTCAGCAGATGAAGACGTGGTAATGCTATTAAAGGTGTGTCGGCGTTTACTTTTACGTATCACCTGATTACACCGATTCCTAGCAGTCTTGTATAAACCCCAGTTGACATCGGTTCTATTATTTTTGAAATTACGAAATGCCCGGTCCATGTGTTTCATTGCACGACGGACCTCATCCGTGATCCAAAATGCCCAAGGCCGCTTAAGTTTAACCGCTTTTATTCGAGCATGTACATCATAGAGACCCGTGACAGTCTTGTTAAACTCTGAAACCTTTTTGTCCATAGTGTCCGCCTCCAACACTGGTTCCCAGTCAATATTAGCGGCATCATCGCGGATTAAATTAAGGTCAACCCCAAACCAACGCATGTGCAGCACTTTGGGTTTTAAATTTGGAGGTTTGAGTGTATAAGATAGATAAATCAGATCATGACGAGAGAAAGCTGGAGCAAGAAGTTGTCCGTGAGAGCGAACTAGAGAAGGTGATGAAGTTAGAATTAGATCTAGCCATGTATCAGGTACATCTACATTGTGATGTGTCGCCTGCAATGTTAACACGTAGACTAACCGACTTAACAATGTGCATTAACCTGATGGCACGGGAAGTGTTAGGTAAGAGAAGATTAGTATTTAAGTCACCCATGATGATGTGATGCTCATAGTCAGGCCCCAAGGAATCTAAAACCGATTCCAAATCAGTGAAATAATCAACGGTGGGAGGGAAGTAAACAACTTCTAGGAGGACCTTTACTCCCTTAACCCACACTTTGAGAAAGAGAAAATCCGCACTGGCCAAGTACTGAGGGGGGGGGGGGGGGGTGAGGCTACAATTTTGTGGGAAAAATCACTACGGAGATATATCGCAACCTCACCCCTTTCGCTACCTTCTCTATCATTCCGTATTATTACAAAATTTGGGAGTGGATAGTAGGCAGAAAGGAGATTAGGTATTAGAAAACTCTCAGAAATTACTATCATTCGCATAACAATGAATGCACCCAAGGGACAGCATGTCATTGATATGCAGAAGAAAGAGAGTTGGGGACAGTACCGAACCCTGTGGTACTCCGGCATTTACCTGCAAAAAGCAGGAAGCCTGACCATCACAGAGAACCCGTATACGTCGCCCGTGCAGGAAGCTGGCCATCCAGCGGCACAACTGAGGCGATAAACCATATGCCGGCAGCTTGGAAAGAAGTGCAGGCATTAGCGATGTCCAGGCCAATAGCCAGAGATTCGCCGTGCCTCTCCATAGCCTCACCCCAGGTGTGTGTTATGTATGCCAGGAGGTCACCCGTTGATCGTTTCGGCCTAAAGCCATATTGACGATCGCTAACGAGTGATCCTCCAGGTAGCGCATGAGCTGTTTGTTAATAATTAGCTCGACCACCTTGCAGATGACGGTGGTTACGGCTATGGGGCGATAGTTGGCCGGATCCGACCGATCTCCCTTCTTGGGGATCGGCTGGACGTTCGCCTCCTTCCAAGCCTCCGGTACTTCTCCCGACGAATAGGAATGGGGATACCGGCGTGTTAGCGTTGGAGATAATTCAGCTGCACACTTTTTCAGCACCACTGCCGGAATGCCATCAGGACCACTGGCTTTCCGCGTGTCGAGTGACCGTAGCACCGCTCGCATATCGCACTGCCGGATTACAATATCCGGCATCGTGGTTCCACAGTCGGCGATAGTGGGAGGTTGCTTGCCACAGTCATCGACCCGGGAATTAGCCGTAAAGAGATTGGCCAGCATTTCTGCTGTCGATACTTATTACAACGATTTTCCGTAATCACCTAGTGGGACGATAATTATCCGTGACAACAAAGTGGAAACACAGCCCTAGTGGGCAGTTCCAGAACCTTTCTGAGTGGTAAGAGCGAGTTTTGGCGTGCGCCTGTTGACATTCACGGTGAGCGCGTTAACGCCAATTCGTATGGAATCGAGAGAAATCGGCGTAAACGCACTCACCGTGAATGTCGATAGGCGCACGCCAAAACTCAGACTTGCCACTCAGTACAGTCAGTATACAATGAGCTCATCGAATGTATAGTGTAGGTATATTAATTATGCAATTTCTAATACTGTACAATGAGTCTACATTATGGAAATTATAAGTAGTGCTGGGTATCACTGCTTTATAATTACCAATATTGTGCCATTTGTATTATTTTTTGAATTCTGCGATACTATACTCCTGTAGGCAGCCAACGTACGTACCTGGATTCTGACACGGAGAGGCCTGCCGATGTGGACGTAGAGGCTGAGTGGA
This sequence comes from Miltochrista miniata, assembly GCA_933228765.1. Classification (NCBI taxonomy): domain Eukaryota; kingdom Metazoa; phylum Arthropoda; class Insecta; order Lepidoptera; family Erebidae; genus Miltochrista; species Miltochrista miniata. Next base: position 3,376,093 of record OW121777.1, read on the forward strand.
TTATGAGAGCCATGTCGCAAATCCGCGATGTGGTGAAGTCTAGGGTTACGCCCGGAGCAACAACGAACCAGGTGAATTGGGAGAGATCTCTCAGATGCGTGCAGTGCGCGTAAGCGTTTGCTGTCGTTAGATCAGATCCGTGGGAGGCTTCGCCGGCGGAGAGACGGAGCTATATGAGAGGTACAAGGGGCTAAGAGCCCTCCAAATAGCCACAAAGCTGTCCAAAAAGTTGGTCCGCGAAGAACTGCTGGAGATACTAGAGCAGAACCCATGGTGGTGCCTGTACCTTATGGTTATGGGTAGGTTTCGCTTTAAGAAAAGGGTCTTGGGTTCCCTGTTCCCAACAGGATCGGAGAAACATATTCCTCGACTTATGGTTCCGTCTCAGGCGCCCGACGTGCCCGAATTTTTGAGGGTGAGTTAGGAATGGCTGTGCCGTGCCGGCTTAAATCCTCGATTGACAGGGCTTTTTAGAGCATGCCTTGAAAGGGGCCAGTTTCTTACGGTGTGGAAAACGGGGAAACTGGTCCTGATACTAAAGACGAGGCGGCGGTCGAACTCTCCATTCGGCTACCGGCCGATTGTGTTGCTCGACGAGATGTGCAATTTCGTTGAGAGTATTAGTGCAAAGACGATCTCTTTGGGCACAGTTTGCTGCAAAATATAAATTATTGCCTATTATTGAATCAAAGAATTACGGACAAGACTTACCTTAAGTTAGAGCATTCTTTAGCTAAAGTGATAACTTCCCTTGTCCCTCGGACATTCGTTAGAGTCGCTTCTCGAAGCGGAGCCTCAAATTGTATCGTAGCTGCTAAATGGAAAACAGCATCCACCTTAAAAAATTTAAAATATCAATTTGAAAACAATTTTGCGCTGACTATACATAATATGATTTTTTTTAAACGTCAGAAGTCCGCAAACTCATTGAACTGTAAGTGGTCACTTTCGAAGTGAAAAACGGAAATCGTTTAATTAAAATCAGAATTGCAAAATCCGTAATTCATATAATACATCAACGTCCCCGACGGAGGTTGCGATCCCTGGTGATAGCATCGCCAACCACTAAAATCATACATACATACATACATATAGACACGCCTTCATCCCCGTAGGGGTAGGCAGAGGCATAGTAGGATATATAGTTTTATGTCCCACGTAACAGGTGGTGAGCTCATTGCCGTGTTGAAATGGACAGGCACAGGTCGTGACGACCCGTAGTTTAAATTTAATGCAGCCCATAAGTTTTTCTTAAGATGCAGCATTGAGCGTGTGAAGGCGCCCTAACCGATTTATCGCTTTTTTACTCGGTGGTCTGTGGTGGCCTTTGCTATCAGGATGACAGGATGACATGAGTTTCGGTGGCACGAGATGAATTGCATTTAGTGAAAACAGGTTTTGTTATGGGATTTCCAGATTATTCCCAGAGCGAAGATATATATATATATATATATATATATATATATATATATATATATATATATATATATATAAGACCTACTTTGGGGTAGTCCGGCATTTTTTCTTTGTTCTGTGCCTCGAGTCGGTTTTTACTCAAGAAGTGCCTCTTTTCCTCACCACGTGTTGAGGTTATAATTTAAGGAATATATTCTTCCCAGCAGCATTTGCTGCATTCTACCCAGGAAACTGTTAAGTCACCTTTTCTTTTTGCAAAGCATTTCAATCTCCGTCTGTCGCGTGGTCAGCAACTTATTTCGTTGTCTGTTTCGTGACAGGGCCGTTTGGTTCGGGCTAAAAGCGGCTGTAGCGGTGAGAGGAGCCCCACCCTATAATACGTGGACTGCACGCGCAAGGTGCATTTGTGAGAAGCCAGCCGACTTTTAAGGTTCGCTTACAATAACCTAATTTGTCTATTTTTTATGTTTCGCTCACAATATTATAAAGCTGAAGGGTTTGCTTGTGATAGGATCTGAGAAGCTACTGTAAAATATTTGTTGAAATGCAACCAGCATTTCAAAAAATATTTTACAGTCAGAGTCAACTGAACGATTAAAACCGGCCAAGTGCGAACCGGACTTGCACACGATGAGTTCCATACCGAAAAAACGGATGGGTGGAAGTAAAAGCGACGGGAAACGTTATATCACTTTAACACCTCTTTCCTTATCACTCTCATGGACGCAAACGAAGATATGCGGTTCAGCTCTACAAGTGACGCGACGCGACGAAAATAAGCGCGACGGGGGTAAATGCAACTGGAAACATTATAATACTCGAAATATTAATACCATAAGGGAAACTGGGGACACTTGATCCCCCCTTTTGTTTTTTATCCCTAATTTCTATATTGAGTATCTGTTTAAAAACCCGTTGGTACTAAAATACGTGAAATTTATTTGCTTATAATTGCTGTAAGAGCCAAAGATATGAATATCTAAATTTAGTAGTTATTTGACTAAAATCAATAATAAGGAATCGTACCATGTGTCCCCTATATACGTAAGACTTGATCCCCCCGGTTTGGATGACTTGATCCTGGGGGAACAAGTCTTCCATATTTAGGGTCACATGATACCTTTACTAAGGAGTTAAATAAAAAATGTCTTGTCTGTTTATTCATTTTCGAAATCACATATTTCTTCATATTATAACTATCTATATCACGGTTTATTGGTAGCGCTCGTGGCCCCGCGGTTTCAATGTTCTGTAAACGATCACTGCAGTAGCGACTTTCACTAAGAGCCAGTCCTTGGATGGGTGACCATCCATGTGATCACTTTGTGACATTTATTTGGGCAATTCCGTGCTTCGGAAGGCACGTTAAGCAGTTGATCCCGGTTGCCAGTAAAATGGCAGTCTTAAACCAAGTTGAAAACCTTTTTAGGCGGCTTGAAAAATTTTAACAGCACAACTCGTTTGCTCCTCCGACCATCGGTTCTCCTACAGAGATGTGGCCAGCCCACTGCCATTTCAAGACGCATGCTTCAGCGAGCTATGTCGACCACTCTGGTTCTCTAACGGGGAACATCGTTCCAGATTTTATCCCTCAGAGACATCCATAGCACAGCTCGTTCAATTGCTCGCTGTGCGACTTTAAGGGCATGGACTAGCTTTATTTTCGTTCCCTGGCACCATTTTTCGGGCACCTTCTCTGGTTTTGTAGGCTCTTGGCATATTGTTCTGCATTGAATTGAAAAAAAAAAGGTAGGGGACACTTGAGCCAGGTGGATCAAATCTCCCATAATAAAGTGTACCAAGTATACCCTGAGCTATTTGAGGTTATAAACAAAAATATTTTCAAATGTCTATAATATTACCACTTAATTACGTAAAGAATTGCTAATAATATAGATAATGGCTCGTATTAAATGCATACACACTTAAAAGTCCTATTTTAAATAAATGTATAGTCACAATAAAAACTAATCAAAATTTTCTTTCTGCCGCAACAATTACTTACTCGCCCGCCATTTGCCAAAGTGTCAAATATGATAGGTTTACCATCTTTAGAAAGTTATCGTGTACCATATACAATCGATATTGCCACTATAAAACTAAATACGGCTTATACAGGTTCTGTAAATCTTGTGTACCTAGTCTCCCGTAAGGATCAAGTATCCCCAGTTTCCCCTACCTCTCTCTTTCTCACTCTCATGTGACGCAAACGAAGTTGCGCGGGTCAGCTAGTATAAATATAAAAAATCAATGCTACTTTTCGTTGTAATTCTATAACTCAAGAACTGGCTCACCTATCCAAACCAAATGTTTAGGCTTTGTTCGGGCTATTTAAAATGATAAATGATAAATGAAATTTAGTAGATGGTATTTGTGATGTTTGCACAAAATCGGTCGAGTGGTTCTTCATTTATCACGCAAACGAAGTTGCGCGGGTCAGCTAGTAATCTATTATATAAAAATAAGTCGGGTTTTCCTTCCTGACGCTATAACTCCAGAACGCACGAACCGATTTCCACGGTTTTGCATTCGTTGGAAAGGTCTCGGGCTCCGTCAGGTTTATAGCAAAGAAAATTCAGCAAAATTTCACATACAGCGCCATCGCGGGCGAAGCTGCGGGCATCAGCTAGTCTATTATATAAAAATAAGTCGGGTTTTCCTTCCTGACGCTATAACTTTAGAACGCACGAACCGATTTCCACGGTTTTGCATTCGTTGGAAAGGTCTTGGGCTCCGTGAGGTTTATAGCAAAGAAAATTCAGCAAAATTTCACATACAGCGCCATCGCGGGCGAAGCTGCGGGCATCAGCTAGTTTTATTATAAATACCTCTTGCGTCAGCTTGGTCCAATCACTGTCGCTCAGTCCAAGTTTAATATCTGCCACGTCCCCTTCTACAGGAACAATCCCATCTGCGAATTGAGGTTTCTTCTTCCGGACCAAATCAAATACCTGAAAGTAATATTGTAAATAGTTATTAGACTTAATTGTAACATCTACCTAATATTTCATTAAATAAAGTTCATAGGTATCATTTTCATCTTGTTCAAAAAACAATATCTGTATGACTTCTAATCTAAGATAGATTGAATGGTATTCCAATTTCTTTAGAACCTTTTAGGAAAGCAATCAAATGTATTAAACGATTTTTACAGAACTTTAAATATTTACGCATAAGAATATGATATTGAACCTCTTTCTCTCTCTCTCTTTATATCTCTTATGTGAATGCATACATATGGTCACGCTTTTATCCCCGAAGGGGTAGAGGCACATTGTATGCCTTTTATTTTAATTTTTTTTCGAATACACCTTTGTTGTAGGTGGTGAGCCGTATAGTCGTTTGAAGTGGACAGGCGCAGGTAGTGTTAGCTACCTAGCTGTTTAAAGTAATCTTATTCTTAAACTTTATTACAAAAGTAATCAACTGTCGCTACGACACTTACACAAAGCAATTAAAACAATACGCTCATTATTTCAAATACACATCTACATTTGCATATGGCCGCGTGGACTTGTGCATTGACATAAAGGAAAGAATCCGAATGGCGCTCTTTAAACTTTGACAAGCATCTTGGAGAAAGCTTCGTCTGAAGGCAAACATCTACACAATCAATCAATCAAATCAGCCTATGGCAGCTCACTACTGCACTTGGGCCTCTCTCCTCATTACGCAACAACACACTATCTTGCACCTTTCGGATTCATTTTCCAGGCGACATACGTGTTGACTTAATAATTACGTTGTAAAGCGAGGAGTATTTGCTCATTCCCAACGATTTGGAAGTTAAAATCACCTGATGAGGAATCTATCAAGGAGATTTATTCGTCGTTAATGATGTGACTGTATTCTTTCCGATTTTTTCGAGAAATTTACTTCAATAAGAATGACTTCATCATGTGATTAATCAAAAGAGTTTATATCAAACTATAGGTACAAGAGAGTTTTATATGTTTATGACTTACCGGATCGCTTAGCATGAATTTCAGTCTATCGTTTATGGTTCTTCCTCTTTTTGGTCTCAATAATACGTACATCTTCTTGATTGCACATGATCTGAAAGTAATGTATAACATTGTAAGCTTTTACCTTATACTCCCTCCATCCCCGCACTGCATTTTCATTTAAATCATAAACACATTCTAGTCATTGGGCTAATACCTGTTAGTGCAGCAATAACTGAGATGACGGGCTTTTCGGGCACGCACATTATACTCATGTTATTTTTTTGTTGTTGGCTGTTTGTTTTATATATTTGTGCGTACCGAATAAAGAATTTATTTATTTACTAGCTGACCCCGCAACTTCGTTTACGTCACATAAGGTGTATGAAAGGAGAGGTATTTCTTCATCAGACTCATCAAGCAGCATGTGAAACTGCCCTGTTTGCTTAATCATAAAAGATTTACACCCACATTCAAAGAAACCCCTACAATTAAAATTTTCAAAATATCTGATTCTCAAAAGTGTTATAACTTTTTTATTTATGAACCGATCGACATGAAATAAACGCAAAATTTTAATGTTAAGTGGAGCAAATCTCAACACAATAAAAAAAACCGCATTGCAATCGGTTAAGCGGTTACTGAGATTAGCGTGCACAACCGTACAGACAAACAGACATACAGACAAACAGACAAAAATTCTAAAAATCATTGTTATGGGTTCTATTGCATTCATAAAGCCCCCCTATAATATTTTTTCTCATTAATCTTTTATGTACAGACAGCGACCTGTTACGATTTTATTATATGTACTAGCTGAACCCTCAACTTCGTTTACGTCACATAGGGTGTACGAAAGTAGAGGTATTTGTTCAGCAGATTCATTACCCAGCGTGTGAAACTGCCCTGTTTGCTTAATCATAAAAGAGCTTAAAGATTAAGTCTATTCTAAAACAATTCAGTCTTTCGCTGCTGAATTGTTTTAAAATAGCCTTAATCATTAAGCTCTTTTATGATTAAGCCAACACGCCCGTTTAGATTTATCCATTTTTAGATTCATATTTCTATGTACGATTCTTTAAAGTGATTTAACTTTTTTATTTAAAAACTGACTGACATGAAATAAACACTAAATGTTAAGTGGAGCAAACCTCAACACAATAAAGAAAACCGCATTGCAATCAGTTAAGCGGTTACTGAGATTAGCGTGCACAAACGTACAGACAAACAGATATACAGACATACAGAAAAACAGACAAAAAATCAAAAAATCATTGTTCTGGGTTCTATTGCGTTCATAAAGCCCCCCTATATTTTTTTTTTGTTTATCTTCCATGTACAGACAGCGACTTGTTACAATTTTATTATATGTATTGACTAGCTAACCCGCGCAACTTCGTTTGCGTCACATGGGAGTGAGAAAGAGAGAAGTGTGGTATAAATATTTAGTGATATAATGTTTCCCGTCGCATTTACTCCGTCGCTTATGTTTATTAGAACTGACCCGCACAACTTCGGTTGCGTCACATGATAGTAAGGAGGAGAGAGGCGTGGTATTGATATGTAAAGCTATATAATGTTTCCCGTCGCATTTACTCAGTCGCTTATGTTCATTAGAACTGACCCGCACAACTTCGGTTGCGTCACATGATAGTGAGAAGGAGAGAGGCGTGGTATTGATATGTAAAGCGATATAACGTTTCCCGTCGCATTTAATTCCGCCCGTCCTTTTTGGTACGGATCCGACTCGCACTTGACCGGTTTTTATCGTTCATTTGACTAGCTACTACTGCAGACCACGTTTTTTTTGCCGTCGTCGCCTCGCTCATATTTTAAAACTTATTAAGAGGGTTATTGTAAGCGAACCGTAAAAGATAGGCATATGCTGTCACGGACTCCTTTTTTAACTTTTTAAGAGGAACAATTTTATAATACACTATTTTTACGTAACTTTAACCATTTACGCAGTGTACGCAATGGAAGCTTTGAAAAGAAAGAAATTTTCCCCGTTCTCAAAACATTATTCATGGCTGCTCCGCCACTATTCGTCTTAGCGTGATGGTATATTGTCATTAACTATCCTCAATAAATTGACTTAAAAAAAGGGTGTCTCAATAAGAGTGCACTTTTTAAATTTAGTGCTATTTTTTTTTGTGCGAAAACCACGAAGGCTAAGGCAGGAGCTCCGCTCCGCTCTGCCCTCGTTATTGCAAACGCAGTACTTGCAAAATAGCGGTTTCGAGATAAGCGCGAAAAACATATTTCGTCATATCTAAGGAAGAAATATCGGTGCTATAACTTTGAAAATGTAACTTAAAAATAGTAAAAACCGGCCAAGGACGAGTTGGACTCGCCCATGAAGGGTTTCGTAGCAGCAAGTAACATAATATAAAAGTTCTTATAGTTCGTTGTAACTTTGATTGATGTTTTAACACGTTCGCAGTGGTAGTGACTTTTCTAACCGAAAATTGCGGTTTATGACGTATTAAAAAAAATCTACCAGCTCTATCTCGTTTGAACTAATTTTCGTTGGTAGTTTTTATGGCAATGTACATCATTTTTTTTTTTAGATTTATCATTCTCTTAGTTTAGAAGTTAGAGGGGGGGGGACACACATTTTTCCACTTTGGAAGTGTCTCTTGCGCAAACTATTCTTTTTAGAAAAAAATGATGTTAGGAACCTCAATAGCATTTTTGAAGACCTATCTATAGATACCCCACACGTATGGGTTTGATGAAAAAAAAAATTTCGAGTTTCAATTCTGAGTATGGGGACCCCCGAAATTTACTACTTTTTTTCTAGTTTTATATAAGAATCTTAATGCGGTTCACAGAATACATCTAGTTACCAAGTTTCAATGGCATAGGCCTTATAGTTTCAGAGAAAAATGGCTGTGACAGACGGACGGACAGACAGACAGACAGACAGACAGACAGACAGACATGACGAATCTATAAGGGTTCCGTTTTTGCCATTTGGCTACGAAACCCTAAAAAATCGATCTTTCTATTGATATATTTTTTTCCTTATTTTATTATCTTATTTAGATAAAATGCTTAGTACTGCGTTTTCATTAACTTTCTGGGCTTGCGAGCATTACAGTATCACTAAGATCACATGCAGTAATAGTGCTTATTACTGCAAACTCACCTAGCGCGTGCTTAGTACTGCGTTTGTAATTATTAATCATTGAATATATTACATACCTCTGGTATTAGTTAAACAGACTGTACTGAAGTGTCAGACCTATCTACGTTATCTTAAAAATCATAGTTTTGAGAAATTGCATCCTAAAGATTTTTTTCAGATATTTGCGTTTTTAAAGAAATTAATGCAAACAAGTATGAGATTTTTTAATAATGTAACATATTTTAATGTGACGGATATCGGGAAGTAGCATTTTTTTTATTGTAGCTATATTTACTATAATAAACTCAATAACAGAGATAGGCATGACAAGCCTACCATACATTACCTAATACGCGACGCCCCGTATGTTAAGATATAAGAGTTAGCTGTGATAAGTCCTTTTGGGGGAGTTATACAAAACTCGGTTATTTATAAGTTACCTGAAATTGGTCTGACTACAGGTGTACCGTAAAACAAAAGGTTAAATATAATGTTAAAGTTTTCATCTTTCGTTTTCATGTTCATAATTACTAAAAAAAAATTAATCTTCCGAAATCAAAGGCACTTCAAAGTTCAATCAATCAATCTAGCCTATAGCAGTCCACTGCTGAACATAGGCGTCTTCCAAATTTCGCCACAACACACGGTCCTGCGCTTTTCGCATCCAGTCAATCCCTGCAACCTTCTTTAGATCGTCGCTCCTTCTGGCAGGGGGTCGTCCTACCCGACATTTACCAAGTCGCGGTCTCCACTCCAGAATACGCTTGCTCCATCGAGCATCAGTTATTCTACAAATGTGGCCAGCCACTTCGAAACGTATACTCTGCAAGCTATGTCGACCACTCTTGTTTTCTGGCGGATAACATCGTTTCGGATCTTATCCCTCAGTGACACCCCTACTGTGGACTAGACCTATTGTGAGTGTCCACGTCTCGGCGGCGTAGGTCATAACTGGTAGAATGCTCTGGCTGAAGACTATCATCATCAGGCATTGCGGTATCGGCGAATAGAAAACCCGATGCAGTTCGCTGAATGCTGCCCAGCCCAAGCAAATCCTTCTCGCTATGTCCTTATCCAGGTTACTCGCTTCAAATGTCCTGCCCAAGGTAAGTGTAGTCTTGGACAGCTATTGGTCCCGGCATGACATGCTCATTGAACATGACCTTGGTTTTGTTCAAGTTTATACCGAGGCCAACACGTCGAGACTCTTCACTTAAACTGTGCAGCACCCCGCTAAAAGGTTTCAGCTTTTCTGCTACTATGACGATGTCATTGGCTAATATTCACGCCCCTTCCATCCCAGGCCAACGATTTTAAGACGTCCCAAGCGTATTAGTGAGGAGCTTAGGTGACACGACATCTCCCTGTCTCACACCTCTGCGCAGCGCTATCGGATTGGTGTTCTTATCCTCCAACTGGACGGTCATGGTAACGGTATCATATAAGCCCCTCAACACCTCAACATACCGCCAATCAAGATGACACCGCTGCAGAGCTTCTAGGACTGCCCAGGTTTCGACAGAGTCGAAGGCTTTCTCGTAGTCTACGAAATCCATACACAACGGCTGATTGTGCTAGTTGGACTTCATACAATTTGCCGAACAGAATGGATGTAGTCCACTGTACTAAAGCCTTTTCGAAACCCGGCTTACTTCTTTGTCTGGAACTTGTCGAGTTTCCCAGCGAGGCGGTTTATGACTACTCTCCAGAACAACTTGTAGACATGGCTCAGCTCAGGAGTGAAATGAGTCTGTAGATCTTCAGTAAGGATTATGTGTAACACATTTTGCTACTAAGGTGCTGTATTAGTTCTTCGGCGCTTTTTTCAAGTGAATTATTTGTGACATCTTTACTATTTATTTAACTAATTTGTGCTAATACGTTTGACGAGTTCAAACGTATTAGCACATGTTAGCATGCATCGTTGTCATAGTCAAAACTACTCCGGTTTTGACTATGACATGGTTGGTTTGAGTTACGGTATACTTACCGTAATACTGGAATGTTTGACCACCAATCACGCGGAGCACACTGTCACGTCAGCGAGTGACGTCGACGCACTGATTTGCTAAAATGAAACACGGCACTATACCGTGCGGCATTCGTACACACATAGCTCCCTGTCACTCTCGCTTCTCGTAAACGCAGGATTGTAGAATACTACGATTGGCTAAGTAAACATTCGTTTCAGAAAAAAATATGCTACAAGCTTACGCAGTAATCGTAGCAAGTACTGCATAAACTTATAGCATATGCTTAATGCTTCAAATTTTTGTAGCACAAGTTACATTTAGGTGCAAGTACTGCGTTTCATAGTACCTAAAAAACACGTTTGTAATAGAGAAAAAGTTACAGATATATTTTTTACGTATAGATTATGTCCTTAGGATGCCATTTCTGCAAAAAAGTGAAAATCTCAAAAATGTCGATTACTGCAAGTGCAATTATCAGGGCAGCGCTTCACTCCCGCCTTAGCCTTCTAACCTAACCTATCCAAGTCGGGGTACTCTGAGTCGGAGTGTTAACCATTCACTTATTATGGTTAACACCTCGACTCTACGTAAGTACGTAGTAAGCTACTTTATTTGTTAGGGCTGCAACGTAGTGATTATAAATTACACGAAACCTTAACCATGCGCAAGCAAGCAGACATGCGGGCATGCATGCATTCATTAGCTTTCCAAAATTGCCTGACCAGTTGAGAGTGACGAGACAAGCTTGTTACTGCAAGCGAGGAATGTCCTTTCTCCACGCTTTTAACTAGTATTTCAAAGCACTCGCCGGCCACTCCCGCGGCACGCTCGCTTCGCTCGATCGGCCCGTGCACAGGGGGTCACGGTTCGAACTTAACCTAACCAAATTGAATCTTCTTTTACTCTTGTCACTCCGGGTAAGAACCACAGCGAGTCGGGTTTCATTTTATGTTACAGGAATACCCTATTTAATTACAAAATCATTCAATGTAGGTACTTATTTATTTATAAAACTCTGGATAATATCAAATTTAACTTTAACCTATTTTTTGTTGAAAGTTTCGGATATTTGAAATTCGGAATAATGTTTTTTGGGAAAATAACAGTCCGGTCTATTGATTATTCGTACTAATGAAATTAGGAAAAATAAAAATTCGTAGGTACTTATGACTTTCGGATAAATGAATACCGTCCTTTTGAATATTCGGAGCTTCGTTTCTTAGGAACTATAATCTTCGGAATTTTGAACATCGGAATATTGAAATTCGGAAAACCCTATTTCGGAATTTTTGGGTGTTCCCAATTCATTGATTTACTTCATTTTTTCCCTTTTTTTTAGAAATACATACAAATAACTGTATTTGCAGGTCAGTGCATGCCTATTTAGTATGTGATTCATAGGTTTACTTCACATCTCCACTTTTTAAAAATACACACAATAAACTGTATTTGCAGTTAAGTACATACTTATTTAGTATGAAATTCATAGGTTTATTGCAACCTTTTACTACTATCAGAACATAGGGTTATTTCAAATTCCCACTTTGTTACAAATACATACAATTAGATGTATTTGCAGTTCATTGTTTACTACATACTCATTTGGTACTCTGAGGAAATTCACAGGTGTACACACATCAAATTCCCACTTTTAATTTACTTCAGCTGCACATTTTACAATTTCTCTAGTTTGTCAAGACACCTTAAATACACAAGGTGATAATCTCATCAATTTACTAACTTTTATCCGTGTTGTAGAAAGTAATTTGAAATTCCTTTACCAGATTTGTCAAGTAAAGTGTCAGGCAGTCAGGCGATAAAATCATAAACATTTTTTACCTAAATAAAAACATATTGTTATGAATTCCAGTTCAAGACAGTGAGGTGCCGCTGGCCTGTAATTTCTTTCTGGTACAAAGCCATTTTCAACTCGTCGGCGGAGGCCTATTTTTATTGATGTTAGCAGTTGAGTTGGTTGATATCACAAGTTTGCTTCATTATAAAGGTACCTACCTACTTACATTTGAATTACAGAGAAACATAATTATTACATAATATCTATATTTACATTATTACTATCTAAACTAAACCTAAATAAGGCCCCCGTGGCATTGTGCCCAAAAGACTATCAGCATTCCCCCTTTGAATAGCAATACGTTGATTACGCGCCGCTGTAATTCCGCCGTGCGATGGCTACCAACAAGACGGTCATCGTTAACGAGTTACTCGCGTTCATCCAAAATGCAGTGGACACCATGGATGAGATCAGCACAATGCAGATCTGCAAATCCAATTTCCAGGAACAGGAGATCTGCAGTGGTAAGGCGTTGCTGTACCAATCAGTCGGCAAAACTGCCCAGATGCCGTCCCGAAGGAGGGATGGAGGGGAACGAAGTGTGCAGGACATCATCACCCTGCTGAAGCAAACGGATCCTGACGACGTGCCGGATTTCGTCGCGAAGGAGCTGCACAAGCTCCCACCGGTGGGATTTGACCACGTCGACGTGACAAGACTGCTTAAGGACATGACTTTCCTGAAGTCCAGCCTTGCTGATGTGTTGGCAAAATTAGAGGCATCAGATAAAATGATCAGTGGTCTGCAGGCTGAATTGTTGTTACTTCGTAGCAATAATTTAGTTAGTAGGTCAGCCTCCGATAATGTCAATGTACGGCAAGGCGCGCAAAACGCGTCATTGTGCAGTTTTGAGTCAGCGCAATTTGATGCGCCCGAGTGTCCAGTGGCCATAGCGTGTGCCTCGAACGTGAGCTCGCGCCCCGCCGCGCACGCCGCTACCTCTTCCCCCGCGAAGATGCCGACGACTGTCACGTTGCCACCTCCTCGGCCATTTGATTACGCAGCTGCAACGGCCAGCACCCCCACAGCCGCTCATACAAAGGGGAGGAAGCAGAGCAGCGTCATTCAACGCAGCACTGCGCCCGTCAAGGCGCTGCAAAAGGAGCCCTGTGATGCGGAGGGTTTTACGTTGGTGGTGAAGAAAAAGAAGACGAAACCCTCCTGCAAGAATCAGTGCGGAACTGCTTCAAGATCTAGAGAGCAGCGCTTCCGCGCTGAGGTTCCATCTACGATGGTCTACGTGTCCCGTGTACACTTCAGCGTGAAGGTTGTGGACGTGGTAGACTATCTGCAGAAGAAAACCGGATTGGGTTTGAGGGTGGAGAAGCTGGACTCTCATCGTAACGTAAGATTCAACTCGTTTGCGGTGAGGGTGCCTACAGATCACATCTCCACGTTCATGGATCCTGAGTTCTGGCCGAGAGGGGTGAAGTACCGGCGCTTCAGAGGACATCTGCCGACACGGAACCCCACGTCACGCGACACGTCGACGTCATTACGTGTCAATTAGGTTAAGATATTTATATGTATTTTAGTTTTAAGGTATTTATCTATGGGCCGTAGAATAAGTTAATACCAACTGTAACTTTCTAATGTTGCCTGACAATAAAGATTTATTATATTATTATTATTATAATACCTATTCGTTGAGCGAGAAAACTGCCAGCCCTTGGGTCACCAGTTGAATCCACAAGGCGCTTTTTCAAATTCTTGAAAAATTTTTGTGCATTGTTACCCCATGGAATTAGGGTCTCGACACCAACTGGAAAAAACGATATGATGAGTCGAGACCCTTATATTTGTTAATTTTAATATTTTCAGCCGCTTCCGCTGCTGCACTGGCTTTTGATTTTGTTTTAGGAAGATTATTTGAATTGAATTATTTGTTTTCGTCGCAATGACTGGCACAGAGGATAAAATGTCACAGGAATTAAGAGAGCTTAAATGTAAAAGGTCTTCTTTAAAGGGAAGGCTTACCACCTTTGAAAAATATTTAGAGGAATTGCAACAACAAGTTGCAAGTTCTCAGGTTCAATATGAAGTTAAAACTAGGTTAAAAAAGATAGAAAAAATGTTTGAGGAGTATGATCTGATACAAACAAACATAGAAGTTAAGCAGGATAGCCCTGAAAATGAGTCTGAAAGGGAATCAACTGAGGCGAGGTTCTATAGGTCTATTGCAGAGGCTCAGGCGTTAATAAATAAAACTAGTATTAAGGATGGTGAGGATAGCCTAGGTTCTAATTCTTTCATACACACTACACATGTTAAGTTACCTCAGATTAAGATTCCAAATTTTGATGGTAATGTTTTAATGTGGTTAGAATTTCATGACACATATTCTTCTTTGATTCATAACAATGAGTCAATAGCAAGTATTAACAAATACCAAAACCTGAAAGGCGCCTTTTCCGGTTCTGCAGCTTCTGTGATAGCATCCCTTGAGATATCTAGTCGCAATTATGACACCGCTTGGAAACTTTTGTGTGACCGTTACAGTGATAAACGCAAGCTAGTGTGTACGCACCTTAAGGCCTTGTTAGAGTTTACTGTTACTAGCGAGGAGAAATCTTTACGCTCTCTCGCAGATCATATAGCTAAGCATTTAAGAGCTTTAAACGCATTGGACGAAAAAACTGATAACTGGGATACTCTCATAATTTTCTTGTTTGCTGCTAAGCTAGATCCTATCACAAGTACCAAGTGGGAAGAACATAAAAACATTTTAACTGACAAACTTAATTTAGAACATTTCTATGGATTTTTACGCCAGAGGGCAGACATTCTCGAAGCAACATCAGTGGGTGGTAGTAGTCCAGACAATGTGCAGCAGTCATCGCCACAGCGGCAGCAGCTGCCATATACTAAACACATATTATCTAAACAACAAAGGTCATTTGTTGCCACTACTTGTGAAAATAGTGGCACCAAACATAATGAGAACTGTTTGGTTTGTAACGGTGAGCATTTCATTTATCATTGCGCAAAATTTTTAGCTATTTCACCGGCAGACAGATTAAAGTTAATCATCAAACATAAACACTGTATTAACTATCTCCGTAGCGGACACTTAGCTCGACAGTGCAGATCAAGACTTTGCACCAGATGCCATAAAAAACATAATTCTCTATTAAATTTAGAAAAAACTGTTGCAGAAGGTAACCAATTGGTTTCTACTCCAATATCATTGTCCACTTGCATGGCAAATCAAATTTTACTATCCACAGCTATCATTAAGGTATCCTCAGCTAATAACAGTAAATTCATAGAAGCACGCTGCCTGCTTGATTGCGGAAGCCAGTCGTCTTTTATTAGTCAAAATTTGAGGGATGCTTTAGGTGTTCAAACTGAGAGTGTTATTTCGGTATGTGTTACCGGTATTAATAACATCTCGTTTGAAGCATTACAGCGTTGCAATATTAAAGTACAATTACGTACAAATGCGTGTAGTCGAAATCAATGAAGTATGCGAGACAAGCACGTGGATGTATGTGCCATCAAGTTGTAATCCCGCTGATCTGGCATCGCGTGGAGTGCCTCCTGAGGATGTACAAAATCTCGCACTATGGTGGGATGGACCTACATTTTTAGGGGATACTCAAGACAATTGGCCTAAGCAGATGCACTATGCGACACACTCGGATTTACCTGAAATTAGAGTTAATTTTGTTAATCTCGATAGGACCGCAGTTCCGGTCATTGAATTTGAACGATATTCCAGTTTTATTAAATTGCGCCGTATTATGGCTTATATCCGCCGATTCCTTACTCATAGGAAACATAGACAATCCGGCTATTTAACAGCAGATGAGTTAGAGCAGGCTGAGATGAAATCTAAATTATCGCAGCAAGAGAGTTTTCCAAATTACAATAACAATTTTAAAAATCTCCCAACTTTATATAGCCTCACGCCTTTCGTTGATAGTCCAGGCGTCATTCGCGTGGGTGGGAGGTTGGAAAACTCTAATTATAGTTTTAGTAAAATGCATCCAATTATTTTAGATAGCAAGCATCATTACACAATCTTGATAATGAAATATTATCACCTTGAACTATTACATGCTGGTCCGCAGTTGCTACTTTCTGTCTGTCAGAGAACAATACTGGCCCATTAGCGGCAGAGTTTTAGCAAAACGAATTTGTAAAGTCTGTGTTACATGCAGACGGCAGAAGAGAGCAATTGCAAAGCAAATAATGGGGAATTTACCCACACAAAGATTGTCACCTGGGTTTCCATTTGAAAACGCAGGAATAGATTACGCAGGACCATTCATGATATTAAATAGAAAGGGACGTGGCGCAAAGCTGGTAAAAGGCTATCTCTGTGTGTTTATATGTTTTAAGATTAAAGCTGTTCATCTAGAGCTAGTTGTTGACTTGACCTCAGAAGCATTTATTTTAGCTTTGCGTCGCTTTATGTCTCGTCGAGGAAAGCCTCTTGAGATATTCTGTGACAACGGCACCAATTTTGTTGGCGCAAGCCAAGAAATTGCTGCTCTTGTCAAAAACTTTTCAGACTCTGTGCCAGCCCTTGCTGACGAAGGCATCACTTTCAAGTTTTCGCCTGTAGCTTCTCCAAATTTTGGAGGGCTTTACGAAGCGGCTGTGAAATCAGCAAAATTTCACATAAAACGGGTTATAGGTAACGCTAATTTTACCTTTGAGGAGCTCACTACGTTACTTTGCCAAATAGAGGCCATTTTAAACTCGAGACCCCTTATTCCAAATGACCTCTGTCCTTTGACTCCGGGTCACTTCCTTGTGGGTAGGCCTCTTATGTCTCTGCCCTCACCCGATTTGAAAGATGCCAATACTAATAGCCTTCACAGATATGTCCGCATAGAGAATGCTCGACAACATTTTTGGAGCCGATGGAGTCGCGAATACATAAGTTTGCTGCAACAGCGCACTAAGTGGAAGGACAGGCAACCGGATATAAAACCTGATCAAATGGTTCTTATTAAGAATAATTGTACTCCGCCATTGAAGTGGCCTTTGGGGAGAATTATAGCCGTTTATCCTGGATCTGATGGAGCATGCAGAGTTGCAGACATTAAAACCAGTAAGGGAACTATAAGAAGAGCGATAAGCAAGATTTGTCCGTTAATAGACTGACCCACCAATTTACAAATATTCATTTTTCTACCTGACGAAGAGAAAGCACTTTCAAGCCAGGGGAGATTGTTTATGCAAACAAATTAAGAAGCCATACTTAGCGCCAGTTGTGTACCAGCTATGAAGCTTCTGTATTCCGCCGGGTATTACAACCTGACATATTGTTTATGCAAGCAAATTAAGAAGCCGTATTTAACGCCAGTTGTGTACCAGCTATGAAGCTTCTGTATTGCGCCGGGTTCACAACTTTTATAGTCATGGCTCGACGCGGTGCGCGTCTCTCGCGCCTCTATTACTTTTATATTAATTGTATGGCTAACAAGTCTACCATGTACTAGCTGCATTATTTAAACGTTACTTTCAAGAACCATTTCTTCTTCTTATATTATCATCCTCAACAGTCTGTCTGTCCGTCCGTGTGTCACAGTCACTTTTCTTCGAAACTATAATGCCTATGCTGTTGAAACTTGGTAAGTAGATGTATTCGGTAAACCGCATCAAGATTTTTATACATAACTAGAAATAAAGCAGTTAATTTTGGGGGTCCCCATACTCAGAACTGAAACACAGTTTTTTTTTTTTCATCAAACCCGTACGTGTGGCGTATTTATATATAGGTCTTCAAAAATGCTATTGAGATTTCTAAAATATTTTTTTTCGAAAGTGAATAGTTTGCGCAAGAGACACTTCCAAAGTGGAAAATTGTGTGTGTCCCCCTCTAATTTCTAAACTAAGAGAATGATAAATCTAAAAAAAGTGTATTATGTACATTGCCACAAAATCTACCAACGAAAATTGGTTTGAACGAAATCAAGTTGGTAGTTTTTTTTAATACGTCATAAAACGGAATTTTCGCCGAGAAAAATCACTACCACTGCAAACGTGTTAAAATATCAATGAAAGTTACAACGAACTACAAGAACTTTTATATTATGTTACTTGCTACTACGGAACCCTTCATGGGCGAGTTTAACTCGCACTTGGCCGGTTTTTTATTTTAACGTGAGGGAAGTCCATCATGGATGCTATGTGTGGTTCGGGTGCTAACCCGCGTCTTTGGGTGGTTTTGGGTGTGATACCGCTTCTTAGGGCGGGGGGGGTGTGTGCGTGAATCTCTCACGTCACGCTGCCGTCATGGGCCTGCTTCTGTAAGGACGGTAAGCAGTCCTCTCACCGTCCTCAGGCCCTCGTTCATGGAGGCCAATAGTTGTAGCATTTGTTTTCTTTAATATCTGGTTGAGGGCTTGACAGTTCATCATTGAACGTGTCAGGACGCCCTAATCAATTCATCGCTTTTTTTATTCTATATCTTGAGTTGTCTTTGACAAGTGACAGGAGGAACTACGGTGCTTGGTGGTTTGCGTTAGCAAACAGGTTTTGGAAAGATTACTGCGAGAGCCTTCCAAGCCAAAGTATATAAAGGACCTGCTATGGGGTTCCAGTTTCTTTATTGTGCTACAGACCGATTTTAGGCACAGACTCTGTAGTCTGTGTCTAAAATCGGTGTTCGCTCAGGCACTGGTATTTTTTTTCACCATAGTTTGAGGTTATGAAAAGTTTATTTGCTACATTCTACCCAGAAAACTGGTGAGTCACCTTTTCTTTTTGCAAAGCATTTCACTCTTCGTCTGTCGCGTTTGTCAGCAACTTATTTCGTGTTTTATTTCACGACAGGGTTGCATAATACGGGCTAAAAGCGGCCCACTACATGGTGATAGGAGCCATACCCAATCATACGTGGACTGCACGAGCAAGGTGCATGTGTGAGAAACCTGCCGTCTCCACCAGGCATTGACAACATCCGGTGTCGCTCTCACCCTACACGAAGGCCAGTACACTACATACCTATCCCATCGTGTAGTATAGCTGCTTAAATGTAATAACCATTAGTACCTGCTTACGACTACGTAGATCACTTAAGTAGTACCTGCTAATGTGTATATAGGATCTACTCAAAGTATAACTAGTCTATATGTATGTCTATTAATGTATAACTTCTTACTGTCTATGTAGCTCAGTGAATCTACTAAATATATGTGTGTACACCTCTCAGCATTGTTTTCGTTAGAGCCCTAGCCTACCCTTGCACACACACTGGAAACTCTGAAGAAAGGCGCCCTGGGAAAGAGTCCTCTGCAAGCTCCCTCTGAGTAAGTTGGTGAGTAACATACAGTTTAAAAAAGTGGTTACATAGTCTTCGGCAAAGACACGTTGGCGGCGCCCAAACCACCAACTGTGGAACTCGGGTGGGAGAGTTCTCTCCGTATAAGCTGTTTGTTGACGATTAGCTCATACACCTTACAGACAACAGGCTTCCAAATGAAATAACAAACCGGCCAAGTGCGAGTTGGACTCGCCCATGAAGGGTTTCGTAGCAGCAAGTAACATAATATAAAAGTTCTTATAGTTCGTTGTAACTTTGACTGATGTTTTAACACGTTCGCAGTGGTAGTGATTTCACTAACCGGAAATTGCGGTTTATGACGTATTAAAAAAAAACTACCAGCTCTATCTCGTTCAAACAAATTTTCGTTGGTAGTTTTTATGGCAATGTACATCATAATTTTTTTTTAGGTTTATCATTCTCTTAGTTTAGAAGTTAGAGGGGGGGGGGGACACATATTTCCACTTTGGAAGTGTCTCTTGCGCAAACTATCCACTTTAGAAAAAAATGATGTTAGAAACCTCCATAGCATTTTTGAAAACCTATCTATAAATACCCCACACGAGTGGGTTTGATGAAAAAAAAAATTTAAAGGAACTTCGTTCCATTCGGGTGTCCCTTGACACCTCTCAAGTTTTATTGTAAATCGTGCTAAAAAAAACCGGCCTAGTGCGAGTTGGACTCGCCCATGAAGGGTTTAGTAGCAGCAAGTAACATAGTATAAAAATTCTTATAGTTTGTTGTAACTTTAATTGATGTTTTAACACGTTCGCAGTGGTAGTGATTTTTCTAACCGGAAATTGCGGTTTATGACGTATTAAATAAAAACGACCAGCTATATCTCGTTCAAACTAATTTTCGTTGGTAGTTTTTATAGCAATATACATCATATTTTTTTTTTAGATTTATTTCTCTTAGTTTAGACACACATTTTTCCACTTTGGAAGTGTCTCTTGCGCAAACTATTCACGTTAGAAAAAAATGATTTTAGAAACCTCTATAGCATTTTGGATGTGTCTCTTGCGCAAACTATTCACTTCAGAAAAAAATGATTTTAGAAACCTCTATATTATTTTTTCACTTCTTATGCTCGTAAAGTTCTTGTTTATGCTGGGTGTATGCGGACTAAAACAACATTTTATGCTCTAGTGCATAAAGTTCTTTTTCTTCTTCTAAAACAATATGGCCATACTAGACCGTAGAGACGGTACCATGAAGATCGTGTTACTCTATGAACCAAACATAATAAAACGCTATTAAATAACTTGTTTTTTTTGTTACATTTAATTTGTACTTTCTGTGTTCTATATAAATTAAGAAACATTAAAAATCAGATAGTATTATGAGTGAAAAAATATTATAAAATGAACTTATGATTAGGCAGTATAGGTCTCGTTACCCATGCCTAATGCTTCATGTAGAATGATTAAAAAAAGAAAAATAATTAAAAAGATTTAAGTTATTTTTTTTTTAATATTTTCATTATAGACTTTATTTACAATATCACTGTTTCATTTCCTTGCAATCGAAGTGAAAAGCAGAGTGTATAACTCGATCATAAAACCCATTTTATCCTCGACTTAATATCCACCCTCGCCTTTGGCTCGGGCGGATAAACGTCTCGTATAAAATGGCTTCTTTTATGCACTTGTAGTACAATCTACTATTGAAGACCTATCTATAAATATACCCCACACGTATGGGTTTGATGAAAAATAAAATTTAGAGTTTCATTTCTGAGTATGGGGACCCCCAAAATTTACTGCTTTTTGTCTAGTTTTATATAAGAATCATAATGCGGTTCACAGAATACATCTAGTTACCAAGTTTCAATAGCATAGGCCTTATAGTTTCGGAGAAAAATGGCTGTGACACACGGACGGACAGACAGACAGACATGACGAATCTATAAGTGTTCCGTTTTTGCCATTTGGCTACGAAACCCTAAAAAGCCCGCCGAGTTTCTTGCCAGTTCTTCTCAAGCGGGCCACGTTCTGAATTGGTGGTACTAACTTTTTTTGTATTCTTTACTTTCTAACTTTGAAAGTGACGAATATTCCATACGAACTTTTATCACTTTTTTACCCCCTTAATAGTTAAATTTTCAAAAACGATGATACTCGTGTTTATTTACTTCTTGAAAGACATAGGTTTATGCCATTTTTTGCATCTAGCCCTGTAAATAATGGATTTTTATACAAACTTCCATCCCTTATTTTACCCCTTTGGTAGCAGAATTTCTATTCGTGATGCTTACATCATAAAATGCGTCTACTGACAAAATTGTAAGTTTGTAGGTCCAGCGGCTTAGGCACTGCGTTAATGAATCAGTCAGTCATTCAGTCGGGACAAGTTATTTTATAAGTATAGATGAAAACTGAGACCCCCAAATGTCATTCACTGATTGGTAATTCTTTGCAAATCTACTATAAATGTATTCGTTGACGTGTCGCAGGTGCCTGTGTATTAGATTATGCGAAATAAATGTTAATTGACTATTGACTATTTTAAAATTAAAATGGTCCGAGTATCGAACCCTGCGGGACGTCCATAGTGAACTTAAAACTGAACGTATGCCACCGACATCGACCCTCTGAGTCCTTTTGTTTAAATATGAAGTCAGATAATCAAGAGCCTTTTTCCTTATCCCGTAGTGATGTAGTTTCCTGATCAATGTATGAAACATTTGGACGCAATCAAAAGCCTTAGACAAATCGCAAAACACACCAAGTGCATCATATTTATCTTCCCAGGCCTCATAAATACTCTTCAACAAATCTACAACAGCATCGGTCGTTGAACATCCTTAAATTGCTTATCGTAAAATAATTTGTAAATAAGTCAACATCTGCTCAAGTATAAATTTTTCAAATATCTTGCTCAAAGTCGGCAACACGGAGACAGGTCTGAAATTACCTGGATCAGAAGCACTGCCAGCCTTGAACAAAGGTATAACTTTATTGTGTTTCATTAAATCAGAAAATACATCACCTGAAACGCAATCGTTAAACACAATTGCCAAGTGGGGAGCAATGACATTTAATGACACTAGACACAGATTTTACCGATAGCCCCCATAGGTCTGCGGTTTTTTAAACATAAATGGCCTTAGTTTTCAGAATATCGTTGCAGTTAACAATCGTGATATCGAACGCGTCTTGACAGCTATCTACACATTCTGACAATATTTGCTCAGAGGAAGTGGAAGACGACCGAAG
Source organism: Miltochrista miniata (assembly GCA_933228765.1). Taxonomy (NCBI): domain Eukaryota; kingdom Metazoa; phylum Arthropoda; class Insecta; order Lepidoptera; family Erebidae; genus Miltochrista; species Miltochrista miniata. The sequence goes on from OW121777.1 coordinate 3,398,908, forward strand.
AGTGTTCGTTATCCGAATAGGTATATAATTGAAAAAAAATTCAAACGCAGTCGCTACTTCCAGATCCTCTGTGACGTGGCGTCCGTTTATCTTTAAATGAAAGCTTCGTTCACTCGTTTTAGACCTACCGCATTCAGAATTTACAATGTTTTAAGAAGTTTTAATTACATATTTATTTATTACAGCTTCGACAAAATTTATCGAAGCTGTAATTTGATTTCTAATGAAATTTGACTTTGCTAAGGAACAGGCTTGTCTAAATGTCTTTGATTATTTTTTAAGATATTCTTGAAACTCAGGGTTGAAATTAAATTATTTTTCCGAATAAAGTTCATAAAACCTCTTACGATTTTTATAAATACCAGGTGTAGCCCAGTCACTGAAAACAGACCTGCATCCAAACGATACTGTTTTTGGTGTAAAGATTTTCCCAAACTCATAATGGTCTAGTGGACGTCACGCGGTTTCACCCGCGTAGTTCCCGTTCTCGTGGGAATACGGGAATAAAATATAGCCTATGTTCACCGCAAAGAGTGTAGCTTTCCAACAGTAAAAGATTTTTTCAAATCGGTCCAGTAGTTCCGGAGCCTATTCGTTACAAACAAACAAACATTCATCCGGTGGTTTCCCTGGCTTTGCTGTCATGATGACTTCAGCTACTTTCCAAACAGCTGGAACATATATTTTAATCTGATAGATGCATTAAACAGATACGTTAATTTCACCAGCGCTTTCCGTGGCAGATGTTGTAGTACTTGGCCTGTAATAAGGTTTTGGCGTTACCTGGCGCTTTTTTGATGTTCATATTTTTTCTTATTTCGAATGCTGCTTCTTTTGATGTTACCAATTTTATTTCAGTCGAATCTTGTTGGTGTTCTTGGTATGGCAACTCTTCTGACGGCCCTTCATTTGGTCTAAATATTGTTTCTAAATGTCGCGCAAACCTTTTTGCCTTTTGTTCATTACTTACTGCCCATTTACCATTTAATTCCCTAATTGGAGGAATGGGCGCATTTGGAGCTCTGTATTTCTTTATCGCCTTCCAGAGGGAGTAATTGCTGGTGCGGTCACCGAACAACCTCTCTAATGCTTTGGCAATTGAATCATTTTTGTAACTTTGGATAGTTCTTGTCAATATTTTTGTTAAGTGATTTAATATATTTTTATCGGTAGGTGATCTTGTGTGGTGCCATTTCTTTCTCTGTCTCCTTTTCTCGACAATTAGGTCAAGGATTTCTTTGGGATATGTGTTACCCTTTGCTACTTATCATAATTTCTGGTGTATTATGCCATGCTGACTACTGGATGTCCGAAGTAAATTTGTTCACTTCGTAGTCTAGTTGGTCAGCATTTCGCAGGGGCACTTTGAGTTCGATTTTAGCTTCTAAATCAGATTGAAAACTTACCTAGTCGGTTTTTATGTTGACCAAGGTGGGGTAGGTTTCTCTGAGAAGAACATTTTCGCCAAGGGTTAAAGTTATGGGAGAGTGGTCCGAATTCATGTCAAACCCTTCTTCAATAGCCATATACCTAAGTCGACGAAATATTTTTAAAAAGAAAAAAGTCTATCAAGTCTGGGATTCGTCCTATATCCGTAGGCCAATAGGTCGGTTTCCCAGTTGATATTACTTCGCATTGGATTTCATTCATAGCACTTTTTAGCTCTCTTCCTTTGGAGGAGGTTAATCTAGAACCCCAGTACGTATTTTTGGCATTAAAATCACCACCGAGTATAAATCGATTACCGAGCTTATTCATATAAGTGATGCATTGCTCTTGTTTTCATTTATATCTCGGAGGACAATAGATGGCTGCTACTCTCAGTGTATATCGCTTGGTTTCAATGCATACCGAAACAGCTTGAATATCACACTCTTCGTGAGTCATGGACGGACAGTGAGAGATATTTTCTTTTATTATCACAGTGCTACCTCCGTTTGCATTATTATATGGATGGATAGCATGATATGATTTATATCCATTTAACTTAATGTAGGACTCTTTCGTACAATGTGATTCTGTTATCAAACACACATCTATATTTTCTTTATCTAGGACTACTTGCAACTCATGACGACGTTTAAGCCGTCCATTTGCATTCCAAGTCATGATTTTGAAGACTTTATTCATGCTTGTTTATTAATGTAATGACATTAATATACATTTTTATATTATCACACTATACAACCTTGGGGATAAGCAGAAGGCTAATAAACTATATAAATTGGGGATTAACACAAAACCTATTGGATTGATTAAACTGAAAATTTCGCACGAATATTGTTAAGAAGTATGTAAGCTTTAAACATGGACTTTATAATTATAACGCTTGTGTTGGCTTAATCGAAAATCGAATTTCTTATAAAAATAATTATGAATCAGTGATACAATGAGAATACGATAAGGAGGGGGTGAAGAGAGGGGAAGGGGGTATAAAATATTGTCATGTATACATAATGCACACTTTAAAGCTTATTAAAAAAAATATGGGTACGGTAAAACATCCCTGTTGAAAAGGGGGCCAAGTTCCTATCGGCTAATTGTTCGCCTAAAAAGGGTTGAAATCCAATCCAATGCCAAGTTTAGATGCACTTTAAAATCGATCATAATCATCTTCATCAACAGCCTGATCCACTGGTAAACATTTGCCATTCCCAAGACTCGCCACCACACCCAGCCCTCCGCCTTCCAAATCCAGTCACTACCAGCCACCGTATTCACGTCAACGGTCCATCTAGCCGAAATTCACTTTACCATACACCCAACTTAAAATGGATGCTGATAAGCAATAATGTGTCAACCCACAAAAAGTCAAATTCAAAGGTTTTGAAATATTTTGATAAAGCATCAAGTATTTTACAATCTGCAAATGTGTTTCAGGTTCCATAAAACATACAAGTACGAAAAAATGGATTTATATCATAAAACAAATGGGAAATCACATATACCACATTCGTCAATAATGCTTTAAGTTCCTTAACATCATCGAAATTCAAAGTAGTGACATGTATCGTCACGAAAAATATGTTATGAGACTTGACACTGTGTTGCTATAATGTCATTCAGCGATTCTGCGCTGCGCCAAACAACGAGCTCATAATAAATAATTAAGTTCTTAAGTTATATACCCATTATAAGTATTAAAACACAACAAACCCATGTATTATTGAATTGTAAGCAATCCACGTTGGAGTCATCAAGATATGTCTGTAATTTTTGTTATTTAAAGATTGTCACGAGTGATTATTTTAAAGGTGAAAATATTGCCGGTTTAAATAATATAACGAATTAATTAAATAATTGTGTAGGCATAATATGCCTACACAATTATGTCAAATTATTAACTTTTAAGGTCTCTTTCATACTATAATGATATGATTTGGACCAATCTGATAGACTTATTGTAACTTTTGTCACTTAACTGATTATTGCTAAACACAACGCAATACCGTATGTCGTACTATGCAGCATAACACGTTGTTGCTAAACAATTAAAGCTCTCTTAACAGTGCATAAAGTACAATTTATGGTGCTTGACATATTATTACCGAATATTGACGAACTTTTTATAAGAAATAGTTTTATGTTAAGTACCTCGATATTGTATTGAAAAATCCTTTTTATTCGTAGATCTGATACTATAGTCCCACTAAAGAATGTATATCTATGTTGTTGTGGAGAGATGTCACCGCCAAGATAAAGTAGATTTTCTTTCCGGAAGTTAAATTCACTAAACGGAATTTCCAACAGGAGCTTCAACCCCTTGACGTTCATAAGTCGAGTGGACCAGGCGGTATACCCGCGATGGTACTCAAGCAGTGTGGTCCGGAGTTGTGTCCAGTACTTACACGTCTTTTCACGCTTTCATATTCCATGAAAGTAGACCCGGCATCGTGGAAGATCGTGCACGTGCATCCTGTGCCCAAGAAAGGTGACAGGACCGATCCGGATAATTACAGGCCTGCTACTAGGCCAGTAATTATCCGGATCGGTCCTGTCACCCTTCTTGGGCACAGGATGCACGTGCACGATGTTCCACGATGCCGGGACTACATCACCTCCTGTGAGATGTGTATTAATAACATGCTCCCACTTTTATTAAAGGTGATGGAGCATGTAATCAGCATGGAGCATGGAGAATAAATCCTGATGTAAGTTAAAGAACACGACCAGCTAACGATTTTCGTCACGGTCGCTCAACTGGCGATTTTCATGTGAACCTCTCACACAGCTTGGCGACGGCTATCGAGAATAAGGGTGAGGTTCTAGCTGTGAGCCTCGACATCTCTAAGGCCTTCAACCGGGTCTGGCACCGTGGCATTCTAACGAAATTGTCCTCCAATGAACTGCCCCAAGGGTTTCGCGGATGGGTGTCCAGTATCTTCGCCGATAAAAGTATCAGGACAGTCGTCGACAGGTTTTTGCTGCATATCAATGATATTTTGTCTTGTGACGGCATTTATTTCTATGCAAATGACAGTACGGTTAATACTTATTACACGGGTCGTTCCGATATTCCTCGCTGCATAGTGGTCGTGAACAACTTGTGTTTAAAATTCCGGTTACTTTCATAGGAATAGCCGCAATTTCAGACACAAACACCTACCAAGCCTCAAGTTTGTGTATTCACTGTTAAGAAAACCCCATTTACTGTGGCGCTGTAATTTCTTGGCACATCTCTTTCCACCTCCAATAGTATAAGGATCCTTGGTGTTGACATCTCCAGTGATATTCAGTTCCGCAGTCATTTGGAGGACAATTCACAAGCTGGCGTCCAAGAAGCTTGGGGTGGTCAGTAGGACGCAGCGGTACTTCAGTGTGGCACAAACACTGCTTCTCCGTAAGTCGCAAGTGCGGCCGCACATGGAGTAGTGCTGTCTTTGGGCTGGGGCTCCTGAATATCAGCTTCGTCGATTCGACTCGGTGCAAAGGCGAGACATGGGAGTTGTCAACGATTCTATAGGTACTTACTTCACGATAGGAGAGACAATACCTTCTTGTGCGTATTCTACAGTCTGTACAACGGTTTGTGCACTGGGGAATTATTTAATATGATGTAGCTTCTATCATCGCACCGCTCACCACGGACCGGGTGTTCATCCTCACACTTTGCGTCCGGAGTGTTCGATCACGGTAAGGTTCGATAGGGGCTTTGTTCCACTCACGTGGAATGATCTTCCTGAGTCGATTTGCCGAAACGCCTACAGTATGGAGTTCTTCAAAAGGGGTCTTAGAAGGTTCTTCCAGGGTCGGCAGCGCGAGTGTCGCGCCTCTGTTGACCACTTTCCATCAGGTGTGCTCGTAACCTTGTTGGCCGCAAGTGCGGATATAAAATACTTTTATTTCCGTCCATCGACGAAAGAAAACTGCTGCTTCTAAACGACGATCTAAATACATAATATTTTTAAATATAATAATTAAGTTGCAAAAACATGATTCTGAGGACAAGAAAAATATATTTCTCGTAAGAAGAAGAAAACTGGATACTGAATTCTGTTTATTGTTACACTAGATGTATGAATTGGTTATAAAAGTTTAGGTTTCTTATATTTTTCATATTATTAAAGTTTATCAAAAAGTATTAAGTGAACTCGAATTTATCGAGTTCACTTAATACTTTTTGATAAACTTATTAAGTGATAACATGTGTTTATCAATAATCCTTTATGTTCCTTAAGATGCATTTATTGTCATTCGATCCTGGTACCGGCATTTAGCAAAACAGTGTTATGTTCCTTAATTTGATGTTCCGATTATTACAGCGTGTTCCCTATTTTGCGATAAGCAGTAATCCCCTTTTTCGGAAGAATATACTAGCCTGCTGGCTTTTTATAATCGCAATCTATTTCTAATCCATTTTTCTTTTAAATAAACAGAGAAATGAATAATGGATACATATTTCTCTTAACAAACTATTTAAGAATTGGTTTAACTTCTTAAGACGCCATTTTCTCAAAACAAGGTTTATGAGGGTTAACACATTATTGTTTATCAGCATCCAAATATGGTATAGTTGTGAAAATACGTCTCTGCCCTATTAAGGGTTAAATGGTCTAAGTGCTCGGTATACTGCGCTCGATTTAAATGATTCGGCGCGGTGTCAGCATACACTATGTATGTACATTGACGAATTATTTTCTTCTTGTTGCGTTACGACTGAGGGTGTACCACAGGGTAGCGTTTTATCCCCGTTACTTTTCAATTTTTGAAGTAAAACTTCTTTAGGCGCGGCAAGGGTGTAACTCAGATTGTTTTCTGACGGAAGTAACGCTTACTATTCGAATTTCGTTTTTAAATTATATTAATATCATTTCAGTGATATAATGCCGTCAGGTTACACGCACACACTTTTTTTATTACTGCTGTCTTTATATCTTTACTATCTTCTTACATAGAGGCCTTATTTATAAGCTTAAGAAACTGCTACCCATGCAATTTGCAGACATTTTAGAATCATACCTAGCAGAGAGGACATTCAGAGTAAGACAAGAAGATGCTTATTCTGGTCTCAAACAAATAGAAGCTGGAGTACCGCAGGGAAGTGTCCTTGGCCCTGTCTTGTACCTATTGTACACCTGCGATATTCCAGAAATAAAAAACAATATTATTGCGACCTTCGCAGACGACACAGTCGTCATGGCAACAGTTGCCACTCATAAAAAAGCCATTGAAAGACTTCAATCGGCCGTCAACACCATCACTGATTGGACAAAGAAATGGAGAATCAAACTAAATGAGTCCAAATCGACTCATATAGACTTCACAAACGAAAGACCTAACTATACACCGGTATACATTAATGGTAACATAGTACCATATGAAAATACGGCAAAATACTTGGGTATGACGCTTGATGCAAAACTACGCTGAAAGGCACACGTCAAAAAGAATCTAGATTATTGATACTGTTGATTGATGGCACTTGATGGAACTTGCTACACATATTGAAAAACTTCACTTGTACTGTTCCACAACATTTATTTTTATAATACCTAACCGGTTTCGCCTTTCGGCATTCTCAAAGGCTTATTTGTTTATGCGTTCGGAGTGTAATTATGATCTAAATAAGTAAATAGCCTTTGAGAATGCCGAAAGGCGAAACCGGTTAGGTATTATAAAAATAAATGTTGTGGAACAGTACAAGTGAAGTTTTTCAATATCAAAAAGAAACGCCAGGAGTTAGATTTACGCTTCAGGAAAATGTACTGGCTACTCGGCAGACATTCAACATTATCAGTTTACAACAAGGTACTTCTGTACAAACAAGTACTTATGCCTGTATGGGCATATGGTATTCAGCTTTGGGGCTGTACAAAACGCACCAATGTTGAGATAATCCAAAGATTCCAAAACAAAGTACTTCGGAGTATAATAAACGCTCCCTGGTACATAAGAAATGAGGACATTCACCGGGATTTAGGAGTGGAACTTGTTACAAAAGTTATAAAAAAATATGCCGAAGCTCACAAACAAAGACTTCTAAAACATGTGAATGTCGAGGCAATCCAGCTTCTTGACACCACGGACATAGTAAGGAGACTGAAAAGGACTAAGCCTTTTGATCTAGTTTAGTGAAATTAGTGTAAAGTAGTGCAGTGAGTGCTATATTTGAAGAACACAAGAACAGAGTGACTTATTATTATAATAACTAGAGACAATAAGAAAAGTGCCGATGGACACATTCTTTACTGTATAAGTTTTAGCAGGTTAGGTTAAATTTAAATTACTTATTAGCCTCACGGCTAGATTGTAATTGTTATGAGGTAACTAATAAGTTACATCATAAATTAAAAAAAAGCCTATCTTCTTACGACTTTTATTCACATGACTTATAGGTCTATGTGCAAGCTCCAGTCTATAAGTACTATTCTTACTAAAAATTAATTGATATGATTAATTCACATTGAAGGTGAATATAATTATTATAATTATACGAGTAAGTGGAGCAAGCAATATGGACTTTATCGCGAACCCTCCAAAACTCAATTCACTCTGGTCAGTCATTCGGAGCATTTCTGTTGACGGCACACTTTTCTGGCGATCCCAATTTCAGAATGGTCCGTTAATTGGGAGCATCTGGGTCCTGGTTCAAACTAGGGATTTACTTCCGAGAATTCAGCGTAGCAGGTTCATACACTACTACCTCTATGTCCTTTTAAATTTTTACCATAATAATTATGTACACACCTGAATAATTTCTCTATTAATTGTTTCCCGATGAACCCAGAACCGCCTGTGATAAAAACCGTCGCGTCCTGGTACCACAGCTGAACCGGCGAGTCTCCACGATCTATCACGTCATTCATCGGTTTCTGATACGACAGATATTTTAACTCTATTTCTTGCATGGGATCCATAATATTGAAATACTGCAAAGAAAGATAATTATGTTTGAGTGGTCTAGTGCAAAGTGAAATGAGTACTTAAAAGAAGTGGCCATTTCAAAATTATATATATGCAAATTATAATGTATTTTTGACAATTGTATAATTTAATTTGAATAGAATATGTAGATTTTTTGCATAGTAATGCTACATATGGTGCTGGTACAGGTCTTACATAATTAATAAGTCTAGTACGTATTAAGTAGTATGGCCTGCCATATAGGCACTATATATAGGTCTGTCTGTCTGTTTCCTAAATAAACCGCCGAAGCTAAGGAATCAATTTAAACGATAATTAGCATAATCTGAGCTTATACCCCGCGGAAGGCTTGGTACTTTTGATTCCTATATTCTGCGCGTTTCCTTTGGGAGAGTGGATATTCTGCACCGTTCCTTGGGAAGGTCATTCTAAGCTGATGTTCTTGCTTTATTATAAAACTAGCTGACCCTCGCAACTTCGTTTACGTCACATAAGGTCTATGAAATGACAGGTATTTCTTCATCGGCCTCCTAGCGTATGAAACTGCCCTGTTTGTCTAATCAGAAAAGAACTTAAAGATTAAGGGTATTCTAAAACAATTTTTAGTCCCCGCCTTCGGCATGAACTGAATTATTTTACAATAAAGGCGAAAATGTGAAATGGACCAATCGCGAATTGGACCAATCGCGCTTAAGGCCCTTGATCTTTAAGTTCTTTTATGACTAAGCAAACACGCCATTATAGAATAAACCTTACATTCAAAAGAACCCTTGAATAAAATAGCAGATTCGCAATATAGACAAAGTACATTTCCGGGAAACGAAATTCTATGTCTGCAAAACAAAGGGTTCTCACCAAATACACATCTCTCTCTATCACTCTTTCTTATGTGACATAAACGAAGTTGCGTGGGACAGTTAGTTTAGCTTTAAAAAAATCCTGATGTATATTACACCAAGTCATTAATTATATTATTAAATAAAACTTGAGAGGTGTCAAGGGACACCCGGGTGGAACAAAGTTCCTTTCGATTAAAGTGAAGGAATTGTAATAAAATTTTATTTAAATTTTAAAATTTTATTGTAAGCAAAAACAAAAACAGAAACAAAAACAAAAAGAAAACAAATATAAAAAAAAGGAGTGCGTGTAACCTTTACGCGCGTTGAAACTGAACAGAGCGAAACTCCTATTTGCTTTGGTGTTGCTCGTAGAGTTCATGTTCATCCCCTGGCTAGCACTAGCACTACCACTATCACTACCACTATCACTATCACTATCACTACCACTACCACTATCATTACTACTATTACTACCACTATCACTACCACTATCACTACCACTATCACTACCACTATCACTACCACTATTACTACCACTACCACTATCACTATCACTACCACTATCACTACCACTATCACTATCACTATCACTACCACTATCACTACCAAAAGTGTCGTTACAACTTTTCGTGAGAATTTTTTCCGTCTAGCCCCCTTTCACAACGCGCGATAAGGAACTTCGTTCCAACAATTCCAATTTATGCAATTATGTTAGGGAGGTACATAGAGCAACGGGACCAATACCTATTACATTTTTATACCTCGGGGTTTGGGGACATGCGTTACATCTCATGGAGTTAACGCTTCATCAATCAGATCCCTAAAGGCTCGTTTAAGGAGACGCGGAGTGTCGAGCTTCACGTGTGGCGAGGTTTGCCGCGGCACGTTGATCGATTTGACCATTTATAGTGAGGCAGCGCGTGAAGCGTCGTAGCACGCGCAAACTCAAACATTTAGAAAAGCAGGTGCTCAGAGACGTCGAGCGACGCGAGTGGCGTGGCTCCGCACGGCGTGGTACGCAGCTTTGTATACGGCGTCGTTCAGAGAGCATACGACATTCCCATCCCATACCCCACACCTCTGTTACCCCTTCCTTGCCGCGTCCTTTGCGGTGTCACCCGCCGCGTTCCCCCATTGCAAACCCGTATCATTGCCCTTCCGTACTCCTTATTTTTATTATAAATATTTTCTTATTAATCATAATTATCATTAAGATTTATTAATATTATCTACTATCCTATCAAAAAAACATTTTCAGGTGGAGAAAAAATATCGCCATTTGAATGTGGATTTGATCCAACACCAGAATTATGCACGTGAACATCAACGTAGTCCACCAACATCTTGAAACTGCGAAGTCGACCCTTATATATTATGAAATGATCATAGATTATGAGCCGTACACAGACAGCACAGATAAAGTTTGTAGCCTTTATTTTCTATAGATGCAGTATTCAGGATGTGAAAGCAGCTTAATCGAGTTATCTTTTTTTAATCGGTTGTCGGTGGTGACATTTCTGCTGTCAGAATGACAGGATGTCATAAGGATCAGTGACGAATCGTTTTTGCATTCAATGAAAGAGGTTTTGCGGAGATTCGAGACGATTCCACGTGAGAGAGGGGATAAAGCCCTGATACAAAGTTTCAAGTCTCTTTTTGCGATCGGCTAAGGACGAGGGAAATTGATATTACTCTGAGTGGCACGCCTCAATTTTTCTTTGGAGGTTGTAAGTTGCAACCTGAGAACCTGTTAAGGAATTAGTCTGAGTTTACTTATTCTCCTCGGAAGGAGTTGGACTCTGTATCAACCTACACCCGGGATACCGGTAAGTGTCATTTCTTGTTTGCTAAGCGGTTCGAATTTCGTCGGTCGCGATGTCAGTTATTTCATTTGTCGTTTACTTGTCATAACAGGGTTTTTTTACTACGGGGAAAAGCGGCCCGTCCACGGTTAGCAAAACCACACCCAATGACACGTGGACTACATGAGCGAGGTGTTTTGAGAGGAACCAGCCGCCTCCACGTGGCATTCTCGTGATGTGCTGCTCTCAACTTACTCAAGGCCAGTAATTGTCACCCAATTAAAAGTGTAGTTAGCTGCTTACCCGTTCTACCTGCTCACGCGGCGGTGGTCTATTGAGTAGTATTAGTACCTAAGCCCTGACTTTACTTCTGTGTACCTGTGATATTTGTGTCTATCAGTGAATAAGCTCTCTGTGTGTCTCTGTGTGTCTCTGTGTATCTCTGTGTACTTAGTAAATATATGTGTGTACACCCTATTGGCTGTTTTCGTCAGAGCCCTGGCCTCCCTTGCGCACCCACTAGAAACTCTGTAACAAGGCGCCCTGGGAAAGAGTTCTCTGCATAGCTACCTCGCGCTAGTTGGTGAGTAACATCATTGTGTTATAATTTGGCTCCCAACGTAGTGGCAAATCTCTGGGTCTACTCTGCGGTAGCCTCAGTCTAGTGTGTGTGCATAGGTGGTTACCTCTGGCGAAACCATCCTGGTGTATCGTCCGAGACGCTCCAGGACGTTAATTGGTGGTGCTAACAGCTAAGCACAAAATTATCCCTTTCGTCTTCTTCCAGCTACCTACATCTTTGGCTGGAAAAGACACTAAATTCTAAATTCAAAAATTTAAAATAGCTGTGATTTTGAAAAAACTTTTAAGCTATTGCATAGCTTCTATCGCGGGCCTTGCGTGGAGACCGAATCCAGAAATTGTGTCACGAAAACGAGTCACACTCTCGGCTACCTTCGGCCACGTTCGTGTATCTCGTCTCGCACTTCATAATTTTTTTGTTTACGTCAATTATGAACTCTGCAGTCGTTATATAGTATTATATTGTGTCAAATAATCCAAAAATTGATGCTTGTACCCAGAATCGATCTTGCGCCTTCTGCGTACCGATCCGCGTCTTAACCACTCGACCAAAGTTGAATTAAGAGTGCTGGTCGAATTTAGAGTTCATAATGTGAAATGACAATTTCGATGCTGTCAATTACATTAGTTGCTGTCAATTTACTTCGTCTAAATAAAAATTCGACTATAGGTGTATAGGTATTCATCATCTATGTACAACAGTGAACTGTACTCGTATAATTTGTGTAAAAAGTGTTTTAAATATGAATAAACAAAGTGCAGTTATTAATGAAGAAAGTCACGAAAAATAGTGAAAGAAAATGAGTGAGTACCATGGAGCAAATATAAGAGGGGAGTACTCTATAAGTATACATACATTTTATTATTATTATCACCAATGCAGTATTATTTTTTGTTTTGTTAATTTATATATAATACTGCTATAAAGATAACCAAACCCGGGAGTACGTTCCCATGGGAAGCGGGAAGAAAATTTCACGCTGACGTAGCCGCGAGCGCCATCTATCTCATACCTATGTACTTTAAACGTGTCATAAAAGTCACAACAATACCATACATGCATATTTCAAAGAATGTCTATTATTACCATTTTGTAAAAATAGTTTTTAAGAAGAAACCTTTTGTTTTATCTTTTAACTAGCTGACCCTCGCAACTTTGTTTACGTCACACAAGGTCTATGAAATTAGAGGTATTTATTAATCATACTCATCAAGTAGCGTGTGAATCTGCCCTGTTTGCTTAATCAAAATAGAGCTTAATGGTTAAAGCTATTCCTCAGTATAGAATTTTCCTCAGTATAAACAATTTACATACAAACACCGGCGTGTTAGAATTTTATTACATGTATCAATGTAGTAGACGTAACGTGTATAAAATGACATCAATCAAATGTCATCAATATTCTGAAAAAGAAATTAAAAATAGAGTTCACAAACTCTTTTGAAAATACGTACTGTACCTACCTTAGAGGATCGTTATGAAGATAACAGGATAGTTAACAACCATCCATAGAAAATAGATGGTATAATGCTGAATACCGCAAAGAACAATCGGCGCGGCATAGAATGGGGCCTATACTGATATCCTGGAGGATTTAAATGATGCCGATGTCCTGTGCCTGCTGAGGCACACACACGCCGTCATGCATGTCTGCAGGACAACGTGCAGGACAACGAGCAGGATGAGGCAGCGAATGGCTGGACTGAAATTAAAATCGACAGACGCAAGAGATGTGGTAGAGGCACTAATTCACGTACCTCGGGAGTGTCGTGTCAGAAACTGATGGGATAGAAGAGTACCTTACATCATTTCGAGTCTCGCCAAGGCCAGAACAACCTTTACACAGCCGCGCCCCGTGGGCAGTTGCGAAAATGGACACGAAGAGTGAAACTCAAAACAAAGTAAACGTTAAAACTGTACTGCTAACTGCTATACGGATGCGCGACATGGAAGGTCACTAAAGACATTTCGCACCAGCTACCAGCTATAAGTCTTCGTCAAACGCTGCCTCCAATGAATCCTCGGTACATACGGGCCCGAGAACATCACGAACGTAAGACTATTGGAACGCTGCAGTGAGACCAACAGATCAAACGTCGAAAGTGTAGCTGCTGCGCTAGATTGGACACACGCTGCAAAGGGACCACGATCACATCATACCAAGGCAAGTCTTACTGAAACTACTGGTAGGGTTTCAAAAACTGTTCGATAGTAAGTAGGTACATTAATTGATAGTGGCTATAGGCTACATAACATAATGCTAAAATTCCTGCCTTTGGCCTTTTGGACTTTAGTCCAAAAGTCCAAAAGTCCAAAAGTCGAAAAGTCCAAAAGTCCAAAAGTCCAAAAGTCCAAAAGTCCAAAAGTCCAAAAGTCCAAAAGTCCAAAAGTCCAAAAGTCCAAAAGTACAAAAGTCCAAAAGTCCAAAAGTCCAAAAGTCCAAAAGTCCAAAAGTCCAAAAGTCCAAAAGTCCAAAAGTCCAAAAGTCCAAAAGTCCAAAAGTCCAAAAGTCCAAAAGTCCAAAAGTCCAAAAGTCCAAAAGTCAAAAAGTCAAAAAGTCCAAAAGTCCAAACGTCGGAAGTGTAGCTGCTGCGCTAGATTGGACACACGCTGCAAAGGGACCACGATCACATCATACCAAGGCAAGTCTTACTGAAACTACTGGTAGGGTTTCAAAAACTGTTCGATAGTAAGTAGGTACATTAATTGATAGTGGCTATAGGCTACATAACATAATGCTAAGATTCCTGCCTTTGGCCTTTTGGACTTTAGTCCAAAAGTCCAAAAGTCCAAAAGTCCAAAAGTCCAAAAGTCCAAAAGTCCAAAAGTCCAAAAGTCCAATAGTACAAAAGTCCAAAAGTCCAAAAGGCCAAAAGTCCAAAAGTCCAAAAGTCCAAAAGGCCAATAGGCCAAAAGTCCAAAAGCCCAAATGTCCACAGTCAAGTAGGTACTTGGTACTTTACTTTGTTGAACATAGGCCTTAAAATCTTACTAATATTATAAATGCGAATGTTTGTGAGTGTGGATGTTTGTTACTCTTTCACGCTCAAACCGCTGAACGGATCGGGCTGAAATTTGGTAACAGAGATACATTATAGTCTGGAATAACACATAGGCTACCTTTTATCCCGGGAATAACTTCCCGCGGTAACAAATTTTACGCGGGCGAAGCTGCGGGCATCAGCTAGTATTCTTATATAGAAAGAATTATACTAGCATAGTCGGTAAAAAATGCTATGTAATAGCTTTACCGCGGCAGTCCCCGAGTGCCACACGTCTTTTTTGATTTTATTTGGCATACCCACTTCTTTTTCTTATTGTGTTTTTTCTTTTATGTTTCTTTTTTTCTTTTTTTATGGTGCACACATATATTTATTATATTATTAGTGTAGATTAATATATAATATATATTATTCTATAGCTTCACCTTGTAAGGTAAACTTAGTGAATGTCTTAGTGAACTCTGTAATTGTAAACTTTGTTGAAGGTGTGTAGATACCTTGAAATTTAATTATTAACCTGAACTGTGTTATCAGAAAATTTAGAAACTTTTCTCTCTTAATATACCCTTAATCTTTGTTAAATTCTAAAAGTCAATTTGAAACATAATTACCTAACTTAGTACACTTTGTTGTAACTCAATTTACATTTTTACTTTGTAATTGATCCCTATCTGTGCCATTTTATCTTTATAATTGTTGTAAGTAAATTTTTACATAATGGCACAGATGAAAAAATATATTAAATATTTAAGAAAGGATGAACTTGCTAACGAGCTGTCCCACATGGGTATTTCAGTGGAACCGGAAACGACAGTGTCTGGCCTTCGGAGTGAGCTAAGAACGGCACACCGACTCGTCCGTCGAGGTAGCATCAAAGCGAGTGCTCCGGTACCCGCTGATGCATCGGCTGAGCTCTCGATCTGCCTTTCAAAAGTCTCCGAGCTGGAGGAGGCTATTCAGTCAGGTGACATCTTCATTAATAAGGGTAGTCGTCTTAGGGTGTCTATCAGAGCCAACTACTTATTGAGTAGGTTAGCTCGTTGTGGTCTGGATTGCCCCGACCTGGTGGATATTCGTGGTAGGCTAGTGAAGATCATCGCTAGGGCTGAACCCAGTAGTGATTCTGAATCCGAAGGTTCGGATGATGATGGTGATGATCCTTCGGGTCGTGACCAGGTGGAATATACTTCACCAGTAGTGAGAGAGGACCGCTCGGTGCGAGCTAGTTCAAGTAGGAATAGTTCTACATGTAACATAGTGTATAAAGAACGTCCCCTTAACTTATGTTCATTTAACTTAAAATATGATGGTTCTACTTGTGTACGTGTGTTTTTAGAGAGATTAGAGGAACTTAGATGTGCTCGGGAGGTTACTAAGCCTAGACTCCTTATGGCTTTCTCCGACCTGTTGGATGGACCGGCTTTGTCTTGGTTCCGTACAAACAAAGCTAACTTCATCTCATATGAGGATCTTATTAGTGAGCTTAGAGATACCTTCGATATTCCTGATTATGATTACCGCCTCAGGAACGAGATAAGACAGCGTACACAAGCCCGCTCTGAGTCCTTGGTTAACTATATATGTACAATGCAAGCCATGTTCTCAAGGTTGTCATGTAAGATGCCCAGTGAGGAACAGCTGGACATTCTCATGCACAACATTAGACCTGACTACATGAAGGAACTGGCCTTGCATGATGTCAACTCTGTAGATGACTTGAGACGTTTGGGTAAGCGCTTGGAGCTTGCGCGTACTAGGGCAGACGCTTTCCATGAGCCTGCTCTTGACAAGTTTGAGATTACATCTGACTTACACCAGCTTAAGAACAAAGGTGTACAAAAGCCCGCTAAGCAGGTGTCTGCAGTGGAGACGCCGGTTACCCCCCACGATCGCAAATGCTTTCGTTGCGGCGGGGGCGGTCACACTGCATACAGCTGCACACAGTCAAGGGAGCTGGTGTGTTTCCGGTGTGGTCTCAAAGGAGTCAAGACCCCAGACTGCTCACACTGTACTAGCAAGTCAAAAAACGCGTAGGCCAGGGCCTTATTAGGAACTCTGTGCATTACTCTGTATCTGAGTCTATAAGGTCCTGTTATCTAAACGGGATAGTGACATTAGACCGTATCTGGTTGTTAAGGTTTTAAATTTAAATGTCTTAGGCCTTCTAGATTCCGGTGCCTCCTGCTCTATACTAGGTAAGGGAGCGCACCGCATCTTCTTGGAACTGGGTTTTGATCTTGTGAGTATCAATCCTACTTTTCGTATTACAACTGCAGACAGCACTCACTTGCAATGTCTGGGTTGTATCTCTTTGCCAATTGAGTACAATTCGGTTATCCGAGTTGTCAAGTTCTATGTTGTCCCAGGTATAACCACCTCCATGATATTTGGAGTGGATTTCTGGCAACAATTTAAGTTAAGTGATAAGTTAATTTTACAAAATATTAGTCTTGATAGCTTTAGTGATAATAATCCTATAGAGTCTGTGTCCCTTAACGGTGGCCTCGAGGATTACGACAACTTGACAACTAAACAAAGGTGTGTAATCAACGAGGTCATTGAAAAATTCGACTCGTTGAACACTGATAAGGTGGGTTTAGGTCGGACCTCACTTGTGCACCATGTCATTGACACTGGTGACAGCAAGCCGATCAAGCAGCGTTATTATCCGCTCTCTCCCCTTAAGCAGAAGGCCCTGGAAGCCGAGCTGGACCGAATGCTGGAGATGGGAGTAGTGTCCCCGTCTCAGTCCGCCTGGAACTCTCCAGTGGTCATGGTGGAGAAGGCGAACGGCGACCTCAGATTGTGCTTGGACTCTCGCAAGCTGAACTCTGTGTCTAAGAGTGACGCCTACCCCTTACCCTATATCAATCAAATCTTGGACCATCTTAATAATGCTAAGTATTTAACCTCTGTAGATCTGAGTGCGGCCTACTGGCAGATTCCATTCGACTCACCCCAGTCTGCTGAGAAGACTGCTTTTACGGTTCCCCGGAGAGGATTATTCCAATACAATTCGATGTGCTTCGGTCTTGTCGGGGCCAGTGCCACGATGCAACGCCTCATGGACCGTCTGTTTGGTCCCGAGTTCGACAACAAGGTATTTGCGTTTCAGGATGACATAGTCTGTGTGTCCAGCACCTTTGAGGAGCATGTAGAGCTCTTACATAGAGTCTATCAGCAACTCAAGGATGCTGGCCTAACTATTAACATGAAAAAATCCCACTTTTGTCGGAGTGAACTCAAATACCTGGGGTATTATGTGGACAAACATGGCCTACGGACAGACCCGGGTAAAGTTGAGGTTATCCTCAACTATCCCACCCCTTCTAACCCTAAGGAGGTTAAGAGATTTCTGGGAATGGCCGGCTGGTATCGTCGCTTTGTTAACAACTTCTCGAAGATTAGTAAACCTCTGTGCAAACTCACTTCTACGAACCTTAAGTTCGAATGGACCCCTGAGGCTGAACAGTCCTTTAACCTGCTAAAGTCAGCCTTGGTTTCTGCCCCTATATTAAAAATGCCTAACTTTGAGATGCCCTTCCGCATTCTTAGTGACGCGTCAGCTTACTCAGTTGCTGCTGTACTGACACAAACTCACGATGGTGTTGAGCACCCTATCGCCTACTGTAGCCGTTCTCTCAACAAGAACGAGGTGAACTACAGCACAACTGAGCGAGAACTTCTGGCCGTGATTTTCGCTTTGGAACAATTTCGACAGTACGTCGAAGGCCAAAAATGTACGGTCGTCACGGATCATTCATCTCTTCTGTGGTTCCATAAACTGAAAAATCCCATGGGTCGTCTAGCACGTTGGAGTATGAGGCTCAGTCAATTCGACTTTGACATAGAGCATCGAAAAGGTAAAAAACCACGTTGTACCTGATGCTCTGTCTCGTATCAAAATTGATTCCCTCGATGCAGTACCCACTAAAGACCCGTGGTATGACCACACCATGAATAGTGTTCGGAAGAACCCTTGGAAGTCACCAAATTATGACATTCGTGACAACCTTCTATATAGGTTAACAAAAAATAAATATTCTTTGACTTCAGACTTTGACTGGAAGCTGGTGGTACCTCAGGAGGATCGCTTGCCCCTGCTCTCTAAGTACCACGATGACACACTTAGTGCCCATGGTGGCGTTTGGAAGACGCATAAAAGGTTAGCCCTAAATTATTACTGGCCCAAGATGTACGAGGACGTCAAAGAATATGTTGGGAATTGCGAAACATGCAAGCAGTACAAACCCGTAAATACGTCTCGTCCCGGCCTAATGGGTAGCCCGAAGCGGGTTTCGAAGCCATTCGAAGCTATCTCTGTCGATCTGCTTGGTCCCTTTCCCACTTCGAGCAATAGAAACGTACACCTGATCGTGGTCTCCGACTACTTTAGCAAATACGTCATGTTGTGCCCTGTTCGGGTTGCCACAGGCGCTGTAGTCGCGAGGTTCATAGAGAAGAGTGTGTTTCTCGTGCACGGAGTCTGCAAGACTATTTACATGGATAATGGCCCTCAGTTTGTGAGTAAGCCATTTAAGGATCTGTTGGCTAAATACAATGTACCTAATATATATTATAACCCTAGGTATCATGCCCAAACTAATCAGGCGGAACGAGCTATTCGCAATGTGGTTCAAGCGATCTCATGCTATGTGAAGTCACAACACAAGTCTTGGGATCAGTTCTTGGTTGAGATACAGTGTGCTTTAAACACTGCAGTTAACGAAGCAACTCGTTTCACCCCTTACTTTTTGGTACATGGTAGGGAATTTATTGGGGATGGAGTGTTATACAGGCAGACAGATATCGCGTGCCATCCTACTTCAGTCTCTGTAGACGATCCATCAGCCTTCGGTGTCAAGCTGAGAGAAATACAACGCATTTACGACCAGGTGAGGAAACATTTGAATGTTGCCCACCAGCGTAATGAAAAGTATTACAACCTCAGAAAAAGGCATGTAGAGCTGAAAGTGGGACAGATAGTTTACAAACGCACGTTCTACCTGTCCTTGTTGGACAGGTAGAACGTTATTACGGCCAAGAATTTTACTTCTAAGCTAGCCCCTAAGTTCCTTAAATGTGTGGTGACTGCTAAACGATCCCCTTTAGTATATAGGCTGTCAGATCTGGACGGTAAGGATCTTGGGGAGTACCATATCAAGGACATCCTGAAGTATCAGGAGGAGCAGTCTCCAATACCTAACGTAACTACATAGCACTGTTTCTCTAGTTTATTAAACCAGTGCTATGTGATCATTATGTAAGACTATTTTAATCTTTTGTTTGTATTTCTATATGTGTACGTGACTTTAAATTGTCACGTTGTAGTTTCTTCTATGCACCGCACCGAGCGTTTTTCTCTCATTCGCTTCTCAGTACTCTACAATATCCTGAGAGCTTGGGTAGTGTTAGGGTATCGGCAGTGAGTAAAGGGAGCATTCGTTTTCTATGAAGGGCATTAGACTCTAGTTACTTAGCCTAACCGGTACACGAGTCAGTGTCTAGTTAGGTACATAGGAGGATCTTTCTTTGGTATTGTAATGGTCGTAGTCAGCTGGTGTTTGAAGGACCTAGCTGGTTGTCTTTGTTTATTAGTCAGTACTTTTCTGTTTTCTTTATTGTGTATTTCCAGCGTGTCATATCCGCAGGAAATACTATTAAAGGGGGGGTGGTTGTAGCCTTTATTTTCTATAGATGCAGTATTCAGGATGTGAAAGCAGCTTAATCGAGTTATCTTTTTTTAATCGGTTGTCAGTGGTGACATTTCTGCTGTCAGAATGACAGGATGTCATAAGGATCAGTGACGAATCGTTTTTGCATTCAATGAAAGAGGTTTTGCGGAGATTCGAGACGATTCCACGTGAGAGAGGGGATAAAGCCCTGATACAAAGTTTCAAGTCTCTTTTTGCGATCGGCTAAGGACGAGGGAAATTGATATTACTCTGAGTGGCACGCCTCAATTTTTCTTTGGAGGTTGTAAGTTGCAACCTGAGGACCTGTTAAGGAATTAGTCTGAGTTTACTTATTCTCCTCGGAAGGAGTTGGACTCTGTGTCAACCTACACCCGGGATACCGGTAAGTGTCATTTCTTGTTTGCTAAGCGGTTCGAATTTCGTCGGTCGCGATGTCAGTTATTTCATTTGTCGTTTACTTGTCATAACAGGGTTTTTTTACTACGGGGAAAAGCGGCCCGTCCACGGTTAGCAAAACCACACCCAATGACACGTGGACTACATGAGCGAGGTGTTTTGAGAGGAACCAGCCGCCTCCACGTGGCATTCTCGTGATGTGCTGCTCTCAACTTACTCAAGGCCAGTAATTGTCACCCAATTATAAGTGTAGTTAGCTGCTTACCGTTCTACCTGCTCACGCGGCGGTGGTCTATTGAGTAGTATTAGTACCTAAGCCCTGACTTTACTTCTGTGTACCTGTGATATTTGTGTCTATCAGTGAATAAGGTCTCTGTGTGTCTCTGTGTATCTCTGTGTACTTAGTAAATATATGTGTGTACACCCTATTGGCTGTTTTCGTCAGAGCCCTGGCCTCCCTTGCGCACCCACTAGAAACTCTGTAACAAGGCGCCCTGGGAAAGAGTTCTCTGCATAGCTACCTCGCGCTAGTTGGTGAGTAACATCATTGTGTTATATGTTACAAGCTTGAGTAAAAGCCGGGGTGTGTAGGTACGTCCGGGATGACTTCTGCTGTCGCCGTCTTACAAGCCTAGAAGACTGGGACCTGTCTACGTTATGGGCACGCGTGGATCATGGGGGCCACACTCGAATCAACGCGTGAGTGTACAGGTCTCACAGCGGTGACACGGACACAGTTCGCCTTTTTGACCAGCTGCAACGATCAACTGA
This sequence comes from Miltochrista miniata, assembly GCA_933228765.1. Classification (NCBI taxonomy): domain Eukaryota; kingdom Metazoa; phylum Arthropoda; class Insecta; order Lepidoptera; family Erebidae; genus Miltochrista; species Miltochrista miniata. Next base: position 3,420,361 of record OW121777.1, read on the forward strand.
CAAGGTGATTGAGCAGTATCCCTCCGCGGAGATAGTGATTGTGGGGGATTTCAACGGTTATCATGTTGAGGGGTGCGTCTCATAACGTATGGTTTAATTTCATTTTAATATCGTTCATAGGATATAATCAAAGTGAGATATACCAACTGTTCATATAATTTCTTTACATATAACATTTATTTATTCTAAAACTTAATTAGCATAATTTATTGGGGGGGGATTAAGTGAGCCTTCCCGAAGAGCGGTACCTATGCTGGGGCCCTCCCCATAAGTAGCGGCGAAAGCGAAAACGCGAAACGAATCACTACCCATGAGTGCCGACAGGGCTAGGGCGTCACCCCGAGGCGACACGTAACGGTGTGCCCCCGTCAGTACGAATGCATGCGCATGCGGCAAAGGGGGCCGCCACCCTTCACGTAGCGCCAAGTCTGGCGGGATGCGAAGAGCCGAGTGCCGGATAGGCACGTGGAATGTGAGTTGTCGTATGAAAGATAAGATGAATGAATTGATAGATGTAATGAATGGGCGATGCCTGGATGTATTATGTGTCACAGAGACTAAGCGGAGGGGGAGCGGCATCGCTGACCTTCCTGGCGGAATAATGGCTTTGCGGTACAGAGTGGACAAAGAGGAGCATGCCAGTAAGGGAGTGGGTGTCCTCTCTCCTCCCGTTTGGCCTCTGAAGAAAAACTGGATGATGAAAGCGTAAGGAGAATGTATGTAGGCTTAGTTGCAAGCCTTTCCGACTTAGATGTGGATGAATGCTGGAATAGTATGAAAGAAATTATAGTAGATAGTGCAAAAGAAGCATGTGGGAGTGCAAAGAGACATGAACATTCGAAAGGTAATGCATAGTGGGATGCAGAGGTTCAAGCCTGCGTAGCAAGAAAGAAGTAAGTGTGGTTGGATTATGTATCATCTTTGCAACTGAATGACAGTATGAAAGACACAAGAAAGAAATTTACCGTCTCTGCAAGAATGAAGCCAAAGCTTTAGTGAAAGAGAAGCGTGAAAGAATAAATTTAATAAGGATTTTTTCTTCTTTATATTCTTCATTAGGAACTATAGATTGGACACCCATATTATATGGCATGGATTTGGAATGCAGTATATTTTTTTTCTATGGAATTATTTATTCTATTTTTAACACTTTTGTTCCAAAGAAAAAAAGAAGTACGGCACCATCTCGCTTTACATATCCGGAATGGCATGATGCAGATATAATTTACAAAATTAAACAGAGAGCAGCTCTTCACAAAAGGTACAAATTAACTCGATCGGAAATTGACTATAAATTATTTTCTGAGTGTAGGGCGAGACTCAAATGTTCGATAAAATCTGCTCGTGCAAGGTATCAGGACATTATTCGGAAACGTTTTCTAAAAGACCCAAAAACGTTTTGGAGTTATATCAACTCTAAAAAGGGAAAAGGGGGTCCACATAGTATCACGATTGACGGAGAAATTTTAAATGGTGACCAGTGCGTAACGGCATTTGCTAGGTATTTTCGATCCGTATGCTACTCGGAGCAAGCTAGCCTGGATGTGAACGCCGCTGTGATAAACGCCGGAGCTGACAATTCAGGTGCACGGGTAGAGTTGGACCTACAGCTGAAAGATGTCCGCACCGCTCTACAGAGAATTAAGCCCAAGAAATCCACGGGACCTGACGGAATACCACCATTTGTATTTAGAGATTGTCAAGAGGTGCTCGAGGAGTCCCTGCTTCACATATTTAATACCTCGTTGGCATCGGGGCAGTTTCCGGCCATAAAGAAAATCACTCGAGTAGTCCCGGTGCCAAAAGGAAGGAAATAATCTGATGTGGAGGGGTATATATAGGCCGGTGGCGGTGCTGTCGACGCCAGCGAAAGTGTTTGAATCCGCCATTCATGACAATGTATACACTCAAGTAAAAGAGCAGCTGACGGACGCACAGCATGGCTTTCGGCCGGATCGAAGCACTACAACTAATCTCCTTAACTATATGGTGGACATCTTGCCTGTGGTCGATAGTAGGGCACAGGTAGACGCCGCTTACTTTGACTTTAAAAAAGCGTTTGATCGGGTTCACCATGACATACTGATCAAAAAGTTGGCAGGCCTCGGTTTCACCCCGCGTCTACAGACAACAATACGTGGAGTACTCGGGGTATGTCTCCGAGCTCTATCATACACCATCAGTTATAAGTCAAGGCAGTAACTTGGGCCCTCTGCAGTTTATACTAATGGTCAATGACCTGCCGACGGGCGTAAAGGATGCAAAATGCTTGCTATTTGCTGATGATCTGAAGTTATACATGGCCATCAGCGACCAGCAAGACTGTGAAAAACTGCAGCAGGACATCGACAGGGTCGTTGAGTGGGGTGACAAGAACGGATTAGAGTTTAACGCCGCTAAGAGTGTAACTATATCTTTTAGTCGGGCGCGCAATCCCACGCTGTTCAGCTATGGAGTAAGGGGAGCAACCATGGATAGGGTGGCCGAGATCAGAGACCTGGGCATCCGTCTCAGCGCGAGGCTTCAATTTGGTGACCATACAACTGCGGTGTGTAGAAAGGCTTATCGGAGTTTAGGTTTCATACTTAGGACAGCTAAGAGCTTTAAAAACATAGGAGATATTATGGTGTTGTATAATGCTTTAGTTAGAAGTCATCTGGAGGGCAACGCAGTTGTATAGTCACCGTATGAAGATAAATATAGCCAAATGCTGGAACGGATACAAAATAAATTCAACAAACGGATATAAAATAAATTAGATACCTGTACCTAAGGCATTACGGCGTTTATCCCTTTTATCTTCTGACATATCCCACCTTATTTATATTGGGAATGGTGGGATACAACGAACTACGGGTTAGGCGGGAACTTGCATTGGTCTCGTACATTTTTAAATTGATAAGGGGAAATCTGTACAATCCAGCGATTTTGGGTGTGCTGGATCAGCGTGTGCCGGACCGGTACGTGTGGCGCCGGCGCAGGCCACAAAACTGTTAAAGGTACCGAGCGCGTGCACGAACCTCCTGGGCGAGTCGCATCTTACACGGTCTTTACGGACCCTCAACAGGGTAGTGGTCAAAATAGATTTGTTTTCGTGTTCTCTGAGTGAATTCACAAGGGTGACATTATTTACTATAAGTTATTACTAGCTATCGCATTGGGGCAACCTGTAATGGTAGTTTTAAGTATAAAAATATATAAATAAATTAATAAATTTGATTGCGGAAGAGAAACTGACGAGGAACTTCAAGACAAATACCAAACTCTTTCGTTTCATTTATTTATTATACACTTTATTGTACGCCAGATTTATAGTTTCAGATGACATATATTATATACGGGTTGCAATACAATGGGCGGCCTTATCGCTAAAAGTGATGGAGAAAGTTGGTAAGGTACTGAGTGGTAGTTGTTTGGCGTACCTACATAAATACATAATATACTTACATACCATAGATAGAAAAATATCAGTGATCACCTGATCACATTACCTAAACATATCTACATTTACACATACATACATACATACATACATACAAACATACTTACATACATACAAATACATATCCTACATAGACAAATAGTGTTCTTTTACCATAGTTTTGAATCTGGTTAAAGTTTGTGCTCGTCGTATCTCGACAGGAAGTTTATTCCATAGTCGTACCGCAGTGACCGTGAACGATTTGTCAAAGAAGGTGGAAGAGTGAGATGGCATCTTTAACCTCAGGTTGTTTGACGACCTTAGACATTTCGAATGCGTGTCATGAAGGAACTCAAACCGTCCCATACGATAGGAAGGAGAAGAAGGGCTAAATAATATAATTATAATATAGTAGCGAAAGAACGTGAGCATCCCGGCGAAGTCTTATTGATAACCACCCGAGCTGCGTTCTGAACTGTGAGACATGGTCATTTTTGCCTAAGCCAAAAATGAACCTTATACAAACATTTTGAAGACGCTCAAGTTTATCTAACTGGTTTTCGGTGAGATCAACGTAGCTGACATCTGCATAATCAAGTATGGATAACAGCAATGCGTTCGCAAGCGCAATTTTGGTAGTCATTGGTAAAAGGATTTGGAGCTTCCTTAAAGAGCCCGCAGATGCGAACAACTTACGACTCACCTCCATTATCCTCTTCGCTGATGATAGCACAGCAATTTTTGATACTGATAATGGAGTCCTAAATAATACTGTAAATGTGAATAGGTCAATAGCAGATATAATAGACTGGCTAACACAAAATAATTTAAAGATAAACCTGGAGAAAACTAATTACATGACATTTAAAAACAGAAATTCTAATCAAAGTAGTATTACATTACAATACAAAGATAAAACTTTAAAGGAGGTACAATGTACAAAATTTTTGGGTATGCATATAGACTCTGACTTAAATTGGAAAATGCAAGTCGATCAGATCTGCAATAAATTAAATTCATTTGCATATGCTCTCTACATGCTCAGAAAAGTGGCCAGTGAAGATACACTTCTGATTGCCTATCATGCGAATGTCGGTTCTATCCTCAGGTATGGTGTTTTGTTTTGGGGGAACTCTGCTGATAGACAATATGCATTTAGAGCCTAGAAGAATTGCGTCAGAAGCATATGTGGACTTCGGCAGACAGACACATGTAAACAATCGTTCACTAGACTAAAGATACTTACCCTACCATCTATATATATTTATGAAGCAGCGTTAATGGTAAAAAAGAATATTAAAAGCTACAGACCTCTAAGAAGTGCGAGACATGAGAACATGCTTCATGTTGACTTATGTAGGACTACACAATTCCGAAAAAGTATATTTGGAATGAGTGCAAAGGTATACAATAAACTCCCAGTCTTTGTTAAGAACGCAGAATCAATTAATGTATTTAAAAATAAACTTAAGGAATTTCTAATTAATAAGGCATACTCTATGATTGATGATTATATGAATGAATGTAAAATAGTGACATTAAGGTCTTAGTTTTTAATAATTTATGATGGAATGAAATATTGTGACATTTAATATTTTATTTTCTATTTTTGTATGAATGACAACTTTCGACATTGATTATTTTAATATTTATTTTAGCGAAGAATTGTGATAATTTATTATAATTATATTAAATGTCTGCATGCAATCGATGTAGGTACTTAGGCATGTTATTTATTTTGTCTTTGATTTAAATTAGGTATAGAATCGTATGACTTTGATCTTTTTCAGTATACTTATTACCAATTATTGTACGCCCAACTTGGCATGTTACGGAGTGCAAATATCAATATAATTGTAACAACTTCATTATACCTGTGACAAACAATAAATAAATTGAATTGAATTGAATTGAATTATCTGTGGATCCCAAGATAACTAGAGTCAATATTTACACCCAGATTCTTTACTTTATCACAGATAGGTATTATTGTGTGGTCAAAGGTAACCGGGGGAACATCACATAACTCAATTTTCGATGCAAGTCTGGAGCTGACAGGAGAGACTTTGACTCCTTATTCGTGTTCTACCGCCTGTACAATGGTATGTGCTCTGAGGAATTGTTTGATATGATGCCCACGGCTACGTTCTATCAGCGCACCGCTCGCCACAGACAGTGAATTCATTCTCACACTCTTCGTCCGGAGCGTTCCAGCACGGTTTGATCCGATAGGGGTTTTCTTTCGCGCACGCTTAGGTTGTGGATCTCCCTGCCTCGGTTTTCCCAAACGCCTAAAGTATGGGGCTCTTCAAATGGGGTCTTAGAAGGTTTTTACAGGGTCGGCAGCGCGAGTGTGGCGCCTCTGGTGTTGCAAAAGTTCATAGGCTACGGTGACCACCGGTCCATCTGGTGGGCCGTATGCTTGTCTGCCACCTTAGCGGTATAAAAAGAATTAGCAACGTGCAAGCGCTATAACAAGCCTTTTAATCATAGCACCGGCGATGTACAGTGCCCGGCCCGGAAAAGTGCTCAAGAACGAGAACTTGTGTCAACTGACTACGAGGGCGCCTAGGGCTTTGGCTTAAATTTCGTACTAAGTAAGGCTAAGCCACGGACGTAGTATAAGACTAAAATATCATGGACATTGAACGGTGATATTAAGAACTTGGGAGACAGAGACTTTTAAGTGATCACCTAGTGAGTGTCAAAAATAAATATAGGTTCTATAAAAATATTACCCAACTTTTAATTTTATAAAATAAATAAATAAAATAAAATATAATAAATTTAATTCAGGTAATTATAAACCCATAATTGTCACTTTCAAAATCTGAATAAATAATACACACTAAGTACATCAATATTAAGATTCACAATATTAAAATAGAATAAAATCTTATACAACATTAAAATTAAATAAAACTTAATAAATAATTTTATGTTAGTGGACATTAAGTGTAGGTTTAAAATAGATGTCGTAATACTATCCAATTGTTAATTCTGCAAAGTAAGTATGTAGGTACGAACGGCATTGTCCTAATTTTAGACGAGGTAGCATTAATATGTAAATCTATTATTTAACATTATCTATACTAATATTATAAAGAGGAAAGATTTGTTTTTTTGTTTGTACCGAATAGGCTCCGGAACTACTGGACCGATTCGATAAATTCTTTCACTGTGGAGAAGTTACACTCTTTGCGGTGAACACAGGCTATATTTTATTCCCGTATTCCTACGGCAACGGGAACTACGCGGGTGAAACCGCGTGACGTCCGCCAGTTTTGTATATTTTGCACATCGTTGGTTTTACTGCTTAGTCATTTATAAGTATCTATTGCCTGGTACCCATATCACAAGCAGGTTATCCCAGCTTACTTTGGGATCAGATGACGCGGTGTTCTATAAATACAGATAAATTTTATTGACTGAGTGAGCGTAGCGAACGAAAGTCTCAGTATCGACAGTATGCACGATTTTGCTTTTGGGCGTAGGTCTGGATGTCAGTTTCGGTCTAGAGGACGCATTTCGGGGGAAAATGCGGGAGAAAATGGGAAAGATTAGTGTCGCGGTATTAATGAACGGATCTTGATTATTTTTGGCTAAAATATAAAGAATATAATTCCTCAGAATTTTTTTGTAAAAATAACAAGCCGACCAAGTGCGAATCGGCCTCGCGCACCAAAGAACGTTAAAGAATCACGTTTGTTGTATGGGAGCCCCACCTAATAAAATGTTAATATTATTTTAGTACTATACTATACTATACTATCTTCACGCCAAATCCCTTGCGGGGTAGGCAGAAAGAACCGAGCGCCACACGGCACGGTCCATACACACCTCACTTGCTTCTTCAACTTTCATTTTTCTTTTTTTAACCTTTTTTTTTAACATTTTTTTATTTATTTTTCTTTCACAAAGGCTTACAGTAAGTCTAATACAAGTTGTGTAATTGTTTACCTTTGTGAGAGACTGGCATCTGTACTAGGAAGATCCTGTCACACAAATTACCAGTAATCCCACTTACAAATGATCTTAAATAGCAGTACTTACCATAATTTCTGAGCTAGAAACGATGACAAGTTCAGATAAAAAAAATAAAAAGAAAAACAAGTGCGCAAAAACCGTGAGACAAAGCCAAGTTGAAACAGTATGTGGCTGCATGTTGTAGATGTTTGTGCTTGCGTGCGTGTGCGTGTGTGTGTGCGCGTGTGTGCGTGTGTGTGTGTGTGTGTGTGTGTGTGTGTGTGTGTGTGTTCGTGTGTGTGTGTCATAATGTGGGAAAGTACAATTTTTCATAATGGAGTTTGCAACAGATTCTCGGTTTCGTCGTAATCCAATTGTTGTAACCATACACAGATGACTTGTCTGCACTTTTTCCTAGGATATTTCGAGGGCTGCATTCATTCTGTTATATAAATATCCACCCAAAAAGCGGTACATTGTGCGTGACAAACTATTTCTACATAATATGGGTGGACAAATTCGGTTTTTTCTACGTCTTTTGGTGTATTTATGCGGTGTGTAGCCAATATCTGAGTGTTTTTTCAGTACTGCGTGGAGAATGTACAGCTGTCGAACAGTCATCACTTCGCACTCTCCATATAACTGCGTTGTGGGGTAACGGAAAGGAAGAAAATGGGAAACCTTTAAAACTGCTCTTTGGGCTCTTTCCACAGGAAGCATTAGTGTTTTAGCCGCTCTACCCCAGACTGTGATACAGTATGTGATGGGAGATTGGCATAAGGCGAGATAGGTGTTTTTAATAATTCATGCATGCACGTCGGTTCCTACGGCTTTTGACACCACCCTCAACTAACACACGATTAATTTGGTCGTGGTAGGTGTGTCGTGGCCTTCCCCGACTCCTACGTCCATCCACTTTCGCGTTGTATATCTGTTTTGTCATTCTTTCATCTCCCATTCGCTCCACATGCCCGCACCATTGTAGCATGCCCTTCCTTACTTTAACACCGACACTCTCTTTCAGACCAACTCTCTTTCTAACATCTTCATTCCGAACGCGATCTGCGAGCGTTACTCCGTAGATTTTGCGTAGCGCGCGCATCTCGACCGCGTTTATTCTACTTTCATGAGTTTCCTGCCATACCCAACTCTCATTTCCATACGTTAGCGTAGGTATCAGCACCGCATTGTGTACTGCGAGCTGGGCCTTTTGACTTAAGGCCTTGGTACCTAAAAGTTTGCCTAACGCTCCTTTCACACTATTGCCCGCAGTTAACCTCTTTTCTGCATCAGCGGTGTACCGTCCATCCCTGCTAAATACACTTCCAAGATATACAAACTTATCCACCTGTCCCAGCACTACATCATTTACAGTTATCCTGGCATTCGTTCTGTCCTCTTCTTTTTCTAATACCATCACTTTCGTTTTAGTTGCGTTCAAATGTAAGCCTCTCATTAGACAATCATCTTTCATCGTTCTGACTAGTGACTGTAGTTCTGATGGCGATTCGGCTATGAGCACGGCATCATCTGCATACAGCAAACAGTTCACAAGTAAGTTAATTCGCAATCCAACATTCATCGATCTTACTCTCTTAAGACAATCGTCCAGGTACAGTACAAACAGCAGAGCCGACAGCACGCAACCCTGTCTGACGCCAATGTTGACGTCAAACCAGGGAGACAGGCTGCCGCCTACCCGCACATATGCCGTACATCCCACATATGTAGACTGCACAGCACGAAGCAGCGCACCATCAATCCCGTATCCTGGCAATATATCCCAGAGATCCTTCCGTACAACTCTGTCAAATGCTTTCTCCATGTCCACAAAACCGCAGAAAACATTCCGGCCTACATCCAGCTGCTTTTTTAAAATGTTGCGGAGCTAGAAAACTTGGTCCATACATCCCCTTCCCTTTCGAAAACCACCCTGCGCCTCCCACAGTAATCCGTCAGATTCCACCCTCATTCTCCTTTCAATAATTTTGCCATACACTTTAGCTGCTATACTGATCACGTGGTAGTTGTGTTTGCTGATGACACATCTTTATTATTTAAAGTTGAACGTGGACAACGCGATCTTGACGAAGTAAACAATGCCCTCTCTAGAGTAGTCCACTGGTTTAACGCAAATAATTTATTGTTAAATGAAACTAAAACAAAATTTTAATGTATTAGATTCACCTTGCCAAATGTTAGGCTCGTTAACACCAGTATTAAGATTAGGGATGATCAAGTAGAATTGGTCGATGAAACTGTCTTTCTGGGCATAAAGTTAGACTCCAACTTGCAGTGGGGGCCTCATATCGAGAAAGTCTCGGGCAGACTGAGCTCTGCAGCCTATGCCGTTAAAAAGATCCGACAACTGACAGACATTAGAACAGCGCGTCTTGTCTACTTTAGCTATTTCCACAGTGTCATGACCTATGGCATACTATTATGGGGTAACGCTGCCGACATCGAATGTATCTTTGTGTTGCAGAAAAGGGCTGTCCGGGCTATCTATGGTATGGGGATTCGGGAGTCATTAAGAGAAAAGTTTAAGGATATCAACATCCTTACTGTGTATTCACAGTACATAAATGAAAACTTATTATTATACTCATAAAAATAACAGAAAATTTATTAAAAATAGTGATATCCATAACCTAAACTTAAGAAATAAGAATAAATTGGCTGTATCTAGATTTAGGCTTATGTAACAGAAGGGGCAATTAAACACTTCAGGACTCTGCTAATTACTTTATTCTCAGTATAGACACACAATAAATTGGGCAGAGCTTCGGCTAGTCTTAGTATACGGTACAGAATGACCGACAAATGTGCTCGCACTGTCTTATATAGATGTACACTCGGAAATTGCGTAACTCCTTATGTCAACAGTCATAGTGATTTGAGGCGTGGCGTAACACTTAATAAAATAAGCAATTCTTTTGCGGGCAATTGTATTCGAATGTACAATACATTGCCGACAGCCATAACAGGTTTGTCAGTTAATTAATTTAAAAAAATAATAAAACTTAAATTGTGCCAGAAAGCTTATTATAGCATTAAAGACTTTCTAGAAGACAAGGCTGCCTGGCAGTGACACGAATTGCTCCTTTCTACATAAATAAAAACTGTATTAGATACTAAGATACTAGAAGAGAAGGGACCGGACTGAGTTTCTTGGGGTGTTCTTCTCAGTCTGTAGTATTTCCGAACCCCCGGTAGAGTAACAAAAAATTTGACAAACCTAAATAATTTTTTTTTAAATTTCAAAGGGAATAAATTTTATAAAAAAAAAAATAAGCAAGACACCCACTCCCTTACTGGCATGATCCTCTTGGTCCACTCCAGACCACAAAGCAAGTATTCCGCCAGGAAGATCGTCGATACCGCTCCCCTTCCGCTTAGTCTCTGAGACACACAATACATCCAGGCATCGCTCTTTCATTACATCTATCAATTCATTCATCTTACCTTCCATACCACCACGCACATTCCACGTGCCTATCCGGCACTCGGCTCCTCGCATCCCGCCAGAGTTGGCGCTGCGTGAAGGGTGGCGGCCCCCTTCGCCGCGTGCGCATGCAGTAGTACCGACGGGGGCATACCGGTACGCGTCGCCTCGGGGGGACGCCCTAGCCCTGTCGGCACTTATCGGTAGTGTTTTGTTTCGCGTTTTCGCTTTCGCCGCTACTTACGGGGAGGGCCCGAGCACAGGTAACGCTCTTCGTGAAGGCACACTACATTCCCCCCTATTTTAGTATTTAATGTTATAGCAGAAACAGAAATACATTGGTATACATTATTTGTGAAAATTTCAGCTCTCTAACTATCACGGTTCCCGAGATATAGACTCGTGATGGACAGACTGAGCGACGGATAGCGAAGTCTCATGAGTATTATAGGGTCCCGTTTTTTACCCATTGGGTACGGAACCCTAAAATAAAGGGAGGGAAGCGCGAGTCAGACTCGCAAGCGCTGGGAACAACGGCAAAAATTACCCTTTATTTCCCGTGGTCTATGGGAGCCCTTTTTCTGATTTTATTTGTTCTTATAGCGGCTTCTTATAACGAAATACGTCATTTTTTGTGTAAGTTTAAGTTCTCTTGCTGACATGCTTCCTGAGATACAGCTTCATGAGCATGACAAACAGATGGACAGCGAAGTCTCATGAATATGGTCCCGTTTCCACCCTTCGGATATCGAACCCTAAAAGTATTAGGGTTTATTTAGAACAACAAAAAGTAATTTACGCAATTAAAATTTTAATTTTACGATTTCTGTTTCAAAACTATAACTACTAGATAGCGCACGTAATTACAAACAGGATAATTAATAATTATGATTTTTTTCACCGTGTGACTATTTTTGCTACTTTCATTGAACCACTATCTCGTCAAATTTACTAGTAATTGAATTGTTGTTGTCGTGATTGTCGTCAAGAATTAATGAAACCATGAGTTTCGAAGCGAAAAGAATAAGTTTTAGTCAATTTTCAGCAGGTTTTGCTAGGCCATATCAACAATGTTTCGCCATGGCTATAACGGCAGTGATTCATGAATCATGGCACATCAAATGACATTGATTTTAATAATTTCGATGTTGATCATGTGTTGCTGTGTGTAGATACTCGTACTTACTGTCGTCTTTGTCTTGATAGAGCAATTACATCTGCGCCGTTCTATGATTGTTCAGCTATGCTCTGACGACCTGCTCCCCACGCTTTTTATGGAAAGTGAGGGTAGGTCACAGCGGTAATTTAGGAGGGAATGCTCCAATTTTGATAGTTACATTGAGAAATACTACGGAAAGGGTCAACTATTCAATAGGACTTTGGAGGAGAAGAGGCTTTCAATCGTTGTGAGGCGGAGAGCCTACACTCTTACTATTTCAGGAATCACCATGGATGTTTGAAAGCAGGCAGACTACTTATATTTGTTCAATTACCACAGCGTCAATAATGTGACCTGCCTGATGCTAAGTCCTGTTCGTACCGGGTCCTACAGAAACCGCAGTGTAAGAATGAGGAGTGGACCTTAGTTCAAAAAAGGAGACTGTGAAATCGATTTGTAGGTAGCTTGGGAAAAGCAATCACAGACTGTGATAGTAAGTTTAAAGCAGCAGATATTAAAGTGCCGATATATATCTATAATGTGTCTAAAGTAATAATAATAATAAATAATAAATATTCACGGACATCTCACACAACGCTATCTGATCCCAAAGTAAGCTAGGATTAACCTGCTTGTGTTATGGGTATCAGACCACGGATATTAAGACTTATATACTTTTAAATACATACATATTATATATAGAAACACCCAGACTCTTGAGACAAACATTTATGGGTCACACAAATATTGGTCTCCGATGGAAATCGAACCCACGACCTCCAGCGCCGCAGGCGGTATCACTACCGACTGCGCCACAGAGGCAGTCAAGTGCCAACGGCAACCGATATTTCTACTATTATTTAGTGGCTTTCCTTTACGCTCGTTGATATTTGTGTGCAGATCTTAGCTTAGATCTAAGCGGTAGTGTTAACGATGTCAAGTGAATCTGATCATTGACGTATTCGAAGTAGGACGCGCGAGCGCGACCGATCTTACATTGATTCGCGGGGTAGGTCACGTCACTATGAAACCGCGCCGTTCGTCGACGCTTTTGCAAACGTAGTAGGTACCTAGAAGAGTAGCTCGTACATTGTCTCTCATCACCGTAGTTCCGAACCTAGATCAATATCGCCGTTTATGTGTAAAACTACGAGATCTTAACGTTCATCCAATACGCCTATCGAAAATAATCTAATTGTAGGGTACTCAAAATAGCATTTTGTCAGCTGTCATTCGTAGTGGTAACATCGCTCAAGGCTCGTGTGTAATAGTGTTTGGTATAATTTAATAGTTAACACGTGTGTTATAGTCTGGATAAGTTAGGGCGCGTTTAAGGAGACGCGGGGCGTCAAGCGTCGCGTACGGCGTGGCTTGCAGCGGCGCGTAAAGCGATTTGACCGTTTATAGTCAGGCGGCGCGTGAAGCGGCCCGCGTAGCGTCACGCGCAAAATCAAACATATAGAAATGTAGGAGCGCGTTTAAGGACACGCGGGGCGTCGAGCGACGCGCGTGGCGTGGCTTCTCTCGGCGCTGCGTCCGCCGCGTGGCACGCAGCTTCACTCGGCGCTGCATCCGCCGCGTTGCACGCAGCTTCATATACGGCGTCGTTCAGTGCGACATAGGGATGTGACATTGTACTTAAAAAAACGATTTTTAGTTAATCGATTTTTTCTTTAGCATGAAAAATCGATTAGTAAATTATCGATTTTTCTCAAGAAAATAATCGATTTTTTTAAATTAATCGATTTTTTCCTAATTTGACATTTATTTTTTTATAAAATAAATACCATATCAAGTTTTAACAGAAATAGTACGTACTTACATAATCAACACAAATTAAAGTTTTAGAACAATCAAATTATAACAGGTTCAAAATATTAAAATAAACAATAGTAAGTTCTTAATAATCAACACAAATTAAAGTTGTAGAACAATAAGGTTGAAATTTAAATGTTTTTCACATTGAATCAACAAAATATTCAAATAAATAAAAAGTAAATTAAATTATTCAAAAACTAAAAATCCGTAGGCAACAAAAAAAAAAAAAAAAAAAAAGTGTCCACGGACTTGCTTTTTAAAAGTGGTGATAGTTTTACTGTCCCTGATACCAGGCGGAAGTGAGTTCCATAGTCTGACTGCATGCACGGTGAAAGAGGATGAATAAAAACCGGTTTTGTGAGAAGGAAATTTAAGATTTGAGCGTAGGTGAGATCTGCAGAGAGCATCAGGAGAACGAACAAAAGAGAACCTTTCCTTTAGATAGGGAGGTGAAGATGGATTATAAAGGATATTGTAAAGGAGGCAGAGGATTCGAGTGTTACGGCGAAGGCGGATTGGGAGCCACTTGAGTTCTTTGCGAAAGTGAGAAACATGATCGAACTTTCTAAGATTGAATATAAGCGTATACACAAATTTTGCAACCTCTCAAGTTTATCCAGAAGCTCCTCAGTGGCGTCTAAATAGCAGGCGTCGGCGTAGTCAATAATGGGCTGAATAATAGTTAGAGCAAGACTAATTTTCGTCCTCAAGGGTAAGAGGCTCTGGAGGCACTTGCTGACGTCACTAATATGGGCACTCCAGGATAGCGTGGTGTCCATGATCACTCCCAGGTTCTTCACAGTGTCTGCGTAGGGTATCTGAATACCGGCCAAAAGAACTGGATCCAGTTCAGACACCGGCATATTGTCAGTTTGATACTTACTGCTAATGACGATGGCTTGCGACTTCAGAGGGTTGATGCGCAGTCCGACCGAATTAGCCCAGTCGCTTCGTCTAAGTCGCGGTTAATGCACGATATGCCAAATGGGGCGTCAGTGGCCGAAAAACGTCGCACAGTGGATCGATTCATACAAATCGGCGGACATAGGAATCTTGAAAAACTTTTTACTGATTTTACAAAAACTAATGATGCCAATGTGTTTATCCTAATAATTGTAGTCGAAAACAATACTACACAATTTTGATTAGACTTCAATGTAAAAAAAAATTTCGAGAAAAACTGATTTCAATGTATGGAAAAGCACATTAAAAAGGGGATAGCTTGCGATTTTCTCGTGTTTTCTGATTTTAACGCTTATAGTGACTTTTAATGGGTTGTTAGCAAAATATCTGCCAAACATTTTAGGTACCCCTAGGCACCCCTCTGGGAGCTATATGACAAAATATAATTTTTCTCATTTTCTTTAAGAAAATATGTCTAGTTCGTTTTTTTACAGTTATAATTGTTGATAAACTACATTTTAGCTTAGTACTGACCTACCCACATCAAAAATAATATAACTAGCATACGGGATCGGGAGTTTTTGAGAGATACTTATAAGCAGGCGACTATAAGTTTCTCCTACTTTTTTAGCAACATTTTTGTATTGTATAGTGAGTTACCATTGAGATTTGAAGAAAATAATGTATCAATCAAATAAAACAATAACGCGTTATATAAAACATGTATTATAGTTATAAAAAAAAATACAAAAACTTACTTATAAAATAAAAAGTGGTAAAATAATAGCTTTAAAATAAATAAAAATATGGAACAGAAACGATTCTTAACATGTATGTACATTAAATAATCAAACAAAATTAGAATTACATAAGCTTTAAAAAAAATAGTATCTTAAATTAAAATAAACAAAAATATATAACAAAGACAATTAAATTAAAACTATGTACATTAAATGATCAAACAAAATTAGAAATATGTAGACAAAAAAAATCATTATCCGAAGCTTCCGTTTCTGAATCTTCTTCTGCTTGCGCAGAGACTAACAAATCATCAGTATCTATGAATTCAATTTAGAAACTTCTAGAATTCGTAGATTTAAAGTTTCTTTAAACAATGCCTTCTTTTGCTTTTTATCCTTCCGTGGCCGTATTTGTTCTAAAATTGGGTTGGATGAAATCAGCAAATTATTTGGAACATCTTTATTGCAAGCAATGTTATTTATTTTACGTGAATGGTGTTCTCTGTATTTTCTGAAATCCTTATTACTTGACTCAGATAACTCTTCCGAAAGAAGTCCTATCGGAACTATAGATAAAATATGTTGAATAATTTACGGCCCGTGAACTAATACCTTATGAATACTTGATGGCATGTAGTACCAGGGTGGCAGAGCTTTACATAGAATATTGTACCCTTGGTGCTTCATGCCACAAGTATTCATAAGTTATTTTATTAGTTACTAATTCTAGAAGTTTCTGAAATTGAATACATATATACTGATGAATAATTAGGCTCTGCGCAAGCAGAAGATTCAGAAACGGAAGTTTCGGATAATTATTAAGTTTTTGCATAGCTTCTATCGCGGGCCTTGAGCGTGGAGACCGAATCCAGAAATTCCATCACGAAAAAAGCCTAACACTCGGCTATTCTCGGCCACGCTCGTACATCTTCTCGCACTTCATATTTTTTTTTGTTTACGTCAATTATTATGCGCTCTGCAGTCGGTCAAATAATCTTAAAAGTGACGCTTGTACCCAGAATCGATCTTGCACCTTCTGCGTACCGATCTGCGTCTTAACCACTCGACCAAAGTTGAACTTACTAGACCACAGACTCTTAGTACTGGTCGAATTTAGAGTTCTTAATGTGAAAACAATTTCGATGCTCCGATTGAAATGCGTCATAGATAAGAATATTGACAGCACTTTGCAAATCACCCACTAACTTTTAATTCACAATTTTTCACAACGGACACGGTAATGTTTATGTAAAATAACGACACGAATCTATAAGGGTTCCGTTTTTTGCCACTCGGCTACGGAACCCTAAAAATGCTATGCAATAGCTTTACCGCGGCAGTCCCCGAGTGCCACACGTCTTTTTTTTTGTCTACATATTTTTAACGGAATCGTTTCTGTTCCATATGTTTATTTATTTTATGCTAATATTTTACCACTATCGTTTTTATTTTATAAGTAAGTTTTTGTATTTTTATAAGTATGATATATTTTTTATATAAGGTGTTATTGTTTTATTTGATTAATACATTATTTTCTTCAAATCATAATGGAAAATCACTATACAATACAAAAATGTTGCTAAAAAAGTAGGATAAACTTGTAGTCACCTGCCTTCAAGTATCTCTCAAAAACTCCCGATCCCGTATGCTACTCATATTATTTTTGATGTAGGTAGGTCAGTATTAAGCTAAAATGTAGTTTATCAACAATTATAACTGTAAAAAAAACGAACTAGACATCTTTTCTTAAAGAAAATGAGAAAAATGATATTTTGTCACATAGCTCCCAGAGGGGTGCCTAGGGGTACCTAAAATGTTTGGCAGATATTTTGCTAACAACCCATTAAAAGTCACTATAAGCGTTAAAATCAGAAAACACGAGAAAATCGCAAGCTATCCCTTTTTTAATGTGCTTTTTCATACATTGAAATCAGTTTTTGTTGAATATTTTTTTAAATTGAAGTCTAATCAAAATTGTGTAGTATTGTTTTCGACTACAATTATTAAGATAAACACATTGGCATCATTAGTTTTTGTAAAATCAGTAAAAAGTTTTTCAAGATTCCTATGTCCGCCGATTTGTATGAATCGATCCACTGTGCGTCGGTACAGCTGCAAGTCGTCAGCGTAGAGATGGAAGTTACTGGAAATAAGACTCGTAGCCGAGTTGATGAAGATACAGAATAAAAGAGGAGATAGAACGCCACCCTGAAACGTATGGAAATGTTCGAGTTCGACGTATGGAATTGAACGCCAATCTTTCATAAGTATCGATGTATCGTTTATTTTGCGTACGTGATATTTTGCTTTCATGACGTTCTGCTCCAGAGGGTTATAAACATCGATTACATTTTCAAAATAAAATATCGATATTTTATTTTGATAAATATTTTTATTTTAATATCGATATTTTCAATGAACGATATTGCCCGACATTCCTACCTAACGCATACCCCGCACATCTCCCACCCCTTCCTTGAAGCGTCCTTTGCGGCGTCACCCGCAGCTTCATCCGCCGCGTTCCTCCATTGCGAGACTCGCTGGTTTACCCGCCGCGTCCTCCGCGGCATCACCCGTCGCTTCAATTGCCGCTTCCGACGCGACGACACTCGCCGCTGTGGCAGCTACAACTCAAACAAATGCTTGCAAAAACGCTTCTCCTTGAACGCTCTGAACATTTCCATACGTTTGTGTTTCTGGCGGCCCGCCTGGCGGGCCGCGCCGCTCGAAGCGCCGCGTCTCCTTAAATGAGCACTTATTGTTATTCTGTTCAAATAGTTCCATGCTTAATCTTTATAGTGTTGTAAATCTAGCCTTTAAAGAATGGCAAAATACTAATGTTGACGGTGTTGTGAGTTTTTCTTATAAAAGTAACTGTGATCGACAAACCCAACTTGAGCAGCAGTAGAAAAAAAAGAAAATATTCAAACGTATGTACTGCAAAAGACTAACTTAGGTATTTAACTTGAGAAAATGAACATGAAATTAAGTAAAGACTATAATGTTTACATAGCTTATATACCAAAGCAAAAGCTAGGATTATTTTTGAAACATGATTTCTGGCCGGAAGGTGTTTTGTATCGCCGATATTGATTGATGACTTTAAAGGAAGGCAGGGTGCACCTGCTTATCGGGATATAAATGTAGTAAGATCACAATAATAGAAGCCTAGATCGGGATTTATATATCACTAGCTGATGCCCGCAGCTTCGCCCTTAAAATTAGTTCCCGTACCCACTTCCCGTATTTTATCCCCTTGGGGCAAAAGTATAAGTATTTATCAAAATCCTTTCTTAGCAAATACCTACGTCATAACATATACCTGCATGCCAAATTTCAGCCCAATCCGTCCAGTGGTTTGGGCTGTGCGTTGATAGATCACTATGTCATTCAGTCAGTCACCTTAGAGTAATATATATTTATATAATAAAAATAAAATAAAATAAAATAAATAAATAAAATAAAATAAAATTTAATCCCTTTGAAATTTAAAAAAAAAATTTAGGTTTGTCAAAAGTTTTGTGACTCTACCGGGGGTTCGGAAATGCTACAGACTGAGAAGAACACCCCAAGAAACTCAGTCCGGTCCCTTCTCTTCTAGTATCTTAGTATCTAATACAGTTTTTTTTTACGTAGAAAGGAGCAATTCGTGTCACTGCCAGGCAGCCTTGTCTTCTAGAAAGTCTTTAATGCTATAATAAGCTTTCTGGCACAATTTAAGATTTATTATTTTTTTAAATTAATTAACTGACAAACCTGTTATGGCTGTCGGCAATGTATTGTACATTAGAATACAATTGCCCGCAAAAGAATTGCTTATTTTATTAAGCCTAAATCTAGGTACAGCCAATTTATTCTTATTTCTTAAGTTTAGGTTATGGATATCACTATTTTTAATAAATTTACTGTTATTTTTATGAGTATATTATAAGTTTTCATATACTGGTTGAATTTATAGTCGTTCTGGACCCGAGAGGGGGTTACTCGGAATCAATAATGGAACCCTTTCGGAGTGTCAAAACAGCTGTGCAGGTTATAATAAAAAAATGACTTCTATGTAATCTTTATCACTCGTTCGAGTTGAAACATTAGTAGCGCTTCGATTATTCATTGAACTTTTCAATGAATGAAACTCCGAAACCCATAGGTACCTACGCCGCGGCGCGTGCTTCCATGTGATCAGTTCATTGACCGAATGCATCGTTTCGATAATAATAGGTACTTAGATAATAATAAAGGACTCCAATTTCTCCTTCATACTTTACGCGGGCTTAGGACCGTCGGAAATACTTTAATATTGTTCTATTTTACGGTGAATTAATAAGGTTTATGTAATAATAATGAAAATAAACACGAACAAATAGGGAGTATTTCCGGCGTATTTAAAAAATTGGAGCTATTTACAAAATAATCAACTTAAATACCTAGACCTACCTATTCACAGTTTATTTACACTTCCCTGTACCTTAGCAACTGCTCAAAATGGAGTCAAAAACGTTCGATACACAAACAGGCACGTTTTAGGCTATTGTCTTTTAGTTTATTCAATGTGTCTCTGTCACTTTTCACTATTTCAAAGGCGTCCACTATCGCACTGCGTAATTCATCACGAGATTCGTACTCTCGAGTGTAAACTAATCGTTTTATTTCCGACCACAAATAAAAGTCGATCGCGACGACAATACTGCGCGCGAGTTATAGTTGAACTGCGCGCCGCAGTCGCCGGTCGGCGGCGCGGTCGGCCGAGCGTATTTACCTACCTACAAGACGTAACTAGTCGAGTACCTACCGACGTTACTTGGCAACGAGTCCACGTGGACCGATGCGTTCATGCGTTGTGATTGGTCGAATTTTCCCGGCGCGGTGACTCTTCTTACTGATTGGAACGTTAGACATTGAATGAAAAATTGTAGTAGAAAATCGTAGTAAACGTATTTCGTGAAATTTAAAGGAATAACCAGGTGTTCTCGTTTTGATTTTGGCAAACGATGTAGACTTTGACATTTTCGTAATTTTTTATTGTTGATTTTCAAATTGACAGTGCCGATCGGTTCTGTTATCGAAACTGGGCCTAAACCTTTCCGTTCCAAAACGACTATAAATTCAACCAGTATGTACTGTGAATACACAGTAAGGATGTTGATATCCTTAAACTTTTCTCTTAATGACTCCCGAATCCCCATACCATAGATAGCCCGGACAGCCCTTTTCTGCAACACAAAGATACATTCGATGTCGGCAGCGTTACCCCATAATAGTATGCCATAGGTCATGACACTGTGGAAATAGCTAAAGTAGACAAGACGCGCTGTTCTAATGTCTGTCAGTTGTCGGATCTTTTTAACGGCATAGGCTGCAGAGCTCAGTCTGCCCGAGACTTTCTCGATATGAGGCCCCCACTGCAAGTTGGAGTCTAACTTTATGCCCAGAAAGACAGTTTCATCCACCAATTCTACTTGATCATCCCTAATCCTAATACTGGTGTTAACGAGCCTAACTTTTGGCAAGGTGAATCTAATACATTAAAATTTTGTTTTAGTTTCATTTAACAATAAATTATTTGCGTTAAACCAGTGGACTACCCTAGAGAGGGCATTGTTCACTTCGTCAAGATCGCGTTGTCCACGTTCAACTTAAAATATTAAAGATGTGTCATCAGCAAACAAAACTACCTCGTGATCGTCTCTTATATGGTGAGGGAGATCATTTATGTACTCTAAAAATAGAAACAGTCTCAGAATTAAACCCTGAGGCACCCCCATTGTTACAGCAGAACCATGTGACTGTTTACCATTTATAACTACTCTCTGTACTCTATCTCTTAGGTAAGAACTAATTAAATCCAAGGCCGTCCCCTAGATCCCATAATGATCAAGTTTTTGAATTAAAGTCTGATGCTGGACGCAATCAAAGGCCTTAGATAAGTCGCAGAATACACCATAAGCGTCATACAACTCCTCCCAGGCCTCATATATACACTCTAATAATTTGATTCCTGCATCCGTGGTAGACCGACCGCGCGTGAAACAGAATTGTTTAGTATGGAATAATTTATTTGTATTAAAATGGTTTTGCATTTGATTAAGCATTACCTTTTCAAAGATTTTACTAAACGTGGGTAGTACAGAAATAGGACGAAAATTGGACGTATCCGAGGTGCTACCTGATTTAAACAGAGGAGTTATTTTACTAAACTTTATTAAGTCAGGAAACACACCACTATCGACACAATTATTAAATATTATTGATAATTCAGGGGCAACCATTTCAATTAACGAATTAACTAAATGTACAGAAATTCCCCAGAGGTCAGCCGTTTTCTTAATATTTAAAGATTTTAAAGTTTTTTGATTGTGTGTATACTAATTTTACTGAATTTGAATATTTCATTACAGCAAGGAACATTTGCTTTTAACAAGGATTCTGCTATTGGGGTAGAAGAACCTAGGGTTCTGGTCAAATCTACTGGTATTCGAGAGAAAAAATGTTCAAATTCGTTAGCAACTTCGACATCTGTTGTAATGATGTTACCATTTACTTTAAGTTTAAAATTATTATCATTTGATTTTGCTTGGCCTCTTTCTGCGTTAATTCTTTTCCTAGTAGATTTAACTTTGTCTACACTATTGATAATTTTATTACTTATATACTTTCTTTTGGCCGCTAAGCAGTCTGCTTTAAACTTTTTTGAATAGGTTTTAACATAATTTAGAAATTCATCTGTTCTATTAAGCTGTCTTTCTGAGTATAGTTCATACAGTTTTTGTCTACTTTTATGTATATCCTCAGTGGCCCATTCACTGAATGCTGGCCTATCACCGATTGTGACTTCCTTAGACTTGAATATGGAGTTGAAATCATTGTAAAAGGAGTCAAAAAATAACTTATACATTACATTTAAATCTAAGCCAGTGTCTAAAAATGAAAATTTATTGCAAAGTCCAACTCGCATACGTTCCAAGCGGTCACTAGTTACTGGTCTACATAATATTTTACGTCTTTTAACTTTTTCTCTTGTGATCTTGAAAGATGCTATTTGCCCAGTGTGATCTGATTTTACCTTATTTATAATACTCGTACTTTCTGGCAACATATCGCTGTATATGTTGTCCAGACAAGTAGCTGTTGTATCACAATATCTAGTAGGCTCTAAAAATAAGTTAGTGAGATTGTGTGATTTAAATAAATTTAAGATATCATTGGTCTGACGCGTATTTATAAGTATATTAACATTAAAATCACCGCACACTATTAGGTGTTTATTAGTTTTTCCAAGTTTAAATAGCACTTTATCCATTACTTACTCAAAGTCACAAAAGGGTGAGACTCCAGGTTTATATACGCATACTACTATGAATTGCTCCAATTCTACGCACGATATTTCAACTGTACACTCTACAGAGAGGGACACAACATCTTTCCGTTCCTTATGCTTTAACTTCTTATTTAATAAAATCAACGAACCCCCCCGTGTTGTGTTGACCCTGCAGAACGCACTACCAACCCGGTGACTACTGAAACTGAACATGAGCTCATACTCCTTACGCATATGTTCTGTAAGACAAACAATTTCAATATTTTCTGAGCTCATGAACAGCCCCAATTCAAACTCTTTGACCTGCGTTAATGTTGCTATATTATAATGCACCAGGCTGATATAGTTTACATTTTTTAATTTAGTTTTGTTCGGAGGACAGTTTTCGATATAGTTATGGTTTGCAATTAAATTCAACTCTATCAATTTACAATAATTATGGCTAGAGGGTAAATCCTCTGTTGTCCCAGAAGTTAATTTAAATTACTTGGAACCGATTCCAAAGTCCTAAATCTACTCTACTCAAATAAAGCAGTTTTATCAGCCAAGATTTTGGCTATAGAGTAAAAATAATTGAATAGCAAACTTGCTATTCGTCTTTGATAATATTTAGGTAGACAATACCTACCCTTGTGATTATTATAGACTTTATACTTGCTGTTCACGCCCTAGCGACAGTGTCGTCACATCACTACAGCGCGCGGCGGGAAGCGCGCGGGAGGAAGGACGCCCGCGCCGCGCTCTCCGCCATTTCGTTCACTTCGCGACCAAGACGGCGACAACAAGACGTGTGTACGAAATTCTTGCCGCGCCGTCCATCTTGCTTGCCTTGACTAATAAAAGTAATTCTGTACAATTACAACGCAGTTATCATTTTTGCCGTAACAAGTGGCGACCGTGGCATTTTCTTATAAAGAAACCGTGCAAAATATCCTTTGAAGAACCAAGCTGGGTGGCATAATACGGTGGCGTCATACCTACTCGCTCGCCCGCCAACGCCCGGCGCTTCGACAAAAAGTTTGCGGCGTCGTGATCGGAGTCCAATCAAAATCTACTGCTTCAAGTCGAGGAGGTTTGCCGGCGATCTAGACACATCGAGTCGTCGTCGGGCAGCCTAGCGGAGTCAACCTTGCCTGCCGGCGATCTAGACACATCGCGTCGTCTTCGGGCAGCCTAGCGGAGTCAACCTTGCCTGCCGGCGATCTAGACACATCGCGTCGTCGTCGGGCAGCCTAGCGGAGTCATCCTTGTCGGCGATCAAGACACATCGCGTCGTCGCCGTACGAGGGCGTCTTTCTTTACGTGCCTATAAGCAATCTGAGAGCGGCGGAGCGCCGCCGTGTGCCGCAGGCCGGTGACTTCAACATCGGTAAAATGGCGATCAGAAAGTAAGTCCGTTTCTATACCTAATTATCGTATTTTCCTATCCCCTAGCCCTAGTCTCTGTTTGGAGTGGGTTTTAGCGGCTTTTGATTTGAATGTGAGAAGCTAACTATTGCGCTACACGATTTCTTTATTTCTCATATTATATTTCTCTCAAAGGGTACCTATCATACCTACCTACCTATTTCGAGAACCTAACATAGCTGATCATAACCTAACAAAGTTGATCATATCAATTTGATTCTACTCAGAAACTTTCCATTTACTATTGGTACCTAATTACTACTACATTCTACTAAAACGTACTATACCTACTTATGACCTAAAATTTTAAGTCCTACTATTCTATTATACCCAATTCTATTAATGTTTGAAACAGTCCATGCATTTGCCTGATATGTTTGCCTTTAAACTATAATCTTTGTATTCCAATGTGAGTGACTTCTTTCTGCATCTTGTTGCACGATAACCGTCTAAACTTCGACACTGTTTGTGCCTCGCATGTCTCACGCTTGTTGCCAACTAATTTCAGCATCATCGCTCCGCTGACGAGCCCCGTGAGAGCCCTGCGGACTTCGGAGCGGTGGCGAGTTCGGCATCGGTGCGAAGCTGTGTCCCGCTGACGCTGCTCGTGTGGTTGGCGAGCTCGGCGCTGCGGCGTGGTTTGTGCTGTTGACGGCTGGACTTTACCGGTGGGATTGCACAATTTATTATTATTATAATTTTATCTGGCTCATTGTTGGTTAGGCACCTATTGAGTATTTTAGTTAGTTAATTTACTGTATAGTTAATCATGTCGGTTAGTGCAAGCATGGACAGTAATGATAAGGCTGATGTTATGAGGTCACTTATTCGAAGGCGTGGTGGTATACGCAGTCGACTGACAGTATTTAAAAACTATATAGGAAAGTTTTCTGATAGTAAACCACCATCTAGCTTGGAAGCTAAGGAAATCAATTTAAGATTAGTCCAAATTCAAGAATTGATGTCAAAATTTGATTCTTTGCAAATTGAAATTGAGGAAGTTTCATCAAATTTAGATGAACAAATATTAGAACGAGATTCTACAGAGAGTGACTTCTACACTCAAATAGCGGTAGCCCAGGAACTTATAGACTCTGTGTCAACTCACATCAAGAGTGACAATGATTCTTCGAAGTCAAGTTTTTGTAACAATACTATTAATTCCATAAGATTGCCTACTATTAATTTGCCCACATTCGATGGAAATCATATCAAGTGTCTAGAATTTAGGGACACCTTTGATTCTCTTATAAACAACAATGTGTCCATCGCACCTTTATACAAATTTCACTATTTGAGAAATTCTTTATCTGGTAGCGCTAGTATACTAGTGAGATCTATAGAATTTACCGCTAAAAACTATGAAGGTGCTTGGAAGACTTTGTGTGACCGGTACAACAATAAAAATATTCTTATAAATAATCATCTACATGCTTTAGTTTCTGTAAATTATATTCAAAGAGAATCATTTAAGGCTCTAAGATATTTAATTGACCAAGTTAACAAAAATATTAATGCGTTAAATACCTTAGACATTTCCACAGAAGGTTGGGACCCCTTAGTTATATATTTAATAGCTGGTAAGTTAGATTCTAAGACTAGTAGTAAATGGGAAGAGTACAAGGGTCGCCTTTCAGATTTACCTTCTCTTAAGGAGTTTAAAGATTTCCTTGAAAATAGGGCCAATGTTTTGGAAACAGCAAATTGTAGCCGTGGTGCTGCTGAACAAAAATTCCCTATTAATAAGGATAATATTTTTCATAAATCAATTAAAACATTTTCTACAGTTGCTAATAACTCTTCCAATAATAAGTCATGTGTTGTTTATAATAAAGGACATTATGTCCATCAATGCCATTCATTTCGGTCCATGAGTCTCAACGATAGACTGTCTATAGTTTCTAAACATAAACTATGTACAAACTGTTTAAGATCAGGTCACAATAATTCAAAATGTAACTTAAAAGGGACATGCCGTGTTTGTAAGAATAAGCATAACACAAGTTTGCATAGAAATAATCAAATAACTACTGAATCTGACCAAGAGTCACCGAGTAATGCTGACGTTCCAGTAACACTATCAGCCATTTCTTCAGGACAAGTTCTCTTATGTACTGCCCAAATTAAAGTAGTAAATTTGCAGACAAATGATACATACTGTGCTCGTTCTTTACTGGACACTGGCAGCCAGTCGTCTTTTATTACAAAAAACCTAAAGGACAAATTGAATTTAAAGTCTAAACATGTAAATGATCTAAATGTATCAGGCGTTAACAATATAATGTGAAAGGTAACAGAACAGTGCAATATCATGATACAATCCAATGTTAGTTCGTTTAACATCCAAACTAACTGTCTAGTATTACCAAAAATTACCGGCTACTTGCCTAATATCCGTGTAAATGTTGAGAGTTTATGCCTACCCAAAGATATAATTCTTGCCGATCCTCTGTTTTATGAACCATCTGAGATAGATATTTTATTAGGGGCAGATCATTTCTTTAATATTATAGGCTGGTATATTATAGGCTGGTAGCTGGTCACGTTGGAAACTCAAATTCGTGTGGTTCTAATTTACAATGTAATTTCATAAAAAATGAGTCAATGTCACTTCAAGACAACTCCAGTTCATATAGTTTTAAAAATGAGTCAAAGTCACTTCAAGACATCAATGACTCGCTAAAAAGGTTTTGGGAGGTAGAAGAATTACCCTCAGAAGCCAGTTCCTATTCTTTGGATGAAAGGTTTTGTGAATCTCATTTTGTTGAAAATACTCAACGCCTATCTGATGGTCGATTTTCAGTCATGATGCCTCTGAAAGAAGACCCAGAGCAAGCACTAGGCCAATCATTCCCGATTGCAATGAAACGTTTCTTTTATCTAGAAAAAAGGTTAAATAAAAATAAAAAACTTAAGCAACAATATAAAGAGTTCATTAATGAATATGCCAATTTAAATCATTTAAATAAAATTAATAAACCCCTATTGGGATGCTACTTACCTCATCACTGTGTTATTAGAGAAGGACATGAAACAACAAAGTTAAGAGTGGTTTTTGATGCCTCAGCTGAGACAAGCTCAGGGAAATCTCTGAATGACATTCAAGCAGTAGGTACCGTAGTACAAAGTAATTTATTTTCTATACTTATCCGTTTTAGAGTGCGCAAGTTCGTACTTACAGCAGATATAGAGAAAATGTAACGACAAATTGCTCTTGCTGAATCACAGCGGCATTAACAACTTATCTTATGGAGGGATGAAACTGATGCAGTAGGTGATCTGCCTATACAAATTTTACAACTTAATACTTTGACTTATGGAATGGCTTCAGCCCCATTTTTGAGCACGAGATGTCTTGCCGAATTAGCTAGTCAGTGTGAAGAGGACATCATTGCCAAGGTTATTAAAAATGATTTTTACATTGATGATCTAAATACAGGCGCATCTACCAAGGAGGAGCTTCAGCATATTTATCTCGGGATCACTAAGGTGCTAAATTCTGCATGTTTTCCTCTGCGAAAGTTTCGTACCAATTGCCCTGAGATTCTCGACAATCATTTGGCATCATCCAATTGTTTAGATTTTCATGAGGAAGCTACTGTGTTAGGACTAAAATGGTCACCTACAACGAATAACTTATACATTTCTTGTAAAGAATTTCATATAAATTCTCATTCCAAAATTACTAAGAGAACAATTATCTCCACCACCTGTACACTTTTTGATCCATTAGGATTGGTGGGTTGTTGTATCATCAAGCCAAAAATTCTTCTCCAAGAATTATGGAACGCCAAACTGGACTGGGATGATCCAGTACCAGAGCCTTATATTAAAAGACGGCTTAATTTTATACAAAACATTCATCTTTTATCTGATATTGTCTTACCTCGTTATGTTTTAGGTAATTGTTCTTAAAGTGAATTTGCTGAGCTTCACTGCTTTGTTGATGCATCCCAACAAGCATATGTAGCTTCTCTGTATTTGCGCACAGTAGATGAAGAAATGAAGGTTACAGTCAGGATACTGTGTGCAAAGACTTGAGTCTCGCCTATTAAAGCCCTAACTATTCCTCGTCTAGAATTGTGTGCTGCTTTGACGGGAGCTCAGTTAGTTTCTAAGGTATTAACATCTATTCCGTTTAGTGTAAATAGTACATACATGTGGACAGACTCCACTGTTGTACTTAGTTGGCTCAAAACAAAAAACAAGGTTTTGCAAACATTTGTACAAAACAGAGTAAACAAAATAAATGAGCTTACTCGAGGGTTTATATGGAAACATGTACCGACTAAGGAGAACCCTGCAGATCTCGCATCTAGGGGCATTGACCCGCAGAACCTCCACTCCTGTACTTTATGGTGGGAGGGTCCTTTGTTTCTAAAGAAGGATTGTTCAGAGTGGCCTAGGGAAGCTTACACCACACTGGACAACTTACCCGAAGTTAAGATATTACACTCAGTAGAAAATAAACTAGATAGTATGCCTTTGTTTATTCCCTTTGAAAATTATTCCAAGTTTATAAAATTAAGAAGAGTCTATTCTTATGTTTTACGTTTTCTTAATAATTGTAACAAAAATAAGACAAGGCTTACAGGACCATTCGACGCGGAAGAGCTTGATCATTCATGAAAATTATTACTTAAATTAAGTCAAGCTCAGTCTTATCCTAAAGAAATTAATTGCATTAAAAACGGTATAAAAATTAATCATAAGAGCAAACTGCTACCTTTAAATCCATTTATAGATTCTGATGACTTGATAAGAGTAGGAGGTAGAATCAGTCAATCTGAATGTTAATATGACAAGAAGTATCTAATTGTATTAGATGCCAAGCATCACTTAACTAAGCTAATTATGGAGGAAGAACACCTCCGTTTGTTTCATTCAGGGCCACAATTGCTTTTGGCATCTATTCGCGAAAGGTTCTGGCCGATTGGCGGCAGAAATCTAGCTCGTTCAATTTGTAAAAAATGCATCGTCTGTATTCGTTTTAGAGTATCAACTGTTCAACCAATCATGGGTGATTTACCTGGGGTTAGAGTTAGCGTCGATTTTCCTTTCAATTCGTGTGGCATTGACTTCGCAGTTCCCTTCATGATTGCAAATAAAAAAGGTAGAGGTAGCACAGTAACTAAAGCCTACTTATGCGTATTCGTGTGCCTATCTACTAAGTCTTTACATTTAGAGGTGGTCAGCGACCTCACAACAGCAGCCTTCATATCATATCTACGCAGGTTTATATCGCGACGCGGCAAGCCTTATGTAATTTACTGTGATAATGGTAAAAACTTTGTAGGAGCTAACAATGAGCTAGGAAAGGTTATACGATTAAGCAGTCAATTAGTATCAGATTACGCCGCAACCGAGTCCATTAAGTTTATATTTAGCCCCGTTTATTCACCACATTTCGGTGGTATATGGGAGGCGGGCGTGAAGTCCGCTAAAGCCTTGTTAAAACGCGTAGCTGGAAATGCCTCCCTTACGTTCGAAGAGCTGGCGACACTCTTCACTCAAATAGAGGCTATCCTTAATTCCCGTCCAATTTCCCCACTCAGTTCTGACCCCACGGACCTAAATCCCTTAACACCAGGGCACTTCCTGATCGGTCGGCCATTATTATCGACTCCACCACTACCTGAGAAGTCCACCAGGCCAAACAGATATCAAAGAATCGAACAGGCTAGGCAGCAATTTTGGAATCGATGGCGCCTTGAGTACATGTCAGAGCTGCAAAACCGTACCATATGGCAAAGACAGCAGACGCCGCTTCAAATCAATGACCTTGTCATTTTGAAAGAAGAAAATCTCATGCCACTTCACTGGCGATTAGGCCGGGTGTCAAAATTATACCCACGCCCGGATGGTGTTAGCAGAGTGGCTGACATCTACACCAGCAAGGGCACAATCAGACGTGCCATCAACAAGTTGTGTCTACTACGGTCGTCTGACCCACAATGAGTAGAAAGGCATCATAAAGCCTTTTAACGCCGGGAGGATGTTCACGCCCTAGCCTGTCGCTAGGGCGTGAACATCCTCCCGCCGCAAGGATGTTCACGCCCTAGCGACAGTGTCGTCACATCACTACAGCGGACGGCGGGAAGCGCGCGGGAGGAAGGGCGCCCGCGCCGCGCTCGCCGCCATTTCGTTCACTTCGCGACCAAGACGGCGACAACAAGACGTGTGTACGAAATTCTTGCCGCGCCGTCCATCATGCTTGCCTTGACTAATAAAAGTA
Organism: Miltochrista miniata; assembly: GCA_933228765.1. Classification (NCBI taxonomy): domain Eukaryota; kingdom Metazoa; phylum Arthropoda; class Insecta; order Lepidoptera; family Erebidae; genus Miltochrista; species Miltochrista miniata. The sequence continues at coordinate 3,450,770 of OW121777.1, forward strand.
ATTCTGTACAATTACAACGCAGTTATCATTTTCGCCGTAACACTTGCTATGTGACAAATTTGTGTCAAATACAGAATTAAAGTCAATTACATTAAATTTATTATTATACTGACTTATTAAGTTTAAACGTAAATTCATCTTATTTCTAAATGAATTTTCCTAGTCTGGCACACCTTTTATAAATGGAAGTGTGAACATTACAACTTGTATGACATTTAAGTTTAAGATGTAATTCATGTATAGGGACAAATCATCATTGCTAATTTCGCCCCTGTTTGCACAGAAAATTATTATTTTACTGTTAGCTTCAAATTTATATTCTAATATCTTTTGCATAATATCACTTAATGAAGCACCCGGATAGCAATTATTAATAACCGAGTAATAACTTGAATTTAAGTTTTGTTTTAAAAATGAACTTATATTGGTATCAATATCATCACTAAATACAATTAATTTAGTACAACTATTACTACACTCATTTGCAAAAAAAACGGGCACCTAAGCAATGAACCATTTCAAATGTAAATATTGCTTTGTTTGATAATTATAGGTAGTTTTATCCTCACAATTTGGTAAATTAATAAGAAAATAATCGTTTTCATCAGTATTTCATAAAATTTTGTTACAATTTATGGGAAATAATGTTAAACCTCGCTAGTGGTGTATGTTCGCTAGTAGTGCATATGCTCATGAAGTAAAAATGAAAAAGTTTTTTTGTTTGTGTTTCTTTAATAAAGTAAAAGCAGATAAATGTTTAGTTTCGAGTGTGACCTCCTCTAGCTAAAATCACAGCTTGAATTCGTCTGGGCATGCTAGCGAGTATATCCCGGATACTTGCTTGCGGAATACGTTCCCACTCCGCAGTAATCACATTCTTCAGCTCTCTGATGGTCTGCGGAGCCCGGTGTACTGATCTCACACGCCGTTTTAGAACTTCCCAGATAATAATATGTTCTATGGGATTGAGGTCGGGACTTCGAGCTGGCCAATCCAAACGACGAATGCCGACCTCTTGCACATACGCATTAACATCGCGGGATCGGTGGGCACGAGCATTGTCGTCCATAAAAATCGAGTCTTGACCTAGAGCGGCCAATGCGGGTTGTGCATGAGGAATTAGAACTTCCGTTATGTATCGATGCCCAGTCAGTGAGCCGTTTTCAATGAAGACTAACTCTGTATTTATTTATTTATTTATTTAAACTTTCTGCACAAAATCTATTTGTACAAAGGCGGACTTAATGCCAAAGGCATTTTCTACCAGTCAACCTTTGGGTGATGCAGAGATTAGTTAAAGTAGGTGAAGAAAGTTATAAGAATAACATGGTCTGAATTAAAAGCTTCAACAAAAATAATAATAATATTGAGAACTCATTGTTACTAAGTACATAGGTACATAAATATATCATATTATAAAGATAATATAAATCTACATCATAATTACATAAAAATAAAAAAATAAAAATGATAAATACCTTACAAATATAAAATATTTAGATACATTACATATTAAATAGATATAACTATAAATAAATATATGTATTATAAATAAATACAAACAGGACAATACTAAACAAAATTAATTAAAATTAAGGTTCTGCCTATGGAACCCTATAAAGTTCACGTACTCTGTTTTTAAACGAAAAACGGTCGATCAATGTCCTAATTTCGAGAGGAAGGGCATTCCAAAGAAGAATGGATCGCACCGGAAAAGAAGAATGGACGAGATTTGAAGTGTGAGTTGGACAGTGCAGAAGAAGATTGTTAGAAGAGCGTAGATGTTTGTCATGATTGGAGCCAAGTAGATGTAGATGGGATTTTAAGTAAGTAGGAGCATTGGGAGACTTTAGAAGTGAAAAAACTAAACAGACAGCTCGCAGACTACGCCGTCGTCGAATCGGTAACCAACCCAGCTCCTCACGAAAAACCGATACGTGGTCGTACTTCCTAAGATTGTAGACGAATCGAATGCAATTATTGAGAAGCCGGTCGAGTTTATTGAGCAGATCTGCATTCAGGTCGAGATAGCACACATCACCATAGTCGAAAATAGGAAAAATTAAAGTCTGCATAAGCATTGTCTTGGTTTTGGCTGGCAGAAAATTCTTAAGACGATAAAGAACCCGAAGTGTCCCAGTCACCCTTTGGCAGACCTTAGTGACCTGAACCCGCCAATTCAAGGTTGAATCTATGTGTAAACCTAGATTTTTAACACTCTCATTAATAGGAATTACTCTTTTTTTTTTTTTTTTTTTTTTTTTTTATATTCAGCTCGCCAAATTGACGTCGCCACGATGGATAGCCGTGGCGCATCTTGCGATTGGGGGCCACTTCTTACAGCGGTCCTCAAGTTGGCGGCCCTGTGATGTGCCTCTTCACGCTCCTCTTAAAGAACCCGGGGTTGTAAGATGAGGGAAACACGTGTGCGGGCAGGTCGTTCCAAGTTTTTATAGTTCGACAGAGGAACGATCTTTTGAAACGCTCGGTTCTGGCGAAGATTCTCTCCACTGTGTATGAGTGGCATCTCTGCCCGGCACGCGTTGTTCGGGATCGGAAAGGTGATGGTGGGATCAGATTGAAGAGCTCTTCAGAACATTCGCCGTGATACATTCGGTAGAAGGCAGCCAAGGACGCTACGGTTCTTCGCTGCGCCAACGGTTCGAGGCCTCCCGTCACCTCAGGACAACCAATTATTCGGACAGCACGTCTCTGTATAGCGTCAAGTGCGTCCAACAAGTACCTCGCGGAGTCATCCCAGAGGTGAGAACAGTACTCGACGCAGGGACGAATCTGCGTCTTGTACAGCAAACATCTCTGATGTGGCGTGAAGTACCGTCTCACCTTATTTAGGACTCCGAGTTTCCGCGAGGCCAGCCCAATACAACTCTCTATGTAGTTTTTGTGATTGAGCTCACGCCGGACGTCTATACCGAGAATCTCCAGGTTGTCCTTTAGTGGAACCGTAATGTTCTGAAGAGAGGGTAGGGGTAGGAATGGGGACTTCTTAGCTGTAAACGCACACGCCTGCGTTTTTCTGGCATTGAACTCGACCAGGTTGTCTGAACCCCATTGGGCAATGCGACCCAGGTCCCGGTCGAGATCCGCCACGAGTTGCCGTCTCTTTTCGTCCACGTCACAACGCCCCTCCGCTGGGCGGCCAGAATAGCTCCCATGCAGAGTACTGTCATCCGCATAACAATGAATGCACCCAAGGGACAGCATGTCATTGATATGCAGAAGAAAGAGAGTTGGGGACAATACCGATCCCTGTGGTACCCCGGCATTTACCTGCAAAAAGCAGGAAGCCTGACCATCACAGAGGACCCGTATACGTCGCCCGTGCAGGAAGCTGGCCAACCAGCGGCATAACTGAGGCGATAAACCATATGCCGGCAGCTTGGAAAGAAGCGACGCATGCCATACCCTATCAAAGGCTTTAGCGATGTCTAGGCCAATAGCCAGAGATTCGCCGTGCCTCTCCATAGCCTCACCCCTATATATATCATATAGGGGTGAGGAGATAGGTTATCAACGGAAGAGTCAGTTCATTCAAACGGTTAATCATGTGATTAGTGCCGATAATTATGCTTTGGCATTTGTCAGGGTTGACGGCCAGTCCAAATCTATCACACCATCTACTTATCAAGTCCAAATCCGCATTTACACAATCAATGGCCTCTGAGATATTGTCCACAGGGGCTTGGCTAAATAACTGCAAGTCATCAGCATACAAGTGATACGTACACTGAAGATCGGTGGTCAAGAGGTTGATAAATATCGAAAAAAGAAGAGGAGATAGTATGCCGCCTTGAGGGACCCCAGAGTCAAGATTGCACCAACTCGACGACATCTCATCGACACAAACTGACTGCTGGCGACCCCGAAGATATGAAGAAAACCAATCCAGCTCGTCCGAAGAGATCTTTATATGGGCAAGGATGGACAAAAGTATGTCGTGGTTAACGCAATTAAAGGCATTGGAAAAGTCCACTAAGACCATTACTGTGGCCTTACCTTTTTCCATCCATCCCTGACGTCGCCTGTTACTTTTAGGAGTGCTGTAGTCGTGCTATGTCCAGGTCTAAATCCTGATTGTAGGGGATTAAGAATTGCATTCCTGTGTACAAAGTTGGACAACTGCCTATGCACGCATGCCTCCAGAACTTTCGATAGAAAAGGAAGGATAGAGATTGGACGAAAGTGTTTAGGAAGTGAGGGATTGGAAATTTTGGGAAGGGGACGAACGTAAGCTTTACGCCACAAGATTGGAACTTGTCCAGAAGTTAGGGAAAAGTTAATAATGTGTGAGATAGCAGGAAAAAGTAGGTCTTTTTTTTTTTTTTTTTTTTTTTTTTTTTTTTAACGTGAGGGAAAATCCTCGTAGGATGCTATGCCGGACTCTTACCGACTAAAAAACCTCACGTAACGCCCAACAGCCTATGGTTGAGAGCCCCGGGTAAGCCCTCAGGAAGGGTGTCCCGTGACAGGAAAAAGTAGGTCTAGGATAAACATGATCATCCGACGACTAATATCGTCACAGCCCACTGCCTTTGATTTGATGGCCAAAATAATCCTTTTGATCTCAACCGACGTGACTGGAGAAAACTGAAAAGGTGAATAGCTGGGAATGGTTAATCCGGCTACGAAGTCAACCGTTTGACTCTTGGTTAGGCCATTAATTGCGAGAGAGGTGGAGAAATGACGATTAATAGCATCTAACTCAATTGTCTTAGGTAGCTCCATCTGCCTTGGTTTACCGATTCCCAGAGTCCCAAGAAACTTCCATACATGCGCTGGTGATGAATAAGTTATGTTGTCGAAGATGTGTCGGCGTTTAGCGTTCCGTATCACCTGATTACACCGATTCCTTGCTGTTTTGTAATAGCTCCAATGTATGTCCGTACGGTGTTTTTTAAATTTATGAAAAGCTCTGTCTCTGCGTCTCATAGCAATTCGCACTTCATTTGTGAGCCACGGCGCTGGGGGATGCTTTAACTTCACCCTCCTAACAGGAGCATGAATGTCGTAGAGGCTATTTAAAGTTTGATTAAAGTGCAGAACTTTTTCATCGACTGTGGCAGAGTAGTGGAATATTGGGCATTCTGTCCCACTTTAAGTTCGCATCGTCGCTATCGCTCCTTGCTCACGTGGGACAGATCGCCCAATATTCCACATTTTAAAAATGTAACCTAACCAAACATTTTTATAAAAAATAATTTATAAAATAAAACTTGCTGAAGCAAATCACCATCTCAACCTATCGCTGTCCACTGCTGAACATAGACCTCTTTAAATGATTTCCAGCCAGACCGGTTCATTGCCACCTGCATCCAATGAGACCCAGCAATTTTCACCAGGTCGTTGGTCCAGCTGGTAGGTGACCGTCCCACACCGCGCCTGCCGGTGCGCGGCTTGAGTGGACAAGGATCTTTTTGCCCCATCGACCGTCCGATCTTCGCGCTATGTGGCTGGCCCATTGCCACTTCAGCTAACTAATCCTGCGAGCTATGTTAGCAACATTAGTTCTTCTACGGATGTCCTCATTCCTGATTCGATCACGTAGAGAAATGCTAAGCATAGCCCTCTCCATAGTTCGCTGCGCGACTTTGAGCCGTCTGAAAAGACCTTTTGTGATGCACCACATCTCAGAACCATAAGTCATCACGGGTAATACACATTGGTTGTACACCTTTGTTTTAAGACACTGAGGCTGAAGCAAATAGGTATCTTTTATGTTTCAACATACGTCAAACGTAAACACATCACTCATATCAAATTTCTCAGTTTTAGTTAATTTAATTGTTGAATATTATATTACTTTCCGTTTCCGCTTAAACATTTCAACAACAAGATTTTTGTGAAATCATCCATTCATCATATTTTATGTCTAATTAATTTTATGTGATCGAATTCTTTTCCTGTTTAAATTGGATATAATGTTATCGGACTCTTTTCCTGTTTGAATTGCATATAATGTTACATTCATAATAAATAATTTTCAACATATCTAGTATAAAAAATGCAACTGCTGATATTTCAAATAACAGCTTTTGACTAAACGTGTAAGAATAAATATATGATACAAATGCTTACATGTGTTTTCAAATTAACAAGACAGCTAACGTCATCTATCGGTCAGGGGAGTAAGCGTTTTAACAAGTGTGTCCAATATTCGTTAGATGGCGCTGTGCTCAATCTCAAAAATAATTTTAATTGTTTTTCAGCGTCTAAAATATTACATATAAATAAAATAAAAGTGTGTGTGTGTGTGTGTGTGTGTGTGTGTGTGTACTTAATTTTAAACAACAGCTTTTGACTAAACGTGTAAGAATAAATATATGATACAAATGCTTACATGTGTTTTCAAATTAACAAGACAGCTAACGTCATCTATCGGTCAGGGGAGTAAGCGTTTTAACAAGTGTGTCCAATATTCGTTAGATGGCGCTGTGCTCAATCTCAAAAATAATTTTAATTGTTTTTCAGCGTCTAAAATATTACATATAAATAAAATAAAAGTGTGTGTGTACTTCATTTTAAACAACAGCTTTTGACTAAACGTGTAAGAATAAATATATGATACAAATGCTTACATGTGTTTTCAAATTAACAAGACAGCTAACGTCATCTATCGGTCAGGGGAGTAAGCGTTTTAACAAGTGTGTCCAATATTCGTTAGATGGCGCTGTGCTCAATCTCAAAAATAATTTTAATTGTTTTTCAGCGTCTAAAATATTACATATAAATAAAATAAAAGTGTGTGTGTACTTCATTTTAAACAACAGCTTTTGACTAAACGTGTAAGAATAAATATATGATACAAATGCTTACATGTGTTTTCAAATTAACAAGACAGCTAACGTCATCTATCGGTCAGGGGAGTAAGCGTTTTAACAAGTGTGTCCAATATTCGTTAGATGGCGCTGTGCTCAATCTCAAAAATAATTTTAATTGTTTTTCAGCGTCTAAAATATTACATATAAATAAAATAAAAGTGTGTGTGTACTTCATTTTAAACAACAGCTTTTGACTAAACGTGTAAGAATAAATATATGATACAAATGCTTACATGTGTTTTCAAATTAACAAGACAGCTAACGTCATCTATCGGTCAGGGGAGTAAGCGTTTTAACAAGTGTGTCCAATATTCGTTAGATGGCGCTGTGCTCAATCTCAAAAATAATTTTAATTGTTTTTCAGCGTCTAAAATATTACATATAAATAAAATAAAAGTGTGTGTGTGTACTTCATTTTAAACAACAGCTTTTGACTAAACGTGTAAGAATAAATATATGTTACAAATGCTTACATGTGTTTTCAAATTAACAAGACAGCTAACGTCATCTATCGGTCAGGGGAGTAATCGTTTCAACAAGTGGAAACGAAGCATCTAAAATTCCTCGAAGAGGTAGGCACAGGCATACCAACCAACATAATAGGTGCTGAATTCATCGCTAAGATCTCAAACAAATTTCTGGATTCGAAACCATGACTTTGGTTGACAGATAGTTGGTGTAATAATGTATAATATTAGACTACTTTTATCCTGAGAATATATTTCACCGGTAAAATATCAGCCACGGACGCCCACTAGTACCAGTTATAAAAGACTTAAATTGATTAGGTTTGTTTAAAATATGATTCATGATCAATCGGGCGTAAGCAACATAAATATAATGATACACTTGCAAATATATTTTATTAAGGTTCAATTTGTAGTGAGGTAAATTATTGCTGAATCGAGATTTTATTTGTATAAAACTCGGAATTTTTGAATGAAAAATCACATTCGAACCAGTATCTCACAAGTGACAAGTGACAAGTGACAAGAAATAACCAGATTTCTATCATGTGAGTAAGTTCTTCTTCTTTAATAGTAGAAATGCTCAGCTATGGACCTAGTTTTTGTCTGCTAGCTGTGTTCATTTTCATCTTCTCTTCATCTTAGTGCATTCTCAGTAGCTACCAAACCCTACTGGGATTTGGAGCCTGGGGTCCAGTTTTATTTGGTTGCTAGAGCAGCTATTGTTTGACTTTTGATTTTCAACATTGATGGTAGCGATTGCTGTCTAACATCCCAACCCCCTAGGAATGCCTTTATCGTTCCCTCATCCGTTAGTCAACAGGTGCACCGCTTAAAGGTGAGGACGCTTGGACCTCATGCACCCATTTTCATATCCTATCTATTCCTCATGATGTTGTTCAGTTACGAACCCGGTTTTTGTCTGTCGGCTGTGTTAACTTTCATGTCCTATCTATTCCTGATGTACTGAAAATCTGAGAATATTTTATTTATGATTTGATTGTATCTTAACAGGTCTGATTCGGAGTTTGAAACGTGTTCTGTAGTGGAGTCTGTTGCACCAAAGAAACGTAAGCCGGTGGAGAAAAAGCAAAAACAATCGAAGATCCTCACTTCACCTCCGTTGGAGTCAGACAGCGTTCGACGAAAAAGAAATTCATCTGACCTTAAAACCACACAGAGGTAGGTTTCACTATGTTCTTTTTTTATACTACTAAGGTGACAGACAAGCTTACGACCCACCTGATGGTAAGTGCTCACCGCAGCTTATAGATGATTGTAACACCGGAGGCGCTACACCCACGCTGCCGACTCTGAACGCCGTATTGCCATGTTGAAATGGATAGGCGCAGGTTGTGACTACCTGCTATTGAAAATTTTCAAGGCGCTCAGAAAAGCATTCAACATGGCTTAACGACTGCCATTTTACTGACAACCGGGACCAACGGCTTAACGTGCCTTCCGAAGTACGGAAACGCTCGCACAAAGAATTGATACAAATTGCTCACCCATCGAGGACCAGCCACAGCGAAACTTGCTAACCACAGTGATCGTGTACAGAACACTGAGACCGCGGGGCCACGAGCGCTTCAAAACTTCAACTTTTTTCAACTAAGTTTGTGTTTTGATTGTTAACATTCATACTTAGTATACTTTGATCCCAAGTTCTTAGTCACTTTGATTCAGTACGTTTATAATTAACACTTTGTTTCTTTTACAGAAAAAATAAACCAAACTTCCTGAATATTTTGCGGTCCGAAGAAGCCAGTTGCAGTGAACCAGAACGACGTGAACTAACTTCCAGTTTCTCGAGCCGTGTTGCAACGGGAACGTCCCGTCGCTCCAAGAAGACGGGAGGAGGGTATGTGATTGATTTTAAACTGTATAAAACTAATGACTACATATCACACGCCGTTGATGTGCGCTATAGGACTGCCCTTGTGACTGTAAAACTACAGTGTGACGAGTCCTCACTATCTTGGGAGTCACTTCAAGAGTTTCTAGGACTCGCATTTAAAGAATTTCAAGACACTGAACCAGTGCATTATTCTGATAAGATTTTTATAAAGTAGTTTTATTCTCTATTTTTTATAAATTAAGCTATAGACTGAAAAAGTTTCGTATGTATTCGGTTTATAAATTGGGTTATATATAATAATAATAATAACGCCTTTTTGTACTACGTGTAACACATCCGAGGAGGGTATGTGATTGATTTTAAACTGTATAAAACTAACGACTACATATCTGTGGTGACTGTAAAACTACAGTGTGACGAGTCCTTACTATCTTGGGAGTCACTTCAAGAGTTTCTAGGACTCGCATTTAAAGAATTTCAAGACACTGAACCAGTGCATTATTCTGATAAGATTTTTATAAAGTAGTTTTATTCTCTATTTTTTATAAATTGAGCTATAGACTGAAAAAGTTTCGTATGTATTCGGTTTATAAATTGGGTTATATATAATAATAATAATAATGCCTTTTTGTACTGCGTGTAACACATCCGTACCCAGTAAATCATGGATAGGACATTTACGAAGTAGTTTGCATAGGAAAAGTACTCATACAATAAAACATAGTGATGGAGTAGAAATCGTAAACTCAGCGTTTCGCAATCGTATATTAACATATAAAATATTGTCTTGCGATGAACTTCAGGGAGCGTCAGTAGAATCTTTTTTTTTAAATATTCGTAACCAATTAAAATCTCTTCTAATCGAATTTCTTGCTAAGCATAATTGTGTTAAGGTAAACTTTGAGTATTTTGGTACATTTTTAAAATTCAAAGATAATTCCCAAGAAGTGAAATCTTTTGGAACCAAAAATAAAATATTGTATTCTAATTTTGATTTCGAAAAATTTTATATTGAAACAGTTAACTATTTAAAAACAAATATTGAAGAGTTTGAAGGTCGTGATAGTGGTTGGACATTTATAAACCATTTGTATGTTGAGATGAATCTCAATAAATACCAACCACTTGGTGGGTCGAGTTTCATCAGTTTACCCAAATCAATTCAGGCTAAAAAAGCGTGTTTGAATATTATGAATAAAGATCGATATTGTTTTTTATGGTGTGTAACAGCGGCTTTATATCCAACTAAAAAACACCCTGAAAGAACGCATTCTTATCCTAATTTTCGAGAATTATTTAATTTAAAGGGAATGTCTTTTCCCGTGACCTTTAATGATATTAAAACATTTGAAAGAAACAATCCATGTATTAAGTTTATAATTTATGGTTTAAAAAATCATAAAACCTTTGTAGGTCCTTTGTATAAATCTGAAATCGATAAAAAGTACAAAGGAAAAATTATTCATTTACTGTTTCTTGAAAATAACAGCTCTTCTCATTATTGTTTGATCAAAGACTGTTCTAGACTTTTTAGAAGTCAAGTCACATCTCATCACAACAGATTACATCTTTGTGATTTATGTTTAATATTTTTCAATACCGCTGACGAACTTAACAACCATTTATGTGGAGGTATAATAACTCTCCTCCCAAATAAAGGTTCAGTAATTAAATTTAAAAACTATGAACGCAAACAAACTATGCCTTTTTGTATTTACGCAGATTTTGAATCGATGTTACAAAAAAATACTGAGCCTAATAATAATTGTTCTAGTAAAAATACGAATATATTCCACCAACACGTGCCGGTTGCTTTTGGTTATTATATTGTATGCTCTGATGATCCTCGTTATAATCGTTACGTGTCATATCGAGGTAGAGACTGTGATAAGCGCTTTGTTGACTATATAACTAAAGACGTACAAAAAATTTATGATATAATTAAGTCGCCTGCTGCAATGATATTTTCCTCGGAGGACAGGTGTGATTTTGAAAATGCAACACGTTGTCATATCTGCCAAAACTTTATTTTTTGTGACAAAGTCCGCGATCATTGTCATCTTACCGGTCGTTATCGAGGAGCTGCGCATTCGTTCTGTAATTTGCAATATAAAATGCCTGCATTTGTCCCCATTTTTTTTCATAACTTAGCTGGTTATGATTGTCATTTATTTATTAAAGCGTTGGGTGACGTCCCTGGTGAAATAAAAATAATACCTAAAAATAAAGAAAACTATATCTCATTTACGAAATTTGTATCAGTTTCAAATAATAAGTTTTTTCAAATGCGTTTTCTTGATTCATTTAAATTTTTGGGTACAAGTTTAGACAAATTAAGTAAAACTTTAACACCAGAAATGTTTAAACATTTACAAAATCACTTCCCTGTTCCTGATGAATTCCAACTACTTACTCGCAAAGGTATTTATCCATATGAATATATGGATTCGTGGAAACGGTATGATGAAAATTTTTTACCTCCAAAGAAATACTTTTATAGTTCCCTTAATGATGAAAATGTTTCTGAAGATGATTACCGGTATGCAAATTTAGTTTGGTCAAAATTTAGAATTACTAGTTTAGGTGAATATACGGATTTATATCTAAAAACTGATGTGCTTTTATTAGCAGATATTTTTGAAAATTTTAGAAAGACATGCAAACAACATTATCACTTAGATCCATCTTTTTATTTAACTGCACCCAGTTTATCTTTCGACGCTATGTTATTAAAAACAGGTGTTGAATTGGAACTAATTAATGACTTGTCTATGATACGCATGTTACAAAGTGGTATAAGAGGAGGAGTGTGCCTCTGCTCTCACAGGCATGCTAAAGCAAATAACACATACTTAGCTAATTACAAATCTTCGGAACCTGATTCCTATATCTCTTATATAGATTGTAATAATTTGTATGGGTACAGTATGTGTCAATACTTACCATTATCTAATTTCAAATTTCTCACTCAACAAGAAATTGATAATTTAGATATAACTAAAATTGCAATTGATGCTGATTATGGTTATATTTTGGAAGTGGATATAGCATACCCTAAGCATTTGCATAACTTGCACAACGATTTACCATTTTGTTCCGAAAAATTTATACCCCCCGGGGGAAAGAGTTCTAAGCTAATACCTAATTTATATGATAAATTTAATTATGTCATACATTACGTGCATTTACAAACTTGTATGAAACATGGGTTGATATTGAAGAAGATTCATAGAATAATCAGTTTTCTACAAAGCCCATATTTAAAACAATATATTGATTTAAACACCAAACTGAGACAAAAAAGTTCTTCCACTTTTGAACAAGACTTTTTTAAGCTCTTGAATAATAGTGTATTTGGAAAAACTTTAGAAAATACTGAAAACAGGGTTAATGTCCATTTAGTTTCTCAGTGGCAAGATATCGAAAACATAACTAAACGAAGAAAATGCGCTCAAAACCTTATTGCTCGTCCAAATTTCCATAGTGCAACGGTTTTCACAAAAAATCTAGTAGCGGTGCAGTTAAATCCTGAACAAATAGTTTTGAACAAACCAATATATATTGGATTTGCTGTTCTAGAATTATCAAAAAGTCATATGTATGACTTTCACTATTCAGTCATGCAACCTTTTTACAAGGATAGGATACGGATGTGTTACACGGACACAGATAGTTTTGTTTATCATATACAAACCCATGATTTCTATGAAGACATAAAAAATAACTTTTTATCTTACTTCGACACCAGCAATTTTTGTAAAAATAATGTGTATAATTTACCCATACAGAACAAAAAAATACCAGGCTTATTTAAAGATGAAATGGGTGGTAAAATAATAAGCGAATTCGTTGGGTTGAGATCAAAGTTATATTGTATCAAAACCATTGATAGCACTATTAAAAAAGCCAAGGGTATTAAAAAGAATGTTGTACGTGACATTAACGTTTTCGATTACAAAAAAACACTTTACAACAATGAAATTGTTCATAAAACAAATGTTTTATTTAAGTCAATAAAACATGAGCTATTTACATGTGCTGTAACAAAAATTGCGCTGTCTGGTGATGATGATAAACGAGTTATTGCAAAAGATAAGATTTCAACTCGAGCATGGGGTCATACCGATATTTTTAATTTTTAACAAAAATTAGGTGTGCTATCCTGTCTTCACATAGTATTCGCAAATTATAATTATTGTAATCAACTAAACTAACTAAAATTGTAAATTTATATGCAGTTTTGTATTATTATAAGTACCTAATCTTAAGAAATTAAACCAAGTAAGAGCATGGGGTCATACCGATATTTTTTATTGTGTGCTATCCTGTCTTTACATAGTATTCACAAATTATAATTATTGTAATCAACTAAACTAACTAAAACTGTAAAATTTATATGCTGTTTTGTATTATTATAAGTACCTAATCTTAAGAAATTAAACTAAGTAAAACTGAGAAATTTGGAATAAATGCATTATTATAAATATAGTATTCTGTTTTTTCTTTAATTTCCTAATACATTTGCAATACCTACTATCATGTACCATGAGAGATTTTCGCGGTCGCGGGAAACCGCTGTCGCGCTGGCTATGTCCGCCATGAAACTTGTATGTCAGGATCGTAGTAAGTGGAAATCCTTAGTCTCTGCCTACCCTGATGGGAAACAGGTGTGAAAATATGTATATGTATGTATGTTATGATGTCTTAAGTTACATACTTCGAAGTAAAATTTCTTAGAAATGTGAAATAGGATATCTATGGTTAGTAGTAGTGGACTATTGGACATTCTGAAAAAAATCTTCAAAACCTGGGACCTTGGTAGCGACAGTCACAACCTCATAACACCTGATGATATGCATCATCATTCACGTTACAACACGTTTACAATTCATAAAAATTTCGCAACTTAAGTAAGTACATAACAATGTGCATTACATCATTCTTAAGACATGTTTGAACATGTTCGTCATAGTGAACGATGACACTTGCAAACTTGTAGGGAGTATCTCGTTACAACTTATTGCAAAATAAACTAAATCAACAGGTCAGAACTTGAATTAATACGTAGTACAGTGTATGTGTCACTAGCGGGTCATGTTTCTATTTAATTCACCTATTACTCATAATTACATTCAGTTTCATACTTGTTCTCTTTACATTCACACAAAGCAGTCTTTTAATTAATAATGTTGAAGCAACAGCAGTGCATCTCTGAACCTCAAACCAGTTACTTTGCTACAAGGAATAGGAGGATTCCAAAATACGTAATTAAAATAGATGTATTAGAAGCTGAAGATACATCAGATAACGAAGTAGAAATACATACAAGAGTGAAAACCCAATATATTGTTTACGATCAGTGGGATGAAATATATTATAAAACAGAGAAATTACTGAGCCAAATATTTAAAACGTTAGAAGATCGTGGCAGAGGAGGACGAGGCCAACCAGATATACCTCAACATTAATACATTATAAATAATGGCAGATGCATATGGTGACGGTATTGTTCAATACGCTCAAGACCCCTTTGACTTCTCACATATTTTACCTCTTTCTCCTACGCAAGTTGAACCAAAAAGAAGAAAACCAACTATTTGTAGAAAATCTAAAAAGACAGCTCATAAATCTTTTGTAATCAGCAACCAACCAAAAGGAGTCAAGCTAATTCAGATAAAGATCTTGGACATCACCAACGACAAAGACAAACCTTCGTTGCCGTTTTGTGAAGATAGTGACAGTGTGATACTTAGTGCTCAATACGTAGTTCATGATACAGTTGATGAAATCATGGACATGGCTGAAGGTATTATTAAGAAAATATCTAAGAAAATTCATGGTGATAGCTTATCATTTTAACTAATGTGTTTTTAGTTTTAAGTAAGTTATACATCACCTTAATACTTAGAGATGTACTGCTGACGCTTCAACATTTTGTACGCGTCATTTTTTATCATTGTGTTAGGTTTAAGATCAATGTAATTTTTTGAGACATTAAATAAATGGTATTATGATTAATTTTTTTTTCATTTCAATTTCGACTTGGGTAGGAAATAGTATGAAAAACAAACACAGTATAGTAATAAAACATTTATTCGGTTTATTAAACTTATGAAATACAAAAATTATTTTCTAAACACCATTGTTTAATACACAATACATTCCTTAAAGCACAATAGTTCTTATGAGCAAAACAATTATACAAAAATAGGTCTTTACAGTAAAGATCACTAAGAGTCTTTAAGTTAGGAATACTTTTATTTTTACATATGTCGGAAACATTATTATGACCACATAGCTCTTGAACCCAATTAATTTTCTCACTACCTTTAACAAGAACCTTTTTTTCCTTCAAATAGGGTTTGATTATTCTAGAAAATTCTCTGTAGTCTATATATCCTTCGCTCCAGCGGTAACCTCTATTCCTTTCAATCCACCAAATGTGTCTTCTTTCTTCATCAGTTAGCGAGGATAACGGGTAAGGAGGTTTTATTAAGAATATATGAGTATGTTCCAACGTAGCTACAGCTAATTCTTTGACTATAAAGTTATTATAACGATCTTTAAAACCCTGAACATCTACTATAATAGTATTTTTGTTCATGATATCTTTCTGACGACGCTACTTAACGGCTTATACTCGATTATACAGTCGTTCAATATAAGACAATATGCTGAAGTTTGATCTGGTATATCAATATCACTTTCAATTTCCACTCTAACATCCACAACAGGACCTGATTTAAGATTATCTGGTTGTCTAGAACAATCTACTACAAATAACGGAGCAATATTTTTAAATTGTTTCTCATTTAATAATGGCTCGGCGCGACGTCCATAATACGACTGTTGAAATCTAGTATATTGTTCATATATTAAAGCAATTCGATTATTCGAGAAACTTGAATTCAAATTTTCATAAGGGAAGTAGGTTGAATTTAGGTATACTCTAACATCACGAACATCACAGTGATCAAACTTAGACATATCCAATTTAGAATTATTTTTTCTATTTGTTTGCAGACCAATAATAACAAATCTTGGTTTCTCTATTTGCGACGATGTTTTTATGGACCAAGTATGCTTAGTAGTTTTTGGTAAAGCCGGATATTCATATAAATCCCAATTCCTAAATATCATCTGGAGTGGTCGATCTTTTTCTAACAGTTTTAACATATTTATTTTTTCCCTATCGGACACTTTGACATGTGGTACACGCCATATTATTTTATTTATAATAATATCTTCTACAGTTTCACCATCGTTAAGTTTTAGGGCGTTCAGATTAGTATTACTTCGTAACAATATTAATTCATGTTTGCTGTTTATCACTACTTTCTTGAAATCTTCTGCAAAACCAAGAATGTTACAGAGGGGTATAGAAGCAGAAAAGCTTCCCCCATTTGCACTATTTATGCCTTCGATATTCCATCCCCAAGCATTAGATGCTTTAGCCTCGTTTTCGTTCATTGATATTAATGATTTCATTGTGGTAGTTATACCAGCGTTTTTTATTTTATCTATTTCCACTCCATTTATCTCATACCTTATATCTTGAAACAAATAAAGTAGACTATTGTTTGTGAAATGAACGTTACTGACTCTTTCCTTCGAATTTCCACCCTTGTTTACAACAACAGTTCCTTCCAAAAACAAAGTGCTTGCTGATGGTAATATATACAAGTCTTGTTGATTAATAGGTATCCGGATTTCATCGCTTCTATTGAAACTTGTTACGTAAGGCTTGTAAGAGTGAAATTCAATTCCTTCCACAGCGTTGTTGTATGCAGGAGTGGACAAAACATCTAGTATATTCATTTCAACAAACCGATCGCTTTAAGAAATGCTTTATTATTGTTATTCAATTTTATAACCCTTTTGGACCGAGCTCTTATTGGTTTGATAGTTTTAGTAGAACTGTTATTTTTAGTTGGATGTACCACATATTTATTATAATCTATCATTGTTTTCTTCTGATATGTAGATACAACTGCACTTCTTCACCTCGCAAATTTATTAAGTTATTATTTATATCCAACAACCTTATCTGTATGCAGCTTATATTGGTTTGATTTATTGGAAAGTAGATTGCGTTTTTCGGAATTTCTATAATCCTGTATCCAGGTGGAACATTAAGTGCAAATTCGTGTAAGATGTGACTGGATTGACCGTTTATATAGGAACCGCTAACTATGTCACATTCAATCCTTATGACAGTCGTTGGCAAAATGTTTACTGGAAACTCTGATACATGATATTTATTTGCTTCTAAGATCTGCTTTTTAAATCCCAATAAACTTCCAAATGTATCTTCTTTAGTAAAATCTATAGTTGATGTACAAAATAACACAGTTTTTAAGGTGTTGTTATTACAATTGAGTGTTATAGATGCATCTTTTATCTCAGTTTTTAAATAGTCACTAATATCTTGTAATTCATAGGTTCCTTCAGGTATCTCAATAACATTTTTAGAACCATAGTATAATTTATTGTTTGTATTATCAAAATTTGGAATAGAATTATATGTAGAGAAATGTAATAATGCACATTCATACTCCTCAGCTAATGGCAACGTGTCTGGATAATAGGTAGATAATACCGATGAGTTTCCAGTTATCGATAAGGTGAGTGACATCTTGCAAATGATGGAAATGAAAGAGTGGTATAAGATTTATAGTATTTTTATTTAAAGTATTATAATTATAATAAAGATTTATAGTATTTAATCCAAAAAGTTTGCAAATAACTTAAACACATATGTCCACAAACTATTGTGTTAAATTGTTGATATCTATCATAGTTATAATGAACATCACAGTTCTTAAAATATAGCATTAACTCTCTTGGCGGTTTTAAATCACCATAGCTATCAAAATATTCACAATAATTGTTTATTTTAACATAAGCTACCCAATGCGTTCCATCATTTCTCGAATTATCTAGGTTAACTATAGCACATTCAATTCGTTTAGGTGTTTTTGGTAACTGATCCTTCATATAAACTCCTCGAAAATGTGGAATACAATGACCATACTTCTGAATATCGATATTAGTTAAAGCGCGATTAGGTAGCTGATCAATTAGTTTTTTGATGGATTTATAAACAATCCCTGACCTTGCTTATGCGGTTTAATGTATAGACCTTTACCTATTGCTATAGCCTCCATAGTTTTATTATGACGTTCAGTTTCTTGTAATTTTTTCTGACCGTGTTTATAATCATTCACAGTTTTTGCAATACCAGCTGCACCACCAGCTAATGCTCCTAAAGCAGATAAACCAGCAAAAATTGGGATTAAAGGTAGAATGCCTCCAGTTTTTGGTATAGGTATCATTCGAGGTACTCGAACTTTTGGAATGCATGGAACTAATTTTCGGGCAACCATATAAGCCATATTTATTAATGACTTATCATCTTTCGGTGAGAGTTTTTTGATTTTTCTTTTTATTTTTTTAACAAAGTTATAAAAGGTCTTAACACCAGCACCAGACTTCAATTTAGCTTTCATAACTTTGTTTACTATCCACGAACTAATCTTTTCCCCTGTTCGAGCATCTTTTGCTTTAAGTCTTTGCTTAGCCATATCTAAAAGACGTAAGTCGGCTTTTTGACGGTTAGGCAAGTCTGTGTAGTTTGCGTATGCAATATCGTGATGCATACAAGCTTCGTCTAACTTATTTACACCTTTATCACCACGTAGTAATCGTTTCGAAAGCTTTGTTCCTGGTCCACAATAGTTATAACCAGGTATGTGTAGTTCGAATGGTAAATGATTAATGATATTGTTTATTAGTCCACCACCTTGCATCGTCCAAAGAATAATGAATATACTTTAAAATTACATATCACTTATATAATTAACTCATTCCACTATTGCAGTATTATCAATCCAACTATTCTCTTTGTTATTCAAACCCAACCATTTTACAAACAGTTTGTTTCCTTTCTTTTTTAATACCTTTTCTATCAAATAGACACCAGGACAGGACGACTTTTGAAGCTCTTGTTCGTAAAAAGTTCCTAATATGACTTGTTTTTGATTATCTTCGATGCGATATGTTATTGGTATAGTGTTATTTATCTTTTTTATAGTAAATAATTCTGTTGACCAGTTAGGAGTGTATCCTTTCTCGAATATATGTTTGTACTTGCTAATTCGAACTTTGTCACCAATTTTAAACTTTGGACGACATTTTTGGACTACCTTTATCATGGAATTCGTAATATTATTTTTAATGTTAGTTTCATTAAACTTATTGACATTAACAGGTGCAAATTTAATAGTACGATGTTTTGTGTTATTATATGTCTTCACAATACCGTTCAAGCCACCATCTATCCACTTATAGTGTCCGTTCAAGCTAAAGTATTTGTACAATTTATTTTTAATAGTTTTAATAACTCGTTCTACAATTGAAGCCTTTTTGGTTGAAAATGTAGAGTAGTGATTAATATTATAGTTCTGTAAAAGCTTTTGAAATGTAGAATTATAGAACTCAGTACCCATATCAGTTTGCAGATGATTTGGTATCCTGTGATTAGAAGAAAGTATTTTTTCAAATGCAAGAGAGACATCATGTTTGGATTTAGTTTTTAATGGTTCCACCCAAACGTACTTGGAGAAGCAGTCGATAACTATTAAAATATAGTTATATCCTTTATTAAAGGTTTTTAGGTTTTGCATATCAGCTAAATCTGCTTGCCACAAATCATCAATACCTTTTAAAATTACAGATCGTCGAGGAAAATTTTTTCGTGCTGCTTTATGTATTTCATTGACGATTTGTTGTTTCGTCATTTTAACAAACTTTAAGGGCTATGTTTTTCGATCTTTTAATATAGATTGAATTGCGTCTTGAACTAGTTTATCAACTGCTTTTCTTGTGTAAAATTTGCTTTCCAAATGAGTGTCTATCTCAGACATTATTGTTTTTAAAGCTTTCTCTATGTGGTTTTGAACACTATTTGGAATAGAACTTTGCAATTTTCGTAAGTCACGGATTAGTACACCTTTCAATTCATCTACATATGCTTTATTTACTGCATCATCTGCGTCTTGAGGAGGTTTAACACCTTTTAGCCTCGATGTCTTCAAGTCATAATCTCCATAATCAGATTTTATTAATGCGTTATCATTAAAATCAAGTATTTCTGATATCCGCATTCGCTTATGAATATAATGTCCAAATTTGTCTACATTCATATTAAAGGTGTATTATGTTGAACGGTATATAGTAAAATGACACACATATAACATTAGTAGATCTATTTATTTAATGATTTTGCTTTCACGTAGTTCTTCAATGATAGATATTATTTCATTGTCTAGTCCTGTGTTCCCAGCATCTCGAGAAGCAATTAATAACTTTAATCTATCAACCAATTCATTGGGATCATCCCAATATACAAAATCTGTGTATTTTTTCCACATTTTTGTTGAAGGTAATCCTTTTCCTACTTTCTGTCTACAACTTGGACTTCTACTTTCTTGATCGAAAAGTGGTTTAATAACTTGCAAATATTTTTGTCCTTTATTACTTTTAATTGGTTTTTTTAAATCGAAATCACGACGATGTGCATTCGTTACAAGTAACATTGTCTTATAATTTTGCTTGTCACAGTCATTAACCAAGCTCAGATCAATGTCTTTTTTTAACAGTAACTCTCGCAACCCAGGTGTACTTTCGTATTTGTGTCCGGCTACAGTAATAACTTTATCCCCAATAGTTATGTTAGAGGAACCCAACATTAGCTTTCCACGTTCATTTCTTATACCAAATGGAACATCTGATAGTACTTGTGAAGATAACGACCAAGATGATGCATCTGGATTAGTACCGACTAATGACTGAAATGAAGAGTCCGATGAGGGTTCCGATTCGTTACTAGCAATACTGCTATCATCTGTTTCTTTCATATCTTGGTCTTGCGGTTCATTGGGTTCTACTTTTTCCTCCTTTTTTGTTAGAGCTAAGTGGTTATTAGTGTTGGCTATTAAATTGAGAGATTCTGTGACAGGTTTAAAAACTGTATCAAGAGCATGCTTATTATTATCTTCAAAATCCTTCATTTTACGTATTTTTTTCTTGACAGCTTGTGTCGCATCAACAATTTGTTTTTTCAATGATTTATCCATTATGTAAAATAGGTGGTAATCGAATAAGAATCAATTAAAGAATAACAATAAACAGACTGCAGTCTACTTAAATATTCAAATTTCATCTAATAATACAAATGTGTCAAACGTTTTTCTATAGCAACCATTGTTTTTAGAACAATCTTTATTAATTACCACATAATCAAAAGGTTCTTTCCATATTAAGGAACACATTTCTCGAAATTTCAACCATGTCATATCGGTGTTAACATGTTCTTCATAAACATGTTTCAAATTAACTTCATCTTGCTTAAAAAGCACAATTAGGTTAGCATTATCTCTTACAAGTTGTTTAGGTATTTTGGTATAAGTTTGATTTAAATAAAAACTATCAATCAATTTATGTCTTCCCATGGCAAAATAATCACGTATATTACTTTGATTTTCACATGCTACATCATCAAAAATAATCACAGAATTTGGTTTTGCATCTGAAACTTTTAAAACGTCATCATTTGTCTGATATTTATGAAGAGTGATACCTGGTACTCGTTGTAAAACCTTTTCTAAAAAGATGTACTTTGGTTGATGTAGAGTTTTAGAGTATACATAAACATTTTTAAATGTCAAGCCATTTTCATGCAATAGAAGACCAATTAATAAATTAGTTTTTCCACAATTTGATGGTCCACAAATGATGCAACGTACAGTATTCGGTAATAATTCTCCATGACGTAATTTGTTTTTTGTCAAATCGTCACAGATTGTATTGACCTGTAACGATTGTCTTTGTTTAACGAATTTCATGTTTGCTATGCAATACTGATGGACTCATAATGAAAAGATGAATTTATAACATAAATATTTATAACTACAAGTAGTCGAACCCAACTGGATACAGAAAACGTTGTGGGTTATAAATGGTAAGTAATGAACATGGAGGGAGCTTCAGCAATTTTTATTTTTTAAATTATTTTTTATAAAAATGTTAGGTTAGGTTACATTTTTAAAATGTGGAATATTGGGCGATCTGTCCCACGTGAGCAAGGAGCGATAGCGACGATGCGAACTTAAAGTGGGACAGAATGCCCAATATTCCACTACTTGGCAGCTTCTCTCAAAGGCGCCCAGTCGATCTCAGCAGCATCGTCGCACAATTTATTAACATCCATGCGCCCAAAACAACGCCTATGCAGTACTTTAGGTTTGAGTTTAGGAGGTTTTAGAAAATAAGACAGATAAATTAAATCATGATGTGAAAATGCCGGCGCTAAAAGCTGACCGTGCGAATGTTCAAGATTTGGAGAAGAAGTAAGAATTAAGTCGAGCCAGGTATCATCTGTGTCTTTATTGTGGTGTGTAGCCTCAAGTGGCAAAATATGAAGACTGGCTGACTCAACTATGTGAAGGAGTTTTTGAGCTCTTGAAGAGTCTACAAGAAGATTGGTACGTACGTTCTGTACGTTCCATTGAATTTATTCCTGCCCAAAACATAACAGAGCCCCCACCATAAGGTGTGATTTCTTTGAAACATGCATCTGCAAAGCGCTCTCCTTGTCTTCTTAGCACTCGCCGACGTCGATCTTCACCGAACAGAGATATCCTGGCTTCATCAGAGAACAAAACCCTATTCCAATCTTCTTGAGTCCATGATTCACAATTTCTAGCGAACCTAAGTCTGTGAACTCTGTGCTCACGGAGTAATTTGGGGCCGCGGGCCGGGCGGTGACTGCGTATATTGGCAGCGAGAAGCCTCCTCCTGACCATCCATAGACTAATATGCACATTTCTTACTTCTTGGAGGTTGTTCTTAAGATCCACATACGAAGATTTGCGATTTCTCAATGCGCGACTCACAAGAAAACGATCACCCGTGGTTGGGTACATGGTTTTCTTCCAGAACCAGACCTTCTCTCGACGGAACCAGTCTCCTGATATCGCTGCCAGGTCCTTTGGACCGTCGAGCGACTAACATTTAGCCTCCTAGCCACGAAACATTGGCTGCAACCCTCTTCAAGCAGCGCGATAATTTTGGTAGCTTTTACCACTTTATCTACCATTTTTGATACAGCCAAACAGCAATAAATAAAGCTTTGACAGTCAAGGATATGAAATTAATCGATAAAAATTGAATAAAAGTTGTGAAAGTCGGACAATGAAACTCAAATAAAGATGGACATTATAGCAAAACATCATAGTAATAAAAAAAAACTTGAGAGGTGTCAAGGGACACCCGGATGGAACGAAGTTCCTTTCGATTAATTAGTGAAGGAATTGTAATAAAATTTTATTCTTTTTAATTAATAATAATATTTTTTTATTATTAACCCCCATTTTATTACCCCGCCCTTTTCCCCTCACCTCCCCCCCCTCCCCCTCCCCCCCCCCCCTCCCCTCCCCCTCCCCTCTCCCCTCCCCCGAATTGAGTAACCTCCTCCTTTTTTGAAGTCGGTTAAAAAAGTGTCGTGACAACTTTTCGTAAGAATTTTCTCCGTCTAGCCCCCTTTCACAACGCGCGATAAGGAACTTCGTTCCAAAATTTTGTTAGCTTTTGGAAAAACACGCGTAATTTTAACCCAAGGTCGAGCTCTCCGGTGAGTGTGGGTGGTGTTCACAAGCCACACGATATAGCCTGCGTCATTTCAGTGTGTCATCACCACTCGGGCCCTCTTCACGGGTACTCGCAGCGGACGGTCGTCCCGAGGATATCACTGTCAGGTTTTCTGCTGAGGAGGTTGCCTTAATAATAAAAAAACATGATATGAGGCAAATCCCCGGGTCACGACAGTCTTAGCATCAAGCACTTGCAGCATAGCCCTTGAGTCACTGTTCCGATGGCGCAAGGAGGCGCTGGAGCGGGGCCAAAGGCCTGCGTCTCGAGAAATCGAGGCTCAGCGGTCCCTGCTCCTCCAGGAAACCGTGGAGACATGGAAGGTGCGACTTGAGCAACCAAAGGGGGGATTCGCCACAATCGCGGCCGTCAGACCGGTCATGGACGAGTGGCTGGAGAGGAGACACGGTGCTCTCTCCTACCGGTTGACACAGATGCTTGCCGGGCACGGTAGCTTCGGTAGGTATCTGTGGCGAAAACACCGGGAAACCACGGCCGAGTGTCAGCACTGCGAGGACCGCAGCGATGACACGGCGCTCCACACACTGGTGGAGTGCACGGCGTGGGCGCAACAGCGCCAGGTTCTCGTAGTGGGTCTGGACGTGGACACTCTCTCGCTCGAGACCATGGTGCGAGCCATGCTCTCCAGCGGAAGTAAGTGGGACTGCGCCGCCTCTTTCTGCGAGCAGGTCATGCTCGTGAAGTAGGCGGCGGGGCGGGTGCGGGAGAGAGCTCTCCCACCCGAGTTCCGCAGTCGGCGGCCTGGGCGCCGCCAACGTGTCTTCGCCGAGGACTTTCGGCCTCCATGACCGGGGGTCTGAGGACGGTGAGAGGGTCGCTCACCGTCCTTACAGAAGCAGGCCCATGACGGCAGCGTGACGTGAGCAACCCACGCACGCCCCCCTTAGAAGCGGGGTCACACCCGAAACCCCCGAAAGACGCGGGATATCACCCGAAACACCCCCTGTCCTACCCCTGACCTAGTCGGTAAGAGTCCGTTGTGCCTATTGTGAAGGATAAGACGGGTGACTTGTCAAATTTGTCAAATTATAGGCCAATTTCACTCGCGACTGTTATATTCAAGGTGCTGGACAGTCTGCTTGACCGACAGTTGGGGCAGCACCTGCAAATAAATGATGCTCAGTTTGGGTTTAGACCCGGTTTATCAACTGAAAGTGCTGTTCTCTGTCTTAAGCAGACTGTACAGTACTATACAGCAAGAAATACACCTGTATACGCCTGTTACTTGGATCTTTCGAAAGCCTTCGATTCAGTAAATTATGAGAGGCTGTGGCAGAAGTTGCTATGTGGTACGAATGTGCCACGTGATGTTGTTTACCTGTTTCAGTACTGGTACAGTCGGCAGCAAAATAGGGTAAGATGGACGAATGCCTGGTCACACTTGTACGGATTGGAGTGCGGTGTGAGGCTAGGTGGAATATCCTCGCCTCGCCTCTTTAATCTTTACATGAATGGGCTGATCGATGAGCTGAGCAGCACCAATATTGGTTGTTTTATTAATGGTGTGTGTATAAATAACTTAAGCTACGCTGATGACATGGTGCTGCTGAGCCCATCGATTGGTACATTACGTAAACTGATAGCTATCTGTGAGTCATAATTATGCGGCGTCCCATGGTCTCAGGTATAATACCAAGAAGAGTGAGTTCTTGATCTTCTAAGCCGGTGCCAAATGCTACTCAATTGTGCCTTCAGTCACTCTTTGCGGTACTCCTTTGAATAGGTTAAATAAATTTAAATACCTTGCCCATTGGGTCGCCGATGACTTATCAGATGATCTAGACATTGGGAGGGAGCGTAGGGCGCTGTCTGGCCGGTGTAACATGTTGGCGCGCAGGTTCACACGTTGTAATACACCAGTCAAGGTTACTCTTTTCAAGGCATATTGTCAGTCTTTCTACACGTGCAGCCTGTGGACTAACTTTACGCAGCGGGCATACAGCGCACTACGAGTACAGTACAACAATGCCTTCAGGATCCTGCTGAATCTGCCAAGTTATTGTAGCGCCTCAAACATGTTCGCAGAGGCACGTTGCGATGATTTCTATGCAATAGTTAGAAAGCGGAGCGCGTCAATGTGTGCTCGGCTGCTGAGTAGTACCAATAGGTTCTTGAGGGTATTATCTGAGAGGTGGGACCTTACAGTTCTACAGAGGTGGACGCAACTGCATGCTTACGTATACCCGAGATTTATTCTGTGATTTTTGTTTTGTTTGTAATATAAACTAACATAGTTTTTAAGATATTTGTTACTAACACATATAGTATGAAACTAACTAAGTTGTAAGATCACTGTTACTAACACATATTATGGACCTATGTCTGAGTTAAATAAAATTATGATATGTTATGTTATGTTTAACACGTTCGCAGTGGTAAAGATTTTTCTAGGCGAAAATTGCGGTTAATGACATTTTACCAAAAACTACCAACTCGATCTGGTTCAAAACAATTTTCGTTGGTAGATTTTATGGCAATGTACATCTTATTTTATTTAGATTTATCGTTTTCTTTGTTTAGAAGTTAGAGGGGGGGACATACATTTTTTCACTTTGGAAGTGTCTCTTGCGCAAACTATTCACTTAAGAAAAAAAAAATGTTAGGAACCTCAATAGCATTTTTGAAGACCTATATTTAAATACCCCACACGTATGGGTTGGATAAAAAAAAATTTTGAGTTTCAGTTATGAGTATGAGCCCCCAAAATTAACTGCCTGTTTTCTAGTTTTATAAAAATCTTGTTGCAGTTCACAGAATACATCTACTTACCAAGTTTCAACAGCATAGGCCCTATGGTTTTGAAGAAAAAGTGGCTGTGACACACGGACGGACAGACAGACAGACATGACGAATCTATAAGGGTATTGGGTTTGAAGCGGGCGTCCTGATCAATTAGTCATAGTTTATTGAAGTGAAGAACACAGTACAGATATTCAGGACACAGTTCGTTAAGAGTAGACAGAAGGAGAATTGAAAGAATGAAGATAGCACTAGAATATTTACAGAATAGTTTATATGCGTTAGAAAACTTAGCACTCGATACTTCGCGACACACATATAACCTGAGCGCGACAGACATGCACTCGGCGTCGAGATGCTAGCGATGGGCGGGTCGGGCTAAAAAACTCGAGTTACCCGGGCTCAGCTTCCAACCCGTCGACTCGGGTTCATTTTTGCTTGATTCGGGCTGACTCGGTTGACCACTACACTCGGCACGCTCGCCACCCGCCACGCTGTTCAACTCGCTTTGTCTCGCTAGTTCACGGTCATCTCGCTAGGCCCTTCTCGTTGACTCGGCTTGTTTCGGTTTGGGTCGGGCTCGCTCGCTAACTAAGCATGCGCTGGCCTCGCACACATTCACACCACACGCAGCGTTAAGGAATATCGAACTAAGATTGAAGTAATAAAAAAGAAGAAGAAGTTGAAGAAGCAAGTGAGGTGTGTATGGACCGTGCCGTGTGGCGCTCGGTTCTTTCTGCCTACCCCGCAAGGGATTTGGCGTGAAGATAGTTAGTTAGTTAAGATTGAAGTAATAAAAGCTATTCTACGTTCGATGAATAGAAAACTGGTCAGGTCGTTGTGGAACCCGGGCTGTTTTTTAAATTTATTTTGTTAGGTATATCTTAATTAGAGGTTATAGGCCAATGGTGCTACATTCATTTGATTGATGACGCTATTTCACTTAACAGTAAAAATAAAAGTAAATTGATAAGTATACATAATTTAATAACATGAATCGAAATAAAAAGAGTGTAGTGTGGGAGTTTTATACAAAAATTACGACTACACATCCAAACTCGCCCGTTGTTTGCACAAGTTACCTAGTAAGTACATGAAATTATGCAAAATAATATTAATTTAATTACTAGACAGTTATTATACGATGATACGATGGGCGGGTCGGGTTAAAAACGTGGAGTTACTCGACACACTGCGGTGCGACGGCGCGGGCGGCGGGGTGGCCTTCTAGACTCAACCCGGGTTAACCCGAGTTACAGCCCGGGTTACGTAATATATCAATTCGAGTTGCCCGAGTTGAAAAATCTGTGACCCGTCCCATCACTACGGAGATGCATTTCCGACTGCAGGCGGCGCGGGCGCAGGCCCCTAGCAGCCGCGCCGTGCGAACTAGTGATGCATTTCGCACGCTATTAACTAATATGGAAAGCAAGCGGACGATATTTTGCACGTTGAACAATATTAAATATTTAATACATGTAGTATATATACTCAGGTAGTAAACAATATTTAGAATCTAAATAATACCTGTGTTCTTATTGATATGTACGTTATATAATATTATATTTTATTTAAATACTATAGGTGTAATGCTAACATGACAATGACAATGATTACATTAATCTAGTAGCTCCGCTACATGTTCTATTGCGTTCATAAAGCCCCTCAATATATTTTTTTTATTTGTCTTACATGTAGGTACAGACAGCGACCTGGCTACAACCACTAGCCATATAGATACTAGAAATATGTATCGTACTTCTGTACCAAGGTACAGAAGTACGATACATACACATTATTTTAAATAGGTAAGTACAATATGATTACGTCTTTAATCGTTTAGTATTATATGCAATTCATTACCTAACCTACAACCTCAAGACAAAATTGACAAACCTTGATTTCCAAACGACATGATAATGAATAATTTAACCATCTAACTTCGGTACCAGTGCTATATAATACTAGGTAATCTATACTTATAATAAATCTGTAGAAGTGAAAATTCTGTACATTCAAAATATCAAAAAAATAAATAGCAGGGGTGTTACTAGACCGACACCGAACCTAAAAATGTGATTAAAAAATTTTTTGTCTGTCTGTCTGTCTGTCTGTTTGTTCAGGCATCACGCAAAAACTACCGATTCGATTACGATGAAACTTGGTGTTTAGGCAAGAAATGGAGCTTTATTAGAAAAACTCAGTATTTGCTTGAATTAAGTTGTATTTCGTAAAAATTTTACAAAGTATAGTGCAGCTGTATGAAACGATCTTGATAGACGTTGTCAAGTGGAAAAAAAATCTACCCACGTAAAGTTATACAAAAAAATAAAAATTAAAATGGGGGTAATGGTTGATTGAGATGATTGACAGGTGCTATGACAGTTCAAGCAAGAGCTTGAACATAAACTCCCCCCGTTGAAGTACGTAGGGCTTCAACTTCATAGGTCTTCAGGTGCGGGCAGTCGGCATAGTCGAACCAGTGATCGACGTAGGCAACCCTTTGCTGTGTCGACGTCAGCGACCCGAGCGATGCCATCAGATCCAGGGAAAAGTTTTCTTACGCGTCCTAGACGCCAATTTAGTGGTGCGAGGTTGTCTTCCTTCAGAAGCACAAGGTCTCCTATATTCAATCTTGTACAATTAGTCCGCCATTTGGTACGTTGTTGCAATTCAGATATGTATTCCTTTTGCCAGCGCATCCAGAAATGCCTTCTGATTTCTTCAAGTCGAGCGTATCGCTGTATATTTGTTATTTTGCCTTCTTCGAGATTTGGTGTTGGTAGTGCATTGAGTGGTCTTCCAATAAGAAAGTGTCTTGAGGTTAAGGAAATGAAGTAATTTGGTCAGGAAGGTAAGGAACATAATAGATGACATTTAAAACACCTGTACTTGTGCGAAGAAAGTACCTATCTAATACCTTAAAATGAGATGGGTGTAACCTATGACGAGACTAAAATATATGATATTTGACAGATGTAACTTCGGCTTACGCAGGCTTCACCGTAACGAAAGGGCTAATATGGATATATGCATGAAAATCTTATTTCTTACCCTGATGCAAACTCAGACAGAGACTTATTATTATTGTTTAAAAAATCACCAATGTCTTTAGCCGCTGCGGTGAAATTTCGGCCATTGTCGGAACATATATCCGCTGGCTTACCGCGGCGAGCAATGTTTCTATGCAACCAAGTATACACAAGAAGCACCTTACTATTTTAGCACCGACGTTGATAGGCCATATTGAATCTCTTATAGTTGATAGTAATAGTTGCGGGCCAGCGTGTAAGTTGCACAAGTGTTGATGTTCGGAATACATTTTTGTGACATGATGAGAGGCATCTAATAATACAAGATGGCGTTTTTCATAATTGTAGTTTGAATTTGCAAATCTCCCCCCGACTCTGATTAGTTGGCTGGCTTTAGTAACGGGATCTAGAAAAGGAGATAAACACAATAGTTTCGATTTTGGATGTAATTTTTCATTAGAAATAATTTGATTGTTATCAATTGTAAAAGATTGGTTTTGTGAGATACGACAAATGAAATAAAAAGCTTCATTTAATTCATTTGAAGTTAAAATACCACTAAGTTTGCAAATATTCTCTGTAGTTTCTTAAAGTTGGAAAACTTACTGAAGTCAAAAGTAGATTCGGGTAAATTAGTATAATGGACCTTAATTTCTAGTAAATCAATTTTCTTATTGAGTGCAGGTGTGGTTGGCCATTGTGACTCATTGCTGTAAAGATAGGACGGACCTTTCCAAAAAAGAGTGTGGCCACAGAGTTGTTTGCGATAACACCTCTGGAAATCAAGTCTGCGGGGTTAGCATCAGTAGGCACACAACGCCACGAGTTTTTATTAGTCAAGTCCAAAATCTCTACTACTCTGTTTGCAACAAATGTCTTAAGCTTACTAAGATCACCATTGATCCAACATAACACCACCTGTGAATCAGCCCAAAAGACAATCCTGTCGAAGTTCAACCTTAAGGACTCTGTAATGGACTTACACAGTTTTGCAGATAACAAAGCTGCGCAGAGCTCAAGGCGAGGTATGGTAGTAGGCTTCACAGGAGCAACCTTTGACCTTGCACACAACAAGCTCATGGTTACCTCATTGTTGCTGTTAAGACTTCTTATATAGGCGCAAGCTCCATATGCGACTTGCGATGCGTCGCTAAACATGTGCAACTCGATGGAACTTGGTGAATCACATATAACTCTACGTGGGATATGAAGATCTGAAAGTAGAGGTAAGTTGCTGGCAATCTCATACCAGTTCTGTTTTAAATCATCAGGTATAGACTGATCCCAATCAATACCCTTGATCCACAATTTTTGGATTAAAATCTTTGGTAGAATTATAAAGGGACCTAATAACCCTAAAGGATCAAAAATACGAAAGGTTTGAGACATTATGAATCGTTTTGTTATTGTTTCACTAAAGGGGCATGCCTTTACAGGAAAGTGAAAAGTATCATCGTTTGGATCCCAACCTAGACCAAGTGTATTGAAAGATTCGCTTATGGTGAGTTTCTCTTTTGTATTGACTTTTAATTCATGAAATAAATTAGATAGATTAGTTTTGTATTTTCTTAGAGGAAAACAAGCTATATTTAGAATTGTAGAAAAGAGGGTAACTGCGGGAAATAGTGTGAATGGAGCGTTAGGCAAACTTTTAGGTACCAAGGCCTTAAGTCAAAAGGCCCAGCTCGCAGTACACAATGCGGTGCTGATACCTACGCTAACATATGGAAGCGAGAGTTGGGTATGGCAGGAAACGCATGAAAGTAGAATAAACGCGGTCGAGATGCGCGCGCTACGCAAAATCTGCGGAGTAACGCTCGCAGATCGCGTTCGGAATGAAGATGTAAGAAAGAGAGTTGGTCTGAAAGAGAGTGTCGGTGTTAAAGTAAGGAAGGGCATGCTACGATGGTTCGGGCATGTGGAACGAATGGGAGATGAAAGAATGACAAAACAGATATACAACGCGAAAGTGGATGGACGTAGGAGTCGGTAAAGGCCACGACACACCTACCACGACCAAATTAATCATGTGTTAGTGGAGGGTGGTGTCAAGAGCCGTAGGAACCGACGTGCATGCATGAAAAGAAAAATTAAAGTTGAAGAGGCGAGTGAGGTGTGTATGGACCGCGCCGTGTGGCGCTCGGTTCTTTCTGCCTACCCCGCAAGGGATTTGGCGTGAAGATAGTATAGTATAGTATAGTTGAAACCTTGTTTTGAATGTATTGTAATTGTTCTTCGCTATCTGCGCCTGTTATCAAATCGTCGACTAGAAAATCATTCTGAATAATAGTTTTAACCGAGTCATCATCACATTCTTCCCCCACTTGCCAGAGGCATCGAGTGCTGAGGTAACTGGCACTGGCAGAGCCGTAAGTAACTGTATTTAGCTGCAGAGTTTGAATGGGATGTGACTCCTCCTCCCTCCATATTATCAATTGTAGGTTACAGTCCTCCGGGTGGACAGCTACTTGCCTGTACATTTTTTCTATGTCTGCAGTCAAGAGATATTTATGCTGTCGCGCTCTAACTAGAATAGAAAACAGAGAATTTTGTATATTGGGACCTACCATTAACAAGTCGTTGAGAGAATATCCGGAAGTAGTAGGGGCTGAGCCATCAAACACAACACGAATTTTAGTGGATTCGCTGTTTTCTTTGAATACTGCGTGATGACATAGGAAGTATGAGTTATTTGGAATTAATATGGGTGATTTGGAAAGATGTCCTAGGTCTGAATATTCTTGAATCAATTGTAAATATTGTGCCTTTAGATCGGCATTTCGTCTAAATCTTCTTTCAAGATTTAGGAATCGTTTTTTTGCTTGATTGTAGGAGTCACCAAGGCAGTCTGGTGAGTCCTTTAGTGGTAGCCTCACACAGAACCTGCCATTAGTTAAACGAATTGTATTTTGTAGAAAATGTTTTTCACAAGCTATTTCGTTGGGACTCTGAATCTTATTAGGCGGAAGATCTTCTAGCTCCCAGAATTTAGTAAGCATTTGACGAATATTTTCGTTAGAAACGAATCCATGATTAGAGTAAATATTTTTATCTGAATTATGTAAGCGTATAGGACCTGATATAATCCAACCTAATTTGGAATTTTGTAATTTAGGATTATTTGAACCTAAGGAACGCTGTTCGGATAGTAAGATATCCCAAAATAAATCTGCTCCAATTAATATTTCTATTGGGGCAGGTTCATTGAACTTTGGATCTGCTAATGTGATACCTTTTTCAATTTTCAGGTTCTGAATATTAACGGGATACCTTGGAATATAGCCCGTGAGGTGATCTAAAACATAACAAGACAAGGTTACACGGTAAGGACTATGCAAGGACTTAAGGTAAGTAACACAACTTTCTAATATTGTATTACACTGATTATTACCTATACCTGTAACATTTCTTACAGTGTCTAATGTATTACACTTTAGATTTAATCTTTGTTGTAACGACTTTGTTATGAATGAGGATTGGCTGCCACAATCCAATAGAGCACGTACTTGTTCTGATTTATTATTGACCGGATTGTACACTTCAATGAGAGCTGTAGACAACAACACATAACTATTATTTAAGTTTTGTTGTGAACAGACTACCAGAGGTTCATCTTTGTTTATGTTGCAGTGGGATGGGACACTCGGATCGTGGAGAAGAGAATTATGCTTGGAAGAACAGTGACGGCACATACCCAAGCGACACTCGTTGGCAAGGTGGCCCTGACGTAAACAATTATTGCATAATTTATGCTGAGTGACGCAAAGTCTTTTTTCTTCTAAAGACTTCGCCTTAAATACTTCGCAATCATAAATTCTATGATTACCATTGCATACTATACATACGTACTCCCGCTTATGGTGATTTTGGGATACTGATGCAAAAGAGGTAGTATTTTGAAAACGACGTGATTTATTAAATGGATAATTATTATTCCTTTGAACATGATTATTAGATTGTGAAAACCGAGGATTAATATTTTGATTAAAATTATTATTGTAATCTAGTGTTTTATTTCGATTTAGTGATTCTAAGACGTTGGCACGGTCTATCAGAAATGTATTGAATTGTTCTAAAGTTGGAACATCCTCTAAAGTACTGCGATACTCTTCCCATTTGAAAATGGTCCTACTATCCAACTAAGAGGACAACACGTATATAATCAACAAGTCCCAGTGGTCAGTAGGTTGTCCTAAGCTACTTAAAGCTCTAAGGTTTTTGGTCACGTGGTCAACCAGGTACCGAAGTGACTTATCAGATTCACGTGATAGTGCTTGTATGTTGAATAAGGAGTCTAAGTGATGATTAATGAGAGTTCTTTTATTGTCGTAACGTTCACAAATTAGTTTCCAAGCCTGCAAGTAATTGGCTGACGATACCTCAATGTTGGTTATGATACGCGCGGCGTCACCCTCAAGATATGAAACCAAATAGTGAAACTTGTGTATATCTGGCATGCGATCATTTTTGTGAATCAAGCTGACATATGTGTCACGAAATTCCAACCAGCGGAAATATGAACCGTCAAACTTCGAAATTTGTATTCGAGGTAACTTGAATCCGACGCTATGATGATCAAAATCTGGACTGACAATGGCAGACTGACGACGCTTACCATCATCATCATTATAGTATTTTTGTAACTTGGTTTTAGCTATAGCAATGTTATCTATGATATCTTGTTCAACGCGTTCTCGTTCATCAAGTTCCTCTTGAATGTTAGCAGAATTTAAAACTTCTATCTCGGTTTGTAAATCGTCAAACCGCGAAGATAAACCTTGAAATTTATTCAATTTCAAATCTAACTCGGCTAAATGTACTGGTGTCAGTTGAGACAATTTACAAACCTTTGTTAAGTAATTTTTGAATTTTGTAATTTGTCCCTTAATAGAACTACGTTTGACTAGCAACTCCCTTAATGCTGCCTTAGCACTGCCATCAGTTGCCATAGCTTTAGTGCTAGTTTCCGTAGCCATATTTAAACAATAATAATATAACTATAATGTAAATAAATGTAAATTATTTGAGATTTATCTTAAAATGAACTTGAACCTCAAAGGTATTATAAAAACAAAAATGATCTACTCGTACACCTGATTGAAAACTGTCTCAGTAATGTATAGAAAAGGAATAAAATTTCTCACGCTACTCCGTTCGGTGAAACCTGCAGAAGCCGGACACGCTCAGCGGAGCCAGCGCTGCCGGTGAGGTCTTTCCCGCAGACGGTTGAATGAGGATGACTGTGTGTACACAGTTTCAGTAGTAGCTGAAAAAGTTCGGCAAATACGTTTAAATAACGTGAAATGCACCTAATTGCACGTTGTGTGATTGGGGTTCTATCTATTTGAAACTATAATTGTTGTTTAATGGGTTGAAATGCAACCGGGAATACGCTAAGATGAGCTAGAATATAATTTCTTATCCCCACTATCCCTACTATATTACAAATGCGAAAGCAAGTCTGTCTGTCTGTATGTTAAGCCTTCACTCCCAAACCGCTGAAGCGATTTAGATGAAATTTCGTATAGAGATAGTTTGAGTTTTCGGGAAGGACACAGGCGACTTCCCAACCGACTATGCAAAAGGAGGGTAATGATTTCACGCGACAACGACCTCTACGTGCACGAAGCCGCGGGGAACAGCTAGTTAATATAATACAAAGTCAATATACGGGCTATAGAACACCGTTCTTGTGTTCTCTGGGTAGGTTTAAATTGCTAAATGAATTGTTAAAAGATTTTTTTTTTGTTATAGAATGTATGTAGGTATTTAGGAACCTAGTTTACGTACTAAATACTGTGAAAATAGCACAAATAAAGGTTAGAATGCGGTAGAAAATGGATAAATAGGATAAATCTATATAATAAATACACATATAAAGGATTTTGATATGAAATATTGTAGTAACTGTGGAACAAAAGATGGCACTTATCTGTAGATTCACGACGAAGCTGGCAGTTAGTCCTGGTGTGATCTTTAGCGGTATCACTGGCCAAGATGCTAAAACTGGCTTACAGTATAGGAATCTCTTGTATCTTTTGTCTTCTTTGATATTTTGTACAAGGAAACTTCTTGACCTTGTATGTTCCACAATTCACAACTTGTATTGTAGTACTTGATATCCAAAAATAGTGAATTTGTTCGTTCAGTCAACGGTCGCCAAAATTTTCTTGTTTAGGCAAGAAATGGAGCTTTATTAGAAAAACTCAGTATTTGCTTGAATTAAGTTGTATTTCGTAAAAGTTTTACAAAGTATAGTGCAGCTGTATGAAACGATCTTGATAGACGTTGTCAAGTGGAAAAAAAAATCTACCCACATAAAGTTATACAAAAAAATAAAAATTAAAATGTGGGTAATGGTTGATTGAGATGATTGACAGGTGCTATGATAGTTCAAGCAAGAGCTTGAACACTTGGTATAATTATTCTTTAATAGCCTGGGCACCGCACTGGGTACTTTTTATCTCGGAAAAGTATATAGAATTCAAACCAAACTTAATTTTGCGGTTCGGTCCCTAGACCCAAAGTTATTATCAATTATTGCTTAAACGGTTGTAACATTTATTTTCTATATGTGGCAAGTCTGGTCTTGGGCTTGTCAATATAAATTGAGCGTGTAAGAGCGCCATGATCGATTCATTGTTTTTTTGCTGTGGCAACAGCTGTCTCAAGGAAACGGACGTTAGTCTATGGGTTTCTTGTGGATTGACGCAGGAATTGCGTAGCAAACGGGTTTTATGAAAGGATTTACTAGAGTATTCGATAGTGAGGGTAAAAATAGCCCTGCTATGAAGTTCCAACTCTCTTTTACCATCCTCTAAGCAGCAGTGAATTGTGAAATAACTCTGAGTAGCACACCTCAATTTTTCTTTAGAGGTTATAAGTTGGAACCTGTGGACTTGATGAGGAATAAGACTGAGTTTTACCTATTCTCCTAAGAAAGTAATAAACTCTGATAACCTATACCCAGATTCTGGTAAGTTTCAATTAACTATTTGCAAAGCGGGTCGATTTTCGTCTGTCGCGCAGTCAGTATCTTAATTTGTCGTTTCTTTCATGACAGGTTTTTTTAGTATGGGGAAAGGTTAGTCAGCCACTAGTCTAAACCACACCCGAAACACGTGGACCACACAAGCGAGGTATTACGAGAGAAGCCTGCCAACTTCACCTCGACTTGACAGCGTACGGGGTCGCTTTCAGCTCGACTCAAAGGCCAGTATCTGTCTTCTTACTTATACGTGTAGCCTAGCCGCCTAAGTCACTTCCTCACGCTGATTTAGTTTAGTGCTGTACAATTAGTACGTAACCCGTAATTATTCTTATGCATGTCTGTGCTTTCTGTATCTATGTAATCTCATTGTCTCTGTAGTGTACTGTGTACTATATAAATATATGTGTGTACACCCTACCTGGCTGTTTTCGTGAGAGCCCTAGCCTACCCTTGCACGCACACTGGAATCTCTGAAGAAAGGCGCCCTGGGATAGAGTAACTTTGCAACCTCCCTCTGAGCAAATTGGTGAGTAACACTGAACATCTTTGTGTTATAAATTGGCGCCCAACGTGGTTTAACTTAAATAATAATATGCTTAGTCTCCTCATTATCAACACCACATTCCAAAGCTGGTAAAACACTAACAAGCAGCAACTGTAAAGGCCGCCATGCATAGCGTCCGATATATCGTACACCATCAAAAACACACGCCTGAGAAAAAAAGTAAAGACTTTGATATTAAATAAAGCATATTTCTAGATAGAAGATATTTCAACCGACACAACATACTATTTATTACTTTTACCATAACAAGTTAAAAATATTCAAAATAAACGTTATATTATTCTCAAATTTGCCCGACCGCGACCCGTCATTTTCAACAAATGACATAATGAAAGGCTATTATTTTATGATACTTATGTCTATTCTATGGTGTTATTCATATAAAGACACTGTTTATCTTTCGTTCTAAACCAAAAAATACTAATTATTTTAATTATTTCTCTGTACTTTTTTCAATATTTTAGCGTCCGATTTATCGGACGTTATGCTGTAATAGTGTAATGGGTTAAATGAGTCATTAGGTGGTTTTACTACGGCTGCAAACAATCTACGGGAATGTGAATGCATAAGTACGACTTCTGTTGCTTTTTATAATGAGTCTTTTGACACTACGGATCTGCCTCACTCGAGAAGCGTGGATTATATTACGACAGATCTGATATCAATACAAGGAGTCTATGGAAAAGCTCCAAATGGAACTTCGTAGTTCGCAAAATGAGCTTGAAGTTATTATTCTGGAAAATAATGGACTTCGAGAGCAGGTCAATAAATTAAGTTATTTAGACATTCTTTTAATCATATTTTACAGTTAACATAATATATAATATTCCAATAGGTCACTTATTCTACGTAAAACAACGATAGATAATAAGGTATCAAATAAAATTATTGCGAAACATCGCCGCTGGGTATGTGCTGCGTTACACTTTGCGCGTGCGGTATCTTATTCGATGAGTCTTTATGCACGATTCTTGGCACCTTAGTAATTAGCGTAATGTAATATTACACTTTCACACTACTGCGGTAGCAAACTATTGGCGTGGAAACTTGGTGAGAAAACGTTGTTGGTCACAAAACACTTACGATTCGTTACTGGAACTGTTTTCTGATCGTGCTCTCAAAGATGCCCGTATACGCTGGACGGTGCTGAGGTCAATCTCCTCCTGTATCCACTGGCGCTCAATTTATATTGACAAGCCCAAGACCAGACTTGCCACATATAGAAAATAAATGTTACAACCACCCCCCCTTTAATAGTATTTCCTGAGGATATGACACGCTGGAAATACACAATAAAGAAAACAGAAAAGTACTGACTAATAAACAAAGACAACCAGCTATGTCCTTCAACCCCAAGCTGACTGCTACCATTACAATAACAAAGAAAGATCCTCCTATACACCTAACTAGACACTGACTCGTGTACCGGACAGGCTAAGTAACTAGAGTCTAATGCCCTTCATAGAAAACGAATGCTCCCTTTACTCGCTGCTGATACCCTAATACTACCCAAGCTCTCAGGATATTGTAGAGTACTGAGGAGCGAATGAGAGAAAAACGCTCGGTGCGGTGCATAGAAGAAACTACAACGTAACAATTTGAAGTCACGTACACACATAGAAATACAAACACAAGATTAAAATAGTCTTACATAATGATCACATAGCACTGGTTTAATAAACTAGAGAAACAGTGCTATGTAGTAACAGCATTGCTGACGTTGGGTATTGTGGGAGACGGCTCCTCCTGATACTTCAGGATGTCCTTGATATGGTACTCCCCAAGATCCCTACCGTCCAGATCTGACAGCCTATATACTAAAGGGGATCGTTTAGCAGTCACCACACATTTAAGGAACTTAGGGGCTAGCTTAGAAGTAAAGTTCTTGGCCTTGTTTGACAGGTAGAACGTGCGTTTGTAAACTATCTGACCCACTTTCAGCTTGACCTATTGGAATATTATATATTATGTTAACTTTAAAATATGATTAAAAGAATGTCTAAATAACTTAATTTATTGACCTGCTCTCGAAGTCCATTATTTTCCAGAATAATAACTTCAAGCTCATTTTGCGAACTGCGAAGTTCCATTTGGAGCTTTTCTATAGACTCCTTGTATTGATATCAGATCTGTCGTAATATAATCCACGCTTCTCGAGTGATGCAGATCCGTAGTGTCAAAAGACTCATTAAAAAAAGCAACAGAAGTCGTACTTATGCATTCACATTCCCGTAGATTGTTTGCAGCCGTAGTAAAACCACCTAATGACTCATTTAACCCATTACACTATTACAGCATAACGTCCGATAAATCGGACGCTAAAATATTGAAAAAAGTACAGAGAAATAATTAAAATAATTAGTATTTTTTGGTTAAGAACGAAATATAAACAGTGTCTTTATATGAATAACACCATAGAATAGACATAAGTATCATAAAATAATAGCCTTTCATTATGTCATTTGTTGAAAATGACGGGTCGCGGTCGGGCAAATTTGAGAATAATATAACGTTTATTTTGAATATTTTTAACTTGTTATGGTAAAAGTAATAAATAGTATGTTGTGTCGGTTGAAATATCTTCTATCTAGAAATATGCTTTATTTAATATCAAAGTCTTTACTTTTTTTCTCAGGCGTGTGTTTTTGATGGTGTACGATATATCGGACGCTATGCACGGCGGCCTTTACAGTTGCTGCTTGTTAGTGTTTTACCAGCTTTGGAATGTGGTGTTGATAATGAGGAGACTAAGCATATTATTATTTAAGTTAAACCGCCTTTGGAAGAAAGTCGCCAGACAACGTCTTTATCATTGATTCACCCGCGTAACTTCCGTTCCCGTGGGAATATGGAAATAAAATATAGCTTATGTTCACCGCGAAGCGTGTAGCTTCCTAACAGTGAAAGAATTTTTCAAATCGGTCCAGTAGTTTAGGAGCCTATTCGATGCAAACAAACAAACTATGTAATATTTCCTCTTTATAATATTAGAACAGATAAGACTTCTGAGAGTTGGAATAATAAGCGACTAGTGCAGCACGGGCCAACCTTGTTGAGAACTGTCCGCTACCGGACATCAACCAGTTCAAGCGCTAAGAGCAAAGCCATACAACAGACATTCTGTAATCGCTTTGATAACAGAATATTGTGATTGATCTAACAACAAGAAAGCAAAAGTTTCGATCCCGCAGCCCTCACTGATTGCGAGTTACAACGAGCATATGGATGGGGTGGATATATGCGATCAAGCCTTAGGTAGAAAATCTTCGCACTAAAATGCGAATAAAAATATGGCGGTGGCCGATTTTTGCCCACTTTCAAGATGTGGCGCTGGTGAACAGCTGGTTACTTGCAAGGAAGGAAAAATGGCTTCAATAATGAGAGGGCGTCGATGATTGCATTCAGAAGGCATATTACTTGTCTCACATGAAACGTACTTCACCGCATCAAGGTCAAAAACCTGATAAACCACGGTCAAATACGCGGTATGATGGCAAATACCACTTCGGTTGGTAACAACTCAATTCCGCTTTCGATCGCTAAGCTACGAAGTCGCGCCGAACTGTTTTTTATTTTTATAGACAAAATTACCCTCGTAAAATGGTGATAAAAAAGTGTTCAACTTGTAACTAAAATATAACACAAAAGACTCCTGGGCTTGAATGTAGCCGCTGTAATAAATGTGTTCACGCAACAGCAACTTGTGCCAAACTTAGCAACAAGCAAATATCAGCCTTGAAGACCTCCGATGGATTGGAGTAGAGTTGTGATGGATGCTTACGGAATATGACAAAGCGATCATCCTTCTTCTTACCGGAAGATTCTGAAAACGAGGAGGACAGGGATAGCAAAAATATAACCAGCTTTGATTCAAAAAAATTACATAATGATATAAGCCGCGAAATGAGGAAGGTAATAAAAGACGAAATGGAAAACTTGACCACGTCAATGGATTTCATGAGTAGTCAGTTGGCGGAGCTGGAAGAGACTGTTAAACGCCAAGAAAATACCATCAAAACTTTAGTAAATAAAAACTCTGATCTGGTGAATAAAAATAAAAGCCTGGAACTCTGCCTTTTAGCTGTGGAACAACGAGTTCAAGAAGTGGATCAAAATCTCTTGTCCTCTACTCTAGAGATAGCTGGTGTTCCTGAATCTCCTAACCAAAATGTCATAAGCGTCGTCAAAGATATAGCCAGCAAGTTGAAGATGGATAATCAGTACCTAGTGAGTGCACGGCGTAAAGTTTTGTATGCAAAGAAACAGATAAAGGGTGAAGTTCAACCTGGACCTATCATCGTGGAGCTAAAGTCCAAACAAGATAATATCATCTGCCAGAAATATGGAACTCGTGGCAGACAATATTTTACCGGATTTACCCACAAGTAAGGCAAATAATCGTATTTACGTTCGTGCAGCCTTGACCCAATATAATAAAACACTATTGTATAATGCTAAGCAACGTCCGATTAATTCATATAAGTACCTATATTTGGTGCAAGGACGGTAAGATATAAATGTAAAAAAGAACGACGACTCTGCTCGATCATATCTGATTCGCCCCATGTCTGATATTGATTCACTATTGTCTTCATAATATAATTATTTAATTTACGTTCTAAGTATTAATAAGTTTTCATGTCAAATAACGTAACAGAATTTCATAACTGTGTCTCTGTAAATTCTTTTATCAAAAGCATCTCTAATGATAAAAAAATAGATGTGTTTTGTATGCATGTCAATATTAGATCTATGATCAAAAATTTTCCAAAATTACTTTCCCTGATGGGTTCTACAACCTGGGCGTTCGATGTTGTTATTTTGACCGAAGTGGGTATATCTGATCAAATATCTAATCTGTTTCAAATTCCAGGGTACAGAATGCACACACAACTACGTAAAAATAAAAAAGCTGGAGGCATAATAATCTATGTAAAAAACCACCTTAAATTCACCACTCAAAAATATAAAGCAAAATCATTTGAAGCTATTATAGGTACGTTGGTCACTGCAAATAACAATTCAATAGTTGTATGTGCAATCTATAGACCACCATCTACTGATAGATATCTTTTCGTCACTGAGCTTTGCACACTGTTAAATAGGACTGGTTTCACTGACATGATAGTACTTGGCGACGTAAACATTAATCTCCGAGTACGCACTTCCTACTGAGATCAATACACTGATATGTTATGCGAAAACGGTTTCGTGTGTGGAGTATCCGAATACACCCGAATAGAGGTCAAAGCGGGTCTTGTAACTAAGACTTGCATTGATCACGTGTTCTCAAGGCTATCAACGCAGAGTGCATACGAGGCTGCTGTCGATACTGTTCTGGCGGACCATCGCGTCACAATTATTGCCTGCAGTGCTAGTAGCTATCAAACACATATACAGGATAATACAAAAAGAAAAATGAAATTATATTTTCATGACAGTGAAACGTTATTGGGAGAATTGAAGGATGCAGCGTGGTCTCTCACTGATGATATGCGTTGCCCTAAACAGATACATAGTTTTATAAAATCGGTCTTTGATGCAGCTTTGAATAAATCACTTAAGACAAAGACACACTGTACTGCTTTTAGGTGCAAAGTGCCTTGGGTTAATAAAAATATTATAAATTTGTGTAAAATACGGGACAAAAATTTTAGTAAATGGAGGGTGGATCCAACCAATCAATTATTAAGATTACAGTACACCAAGTCACGAAATAAAGTTAATAAGGTTCTAGAATACCATAGAAATAATTATTATGTTAATATAATTAAAAACAACTTTTCTAACTCTAAAAGACTCTGGCAACTTGTAAATTCTATTTGTGGCAGAGTTTCACAGTCAATTGATCAAACAATATTAAAAGCAATTGGCGATCAGAATCTTTCTTCTCTGGAAATCGCCAATAAATTTGCTCACGAATTCCAAAATTCGGTGAAAAATATACTGCCCAGATGTAAAAAAAAGCTTTGTGATAAGTATTCCTATGAAAACATTGCGCCTGTCAGTATCCGATTCCAAAAAGCCACACCAGAAAAAATATGCAGAATTATTAAAAATCTTAAATCGTTTAAAGCACCGGGACAAGATGGTATCAAAGTTCACGATATAAAACGGATCAGTAATCAAATATCCGAATCTATCGCTAATCTTATCAATACCAGCATTGCAACAGGAAATTATCCGAACGAACTAAAGAGAGGGTGTGTGCGGTCAGTCTATAAAAGGGGCAAGCTGGATGACGTATCGAATTACCGTCCTATCACCCTCTTGTCGTCTCTAAATAAGATCGTGGAGAAGTATCTGAGCGAACAAATTCATGCATTTTACCAAGAGCACAATATTATATGTAAAAACCAATTTGGCTTTCAACCAAAAAAAAGCTCAACAACTCTTTTATCGCAATTTACAAACGATATTAACATAAACTTAAACGCGAAAAAACATGTCTTAGCCCTCTTTATTGATTTTTCCCGCGCATTTGATACTTTGCAACATGAGCGCTTAGTTGGCAAGTTGGAAAATACGGGTGTACGTGTCCCTTTTGCTAAAATGGTGTGAAAATTATCTTCAAGATAGGTCATACTGTGTCAATGTAGATGGTGCCTTTAGTGACAAGATAGTAGCTGAAGAAGGCACCGCCCAGGGATCTGTCCTGGGCCCTCTTCATTTCTTGGCTTATGTCAACGACATGAATAATATGCTTTGTCATTGCGCCTCCTACCAATATGCGGATGACACGTGTCTACTAATTGCGGATCGAGATGCTAGTATTGCATTGTTTAAAATGCAATCGGATTTAGACAAAATTAACAAATGGTGCCATGACAATGGATTAGTGTTAAATGCTGGTAAAACTAAGCTTATACACATA
Source organism: Miltochrista miniata (assembly GCA_933228765.1). Taxonomy (NCBI): domain Eukaryota; kingdom Metazoa; phylum Arthropoda; class Insecta; order Lepidoptera; family Erebidae; genus Miltochrista; species Miltochrista miniata. The sequence goes on from OW121777.1 coordinate 3,494,865, forward strand.
CACTCACCATTTAATAAATCTTATAGCGATAAGGGTGGGAGTTTAATGGTTCATGGGCACGTGTGTCTTCACAGAGGTGTTGACGGCTGTAACTGTCCCGTAATTGAAGATGTTGACAAGCATACATACCTTGGGTTGGTCATCGACAGCAAATTAAACTGGCTGCCTCAGGTTACCCGAGTCTGCGATAAACTTAGAGCTTTTTTGGCGAACCTTTATAGCATAAAGAACAGAATACCTTTTAAAGTTAGATTACTGCTATATAATGCCCTTGTAGACTCCATCATAGCTTATGGCATAACAAGTTACGGCAGAACCTATAAAAGCTATTTAGATTGCATCTTACAGCTGCAAATAAGGATTTTAAAAATGATTGTCCCACCCGGTATACGAGAGCAATATAAAGATGATCACATCAAATTGTTCAAGCACTGTAAAGTACTTCCGATACATTCCAAAGTTGCCTATAGTATCATAAAAGAACAATTTTTCAACAAAGATATACAGATTGAACGAACACACAAAATACAAACGCGGCAAAAAACTAATAATATATTGGTAACTTTTGGGGCAGTGAATAACTACAGTGAGAGAACCAACAAGTATCGTGTTCCACGGCTACTTAATAAATTAGACTCATCTTTTAAAAGAAGTATTACCCAAAGTAATGTTCAGGTAAAATTAATGTCACATTTTTTAAACAACCTGTAAATGAATAGGTTGTGATACTTTACTATGAGATGAGATATTAGTAATGTGGGTACTTAGAAAAAAAAAAGTTCAAGGCGGCGACGCGCTGCCGCCATGTCATTGCTTAAATGTAAACATGTATTTTGTACTGCAATGTTAAAAAAGTTCTTCATGTTGTTATTTGTGATTGTGAAGGATGCTTTGTGTTGTGATTAGTATTATAGTGAAGCGGTTATTATGTGAATTACTGTTTATTTAAAAACAAAAATGCAAAGCGGGATGTGGCAGGCCGGACAAGCCTTAGTGGTTTTGGCTTGCTATTTATAGATTGTGAGTATGTATTTTATGTTAATAATAAATAAAAAGAAAAAAAAAACAATCAGTCGCTTATCAATGTGGAGGAAAATCAAAGTTCAAATGCTTGAAATGCGATGTGGGCCTAACCCAAAATGTTTTATGGATTACCATGTATTATCGACCAAATTGAACCATGACCCACTTTGCCAATTATTCCTTTGTAAATGTAGTTAGGTTTGCTTCGCTATTTGCACATAGTACGTTTTAGATATAAACAAAAATGCGTCATTACGGGTTAGATGTCTATGCAATTTTAACCTTTGTTATCACTTAACAAGATATATTTTTGATAAAGCAGTCTTATTTGAATTTCAAATAATATAATCGTTTTTAATCCAAACTCTTTTCATTGCGGAAAAAAAGTATTATAATTTTTTAAATGAAATGACATTATGTGTCAGATTTCAAGTAGTAGTCGGTCTGAAAATATTAAAATAAAAATCTAAGAATATATTTGTATCTATAAACGAATCGCATAATGGCCAATTTGGTAGAACAAAGAGCTCGGATTGTAGTGCTTAGTGAGCAAGGTTACAGCGCGGCGTTAGAGAAATATCACGTGAGTTAAATATAAGTCGGAACACGGTCAGAACCTGAATCAGACGGCACGCTGAAGAGGGTATCCTTGAAGACCGACGACGACATAATCATGGGGTTCGTCGAATTACAAACCAAAAGAGAACGGAAATGCAACACCATTACGAAGAACATCCTTTTACTCGTACCCGCTATTTTGCAGCACGTTACGACGTTTGTCTAGAAACAATTAGAAATAATTTGCACCACACTGTGCTGCATTACAGGCATCATGCTAAGAAACACGTAATTGTTTAGATTTCGACTGGACAAACACCATCTTTACTGATGAAAAATTATTTCGCTCTTCTCAACATGGTCGCATAACTTTGTGGCGTTACGATAACACGCGATACACAGAGGACCACGTAGTGCCCAACCAATCATCTGGTAGTATTTCAGCTAACATGTGGGCTTGAATGGATGCCGGAAACATAGGCGAACTTGTTCCTATTTTTCCTCGTCATAACGCTATCAACTATGTCGATTTATTGGAAAAATCAATGTTACCGACTTAACGAACAGTTTACCCCCGTGAAGATGTACCAGTATTCTTCTATGTTCATGATAACTGTCGAGTGCATACTGCCGGAATTGTCTCGAATTGGTTTACGGAGCATGAAGATGAATTCACTCTCATTTCATGGCCGTCTAGGTCACCAGACCTTAACCCAATAGAAAACTTATGGGGTTTGATGGTTCAAATTTGGGATAGCAGAGACGAGAGGACTAAAGAAGCAATCGAGCTGCATTGTAACGAAATCTGGGATTACATGAGGGGAAGTGACATTTGCAGTCGTCTAATCGGGTCTATGCGTAATCGATTATTAGACGTTATTGAAAACCATGGCGCTCCCAAACCATTTCAACCATTATAGCCCACAAATTAACTATTTTCTTTTTTATTCGCTTTACGAAGTGAATGCCATTTTTTAAAATTTAATAACATGAAATAAACAAAATAAAGTTTATAAGTCTCTTATTTTATTGTTTTATTTTATTATACTAGCTGTCTCGACATACTTTGTTCTGTCAAATGTTCTAAACCTACCCTACGCTACCACTACACTCCCCATTATTCGAAATAAAGTCAATCCTATGTCTCAAACAAACTGATGATCAAATCTTTCCAAATATTTAGTTAAGGACGTTTACTGGCTTACAAACTTTTTCGTGCAATACTTATCATACTCCATAGTATACGTCTATGTCATGGCTTTGTCAGTGTCTAGTAGAATGATAACAGGTACTTTACTTAGGAAATGTATGTTCAAGCTAATTTTAACCTAATTGTATAGAATAATAGTAGGAAAATGACCTTAAGGTGGGTCATGATTCCATTTGGTCGACTGTACCCGTCATTTACTGTATGGGCTCCGGAGACGGTCAATGTAATTTGACAGGTCTGCTAAAATATGAATGAGAGTAGTTTCAAGAGAGCGTGCTTTCTTTGCATCAACGTCATCATCGTGTATGTACACTATGTACACACATGATAGGTAATCGTCAAGTCGCGTTAACCGTCTCCAGGGCCCATAAAATTATTATATTGATTTGTTCTTTTACTAACAAATAATTTGAAAAACTTAACCGTCTTATTCTTTGAACTGTATACTACATCCAAAGAACTTTAGGTTCCATAGTCACTATGGATATCGGATATATCGGACGGGCCATAAAATTCGCGAATCCCCCCTTTGGTTGCTCAAGTCGCACCTTCCATGTCTCCACGGTTTCCTGGTGGAGCAGGGACCGCTGGGCATCGATTTCTCGATAAGCAGGCCTTTGGCCCCGCTCCAGCGCCTCCTTGCGCCATCTGAACAGTGACGCAAGGGCTCTCGCTTCCAGGTCCCTTATTGATTAAGCCTTTCAAATGATCCCCCATTAGTCCCTAAATTACATTAAAATCATAATAAGTGCAGAAACGAACTTTATGCTGTGTAACCTTAGGGGTTAGGAGATAGAGAGGAAGAAAACAATTTAATAGTAGGTATACAAAATTTATTAAAAAAATAGAAATAGGGGTATATAGGTGAAGTTTCACTCAGGGGGGGTTCGGTATGCTCGTAACCGTAGGTTGCAATTGTACTGTAGTATTAAATAGATTAAGCATAGTTTTAGTGTAGCTAAACTATGATTATATATGGAGTAGGATAATATATGGAGCAAATACCTATAAGAGGAATCGGAATCGGTACCTCTTATATTTGCTCCATGGCATCAGTAGGAGCAGTTGCGACAGTTATATAGTCACTTTCCCGTAGATTGTTTTCGACCACAGTAAGACTATTTTACAACGGATTCTTTCTGTGAGCTACTTGATGGCGACGAGGAGTTTTCCTTAAAATTCTGTGAAACCTTCCTCCTCATCGTAACAAAAGACTACTCAGCAACAGAAGTGGTTTGATCTTTGGTTTTGGGTTTCCTACAATTTTTACTGGTAGTATTTGTTGGTGGCTATCTGGCTAATTTTGTTTATTAAAGTTTTAGGCTTTGTCATCTTGATCTTTGTAGTGAACAAAGGAACTGAGCACTCTAGCTATTCCGCGATAGATGGCGCTGTTCAATCTAGTTAAGTAAGTGCTTACGCCGTTTCGCTACTCAGCTACTCTCCGCTAGATGTCGCCACTCAGCCAATTATTGAACATTAGAAATCAAACCTCTAATTCTAATATCTTCAGGTTAAATTACAACTGCATCAGTATTACAAGATGTTTTATAGACACTCACATAGACGCAGCATAAACTCGGCTTCCAAGTAGTCCAGTATGTATAACTACGATTTATAGTGATTATTTAACGACCAATAAACACTACACTGATGATGTTCGTATTTTCAACATTCGTTTCAGATACTATAAAGATATCATTATACAGTCACCCTTCGACACTCAAACAATAGATTCACAATAAATTAGTTACTTTTATTCACTTTGAATTTTTTTGTACAGACTTGATGTAAACACGGACGCTACTAGCGCCATCTCACTTTTTTTATAATTAGCACACGTTTATTTACAACTAGCTGACCCGCGCAACTTCGTTTGCGCCACATAAGAGAGAGTATTACCTGTTCCCGTCGCGTTGCGTTTACTCCTTTAGCGTCTCGTCGTTAAAATTCAATACTACGTGAGAGAGAGAGAGAGAGAGAGAGAGAAAGGTTTCTCGTCGCGTGTATTCCCGTCGCATTATTTTTAAGAACAATTTCGTTTATGAAAGAGGTATCCCGTGGCATTATTGTAGAAAAAAATTGATTGCCATTAAAATGGATATTGTGCACCAACCCAAAGATAACAACATGCTACGTACATATTTTTTACATAACTATAAATATTTACGCAGCACACGAAACGAAGCTCTCAAAAGGAATAACTTTTCCCCCGTTTTTGAAACATTTACTATTACTGCTCCGCTCCTATTCGTTGTAGCGTGATGCTATATAGCCTATGACACTCCACAATAACGTAGCGTTCTATTGGTGAAAGAATTTTTAAAATCGGTTCAGTAGATCCCGAGATTACCCCTTACAATTTAACAAACACACAAACTTTACTTCTTTATAATATTAGTATAGATTAGCTAAATAAATAAATTATGGATAGGATGATAGATTGGTTTTATGGATCTTATTAAGTATTATTGACTAAATTGTATAATGTTCTTAGCATCTTGAGTTAGTGTTATTTATTAGTATTTAAGAAAACATAATATTCTTCACAAATGTATTTTGTTTTGAATAAATTACTTATTTAGTTCTCGGTTACTGTTTTGGTAAATGTATAGGAGTTCGGCCAGCCATCGAGGAAACTGTAACCAAATAAATTTCTTTAGGCCTCTTGGGAATCATACCGATATCCTTTCGCTGGCTTACTCAGAGGCCAGTAGGTAGAGAACGTGTGGTTTTTAGACGTTAAGAGTCCGGCATAGCATCCATGATGGAATTTCTTCATGTTAAATATAGTGGTCCCGCGGACTCAGTGAGAAACGATCCCTGCTTTAAACAACTTTCGCTATGGCCAGTCCTTCAATCAATTAATTAATATAAGTTCTTTTTCTTGACGCGGGAATCCATTTACGCGCCTTCATCCCAGCTTCGGGGGCAGCTGGGATGGTGTGTGGGACTCCCGGCCCGGTCCGGAATGGACCGTCCTACCCACCAAACCCCGGTGTTCCTCCTCACCCTTTAGCCGTGCCGAGGGATATCAAAAGATTATTCACGTCGACCAGGCTAGGGGCGCCCCGGTTATTCGAGGCTCTCCTCGGGGGAGCCAGATGGGCGGCTCCCCTAAGCTCCCTAAGGAGCTAAAGACCACGCCTGCACCGCTCTCGAGCACCAGTCTGTAATAGGGGAGACAAAGAGCGGCTGGCGCAGGCGTGCGCTAATGGGCACCCCCAGAACACGGGAAAGGTGCCCACCTCCATGTGACCGTTGGTGGGCGGGGTCCCCGACCTTACGCCCACGGTCAAGAAACAATCGGGGGGCGCGCAGTGACTCCTCACCGCGGCGCCCCCGAACAGCACGGCAGAGCGGGAACATTATCCGTTACTCCCGCTCCCCCGCACAGTGCACCTCCCGCTTTGCCGCCATCACCTCGTCAACTGGCGAGGTGACAGCAGCCCAGCACTGTTGCCGCCGGTCGCGCCGTTATTCACGGCCGGCAGCCCGAACTGCACGGCAGGGCGGGAGCATTTACCCAAACTCCCGCCCCCCACGCAGTGCCTCTTCCACTTTGCCGCCATCGTCTCGCCAGCAAAGGTGGCGAAGCGAAGGCGATCGATCGATCACGGCCGGCAGCATTGCTGCTGCCGGCCGTGAATAACGGCACGGCCGGCAGCAACACACACCACCGAGCAACCCACAGGTGGGTTACTCCCGCCTCGGCCGGAATTTGCCAGAGTGGCACAACTCCCCCACAGAGGAAGGAGAGTGGTCGCTACTCCGTTGCCCAGGATGCACCACGAGGAGGATCCGACCCATGCGGGTCCTTAAGATGTTAGTAGGACCCCGCATCCCAATTAATATAAGTATTTAGATTTTTTATTTTTTTTTGTTGACGCGGGGAACGCCTTTACGCGCCTTCATCCCATGGTGTGTGGGACTCCCGGCCAGGTCCGGAATGGACCGTCCTACCCACTAAACCCCGCGGTGTTCCTCCTCACCCTTTAGCCGGGCCGAGGGATATCAAAAGATTATTCACGTCGACCCGGCTAGGGGCGCCCCGTTTATTCGAGGCTCTCCTCGGGGGAGCCAGATGGGCGGCTCCCCAAAGCTCTTTAAGGAGCTGAAGACCACGCCTGCACCGCTCTCGAGCGCCCCTCTGTAATAGACGAGACAGAGAGCGGCTGGCGCAGCCGTGCGCTAATGGGCACCCCCGGAACACGGGAAAGGTGCCCACCGCCATGTGACCGTTGGTGGGCGGGGTCCCCCGACCTTACGCTCACGGTCAAGAAACAATCGGGGGCGCGCAGTGACTCCTCACCGCGGCGCCCCCGAACTGCACCGCAGAGCGGGAGCATTATCCGTTACTCCCGCTCCCCCGCACAGTGCACCTCCCGCTTTGCCGCCATCGTTTGTGCCATGTTTTTTCAGTTTTTGATGTTGTACAAACCTTACTTAAGGTGGTTAATGATTTTCTGTTTGTTAAGTTACTATTTATTAAGCTATAAGCGTTACCCCAGATTCCATATCTATCTAGCTTTTTAGGAGTCTCGTACGATCGACAAAATCTAACACCCTGCTGCTACAGGTTTTCTTGGGTCAAATTTTGTGATATTTGTTTCATTAACTTTGTAAATCGCCATAACTATTTATGTTTTTTCCTTTTCTAAACCCATATCAGTTCTAGGAATGAGTACAAACAGTTTTATACAACTTTCTTGAAAATTATTGCAAATATTGAGAGTAGTGCTATTGGTTTGGTCTATAACTGCAAAAACTTTCCCTGCTACCTTTCTTGTACAGTCAAAAGCAATAATATGTATACATTGTCAAGGCTCCTAAAATATGTAAACACCTTCGGCTCCAAAACGAAGGGCTCAACGTGAAGAGCATAAAATTGTAACCACGAGTTCACATCATAAATATATATACACTCCACCAATAATAAGTATACAACTAAAATTTCATAACTCTGTATACAAACAAATTCTTTAAAATTGTGAGAAACGAATGCATGCTAGAGTTCCTGTCTGTAGGTCGGGCACCTTCGCGAACCATACGAATATCACCGATCTATTTTCTCAGAAAAATTCTTTATTATAATTTGTGGGGCTTATATATGTGTATGAAAATAACAAAGTTTGTTTGTTTGTTTTCTTTAAAGTGCCGTATTATAATATAAGTTTTAGTTAATCGATCTGAAACCTTTGCACGGGTTGTTTGGTATCGCAAACCCGAATATGTTTTAACAGACTCCAAAAAAAGAGGAGGTTTTTTTTTAATGTTTGTTACCTCATAACTCCGACATTTACAGACCGGAATAAACCGGAATAAATGATATATTTCCAGATTGGTATTTTTTTTTTTCGAAATTTTGTTCTGATGGGTAGCTTTATGAGGACTTCAGTGTTTTGGTGCATTAGACAGATCACAGAACACCGTCACAGAGGCAGATCGGTGTCAAGGAGTTTTAGTGAGTATTCCCAGGCGCCCCTCACACGAGCCCATGCCTCGCCAGCGTGGGTAGTCCATAAGCGGAGCTCTCCTTGTGAAAAAGAAGTTTATGAGGACTTGAGGGAACTCCTCAAACATTATAGGTACACATATGACGATTTTTGTATTTATCAAATACTAGCTGTTCCCCGCGGCTTCAACCGCGTAGAAGCCGTTATCGCGTAAAATCATAACCACTATTTTGCGCAGTCGGTTAAAAAGTAGCCTATGTCCTTTCCAGGGCCTCAAACTATCCCTATTTCAAATTTCATCTCAATCACTTCACCCGTTTAGGCGTGAAAGCGTAACAGACAGACAGACAGAGTTACTTTCGCATTTATAATATTAGTAGGGATTTACAACAATAAATTATTAAAAAATATTTTTGAGAGTCGGTGCCAGCAAAATATCAATATAAACCTATGCAATTTTGAGTACACATTATTTTTTCAGTTCAGTATTCTTTTTGTCTAAGGTTCTATTTAGATATTAAATCATATATATCTAATTTGGAGGTTTTCATCAAAAGTGAATACATATTTATGCAGCACCGTTCAGATACATGTTTTTGGCGGAGAAGTTAAATATAATTTAATGGAATATAAGATGAGTACACCTTATGAATCAACGCGTGAATACATGTTAATGAAGCAATAGTGTATATATATTTATGGTGTGAACTCGTGGTTACAATTTTATGCTCTTCACGTTGAGTACTTCGTTTTGGAGCCGAAGGTGTTTACATATTTTAGGAGCCTTGACAATGTATACATATTATTGCTTTTGACTGTATAAGGGCTTACAGTTTTAGGTCTTTCGGGAATATACCTTGTTCCATACTTTTGTTAATAATGTGACACAGAATTGTAACAATAATAACTGCCGCTGATTTAATAATAGCAGTTGTAATCCCATCATACACTTATATATACTTATATATACTTATACTCATATACTTATACTCTTTGTATTATGTAATGAATTTATTATTTTTACAATGTCATGAGAAACTGTCGGTGTCAAAATATAGATTTACGATTCATGTCAAATTTTGAATATTTATTATTGTCATTTGTTTTCGAACTTTCTATTTCGTCATTAAAATAATCCTTGAAAGTTTGAGCTATGGGCTGTAGGTCAGTTAAAGTCTTCCCGTGTAACGTGACTTTATTGATTGTTTCCATGGGTTTATTATTTTTGCCTTACATAGGTTTATTATTATTGCCTTGCCTGTTTATTATTTTCTTTGGATGGGTGACCATCCATGTGACCATGTGACATTTATTCGAGCGTTTCCGTGCTTCAGAAGGCATGATAAGCCGTTGGTCCCGGTTGCCAGTAAAATGGCAGTCGTTAAGCCAAGTTGGAGGCCTTTTTGGGCGGCTTGAAAAAAATCAACCGCAGGCAGTCACAACCTGCGCTTGTCCATCTAAACATGGCAAAAGGACTCACTGCCTATTACGTAAAAAAAATTCTAAGCACGCCGCTTTCCCCCACGGGGTGGGCTGAGGCATACTTTAATTAATAATAAATTGTTTTTGTTCCACGTAATAATGTAGTGAGTCGTATTGCCATGTTGAAATGGACAGGCGCAGGTTGTAAGTGACCGCTATTGAAATTTTTCAAGCCGCCCATGAGTCCTTCAACTTGGCTTACCGACTGCCATTTTAATGGCAGCCGCGACCAAAGGCTTAACGAGTAACGTATCGCACGGGTGATGTATACGGGTCCTCTGTGATGGTCTGGCTTCCTGTTTTATGCAGGTTAATGCCTGTACCGCAAGGATCCGTGTTGTCCTCATCCCTCTTTCTTCTGCATATCAATGACATGCTGTCCCTCGGGAGGATACATTACGATGCGGACGATAGCACTTTGCACGGGAGATACTCAGCCCGTCTAGCGGCAGAGAGGACCGTCGTTGAGGAGAAGAAACGGCAATTCATGACTGATCTCGATAGGGACCTGTACCGTATTTCCCAATGGGGATCCAAAAATCTGGTCGATTTAAATTTTACGGGGTTTTTAATTTGAAAAGGAGATTATGAATATACCAATCGGTTCAACCGCGACCACGGGCGCTGCCACGTGCCCAAAACTTCGGCGCATGAAAGTATAAAGTATTTCACGTAAAGTCCGAAATTCTATAAATATGAGGGCTCAAATATAAATCCCAACAAGATTTAGGTATTTTTACTTTTAAATATACTTACGTGTCATTGGAAATACCAATAAATCTTTTCTCTTTTAAGTCTTCAGCAAGTGATATCAAGGCATCAGCTGCAATGGGAGCAGGGTAGAACTGTTCGTACACTTCCTTGTCAATGTGATCTTTAGTGGTATGTGAGTATGCTGTAGACACATGGACGATAGTTCTGAAAAAATTATCAAATTCATTATACATTTTGGGAAGCTTACAGCTTTAACACAAATAGTTAAGCAAAACAAATACAAAAATTGCAAATTTCCACATATAGCTAGTAAATCAATGTAACTATAAATTTAGGTTGAAACCAGTCATGTTGAGTACTGCTAAATTAAACAACACATTATGTCGTGAAGACAAATAACATTGCCGTTTAAGGTCACGATCCCACTATGTCGTTACGGATTCGTCGTATAACTATTATCGTCTCTCAATCACTGCTGGATGTAGGCCTCTCGAAAGTGTCCACGTTACGGCACCGTAAGTAATGCACTGGTTGTAGACTTTCGTCTTTAGACATTGCGGTATATGCGAATTCAAAACTTATCGCAGTTGGCTGAATAACTCCCAGTCCAACTGGATCCTTCTGGAGATTTCCTTGTCCAGGTTCTAAGCTTACTTATCGTCTCTATCTGTTTCCGAAGTAACGACCTTTGTTTATTCACGGATGCTTTAAAGCGTATTCCTACTCGTATAACGTCGTGACGTCAAAAACGATGTTGTTTTGAGTGCCGTAGCTTGTGTATTGTTGTGTATTCAAGGTGTTCACGGACGACACAGATGAATTGTCGTCTACTACTTTTTTTTGGGGTGACGATAGATTGTTGTGACAGTGGAGACAGCTTGCATGGCGTTCATACTACCATAAACAATGTTAAAATATTATGCGAATAAAACTCACTGTAACGGGAACAGATAGAGACGATAATAGTCACTGTAATAGGAATTTATAAAGATGATAATAGTCGATACTTATTACAATGATTTTCCGTAATGACCTAGTGGGATAATAATTATCCGTAACGACATAGTGGTAACACAGCCCTAGTGGGTAGTTCCAGAACCTTTCTGAGTGGCAAGAGCTAGTTTTGGCGTGCGCCAGTCGACATTCACGGTGAGCGCGTTAACGCCGATTCGTCTAGAATCGAGAGATGGCCACCTAGCTGTAAACGCTCGCGTCTTGATTCCATACAAATCGGCGTAAACACGCTCACCGTGAATGTCGACAGGCGCACGCCAAAACTCGCACTTGCCCCTCAGTACAGTCAGTATACAATGAGTTTATCAAATCGACTGTGAATACGAACAGTATCAAATCTGCAAAACACGAACTTTTCAGGAAAGCAGTTTAAAGTTATATTTTGACCTGTAATAATAAATAAAAATGTTATAATGAAACTAATCAATGTATGATGTAGCAAAATTTATAAGCTTTTTTGACCCTATATCTCCATTATATTATTTAATTTATATTTTGTTATATTTCACTTTCGATGATGTACCTTGTCAAGAAATACGGCAGTCCTATCGAAAGTGGCAGATTCCATAGTGTTTGTGGTTAATAAATTTATAGAAAGTGTAGAATCTACTAGTTTCGATACTATTCTTTGAAAGTTATACTGCATTTCGATACTTAGCTAAAAAGTACTTTGATAGCAAGTAAGTTTTATAAGTAATACGTCGTTGCTTTCTGATAAAGGAAGACGGGTACCAAACTCAAACACTGGTTTTGCTTAAATTTCGTACTTAAAATAGGTTTTATTAAATATTAGCTCATGACCGCCCCTTAAGCCGTTTGGAAATCTGTTCCCATTCACGCCATTACAGGAACATTTCCAAGTGATAAAAAGTAGCATATCTGTTATTCGAGGCTGTAATCTATCCCTGTACCAAATTTAAACCAGAGTCATTCAGCCGTTACCATGTTTGAGTATCAAAACATCTTCGCAAACTTCCCCCTTTCATATTAGTAAGAAATAACATGCTATAGCTTCCATAAATTGAAATCTGTTACCTTTAATATGGAAATATCAACTTATTTTAGTAAATAACTATTACTCATGCATCACACAAAATTAATAAACCATTTAAACTATTGTTAGCAATCACCAGGAATGTTAATAAAAAAATATACACGGAGATTAACAAAGCAGATTTCTATCACTTTATTCAACAAATTTACTACACCCTGAATTTAATCATTACACAAGTAGCTAATCAGTAAGTAACTTAGAATATTCTTACAATCACGGCGACACTGATATCACATGGATCACACTGATCACCAAGGTGTGTAGTTCTTTACTCTGCAGCGGTCGACCGTTAAAAAGGGCCGTTCACTACATTGCACGCCTTTTTATATTGAAAAACTAGCTGACCCTCGCAACTTTGTTTACGTCACATAAGGTCTATGAAAGGAGAGGTATTTCTTCATCAGACGCCTAGGAGCGTGTGAAACTGCCCTGTTTGCTTAATCAGAAAATAACTTAAAGATTCAGTCTATTCTAAAAACTGAATTATTTTACAATACCGTTAATCTTTAAGTCATTTTATGACTAAGTAAACACGTCATTTTAGAATGACTCTTACATTCAAAGGTATCCTTAAATAATAGGTTTTGCGAAAGTTGAGATGTCTCTAATTTCTGAACAACAAATGTAACTCTCAATATTGAAACTTGTGTGGAACAATCCGTATAGTTATAACACAAAAAAAAAATTTGAAATCGGACCACGCGTTGAGAACTTACAACTGAAAACCCATTTTGTCTTTCATTCCCTCTCCCGGGACAACCGCGCAAAATATCGAGATCAAAAGTATCCTAGAACCTTCCTCGGACTATAAGCTCGGAATGTACCAAGTATCATTCAATTTGGTTCAGTAGTTTCGGAGTGATACTTATTTGGGAAAGATCATAAAAATAGGTGGATAGTTAGGACATAAAAACATAGAAATTGATGATTTTTATACTTTTTAATATGTCCAGGCAATTGTGTAAATTATTTTAATTTTTTTTACACACAATCGTGTAAACAAATACTTGATTAATCAAGAATTTAAAAAAATAATTTTGAGATTTCAGTACAAAAAATGACCAACAGATGGCGCTCATCGATTTAAATTCAAGATAGCGTTTGGTTTCCTAAAAGTTCATATAAAGATGTCATCTGGCCTACAGATTACGAATTTATTATAAGTATAGACTAGTCATAGACAAGTCGACTTCTACACGGCCTCTCCTGACCATGCGTCGTCCTCGACTGCATATAAGATGTCTGAACCTCAACAGTCATCGGTTCTGATGGACTAGCTTCAGGATTTGAAACACGCTCATCGGCATGAGCAGCGAGGCTTCCATCGAGGCGGCTTCTAAAATCAATTAGAAATAACATGACATTACTATGTGCCAATGTAACTCAGAAAGACCTAATTGTTGTATCCATCAACCTTTCAAGGCCTTCTAACGTACAGTCCAAAATACATTAGCTAAGATAAATAGCACACAGCTTATCACGCGTCACCACATTCATTTAATTTAATAACGTTCGCACATTAAATAAGTCAAACTATATGAGGATTTCTGATTCATACGAGGTTTAAGATTCATTCACACTTGGATTCAAGTATTTAACATTCATCCTCACTCTACCAATTCATTGTAGGGCAAACATCCCACAGTCTGTGGTTTGGCTTGTGCTTAATACTGGGGATCGGTGATACAAAATGAATTTCCTTTATTCCTTGTGTCTTGTACAAACGTTTAATTCGGAACGAATAAAATTTACATTAGAGTGAAGTTCTTAATACTAAAAAGTTCGTCCTTATGCCGTTGGCGGCGCTGCCGTCCGTTGGTATCTTCAGTCCGTTGGTATCTTCAGTCCGTTGATATCTTCAGCCTAGTGCGGTCTTCCTCTCGTGGATACTAGAGGGCGTTAGTAGGCCGCACCATACCGGCCGCCTTGAAAGCTCCTGCTTTCAAAATTAAGGTACTGCCTCGCAAGCAGCTCTGGAGTCTTCAGTTGCAGGCACTTCCACTGGCAGAGGGCATATTTTGGGGAATGCTCTGAGTACAATGCCTTTAGAAGTGAGAATCCTTGCTACATGACTGATGCCATCCTTGCCTGCAACGTTTCAATAATTTTGCCCATATGCCACTGCAAGGGAGGCAGGTGTTCATCCTTGATGACAACAAACATACCCTCTTTGAGGTCTCCACGGTGAGTCTTCCACTTGCACCGTGTCTGAAGCTCGGCTATACAGGGTCATTTGTAAAACACCAGCAACCTGCTAGGACTGGATTGTTGACACCATCAGCAATAATATTTGGTCTACCACTTCCAAGATACCCCAATACATTGAACACAAAAACACAAGAAGCATTTTTCAACTGTGTGTTATTATTTCCATACTGTCGTGACATTCATAGTCTATGTTTCATTCATAAATGAAAAGATAGCGCTACACCAAGCTACACGCTCGCGTCTTTCAATAATACCTACTAATGAACTCCGGATACGGTCAAATAACCATCAATAACTTGACATCAATAAATGTGTAGCTACAGACTCACACACTTGCAAAGAAAGCACGTACACTGAAGCTACTTTCATTCATGTTTTAACAGACTTAACTCAATATTACTGACCGTGTCCTGTGCCCATAAGTAATGGGCTGCGGAGACGGTCAAGCGACTTGAGTCAAGTCATGTGTACATACACGTCGATGCACACACACGTGCAAAGAAAGCACGTACTCTGAGCTTTTGTTCGCCACCTGTTGTTTGATAACGTTCAAGCCAAGTAACAAGTAATGTAACTCTTTTTATTAGTTACTACCTAGTAACTTATAAAAAGAGTTACATTACTTGTTAATTGACTACTAAATTATTTGGCGTAGGTACCTACCTACGCCAAATAATTTGCTGATTTATTCAATTACTGCCGTTTTCTGTAGGCAGTGCACACTGTAGGTAGGTAATCCACAATCCCTTCATACGATATCAGATTTAGGACTAGCTACATTAAACGATTAAAACGAATATTATGAATCTAAAACTTTGTGACATACCTATGTAATCATTCAGTATCGTATTGAAACATAGAACGGTTCGTGCTGCGTCATACGTACTTGCTGCTGGTTTCACCTCAAGAACTCGAGCATTTTGGTAAACGACCACTAAGCACCTAATATCGTGACCACTAACGAATTGTTCGTAATCTCGTAGACATTGTTTAGCGAATAACATCGTGTCACAGTCACAGCTTAGTACACAGAAACCTTATTTTTCATATTGGCGGTAAGTTTACGACACATGGTTATCACGCCAAGCAAACATTCTCACTATTTCCGTGTATTTCATACTGGAATACTAGCACGCAAAAAACAATGTTACATGCATAAAGTGCGATACATCGATCGAACGATGCCGCAGGTACGCCGGCACCGGGCGGTGGCGATCAAAGAACATACGTATGACGCGCGCGCATGCTCACGGCTGACTGAGTGAGGTGAGAATGAGGCGGCCGTTCGCATCCCCCGCGGCCTTCCCCCACACATTTCCCTAACTATTTTTACGATTTTGTTTACGTCGCGTTGTCGTAATCTATGGGATGCGCATAGTATAAAAGATTTAACCACAACATTAGATTAATATTTTTTTGTATAAAAAAAACATGTATCGAATTATCAAAAATGGTGTATCACATGTTGTTGTTTATGATGGTAGCTATCTAGTCCTGGGAGGTTGCTGGTGTTTTACAAATGACCCTGTATAATCCATAGACCAACGTTTCCAGAAGCTCTGTCGCAGTTGCTCCACCTTCTCATAGCGGGTCAGGTGACTCATCTGTACTCCGGTGATATCCTTGGTTGCAAGTGTGGTCAATGGTCTGCCGATGAGGAAGTGAGCTGGGATAAGGGGGAGAAGATCCTGTGGGTCTGCGGAAAGAGGAGACATTGGACGGGAGTTCAGGACGGCCTCAATTTGTGTTAACACCGTGCTAAACTCTTCGTACGTTAAATGAGCGGTACCCAATATGCGTACTAAATGCAGTTTACAAGCCTTCAGATTACTCTCCCACAGTCCTCCAAAATGAGCGGCATAAAATGGAATAAACTTAAATTCTATGCTTTCATTACCTAATTCATCGATTATATTTTGAGATTGTGATTTAAACATTAAATTAATTTCTTTCATAGCTCCAACAAAGTTTTTGCCATTATCTGAAAATATTTGTGATGGTTTTCCCCTTCGGGCAATAAACCGTCTTAACGCTAGGATGTAGTCTTGAGCAGAAAGACTGCCGACTAATTCAAGTTGAATAGCTTTAGTCACAAAACAAACGAATAGACAAATATATCCCTTTTCAAGTTTAGCACCCCT
This sequence comes from Miltochrista miniata, assembly GCA_933228765.1. Taxonomy (NCBI): domain Eukaryota; kingdom Metazoa; phylum Arthropoda; class Insecta; order Lepidoptera; family Erebidae; genus Miltochrista; species Miltochrista miniata. Next base: position 3,511,725 of record OW121777.1, read on the forward strand.
ACCTTTGCGGTTAAGTATAAGGACAGGTCCTGCGTAATCAACTCCGCATCGAATGAAAGGGAAACCCTGTTCGATTCTCTCAGACGGTAAATTCCCCATGATGGGACTTACAGTTTTACCTTTCATTCGAACGCAGCGAACGCATTGGTGCACTACCTTTCTTGCTAGGGTTCGACCCCATATGGGCCACCAAGTCTCACGAATGTTAGCCAACAATAATTGGGGGGCCGCATGTAGAAGCCGTTGGTGCTCATACCGAAATATTAATGTTGTTAGATGATGTTTGCTGCATAATAATATAGGGTGTTTTTTATCATAAGAAAAGTCTGAAGAATAGCTTAGACGTCCACCTACTCTTATAATATTATTTTCATCTAGAATTATATTAAGCTTAGAAATTGCAGGTGACGTTTTCAAAGGTAAGTTACGTTTTAAACTATTATATTCATTTGAATATGAGGATTGTTGCGCAAGACGTACTAACATCAGCGACGAAGCGTTGAGTTCGTCGACAGATAGCGGACCAGTCACACGGTTTAGTCGCTGGCGCAAATTATGAAGGTATCGTAAGACATACGCACCAGCACGTCTTATACGATTGTACGATGAAAACCTTTCAAACTGTATTATATCAATTTTGACGGTATTGCACGTCATACTGGTGGTATGAGATTTAAGTTCTGGTAAATCTACAGTCTGTATTGTATCGTCAGAATAATCTTGAATCCAGGTCGATCCTGGTAACTCAAAAAACGGAGGACCATTCCACCATAACTTACTGTCTACCAGTTCGTTAGGGTAAAGCCCACGAGTAACCAGGTCTGCAGGGTTAATTTTGGTACCTATATGAGACCATCCAGCATCACTGGTAAGGTCGTTTATTTCTACTACGCGATTCTGAACAAAGGTCTTTAGTGAGTGTGGAGGCGTACGTATCCAACCTAGAACTATAGTTGAATCGGTCCAGAAATAAGTATTATGAAAACTTAACCGTAAAGAACTAATAATTTTTTTATATAAACGGGCCCCGACGAGTGCCCCGCACAGTTCTAGACGAGGTATACTAAGTGATTTGAGCGGTGCAACCCTACCCTTAGCACAAAGTAACCTACTGCACACATGAGAGGCCTCCGAGTATGTACGTACATAATTATGCACACGCACCATAAGCAGACTGTGACGCATCTGTGAATATATGGAGTTCTATACACTGCTTATGCGTACCTACGACATGCCTTGGTATGCGTAAATCACGTAAGCAGTGTAAAGTATTACTAAACTTTTCCCAAGTGACTAAAAGTTCCTTTGAAACTGGTTCGTCCCAGTCTATTTTACACAACCACAACTTTTGTAATAGAATTTTAGCTATAATTACAGCTGGCGCTAAAATTCCTAATGGATCGTACACTTGCGCTATGACTGACAAAATGCAACGTTTAGTCACTACATTATTAGCAGTAACAAAATTCGTAGAAAAATGTAGTTCATCGCTTTTGTTATACCAACCTAATCCTAATGTTTTACTATTACCATGTTCACCTAAAGGTAACCTCTTAGATAGGTCATGGGAACTAATGTCCATGTTGAACACCCACTTCCGCAGCGGGGAACATCCACTCTTTAATCAATACATATAATAAAATCGTAACAGGTCGCTGTCTGTACATGGAAGATAAATAAGAAAAAATATTATAGGGGGGCTTTATGAACGCAATAGAACCCAAAACAATGATTTTTAGAATTTTTGTCTGTTTGTCTGTAAGTCTGTATGTCTGTATGTCTGTATATCTGTTTGTCTGTACGGTTGTGCACGCTAATCTCAGTAACCGCTCAACCGATTGCAATGCGGTTTTTTTTATTGTGTTGAGGTTTGCTCCAGTTAACATTTAACGTTTGTTTTATGTAAATCGGTTTAGAAATAAAAGAGTTATAACACTTTTAAGAATCAGGTATTTTGAAAATTTTAATTGTAGGGGTTTCTTTGAATGTGAGTGAACCTAATGCTCTTTTATGATTAAGCAAACAGGGCAGTTTCAGACGCTGCTTGATGACTCTGATGAAGAAATACCTTTCCTTTCATACACCTTATGTGACGTAAACGAAGTTGCGGGCTCAGCTAGTGTATCATATACCCGTTCACACAGACTTAGCAAGCTAGGGAGGTGGTCGTGTCCTAGACACACATCATCAACAAAAAAATTATATCTAATTACCTCTGCAACCTCTCTGTCTACCTCCTCACAATCAAGTGCAAGCTGATTAAGGCAACGCATACTGAGGTATGGCGAAGCGGCCATGCCATAGGTTACTGTATTTAAGCGATAGATACCTATAGGGTCAGACGAACGCTCACGCCAGAGTATCAGCTGGAGTGAACGTTGGTCTGGTTGTATAAGGATCTGTCTAAACATTTTCTCCACGTCTGCACATGCCACATATTTATATTGCCTAAATCTTAGCAGTATGGAGAAAATGTCAATCTGGAGCGGTGGTCCTGCTAACTGAATATCATTCAGTGACTTACCCGATGAAGTCACCGCACTAGCATCGAACACCGTCCGTAGTTTCGTTGTGGAACTATTATTGTTGATAACGCCATGATGAGGTAAGAAATAATGAGGTGATTCATATGATTCTGTACGAGTCATATGACCGAGGCTTATGTATTCATTAATGAATTCTGAATATTTTTGACGGAATTCGTGAAAACGGTTAAACTTTCGTTCAAGTGCCAATATAATCGCTTATATGCAGAGCTGTAACTGTCACCCAGTGCATCCGCAGACTCCTTTAAAGGTATCCGTACAGAAAACCTACCTTGTTCTGTACGCTTAGTTGTTTTTATGAAAATATCCTCACACAGTTTCTCATCTGCACTGAGGACCCTACCAACTTTAGGAACTTCTTCTAATTCCCAAAACAATTGTAATTGTGTGTGTAATGTTTGACTATGGTTACATTGTACCTCTTTGGAATGATTAAACTGATTATTGTACAATGTACCAGAAAGTATCCAGCCAAATTAGGATAGCTGTTTATATCCCAGTAATTTAAATTAGAATAAAGGACAAAAGAGCAGCGTTCTTGCACTAAGCTTGACATAATGTATGAATTAAGGAATGTGAAATCTAGCCATTTAGTTCTACATCAGCCACAGCAAAATTTTATTTCTGATTGCTTTCAGGCCGTTGAATCTATTAATCTTAAAATAATGCTTTACAACTGGTGCACTAAAATGTTGAGGGCCTGATTGGTGGAAGAGAATTGGAATTGGAATTGGATTTTTTTATAATAATAATACTCTTTATTGAACAGAAAAATAAATGTGCACAATTCACTTGTACCCCGTAACCGAGCACAATACCAACTTATTATTAGTTCTGGGTGCCCTGGAGCGGGCCACAGGAGGACTCAGAACCGCGCTAAGATTTAACTTTTGTTACAAGCACCAGGCACTCTAATGACACGCGACCGGGCACGGTCTCATGTGCAGTGGCACAGGGTTTGACAAGTAAAAAATTCTCTTGATTCCCAGTAAAGGCAAGCCTGTTTACAGGGAATCAAAACTAAAGCTACTTAAGTATATGATTATAAATTCAAACCTTATTAGTGCAAGTATCTAGATAATAAAACTTTAATATAAATAGTTTGGTGCATTTTTAGTGTAGTTTGTCTGTGTGGAGTGTGATGTAATGTCAATGTGTGTGGAGTGTGATGTAATGTGGATGTGTGTGATAATTTAGGTAATGTGTATATTGCATGAGTTTCACTAGCGTTATTTATAGAATTTAAGCTAACCGTGACAAACCAAATGGATAACGGTATTGGTATAAGAGTACGTTGTGGATTTCTGGCGTGTTTTAGTTGTTATGTGTTTATTTGAGATTGGCCTGTCCGGCCAGCATCTTCACAAATTGACTCTGTTGACAAGGTCTTCAGTGGCTGTATAATTTTGTCTGAGTAGCCAAGTTTTTAAAGTTTTCTCAAGCTTCACTTTTGTCAGTGGATATATGTTTAAAATCCTGTTGATTTCGTTGTATAATCTTCCACGTTCGCGGGACTCTACCCGACGCCAAACACTCCGACATCAGGGAGAGCGTCTCTTCTTCGAACGCCGGCATGACCAGGGCGACGAACCGCCCTGGGATGCCGTCCGGACCGGGGGCGCGGTGTCTCAACTTGAGCTTGAGAACCGCCGCCCCTAGGCCACTGATAACCGTGTAATGCCTTTTAGGCATCGTTGTTCTGTGTCTGAGTGGGAGGGCAGACCCTATACATTCGACCGCAACATTTTCCGGAGAATTTCCTGGGTTCAAAAGTCAAAGTGCTGTGTTTTCTGACAATTATTTTATGTATATAATTGTTTCACTGTCAACACTGAAGTATCACTATAAAGACTGGTGGTAGGATATCGGAAATTCTTTTTTGTCTTCACCTTAAGCACAGCTCTCTGAGCTCTTTCAAGAGGCAAGATTGTGGTCTTCGCTGCCCCACCCCAAGAAGAAATGCAGTATCCGGTAATTGATTGACACAGCGCGTAGTAAGTCATCCTAAGGGTATCCAGATCGGCAGTGTTGCGCAGCAACTTAAAGACGTAGATTAGTTTTCTCACCCAAGCCGTTAATATGTTGATGTGGCAATCCCATTTCAAGGAATAGTCAATGTTTATACCGAGGTATTTAATTGTGCTAACGTGAGACAATGTTGGGTTAGGTCACAGTTGAAGGAAGGGCGAATGCAAGGATGATATTTGACAAAGAAAGAGTCGTCAGGAGGAAGGACGCGGTCTTGGAGTCAGAAGGTTACATAGTGGGTTTTGTTAGTGTAGAGCGTTAAGAGGTTTTGAGACAGCCAAACCATTGCCCCTCCCAGGGTAACCTCTGCGCTCCTTCTGACATCTTCCCAGGTTGGACCATGGATAAAAAAAGCGGTGTCGTCGGCATATGAGATGACCTGACAGTTGGGGGATTTCAGTTCACAGAGGTTGATGTAAACTAGGAATAAGGAAGGACCAAGAATACTCCCTTGAGGGACACCCATCTCAATTTGCTAATAGTCGCTGGTTAAACCTCCTAGTCTTACTGCCTGGGTTCTATTAGTCAAGAAATCCTGGAAAATCTCCAGAGCCGTACCCCTCACAATTGTACATGAACTTAAATTGCATTGATATTTTTTTGTGTAACAGAACATTCACAGGCCTTATCAAGTCATGTTCAATTTCGAAAATCACCAAGTTACTAGCTCGTTCTGTAGAATCTTACTAATATTATAAATGCGAAAGTTTGTGAGTGTGGATGTTCGTTACTCCTTCTGGCTCAAATGGCTGAACGGATCTGGTTGTGGTACAGAAATACATTATAATCTGGAATAACACATAGGCTACTTTTTATCCCGGGAATAAGTTCCTACGGGAAGAACAAATTTTACGCACGCGAAGCTGCGGGTATCAGCTAGTAAAACGTGAAGGCTCATTAATTATTATTAATAAGTCAATAAAGTGTAAAGAACGTAAAAACATAGTAGGCCTCTCTGTAGAACTAGTTATTGAGATAGCCAGTATAGAGTTTTAGCGGTTCATTGTACTAAGCGTATACAGCCCCCCAGATGTTCCTGTACAGTTCGAAGAGAAGCTTAAAGAAGCATTGTTTAAATGCCAAAGTACAAAAAAAACAGTCCTATTTCGTGGCGACCTCAATATAGATGTTTTAGAATCTGTACGGGAACCTTCAAAGAGAGAGAAATCGTTCAAGTTGTTTGGTTTGTATAATATATTTTTAGAACCTACTCGTATAACTGCCACTACTGCTACTTGCATTGATAAAATTTATACTAATATAATAATTAAATAAAAATAAAATAGCCTTTATTGCTGTTTATCATTTTACAGGTTTTTTTTTGCTTACCTAATAAACATTTTGCAATGTATTTAACTAAAATAATCTTAACTAATTTTGGCAACCGTTCAATTATGTAGAAACAGCTTATCTTTCGACAAAGGCCTCCTCTAAAGATTTCCACATCTCTCTATTCTTTGCTATACGGGTCCATACAGGACCAGCTATTTTCTTAATGTCGTCTTCCCATCTTTTGGCTTGTCTTCCTTTACGTCTTTTGCTATCTCTTGGGTACAATTCTGTTATTGTCTTAGCCCATTTCTCTTTGCTTTCTCTTAACATATGTCCTGTCCATCGCCATTTCAGCTGTCTATAAGTTTTATGTGCGTTTTTAAATTTTGTTATCTTTTTAATGTCATGTAGTTTCACTCTGTCTCTTCTTTTTATACCTAACTAGCGGTACCCTGCCACGCTTCGCTGTGACTTTTAATGGTGGTTTTATGTACCTATGAGAAATGAGTAACAAACTAAATGATGGGTACATTTAAAAAAAAATGTGTGCGTGTACTATTGTACCTTGACCTTATTTTTCGAAAGAAATATCATGAAATATACATAGGAGTTAGTAATCTAAAAGTTCAAAAGTTCAAAAGTCCAAAGTCAAAAAGTCCAAAAGTCCAATAGTCCAAAAGCCCAATACTCCAAAAGTCCAAAAGTCCAAAAGTCCAAAGTCCAAAAGTCCAAAACTACAAAGTCTAAAAGTCTAAAATTCTAAAAGTCCAAAACTCCAAAACTCCAAAATTCCAAAAGTCCGCAAGTCCGCAAGTCCAAAAGTCCAAAAGTCCAAAAGTCCAAAAGTCCAAAACTCCAAAACTCCAAAACTCCAAAACTCCAAAACTCCAAAACTCCAAAACTCCAAAACTCCAAAACTCCAAAACTCCAAAACTCCAAAACTCCAAAACTCCAAAACTCCAAAACTCCAAAACTCCAAAACTCCAAAACTCCAAAACTCCAAAACTCCAAAACTCCAAAACTCCAAAACTCCAAAACTCCAAAACTCCAAAACTCCAAAACTCCAAAACTCCAAAACTCCAAAACTCCAAAACTCCAAAACTCCAAAACTCCAAAACTCCAAAACTCCAAAACTCCAAAACTCCAAAACTCCAAAACTCCAAAACTCCAAAACTCCAAAACTCCAAAACTCCAAAACTCCAAAACTCCAAAACTCCAAAACTCCAAAACTCCAAAACTCCAAAACTCCAAAACTCCAAAACTCCAAAACTCCAAAACTCCAAAACTCCAAAACTCCAAAACTCCAAAACTCCAAAACTCCAAAACTCCAAAACTCCAAAACTCCAAAACTCTAAAACTCTAAAACTCTAAAACTCTAAAACTCTAAAACTCTAAAACTCTAAAACTCTAAAACTCTAAAACTCTAAAACTCTAAAACTCTAAAACTCTAAAACTCTAAAACTCTAAAACTCTAAAACTCTAAAACTCTAAAACTCTAAAACTCTAAAACTCTAAAACTCTAAAACTCTAAAACTCTAAAACTCTAAAACTCTAAAACTCTAAAACTCTAAAACTCTAAAACTCTAAAACTCTAAAACTCTAAAACTCTAAAACTCTAAAACTCTAAAACTCTAAAACTCTAAAACTCTAAAACTCTAAAACTCTAAAACTCTAAAACTCTAAAACTCTAAAACTCTAAAACTCTAAAACTCTAAAACTCTAAAACTCTTAAACTCTAAAACTCTAAAACTCCAAAACTCCAAAACTCCAAAACTCCAAAACTCCAAAACCCCAAAACTCCAAAACTCCAAAACTCCAAAACTCCAAAACTCCAAAACTCCAAAACTCCAAAACTCCAAAACTCCAAAACTCCAAAACTCCAAAACTCCAAAACTCCAAAACTCCAAAACTCCAAAACTCCAAAACTCCAAAACTCCAAAACTCCAAAACTCCAAAACTCCAAAACTCCAAAACTCCAAAACTCCAAAACTCCAAAACTCCAAAACTCCAAAACTCCAAAACTCCAAAACTCCAAAACTCCAAAACTCCAAAACTCCAAAACTCCAAAACTCCAAAACTCCAAAACTCCAAAACTCCAAAGCTCCAAAACTCCAAAAGTATATAAGTTCAAAAGTTCAAAGTGCAAAAGTTCAAAATTCCAAAGTTCAAAGTCCAAAACTCCAAAACTGCGAAACTCCAAAACTCCGAAACTCCAAAACTCCAAAACTCCAAAACTCCAAAACTCCAACACTCTAATACTCCAAAACTCCAAAATCTAAAGTCCAAAACTCCAAAACTCCGAATGTCCAAAAAGTTCAAAAATAACATGCAAAACATATCTGACCTCTTTATTAGGTGCGTACTCTCTTTTATTATTCTGAATGCAAGGAGGCCGCAATCAAACTTCTCTTAAAAACATCAATCTGGTAGGTACCTTCTAAATAGGTTGTTTATAATATTTTGTTCTGAAGCTGGCAGAATATAATTAAAAACAAAACGACCAACGCCATCTATTGGTAATATCACTTTTTAAAGCTATTTTATTCTTATTGCTGTTATGATAAAAGTGTATAAAGTAGCCTAAAACCATCTCTGAATTCTATTGTGTATCGTGTCCAATTTTGAGCTCAATCAATTCAGTAAATTTTGAGTTTTTAATAGATACACAAACGCACACAACATTTTTATATATATAGAAGATTATACTTCTTTCTATGGAATTTTGGCAGACTTTTATTTTACTTTCCTGTAGTTGTGTTAACGCCCATGTCTGTCACCCATAAAGTAGACATGGCATTATGGATATTTCATATAGTTTCTTTTTTCCTTTCATAGGCATATCTTTATCCTTCATTATTTCTTTGAAAGACCAGAATCTTTTCCAGGTATTTTTTACTCTTCGTTCTATTTCCTTATTCAGGCAATTTTCTGTAGATATAAGTTGGCCCAGATATATATATTCCTTTACATATTCAATTTTTTCGTTATTAACTCGTAAGGTTATTGTTTGTTCGGAATTTGTCATAATTTTAGTTTAGGTTAGGTTCATTGTAAGACCGATTTTAGCACTTTCATCGGATAATTGCTGCAACATTAGTCCCAGAGTTCTTGCATCTTCAGAGAACAGAATCAAATCATCAGCGAAGCGTAGATGGTTAAGGTTTTCGCCGTTCATATTGATACCAATTGTAGTCCAATTTATATTTCTAAAGACCATCTCTGCTGAAAAAAGCACTGCTGAAAAAAATTTTGGGGATATCGGATCTCCTTGACGTACACCTCGTTTGATAGGAAATTCGTCACCCGTAGATTCAAGTTTGACTTGTGCTGTGCTCGTTGTGTATACATTTTTCATTATTTTTATGTATTTTGTTGGCACCCCTTGCGTTTTAAGGGCGTCCCATATATATTCATGTTCTTATGTATCGAAGGCTTTGTTAAAGTCCACGAACCCTAAGTAATATATTTTATTATATTCTCCATGTTTTTGTAGGATTTGTCTTAGAGTGTGGATATGATCTATAGTTGAGAATTTGCTTCGGAAACCAGCTTGTTCTTTTGGTTGATTTTCTTCTAATGTGTTGGTAATTCTATTTAATAAGATTTTCGAGAATATTTTATAAATATTGGACATTAAACTGATCGGCCTGTAGTTTCCTATATCATTCTTATCTCCTTTTTTATGTAGCAATGTAATTGTCGATTTAGTCCAGTCTTCTGGGATGATTTCAGTTTCCAAAATTTCATTAAACAAATCTGTTAATTTCGGGGCTAAAACTGGTAGCGTTGTCTTTAGTAGTTCATTTGTGACTAAATCCGATCCTGGTGTTTTATTTAGTTTTTGTGTTTTGATAGCTTTTATTACTTCTTCCTTTAGAATTGGTTTAATCTCATCTATATTATCTAAATTATATTCTTCCATTATTCTTCCATTATTCGTTCTTCTTTACAACTGGTATAGCTTACGGTAGTATTCCGTAGCAATTTCTAGTATTTCTGGTCTTTTACTTGTCTTTGCACCATCTCTATTTTTAATATTTGGAATCCAGTCTTTTTTGTAGTTCAATTCTTTTAACGCCTTTTTTATTCCTCCCGTTTTTTCTATATGTTTCCTTAATGTTTTCAATCTTCTAGTTTTTCTTTCCTTTCTAAGTTGCTTGGTAATTTTCTTACTTATTTCTGCTATCTTTTTCTATTATTAATATTTTTTCCTTGTTGTATAAGTTCCTTTCGTTCTTGTAATAATTGTTTACTTTCATATTTATTGTTGTTTTACTATTCATATTTACTTTTTTAGTTTCTATCTTTAGTTGCTTGAGCAATCTCTTATATTTTCCTTCAATCGATATGCATTCATCTCCCCCCCCCCCCCCCCTAGTAAGGATGTTTTGAGGTTGTTTAGAAGCATATTAGTGCTACCGGTGCATTTGAGGGCTTTCATATGGTTGTGAAATTTTCTTGCTCTTTTGGCACGTGCCCCTGGTAGTCTGGCCCTTACTATTCTATGGTCAGAACTGAAATTAAAATTGTTTAAACCGAGCAGTCTCCGAATACTTTTGCATTGTTGGACATAATATAGTCAATCTCGTTTTTGTTTTGACCATTAGGAGAGGTCCATGTCCATTTTTCAGATGGTTTCTTTTTGTAGAAGCTGTTCAAGATGCTTAATTTATTTTCGGCAGCAAAGGATACGAGTCGTGAGCCGTTTTTACTTCTATTACCAAATCCATAATTTCCCATAATGTATTCCTCTACTCGTTTTTGTTTTCCAATCTGTCCGTTAAAGTCACCCATAACTATGAGGTTTTTGGATGCAATTGCGACGGTGGCTTGTAAGTCCCCATAAAATTTTTCGATTATTGCTATTTTTTCTTTTTTCTTTGATTCGGTAGGTGAATACGCTTGGATTATGGACCAGACTTGTTCTTCTTCACCATCTACAGGTAGTTTGATGTTGGGCAGTGCAATTCGTTTTGTGATCCCCCTTATTTCTTGTATGTTCTTTGCAAGGTTTCTTTTGATCATGAATCCGACTCCGTATAGTCCGGGCGTCTCCCCAATATGGTGTAATATATATTTTTCATGGTCCTCAATTTCTTCTCCAAGTCTTCTTACTTCACTGATACCAGTTATGTCCCATTTTATTTCATTCAGTGCTAATTCCAGTTCTTGAAGTTTTTCTGCAGTTCCTAGTGTACGACAATATACATCCCATTAAAAAATGTACAGTGGACGCTGTGTATACTAATATACATCCCATTAAAAAATGTAAAGTGGACGCTGTCAAATCAGATCATCGCGGACAGTCCGTTTCTTATTTGAGAAATAGTAGGGAAAGTAAGAAGATAATCAGTTTTGTCCCAGTCAACCCACAGCGCTTGGAAACTTTCAGAAGAAATTTAGTGAAGAAATTAACAGAATTGCCCGATTACACTAGTTTAGATGAATAGAATAGAATAGAATAGAATAAAACTTTATTTGTACACCTCGTTAAAAACTATTTACAAAATTAAACATACACTATTGTACAAAGGGCGGTCTTATCGCTAAAAAGCAATTTCTTCCAGACAACCTTAGGATGGACAGAAAAGATTTATGTTATAATAGATGGGTAGTTTAGGTGTAGAGATTATGCATATTTATACAGACTACATACATACATACCTACACAACATATACATATATATACATACCCATATATATACAAATACACATATACACATACATACATACCTACACATATATAAGTACATATACCTAGACATACGTTTATAAAAATAATATATACGTATAACAAATAACAATTTCAGTGTGAAGACCTTAAATATTTGATATGATTTAGAGTATTAACTACCGTGTCAGATAATGTTGCTTTACCATTCGCTTGAAGACATCCAGAGACTGAGCACGTCTAATCGGTGTAGGTAATGCATTCCATAACCGCACTGCCTGTATGGTGAATGATTTGTCATAAAAACTGGTCGAGTGGGTAGGTACTGCAAGTTCCAAAGATTCCGACGACCTCAAGGATCTTGAATGTGTGTCATTAAGGAACATAAATCGTTCTTTAAGATAAGTCGGGGAACGTGGATCAAACAGTATACTGTAAAGCATCGAAAGAATATGAGTATTCCGGCGAAGGCGAATTGGGAGCCACTCGAGCATGTTGCGATATTCAGTAATATGATCATATTTGCGTAAGCCAAATATGAATCTTATGCAGAAGTTTTGTAGGCGCTCAAGCTTATCAAGTTGCTCTTCAGTAACGTCGAGATAGCTGATATCTGCATAATCTAGCATAGGAAGTAGGAGAGATTGAGCTAGTGCAATTTTAGTGGCCTTTGGCAGAAAATTACTTAGTCGGCGCAAGGATCCTGCAGAAGCAAACAGCTTCCGGCTGACTTCCTGCAGTTGAGGACGCCAAGACAGCGTGCCATCAATCAAAATGCCCAGATTTTTGATCGTTTCGCTTATAGTTAGCACAACACCGTCAAACATAACATCAGGCAATTGTGTTCTATCTATTCGCGACACCATAATAGGACTACCGATAATAGCCACCTGAGTTTTGGAGGGGTTAACTCTAAGTCCATACCGCTTACTCCACCTACATATCCGCCTTAAGTCAGAGTTTATAATTGATATGGCTTCTGTAATTTCATGTGCTGGAGCTTGCATATATATCTGTAGATCGTCTGCATAAAGGTGGTAGGATGACAATAGAGATTTTGAAATGGAGTTTATAAAGATGGAGAAAAGTAAAGGTGATAAAACGCCACCCTGTGGTACGCCCACAGTCGTGTTGCACCAAGAAGAAAGTGATTCTTCAATGCGTACACGCTGACGCCGCCCAAACAGGTGACTATGAAACCAGTCAATCACTGTTGAAGATATGTTAATCGAGCGCAGTATGCCAAGCAGGATTTGGAAATCCACTGTATTAAAGGCATTGCTAAAATCAAGTAAGGATAGTACAGTAAGATTTCCATTTTCCATGCCTAGCCTAATGTCGTCCGTAACGCTGATCAGCGCACTGGCCGTACTATATCCCGGACGAAAACCAGATTGGTAAGGGTTAAGGAGCAGGTTTCTATTTAGGAATGAGCTTAGTTGGCTGTGTACAAGCCGTTCCAGAACTTTGGAAAGGAAAGGTAAAATGGCTATGGGACGATATTCAGCAAAGGATGTAGGGTTAGGCTTTTTGGGAATGGGGATAATTTGCGCCTCTTTCCATGTTGTTGGAAATACGCTGGAAGTTAAAGAGTAGTTCAGGACATGGCTTAAGGTAGGAAGGATTTCATCCAGAATAGGCACGACCATGTTACGGCTCAGGCAGTCAGTGCCAACTGCGTTAGAGCTTATCGACATTATGCACCTCTTAACATCACAAGCAGATAATTGTTCAAAACGAAACGGTTGAAAAGAATGAGTTGGAAGTGATGAAAGATATTGTAAAGTATTTGCTTTACTAGTTTGATCATAACTTGAAGACGAACAGAAATGTTGATTTAGTGAATCAATGTTAAGTGTTTTCGGAATATCCTGTTGTTTAGGTTTTCCAACCCCTAGTGTTTTCAGAAACTTCCAGGTTTTCGCAGGGTCCCCGTTCTGGACCGATTTATGGATATACTGGCGTTGTGCTTTCCTACACACCTTGCCGCAGAGGTTTCTACAGGCAATATACTTCTCGCGGTTTTCAGGTGTAGGCCGACGCTTGTACTTACACTTGGCTGCGGCTTTTTTAGCTATAAGGGATTTTATTTCAGTGGTGAGCCAAGGTGAAGGCAAGTGCCGCACCCTTACCGCCCGTATTGGAGCATGAAGATCATATAGTTCTACTATCTTGTTTGTTAGAATATTTACTTTCTGCTCAACACAATCGGTTGAGAAGAGTGAGTTCCAATCAATATTTGAAGCATCCTCTCGCAGCTTATTAAGGTCCATGCCACTAAAATTGCGCTGCATGAGGATTTTGGGTTTGGATTTAGGAGGGCGAAGGTTGTAAGAAAGGTAGATTAAATCATGGTACGAAAATTCATCACCTGTGCATTGTCCATGCTTAACAACTGATTCAGAAGAAGAAACAAGGATGAGATCGATTAGAGAGGGACGACAATCAGGAAAGTGATGAGTGACATTTAAAGGTAGGATAGACAAGTTGCAGGAGTGAATAATGCTAGTGAAAGTAGTTGAGCGAGCAAGCGATTGAGGATCTTTTTTGATTAAACATGTGTTAAAATCGCCCAAAATTATAGTATGAGTGTATGATGGAGAAAGGCGCTCTATTACATCTTCAAAGGACGAAAAGAAATTGATTTTAGATGACGAGGAATAATAAATACCAAGTAACACCTTGCTATGATGAAGTTCCACCTCGAGGAATATTGATTCCCCAGCATTTGAAGGCGGTGGCTGAGGTGACATTTCCAGGATCTTAAATTTGATATTATTTCGTAAGTAAATCCCAACACCGCCCCCTTTGGTCAAGCGATCATTTCGTATTAAGTGAAAATGAGGTAAGATGTAAGGAGCAGAAGGAAGACAAGGATTTAGCCACGTTTCTGAGACCAGAATTGCGTGGATATTTTTACCATCAAAAGCAGTCAGCATCTCTGTGAAATGGGCGTGAATACTCTGTGCATTTATATGGACTACATTAAAATTCTCGGGTACGTCGGAAAATTGGGTCTCCATAATTTGAGCCAACGACGGTGGACGCACAACACTATCATTATGGCTGCTAGCTGTAGTGAAGCTGTCTTCATCATCACTAAAGTTATATGCATTTAACATAATATTAATTTAAATAGATAATAAATAATAATAATATAAAAATAATAATATTGTAGAAGTCGACTTGTCTATGACTAGATTTCCAATATAAAAAGGCGCGCAATGTAGTGGACGCCCTCTTTTCGACGGTCGACCGCTGCAGAGTAAAGAACTACACACCCTGGTGATCAGTGTGATCCATGTGATATCAGTGTCGCCGTGATTGTAAGAATGTTCTAAGTTACTTACTGATTAGCTACTTGTGTAATGATTACGTTCAGGGTGTAGTAAAATTTGTTAAATAAAGTGATAGAAATCTGCTTTGTTAATCTCAGTGTATATTTTTTTATTAACATTCCTGGTGATTGCTAACATCAGAAGTGGGATTCTTACCTTATCGCCAACTCACCGGGTCGAACGAGAGGTTTGGTGAAACATAAGAAACTTAATCATTACAAAGTACCCCCTTTTAGTGAGTTGTGTATGTTTTACGCAATTTGTGTGTGTTTTATCTCGTGTAATTATGCCTAAAACGCATGATTCAGACCGTAAATTGCATAGTTGGATTGCACTGACACCATCGTGAGTGCCACGTGTCGTGTAATCGGCATAGATTTCGAATTTTTCGCTATCGGTCACGAAAGGTATTACGGGAATACCGTTCGTAGCCGTCGCCATCTTAGACACCGCCATCGCGGTCTCGGATCCGATCTCGTTCGTTGTTACACGCACGGTTTCGTTCTGAGCGAGATGTTTCTACAACTTGCCATAAAGAAAGCGAATTAGTACCGAAAGTGGCAAGCCCGTGAACTTTTTAAACGTCCAGAAACTGTCCTCTGTCACTCTCCTATACAGTAACGGCGATAATCCTACTGCCCGCCCGATCCGGGAGTTCTAAATCAACGTGAGGGGCGTTGGTGAGCGCTACAAGCGCTAAGCTACGCGATGCGCGTTGGTGTGCGCTGCACGCGCTAGTCTACACGACGCGCTGCGCGCTGGTCTGCGCGACTTGCATTGATATGCGCTACACGCGCTAGTCTGCGCGATGCGCGTTGGTGTGCGCTGCACACGCTAGTCTACACGACGCGCTGCACGCTGGTCTGCGCGACGTGCATTGATATGCGCTACACGCGCTAGTCTGCGCGATGCGCGTTGGTGTGCGCTGCACGCGCTAGTCTACACGACGCGCTGCACGCTGGTCTGCGCGACGTGCATTGATATGCGCTACACGCGCTAGTCTGCGCGATGCGCGTTGGTGTGCGCTGCACGCGCTAGCCTACACGACGCGCTGCACGCTGGTCTGCGCGACGTGCATTGATATGCGCTACACGCGCTAGTCTGCGCGCTGCGCGTTGGTGTGCGCTGCACGCGCTAGTCTACACGACGCGCTGCACGCTGGTCTGCGCGACGTGCATTGATATGCGCTACACGCGCTAGTCTGAGCGATGCGCGTTGGTGTGCGCTGCACGCGCTAGTCTACACGACGCGCTGCACGCTGGTCTGCGCGACGTGCATTGATATGCGCTACACGCGCTAGTCTACGCGATGCGCACGGGTGTGTGCTACACGCGCGCGCCCTCAGCCGCGCGGTCAGGTGCCAAGCTTACGAAAGGTAAAGGCTTTATAATTTTCATCTATTCCCTTAAAACTCTTACAGATCCAACAAGTTCTAGATCTTGTAGGATATTTTCGTAGGCATATCCAGAACCGTGCTACAATGATTGACTGAAAAGTGTATTTGGAGTTCACATTAATAACAAATTAGACAAGGCTTGATACGATGTCTGACGATGACGAGAGTAACCAGTGAACCCAGAATCAGTACCTCCCACGGAGGTTCACACAGACGCAAGTTAGGTACGCAGGTTAGGAGTAGTATTGACCTATGCTGATGATGGGAAGCGTGTGGTAGCATACTCCAGTCGGTAAAGTAATCGTTAGCTGTCGTAAAGGCTTCATAACACTTTTGCTATAACTTTGTTAAGTTACCCTCAACATTTCTGTTATTACTTTATTAGGTTACTCTCAAATTGACAAAACATAAAAATGGTCTGCTCCTTTTTTCTGAGAGGCGCCCAATCGAGCCGAACACAGGATTTCGTTTTCCAGCAAAGAAAAGGAGTTCTACTGCCACATGCTGATTATATCAACCGAAATCATATTGGTCAGGTCAGTAAAATATCAAGGCCTCTTGACTGGACACAAAAAGAATAGACTGCAGAGGAGCGCATGGTTCTGTCACGTGAAGTAGTGTAAGAAAGCGGGTTTTCGATCAACTTGCGTAAATGTGTTTTACTTAGAACAGGGCGAGCTATACTTAGGGTGTCTCTGAGAGGTAACATCCGAAACTATGTTATCTATTAGAGAATCAAAGTGGTCATTGTCAACATAGCTCGCAGAGTAAGTGCATCATAGTGGTCATGGGCTGGCCACATCTGTTGTAGAACCAACGACCTGGACAAGGCCGTAGGAAAGGATGCGAAAGGCGTAGAACCGTGTAAATTGGGAGAGGTCTACATCCAGCAGTGGACTACTGTAGACTGATTTGATTGATGATTGATTGAGAAGTCATAAACTTGTGCTTCTTGAGTTTTTATTTACGAACATAAAACCCCGTTTCCAGTAATACCTATACTTGGATGCATTGGATCCCCAACCGGAACCCGATGATTATAATTTTGTGCACTAGCTAGTTGATGCCAGAACATACATTTGTTTTCTTTTTCAATTCTAGACAGGATGTTGCCGAACGGTTTGGGACAATGACAAATGTAGTGTTCCTTTTCTGTACAGCAACGTTGATTTTACTGTCAAAGGTTTGAGTCTGCTGGTTGTGTGAAATCAGTGAAAGACATGAGGCCAGAGATTTAGGTACTACGTTACACCAAAGATGCACCACGCAAACAGACAGGTCCACTTACGCTCGAACATGATCTGAATCGAGGTCAATTAATTAACCCCCGACGAAAACGCGTGTTGTTGTGGGTGTAACCTGTGTGTTTGTCTGTGGCATCACAGCTGCCTAACGGATGGGCCAATTTGGATGCGGTTTGTTTTTATTTCAGAACCGAGGTGATTAATGTGTTTCTTAGCTATACATTTTAAACATCATCATTTCCTAGGTGATGAAGGGATTTCTCCTAAGCTTCGCAGGACTGATGGATCTGAAATTTGACGTACTGCTGCTATAATGGTATTTCAGCGATATGGAAGCGTGGAACTTACTGCTGTAATGGGTAGTTTGCGGGATGCCCGCATCCTCGGAGGGATACAGCATTTGCACCAAGATGGGGCTCGTTACAGCGGTCTTAGTATCGAGGTATTGCTGATGAACAGTTTAAATATTTGTGTTTAAGTATTTTTGTGGAAGTTGCAGCTGACCTTTACGTTATTAAACGGAGGACGTCTCATTTTTTCCTGGGTCTCATAAAGAGAAACTAAACTACCGACCCACTGATTTGGTCGCTAGTCTGAGATGTGCCATTGGGAGGTTTGCAACTAAACTGTAAATCAAAAAGGTGCAGAAGTCCCTACGATCGGGTTACTGAAGAGTAACTAGGTACCGTAAGGTTCACACGTGGATCGTAATAGAGGTTCACCTCGCGTGTTTAAATGTTAACAATTTGTGTTTTCACAGGTTCAATGTAAAAATGCAAGTTGGACCCTGGTATGGTAGATGGTGGTCCATGCGAGCGCCGCCGAGCGGTTGACGGGCTGCGTGCGGCCCAGTTTATGGTGGTATGGCAGGACGAATGGTGGCCTGATACCTGCACTGCATTCTTCGAGTGGCGAGTTGACGGTAATATTGACAACATTTACTATGACAGGTTCTTGTATGGGTAACCACCACGTGACCACTTTGTTATTTTGCGAGCGTTTCCGTGCTTCGGAAGGCACATTAAGCTGTTGGTCCCGGTTGCCAGTAAAATGGCAATCATTAAGCAAAGTTAAAAATTTTTTAACAGTGGGCAGTCACAACCTGCGCCTGTCCATATCAGCACAGCAATATGACTCAGCACAGCACCTATTACGTGGTACAACATCTATAGGTGAAATGTGGGCATATAATGTGCTTCTGCCTACCCCTTAGAGGATAAAAGGCGTGACCATTCTGTATGTATGTATGAGTTGTCGGTGTTGACTTAAGTGGCGTGCGTGTGCCTGACGGGTGCGTGTCATCTGAACGCAGCCAGTGTTGGTGAAGGAACAGAATACGGGATGTTCCATGCTGACATGCTGGGTGCCAGTGTTCTGTATGGGTACAACTTTTGTACATATATGGGTACTAGTTTTATGTATAAGTGTTAGTTTCGTATATAGGACGGACTGCGGGACGTTCTTATTGGCAGACTGCGGGATGCCAACTCCATGTAGAGGACGGACTGCGGGACGTTCCTTTTGGCAAATAGACTGCGGGATATTTGCCCTACGTGGTAGTGTAAAGATGAATGTCGGTGTACAGGACGGACTGTGGGACGTTCCTATTGGTATGCCTGTGGGATGCCAATTCCCATGTAGTTAGAGGACGGACTGCGGGACGTTCCTTTTTCGGCAAACAGACTGTGGGATGTTTGCCCTACAATGAATTGGTAGAGTGATGATGAATGGTAAATACTTGAATCCAAGTGTGAATGAATCATAAACCTCGTATGAATCAGAAATCCTCATATAGTTTGGCTTTTAATGTGCGAACGTAATCACATTAAATGAATGTGGTGATGTGTGATAAGCTGTGTGCTATTTATCTTAGCTAATGTATTTTGAACTGTACGTTGGAAGGCCTTGAAAGGTTGATGGATACAACAATTAGGTCTTTGTGTTACATTGGCACATAGTAATGACATGTTATTTCTAATTGATTTTAGAAGCCGCCTCGATGAAAGCATCGCAGCTCATGCCGATGAGCGTATTCAATCCCGAAGCTAGTCCATCTGAACCGATGACTGTTGAGGTTCAGACATCTTATATGCAGTCGAGGACGATGCATGGTCAGGAGAGGCCGTGTAGAAGTCGACTTGTCTATGACTAGATTTCCAATATAAAAAGGCGCGCAATGTAGTGGACGCCCTCTTTTCGACGGTCGACCGCTGCAGAGTAAAGAACTACACACCCTGGTGATCAGTGTGATCCATGTGATATCAGTGTCGCCGTGATTGTAAGAATGTTCTAAGTTACTTACTGATTAGCTACTTGTGTAATGATTACGTTCAGGGTGTAGTAAAATTTGTTAAATAAAGTGATAGAAATCTGCTTTGTTAATCTCAGTGTATATTTTTTTATTAACATTCCTGGTGATTGCTAACAATATAAATACAAAAATATGAATAAAATAAATACAAATAAATAATAAAAATAAAAGTGGTTTCAAATATTATCTGTCCACCCGCCAGTTGTGCTAGAATTGAAAGAAACTGGAAGAAAATTCACATAAACATGCAGAAAATAAAATGGATTACACAAAAAAGACACAAAATCCATTAAAATCGGGCACTTTCAAATTATTCAATAAAAAACTTTTTATGTAGGCTGTATGGACCACTACTCTTTGCCTGTCCTATAGGCACGTAAAACAAAATTTAAAAAGTAAATGTCATTCTCAATTGTCATTCAAATTGACACTTATAATTAAACATAAACATTGCCAGAGAACCAAAAGTTGAAGTTGAACAACAACAAACGAAACAGTGAAAGTGAAAGAAATAGAAAGTGACGAAAAGACATTATACATGTATAGCTTTAGGCTAGATAGCTAGTTTTTGAGATATTTATACAGATATACAATAAAAGCGAAAAATAGAAAACGTTTACAAATTGAAATACACATCAAGTACCCAGTTACACCACCACGATGTGGTAACATACCAACAAAGGAGCAATACTGTGAAGTGAAGCTGTTTTACTTTTTTTGCACGGCTCGCCTGGACTTTGTCGCACCCTTCGCCGTGGGTGCTGCTTTTTGGACGTCGCAATTTAATCGATTAAGCTCGCTTAAGGACGCTATACGATGCCGCGTACTGTCTGCGCCCAAGATGAACACATGACCTCCCCGTGTCCAGCACTTGGAAACACGAAAACGTTCACGAGCAGCCATGAAAGCTTCGTGTCTGGTGCGGGTCAGAAATTCGGACAGTGTGATTCCAGTGCCTTTGAACTTCGTTTTTGTGAACCACACTTTATCGCGAACTGCTACTTGGTGAAACTTTATCAGGATTGGTCTGGGCTTGTCGGCACCTGAAGATCGTCCCATTCTTTGGCAGCGCTTAATGTCATTTGCTGTCACGTCAGTCAGTTTCAAGTTATGGGAAATAACCTTAGCCACAACCTGGGACACCTGTTCAGCCCGCTCCTCAGGAACGCCGTGCAATAACAATATCCTACGACGACTCCTCATCTCAACATTGTCCAACTCACGTGCCATGAATTCCATCTGAGTGCGAAATGCTGACAAAGTATTCATCACCAAGGCCTTAAACTTTGTAAACTCCGATGTCAGACTCACCAGATTAGGAGAAGATGGAACTTTATTGCTTCGTTGGAGCTCAGCCTCAAATCCAGCCAGCCGCTCTTCAAGCCCACTCATGGTTGATGTAAAGGACTCTTTCATTGCCTCCATTTCCTCTTTGTGTTAGTGATGTACTTACAACTGTGAATAACTCTTGATATTGGATAGATTGAATGGAGATAACGCACAACTGGTGAGTGTACTATATTAAGATTCAATTTTGTTCAAAACTGTCTATCTATACCAAATAAATAATTTTTAATTAAATAAAATTACGAGAGCTTTTAAAAACTTGTCTATTTGTTGTGACTACCCACAAAAAAAAAAAGAGATGAATTATTTAATTTGATACATGATGTGTTTGGGAAAATCTTAACCACGAAAACATTATCAATTGGAGGCAATTCTGCTTTCAGTGATTGGGCAACACCCGGAATTTATAAGTCGTCGTAGCTTATATGAACTGTATTCTGAAAAACATATAATTTTAACCCTGAATTTCAGGAATATGTTAAAAAATATTTAAGCAAGCCTGTTACTTAGCCAACTCTAATTTCATTAGAAATAAAATTTTAGACTCTGAAAATGTAATTAAAACTACCTGGAACATTATAAATGCGGAATGTGGTAGGTGTACAGTGAATGAAAATTCCAATTAAAGATAAACAATCGCCACGTCTCGGAGGATATGGAAGTAGCGACAGAGTTCGATTTTTTTTTCAGTAATGTACCAATAGATTTAACTAACACTCTTCGGTCGTCTTCTACCTCCGCCGAGTTATTACTAGCAGAATCTGTTGCAGCCTGTGAAGGCGCGTTCGAATTCACCGTTGTCAACTGCAACGACATCATAAAGCGTTTAAATCTTTTAATGTTTAAAAAACCGCTGACCTTTGGGGGTTATCAGTGAAATCCGTTTCTAGTATTATAGATGTCATTGCCCCCCACTTGGCAACTGTGTTTAACGATTGCGTCTCAAGTGGTGTATTTCCTGATTTGATGAAACACAGTAAAGCTATAACACTGTTGAAGGCTGGCAGCACTACAGATCCGGGTAATTTCAGACCTATTTCGGTGTTGCCGACTTTGAGCAAGATATTTGAAAAATTAATACTAGACCAGATGCTGATTTATTTTAACAATCACAAATTGTTTCATGAGAAACAATTTGGCTTCACTAAAGGACGTTCGACTACCGATGCTGGTGTAGTTATTGAAATGTATTTATGAGGCCTGGGAGGATAAACAAGATGCAATTGGTGTATTTTGCGATCTGTCTAGGGCTTTTGATTGCGTCCAACATGAAACACTAATCAGGAAATTACACCATTACGGCATAAGGAGCAAGGCTCTCGATCTTCTGGATTCATATTTGAACAATAGAATTCAGAGGGTCGATATTAATGGTACACGTTCAGAAGGATCAGTAGTTACTATGGGCGTCCCGCAGGGTTCAATACTAGGGCCACTTTTATTCCTAATATGTTTTAATGACCTACTCTTTTACGTGGGGGACAACAACAGGATTGTTTTGTTTGCTGATGATACTTCTTTGATTTTTAAAGTTAAACGACAAATAAATAACTATGACGATGTAAACAATGTAATCTTGAAAGTGGTTCATTGGTTTAATACTAGCAATCTTAGATTGTATGATAATAAAACTGAATGTATTAAGTTTACCCTGCCTAATGTAACACAGTCAGACACCAATGTTCAACTTAATGGTCGAAAGTTGGAACTTGTGGAATCAACGACGTTCCTATAGTTAACGGTTGATGCTGGTTTACAATGTGGTCCACATATTGTAAAACTAGCCACTAGATTAAGTTCAGCAGCATTTGCTGTACAAAAGATAAGGCACTTGACTGATGTAGATACGGCTAGAACAGTTTATTTCAGTTACTTTAACAGTATAATGTCTTACGGTATTCTACTGTGGGGCAATACAAAATCAAGCCATATGAGCTATGTATAGATTAGGTCCAAGGGTCTCTCTGCGCTCTGCGCGAAACATTTAAAGAGGGTAATATTCTTACAGTAGCATTACAATACATTTTTGAAAATCTTATGTATGTATACTGTATTTCAAAGCTTTGCGCAAAAATGTAAACAAACACATTTGATTCTAAATATCCATAGTTACTTGCAATTGAGTATTCACCCTGATTATATTTCAGTATCCAGGAGTCATACAGTGTTCTTACAATCATTTCGACACCAAATAACTTCTTTGTGATAGTTTATTTTCATTTAAAATACCTACTTAGGATAGTAAAAAAATCAATGATTTGTCATACTATATTTTTCTACTCATCTGTCTTAGACAACGATTGTCAAAACATGACATGTTTACATTATTGCCAGATCGGGTAGGATTGGACTATACAAAGAAATTTACATAGTTTCGCTAAGTTAAGTGATAGAGACAATGTCAACACTAGAAATAAAAACCGGCCAAGTGCGAGTTGGACTCGCCCATGAAGGGTTTCGTAGCAGCAAGTAACATAATATAAAAGTTCATATAGTTCGTTGTAACTTTTATTGATGTTTTAACACGTTCGCAGTGGTAGTAATTTATCTAACCGAAAATTGCGGTTTATGATGTATTAAAAAAAAACTACCAGCTCTATCTCGTTCAAACTAATTTTCGTCGGTAGTTTTTATAGCAATGTACATCATATATTCTTTTTAGACTTATCATTCTCTTAGTTTAGGAGTTAGAGGGGGGGGGGGACACATTTTTCCGCTTTGGAAGTGTCTCTTGCGCAAACTATTGTTACAAACCTCAGTAGCATTTTTGAAGACCTATCTAGAGATACCCCACAAGTATGGTTTTGATGAAAAAAAAAATTTCGAGTTTCAGTTCTGAGTATGGGGACCCCCAAAATTTACAGCTTTTTTTCTAGTTTTATATAAAAATCTTAATGCGGTTCACAGAATACATCTAGTTACCAAGTTTCAATAGCATAGGCCTTATAGTTTCGGAGAAAAGTGGCTGTGACACACGGACGGACAGACAGACAGACAGACATGACGAATCTATAAGGGTTCCGTTTTTGCCATTTGGCTACGAAACCCTAAAAATTACCTGACTGTTTATCATAGTAGATTGCATAAAATCAGTAATTCTTTCAGGGGTAACTGTGTACGCTTTATCAACAGGTTACCTAACGAAATTAAAAGTATGTCCCTAAATAAATTCAAAAGTTTGTTAAAGGTAAAGTATACTGCAATAAGGAAGCCGGGAAATGACCTGCTCTGCTGGATTCTCAAAAAACTGTTAAGCTGCATAGTTTTTAGATTCATTAATACATAATTGTAAATAGAGCATTTCAAAGAATAACCCGCTGAGTTTCTTGCCAGTTCTTCTCAGGTGGGTCGCGTTGTGAACTGATGGTAAATCTTTGATTTATATAAGTGACGTTTACAAGTGCATCTGTATATGCCTAAGTAAATGAATAAATTTTGAATTTGAATTTGATAAAGTCCTCCCCGCAAAGCAGCGCTGACTCCACGGGACGGTTGCATAGTATTCTCGAAGACCATCCTAGTCTGCTGACGAGTAATGCCACAATCGCCGTGTCACCTCTACTGCCCTTGCAGGAGATGACACTTGCAGGCGGGCACGCACAACACAGTGATCCGAATTAGCCAGTGGGGCGCCAACCGACACACTGTGCTGTGCTGGACAACTCGTCAGCAGTAGGTCCAGCAGAGCGGGTTCATGGTCCACCCTTTTTTTTTTTTTTTTTTTTTATACTACTTAGGTGGCAGACAAGCTTACGGCCCACCCTGTTCGGTATTCGCTTAATCCCGCGTGCCACTTGGGTCAGACCATGGGAGAGAGCGAACGCGTGGGCGGCCCGTCCCGCAGGATCGGTCTTGAAGGACCCCAGCCACTTAATGCAGTGACCATTGAAGTCCCCCAGAAAAACCAATTCAAGGTTCGGGAACCGTACCTGCGCGTCATCTGCGCCTTCGCTGAAGTGCTGAAAAAGCCTCGTTGTCTCAGCTTCCCCTGTGTGGGAACGGTAGACACACACGTAGATCTGACTCATGGAGCCGTGATCTACGTGCAGCCAAAGGACGGAGAAGGAAGGGTTCTCAAGACAGCGCAGCCGGTGACAGCAAACATCCGCCCTAACGAACGCGCACACTCCGGCCGAAATAGTTCCGCGATGATATAGCCGGGGTAACAAAAGTACGACTGATCGGCAGGGCGGCGAATTTGCGTCTCCGTTAGGAACATCACAGTGGCCGTGCCGTCTCTAGATGGTGAAAGACGGCGTCGAGGTTGGTTGACATGGAGTCCGCGGATGTTAGTGAACTCCACCTCGAACAGATTGTTTCCGGGACTGGTCGCAGTGATACATCTTTTTCTTTTGTGCGCTGCCATGATATTTGGGAAATGGAGGGGAGACGTGAAGACGGAGCGATATTTGCTACAGCAGTGAGTGACAAGGCGTAGGGGCTAGCTTCATCTATGACTGTGTGGTGAGACTGAAGTAGTACTAAGACGAAAGTAAGTATTACTTTTTTTTTATATTTGGCTCACCAAAATGATGTCGCCGTTCGATGGAAAGTCACAGCGAGATCTAGCGATTGGGGGCCACCGTGACGTTCTGTAAGACTATAAAGCGGCCCTCAAGTTGGCGGCCCTATAATGTGCCTCTTCACGCTTCGCTTGGAGAACCCAGGATGTAAGAGGAGGGAAACACGTGCGCTGGCAGGTCATTCAGTTCTAACGAAGATTCTCTCCAGTGTGTAAGAGTGTCACCTCTGTCCAGCACAACACACATCATTAAGCTCTTTTATGATTAAGCCAACACGCCAATTTAGATTTACCCATGTGTTTTATTTTTATGTTTATGTTTGATTCTTTAAAGTGCTTTAACTTTTTTATTTATAAACCGGTTGTCATGAAATAAAAACTAAACATTAAGTTGAGCAAATTTCAACACAATAAAAAAACCGCATTGCAATCGGTTAAGCGGTTACTGAGATTAGCGTGCACAAATGTACAGACAAACAGATATACAGACATACAGACAAACAGACAAAAATTCTAAAAATCATTATTTTGCATTCTATTGCGTTCATAAAGCCCCCGTATAATATTTTTCTTATTTATCTTCCATGTACAGACAGCGATCTGTTACGATTTTATTATACTAGCAGACTAGCAGACTAGCAGACGTCACGCGGTTTCACCCGCGCTCCCGTCGAAATCCTACTATCCTACTAATCCTACTAATATTATAAATGTGAAAGTTTGTGAAGATGTTTGGATGTTTAGATGTTTGGATGTTTGTTACTCAATCACGCTCTAACGGCTGAACGGATCGGGCTGAAATTTGGTGCCGGGGTAGATTATAGTCTGGAATAACACATAGGCTACTTTTCATTCCGGGAATATGTTCCGATAGGAAGCGGGAACTGGAACCAAATTTCACGCGGGCGAAGCCGCGAGCATCAACTAGTACGGAAATAAAATATACCCTATGTTACTCAAGGTGAATGTAGCTTTCTAATGGTGAAAGAATTTTTGAAATCGACACAGTAGTTTATGAGTTTATTCTTTACAAACATACCTACAATTTTTTTTTTCTCTTTGTGTAGATGTAGATGTAGTTTCTGTAGATGTATAATAGGTACTCGTACTTACAAACTTAACAAAACTGTAGAAGGTCGAAAATCTGTGTCAAATCCAAGATTGAATTTCTTTCTACGGCTTTCTTGAATAGGGTATTGTTCTGTCTATCTGTGAGTCTGTCAGTATCTTGAAACGGATTACGACAAACTACTGAATCATTTAAAATGCCACTTACATACATAATCTGAACTTAACCCGAGTAAGACTGAAAAATACTCTTGATCTCGATATTTTGCGCAGTTCCTTTAAGAGAGGGTATGAAAGGGAAAGTGTTTTTCACGGAAAAGAAAATACATTAATGTTCCATGCTGGCAAGTTATGTTATTTTGAGTTATAGCTCAGAAATTAGAGACAATTTGAAACTTCGGTAAACCTAGAATTCAAGGGTTCCTTTGATTTTAAGGGTAATTCTACTTCCTTCTGGGTGAGGCCGCAGTGGTAGCCGTAGATCTGTTGGGAGGCCTGGAGACGTCGACGACGTAGGCTGTTAGGTAAGAAACGTGTCGATTTTAGTCATCCCTGTAGGATTTTCCAGATGTTATAAAAGGGTAATTCTAAACTGGCATGTTTCACACGTGCCTTTAGGTCTGATGACACATTTTTTTCCCTTATATGACGTGAACGAAGTTGCGAGGGTTAGCAAGTTAAGAATATGTTCCTAAGTTTTACGTAGGACTCCAAAACACCTGAAATATATTATATTGTTAAAGTATTGTTTCGTCAATGATTTTAAAGTAGTTCCAGGAATCAAAATAATTTATTAGGCATGTCAAGTGACATTATAATTATTTATTATGCCTAAAGTTTCAGGTTTACATTTGTTTTCATACTTCGGTGTCACTATTGAATTTAGTTTCCAAAGAACCTTTCAGCTGAAAGCAGTAATTATCGGAAAAGAACTTTTGTTTAATTAGTTAAATTTTTTTGGGACACTTTTGCAAGGTTTACACAATTTTCAAGTGCTGTTCAGTGTTTTGTGTACGATCACTGCACCAAGCTTCGGTAAGTCTAGAGATGGGTGATCATTTTTAGCATTTCATTTAATAAATACAGCCAATAAGGAGGCTTTATACTCTCACGTTAAAAAAAGTACTAATTAACACAACATCATCTCACCCAAATTTAGCTAATATAAGCTTGTGCTATGAGATCTAAACGACTGATATAAAATAAATACCTACATAAATGTTTGTGGACATTCACATACAACATCATCTAGCCTAAATTAAGCTAATGTTATAAGCTTGTGCTATGGGATCTAGACGACTGATAAACGTAGTGTCTGGACGTTGACACTTTCTCGCTCGAGACCATGGTGCGAACAATGGTCTCCAGCGGGAGTAAGTGGGATTGCGCCGCCTATTTCTGCGAGCAGGTCATGCTCGTGAAGGAGGCGCCGGGGCGGGTACGGGAGAGAACTCTCTCACCCGAGTTCCGCAGTCGGCGGCCTGGGCGCCGCCGACGTGTCTTCGCCGAGGACTATCGGCCATCATGACCGGGGGTCTGAGAGCGGTGAGAGGATCGCTCACCGTCCTTACAGAAGCAGGCCCATGACGGCGGCGCAGCGTGACGTGAGAAACTCACGCACGCACTCTTAGAAGCGGGATCACGCTCGATACCCCCCAAAGACGCGGGATAGCACCCAAACCACCCCTTGGGCGAGGCCGCAGTGGCGGCCGTAGGTCTGTTGGGAGTCCTGGGACATCCTTCCGGGGGCTTACCCGGGGCTCCCAACCATAGGCTGTTGGGCGTCACGTGAGGTTTTTTAGTCGGTAGGTGTCCGGCAAAACATCCATGAGGATTTTCCCTCACGTAAACAAAAAAAAAGTGGTACTATTTTTACCCTATTTACATCAACATCAAACTAATCCACTTTAATCAAAGACGTAATAAAATATAGACACGTGATGTACGAACATCACGGCTTTCAAAAACGGCAAATATTTTATACATTCAAAAAAAGAATTTCTATGAAATTATCTATGATAGCATGTATGAAAATTAAGGCAATTGCCTGACTTTTTTGTTGCCATTTTTCAGTGTTGATAACGTATCTATAGTTTTCATATATCATTGACTTTAATCGTCACCATCTAATAAAACTAAATTACAATTTGATTGTATAGTGGGTAGGTACTTGGTAACCACATAAAAAAAATCGCCTTTTATATTACCACATGGGTGGTGCGAAAATGTGTGCATACTAGCAAAGATAATAATCTATTAGTGAATAGCCCCGTGTAGCGACGGGTAAGAGTACAAAGTGTCGCCACCCCAATACATACCGAGGGTGTCGTAAGAGGCGGCTAATGGAACACTTTGGCAAAAAGATCCATTGCGTAGAGACTCGAAATGAAACCGGCAGGCTGATTACGTATAAAACAGCGATCAGCGATAATCGCGCAGTCATCGCGCGATTTATCGCTGGTCGCGGAAAAAAATGGTATTACGTTAAATTCTATCGCAAATCGTTCGCTACTCGCTGCGTTGCACCTATC
The DNA here is from genome assembly GCA_933228765.1 of Miltochrista miniata. Lineage (NCBI taxonomy): Eukaryota > Metazoa > Arthropoda > Insecta > Lepidoptera > Erebidae > Miltochrista > Miltochrista miniata. The sequence goes on from OW121777.1 coordinate 3,540,999, forward strand.
ACTACGATACTAGTCCCATAAACAAATACATGGCGATCACGAAATTATCCGACAGATCGCTGCCGCAGTATAGCATGAATGCACTTTTTAATTTTCTGATACAGCGATAATTTGACAAACTAGCGATAGTTTGCTATGGCAAAATGATCGTTGATACGTAATACGAAATAGTCAATAAACAGCGATTATGGCGCGATTTTAGCGAGATTATCGCTATCGCTTGCCTATCGTAACATACGTAATCAGCCCGCGGGCTGTCAGTAAATTGACAATCGTTAAGTTAAGTTGAAGGCCCTATGGGCGGCTTGAAAATTTCATCTGCGGATCGCGGGGACCTGCTCCTGTCCATTTCATCACGGCAATAGGCTCACCACCTTTAGATAACTCTCCCGGGGTTTGTTCTGATACGTAATGACCGCGTGGACGAGGATGAGAGATGAGGGGGTGGCGTGGCGATATACCTGCGCTCAGATTTCCCTTACAAAGTGCTGACAATTTCCCCTTCCAGCTTGGCAACTACGGTGGAGTTTATCTTCTTGGAGGTTATTGTCAAGGGAATTAACACTGTTCTAGGGGTAGTCTACTCTCCGCCTGATAAAAGTTGCTTCGCCTGTCTTGAGCCTATTTTAGAATATCTAGGGGCTGAATATGAACATCACTTTATTATGGGTGATCTCAATACCAATCTCCTTATTCCTTCTCTCGCCCGTAAACTCCTTCAAGTTGTGGAATCAGCCAGCTTACACGTCCTTCCTCTTCAAGCTACACATCATAATTATAGATACTGATGATACCTGGCTTGATTTGATACTAACATCTGCCCCGATGCTTGTGTCGCACCATGGTCAGTACCCTGCGCCAGCATTTTCTCCTCATGATTTGATATTTCTTAGATATTCTCTCAAACCACCTAAATTGCCACCTCGATTTATGCTTATGCGTAACTTTGGATGTCTGAATGTTGAAAACTTATGTAGGGATGCGTTGGTATTAAGTTGGGATTCCTTAATTGAGGCTCCGTTCGTAGATGATGAACTCCGCATCTTTAATGAATCCGCCATACGACTTTACGACTTACATGCGCCAATTAAGAGAGTTAAATTAAAGCATCCTCCCGCACCTTGGATTACTGAGGGGGTTAGATTGGCAATGAGAAAAAGAGATAGGGCCTTTCGCAGATTTCAGAGGGCCAGAGGGGAGGAAACGTGGTCTCTCTTTAAGACGGCTAGAAATAGGTGTAACCAAGTGATACGCAACGCAAAACGCCGTCATATCCTAGATAACATTTCTGCTTCCTCTTCTGCTAATATCTGGAAGTTCTTAGGCACTCTAGGTATTAGCAAACAGCGTTGCTCTGTGTTTCGTGCGAGAATTGGTTTGGATGACATCAATAAGCATTTCACCTCTATTACTCATCTGAATCACCAGACCAAGTGATGTACTCTGTAACAAATTGCTAATTTGCCTCGTCCTGATATCGACACATTCATCTTTTCTCCGGTTACTCCGCGTGAGAACAAAAAGATAATCCTCTCCGTAAAATCTAACGCTGTGGGATATGACAATACTAGTCGCCGTATGGTTGTAATGATTTTGGATCACTTGTTGATAGCAATTACTCACATAATTAATGCCTCCTTGGATTTGGGACAATTTCCATCTCAGTTGCGCAAAGCTTACGTTATTCCTCTCCCTAAAACTACCAATCCTTCCCTGCCCAATCATTTTCGTCCAATTAGTATTTTACCTTTCATATCAAAAGTGCTCTTGTCTTGGGTGCATAGACAGTTATCCCTTTTTATTACCCAAAATAAATTATTAAGTCCTCTGCAGTCAGGGTTTAGACCCAGTCATGGCACTATATCGGCACTCGTTAAAGTCACTGGAGACATTGGAGCCGGCATGGATGAAACTAAACTTGCTGTTTTAGCATTAATAGATTTCTCCAATGCTTTTAATACTGTCAGTCATGACATCCTTTTGGCTATCCTATCTCACTTCGGGATCTCACCGGTCGCGCAGCAGGCCGTTCGTGTCGATGATATGTTATCGAGTTGGCGCGATATGGATGCTGGTGTCCCTCAGGGCGATATTTTATCTCCATTACTCTTCTCTATATTAATTAATCTTGTTACACAAAATCTCTTATGTGCGTATCGCTTGTATGCCGACGATCTGCAGCTGTACGCTCAGGCGCGGGTGGAAGATTTGGCTGATGCGGTGGATAGGGTAAATGGTGATTTGGTCAGTATTTACGAATGGTCCAGTGGATTTGGTTTATCCGTGAATCCTGATAAGTTTCAAGCGGTTATAGTGGATAGCCAGCGTTTGATGGGACGGGTAGATAAGGCGATTCTTCCCCCTTTGACTTTTAATGGAACGATAATACCTTTCTGTTCCACTGTTAAGAATCTAGGTCTAATGGTCGATTCTACATTAAGTTGAAAAGACCAGGTGGTTCATGTTGGCCAGAGAATAACCGGCTCTATAAAGGTTTTATACCGACTAAGAAACCTTCTCCCTATGGATACGAAAAAAATGCTCATGGAGACCCTGCTGTTTCCTATTTTTGATTATGGTGATGTTTGCTACTTAGATCTGAATGCAGAACATCTTAACCCCTCACGCGACAGGCCTCGATTTGCAAAAATGCTCTACGTGTCGGCGTCTTTTTGAGATTTTTTTAATTTTTGAGAGAGCTTTCGAATAACGAAGAATTTCAGAATGTAATGCCAGTAACATAGTATAAATTATACCTTCTCGGCTTTAGCATAAGTTTATCTAACTAATTATATGTTTCAATAATGTAATAGAACTGACTTGATCTTGTAGCGATTTGATATACAGGGTGTGGCGTAAATAGTGGTCCAACCGTCAGGGTGTGATAGAACAGATGCCCATCTATAACATACTACAATTTCATTCAAATTTACCCAAGGGTTGCAGAAAAAAAGAACTTTTTTTGAAAAATCGTCCCTTTTTTGTAAAGTTGGCTGTAGATTATAGGAAAACCGCTATTTCTGATTTCTGTTTCTTCTCTCTTAAAGCTAAATACATAAGCTATCAAAAAATAATATAGTTAATAAAATTCCACCACAAACGTTTGAAATAAATATAAGTTCATCTCAATTTTCTCTCTAATTTTAAGGTATCATTAAAATTGTTCAGCGTTTTTTATAAAAATATCTACTACACTGATACTACCCAAACGTTTAAAAATATGCTTATGTAATACTGATTTCAAAATGGTACCATGAAAGGATATCGCATAAAAAGAAACTAGTAATTTTTACTGTTAAAGTTCGAAACGGGTTAAGAAAAATGACCAAAATCAACATACATACATCACACTTATAACGTTTAGTTCATAGTAATAGTTCATAGTCAACATTATTATTATTTATTTAAAATTTTATAACCTAGATAGCGCCCGCGGCTCCACCCGCGTGGGATTTTGTAACTATTCTCGCTTTTATTTATTTTCTATCTGGATTTCTGTTCCCGTTCCATGAGGGATTTTGTGAGTTGTGAGTGTAGATGTATGAATATCAGGATGTCTGAATGATTACTCTTTTTGCGATAGATTATAGTTGGGAATACAACACAAGCAGCTTTTTATCTCGGGAATATGATCCCACCTGAAATGGGAATAGTAACAAAATTCCTCGCAGGCGACATCAAAGTCGCGGTTGGACGTCCAACCATGACCACGTGCAGCAACGTGCCCGAAACGTCGGTGAATGTAAGTAAATAGTATTTCGCGTTAAGTGTTAAAAACCGCAATAGGTTAAAAAAATCATAACCGTGATGGCGCTCGCGGTTCCACATGCTAGGAATTTGTCATGGAATGGGATCAGAATTTCATATAGAAAATAAATAAAAGCGAGAATAGATACAAAATCCCACGTGGGTGGAGCCGCGGGCGCTATCCAGGTTATAAGATTTTAAATAAATAATAATAATGTTGACTATGAACTATTACTATGAAAAAAAACGTTAAAAGTGTGATGTATGTAAGTTGATTTTGGTTATTTTCTTAACCTTCAACTGTTGAATTCAAAATATGAGACATTTTTCCAAATGTCCGCATCTGTTGAATTCAATATTTGAACACTTTTTCGTTCAAACAGTTCGGGCTCTTCTAGCTCAGGCTGTACTATCCCGATCCTGCTCAAATTTTTATGGAGTGTTCTTAGACAGAAACGGGACAAGTATGTAGTACATTGTATGTCTGTCTGTCACAGCTGCACCTCATGATTCTCTATTCCTTGCTATGTCTCGCATCTGTGTAAGTATCTCCTAGAGATACCTTGCCGTCAGACAGTTTGCGGTCTTGTAGCGCAAAAAGTACTATCTCTATCCTGTTCAAATTTTTATGGAGTGTTCTTAGACAGAAACGGGACAAGTATGTAGTACATTGTATGTCTGTCTGTCACAGCTGCACCTCATGATTCTCTATTCCTTGCTATGTCTCGCATCTGTGTAAGTATCTCCTAGAGATACCTTGCCGTCAGACAGTTTGCGGTCTTGTAGCGCAAAAAGTACTATCTCTATCCTGTTCAAATTTTTATGGAGTGTTCTTAGACAGAAACGGGACAAGTATGTAGTACATTGTATGTCTGTCTGTCACAGCTGCACCTCATGAATTGGGTCGAAATTCTCGATAATTTTTTGCAAAACTTTCAAATTTCAAATAATTATTTCTGAAATATATTTGTATGCCAGCACACCTTTTTTTTATGTTTATCGATTAGGAAAAGTCATGTAGCTGTAGATTGTAAATTTTTTTGAAAAAAAATACACAAAAAAAATTCAAAAAAAAAAACAAAGTTACGACCACCCTTTTGGGCCCCTTTTTAAGTGCTTGGTTCTTTGTTCAATTTCTAATAAACTAAACACGTTTGTCAAACAAAACTCTGTGTAAAAAAAAATTAAGGACCATACTTACGAATAAAAAAAGAATGAAAGCCACTTGAAGCACAGTTTTCTCAGAATCATGGCATGAACTTAACCTTTTTTTGGCGGTCGGCGGTCGGGTCGCCGAAATGAGTCGTATTTTGAAAAGCTTGTAAATAAAAAAATATGTATGACGAGTTGTATTGTGTCTGTTGAACATTGTGAAATAGGATGTATTTAAAAAACTAAAAAAAAAAAAATTTGGAATTTTACATTATTTTTTTTTTTTTTACAATTTTTGTAGAGAAAACTGGTGAAAAATTACAAATTCTTTTTTCTAATAGAAATTTGTAATACATTACAAGGCAGAACTGGTCTTATCTATCATTTTATCATTAGCTTGTTTCATAACGATTCCAGTGAGGTAAGTATTTTAAATGGCTACCATAGAAAAGTTATGAGAAATCGCCATTTTAAGAACATCAACCGACGCCGCTCGCGCCGCGGGACGCGGGGTAACAGACACGCCCACAGACACGGGTACCGACGCACGCAGACGCCAACAGCCGAAGGGTTAACCCGTTTTGAACTTTAAAAGTAAAAATTACTATTTTCTTTTTATGTCAAATCTTTTTAAGGTACCATTTTGAAATCAGTATTACATAGGCATATTTTTAAACGTTTGGGTAGCATCAGTGTAGTACATATTTTTTGTAAAAAACGCTGAACAATTTTTCTGATACCTTAAAATTAGAAAGAAAATAAATTGAGATGAACTTATATTTATTTCAAACGTTTGTGATGGAGTTTTATTAACTACTAGCTGAGCCCGCAACTTCGTTTACGTCACATAAGGTGTATGAAAGGAAAGGTATTTCTTCATCAGAGTCATCAAGCAGCGTCTGAAACTGCCCTGTTTGCTTAATCATAAAAGAGCTTAATGATTAAGTCTATTTTAAAACAATTCAGTCCACGCCTTCGGCGCGGACTTAATTGTTTAAAAATAGTCTTAATCATTAAGCTCTTTTATGATTAAGCCAACACGCCAGTTTAGGTTCAATCACATTCAAAGAAACCCCTTCAATTAAAATTTTCAAAATATCTGATTCTTAAAAGTGTTATAACTCTTTTATTTCTAAACCGATTTACATAAAACAAACGCTAAATGTTAACTGGAGCAAACTTCAACACAATAAAAAAACCGCATTGCAATCGGTTGAGCGGTTACTGAGATTAGCGTGCACAACCGTACAGACAAACAGATATACAGACATACAGACATACAGACATACAGACAAACAGACAAAAATTCTAAAAATCATTGTTTTGGGTTCTATTGCGTTCATAAAGCCCCCCTATAATATTTTTTCTTATTTATCTTCCATGTACAGACAGCGACCTGTTACGATTTTATTATATGTATTGATTGATATTATTTTTTGATAGCTTATGTATTTAGCTATAAGAGAGAAAAAACAGAATTCAGAAATAGCGGTTTACCTATAATCTACAGCCAACTTTACGAAAAAGGGACGATTTTTCAAAAAAAGTTCTTTTTTTCTGTAACCCTTGGGTAAATTTGGATGAAATTGTAGTATGTTATAGTGGGGCACTTGTTCTATCACACCTTGACGGTTAGGGGATGCGGGGTCCTACTAACATCTTAAGGACCCCAATGGGTCGGATCCTCCTCGTGGTGCATCCTGGGCAACGGAGTAGCGACCACTCCCCTTCCTCTGTGCGGGAGTTGTGCTACTCTGGCTAATTCCGGCCGAGGCGGGAGTAACCCACCTGTGGGTTGCCCGTTATTCACGGCCGGCAGCAGCAGTGCTGGGTCGCCGTCGCTTCGCCACCTTTGCTGGCGAGACGATGGCGGCAAAGTGGGAGAGGCACTGCGTGGGGGGCGGGAGTTTGGGTATATGCTCCCGCCCTGCCATGCAGTTCGGGCTGCCGGCCGCGAATGACGGCGCGACCGGCGGCAACAGTGCTGGGCCGCTGTCACCTCGCCAGTTGACAAGGTGATGGCGGCAAAGTGGGAGGTGCACTGTGCGGGGGAGCGGGAGTAACGGATAATGCTCCCGCTCTGCCGTGCAGTTCGGGGGCGCCGCGGTGAGGAGTCACTGCGCGCCCTCGATTGGTTCTTGACCGTGGGCGTAAGGTCGGGGGACCCCGCCCACCAACGGTCACATGGCGGTGGGCACCTTTCCCGTGTTCCGGGGGTGCCCATTAGCGCACGCCTGCGCCAGCCGCTCTCTGTCTCCTCCATTACAGAGGGGCGCTCGAGAGCGGTGCAGGCGTGGTCTTCAGCTCCTTAGGGAGCTTTGGGGAGCCGCCCATCTGGCTCCCCCGAGGAGAGCCCCGAATAAACGGGGCGCCCCTAGCCGGGTCGACGTGAATAATCTTTTGATATCCCTCGGCCCGGCTAAAGGGTGAGGAGGAACACCGCGGGGTTTAGTGGGTAGGACGGTCCATTCCGGACCGGGCCGTGAGTCCCACACACCATCCCACTTTATCCCACCTGCCCCCGCAGCTGGGATAAAGGCGCGTAAAGCCGTTCCCCGCGTCAACAAAAAAAAAAAAAAACCTTGACGGTTAGACCACTATTTACGCCACACCCTGTATATGAAATTTTGATAATTTTCATTGATGTAACTTGTAAACTATATGTAGCTAGTTGTGACGAATCGGCCCTGCCGTGGGAGCCCTCGACGTCACTCTGGGTCGGGAAACGAATATTATGTACTAGAATCTTCCCGCCGTGATAGAAAGGTTGGGTGGTTCACGAGTAGGTAGAAACCAAAAGCAAGTACGTACACTTACCTCAGGATCCACCGCAACGAGTCCCTGTCCTCACTCTGGTCGATTTCTCTTGCACCAGTTGCTCTGGCGTGGGTGCCTCGCCGATGCCGTTCACACTCACTTATAAATGTTTGATTTATTTAACTAAAAGTCACTCCCGCGGGATCCCGGTATGTTAATCTTAATTTGGAGGATAATTATTTACTTTGATGAATTATTGGAATTTTACGAAGGAAACTTGTCGCTGCGTGTCGACCGAGAGAAGCGAGTCTCACGCCATCTTGAATGTCCGGTTTCGCGTTTTTACCATTGGCTCGTGTACGCTCGGTTGAATGAGCCTTGTTATTGGTCAATACGTGGAACCTTCATGAATCTAAATTGGCGGGAAGATTTGAATCGGGTCAAAAAACGCTTACGATTCAATTTGGAAACAATTTAAGAAAAACAAAATCGCGAAGAGCGAACATTCCGCCCACCAAAATACGGCTGGTATTTTCCGGATACGAATGAAAAATAGATACATAAAAACGTGTAATAAATAACTTTATTAACGTGTAATGTGTAGTAATAAGTGTAATAACTATAACTTAAATCAATGAATTGTAACGAATAGGTGTAGGTACGTTTGATTGATTATTGATCTGTGGGAAGCAATTCAGCCAGAGGCCGTTTGATAACCGCGGATTGAGTGGTGATGGTTGCCACACGGAATGTACCGTCGGAACCCGGATGTAGATCGATTACCCTTCCCAGAGACCAATGTAATGGAGTTCGATTATCATCCGTAATGATGACGATCGAATTCAGTGGTAATGGTTTCGATAACATTGTCCATTTCCCACGCTGAGTTAGAGAACGTACAAACGATTGGATAAAATGCCAACGGTTAAGTCGATGGAAGTTAACGTTAGGATGGTTCTCATCTGACCCAGAAGTCATAGGTGAAACAACGGTATATAGAACCAAACAATTTCCAGTACCGAACAAGTATAGTCCCATATTAGCACGAATTACGTTATAAAGGTCACGGCGACCTACGAATCTATGCAACGCCAACATGAAAGCCTCTGTTAAAAGATACGACGCAACTTTAAGATAATATACCGCTTCTGTTACCAAGCAGTGCAATAAGCACAAGTAAGCTTTATCTACCTTGGCTCCATGATGAGTTCTTAACGTGATACGAAATGGTGCACCAAAGTTAACACCAACCACCGAGAATTGTTTGATCTGGTTTAGCCGGTATGACGGTAGATCCGTCACAAACGATTGCAATGGCTTATGATGAGTTTTACAATCACGTATGTTATGCGAAAAACACTCACGAATAACTTGCCCCAGCGAAACCACCCAGAAACATCGCAAGAACCAGTAACGAGTCTCATAGTGTGCGGTGTGGCGATGCTTACGATGAATTGGTTTAATTAGTCTGAACGTGTAAGGATAATCGCAGGGGAGCAACGCTGGATGATTTCGTTCGCACTTAAAACTAGCACGGGAAAACCGACCGCCCACCCTGAGGAAATCCATCGCGTCCAGACACAGAATAAGTTTGCGTAAGGATCTGGGATACGAGCGATTTGATTCCAACTGATCATCAGTGGCTAGACGCGCTTGGACAAGCCTAACTATAGACAGTAAGAATGTATAGAGTCCCTCGTCAGAAGTAATTGGTCCTGGATCAAATACCAGAGGGACACGTCGGATATAAGATAGACTATGAATGCTTTTATCGAGTGACGAATAACGCTGTGAAGGATAATCGAACTGAGTCTCATCGTTATTGATCACTTGATTAGTGACCAGTACGCGCGCTCGACGCTCCACCGCACGCAGCACGCTACTCCCCGAATTCCGATTGAAATGTGTGAACCAATGGTCGGATGATTGCGGTAACCAGGGTGGTCCTGACCACCACCAGAAGATATGTAACAAGTCACGTGGCAACTGTCCCCGCAAGCACCTGTCAGCGGAAATATCTGCCGAAGTCACAAGATGCCACGATTCCATTGGAATACTATACCGAGTGGGACCAACCCGATCAGCTACGAACGTAGTCCAACGCGAAGAATGCGGAGAGAGCAACGATTGTAGAATTATAGAAGAATCCGACCGCAAATAAGTCACATGCACCGAGAAGTTAAGACCATAAGTATCGAAAACGAATCTAAGAAGATCAGCTAGAACCACGGGAACATACGGTTCGCAATGGGGTAACGAAAGTTTCCTAAGAAGGGCTACTCGAGCCTTCACGCATAACGGTATGACTTGTGTATAACGCTTGATGAAAAGTATGCGAATGTAAGTTATAGCCCCATAGGCCAGTTCGGAACTATCACAAAAGTCATGAAGTTCACACGATTGAACCTGTGGACCCGCGATACAACGTGGAAACCTAAGGTCTTGTGAAGTTGATAGGTGATTACTCAGATCTCGCGAAATCTCAGCAATATCTGCAGGCGGAGTCCTCTCCAGCGACTCTCGAAGTGACCAAAGCTGCTGCAAGAAGGGCTTAGCCAAGGCTACGTTAACGGGTGGATAACGAGAGGTGGATCGAGGACCCTTGCAATTCCGATTAAGATATTTCGCTTGGCACATGAACGATCGAGTGGTTTGTAAGTGCTACGAGTATCGATTGTTGGACCCCCCAGGGGACTTAGCACGGTGTTTGTTAAAGGTTGATCGTCAGAAAACGATTTAGTTTTCAGAAGGCTCCCTTCTGAAGATATATCTGATGACAATTGAGACTCTTCATTAGGTTTGGGTGAGAATTGATGCAACGATGACGTCATCGACGACGTTCGACCCAACAGCAGCCAACCGAATATAGAATTAAACGCATGGGGTTGATTGGCTGAGCCTTTGATACGTTGATTCAATAGTGAATCAACAAAGACTTCAGCACCAAACATAATGTCGATAGGTCCAGGTACATTGAAACCTGGATCTGCTAACGGTAACGAATTGATTTGAGACCAACCTACGGTATTGATTTTAGATATTGGTTGATCCCCGCATATGGTAGGAATAACGTGGAGGTCCGCGATATACCGATATTGATTGTTAGATGCAATCGAACAATTTACTGAGCCGATAGTGCTAGCATCAATGTCTCCTAAACCTTTGATATTGATTACGGATTGATTAGGATTAAGAGATAAACATTGTGCAGCGTTCTTAGTAATAAAGTTGTTCTGACTGCCCGTATCGAACATAGCCCGGTACGATTGATATCGTCCGCGACCGTCCCTTACTTGAATTATAGCTGTGGCGAGCAACACAGTGGTGGCAGAATCTGGTTTGTGGGTTAACCTTGCTTTGTCTCCCCTGGCTACCAGAGCCACCGACTGCGAGTCCGATCCACTCGTGTGACCATCACTGGTGACAGTCCGATCCTTATGGAGAAGGCTGTGATGTTTATGTTTACACTGGAGGCAGCGAAACACCGATATGCAATTCTTGACCGAATGTGATGGTTTAAGACAATTAAAACACCACCGTTTTTCAATAGCGATCGACATACGATCATCTACTGATTTGTCAAGAAACGTTTGACAACGAGTAATAGAATGATTGCTTGAACAATAAGGACACTCAAGTGGTTTGCTACTTGGCACCCTATTATTCCGAATATTTTCGATGTTAGTTTGTTTGTCCGAATTTTCGACTAAAACAGTGTGCGTGGTATTAATGCGCTTAGCGATTGCGTGAGGGGTAGACGTCTTGAGAACATCCTTGGAGGGACGATTTTCTTTGGTAGCATCAGAGAAATGGTTATCGCGTAAGGACGCTTCACACTTGGAATGCAAAAATTGTTTTATTTCGAGATAACTAGGAAACTCAGAATGACAATATTTCTCCTCAAATTCACGACGCAATTTCGAATCGAGCTTCGATAAAAGATGATAAACGATAACAAAGTCCCAATGTTGAACGGGGAGTTTAAGTCTCCTAAAAATACTTAAATTCTCATCAATACTGTCCAAAGTCCTACAAAACTCAACTGCGATTTGAAGTTTGAAAGTAATGTTAAAAAAAACATCCTTCCAACAAGTGAAGGCTAATTCCCGCTTATTTTGATAGCGAGCAACTAAACTAGCGTATGCATCCAAGTAGTGATCACCCGTTACGGGAAATGTTCGAATAAACGTTAACGGATCACTGCTCAAGGACGACACCAAATAATGAAATTTCTCAACATTTTTGAGTGCTGAACTTTCATGAATAAGCGCATTGAACGTGTCTATAAATTCTAGCCACTCCTTAATTTTACCCGAAAATATGGGTAACTAATTGAATTTTCGGTAGTCGGACTCGGGATAATGATGATGATAATGCCTGGGTTTGTTGAGAAACCTCGGACGTGTTTAAAATTCAGTTTGTTAATTGACGACGAATTGACATTATTTGAAAATATGTATCATCAAACCGTATTCGAATCTCATCATCATCACCATCATCACCACTCTCGGCAGACTCGACAAGTTCCATTATAGCAAAATGAGTGTGCTCAAACTCAGCATGATATTTGTCTAACTGGTCACAGTATGAAAGGAATAGATCGCACTGGCTATCGTCGTTCAAAGCCGACTTACCTACTTCGAGTGCCTTTAGTACACGATTCACAGCAACAGTACGTCTTCTACGTAATACGGGTAACTGTTGAACAGTATAATTCACTGATTCCAGATGTTTCGGCTTGGAACTGCTAAGTTTGCGCACTACACGTTTCGGATTAAACGACATTGTATTGTTAAAAGTTTCAAACGAATATAAACGACACTAAAATATCTATCACTAATTTTACTGAACAGGCACAAATTGTCTAAACAAAAGTTGTTAGTAGGTATATGCACGTATCGTATTAACAGTCGTAAACAAATATACACTGTTACATAAATAATTATAACACAATTCTATTCTCAAAATTTCTATAAGTGTTTTTTTTTTTTTTTTTTCTTCTAGTTCTTGGACTTTCTCGGTTTGAGAGTATGCCAAAGTCAAGTAAATTTCATTGTGAAAATATAAATCATTTTCATATTATGATTCTTCTTATGAGCAGCGTATTCATGTATGTCCAAGTTTGGACTAAGTTCTACTCTAGTAAGGCGGTGGTACCTTACTAGGGCTTGCTGTGGAATTCGTCGACAAACCTAAAAACTCGCGTTTCACTGCGCTTTATCACTTTCCAACACTTTTGCACGTTGTCGAACCTTTATGTTTAATAATCCACCATAAATTACACATAAACACTCGAAATTACACTAGTTTTGAAAAATTATTAAAACACAATGTCATGCTTGTCTGAAAGTTTCCCGCCGAATCTTCTATAAGTGTTGAAAACACAACAATATCACGAAATGTAAACAAAGTTATGGTTCTGTGGTCAGACTGAACGAACAGATCGAACGACCGAATGAACTTTTGGTTTTTACTTAATAAATTTGACTTGGTTACGAGATTTTTGAACCAAATTGAAATGTTTGATGTCAATAAAATTGATGATACTATGATGAACCATAGATTTCTAGATCTATAGAATGAACAATGTTATCCACTGAACTGAAGTCATTCAGAGCGAGTGAATTTAGCGAGTAATGACGTCAGCTGCAATGACTTCCGTCCGTTCACCGTGATCATGTACCTACCTATTCGAAATTCGAATCTTTTATGGAATACATACCTACCTTTAAAAGTATGATGCAATTTGAGTAAAATTATGAATATCAAACAGCAAATTATATGTTTCGGATGACTTTGTGTAATGTAAAAATGCCTATGGAGTTGAAATATAGCAATATTAGATACGTGTGTAGATAAATAATGTAGTGTCAGATATTATGTGTGTATGGAAATGATGCGAGTTATAAGTATGAACGTACCAGCGGTATTAATTTAATGAAATTTCGACTTCGAGTGATGATCAGGGCGAGTCCCGGGTTTCGGAACCAAAAAGATGTGACGAATCGGCCCTGCCGTGGGAGCCCTCGACGTCACTCTGGGTCGGGAAACGAATAATATGTACTAGAATCTTCCCGCCGTGATAGAAAGGTTGGGTGGTTCACGAGTAGGTAGAAACCAAAAGCAAGTACGTACACTTACCTTAGGATCCACCGCAAGGAGTCCCTGTTCTCACTCTGGTCGATTTCTCTTGCACCAGTTGCGCTGGCGTGGGTGCCTCGCCGATGCCGTTCACACTCACTTATAAATGTTGGATTTATTTAACTAAAAGTCACTCCCGCAGGATCCCGGTATGTTAATCTTAATTTGGAAGATAATTATTTACTTTGATGAATTATTGGAATTTTACGAAGGAAACTTGTCGCTGCGTTTCGACCGAGAGAAGCGATTCTCACGCCATCTTGAATGTCCGGTTTCGCGTTTTTACCATTGGCTCGTGTACGCTCGGTTGAATGAGCCTTGCTATTGGTCAATACGTGGAACCTTCACGAATTTAAATTGGCGGGAAGATTTGAATCGGGTCAAAAAACGCTTACGATTCAATTTGGAAACAATTTAAGAAAAACAAAATCGCGAAGAGCGAACACTAGTAAACTTTATCACATTATGTCGAATTCCCATACATAATCACCAAAATAACACTTTATTACAATAGTACAATAAACATAAAGCAAAGATCACTAAAAATTTTACACTTTAAAATCAATAAGTAATAATTAAAACTATTTGTTTACATGACGAGAAAACCCGTCCGCCATGACTGTCGCGTTCCGTAAAAACGCATACGTATTCCGTCTTAATAATTTTTGTTCATACTAGCAATGTTTCCATTTTAAAAATAAGAAAGCTGGTTATCCATGTATTCAGTAGTAGTAGTAGTTTTATTTATCCATTTTTGGATAGGCAAAGGCAATTTGAGCCATACAGCCAAATCTTGTATATTCAATAACTCTTCATTTTGCTTTAATAAGTCACAGTCCTCGTCCTCTAAGTCCAGTCAAAGTCAAGTACAGCCCTAAGTCGAAGTCAGTCTTCCTTCAGAAAAGCGGTGGATACATTTCTGAAAGTTCCTTTGGATTTTTTGTCGGAAACTGCAAAGTTGCGATTCACTGCGTTTTATCACTTCCCAACACTAGTGCACGTTGTCGAACGTTTATGTTTAAGAATCCACCATTAATACACACAAAACACTCGAAATTACACTAATTTTGCGAATTTACAAAACGACGCGATACGATTCCTTCCAATTCGCGCCAAAGAATCTGCATGTATTCATAAATGGAATGATATAGATAGACTTTGTTTATCATGGTTTATCACTGCATTACCTGTGGTTGACTGGTAGAGAATGACAATTGCATTGAGTCCGCCTATGTACCTTGTGCATGAAGCTTAAATACCTTATTAGTATATTGGTAGCATACCTGGAAAACTCAAATATTCTGCCGCTTGTGCAGTCTGGTTTTAGAAGGAATCACAGTACGTCTACAGCCTTATTAGACGTAGTGGATAATGTGTTGCAGGCACGAGACCAGGGCATGAGCACAGTGCTCACCCTACTTGATTTCTCCCGTGCTTTCGACGGTATAAATGTTTCATTGCTTCTATCTAAGCTAACATATTATGGATGCAGTATAGATGTAGTCAAGTGGTTTGATAGTTACCTGAGCAATAGGTACCAATTAGTCCAAGTAAAGGATAAAATAAAACGGGCTGTATGGTAGATTCTGCACATCGCCGGGTCACCAGGGGCGTTCCACAGGGCTCAATCCTTGGCCCATTGCTCTACATTCTCTATAGTGCTGATGTTACCAATCGAATCAGTAAATGCAGGTTCCATCTTTATGCTGACGATCTCCAGCTGTATCGATCCTTTCCTCCATCTGAGACCTTGGAATTTATAAATGAGATTAATGAGGACTTGAATAGCATTGTAGAGTGGTCAAGGCGCAATGGTGGACTGGGTAAGTATGTGCGGCATTTATGCTGAGATGGTGGCCATATTTGGGGATTCGCACAGTGTATTTTGTTTCTTTGTTTCTAGTTTAAGATTAATTTATGTTTATATTCATTGTGCGTGTCCTAAATAAAATATTTTTCTTTCTTTCTTTCTTTCTATAAAAAATAAAAATACTATAAGGTGAAATATGAACGTATACTATGCCTCTGCCTACCCCATCGGGGATAAAGGCGTGACTATATGTATGTACGTATTTATTACATAATACTAGGTAGAATAAGACTTCTTCAAATTTTGAAATCGCGATTTATCCGAAATGGTGATTCGTATAAAAAATAATAATATTAGATTGTTTTTTTTTGTATAATTATCATTGCATGGCCTTATGAGAAATATGCGAAAAACTAATATTTTGGACATTTGCCTTAAACATTTTTTTTACGCATGTCGAATCGACATTTTCTTTTGTAATGGTGTAGAGTGTTAAAACCCTCACCTTTTTCCAACCTCAATTGTCTATTTTGACTGGACTTTGACTGGATATTTAAACTATGACTATGACATAATCATTAGAAGTACGTAAAATGAAATTCATGCCTCAAAGGTCGACCTATATGGATTTATTCATTTTAATTAATTTGTTGTTAGTGTAGTTAAATTTGCATTCTGGAATTGCAAACATGATAAACAATGTATTAAATACCTATTATTGTGTCAAGTGGCGCAATAGCACAGGGCGGAAACTCCATACAAATGATTCGTTTTCAAATCTGTCACCTACACTAAAAAACAACGTTATGTTTGTACAGAGCTTGAATGCGTGTGACCACTGAGGTTAAGCTAATGTTTCCTCAAAATATCCTTCAACTGTATGACAGCAGTGGCGGGAGTGGGGAAGCTTACTCAATGGGGGCAAGGAGTTGCCTATCTGTATTAGCACTATTATATTAATAGCAAATCAAACTACAGATATGTCTACCCATGAGGGTACCCGGACGCCATCCGGGGAATCCATTGCCGTGGCTGGTGGTCTTTCGGCGACCAGTCATGACGACCCCCACCCGTTACCATCCCGGGTGGTATATGGAAGGGGTCACCACCGTCCAGGCCCAAGGGTGTGCCTTAAAACAACCCAAGATAGTGACGCGGAAGTCGCGTCCACCCGCGCTGGCTCGGAGATGGAGTCGGTTGTCGACATGGGTACCGAGGCCGAGGGTGCCATCGGTCTCGGTATCGAAGTAGGTAGTAAGAGACCCAGGTCGAGCGGACCAGGCAAAGGCATGTTTCGTCGACCTGGGTCGCAATCATCAACGAGTGAGGAAGACCTTCCTCGGAAGGTAGTGGCTACCACCGCGGATAGAGGTCGGAAAGCCAATCTCTACAGAGCGAGAGAAAGGGTAGCAGAGCCGCTGGCGATTGTGCCCCCGCCGCCAAGCGGGAAGGTCACAGATGTGCCAGCGGCAAAGGAGATAATGGCGCTCTTGCCCGCATTTCTGGCGCTGTGAAAAGCGCCAAGAATGTAGCAGGCAATAAGAAAGTAGTGACGGAAGCCGTCACAGGTGCCATTAAAGCGTTGGAGGAGCTCGAGAGGAGCGTCTCCATCGAGGAGCTGATGCTCCGGGCTCGGGTTGCGAGCCTGGAGGCGGAGCTTGTGACTACCACAAGCAGCAACAGCTGATGCGGGAGTAGATTGGCAAGCTTACGCAGCTGGTGGTCCAGGGGACCGGCGAGGCTCGGGGTGTGAAAACCCCCGCTCCCCGTGCACCACCCAGGGCGACATCAACGGTGGTCCAGCTGCTGGAGGCCATTAAACAACGCGTCGGCGTCCTCGAGGACCGGGCATACCGCCCACCGGCGGCACCCGTTGTCACGTCGTACGCGACGACGGCTGCACCCAGTAGGGCTCCCGGTCCCCAGCGGAAGGCCTCCGCCCCCAAAAAGATGGCATCTAGTGGAGGTGGCAACCCCGCCTCCCCCAGCTCAGCCAGCGCTACCGCTGCACCCCAGACTTCCTCCAGAAAGGGGGTCTAGGGGGTGGTAGAAGCAAAGAAGAAGGTGGTTAAAGAGGCTGCTAAAGCGGCAAAAGCCGTAGTGGTGAAGGCGCCAAAGAGGCTCCGCGCTCCTCGCTCCACTGCCATCGTCATCACGGTGACGACAGAGGTCAAGGCATAGAACGTGAGGTACGCCGAGTTCCTGAGGCAGGCGAAAGCCTCAGTCGACTTGAAGGCCCTCGAGATAGTGGGAGGCCTATTCCAGTGCGTGTCACCTCGCACCGGAGCACGCCTCCTGGAGGTCTCTGGCGCCACCAGCGGCTCCAAAGCTGATGCCCTAGTGGCAAAGCTGAGGGAGTCGCTGGACACGGGTGACGTCCGCGTCACCAGACCAAACAAATGCGCGAGTCTGCGCATTTTGGGTCTGAATGACGCGGGCATGACGAAGGAGATAATCTCCGCCGTCGTGGAGGCGAGTGGCTGCCCTTAGGATCAAGTGAGGTCAAGCAAAATTCGCTTTGGCCCCACCGGTCACGGGTCGGCAGTCGTGAGCTGCCCCGTCACGGCTCCGCCGAATGTGGCAGACGGATGGAGCCTCCTTATCGGAGGCTTGTCGAGGGCGCAGGCGCATCTCCTGCAGCCCCGCGAAGCCAGGTACTTTAGGTGCCTGGTCGTGGGGCATATGGTGGTGCAGTGTACGGTGGAAGTCACCGTGGGAGACCGGTGCTTTCACTGTAGTTAGCCTGCTCACAGGGAGTCTTGCAGATGGATGGAGCCTCCTTTTCGGGGGCTTCTCGAGGGCGCAGGCGCATCTCCTGCAGCCCCGTGAAGCGAGGTACTTTAGGTGCCTGGTTGTGGCGCATATATGGTGGTGCAGTGTACGGTGGAAGTCACCGTGGGAGACCGGTGCTTTCACTGTAATTAGCCTGGTCACAGGGAGTCTTGGGAGACTCCAATGCCTGGTCGCAGGCTTGGGGCTCCCGGGAAACCAGAGACAGGTGGAGGATACGTTGGTACACCAGGTTCCGCTAAAGGCGTCACCATCCAGATGCAGCAGCCCGAGAGACGGAGCTCTACGATGGGTACGAGGAAGCCAAGAGGGCCCTCCAGACGACCATTAAGCGGTCTAAAAAGTTTAGCCCCGAACAGCTGATGGAGAGTCTGCAGCGCCCCCACTGACCTAGAGTCGCCAGCTGAAGTGGCTGGAGAGGGTCCTGTACTCCTTGTTCCCATCCAGAGCGGAGGAACACAATCCTCCACGCATGGCTCCGTTTCAGGCGCCCAACGCGGAAGGCAGCGAAATGGCATACCCGTAGTCTCGGAGGGTGAGTTAGGGGCGGCTGTACTGCAGCTTAAATCCCGCAGAAACACCGCCCCTGGACCCGAAGGCATTCCAGGCCGAGTGTGGGTCCTGACTCTCGAGGAGCTTGGGCCTCGATTTTTAGGCCTCGAAAAAGGCCAGTTGAACCTACTTTCATGCGTTCTCTGCCATACCCAATTCGCGCTTCCATACCTTAGCGTAGGTGTGTACTGCGAGCTAGGCCTTTTGACTTAAGTTTTCCTAACATCTATTCACACTATTGACCGCAGTTACCTTCCTTTCTACATCAGCGGTGTACCGCCCATCCCTGCTAAATGCACATCCAAGATATACAAACCCATCCACTTGTTCCAGCACTACATCATTTACAGTTATCCTGGCATTCGTTCTGTCCTCTTCTCTTTCGAATACCATCACTTTCGTTTTATTAGCGTTCAAATGTAAGCCTCTTAGAGACAATCATCTTTCATCGTTGTGACTAGTGACTGTAGTACTGATGGCGATTCGGCTATGAGCACGGCATACAGCAAACAGTTCACAAGTAAGTGACTTATTCGCAATCCAACGTTCATCGATCTTACTCTCTTAAGACAATCGTCCAGGTACAGAACAAACAGCCTGGCCGACAGCACGCAACCCTGTCTTACGCCAATGTTTACGTCAAACCAGGGAAACAGGCTGCCGCCCACCCGTACACATGCCGTACAGCCCACATAATATGTAGACTGCACGGCATGTAGCAGAGCACCATCAATCCCGTATTCTGGCAATATATACCAGAGATCCTTCCGTACAACTCTGTCAAATGCTTTCTCCATGTTCATAAAACCGCAGAAAACCCTCCGGCTTACAGTTAGCTGCTTCTCTACAATGTTGCGGAGTGAGAAAACTTGGTTCTTAGATTCCCTTCCATTTCGGAAAGCACATTGCGTCCCCCACAGTAATCCGTCAGATTCCACCCTAATTCTCCTTTCAATAATTTTGCCATACACTTTAGCTGCTATACTGATCAAACTGATGGCCCTATAGTTGGCGCACTCCATACGTGAGCCCTTGCCTTTATACAAGGACACGATGATAGCACGCCTCCAGTCCGTTGGGACCCTACCAGTCTTCCAGCATAGATCCCTCAAAAACCAGAAGGCGTCGCGGACGTAAGGACCACCTAATTTCAACAAAATGTTCTATCAATTCCCGCAGACTTTCCATTTTTCAAGCTTCGTATCGACCATTTAATCTATTCCAAAGTCATTCCACAGCTCTAACACCTCGAATGGGTCCGCAACAATGTCCCCAACTTTACCTTTTATCTTATACATTCTGGAAACTGACGAACAGCCCCGAGACTTTTTGACCTCCCTCCAAAAGAGTTTTATTATTTGTCTCAAAGTTCTACGTGAGTTTCTCGTCCGCAATCAAATTTATTCTTTCTTGCTTCTCTTTCACTAAAACTTTGGTTTCATTCTTGCAGTGACGGTAAATTTCTTTCTTCCTGTCTTTAATACTGTCATTCAGTTGCAAAGATGAGACATAATCCAACCACGCTTTCATCTTTCTTGCTACGCAGGACTGTAGCTCTGCATCCCACCAAGCATCACCTTTCGAATGTTCATGTCTCTTTGCACTCCCACATGCTTCTTTTGCACTATCCACTATACTTTCTTTCATAATATTCCAGCATTCATCCACATCTAAGTCGGGAAGGCTCACCTTTTACTGACTAAGCCTACATACATACTCCTTACGCTTTCATCTTCCAGTTTTTCACTCTTTATCCTTTCAAAGTCTCCGAAAGGGACACGCACTCGCCAGTGCCTCCACTTCTTGAAAATACCAACAAACCGGCTTACCACCAGGTAGTGGTCAGTTTCAAGAGTAGGACCTCTGTAGGCTCTTGTATCCCTTGCTTTTTTTTTTCATGCCGTCTCCATGTATACGTGTGGATATCTTTGTGACGGAATAAAGTGTTTGCCACAAGGAGGTCTCGTTCCATGCATACGTCTAAGATTGACTTATCAGCATCATTCACTTTCTTATCTCCATACGGACCAAGGACAGCATCGAAGCCATCTCGCTTGGTCCCCACCCATCCTTTAAAATCACCACACATGATCAAATTTTCATTCCCGTCAACCAAATCAAGGACGTCCCTAACGGATTCCCAAAACTCCGCGAGCACTTAAGGATCAGCCGAGCTGACGGGAGCATAGACTGCGACAAAAAAATACTCTTGTGATCCCCAGTTTTATACGTACCCACAGGAGTCTTGGGCCTATTAATCCATAATATTTCACTCCAGATGCCAAACGGGAGAAGAGCAAGACACCCACTCCCTTACTGGCAGTTTTCTCTTAGCCCACTCCGGACCATAAAGCCATTATTCCGCCTGGAAGAACGGCGATGTCGCTCCCCTTCTGCTTAATCTCTATGACACATAATACATCCAGGCGTCGCTCATTCATTACAACTATCAATTAATTCATCTTATCTTCCATACCACCACACACATTCCACGTGCCTGTCCAGCATTCGGCTCTTCGCATCCCGCCGGACTTGGCGCTACGTGAAGGGTGGCGGCCCTCTTCGCCGTATGCGCATGCATTCGTACCGACGGCGACGCGACGCGACGGGGGCACACCGGTACGCGTCGCCTCGGGGGGACTCCCTAGCCCTGTCGGCACATTTTTTTTTTGTAGTGCTTAGTTTACGGGGAGTCCACGAGCATAGGTAACGCTCTTCGTGAAGACAAATTATTTTAGTATAGCATATAAGCTATTTGGTGTCAAACTGTAAGCTTGTACTATTTTTATGGATATAAATAAATAAATAAGTAGGTATCTGTGACGAAGTCACCGGGAAACCACGGCCGAGTGTCAGCACTACGAGGAACGCAGCGATGACACAGCGCTCCACACGCTGGTGGAGTGCACGACGTGGGAGCAACAGCGCCACGTCCTCGTGGTTGGTCTGGAAGTGGACACTCTCTCCCTCGAGACCTTGGTACGAGCTATCATCTCCGGCGGGAGTAAGTGGGACTGCGCCGCCTCCTTCTGCGAGATGGTCATGCTCTTGAAAGAGGCGGCGGGGCGGGAATAGAAGAGAACTCTCCCACCTGAGTTACTCAGTCGGCGGCCTCGGCGCCGCCGATGTGTCTTCGCCGAAGACTATCGGCCTCCATGACTGGGGCCTGAGGACGGCGCGACGGCTACTCACCATCCTCACAGAAGCAGGCCTATGACGGCAGCATGATGTGAGGGTTTCGTGCACGCCCCCCCCCCCCCCCCCTTAGATACGGGATCACACCCGAAACCCACTAAAGACGCGGGATAGCACCCGAACCACCCCCTAGGCAAGGCCGCAGTGGGGACATCTTCCGAGGGCTTACCCGGGGCTCCCAATCATAGGCAGTTGGGCGTTACGTGAGGTTTTTTAGTCGGAGGAGTCCAGTATAAAGTCATCTCGGATGATTTGAAGGTGTCTGAGATTGGTACTCAGCATATCAAAGTTTGTCATCGTTTGGGCGGCGCACGCGGTGGCAGAACCCGGCCTGTATTGGTTCGGTTTCATAATGTGGATCATCGACACGCAGTTTGGGACAACAAGACTTCTCTCAAAGGTACCACTATCACAGTATCCGAATTTCTCACTAAGACGCGTCATCAAGTGTTTACTGCTGCTAGGCAACATTTCGGTGTTAAAAGTTGCTGGTCGACCGAGGGAAGAATCGTTATATTGACGCCTGACAAAGGTCGCCATAAAATCGAGAGTAAAGCTGAGCTCGATGTCATTACTAAGCAATTTCCTCGCAATGTCTCCGAACCTGGTAAATCACCAATAGCGGAAGCGGCATTACCATCGAATAATGTACCTTTGAAGTCTACATTGAGATCCAGCAAATCCACCAGACGCCGAGTTTAAAGACAAGTTTAAATCGGTTATTGTCGTGTGATCATCGTAGCCGCTCGTATGTAAACAAACACATGTATATTTTATGTACACTTGACCATTCCGCACATTGCTAACTTTCACTTTCATTCACTGACTTTTCAATTGCTAAACCTGGTACAGATAGTTCAACTCATCAGTGCGCGCGGCGCTATGTGTGCGTGCGCTAGTAATTATACAGCTTTTATTTGTGTGGCAGTGACGCGGCCGTCTTCACAGAGTAAATTTGTATATTATAAGATAGAGACGTAACTCGACTTATTGACGACACCAGCGGTGCCAAGCAGTCTTTGCAGAAAACTCTCAGCGTGGCCGCGAAATAAAAGTCATATTGAACAAAAAGCATACAGCGTCATCTACCACGTTTTGAAGGCAAGTCACTCTTAGACTGTCATACTGAATTTCGAAGTTCAAAATCGCGATGAACTGTAGCCCTAAAGTACCGAAACGCGACTAACGTTAGTGCGAAAGTACGCCACATCGATACCCATAATTTCGAATGTTTTCCACCGCGAAGCTCGTTAGTGCGAAAGTATTCCACATCGATTCATACATTGTCGAATGTATTCCAGCGCGATGCACGTCAGTGCGAAAGTCTAGTCAATGCGAAGGCATGCCACATAGACACACTTCCTATTTTCTGCTAACTCGAAGGCTACAATTATGAATTTCAGATTATTTTTAGTTCATTGAGTGCGTATCTTAGAATGATTTCTAAAGAAATTAGGTACCTACATCTATACTAGTCTATACTATCTATACTAATATTATAAAGAAGTAAAGTTTGTGTGTTTGTATATTTGTTAAATTGTAAGAGGTAATCTCGGGATCTACTGAACCGATTTTAAAAATTCTTTCACCAATAGAAAGCTACGTTATTGTGGAGTGCCATAGGCTATATAGCATCACGCTACAACGAATAGGAGCGGAGCAGTAATAGTAAATGTTTCAAAAACGGGAGAAAAGTTATTCCTTTTGAGAGCGTCGTTGCGTGTGCTGCGTAAATATTTATAGTTACGTAAGAAATATGTACTACAAAATTGTTTCTCTTAAAAAAGTTCAAAAAAATTGCGCAGTAGCATGTGTCTATCTTTGGGTTGGTGCACAATAACCATTTTAATGGCAATCAATTCTTTTCTACAATAATGCCACGGGATACCTCTTTCATAAACGAAATTGTTCTTAAAAATAAGGCGACGGGAATACACGCGACGACAAACCTTTCTTTCTCTCTTTCTCTCTCTCTCTCTCTCTCTTTCTCACGTAGTATTGAATATTAACGACGAGACGCTACGGGAGTAAACGCAACGCGACGGGAGTAAATGCGACGGGAACAGGTAATACTCTCTCTTATGTGGCGCAAACGAAGTTGCGCGGGTCAGCTAGTACACAATAACCTAATCCAATTATTAACTTTTAGTTGTTTTTAACAAACATATCTTTTTTTGATGTTGTTAATATCTTTTTATTGGTTAATCATTAAATTTTATTTACCCTTATTTTTTTATTGTTCCACTTTTGACACTTAAATAACTAAAAAAAAAAAAATATAAAAACTGACTTTGTTCTGATATTTATTCAAGTTCCAGTAAATCTATAACTTTCCACACTCACACAAAACATCGATTTGTCAATCATAGATTTACAGTAAACATTTCTGTGTAAAGCAAGAAGTAGCATGCCTTCGCATTTACTAGACTTTCGCACTGACGTGCATCGCGCTGGAATACATTCGACAATGTGTAAATCGATGTGGAATACTTTCGCATTATCGTGCTTCGCGGTGGAAAACATTCGAAATTATGGGTATCGATGTGGCGTACTTTCGCACTAACGTTAGTCGCGTTACGGTACTTTAGGGCTACAGTTCATCGCGATTTTGAACTTCGAAATTCAGTATGACAGTCCAACTCTTACGTTATAATGAAACGAAATTAAATATCATGACAAGTCTCAATGTAACTGCAACGTTGACGTCCTGTGTAAGTTGGTTACATTATAATTCATTACACAGTGTTCTAAGTGATAATACCATAGGTACAGTCGTTAAAGAAAATGTCTAGTTCTTCACGGAGAAAATGTTTAAGAAGTCAGATAAATATTTTTGATGTGTCAATTCCATGTAAATAATATTTTTTATCACTATATAAATATTATTATAAAACAAAGTCCCCGCCGCGTCTGTCTGTTCACGATAAACTTTAAAACTACTGCATTGATTTTCATGCTGAGATCACCAATGATAATTGAGAACGGTTTGCGTATATAATTTGTTGAGTTTGTTTGACATTGACTAAAATATAACAATATTAGTTGGAGATGTAGGAAAAAAATAAGATGTCTGGGAGCTTATAACGAAAACGCTGCCTTAACCCTTCGAGACATAACAAAATAATGTATAGTAGAATTGTGTAACTTTTAAAGGCCTACAGAATAGTCAGAAAATGATAGAGCCCAAATTCTAATGCAAAAAAAAATAGAAATGCAGAGATGGTCGACAGAAGAAAACATTGCTTTACAGCAAATATGACAAAAATTTTACTGTTTGACATCTCTATACATCTAAAAAATGTGATTGTGATTGAAGTAAAACTTCTGTGCCATTGATGGCATCAAATGATATATTAATATCATTCATTCGAATTTTGAATAGCGGAAACTCCGTCAGAAAAAATATCTGAGTTACTCCCTAGGTCACTTCTAAAGAAGTCTTACTTCAAAAAACTGTTGAGGGTCGAGAGTCTGTACATGGAAGATAATTTGAAAATTGTAATTGTAGGGCGTTCTCTAATCGATACTGAAGCCGAAAATGTAATCAAAAATTTTCATATCTGTCTGTCTGTATTCTGAATAAGTTTCACGCTAAAACTACTCAATTGATTTAAATGCAACTTGGTACAATCTGAGGCGCCCCGTTTATTCGGGGCTCTCCTCGGGGGAGCCAGATTGGCGGCTCCCCAAAGCTCCCTAAGGAGCTGAAGTCCACGCCTGCACCGCTCTCGAGCGCCCCTCTGTAATAGAGGAGACAGAGAGCGGCTGGCGCAGGCGTGCGCTAATGGGCATCCCTGGAACACAGAAAAGGTGCCCACCGCCATGTGACCGTTGGTGGGCGGGGTCCCCCGACCTTACGCCCACGGTCAAGAAACAATCGGGGGCGCGCAGTAACTCCTCACCGCGGCGCCCCCGAACTGAACGGCAGAGCGGGAGCATTATCGGTTACTCCCGCTCCCCCGCACAGTGCACCTCCCGCTTTGCCGCCATCACCTCGTCAACTGGCGAGGTGACAGCGGCCCAGCACTGTTGCCGCAGGTCGCGCCGTTATTCACGGCCGGCAGCCCGAACTGCATGGCAGGGCGGGAGCATCTGCCCAAACTGCCGCCCCCCACGCAGTGCCTCTCCCACTTCGCCGCCATCGTCTCGCCAGCAAGGTGGCGAAGCGACGGCGACCCATCATTGCTGCTGCCGGCCGTGAATAACGGGCAACCCACAGGTGGGTTACTCCCGCCTCGGCCGGAATTAGCCAGAGTAGCACAACTCCCCCACAGAGGAAGGGGAGTGGTCGCTACTCCGTTGCCCAGGATGCACCACGAGGAGGATCCGACCCATTGGGGTCCTTAAGATGTTAGTAGGACCCCGCATCCCATGTGTGGGGTGGTTTGGGTAGGTGCTGTTTAATGCAGTCAGCGGTCATGTTTGCGCATCTAACTTCTTTTTTGTTGTCTACTTCTGTTTATTTATGTAACTCTTGACAATTCTCGTTTTTTTTTCCTGCTTTATCTTAAACACTACAATTATATAGTTAGCATTATATTTAATTTTCTTCTTGTTCTTTTTTTTTTATCAATGTTAAAATTTCTCCCTCCTTTAATCACGTAGTCATAATGGGCGACTTTAACAACTGCTTGCTAAGGGGCGACACCCCTGCTCGTAAGCTTCTCTCTATTTTGTCTTCTTATAATCTGACTTCTTTACCCCTTTCTGCCACTCATCATTTCCCTAACTGCACTTCCACCCTAATTGACCTCATCATCGTCTCATCCCCTGATGATATTGACACTCATGGTCAGCTTACTGCACCCTTTTCCTATCACGACCTTATTTATTTATCTGTTCGTATCTGTCCTCCTAAACGCGTGGCGCAAACTCGCCTCCTTCGCAATTTCAAGGGTATGGACCTGGAGGCATTGAGATGGGACGTTGACTGTATTGACTGGTTGTCGGTGTTCAAATCAACTGACATCAACGAAATGGTGACTATTTTCAACGCAAATATACTTCAGTTATTTGATCGACATGCCCCGGTGAAGAGAGTCAAGATAAGACATAACCCTGCACCTTGGCTGAATGATAATATTAAACACCTAATGGCACGCAGGGACAAGGCAAAGAGACGCTATAAGCATAGTCCGTCAGAGCACAACTTGCTCCTATTTAAGAATCTGCGAAACCGCTGTAGTCGGATGTGTAGGGATGCAAAGAGGCACCATTTCCATAAATCTCTCTCTAGTCGTTGCTCCACTAATACCTGGAGATTTCTCAAGTCTGTTGGGATAGGTAAATCACCTGTGCTTAATGCTAGTGACATTGATGTAAATGCATTAAACAATCACTTTGCACAAACGCCGGTTTCCTTAGATACAAATTCCAAACTCACATCTTTGTCTACACTTTCAGCTAAGCCTGTCCCACAGATCGCTCCATTTCATTTCAATTCCGTATCTATTACAGATGTCAAGAATTCTCTTCTGTCTATTTCTTCCAATGCTACCGGCAACGACAATATTTGCTCAAGAATGATCCTGCCCATACTTCCTGCCATTATTCCGGTCTTAACGCATATTTTCAACTACTCTCTTTCCTCTGGCTCCTTCCCGGATTCCTGGAAGCTGGCATACGTTATTCCTTTGCCTAAATCCTCTAAACCTTCTTTATTTAACGACTTTCGGCCAATTTCTATTCTTCCGTACCTTTCAAAAGTTCTTGAGCATATTGTACATAGGCAGCTTTCCGTCTTCCTTTCTGCTAACAATCTTCTCAGTTCGTCTCAATCGGGATTTCGTGCGGGACATAGTACAGTCACAGCCCTCATCAAAGTCACAGATGATATTCGCTTCGCTATGGAAAAGAAAGAACTTACTTTATTGACATTGTTAGACTTCAGTAGCGCATTTAATTCAGTCGATTTTGACATGTTGCTGGGTACTCTGAAGTCTATCAACATCTCTCCCATAGGTTTGTCCTGGTTCGATTCCTATCTTCGAGGGCGTTCGCAATGCGTCCATTTGGATCATAAGTCTTCGGACTGGTGCCAACTCGTTGCGGGCGTACCTCAGGGTGGTGTCCTTTCTCCTCTTTTATTCTCTATCTTCATTAACTCTGTCTCAAGTCTGATTTCTAGTAACTTCCATCTCTACGCTGACGACTTACAGCTATATCATCACTTTACTGCGCATGATGCCCCGTCTGGTATAGCTATCATGAACCAAGACTTGGCCTGTATAAGCAATTGGGCCAAGACTGTCGGTTTACGTCTAAACCCAAAAAAGACGCAAGTCATAATTATAGGCAGCAGATATATGGTGAATAAATTAGATCAGTCATCACTGCCTCCTGTTCTACTGGATGGAATACTTATTCCCTTTTCTGACAAAGTCAGGAACTTGGGAGTGGTAATGGACGCTAACTTATCTTGGAGCGCACAAGTCAACGAAGTTAGTAAGAAGGTGCACTTCACCTTTCACTCCTTGAAATGCCTCCAGACTTTCCTGCCCTTGAACATTAAGATCACCCTCGCGCAGACTCTTATTCAGCCCATTATAGACTATGCTGATGCCTGCTACCTAGATGCCACAGAGGAGCTGTTAGATAAACTTGAGAGGCTGCAAAATTTGTGCATTCGATTTATTTTAATCTCAGAAAGTATGATCATGTTTCTCATTTTCGCCGAGAACTCAAGTGGCTCCCAATCCGTCTTCACAGGTACACTCGGATACTCTGTCTCCTCTTCAATATCCTGTATAACCCAAAAACCCCGTCCTACCTGAAGGAGCGGTTCACATTCGCACGTTCTCCTAATGCTCCTTGCAGGACACACCTTCGCTCCATCCTTCAACTCCCACGCCATAAATCATGTTTCTATTCCTATTCCTTCTCAGTTCATGCGGTTAGGTTGTGGAATTCTCTGCCACCAAATATCAGAGACGTTAAGACTGTTGCAAACTTCAAGTCCGAGAATACTATTTCTCTACCACTTAACTTTTATTGCCTTATTTATTTCTTCTTTTTCAGTTATCTCATGAAAGTATAGGTACTATTATATATTATGTATTTATATATGTAAAATATGTACAAAAGTATGTATATTTATAGTATATATATATATATTTATTGTATTATTATAGTAGTAGTATTTGTAAAGTATGTAAAAATATTTGGTCCTACCTAGTCCTTTGACACACTTCTACCTCTCTGAATTATCTAATATCATGTTCTCCTCTCGCTGGCCTGCTGGAAGAGATTTCTCTTAGAAATAAGCAGTGCCATTGTACTCTTTTTTTCCTAACTAATTCTCTATTTATAATATATTAGCTGACGCCCGCAGCTTCGCCCGCGTGAAATTTTGTTTCCATTTCCCGCTTCCCATGGGAACTTATTCCCGGGATAAAAAGTACCCTATGTGTTATTCCAGACTATACCCTATTCCTGTACCAAATTTCAGCCAGATCTGTTCAGCCGTTAGAGCGTGAAAGAGTAACAAACATCCACACTCACAAACATTCGCATTTATAATACATATAAGTAAGATTATGTGTGTACATAAATTATTAAATAAATAAATAAATATAACATCCATGAGGAGGTCAAATTGGTCAAAAATGCAAAACTTGTAGTAACTACTTTACTTCTTCGATTTTTTGGTGTTAGCATTTTAGTCCTCAAAGTTAGTAAATAAATTGTAAATAAATATTTTTGGACATTCTCACATAACATTATTTAGCCAAATTAAGGTATTATAACCTAAAGCTGTTACAGAACTTCAAAATATGGAAGCATTATTTTGAAGTTCTGTAACAGCTTAAGACACCTATTTGACACCGTGACGCAGCACTAAAGGCCACGGCAGGGGTTGCTCAAGTCGTGGGTCGGATTCGGCGGCTGGGTCTCGAGGTCGCCCTTCACAAATCCGAGGCTCTGTGCTTCCACGGACCTCGGATGGGGCCACCTGCGGGATCCAGCCTACAGGTACGGGGCGTCAGCATCGGCATCGATGAAGTATCTGGGGCTCGTACTCGATGGCCAGTGGAACTTCGGACATCACTTCCGAAGTTTGGTCCCAAAACTGAGGGGAGCATCAGCCGCACTGGCGCGGCTGATGCCCAACATCAGGGGACCCAACGCTCCCTACAGGAGACTGTACCTGGGGATCGTGCGAAGCATGGCTCTATACGGAGCTCCTGTATGGGCGGAAACCCTGACGGCCAGCAATATGGCTACAATGCTGAGCCCGCAGAGAGTGATGGCCATCAGGGTGATAAGGGGATACCGCACGATCTCCGGTGAGGCGGCATGTCTCCTAGCTGGGACCCCTCCATGGGACCTGGAAGCGAGAGCCCTTGCGTCACTGTTCAGATGGCGCAAGGAGGTGCACGGTGCACGGTGCTCTCTCCTACCGGTTGACACAGATGCTTGCCGGGCACAGTAGCTTCGGTAGGTATCTGTGGCGAAAACACCGGGAAACCACGGCCGAGTGTCAGCACTGCGAGGACCGCAGCGATGACACCGCGTTCCACACGCTGTTGGAGTGCACGGCGTGGGCGCAACGGCGCCAGGTCCTCGTAGTGGGTCTGGACGTGGACACTCTCTCGCTCGAGACCATGGTGCGAGCCATGCCCTCCAGCGGGAGTAAGTGGGACTGCGCCGCCTCCTTCTGCGAGCAGGTCATGCTCGTGAAGGAGGCGGCGGGACGGGTACGGGAGAGAACTCTCCCACCCGAGTTCCGCAGTCGGCGGTCTGGGCGCCGCCGACGTGTCTTCGCCGAGGACTATCGGCCCGTGAGAGGGCGGCTCACCGTCCTTACAGAAGCAGGCCCAAGACGGCAGCGTGACGTGAGCAATTCACGCACGCCCCCCCCTTAGAAGCGGGATCACACCCGAAACCCCCAAAGACGCGGGATAGCACCCGAACCACCCCCTGGACGAGGCCGCAGTGGCGGCCGTGGGTCTGTTGGGAGTTCTGGGACATCCTTCCGAGGGCTTCCCCGGTGTTCCCAACCACAGGCTGTTGGGTGTGAGGTGAGGTTTTTTAGTCGGTAGGAGTCCGGCATAACATCCATGAGGATTTTCCCTCACGTTAAACAAAAAAAAAATAATTAAAAAAAAGACACCTTTTTGACAATGGAAAAATGTATTTAGGTTTTAACTGAGATAGTCTTTGACATGGCCTTCATTTAACTAACCTAACCCTTCTTTCTAGACATGGATAAAGCCAAAGAACTTGAGTCGATCGTCCTCGGTCGACAGAAGTTCATGAATCTGGCTATAAAAGAGGGTAACTCAACCATGCAGCAGTTTTACGAGGGAGCTACAATCTTCATCACCGGAGGCGGTGGCTTCATGGGCAAGCAGTTAATAGAAAAGCTAATCCGGTAAGTGACTTCTTGCTGTACTCCTCTTTTTATTCATACTGCTAAGGTGAAGGAGATTCAATAATGCAGCATTTAATTGGTTTTAGTTAATTTATATTTTTAGCAATTATAATTAAACTTTTTAAGGCTTGGCTTCGCGCATTAAGGCTATCACATACGTAGCTATATTATATATTAATATGAAACATAGCAAGGCATATTACGACATATTTTCTATATAAATTTTCGAGGGACCACACACGCAGCTATAATATATATTTCTATGACGTCATCAAAATATGTCGAGATTTATATCTCGGTATATTATAGCATATTAACGTATATTTTTGCAGATTAATATATATTTTCACTTATTTTGAAGATAAAGAATGTCCCATTTCTTCCCCGAATGCTCGAACGCGGCCAAGTGCGAGTCGACTTCACGCACAGAGGGTTCCGTACCAAAAGACGGCAAAACCTTACGTTTGTTGCATGGGAGCCCCCTTTATTATTATTCGGTTTTTTGTATTATAGTTGTACCGGAACAGAAATACTTTTTTCGAGTCTGGCAACACAATTGAACTGTCAAAAATTTTAGCTCTCTAAAAATATTTTTAAAATTAATTAGATAATTAGTTTAAAAACAATTTTAAACCAACTAAAACCAATATCATCGCTTTAATAGTGTCCTAAAATAGTCAGATAATTTAATAAAAGTGTTCTGTCCGTGTATTTTGGTGTAAAAAGTGACGAGTCAGGTACCCGGTTTTTTCGAATGTTGAATATTTTCTTTTTCACGTAAATACATACTAAATCGACTGTTTCTCGTGAGTAGAATTATTATACTTGTATAAGCGTTTACTCGACGTTGACGACGGTCGGTGTATTTGCGTAAGTACATAAAAATATTAAGTATAATTTTATTGCCGGTACATACATAACCTTGTTACTTCTTACCATAAACTGTACAAAGAGCTACATCATCAATATAATTCGCGTTTAATTGCACTTACTTATTAATAATATGAATACCCGTAGTCGCAGAGCTCTCGGCCGCCAGCAGGAGGAAACCAAACTTCAGTTGGTGTTGCTGGAGCTTAAATCTAAAACAGAGCTCTGTGAACAGTTGGAGAAGGAAAGAGAAGAAAATGAAAACTTATTGATAAACGCTCTGAATGACACAAAAAAATTAAAATGCGAATTATCAAAACTTCATGTTAGTTATGATGACATTGTTGCGGAGCGGGACCACCTTCAGTCAATAGTAGATAGGTTCCAAGAGTGCAGTGACGAGTATGATAAAACCTTGAGGAGGACTACCTTTCTGGAACAGGAGCTAAGGGACGCCCAGGGACAGATCTCACACCTGGAAGAAGCTGCTGAGAAAGTTACTGCCCAACAAACTGATAATCTTTATAGTGAGTTAATGAGTGGTATCCCGCAGTTTATTCCTTCTGCAAATTCTCTAAACCTGGACTTGACTACTATAGATCTTACAGGTGACAGTCCATATCAACAGGACAAGTCGGTTTTGTTTTGCAGCAGAAATAAACTAAAAAAATATCTTAAAATTAAAAAGTTTATACAAAAATCAAAAAAGCAATTAAAATTCCATAAAATGTTAATCAAGAAGTGTAAAAATATAGGTTCTTGTTTAAAATTTAGAGAACAAGCTAAATTGTCAATGTTAGAGCTGGAACAAAGCCATTTAAAATATTGCACTGACACGCAAAAATTAGAATCAAAAATACAAAGTTTGCAATTTGAGCTACAATATATGACTAAAAAATATGAATGGTCCCTTAAGGACTTTACTAAATGTTCTTTAACCATTGATAAGGTACTCAAAACATCAAATGATAACACTGAGCGCCTTAATTGTTTCCTAAATGACCACTCATGCAATGTTAACTGTCCTAAAGCAATTGAGCCGGTGGAGGCTCAGGGCGAACCGGTTACCGCTGAGCCCCTACCTCCCATTACCATGTGCTCACCCAGTACATCAGTGGATATATTGTGTGACAGTGTAAATAATAGTAATAGTTGTACTAAATTAATTGTATTTAGTGATGATATTGGTACCAATCTTAGTTCATTTTTAAAACAAAACTTAAATTCAAGTTATTACTCGGTTATTAATAATTGCTATCCGGGTGCTTCATTAAGTGATATTATGCAAAAGATAATAGAATATAAATTTGACGCTAACAGTAAAATAATAATTTTCTGTGCAAACAGGGGGAAAATTAGCAATGATGATTTGTCCCTATACATGAATTACATCTTAAACTTAAATGTCATACAAGTTGTAATGTTCACACTTCCATTTATAAAAGGTGTGCCAGATTCGGAAAATTCATTTAGATATAAGATGAATTTACGTTTAAATTTAATAAGTCAGTATAATAATAAATTTAATATAATTGACTTTAATTCTGTATTTAACACAAATTTGTCACATAGCAAGTTTATAGTCTATAATAATCACAAGGGTAGGTATTGTCTACCCAAATATTATAAAAGACAAATAGCAAGTTTGCTATTTAATTATTTTTATTCTGTAGCCAAAAACTTGGCTGACAAAACTGCTTTATTTGAGCAGAGTAGATTTAGGACTTTGGAATCTGTTCCAAGTAATTTAAATTAACTGCTGGGACAACAGAGGAATTACCCTCTAGCCAAAATTGTAAATTAATAGAGTTAAATTTAATTGCAAACCATAATTTTATCGGAAACTGTCCTCCGAACAAAACTAAATTAAAAAATGTAAATTACATCAGCCTGGTGCATTATAATATTGCAACATTAACACAGGTCAAAGAGTTTGAATTGGAGCTGTTCATGAGCTCAGAAAATATTGAAATTGTTTGTCTTACAGAACATATGCGTAAGGAGTATGAGCTCATGTTCAGTTTCAGTAGTCACCGGGTTGGTAGTGCGTTCTGCAGGGTCAACACAACACGGGGGGGTTCGTTGATTTTATTAAATAAGAAATTAAAATATAAGGAACGGAAAGATGTTGTGTCCCTCTCTGTAGAGTGTACAGTTGAAATATCGTGCGTAGAATTGGAGCAATTCATAGTAGTATGCGTATATAAACCTGGAGTCTCACCCTTTTGTGAGTTTGAGGAAGTAATGGATAAAGTGCTATTTAAACTTGGAAAAACTAATAAACACCTAATAGTGTGCGGTGATTTTAATGTTAATATACTTATAAATACGCGTCAGACCAATGATATCTTAAATTTATTTAAATCACACAATCTCACTAACTTATTTTTAGAGCCTACTAGATATTGTGATACAACAGCTACTTGTCTGGACAATATATACAGTGATATGTTGCCAGAAAGTAAGAGTATTATAAATAAGATAAAATCAGATCATACTGGGCAAATAGCATCTTTCAAGATCACAAGAGAAAAAGTTAAAAGACGTAAAATATTATGTAGACCAGTAACTAGTGACCGCTTGGAACGTATGCGAGTTGGACTTTGCAATAAACTTCCATTTTTAGACACTGGCTTAGATCCAAATGTAATGTATAAGTTATTTTTTGATTCCTTTTACAATGAGTTCAACTCCGTATTCAAGTCTAAGGAAGTCACAATCGGTGATAGGCCAGCCTTCAGTGAATGGGCCACTGAGGATATACATAAAAGTAGACAAAAACTGTATGAACTATACTCAGAAAGACAGCTTAATAGAACAGATGAATTTCTAAATTATATTAAAACTTATTCAAAAAAGTTTAAAGCAGACTGCTTAGCAGCCAAAAGAAAGTATATAAGTAATAAAATTCTCAATAGTGTAGACAAAGTTAAATCTACTTGGAAAATAATTAACGCAGAAAGAGGTCAAGCAAAATCGAATGATAATAATTTTAAACTTAAAGTAAATGGTAACATAATTACAACAGATGCCGAAGTCGCTAACGAATTTGAACAATTTTTTTCTCGAATTCCAGTAGATTTGACCAGAGCCCTAGGTTCTTTTACCCCAATAGCAGAATCCTTGTTAAAAGCAAATGTTCCTTGCTGTAATGAAATATTCAAATTCAGTAAAATTAGTATACACACTGTCATAAAAACTTTTAAATCTTTAAATATTAAGAAAACTGCTGACCTCTGGGGAATTTCTGTACATTTAGTTAATTCGTTAATTGAAATGGTTGCCCCTGAATTATCAATAATATTTAATAATTGTGTTGATAGTGGTGTGTTTCCTGACTTAATGAAGTTTAGTAAAATAACTCCTCTGTTTAAATCGGGTAGCACCTCAGATCCGTCCAATTTTCGTCCTATTTCTGTACTACCCACGTTTAGTAAAATCTTTGAAAAGGTAATGCTTAATCAAATGCAAAATCATTTTAATACAAATAAACTATTCCATACCAAACAATTCGGTTTCACGCGCGGTCAGTCTACCACGGATGCTGGAATCAAATTGTTAGAGTGTATATATGAGGCCTGGGAGGAGTCGTATGATGCTTATGGTGTATTCTGCGACTTATCTAAGGCCTTCGATTGCGTCCAGCATCAGACTTTAATTCAAAAACTTGATCATTATGGAATCCGGGGGACGGCCTTGGATTTAATTAGTTCTTACCTTAGAGATAGAGTACAGAGAGTAGTTATAAATGGCAAACAGTCAAATGGTTCTGCTGTAACAATAGGGGTGCCTCAGGGTTCAATTCTGGGACCTTTTCTATTTTTAGTGTACATAAATGATCTCCCTCACCTTATAAGAGACGATCACGAGGTAGTTTTGTTTGCTGATGACACATCTTTAATATTTAAAGTTGAACGTGGACAACGCGATCTTGACGAAGTAAACAATGCCCTCTCTAGGGTAGTCCACTGGTTTAACGCAAATAATTTATTGTTAAATGAAACTAAAACAAAATGTATTAGATTCACCTTGCCAAATGTTAGGCTCGTTAACACCAGTATTAGGATTAGGGATGATCAAGTAGAATTGGTCGATGAAACTGTCTTTCTGGGCATAAAGTTAGACTCCAACTTGCAGTGGGGGCCTCATATCGAGAAAGTCTCGGGCAGACTGAGCTCTGCAGCCTATGCCGTTAAAAAGATCCGACAACTGACAGACATTAGAACAGCGCGTCTTGTCTACTTTAGCTATTTCCACAGTGTCATGACCTATGGCATACTATTATGGGGTAACGCTGCCGACATCGAATCTATCTTTGTGTTGCAGAAAAGGGCTGTCCGGGCTATCTATGGTATGGGGATTCGGGAGTCATTAAGAGAAAAGTTTAAGGATATCAACATCCTTACTGTGTATTCACAGTACATATATGAAAACTTATTATATACTCATAAAAATAACAGTAAATTTATTAAAAATAGTGATATTCATAACCTAAACTTAAGAAATAAGAATAAATTGGCTGTACCTAGATTTAGGCTTAATAAAATAAGCAATTCTTTTGCGGGCAATTGTATTCGAATGTACAATACATTGCCGACAGCCATAACAGGTTTGTCAATTAATAAATTTAAAAAACTAATAAAACTTAAATTGTGCCAGAAAGCTTATTATAGCATTAAAGACTTTCTAGAAGACAAGGCTGCCTGGCAGTGACACGAATTGCTCCCTTCTACATAAAAAAAACTGTATTAGATACTAAGATACTAGAAGAGAAGGGACCGGACTGAGTTTCTTGGGGTGTTCTTCTCAGTCTGTAGTATTTCCGAACCCCCGGTAGAGTCACAAAAATTTTGACAAACCTAAATAATTTTTTAAAAATTTCAAAGGGAATAAATTTTATTTTATTTTATTTATTTTTTTATTTTCATAATCTGTGAAAATTTCAGCTCTCTTGCTATCACCAATTCTGCAATACAGCAGACAGGCAGACAGACAGACAGGCAGACAGACAGGCAGACGGACAGGCAGACGGACAACAAATTCTCATGAATAGGGTCCTGATTGTACCCTTTGGGTACGGGACCATAAAATGGATGAAAGAATACGGATTTGGAGGAATGTCGCAACAAATCGTGATACACGCTAAATTCTCCAAGAATTTTCTTTTATTTTATTTGAGACTCAACCCAGATCTTTTTATTTTTTGTTCCTGATAAGGCAACATGCATATCAATTTAGCATCAGAATCATCCTCTGAGGAATTTTCAATTAAATCTAGTAGCACTAGTGCTCTTGTTGAATTCATTTTTGTACCTAGGTAGGTGATTAAAGGTGTTATTTTAAAATTTGAACAGCCTGTATATAAACTAAGCTTATTAAACCGTGCACTTGCAACGACGACCGCCGACCAAATGAGGGCAAAATATATATTATAGTATAGCTCTCGTGTGTGGCACCTTGCTATAATATAATATATAGCTCGGTATATTAATATATATTATAGCTACGTTTGTGATGGCCTTTAATTGTCACCGTTACAACTTAACCTAGCCATATTTTAATCCTGGTAGTTAGATTACAATTTTACGGTGTTATAAAGATGCTTGAATTGAGTAAAACTTTTTAAAATTAGTTTGGTTTGGGCCAGGTGGCGGCCTATAAAAAATACACCATCTGTAAAAATTTCAGCCTTCTAGTTATCAAGGTTCCTGAAATACAGCCTCGTGACGGACAGACGGACACCAAAGTCTCATTAATAGAGTTCTGTAACCTTTGGGTACGGAACTCTATAAATGTTTCACAATATATTTAAGAAGCATTACTATCTAACTACAGAAATCTTATAACAGGCAATGTTGTACAGGTCAGACGACAGCCATTTCACGAAAAATAT
Organism: Miltochrista miniata; assembly: GCA_933228765.1. Lineage (NCBI taxonomy): Eukaryota > Metazoa > Arthropoda > Insecta > Lepidoptera > Erebidae > Miltochrista > Miltochrista miniata. Next base: position 3,579,279 of record OW121777.1, read on the forward strand.
CGAAGTTTAGCCGCATCGTCGTTAGACTGGAAAGCCAACTCCAATAGAGTTGGGAAAAGACTCAATGGTTGACGATGACAATTTATTTTCAACGCCAGGCTTAAGGAAAGCCATCGCATGTAGCGATTGGGGACTACTCTCACAGTCCGTAAAATTTCTGACAGTGGTCCTCAAGTTAGCGACCCTGTGATGTGCATCTTCACGCTCTGCTTAAAGAACCTGTGATTGTATGATGAGGGAAGCACGTGTGCGGGCAGGTGTCATAGGTTTTGACAGTTCGACAGAGGAACGATCTTCTAAAACACTCAGTTCTTGCGAAGATACTCTCCACTGTGTATGTGTCGCATCGCTGCCCGGCGCGCGATGTTTCAGATCGGAAAGAAGAGGGTGGGCTTCAGAACACTCGCTGTGATAAACTCGGTAGAAGCCAAGGACGCTATGTTTTTTCGTTGCGCCAATCTTAAGACAGTACTTGTAGGTTATGACCCTTTGCTAACATTAAACAAACTTCAATTCCAGGGCGTGTAAATTAAAGAAAATATACCTGTTGATGAGACCGAAGAAAGGAAAACTAATTCAAGAAAGGGTGGAGTTTATGCTGAAAGATCCTGTAAGATTCTTATAAAATATTGACATTCGATTTTTAATATTTAAAGCAATTAGTAAACTGACTTTTTCATAATATTTTATTATAATGTGAAAAAAGACAACTTGGCCCAGACGGGACTTGAACCCGCAACCTTTGCCTAATCCAGGGCAATGCTCTAACGGTTCGGGTTCGGGTTCAACGGGTTCAAGTCCCGTCTGGGCCAAGTTGTCTTTTTTCACTTTATAATAAAATATTGACATTGGTAGTCTGTTTCTTAAAGCGCTCTTGCTCCTTGAACTTCCCGTGCCTCGGAAGGCACCTTAGTCCGGTGGTCCTGATTGTCAGTAAAAAGACAGTAATTAAGTCAAGCGTAAGGCCTTAAGCAGCTTGAAAATTTTCAACAGTAGCCAGTCACAACCTGCACCAGTACTGCCCATTTTGACACGTCAATCCGGCTTAGCACCTATTACTTAGAACGAATTCAGCCATACCCCGCAAGGGATTTGGCGTTAAGATAGTATAGTTTACAGGGCGTCCCACGGCTATGCCACATGGAGAGGAAAGTACCTTGAATATTGTAGATGGAACATTTTACAGAAAGAAGACATTATTTTAATTTAAAAAACAATATAAACTGCATTCATAGATTTTTAAATAATGACATGGTTGAGCCGGGAATCGAACTCGCTACACAAGTAAAAATAATTACCCTGTAGCTTTAACATACCGATCGAAAGACTTCATCATTAGGATTATTTTTTGCTAAATAACATAGTGTCAGAAATAAAAGGAAGACCATGAATTTTAACATTTGATGTGAAATTTTGTTATGAAAAATGAAAAGCTGACGTTGCCGTAGGGACATACAACTGACATTACTAAAAAATGTACCCACTTGATAAGTACGCATTATTTCCCTATAATAATTTGTAATCTTATTTTTACTAATGTGTTTCCGGCTTATAACCGTCACAGAATAAGGGACTATCTCAACGAAGACTGTAGGGACTATCTCAACGAAGACTGTATCTGTATCGTCCCTGGATCGGGACAAATAGACAAATAAGATGGCCGCCGAGATCCCCAGGTCTAACAACGTTAGATATTTTTTATGAAGTTATATTTAGTTTACAAGAACCAGTATGAAAATTTTCACGAGCTACAAACAGCACTTAGAAATATTATTCTAAATATCCAGTTTAACAAGATCAAAAAATCGACAGGGAGTGAAATAATCAAAAGAGTGCGACTTTGTATCCAACAGTATGGGACTGATTTTTATACAAAATTCATTAATTTTGTATAAAAAATGTAAAAATTCATGGTCTTCCTTTTATTGCTGAGACTTATGTTATTTAGCAAAAAATAATCCTTATCATGAAGTATTTCGCTCGGTATGATAAAGCTACAGGGTAATTATTCTATTCTCGTGTAATGGGTTCGAATCCCGGCTCAATCATGTACTTATTTAACCCTTGAAAGATAATCTACGTCAAAATGACTCCGTGTGTTTCGAAATATTGCTGTCTCGCTTTAATTCGCGCTAATTCGGCGCAGTCAAAAAAATTTACGGACATTTCAGTCACCGGGCGGAGCTATCGAGTGGCAGTCGCGACACCGAAGTAAGTATTCCCATTTTCGCAATACAACAGGTGTTGGAGACAAAATGACGTATGATTATCTTTAACTTTTTTGTCATGAGCATAACATTGACATGTGCCTGAGCTGCATCTAATCGATTTCCGTAGATATTAGTGTTTAAAATCTATAGAGTCTATTGTTTCAAACTAACAGAATTACTGGAAATGACCGATTAGTCTAAAAAATGTGATTTCATAATTATAAGAGAAGTTCATATGTTTTGTTACTTTAAAAAGATAGCCATTATGTTTCGTTACTTTTTTGAATAATTAATAAACAGTACTTGTATATAATTAAGGTATACTCTATGGTTGGTTGGTGGTATGGTTCAAAATCTATGAATGCAGTTTATATTGTTTTTTAAATTAAAATCATGTCTTCTTTCAGTAAAATGTTTCATCTACAATATTCAAGGTACTTTTCCTCCATGTGGCATAGCTGTGGGACACCCTGTATAGTAAATTCAGCTATATATTTATTCACGGACATTTTCACACAACGCTATCAGATCCCAAAGTAAGCTAGGAATAAATTTACTTGTGTTAAGTGTATTTGTTTCACACCACGAATATTAATACTTATTCATTTAAATACATAAGTACTTAACATACATAGAAACACCCTGACTCTCGAGAGCAATATTTGTGATTTACACATTTTTTTTTATCTCCGGTGGGAATCGAACCAACGACCTCGTGATCCTCAGTCGGTCATTTCAACAAGGCAGTCAGATCAATAGATTTATTTGCAATAATAAATGCTAATACTATTGATATAGAATGATATAGAGAAGTACTAAAGAGTATTCTTTTGCCCAGGTTTTTGACTTAGTGCGACAAAATCAACCGGACTTCGCAAATTTATTGGAGACAGTGGAAGGAGATATCGCCGAGCTCTCTCTTGGACTCAGTGATAAAGATCACAAGAAAATTACAGAAGAAGTAAGTAATCATCTTTTACATGTATGTGAATATGAGTTACACTCGTAGTTCCGGTTCCCGTGGGAATACGGGAACAAATTATAGCCTATGTCACCTGCAAATAGTAGCTTTTCAAAAGTGAAAGATTTTTTCAAATTAGTTCAGTAGTTTCGAATTAAGATTAGATTCATTGCAAACATACTACAGCCTAATCTCTCCTCTTTATAATTTTAGGATAATTAAATGTAGATAGGAAAAAAATCATACTTGAGCATGGTTCAACTTTAAAATTTTTACAGCTTGTGCATAATTACAAATCAAAACTACTAGTACTTTTGCGAAGAGTAGACCTCGCGAGCATCCAGGAAAAAAAAACATCCTGTGAGGAATCAAGATCTGTTCATAAATAACGAGACAACAATTTTCATCCCTTTTCTCCCCAGTTTTTCGATCCACATGTCTGTATGTGTATCGTACCACTGTACGATACACATACAGAGATTATCAATATCGACAAAATGGACAATTTTGCATACGGATGAAAACAAAATCATCCATTTTGTCGCATTGGAGACTTTCGCTCGCTTCGCTCACTCTTTCAACGAAGTTAGACTTCAGTGGGTAAAAACGGGACCCTATTCATGAAACTTCGCCGTCTGCCTGTCTGTGTCTGGAAAGAAAGAAAGAAAAAAACGTTTATGGTGCAAGTAGGACACAAAAATTGCTTAAGACTAAACAAATCAATCTCAGGAACCGTGATAGCAAGATACTTAGCTGAAATTTTGTTCTGTTGCTGCTATAAAAACAAATACTAAAATTAGATGAAAAGGGGGGATCCCATACAACAAACGTGATTTTTTTGTCAAGGAACCCTCTGTGTGCGATTCGAACTCGCATTTCTCCGCTTTTTACTATTATTTATTGTTTTTTGTTTACTTTTGTTTTGTGCCTTATCTTTTTTGTCACATTTTAGGGGGCTATATAGATAATGTGTGAATATATTTTTTTAAATTGTTTCGACGCGTTAAAACATTTATAAAAATATCTACGGCACTTAAAAAACATAAAATTACATGCCATGTCTAAAAAATAAAAATAAAATAATATTTAAATGGCTGCATCAAATAAGCGTCCAAATAAAAAACGTCAATTTACAGGAGAAAATGAAAACATTAACTCCTTAACAACGCGAGTTTCTTTGAAAGGAGGTCTATAAAATGTATAATGAAATTAAGGGTATAAAATACATACATACATACATACATAACATCACGCCTGTTTCCCAACGGGGTAGGCAGAGACTATGGTTTTCCAAAGACGAAAGTAATGGTTTTTGAAAGAGAAGAAAATATAACGAATTGCCCAATTTACATCGAAGGGCAAAGAGTAGAACAGGTAAAAGAGTTTGTGTACTTGGGGTCAAAATTTGTAAGAGATGGAAAGTGTGACTATGATATTAAACGAAGAGTTTTGGCAGGTAATCAAGTGAATGGAGCCATTCACGCCTTTAGGGCGAGGCCGCACTTGCGGTTATCGCGGCGGTTTCTAACCTCAAAATGTCAAAACATTGACTTGATTTCATTGATTTTGACAGTTTGATGACATTTCGAGGTTAGAAACCGCCGCGGAAAAACGCAAATGCGGCCTCGCACTTATGAGCAGTCAGGATGTGTCTAAAAAGGCAAGGATGGCTGTACATAGAGGAGTGCTTGTGCCTACACTTATGTATGGAAGTGAAAGCTGGGTGTTGCAGGAGACGCATGAAAGTAAAATTAATGCAGTGGAAATGAGAAGTTTGCGAAGCATAGCTGGAGTGACATTGATGGATAAACAAAGAAATTGTGTGATTAGGGAACATTGCGGCTTGACAGAAGATGTAGTGACTAAGATAGAATAAACCGGCCAAGTGCGAGTTGGACTCGCCCATGAAGGGTTTCGTAGCAGCAAGTAACATAATATAAAAGTGAGTAACTTTGATTGATGTTTTAACACGTTCGCAGTGGTAGTGATTTTTCTTACCAAAAATTGCGGTTTATGACGTATTAAAAAAAAACTACCAGCTCTATCTCATTCAAACTAATTTTCGTTGGTAGTTTTTATGGCAATGTACATCATATATTTTTTTTAGATTTATCACTCTCTTAGTTTAGAAGTTAGAGGGGGGGGGGGGACACTCATTTTTCGACTTTGGAAGTCCCTCTTGCGCAAACTATTCACTTTAGGAAAAAATGATGTTAGAAACCTCAACAGCATTTTGGAAGACCTATCTATAGATACCCCACACGTATGGGTGTGATGAAAAAAAAAAAATTGAGTTTCAGTTCTGAGTATGGGGACCCTCAAAATTAACTGCTTTTTTCTAGTTTTATATAAGAATCTTAATGCGGTTCACAGTATACATCTAGTTACCAAGTTTCAATAGCATAGGCCTTATAGTTTCGGAGAAAAGTGGCTGTGACACACGGACGGACAGACAGACAGACAGACAGACATGACGAATCTATAAGGGTTCCGTTTTTGCCATTTGGCTACGAAACCCTAAAAAGGGATGCTCAGATGGTTCGGACATGTGGAGAGAATGAATGAAAACAGACTGACAAAAGAGATTTATGAGGCGAGAGTGAATGGACAATCTGGTAGGGGCCGACCGCGTCGCACTTATGTCGACCAAATTGGACACCTTTTGGAAAAAGGCCAGGTCAGGAGTACCCTTAATCGGAGAGCATGTATGAAAACACTTATGAAAGTAGAAGAAGCGAAAGTGATATGTCAGGATCGTGACAAGTGGAAAACCATAAAAATACATTTACGATGAAATAGTTACTTTTAGGAAATTATCATGCATTTTCAAGAAAATTGTGAAAATCTTAAAGTGATCAGTTAACTGCAATGAATCATTACACAATTTTGTAATGATGCACACGGTATTCCACGTAAAATTCAGGTGATTTGATTTAAAATGCGTTTCCCCCATAGATTTAGAATGTACAAGATGAACAGTGTCAAACTGAAGACGAGACCAAAAATGAAAGATCTATGTGTGGGTTAAATAGTGTTGTTGAATGGTCACACCTATGTTATCGATAAAAGTATCTGTATAAACGGATGGAATGGAAATGAAACTTCTAAGCACACAAAGTGCTTAGAAGTTTCATCTCCAACTTCTTGTTTTGGGGAATAAATTGTTAATTTGAATGTAATCGACTATGAAAAAGTAAAAATGGGATTATAAGGGGTAACTCGTAATATTAGAAATTCTGTAGTGATTTTACGAATTTTGATTCAGTGTGTGAATGTGAAAATACACTTTTAACATGTAATTTATGGCATCGTACATTGGATTGTTGCCGTACATATATATTTTGCCAATTGAATTTGAAATTTTACTAAAAATCCAACTCTTATCGTAATACTAAACCTAGAAACTCATTTATTATTGAACCCTAGTAACAATAAAAGATATTACTCGTAGATTTTTTTAAATATATTAACCTCGCCAAATTAACGTCGCCACTGATGGAAACTAATGGAAAGCCGTGGCGCACCTAGCGAATGGGGGCCATGCTTACAGCACACAAGACTTCTGACAGTAGTCCTCAAGTTGGCGGCCCTATGATGTGCCTCTTCACGCTCCGCTTGTAGAACCCGGGATTGTAAAATGAGGGAAACACATGTGCGGGCAGGTCGTTCCAGGATTTTGTGGTTCGACAGAGGAACGATCTTTTGAAACGCTCAGTTCTGGCGAAGATTCTCTCCGCTATATATGAGTGGCACCTCTGCGCGACGTGTTGTTCGAAATCGGATAGGAGATGGTGGGATCAGGTTGAAGAGCTCTTCAGAACATTCGCCGTGATACATTCAGTAGAAGGCAGCCAAGGACGCTATGGTTCTTTGCTGCGCTAACGGCTCGAGGCTTACCGTCATCTTAGGACAACCTATAATAAATTGAAATCGGATAACACGTCTCTGCATAGCGCCAAGCGCGTCCAGTAAGCACCTCGCACAGTCATCCCAAAGGTGAGAACAGTATTCGACGCAGAGGCTAATCTGCGCCTTGCACAGCAAACATCCCGGTGTGGCGTGGAGTACCGTTAAGTGAAGTACCGTTAAGTGGAGTACCGTTAAGTGAAGTAAAATTATAAAAATTCAACTCTAAATGGATCACAAATTTTGGAAATATTATATTAAAATAGGCACAAAACCCTAAAAAAAGGTTAAATAACACAGTTCGAGTAAAAATCAATCATATTTATAGTAAATTAAATCCAGATAAGTTTGTTTGCACCAATGCCACTATAATGAACTATCGACATCCTTATCGATACCTACCCATTACTATTTTACTGTAAACAGCCCTTTCTATTTCTGCCTTATATATCCTCCAAAAATGCATTTACACATTAAATATTGTGTTATGTATGAAGGAAAATGCATAATCTACGTTATGAGTTGGACTTTCAGTGAAATTTTACATCCAATTTGGCAAAATATGTACGTCAAAAATGGAATGAACGAAGTCACAAATGACCTGTTAAACGAGTCTTTCTTTTTTTTTTTTTTTTTTTTTTTTTTTATACCACTATGGTGGCAGACAAGCATACGGCCCACCAGGAGGACTGGTGGTCACCGCAGCCTATGAACGTTTGCAACACCAGAGGCGCCACACTCGCGCTGCCGACCCTGTAAAAACCTTCTTAGACCCCTTTTGAAGAACCCCATACTGCAGGCGTTTGGGAAAACCGAGGCAGGAAGATCATTCCACAACCTAAGCGTGCGCGGAAGAAATCCCCTATCGGATCTAACCGTGCTCGAACGCTCCGGACGTAGGGTGTGAGGATGAAATCCCAGTCTATGGCGAGCGGTGCGATGATAGAACGTAGCCGTGGGCATCATGTCAAACAATTCCTCAGAGCAGATACCATTGTACAGGCGGTAGAACACGCATAAGGAGGCAAAGTCTCTCCTGTCGCAAAGAGGTTCAACACCACCTGTCAGTAAAGGATCGTTGACAACTCTCACAGCTCGCCTCTGCACCGAGTCAAATGGACGAAGCTGATATTCAGGTGCCCCCGCCCAGAGGTGACAGCAGTACTCCATGTGTGGCCGCACTTGCGACTTATAGAGAAGCAGTGTTTGCGCCGCAGTAAAGTACCGCCGCGCCCTGTTGAGCACACCGAGCTTCTTGGACGCTAGCTTGGCCTTGTCCTCCAAATGACTGCGGAACTGAACGTCACTGGAGATATCAACACCAAGGATCCCTATACATTTAGAGATGGAAAGAGATGTGCCCTGGAATTGTGGCGCTACAGTAATTGGGGCTTTCTTAGCGGTGAAGAAACACGCCTGTGTCTTGGAGGGGTTGAACTGAACAAGATTTTGTCTACCCCAATCGGACACTCTAGTAAGAGTAGCCTCGATTTCAGACACAAGCTGTTCACGACTTTCTTCCACTGCGTCCCGAGAGATACCGGGGCGGCCTGTGTAACAAGTGTCCCCCGTACTGTCGTCTGCATAACAATGAATGCCGTCAATAGACAACATGTCATTGATATGCAGCAGAAACAGAGTAGGGGACAACACTGAGCCTTGCGGTACTCCAGCGTTAATGGCCATGCAGTCAGTACAGCTGCCGTCGACAACAGCCCTGATGCTTCTACCGGCCAAAAAGCTGGACACCCATCCGCATAATCTTTCGGTCAGTCCGTAGGAGGGCAATTTATTAAGAAGACCACGGTGCCAGACCCGGTCAAAGGCTTTAGAAATGTCGAGGCTCACTGCTAGAGCCTCGCCCTTACTCTCGATAGCCGTCGCCCATCGGTGTGTGAGGCATACGAGAAGATCGCCCGTCGAGCGACCGTGACGGAAACCGTACTGCCGGTCACTGAGCAGGTCGTTTTCCTCAAGGTACCTCAGGAGCTGTGTATTAATTACACGCTCCATCACCTTAGACAATAGTGAGGTGACGGCTATAGGCCTGTAATTGGCCGGGTCGGTCCTATCACCCTTCTTGGGCACAGGATGCACATACGCGATCTTCCACGACGCCGGGACTTGTCGCATAGAATATGAAAGCGTGAAAAGACGTGTAAGTACCGGACACAACTCTGGACCACACTGCTTAAGTACCACCGCGGGTATACCGTCCGGCCCACTCGACTTATGAACGTCCAGAGAACGAAGCTCCCGTCGGACGTCCCGCTGCGTGAATTTAACTTCCGGCATGGAAGTTCCACACCACGGAACGTCCGGCGGTACAGCACCCCCGTCGCTCATGGTCGAGTTAGCGGCAAAGAGAAAACCCAAAAGGTCGGCCTTCTCCCCGGCACTCTGGGCCAGACTACCGTCGGGTTTAAGCAAAGGTGGTAAACCTGACTGACAGAAGTTTCCCTCGGCAGCTTTGGCAAGCGACCAGAATTCACGACTCCCTGAAGGGTACCCTGCTAGCCGCTCACCAATTCTGCCGACGAAATCGAATTTAGCCCTGACAATTGCTCTCTTGCTAGCCCTCGAGGCGGCATTTAATTTGCGTTTCACCTCAGAGATGTTTGGATCTGAATTTGCACGAGCCGTGGTCCAGGCTCTGTAGGCAGATTCTTTCAGCATCAAAGCTTCTCTGCAGAGCCGATTGAACCACGGTCGCTTTTTTGCTCCTACAGGGATCCAGCGGTTAGGAATGTAGCACTCCATGCCCTCCAAGATCCCCTCAGCGACTGCTGCAGCGCAGGAATCCAGATCGTCTTTCTTCGTATAATTGCGTTTTGTAATATCCTATTCACACACTAAACACGACAATATTGTTGAAAATATAAAATTTTCTATTTTAATTGTAAGATCACTACAGATTACTGGATATTATGAATAACATAGAGCCGCCATAGGATCCCAGCGGGCTCAGCGATTCAAAATACTGACATATGAGTACACAATTTGCTTTCTCTTTTCCTCTCGAGCTAAGTGCTATGGATAATGCGGTCTCGCTCGCACGCTTTGTATATCTATTGAGAGTAGCGAAAAATTCTAAATCTATGGTTTCCCCACTTATAGCCTGTTTTGTCAAATTACAATATTCTGACAGTCCAAAATATTTGTTTATTCCACCTTTACTAAACTGGATATTGAATGAAATATCTAATACTATTAATGCTAGATTTGTTACGATATTGAATTAAACTTATCTATTGTTATTATAAGAAATATTACTAAATTTAAGCTAAATTACTTCTTGGATATGATAATAATCTTAAAAATAAAAGTAATAGAAAGTACATGAGTAAACGTGTTAACATCTATTGCTTGAACTGAATAACACATCTGTCTCGTAGTTTACATGGACATAATGGAAGTTAATTAAAACCTCGAATCTTCAAAACTTTTCGTTTTATTGATGAATATAGGAAGATTACATTTAGTAAAACTTTGTGACTCGTGTGAATTTTTGAAACTTGTAGCAGTGTAGATATAGACAAAAAAAATTGACACAGTTGACAGTTGTGGCCATGGGGTTGCCATGGCGTAGGCGCGAACATCTTCCCCCCCGTTGAAAGCCCTCTTTCAACATCATTGGACAGAATCCGCCGTAGGTAGAGGGCAGATTCGAGTCAGGGGTCTTCGATAACAGCCTCTGGTGGTGTTTATGTCCGCGACTCGTGACACTCCATCGGGTCCAGGAAATAAGCGGCTGACTCGTCCCAATCTCCAATTGAGTGGAGGCACGTTATCTTCTTGGAGAAGAACTAGGTCTCCTATTTGTAATGAAGCAGAATTGGTACGCCACTTGGAACGCTGCTGCAGTTCTGCAATGTATTCATGTTGCCAGCGTTGCCAAAAATGCTGACTTAATTGTTGAAGCTTTGTGTAGCGTTGTAAATTGTTTTGGTTCCGGTCCTCATATGATGGACCTGGTAATGCCTTGAGAGCACGGCCTATCAGAAAGTGTCCTGGGGTAAGGAAATGATAGTCATTTGGGGAAGGTGAAAGTGGACATAGAGGTCTGCTGTTTAGTACTGCCTCAATTTGGACAAAGAGTGTTGATAGCTCCTCAAATGTCAAATGAGCGTTGCCCATAATGCGCTTAACATGATATTTTGCGGATTTGACCCCGGCCTCCCAGATACCACCGAACGAGGGCGCGCACGCAGGAGAAAATATAAACCTTATGCCTTCATCCGTAGCAATATCATTAACATGATCCTTGTTGACCTTAAGAAAATCACCTATTTCCTTTGCTGCGGCAACAAAATTGCGGCCATTATCGCAGAATATCTCCGCTGGCTTGCCCCGCCTACCGATGAATCTGCGTAAGCTTAATAGAAACGCTTCCTTAGACAAATCACTAACGGCTTCCAGATGTATGCATTTGTATCTAAAGCACACAAACAAACACAAGTACGATTTGTTTATTCGTGCTCCACGGCCCTTCCTATCTAGAGTAAAGAAGGGGCCGGCGAAGTCAACACCAACAGTTTTGAATGGATAGTCTGGTGTGATACGTTGTGCAGGTAGATTTCCCATAATGGGAGTAATGGTTTTGCCTTGCAGTCTTCTACAAGTTACACAATTGTGAACTGTGCGGCGGGCTAAATGCCTACCATTGATGGGCCACACAGTATCCCTAACACTAGCTAGTAACGACTGAGGACCAGCATGAAGGTAGTGCAAGTGTTGATAGTTGAAATAGAGTTTAGTTAAATGATGAGAGGCATGCAGGAGTATGGGATGTTTTTTAGAGTAATTATAATTGGACAGCTCGATTCTACCGCCAACCCTAATAACACCAGCCTTATCCAAGAATGGTGAGAGTGATAAAATAGAACATTTTGAACCTAAAGGTTTACCCTTTGATAGAAGGTTAAATTCTGAAGGAAAGGAATCATGTTGGGACATTTTGCATAAGTGAATGAAAGCAGAATCTAATTCCGAAACGGTAATAGAACCTATCAATTTATCCTTAGGATTGCGAATGTTGTGAATGAATCTAAAAATATAAGCTAAAGTTCGTCTTAATTTGTTAAAAGATGAATAATTGATCATTTTCAGAAAGTGTGTATCATCTCTCTGAACTTGAGCAGGATTGGACTTCACTTCTGGTAAGTCGGCTTCGTTTAAAATATTGTGTGGATCAGGCCAAGCATGACTAGGCTGTAATAGAAAATTGGGGCCTGACCACCATAGCTTGTGATTTTTGATTTCTTTAGGACTCAACCCTCTAGAGATTAAATATGGATTTTGGTCTGTGGGCACATAGCGCCATGATGAGCCTTTAGTAAGCTCATTGACTTCAAGTACCCTATTGGCTACAAAAGTTTTTAATTTTGCAGCATTACCAGAAAGCCAACTGAGTACAACACTAGAATCGCACCAGTAAATCACGCGATCTGCTTTATAGCGCAGTGCACTGGTAACAGCCTTGGTCAATTTGGCAGCCAGCAGAGTGGCGCTAAGCTCCATACGTGGGATGGTTGTAGGCTTTATGGGTGCAATTTTAGATTTAGCACATAGCAAATTGACCTTAACTATTCCAGAAGAATTAGATGACCTTAAGTACACACAGGCGCCATAGGCCACTTGTGAGGCGTCGCTGAAAGTATGGATTTCTATTTTGTTGGCAGAATCGCATAATACCAGTCGCGGAATTGATAGATCTGATATGAAATGTAAATTGTTTACAAAATTACTCCATAATTTTATTATGTCCGAAGTAACTGGTTCATCCCAGCCTCTCTTGTCCTTCCACAGCGATTGTAGCAATAGCTTGGGAACAACTATACAAGGACTCAAGAGGCCAAGAGGACCAAAAATTTTGAAAGATGCTGAAAGAATTGATCTCTTTGTAATTGTTTTATCGATTGTAGGTATTGTAATTGATATGTGAAGACAATCTGTATTAGGATTCCAATTTAGACCAAGAGTGCTTGCCGATTCGCTCAAGCTCACCTTGTCATTTTTATTGATGACAGAGGATGTCAAAGCGCTTGGTAAATTTGACTTATACTTGCGAAAGTTGAAACAACCAAGTTTTAAAGTAGATGAAATCATTCGTTGTATATAGAGCAATTCAGAAGATTCATTCGATCCCGTGATCAAGTCGTCAAAGTAGCAGTCATGTCTTATGATAGTGGCTATAAGTTCGTCATCACAGGTATCTCCTAATAACGATAGGCACTTTGTGCTCAAATAAGCTGCACTTGCAAGACCGTAAGTGACAGTTTTGAGACGTAGAGTTTGGATTGGACTGGACTCGTCACGCCTCCATAATATTAGTTGCAAATTGCGATTCGGTTCGTCTATTTGGACCTGACGATTCATTTTTTCGATATCGCCAGTCAACAGGTACTTGTACTGGCGGGCTCGAATTAAGATGGAGAAGAGAGAGTCTTGAACATTAGGTCCAACTAACTGTAAGTCGTTAAGTGAGAATCCCGAACTTGTGCGTAGAGAGCCGTCAAAGACTACACGGAGCTTAGTGGTTTCGCTATTTTGTTTGAAAACGGCATGATGACATAGATAGTACGAGGGGTATGGCATATTAGTAGGACATACTTCTAAGTGACCCAAATCAGAATACTCTTTAATATAATGCATGTATTGGGACTTCAAGTCTGGGTTTTTGCGGAATCGTTTTTCCAAATGAAGTAGACGTGCCTTTGCAACGGCATATGAATCCCCTAGGCAGTCTGGTGTATCCCTTAAGGGTGGTCGTACACAGAATCTACCAGAGTCTAAACGGTATGTATTGCGATAGAAATGGTCCTCACATTCCTTTTCGATTTTGGTTTGATATTGTCTATCGGGAACCTGTTCAAGGTCCCAAAATTTAGATAATTGTTCATTAATATTAGAATTATTGTCTTCACTTGCTGACACATTACATAGAACTGTTTTGATTAAAAATTGCTTAGGGTTTATATTTGCGACTGGTGCAGCAACAACCCAACCTAGCTTTGAGCTTTGCAGCTTAGGCATGGCCGGTCCTAATGACATTTGGTCGCAACCCAAAAGGTCCCAGAAAAGAACTGCACCTATCATCCATAGAGGGTTGATTGAATTTGGAGTCAGCAAGCTGTATGTTTTTAGGTATTTTGATATGTTTTATGTCTATATATTGCTTGGGAATAGAACCTGTAAGTTCCTTCAGAACATAAAACGATTGTACTATTTTGTAATTATTTGTCAAAGAATTTAATTGGGCAATACAACTTGTACTTACTTGGCCTGCCAAGTTGTTGCCTATGCCAACAATATTTATGGCATTCATTGGACATATTTGTAATGAAAGTTGGTTCATTAATGATTGTGTAATGAATGAAGTTTGACTACCACAGTCCAGCAGAGCACGGACTTGGACATGTTGGTTTGTTTGAGGATTTGTAACATTTATCATGGCAGTTGACAATAGAATCTGACTTTGTGTTTGACTATTGTTGTAATTCATTGAATTGTTTACAGATAATTTTGGTGAATTGTTATCAACATTGGCACCATCTCCCTTGTTGGATTCATGGAGGAAAGTGTTATGCCTACGATTGCATTCGCGGCATGGGCCTAGTTTGCAATCGCGCACATGATGGCCTGCCCTTAAACAGTTGGAACACAAACGCAGCCTTTGCACTTCGTTCTTTCGTTCTTGAACACTCTTCTTTGCAAATATAGGGCAGTCATATATCCTATGGTCACCTTTGCAGACTGCACAGCGATACATGACAGAGCCTGAGTGTCGAGTTGATGATGATGATGATTGAATTGAAGTAAATGATTTTGTATTGTGTGTATGCTTATCAACCTGCTGTGTTTGCGCTTGGACAGCTTTAGACCTATCTACCTTATTGTGATATAGTGTCTCTAGAACTACTGCACGATCAGTTAAAAACTTGTAAAATTCCTTTAAATATGGAACGTCGGTCAATCCATTTCGGTATTCCTTCCGTTTAACTATGGTGCGATTATCCAGCTTTGCTGATAATATGTGTAGGATTAATGTGTCCCAGTGTTGGACAGGTTGACCTAGGCTAGATAAGGCACGCAAGTTTTTAGTCACGTGATCAACTAGAAACCTCAGTGATTTGTCTGTTTCACGTGTGAAGGAGCCGATATTCAATAATGAGTTAAGATGGTGATTGACCAGTTGACGCTTGTTGTCAAAACGATCACACAACAATTGCCAAGCGGTTTCATAATTTGTATCAGAAATTTCCAAATTAGATATAACTCGTGCAGCTTCACCTTCCAAATATGATACCAAATAATGAAACTTATGCACTGATTTGATGCGCTGATTATTATGAATAAGTGACAAGTAAGTGTCTCGGAATTCAAGCCAGCGGAAATACTCCCCACCAAACTTAGCAATCTGTATTTGCGGCAACTTGAAATCAATATTGTGACAGTGAGATGACCGATCGCTATGACACTGCGATGAATTAAGCTCCTCAGAATCATTGCAAGTGTGGTTATGTTTTATCAAAAGTTGCTGAGCACTTGCAAGGAGCGAAGTGAAAATTTGTTCAATCTCATCACGCTCGTCCATCTCAGAGTCCATCCTATCACAGTTTAGAACTTCAATCTGACTCTGTAGGTCATCAAATTTGCCCGACATAGCTCGTATTTTATCAACATTAATTTGCAGTTCTTGAACTTGCAACTTAGTCAATTTTGATGAATGCACAATATCTAAATATTTTTTGAACTTGGTTAAACGTCCTTTAACCGAGCTACGTTTAGCAAACAAATCTTTTAGTTGTTGCTTTGCATTAAGATCCTCACACACTGACATTGTGAAATGTTTATAAAATAGGATAGGTACACAAAAAAAAAACAAATTACAGTAAATTGCCAACCTGATCAGCCCTACGAACAAGTGTCTTGGGATCGGTTGATTTAATCCACTGATCAGGTTGTAGTACTGAGTACACTGTATATCTGACTAAAATAATAGGAACTAATAGTAGCTATAAGTACTTAGTTCAAATGAAAGTGATTGTCTATACAACAAAACAAAAATGCAAACAGGATGTAGGCATAAAGTTAAAAAATATTCAAAATCTTATCTGAACGTCATCGGTGTTCTGTGGCATCTGGTCCCCAAGCACAGTCACGGTGCCAGCATATAGTAGCGGCTCACTGCTTGATGATTATGTGAGCTGTTGTTGTCAGTTTGAGCTGAAATGTTCGGCACAAAGTGATATGTAATGTGCATAAGCTGTGGGCTTCAGATGCGACTAAGGATAGTACTTGGATAATGAATATCTTATGTAAAGCACTTATAAGAAGTGGTAAGTGTGACAAGTAACTTTGTCACCCTAAAATAGGACTGATTATGATTATGTGAAGATATACTTCATGAAAATGTATATGAATAAACCACAATCCACTTAGTTTAAAAGTTAACAATTTTACTGTTATATTTTTATAATTTGAAAGCAATGTGGGTGGTATTATAGTGTGAAAATGTTAAAACTATCTTTCAGAATGTGAAATATCTTATTGGAACAAAGATTTACTTGTTTTAAATCGAATAAGTTTGCTAAATTTTGAAAAAAGAATGATGTTTGACAATAACTTGGAAAAGTACACTACAACAACTTTTGAAGGAAAATATGGGTTTTGGCAAGTTTTGGAGCAAGTGTAATTAGAAAATGGGCACTTAACTGAAAAGTCCTAGCTTCAGGAACCATGGATTGGTTGCTGGCTTTGATATTTTGATAGCAGTAGGTACCAAGTATTTCGTGAAAAATATGTTTGAATTTCTTGAATTTCTTAAATTTCGACGAAGTGCTAAGGCTGGGCGCGGAGCTTTTCTATTGCTGTCCGACCTGGCTGGCTTAGTCGTCAGTTTTCTTGAAATTTGTAATTTAGATTTTGTTCTTCGACTTGTTAGTTGTATGTAGGTAAGTAGGTACTTCTCAAAATTTTGAAAGTTATGTCCTGTCACGGTCGCCAGTATTTATGTCTCGTAGTTTACATGGACATAATGGAAGTTAATTAAAACCTCGAATCTTCAAAACTTTTCGTTTTATTGATGAATATAGGAAGATTACATTTAGTAAAACTTTGTGACTCGTGTGAATTTTTGAAACTTATAGCAGTGTAGATATAGACAAAAAAAAATTGACACTGTTGACAGTTGACAGTTGTGGCCATGGGGTTGCCATGGCGTAGGCGCGAACAACATCAAACATAAGAAATATTTTACTGTTTACAAACGATTATTCTTGGGTAATTCTGAATTCGTTAAATGTATACACAGTCACATGTAGTCATGTTCTTGTAACGAAAAACTATATTGATTCCGTGGAAAAAACAAATGAAGAGCAATTATAGACGTCATTTTTTATTAAAAATATGAAAAAAAAATTGTCAGTAGAGGGACAGGCTAAGAATCCAACAAAATCAAAAAAAAATGTGTTAGTGACACTTATTCTTTTATTCAATGGGGCCATCAATTTTTTTTCTTAATGATTTTTTTTTAATTGTGAAATTGCCGAGGGTTCTGAAATGCTACGGACTGAGAAAAACCCCCAAGAAACTCAGTCCGACTTTTTTCAGAATGTATCTTAAATACCTACTAATAGTTTTTTTAAATGTAGAGAGCAACAATTTGTGTTACTGCCGGGCAGCCTTGTCGTATAGAAAATCTTTTTGCTATAATAAGCTTTCTGCCACAATTTAAATACTTTTTGTTTATACATTGGTAGTCAAAGGCTTAAATCTATCTAAGACAACACAAGGATGTATAAGTAATGTTATTATTACTAACAATGAACGAACCGCAGATAAATACTGACTTAACTATTTCAGGTCGACTTCATCATCCACTGTGCGGCCACAATTCGCTTTGATGGCCCCTTGCGAGACGCCACTATAATTAATGTTCGTGGAACTCGAGAATGCATTAAACTTGCCAAAGTGTGTAAAAAACTGCAGTAAGTGTTTTTTATTTACCAATATAAAAATACATTAACCCGGCGAGAATGTGTGGTACAAAATGACAGTATGAGGTACATACATAAAGTCATGCCCTTATCCCCGAAGGGGTATGCAGAGGCAAAGTATATGCCCACATTTTCACCTTATAATTTTATGTCTTATTTTATTTTAATTTATTTTATTTTATTTTATTGTGGTGGTGACATTTTGTACTCTTTCCCATTGACACACCGGCCACGTATTAGATACCTATAATAAAGAGACCCAATAGATCTATCAGACAACATTTTTTCTCATTTCAGGTGCTTCACACACGTGTCTACAGCGTTTGCTCATGCGACCAGAGACCGCATTAGTACTGAATTACTAGAAGATTTTTACCCATGTCCCATAGATCCTGATAGAATCATTGAGATGGCTGAAGACACAAAATCAGAAGAAATAAATGCAGTGTGCTTGGAGTAAGTTATATCAAAAACAAAACTTGTAAAAGAACCAAGTCTCGAAACTCAGTTCTTCTACCGTAAAAAGTAGTGAGATTCATGTCCATAAATTAGTATTAGCGCCAAGTAAACCCATAGGTTTAGGAAGTTATTATTAATGTCACCAACTTCAATATTATATTGAATAAAAACTGATAAATCAAAATACAATTACTTTGTGCTAAGTAAATTTTATTTTTCAGGATTTGTTTGAAGTCGGTTTTATTTTTTATTATTTTTTTTTTCATATTTTTAAGTGACGGATGGACCGAAAAATATATATCTATCTAGGTGTAAAGTTCTAATCAATCAATACATATCAATCAAGCCCAAACACGAAGTAACTGCTGTAAATCGTTAAGGAATTCCCTCGACAGTCTTTCGATCCATCATCAGATCGACTCCAACCCTTCATTAAATTGTAGTACATTAAAGCAATTCACTGCTAAGAAAACCCCATTTACTGTGGCGCCACAATTTCAGGGCACGTCACTCACCATCTCCGAAAGTATAGGGATCCTTGGTGTTGAGATCTCCAATGTCGTTCAGTTCCGAAGTCATTTGGAGGACAAGGCCAGGCTGGCGTCCAAGAAGCTCGGAGTGCTCAGTAGGGCGCGGCGGTACTTTACTGCGGCTCAAACACTGCTTCTCTACAAGTCGCAAGTGCGGCCGCACATGGAGTACTGCTGTCACCTCTGGGCGGGGGCACCTGAATACCAGCTTCATCCTTTTGACTCGGTGCAAAGGCGTGCTATGAGAGTTGCCGGCGATCCCATACTTGCAGGTTATGTGGAACCTCTTAGTGACAGGAGAGACTTTGCTTCTCTGTGTGTATTCTACCGGCTGTATAACGGTTTGTGCTCTGAGGAATTGTTTGACATGATGCCTACGGCTACATTCTATCATCGCACCGCTCGCCACAGACAGGGTGTTCATCCTCACATGTTGCATCCGGAGCGCTCGAGCACGGTTAGATCCGATAGGGGCTTTCTACCGCGCACGCTTAGGTTGTGGAATGATCTCCCTGCCTCGGTTTTCCCAAACGCCTACAGTATGGGGTTCTTCAAGAGGGGTCTTAGAAGGTTTTTACAGGGTCGGCAGCGCGAGTGTGGCGCCTCTGGTGTTGCAAACGTCCATAGGCTGCGGTGACCACCGGTACATCTGGTGGGCCGTATGCTTGTCTGCCACCTTAGTGGTATAAAAAAAAAAAAAAAAAAAAATAATTAATTAAAAAGTTAACAAACGCACTAGCTGTCAGTACAATTTTCTGTGGTTGCCCTCGATTTCTGGATCCCATCATCAGATCCTGACCTGGTGAAAATGGGACCACCGCAGAAGTAAACCCTATTAAGCGAAAGAAAAAAATTTAAATCCGTCGATAATTGATGGAAATATCGGTGAACATACATTGAAAAAATAGACGTAACCTCCTCCTTTTTTGAAGTTGGTTAAAAATAAGATTAATTTATGTGAATACTAGCTAACCCTCGCAACTTCATTTATCATCATAAAGTGTACGAAAGGAGGGGTACTTTTTTATCAATCTCATCAAGCAGCGTGTGAAACGGCCCTGTTTGCTTAATCATAAAAGAGCTTAAAGATTAAGGCTATTCTAAAACAATTCAGTCCACGCCTTCCCTTTCCAATACTAAAAAAATATTTGAAATCGCATCACGCGTTGAGAAATTACAACTGAAAAACCATTTTATCTTTCATCCCCTCTCCCGCAGGAACCGCGCAAAACTTCGGAATCAAAAGTATCCTAGAACCTTCCTCGGACTATAAGCTCGAAATGTACCAAGTATCACTCAAATCGGTTCAGTAGTTTCGGCGTGATACTTATTCGGGATACAGACAGACAGACAGACAGACAGACAGACATGAAAAGTTTAAATTACATTTTCGGCTTCAGTATCGATTAGAGAACGCCCTCCAATTTAAATTTTTAAAATATCTTCCATGTACAGGCTCTCGACCCTCCTTCCTTCGGCGCGGACTGAATTATTTACAATAGTCTTAATCATTAAGCTCTTTTATGATTAAGCAAACAGGGCCGTTTCACACGCTGCTTGATGAGTCTGATGAAGAAGGACCTCTCCATTCACAAACCTTATGTGACGTAAACGAAGTTGCGAGGGTCAGCTAGTATTATAATAAAACTGTAGAGGGTCGAGAGCCTGTACATGGAAGATATTTTAAAAATTTAAATTGGAGGGCGTTCTCTAATCGATACTGAAGCCGAAAATGTAATTTAAACTTTTCATGTCTGTCTGTCTGTCTGTCTGTCTGTCTGTATCCCGAATAAGTATCACGCCGAAACTACTGAACCGATTTGAGTGATACTTGGTACATTTCGAGCTTATAGTCCGAGGAAGGTTCTAGGATACTTTTGATTCCGAAGTTTTGCGCGGTTCCTGCGGGAGAGGGGATGAAAGATAAAATGGTTTTTCAGTTGTAATTTCTCAACGCGTGATGCGATTTCAAATATTTTTTTAGTATTGGAAAGGGAAGGCGTGGACTGAATTGTTTTAGAATAGCCTTAATCTTTAAGCTCTTTTATGATTAAGCAAACAGGGCCGTTTCACACGCTGCTTGATGAGATTGATAAAAAAGTACCCCTCCTTTCGTACACTTTATGATGATAAATGAAGTTGCGAGGGTTAGCTAGTATTCACATAAATTAATCTTATTTTTAACCAACTTCAAAAAAGGAGGAGGTTACGTCTATTTTTTCAATGTATGTTCACCGATATTTCCATCAATTATCGACGGATTTAAATTTTTTTCTTTCGCTTAATAGGGTTTACTTCTGCGGTGGTCCCATTTTCACCAGGTCAGGATCTGATGATGGGATCCAGAAATCGAGGGCAACCACAGAAAATTGTACTGACAGCTAGTGCGTTTGTTAACTTTTTAATTAATTGCTTTAATGTACTACAATTTAATGAAGGGTTGGAGTCGATCTGATGATGGATCGAAAGACAGTCGAGGGAATTCCTTAACGATTTACAGCAGTTACTTCGTGTTTGGGCTTGATTGATATGTATTGATTGATTAGAACTTTACACCTAGATAGATATATATTTTTCGGTCCATCCGTCACTTAAAATTATGAAAAAAATAAAAAATAAAATAAAACCGACTTCAAACAAATCCTGAAAAATAAAATTTACTTAGCACAAAGTAATTGTATTTTGATTTATCAGTTTTTATTCAATACTAGCTGACCCGCGCAACTTCGTTTGCGTCACATAAGAGAGAGAGTAAATCACCCGTTCCCGTCGCATTTACTCCCGTCGGAATAATTTCGTTATTGAGAGATTTTTCCCGTCGCATTATTGTAGAAATTGCGCATATTCATACACTAGCTGACCCTCGCAACTTCGTTTACGTCACATAAGGTTTTCGAAAGGAGAGGTACTTCTTCATCAGACTCATCAAGCAGTGTGTGAAACGGCCCTGTTTGCTTAATCATAAAAGAGCTTAAAGATTAAGTCTATTCTAAAACAATTCAGTCCCAACACGCCCGTTTAGAATTACCCTCACATTCAAAGGAATGAAATGTCTCTAATTCCTGAACTACAATATCCTCAACATTGAAACTTTCGTGAAATAATCCTTAAAGCACTTCCTTTATAACACTGAAAAAAAAAATTGGAATTGGACCACGCAATAAGAAGTTATAACTATAAAACCGTTATGCCTTTCATCCTCTCTCCCAAAGGAACCGCGCAAAATATCGGGATCAGAAGTATCCTAGAACCTTCCTCGGATTATAAGCTTTGATTGTACCAAGTTTCAATCAAATCGATTCAGTAGTTTCGGCGTGATACTTATTCGGGATACAGACAGACAGACAGACAGACAGACAGACAGACAGACAGACATGAAAATTTTAAATTACATTTTCGGCTTCAGTGTCGATTAAAGAACGCCCTCCAATTAAAATTTTCCAAATATCTTCCATGTACAGACTCTCGACCCTCAACAGTTTTATTATATGTATAGATAATATTGAAGTTGGTGACATTAATAATAACTTCCTAAACCTATGGGTTTACTTGGCGCTAATATTAATTTATGGACATGAATCTCACTACTTTTTACGGTAGAAGAACTGAGTTTCGAGACTTGGTCCTTTTACAAGTTTTGTTCCTATTATTTTACTTAATACCTTGTTATTTTCAAAGGTCTAGTTGGATTACTTAATACCTTGTCATTTTCAAAGGTCTAGATGGAATACCTTGTCATTTTCATAGGTCTAGATGGAAGGACAAGGTATTACCTTACCTAATACCTTGTCCTTCCATCTAGACCTTTGAAAATGCTGTGAAGCGAAACCGGTCAGGTTTATAATAATAAATATTGTGGAATAGTACAAGTGTCGTTTTCAATAGTTACTGAGAGCCTGTTTAGTTACTGAAAATTTAAACTTCTAGTTTTATCCACTACGAAGTTATAGGAGGTCAAAAATGCCCTGAGTGGGTTCGAGAAATGATATAACGGCCGTGCCGTTGCTGCTACACTTGGTGGTTTAGATTCAGTTACTTTTCTGGTTAAGATTCACTGCACGTTTTATATGACAAAGGTTCGAAGCGACATCATGCCTGGGCATTTGACAGATTCAGGTTCGACATCTGGAGGGAGCCCGATCATACAATATTCCTTATCCCGCTCTCTATTTTCCAAATATTGCGTGCCGAGCAGAGGTGCCACACATACACTGTGGAGAGAATCTTTGCCAAAACTGAACGTTTCAAAAATAATTCATCTGTTCCTCTGTAAAAACCTGGAACGACCTGCCCGCACACGTCTTTCCGTCATCTTACAATCCCGGGCTCTTCAAGCGGAGCGTGAAGAGGCACATCACAGGGCCGCCATTTTGAGAACCACAGTCAGAAGTCTTACGGAATGTGGGAGCGGTATCCAATTGCTAGGTGCGTCATGACTTTTCATCAGGCTGGCGACGTCAATTCTGCGAGCTTAACATAAAAAAAGTCATCACTGCTTTTAGTCGCACATTGCCGCCCTTTCGGATCACTCTGAGAAGTCTTATGTACTTTCCGGTCTATTTGATGGAATTCTGTTCATTGTTGATTTGTAGGGACTTCCAATGATGATGAGGCATCAGATTAGGAAAAGTCAAAAGTCTGTGTTGCTTCTCAGAAAAAACGTAGCCTACATATTTTTAGATCTTGATGTTTCATGTCACACATTTGAGAGTAGCGTAGTTTATTTTATACTACTAAGGTGGCAGACAAGCTTACGGTTCACCGGATGGATATTGGTTACCGTAGCCTAGGAATGTTTGCAGCATCAAAGGCGCTACACAGGTTGTGACGACCCACCCTTGAAAATTTTTAAGCCGCACATAAGGCCTTCAACGTGGCAGAACGACTGCCATGTTACTTTCAACCGGGATCAACGGCTTAACGTGTCTTCCGAAGCACGGAAACACTCTCATCCAATGTCACAAAGGGATCACGTGGTGATCACTCATCTAAGCTATGGAAATGTAGCTTACAACAGAACCTTTACAGAATGCTGAGTCAGTGGGGCCTTAACCTTTAACTAGGGATGTGACAAATTTATAACACTTTAGGGGACATGTAGTCTAATAGGCTACTACTGCGAAAGTAAAATTTTGACAAAATTGAATGATGGATGATTTAAATTTGTGTTGCTATTTAATTATTGATATGTAAAAAAATAAATGTAAATGATTTCAATCAATGTTTCACAATTACTCAGAAAAAAAACTATAACTAATAATTAGTGGTGATTTTCATTCTCAATAGACATGATATCCTTTTTAGCATTTTAATAGATATTAAATAAATAATATAGTCAGTTTTACACTTTTTACTTAATCTAGTAATCTAGTAAAAAAACAAGCAAAAAAATAAACAGGCTACTTCTGAAAATAATAAGTAAAAATTCTGACACCCGCTCAATTTGGCATAAATCACTGGCAATTTTTACACAAAGAGCACATTGCAAACATAATATGGAATTGCAACACCTAACACACGTGGACACTGTCATTCTGTCTAGTTTAGGCCGACAAATACTATATGCCCTTCGTTTGCCTTGACTGGTTTCAGGATGTTGCCGATTTTGGACATCTTCAACCATATCGTCTCACCCAGAACTCGCTTTATAACTACCCATAACTCTCTTGGTATTTGACAGCTTACAATACGTCTTTGCATTTGTGATAGCACTAGCAAACGGACCAGTGACATAAAAAATCTCCTCTATCTGTAATATATTTTTCTTTGATGAAGTCGTAGACTTGTTTTTTTTTTTTGTTGACGCGGGGAATGCGTTTAGGCACCGTCATCCCAGCTACAGGGGTAGCTGGGACGGTGTGTGGGACTCACCGGTCTCGAAAACAGGGACCGTCCTACCCACTAAACCCCGCGGTGTTCCGACTCACCCTATAGCCGGGCCGAGGGATATGAAAATTAGATTCTACGTCGACCCGGCTAGGGATGCCCCGTAGGGTTGGGGCTCTCCTTGGGGGACCAGATGGTCGGCCCCCCAGAGCTCCCTAAGGAGCTGAAGAAAACAAGCCCGCATCGCACCACTCTCGAGCGCCATTCTGCAAGCAGAGGGGGTAGAGAGCGGCCGAGCGGGCGGGCACTAAGGGCACCTCCGGAACACGGGGAGGTGCCTTCCGCCATATGGCCGTCAATAGGCGGGGTCCCCCGACCTTACGCCCACGGCCAACAAGTATTCAGGGGGGGCGCGCAGTGACTCCTTACCGCGGCGCCCCCGAACTGCACGGCGAAGCGGGAGTATTTTCCGTTACTCCCGCTCCTCTGCGCAGTGTGCCTCCCGCCGAATCGATGGCGAATCGGCACGCCTGACTGCCGACCATGACTTGCACCACGATCGGCAGTGACAGGCCCCTACTGATGCTGTACGGAGCAGCCGCACAGGCGGAAGGGCCGCACAGTCGGAACAGCCGCACAGATGGACCAGCCGTACAGGCGGAGCAGAAGCCCACACTCAGCAGCCGCCCAAGCTGCTGTGTGCCGAGGGGCTTAACTGCCACACAGACAGGCTGCCGTATAGGCGGAAACAGCCGCACAGGCGGAACAGCCGCATATGCGGCCACTGCCGCACAGCACCTCGCTCAAACCGGCCGCAGCCGGGAGCATACCTCGCGTGTACACCGCGGGCCTTAAAGGCCCGCCATACTACGACCCCCTCGTGCAATGGGGTCAACTCCGTCAAATGACGGCCAGAACCGCCGCAGATGCGCGGTAACACCATGGGCCTAGCAGGCCCACCGAACTTCGACCCCCTCGTGCAATGGGGTCAGCTTGCCAAGATGTGGAAGGATGGCACACCCCTACTTCTGCTGTATGGAGCGGCCGCACAGGCGAACGGGCTGCACAGGCGGAACGGCCGCACAGACGGACCAGCCATACAGGCGAGCAGGAGCCCACACGCAGCAGTCTCCGGCAAACTGCCGCGTGCCGAGGGGCTCAACTGCCGCACAGACAGGCTGCCGTACAGGCGGAAACAGCCGCACAGGCAGAACACCCGCACATGCGGCCACTGACATACAGCAAACTCTAACCGGCGGTAGCCGGGAGCAAACCTCGCGGATTGAAAAACAACGTGGGCCTTGAAGGCTCGCCATACTACGACCCCCTCGTGCAATGGGGTCGGCTTCGGTCGGAAAGACCGACGAACGGTAGCGCTTCTACCGGCCGTAGCCGGGAGCGGACGACACAATTTGTCACGGCGGTGAACGCCGCAACTGCAGGCCTAGCAGGCCCGCCATACCACGACCCCCTGCAACATGGGGTCGGTTGTCGGGATACTGGTTCATCGACTTACAGGGGCAGCAGACTCCAGCGCTCCGCCTGTTAGCCGAATATCCAGGATGCACCGTCTTAGTCCAGTTGCCACTCCCCCCGGGCATATAGCCCGAAGGGATAGGAAACCGGTCCAAGCACACTAGGAGGTTCCCCGACCTAGCACCCCGAAGTCGTAGACTTGTTAGCCAATTTGTAGTAAAGTAAATCGAAAATATTTGTATGGTAAATGAATGAATGAATGAATGAATGAATGAATGAATGAATGAATGAATGAATGAAATGAAATGAATGAATGAAGGTAACTAGGGACATGTAGCCTCACAGGCTACGACCAATTTTCGAATTTGTATTACTTACGTATAAAACAACCGATGGCACATCTGCCTTCTTTGGTGATCATTTTAACACTAAACAAGCTAGTTACTTGAGAATTTAGTAAGCTATAATGAAGGTACATTTTTATTTACAGAATGTTAAAAAACTGGCCCAATACCTATACTTTCACCAAAGCAATCGCGGAAGAAGTGGTCAGAATAAGTACTAGAGATCTACCTGCTTGTATTCTGAGACCACCGCAAAGTAAGTCACATTTTTACTCTTTCTTTATCGCGCAGTCAACGAGATCTCTAAATATATCTATTACTAAAGTTTGGAATCCTGAAACATCCTTCTGGCTTAACCAGGGCTCTCGACCGTCGGCAGTGGTCTAGCTGGTCAGACCTGACCGCCTAGTGGTTATTACTTTCGTGCTTCATAATTTTCGTCGTTCGCGGAAACGATTACGTTGACTCTGGAGCGTCCCTCTCTAAGCAGGGTAGAGAGCAGACGAGCAGGTGGGGGGTAAAGTTACCTCCGCAACACGGGGAGGCTTTCCGCCAAACGATCTTCGGTGGACGGTGTCCCCAACCTTGATCTACCCGTACGACACGTCTGGGACTAGCATGAAATCCACTAGTGGTGCCCTCGGCCTCGCGTCTGATCAGCATGCTCCCGCACCTGCAACTCCTCTCGCTTGGCCGTAACTTGGGCAGTTACAGCACACAGGGCCCAACTCGACGCCCACCACCTCTCACAGGTACTTGGCGAAACAGCCATGTCCTGTGAGGAACTGATTGTGATGGTATGCCGCCATGCGACCTCTTTACCCAAACCCGAAAGATGGACAGCGCTCTCGCAGAATATTAAAAGTAGTATAAATCAGAAACAAATAAAGATGTTTTGTGTAGATACTGGGGCAGCCACTATGAATTGAATATACATTTTTGCTTTATAATATAATTATATTTTTATAATATAAACATTTCTGTTTATTATTTTAGTTACACCAGCGTACATCGAGCCTTCTCCTGGGTGGACAGATCTTAGCGTCATGTTTGGTCCATATGGTGTATGTATACCAACAGAATTTCTTTTGATAATTTTTAAAGAAATAATTATTACGTACTTCTTCCTCAATACTATCAAACTGTATAGGAAATTTTGAAATCCAAACAGTAGTTGCTGATATCCTAGCGTTTAAACAACAACCAAGCTTTTTAGCTTCATAATAATGGATACGTAAAGAAAAATTTGTGTGTGTGTGTGTGTGTGTATTTTTGTAATGATTAAATTCACAAACTATTAAATATTTCTGAAAAATTATTTTACTGTTGGGAAGCGACACTAGTAATATCGGCTATATTATTTTATAACCGTATTTCCACGGGAAAGGGAACTACGTGGATGAAATCGCGTGACTTCCGCTAGTGTAAAATAATTATACCTACTTTAACGTTCATAACATAATAATTTACAAATTTTTAGCTCTTCGTTGGTGTTTGTTTGGGAGTACTTCACGTGCTACCGTTTAAAACTTACAAAAAACTAAACATGGTACCCGTAGATTATGTAAATAATAGCGTGATTGCTGCCATCTGGGACACGTGTGAGAGGAGGAAAAATGGAGTTTTAAAGGAGACACCCATTTTCTCCATTAGCTCTACAAAGCGTGACTTTACATGGGGTAAGTTACCATTTATACTAATTATTGGGACGTGGCCTAGTTGGGTGGTAATAAAATCACTTCTTGTCACAATAATTGCACTTATATTCCATAATAACACTTGTACATATCAACACTTGTTAATTCGTCAACAATATCGCCAATAACTCGCGACCGTATCATTTTAAACAGGAACAAAGTATTCCTCGCACCATTGAAACGGCGGTGGGGCAATTCTTAACGTGGGGTAGATAATAATTCATATAATGTCAAAGGAAATCAAAGTATCTGTCCTAGTTTAGATTAACAACCTGGAGACAAGTTTTAAAAATCTAGCTATACCTACATTATGTTGATAAATTACTAATTCGTTAAATTCATATTAAACAAAATATTCAATTATATTCTATTAGTCTATTCTTTTAGCTACCCGCGTTTTATGAAAAGTAAAATATAACGTCTCTTGTCGTAAATGACCTAACATAATATTAGGTCTTTACCTATGAAATTGCCGTTATGCATGAATAAAAATTAAACGACTTTTTTCATGTATTTTTAATTTGTATTAACCGAAGTAATTACCTATGCAATCAATGCATCTTTGCCAATGCAGCGGTAGTTTATTGATGCCCTTCTTAAAGAAATCAGCTAGACGGGAGGCAACAAATTCTTCAAAGGCATTTCGTATTGCCTCTTGGGTACCTATTGAATTTCTTTCCCGCCTAGAAAGAAGTCTGTAGGCGCAAGGTCTGGTGAGTATGGCGGATGATGGACAGCTTCCAACCCCAGTTCTTACAACTTGGAGAACGTCTGCCGTGCAGTATGAGGTCGCGCATTGTCATACAGAAGCAGCGGAGACGAGCGATTAACTAATGCTGATTGCTGAGATGTGCTAGCTTCTCCATCGTTGGGTTCAGTTCTTCACAGTACACATCTGCAGTAATGCTCACCCCGTTTGGTAAAAAGCTGTGATGAACCACACCGGCGCTAGACTACCAAATAGCGACCATCACTTTTCTAGGGGTAAGTTTTTGTTTGGGGCATTGTTTAGGTGCTGAACCAGGATCCAACCAACTTGCTGAGTGCTTGCGGTTATCAAACAGAATCCATTTTTCATTGCAAGTAACAATGCGGTTCAAAATTCATTTATTTGTGTGTCTGTTGAGCAATGCAAGGCATGTCTCGACGCGTACTTCGCGGCGATCATTGAGTTCGTTGGGTACCCATTAGTCAAGCTTTTTTACCTGGTCAATTTGACGCAAATGGACCAATATTGTTTTGATGCTGAAGTCGAAAGCTGCTGCTTATTCAGCCGTAGATTGTGTATCATCGGCCCCCACAATCGCCTTTAATGCGTCATTGTCGACCATAGTCGACGACGACGACGACCGCGAGGTTCATTTTTCAGGTTGAAATTTCCAGAACGGAAGCGAGCAAACCAATAACAGGCGGTATGTTGATTTGTAGTGCTAGCTCCGTAAACGTCGTTGATGTTGCGTGCCGCTTGTGCCGCGTTACTGCCACGACGATACTCATATTCCATAATTACTCTTACTCAAATTTTTAACGTATCCATGATGACGAAAAGATGGATATGCGATAAAAACGTTACACTAATTAATAAACAATTGACTGCGTTTGGAAATGAATTCCATGTTTTTAAAATAAAATTAATTTGAAATTAGAATTCTTAGCCAAACAAAAATTATTTTGATTTGAAATGGCCAGTACTTTTTTTTTTCTTTTTTTTTTCCTTTTTTGCACCTATATTCCGCAACGGCAATTACATAGGTAAAGACCTATTATTATAAAGAGGAATAATTTGACTGTTTGTTTGTTTGCATCGAATAGGCTCCGAAACTAATGAACCAATTTTAAAAATTCTTTCACTGTTGGGAAGCTACACTTATCCCGGTAAACAAAGGTTACATTATATGTAGGTGTATTCCCACGGGAACGGGACCCACGGGAGTAAAACTGCGTGTCGTTCTCTAGTCTTAAATATATAGCTTGGCAAATAAGGAATAATGGACGCCAATGCGCGGCGCAGTTTATAATATAATTACTATTTGATTGTTTTTTCAAACGGGTAAGTCTTAGTAAAGATAGTATTAAATAAAGAGAGGCAACTCCCTGTCCCTCACCACAAATTAGGGATAGTACAGATGGAAACCTACATACTAAATTCGCTGAGGCTACACACACATAGACAACTCATTCACAGACATGAGGTCAGGTGGTCCTCAACCGAATTTTCGATTCTGATTTGTGCGCGAGTGTGAGAAGCAGAGGGTAGGTGTGAAAAAAAGTACGTACATGAGTACATGACTTTCGATCTGTACTATCTCTAATTTGTGCCCTCACTGAGCAAGCTTCCCCACTCCGTCACAGTTTTGTTTTGAAGGGATAGTAGATCGAATAAAGTTACTGCCTCACAGCTTTTTTTTAGTTTTTATTTTCTTAACGTGAGGAAAAATCCTCATGGATGCTATGCCGGACTCCTACCGCTTAAAAAACTTTACATAACGCCCAACAGCCTATGGTTGGGAGCCCCGGGTAAGCCCTCGGAAGAATGTCCCAGGACTCACTGCCTCACAGCTTTGTTTGACGTATGCAATATTATTTTCACATTGTATGAGTTGCGACCACGAACATGGCTAAAGTATTTAAAAAAATATTGTTTATTAGCATAACAAGTACTAAATAACTTAAATGATATTACTCCTCTAAGTTATAAGCTGAATAATGTGAGTTGAGTTTGAAGTTGTGTGCTTTTCACATTCAATCTCTGTACAAACTTATTTATGAAGCTCGAGAGTTGAAAACATAGATTTAGGATTTTTCCATTCTAAATCTATGGTTGAAAATGAAACATTGTATGGAGTTTCTGCCCTGTGATAGTTCCTATCACAGGTAGGTATAGTCCAATCCTGCCCGATCCGGCAATAATGTAAACATGTCATGTTTTGACAATCGTTGTCTAAGACAGATGAGTAGAAAAATATAGTATGACAAATCATTGAATTTTTTATTATCCTGAGTAGGTATTTTAAATGAAAATAAACTGTCATAAAGAAGTTATTTGGTGTCCAAATGATTGTAAGAACACTGTATGACTCTTGGATACTGGAATATAATCAGGGTAAATATTCAATTGCCAGTAACTATGGATAAATAGGATCAAATATGTTTGTTACATTTTTGCGCAATGCTTTTGAAATACAGTTATATCCAGTTGCCAACGAATGTCAACAAAAACCACAAATCAATTGGTCATGTCACTGTCACATTATGTGACGTTATTGACAGCATTTTAACAACGTTGCCATCATGCAAAATTTTTATTCCATTGCAAGACTGTTTTGATAGCATACCTTGGACCTATATCGTACATACATGTCAAATTTCTAAATTTTATTAACACAAACCTATGTAAGGTTTATGTGGAAATTTCCACGAATGTCATACTATTCTCTCTTACCAGTATTACCGACAGACTATGAATACTATCTTGGCCTCACACAGATGTCATATTGTACTTCAATCGGCTAAACCAGACTATCGGCCTCCACGATTGTGGGATTGAACACAGCAGGGCTGCAAGCTTTCCTTAAAGAATCAGGTACTTTCGTAAGGAAATAGAGCAGTCCATATAGCACCTGGACCTTATAGGCGAGGCCGCGATGGTAGCCAAAGTCTGCCGAGAACCCTGGGACGACGGTATACCCGGAACTCCCGGCTCTAGAAAGTTGTAAGTCATCGTATCATGTTAGTCGGTAGGAGTTCGACATAGATTTCCATACGTAAAAAGAAACAGCCGCTGTCCTCGATTCCTGCTTCATCCGTATTGGACCTAGACGATATTGTTATCGTGATAGATTGAGGCGGGCATAAAACTCACTACATACTTGTAGTGTGTAGTGAGTTTTATGCCCGCCTCACGCCCCAAGAAGAAGTATAGCATTCAAACTACAACCCAACGATGCAGGCCAATATATCCGAACACATCCCATGTAAGCGGGATAACACTCTAGCTCCGGTGCTTCGCCTTGCGTGAATCGAGCTGGATTAATCAGAGGTTAAATCAAAGTCAATAAATGGGATGTCAGCTGCCACAGTTTTTGTCTGCCTTATTGGTCTAGAGATCGTAAAGTACGACTGCGGATCACGAGATCATGGGTTCGACTCCCACCGGAAACCAAAAAATTGTGTAATCCATAAACATTTGTCTCGAGAATCTGGGTGTTTCTT
Organism: Miltochrista miniata; assembly: GCA_933228765.1. Classification (NCBI taxonomy): domain Eukaryota; kingdom Metazoa; phylum Arthropoda; class Insecta; order Lepidoptera; family Erebidae; genus Miltochrista; species Miltochrista miniata. The sequence goes on from OW121777.1 coordinate 3,611,900, forward strand.
TGTATTTTAAGTATGTTACAGAAAAAAGTACAATTAATGTCCGTGGTCTTATATTCATAACACAAGCAGGTTAAGTCGTGAATATTTATTATTATATAAACAATATTTCAACATCATCTCATAACTTTTAATGCTCCCTGTACATATATGATCAGGTTATCAATTTATCTTATATTCTTACCAAATGATGCTCGCGGCTTTGCCCCCGTGGAATTCGGTTTCCATTTCCGCTTCCCGTGCAAACATATTCCCTGGAAAATGCCTACATGTTATTCCAGACTATAATCTATTCCTGGACCAAATTTCAGCCATATCCATTCACCAGTTAGAGCGTGATTGAGTAACAAACATCCAAAGATCTTCACAAACTTTAACATTTATATTACCAGGATTAATATTTTGCAATAATCAACTCACATTATTATTTGACACTGCATTTTATTGATGTATTTTCAAAATAAATATATACTCGTAGTGTAGATTCCGGAAAAACAAATTATAAAAATAATCAACTTTTTTAGATTTTTTGAGAGGAATCATACAGACTGATGCTTCAAAGAGGCTTGCTTCCCCACTTATAGTCTGGTATTGCTTTCTATACGAAGTGACTAATCCATTATTTTACTGGCTCTTGACCTGGCAGTTGCATTATATACCCGCTTATGCAGCAGATGGGTTTTGCAAAATTTGGAATATTAAAATCGAAGGAATTACTTCGTGAGTATTTTCATAAGTTATTTTGTTTCCAGATACATTAAATCACTTATTTTCAGGTAGGAAGTGCCATACGTGTGTATTCTGTATTATAAAGTATTTTCCTGTACCTCTTGTAAAGGAGAACTAACAGTGGATTTGCTTTCTTTCCTACTCTGTTTCTCTTCTTAATAATTTCAATGTGAGTAGTCACATAGTAACTTTTCAGGAAACATTATCGAGTTCGAGCTCGGTATTATTTTTAACCGACTTCAAAAAAATGAGGAGGTTCTCAATTCGTACGCTATGTTTTTTTTTGTATGTATGTTACGCGATAGCGGCGCCAATTATAGATGGATTTTGAAAATTCTTTTTTTGTTTGAAAGAGGTTACTTCTGAGGTAGTCCCATATCCAGGGTATCAGGATCTGATGCTGGAATCCAGGAGAAATCGAAGGCAGCCACCGAAAATTGTAGGGACACCTAGTGCGTTTGTTAACTTTTTGATTAAGTGCTTTAATGTACTAAAATTTAACGAAGGTCTGGAGTCGATCTGATGATGGAACCGGAAGACAGTCAAGGGAATTCCTCAACGATTTACAGCAGTTACCTTGTGTTTCGACTTGATTGATTTGTGTTGATGAGAACTTTACACCTAGATAGAAATACTTTTCGGTCCACCCGTCACTTAAAATAAAGAAATAAAAATTTTAAATAAAAAATAGGACCGACTTCATACAAATCCTTAAAAATAAAATTTACCTAGCACATAGTAATATGTATTTTGATTTATCAGATTTTATTCAATATAATATTGAAGTTGGTGCCATTAACAATACCTACCTAAACCTATGGGTTTACTTGGTGCCGACTTCAATATGATATTGAATAAAATCTGATAAATCAAAATACATATTACTATGTGCTAGGTAAATTTTATTTTTAAGGATTTGTTCATACAAATCCTTATCCTTATTTTTTATTTAAAAAAAATTAAATAAAAAATAGAACCGACTTCATAGTCGGTTCTATTTTTTATTTAAAATTTTTTTCTGCTACAATTGCTGTAGGTAGATCCTAATTTACATGTGCGCATGTTAATTTTCATAATGTACTTTATATTTGGACTGGCTCTGTGACGCAGTCGGTAGTGATACCGCCTGCGGCGCTGGAGGTCGTGGGTTCGATTCCCACCGGAGACAAATATTTGGGTAACCCATAAATGTTTATTTCAAGAGTCTGGGTGTTTCTATGTATAATATGTATGTATTTAAAAGTATATAAGTATTAATATCCGTGGTCTGATACCCATAACACAAGCAGGTTATTCCTAGCTTACTTTAGGATCAGATAGCGTTGTGTGAAATGTCCGTGAATATTTATTTATTTATTATTAATTCTCAATCTACTCAACTTGTACTGCTGGTTTCTAAACCAGCAGTACAAGTTGAGTAGACGCGGGAAATGATAGATCATTTAGCTGCAACTGGTCTTCAGCAGCAGATCCCCGCGACTTTTATTTGATCTATGGAGAAAGGGATTAAAATGCCCCTTCAACACACAAAGAAAGTATCCTTTGACCAGGCTAGGTGATCATACCTGGCGGTCCGAAGCTCCACAATTGTATTATATATAGTTCTATTCTATTCTATTCTGCTCTGTTCTGTTCTGTTCCGTTCTGTTCTATTCTATTCTATATCATTCATTGCCCAGAGATCGTCTAGATAATATACCTTCCCAATTAACCCGATTGGCATTTTCTTGTGATACCTTTCGGACCTATCGATAATCAGTGATGCGAGTACTAAGGTCCACCCTTTATCCCGGTAAGCTTATTTTAGTTTACCAATTGGATGGTCCCAGTTAAGAGATGATGAGCCTCTTGTCATGATGAGTGGTACAGAGTCGGGGGTAGCTTTCTTATGAAATAAAAGTTGAGATACTATTGGGAAGACACTCTTCCCAAATGTGCCTCAACATATCGTACACGTGTAGTAATATTGCGGGGCAAATATTACGCCTTAGGTGCTGTCATCATTTGCCATTGAGATTTTTTGAACCAACCATAATAATATCTTCTCAACACGGAGATTTCAACTGTCCTTTTAAATAAAAAATTAATAAATATATGCAATAAGAAAATGACAGTCAACTGCTGCCGTAGGTCTCACCCAATTTAATATCAGGAGTACGATTAGCCTGTCGGGTTTGTACAGGGTGTTGTTTCTTTAGTCAGTAAGTGCACCACTTGTGTAGGTGATTCTTGGTTGAACCCGATTTATCGGTAGAGTTATGTGGCTTGCAAATTTAAAACCATAATATGTTTTATTTGTCATTTTTCAGCATCCGTAAACTATATCAGAAAATATACAACCTGTCGCCATTGTTCACTTATTTTTTTAACAACGAATGGTACTTCAGCGACGAAAACTTATCTGATATGATTAGCAGAATGTCACACAAAGACAGGACTATATTCAATTGTGACACATATAATATTGATTATGGCCAATTGTCACAAGTGATAGCAATAGGCCTAAGAAAATATGTAGTCAAAGACGGTCTAAAGGATAGTGACAAAGGTTACCGCAAGTACAATCGACTTTACTACGCAAATATTGTCGTTACGGCGCTGTATGCGTACGTAATTTATTATATTTTGTTTATGTTGTATTCTGTTATTAAATATTTCATTTTTTAGTGTTCCTTTTTTTATTATTTTGTAACTTTGAATTCCTAACGTTGCCTATGAACGTTCGTTAGATACAGAAGACAATCTCTTTTTAGTACATCACTTTGGACACAGCGCTCCACACATTGGTAGAATGCACGGCGTAGGCACAACAGCGCCAGGTCCTCGTAGCAGGTCTGGACGTGGACACTTATGGAGCCATGATCTCCAGAGCGCGCCACCGACATGTCTTCGCCCAACAGTACCAGCATCCATGACCGGGGGCCTGAAGACGGTGAGGGGGCTGCTTACCGTCCTTACAGAAGCAGGCCCTAGACGACAGCGTGATGTGAGGTGTTCACTCCCCCCTCCCCCCTAAAAAACGGGATTGCTAAAGCCATTGAGCCAACTGTTATGTTTAAACTTTTTATTTTATATATTTTTTATTATTTCTTTCTCATTTTTGATGTAAATGTATAAGTTATGTACCTGAGATATCAAAACTATTGAGATGAGACCACACCTATATGCTAAACATTTTTTTTTTGTTTACGTCTGATACCCAACTATTTGTAAGGCCAATATTTTAGTTTAGATTTAGAATAACTGTAGTCATCATGTCCCACAACTGGCCTCCTCTGAAAACCAGTGCTGATATCACGCTAGCCGTGAGACAGTAATGAGCTGAGAGGGGGCCATGTTCTGCAAAGGTGGCGGGTTTTACAATAATTTATGTTGCGACCATTGCGTTATGTATCTAACTTGTCACTTTTTGTGGAATAAAACACATTTTTGTTTGTTTTGTTTAATGCGTCGAATATTTGAGACACCGTAGATAAAATTAAACGTTTAGTTACAGGCTATTTCTTCTGGTTGCTTAAATTTGTTGGTCACACGCTTATATTTTCTAAACCGTATGAGTTAGAAAGAAATGTTTTAAAATAGTGGATAAAACAGCTATTAAGCTATAAAATACATGAAATTTGTTGCAATAGAAGTAAATATTCATACCAAAAATTAACACGAAAGGTCAAAATCGGGGTCATTGTTCGCATTCTACTCGTGTCACACTTCCCGATTCAGTTAAACATTTGGTTACTGCTTCACCAAATTTCCATAGATTTTGAAGTTACATACACTAAATTCACCGTAATAACATACACTACACACACAGTATTACAAAAAAAATCTTCTAACTATTATTTAGAACTTAAAACACAATATACATCGGTCACACGAATCTAGGTACTCTAAATTTGCGTAGTAAACGGTTTACTGTTGACCAAAACGACCGCCCCAATAACAAAACTCAACTTAACTGAACGTTATTCGAGCTCGGGCATCGCGAGAGTGCAACGTGCAACTCCTGGCTCCTTAAGAAAAAAAAATATCCGTAAGTTTCTACATTTGACACTTAATTCGAGTACTTTTCGTGGGTGACTTTTTGTACATTGTATAATAGCTATTGAAGTCAGAGTTTATTCATCGAAACCGCAAATTAATTGAGATATTTATGTAGTATTTGATTTAAAACGTAACGGCTAAACTTTGTCGGAATTAAAAAAAAAGTTATTTTTTCGTTACCTTCGTGTCACATCCTTCGTGGCGTTTTACGCACGAAGGTGAGTTTATGCCACGAAGGTGATCTCTGACTAGTTTCAGTAAGAGTGGTACTCTTTTAGATTCGTATGTAGTAGATATGTAGCGGAATAATAGTAGAACAAATAAGTAGGTACCTACAATCATAGCAAAGGACAGAGCAATACCTATAACATTCCGTGTGAAGCCCTTTTATAGGAGTAGAAATCCCCCCGGACGTTATGCCAGATCCAAACCGTCTAAAACCCCCATCGTAGCTACTTACCCGTCTAGTATTAGGCGCCCCGGGCAACTCCTTAGAATGATGTATCAGGGTACCCGACAGGCTTAGGCTATCACCGTGGCCTCGCCTACGGGCTCGGGTGTTATCTTGCGTCTTTTGGGTTAGTTCAGATGCTTTTCCGCTTCTTGAGGCGTGCGGCATGCTAAGAACTTTTGAACAAAGACTCAATGACCTTCGCGTCCAAGTCTCAAGAAGAAATCCTGGGAAAGAGTCATGCCACCTAAAGCTTAACCAAGGCACCTACTACCTTATACTTATATCTACTTAAATACATTTAGGTACCTAGTACTCATCGAGTTTTCCGGCAAGGCGGTTTGTGACTACTCTCGAGAACAACTTGTAAACATGGCTAAGGAGTGAGATGGGTATATAATTCTTCAGCGAGGTCTTGTCACCTTTTTTGAAAAACAGAGCCACCGCACTCCCGCTCCACGCTTTAGGTGTTTGTCCCTGTTAGAGGACGGAATTAAAGAGACTCGTCCGCTCTTTGAGAACTAGAGTCCCGCCAGCTTTAAGAAGCTCAGTCGTTATTCCGTCCTCTCCAGGGATTTATTGGTTTTTAGTTGTTCGAGAGCAGCCCTGACCTCGCCCTGGTCAATATCCAGAATGTCTTCGGTATAGTGGCGCATTAGTCGGGCTCTGTGGTCACGGTCGCTAGGTCCCGTCGGTCTTTTTTTCGTTGATGCATATAGTTCTCTGTAGAAGCTCCTAACTTCTTCGAGAATCTCGAGGTCTCGGTTTTGCCACCCGCTGTCTTCAATTTTTTCAGACGAGGTCTTCCGAGCTGTTGGGCAAAGACTTTAGTACCCCAATTTTGTGTGATCGCTGCCTCTACGATGTTGGTGTTATAACGTCTGAGGTCGCGTCATAGCAGCTTTCGGATTTTGATGTTTAAATCTCTCTGGTCTGACGAAGACCAAAAGTAAGCAAAAGTAAGTATGCATAGATTTTTATTTTTTTATTGAGGTTCGCAAACTGGATTCTCGGCAACACTATTCAACATCGCTCATTTAGACTCAGTTCAGCCGAGAACTCAGTGCGAACACAGCATGCATCCTAATTTTCGCACTTCAATGAAATGTAGATGGCGTTTCCCGTCTGATTCTCATGAGCTCGAGGGTCTCGGGCGAAAGCTGGGAACACCTATTTTTGTTTTTTCCAGTCTGAAACCTTCGGGACACTTGTTATAGCGTCCTGACTACAGTGTCGGCCTTATCGTGATCGTTGCCAGTGGTTTCCAGCAGATCGAAGCGATTTTGAAGCTCCAATTGAAACTTCTCGGCACACAAAGCTATTTGGAGCGCAGTAGGTCGGAGAGTAGGCTTCATCATCCGGGCCCTTTCGACGCGGAATTCTAAATTCAGAGACGCTCTGACGAGTCGGTAATCATTTCCGGTATTAAACCTGTTGATCACAGAGACATCTTCACCAAATATACACCTCCTGTCCGACATGATGAATTTTATCTCGTTCCTTGTGACCTTGTTGGGGCTTCGCCAAGTCCACCTTCTATGGGGTTTCTTCTTAAAGAATGAGTTCATCAAGAAGAGCCCATGAGCCTTAAGAAAGTTGATAAGCATACTGCCCCGCGGCCCCCGGTCATTTCTACGCCCAACACCAAAAAGTCCGATTTTCGTTTCACCGCGTTCTTGTACTTTGACAGTGAAGTCCCCTATCATAACATTGTAGTGAGTCTTGGCAGTACCGTGTAATGCTTTCACCACGTCCTCGTACACGGTCTCAACTGCCTCGTCAGTGCTTCTCGAAGTTGGGGCATAGGTACACCTGAATCACCTTCAGGGAGTCTTGTTGGTAAGTCTCAGTATTACGTATGCTACCCGAGGCGAAACACTCCTGATCTCCACAATGCTGCTAACGAGTTCCTTTTAAAGCCGACACCGCCCTCGGAAGAATGTCTTCCATCACCTTCCCGAAAGTAGAATAGGTCACCCGACCCAAGGGTTAGCGTGTCCTCCCCCTTTCTTCGGACTTCGCCCAACACCAGTATGTGCCAGTTTATGCGACCCAGTTCTACCTCGAGTTCGGTGAGCCGATCGTCCAGCCGCAGAGTGCTTCCATTATAAGTAGCGAGGTTCGGACATTCTCACACAACATCATCTAGCCCAAATTAAGACAATCACTGAAACAGGACCCGATAAATATTATCCTTAAAATATCATACATCAGGTACAGAAACTTCTTAAATAAACTTTTGAAAAATCTTAAGAGACAATACAATAAAAATCTTTTAGAGTCTGCTAAAGGGAACTTAAAATCAACGTGGAAAGCTATTAAGACTATAACTCACTCTGACACAAACATACCATCAGCATCCCCACTTCTAAACACTGGTGAAAACCCAATGGCCTCCGTGAACACTATTAATAAATACTTTTCTGATATAGGCAGAGAACTTGCCTCATGTATTCGGTGCAGGCCACCTTCCTTCTCAACACCCCTTACACCAAAGGGAACACCATCACCGCGTGACTCCCTGGTACTTTTACAACCTGATTTCAAGGAGATTGAGCTTATAATAAGGGGTCTTAGGAGGGATTGCGCCGTTGGCCATGACGACATCTCAGTGGCTATTTTACAGACCGCTACTGATATTTTTGTCCCCATTCTGACCCATATTTGTCAGCTGTCCCTTTCCTGTGGAATATTTCCTGAAGTGTTCAAAAGAGCACTCATACACCCAATACACAAGAGTGGGGATAGAGACGTTGTCAATAATTACAGGCCCATCTCAGTTCTTCCGGCTATGTCTAAAGTCCTAGAAAAGGTTCTAAATACACGTCTCATGAACTTCCTCGAAACAAAATTCATCATCTCAGATAACCAATTCGGCTTCCGCAAAAATAAATCAACGGAGGACGCAGTACTGTCTCTTGTTAATAAAATAGTGCACAGCCTGGATAGAGGTGAGAAGTGTCTTGGGCTATTCCTGGATCTCAGAAAGGCGTTTGATACCGTCTCTATCCCGATTCTTGTCTCCAAACTGGAAAAAGTAGGCGTGAGGGGTATGGCTCTGGAGATTTTCCGGGATTACTTGACAAATAGAACCCAGGCAGTTAGACTGGGAGGTTTCACCAGCGACTATCAGAAAATTGAGTTTGGTGTCCCTCAAGGGAGTATTTTGGGTCCTTCCTTATTCCTAGTTTATATCAACGACCTCTGTGAACTGAAATCCCCCAATTGCCAGGTCATCTCATTATGCCGACGACACCGCCTTATTTATTCATGGTCCAACCTGGGAGGACGTCAGAAAGAGCGCAGAAGTTGCCCTGGTAGGGGCAATGGATTGGCTGTCTCAAAACCTCTTAACCCTCAACACCAACAAAACCCACTATGTAACCTTCGGACTCCAGGACCGTGTCCTTCCTCCTGACGATTCTTTCTTTGTCAAATGTCACACCTGTATTCGCCCTTCTTTCAACTGTGACTGCCCAACGTTGTCTCGCGTTAACACAGTTAAATACCTCGGCATAAACATTGACTATTCCTTGAAATGGGATTGCCACATCAACATACTAACCGCTCGGGTAAGGAAGCTGATCTACGTCTTTAAGTTGCTACGCAACACTGCCGATCTGGATACCCTTAGGATGACTTACTATGCGCTATGTCAATCAATTATCGGATACTGCATTTCTTCTTGGGGTGGGGCAGCGAAGACCACAATCCTACCCCTTGAAAGAGCTCAGAGAGCAGTGCTTAAGGTGATGACAAAAAAGAATTTCCGTTACCCTACAACCAGTCTTTATAGTGATGCTGCAGTGTTGACAGTGAGACAATTATTTATCCATAATATAATCACCAGAAAACACACCAGTTTGACTTTTGATCCCAAGAAATTCTCCGGAAAACGTCGCGGTCGTATGTATAGGGTCTGCCCTCCACTCAGGCACAGAACAACGATGTCTAGAAGGCATTACACGGTTATCAGCGGCCTATTATACAACGACATCAACAGAATTTTAAACATATATCCACTGACAAAACGGAAGCTTGAGAAAACTTTGAAAACTTGGCTATTTCAACAAAATTATACAGCCACCGAAGATCTTGTCAACCGAGTCAATTTGTGAAAATGCGGACCGGTTAGGCCAATCTCAAATAAACGCACACAAAAACAAAATAATACACCATTAACCTATAGTCCTATACTTAACTTATTCCTATCCCAATACGGTGCTCCATTTGGTTGGTCACCGTTAGCTTATATTCTTTAAAAAATAAATATGTTAATAACGTTAGTGAAATTCATGCAATAGACACACTTACCTACATCATCACACACATCCACATTTCAACACACATACAAACTGCACTGTAAATCACATCCACACATTCAAAAAACCCTGTAAATGCACCACACTAATTATTTAACCCTTATTAAACAGATACCTGCACTAATAAGGTTTGAATTCATAGGTTTAGTCTTAAGTTTAGGTTTAGTTTTGATTCCCTGTAAACAGGCATGCCTATACCGGGAATCATGAGATTTTTTTTTTTTTTACTTGTACTCGTGCTGTGACACTGCATAATATGAGACCGTGCCCGGACGCGTATCATTGAGGTGCCCGGTGCCGAAACACAAGTTAAATCTTAGCATGGTTCTGGGTCCTCCTGTGGCCCGCGTCGGGGCACACATAACTATTAATTCTGGTGTTATGCGTGGTTACGAGGTACAGGTGAATTTGTGCACATTTATTTTACGTTCAATAAAGAATATTATATTATTATTATATTATATTATATAAGAAATATCCCTATCTTAATAAATTCCTCTTATTTGAGGTACGACATTGTTTCGTATTAAAATAAATGTGTGTGCAATTTGTTCTTTTATACACTCGTAAAGGTTCTTCCTATGTAGTAATGTAAGAAAATGGTCTATTTATGTAGCGCTGAATTAATATATCGACATTATTATTATCCTGAATAGTCGGGGAATGTTTTAAAAAAAATGAGATATATTTTAAGAGATTTTTTCTAAGAAGGTATATATTATCTAAATATATATAAACAATGTTTTACGTGTCTTTATCACTATACGAGTTAGGTCTCTAGTTATGTATTGTTAGTATCTACATACAAATTTATCGAAACTGCATTGTGTCAGCCTGCGTGTCAGCTATTGAATGTAAAAGGATAAGTACCTTTAGAATAAAGAACGATATCGAAAGTATCCTTAATAGAAAATACAGTTATTTAAATAAATGTTAAATATCAATTCCTAATATGGCATTTACCGTCTGCAAAAGTGATTTTATAGGAATTATATTGAATTAACTGATGCTAGATTATATTTAACTTATAATGAAATTTAATATATATGAGAGAGGTGCGTGTGCACCGGGCTTTATGACATAATAACTTATATTGTTAAACGAAATGCCAAACATACTTACTTTTATACGTCAGTATGCACCATACCTATATATTCGGGTGGCAATTCGGTCGAGTAATAGGTATACCATCGAGTAGAAGATAATAGAGTGGATTTATCTTGATGTTATTCTAATCTCAATGAGATCGAATCGTAATCTGTACGTATGTGGGAGGTCCCTAACGTGTGATCGTCCATACTTGTTGTTCATTAAAGTGTAATTTTATTGATAGTTTTATTTGTTAAAACTATACGTTACCTTGAGTCATGATTTGTTGAATCGTTTGTTTTATTATTTTTCAAATGACATTACGGATTTACTGTCACCCTTCTAATAAAACGTCAAACATTGTAAAAAAAAAAAAAAAAAAAAACAATATAAGCTTATGCTATGGGATCTAGACAACTGATAATTTGCCACTTTGTGCCAAAGAGATGTACTGTGTTATTTTTATAATATAATGGTTCCAGAATAACTTTTACGTCAAAAGCATGTGTAGGTATAGGATCTGGTAATTGTTTTTAGTTAAGTAGCTGTTACCATATAACTATTCGGCAGAACTAACTTATAATTTGTACTTAAATAATGATTAATAATGTCTGTAAAGCTACTGCATCACCTTCGTGGATCGTCGCGTCACCTACGTGGGATCAAATAATTCAAAACCTTATTCTTCCAAATCTGACTCAAAATTTAACTGGTTGACTTATATATGTTACTTAACTTACCAAACGCTTTGTGTTTGTTTAAAAAAATTGTTAAAATCATCAGTATTTAAAATTTACCATGAAGGTGACGATGAGAATCGTAAAAAGTAGAAATAGCCTACAGTACTATTGTTATCTACAAATTGTGTGCTAAAATAAAATTCGTCTAGATTATTGTACCAGCCCAACCCCAAAGTTTTACACTGACTGTGTTCGTCCAGTGATAAACATTTGGAATTGCGCTCAAGCGGCAACGTTCTGTTGTGTTCGCTTGCATCAAAATTAAATATCCACTTACGAAGTGGAAAACACCCTGAATGAAGCACGTTTGCAGTTTTTTGACAAATATCTAATAAGGTGTTCTTATTTTTATTAGTTAATGACATGTCATCAACATAAAAACAATTATTAATAACGTGTTGCACTTCAGAATCATCACAATCGATAGCCAATTGCTTTAAACACCGTACGCTAAGAAAGGGTGAAGCGGCACAGCCGTATGTCACTGTGTTTAGCCGATAAACACTAAGCGGCTGTGAAGGCTCGTCACGCCAGATTATCAGTTGCAGATCGCGCTGCTCAGGCGTGATTAGTACCTGCCTATACATCTTTTCGATGTCGGCGCAGTCTGCGTATTTATGTTGCCTGAAACGTAACAATATAGCGACCAGATCGCCTTGTATATCTGGTCCTACTAATTGTAAATCGTTTAATGACTTGCCTGTAGATGTAGCGGCGCTCGCGTCAAATACCACGCGTAACTTTGTCGTAGTACTCTGCGCCCGAAAAACTCCATGATGTGGCAAGATAAAATGCGGATTGTTATGTGTCTATTCGAGTCATGTGCCCTAGACTAACATATTCGTTAATAAAATCCCTGTACATTTGTTTGTAGCTGGGTGTGCGTTCTAGCTCTTTAGAAAAGAGGCTAGGTATTTGACGCGAGCGCCGCTTCATCTACAGGCAAGTCATTAAACGATTTACAATTAGTAGGACCAGATATACAAGGCGATCTGGTCGCTGTATTGTTACGTTTCAGGCAACATAAATACGCAGCCTGCACCGACATCGAATAGATGTATAGGCAGGTACTAATCACGCCTGAGCAGCGCGATCTTCAACTGATAATCTGGCGTGACGAGCCTTCACAGCCGCTTAGTGTTTATCGGCTAAACACTGTGACATACGGCTGTGCCGCTTTACCCTTTCTTAGCGTATGGTGTTTAAAGCAATTGGCTATCGATTGTGATGATTCTGAAGTGCAACACGTTATTAATAATTGTTTTTATGTTGATGACATGTTATTAACTAATAACAATAAGAACACCTTATTAGATATTTGTCAAAAAACTGCAAACGTGCTTCATTCAGGGTGTTTTCCACTTCGTAAGTGGATATTTAATTTTGATGCAAGCGAACACAACAGAACGTTGCCGTCACTTGAGCGCAATTTCAAATGTTTATCACTGGACGAACACAGTCAGTGTAAAACTTTGGGGTTGGGCTGGTACAATAATCTAGACGAATTTTATTTTAGCACACAATTTGTAGATAACAATAGTACTGTAACTAAACGTTTAATTTTATCTACGGTGTCTCAAATATTCGACGCATTAAACAAAACAAACAAAAATGTGTTTTATTCCACAAAAAGTGACAAGTTAGATACATAACGCAATGGTCGCAACATAAATTATTGTAAAACCCGCCACCTTTGCAGAACATGGCCCCCTCTCAGCTCATTACTGTCTCACGGCTAGCGTGATATCAGCACTGGTTTTCAGAGGAGGCCAGTTGTGGGACATGATGACGACAGTTATTCTAAATCTAAACTAAAATATTGGCCTTACAAATAGTTGGGTATCAGATGTAAACAAAAAAAAAATGTTTAGCATATAGGTGTGGTCTTATCTCAATAGTTTTGATATCTCAGGTACATAACTTATACATTTACATCAAAAATGAGAAAGAAATAATAAAAAATATATAAAATAAAAAGTTTAAACATAACAGTTGGCTCAATAGCTTTCACCACCTTCGTTTCTTTCTTTGAGCAATAAAATTACAATTTAAAAGCAAAGATAATGTCAATCTGTCAAACGAAACAAAACCTCAACTCAATCAACAAACAAGAAAGCAAAAAAATACAAAACGCGGTTTACAGATATCAAGTTCACATTCTATGGAATAATTATGTGCTACAAAACTTTACTTTCCACAGTAAATTAAAAATTAAGTACAAAAGAAAATGAAACATATTTCAAATTGATATAAGAATAAGTAAACGAATAGGTAATATATCAATAATATATCAATAGTATCAATAGTAGGTATATCTCTCTGCTAATGTCGAATACAAGCATGCACCAACAAAACCAGATGCTAACTGAAGTCATTTAGCACAATGTAAGATGCTTCCTTTGGCTAATCCGTCCATTCAAGTATTTGTGCGCGCGCAGCGAAGCCAATAACTACGCGAGTCACATGATCTTAGGACTTAGATTACTATTTGTCAGGTAAGTGTCTAATGTTCTATTTGTTTAATAATAGTAACTAGCAAATGTCACTCGATGTCACCCGCGCCTCTCCCGTTCCCGTGAGAATATGTGAACCAAAAATAAAAATAAAAACAAAATATAGCCCATTGTCACACAAGGATCGTGTAGTTTCCCAACATTGAAACATTGAAAGAACCTTCAAATCGGTTCAGAAGACTTAAATAAATAAATATTCATGGACATTTCACACAATGCTATCTGATCCCAGAGCAAGCTAGGAATAACCTGATTGTGTTATGGGTATCAGACTACTGATACTAATACCCATATACCCGGAGACCGAGTCTCGGAGTTGATGCAAACAAACAATTTATTCCCATTAATACAGACAAACATTGCCCATGCCAAACAAGCCACTCATGTTCCCAATTGTTTCAACATTGTATATCCTTTTTAAATGTTTAATAAATGTATTTTTTGTTTTTAAGCTGCGGGTTGGTGGCGAGAGGGTATTCCAGCAGTGAGTCGCTGAATGTCTGTAGCAGCCTCTGAACGCTGCCGTCCTGAACTTGGGTATTGAGAGGGGTGGCACCTAGACCTCCTGCTATATCTCTCCTTTTCATGCCTCTAACTGAGCTTCTCAAATAAATACGTTGGTCTCTGAGTGTTTATTACACCAAACAACATAACTGCTAGATGCATCTTTCTCCTAGCCTCCATTCTCAACCATTTTAGGTCATTAATATAAGGAGACACATGGCTTCTTCTAGGGATGTAAAAACAAAATCTGGCACATGTATTTTGGACACGTTGAATTAAAGCCTCTGTGCGTTTTAAAAGACAAGGACCATACACAGAGTCACAATAATTAAATCTAGACAATACAAGACTATCAACTAAGAGCTTTCGCATTGGCACACTCAAGTTCTGCCTTATATTATAAAGAACCTTAAGTCTATAAAAGCAGTTACTGACAACTTTGTTTATGTGCGCTTCAAAGTGCAACTCGGAGTCAAGAGTTAGACCAAGATTGGTGGCTGTATCAACTCTCTCTATCCTATCTTGTCCAATCATGACTACAGGCCCCCAAGCAAGCACATTCTGCACCTGCCGTCTAGAGCCCAGTACCATGTACTTAGTTTTAGATGTGTTTAACATAAGGGAATTCCTCTCTGCCCACGTCACCACTCGCTTCAAAGTTTCAATCAAAGTGCTTACTGCAGATGTTGTTTCAGAAGGTAGGAACGATTTGTAAAGCTGGACGTCATCAGCATACATGTGGAACCTACAGTCAAACACAGAGCTTACTAGGTCTGCACTGTATAGAATATACAGCAGCGGACCCAATATTGAGCCCTGGGGCACACCCCGATGGATCCGGTGGGGAGGGGAGCGAACCCTGGTTCCATCTATTCTCTGTATCTCCACACACTGTGTCCTGCTGGTAAGATAACTGTGGAACCATTGCACAGTTTCCCTGGTGAATCCATAATATGTCAGCTTTGAGAGCAGCAGCGTCTGATCTATGGCATCAAAAGCACGTGAGAAATCCAATAAAACCAGAATGGATGCCTCCCCCACATCCCTCGCCTCAAGTATGTTTCCTATAACATCAGTGAGAGCAGTGGCAGTTACTCGACCCTTCCGAAATCCCGACTGCAACTCTGGCAGTAAACGGTTGACCTCGAGATACTCCATCACCTGTGTATGCACCACACGCTCCAGGATCTTTGAGAGGCAGGGAAGAATGCTAATGGGCCTTAAGTCCTTGCAGCTCAGTGGATTACTGTTTTTGGGTATAGGTCGGACTATAGCACATTTCCATGGCTCAGGAAATTTGTGAGATGCAATAGAATCATCATTAGGATTTTTGAGCCCATCTATTATTATAGGCAAGTTATTATTGCAGCAACTGTGGTTATTAAAAATAGGATGGGACGAGGCGGTACCGAATGACGTCACGCGCGCATGGAACCGGTTTGTTAGCTATTTATCTGGTTTAAACGTCATTCGTATACCTCGGCCTGTTATCAGCGGCGATCCTATTGATACTGAGTTGCATATATTTTCGGACGCCTCACAGAAAGCGTACGGCGCGTGTTTGTATGTACGTGCTATCTACATTGACCGCATCACGGTTAGGCTTCTATTTTCGAAAGGTAAGGTCCCACCGCTGAAACCTGTCAGTATACCTAGGCTTGAGTTATGCGGGGCATTGCTTGGTGCTAGGTTATACGAGAAGGTATATGACTCGCTTCAATTACAGTTGAGTAATACCGTATTCTGGACTGATTCTACGATAGTTTTGGGGTGGTTAGGCATGCCTCGTAATTTATTAAAAACTTTTGCTCAGAATAGGATAGTTGAAATACACGATTTAACCAAACAACTTTCCTGGCGTCATGTAAGCGGTAAAGAAAATCCTGCTGACCTTGTCTCACGAGGAGTGGGTTTGAACGACTTGTCAACGTCAACATGGTCAATAGATTTATAATGTCTCAGTGCCATGTTCACTAGGCATGTCCACAGATGTTAATAAAGTTTTCAGTTAAAAGAAATTTTAATTTTAGCCGGTATCCAGAATTACCAAGTCAACTTAAGAGGGCGAACCATAGAGGTAACATTAAGCTATAGAGAGCGCGCGCGCGAGTCTGAACGGTAAGCACCCGGTATGAACAGTCTCGATATTGTAAGCGAGACACTATCAGTCACAAAACGTCACACGCGCTGATTGTTTCTGTGACCGTATCTAATTTATTTTTTTGTTTATCATGGTGAAATGTGCAGTACCATGTTGTAAACATGATTCTCGTAAGCAAACTAAAAAGAATATAATGATATTTCTTTTCATCGGTAAGTAATATTTTGATAGCAAAACACTGATTTTAATAAAATTGTCCAAGGTGTGAGAGGGTGTTGCGAGAGGCGCGCGGGTGGGGCGACATGGCACGCGCTCTCGCGCCTCCCGCTTCACACTTCCCCGATTGAGAGCTAGTGCTGTACCGCGTTGCATACTCGAATATTTTATAAATGTAAGATTTTTTCGTAAAATAAATAAATACTTCAAAGTAGCACAAATTAAGATCATTTTTATTTTATGTATCAACTTATCAATGTATACAGCAAAATATTTGATTTGAATAACAACACTACTTTAAAAAAAGATATTACCGTACTTTTATCCGTATCCGTAGTAATTATCGTATTAATTTGCCATAGTCATTATTTGATTACGCTTAGAGTCCGCCGACTTTTTGGAGTGGAAGTGGGGGAAGTTGGGAGTGGATTTGAGGAAAGGAAGGGTGGGAAGGTAGGAGTGACGCCCTAGGCATTGAGTTCCCCCCAGCGATGCATCCCATTGCCGGGCGTCAGAGCGTAGGATTCGAGGTGATTTTTTATAGAGGTTTTCTTCCTCGCAACTCCAAAGAGCCACCGTGCCCGTCTGTTGCCAGACGGGGTTACGGCTCGGCCGAACGATGGTTCCTAAGAACTGTGTACTTCACCACTGATCGCTCAGTGGCGAAGTACTCGTCGCCCTGAGAGTTCTCCAATAAGTACGTTCTGCATAACAGAGCGCATGCGGAGAACTCTAAACCGGCCAAGAGGCCCCCCCCCTCCTTGGTGGACTATTGGCCGTGGGCGACGACGTGCGCCTCGTACGAAGCCCACATCGTCGTCCACGTTACCAGGATGCACCACGTGGAGGTTGTCCTATCCAGCACCCCAACTTTTGCATTTTACTTTCACTATGACTTGATTCACTTTGTAGGTACATACTTTGGAGATTTTCTTCGTAAAACTGTGCACAATCTTTCCACAAACGATATCATTTATCAATCTTAGCTTATTTTATCAATTTATCCACAATTTGGTGAAATATCATGTAAAAACTTGTTATATTTGAATTGAAAAAAAAATCGATTTTTCAATGTTCCCGAGAATTTTAACGAAGTGCACATAAATGCTCAAAGTATTCCGGCTCATATTAGGCTTATGCTGGCATCCTTTGACTGTACACATTTACATGCCATACTCATCTTTTTTTTTTTTTTTTTTTTTTTTTTTTTTTTTTTTTTGTGCCCAGCTACTTAAGGTAGCTGGGTGTGTGCCTAGCTATCCCCCGATGTTTATAGTTCGGAGACTTTCCTACTTTTTCTAGTTCATTCCAGTTCTCGCTGTTTCTCTGGTCTCACTCTTTCCGCATACTTGTTCTTTCTGTCATACTATCTCTCTCTTAATTTCAGGTGGGATTGCCTGCTAATCTTTCCTTCTATTTATCTTTATTTTATTTATTTCTTATTTCTATGGGTATATAGGGTAAATAATTTGCTCTCCACCATTCCTTCTTTTCTTTTCTTACAATTTTACATTTTTCCTTATCAATATCTTATTCTATTACATTTTTATTTTTGTTTTCTCTATTTTCTATCTCTACAATTTCACAACTTTAGTGGTTCACTTTTCTGTTGTTTCCAGTTTTCATATTTCTGTTTATTCTAATACATTGTTTATTTTCTAACTTATCTACTATACTTTATACATGTTTGTTTTATTTCTATTTTTGTTACCGGCAGCATAACCATATGTTATGTTGCTGTAATCTCTACTTATTCTACTTTGTTTCTTTCGTTAACTTTCTTACAAATTTCTGTACAGTATTTTAAAAACTTGTCTCTATTTTTACTATTTATTATGTTTCTGAAATTTTCTACTGCTACACTCATTCCTATTTCCTGTTCCAGGTCATATCGCAGCCTAGAGTACATCGGGCATTCCGCCAGTAGGTGAGGGATGTTCTCCTCTGTTTCGGAATCACAGGCGCATGATGGGTTATCCTTGCACTTGAAGCGAGTCAAGTACTCGGAGAACCCACCATGCCCCGTCAGAACCTGCGTGGTGTGTTTCGTTGGAGTGAACTTCCTAACTGTGCTATACGCGTCCACCGCGTTGGGGAAGAAGAGCTTTGTGATCGAGGCGGTTTCACCCGACTCGTATCTCCGGTTCCATTCGGCAAGCGTGTCCATGCGGATCTGACGCTTGGCGAATGAGACCGGGCACAGGTCATAGTCCGGCGCCCACCTCGATCCCAAAGCTGCCTCTTTGGCCAGTCGGTCGGCTCTCTCATTCCCCTCCATCCCCACGTGTGCCTTAATCCAGTACAAATTCACTGATTTGCCTGTTAGAATGCAATTTCTAATGTTGTTACGGGCTTCAACAGCGAGAGGATGGAGGCAATTGGGATTACCGACCGTCTGAAGCGCCGCGGTTGAATCGCTGAGCACCCCAAAGCTTTTTGCATTGTGTTTCGTGATTACCCTCGTTGCCTCACATATGGCCAGGAGTTCCGCCTGGTATACAGTGCAATATGACGGCAGTCCAAGCTTGCGGGCCCTGGTTTCGGCTCCGTCTTTCCACAAAGAAAGCGCGGCGCCGACCCTGCCCGCAATCTTGCTGCCGTCGGTGTATATTTTAATTTCACAGCTGATTTGTGCAACTTGGTCTTCATTTTCGACGCTAATGAACTCCAGGCTCATATGTTCGGCAGGATGAGGGTTCTCTACGTAAGGTGCCACTCGCTCGATCTCCCTCCCGACTAGGTCTGGTAATTCCGCCCCTTTCTTCAGCCTATACATCAATGCCGCTTCCTTAACCCGAAGGTCAAGGGGAAGTATCCCGGCTAATACCAGAGCCGAGTCGTGGGAGACCGTGCGATAAGCTCTGCAAATCTTTTGCGCGAAACTACGCTGAATAAACTTTAGGCGCTTTTTGATGCCCAGCTTTCCAACCGCGGGCTCCCAGGCGGCAGCCGCGTACAGGACAATAGGTTCCACGGTTGCTGTGTAGATTGTGTGTGTAATTTCTGGATGCAGACCCCAACTTGCCTTCGCCGCCCTGGTCAGTTGCTTGTGGAGGCTGGTAACCCTCCTACATACGCTCTCGACATGCGCGTTAAATGTGAGTTTTTTGTCGATGATTAGGCCGAGCAGCTTGATTTCGTCGGACACGCCAATGCTGACCCCGCCCATGCTAAGCCGTGGTGTGTCGTATACCAGTTTTCTGGTCACTACCATGGCGTTGGTCTTATGTGGCGCAAACTTTAATTTATTCTTGTCACCCCACGACTTAACATGTTCGAGCGCAGCATTGGCGCGCCCCTCAATCTCCCCCCCGGTGTCCCCGCAAAAGACCAGGACGACGTCGTCCGCAAAGGCCTGAACATACTCCCCCCGGCTCTCCAGACTGCGCAACAGCGGATCTAGGAGGAGATTCCAGAGTATCGGTCCGCCGATAGAGCCCTGGACGCACCCCTTTCTCGTTCTAGTGGTGTGCTCCTTGCCTGCATATCGCACGTGCACTCTGCGGTCGCTCATATAACTATTCAACACCCTTCTCAGCCCCTCTGGGCACTCCTCCTCTACTAGCCTCATTTTGATGGCCGGCCACCATGCGCTGTCGAAGGCGCCCTCTATATCCAAGGACACTAGCGTCAGAATTTTCTTCTGGTCCAATTTTGACCTGATGAACTGGATCAGGGTATAGAGGGCGTCTTCGCAGCTCCTCTGCGGCATGAATCCATATTGGTGGGGGCTGATCCTCGAATGAAGATGGTGTCGAAGCCTCGACATGACCATCTTCTCGAGGACCTTCCCCAACACCGGGAGTAGGCCAATTGGCCGGTACGATTTTGGGTGTGAATAGCTATCCTTCCCTGGTTTTCGCAGTGCCACTACTGTTGCCTCTTTCCAGGCCCTTGGGAAGTATTGTAGTGCGAGACATTTGTTTGCAAGGCAAAGGAACACTTCAGGTTTGTTTCTGATGGCGTGGCCGCAAATATCCGCCGTGAAGCCATCGGCACCTGGTACTTTCTTGGGATTGAAAGACCGGACAGCTGTCTCGAGCTCGAAGGGGGTGAACGGTGGATCACGCAGTTCCTCACACGGTCCCCCGGCCACCACCTCCGAGCTCTCTCTTATGCTTCTCTGTTCGTCCGTGTCTTCCGTCTCCAGATCTTCGGGATAAAAAGTTCTCGCTAGCAATTTAGCGGATCCCTCCTCGTCTAGGGCCACGCCATTCACCTCCAGGAGTACGTCCTCAGCTCTACCCGCGGTTCGTCCGATCACCCTGTAAATCCCCTCCCACATCCCCTCCCGTTCCTGCTTGCAGCAGAACTCCTTCCAGGACTTGATCTGGGATTTCTTGGCTTCGGCTTCATACCTTTCCTTGCACTCCAGGTACTCGCTCACGACACCGGCTCTGCGTACTGGTGCGGCGCATCTAATACGACGCCTCTTGGTGGTGACCTCCTTCTTCATTTTTGCTAGTTCGTCGGACCACCATGGAATGGACAACCTTTGACACTTAGCCTTTTCAGGTATTGCACTGTTGCATGCTTCGGTGATTACTTGGCTGAGCTCCTCAACTACTTCATCAATCTGTGCTTTCGTTTGTATGGCATTTACCCTGTCATGTGTTATTCCCTTGTTTACCCTCAGCTCAGCCAATTCCTCCCCAAATTTGGACCAATCCGCTTTCCTGGTGTTAAATTTACGTGTCGTTCTTACAACATCTGTGCCCCTCGACTTTTTCAGTTTGATGTCAAAGGTGATTCCATTGTGGTCCGAGCTCGTGAGGTTTACCTCGACCTTCCAGTTCACCACCAAGTTTAGTGCGCTTGCAGTGCACAAGGTAAGGTCGACATGACTCCTATACCTTGTCGTTCCCCTGATGGTGTCGAACGTTGGTGTGTTCCCCGTGTTGAGTACCTGGAGGCCCATCTGGTCAATCATTTCCAACATATCCTTACCTCTTCGATCCACCTTCTCACTTCCCCACCACGTATTCCAGGCATTCCCGTCGCCCCCCATGATGAGCTTACCCAATCCAGGTTTGGCCGCTATCTTTTTTAGCCTCAGCAAATATGGAGCAATTGGTTTGTCAGGCTCGAGGTAAAAGGAGGCCAGTGTGATCTTCCATGCGACAGTTTTGAGGCTCACCACTACGATGTTGTTCGTGGTGAGGTCGGGGTATTGGACAACGTCCACGTGTGGGTCAAAGACAGCTATCGCTGCTTTGACCTTGTCCTCCCCAGTCGCGGTATTTTGGAAGATCCTTACACCTGGGTAACTCCTCATACCTCGAGTCTCACTGTCCACATGAGGCTCCTGGATTAATGCTGCCATAATTCTGCGGTTTGCAGCTTCTGTTAGCAATTCTTGCTGCGCTAACTTCTTCTTCATCAAGTTTGCCTGGAACACGTGGTAGGTGGAGTTTACTGCCTGGCTGCCCTTAGCAGTAGGCTACTGCGGATCTTGCTAGGGACTCCCAGCGCCTTCGGACGGGACACTCTTCGCTGAAGGCGTTATGTTCCGTGCGACTGAATTTTGCTCTCTTGCAGTTTTTGCAGGATGGTGTTGCATTTACTGCCCAGCTGTCACACTGCGCCTTCACATGTGGTCCCCCACAGTGACTGCACGTCTCTTCTCTTTCGGTGCAGAACCTCTTCACGTGGCCATACGCCAGGCACTGTGAGCACTGTACCAGTGGTGAGTGGTCTGTCACCCTCACCCGCTGCATGTCCACGTGAAGTGTACCGATCGCAGTCATTCTTTTCCATATTTTAGGGGCTACCGTTAGGACCACGTGGTTTGAGTGGGGGTTCCTCGCCCTTTTCCTGAATCGGACTGACAGACGTTCGTCCTCCTTGTCGAGACCGTCAAAAACCTCCCGGTTCTGTCTTTTAAGAGCCCGGAGCACATCCTCATCTGAGTTTATGCTCAGGACATCTTTCAAGACCACCATTGGGTCCTTGTTTCTGACGTTCTCGACAAGGAGTTTCTCTTTCTCCAGCCGTTGTCTCGCGCTGTCCCTGTCGGCAACTGTTGGACATCCCAAAATGATCTTCCGATCCTTGGCCTTCCTTACCCTCTCCACCTTGATCCAACCCTCTTTAGCGTCCACCGCCTTCCTTACCCTCTCCAGAACTTCATCCCCAGTTTCCTCCTCCTTGTCCGATGAGATGACAATGGAGTGCAGCGTCGGTCTTATTTGCTGTAATGTGGGGGGAGGGGTGGTTACGCTGGCGTATGATGGTCTCGCCGCTTGCGCTTCTGTGTTGGAGTCCAGTGCAAGTTTGAGCTCCCTCATTTGCTCGGCATTTTTGGTGAGCAGCTCTGTGTGCTCATTCAGTTTCTGCGTGAGCTTTTCGAGTTCCAGGTTTTGGATGGCAGGGTTTACGGAGGCCTCTGGTTTTTCCATTTCATTCTGCTTCCCATCTGTTCCTGTCTCCATACGTTTAACAAGGTCCACCATCTTGTCGATCCAGTGTGTTACGTCTAACTTAATTTCTGATTTTAGATTTTTTGCCAATCCCAATGAATACTTTGCCTTTTTCGCAAAGTCTTTGGCTTCGGATAATCTGTTTGGGTATGTTTTGTCGGAGACTGGGCTGTGTACTATTGGCTGCGATGGTTTAGCCTTCTTTCTTGTTTCCGCCTCTGTTGTTGTTTCCGAGGGTTTAGTACATCTAGGTGGACTGTACTCCAGCCGTCTCGATGGTCTTAGGGGGTTAGACTCTTTGTCGGAGTTTGTTGAGCTGGATGTTCCGGCCTTGCTCTCAAAGGTTTCGAGACTTCTCCGGACGATCGACTTTTTGGTCACCGTCTTTGACGGTGACGTGCTGATTGTGTCCTCCCTCGCGCTTTTCGCTGGTGTTCTCTGTGACACAAACATTTTCGGGGGATGTTCAGTTGTCAGATTGTGGGTATTTATGTTGCTTATGGGGTGTGTATAGGGTACCCCAGTCCGCGTGTGTGGTGTTTTGTGTTTTTTTTTTTTTTTTTTTTTTTTTTTTTCTGCTGGGTATGTAAGTGGTACCCAGTCAGATTGTATAATGTGGTGTGTAACGTATGTCGTGTGGGTGTTGTGATGTGTGTCCTGCTTGTCCACGTATGTTTGTGTGTGTAGTGGATGCTTTATGTACTGTGTGTGTGTGTGCTGCCTTGAAAGTGTTGTGAGTGCACAGGTCCTGTCCCTACTTTCGGCAATACCCGGTGTCCGACGTAAGTTTTTAGAGGTAGTTACTACCTCGCAGTCGCTAGCACAAATGAATGGGGTTCAAAAATATAGAAGTCCAAAAGAATATAAAATAAAATAAAAAGTCAAAAATACAGAATGAAATAATAAAACAGGGTAAAAACAATAAAATGGTATAATAAATTAAATAAAAGTGTAAAAATAGAGACACAGTCACAATAATTTTGCTCTACCATACTCATCTTTGAGACATGTTTGAATCCTTGTCTGCCTTCAACGGTTTATTTTATGCCGGGGTTCAACCTCATTCGGCATGATCGCGGGCCGGCTGGTTAAGGTGGGGTTGCAATTTACCCACGTAATCACCTTTCTTACGCTATTGTTGATACTTCACCACAGCCGCCTCCACGACTCGCTGGCGAGCATTTGTTCCTTGAGGTTGATCTTCTCCACACTAAGTTACTCCTTGGAGTCTATTATGGTCCTTTTTCCAACGTCAACTTCTTTACTTCTTTCGAAATACTCCTAGAAACCTTCATTCCCAATTACAGTCAAACTATAATCATGGGTGATTTTAACACGTATTGTCTTCTCAAAAATGACTCTCGATCTTCTTTCCAATCCATTACACAATCTTGTTATCTCTCAATTCTTCATTCCAGCGCAACACATCACTGTCCAAACCATCCTCCTAGCTTGCTTTTTCTTATTATTGTTTCCTCTCTTGATAGAGTAGTAAGGCAGTTTTCTTACCATGACCTAATATTTCTGTCCTATCGCCTTCGTAATCCCAAACCTAAACACAAATTTCTGCTTTACCGGAATTTTGGTCGTATTAATCTCGAGGATTTGCGCAGCTATGCTGATAAAATTGACTGGGCGCCGTTGCTCTCTTCCGTCTGCGTTGATGAGAAAATAATTTTATTCACATCCCATTTAATTTCGCTGTATGATGTCCACGCGCCAGTTCGCAGAATAAAAGTGAAACATGGACCGTCGCCTTGGCTAACCGCAGAAATCAAGGCACTCATTTCAAAAAAAGCTACAGCCAAGTCCAAATACCACTAACTGGGAAAAATATGTTTTTATTACAAACCACTGTAGTAAGGTGTGTAGGAATGCGCAACGCCAACATATCCACAACTCTGTTTAAGACGGAGATCCAGCTGAGGTCTGGAAATTTATAAAATCTTTGGGAGTTGGTAAATCTTGTCAAGATTGTGTTTCAAAAAGTCTTAACTTAAATTCACTCAATAAATTTATCACTGCGATCTCCACTTTTAATATGGAGTCCAAATCAAACACGCTCAAACATCTTTCAACTGTATCCACTCCCAACTGTGCTCCATTCGTCTTTAATAAATTCACTACTTGTGATGTTAAGAAGAGTATATTGTCCATTAGTTCAAATGCCGTAGGTACCGACTGTCTTAGCCGTAAAATGCTTTTCCTTTGTCATATCCTGAACTTCTCAATAACCCATGGCATTTTTCCAATTGCTTGGAAAGATGCACAAATTATCCCTATTCCCAAAAAATCCAAATTCGTCTTCGTTTTCTGACTATCGCCCTATCTCTATCATGCCATTCCTGTCTAAGGTTCTGAAAGGACTGGTTCCTTTCACAAAACCAACTGTTAAACCCTTTCCAATCAGGGTTTCGTGCTAAACACGGTACTACCACGACCTTATTACATATTACGGAGGACATAAGAGCGGGTATGGAGAAGGGCAAGCTGACAGTTTTAGCTCTGCTTTAACACGGTAGACTTTGATATCTTGATCGGCACATTACGCTCACTAGCCAGTGTCAGTGAGAATAGCCAAGTTGCACTGATAAAAAGAAGCCAATATTTCATTAACAATATGAATAGACTATACTCTGGAACAGCACATTGTAACATTTTGTCGTTGAAATACGTTCCCATGAGATGCTAACTATCCCAAGGAAACACACTATCGAGACGAAAAGCATCCTACTGTACGTATATTTTAATCAAGGAATTGATCTACCTATGCGCCAATTTTAATTGCTATCTGTTTAATAGTTTATGCTGACAACAGCGCCGCCAGCCAGAATTTTTTTCCTGTTTTTGCAACCCATGGGAACATATTCCAGGGTTAAAAGTAGCCTACGTGTTATTCCAGACTGTAATCTATCTGTGTACCAAATTTCAGCCAAAACCGTTCAGTCGTGCGGAGTTGATAACGATAAAGTTGAAACATTTATCCCAAGGGAATATACTACTAGGATCAAAAGTATGCTATGTGTTAGTACAGGAACCGGTCTACCTATATGCCTATTTTCAAACTAATCTGTTCAATAGTTTATGCTAAAATCCGCGCCGCTATCAAGAAATTTTATTCCCGTTCCCCATGGGAACCTGTTCCAGGGATTAAAAGTCTATGTGTTATTCCAGACTGTAATCTATCTGTGTACCAAATTTCAGCCAGATCTGTTCAGTCGGTAGGGCGTGATTGAGTAACAAACATCCAAACATCTTCACAAACTTTCACATTTATAATATTAGTAGTTAGTTAGGGTAGCTCATACAATACGACAAGCACTGGAGAGGAAAGAATATTGTTCTGCGGCATTCCTTGACATACAGCAGGCTTTTGACCGAGTGTGGCATAAGGGTCTGTTATGTAAGTTAAAACAACACCTGCCAAACACTGCATACGAGCTCTTAAAGTATTATCTGCAAAACCGAAAATTCCAGGTCAAATCTGACGACTATCTTTCATCCATCTGCGAAACAAAAGCAGGCGTGCCTCAG
Source organism: Miltochrista miniata (assembly GCA_933228765.1). NCBI lineage: Eukaryota > Metazoa > Arthropoda > Insecta > Lepidoptera > Erebidae > Miltochrista > Miltochrista miniata. The sequence goes on from OW121777.1 coordinate 3,638,556, forward strand.
GGTTCAGTGTTGGGCCCGGTCTTATACACAATATTTACTGCTGACCTACCCATCTCAGAAGCAGTTGTGACTGCAACCTACGCAGATGACACTGCAGTTCTTTCTTGTAACAAAGACCCAAACATAGCCTCCACTAAACTACAGGAATGCCTCGACAAACTTGGAATATGGCTGAAGAAGTGGAGAATTCGAGCAAGCCCTGCAAAGTCAGTCCATGTAATATTTACCCTAAACAGAGGGGACTGCCCAGCTGTATCACTCGATGGAGCTACCCTGCCACAAAATACGACAGTCAAATATTTAGGCATGCACACGGACAAGAGACTAACCTGGCGAAATTATATAAAGGCCAAAAAGGAACAGGCAAATTAAAAATTTAGAGATATGTACTGGCTACTGGGTAGGAAGTCTACACTAAGTCTGGAAAACTGGGTCCTTATATACAAATGCATATTAAAACCCGTTTGGACTTACGGTATACAACTCTGGGGATCAGCTAGTCACTCAAATGTAGAAATACTACAACGCTTCCAAAACAAAGTGTTGAAAACTCTAAGCAATGCACCTTGGTTCATACGAAACAAGGAGGTACATCAGTATCTGGAGGTTTCAACGATAAAGGAGGAGATAGAAAGGTCTGCTGCGGCCTATAGGCAGAGACTTGCACGACACAGAAATCATCTAGCTGCAAAACTAATGGATACAAGAGACTCCTTGTATCGGCTGAAAAGAATGCGACTAGCATCCATTTAAAAAATAATAATAAAGTAGAGAAGATATGAGAGGCTACATCAGAGGATGTGCACTCTCCAAGCACGTAATAATACTGTCACGAAACCTGATTAAAGCCGAGGGGCTGATTGCAGATGGAAAAATTTAACATCGAAAAAAAATAATAATAATAATATTAGTAGGATAGGATAGTAGGATTTGATGCTTTATTTTAGATTTAGAATTATGTAATAACGTGCATCAAGCTACCCTTTTTTTTTGATGTGAGGGAAAATCCTCGTAGGATGCTATGCCGGACTCTTACCGACTAAAAAACCTCACGTAACGCTTAACAGCCTATGGTTGAGAGCCCCGGGTAAGCCCTCAGGAAGAATGTCCCGTGACTCCCAACAGACAATGCGGCCTCGCCCAGGGGTTGGTTCGGGTGCAATCCCGCGTCTATGGGGGGTTTCAGGTGTGACCCCGCTTCTAAGGGGGCGGGCGTGCGTGAGTTGCTCACGTCACGCTGCCGTCATGGGCCTGCTTCTGTAAGGACGGTGAGCGGCCCTCTCACCGTCCTCAGACCCCCGGTCATGGAGGCCGATAGTCCTCGGCGAAGATACGTCGGCGGCGCCCAGGGCACCGACTGCGGAACTCGGGTGGGAGAGTTCTCTTCCGCACCCGGCCCGCCGCCTCCTTCGCGAGCATGACCTGCTCGCAGAAAGAGGCGGCGCGGTCCCACTTACTCCCGCTGGAGAGCATGGTTTGCACCATGGCCTCGAGCGAGAGAGTGTCCACGCCCAGACCCACTACAAGAACCTGGCGTGGTTGTGCCCACGGCGTGCACTCCACCAGCGTGTGGAGCGCCGTGTCATCGCTGCGGTCCTCGCAGTGCTGACACTCGGCCGTGGTTTCCCGGTGTTTTCGCCACAGATACCTACCGAAGCTACCGTGCCCGGCAAGCATCTGTGTCAACCGGTAGGAGAGAGCACCGTGTCTTCTCTCCAGCCACTCGTCCATGACCGGTCTGACGGCCGCTATTGTGGCGAATCCCCCCTTTGGTTGCTCAAGTCGCACCTTCCATGTCTCCGAGGTCCGCTGGACCTCAATTTCTCGAGACGCAGGCCTTTGGACCCGCTTCAGCGCCTCCTTGCGCCTTCTGAACAGTGACGCAAGGGCTCTCGCTTCCAGGTCCCATGGAGGGGTCCCAGCTAGGAGACATGCCGCCTCACCGGAGATCGTGCGGTATCCTCTTATCACCCTGACGGCCATCACTCTCTGCGGGCTCAGCAGTCTAGCCTCATTGCTGGCCGTCAGGGTCTCCGCCCATACGGGAGCCCCGTACAGGGCCATGCTTCGCACGATCTCCAGGTACAGCCTCCTGTAGGGAGCGTTGGGTCCCCTGATGTTGGGCATCAGCCGCGCGAGTGCGGCCGATGCTCCCTTCAGTTTTGGGACCAAACTTCGGAAGTGATGTCCGAAGTTCCACCGGCCATCGAGTACGAGCCCCAGATACTTCATCGAGGGCTCGATGCCGATTCTGACGCCCCCTACCTGTAGGCTGGATCCTGCAGGTGGCCCCATCCGAGGTCCGTGGAAGCACAGAGCCTCGGATTTGTGAAGGGCGACCTCGAGACCCAGCCGCCGAATCTGCCCACGACCTGAGCAACCCCTGCCGTGGCCTTAAGTGCTGCGGCACGGTGCGTTGCTCCCCGCGCCGTAACGAGGGTGTCGTCGGCGTAACACGTTAGCATCAAGCTACCCCACAATTATTCTCTTTACAGACTCCATTCTAGGTTGCCTGTAAGAGATTGCCTTGTGCGATAAGGCCACCAATTGTTATACCATAAGTTATATTAACCCTTAATTCGACGCTGTCCAGTATACTTCCCATTGAAGCAAAAGAAATGTGCACTGGAAAATATACGGTATAGTTTGAGTTTTTAGCGCTGTATAGCTCCCTGATATATCTAAGAATATGTGGAAAAATCGAAAGCCCATACACTTTGAAGCATCACGACCAGAAACGACGAGATGGTGGGTAATCAGGATTCGCCATGTAGACCCTCAGTTAAGTTACCGATATTTTTATTATTTTACATCTACTTGTTATTAAATTTTATTCGAGATCAAAGAGAATATACAAGAAAACCACTCATAATTTTTTAAGTGTATTACTGTATTTTTTCAGGCATTTACAATGCCTAATCACTTGTTGTCCAGTATACTTCCCACCATCGAAATATAGGAAAAGTAATCACTAAATACTATGTACAGTATTCTTCCCATTGTCGATGTAGTAGAAAAGTAATTGTAGAAATCTATAATAATATTAATGTTTATAATTACCTATTTGTTCTATTATACACTACCTACATTTCGTTGATCAATTTGATTTATTGGTTTAATTTGTTGTTGATTATACTGTTAGCAATCACCAGGAATGTTAATAAAAAAATATACACGGAGATTAACAAAGCAGATTTCTATCACTTTATTTAACAAATTTACTACACCCTGAACGTAATCATTACACAAGTAGCTAATCAGTATCAGTAAGTAACTTAGAACATTCTTACAATCACGGCGACACTGATATCACATGGATCACACTGATCACCAAGGTGTGTAGTTCTTTACTCTGCAGCGGTCGACCGTCGAAAAAGGGCCGTCCACTACATTGCACGCCATTTTATATTAGAAAACTAGTCATAGACAAGTCGACTTCTACAATACTTTATATTTTGAATGTTTTTTAGGTTAATTTTATGATCTGACACCAATAACTTTGTGATTATTTTGTATTGCCTCATTATTTAAATTATGATAATGATGTACTCATTTGGATATAAAAAATCTTCTATTGTCAATGGAAATCACTAGCAAATTTTTGCTTGAGTATTAATTTTATTAATAAGTACCAGAAATGTTTTAAAAGGAATGTTTATATTGGCAATTTGACACAATTTTTGATTTTTAATGTTTTACTTTGCTTTTTTAAATTTTCTAATTCGATAATGATAAACAACAGTTGCATGCCTGAACAGGCAGAACATGGAATGTGCGTTATATACTTTAAGATCTTGTATTGTATTTTTTATCATACCTGTGTTCAGCAACGAATAAATGAATCTGAATCTGAATCTGAATCTGAATCTATGTCCAGTACTCTTATTCTATTCTTCTTAAATTTGCTGGGGACTCTCCTGACCATGCGTCGTCCTCGACTGCATATAAGATGTCTGAACCTGAACAGTCATCGGTTCAGATGGACTAGCTTCAGGATTTGAAACACGCTCATCGGCATGAGCTGCGATGCTTCCATCGAGGCGGCTTCTAAAATCAATTAGAAATAACATGACATTACTATGTGCCAATGTAACTCAGAAAGACTTAATTGTTGTATCCATCAACCTTTCAAGGCCTTCTAACGTACAGCTCAAAATACATTGGCTAAGATAAATAGCACACAGCTTATCACACGTCACCACATTCATTCAATTTGATTACGTTCGCACATTAAATAAGTTAAACTATATGAGGATTTCTGATTCATATGAGATTTAGGATTCATTCAATTTAGATTCAAGTATTTAACATTCATCCTCACTCTACCAATTCATTGTAGGGCAAACATCCCACAGTCTGTTTGCCGAAAAAGGAACGTCCCGCAGTCCGTCCTCTACAAGGGAATTGGCATCCCACAGGCGTACCAATAGGAACGTCCCGCAGTCCGTCCTGTACACCGACATTCATCTTTACACTACCACGTAGGGCAAATATCCCGCAGTCTATTTGCCGAAAGGAACGTCCCGCAGTCCGTCCTCTACATGGAGTTGGCATCCCGCAGTCTACCAATATGAACGTCCCGCAGTCCGTCCTATATACAAAACTAACACCTATACATAAAACTAGTACCCATATATGTACATAAGTTGTACCCATACAGAACACTGGCACCCAGCATGTGTCGGCATGGAACATCCCGCAGTCTGTTCCTTCACCAACACTCTGGCTGCGTTCAGATGACACGCACCCGTCAGGCACACGCCACTTTAGTCAGCACCGACAACTCATACATACATACATCAGTTACAGCAGGTCACGCCTTTTATTCTCTAAGGGGTAGGGCAGAAGCACATTATATGCCCACATTTCACCTATAGATGTTGTACCACGTAATAGGTGTTGTGCTGAGTCGTATTGCCGTGCTGATATGGACAGGTGCAGGTTGTGACTGCACACTGTTGAAAAAATTTAAGCCGTCCATAAAAGCCTTCGACTTTGCTCAATGACTGCCATTTTACTGGCAACCGGGACCAACGGCTTAATGTGCCTTCCGAAGCACGAAAACGCTCGCAAAATAACAAAGTGGTCACGTGGTGGTTACCCATACAAGAACCTGTCATAGTAGGTAAACGTTGTCAATATTACCGTCAACTCGCCACTCGAAGAATGCAGTGCAGGTATCAGGCCACCATTCGTCCTGCTATACCACCATAAACTGGGCCGCACGCAGCCTGGTTCAATTCATGTCATCCGCTCGGCAGCGCTCGCATGACTACGTATGGACCACCATACCATACCAGGGTTCAACTTGCATTTTTACATTGAACCTGTGGAAACACAAAATTGTTAACATTTAAACACCGGAGGTGAACCTCTATTACGATCCACGTGTAAACCTTACTGAACCTAGTTACTCTTCAGTAACCCGGCCGTGGGGACTTCTACACCTTTTTGTTTTACAGTTTAGTTGCAAACCTCTCAATGGCACATCTCAGACTTGCGACCAAATCACTGGGTCGGTAGTTTAGTTTCCCTTTATGAGACCCAGGGGAAAAATGAGACGTCCTCCATTTAATAACGTTAAGGTCAGCTGTAACTTCCACAAAAATACTTAAACAAATATTTAAAGTGTTCATCCGCAATACCTCGATACTAAGACCGCTGCAACGAGCCCCATCTTGGTGCAAATGCTGCATCTCTCTGAGGATGCGGGCATCCCGCAGACTACCCATTAGAGCAGTAAGTTCGACGCTTCCATGTCGCTGAAATACCATTAAAGCAACAGTACGCCAAATTTCAGATCGATCAGTTCTGCGAAGCTTTGGATAAATTCCTTCATCACCTAGAAAGTGATGATGTTCAAAATGTATAGCTAAGACACATTAATCACCTCGGCTCTGAAATAAAAACAAATCGTATCCAAATTGGCCCATCCGTTAGGCAGCTGTGATGCCACAGACAAACACACAGGTTACACCCACAACAACACGTGTTTTCGTCGGGGGTTAATTAATTGACCTCGATTCAGATCATGTTGAGTACAGTTCGAGCGTAAGTGGATCTGTCTGTTTGCGTGGTGCATCTTTGGTGTAACGTAGTACCTAAATCTCTGGCCCCATTTCTTTCACGAATTTCACACAACCAGCAGACTAACCTTTGACAGTAAAATCAGCGTTGCTGTACAGAAAAGGAACACTACATTTGTCATTGTCCCAAACCGTTCGGCTACATCCTGTCTAGAATTCAATCCAATGCATGCATCCAAGTATAGGTATTACTTGAAACGGGGTTTTATGTTCTTAAAAAAAACTCAAGAACTACAACTTTATGACTTCTCAATCAACCATCAATCAGCCTACAGCAGTCCACTGCTGGATGTAGACTTCTCCCAATTTACACGGTTCTACGCCTTTCGCATTCTTTCCTACGGCCTTGTTCAGGTCATTGGTTCTACTATAGATGTGCCAGCCCATGGCCACTATGATGCACTTACTCTGCGAGCTACGTTGACTACTCTGGTTCTCTAATAGATAACATTGTTTCGGATGTTATCTCTCAGAGACACCCTAAGTGTAGCTCGCTCTGTTCTAAGTAAAACACATTTACGCAAGTTGATCGAAAAACTCGCGTTGGTACACTACTTCATGTGACAGAACCATGCCCTCCTCTGCAGTCTATTCTTTTTGTGCCCAGTTAAGAGGCCTTGATATTTTACTGACCTGACCGATATAATTTCGATTGAGATAATCAGCATGTGGCAGTACAACTCCTTTTCTTTGCTGGAAAGCGGAATCCTGTGTTCGTATCGACCATTGGGCGCCTCTCAGAAAAAAAGGAGCAGACCATTTTTATGTTTTGTCAATTTGAGAGTAACCTAATAAAGTAATAACAAAAACGTTGAGGGTAACTTAACAAAGTTATAGCAAAAGTGTTATGAAGCCTTTACGACAGCTAACGATTACTTTACCGAATGGAATATGCTACCACACGCTTCCCATCATCAGCATAGGTCAATACTAGATACTACCACAATACTACTAACTTGCGTCCGTGTGAACCTCCTTGGGAGGTTCTGATTCTGGGTTCACTGGTCACTCTCGTCAGACAATCGTATCAAGCCTTGTCTAATTTGTTATTGATGTGAACTCCAAATAAACTTTTCAGTCAAACCTTGTAGCACGATTCTGGATATGTCTACGAAAATATCCTACAAGATTTAGAATTTGTCAGATCTGTAAGAGTTTTAAGGGAATAGGTGAAAATTATAAGGCGTTTACCTTTTCGTAAGCTTGGCACTTCCTGACCGCAGCTGAGGGCGCGTGCGTGTAGCGTGCACCCGTGCGCATCGCGTAGACGCGCTTATCGTGATCAATGCACGCGCGTGTAGCGCATATGAATGCGCGTCGCGCAGACCAGCGTGCAGCGCGTCGTGTGGACTAGCGCGTGCAGCGCACACCAACGCGCATCGCGTAGACTAGCGCGTGCAGCGCACACCAACGCGCATCGCGTAGACTAGCGCGTGCAGCGCACACCAACGCGCATCGCGTAGACTAGCGCTTGTAGCGCGCACCAACGCATGTCGTGTAGCCTAGCGCGTGCAGCGCACACCAACGCCCATCGCGTAGACTAGCGCTTGTAGCGCGCACCAACGCACGTCGTGTAGACTAGCGCGTGCAGCGCACACCAACGCCCATCGCGTAGACTAGCGCTTGTAGCGCGCACCAACGCACGTCGTGTAGACTAGCGCGTGCAGCGCACACCAACGCGCATCGCGAAGACTAGCGCTTGTAGCGGTCACCAACGCGCGTCGTGTAGGCTAGCGCGTAAAGCGCCCATCAGCGCACGTCGCGTAGACCAGCTTGCAGCGCGCGTCGTGTACTTCTAGCGCTCAACAACGCCCCTCGCATTGATTTAGAACTCCCGGATCGGCGGACAGGAGGATTATCGCCGTTACTGTATAGGAGAGTGACAAAGGACAGTTTCTAGTCACTTCAACGATTGATTAACTGTGCACAAACATAATCGCACCACGCGTCAATACGTGAATTAACGGGTCAAAATTATAGTCATAAAATACTGCATTCTAAAGGGGTTGAACGCTTGAATCGCGTCCATAATCATTTGTAACGTTTGAAAAGTTCACGGGCACTTTCGGTACTAATTCGCTTCCTTTATGGCAAGTTGGAGAAACATCTCACTTTTAACGATACCGTGCGTGTAACAACGAACGAAATCGGATCCGAGACCGCCATGGTGATGTCTAGGATCGCGACGGCTACGAACGGTATTCCCCGTAATACCCTTCGTGACCAATTACACGACATGTGGCACTCACGATGGTCCACTCAAATCATCAATTCACTATGCAATTTACGGCTTGAATTATGCGTTTTAGGCATAATTACACGAGAAAACACAAACAAATTGCGTAAAACATACACAACTCACTAAAAGAGGGTACTTTGTAATGATTACGTTCCTTATGTTTCATAATACCTCTCGTTCGACTCGGTGAGTTGGCGATTAGGTAAGAATCCCACTTCTGATGTTAGCAATCACCAGGAATGTTAATAAAAAAATATACACGGAGATTAACAAAGCAGATTTCTATCACTTTATTTAACAAATTTACTACACCCTAGTAGTGGAATATTGGGCATTCTGTCCCACTTTAAGTTCGCATCGTCGCTATCGCTCCTTGCTCACGTGGGACAGATCGCCCAATATTCCACATTTTAAAAATGTAACCTAACCTAACATTTTTATAAAAAATAATTTAAAAAATAAAAATTGCTGAAGCTCCCTCCATGTTCATTACTTACCATTTATAACCCACAACGTTTTCTGTATCCAGTTGGGTTCGACTACTTGTAGTTATAAATATTTATGTTATAAATTCATCTTTTCATTATGAGTCCATCAGTATTGCATAGCAAACATGAAATTCGTTAAACAAAGACAATCGTTACAGGTCAATACAATTTATATAGATTGTAATAATTTGTATGGGTACAGTATGTGTCAATACTTACCATTATCTAATTTCAAATTTCTCACTCAATAAGAAATTGATAATTTAGATATAACTAAAATTGCAATTGATGCTGATTATGGTTATATTTTGGAAGTGGATATAGCATACCCTAAGCATTTGCATAACTTGCACAACGATTTACCATTTTGTTCCGAAAAATTTATACCCCCCGGGGGAAAGAGTTCTAAGCTAATACCTAATTTATATGATAAATTTAATTATGTCATACATTACGTGCATTTACAAACTTGTATGAAACATGGGTTGATATTGAAGAAGATTCATAGAATAATCAGTTTTCTACAAAGCCCATATTTAAAACAATATATTGATTTAAACACCAAACTGAGACAAAAAAGTTCTTCCACTTTTGAACAAGACTTTTTTAAGCTCTTGAATAATAGTGTATTTGGAAAAACTTTAGAAAATACTGAAAACAGGGTTAATGTCCATTTAGTTTCTCAGTGGCAAGATATCGAAAACATAACTAAACGAAGAAAATGCGCTCAAAACCTTATTGCTCGTCCAAATTTCCATAGTGCAACGGTTTTCACAAAAAATCTAGTAGCGGTGCAGTTAAATCCTGAACAAATAGTTTTGAACAAACCAATATATATTGGATTTGCTGTTCTAGAATTATCAAAAAGTCATATGTATGACTTTCACTATTCAGTCATGCAACCTTTTTACAAGGATAGGATACGGATGTGTTACACGGACACAGATAGTTTTGTTTATCATATACAAACCCATGATTTCTATGAAGACATAAAAAATAACTTTTTATCTTACTTCGACACCAGCAATTTTTGTAAAAATAATGTGTATAATTTACCCATACAGAACAAAAAAATACCAGGCTTATTTAAAGATGAAATGGGTGGTAAAATAATAAGCGAATTCGTTGGGTTGAGATCAAAGTTATATTGTATCAAAACCATTGATAGCACTATTAAAAAAGCCAAGGGTATTAAAAAGAATGTTGTACGTGACATTAACGTTTTCGATTACAAAAAAACACTTTACAACAATGAAATTGTTCATAAAACAAATGTTTTATTTAAGTCAATAAAACATGAGCTATTTACATGTGCTGTAACAAAAATTGCGCTGTCTGGTGATGATGATAAACGAGTTATTGCAAAAGATAAGATTTCAACTCGAGCATGGGGTCATACCGATATTTTTAATTTTTAACAAAAATTAGGTGTGCTATCCTGTCTTCACATAGTATTCGCAAATTATAATTATTGTAATCAACTAAACTAACTAAAATTGTAAAATTTATATGCAGTTTTGTATTATTATAAGTACCTAATCTTAAGAAATTAAACCAAGTAAGAGCATGGGGTCATACCGATATTTTTTATTGTGTGCTATCCTGTCTTTACATAGTATTCACAAATTATAATTATTGTAATCAACTAAACTAACTAAAACTGTAAAATTTATATGCTGTTTTGTATTATTATAAGTACCTAATCTTAAGAAATTAAACTAAGTAAAACTGAGAAATTTGGAATAAATGCATTATTATAAATATAGTATTCTGTTTTTTCTTTAATTTCCTAATACATTTGCAATACCTACTATCATGTACCATGAGAGATTTTCGCGGTCGCGGGAAACCGCTGTCGCGCTGGCTATGCCCGCCATGAAACTTGTATGTCAGGATCGTAGTAAGTGGAAATCCTTAGTCTCTGCCTACCCTGATGGGAAACAGGTGTGAAAATATGTATATGTATGTATGTTATGATGTCTTAAGTTACATACTTCGAAGTAAAATTTCTTAGAAATGTGAAATAGGATATCTATGGTTAGTAGTAGTGGACTATTGGACATTCTGAAAAAAATCTTCAAAACCTGGGACCTTGGTAGCGACAGTCACAACCTCATAACACCTGATGATATGCATCATCATTCACGTTACAACACGTTTACAATTCATAAAAATTTCGCAACTTAAGTAAGTACATAACAATGTGCATTACATCATTCTTAAGACATGTTTGAACATGTTCGTCATAGTGAACGATGACACTTGCAAACTTGTAGGGAGTATCTCGTTACAACTTATTGCAAAATAAACTAAATCAACAGGTCAGAACTTGAATTAATACGTAGTACAGTGTATGTGTCACTAGCGGGTCATGTTTCTATTTAATTCACCTATTACTCATAATTACATTCAGTTTCATACTTGTTCTCTTTACATTCACACAAAGCAGTCTTTTAATTAATAATGTTGAAGCAACAGCAGTGCATCTCTGAACCTCAAACCAGTTACTTTGCTACAAGGAATAGGAGGATTCCAAAATACGTAATTAAAATAGATGTATTAGAAGCTGAAGATACATCAGATAACGAAGTAGAAATACATACAAGAGTGAAAACCCAATATATTGTTTACGATCAGTGGGATGAAATATATTATAAAACAGAGAAATTACTGAGCCAAATATTTAAAACGTTAGAAGATCGTGGCAGAGGAGGACGAGGCCAACCAGATATACCTCAACATTAATACATTATAAATAATGGCAGATGCATATGGTGACGGTATTGTTCAATACGCTCAAGACCCCTTTGACTTCTCACATATTTTACCTCTTTCTCCTACGCAAGTTGAACCAAAAAGAAGAAAACCAACTATTTGTAGAAAATCTAAAAAGACAGCTCATAAATCTTTTGTAATCAGCAACCAACCAAAAGGAGTCAAGCTAATTCAGATAAAGATCTTGGACATCACCAACGACAAAGACAAACCTTCGTTGCCGTTTTGTGAAGATAGTGACAGTGTGATACTTAGTGCTCAATACGTAGTTCATGATACAGTTGATGAAATCATGGACATGGCTGAAGGTATTATTAAGAAAATATCTAAGAAAATTCATGGTGATAGCTTATCATTTTAACTAATGTGTTTTTAGTTTTAAGTAAGTTATACATCACCTTAATACTTAGAGATGTACTGCTGACGCTTCAACATATTGTACGCGTCATTTTTTATCATTGTGTTAGGTTTAAGATCAATGTAATTTTTTGAGACATTAAATAAATGGTATTATGATTAATTTTTTTTTTCATTTCAATTTCGACTTGGGTAGGAAATAGTATGAAAAACAAACACAGTATAGTAATAAAACATTTATTCGGTTTATTAAACTTATGAAATACAAAAATTATTTTCTAAACACCATTGTTTAATACACAATACATTCCTTAAAGCACAATAGTTCTTATGAGCAAAACAATTATACAAAAATAGGTCTTTACAGTAAAGATCACTAAGAGTCTTTAAGTTAGGAATACTTTTATTTTTACATATGTCGGAAACATTATTATGACCACATAGCTCTTGAACCCAATTAATTTTCTCACTACCTTTAACAAGAACCTTTTTTCCTTCAAATAGGGTTTGATTATTCTAGAAAATTCTCTGTAGTCTATATATCCTTCGCTCCAGCGGTAACCTCTATTCCTTTCAATCCACCAAATGTGTCTTCTTTCTTCATCAGTTAGCGAGGATAACGGGTAAGGAGGTTTTATTAAGAATATATGAGTATGTTCCAACGTAGCTACAGCTAATTCTTTGACTATAAAGTTATTATAACGATCTTTAAAACCCTGAACATCTACTATAATAGTATTTTTGTTCATGATATCTTTCTGACGACGCTACTTAACGGCTTATACTCGATTATACAGTCGTTCAATATAAGACAATATGCTGAAGTTTGATCTGGTATATCAATATCACTTTCAATTTCCACTCTAACATCCACAACAGGACCTGATTTAAGATTATCTGGTTGTCTAGAACAATCTACTACAAATAACGGAGCAATATTTTTAAATTGTTTCTCATTTAATAATGGCTCGGCGCGACGTCCATAATACGACTGTTGAAATCTAGTATATTGTTCATATATTAAAGCAATTCGATTATTCGAGAAACTTGAATTCAAATTTTCATAAGGGAAGTAGGTTGAATTTAGGTATACTCTAACATCACGAACATCACAGTGATCAAACTTAGACATATCCAATTTAGAATTATTTTTTCTATTTGTTTGCAGACCAATAATAACAAATCTTGGTTTCTCTATTTGCGACGATGTTTTTATGGACCAAGTATGCTTAGTAGTTTTTGGTAAAGCCGGATATTCATATAAATCCCAATTCCTAAATATCATCTGGAGTGGTCGATCTTTTTCTAACAGTTTTAACATATTTATTTTTTCCCTATCGGACACTTTGACATGTGGTACACGCCATATTATTTTATTTATAATAATATCTTCTACAGTTTCACCATCGTTAAGTTTTAGGGCGTTCAGATTAGTATTACTTCGTAACAATATTAATTCATGTTTGCTGTTTATCACTACTTTCTTGAAATCTTCTGCAAAACCAAGAATGTTACAGAGGGGTATAGAAGCAGAAAAGCTTCCCCCATTTGCACTATTTATGCCTTCGATATTCCATCCCCAAGCATTAGATGCTTTAGCCTCGTTTTCGTTCATTGATATTAATGATTTCATTGTGGTAGTTATACCAGCGTTTTTTATTTTATCTATTTCCACTCCATTTATCTCATACCTTATATCTTGAAACAAATAAAGTAGACTATTGTTTGTGAAATGAACGTTACTGACTCTTTCCTTCGAATTTCCACCCTTGTTTACAACAACAGTTCCTTCCAAAAACAAAGTGCTTGCTGATGGTAATATATACAAGTCTTGTTGATTAATAGGTATCCTGATTTCATCGCTTCTATTGAAACTTGTTACGTAAGGCTTGTAAGAGTGAAATTCAATTCCTTCCACAGCGTTGTTGTATGCAGGAGTGGACAAAACATCTAGTATATTCATTTCAACAAACCGATCGCTTTAAGAAATGCTTTATTATTGTTATTCAATTTTATAACCCTTTTGGACCGAGCTCTTATTGGTTTGATAGTTTTAGTAGAACTGTTATTTTTAGTTGGATGTACCACATATTTATTATAATCTATCATTGTTTTCTTCTGATATGTAGATACAACTGCACTTCTTCACCTCGCAAATTTATTAAGTTATTATTTATATCCAACAACCTTATCTGTATGCAGCTTATATTGGTTTGATTTATTGGAAAGTAGATTGCGTTTTTCGGAATTTCTATAATCCTGTATCCAGGTGGAACATTAAGTGCAAATTCGTGTAAGATGTGACTGGATTGACCGTTTATATAGGAACCGCTAACTATGTCACATTCAATCCTTATGACAGTCGTTGGCAAAATGTTTACTGGAAACTCTGATACATGATATTTATTTGCTTCTAAGATCTGCTTTTTAAATCCCAATAAACTTCCAAATGTATCTTCTTTAGTAAAATCTATAGTTGATGTACAAAATAACACAGTTTTTAAGGTGTTGTTATTACAATTGAGTGTTATAGATGCATCTTTTATCTCAGTTTTTAAATAGTCACTAATATCTTGTAATTCATAGGTTCCTTCAGGTATCTCAATAACATTTTTAGAACCATAGTATAATTTATTGTTTGTATTATCAAAATTTGGAATAGAATTATATGTAGAGAAATGTAATAATGCACATTCATACTCCTCAGCTAATGGCAACGTGTCTGGATAATAGGTAGATAATACCGATGAGTTTCCAGTTATCGATAAGGTGAGTGACATCTTGCAAATGATGGAAATGAAAGAGTGGTATAAGATTTATAGTATTTTTATTTAAAGTATTATAATTATAATAAAGATTTATAGTATTTAATCCAAAAAGTTTGCAAATAACTTAAACACATATGTCCACAAACTATTGTGTTAAATTGTTGATATCTATCATAGTTATAATGAACATCACAGTTCTTAAAATATAGCATTAACTCTCTTGGCGGTTTTAAATCACCATAGCTATCAAAATATTCACAATAATTGTTTATTTTAACATAAGCTACCCAATGCGTTCCATCATTTCTCGAATTATCTAGGTTAACTATAGCACATTCAATTCGTTTAGGTGTTTTTGGTAACTGATCCTTCATATAAACTCCTCGAAAATGTGGAATACAATGACCATACTTCTGAATATCGATATTAGTTAAAGCGCGATTAGGTAGCTGATCAATTAGTTTTTTGATGGATTTATAAACAATCCCTGACCTTGCTTATGCGGTTTAATGTATAGACCTTTACCTATTGCTATAGCCTCCATAGTTTTATTATGACGTTCAGTTTCTTGTAATTTTTTCTGACCGTGTTTATAATCATTCACAGTTTTTGCAATACCAGCTGCACCACCAGCTAATGCTCCTAAAGCAGATAAACCAGCAAAAATTGGGATTAAAGGTAGAATGCCTCCAGTTTTTGGTATAGGTATCATTCGAGGTACTCGAACTTTTGGAATGCATGGAACTAATTTTCGGGCAACCATATAAGCCATATTTATTAATGACTTATCATCTTTAGGTGAGAGTTTTTTGATTTTTCTTTTTATTTTTTTAACAAAGTTATAAAAGGTCTTAACACCAGCACCAGACTTCAATTTAGCTTTCATAACTTTGTTTACTATCCACGAACTAATCTTTTCCCCTGTTCGAGCATCTTTTGCTTTAAGTCTTTGCTTAGCCATATCTAAAAGACGTAAGTCGGCTTTTTGACGGTTAGGCAAGTCTGTGTAGTTTGCGTATGCAATATCGTGATGCATACAAGCTTCGTCTAACTTATTTACACCTTTATCACCACGTAGTAATCGTTTCGAAAGCTTTGTTCCTGGTCCACAATAGTTATAACCAGGTATGTGTAGTTCGAATGGTAAATGATTAATGATATTGTTTATTAGTCCACCACCTTGCATCGTCCAAAGAATAATGAATATACTTTAAAATTACATATCACTTATATAATGAACTCATTCCACTATTGCAGTATTATCAATCCAACTATTCTCTTTGTTATTCAAACCCAACCATTTTACAAACAGTTTGTTTCCTTTCTTTTTTAATACCTTTTCTATCAAATAGACACCAGGACAGGACGACTTTTGAAGCTCTTGTTCGTAAAAAGTTCCTAATATGACTTGTTTTTGATTATCTTCGATGCGATATGTTATTGGTATAGTGTTATTTATCTTTTTTATAGTAAATAATTCTGTTGACCAGTTAGGAGTGTATCCTTTCTCGAATATATGTTTGTACTTGCTAATTCGAACTTTGTCACCAATTTTAAACTTTGGACGACATTTTTGGACTACCTTTATCATGGAATTCGTAATATTATTTTTAATGTTAGTTTCATTAAACTTATTGACATTAACAGGTGCAAATTTAATAGTACGATGTTTTGTGTTATTATATGTCTTCACAATACCGTTCAAGCCACCATCTATCCACTTATAGTGTCCGTTCAAGCTAAAGTATTTGTACAATTTATTTTTAATAGTTTTAATAACTCGTTCTACAATTGAAGCCTTTTTGGTTGAAAATGTAGAGTAGTGATTAATATTATAGTTCTGTAAAAGCTTTTGAAATGTAGAATTATAGAACTCAGTACCCATATCAGTTTGCAGATGATTTGGTATCCTGTGATTAGAAGAAAGTATTTTTTCAAATGCAAGAGAGACATCATGTTTGGATTTAGTTTTTAATGGTTCCACCCAAACGTACTTGGAGAAGCAGTCGATAACTATTAATATATAGTTATATCCTTTATTAAAGGTTTTTAGGTTTTGCATATCAGCTAAATCTGCTTGCCACAAATCATCAATACCTTTTAAAATTACAGATCGTCGAGGAAAATTTTTTCGTGCTGCTTTATGTATTTCATTGACGATTTGTTGTTTCGTCATTTTAACAAACTTTAAGGGCTATGTTTTTCGATCTTTTAATATAGATTGAATTGCGTCTTGAACTAGTTTATCAACTGCTTTTCTTGTGTAAAATTTGCTTTCCAAATGAGTGTCTATCTCAGACATTATTGTTTTTAAAGCTTTCTCTATGTGGTTTTGAACACTATTTGGAATAGAACTTTGCAATTTTCGTAAGTCACGGATTAGTACACCTTTCAATTCATCTACATATGCTTTATTTACTGCATCATCTGCGTCTTGAGGAGGTTTAACACCTTTTAGCCTCGATGTCTTCAAGTCATAATCTCCATAATCAGATTTTATTAATGCGTTATCATTAAAATCAAGTATTTCTGATATCCGCATTCGCTTATGAATATAATGTCCAAATTTGTCTACATTCATATTAAAGGTGTATTATGTTGAACGGTATATAGTAAAATGACACACATATAACATTAGTAGATCTATTTATTTAATGATTTTGCTTTCACGTAGTTCTTCAATGATAGATATTATTTCATTGTCTAGTCCTGTGTTCCCAGCATCTCGAGAAGCAATTAATAACTTTAATCTATCAACCAATTCATTGGGATCATCCCAATATACAAAATCTGTGTTTTTTTTCCACATTTTTGTTGAAGGTAATCCTTTTCCTACTTTCTGTCTACAACTTGGACTTCTACTTTCTTGATCGAAAAGTGGTTTAATAACTTGCAAATATTTTTGTCCTTTATTACTTTTAATTGGTTTTTTTGAATCGAAATCACGACGATGTGCATTCGTTACAAGTAACATTGTCTTATAATTTTGCTTGTCACAGTCATTAACCAAGCTCAGATCAATGTCTTTTTTTAACAGTAACTCTCGCAACCCAGGTGTACTTTCGTATTTGTGTCTGGCTACAGTAATAACTTTATCCCCAATAGTTATGTTAGAGGAACCCAACATTAGCTTTCCACGTTCATTTCTTATACCAAATGGAACATCTGATAGTACTTGTGAAGATAACGACCAAGATGATGCATCTGGATTAGTACCGACTAATGACTGAAATGAAGAGTCCGATGAGGGTTCCGATTCGTTACTAGCAATACTGCTATCATCTGTTTCTTTCATATCTTGGTCTTGCGGTTCATTGGGTTCTACTTTTTCCTCCTTTTTTGTTAGAGCTAAGTGGTTATTAGTGTTGGCTATTAAATTGAGAGATTCTGTGACAGGTTTAAAAACTGTATCAAGAGCATGCTTATTATTATCTTCAAAATCCTTCATTTTACGTATTTTTTTCTTGACAGCTTGTGTCGCATCAACAATTTGTTTTTTCAATGATTTATCCATTATGTAAAATAGGTGGTAATCGAATAAGAATCAATTAAAGAATAACAATAAACAGACTGCAGTCTACTTAAATAT
Source organism: Miltochrista miniata (assembly GCA_933228765.1). Taxonomy (NCBI): domain Eukaryota; kingdom Metazoa; phylum Arthropoda; class Insecta; order Lepidoptera; family Erebidae; genus Miltochrista; species Miltochrista miniata. The sequence continues at coordinate 3,656,858 of OW121777.1, forward strand.
TCAAATTTCATCTAATAATACAAATGTGTCAAACGTTTTTCTATAGCAACCATTGTTTTTAGAACAATCTTTATTAATTACCACATAATCAAAAGGTTCTTTCCATATTAAGGAACACATTTCTCGAAATTTCAACCATGTCATATCGGTGTTAACATGTTCTTCATAAACATGTTTCAAATTAACTTCATCTTGCTTAAAAAGCACAATTAGGTTAGCATTATCTCTTACAAGTTGTTTAGGTATTTTGGTATAAGTTTGATTTAAATAAAAACTATCAATCAATTTATGTCTTCCCATGGCAAAATAATCACGTATATTACTTTGATTTTCACATGCTACATCATCAAAAATAATCACAGAATTTGGTTTTGCATCTGAAACTTTTAAAACGTCATCATTTGTCTGATATTTATGAAGAGTGATACCTGGTACTCGTTGTAAAACCTTTTCTAAAAAGATGTACTTTGGTTGATGTAGAGTTTTAGAGTATACATAAACATTTTTAAATGTCAAGCCATTTTCATGCAATAGAAGACCAATTAATAAATTAGTTTTTCCACAATTTGATGGTCCACAAATGATGCAACGTACAGTATTCGGTAATAATTCTCCATGACGTAATTTGTTTTTTGTCAAATCGTCACAGATTGTATTGACCTGTAACGATTGTCTTTGTTTAACGAATTTCATGTTTGCTATGCAATACTGATGGACTCATAATGAAAAGATGAATTTATAACATAAATATTTATAACTACAAGTAGTCGAACCCAACTGGATACAGAAAACGTTGTGGGTTATAAATGGTAAGTAATGAACATGGAGGGAGCTTCAGCAATTTTTATTTTTTAAATTATTTTTTATAAAAATGTTAGGTTAGGTTACATTTTTAAAATGTGGAATATTGGGCGATCTGTCCCACGTGAGCAAGGAGCGATAGCGACGATGCGAACTTAAAGTGGGACAGAATGCCCAATATTCCACTACTCACCCTGAACGTAATCATTACACAAGTAGCTAATCAGTATCAGTAAGTAACTTAGAACATTCTTACAATCACGGCGACACTGATATCACATGGATCACACTGATCACCAAGGTGTGTAGTTCTTTACTCTGCAGCGGTCGACCGTCGAAAAAGGGCCGTCCACTACATTGCACGCCATTTTATATTAGAAAACTAGTCATAGACAAGTCGACTTCTACAATACTTTATATTTTGAATGTTTTTTAGGTTAATTTTATGATCTGACACCAATAACTTTGTGATTATTTTGTATTGCCTCATTATTTAAATTATGATAATGATGTACTCATTTGGATATAAAAAATCTTCTATTGTCAATGGAAATCACTAGCAAATTTTTGCTTGAGTATTAATTTTATTAATAAGTACCAGAAATGTTTTAAAAGGAATGTTTATATTGGCAATTTGACACAATTTTTGATTTTTAATGTTTTACTTTGCTTTTTTAAATTTTCTAATTCGATAATGATAAACAACAGTTGCATGCCTGAACAGGCAGAACATGGAATGTGCGTTATATACTTTAAGATCTTGTATTGTATTTTTTATCATACCTGTGTTCAGCAACGAATAAATGAATCTGAATCTGAATCTGAATCTGAATCTATGTCCAGTACTCTTATTCTATTCTTCTTAAATTTGCTGGGGACACTTAAATGTGTTTATTTTAACTATTTTTCGATTTTCAGGGCTTCAAGTCTAGTGGGCATAGAATAATGATATGATGTAGAGGTTTTGTTGCATATTTGTGCTGCCTGAAAAGGTTATTTTTAGTGTTGATAGTCGTTCTGAATACGACAATAAAGAGGAAGTAAATATTTGAAGAACAAGAGTTTTCTTTCTTACGTTGCGATTTTGTCGACAGTAGAACCGAGGTGGCAAGCAAGTATACGGCTTACCTTGTCGAAAGTAGTCATCGTAGCATATAAACATTTGCAACACCAGAGCCGCAGTGCTCTCGCTGCTGACCCTGCAATAACATTTTGAAAGTGATAGAAAAACCTAAGTTTCTCTAGTCGCGATGGGGCCTACTACCACCTTTGAGTAGAGGATCGTTGATAATCCTCATTTATCGTTTTCGTATCGCACGGGTAAAACTGGTATTCCGGTGCTACGATACGGAACGTCGTCGCAAACCTCAACAACGAACCCGATGCTATTTGGCATGGAAAAAAGTGTACCCAGGAATTCTGGTGCTTCTATAAACAGCGATTTCTTAACAGTCAATACATTATAGGTTGGCGTTAAATTGGACGTGACTTAGTCCACATCATTCCGGCACTCTCGCGATAGTAGCCTTGATGTTCCACTGCAAAGCAAGGTGCGACCCATGTAATTAGTTACACCAGTAGTCTGTAATCCGCATAGAAATAATTGCCGTCAATAGTTAATTAGATAATCAGAGCAGCTACGGTCAAGGAAGTCTCTAATGCCTCTATTGTACAGAGAACCTCTCTGACCATCTCGATCGTTGACCGCAGTGCCAGACCATTAAAATATCAGCACTCATTGCTAAATTGGAATAATTTTAGCCATGTATTGATTACACGTTCTATCACCTTCTATAATAGAATAGCTACAGGCCAATAATTGGACGGGTTTGGTCAACTTTATGACGCAGAGGATATACGTACGCGGCTTAGCATAGAGCCAGAACTTGTTTTATGGAATATAAGAACTTGGGACCACAATGTTTGAGTTCCACTGGTTGTATACACAGAGTACATTTGTAGATTATGAGATAGAGACGTCACTCGACTAAGTGACGACACCAGCGGTGCCTAGCAGCTATTGCAAGAAACTTTCTGACTGCGTGGCCATGATATAAAAATCGAGTGTAACAAATATATATAAGTAAACTTAAATCTTTTAGAAAAAATTGTTTTAAGGTCGCAAAAAGTAATAATTATCAACCTAGGGCAGAAAAGTAGTCTTCCTTATGTGACCCTATGTAACGAAACCATACCGCGATTTAAAAAAAGGCACAGCGCCACCTAGTTTTGAATTTTTAACTAAAATAATAGATTTTTTAATATTGCATACAGCGCCAACTACCACGTGTTTCTGGAAACTCTTACGTTATAAGGAAACGAAATTAAATATCATGACAAGTCTCAATGTAACTGCAATGTTGAGAACCTACGTAAGTTGGTTACATTATTATTCAATGCTCAGTTCTAAGTGATACCACCATGGTTGTATACCGTCTGAGCCATTCGACATAGAAGCGTCAAACGAACTGGAGCACCTGTCAGACCTTCCACTACGTGAATTTTTTTTCAGATATAGAAGTTTCGCACTAAGGATACCATTCTGTAAAGCCAAATGCCCGAATCGTTCATTCCATAATTAAAGGCAGAGTAAATTTCTGTGTCAGAAGATGAACCCAACTAAAGGTTTACGTACGCTGCTGACTTCTATTACGAACAAAAAAAATAGAATGGTTTACCAAGTTTGGCTTCATTATTGTCAGTACCATCACCAAATCATTCTTTACTTTTTACTCCATAAGGGCCACGACATGAAAGAAGAACCCACTGTGCGGGCAAAACAGGTCATTTTATTAAGAAAGAAAGAAAGAAAGAAAAAGAAATTTATTTCACATAGGCATTTACAGATGCTCTTGTAAAACGTCCAGAATATAAATCAAAATCTACCACCAGTTCACAACGCGACCCACCTGAGAAGAACTGGCAAGAAACTCAGCGTGTTATTCTTTTTAGAGCTCTATTTACAAAATGAATCTAGAAACTACGCATTTGACAATTTTTTGAGAATCCAGTAGAGCAGGTCATTTCCAGGCTTCTCCATCCAACAAATAATCACCAATTGTATAGTAGCCCCTGCAGTACAATTTACTTTTTACAACCTTTTTAAATTTATTAAGGGACATACTTTTAATTTCGTCTGGTAGCCTGTTGTAAAAGCGTATACAGTTACCCATGAAAGAATTGCTGATTTTGTGCAATCTGCTATGATAAACAGCAAGGTTACTTTTATTTCTAGTGTTGACATGGTGTCTATCACTTAACTTAGGGAATATATGTAAATTTCTTTGTACGTACATAAGATTCTCAAAAATGTATTGTGATGCTACTGTAAGAATTTTAACCTCTTTGAATTTCTCGCGCAGAGAGACCCTTGGACCTAATCTATATATAGCTCTTATGGCCCGCTTTTGTAAAATAAAAATTTTATCTATATCTGCAGCATTGCCCCACAGTAGAATACCGTAAGACATTATGCTATGAAAGTAACTGAAATAGACTATTCTAGCCGTATCTACATCCGTCAAGTGCCTTATCTTTTGTACAGCAAATGCTGCTGAACTTAATCTATTTGCTAGTTTAACAATATGTGGACCCCATTGTAAACCAGCATCGACCGTTAACCCTAGGAACGTCGTTGATTCCACAAGTTCCAACACCCGACCATTAAGTTGAACATTGGTTTCTGACTGTGTTACATTAGGCAAGGTAAATTTTATGCATTTAGTTTTATTATCATTCAGTCTAAGATTGTTAGTGTTAAACCAATGAACCACTTTCAAGATTGCGTTGTTGACATCGTCATAGTTATCTATAAAACAAACTTAAACATATTGAATAATTTCTTATGGAACCCCTTGTTTTATTATACTTCATATGACAATGGGAAGTATACTGCACATGGTCAAAGCGCATCAGTTTCTTGAATACTCGACAATGTCCAGTATAGTAGTTATATTATGTTTTTCAGTAAACTGAAATCACTGATCTGTATTCTGAAATACATAGATCTTTTTTAGTATTTTTTCTAGGGTCTCTAGTAAGCTAAGAACCAAAATCTATATCACAAACATATATTTATTGATAATTTTTTTTTGTCGAATTAAGGGATATGGCACTCAAATGTATTTCCTAGTGTGCAATAAAGAGTTTTTATGTTATGTTATGTTATGTAATATTCTAGGAAATCTGCACCTAAATTTTAATTTTAATTTTTATTTTTTATAATAAGTGTATTAAAATTCACTTTTAAATATTACAATCTACCTCATGGGCTAATAAGTAATTTTACTTTGACTTAAATTTCTAAAATGAAATTACTTATTCTAAGAAGATAATCCATTGATTTTTCTTAGAGTCTGTTAAGTTTACGTACACATTGTTCTTGTGTTCTACACTGAACGTCACTTATCGCGTTCACATAGCACTACACTAACTCAAAGGGTTTAGTTCTTTTGAGTCTTCTTTTTAAGTCTGTCCAATCGAGGAGTTGGATTGCCTCAGGATTGTCATGATAGTGAAGTCTCTTTTCGTGAGCTTCTGCGAAACGTTGAATAATTTTGTCGACGGACTCCACTTGAAGGTCCCGATGGAGATCGTCATTTCGGATATACCAAGGTGCATTAACTATACTTCTTAGCACTTTATTTTGAAAACGCTGGATATTTTTTTTGTTGCTCTGTTTAGTGCAGCCCCACAGCTGTACACCATATGTCCATACGGGCATCAGGACTTGCTTATACAGTAAAAGTTTGTTTGGTATTGACAGGCTTGATTTTTTTCCAAGCAGCCAATTCATTTTGCTGTAACGTACCTAGTTCTTGCCGTTTTTTCTTAATGTGCGCTGTCCAACGTAGCTTCACATCAAGCGTCATGCCAAGATATTTCGCTGTATTACCATATGGAACAAGCATTGTTTTCTTATTTTTTTTTATTTTTTATTTTTTTTTATTTATTGGTACATCAACAGCATACATACACATCATTAAATTTGTCATGCATCCATTATTACATTCTTATATGCATACCTATTACAGACGTACACAGCATTGACCATAATATAATAACAACAAATAACAGAATTCAATTGCAAGCATTAATTACTAGATTAAAAATATATATCGACACACTACAACAACTAACACTAACTATTTACATATTTACAATATCACATATTTACAAAATATTAATAAATACAACCCATCATTGCCTATAACAAACAAACGGAATTTAAATTAAAACACTATTGGTGTGATTTGTGTACCTACCTACAATGAGATCAACGAATAAATATCAGTTCAATACAAGCCATTGACATTAAATAAAACTAATCTAACCACAATTACAACAATCAATTTATGAGATTTCTTAAACATAATTAACATTATTCCATTGTATTATTTTGTAACTATATTATATTATATCATTCTAAATTAATATAATTTTATCTACTCTGATACTATAATACAAAGATTATAAAATTGAAATCAATACTATTATGACAAACATTACGCACAGGCCAAAAAAAAAGTTTTATTACGATACAGGTCTTGTATGGACACCTATATCATAATAAAACTTTTTAATCATTACGATACACCATAAACAATCTCCAGCTGAAAAAGAAGTTTGAACCTCTACTTTAAAAAAAAATCGTGTCTCCAGAGTAGCGAAAAATCCTAAATCTATGGTCTCCGCAGCCTAAAAAAAAAAGAAACACGCATGCGCAATCGATGTTTGCGCCTTGGCGCCAACATTTTACATTTAAATTAAACAAAGTTTGGTTTTGTTTGTAAAATAAAATAGTTTTTGTGTAAAAACATGTCTTAAAGCGAGGATGGTGGTAATTGTACACCACCAGACACTCTGGAAACTGCGTCAAACATGACCATGAACCTGTTACCGGTGAAATCAAGGAGCAACTATATATCACTACAAAATGAAATCAGGTATTATAGTATGAGAGTAGATAAAGTAGTGTATGACACTGTACATAACTTGGTCTTATAACACTCGTGTGATACTATAAAAAAACTCGCCTACGGCTCGTTTTTTTAAAACACACTCGTGTTATAAGAACCCTTATTATGCAACAGTGTCATAAACTACTATTATTGTATTTTTTTTTTTATACTACTTAGTTGGCAGACAAGCTTACGGCCCACCGGAAGGTTGGTAACCGTAGCCTATAGACGTTTGCAACACCAGAGGTGCTACACACGCGCTGCCGACCCGGGCGCAGGTTGTGACGACCCACAGTTGAAATTTTTCAAGCCGCCCATAAGGCCTTCAACTTGGCTTAACGACTGTCATTTTACTGACAACCGGGACCAACGGCTTATCGTGCCTTCCGAAGCACGGAAACGCTCGTAAATAAATGTCACAAAGTGGTCCACGTGGTGGTCACCCATCCATATCCGGCCATAGTAAATGTTGCTTACTGCAGTGATCGTTTACAGAACACTGAGTCCGCGGGGCCACGAGCGCTTCGCATGTATTATTTAATAAGAAAAAAAAAGCATTATAATAATTAAGTGACAACCCATAAGCTATTCTATGTGTCAGGAAGCCCCTTGGAGGTTTTCAAGAGAGTACTCTTGAACTTGTTAATGGAGTCAACGAAGATATCAATTTTCTCTGAGTTGCCACACAGTGAGTTGTACTCAGAACAGATTCGGACCATAGGGGAATGTCTGCCAACATTGGTTCTGCAGAGCGGAATATTAAACGTTTTTGTACTTGGGTACCTTGGCGTTCGGCGGGGCACATTGAGTCTTACACTAGAGAGCAGTCGGCTGCAGTCTACACCACCATGCATAAGTTTGTATAGGAACACTTGGTCCTGCACTTTGCGGCGTAGATGGAGTGACCTCATTTTAAAGAAAGCAAGTCGTTGGTCATAAGGGGCCCTATGTGAGATACCCGGCATGGAGTATGCTAACTGTCTCGTAAATGCACGCTGGATGCCTTCAATTCTTTGTGAGTGTACTGCATATGTGGGACTCCAGACTACACAAGCATACTCTAGATGACTTCGTACCAGGGCATTGTAGAGCAGGACTTTCGTCTTGATTTGACGAAATTCTTTTGTATTTCTCCTAATAAACCCCAGCATTTGAGCACCCTTTTTAGCAACTGCATCCACGTGAGAGGAGAACCGCAGTTCACTGTCCAGTATAACCCCCAGGTCTCTTATTTCGCGTACCTCTTTTAATACTTTGCCATCGATGTTGTAATTTGAGTGAACAGGACATTTCTTTTTGGTGTACTTTATATGGTAACACTTGTCAGCATTTAGGATCATACCGTTATCGCGACACCAGTTGTGAATTCTGTCGAGGTCGTGTTGAATTAGTTCAGTGTCAAACTGGGAGTTGACTGTTTGGTATATTTTGAGGTCGTCAGCAAACAGGGAAAATTTAGAATGTTTTATATGATCCGAGATATCATTGATAAACAGAGAAAACAACACCGGTCCGAGATGGGAACCTTGTGGCACACCTGAACCGGCGTGGTACACCCCAGAGTCGTATCCCTTAACCGAGACAGCCTGCGGTCTACTGAGGAGGTAAGAACGAAACCATTCTAAAAGGTTACCGTGAATACCGTGGGCTCTGAGTTTAGTCAATAACAGCGGGTGACTTACCTTATCGAAAGCACTGGAAAAGTCAGTATATTATATGGCATCAACCTGTCTCCCACCATCAATCTCCGCAGACAGATCAGACACAAATGACACCAAGTTTGTGTGCACGGATCGACCACTCCTAAAACCATGTTGAGCCGAGGTAATGACGGCGCCGACATGCCTCGTGAAAACTGGACATATAAGGGCCTCACACAGCTTAGAAAAACAAGAGAGAATGGAAATGGGGCGGTAATTTTTAACATTGCTATGATCACCCTTTTTATGTATAGGCACAATTCGAGTCCTTTTCCACTCATTAGGAAAAACACCATCCTCTAGGGAACGATTAATTATCATGGACAGTGGCAAGGCGAGCGCCAGTCCACAGCGTTTGACAAAAACAGGGGGTATCATATCCGGACCAGCACCCTTCAGAACATCCAGTTGTTTGATTTTTTTTAGGACTTCTCTCTCAGTGAAACTTATATGACACAACGAATTGCTCAATCTTGAACATGGAACGGTACACTTTGGTTGATTCGAAGGGGGAGAGACGTAGACGGATGCAAAATGCTTTGCAAAGAGGTCTGCAATTCCAGAGCCAGTACTCTCAGATAAGTCGTCAGAGTGCATTGTTGCCGACAATGACTGTTCATCCAAATTACGTTTGTCTTTAATAAATTTCCAGAGTGCTTTCGGATTTTTTTCTATGTTTACCTCCACTCGTGAAATATAATTGCTATAGCAAATTTTATTTTGTCTGTAACAACGCTGTCTTAACATGTCATATTCTATTTTGTCGCGTGGATTTTTATATTTCTCATACCTAAGTCGAATTTTATTTTTTTCCGAGATAAGACGGATCAATCCGGCACTAAACCACGGTGGAAACTCAGTCAATCGCACTCTACGGAGTGGTACATATCGCCGAATCACGTCTCACAGCAATTCATAGAACACCATTGCCATATCATTTACCGTCACACACCCCGAAAACACTTCATTCCAGTTGGTTATACTCAGATTGGTCAAAATGTTTGCATAATCGGCTTTATGAAAGTTGAAGTCGTTCCTCGGGTTTGACATAAGGTAGTCGTGGGTTATATCGATTGGAACATGAAGAAGCAATGGAGGATGTTTCTTATCGATTTTGCTAATCGGATCGATGGGTGCAGTTTGAATAATTTGTTAGAATAAGGTCTAGAAAGTTATTGTCTATATTACTTATTTTGTTAACCTGTTTTAAGCCGTTGAGGGACATAAAGTCAACAAGTGAGTAACCCAAGGTACAGTTGTAGTTTGAAGGGGTCAGATAGCACTCCGTAGAGTGTTGAGTCCACCTGATGAATCGCATGTTAAAATCGCCCAGTATTATTAAGTCACTAACATGGTTGATGATGTTAGTGGTATTTTCCAGGTATCTATCCAGTAATACAGATGTCACTGGTGGTGGCAAGTAGACGGCGCATATGGCTATCTTTTTTACAGTATTGTTCATTTTTACATGGAGTGTAACCCATACATCTTCACACTCGCTTTCCCAAGAGACTATACGAGCAGACGGAATACTACGCAATACTGCAACCAAGACCCCACCACCGTCCAGCTTGCCCCCACTTACTAGGCATCGGTCCCTCCGGTAGACTACATATCTCGAGTCGAATAATTCGCGATTATACACACTCTCCCTAAGCCAGGTCTCGGTCAAAACTATGACGGGGTAATTGTTTACTGAAATGCTTTTACAGATGTCGTTAACCTTGGTTCGAGTTCCTCCGACGTTTTGATAATAAATATCAAGCATTGTTACAAGTTACTGTCACCAATACACTAACTGAGAATGCAGCTATAACTAAACAATACATTTCAAGCTTTCAACACTGCGAATTAAGATTGCCTGACTTTGTTCATCTTTGCGTACAAAAATCCTACCATTACGTACCCAGGTGAATCAGTATGATAATTCCTTGGCCTTTTTGCGCGCTGCAGCGTGAAGAGATTTGTTACTCGGTGTTAGGTGTTCCGCAACAAATACTGGAGTTTTAGGTCCACCAAGACCCAGATTTTGTGTACTCAATTTGTTTTTAGCATTCTTCTTATTAAAAGTGGAGACAGCGGCGAGTAAGATATCTCGTTGACGTGGACTGCGAAGCTTCACTACTATTGAGCGCGGCCTGTCACTCTGTTTATTAATTTTTGCAACTCGAGATGCATGGAGAATGTCATTATCATTGATCTCGCCGCCCACAGTCTTGATCAGTTGCAGCGTGGTGTTAATCAGGTTTTCATTTCTAAATTCCGGCACACCAACAATTTCAACGTTATTGTCTCTCATATTTTGTTCCACGTTTCCCAACCTATCCGATAGGTCCTTTACCGTGCCCTTCAGCTCGCTGTTTTCTTTCTGCAACCGATCAATGGCGGTCGACTTTTCCTCAATTTTACTTTTCAGGTCTTCGAATAATTTGTTAAAGAATGACATAGTTTCTTGGAATCCCGACATTTGCTCGTTGATTGCTTTAAGCTGATCATTCATCGTCTCCTCGATAGTGGACTTAATAATCATCTTAATCTCCTGCTTCAGGATACATCGCAGTTTATCTTCAGTTACATAACCATCGTCACTGTCTGTATTTTCAAGTCTAGCAATACTTGGCTTGCCCCGTATTGTGACATTGCACGTTTCAGATGGGTTAAAAGACGTTGCAATAATATTCTGTGAAGATCGAATCGGTGTATTGGTATTGTCTGTCTTGGGCTGCTTGCAACGGCATTCAGGACCTTGCCATGCGTTTTTACTGTCGCTGTCCATGCTATTGAACCTTTTATTCGTTATATTAGCACATTCTAGATCGTACTTCCGGGCACATATTACGCATTTAATACATTCCTTACCTCTAATCGTTTTGGTCCGCCGCCACAAGTGTTTATCGTTGATGCCATTTCGATTAACTTTCCTCTTGTATTTTTTTGTTTTACAGTGTTTGATTGTAATTTTATTCTAATTGCTGCTCCAAATCAAAAAACAAAAAAATATATTTCAGTGCCACCATAGATTTTTGTGTGATATTGCAACACTAACTAGACTTGACGACTTGATGGATAAAAAAACTCTTGTCCAAACTATATGTCAAACAATAAGATTGACAGCAATGACAGCTGGCCTCATTGCATGTCAGCTGATCGTGTTTTCGCCGGGTAATTGCTAAATTTTAACTGATGTAATTACACTGATTTCTATGTGTTAGTGCACTTTTGAATATTGTTGACGTTAAAAAATTACCTTTAAAGTGCTATATTCTTGTGAAGTTTGCGGTTTTCTCACCGACGAGTGCTCCAAAACATCACTTTCAGGTTTGTTTTCACACTTGTTGTAACGATACGTGAAGGATATGATTCGAAAAACTAATAAATCTATTATTAATGCTGCAGAGATTTTACAAACGTCTGTTATCAACTTTTCTCGCACAAACACCTTATATACTTTATTGTTGATGAGTATTGGGTAGTACTGGGGTGCTTTGTTTGTAAAATCTATGCGAGTTGATTTTGATTCATTTAAGTTGATGCGCCATTTTTTAGTCCATTAAAAAGCTTTTGTCACAGCTATTTGTGCGTTAATCAATGCTTCCTTATGGGTACTTCCGGTAGACATTATGGCAGTGTCATCGGCGAAGGTTGCAATGGTGCTGTTTTCTGGTACTGGAATGTCGCATGTGTATAGTAGGTACAGGCCCTATCACACTTCCCTGCGGGATTCCAGCTTTTATTTCCTTGAGTTCAGAATAACCATTTTCATGCCTTACCCTAAACTTTCTCGCGGATATATAAGATTCTAAGATTGCTACAAACTGTGCACTCTGTGCAGGCAGAATGGAGTTTAATTTATGTATCAGACCTTTATGCCAGTCTCTGTCAAATGCCTGCGCAACATCTAGGAACACAGAGGAGCAAACTTTATTCTTTTCTAATGCATTTTCAATTATTTTTGTAATCCTATGTACTTGATCTATTGTTGAGTGTTTCTCCCTAAAGCCAAACTGGTGACTAGGGATAAGAGCTCTTTGATCAAGTATAGGTTTCATTCTTTTTAGCAAAAGCTTTTCGAATAGTTTAGAAATTACAGGTAACAAGGAGATTGGCCTATATGATGTCGGTTCATGAGGTGGTTTCCCTGGCTTTGCTATCATGATGACTTCAGCTACTTTCCAAACAGCTGGAACATATTTTAATCTAATAGATGCATTAAATAGATACTTTAATTTCACCAGCGCTTTCCGTGGCAGATGTTGTAGTACTTGGCCTGTAATAAGGTCGTAACTAGGCTTGCCAACTTCAAAATGCGAATTTGCGGGAAATGTTGATTTCAAATGCGGGACAAGGGTTTAAAAAGCGGGATCTTACGAATTTTGTTTAAAATACTAAAAAACGTGAACTTTACTTTCAAATTAGGATGAGAGGTAAAATTTAACGCCTTGTTAGTTAAATAATAGTCAACATTTACTAAAAAACCGTTTAATCCTATCCTATCCTACTAATCCTTCTATCTTACTTCCTACTCATATTTTAAATGTGAAAGTTTGTGAAGATGTTTGGATGTTTGTTACTTGATCACGCTCTCACGGCTGAATGGATTGGGCTGAAAATTGGTACAAAGATAGCGCTAGATAGCTTATAGTCTGGAATAACAGATACTACCTGCGGCTACTTTTCATCCCGGGAACATATTAGTTTAAACTAGATGATGCTTGCGTGAAATTCGGTACCCGTTCCTGCTTTCCGTGGGAACATATTCCCGGAATGAAAAGTAGCCTATGTGTTATTCCAGACTATAAGCTATCTCTGTACCAAATTTCAGCTCCATCCGTTCAGTCATCATCAAGAACACGACAACGCATTTCTTTTCTCAAAACGCATGATACTGCTCCAAATTTTTTTTTAAACAGCTGTCAAAAAACCAAGATAGCATTCCGTCTTTTTACCCTTATCCTCGTCAAAAAATTTCTTCAAAGCGATTGGGACAGTTTTCTCCAAGAATAGCATTATTAGTGGAATACGCACATGCGTTTCGCAAATCAAAAGGGTCCTAGTCTGGTTTAAAAAATGACGAAAAGAGGTGCAAATAAAAGCATTTTTGTCTGGATAAGTAGACTGAAAATTATAGCCAAAAAAATATTTTTAATCTAGTTACATGATGTGTGTGAAAAAAATTGCTCTAAAACGATCATAAAGGCAGCCCCAAATTTTTAGACGAATGCATTTTATAACTTAAATTTTTATCGACGCGATAGAAAAAAAATATGCCAAATTAAAAAGAAAATACATCTATAATTTGGTTTTCTTCGATTTTGAATAAGTAAGAGTAAGGCTTATTACAACAAAAATAAGCTCTAAAATACAACATTTCCTAGCTTGAAGGCGCGTGTTTTGTATGGTCAAGGTCGTTAGCCCTATGAACTGCCTTAATGTTATTGTAAATATCTATCGCTTTCTCATTGGGGTCTTCATAGAAATCAAGCAAACATGTGCGAATACCCTCCTCTGGACAGTAGAATCTTACAACTATTTATAGGAAATAACTTCACATTTTCGTGATTTGATGCATCGCTAAAAATACAGTAAGCGTTTGTTGCTAGATCAAGAAAAGCGGGATATTACGCGTCCCGCTCACACCCTGAGCGGGACGTCTTGTTATGGGTCTCAGAAACGGGACGTCCCGCGTATAGCGGGACGGTTGGCAACCCTAGTCGTAACCTGGCGCTTTTTTGATGTTCATATTTTTCTTATTTCGAATGCTACTTCTTTTGGTGTTACTAATTTTATTTCAGTCGAATCTTGTTGGTGTTCTTGGTATGGCAACTCTTCTGACAGCCCTTCATTTGGTCGAAATATTGTTTCTAAATGTAGCGCAAACCTTTTTGCCTTTTGTTCATTACTTACTGCCCATTTACCATTTAATTCCCTAATTGGAGGAATGGGCGCAATTGGAGCTCTGTATTTCTTCATCGCCTTCCAGAGGGAGTAATTGCTGGTGCGGTCACCGGACAACCTCTCTAATGATTTGGCAATTGAATCATCTTTGTAACTTTGGATAGTTCTTGTCAATATTTTTGTTAAGTGATTTAATATATTTTTATCGGTAGGTGATCTTGTGAAGTGCCATTTCTTTCTCTGTCTCCTTTTCTCGACAATTAGGTCTAGGATTTCTTTGGGATATGTGTTACCCTTGCTCCTTATCATAATTTCGGGTATATTATGCCATGCTGACTGCTGGATGTCGGAAGTAAATTTGTTCACTTCGTAGTCTAGTTGGTCAGCATTTCGCAGGGGCACTTTGAGTTCGATTTTAGCTTCTAAATCCGATTGAAAACTTACCCAGTCGGTTTTTATGTTGACCAAGGTGGGGTAGGTTTCTCTGAGAAGGACATTTTCGCCAAGGGTTAAGGTTATGGGACAGTGATCCGAATTCATGTCAAACCCTTTTTCAATAGCCATATAAGTCGACGAAATATTTTTAAAAAGAAAAAGTCTATCAAGTCTGGGATTCGTCCTATATCCATAGGCCAATAGGTCGGTTTCCCAGTAGATATTACTTCGCATTGGATTTCATTCATAGCACTTTTTAGCTCTCTTCCTTTGGTGGAGGTTAATCTGGAACCCCAGTATGTATTTTTGGCAATAAATTCACCACCGAGTATAAATCGATTACCGAGCTTATTCAGAAAAGTGACGTATTGCTCTTGTTTTAATTTATATCTCGGAGGATATTAAATGGCTGCTACTGTCAGTGTATATCGCTTGGTTTCAATGCATACCGAAACGGCTTGAATATCACACTCTTTGTGAGTCATGGACGGATAGTGAGAGATATTTTCTTTTATTATCACAGTGCTATCGCCGTTTGCATTATTATATGGATGGATAGCATGATATGATTTATATCCATTTAACTTAATGTAGGACTCTTTCGTACAATGTCATTCTGATATCAAACACACATCTATATTTTCTTTATCTAGGACTACTTGCAACTCATGACAACGTTTGAGCAGTCCATTTGCATTCCAAGTCATGATTTTTAAGACTTTATTCATACACGTTGATTAAAAGTAGCTCTTTTAGTGCTATTTCCAATTTTTTTAAGGCGTTAGTCAAACGTGATCATAAGGTTTAATACCTGATTTAATTTGCCTTCAATTTCCGTGTTTACATTGCGATGATTCACAATGCTATTACGTGTAATATGTGCATACGTAGCGTTTTCGTGCTTGCTTTTGCTAGATGCGCAAGGTTGCGATGCAGCCGTGACCTTAATAGGTTTTGACGTGTTTGAATCGCTAGTCTGATTCTGCAAGTGACTTTTCTTCTGAATATTTTTATTTTTAAAATTCTGTAGTTCTTTAGCAACCATACATCCCCTATAGTTAGCAGGGTGCGGTTCGCCACAATGCACACATTTTGGCTTGTCAGTTGCTGACTTCTGGCAATCTTTCGTTAGGTGCTTGCCTACACATTTAACGCAACGCGGCTCCTTACGGCAATATTTTTGCGTATGACCATAGTGAAAGGCTATGGGCTTTCAGGAAGAGGAGAAGAGAGAAATAATACCATAGAATTTAGAACATGAAAATCAATAATTTATTTAAATTAAGCACTTGGGGGTCGTGGGTGTGGTAACTTCAGGCAGCAAGGATTTTAGCGATTCCCGAAGGATTTCGCAGGGTTTCGACTTATCTTAGTATTGGTCTTCCTGTAGAATGCTGCAGTTGTTGATGTAGCCGTGCCGTTCACAACTTCGTCTGGCACGGTGTTTTCAACCCGGAGAGTAAAATCTTTCCCGTAGCCCGTAGGGTGAACCTCTGGAACCCGTAGGGCGGACGTTCCTGCTTGGAACCCGAAGGTGGTTCTCTGGATACCGTAGGGTGGACGTTCCTGCTTGGAACCCGCAGGGTGGACCCTGGAATGTTCCAGAAGACGGGTTAGCTGGAACCCTTTTTCCCGCCTATTGCTAAGACAGCCGATCCCTGTTAACCCTTTCAGGAATCGGGTGCCTTGCAATGTTTGCTTGCACTCTAATTTTACAGAGATATTTTTTTTTCACACCCCCGCAACTACCTCCCTAAAAGAGGGTTGACCAACAGCCGTTAATTTTCACTGTTTTAAAATCTCGATTACATCATAATTAATTTAACTCACCCAATGATGGGGTAATTGACGCTTGCAGCTAAATCACTGTTTACTCAGGGAGTATTTCGCTCCCTATAACTTGTCTTTATTTCGATTAAATATATTTACTGACACACATGCGCCTTCGCGACGAGTATATTTTAATTTTTCGAATAATGGTCGTATTTATATCTTTGTACAGCGCCTCTAGCGGCAATTCGGGTCCCTACGTCTGACGTCACTTGGTAACGTCAGAGCTGTGTAGATGAGACTCGTTGTCGGCAGATGGCGCTTTCATTTATTTTCATTAAATTTCAATTTTAATACTCTAATATTAATCAATATCTGCACCCGTTGTTCCACAACGTTACATACTCCCCCTCCCCGGTTAGCGTTTGACGTATGATAACACGTCAAATGCTGCGTTCGTCCTCGAACGCCCCTAACTTAAGACCTACTACTCGTCTATGTGTGTGTGTATGTTAGTGTGCTGTGTGAATGAGGTGATACGGGGTATAGCGAAGAGCTAGCCTTCACCTTAATGAAACCAACTCGCAGGATGTATTTGGGTGATCCTGAAGAGTTTATGGGACAGAGTGATAAAAGACGTATTTGAGGCTTTGGGTTGAAGGTTCAGGTAATACGCACCGCCTGAAAGTGGGGTGTGTATAATAAGGCTTTTTGCTGAAGGCTGGGATTTATACAACCGTCCCAGAGAAGAACATCCTACTAGGGCTAGTGTAACACTTCCGACTCATAGGATGGACTATCCCCCAGGGCAAGCCTCTAGCTTCCGAGTGGTAGGCGTAGCCATATGACGAAAATAAACCTAAAGGTGACTTACACCTAAGACTGTTAGGGCAAGACAAATGCTGCCAAATAACAGTACCATAATTCTGTTCGGGTAAGCCTCATGCTTCCTCGTAACAGTAACAACTCACAACATAAATCTGTTAGGGCAAGACCATGCTGCCAACTAACAGTTAACGACGAACTCTGTTAGGGATAGACTCATGCTTCCAACTAACAGAAACTCCCAACTAAACCAAGAAACAGAAAAGTGATAGAAAATAATTTACTTGCAGAATCCTTCGTGATGCTAATTAACCCCTATGTCCCCATGACGAACACGGCATGTGTTTGTCACGTTGTTATATGTAGTTATTTGTAAGTCGTGTGTAGTGTGTAGTGTCCCTAACTAATTATTAGGCTATTTAGCCCTTTAACAACATAACATAAAAAAAACTAAGTGCTTATTCGCAACCTTAGCGGTAATACAGAAACTAAGTGCTTATTCGCAATCTTAGCAGTAGAATGTTGACTATGACTATTATGTCAACCCTAAAAATGACGACCGTAAATAATATTTGGCTATAACGCCAATTATATAAAGAAAAAAATGGGACCCTTGTGTGTCACCATAGTAGTATAAAATGTATGTGCGTGCTTAAATGAATAATATGTATGTATGTACGTATGAAATTTCCCTTGTGTAAGTTCTGTTTTGTTTGCGCGTAAGATGTTGACGTAATAATGTTGATGTAAACGTGTTGTTTATCGTTGCATCTAAGGCCAGTGTCACACAATATTCCATGCTATATTAACCCGTCAGCTTTGGTCGGGAACAAAACTTAGGACATTTGAGTCACCTTCTATAATCAACGAATGTGACTCGCCTGTAGCTAGTTTGCCCCTTCCTTCCGCCTTTGGGAGTCACACAACATGAAATGCAAGTGTCACTGTGTAAACGAACCAAAAAAAACTGCTTATTAAGTGTTTGGAATTGTGTGTGAAGATAATTGTGATGAAAATGTGATGATCATCTATTACCTAATTATTATGTAAGTGTAATTGTGAACTTCCGTATGATAACATGTATGCGTGTAACATGACACGAAATGTGGTACCTAATGTGCCACCTAAGTATTAATATTCTCTTACGGTGTGCTAACACCCTTATATTTTCCAAAAAAATAATTATCAAAAACACTATTGTGTAACTGTACTGATGTACTATATACGCTATTCGCATACGCATCTTAGCGCAGTGTGTTACGGCCTTTACCGTTATCTGCATTCGTCTTTGTAATATTGAGGAATGTGCCTATTTCTCGACCCACCCGCAGAATAACGAAAAAATAAATTTGTTCTTTTTAGGGTTCGTTGAACCGAATTATAAATTGAACCTTTATAAAACTTAGTATTTGCTTTAGTAAATACTTAAGTTTGGAAATATCACCTTTTAGGGTTCCTTCACTCAAATAATAAATTGGACCCTTCTAGATATTACTTGTCTGTCTGTCTGTCTGTGTTTAAATGTAATCTAATCCGAAGCAGTAAGTAGTGAAAGTGAGGTGTATGATGATGGGTTGATGAAGTTAGCTAAATGTTTGACAGTTTTAATGGATTGAAGCAAGTTTTGACCTTAATCTTGTTTTTATTTAAATGTAACAATTCCCACGAACGTGCCAAGATTTAATCGTTTATAGACTCGTTCCCACTAATTTTTCTTTTGAAATAGTTCCTTACTACTACGGAACCCTTAATTATTACGAACTGTGTCAAAGACGATTCGCTCTTGGACGGTTCTTGAAATAAACTATATAGTAGTAACTAACTTTTTATGTAAATTGTTCCTTACCGCTACGGAACCCTTGAATGTTTCGAATTGTTAAAAAAAACGATTCGTACTTGGACGATTCTGGAAATATTTTGTATCAGACTGTTGGTGTCCGGAGTGTATTTTATTCACTTCCACCCACAGTTTATATGGAAAAAAAAATTCCGCTACTATCGAGCTAGTAAATCAACCTACTCGTAAACGTTATGAAAGCAAAATCTGCCGTTGTTTATTCAGAACACGAATTAAAGTTATTAGTTTAAAATTGTTTTTGGCAAGAATGTTTTCACTGCGTGATCTACGTTTGGAATGTTTTTTCTTACAGTTTTATTTCAGTGTGTCAGAATTCAACGTAATTCGAAAAGTGAAACAATTATAAATCTTTTACTATTTACGTGAAGTGAAATTCGTAAAATATTTGTTCTACCGTTTTACTAAAGTGAAATTTCAATAGGGATTGTTACCCAGAAGTGATTGTTTATCGGCTATTGGTCTCGCTGTAAATTCACATATAGGAAATACAACAAAATAATACACAAATTGAGGCGGTTTGACGCCGTAAGAAAAATAAAAATTGTGGTGGTGATTTACTGTGACTACTTTTTACGATGAATATATGCTATACAACTTGCTTACGAAAATTAATGTAAGCGTTTCAAATCAGACGATTTACTTCAGAACTTTAACAAATGTAGTATTTAAAATTGAAGAAAAAACTTTTACTTTAAATTTACTTAAAAAAATTTCCACCATAAAATAAATACTTGAGGGTGTGAAAATAAATTGGGGACCGTTAAAATTTGGAAAAATTACAATTATGTTGAGAAAAATTCAAATTTGGCCTTGTTCTTGTTTTTGCCGAAATATGCCTAAAATTAATAAAAATACACAAAATAAGCCGGAAAGAACAAGTTGGCAGCAGAGGTCAGGAGAGCCAAGTTCCTGGGTAGTTATGTTAATTTGGAGGGAAACTACCCCGCTAACGGGCGCTCTTAAAACTATTTTGCACAACTTAAAATTTCTTATAACTATGACCTCCCGACTCCCGTCGGAAATCGCCTTCTCGCTACCTGAAACCACGATATGGGCGCCACTGAAAGGCTATGGGCTTTCAGGAAGAGGAGAAGAGAGAAATAATACCATAGAATTTAGAACATGAAAATCAATAATTTATTTAAATTAAGCACTTGGGGGTCGTGGGTGTGGTAACTTCAGGCAGCAAGGATTTTAGCGATTCCCGAAGGATTTCGCAGGGTTTCGACTTATCTTAGTATTGGTCTTCCTGTAGAATGCTGCAGTTGTTGATGTAGCCGTGCCGTTCACAACTTCGTCTGGCACGGTGTTTTCAACCCGGAGAGTAAAATCTTTCCCGTAGCCCGTAGGGTGAACCTCTGGAACCCGTAGGGCGGACGTTCCTGCTTGGAACCCGAAGGTGGTTCTCTGGATACCGTAGGGTGGACGTTCCTGCTTGGAACCCGCAGGGTGGACCCTGGAATGTTCCAGAAGACGGGTTAGCTGGAACCCTTTTTCCCGCCTATTGCTAAGACAGCCGATCCCTGTTAACCCTTTCAGGAATCGGGTGCCTTACAATGTTTGCTTGCACTCTAATTTTACAGAGATTTTTTTTTTCACACCCCTGCAACTACCTCCCTAAAAGAGGGTTGACCAACAGCCGTTAATTTTCACTGTTTTAAAATCTCGATTACATTATAATTAATTTAACTCACCCAATGATGGGGTAATTGACGCTTGCAGCTAAATCACTGTTTACTCAGGGAGTATTTCGCTCCCTATAACTTGTCTTTATTTCGATTAAATATATTTACTGACACACATGCGCCTTCGCGACGAGTATATTTTAATTTTTCGAATAATGGTCTTTGAAATTCGCGCGCGGTCGTATTTATATCTTTGTACAGCGCCTCTAGCGGCAATTCGGGTCCCTACGTCTGACGTCACTTGGTAACGTCAGAGCTGTGTAGATGAGACTCGTTGTCGGCAGATGGCGCTTTCATTTATTTTCATTAAATTTCAATTTTAATACTCTAATATTAATCAATATCTGCACCCGTTGTTCCACAACGTTACAATAGGCTTGACACCTTTTGCATTGCAGTATCAATTTAGGAGTCTTTAGAGGGTGTATTTCCACTTTACATCCTAGAATACTGCTGATTTTGTAGATATTCTGAATATCTTCTTCTTTACTGAATGTGAGCATGAATAAGTTCAGTGGCTCCTTGTTGTTCCACTTAAGTTTATTCACTGCTGCTTCAATTTTATACACCTTGTGTTGAAGGTCCTCAACAATTCTTATGGGGTCGCAAGTGTTGTGCAGTTTTTTAGCAACTACACGAATGGGCCGATCTTGTTTATTTTCATATGAATGCCATAGACAATTATTGGAGGAAAGGTGTTTGGTGATTAACCTTCCTCATCCGTGCAGTATTCCACACACTTTGAGGAAGAACTTTCGGTTGCCTGTTTCGTAACAGGTTGAGGGGTTTGATTCTGTTGAAGCAGTTCCTCGAATTGAGCCTTAAGGCACTGGAGTTGCTCTTTCAGGTCTTGAACCTGTTGTTGCAGTTCTTCATTAGCTGCTTTTTCGTTGCGGTAATGGGAATACAGCAGATGTTCATTTTCCGTTTTTAACTTAATACAAGGAGATGAAGCCATCTCGAGCACGTTCTTTGTACACTTTGTTAGCGTCACACGCGGAAGTAGGTCATGATGACTACGCACTGCCGACAGTGGGCACTGGCAGCGGCGCGGGCGGCGCTACCGATGCACTTTTATCACGCGCGGACAGATATTTGTGTTGCGTTCAACACGTCTGCTCTGGTTTGAGGCACGAGACCTAATTGCACCTATAATAGCTTGTTAAACATGTCATCGCAAATTATAAATGTCCACTTCAGGGCTCTACGTAATCCTATATTTCATTGTTATGTTTTAATACCGTAGCTTTTGATTTCGGTACTATTAGCTGCAAAAAGTTTATTATCACTGACCGTACGTTCACATTTAAATTGACTCGCCGGTAAGTCGGAGACGTTGGCGCCAGTATCCACAAGAAAACGTGTTTCCGTTTTTCCATCCCTTATACATAGATGGTGGTTTGCTTGGGTGTCTATGCACTCACCCACTGGATTAGACTGCACGCTTGCTAGTTTTCCGCCTTGTCGTCCTTCTGTCCTTAGTTTTGACGTGGTGGCTCGGTCTGCCTCCAACTGCATGGTTTCTCACAGTTACTAGCCTGCTGCCTGAATTTGAAGTGATATTTGTAGAGCCAGTTATAGTTTCCAGGTGTGCGTGGACCTGAAGAGCGTGATCGCGACCTGTCCGTGAATAAACGTCTACCACGCTGCCATTTTCTTCCTCTTATCTCATTAATTTCGACACGTTAATTCTTGATTTCGTTAGTCAAACGTTCCAGTTGATCCTGTAGGCTAGGTGATCTTGAAGTTGACGTCGAAGGCACTGAAGTTACTGCTGAAACTTCGTTGGAACCCAAATTCTCTACGATTTTGTCGGCTAGTGTGGCCAGCCCCCTTAGACAAATGGCTTTTACGTTAGTAGAATAGAATTTTCAATGTATGAGATTGACACTCGTTGTCGACATGTAGTGAGACACAACGCATAGAATTCAAAATTGGCAGCCAAGTGTACAACTTTTCTATACGTTGATAGGAAATGACAGAGTAACACGCTAATGGCCATAGAAATGCTAGCCAAGTGGCACTTTTGACTGACGTTTACGTTAGTAGAATAGAATTCTCTATGTATGAGACTGACACTCGTTATCGACATGTAATGACACACAACGCATAGAATTCAAAATTGGCAGCCAAGTGTACAACTTTTCTATACGTTGATAGGAAATGACAGAGTAACACGCTAATATGCTAGCCAAGTGGCACGTTTGATATATGAATTCGCCTTCTAGCGATTATCGATGAATCGACACGAAGCGTGCGCTCGAACCTTGTAGTTATCGCTAATATGGGCTCGCGATACGCTCAAACGGAACTTGACAAGTCTGAAAAATATGCATGAAAGTTGCTTGAATGTACGTGATTTCTTTGCATGTTTGTCAAGTACTGTTTGACCGTGCCGGGAACACATAACAAGATAGCAATAGTTTAATAGTTTGAAATTTTGAATGTAAATTCAAAACGTGGTGGAGCTACACATGAATCTTTTATATGGGCATCTAGCCAATTCAAACCCTTCATGCGTGAACATCATCAACATGGTGAATAAACTAGGTAAGTGTGAGTAGCACATTTTATACATAATTTTGATATTTATTATATTGAAACTCAACAAGATTCTCCAACCTTTTCAGGTGATTCTGGATATGCTCAGAGGGTTTTCGTAATGACACCAATGTTAAATGCTGCACCTGGTTCTCGGGAAGAGGTAAATACTAACCGTCACATCCAAGCTAGAAATATTTTGGTTTACTCAAAGCACGTTGGAGATGCTAGCTCAAGCACCGTACCCTTCATTACCATCCTCATGTGGCCAGCAAAATTGTATTAACATGTTGTGTATCGCACAGCTTGCACTGGAAGCCTAGATACGACCGGCTGAAGTAGCTGAGGAACCTGATGAGGATGATGATTGGGTGCCACCAAACGCCACTGCTCTCAGCAGTCAACATGACCTCATGCATGGCAGAGCTATATTCGATTGCTTAGTAAATACATTGTAATGTGCACCTTGATTATTTCCGAATACAATCTTAAAGATTTTAAGTCAATAACAGTCATTTTGTTCTGTCCTGGGGGTGCCTGGGGTATCCTTTCGAGGGCTTATCCGGGGCTTCCAACCGTAGGCTGTTAGATAGGATACGTGAGGTTTTATAGTCGGTAGTAGTCCGGCATAGCATCCATGAGGATTTTCCCTCACGTAAAAAATAGTCATTTTGTTCTTACAATATTTTTAATCGTTGTTTTCAAGAAGTATCAATTTACTAAGCTAAATGTTTAACTTATTTTCTATAATATTATAAAAAAAGCCTGACGCAGTGTCGTGGTCTGCGACAGCGGAGAGGCAGACGCCTGCACCGCGCGCCCACTGATGCGCGGTGGTGGAGTGCGCGGGGCGGCACCGTGTGGTGTGCGCTCCCTGGTGTCGCGTGGAGTGTTGAAGCCGGTGTTGGCGCGCTGGTGCTGGGTGAGAGGTGGCTCTGAGGGCAGCCTGGTGTAGGTGTAGCTGCTGCAACTGCAAAGTAACATTGTATAATTAGGTACATGGTACTAAAAATTTATGTTAAGTAATGGTTAGTACTACAAGCAGATCGGCATCTCTCCGCCCCCACTAAACAAACTTTCTCAACCCCGCCTCTGTTGCCCTTTTTTTTTTTTTGATGTGAGGGAAAATCCTCGTAGGATGCTATGCCGGACTCTTACCGACTAAAAAACCTCACGTAACGCACAACAGCCTATGGTTGAGAGCCCCAGGTAAGCCCTCAGGAAGGATGTCCCGTGACTTCCAACAGACCTACGGCCGCCGCTGCGGCCTCGCTCAGGGGGTGGTTCGGGTGCAATCCCGCGGCTATGGGGGGTTTCGGGGTGTGACCCCGCTTCTAAGGGGGGGGGGCGTGCGTGAGTTGCTCACGTCACGCTACCGTCATGAGCCTGCTTCTGTAAGGACGGTAAGCGGCCCTCTCACCGTCCTAAGACCCCCGGTCATGGAGGCCGATAGTCCTCGGCGAAGACACGTCGGCGGCGCCCAGGGCGCCGACTGCGGAACTCGGGTGGGAGAGTTCTCTCCCGCACCCGGCCCGCCGCCTCCTTCGCGAGCATGA
This sequence comes from Miltochrista miniata, assembly GCA_933228765.1. Classification (NCBI taxonomy): domain Eukaryota; kingdom Metazoa; phylum Arthropoda; class Insecta; order Lepidoptera; family Erebidae; genus Miltochrista; species Miltochrista miniata. Next base: position 3,681,884 of record OW121777.1, read on the forward strand.
CCTGCTCGCAGAAAGAGGCGGCGTAGTCCCACTTACTCCCGCTGGAGAGCATGGCTCGCACCATGGCCTCGAGCGAGAGAGTGTCCACGCCCAGACCCACTACAAGGACCTGGCGCTGTTGTGTCCACGCCGTGCACTCCACCAGCGTGTGGAGCGCCGTGTCATCGCTGCGGTCCTCGCAGTGACCTCTGTTGCCCTAAGTTGCAGTTTGTTCGCTACGAATCAGACGGACAAAGACTGATTTTAAAAACGCAACTTGCTACATTTTGACCGCGGTTAGATAACGCGCGATTTCTTTGTGCCCTATACTGATAGTACTGTGGCGCACGCACGGCGGTTAACCGCATTCGGTTTTTTTATTCAGTCTCGGCTGAGCGAGCGCGGAGAATAGATGTTCATCCGAGTCCGAAACATCGTATGCAGACTACAATATTTACGATAATGTGTAAAAAAACATTATCATTAAGGTGGAAAAAAGGCCGGCATTATATATGCTGACGCACGTTGTTGTACATTTTGCAAAAGTATCCTTTCATCGGTAAATCGATGTTCACAGTACCTATGGCGACTGCGTTTTTTTTTTTATTTCAATACTAACCATTAATTTCGATGCCAAAGTCACAATACATGCTGCTCGCCAGAAATCCATGGTGAGACTGAAAATAAATTTCAGCAAAACACCAACCGCAGTGCGTGTTAATACGCGGTTTTGCGTTTTCAGCTATTCGTAAACCGCTTGCGTTTAATCGCAGTGCGTGCTAAGCCTAAACCCTTCATGCGTAAACTTCATCAACATGGTGAACAAACTTGGTCATTATGGTCTAAGATCCCCTATAGAACTATCTTCACCGAGCTGGTTAACGGATGAAAATTATTTTATATTCAATGAAACATGTCACTAAATCATTAAGGTGGAAAAAAGGCCGGCATTATATATGCTGACGCACGTTGTTGTACATTTTGCAAAAGTATCCTTTCATCGGTAAATCGATGTTCCCAGTACCTATGGCGACTGCGTTGTTTACGTTTTTTTTTTTTATTTCAGTACTAACCATTAATTTCGATGCCAAAGTCACAATACATGCTGCTCGCCAGAAATCCATGGTGAGACTGAAAATAAATTTCAGCAAAACACCAACCGCAGTGCGTGTTAATACGCGGTTTTGCGTTTTCAGCTATTCGTAAACCGCTTGCGTTTAATCGCAGTGCGTGCTAAGCCTAAACCCTTCATGCGTAAACTTCATCAACATGGTGAACAAACTTGGTCATTATGGTCTAAGATCCCCTATAGAACTATCTTCACCGAGCTGGTTAACGGATGAAAATTATTTTATATTCAATGAAACATGTCACTAAATAAATTGCAGATGGGTTGCCTAAAAAATTCAGTCCAGAATATGATTAACCAAGAATTTAAAAAAAAAGTTAGGTGGATTCAATGAAATTAATCTTTATATTTTACTAGCTGACCCGCGCAACTTCGTTTGCGGCACATGAGAGTTAGAAAAAGAGAGGTATGGTATTAATATTTTGAGTAATATAATGTTTCCCGTCGCATTTACTCTCGTGGAGCCTAGTCCCGTCGCGTCGCTTATATATATGATATAAATCGTCGCTTATATAAACCTATATTATCGCTTATTATGTACAGAAGAGCTGACCTGCACAACTTCGTTTGCGTCACATGAGCGAGAAAGAGAGAGGTGTAGTATTAATATTTAAGGTGATATAATATTTCCCTTCGCACTTACTCCCGTCGCGTCGCTTATATTCATTAGAGCTGACCCGCACAACTTTGTTTGCATCACATGAGATTGAGAAGGAGAGAGGTGTGGTATTAATGTGTAAAGTGATATAATGTTTCCCGTTGCATTTACTTCCACCCGTCCTTTTTTTGGTACGGAACTCATGTGTGTCCGACTCGCACTTGGCCGGTTTTTATCGTTCAGTTGATTGGCTACCACTGCAGTCCATGTTTACCTACTCCCATCACGTCGCTCATACTTCAAAACTTATTAAATAGGGTTATTGTAAGTGAACCTCAAAATATAGGCATATGCTGATGACGACATTTTTTTGTAACTTTTAAAGGGGAACATTTTTGTAATACAAAATTTTCACGTAACTTTAACCATTTAAGCAACGTACGCAGTGGAAGCTTTCAAAAGAAAGAAATTTTCCTCGTTTTCGAAACATTATTTATGGCTGCTCCGCTCCTATTCGCATTAGCGTGATTTTATATCGCCATTAGCCATCCTCAATAAATGGACTATTAAACTGTAAAATAATTTTCGAAATGCAACTAGTAGTTTCTGAGATCCTAGGACATACAAACTATTTAGTTTTAAAATATTGTGAGCGAACCTTAAGAAACAGACAAATTAGGTTATTGTGAGCGAACCTTAAGAGATAGACATATGCTACTGCGCACTTTTTTTTAGAACTTTCTAAGACAAACAAAATAGTAATTTACAATTTTTACGTATCTTTAACTATTTACGCAGCGTACGCCTCGGAAGCTCTCAGGCGGTAAAAAATATTCCCCGTTTTTGAAACATTATTCATTGCTGCTTCGCCCCTATTCGTCTTAGCGTGATGTTATATAGCCTATAGCCATCGTTAATAAATGGACTATCAATTTGTGAAAGAATTTTTGAAATCCAACCAGTAGTTCCTGAGATCCTAGCGTTCAACCATACAAACAAACAAACAAACTCTTCAGCTTTATAATATTAGTATAGATTAACTTTAATAGTAGATTGTATAACAAGAGAGCAAAATGGTGTTTATACGGCGAGGGCGCTACTTTCAATCACAAGCGAAGCGAAGGATTCTAGAATAGAATTCCGAGCATAGCGAGGAATTCTAACATAGAATTCTGAGAGTTCTGAGCGCAGTGAGGGATTCAAAGTACACCGCCCGAGGGAAAAGAAAATTGCTCTCGAGTTATATACTCTACTTTTCATTCCCTTTCTATGAGAAAAATAAGTTTTGTACGACGTGGTTACCTTCTATAGTTATTGTTTCAGATTATTGTTTTCATATTTTACTTGATCTCCCTTTAATTTAAGATACTGTTAAATAGGTACACTTTCAGGAATAAAATAAAACTTGAAATCACAACTTTACATTTACATTTATTTGAACAGCGTTACCGCCTATCTACGCGTTCAGAATGAAGAGAGCTCCCAATATGATTACCCGCCATTTTATACATTTACCCCCAGAAGCTGCTAATTAGACAATACCATTTAATTACACAATATTATACAGAACTAACTTAGCAATAATGGATAATTATAATTAATAATTTTAGTACTCGATACAACCCATAGTTATCATGTAAATAATTATACAACTAAATAGTAATGTTGAGTATGTTGGAGTAAGCGCCATCTATCGTGGCGTATTTGTAACACTCGGCCATCCTGTAAAGGCCGTGTCCCACGGCCCTCATGGTACGGTACATTGTGCTCATGGCTTGATTCGTCATTCGTCATTCGTCAGCGTATTGTAGAATCAGGAGTTCTGAAACAAACATTTAACAGCAGTAACTTGTGTTCAACAACATTACGTGTTCGATTGTAGTCAACCTAACAAACATTTTGTTCATTTATTGATAATTATTATACATAATTATAATAAAATGATGAAAAATCAAAACTGTACATTGGAAATATTTAAAAAAAATACTTGCTGGGTGTTCAACATAAGATACCGAAGCCGAAAATATAGTTAGAATTTTTTTGTCTGTGTCGGTTTGTCTGTCTGTTTGCTTCGCTTAGTCCGAAGGGATCTCGAAAAGCACTTAATAGATTTGATTCAAATTTTGCACAAATATTAACTAGGGGTATGGTCTTCAAATAGCTATATATTATCACGCTACATATCCTAGGGACTAAGCAGAGAGCAATCAAAGTGGCATTATAACATAATTTTCACGCGTACGAAGACACGGGCAACAGCAAGTACCTGTATAAAATACTTAATAACAGGGTAGGTAGGGATGCATTAATTTTTTAAAATAATTGGAGGTTATGCCGACTGCATCTTATATATAAACATGCAGACTCTCGAGACAAATGTTTTTGGGTCGCACAAATTTGTGTCTTAGGTGGGAATCGAACCCACATCCATCCGGTTACAAGTCGGCTAACATGCTAATGTGGAAAAAAAAACATACGGTAGAATAGAAAGAGTTCAGTTCTCAGTTTTGAAGTTAGTTATTAAAATACGTATATCAGTCTCGAGCAGGACTCGAACCCACATCTCTAGCTCTATTCACACAGTAATCGGTTTAAATGCATGGGATTGATCACCCAGCAATCCTTACTTGTATGAATTAATTCACACAGAATCACACAGCAATCCATTGACATATAGGGATTTGTCACACAGTCATCAATGTAAATACAAATGACATCAATGTAAATATGGATTTGTCACATAGACACAGCTTATCACAAAGTTTATCACACAGATTATCACACAGATTATCACACAGATTATCACACAGATTATCACACAGATTATCACACAGATTATCACACAGATTATCACACAGATTATCACACAGATTATAACACAGATTATCACACAGATTATCACACAGATTATCACATAGATTATCACAGCCATAGTCATTGCTAAGAGAGATCTCTGACAAAGGTCTATAACTTTTTTGTAGGGCAACGTATGCGTTTTCTTTCAACAGACTAGTAACCATTCAAGAAGTTTACAGAACTAAATGGCCTAAACTACAAGGCCTAACTATTGTTCAATGAAGCCTGGAAAAGATCCTTCTCTACTAGGTAGATTCCCAAAATTATTTTTTGATTTTCTACATTGTAGAATAGAGAAACAAAAGGAATAAGCCTACAGAGTTTCCGGCCGGTTTCTCTCAGGACGGTGCTGAGTTGTGAACTAGGGGTAAGATTTACTTTGAATCATTGGCATTTTATCAGCGTTATGTATATATCCATATGAAATAAATGTATCTTGACTTATTATAAATTAATCCACACAGCATATTTACACTTAACACGAGTTTTCAGTATGCACTCACTCGACCACATCTATACACTATTATACTAATATTATAAAGAGGAAAGATTTGATTGCTTGTTTATTTGTTTGCATCGAATAGGTTCCGGAACTACTCGACCGAAGGGAAGCTGCACTCTTTGCGGTGAACGGATATATTTTATTCCCGTATTTTCATCGGAACGGGAACTACGCGGGTGAAATCTCGTGACGTCCGCTAGTAGTTTACATTATTATGGTTTTGTAAATTCACTCCCACAATTTCATAATTATTTCGACTGGCAGTAGGCATATAATTTACACTGTATAGCTTATTGAAAATCGCAGAACTAAAGTACCTTTTGATCAATACCGGAAGTAGATTCCTGAATTATTTTACCTTTTTACCGATGCCAATACTTTTGGGTACTACTCACACTGGAAATTGCCATACATAATAGGCCTGTTGGAATCATAAGTTATTTTTATTACTACCTGTTTTGTTTGCATATTAATAGGAAAACTAAGAACCTATAACTCCCAGTATGTAGGCATGAAATTTGCGGGTGCATATCACTAATTATTTTATCAAAACATTCCCTCTGGCAGTTGTCATCTACTCTAAGTGCACGTAAATGCTACTTTGTGTTATATGTAGATATATAGATAGCTTTTAGTCCTAGCTTTCGTTTAAGTTGCAACGACCAAAGTAGGTATATCTATGCATATAATTATGTAATATGTTCCAAATACTAAGTTTTATAAGATGTACACACGTTTGCGTCCAAATCGTAAAGGTGGTGCAATAACAATAGCTCGAAACAGCTTTAAATTCACTGTCAAGACACTCCGAATACACCTTTGAAAGTTGGTATAAACAGGCACTTTAATCGCGATCACGATAATTAATAACAAAAATGTTAACTGTGTAATTTATAGACCGCCATCGAATAGCGAACTAGGTAGGTATGTGTGTTTCCGAACTTGACAAACTCATAACGAAATGCAGTCTCACTGAATATAGGTCACTCTGTGACACAAACACATCCCTTATATCGAGACTTATTTGAATGAAATCTAGGCACGGTTTTGTGTATGGCATATCAGATTATACCGAATCAGCAAGACTGGCGGATCATCGCATTGTAGTACTCGCTCCGAATAAAAATTAACTGAATTGATATGATCGTTGTATTTTGCACAATGAACTTAATTCAATCGATTGGTATATCATTAAGGGCATAAGCTGTCCTGGCCGAATATGATAGTTTTCGAGTGCATTTAGTACAGCCCCGTTTAGTAACTACTCGCAATGTCATTCACCACAAACAACCGAAGATTTTAACTTATGTCAAATAGGAGACAAATTATTTGCCATATGGAAGTCAGCTCCTACTAATAGATAGACATCCAGGACTGCACTCATCAGCTACAGTATAAAAAGTTACGCAACAAAACTCATAAAAAAACTGAATATTGTAGAAACGACTTCTAGATAATATTAAAAACTTTGGCAAAGCTACAAAATCTGTGGCATTTAATTATTGCTATTTGCGGAAGGGTCTCTCGCAGCAACAGATGATATTATCACAAAAGCGTTTAGTTATCAGAACCTACCCTCCTATGAAATAGCCAATAAATTTGCACTGAAATTTCAAAGCTCGGTTAACGAGTTGATGACACAGTAACATTCCTCTTCTTGGCGATAACTATTTTCAAATGTGTAACTCAGCATGCTAGTTAACCCCAGGCAAATTCAACACTATTCTAAATAAGCTTGTTACCTATACCTATAGCGATAAATATAAGTTTCAAATTTCTTCAGTCTATTGCTAACCACATTAATACTAGTCTCAAAACAGGAAAATATTCCAACGAATTGCGTTAGCGTTCGTCGGGTCCAGAATTTTAGTCAACAGTAATATCTATAAAATCAATTTGACTTTCAACCGAGAAAAAAAGGAAAAGTTGACTGTATTATCAATATTTATAGCCTAAAAATACAGTGTATATAAAAAAAGCATGTGAAAAAGCTTGATAGCTGCCTATAAGAACTGCTGCACTTGTCCAAAAATCGAGGGTGTTGAGCATCATTACCCATTATACCATTAAGAAATTTTATTGGCTTCCTCATATTCACTTACTAATTATGTGCAAAACTTTGAGCTTTTCTGGCAAACATGTTATTGAAGATAGAGTACCATTTAAAGTTGAACTCATGCTGTATAACGTACCTAGTGGTACTTACACTACCTACTAACTGATATTGATTATCGGATACTGCATAGCGAGCTATAGAAAAACGTATAAGCCTTATCTTGATCGAAATCGACTTCTCAAAAATATAGAAATAATGATAGCGAATGCTATAACTTTTGTAAAGTTTTCTCCATACACACGGTTACGTAACTATAGTCTTCATATACTTGAATCGTTTTTTTTTTATCAATGTTTTCTACAAGAAATATCGTATACCATGCCCAAATGAAACAATAGAAAAGTAGTATGGGTTGGAGCAGTAAATGTTTTCGGAGAGAGAACTGCTGCGTACCTTATCCTTCGCATTAGGTATAGCTAGTACTATATTTCGGAGTGTGTACGGATAAATAAAACATTTACTTTCTGCAGTTGTAGCTACACAAAGCATATTGTTCTGTCGTGTGTCCAATAAGTAGGTAGATTTTTTTTTAATAAATGTTCTAATGAGTCATATCGTAGTAAGTAGGGTTTTCACATTATGTAACAAATGTAAAATAAGTGAATGGCAAATTAGATGTAGAACCACACAGTTAATTTGACTGGCCAATATTAAGCATAAAATAGATATTCATCACACAGATGTATTCATCACACAGATGTATTCATCACACAGATGTATTCATCACTCAGATGTATTCATCACACAGATGTATTCATTAAGCTGGATTCAAATTGTCATCTGCAGAATGTACGGTACTCTGCATAAACCCTGCGTATTTTTGGTTTGCTATTGGGGTCATTTCATGTTACATGAAAGTAAAAAAATATTACAGACTCTGAAATAGTTTTCAACTTATGGATTTTCCGTATTCTAAACTTTACAAACTGATTTGACAATTTTCAAATGATAGGTACTGTTTAATTATAACAGAAGGTAGTCACGTTTCCTAAATGCATTCGTAGTGCTTATAAATAGAATGGTGTGGTCATTTTAGATTTTTATAATTGTCTACCCACATAAACATCGCATTGATTTTTATTTGAACGCTGCAACCAATTTAAATTAACTGGAAACTACTCAATACAGTTAGATGCGGGTTGATACATGTCCCTCAACACAATTATCTTAAAAGACGATCTTTTCGACAAAAGCTACACCTATGAATTTGCTGCCAGTGTCTATAATAATGCCTCGAACTGGTGATCATTCTCGGTCACGAATCTTTAGCAATTATTAACACAGATCTCAAACGAAGAAAGTAATGTTCAACTGACCTTTCTATCTGGATGATGTCGTGAGCTCCTCTCAAAACCTGGTCATCTCTACAGCATCGCTCACCCAGCGTCGTTTTCGTGCAGGATTTAATTGTTAGAAAAAAAAAATTGCTTTCTTTTTCGTCTTCTGATCTGAAACTGCCGCCTACAACTAAAATACTGCAAATCTATCTAAGCTGGGTCTTATCCCACTTCTGAAGTGTTAAATAGGTACACTTTCAGGAATAAAATAAAACTTGAAATCACAACTTTACATTTACATTTATTTGAACAGCGTTACCGCCTATATACGCGTTCAGAATGAAGAGAGCTCCCAATATGATTACCCGCCATTTTATACATTTACCCCCAGAAGCTGCTAATTAGACAATACCATTTAATTACACAATATTATACAAAACTAACTTAGCAATAATGGATAATTATAATTAATAATTTTAGTACTCGATACAACCCATAGTTATCATGTAAATAATTATACAACTAAATAGTAATGTTGAGTATGTTGGAGTAAGCGCCATCTATCGTGGCGTATTCGTAACACTACTGTATGTATTGTTTGAAAGAAATTGTTCCTTAATAGGGACTCTTTCGGTTGGTATCATAAAATACAGGATGTACTTTGTACACGTCTCCCAAAGTTCCCGAGTTTTCATAAATCTTTAATGCAGTTTTACTTACTTATGAAAATAAGGAATGTTTCCTTTCAGCAAAACTTGCCATTATCAATATTGAGGGTACTTTACCTCCAACTACCGTCTTTAAATTCCACTCTGTATAATCTTTTTATTAATAAAAAAGATTTTATTATTTTCTATTTTTTTTATTTAACAATCCATCCTCAATTTCACCGTTAGAAATGTATAAATTATTAGTGAAATAATCATTAATGAGATTTTATATATTGTTCTCAATACATTTCCTTTACCAATAAGAGTAGAGGGGTAAAAAAAATGGACCAAATATTTCGGCAATCTCCGGATTATTAATTGTTGACCTTTTCTTAAGTTAATCCATTGGTGGAATTCGGTCCTCCTCACATTTTGCATACTCAACTAGCGCCCGGTCTATAGTCTTATAATTGAAAATTTGTACTGAAGGGTGACTTCAAAATGACATGAGACACGCAAGAAAGACATCTACCAGCGAAACCATAGACGTATGACTGATTTTTATCCATTGATAAACGGTGTTATTTGTAATTAACTAGCATCCTTCCAGGGGTAGGTAGCAGACATCATAAGTAACACCGTTGGATCACCGACTATTAATAAAACTGAATACATTACTTAATAATAAGTTTTCAAGTTTTTATTGTTATAACGCGGCACTATTAAGTCTATGTTTCATTCATAAACTGAAGGTCGACGCACGCACGTTCGCGCGCGCTTTCGCTGCCGAATAATACCTACTAAGAGGTACCTAGGTACTTTCTTCGCCAGTTTATTAATTGCTCGCGTGGTTTGTTGCGTGTAGAAAGTAACTAGGTATTTACACTAAGTCCACAATCCTTTCATACTTAACCAGGCTTAGGACTGGCTGCATTAAAAAAACAAAAAGATGCTAAAGACGAAAGGTATCTACCTACACTTATCATTCAAGTAACTAGGTATTTTAATAACAATCATGTTTTAATGTCTAAACAAAGATTGGTAGGTAGGTAGATAGTAATATGATTCACTTTTGATTTTTTAATACAGGCGTATTTAAAAAGTGGAATCAGCATATTTACAATAATTGAACTAATGGTTGATTTTTTTACAATATTTACAAAGTATGTACAATTAATTATTACCTCTGAGGTTCAAGTCCCGCGCATGCCGATGAGTATCGCGCACATAACGTTCAAAATAGTCACCTTCAACACCAACACAAATACCACACCTAAAAATTAACTGTTCTTTAATTCTCGCTAACACTGCGCGATTTGTTTTAATTTGATTAAAGGCACTCATTATTTTTTCTATTAACACGTCCCGGCTTTCAATTTCTCCGCCAGAGTACACCATTGTTTTAACGTGTCCCCATAAATAAAAGTCCAAAGGTGTTATGTCTGGTGATCTGGGAGGCCAAGCGCGAGGTCCACCACGTCCTATCCATCGGCCCGGATAAGTCCTATTTAAATGGTCTCTGACCTGCCTTGAATAATGCGCTGGTGCGCCATCGTGTTGATAATACATATCACGTAAGTCTGCAAGAGGTATGTCTTCTTCCAAATCTGGTAGCGTTTCGGTGAGAAATTGGAGATATGTTTCACCATTGAGTCGATCTAAAAAAACGGGGCCCAGTAATGTGGTATTTATTATTCCCGCCCAAACACTTACACTGAAACGGTGTTGAAAATTATGTGGTCTGGGTTCGTGAGGATTTTCATAACACCACAAATGTTCCTTGTGGGTAATGTGGATTTGGAAACCTTACTGCATATTGGCGGCAGGCTTCCGCCACATTATCGTCGCACCTAGCAAGCATCCTTACCATTTCCGTGTATTCCACATTGGAATATTGATAAGGCATGGTGATAATAAGATTGACGCAACTCGGTAATACGAAAAATCGTGGTACACAAGGACAAGTGACGCTCACCTGTGACGCGTGCGCATCTAGCGACCGACTGGCGGCTTGCAAAAAGAAATGGGTCGAGGACAAAGGCGTCGCGTCGCCCCGCGCCCCCGCCTCCTATCCCTGCATTGACTACATTGCATGAATTGATGATACGAGTTTGTTTACTTAATTTTACGATGCACGTAAACTACGGCATAGAGTTAATAACAATTAGACGCAAAACTAAATTATTATTTTTTTTTTGTATAAAAGTAATGCTTAAGGAATTATTAAAAGTCGTAAAACAAACTTTGTTACTTATGATATCAGATATCTGCCCCTGCGAGGATGCTAGTTAATTACAAATAACCCTGTATATTCTACCGATAGACAGGAACGTCCATACATGAAATATGTTCCAGAGAACGATGCAAGTGGACTCGTCCACCAATGGTATCGTCCTAATTGAAAGGTGCTATAAAACATTTATTCAAGCATGAATAATACGGTCTAAAAGTCTAAACATTGTACAATTATATTACCGTAAAACATGGCCACTTGACCATATTTTTTCATTCCTTCTATTCGAAAAGTATCACTTTGCACCACGATAACGGGGCGCAAAATAGCTCTTTTCTGTTAAGAGCTTTTTAGCGGGCGACAAAGTGATTTGAATTTGGAACTTGAAAATTTCATAGAAATCGAACGCAAATTGTATGAATTACTGGCCGGTAAGTGTTGGCTGCACAGCGCGGTGTCCTGAGCTAACTAAAAAAAAACTAAAGAGCGCCATTTATCTGTTCGTGTTCGTCATTGATAAGGTTCTTGTAATCAGTAAACATATTTTATTGTATTCTGCAAATATAATAAGTTCTACGTCTAGTTATGAATGTGACAAAGTGACAATCCATGGACTCCTGGAACTATAACTATAACTATAGAAGGTAACTACGTCGTACAAAACTTAGTTTTTCTCATAAAAAGGGAATGAAAAGTAGAGTATATTACTCGGGGGCAAATTATTTTTCCCTCGGGCGGTGTACTTTGAATCCCTCACTACGCTCAGGATTCTATGTTAGAATCCCTCGCTATGCTCGGGATTCTATTCTAGAATCCTTCGCTTCGCTCGTGATTCAAAGTAGCGCCCTCGCCGTAAAAATACTATTTTGCCCCCTTGTTATACAATCTACTATTTCAGATATTATTGTTTTATTTTTTAACTATAATGTTGTATCTATGAATAAAAACTCTAATTGTATAATACTTATTACACTTTTGGGTTTTGATATTTAGCACCAGACACTATTTCCGTAACGTTAACACACTTTAGAGGTTGAAACTTTTGTCAAACATTTATACGATTTTTTCCACTTAAATTATTTTAAATCAATTTAATTTATCGGAGCAACAGATTATTGCAGTTGACTGAGGCAGTGTTGCCAACCGAAAAAAGATTTTTCGGCAACATTTTATTATTTTTGTAACTAACAACACAAGATAGTTTTTAGGGTTCCGTAGCCAAATGGCAAAAAACGGAACCCTTAAAGATTCGTCATGTCTGTCTGTCTGTCTGTCCGTCCGTATGTCACAACCACTTTTCTCCGAAACTATAAGGGTATACCGTCACAATACCAGACATTATAATGCCTTAACTCAAAATATAGTAGCCCAAAATACCCGAAATCGAAATATCAATATTCAAAAGGCAAAAATTTATAATATAAATAATTTAAAATGCCTTACGGTCGAATAACCGAAACCCAAAAAATAAATTTATCAAATACCTTATCCTAAAATGTTCAAACACAAAATACCTATTTTTAACATGATTTAAATCCTACATGGATGCTATATATTTGTAAATGGTTAACACCCCGACTCAGAGTATCCCGACTCGGATAGGTTACGTTAGAAGACTAAGGCGGGAGCTCCGCTTCGCTTCGCTCCCGCCTTATCCTTCGTGGTTATTTTTTTTTTCATTAGCCCACTGTAGTACTTTTGTAACTCTGAATCAAAGTGTTTTAAGGGGATTACATTGCTCGAATCTTTAAAATAAGCTGGGTTCAATTAAATTTGTTCTCGAATCCCTACATACAATGGACGTATTAAAAATATATAATAAACTTCAGGTTATCATAAACAAATTGTATTGTTTTAAATTTTTATAAATTCGTTCTTAATTTGTAAAAAGAAATGAGGAAAAAAGGTAATTTCTAACATAAAATGTAAATGTTCTCATTACGGGATAAATAGTTTGGCATGATTTTTATACAAAAAAATAGCTTACTACATTTCCAACAATTTGTATTGTTTTATTTTTATAGTTACTTTCACTATTTTGGAATAATGAAGTAAATACTGAAACCTCAATACCCCCTGCGTGAAGCTCCCCCGCTGGGCCCGTGCCGCACAGCCGAGACTCAATAGATTAGTGTCCTGCGGGCTCTTGTCAGGGGTAGACTGTATGTGCGTTATTTCTAGCGAATAAATTTCATAATTACTTAATTTTCTAAAACGGTGTATTAAACTATATTGTAAATAATAACATTATAAACAAAACGTATATTAAAAATAAATTTTAAGTTTGTAAATATATTAAAAGTAGTTTGTAAATTTCGTCTAAGCTTCGCTTTGTTCATAGAGTAAGCCGCAAATAGCAACCTAGTATTATGCCTAAATATAAATCCAAAAGTAAAGTGGAGCGTGGCCGAGCACTTCAAAATTATTGGTGAGTTTCTTTGTATCTAGTCCTACCTACCTGAAAGAAGAAATACTTATACATACATAATGGTCATGCCCTTATCCCCGAAGGGGTAAGCAGAGGTATATTATATGCCCACATTTCACCTTTTTAGAATTTGTCCCACGTAATAGGTGGTGAGCTGTATTGCCGTGTTGAGATGGACAGGCGCAGGTTATGACTGCCCGCTGTTGAAATTTCTCAAGCCGCCTAAAAGGCATTCAACTTGGCTTAACGACTGCCATTTTACTGGCAACCGGGACCAATGGTTTAACATGCGTTCCGAAGCACGGAAACGTTAGAGTAAATGTCACAAAGTAGTTACATGAATGGTCACCCATCCAAGGACTGGCCATAGGGAAAGTTGCTTACTACAGTGATCGTTTACAGAACACTGAGTCCGCGGGGCCAAGAGCGCTTCACATTTTTTTTTATACCACTAAGGTGGTAGACAAGCATACGGCCCACCAGATGGACTGGTGGTCACCGCTGCCTATGGACGCTTGCAACACCGGAGGCGCTACACTTGCGCTGCCGACCCTGTAAAACCCTTCTAAGACCCCTTTTGAAGAAACCCATACTGTAGGCGTTTGGGAAAACCGACTTACTGTTATTATTTAAATTATGGTACGGTAAATTAAGTTGTACAATAGCTTATAGCTATTATAATATCCTATACTGAATATAGACAGACCTGATTGCAAGGATTGCACCTCCTTTGTGGTGATTGATTAGAGGGGATGGGATAAGATGGGGTGGGGATGGGATGATTATTTATAAAAAAATTGCTACTTGCATCATAAATGCACGTAGATAGAGTATTATACTTAGTACAAAAGTTGATAGCACAGTTACAAAATATGGTATTTATGATTTCAGGCAAACGAGATATGAGCGGAACTGTCAATTACTAAATCAAGAACAATTAACAGAACAGCCAATAACAGAAAGTTGCACACCTCAGTCTGATAATTTAACAGAAACCTCCGGTGATCTTAAAATGGCAGTTAATGAGGAGGCAGTTGTAGATATGCTTGAAAATGAGGAAAATTTACCTAATTTAACTATTGAAGAAGGAGTATCAGAAGTAGAAACTCAAAGTATATCTGGCAGACGAATTATTGATATGGCTTATTTTTTCTCGAAAATACAAGAAATAGGTAGTCATGGGCCTATGAACTGTGGTATACAAAGTATGAAACTTGTAGGAGAGAAACGTGTGGGACTTGTGTCTAATTTTACTGTACAATGTTTGATGTGCAAAAAAAGTTTTCTTTTACTAATATCTCTAGTAACTTAGATATTAACACAGCAGTGGTCGCGGGTGCAGTATCAATTGGCATAGGGTATTCGCAATTAGAGGAGTTTTTAGTAGCATTAGACTTGCCCGTGATGACTGAACCAGTTTACCAAAAACGGCATGATGTTGTTTCCACTACATGGGACAAAGCACTCAATACATCTATGAATGAAGCTGCTGAAGAAGAAAAAAGGATTGCTATAGAAAAAGGTCGCATCAGCAAAGATGGGATTCCCATTATAGATGTGGTTGTAGATGGATGCTGGAGTAAGAGGTCTTACAAAAAGAACTATTCGGCACTGTCAGGAGCTGCTGCCATAATTGGTAGAGAAACAAAAAAAATTTTGTTTCTGGGAATCAAAAATAAGTACTGTAGCATATGTGCTCAGGATATTAATAAGAATCAAAACCCGAGGATTCACCAGTGCTTTAAAAATTTTACGGGATCTTCAACTGTTATGGAGTCAACAATAATTGTAGAAGGCTTTAAAGCATCTGTCGAAATGTACGGTCTGATTTATGGACGCCTTATTTCGGACGGAGATTCGAGCACGTACGCTAAAATTTTAGAATCAAGGCCTTATCGTGGATTTACGGTTGAGAAAGTAGAATGTAGGAACCATCTTTTGAGAAACTTGTGCAACAAATTAGAAAACCTAACCACTGATACTAAATATCCTATCGCTTTAAGAAAGTTAATTACAAAAAAACGAATCATGAGTATTAGGTCCGCAATAAGAAAATGCAGCAGAAAGTACCATGATTCGTCAGAAAATATGGATTTCTGCACTCAAAAACTTTTTGAAGACATTCAGACTGTACATTTACATGCTTTCGGCAATCACCTCAAATGCAAAAGCTATTATTGTAACAAACTAAAAAATGTCGAGAACTTACCGCAAGCACTTTTCACAAGTTCTCTCTGGCAAAAAATATGTTTTTTTATCAATAATATTGCAGGACATTCAAGATGTCTCGTTCATGATGTTGACAGCAACATCGTGGAAAGTTTCCACAGTGTGGTGGCTAAATTCGTAGGTGGTAAAAGAGTGAATTACTCGTGCCGGCGTGGATACCAAACTCGGTGTTCAGCGTCTGCAGTAACCTTCAACACCAAAAGAAAAGCTGTTACCATGCTGTATAAAACAATTGTCGGCCAAAGTCCTAAGGGCAAAATGAGCACCTTAGATAATAAATACCGTAAAAGAAGACATTTGCTAAGACAAGTATATCATAAAAAACGGTACACATCGGGTGCAATAATAGCAAATAAAGATTATGGAGAAGAAAGTACTAAACCTGATGTGAGCGATGCTGTTTTAGAAGAAATGAAGAAGCACTTTCTAACCAATTTAATTAAAAGTGAAGAAGAAAGAAAACAAATAGAGAGACAAACAATTTTGCAAAGTGAGTCGAGTGAATGGCTCGAACTCCGGCGCTCTTTATTGACAGCTTCAAACTTTGGAAGAGTTATTAAAATGAGACCTGACACTAGTTGTGCCAGTATAATAAAGCAAATGCTCTACAAAATTAATATTGATTCTACGCCAGTACAACATGGAAGAGATAATGAAAAAAAAGCACTAGATCAGTTGGCAAAGCAAGAAGTAGTGGAAATTATGTCTTGCGGTCTCTTTATAGATCCCGAAATTCCATATTTAGGTGCTACACCAGATGGGCTTATTGGAGAAGATACAATAGTCGAGATAAAATGTCCTTTATCAGCATACAAGATAGGCCTAGAAGAAGCTATTGCCCAAAAGAAGTTAAATTTTTGGGTTAAAGACAAATTGGGCATATTGCAAATAAATAAAACCCATAATTGGTATTACCAAGTACAAGGGCAATTGCATGTGACCAGGAGAGCAAAATGTTTATTTGGAGTATGGTTCAATGAGTCCAAGCCTTTAAAAACAGAGATAATTATTAGAGACGACAACTTTTTTGAACAAAAAATGAGAGATAAATTAGGTTCATTTTATTTAAATTGTATCTTGCCGGAACTTTTAGATCCGCGTCATAGTCGAAATATGGAAATTAGAAATCCACTATATATATTACAGGCAAAGAAACAAAAGGAACAACGGAAAAAGATACATAACGTCCAACAACTACAAGAAGAAAATATCCACATGCTTCAAGAAACCGCACAAGGAATATCAACGTCAATTTTAAACCCACTTAGTGACCAACCCACATGTTCACGGTATTTGGATTTTGAGGATTTCTGATTTTTCTTCTTCTGTCGTGAAATGTGACATTAAAATAAAATTTAATTCATATTATCTTTCATTATGCTAGAACATCCTAACAATTTCCATTACAGAGAACCGCTAATTACTTCCCTAGTCATCACAAGACCCTCAAAATGTATGATGGACCTAGGTAGTATAAAAAAAAATAGTTGGTTCGAACCAAAATGTTCATTTTTTTAAATATATAGAACTACATCTTCTATCTATATATATAAAAATCAATGCCACTTTTCGGTGTAATTTTATAACTCAAGAACGGGCTCACCTATCCAAACCAAATGTTCAGGCTTTGTTCGGACTATTTAGTAGATGGTTTATGTGAAGTTTGCACAAAATTGGTCGAGCGGTTCTTCATTTATCACGCAAACGAAGTTGCGCGGGTCAGCTAGTAATATATAAAACTGTAACTTACTTAAAGTAGATAACGTAGGTACTAGAAGTTGAAATCTTAGGGTCAGAATGAAGATAGGCAAAAACCTTGAGAACATTGTGGCATGTCTGTTACCGTGGCTAACCATTTAATACTTTTTATTGTATCCGAGTAGGCGGCTCCACACAGTGACAATACTAACTCAGAACCCAAATTCTCAAGGTCATTGAGCAATGTAATATCCTTAACATGAGGTAATTCCTACATGGATACTATGCCGGACTCCTACCGACTAAAAACTACACGTATCCTACATAACAACAGCCCACAGTTGGGAGCCCCGGGTAAGCCCTCAGAAGGGTACCCAAGGACCAACAGAACTACGGCAACAACTGCGGCTTCACTTAGGTGGGGTGGGGTGGGGGGGTGTAAATAAGTTAAAGCCAAATAACAAAACGTGTGAGTGGCAATAAATCTTTATTTCTGTAATCATTCATTTATTAACTACACTCGAGAGCAATGAATCCGGGTCACTTAAAGAATCCTAAAAATCTCGGAAACTAAAAATGCTAGGTTAATGCAATAAATTGTATTTAATAGACAATGTAATACTCCTTAAATGAAGGTATTAAAACTTCTTAGTTATTGTAAAGTTATATCATAAAAAAATCAAATTTGAAAAAGGGCCACTTTCGAAGATGGAACTACGAAATTACAGCATTTGGTGTTGCTTTTGTTTGTAATCTGTCATTTATGTGGGTACATAAACCATGTTGATAGTGCTCTATATTCATTAATCAAGCTGAAATTATGTCGCTTACGCCTGAAGAATGCACCAGAATACTTACAATGCTGGAAACCGGCCGGAGTCAGCGCGATACAGCCAGGACTGTCGGTGTGTCGCTGTCAACAGTACAAAGAGTTCTCCGACGTTACGAAGAAACTGGTTCTAACCTACGCAGACCAGGAACGGGCAGAACCAGGTGTACCACAGCACGAGAAGACCGATACTTGGTGAACACCATGCTTCGAAATCGCTTTCTCACAGGAACTGAACTCACCAATCAGTTTCGACGCCTCGGAGGAAGTAACCCAAGTGCATGGACAGTAAGACGTCGGCTTGCTGAATCTAACTTAAAACCCCTTAGACCTGCAAACGGCCCTAAACTGGAGCGTGGGCATCGTATTTCGAGACTAAGGTATGCCCAGAGCCACGTAAATTGGAGTATTGAAGATTGGTCAAAAGTTATGTTCTCCGACGAATCAAAATTTATGCTCTACAAGCACGATGGAAGACACAGAGTGTATCGAAGACCAGGGGAAAGATTCAAGCAAGCATGCATCGAAGAAAAAGTAGCCTACGGTGGTGGGTCTGTACTTGTGTGGGCCGGAATTTCTTCTGAAAGTCGCACAGAGCTGGTGATCATAGAAAACGGCTCTTTAACTAGCGTAAGATATGTGGAAGAAATCCTCAATGATCACGTTGGTCCATTTATGGTCAATTTAGGTGAGGATGCTATATTTATGCATGACAATGCCCGACCTCATACAGGTAGGATTGTGAATGACTACCTTCAAGAGATGAACATTACTCGTATGGAGTGGCCAGCGCGCAGCCCGGATATCAACCCGATCGAGCATGCTTGGGACGAGCTAGGCAGATGCGTAAAACAACGAAACCCTCCCCCAATCACGCTTCGTGAGCTCAAAATTGCTCTCACAGAGGAATGGGAGAATATTCCCCAAAATCGTATAAGGAACTTGGTGTACAGCATGCCAAACCGCGTAAACGCAGTAATGGAAGCACGAGGAGGCAATACGAAGTATTAAAATTCAAGAAAATCGTAATAAAGTTCAAAAATTTCATGTTTCCTATTTTTGTTTTAAGGAGAGATCAGCAGTTTTTTCTTTATGTAATTTTGTGTTAATAAAATGTATGGTGACTCATATTTTTTTTACTTTCATTTAAGGAGTATTACATTGTCTATTAAATACAATTTATTGCATTAACCTATCATTTTTAGTTTCCGAGATTTTTAACATTCTTTAAGTGACCCGGATTCATTGCTCTCGAGTGTATGCGCTATAATAATGAACTGGTATAGCATAATATATACCTAATAATACCCAGTAGGTTATAGCGATAAACTGGATAGGTTATGGTTTTTTTTTTATTATCACATTGTATTCTATTTTCGATATTTTAAATTAAGGATATTAGAAAATTTGTATTTTGAATTCTGATATAATAATTATTTGTATTTTAAATTTAGACATTTTACGGTAAGGTGTACTGAAATAAGGTATTTTGAATGTTAAGGTATTTCGAATTCGGGTATTTTGGTCTAATGCATTTTAAGTAACGGCATTTTGATTTCTGGTATTTTAATATAACCACTATAAGGCCTATGCTGTTGAAACTTGGTAAGTATTATTTTATGACCGTTGAAAGTCGGCTGCAGTGAAAACATATTTTACGAATAGGTGTGAAATTGTGGTCGCAGAGGCTAAACTATACGTTACAGGTTAATGAAATTTTGATATTGCATGTAATATATGGTTACTGTTACAACATCAGCTAATTGTTATTCCTCACTTTATTTAAATATCACCTTGGGTATTGTTAATCGGGGGTATACCGTCACAATACCAGAAATTATAATGCCTTAACTCAAAATATCGTAGCCCAAAATACCCGAAATCGAAATATCAATATTCAAAAGGCAAATATTTATAATATAAATAATTTAAAATGCCTTACGGTCGAATAACCGAAACCCAAAATATAAATTTATCAAATACCTTATCCTAAAATGTTCAAACACAAAATACCTTTTTTTTAACATGATTTAAATCCTACATGGATGCTATATATCTGTGAATGGTTAACACCCCGACTCGGATAGGTTAGGTTAGAAGACTAAGGCGGGAGCTCCGCTTCGCTTCGCTCCCGCCTTAGCCTTCGTGGTTTTTTTTTTTTGATTTTTCGTTAGCCCACTGTAGTACTTTTGTTACTCTGAATCAAAGTGTCTTAACATGAGGTAAATCCTACATGGATACTATGCCAGACTCCTACCGACTAAAAACCACACGTATCCTACATAACAGCCTACAGTTAGGTGCCCCGGGTAAGCCCTCAGAAGGATACCCAAGGACCAACAGACCTAGGGCTACAACTGCGCCTTCACTTAGGTGGGGGGGGGGGGGGGGGGTGTAAATAAGTTAAAGCTAAATAACAAAACGTGCGAGTGACAGTGCCACATTGTATTCTATTTTCGGTATTTTAAATTAAGGACATTTGAAATTTGTATTTTGAATTCTGATATTATAATTATTTGTATTTTAAATTTAGACATTATACGGTAAGGTGTACTGAAATAAGGTATTTTGAATGTTAAGGTATTTTGAATTCGGGTATTTTGGTCTAATGCATTTTAAGTAAAGGCATTTTGATTTCTGGTATTTTAATATATAACCTTAATCGGGTTCGGTAAAGTTACTACTGACTGGGTCCGGGCTTCTTCACCCACAGCTAGGGTTGTCTCAAAAAGAAAACATTTACTTATGAATTTCTTGCGTGTTAATATACCTTTTTGACTGCCTCTGTGGCGCAGTCGGTAGTGATACCGCCTGCGGCGCTTGGAGGTCGTGGGTTCGATTCCCACCGGAGACAAATCTTTGTGTGACCCATAAATGTTTGTCTCAAGAGTCTGGGTGTT
This sequence comes from Miltochrista miniata, assembly GCA_933228765.1. Taxonomy (NCBI): domain Eukaryota; kingdom Metazoa; phylum Arthropoda; class Insecta; order Lepidoptera; family Erebidae; genus Miltochrista; species Miltochrista miniata. Next base: position 3,703,308 of record OW121777.1, read on the forward strand.
TCTATGTATGTATTTAAAAAGTATATAAGTATAAATATCCGTGGCCTAATATTTATACTTATGTACTTTTTACACAAAGTAAGCTAATAATAACACAAGCAGGTTATTCCTAGCTAACTTTGTGATCCGATAGCGTTGTGTGTAATGTCCGTGGATATTTATTTATACCTAATAGTTTTTGAAATAATTTGACAGGTATTGAAATTTAAATTTAGAAGTATTAAAATTTAGAAAATAAATTTAGAAGTATGTTTGGAAAGGAATCTTGTGGTAACTAATACCATATTCAACCACAAGGATATCCACTTGTATACAAGAGAGGAGAGAGATCAGAGAAGCATGATTGACTTTGTGATAGTAGACGCAAGACTGAGAAAGAAAGTGCTAGACACTCGGGCGTACCGTGGCACCGGGATCGACACAGATCACTTCTTGGTAATTAGCCGGGTAAGGGGTCTGTTTCAGCGGTGGCGACATCGTGTGCATGAACCCGTTAGTATACTAGAGCGAATAAAAGTTGAGAATTTACAAGAGTTAGGCATAAAAGAGGCATTTGTGAGTAAACTGAGTGAAACATTTGAAAACCTAGATGAAATATGTGAGATTGAAGAATTATGGAAGCCGTTTAAGGAAGGACTTGTGGAAGTTGCGATTGAAGTGTGTGGGGTTAGCAAAAGACGACAAGGATGTATGGCAAAGGGAATGAGTGCGGAAGTTCTTAATGCGTTGACTGGCAAGAAGAAAGCATGGTTGGACTGGTTGGCTACAAAGGCCAATCAAAGAATGCAAAAGGCAACGGATGAGGATGTAAAAATGGCAAAGGATGAATATAAAAAGTATAAACGTGTTGCAAAAGAGACGATGATGAGAAAGAAAGAGAATGATAGAGAAAAATTTGATAAAAGGTTATCTGAAGACTTCCAAAGGAATATTAAATTTTTTTGGAAGTCCATAAGAACAGTGAGGAGTCAGCAAACAATGTCGCCGCTCAATCACATCAGAAACCAGGATGGAAGTTTTGCGAGAGGAGAAGAATGTGTGCTAAAGAGATGGAAGGAATATTTTGAGAGTTTGTTCGAAAAAGAAGATATACAAGGCGATACGCGTGTTTTAGAACTGAATGAATTTGGCGATGAAAGCGAGTTAAGTATGGGAGAAATAGTGGAAGCGTTGAATTGTATGAAAGTAGGAAAGGCTGCTGGAATAGATCGGATTTCTGTCGAAATGCTGAAAGCTGGACGTGGCGTGCTAGCTTGCCAGCTGTACCGCCTTTTTAACTTTTGTTGGCGAAGTGGCAGAGTACCAGCAGAATGGTGTAAAGCTGTCATTGTGCCGCTTTACAAAGGAAAAAGGTCGCAGCAAGAGTGCAAAAACTACCGCGGCATAAGCTTGCTCAGCATCGTTGGCAAATTGTATGCAAAAGTGTTGATAAAAAGAGTGATGAATGAAACTGAAGGAAAAATGTGGGATGTGCAAGCAGGATTTATGAAAGGAAGGGGATGTACGGATCAGGTCTTTTCCTTACGATGCGTAGCTGAGAAAGTTTTGTCTAAAAGTCAAAAGGTCTATTGCATATTCGTGGACTTGGAAAAGGCCTATGACAGAGTGGTGAGGAATGAACTGTGGTCAATATTGTCCATGTATGGAGTGAACAGCAACTTGATACGGGCACTGAGGTCTCTCTATGAGGGTTCTAGTGCTTGTGTCAGGATCAACGGGGCCTGCATGGACTTCTTTCACATTGAAAAGGGTGTGAGACAGGGCTGTGTAGCGTCTCCGTGGCTGTTTAATCTATACATGGATAGTTGTCTGAAAGAACTGCAAGAGAGTATGTATGGTTTAAAAATGAATGAACTGACCGTCAAATGCCTCCTATACGCTGATGATCAGGTGATATTAGCATCATCAGCGGAGGAATTGCAGCTGATGGTTAATAGTATGAATGAGGCTCTAAAAAGTAGAGGAATGAAAGTTAATGTAAACAAGACGAAAGTTATGGTTTTTGAAAGAGAAGAAAGTATGACGAATTGCTCAATCTTCATTGAAGGGCAAAGAGTGGAACAGGTGAAAGAATTTGTATACTTGGGTTCCAAATTTGTAAGGGATGGAAAGTGTGACCAGGATATTGAGCGAAGAGTTTTGGCAGGAAATCAAGTGAATGGGGCTATGTACACCTTTATGAGCAGTCAAAATGTGTCTGAGAAGGCCAGGTTGGCTGTACATAGGGGAGTGCTCATCCCTACACTTATGTATGGTAGTGAAAGTTGGGTATGGCAGAAGAAGCATGAAAGCAAAATTAATGCAGTGGAAATGAGAAGTCTGCGAAGTATAGCTGGAGTGACTTTAATGGACAAAAAAAGAAATAGCGTGATAAGGGAAAAATGTGGTATAACAGAAGATGTAGTGACTAAGATCGAAAAAGGGATGCTTAGATGGTTTGGACACGTGGAAAGAATGGATGAGAATAGACTGACAAAGCAGATTTATGAGGCGAGAATAAATGGGCAAACTGGTAGGGGTAAACCTCGGCGTACGCATGCCGATCAAATCAGAGACGTTCTGGAAAAAGGCAAGGTCAAGAGTACCCTTAACCGGCGAGCGTGTATGAAAACAGTTATGAAAGTAGAAGAAGCGAAAGTTGTATGTCAGGATCGTAGCAAGTGGAAAGCCATAGTCTCTGCTTACCCCGATGGGAGACAAGCGTGATTATATGTATGTATGTATGTATGAAATTTAATCTTAATGAGAACGCTATAAATTAATTATAGGTACTAAATGTATGGGCATGCCAGCATTCTGTCGTCTTGATTTTGATTTTTTTATCGCGTAGAGCGTTCATTTTCGTGTCAATTAATGCATGTCTATTGTTTAAGTACAAAAATGCCGCTAAAGAAAAGACAGTGGGATAGCACGTATGACAGTAGAAAAAAATATTCAAAGTCTCCATTCAGACACGTCTGGACTTCCGTTTACATTGAGATCAGACGAAAAAATGATTTTTATGATCTTGATTTAAACTTACTATGTACTCGTATTTAGAAAACTAAGAAGACTGATTTATTTTGGAGACTATGCCATTTTTATGCTTTAATTTAAGATTAAAATAGCTAGGTAGGTATATTTTGTTATAAGGAAAACAAATTACTCAATAAAAAAATCAAAAACAGAGTGTTCATATTTTGACAACCATACTGCTTTTTCTTTAGCGACATTTTTGTACTAAAACAATAGACATGCATTAATTGACACTAAAATGAACACTCTACGCGGTACAAAGATCAAAATAGGACGAAATATGCTGGCATGCCCATACATTTAGTACCTATAATTTATAGCGTTCTTCTCATTAAGAGTCCATATGATGCCAAATAGACTATTACTTTGAGGTAGATCTCAGGACTCGTGAGGTCTACTGAATTAAAATTTGAACACAGACAACTTCAGTTCATGAACTAAAAACGCTCTAGGCTCGAAACACGATTACTGATAAAATCCTCGATAGATTTTTGTGCTGAAAATACCTCGATTTCGTGAAATTTTAAGGTAGATCTCGTATGTTATAAGTTGTTTTTTTAATATAAAATACTAGCTGACCCGCGCAACTTCATTTGCGCCACATAAGAGAGTGTATTACCTGTTCCCGTCGCATTTACTCCCGTCGCGTCTCGTCGTTAATATTAAATACTGAGAGAGAGAGAGAGGGAGAGAGAGAGAGAGAGAGAGAAAGGTTTCTCGTCGCGTGTATTCCCGTCGCATTATTTTTAAGAACAATTTCGTTTATGAAAGAGGTATCCCGTAGCATTATTGTAGAAAAAAAATGATATTGCCATTAAAATGGTTATTGTGCACCAACCCAAAGATAGACACATGCTATCGCGCAATTTTTTTAGAACTTTTTAAAGAGAAACAATTTTGTAGTACATATTTTTTACATAACTATAAATATTTACGCAGCACACGCAACGAAGCTCTCAAAAGGAATAACTTTTCCCCCGTTTTTGAAACATTTACTATTACTGCTCCGCTCCTATTCATTGTAGCGTGATGCTATATAGCCTATGACACTCCACAATAACGTAGCTTTCTATTGGTGAAAGAATTTTACAAATCGGTTCTGTAGATCCCGAGATTACCCCTTACAATTTAACAAACACACAAACTTTACTTCTTTATAATATTAGTATAGATTTATAAGAAAGACAATTGTAAAATCTTCATTTGCACTAGAGCATTTTTTTCATATTGGTTATAGTTTTTTTATAATTAATTAATTTCGTTAAAAGCGCACAAAAACCGATCGCATCTCTCTCTTTCTTGCACGCGTTTCTAAGCTTCTTTTTTTTTTTTATACCACTAAGGTGGCAGACAAGCATACGGTCCACCAAAAGGAACGGTGGTCACCGCAGCCTATGAACGTTTGCAACACCAGAGGCGCCACACTCGCGCTGCCGACCCTGTAGAAACCTTTTAAGACCCCTTTTGAAGAACCCCATACTGTAGGCGTTTGGGAAAACCGAGGCAGGGAGATCATTCCACAACCTAAGCGTGCGCGGAAGAAAACCCCTATCGGATCTAACCGTGCTGGAACGCTCCGGACGCAGAGTGTGAGGATGAACTCCCTGTCTGTGGCGAGCGGTGCGGTGATAGAACGTAGCCGTGGGCATCATATCAAACAATTCCTCAGAGCACACACCATTGTACAGTCGGTAGAACACGCATAAGGAGGCAAAGTCTCTCCTGTCGCGAAGAGGTTCCACACCACTTGTAAGTATAGGATCGTTGACAACTCTTACAGCACGTCTTTGCACCGAGTCAAATGGACGAAGCGACGAAGAGAAATTGAGGGGCAAGTGCGAGTTTTTGCGTGAGCTTGTCGACATTCACGGCGCACCAATTCGTATGGAATCAAGACCCCGCCACCTAGGTGTAAACGCGGGAACTTGTCTCGATTCCATACAAATCGGTGATAACGCGCTCACCCGTGAATGTCGACAGGCGCTCGCCGTAACTCGCACTTGCCCCTCAGGTGCCCCCGCCCAAAGGTGACAGCAGTACTCCATGTGCGGCCGCACTTGCGACTTATACAGAAGCAGTGTTTGTGCAGCAGTGAAGTATCGCCGCACCCTGTTTAGCACACCTAGCTTCTTGGACGCCAGCTTAGCCTTGTCCTCCAAATGACTACGGAACTGAACGTCACTGGACATGTCAACGCCAAGGATCCCTATACTTTTGGAGATGGAAAGAGATGTGCCCTGAAATTGCGGCGCTACAGTAATTGGGGTTTGCTTAGCGGTGAAAAAACACACTTGTGTCTTGGAAGGGTTGAACTGGACAAGATTTTGTCTACCCCAATCGGACACTCTAGTAAGAGTAGCCTCGATTTCAGACACAAGCTGTTCACGATTTTCCTTCACTGTGTCCCGAGAGATACCGGGGCGGCCCGTGTAACAAGTGTCCCCCGTACTGTCGTCCGCATAACAATGAATGCCGTCAATAGACAACATGTCATTGATATGCAGCAGAAACAGAGTAGGGGACAACACTGAGCCTTGCGGTACTCCAGCGTTTATGGCCATGCAGTCTGAACAGCTGCCGTCAACGACGGCCCTGATGCTTCTACCGGCCAGGAAGCTGGACATCCATCCGCATAATCTGTCGGGCAGTCCATATGAGGGCAATTTCCTAAGAAGACCACGGTGCCAGACCCGGTCAAAGGCCTTAGAGCTGTCGAGGCTCACTGCTAGAGCCTCGCCCTTACTCTCAATAGCCGTTGCCCATCGGTGTGTGAGGCACACCAGAAGATCGCCCGTCGAGCGACCGTGACGGAAACCGTACTGCCGGTCACTGAGCAGGTCGTGTTCCTCTAGGTACCTCAGGAGCTGTGTATTAATTACACGCTCCATCACCTTAGATAAAAGGTAGGTGACGGCTATAGGCCTGTAGTTGGCCGGGTCGGTCCTGTCACCCCTCTTGGGCACAGGATGCACATACGCGATCTTCCACGATCTTCTGTGGATACTTGAGTATTTGTAGCCAGTTCTGACATTCTCCTTAGCAATGGCGATGGACGTTGTGTCCCTAAATCAATTTCTGAAAGTAATTTGTTGAATTGTCGGTCAGCACTTTCATCGTAAGCGGTTGTCAAACGGTCCTTGACAGCTTCATATTTATTTTTATCCGGCGGTGTAATAATTAAGTCGTATACTTGTTGTCTCTACTAAGCTTCGCGACTACCATGTTCACACCGAATGTCCTAGTTCACTGGTTTTAAAGAGTCACTGTTTTTAAAGAGTTCACTATTTTTAACACTGTTCGATCACGGTCACTGATTTCTCGCGTTAATTTTCAGCCCTTTTTTCAACTCGTGATCACCATTTATAGTGGTGATCTTGAAGTGTAGGCAGGAGACGATCTGTGGCGGCGGAGCTGCTCACCACGTCTATGCCTGGCTGCTAAACTTACTCTCAGCTGCAATAGTCGGCTGCTTGTTCTAAGGGCGCGTACGAAATCGAAGGTCAATGAAAACTAGAGTTAGTGAACCGGGTATATTTAGCGAGTAAAACGGTTTACATATCTTAATCGGATCAAGGGAAGGATTTAACTGAGGGTACACGGGACGCTACTTTTCTACTTGCAACTCGGCAATAGAACTGCATCAGCCGATGACGTAATCATGGTGTGTGACCCCACAGTTCCTAAGATCAGATCTTTGAATCTCTTATCTCGTAGAAACGGTTTTGACACTGGCCGCCCGCGGCATAGTACAGGGGCCCAACTGGGATTAACCACCCTGGGAGGCTGCCCCACCAAGCTGCGCATAATCCCGAATGGTGGCCGTATTGGGACGCGGCGACCATACTCGGGGGGGGGTACGGGGGCCCCTTCCGTTCGGCGGGTCGGCTTCCGTCTCACCACACAGTCATAGATGAAGCTAGACCCTACGCCTTGTCACTCACTGCTGCAGCAAATGTCGCTCCGTCTTCACGACTTCCTTCTAATCCAACATGGTAGCGCAAATAGAAATAGAAGTTTCACAGCGCGGCCGCGGCGACTTTTCCCAGAAACGCACTGTTCGAGGTGGAGTTCGCTAACATCCGCGAACTCAATTCCTAACGGAGACGCAAATACGCCGCCCTGAAGATCAGTCGTAACTATGTTACCCTGGCTAAATCATCGAAGAACAATTTCGTGATAAAGCCGGGGTATGCGCGTTCGTTAGGTCAGATTTTTGTTGTTGCCGGCTGTGCTGCCTTGAGAACCCTTCCTTCTCCGTCCTTTGGCTGCACGTAGATCACGGCTCCATGAGTCAAATCTAGGTGTGTGTCTATCAATCTAATACAGGGACAGCTGAGATAATGAGACTGCGTCAGCACCTCAGCGAGGGGGCTGATGACGCGCAGTTGCCGTTCCTGAACGTCGAATTTGTTCTTTTTCGGGACTTCAAAGGTCACCAATCTGAGTTGCTAGAGCCCCGCATGACCGAACCTGCGGGACGGGCCGCCCACGCGTTTACTCTCTCCCATGGTCTGACTCAAGTGGTACGCGGGATTACGCGAATACCGGACAGGTCAGACCATGAACTCGCCCTGCTGGACTTACTACTGACGAGTCATCCAGCACAGTACAGTTTGTCGGTTGGCGCCTCACTGGGTGAACCCGACCACCGTGTTGTTCGTACCCGCCTGCAGGTGTCATCTCCTGCAAGGGCAGTATATATGACACGGTGATTGTGGCACTACTCATCAGCAGACTGAGACGGACAACGAGAATACTTTGCAGCCGTCCCGTGGAGTCAGCAATGCTTTTCAGGAAGGGCTTCATCGGCAAGCGCCTCTGAAGTTGCTGGTGAGATTATATTAGGTATGAAATACTACATTCCATACACTGATGTCGCCAGCATCCGCAAAGCCCGCCCCTGGTTCAGGCGTGAGTGTGCCGTAGCTGTTCAACAAAAACAGGCGGCGTATCGCGCCTGGATCAGGGCTCAAGCTGTGCGCGACCCGAATGTGGCCCGCCTCAAGGCAGCATAAAACAAAGTCACTAGGTCCAGTAAGAGGGCTTTCAAAAGAGTCTAAAACGATCAACGGGTCTCTGGCTATTGGCCTAGACATTGCTAAAGCCTTTGATAGGGTATGGCATGCGTCGCTTCTTTAAAAGATGCCGGCATACGGTCTATCGCCTCAGTTGTGCCGCTGGTTGGCCAGCTTGCTGCACGGGTGAAGTATACGGTTTCTCTGTGATGGTCATGCTTCCTGTTTTTTGCAGGTAAATGCTACCTGCAAAAAACAGGATCCAGAGTACCACAGGTATCGGTATTGTCCCCAACTCTCTTTCTTCTGTATATTAATGACATGCTGTCCCTTGGGTGCATTCATTGTTATGCGGATGATAGTACTCTGCATGGGAGCTATTTTGGCCGTCCAGCGAAAGGCTGAGGCAACGTGTAGGAAAAGAGACGGCAACTCGTGGCGAATCTCGACCGGGACCACACTGCCCAATAGGGGTCAGACAACCTGGTCAAGTTCAGTGCCAGAAAAACAGAGGCGTGTGCGTTTACAGTTATGAAGTCCCCATTCCTACCCCTATCCTCTCTTCAGAGCATTACGGTTCCAGTAAAGGACAACTAAGAGTTCCTTGATATAGACGTCCGGCGTGAGCTCAATCACAAAAACTACATAGAAAGATGTATTGGGCTAGCCTCGTGGAAACTAGAAGTCCTAAATAAGGTGAGACGGTACTCACGCCTCATCACTGATGTTTACTGTACAAGACGCAGATTCGTCCCTGCGTTGAATACTGTTCCTTTGGGATGACTCCGCGAGGTGCTTACTAGACGTGCTTGACGCTATGCAGAGTCGTGCTATGCGAATAATTGGTTGTCCTGAAGTGACGGCAGGCCTCAAACCGTTAACGCAGCGAAGATCCATAGCATCCTTGGCTGCCTTCTATCGAATGTATCACGGCGCATGTTCTGAAGAGCTCATCAACCTGATCCCACCCTCTCCTTTCCAATCTCGAACAACGCGTGCCGGGTAGAGATGCCACTCACACACAGTGGAGAGAATCTTCGCCAGAAATGAGCATTTCAAAAGATGGGGGTGTCAGCATCGGCATCGAGCCCTCAATGAAGTATCTGGGGCTCGTACTCGATGGCCGGTGGAACTTCGGACATCACTTCCGAAATTTGGTCCCAAAACTGAGGGGAGCATCAGCCGCACTCGTGCGGCTGATGCCCAACATCAGGGGACCCAACGCTCCCTACAGGAGACTGTACCTGGGAGTCGGGCGAAGCATGGCCCTATACGGGGCACCCGTATGGTCGGAGACCCTGACGGCCAGCAATGTGGCTAGGTTGCTGAGCCCGCAGAGAGCGATGGCAGTCAGGGTAATAAGAGGATACCGCACGATCTCCGGTGAAGCGGCATGTCTCCTAGCCGAAACCCCTCCATGGGACCTGGAAGCGAGAGCCCTTGCGTACAGATGGCACAAGGAGGCGCTGGAGCGGGGCCAAAGACCTGCGTCTCGAAAAATCGAGGCCCAGCGGTCCTTTCTCCACCAGGAACCCGTGGAGACATGGAAGGTGGGACTTGAGCAACCAAAGGATTCGCCACAATCGCGGCCGTCAGACCGGTCATGGACGAGTGGCTGGAGAGAAGACACGGTGCTCTCTTCTACCGGTTGTCGCAGATACTTACCGGGCACGGTAGCTTCAGTAAGTATCTGTGGCGAAGACACCGGGAAACCACGGCTGAATGTCAGCACTGCGACATTCACTCGTAGTGGGTCTGGACGTGGACACTCTCTCGCTCGATCGAGACCATGGAGCGAGCCATGATCTCCAGCGGGAGTAAGTTTTAGTCGGTAGGAGTCCGGCATAACATCCATGAGGATTTTCCCCCACGTAAAAGAAAAAAAAAAGCATATAAAGCCCGAACCAGCGTCTTTGGGGGGTTTTTCGGGTGTTATCCCGTTTCTTAGGGGAGGGGGGGACTGTGCGTGAAGTCTAGAGCCTGCTTCTGTAAGGACGGTGAGCAGCCCGGTCACCTTCCTCAGGCCCCCGGTTATTGAGGCCGGTAGTGTTGGGCGAAGACATGTCGGCGGCGCCCCGACCGCTGACTCCGGAACTCGGGTGGGAGAGTTTTCTCCTGTTCCCTCCCCGCTGCCTCTTTCACAAGCATAACCTGCTCGCATAAAGCGCTGGAGATCATGGCTCCACGAGTGTCGACGTCCAGATCTGCCACGAGAAGCTGGAGCTGTTGCGCCCACACCGTGCATTCTACCAATCGTTGGAGCGCTGTGTCCAAAGTGATGTACTTAAAAGAGATTGTCTTCTGTATCTTTGTGTTTGTACAGCTACGAACGTTCATAAGCAATGGTAAGATTTCAAGGTTACAAATAATAAAAACGGATTACTAAAAAATGAAATATTTAATAACAGAATAGAACATAAACAAAATGTAATAAATTACGTACGCATACAGCGCCATAACGACAATATTTGCGTAGTAAAGTCGATTGTACTTGCGGTAACCTTTGTCACTATCCTTTAGACCGTCTTTGATTACATATTTTCTTAGGCCTATTCCTATCACTTGTAACAATTGGCCATAATCAATATTATATGTGTCACAATTGAATATAGTCCTGTCTTTGTGTGACATTCTGCTAATCATATCAGATAAGTTTTCGTCACTGAAGTACCATTCGTTGTTAAAAAAATAAGAGAACAATGGCGACAAGTTGTATATTTTCTGATATAGTTTACGGATGCTGAAAAATGACAAATAAAACAAATTATGGTTTTAAATTTGCAAGCCACATAACTCTACCGATAAATCGGGTTCAACCAAGAATCACCTACACAAGTGGTGCACTTACTGACTAAAGAAACAACACTCTGTACAAACCCGTCAGGCTAATCGTACTCCTGATTTTAAATTGGGTGAGGTCTACGTCAGCAGTTGACTGTCATTTTCTTATTACATTGATTTATTTATTTTAATTTAAAAGGACAGTTATAGGTAATATCCGTATTGAGAAGATGAAAAATAGAGGCAAAATTTGTTAGCCAAGTAGACGATATATTATTAGGGGTTGTTCAAAAAATCTCAATAGCTGATGATAACTTACTCCTCCTCGCACCTAAGGCGTAATATTTGCCCTGTAATATACTACACGTGTACGATATGTTGAGGCACATTTGGGAAGAGTGTCTTCCCAATAGTATCTCAACTTTTATTTCATAAGAAAGCTACCCCCGACTCTGTTCCACTCATCACGGCAAGATGCACATTATCTCTTATCTGGGACCATCCAATTGGTAAACCAAAGTAAGCTTACCAGGAAAAAGGGTGAACCATAGTACTCGTTTCACTGACTATCGATGGGTCCGAAAGGTGTCACAAGAAAATGCCAATCGGGTTGAAAGGGAAGGTATATTATAGATGATCTCTCGGCGATGAATGATATAATACAACCGTGGAGCTTTGGACCGCCAGGCGTGATCACCTAGCCCTGGTCGAAGGATACTTTCTTTGTGTGTTGAAGTGGCATTTTGATCCCTTCCTCCACAGATCAAATAAAAGTCGCGGGGGCTGCTGCTGAAGACCAGTTAGTAGTTAAGTGATCTGAGCCAGCAGTACAAGTTAAGTAAGTTGAGCATATTATGAAAATTAACATGCGCACATGTAAACTAGTATCTACTCGTACCTACAGCAATTGTAGCAGAAAAATAAAACCCAGCTCAAACTCGATAATATTTCATGAGAAGTTACTATGTGACTACCCCACATTTTTTTTAAAGAAATTAATAAGACGATAAACAGAGTAGGAAAGAAAGTAAAGCCACTGTTAGTTCTCCTTTAAACAAGAGGTACTGAAAAAAACTTTATAATCAGAATACACAGTACGGCTCGTCCTACCTGAAAATGAGACATTTAATGTATCTGTAAACAAAATAACTTAAGAAAATACTTACGAAGTAACTCCTTCGATTTTAATATTCCAAATTTTGCAAACTCCATCTGCTGCATAAGCGGGTATGTAATGCAACAGCCAGGTCAAGAGCCAGTACAATAAAGGATTAGTCGTTTCGTATAGAAAGCAATACCAGATTATAAGTGGCGAATGAAGCCTCAATGAAGCATCACTTGTTATGATTGCTCTTAAAAAATCTAAAAAGTTGAATAATGAATAATATTAATCCTACTAATTATAATACAATATGTGAAAGTTTGTGAAGATGTGTAAAATATTTGTTACTTAATCACACTCTGACGGGTGAATGGATCTGGCTGAAATTTGGTCCAGAAATAGATTTGTTCTGGACTAACATTTAGACTTTTTCCTGGAAATATGTTCTCACTCAAGATAATTTATAACATAAATTTATATTAAATTCACAGACATTTTTACATAACGCTATAATTATGATTCCAAAGTAAGATAGGATTAACCTGCCTGTGTTATGAGTGAGGGGATGGGGATGGGCGGGATGTAGTGAGCCTTCCCGAAGAGTGGTACCTATGCTCGGGCTACCGGTTGAGGGTACTCTTGACCTGGCCTTTTTCCAACAGGTCATCAATTTTGTTACCATGCGTACGCTGAGGGCGACCCCTACCAGTTTCCCAATTCATTCTCGCTTTATAGATCTGTTTAGTCAGTATATTTTCATGGTAGGTATGCAAGCATGGTTGGACTGGCTGGCCACAAAGGCCAATCAAAGAAAGCAGAAGGCAACGGATGAGGAAGTAAGAATGGCCAAAGAGAAGAGTATAAAAGGTATAAGCGTGTGGCAAAAGAGGTGTTAGTAAGAAAGAAGGAGAATGATAGAGATGAATTTGATAAAAGGTTATCTGATGACTTCCAACAGAACATAAAATTCTTTTAGAAGTCCATAAGAGCAGTGAGGGGTCAACATACCACATCACCGCTTAATAAAATCAGAAACCAGGACGGAAGTTTTGTAAGAGGAGAAGAGTGTTTGCTAAAAATATGGAAGGAGTGTTTTAAAAGTCTATTTGTTAAAGAGGATACGCAAGCACAAACTCATTTTTGTGAAATGAATGAAATCGGCACTGAAAACGAAATAAGTTTAGAAGAAATTGTGGAAGCATTGAATAGTATGAAACTAGACAATGCTGCTGGGATTGATAGGATTTCCATTGAGATGCTGAAAGCAGAACGTAGCATGATGATTTGCCAGCTGTACCGCCTTTTTAATCTTTGCTGGCGAAATGGCAGAGTACCAGAATAATGGTGCAAATCTGTCATAGTGCCGCTGTACAAAGGTCACAGCAAGAGTGCAAAAACTACCGCGGCATAAGCTTGCTCAGTGTCGTAGGCAAATTGCATGCAAAAGTTTTGATTTAAAAAGAGTGATGAATGAAACTGAAGGAAACAAGTGGGATATACAAGCAGGATTTATGAAAGGATGCACGGATCAGGTCTTTTCACTAAGATGCCTAGCTGAAAAGTTTTTGGCAAAACGCCAGAAGTCTATTGCATCTTCGTTGACTTATCTTCGTTGCTCGGTGAATACCCCATATATGGGCATATTGTCCCAGCCGTGCCCACGCCTTTGGCGGGAACAGCGGCTGCACGCCGAGCGTCACACAATATATCCTTATTTCTTTTACAGGAGTCGTACTACAGAAATACTTACTGTTTCATTATGCTGGATAACTGTCAAAAATAACTACACTAAATCCGAGAACACCCCATGTGTAATGGATTTATGATATTTGGCTGAAAATTGGGGTGGGGAAAATGAAGGAGTACTCTCAGATTTCACCATGTAATTCAAAATAAAAAGCAGTTTTCTGACTTACAATATTTTATTTACAAAATATACACATCAACAATTCACTTTCACCAAATAAATAATAATCTGTAGATACAAAATCTCCGAAAATAAAATCAAATATTACTGCCGATTTATTTGTTTATTTTTTTATTTATTTTGGGTTTATCGAGGCGATGTAATCCTGAACTATAAAAAACACATTTTTATTATTGATTTTCACATAAATTATTCATTATATTAAATGTTAAATGGTGTTTTGACAAAAGATTATAGTTTCTATTGACAAAACCTCAGCAAATATCGGTTAAATACGAGCACTGCACAACAAAAACAACAACAAAAATAATGGTGACCTTTGCGTGTTATTTTATCAAATTTAAAAAAAAACTGATGAATCTTCAACTCATCTCTTAAGCTTCGGATGGCGTAATAGGCTGAACTCACTGCATTTACTATGATAGTCCATTCCGGCTTCCAATTTAATAATGTATTATAAACTCCTAAAAATGTTATATCTTTTCCACCATGTGAACATATTTTGCAAGGGAAATTATCCTTAAACTTCCGTTGTTTTTGGCTGTAGATTTAAATAACATGCACTTGGTTTTATCCATGTTTAATTTTAAATTATTGCCCTCAAACCCATAGATTTAGAATTTTTCGCTACTCTTAATAGATACACATAGCGTGCGAGCGAGACCTCATTTACCAGTACACATAGCTCGAGAGGAAAAGAGATAGCAACTTGTGTACTCTTAATTTATCACCCTAGCACCCGTGGTGATAATATGTCATTCATATTTTACAATATTCTGTAGTGATCTTACGAATAAAATGGAAAATTTAATATTTTCTACGATGGTGTCGAGTTCAGTGTGTGAATTTGATATTAAATAACATATATAGCTATTCATTATATAGATATTCATATATTCATTTTCACACATAGATATTTCTTTTTTGGTTTCGTTTTCTATCCGACACTGTTTATCTTGTACATTCTAAATCTATGTTCAAACCATTTTTCAAAAATTACTAGCAAATGATTTACCCGCATTTCTAAACTTTCAATTTTATCTGCAGATAATTTAATTTTCTATTTAGACTGGCACGATTGATGAATTCAATGAGATCGTTTATGAGTATTATAAAGAATATCGGTTCCAGTACGGATCCTTGCGGGACACCCCTGTTTACCGACACTAGCCTTTAATTGATTTTATTTTTATAAACATTTTTATATTTTTAACCGACTTCAAAAAAGGAGCAGGTTCTCAATTCGTACGCTATGTTTTTTTTTTTGTATGTATGTTACGCGACAGCAGCGACAATTATGGATAGATTTTGAAAAAATTTTTTTTGTTTGAAAGAGGTTACTTCTGAGGTGGTCCCATATCCAGGGTATCAGGATCTGATGCTGGGATCCAGGAGAAATCGAGGGCAACCACCGAAAATTGTAGGGACAACTAGTGCGTTTGTTAACTTTTTGATTAAGTGCTTTAATGTACTAAAATTTAATGAAGGTCTGGACTCGATCTGATGATGGAACCGAAAGACAGTCGAGGGAATTCCTTAACGATTTACAGCAGCCATCTTGTGTTTCGGCTGGATTGGTTTGTGTTTAAGAGAACTTTACACCTAGATAGACATACTTTTCGGTCCACCCGTCACTTAAAATAAAAAAATAAAAATTTTAAATAAAAAAATAGAACCGACTTCATACAAATCTTTAAATATAAAATTTACCTAGCACATAGTAATATGTATTTTGATGTATCAGATTTTATTCAATATAATATTGAAGTTGGTGCCATTAATAATACCTACCTAAACCAATGGGTTTACTTGGCGCTGACTTTAATATGATATTGAATAAAATCTGATAAATCAAAATACATATTACTATGTGCCAGGTAAATTTTATATTTAAAGATTTGTATGAAGTCGGTTCTATTTTTTTATTTAAAATTTTTATTAAGTATGAAGAAAATAATTTTAAAACGTTATTCCTCACTCCATAGTGTTCCAGCTTAGTTAGTAGTCATTCATGGTCCACAATGTCAAAGGCAGCACTAAGATCCAGAAATATTCCGGCTACTTTCTGTTTAGTTTTTCCGTTATTTCCCTTACCAAGAGAAATAACGGAAAAACTAAACAACTCTCACTTGGGGCTCCCGACCATAGGTTGTTAGGCGTTACGTGAGGTTTTTTTAGTCGGTTGGAGTCCGGCATAGCATCAATGACGGATTAAAAGGGGAAAAAATAAAAAGGGGGGAGGTAACTTGCTCGGAGGGAGGTAGTGAGTTGCCTATCTGTATTGAATACTATTATACCATCTTTGCTATGGCTACTCGGTCGAAAGTACAACCAAATGGTAATTTGGTGGTTCTTTCGAACGAACGGGCAGTCATAATATTATGAACTGCATAGTGGCGCCCATTATTCCTTTTTTGCCGAGCTATTATACTAAAGGCTAGAGGGCGTCACGCGGTTTAGCTCCCGTGGCTTCCGTTCCCGTGGGAATACTGAAATAAAAATAACCTATGTTTACCGGGATAAGTGTAGCATCACAACAGTGAAAGAATTTTTAAAATCGGTTCATTAGTTTTGGAGCCTATTCAATGCAAGCAAATAAAAAATCAAATCTCTTCTTTTTATAATATTAGTATAAACGGTAACTTACTCCATGTACACGCACGCTTTGTAGAGCTAATTGAGAAAATGGGTGTCTCCTGTAAAACTCCATTTTTCCTCCTCTCACACGTGTCCCAGATGGCAGCAATCAAGCTATTGTTAACATAATCTACGGGTGCCATGTTTAGTTTTTTGTAATTTTTAAAAGGCAGCACGTGAAGTACTCCCAAACCAACACCAATAAGAAGCTAAAAAAAATTTGCAAATTATTATATAATTAAAGTTTAATTATATCACACTAGCAGAAGTCACACGGTTTCACCCGCGTAGTTGCCGTTCCCGTGGGCATACGGTTATAAAATATAGCCTATATTACCCGGAGATACTGTCGCTTCCAAAAAGTAAAATAATTTTTCAAATAAAATATTTTAATTTATACCAATATTAAAAGGGTGCTTTTCAACAAGTTGTGATTTTTTTCTATTACCTGTGCTCTTTTCTATTTATTTGTTTACTGTTTAATTTTTAGGTTTTATGTGACGGCACACTTCAAATGTGATCCTAATGACAAGTGACATTGGACGTCGATCGACGATTTATAAGGACGTCGTCAGTCGAGTCGTGGTCATTACTAACTTGACACTGGGCCACAATGTCCGCCGCTCCTTGTCGCTGGACGCCCTCAGCCGGGCCTTGACCGGGTAACCGGCCATCTCACCTGGCTGGGGCGACCGCCGGAGCAGCGTGAAGATGACGGCCCCATAACAAGAAGACCCAAGACCAAGCTGTCAACCCAACGACCCTCTCCTATTCAGGAGAGGAGTGGACCACTTCGTGGAAGAGGCCTAGGCCTATAGCACGATTCCATGCACCCCCACAAGGGTATTGTGAAGACTACGCGACGTGGTCATTATTGGTGCAACGATCAACCGGTGCGCACGCGTCCACGTGCTCTAGTAAAATGTTAGATCTGTGTAGATCTAGTTAATCCTCCAAGTTCATTGTGTTTTACATTAGCTATGCGTTTGACTAAATGAGTGTTAAATTTACCACGCGTTATTTCTTTATACCACGATTCCTGATTACATCGCTCGACTACCTACAAGTGACGGTTTACATCGGAGTGTAACAACGTGCTACCTGACACCACTCAATCCAACATCAGAAGTGGGATGCAACTCAGTTGTCCCACGTGGCGATAGAACGTGTGCATTTTAAGGCGATGCAGAAACAGAAAGATGGCGTTTACTATTGAAGCAGCAGAAGCACGGTTGTTTCTGTCACAGAAAATACAGTGCACGCATCTTCTGGATGCCTACTTCAATTTGGTAAGCAGTTTCATGTTTGTTGCTATACTGGTGCCGAATATTCCATTTATTGCCCGTAGTACGGTTAAGTTGTCTGGTGATTGTAAAGGTAAACCAAGTACAGACCAATCCAGCGGAATTTGAGGACTACTAGCTGATTGCGGGACAGTAGAAGGATGGAGAACTCTTAAACTCCTATCCCACCTTAAGAATGGAAAGCTTCTTCTTAGTTCAGTCAGGACCTACAGGACCAGGATTAGGTATGCTGCACCGGAAAACAAGTGATCAGGTTAGACTCGTTTTTTTCAAATGGTTCTAAGATAGTTCTGATGTTCTGTCATCGACAATATACACGAGGGGTTGCTGCGTTCAGGATGAAAACGGTTATGAACTTTATTGTTTCTAGAACTTGACGAGGTTTGTCAGGAAATTCAATCATTGTATAGACCGCTGTGCGCAGCCCCGCGGTCTCTGTGTTCTGTAAACTCCAATTGCTGTAAGCAACTTTTACTGTGGCTAGTTCTTGGATAGGTAACCACATTGTGACACTTTCTTTTGTGAGCATATCCGTGCTTCGAAAGATACGTTTAGCTGTTGGTCTCGGTTATCGGTAACATAGCATTCGATCAACCATGTGCTAGGTACGTATTGTTTCATCCTATACTTAATATTGACATAGGCAGCAGTATCATAGCACTAAAATACAGTGTTCGTTATTCGGCGTACCCGACCACATGATTGGCGATAAAGAACGGCTCTTCACTAGCAGAGACTAAGGAATTCTGCGAGTCTGTTATTATCAAGCTTCGTTTAATAGCGACAGGTACTTAATTCTAGAGCCAACGGCCAGGTAGAGTGCGTCTGATATCTCAGATCAACGCCAAGTATAAGCACACTGAAAGGTATGCTAACCGCTTCGAAATAAGTAGCTCGCTCGAGGTAGGGTACTCCCTTCAAACGTGCAGCTCTCTCTCAATTGCACCATGAATTGGGTCACGCAGGCTAGTTCCTTAAAACTTTTAATAGGTAAGATTTTTAGGTTTTTAAATTTTTAAAAGCGACCAAGTCAACATTGAAAAGTAAGATTACAAGCTGTGGATAAAATTCACTTACAAGTTATGACTCCTGTTATCTGATCGTATTTTCTTAGTGTAATAATATTGGAAATTATAATGAATTAGGTCAGAAGATATCAGACTAGTGATTAGAGTAGTAACCGACGTTACCGGCTACAAGATGGTTAAATGGTTGCCCAATGAGTTTTTTGTTGACCAGGAGTGATACAAGTTCGAGGGGTTTGATTATTCCAATGTGACATAATCTTTCCTTTAAATATTGGTTATAAATAATGAAATGTAGGTATGAGCCACCGCCGCTTATTGAATGGGCAAAAATAATCTGTTCAGAAAATGGTGTAACCACTACTATGCCATCCCTCTTATCGTTTTGGCGGAAGACATGTATGTACAGTAACTGATTACCGGTGTACTTTAACTCTAAACTTTGGTTATTTTCATGTGACGAGTTCCGAAAATGAACTGAAGAGCGCGGAGGCCTCAACAACCGTTACCGTGAGCGGTTGCGCTGTGGCCGCTGTGGGTGCTCCATCGCCAGCGCAGCGGAGAAGCAGAGCGTGGGTCGACAGCGGCTTGCGCGAGCGCGCCGTCGCGTTGGTGTGAAAACTAACAGCGTGCGGCACGGGTGGCCCGGTCACTAGCAGATCAATGATACAACCAAGGTCGTGAAAGGTAATATTGTTTTAAAAAGCGAGTCCTAGGTTAGATAGTAATAGGCGTAGTGTTATAGATACTAATAGGAATTTAATAAATGAATAAGTGACAGAATATAGTTCTAGTAGGATTAGGGCATTCGTCAAACATGACCGTATCAGTAGATCAAATCTACAAAGCTCTACGCTTAGTTCCATAGTTCGATGGAAACTCCTTATGTGCTAACTAGATTTATTAAATTATGTGACCAATTAGTCCAACAATATATGAAAGATGGGCCCGCATTTCAACTGACTAACCTAGCTTTGTTAAACGGAATTTTAAACAAGATACTAGGTCCAGCCGCGCGTACTATCAATTCAAATGGCATACCAGAAAGTTGGCATGGCATTAGGAGTGCCCTAATAAACAATTTTGCCGATCAGAGAGACGAAACATCGTTGTACAACGATTTAGCGCTCCTGACCCAGTTTTTAGCAACCCCACAACAATTCTACGAGCAATGCCAAAACTTGTTCAGTACCATTATGACATAATATCAGCCTTCTTGAGACGATTACGAGCACCGTAGAGTCCAAACGAGCTTTGTATAAAAAACTTACGTTGCAATCATACTTGCGTGGTCTACGTGACCCGCTAGGTTCTCACATTCGCTGCATGCGGCCTGATAGTCTCGAATAGGCTCTAGAGTTCGTGCACGAGGAAATGAACACCTTATATTTGCGGCAACGCAACGATCATGGTCCGAGCAGAAAGATGCAGACTCAGCTCCAAACTCATCAGGTCAGTAATGGTTTAATCACGATTTTAAACAACCTGTTCATATGCCACAACCCGCTATGCTACCATTTAATTTAGCTCCTCCTAGGCCATTTGCCATGCCAGGGTCGTCGCGACCATTTATACCTCAACCACAAGGGCCATTCACAACTTGGAGAAATCAGCCTACGCAGTATCGTGGTCCCTCACGAACGTAACAAATGTTCAGTTCACCCCCGCCTAATCATAAACCACAAAAACTATTTCAAATCGAGAGAGGCCCATTTCAATGATTTTTGTGACTTACCATCTTATGACTATAGGGACTATGGCTACTCTTATGCCGATGAATATTATCCCCAAGAGTACTACGAGTACCCTGATTATTCTTATATGAGTGATTACTCATTTGAGCAACCTCAAGGTACAGATACCTACGTCGCGGAAGAGGCGAACGACACCCTCTCATAACCATAGAGAATGAGGATTTTCAGAAAGTTCTCAAATCAAGCAAGCTAAAATAGAAATTAACTTGCAATTCCAAACCCTATATTAAAATTTCGAATCCCCCAGTTAAGTTACTAATAGACACAGGTGCCAACACGTCTTTTCTTAGTCCCGTAGCAATTAAAAACTTTCTGTCACATGTTCAATGCGATTACGACCCGTTTGAAATTACTAATATCCATGCTACAACAAGAAACAACCTTTCCATTACAATACCGTGCTTCATTGAATTTCAAGAACCAGTAGACATGACGACAAAATTTTATGTATATTCTTTTCATGATTTCTTTGATGGTTTTATTGGCTATGACTTACTCGAAAAATTAGAGTGCAATATAGATTTAAAAAATAAAATGTTGGTGACGCTTAATCCCTTGTTAATGTACGATTCGAATAATAGTAACCTTTATGAAGATAATTATAATACCTGCTAATTCTTCCAAATTAGTTAGGATCCCTATAAACGCGCGGGATGGCGATGTCTCGGTTCCTGAGCAGCGCATTTCCAATTGCATTGTGGTCTTACTACCGTTAGAAATAATAGAGGAATCGTGGAGATAACAAACCCTACACGACATAACATGGTATTCTCCATGGACACTCCAGTTCATGCAGAATTGTATAACTTTCAGTACACCGGTACCCAACAACCTATTGATCGCGCTAGGGAAGTACTAGATCGCTTACGAACCACCTAAACCCCGAAGAAAAGGCAAACTTAAATGCACACTGCGCTAGATACGCCGATGTATTTTATAGAGAGCAGAGCGAACCTTTAATTTTTACAAATCAAATAAAACATTCTATACGCACTACAGATCAGTCCCCTATCTATACGAAAAGTTATAGGTATCCGTTTGTGCATAAACAGGAGGTCCAGGAACAGACAACAAAGATGTTAGAACAGAATATTACATATTATACGCCCATCTCAATCTGCTTGGAGCTCCCCCATTTGGGATTGCCCAAGAAAAACGATGCCAGCGGTAAACCTAAATGGCGCTTGGTGACCGACTTTAGAAAAGTAAATGAAAAGACCATCGATGATCGGTATCCTATACCAAATATTTCGGACGTTCTGGACAAACTGGGCAACTGTCATTATTTCACGACTCTTGACCTCGGTAGTGGGTTCTACCAAGTCGAAATGGATCCAAAGGACATCCATAAGACCGCTTTAACTGTGGAACACGGGCATTTTGAGTTCCTTAGGATGCCTATGGGCCTAAAGAACTCTCCATCGACCTTCCAACGCGTCATGGACGTCCTTAGGGACCTGCAGAACATCATTTGTTTGGTGTACCTGGACGACATCATTGTGTTCAGTGTTTCTCTCCAAGAACACATGACGAAAGGGACCTGCAGAACATCATTTGTTTGGTGTACCTGGACGACATCATTGTGTTCAGTGTTTCTCTCCAAGAACACATGACGAATCTAGAAAAGGTTTTCCA
This sequence comes from Miltochrista miniata, assembly GCA_933228765.1. Taxonomy (NCBI): domain Eukaryota; kingdom Metazoa; phylum Arthropoda; class Insecta; order Lepidoptera; family Erebidae; genus Miltochrista; species Miltochrista miniata. The sequence goes on from OW121777.1 coordinate 3,725,503, forward strand.
ACGACTCAGGGAATCGAACTTCAAGATTCAGATGAATAAATCAGAATTCTTGAGGTTGGAAACCAAATATCTAGGACACGTCATAGGCAAAGACGGGATCAAACCTAACCCTGACAAAATCATTACCGTACAAAAATTCCCATCACCTAAAACGGCCAAGAAATAAAACGATTCTTAGGTTTATTAGGTTATTACAGAAAATTTATCCCCGATTTCGCCCGCATTACGAAACCCATGATTCAATGCCTAAAGAAAGGTTCTAAAACAATAACATCCGACCCTAACTACGTTAATTGTTTCGAGAAATGCAAAACCTTATTAACTAATGACCCCATCCTGTAATATCCCGGCTTTAGCAAAGACTTTGTACTGACTAGTGACGCGTCCAACCTAGCCATTGGTGCTGTTCTTTCCCAAGGTCAGATAGGTACAGACAAACCAATAGCATACGCATCTCGCACACTTAACACCAGCGAAATTAACTATAGTAGAATAGAGAAAGAGTTGTTGGCTATCGTGTGGGCAACTAAATATTTTCGCCCCTATCTATTCGGTAGAAAGTTCAAAATTGTCACCGACCACAAGCCACTTCAATGGGTTATGAACCTAAAGGAACCTAACTCTTGTTTAACTCGCTGGAGGTTAGAATTTGTATCGTAGCACGCAGGTTTGCTATATTAGTTTGTTAGGCGCTATAAGCATAGGTATACCTAGTTGTGTTTAGGTAGGTATAATGGGCGTATCATAGTTAGTGTCAAGGAGGAGGGTAGCTAGCTTGGAAGGGATAGGTCGCTATAGCTATAAATAGCGGTGCGCAGCATTAAAGAAGAAAGAAATTATAAATTTATTTGTAAAAATAGTAACCAGATACTACCAATATATAAAAGTAAGAAAATTCAGCAAACCCTGCGAAAATAAATTTATTATTGAAGATATTTTAAAGAATAAATAAATTTATATATTGGCAAACGGATTTTCGTATACAAAAAAAAATATTTTAAGTAAATTGATTATAATAGTGCAGGCATTTGTGAAAATTATGAATAGGCTAACGTTCTCTTGTTTTATATTAAGGGCTTTGAAATTGGGAGTAAAAATTAATAGCGAGGGGAAAGTTTAGGGAATCTCTATATATGTTGAAGAGGGTGTTTAAAAAATATATTGTTCTTTACAGAATGAGCCTCCAATTTTGGGTTTAGAAACCCCTGCCTGTACCTGTATGGCAACTATTAACTAAGCATCTATATTATTGAAAATATAGGCGTAGACTCATATTGTTACATATCCTGGAAGAAGGAAGTCCCATTCCCCGAATCCGGATGAGTACCTAGTTTTTAAGTTAGATAATAGTTTTAATATTGTGGAATTGCAATAAAAGTAATAATACTCTGTAGTAGTTGCGTTATTGACTCCAGGACAAATTATCTTACCTTACCTAAACTACTGAACCGCCTGGGAACTCCTGAGAACACTCCGGACTTCCCAGAAGCGTGTCAAATTAAGCGAGTCAAATTAAGCGATTATAATTTCATCACTGTCCATAAACAAGGTAAACTCAACACCAACGCAGACGCCTTGTTCCGTGTCGAGATTCATAACGAGGATGCATGTTCCATAGCCGTTAACCCATCTGAGAAACCCCCTTGGTCTCAGGTTCAACTACCTTAACCGCCCATACAGATGCTGAAAACCCTATACTAGAAGTACCGATTAGCGATGATCCTCTCAACAAATTTCATCGCCAGATTTCATAAGTAGTCGTAGGAGATATTAAAAAGCGCCCTACAGTAACAAAGCCTTTCGAATCTCACACCAGAACCACCATACAATTATCAGAGTCTAATCTCAAAGTAGAAGTCGTTAATGCCATAAAGGAATACGTCCATCCCAAGGTTAAAACCGGTATTATCATACATCCCCCATTAGCCATTACTATTCAAGAGAATTTTAAAAGCTCTGCCATGAATATAGTTCTTACAAAAAAGGAGGCAGAAAACGTCAAAGACTATCTAAGGCAACAGGAAATCATACGTAACTATCACGAGGGCAAAACTAACCACCGCATAAACGCATAAACGAATGCTATCTTGCGCTATCGTACGCTACTGGCCTAAAATGAAGGAAAGTGTAGCAAAATACATTAATGAACGCAGTATCTGTGGACAGGCAAAATACCTATGACATTAATCCTATTAAGCAAAAGTTTTCTATAGTTCCCCGTTCTACTAAACCCTTCGAAACAGAGCACCTCGACCTTTTCACTGCTTAGAACGAGAAGTTTCTCACTTTAGTTGACGCTTTTTCTAAATACGCGCAAGCGTTTCACCTCAGAGACGGTACAGCTCTTAGCGTTGTACAAGCCTTATTAACGTATTGCACCCATCATGGCGTCCCATATACCATTATTACCGACCAAGGACCCGAATTTACCAATGCCTTATTCTCCGAATTTGTCCGTCTCCACAAAATACAACATTATAAAATACTCGCCCATACTCCGAACGACAACGGAATAGTAGAACGGTTCCATTCTACCATCCTCCAACACCTTAGAATCCTTAAATTAGAGAAACGCAATGAACCTGTAATTAACCTTATGCCGTACGCTATTTTAGGTTATAACAATTCAATACATAGCTTCACTAGATGTAGACCCATAGATTTAATCACTGGACATTTCGATCCTCGAGATTCCTTAGACATTAGTTTATCCGAGCACTTATTACAGCAATATCTATTAGACCCTAAGAAAAGGTTAACTCAAGATTACGACATGATAAACGAAACGTCCCTTCACCATCGTACTGAACTAACAGAAGGTAGAAATAAAGACCGTGAACCCGAAAAGGAGTATACACCTGACCAACAAGTCTTTGTCAAAAATCCTCTAGCCAGTAGACAAAAACTTGCACCGCGTTTCACTGAAGACACAGTCCTAGCCGATCTTCCTATACATATTTATACTAAGAAGAAACGTGGCCCTGTCGCGAAGTCTCGCCTTAAGAGGAGTCCTGAAGACCTTGTATTGTTGCAGGGTACTACCCTTACTACTACTCCAAATGACGCAAGGACAAGAAGTAGTCGTTATATAACTGTCAAATGCAAACTCCAGAGTTCACTATAGCTTACTCTAATAATCACATCAAAGGGTTTGCTTTAGAAATAATGCATGTCCCCACGCTTGAGGAAACCAAGACGTCTATTGGATATCCAATCGTGCTAAATTCTATCGATCTTGGAAGCTTACACTCCATCAATAGCAAGATCTCGCTGCAAACTCCAGTCCATTTAGATGAAGCAAGTGACCTGACCCTCTAACACACTACTATTCCAGTTTATCTCACTTTATTCGGCGCAGCTGCTCTCAAGATGATATTTATGTACCGCCGACGTCAGAGAACAAAATAGCTTAACAAAAAGGAAGCCATAGAATTGGACAATGTGGCATCTTCAGGAATCTATGCCGAAATTCAAGAACAAAGAAAAATTAATCCCAGTAAGATACGGATCAATCACAGCAATATTTCGTCATCCTCACATCTACAGATTTCGAAATAGTTGCTGATCTATGGGGGGAGGTGTTACATAGTTTTTATGCACTGAGAATGCACGTCAGCATTAACTTCATGCAGTGTGCAGTGCAGCGCAATTTCAAAGAAAATTGCATCAGCCACGACACGAGGCGCCGAGTCAGCACAACGTGCCTGCCGCCGCCACTCGCAACGTGTAACATGAGGAAACCGGACGCCCGGCATCGTATGAAGCGTTCACTTTGGTCACAATATCGCTCCACTGTCGTCATACTCTACTTTTATTAATTATAATTTTTTATGTAATTATTTTAATTAAATTTTGTTCAATAAATTTTGTATTTTCTTGGATCCTTCGGCTACTACAGCCTACGTATTTTGCGTCTCAGCAAAAATAATGGATAGATAAATAACAAAACATGCTATTTATATATTAGAAAATTAGTACTCTATGAAGTAGCATAGATTTTAAACTTAAATTACTAATACTTTTGCGCGTATAAGCTGTTTGGTTTGCAAAAAAAGTAGGGGGACAGCACCGATAATATAAAATTTGGAGTTTATGTACCTACTAGCTGATGCCCGCAGCTTCGCCCGCGTAAAATTTGTTCCCGTTCTCGCTTCCCGCATTTTATCCCCTTGGGGGTAGAATTTATCAAAATCCTTTCTTAGCGGATGCCTACGTCATAGCACCTACCTGCATGCCAAATTTCAGCCCGATCCTTCCAGTGGTTTGGGCTGTGCGTTGATAGATCACTATGTCAGTCAGTCAGTCACCTTTGAGTTATATATTTATGTACCTATTTATTTCTACCATTAAAATATAATCCTCTTGAACTAATATTTTTGATTTTGATTACCAAAAAAAATAATTCAAAGCAATATTCTTTTAATCATATACGAATTTCAGCGAAGACACAAAAAAGGCATCTGGGAAATTTACCCGTAAAACTGAAAAGCTTGTTTGTTGTTTAAACGTTTGAATATCAGCAACTACTGTTTGGATTCCAAAACTTCTATTAAAGTTTGATGGTCCATTTATTGAAAATGACGAATGTACGTAATAATTATTTCTTTAAAAATTCTGTTGGTATACCTACACCATTTGGACCAAACATGGCGCTAAGATCTGTCCAACCAGGAGAAGGCTCGATGTACGCTGTTGTAACTAAAATAATAAACAGAAATGATAATATTATAAAAATATATAATGAAGCAAAAACGTAGATTAAATTCATAGTGGCTGCCCCAGTATCTAATTAAAAATGTCTTTATTTGTTTCTTATTTATACTACTTTTGATATTCCGCGAGAGCGCTGTCCATCTTTCGGGTTTGGATAAAGAGGTCGTATGGCGGCATACCACCTCACTCAGCTCCTCAAAGAACATGGCTATTCCGCCAAGTACCTGTGGGAAATGGTGGGCGTCGAGTTGGGCCCTGTGTGCCGTAACTGCCTAAGTAGCGGCCAAGCGGGAGGAGTTGCGGGTGCGGGAGCATGCTGATCAAACGCGAGGCTGAGGGAGCCACTAGTGGAGTTCATGCTAGCCCCAGACGAGTATCGTACGGGTAAGAATATTTGGTGGCATGCCTCTCCGTGTTCCGGAGGTGCCTTAACCGTCCGCCTGCTCGTCCGCTCTCTACCCTGCTTACGGAGGGTCGTTCCAGAGTCAACGTAATTGTTTCCGCGAACGACGAAAATGATAAAGCACATCTAGTGTCTATCTGAGAAGATAATGTACTACGTCTCCACGTAGAAATTTTTCTACGTGTTGAAATCCCTCATGGATGGTATGTCAAACTCTTACCGACTAACACCACTAGGTGGTCAGGTCTGACCAGCTAGACCACGGCCTACGGTGGAGAACCCTGGATAAGCCAGAAGAATGTTCCAGGATCCCAACTTTTAGTAATAGATATATTTAGTTCGTTGACAGCGCGATAGATAAATAGTAACAATGTGACTTACTTTGCGGTGGTCTCAGAATACAAGCAGGTAGATCTCTAGTACTTGTTCTAACCACTTCTTCCGCGATTGCTTTGGTGAAAGTATAGGTGTTGGGCCAGTTTTTTATCATTCTGTAAACAAAAATGTACCTTCGTTATAGTTTACTAATTTACCAAGTAATTACATACTACTGCCACAGCTGAGTTCTCTTTATACTGATACTACTTTGAAACGCTGCAGTGAGCATTAAAACCCCACTGACTTAGTTTTCTGTAAAGGTTCTGTTGTAAGCTACATTCGCATAACTTAGATGAGTGACCCCCACGTTACTTTGTGACATTTAATGAGAGTGTTTTCGTGCTTCAGAAGGCACGTTAAGCCGTTGATCCCGGTCGCAAGTAACATGGCTTTCGTTCTGCCAAGTTGAAGGCCTTACTATGCAAAGAATAAAGTTATATGTGCAAAATCACGACTTTCCAGGAGAGCGATTTGAAGTTTGTCGTGGACAAAATTCAGTTTAACTTTTTTATCTATTAACCTAGAGTACTGAATCTTTTAAGATATGTATGGGACTAGGTAATATTTTCTGTATAAATAGATAATTTTAAACTAATATTTCTGAACTTAGCAGTATATTAGCGTACATGTGACGTTTTACTGTGGAGGTTTCAAGGTTATACATGCATTTATTACTTTATTTTAGGGAAAAGTGCAAGTGTCATGTGTAAATATAACTTATTTTTTTTAAATTTAGGTTTTTCTGCAGTTACATGTGTAGTAAAGGTTTGCAACTCATTAATAAAACTATCTATTTATGGTCGATTAATTATTTAATATCACCCCTTGAGTCTAATTATTATTTATAACACAGTATATAACAGTATATAACACAGTACCATAGTTGTTATAATTATTGTCTAAAAAAGTCAACATTGGTACTTAACAGTGGTATCTTTAGCATAGATAAATAATATATCATTATTAAACAGGAGACTGTACCTGGGGATCGTGTGAAGTATGGCCCTATACGGGGCCCCCCTATGGGCGGAGACCCTGACGGTCATCAATGTGACTAGATTGCTGAGCACGCAGAGGGCGATGGCCGTCAGGGTGATAAGGGGATACCACACGATCTCAGTTCAGGCGGCATGTCTCCTAGCCGGGACCCCTCCGTGGGACCTGGAAGCGAGAGCCCTTGCGTCTCTATTTAAATGGCGCAAGGAGGCGCTGGAGCGGGGTCATAAGCCTGCGTCTCGACAAATTGAAGCCCAGCGGTCCCAGCTCCACCAGGAAACCGTGGAGATATGGAGGTACGACTTGAGCAACCAAAGGGGGGATTCGCCACAATCGCGGCCGTCAGACCGGTCATGGACGAGTGGCTGGAGTGGAGACACGGTGCTCTCTCCTACCGGTTGTCACAGATAATTACCGGACACGGTAGCTTCGGTAAGTATCTGTGGCGAAGACACCGGGAAACCACGGCCGAGTGTCAGCACTGCGAGGACCGCAGCAATGACCCAGCTCTCTACACGCTGGTGGAGTGCACGGCGCGGGCGTAGGCGCAACAGCGCCAGGTCTAATTCCGTCCTCCAACAGGGACAAACACCTAAAGCATGAAGCGGGAGTACGGTGACTCTGTTTTTCAAGAAAGGTAATAAGACTAAAGACCCATCTGACTCCTGAGCCATGTTTACAAGTCGTTCGCGAGAGTAGTCACACACCGCCTCGCCGGAAAGCTCAACGATTTTCAGCCAAAGGAGCAAGCCGGGTTTCCGGGTTTACCGTTGACCACACTGTTCGGCAGATTGTTCAGAAGACAAATGAGTACAATCAGCCGCTGTGTATGGCTTTTGTGGACTACGAGAAGGCTGTCGACTCAGTCGAAACCTGGGCAGTCCCTGAACTCTGCAGCGATGTCCTGTCGACTGGCGATATATTGAGGTACTTAGATGTGTGTACGACACCGCAACAATGACCATCCAGCTGAAAACTTTAAAACCAACTCCATAGAACTGTGTCGAGGTGTAAGACAAGGTGATGTTATATCGCCTAAGCTCTTCACCAACGCGATTGACGACATATTCAAGACGCTGCCGCTGGATTGGGATGGGTTGGGTGTCAACGTCAACGGCGGGCGCATCTCGCAACTTCGGTTTGCTGACGACATCGTTATAGTAGTGGAGACGCTGGAACAATTAGGCGGAATTCTGCACAAGCATTCAGTAAACTGCGTCAAGTTTTCGTTTCGCCTATACCGCAATGCATGAAGACGATAGTCTACAACCAGTGCGTTCTACCGGTTATGACTTACGGTGCCGAGACGTGGACACTTACGGTGGGGTTGGTACATGCCCTTACGGTCGCGCAGCGAGCTATGGAACGACCTATGCTTGGAGTGTCTCTGAGGGATTATCTTCGGAATGAGGTTATTCGACAGAGAACTAGAGTGGTCGACATAGCTCGCAGAATAAGCACTTTAAAGTGGCAGTGGGCAGGCCACATCAGCAGAACTACCGACGAGTTCTGAAGTGGAGACCGCGACTTGGCAAACGTTGGGTAGAACGTCCACCCGCCAGATGGACCGACGATCTGGAAATGGTCGCAGGCTGGGACTGGATTCGTAAGGCACAGGACCGTGTGTTGTGGCGTAGATTGGGAGAGGCCTACGTCCAGGAGTGGACTGCCATAGGCTGATATTTTGATTGATTGATTGATATAGTACTAAAAACAAATAGCTTCCCGTACGTCGGGCATCTCTTGAAAAACGTTTTCAGCTCCTTGTGGTAACGGTGACTCCATTAACGCATTTTGGTTTTTAACGACATTCTCTGAAAATAGAAATCAGAAAAAAAATATACATTACTAGCTAACCGGGGCAAATATTTCGGAGAACTTTGGCTACAAACACTGGCATTAAAATTTTATTAAGTACATTAAACTTTAAACAAAAAATAATGGTGTCAATGGTTATTAATAGCTGTTTATAAGTAGCTAATATTGAAATTAAATAATTTCGTCTCATTTTTCATACTAAATTTTAGTTGCAAAAAGGTTATATCTTAATATTGATCCAAGAATAAAGTAGCATCTACATATAGAACTCATATTTTAGATGTGAATTCCGCCGAATTAAGTTACTTGTGCATATATTTTTACGTAATCTACAAAGAATAAAGTAGTATAGGATGATATGAATGAATTTTCAGGAGTTATATAATATTTGATTTAATGGTTTATACGATAAAAAACAGATATTGCACTCATTACTTGACATATTTTCAATGAAGCTGATCTTCCATAGAATGTGGGTGTATATAGGTGTTCTAAACCTATATACACCTGTATTCTATGGAAGAGCTGCGTTTATTCAAGTTATTTGCATTTAAAATATTATTTCATGATAAAATTGCCAATTAAAGTTAACAAAATTATTTAATTTGTCATACATGGCAAAATAAACATAAAACATTTACTCATCTGAAGTATATTACTTCAGATGAGTAAATGTTCATTGATTCTTCATTATTTATCACGATATAATTTTTTGCTGTTGTATGATTTAGCACTTTCTGCTTAGTAAAAAGATTTAACATATGTTTAGACCGAGTGTTTTTCATAATGGCCACCTAAATTACTAATAATTTTATAAACTAGACTTATTTATAATTACTACGGCGTTGTACGCTCGAGCGAACGACCTTACGAAGAATATTAGCACGTGTGTTGATGTGACCTGGTGAGAGGGTGGCGGACGCGGAGCTCCCGACGGTAAACAATGGTTCCTTACACGTTGGAACAATAAATTACATGTAACCTTATTCAATTGATATCTTCGTAATTAGTCAAGTTTTTAAACTTTTGATTTTACTAGTGCATAAAATAGGATAATCTAACACTATTTACACAAAAAAACACTTTTGCTGTTTTAGTCACATATAACTTTATTCTTTGCATAGGTCGATAAGTGCAGCTTAAAAATTTTCAACGGTGGGTCGTCACATCCTGTGTAGCGCCTTTGATGCTGCAAACATTCCTAGGGTACGGTAACTAATATCCATCCGGTGGACCGTAAGCTTGTCTGCTACTTTAGTAGTATAAAAGATACTACGCTACTTTCAAGCGTGGACATTAAACATCAAGATCTAAAAATGGGCTACATTTTTTCAGAGAAGTAACACAGACTCCTCTCCAGCTTTTACCATTATTTACCTTTCAAATTCAACATCCCAATCTGGTGCCTCTTCATTCACATAATTAATCTAATTTTGTATAATGTGAGATACGTTATGTTTTCATGTGACGGCCAAGTCAATCTACATATTTACTATTAAAATTTATATCATTAAAAAATATATACTGATTATGGACATGAATCTCACTACTTTTTACGGTAGAATAACTGAGTTGCGAAACTTGGTTATTTTACAAGTTTTGTTTTTGATATAACTTACTCCGAGCACACTGCGTTTATTTCATCTGATTTTGTGTCTTCAGCCATCTCAATGATTCTATCAGGATCTATGGGACATGGGTAAAAATCTTCAAGTAATTCAGTACTAATGCGGTCTCTGGTCGCATGAGCAAACGCTGTAGACACGTGTGTGAAGCACCTGAAATAAGAAAAAGCAGTGGCTTATAAATTTTCAACTGTGCGTCGTCTCCACCTGCGCCTCGCCATTTCAACACGGCAATAGCCTCACCACCACCTATTACGTGGGACATAAAACTATAAGGTGAAATGTGAGCGTATACTATGACTATGCATACCCCTTCGAAGATAAAGGCGTGACTATTATGTATGTACCTCATACGTTTTAAACTTAGAGAACATGGCAGTCGAAAGATTGGGAAGGCTGCTTCCCGTATAAATTTCCATGAGAAGCCGGAACGGGAACAGAATTCCGTGCAAGGAAGTCGCGTGCTCCATCTAATCTTTATATTTATATAATAATTTATTCTACTTTACGTTTGCTTGTCATTGAACTCCTACTAAACGGCTGGACAGATTTAAATGAATTTCTTTGTGTGCGTCTGGGTGGCGTCTCGATGGTTTAGATTCACAAGTCAGTCCGACAGATGGCGCTGCAGTCAGTATACAGAAAAGTGGTGCTGTACTGTCAGCTAGTATTGTATAATATATTTATTAGATAACGCTTTCTAGATTTAGTCGAGATCAATCAGAGCAATAGACTAGTCACTTAAAAATAATGATACGTTAGCAAAAAGAACCGGCTTTGCACGGTCCGCGCAAATAATTATTATGGAGAACGTACGGCAAAATATTTTGTTCCCGGGCTATTATTGATCTACTCTCAGAATTATTAATAGATAGTATTAAAGTATGAGTCCGAACTCGGCTGCCAGCAGCATTGCTGCCGCTGCAGTGCTGTCGTTATAAGGTGCTGCGCAGCAACTGCCTGCCGCTTTGATTTCAAGCACGGCAGCATTGTCGCGCAGCACGTGATAATTTATCCTTTAATATTACCATGTTTAATTAAATAATGACGATAATTTTATGACCGATATCATAAAGGGGTGGATATAATTTCATTAAGTCAATTAATTGTTTCTCTTTTGAATCAGATTCTTTTTTTATGTACCTACTTAAATACTATAGTTGCAGCGGTGAAGTCACTCTGGTCTGTCGAGGCGGCAAGGCGTCAGTGCCGCGCAATAGTGCTGCCGCTGCAGTGTGTGAATGTACTCTAATATAAATCTATACAAAATGTATGGGGACCAGTGGTGCTTTCACAGCACTACTGCAGCGGCAGCAGTGCTGCTTGCTGCCGAGTGCAGACAATATAAAATAATGTAAGTTTAATCGCATTTTCTGCAGAGGTTGCGGGTCGATGAGAGTTAGCTTGGCTTACCGAATGCCTATGAGACTTTGTGTATTATGTATTTTCACTTAGTATTATAATACATTTTGTTATGCAAGTATGTACACACCTGTTCAAGTTTATAGCATTTACCTTAGTAGTCTTATAATGCTATACTATCTGTGTTGTTAAACTATTTTCGTATTGTTAAATTAAAAAAAAAACTTACTGCAGTTTTTTGCACACTTTGGCAAGTTTAATGCATTCTCGAGTTCCACGAACGTTAATTATAGTGGCGTCTCGCAAGGGTGCATCAAAACGAATTGTGGCCGCACAGTGGATGATGAAGTCGACCTGAAATAGTTTAGTCAGTATTATCTGTGGTTCGTTCATTGTTAGTAATATTAACATTACTTATTCATCCTTGGATTGTCTTAAATAGATTTAAGTGCCTATGTGAAAACAAAAAACTATATTAATTCTGAGGAAATACAAATAGCCGTATTTTTTAATTAAAAATTATGGAAAAAAAAGGGAGTAGAGAGACAGGCTAAGAAATTAATCTCATTTTGTATAATGTGAGATACGTTATGTTTTCATGTGACGGCCAAGTGAATCTAATTTCTACTAAAATTTATAACATTGAAAAATATATACTGATTATGGACATGAATCTCACTACTTTTTATGGTAGAAGAACTGAGTGTAATAAATTGTGCCAGAAAGAACTTATTACAGCATTAAAGATATCCATGCCCAGGCCCGCTTCGATATCTTGACGCTTCAATGCCCATGCTAAGCATTCCGTCAGTGTATGCCGTTCCGTGTCTTCTGTGCAGTCACCGCAGTGCTAGTACTCGGGCGCTACCTCCAAGTGTCTGCTTAAACATTTAACGAAGCACTCGTGCCCGGTGAGGACATAATTATGATACTTGGTAGGTGAGGCGGCCATGACGTCTCTCTATATACTCCTATGACCAGCTTTACCGACTCTATAGTGGTGCGTGTGTGAAAGCTCTCTTGGCTCCTTGCACCATGGATACAATGATAGGGGATGAGGTTGGCTTAGGCCACAAATTGTTTGTACCATTAATGGAAACATTTAATAGATAAACGCTCTGTTTAAGAGCAGAACGACTATCTTGGACTCCTCAAAATTTAAATACATCTCTAAAACCCTAGAGTGTTCTTTCTAATCTAGGCTAGCCTCTTACGCCATATAAGACAATAGCGCTAGCTCGTTGACGCCAGTTACCATATTTTGGCGCTTCAGAGCTCTCCATGATTTAAGCCGTTTTCTGCTCTATGGCTCGTTGGAAACATCACAGCAGAAACCTAAAAAGCAGACGAGGGCGACCATTACCATTTTGTTGAAGTTGAATTTACTACCTACAATGAGTCCTAGGTACTTCATTGTTGACCCAACATTTTGTGTGCTCCGGGGAGGTGCTATTCTAGACCCCTGAAATATAAAACACGATTCTCCAGCACCACCAAAAGGCCGAGTTACTTAGTACACTGCACCAGGCCCGTAGTCACAAGAAGAGCTGCGTGTTCCGATGGTCAGCGGTCAGTCTTTGGCGTAGCACAGTACCCTGACTCCCCAAGAATTGGCCACGCGTAGGACTCAGTCAATTCACTCTTCGAGAATCATCTTCCGAGAAATCATATGATCACGAGTGGGATAGATCATGCACCAGTTGACAAAGTAATATTCTAGATCTCTCCTTAGGTGTCATGGGACCTTATGGAACTTCAGAGCCTCTGCAACTTGTCTTGTACTGCTTGCATATTACAAGCATCCGCAATCTTTATTAGGTTGTCTGTAAACATTGTGAGAGACCCTGCACTCTATGTATTTTCCGGTAAGTCGACACTACTCTAAACTTTGGTGATTAGGGTTTTTTTTTTCAGATTACCTGCTGGCGAATTCGATCACATAAAAACACCCCTAGCATGACTCTCTCCGTTGCCCTGTGGGCAACAGCAAGCCTCTCAGTAGAGAACAATTTTAATGGTCACGTCTCGGTGATAAGAAATTATGTTATCACTGGCAACACTTATTCGTCAAAGACTCTTGATATATTTGACAAAAGAAATTCTGTAGCTTACCCAATCGAGTAGGATTCGACGGTTGATCTCTTTTTGAAATTTTACTTTTTGTCCAACTGTATTATTTTGACCCAGATAATTATATACATGGACAAGTACGAGTGTTAATGACATGAATGTTCTGATTGATTTTTTTTGTAATTTTCATTTTAATTTTCAGCCTTATTTATATCTTTCATTGCTGCTTTAAACGGTATAAGATAAATAACATCTCTAAGGAGTTCTCTAAGGAGTTCTCTAGATCCATCTAACTGCAGCTTGTGCTGTTAGAGTATCTGGAGATCTGGTTCTGAATTAGAACAGTCATTGTGGCAATTTTGTATAGATATTTCAACTCTTTAATGCGTATATAGTCGATTTGGTTGTAGACATAGCATAAATTGAAATCTGACTATTGACACTCATAAAAATACAATTATCATTACCAAAATAAAATCACTGAACAAGAGTACAAACAATTGTTGTGTGGATCATTTTGCTTTCGTCCGAATAGACATACGGACGAAAGCAAACTCATCCATTTTGTCGATCTCACTGTTCGATACACATACAGACATGTGTATCGGAAAATAGGGGAGAAAGGGGGTGAAAATGGTTGTTTCGGTATTTATGAACAGATCTTGATTCCTCACAGGATGTTTTTTTCCTCGATGCTCGCGAGGTCTACTCTTCGCAGAAGTACTAAGTAACTTTCGACTGCCTCTGTGGCGCGGTCGGTAGTGATACCGCCTGCGGCGCTGGAGGTCGTGGGTTCGATTCCCACCGGTGACAAATATTTGTGTGACCCATAAATGTTTGTCTCAAGAGTCTGGGTGTTTATATGTATAATATGTATGTATTTAAAAGTATATAAGTATTAATATCCGTGGTCTGATACCCATAACACAAGCAGGTTATTCCTAGCTTACTTTGGGATCAGATAGCGTTGTGTGAGATGTCCGTGAATTTTTATTATTTATTATATTATTATTATTACTTTTGATTTGTATTTACGCCCAAGCGGTAAAAACTTCAAGGTTGAACCATGCTCAACTATGAAATTTTTCAAATCTACATTTAATTATACTACAATCTATGAAGAGGAGAGATTTGACTGTAGTTTGTTTGCAATGAATATACTCTTAATTCGAAACTACTGAACCGATTAAAAAAAAAACTTTCACTTTGGAAAGCTACACTATTCGCGGGTGACATAGGCTGTAATTTATTCCCGCATTCCCACGGGAACCGGAAAAACGAGCGTAACTCATATTCACATACATCTAAAAGATGATTCCTTACTTCTTCTGTAATTTTCTTGTGATCTTTATCACTGAGTCCAAGAGAGAGCTCGGCGATATCTCCTTCCACTGTCTCCAATAATTTTGCGAAGTCCGGTTGATTTTGTCGCACTAGGTCAAAAACCTGGGCAAAAGAATACTCTTTAGTTGTATTCAATATCAATAGTATTAGTATATAACATTGCAAATAAATTTATTGATCTGACTGCCTCTTTGAAATGACCGACTGTGGGTTCGATTTCCACCGGAGACAAAATTTTTTGTAAATCACAAATGTTTGTCTCGAGAATCAGGGTGTTTCTTTTCTATGTATTGTGTATTTTAAATAATAAGTATTAATTTTCGTGGTGTGATACCACACATACACTTAACCCTTAATTTACCCGGTAGGTCCCCGGGACTCCTTTGAAAACTCTAAGTGTCCATAAAAGTTACATTTTTTTAAATCAAAACTTGCGCGTGCCGGTACCTTCACGAAGCCCCGTGGCAAGTCCGGGGGTGAGCAGACGTCTGCGTGTGCGACTCCCATCGGTAAGTAAACACACTCGAGGAGTCCATGGGACTCCACCGGGGTACGTATGTTATTGTTTTGGATTCAGTGCTGTTGTCTTTATAAGGTTTTTTCTTTTATTTTAGGAACTTTGATGGCGTCTTCCAATGTTGTAAATGTTCTAGACGACAAACCCGAATCCGTAGTGAACAACTGGCAGCAAGATATGGATGAGAGGAACTCTGTCTGAACAGGAAGATGAAACATTACCCTTGAATTAGCCACGCAGATTGATGCGCAATGATGTAGTGTCAGAATCTGAAGATGACAGTGCCTTCTGAGCATGACACTGATTCTGAATGTTCAGCTACTTCAGACGAAGATAAAATCATGAACACCGCTGCTTACCTTTGCCATACTTGTACTAAGCCTATGTGCTATGGCCGTACAATGAAAATAATGTACCAATAATCGTGTGTAGAAGGCCCTGCACGTTTGGTTTTCTACTAATTATTTGAGTTGTTTTTATTTTTTTATGAGGGTTTATATTCCAAAGAAGACATTTGTTAAATATTTGTTTATAAATATTTATATTTTAATATAAAAAAGAGACTCAAAGTTATATCTTATATTTGTAAGAAAAAATATTTAGTTTTCATAAATCTATGTTATTAAAGGCTGTTAATTAATCATTTTAAGTCATAACCTTAGTGATTCAATAGCGAAATAGTTGATTAACAAATATAATAATTTAATTCTTAGAAATCTGAGCGCTTTTTTGAATAAACCATCCATTTTCTTGAAGGGAGTCCTATGGACTTCATCGGGTAAATTGTGTAGGTAAAATGTCACCGGGTAAACCAAGGGTTAACACAAGTAAATTATTACAAGCTTACTTTGGGATTAGATAGCGTTGTGTGAAAATGTCTGTGAATAAATATATAGCTGGATTTGTCCTAAGTAATAGATGGTATGCCGCATTGCCATGTTGAAATGGGCAGGTGCAGGTTGTAACCGACTACTGCTGAAAATTATTATTTTCACGCTGCAAAAGGCCTTCCGCTTGATTTAATTACTATCATTTACTGGAAACCAGGACCAACGGACTAACGTGCCTTCCGAGGCACGGAAGTTCACGGGGCAAGAGCGCTTCAAGAAACACGATACCAATGTCAATATTTTATAAGAATCTTACAGGATCTTTCAGCATAAGCTCCACCCTTTCTTGAATTAGTTTTCCTTTCTTCGGTCTTTTCAACAGGTATATTTTCTTTAATTTACACGCCCTGAAAATGAAGGTTGTTTAATATTAGCAAAGGGGCACAGCCTACAAGTACTGTCTTCAGATTGGCGCAACGAAGAAACATAGCGTCCTTGGCTTCTCTCTATCTCCTTTCCGATCCCGAATAACGCGCGCCGGGCAGCGATGTCACTCATATATAGTGAAGAGTATCTTCATTAGAACAGAGTTTTAAAAGATCTTTCCTCTGTCGAACTATCAAAACCTGAAACAACCTGCCCGAACACGTGCTTCCCTCATCATACAATCCCAGGTTCCTTAAGTGGAGCGTGAAGAGGCACATCACATGGCTGCTAACTTGAGGAGCACTGTCAGAAGTTTTACGGACTGTGAAAGTGGCCCCCAATCGCTAGATACGATAGTTTCCTCCAGGATGGCGATGATAAAAAATTGACATCGTCAACCATTAAGTCTTTTCCTAACTCT
Organism: Miltochrista miniata; assembly: GCA_933228765.1. Lineage (NCBI taxonomy): Eukaryota > Metazoa > Arthropoda > Insecta > Lepidoptera > Erebidae > Miltochrista > Miltochrista miniata. The sequence continues at coordinate 3,742,406 of OW121777.1, forward strand.
ATTGGGGTAGGCTTTCCAGTCTTACGAAGATGTGGCTGGACTTCGATATTTTCCGTGAAATGGCTGTCATCTGAACGCTACAAAATTGGCTGTATAAGATTTCTGTAGTTAGATCTTATATGTACTGTAAAACATTTATGGAGTTCCGTATCCAAAGGGTACGAAACGCTATTAATGAGACTTTGGTATCCGTCTATCCGTCTGTCTGCATGTCTGTCCGTCAAAGGCTGTATTTCAGGAACCGTGATACCAAGAGGGCTGATTTTTTTACAGATGATGTATTTTGCCGCTATGATAAAATCTATACTGATAATAAATCTGTAGAAGTGAAAATTCTGTACATTCCAAATATCAAAAAAATAAATAGCAGGGGGTGTTACTAGACCGACACCGAACCCAAAATGTGATTAAAAAAATTTTTGTCTGTCGGTCTGTCTGTTTGTTTAGGCATCACGCAGAAACTACCGGTTCGATTACGATGAAACTTGGTATAATTATTCTATAATAGCCTGGGCACTACACTGGGTACTTTTTATCCCGGAAAAGTATATAGAATTCAAACCAAACTAAATTTTGCGGTTCGATCCCTAGACCCATAGTTATTATCAATTATTGCTTAAACGGTTAATGGTACGATGATGAAACTAAGCATGAGCGTTGTTTGTTACAATATGAAAAAGTAATTTTAACATTTTCGCAAATTCCACCTCCAAATGTATAAAAAAGGAGGGTAAAGTTTGTATGGGACAACGTGATTCCTTGGTCCGATCAACTCAAAATTTGGTATATAGCATTATTAACATAATTTATGGAAGATTTGTTTCGTATTTTATTGAAATTTATACTATAATGAGCTAAAAAGGGAATATAAATTATTTTGGGGCTGATTTTCTCCGGAGTTGATATCAATACTCCTTAAATACTCTTATTTTATACTTAAATTACTTTTTATTTTGACACATAATTTGTGAAAGCTCAATACAATTGACGTTTTCATTTATGTTATATTTCAAACTTCAAACAGATCATTTTACTACATAGCCATAAAGTTAAGTTATTTTGGTATAATATTAACCAAGCATGCTTTATGGAAGTATTATTGCTCATTTATTCAAATTTTGTGTGACAAAAATACATTTGTGAAAAGAAGAAGATAATTCTAAGAAGGCTAGCCAGAAAAAATGAAAAACCACGCTTCAGGTAGTATCCACTGGTCAATAAAATAACACCGCATGTTACCATCTACGCTCAATACTTGCGACAAAGATTTTCAGCAGCCCTAAGCGACTGGTCATGGAAGGCATGAACTTTATTCTATATATAGTGCCGACTGCATTCTGTCAGGAAATAGACTCAGTCTTTGAAAAATACGGGAATGGCCTCTACGTAGACTACATTCGAAAAGACTGAAAAGAGCCATTACAATAAACATAAACGCTCAGCTCATGAAATTTAAATTGTTATTAAGTTACTAGGTCTTGGTTGGACAATTTGTATTAGGAGGACAAAGTCTACAGTAGTTAGGTTTGTTCAAACTTCGTAGGCTGGGACTACCTGAAGAAGGAACTAAGTTACGATGTCAATTGCTTAGAACAGAAGTTGTGAAGTAGTAGTTTAGCCATTGCATTAATAAATGTATTTAATAAATAAATTTACTTAGCTCATATCATTATGCATTATGAATTTGTTAATCAGAAATCTATCTAACTAGGTATTATTATATGTGCGAATGTTTTTGAGTCTGGATGTTTGTTACTCTTTCACGCTGTAACGGCTGAACGCATCTGGCTGAAATTTGGTGCCTACAGAGATATGTTATAGTCTAGGAACAAAATTTTACGCAGGCGAAGCTGCGGGCATAAGTTAGTAATAAAATAAAATAAAAGCACGAGTCCGACTCACACTTTGAGGTTTTTTAAAGTTTTAGAGTAAAATTGTAATCTAACTACCGGGAAAAAAGACGGTAAGGTTGTAACGGTGACAATTAATGTGCGAAGGCGAGAATTAAAAAATTTATTCATTCCACATTGTGTGCGGTATATTTAATAATTATTGTAATGTACCTATTTATTTTTAAAAATATTGTTGTTACGTTAGTAGTGAAAATAAAATAAAATAAAATTAAATTTATTCCCTTTGAAATAATAAAAAAATTAGGTTTGGCAAAATTTTCTTGACTTTACTGGGGGTTTGGAAATGCTACAGAATGAAAAGAACACCCCAAGAAACTCAGTTCGGTCCCTCCCAAAATTCATCCGAGTATCTAATACATTTTTTTTAATATGTAGGAAGGAGCAATTCGTGTCACTGCCAGGCAGCATTTTAGTATGTGTATTACAAACAGACACTCCAATTTTAATTATTTGTTTGTATGTATGTATAGATTAGCTTAATTAATAGATATAAATAAACTAAAACCAATAAAATGCTGCATTATTGAATCTCCCTCACCTTAGTCTGCCACATTAGCTGTGTGAAAAAAGTAGGTACATAGCTAGATGTCACTTACCGGATTAGCTTTTCTATTAACTGCTTGCCCATGAAGCCACCGCCTCCGGTGATGAAGATTGTAGCTCCCTCGTAAAACTGCTGCATGGTTGAGTTACCCTCTTTTATAGCCAGGTTCATGAACTTCTGTCGACCGAGGACGATCGACTCAAGTTCTTTGGCTTTATCCATGTCTAGAAAGGAAGATTAGATTAGCTACATAAATGCCATGTAAAAGACTATCTCATTCGAAATCTAAATACATTTTTCTATTGTCAAATATCTTGGAAGCATACTTTGAAGTTCCGTAGCAGTTTTGAAAGCTAACAAAAATATACATACATACATACATACATAACATCACGCCTGTTTCCCAACGGGGTAGGCAGAGACTATGGCTTTCCACTTGCTACGATCCTGGCAAACAACTTTCGCTTCTTCAACTTTCATAAGTGTCTTCATACATGCTCTTCGGTTAAGGGTACTCTTGACCTGGCCTTTTCTCAGAAGATTGTCGATTTTATCGACTTGAGTATGCCGAGGTCGACCTCTACCAGTTTGCCCATTCACTCTCGCCTCATAAATCTGTTTCGTCAGCCTATTTCCATCCATTCTCTCCACATGTCCAAACCATCTGAGCATCCCTTTTTCTATCTTAGTCACTACATCTTCTGTCATGCCGCAATGTTCCCTTATCACACTATTATTTACTTTATCCATCAATGTCACTCCAGCTATACTTCGCAAACTTCTCATTTCCACTGCATTAATTTTACTTTCATGCTTCTCCTGCCACACCCAACTTTCACTACCATGCATAAGTGTAGGGACAAGCACTCCTCTATGTACAGCCATCCTTGCCTTTTTAGACACGTTCTGACTGTTCATAAAGGTGTGAATGGCTCCATTCACTTGATTTCCTGCCAAAACTCTTCTTTCAATATCATTGTCACACTTTCCATCTCTTGCAAATTTTGAACCCAAATAAACAAACTCTTTCACCTGTTCCACGCTCTTTCCTTCGATCAATATCGAGCAATCAGTCATACATTTCTCTCTTTCAAAAACCATTACTTTTGTCTTGCTTACATTAACATTCATTCCTCTACTTTTAAGCGCATCGTTCATTACATTAACCATCAACTGCAACTCCTCCGCCGATGATGCCAGTATTACCTGATCATCAGCATAAAGGAGGCATTTGACGGTTAGCTCATTCATTTTTAGTCCATACGCACACTCTTGTAGATCTTTCAAACAACTGTCTATATAAAGGTTGAACAGCCATGGTGACGCTACACAGCCTTGCCTCACACCTTTTTCGATGGGAAAAAAGTCTGTGCAAGCTCCATTGATCCTGACACAAGCACTGGAGCCCTCATATAGAGATTTCAATGCTCGTATCAAGTTGCTGTTCACTCCATACATGAACAGTGTTGACCACAGTTCATTCCTCACCACTCTGTCATAGGCCTTTTCTAAGTCCACGAAGATGCAATAGACTTTTTGGCGTTTTGCCAAAAACTTTTCAGCTAGGCATCTTAGTGAAAAGACCTGATCCGTGCATCCCCTTCCTTTCATAAATCCTGCTTGTACATCCCACATTTTTCCTTTAGTTTCATTCATCACTCTTTTAATCAAAACTTTCGCATACAATTTGCCTACGACACTGAGCAAGCTTATGCCGCGGTAGTTTTTGCACTCTTGCTGTGACCCTTTACCTTTGTACAGCGGCACTATGACCGATTTGCACCATTCTTCTGGTACTCTGCCATTTCGCCAGCAATGATTGAAAAGGCGGTACAGCTGGCAAGCTACCACGCCACGACCCGCTTTCAGCATCTCGACAGAAATTCTATCAATCCCAGCAGCCTTTCCTAATTTCATACTATTCAACGCTTCCACAATTTCTTCCATACTTAAGTGGCTTTCATTATCAAGTTCATTCATTTCCGAGACATGAATCTCCCTTTGCATATCCTCTTTTTCAAATAAACTTTCAAAATATTCCTTCCACCTTTTTAACACACATTCCTCTCCTATCACAAAACTACCATCATGGTTTCTGATTTGTTTAAATTGTGAGGTAGTCTGTACAGTCCTCATTGTTCTTATAGACTTCCACTTCAACAAAAATATAGCTAAATTTAAATAAAAGATACAGTAAAGTACTACAAGTTTTGCATTTTTGACCACTTTGACGCTATACCAATTCTCTGGATTCTATCCTGAACTCCTCTGATTAAAACCACAAGGTGCCCATACATCTACCAACGGATGGGAGTCCCAGGTACGCCATTACACAGACTTTGTCCAATAATGGCGGGCTCTTACCGTGGGTTTGAGTATCATCCCACTTCTTTTGGTGGTGCTATCCCACTTCAATAAGGGGCGAGAAGACATACGATCGTTTTGACTTACATACTTTAAGCTTACATTTCATCATTTGTATCTATCCCACATGCTGTCCTTACTGCCGCGGTAAAGGGAGGGAATGAGCAGACGCAGGTTGTGCCAACCCACTATTGTGATATTTCAAGTCGAACAAATGGCCTTCAACTCTTGAGTATAGTGGTACTGACAACCGGGACCAACGACTTATCAAGCCTTCTGGCACGCTCGCAAATAAAATGTCACAAAGTGGTCACGTGGTGGGCCGCTATCCAAAGACAAGCCACAGCGAAAATTGGTTACTCCAGGGATCGTTTACACAATACTGAGTCAACGGGGCTACGAGCGTATCATACATCACAATACATAATACATATTATTTAAGAAAGAAACTATCAAATACCTAAAGACTTTTTTGAACAATTAATAAATTAAATATTATACTGACAAGGGATTCGAAAATGAGGCTTAAGCAATCACAGCTTCTTAGGGGGGGCGTGCGTGAATCGGGAACACCCAAAAATTCCGAAATATGTTTTTCCGAATTTCAATATTCCGATGTTCAAAATTCCGAAGATTATAATTCCTAAGAAACAAAGCTCCGAATATTCAAAAGGACGATATTCATTTATCCGAAAGTCATAAGTACGAATTTTTATTTTTCCTATTTTCATTAGTACGAATAATCAAAAGACCGGACTGTTATTTTTCCGAAAAACATTATCACGAATTTCAAATATCCGAAAATTCACTGTTAAAGTTTTTTTAATAAAGTACGAACAAGTCTAAAGATATTATGTAAATGGTTAACACCCCAACTCAGAGTACCCCGACTCGGATTTTATTTTTGTTTTGTCGTTTGCCTTCCACTCACTTGGAAATAATATTTTCGGTAGTTAGACTTGACTATACTTTATTAAAAAAACGGGTGGAATCGGAAAAAACATTCAGAATTTTAAATATCCGAAAATTCACTATTAAAGTTTTTTTAATAAAGTACGGTCAAGTCTAACTACTGAAGATATTGTTTCCATTTCCGAGTCGAGGTGTTAACCATAATAAGTAAATGGTTAACACCCCGACTCGGATAGGTTAGGTTAGAAGGCTAAGGCGGGAGCGAAGCGGAGCGGAGCTCCCGCCTTAGCCTTCGTGGTTATTTTTTTTTTGTCTTGTCGTTTGCCTTCCACTCACTTGGAAATAATATTTTCGGTAGTTAGACTTGACTATACTTTATTAAAAAACGGGTGGAATCGGGAACATAAATAATCGTCTTTAATGATAAGTTTTCGGGTTAAAACAGGAACGGGTGGAAACGACATTCACCCTTCGTATTTATGATATTTCGGATTTTTGTTAATCGGAGTTCGTATTTATAATACGGCGGATTTTTAATGATTCGGAATTCAACGGTTCGGTTTCTTGAAATTCGGCATTCTGACAGTCGGAATTGTAAACATTCGGAATTTTAAAATTATGACTTTTAATAAAAAGGATTTATGAAACATCGGATTTTTGACTTTCGGGATTTCGAATCATTCGGACTTATGAAATTCGGAATTATGAAATTCGTGATTGTGACTTTCGGAATTAAGTTTTTCGTATTAATGTAGTGTACCCGCGTGAATCTCCCATGTCACGCTGCCGTCATGGGCCTGCTGCTGTAAGGACGGTGAGCAGCCCACTCACCGTCCACAGGCCCCCAATCATGGAGGCCGATAGTCTTCGGCGAAGACACGTCGGCGGCGCTTAAGCCGCCGATTGCGAAACTTGGGTGGGAGAGTTCTCTCCCGCTCCCGCCCCGCCGCCTCTTTCACGAGCATGACCTGCTCGCAGAAAGAGGCGGCGCAGTCCCACTTACTCCCACTGGAGACCATGGCTCGCACCATGGTCTTAAGCGAGAGAGCGTCCACGTTCAGACCTACCACGAGAACCTGGCGCCGTTGCGCCCACGCCTTGCACTCCACCAGCGTGTGGAGCGAGCATTTAGTAGTATGTCAAATAAGTAAAGAATACAGACGTTTTTAATCGCATTAGGCAGATCATTAATGTAGATGAGGAAGAGCAAAGGGGCTAAAATACTTCCTTGTGGGGTATTTTAGCCCCTTTGCTCGTTCGTGCTTTGTGTACCTGAATTATGATGCCTGAAACTGGATTAGATAGATTTTTTTTTCCAGATTGACAGGTTCGCATTATTTCGACGCATTGTTGTCTGTCTTTTAAGTAACTGTTAATCCAATTTGGCATTGCCACGTATTCCGTAAGTCTTCAAGCTTAGATAAAAGTATTTTGTGGCAGACAAAGTCGAATGCTTTGTCATGTCTCTGAATATACAGCCTATAGGAGAGACTTCAGAATTTCGGTTATTTGCTTGACTAATAAAAAAACACGCCAAACTAGTTGAACTATTTTTCCTAAAACCGAACTGTTCTTCTCTTAAAATATTGCATGATGTTAACCAAATAGACAAAGGTAAATTTCGATGATTTTCAGAGGATTTTTGCAAGTAAATACTTGTTTTGTAAATAGCACATGGTGCTGATATAGTGTCATTTAATGAAATGAGTTCTTGAATATTTCCAAAATCCTAAATGCCTTATTGTGCATTTTACAGACGGGCCCCTTAACCTTAGTGGTCACACACGCATTCAAGCTCTGTACAAACATACTTGTTTTTTAGTGTAGTAGTGTAGTTTCCGCCCTGTGCCATTGCGCCACTTGACACAATATTTCGAGGTATTTCATACATTATTTATCATCCATTCTTTGTAATTCCATAATGCAAATTTGGCTAGACAAATAGCAAAATTACAAATAAATAAATCCATAATTATAGACCTTTGAGCCTTGAATTTTATTTTACATACAAATGTACTATGTCATCCAGTGACATAATCTAATTATTATGTATGAATTGTCACCCAGTGCTGACAATTCATATTAAATACTTACATAATATCCAGTCCAATCAAAATAGACAATAGAGGTTGCAAAGTTGGTAGTGAGAGTTTTGATACTCCACACCATCACAAAAGAAATGTAGATTTGACTTGTGCAAAAAAAATTGTTCAAGGCCAAATGTCCAAAATATTAGTTCTTCGCATATTTCTCATAAACAACAAGTTTTGTGGCAAAAATAGTTTGGATAAAGTTAAAGGCCATGCAATTAAGTATCAATCAATCAATTTAGACTATAACAGATCATTGCTGTACATAGGCCTTTCACAAATTTCGCCACAACACACGGTCCTGCGCTTTGCGCATCCAGCCAATCCCTGCAACCTTTAAGTCGTCGCTCCATCTGGTAGGGGGTCGTCCTACTTTACGTTACCAAATCGCGGTATCCACTCCTGAACTCGCTGGCTCCATCGGTTATCTGTTCTTCTACAGATGATGCCAGCCAACTGCCACTACAAAACGCATACCCTGCAATCTATGTAGACCACTTTTGTTCTCTGACGGATAACATCGTTTCGGAGCTTATCCCTCAGAGACACCCCAAGCATAGCATAGCATCGTTCCATCGCTCGTTGCGCAACTTCGAGGGCATGGAGTAGCCCCACACTGTAAGTGACCATGTCTCAGCACCGTAGGTCATAACTGGTAGAACGCACTGGTTGAAAACCTTCGCGGTTTGCTGAATGCTGCCCAGTCCAATTCTTCTGGCTATTTCCTAATCCAGGTTACTCGTTGCAAATGTGATGATCTGCCCAAGATAGTTGTATTCATGGACAACCTCAAGCCTCGATTCTTCAACGTAGATTGGTCCCGGCACGACATGCTCATTGAACATGAACTTGGTTTTGTCCAAGTTCATGACGAGGCCAACACGTCGAGACTCTTCACTTAGACTATGCAGCATCCCGCTCAAGTGTTCCGGCGTTTCCGCTACTAAAACGATGTCGTCAGCAAACCCAAGGTGTGAGAAACGTTAACCGTTTATGTTCACTCCCCCCACCCATCCTAGTCCAATGACTTGAAGATGTCCTCGAATTGAAGCGCATTAGTGAAGAGCTTAGGTGATATAACATCTTCCTGTCTCACACCCCTGCGCAGCGCTATAGGATTGGTCTCCATATCCTTCAACTGGACGGTCATGGTAGCGGTATCATACAAGCACCTCAACACCTCGATATATCGCCAATCAATACGACACGGCTGCAAAGCATCTAGGACTGCCCAGGTTTCGATAGAGTCGAAGGTTTTTTCGTAGACCACGAAAGCTATATACAGCGGCTGATTGTACTTGTTTGTTTTCTCTACAATCTACCGAACAGTATGGATGTGGGCCACCGTACTGAAGCCTTTTCGAAACCCGACTTGCTCCTTTGGCTGGAACTCGTCGAGTTTCCCAGCGGGGCGGTTTGTGACTACTCTCAAGAACAACTTGTACACATGGCTCAGGAGTGAGATGGGTCTGCAGCTCTTAAGTAAAGATTCGTCACCATTTTTGAAGAACAGCGCCACCGCACTACCGCTCCACGCTTTGGGTGTCGGTCCCTGCTGGAGGACGGAATTAAAAATACTCGTAAGCTCTATAAGGATCCGAGTCCCACCCGCTTTCAGGAGCTCAGCCGTAATTCCGTCCTCCCAGGAGATTTATTGGGTTTCAGTTGCTCGAGAGCCGCCCTGAACTCCCCCTGGTCGATGTCCGGTATATCCTCCGTGTAGTGGCGCATTAACGGGGCTCTAAGGTCATTCTCGCTTGGTGCCGTGGGTTTTTGTATCCGTTATCTGTTGAGGTTTGTGTAAGAGTACTCAATTTTCTCAAGAATCTCGATTTTTTAAATGTTAGATACCACACTTTATCATTATTAAACTACTTACACTACTGTTAGAGAAAGCCTACTATTCTGTTAATGAGTACTTGAATGACAAATTCTAATGAAATAACTGTACTGTTGAGCTCCTATATTTTTATAGCATTATTTTTCGTTGACATCTATTATTTTATCATTGCTGACATTAAAGACATGTTTAATAATTTTTATTATTATTATTGACATTAATTTACAGTGACATTACTTTTGTATTGACATTCATATCTCATATTATAGTAGTCTTAATAACATTAGACAATTTCAAAATGTATGGAGCATTGAGTAATAAAGATAATTATGAATCTATGAATATTGATTATATGGACAATTAAAAATATGAAGGGCATCCATGTAATGTTATGAATTGTTGTAGACATAAGTTTCAATTTCATTCAATAATGCCTAGATACTAACAATATTTAAATTTAATTTGTACACCATGTTAAATGGTAGGACATAGCGCACTGCATTATTGTAACGGGTGATTTTTTAAGAGGTATAGGATTTGATTTTTAAAAAATACACATAAAAAATTAAAAATTTGATGAAATCTTTATTGAAATCGATAGAACGATCAATATAATTTAATGTTTGAAGATGATTTCATGCAAATGCTGGCCACGGCTCCGGTTTAGATGGCCCATTCGCAAGGCCCAATTTTGGCACACTCTCTCCAACATATCAGCCGGTATATCACGAATAAATGCTTCAATATTGGCTCCCAGTGCGTCAATCGTTGCTGGTTTATCCCTGTAGACATGAGCCTTAACATGGCTCCACAAGAAATAGTCCAAAGGCGTTAGATCACACGATCTAGGTGGCCAATTGACGGGCCCAAAACGAGAGATAAACTGTTCACCGAAGGCGGCTCTCAATTGGGCCATTGTTTCGGGTGCCGTGTGGCATGTGGCACCGTCTTGTTGAAACCACATGTCAGGCATGTCCAATTCTTCCATTTTGGGCAAAAAAAAATCGAAAAAAAAAATCGAAAAATCGAAAAAGAAGTGCACGATGCACTCTCTTAACCGAGCATGCATTTTGATAGTAAAATTCTATAATTTGCAAGCGTTGTTCGTTCGTAAGTCGATTCATGGTTAAATTAATGACCAATCTGAACAAGTTTGACAATGACACAAGACACGATTCACGCGTGATCTGTCAAAAACAGTGTTGCCAAAAAGATACCAGTTAAAAAATCACCCGTTATAACGATACGATCCTTTGTAACACCTATGTAAATTATTATGTTCAATTCATTTTGACTCTAAGATATTTTCAGGAACATTATAAACGACTATTAAAAGAAAAGTTTTTTTCTTGTCTACTAAAGAACTATTTTCACAATTTATTATAATGATTTTAACCGGCATTCTTTCAATTGTGCTTTCACGGTTTTGTTGTAACGTTATTTTTTTTAAAGTTCATGTTTTATAAAATTTTTATTAATAATTTTATTACAAAAAAATATATTTTACAGTCTGTAACAGAAGGGGCAATTAAACACTTCAGGACTCTGCTAATTACTTTATTCTCCGTATAGACACACAATAAGTTGGGCAGAGCTTCGGCTAGTCTTAGTATACAGTACAGAATGACCGACAAAATGCTCGCACTCTCTTATATACACACACTGTCTATGATACACTCGGAAAATACGTCACTTCTTATGTCAACTGTCATAGTGATTTAAGGGCGGCGTTACACTCGGCCATCCTGTAAGCAGTTGCTCCTGCAATAGGAACTGGGCGTCTGGGCTGGGCGACTGACTGGCTCGCTGGCGTGGCTCGCTGGCGTGGCTGGCCTGGCTCGCTGGCCTGGCTCGCTGGCCTGGCTCGCTGGCCTGACTCGCTGGCCTGGCTCGCTAGCCTGGCTCGCTGGCCTGACTCGCTGGCCTGACTCGCTGGCCTGTCGCGCTGGTCTGTCGCGCTGGTCTGACTCGCTGGCCTGTCTCGCTGGTCTGACTCGCTGACCTGACTCGCTGACCTGACTCGCTGGCCCGTCTCGCTGGCTTGCTACTAGCTCGCAGGACTAACTCGCAGGACAAGCTCGCAGGACTAGCTCGCAGGACTAGCTCGCAGGACTAGCTCGCAGGACTAGCTCGCAGGACTAGCTCGCAGGACTAGCTCGCAGGACTAGCTCGCAGGACTAGCTCGCAGGACTAGCTCGCAGGACTAGTTCGCAGAACAAGCTTGCAGGACTAGCTCAATGGCTGGTTTGGCGTGGCGTGGCATACCGTGGCGTGGCGTGGCATGCCGTGGCGTGGCGTGGCATGGCTTGGCTTTGCCCAGCCCGGCCCAAACAGGCTACATCTACATCCCGGTAGACTGACTTGCATTCTGTCCGGCTCATCTGTAACAATCGCTCCCGTATAGGGAACAAGAGACTTTGTTAGTGGCTGGCCAAATAAACACAAAGAAATAGACATAGCACTAATATTAGCTGGTCCAAAGATAGATTCATGAGTGGAATGTACGCGCCACTATCTACTGCGTGAGATATCTGGCGTTGAAATAACTAGGTAAACTGCATGGCAAATAGAAGCATCCGTTAATACTGGACCTACTTTTCGATAAAACCTTAAAGTCATTGCGTATCAGGTCATTTATGTACTTTGTGTTTTAGCAGATACTAAGAGCGAGCGCTCGGCATGGTTATATAAATAACGCAACGTAAATAACTTGCCATATTATCAAAACTTTAGATCATTCGCAGTACCAACTCGTTCGATTCTTTTATCCTCAAATATTTCACAAAGCGTACTTCTTGGTTAAATAACCTAAAACAGGGCTTACACACCGCTCTTAGAACTCATCAATTTATATGATTTTGTTAACACTTTCACATCTCATGCAAATGACTATTTACTGGCGTTGAAGGCTCAATGCCGTAAAATAAAACAACGAAATGTCATTAGTATCCCAAGGGACTCTCTGAACTTAGTCTCGCTTTAACTTCGATCTTGTCAACTACATACACAATAACAATCTTAACTATTTTCTGCAAAATGACAAAATATGAACAAGCGGGTACCTCCATGGTGGTATGCACAAAAGTATTAAATGTAGTAAACACTATTCTACAGACATTCTGAAGCGGAAATACAAAGATGCTGTTGCTGGCTGCTGTATGCCTTGTTAAACTGAATATCCTAACTGTATAACATTTATGTTAAGGGCTTGCTTTTTCGGCAGTCTGTCCTATTTTGGTAAAGAATAGAAATATCGCGCACGCAGGGTTATATCTCCTTACTGACATTGTCGTTACACGTAAATGAGTAGTTTACCTACTGAAACTTAATTCAACTCTTTCTCGATGGCTATAAAGGTATACGTTTAAACAATTAATGTCTACTGTATTTAGGCACATTCTCAAAAAGAAATACCTACTAGTATCTTAGAGAAACGGTTTGTATAAACTCCTAAGCTAGTAAAACGATTTTACCACTTCTTTGCCATTAGATTGCCAAGTAATTCTCGAATAACATAGCTATGCAGGCTTAGACTATTTACAGGTATCGCGTTGCTACTAAAGAGAGCGAAATAGTTATAAGATATTGTTAAAGGAATACGGCCTTTGATCAAAAATATGTTGATCGAAGAATACGGCGTACTTGCAATTAACACAGTAAACACGGGCGAATTGAAACATGTGTCCTACAGGGTTTACAGTACGTCACTGGCAGAGTGGTAGGGCATAGCAGCGTTCAATAAAACCAATCTCATGGGCAAAAGGTCACTATGAAAAGAAGGCGTTAACAGATTAACTTTTTCACGTTTCAAGGGACTAGGCGTACCGTTGATGGATTTGTATCGTAGTAAACAAGTTGTGGATAGTTTGAAGCTACTCATCACTCAATCCATCCTAGTATGATAATCGGCATAAGATCACATCATTCTTGTTTCAAAACCTATTATTAGGAAAGAATAATCAAGGCGATATTGTGTATAATTTTATGCCACCTGCTTAAATGTAAAAGATCATGAAGTTTCAGGCTTAATTACGTCTATGGTATCGCAATGAGACAAATATTCAGTGTGAAATTTCTACTATAATGAATCAATTTTCGCGAATAAGTACGGACCCGCATAATAACTCTGTTAGTTCAAGTACCTACCTACACCATTATACTTAGGTGTTCAGCACTTCCGATACCTTTATCATACGTTGAGCACGGTTCCAAACACTACAATACCGAGCGACATACTATTCTATAAAATCGAGACCCTTTTCCAATGTATATCCGAACGGCTTATGTTCATTTTACACTACCGAACTTTTCAACAACGCTCAATGGAAAATGTGACGCCACGTTACAAACTAAAGCACCATACCAGTCTTATTTTAATAACTTTAAGTAGAAATGCATAAAGATTTCTCACTACACCCACGTTATAGCTAGTTTTGTTTAACGCGACTTAGCTGGATCAATCCAAATACCATTAAACGATTCACACGTAATAGCTTCTTAGATTTTGACCGATATAATCAATCGCGTTATACAATTACATAGAAACGTAATCAAAGAGCCACATTGAATAGCTTAAAACACCTAGGTATAATCCTCTTTACGAAAATACTCCATCTACCTAGATTTTATATCCGATTACTAACAATACACACGTTTATCTAGATTCCAAACGAATGAATAAAAGCACTACCGCCAACTACGACTTATCGAAACCAAGCATGATATTTATCATAATACCTACTACCTACATAAACGGGCTAAACAACTTACCGGCTGTTGGATTTGTTTCAGTATGCCTACCCAATAATTAATTAGGTACATATAGCCTGCAAATATCTGTATGATTTGATTATCTATCTACAGTTTTAGGATCGTAGATACAATATTGTTGCGCCTCTTTCGAATATGTAGTAATTTTTTGGAATTAACTGTGCGTTCCGATACTAGGTACCTACTAAGTGCTTGAATCTACAAAAATGTTCTGAATGTTAATGAATCTAGATTTGACTGGATAAGGGCTTTAGCAATTATAACAACAGATATCGATCGTGAACTGCAACGACATCCAGTGCATAAAAGTTATTCTATTTATTTTACCAGCATTCTAACACTAATAACGATTAATTTTAATACTTTCCTCGATTTAAGACTTTACTTCATAATGATAACGCAAAACCTAACGCTAGGCGGCTGTTTTACTGGCAATGACTAGAACTTATTCAGTTAACTAGAGAAATTCAGAGGTGTGGAGTACGACTATTTGGGCTAAGCAAAGGGCAATTAGTAGCCTAACAGGCAATGCAATTATTTACCAACTGGCAAGGGCAATATGCAGCCTAACAGTAGTTCTTACTGGCAAGAAATGACTATAGCTCAGTTCGTAGATGAATCAGATTTAGTGACAAAGAGCGGCTATTTCGAATAGGCGATAGGCAACCGGTAAATTGGTTGTCTGCAGTAGTTGTTGTATGTAACTGGCAATGGCTATTTCGCTGCACGAATTAGAATTAGTGGCAAAGACTGGCTAAACAGATAGGAAAAAGGCAATTAGTGGCACCCACCTCTAATTCTCTGTGCAGCTTTTGGCGCATCTCGGCCTAGTTGTTCATAGCTGACCATCTCGGGCATCATCTGTCTCCATCGAGCCGTCGAGCGCCGCAGCACGCTGCTACCGCGCGCTGTAGTTTAAGTGTTCCACGATGAAAATCTTCAGGACTGAAGTGCCGGCGCCGCGACGTGCGTAGTCCGGTTTTTGCAATGTGGTAGTCCGATTCTTGATATCGGGGCTTTTATACAGGTGGGCTCTTACTGAAGGTATATACATGGGTAGATAGCAGGTTATTCAAGAAGAAAACTAGTTCATATTCATACGATAGTTGTGTTCTCTGGAGGCATCTTGTAAAACATTTCATAAATACCCACATTGTTTTTGGATATGCGCCGTGTAACTTTTGCTTCGATTGTCCACGTGGAATTGAGGTTTGTGAAGTAGGGGCACTATTGTTGTCGATAGGACCCTCGGCCTACATCAAAGTGGATTTTTCTTCTTCAAAACTGACAGTCTTCATGGTTTCTTCTTGAAGTATCCCACTTCTGATTGTAACAGAAGGGGCAATTAAACACTTCAGGACTCTGCTAATTACTTTATTCTCCGTATAGACACACAATAAGTTGGGCAGAGCTTCGGCTAGTCTTAGTATACAGTACAGAATGACCGACAAAATGCTCGCACTCTCTTATATACACACACTGTCTATGATACACTCGGAAAATACGTCACTTCTTATGTCAACTGTCATAGTGATTTAAGGGCGGCGTTACAAGTCAATAGTGCCATCCATATTCGATAAATTCTCTAAATCGACTTGGTAGAGCATTAAACGGAATCTTGCTTCACCGTTAACAATATTTTAAAATAAAAAATTAAAAAACCCCCGACTCACAAAAAAATAACAAAAAAAAAATTCTGTATAATGTAAAAAAATAACTATTATAGTATGACCCTAAGTATTGAACCTTTATTATTATCATAGGTAGCTATATTATTTACGTATTCATATTTTAACTAACAGTTTGTTTCGTCGGGGGGACCGCTTTATACCTAAACAATTGAGCATATCAAGCATATCAATACTTCAAAATTATTCAACGAGTACGCGCAAAATATCTACAGTTAGGATCTTGCGAGACAGACGTACGATTAGGTTATGATTAGGTGAGCGGTCCCCAACGAGACAAACTGTTAGTCAAAAATATGAATACGTAAAGGGGGTTTTTTAAATTTTATTTATTATACACTTTATGGTACGCCAGTTCAATAACTTAAGATAACATATATTATATACTGATAGCAATACAATGGGCGGCCTTATCGCTAAAAGCGATCTCTACCAGGCAACCTTTGGATGGAGAAGTTGGTAAGGTAAAGAGTGGTAGTTGTTTGGCGTACTTATAGATCTGCTATACTTTACTTGCATAGATATAATTTATCAAGTGCTTATATTACCTAAACATACATAACCATAAGACACATACATACATATATTTTAATAAATTTATTCAATAAAATATTAGACAAATGTTACAATAAAGCATAATATTAATAACTATTTACAATATGAATAAAACAAAACTAAATCTAAATAGGGCCCCCGTGGCATTGTGCCCAAAAGACTGGCAGCATTCCCCCTTTGAACGGCGATGCCTATTCGTTGGGAGAAATAACTGCCAGCCCTTAGGTCACCAGTTGACTCCACAAGACGCTTCTTCAAAATTTTAAAAAATTTATGCGCGTTGGGACCCCATGGACCTAGGGTCTCAACACCGACTGGAATAAAATTGTACGACGAGCCGAGACCCTTATACTTAGTTAACATACATACCTACATATACAGGGTGAATTTTTCAAAAGGGATTGGATGGCCTAATCCGAAACTATAAGGAATAGCTAAAAATGCTCAAAGGAGTCACGAGCCCGATTTTGATGAAACTTAAAACCTCATCATTAGATTTTTGAAAAACCAATAATCCTAGCTGGGAATCGAACCCATTGATTATGAAAAAAAAAACACACCCTATATTATTACACTATACGATAGTGTTGCTATTAAGGATCTTATTCTGGGAAGTAATGACATACGATAAACTAAAGGAAAGGGCTCATCTTTAACAAAATACAATTTATTTTGCTTACGTTAACTGATTAATTGTTCAAAATGTAGACCATTGTTTTCAATACATAACTGGATTCGAGACCTCAAGGATCGTACTGCATTCAATATTATTGATTTCGTTTAGAATATTCTCCAAAGAATCATTCTGAGCATGATTTAAAACACGGAATTGTTACGATCTATTCTGGGATTTCGAACGAGACAAATTATGATACAAAATTTTGGTACATGAAATATGATTTCTATCAAAATTCCAAACTTTCCTTAAATTTGCTGTATATCATTACTTCGCAGAATTTGATCTTTATCAGTGACACTATCGTATGGTGTAATAATAAAGGGTGTGTTTTTTTTTTCAAAATCATTGGGTTCGATTCCCAGCTAGGATTATTAGTTTTTCAAAAATCTAATGATGAGGTTTTAAGTTTTATCAAAATCGGGCTCGTGACTCCTTTGAGCATTTTTAGCTATTCCTTATAGTTTCGGATTTGGCCATCCAAGCCCTTTTCAAAAATTCACCCTGTATACATACATACATACATACATATACACATACTTACACACATATATACACATACATACCTACCTAAATAACGCACACTCGTACATACAAAGTATGCTACATAGATAAATAGTGTTCCTTTAACATATTTTTAAATTTGGCTAAAGTCTGTGCTTGTCTTATCTTGACAGGAAGTTTATTCCATAGTCGGATTGCAGTGACCGTAAACGATTTGTCATAGAACATGGAAGAGTGATATGGCATCTTTAACCTCAGGTTTTTTGACGACCTTAAACATTTCGAATGCGTTTCATAAAGGAACTCAAACCGTCCCTTAAGATAGGAAGGAGAAGAAGGGCTAAATAATATATTATATAGTAGCGAAAGAACGTGAGCATCCCGGCGAAGTCTTATTGATAACCATCCGAGCTGTGTTCTGAACTGTGAAACATGGTCATATTTGCTTAAGGGTAATATGCAAATACTGAAATCGGTGCCCAGTAAAACTATGTAGGCTTAGGTAGGCATTATTAATCTCTCTCATAGTCATTTTGGCACCGACTTTAGTGTCATATATAATGATATCTGATAAATCAGAATGTACTTACCTTGGTGCTAAGTAAATTTTATTTTTCAGTTTTAAGTTTTGTTTGAAGTCGGTTTCTTTTTTGTTAATTTTTTTTTCACGTTTTTTAGTGTCGTGTCGACTGAAAATCTAGGTGTAAAGTTCTCGACACTACAAATTAATCAAACCCAAACACAAAGTAACTGCTGTATATCGTTAGGGAATTCTCTCTACTGTCTTTCGTCCTTATCATCAAATCGACTCCGGACCTTCATGAAGTTTTAGTACTACTTTAAAGCCCTTAATAAAAAAAATTACAAACGCCCTAGATGCCCCTACAATCTTTAAAAGTTCCCTTCGATTTCTCCAGGATGCCATAATCAGATCCTGGCTTCCTTAAAATGGGACCACCTTGGGAGTATCTATTTTCGAACGAAAAAAAAAATTCAAATCGGTCCATAAACGACGGAGTTCTGCGCGAACAAACATAAAAAAAAATAAAAAAATAAAAAACGGTTGAATTGAGTAACCTCCTCCTTGTTTTAAGTCGGTTAAATAATATTAGTCACGCAGCACACGCAACGAAGCTCTCAAAAGGAATTACTTTTACCCCGTTATTGAAACATTTACTTTAATTTACTTTATAATATTAGTATAGAAAAAAAAGGCGTGCAAATCTTATATGCTATGTATAGCATATAAGATTTGCACGCCTTTTTTAAGGCAGAATATGTAAGAACCTTTCTAAGATGACAACAACAATGTACACACCATGTTCTAGCAAATAAAGATAATCTAATCTAATCTAATCTAATAATTCAGCAAAATTACTGTTCTGCACTTGTCTAAAAGCCGATTCCATATCAATTTTAGTACTTATTTTATTTGTAATCTGGAAAGGGTTAATGCTAGATAATGACAAAAGTGTGGTGAGGTGGTCAGTGATAGTTGTATATAAGATAGCAATTTATTGACGCAGAAATCTTATTTTTATTTATTTTCAGCATAAAATGGTCCAAGCAGTTACAATCTCTTGTAGGCAACGTGTGTCCAGGCAGTATCCCATGCAAGGCTAGTGCATTGAGATAGTTAATTCTATTTTTGCGATCGATAGATAATTCCACCATTTTAAGCTTAATATTTATGTTTATATCCCCTGCTATAATTATGTTTTTCTGTGAAGTTAACGTATCCAGGTGAGAACTGAGGGAATTTAAGAAACTATCGGTATTAGGATTAGAAGGTGAGCGATATATACATAAAATAATGTTATTTAGTATGTCTAGTTGAAGACATGAAGCCTGGGACAATTTTATCTCCTTAATTTTGTGCTTGAGATTTTTTTTAACGTAAGGTACCACCCCATCGTTCTGGTTTAAGTTATGTGTTGTAACTTCTGAATAATAGTTGACTAGTTGTGGAATGGGCTTGTTATTATTCAATCGACATTCCGTTAAAATAATAATGTCAGGTTCGAACTTAAGACTGGAAAAAGAGACCATCAAGTCAGCAAAATTGGCGTGTATACTACGTATATTCTGTGCGATAATAGTCAGGTCGTTCAAAGTTCCGACCAAGAACATTCCATGGTGCGTGCCATTTCAATGGTATCTATTTTATGAAGGGTTTGTATTGTATCACCCATTTAAGTTATTAGTACAGTAAAAGGTCGTAATCTCAAAATGTATATACTTAAACGTAAACCGATGAAATGTCTTAAAAAGCCAAATTCGTGCCTTATGAATGTAGGGTATAAGATTGTATGTTTAGTACTGGGTAGTAGTATTGTATCAAAGATATATATTATGGGTTTAAACTTAATTATAAGTATAAAATTTAGTAGCGTGAGAGAAGTGAGTGTGTGAGCGAGAGTGTATGTATGTATGTGGGGGTAGTCATGTTTGAGAGTGTAAGTCGAGGTGTTTACATAGTTTAATTGGTAGCAAATTATAGTATTAACAACATTATTAGTTGTCATTTTAAATACAGTAGTGTGTAATGAAATCGACATGCAATGTAATGCTAATTTTAAAAGTAGTTGATGATCGTAATTGACACATTTTACGGCTATCCCAACAAACGCAACTAGTCATTTCTTAAGTTTCAATTGATGTATCTGTTCTTCATTTCGAATAGGTATAATCGGTGTATCGTCATTCTTTCTAACATATATTTTGCCATAAGCAGTCCAACAAAACTTATAGGATCCATGCCGGGTTAAGTCTCGAGCAAGGAAGTAAAGACGGGACCCTCTGGGGGTTAAATGTTCCGATAGAAATATAGGAGTATCTTCTTGCGTTTTAAAGCCCAGGTGTTTACAGCAAAGTTTGGACTTTTGTTTGAAATTAAACATCTTACCCGATCTTAGAACTTCTGCCTTTAACAGAGTTGAGCTGGCTTCCACAAGACTACCACTAGATAATAAGAAAGATCAGAAATTATAATTAGTACGTCCTCTGAAAACGAGCTGTAAGATTATGCCGATTTTTCAGATTGCAGCTCTCCATTGAAAAACTAAAGCACCTTCCTAACATTGATACTGAGTTATAAAGTGATACTACAAAAGCAAATATCGGTTATAATTCAAGAATTTCATATCAATAACCATCAGTTACAGCTGATTCGCTATCAAATTTATCTTGACATCCGTCATTGCTTTTGCAACATCGGCCTCGGCGAAGGAGGCGACGGCAAATCACTTATCTTCGATGTCTTACATCGCAAAAACTACTGCAAGACAGTGAAGAAACCTTGCTACTCTACGTCGTGCAAAATAAAACGAGCGTGTGCCGTGTTGTATCCGGAAAGACGTCTCCGCAGTAGTAGTACTTTGTCTCTGGCTCAATGTCTGCCACCTATTACAGATATTTCTCAAAACATACATACCTGTGGCACAAATGGAGCTATATCAGGTGTTATGTGTCAGATGATATGTAGGATCTTTCAACTCTGAACATCAGAATAAGCTGAATGGCTGAGGCAAACTCAACACTCTTGTAGTGGCTTCTAGTCTTGTGCACCGTTTATGGAAAATATCTTCTCGCACCTGTGTACGCCCAGGCCTAGATCGACCAAATTATTGGTTTATTATTGGTTTGTTGCCACGTTGGCTCACCAGAGCACCTCGGCGGTAGATATCTGCCAGAACTTAGGCATTAAAGTCCGACAGCAGACTGTCAGCAATAATAACATGAAAAATCGCCATAAAGGCGGTCGCAGGTACTGTCCGGTCCCACGTTGTATGGAAAACATTTAGCTAGCATTCTACCAAAGGCCAAGAGCTTTAGGATCATTTACTGGAAGTGCTGAGCGAACTTACATCGTTTGTCTAAGTACAAGTCCTAGGTCGTCAACTTGACAGTGATCCACAACAATTCGGAAGCCCCGGCGATGGCAATTTATGTTTATCTCTCTACGAGTAAATGATTACTTGTGAAATAGTGCAAACAAACTATATATTTTATTTTATTTAGCAAAAAATTGTTATTTTTTATGTTTAGTTTGGTTGTTTGTATATTTGGCAATGTATCTTTCCAGATCCGCTTAAATTTGAAGGTTAATTTTTGTATAGGTACCACTGTACCAGGCAATGTGCACTCAGGAATACATTAAAAAAACCTAATTAAAACTGCTATAGATTTTTTATTTTACTTTTTTAACTCTTTATAGCGCCTAATTATCACGAATCATTAAGAAAAAATATAATTTTTGACCATGCACAGTCCTGCCAAGTATAGGGTTGAGATGTATATTGAAGTATGTAAACGCGAGTAAATTGAAATGCTAAGAATGGTCACCTATCTAAGGACTTACCGAAGCTTGATACAGTGATCGTACACAAAACAATGTGCAAGAACAGCACTTGAAAATTGTGTAAATCTTGCAAAAGCGTCCAATAAATTTGAACTTATTCTCAATTTTTTTCTTTCCGAATGTTACTGCTTTCAGCTGAAAGGTTCTTTCGAAACTGAATTCTATAGTGATATATGGAGTATGAAAAAGAAATATGTAAATCTGAAACTTTACTACAATGTCACTTGACATGCCTAATAAATTATTTTGATTTCCGGAACTACTTTACAATCATTGACGTAGCAATAGTGTAACAATCGTCGTTGCGCCTTGCACAAGTTCCATAATTATGTTCATTTTTTTGATTTTTCGATTTTTGCATAATTATAATCTCCGTCTAAATCTATTTATTTATTGTTTAATTTATACAAATATTATATACAACTTATAATTACTATACACTTTTTACATAAGAAAAGAAACTATGAATACGTAAAATACAAACAAAAAAAAAATGAAAAGAAGAAACCGATTTAGGCATCGAAAAATTCTTCCACATCGCTGTCGACCACAACCGTGCCCAAAACGCTGACGGCATTGCCACGTTGAATGGCAATACTGAGCCGATGAATACGTAAAATACAAACAAAAAAAATGAAAAGAAGAAACCGATTTAGGCATCGAAAAATTCTTCCACATCGCTGTCGACCACAACCATGCCCAAAACGCTGACGGCATTGCCACGTTGAATGGCAATACTGAGCCGCTGGCCAAAGTACACGCCAGCCTTCTGGTCACGGGAACTGTCGAGCAAAAGCTTGCATATAGTTCTGTACACTGTTTATTTATTTATTTATTTATTATGCACTTTATTGTACACCATGTAAATATAAACAGAGCACATAGATTCCTTACAAGAATATATTCAATAATTAATATTTAGCTTAGAACCGATTTTGCCATATTCCGTATGTGTTTTAACCGTTGGAAAAAATTTTGATGTGCAAACAACACGCACATATGGAATATGCGATATTGCCAATATCGCACGGAGAACATGATAAACATGTAACAGTATGGGGACAAACATGGTGTAAGGTGACGTTAACTACCACTTTAATTAGCATTAAAAAGAAAAGTGTTGCAAAATTCTTAAATAAAGTATTTTTTATTATTAATATTTTTATTTGATAACTTTTGGTGTTGATAGAGTCCTACCAACATTATCGGAGCCACGCCGCTGCGCCGGTCTCACCTGCGAGTGGTGTTTGTGGGGACATGTACTAACACCTACGTTATAATGTAAAACAGATTAATAAAACAGTTGGCATTTGACTCTCGGTCGTTTAAATTGTGTCTCACCCTGAACCTCCACAACGGTAACATTACACTGGTGACCCGATCCCGACGAACGCGACTAGCGGTGCCCGATATAGAAGCCTGGTATAGAAGAACCGACCGCAATTATATCTACACTATCCGTGGCAAGCAAATTACCTGAATTTTGGCCAGAAAACGCTCGCCTATGGTTTATACAAGTGGAAGCCATACTTACCCCTCAGAAGACGTCCGACGCAAAGAAATATTTCATGGTAGTAGCGAAACTCAGCAAAAAAGTGATCCAGCAAGTTGCAGACATAGTAGCGAACCCTCCAGAAGAACACAAATTCGAGGCATTGAAAAAGCGGCTCCTACAAATCTACGAACAATCTGAAACCAGGCAAATACAAAAATTAATATCCAAAATCGAATTAGGTGATCAGAAACCCAGTCAGCTACTGTGGGGAATCAAGGAATGATCTAGAGGAAAAATAGAAAATGACACCTTGAAAATATTGTGGCAAGGTCACTAACCTGCACCCGTCAGAGCTGTACTCACCGTCACAACCGCAAAGGACCTGGAAGAATTGGCGATCATAGCGGATAAGGTCATGGAGACGCAGTCACCCGGAAACCTCTACAGCCCTCAGCGTAGCAACAATTATGGCTGAAATAACATAAATAAATATAAAAATTAGCGAAATGGACAGGGATAGAAATGGATATAGAAATTTTTCACGCTCTCGCTCTCGTTCAAGGCTGCGAAGGACACCTGAAAGCCCAAATTGGTTATGCCCTTACTATTTTAGATACAGGACTAGAGCCCGGAAATGCGTCGCACCCTGCAATTGGAAACCGAAAACTGCAACCTCGAATCCGGAAAACTAGGAGAGCTGCAATCGGTGGCGGGAAGTTGTGCAGTCAAGGATAACCGCCTCAGAGTAAGTGATAAAAAATCTAATCTTAAATTTCTCATTGACTCAGGCGCATGTATTTCTGTTCTTCCAAAAGCTTGTTGTACGTCTGTGGAGTTCCCCCATAAGACTAGACCGTAGCTTAGTACGAAAGACACGTAACCGTAGTATGCAGCTAATACCGTTTTTTTATTACTAGTATTACGCAAAGAGTATAACACATAAACATATTTATTAATTTTGTTGCATATCTTTTTAATATGTTGCTTCTAACTTATGTTACCATCTATGGTTAGGTTTTTTTTTTTTTTTGTTGACGCGGGGAACGCATTTACGCGCCTTCATCCCAACCGCGGGGGCAGCTGGGATGGTGTGTGGGACTCCCGGCCCGGTCCGGAATGGACCGTCCTACCCACTAAACCCCGCGGTGTTCCTCCTCACCCTATAGCCGGACCGAGGGATATCAAAAGATTATTCACGTCGACCCGGCTAGGGGCGCCCCGTGAATATCTATGGTTAGGTTAGGTTAGGTTAGGTTTTTTTTTTTTTTTTTTTTTTTTTTTGTTGACGCGGGGAATGCATTTAGGCACCGTCATCCCAGGTACGGGGGTAGCTGGGACGGTGTGTGGGACTCACCGGTCCCGGAAGAAGGGACCGTCCTACCCACTAAACCCCGCGGTGTTCCGACTCACCCTATAGCCGGGCCGAGGGATATGAAAATGTAGATTCAACGTCGACCCGGCTAGGGATGCCCCGTAAGGTTGGGGCTCTCCTCGGGGGACCAGATGGTCGGCCCCCCAGAGCTCCCTAAGGAGCTGAAGAAAACAAGCCCGCATCGCACCACTCTCGAGCGCCCTTCTGCAAGCAGAGGGGGTAGAGAGCGGCCGAGCGGGCGGGCACTAAGGGCACCTCCGGAACACGGGGAGGTGCCTTCCGCCATATGGCCGTCAATGGGCGGGGTCCCCCGACCTTACGCCCACGGCCAACAAGTATTCAGGGGGGGCGCGCAGTGACTCCTTACCGCGGCGCCCCCGAACTGCACGGCGAAGCGGGAGTATTTTTCATTACTCCCGCTCCCCTGCGCAGTGTGCCTCCCGCCGAATCGATTGCGAATCGGCACGCCTGACTGCCGACCATGACTTGCACCACGATCGGCAGTGACAGGCCCCTACTGATGCTGTACGGAGCGGCCGCACAGGCGGAAGGGCCGCACAGTCGGAACAGCCGCACAGACGGACCAGCCGTACAGGCGGAGCAGAAGCCCACACTCAAGCAGCCGCCCAAGCTGCTGTGTGCCGAGGGGCTTAACTGCCGCACAGACAGGCTGCCGTACAGGCGGAAACAGCCGCACAGGCGGAACAGCCGCATATGCGGCCACTGCCGCACAGCACCTCGCTCAAACCGGCCGCAGCCGGGAGCATACCTCGCGTGTACACCGCAGGCCTTGAAGGCCCGCCATACTACGACCCCCTCGTGCAATGGGGTCAACTCCGTCAAATGACGGCCAGAACCGCCGCAGATGCGCGGTAACACCATGGGCCTAGCAGGCCCACCGAACTTCGACCCCCTCGTGCAATGGGGTCAGCTTGCCAAGATGTGGAAGGATGGCACACCCCTACTTCTGCTGTACGGAGCGGCCGCACAGGCGGAAGGGCCGCACAGGCGGAACGGCCGCACAGACGGACCAGTCGTACAGGCAGGCAGAAGCCCACACGCAGCATCTCAAGCTGCCGCGTGCCGAGGGGCTTAACTGCCGCACATACATACGACTGCCGTACAGGCGAAATCAGCCGCACAGGCGGAACAGCCGCATATGCGGCCGCAGCCGAACAGCAAACTGGCTCCAACCGGCCGCAGCCGGGAGCAAACCTCGCCAACAAAGTTGCGACGCTTCCACCGGGTATCCGGGAGCTGTCGCAACACCGCGGGCCTTGCAGGCCCGCCATACCACGACCCCCTCGTGCAATGGGGTCGGCTTCGGTCGGAAAGACCGACGAACAAAAGCGCTTCTACCGGCCGTAACCGGGAGCGGACGCCATTTGTTACGGCGGTGAACGCCGCAACCGCAGGCCTAGCAGGCCCACCATACCACGACCCCCTTCGCCATGGGGTCGATTGTCGGGATATTGGTTCATCGACTTACAGGGGCAGCAGACTCCAGCGCTGCGCCTGTTAGCCGACTATCCAGGATGCACCGTCTTGGTCCAGTTGCCACTCCCCCCGGGCATATAGCCCGAAGGGATAGGAAACCGGTCCAAGCTCACGAGGAGGTTTCCCGACCTAGCACCCCAGGTTAGGTTAGGTTTTTTTTTTTTTTTTTTGTTGACGCGGGGAACGCCTTTACGCGCCTTCATCCCAGCTGCGGGGGCAGCTGGGATGGTGTGTGGGACTCCCGGCCCGGTCCGGAATGGACCGTCCTACCCACTAAACCCCGCGGTGTTCCTCCTCACCCTTTAGCCGGGCCGAGGGATATCAAAAGATTATTCACGTCGACCCGGCTAGGGCGCCCCGTTTATTCGGGGCTCTCCTCGGGGGAGCCAGATGGGCGGCTCCCCAAAGCTCCCTAAGGAGCTGAAGTCCACGCCTGCACCGCTCTCGAGCGCCCCTCTGTAATAGAGGAGACAGAGAGCGGCTGGCGCAGGCGTGCGCTAATGGGCACCCCTGGAACACGGAAAAGGTTCCCACCGCCATGTGACCGTTGGTGGGCGGGGTCCCCCGACCTTACGCCCACGGTCAAGAAACAATCGGGGGCGCGCAGTAACTCCTCACCGCGGCGCCCCCGAACTGCACGGCAGAGCGGGAGCATTATCGGTTACTCCCGCTCCCCCGCACAGTGCACCTCCCGCTTTGCCGCCATCACCTCGTCAACTGGCGAGGTGACAGCGGCCCAGCACTGTTGCCGCCGGTCGCGCCGTTATTCACGGCCGGCAGCCCGAACTGCATGGCAGGGCGGGAGCATCTACCCAAACTCCCGCCCCCCACGCAGTGCCTCTCCCACTTTGCCGCCATCGTCTCGCCAGCAAAGGAGGCGAAGCGACGGCGACCCATCATTGCTGCTGCCGGCCGTGAATAACGGCACGGCCGGCAGCAACACACACCACCGAGCAACCCACAGGTGGGTTACTCCCGCCTCGGCCGGAATTAGCCAGAGTAGCACAACTCCCCCACAGAGGAAGGGGAGTGGTCGCTACTCCGTTGCCCAGGATGCACCACGAGGAGGATCCGACCCATTGGGGTCCTTAAGATGTTAGTAGGACCCCGCATCCCAGGTTAGGTTTTTTTTTTTTTTGTTGACGCGGGGAACGCCTTTACGCGCCTTCATCCCAGCTGCGGGGGCAGCTGGGATGGTGTGTGGGACTCCCGGCCCGGTCCGGAATGGACCGTCCTACCCACTAAACCCCGCGGTGTTCCTCCTCACCCTTTAGCCGGGCCGAGGGATATCAAAAGATTATTCACGTCGACCCGGCTAGGGCGCCCCGTTTATTCGGGGCTCTCCTCGGGGGAGCCAGATGGGCGGCTCCCCAAAGCTCCCTAAGGAGCTGAAGTCCACGCCTGCACCGCTCTCGAGCGCCCCTCTGTAATAGAGGAGACAGAGAGCGGCTGGCGCAGGCGTGCGCTAATGGGCACCCCTGGAACACGGAAAAGGTGCCCACCGCCATGTGACCGTTGGTGGGCGGGGTCCCCCGACCTTACGCCCACGGTCAAGAAACAATCGGGGGCGCGCAGTAACTCCTCGCCGCGGCGCCCCCGAACTGCACGGCAGAGCGGGAGCATTATCGGTTACTCCCGCTCCCCCGCACAGTGCACCTCCCGCTTTGCCGCCATCACCTCGTCAACTGGCGAGGTGACAGCGGCCCAGCACTGTTGCCGCCGGTCGCGCCGTTATTCACGGCCGGCAGCCCGAACTGCATGGCAGGGCGGGAGCATCTACCCAAACTCCCGCCCCCCACGCAGTGCCTCTCCCACTTTGCCGCCATCGTCTCGCCAGCAAAGGAGGCGAAGCGACGGCGACCCATCATTGCTGCTGCCGGCCGTGAATAACGGCACGGCCGGCAGCAACACACACCACCGAGCAACCCACAGGTGGGTTACTCCCGCCTCGGCCGGAATTAGCCAGAGTAGCACAACTCCCCCACAGAGGAAGGGGAGTGGTCGCTACTCCGTTGCCCAGGATGCACCACGAGGAGGATCCGACCCATTGGGGTCCTTAAGATGTTAGTAGGACCCCGCATCCCATCCCAGGTTAGGTTTTTTTTTTTTTTTTATTTGTTGACGCGGGGAATGCATTTAGGCACCGTCATCCCAGCTACGGGGGTAGCTGGGACGGTGTGTGGGACTCACCGGTCCCAAACAGGGACCGTCCTACCCACTAAACCCCGCGGTGTTCCGACTCACCCTTTTGCCGGACCAAAGGTTATGTAAAGTACTCACGTCGGCCCGGCAGGGTTGCCCCGTGTAAAATTTGAGGCTCTCCTCGGGGGAGCCAGATGCACGGCTCCCCCGGAGCTCCCTAAGGAGCTGAAGAAATCAAGCCCGCGTCGCACTGCTCTCAAGTGGAGAGCAGCCGAGCGGGCGGCTCTGAAGGCACCTCCGGAACACGGGGAGGTGCCTTCCGCCAAACGATCATCGGTGGACGGGGTCCCCCGACCTCCGTCCACCGGTACGACAATTAGTCCGGGGCGCGCATAAAAGCCGCCATGCGGCGCCCTCGGACCGGACGGCGGGGCGGGAGCGTCTCACCAGCACGCTCCCGCACCCGAACTCCTCTCTTTTGGCCGCCATCACCTCGCAAGCAAACGAGGTGACAGCGGCCCAACACTCTTGGCTGCCGGCCATGGCTCGCACCACGGCCGGCAGCGACAAATCTGTACCAATTTGGCCCGTGAGGGCGACCCGCGGCCCGTCCCACGCCGCGCACTCGGCGAGTGTGTGCTCCGCCGAGTCCACGGCGCCACTTGGGCAGTGGTGACACACGGGGTTAGACTCCATCCCTGCCACCTCCCACAGGTATTTCGCGAAGCAGCCATGACCTGTGAGGAGCTGGGTGAGGTGGTACGTCGGCGCTCCGTGCGCCCTCTCTACCCAAGGCCGAAGGACGGGCCGGACAGCCCCCACGAGCCGCACGCTCGCAGAGGGCTCCTCCAATCGAACGGCCCACTTCCGGAAGAGATCATCGCGAGCCAACTGTCTCAAGCGATCGATCTCGTCCGGAAGCGGGCGACCTCCATTCCTACGCATCAGGGCGCATTCCTCGTACACAATTTTAAGGACTCCAGCCTCGAGATCCCAGGGGGGGCTCCCGCCAATTAGGCACGCCGCCTCGTAAGAGACGGTGCAGTACGCCCGCGCCGCCCTCTGCGCAATCACTCGCTGCGGTCTCCGCAGCAATGTGATGTTTTTGGCGCAGAGGGCGTCCGACCAGATTGGCGCTCCGTAGAGCGCCTTGGAGCGTACTACACCGTCGTAAAGACGGCGACACGCACTTCCAGGCCCCCCCCGATTGGGGAGCAGCCTCGCCAGTCTTCCGGCGTAAGACATCAATTTAGGCGCTAAACGCCGGAAGTGCTCGACGAACCCCCATCGGCTGTCGAGGACCAGTCCAAGATATTTAATGGTCTCCCCGACAGCGATGGGGGTGCCGCTCACCACAATCACCGAATCTCGAGGGGCCCTCCGCCGAGGCCCGTAGAAGAAGACGGCCTCGGACTTTTCGAGGGCCACCTGGAGTCCCAGCGCCCTGATGCGGCTGACCACCTGGGCAACGCCCGCGGTGGCCAGGACCTTCGCGTCTCGAAAGTCTGGGCCCCGCGCGGTAACCAGGGTGTCGTCGGCGTAGCAGAGTACGCCGACCCCCCGAAGAGTGGCACCGCGCAAGACCCAGTCGTATGCGATGTTCCACAGGAGCGGACCAAGAACCGACCCCTGTGGGACACCGCATGACATCTCCCTGCGGACTACGGTCGACCGGGTCGGATAAGAAATGGCCCGGTCCACGAAGTAGTCCGCAAGGACGCGCCTGAGGTACCACGGAACGTTGTGGTACCTCAGCGCCTCGGCGATCGTCGGCCAGGGGATGGTGTTGAAGGCGTTCGCGATGTCCAGCGACACCGCCAACAACACCTCCCCCCGATCGACCGCCTCTCGGACGCTGTCCCTCAGTCGGGAGATGGCGTCGAGGGTAGATCGTCCGCGTCGAAATCCGTATTGGCCGTCATTCAAGTTGGGCCCCGCCCCCTCCAGGTGCCCGACGAGACGAGCAGCGAGCACCCGCTCAAAGAGCTTGCTCATCTCGCCGAGCAAAACAATTGGGCGGTAGGCCGACGGCGACTCGGCGGGGCGCCCGTGCTTCTTCAACAGCACGAGCTTCCCCGTTTTCCAATTTCGCGGAACTCTACCCGACGCCAAACACTCAGACATGAGGGACAGCGTCTCCTCCTCAAACGCCGGCATGATCAGGGCGACGACCCGCCCTGGGATGCCGTCCGGGCCAGGGGCGCGGTTCCTCAGTTGGAGCTTGAGGACCGCCGCCCCCAGTTCGACATCGGACACGGGCAGGATCGCCTCAGTGTCTGCCGGCGCACGGCTTGGTGCTGCCATTCGTGGTGGGACCCACTCTTCCCGCGCAGGGAAGAGGGAACTGACGATTTGCCCGAGGAAAGCGGGCTCGAGGGATTTTGTGAGTGGGGGCGCATAAGGCCGGAGTTTGTCGCTCACGACCTTATACGGGCGCCCCCACGGATCCTGATTTAGCGTCTCGAGCCACGCTTTCCACGAGTCCTCCTTTGCGGTTTTTATCGCCGAGCGAAAGGCCGCTCGGGCGTCCCGGTATGCGGCGCGCAGTTCTTCTTCGAGGACAGGGTTCCTATCTCTCCGACCGCGGTAGCGAGTGTACCGCCGCTGGGCTGCGTGACTTTCAGCTCGCAGCCCCGACAGGTCGTCGTTCCACCAGTACACTCGCCGCCGCGGTGGGACTGGCCCTGCCCTCCGCATCGCCGCATCGCAGACGCGAGTCAGAGCTTCAGACAGCCGCTCCGACCTCGCGTCCACGTCCGGGCTTCCGCCAAACGCGGCCCATCGCTCGACGATGGCCGCCTCTTTCGCCAGTTCCCGGTCAAGCGTATTGATACGCCACCGTGGGCCCTCATCGGCCAGGGGACGATCCTGGGTCCTTAGGACGGGGGATACGATGTCGAATCGTATATAGCGATGATCCGACATCGTCTCCACATCTGTCACCACCCTCCAGTCACGCACGTGGTTCGCCAAGCTAGGACTGGCGAAGGACAGGTCTACAATAGACCTGTTCCCGGTCTCCCCCACGTACGTGTCTACCGCCCCCTGGTTGAGCAACACCAAGCCATTGGACACCGCCCATTCCTCGACCAACTCGCCCCGCAAGTCCGTCGCCGGAGATCCCCACGCCGTAGAGTGGGCGTTAAAGTCCCCGGCGACGATGAACGGGGTGGGGTGTGCTTCCGCCACAAGAGCCCCGAGCTCAACGAGTAACTGCTCAAATTGAGCACGGGTCTTCCTGGGCGGACAGTACACCCCAATCACTGCAGCGTCTCCCAGCAGCGCGAGGACGCACATTCGTCCTTTTGACACTTTGTCGAAGGCGCCCCGCTGGGAGACGATAGCCACCTCACCGTCGCAGTCGCCGGCCCAATCATCACGGGCACGGACTACGTACGGTTCGGCGACTACAGCCACGGTCGTCTGCCACTGTGCTACGGACTGGAGCAAGACATCCTGGGCCGCAGCACAGTGCCTGACGTTGGCCTGCAGGATCGAGAAATTCGAGTTGGACATCTAGGTTTGGGCGGTGTCCATCTCCTCCACTACTTGTTGAGTGGGAGCGGGGTCCGCGACCGGCCCAACCCGCCTCCCACTGACACCACCTCGGCGACGACGCGAACGTTTTTTCGATGCCGCCAGACAGACCTTCACGCCCAGGCGGTGCGCAGCGGCCTCTCCCGCCGCAGCACACACGGGGCAGTTGGGCTCTGCACTGCAGCTGGCCGCTTTGTGGCCGGGCTGCCCACACCTGAAGCAGAGGGCGCTGCGGTCGATATCCGCAGCGCACTTGGCCCCCACATGCCCCACGTCTAAGCAGCGGAAGCACCGCTGCGGCCTGGCCTCCAAGAGGACCGCACGGACGCGGGTCCAGCCGATCACAAGGGCGCGGCCATCCGTTATAAGTTTGGCCGCCGCGACTGGGCATTTCACCCACGCCGTGCCCTCTCTGCCTGCCTGGCGGGCGATATTTCCAACAATGACGCTGGTGGCGGCGCAACCTCCAACGTCTGCTACCACCCGCGCCACAACCTCCTTTGTCGCCGAGTCGCCTAGACCGGAGATGCGCAGCTCCGCGCACTTCTCCGGCCTGGCGATGTGAACGTCGTCGCCAAGGGACTCCTTTAGTTTAGACGCCAAGGCGTCCGCTTTCGCGCCTCTATCCGCACCCGCCACCTCAAGTATGCGGCCCCCAGTGGCCGCAGTGCGGAAGCGCAGCCCGTCAATGCCGAGGCTTTTGAGGTCGATCGACCTCTCAGCCTCGGCAAGCTTTTCGGCGTATGTAACGCCCCGCCCTTCCGCTTCCCGCTGCAGCGTTATTACTACCGCTGCGGTTCGCGGGGCGCGGAGGTTCGGGACGCTCTTTTTCGCGACGGGCTTCGCGGGCGCCTTAGCGGATGACTTGGCCGGCGTCTTTACCTTCGCCGGACCTGTCGCCTTCTTCTTTTTCGTGACCTGGCTCCACGACTCGGTTGGAGCCAGGGTCACGGGTGCTGTTTCGGCAGTTGTGGCCGTCTGGCGCTCCCTGCGCGCAGCCTCCACCTCCTGCGCCGCAGCACTCTTCTTCTTTCTGTTTGTCTTCCCCTGGCTTGGGGCAGAAGAGAAAGGAGCCAGCGGAGTGGCCTCGACAACATCCATGTCCGTCACCTCCACCCCAGATGTGGAGGGGACGGCAGAAGATTGCGTGGCGGCAGGGGCGCCAGACGACTTTTTGCCCTTGCCTTTTTTAGGGCGTGGAGGCGCAGAGGCGCCGACGACAGGGCCCGTGGAAGGACCGACAGGAGTCTCAGCAGCCGCAGCGGCACTGCGGGCTGCGTTGCGAGCATCCGCTGCTAGAGGTGGACGCAACCGGGGCTCAGGCAGGAGCCTGTTTTCCACCCCTCCAAAGCGCGCGTCAATGACGAACATGATTTCCTCACGTGTCATTGACGGTTGTGGAGGGGAAGCGGCGCTGGCCTGCCGCTTCATCCACTCGAGCTCCTTTTGCACAGATTGGAGCTCGCCTTTCAAATATAAAACTTCGTCATTTACTTTGAGGGAGACTAGCTCCCTCACGTGCTCCAGGATGGAGCCAGACGCGCTCCTGAGCCCCTGGACGCTCTGTCCCTTCAGGCGGGAGGACTTGTACGCTATTTCTTGAATATACGCACAAGCCTCCTCTACCGCCTTCGATAACTGTTCGGATCTGGGTCCCCGAACAGTCATCGACGTCGGCGCCTCTTCCGGCGCAGGTTGTTCGCGGAGGAAGGAGTTTCGCCTCTCCTCCCGCCGTCTTCTCTCCTCTTCTTGCGCGAGCTCCCGCTCCGCCTGTTGCTCGAGCTCGCGCTCTTCGGCCGCGACGAGGTCAGCCTTGGCTTTCGCCAGGCCGACGTACTGCCCTGTCGTAGGCGGGCGGCCACGCCCTCGTTTACCGGGCTGGCCCCGAATGGTGCTGGAGCCAGCCGACTCGTCTCCGTCACTGTCCGACTCCCCAGGACTCTTGCTGTTGCAGCGCTTCCGCTGCCACAGCCTTGGGGTCGGAGAGTGACGGGACGAAACCGTCTTCTTTGATTTACAGCTGCTGTCGGACTCCGACAGCATCTGCTCGTCACACCTCAAAGTGACGGCGTCGCAACGCGACAGCGCCACCTTGACTTCTTTGAGACCCGAGATTGGGGTCCCGGGTCTCACCACTCTTCCTTCTTCAGCCACTTCGCTAAGTAATCCGTTGTCCGTTTTTAAATTGCCAGTATTCGTTTTAAAAAATAAGTTATCATTTAAATTATCCATACAGTTCCCACGAGTATGAGACGAAAGGGTACACTCCCTGGGTGACGCTCATTCCAGGGAGCGGGCTACATACTGTAGGGTTCGCCAGGTGCCCGTACAGGTTTTAACGACTTCGCTGTCGGGTGTTAAAGACTGTCCTTGTCGCGGGCCGGCCAATAAAGGCAAGCCCTCCGGTCCCTAAGGACACCACGTACCGACTGGAGCCACCAGTCAGATGGTTGCGATGACCTTGGGGATTACGGAACGCGAGGAGGATGGCTGGTCCTCCCCAACACCGACGCAAGTGCAGACCCCTGCGCGAGCAGTAGGCCTACGCGTCACCGACTCTCTCCGCTTCTACCGGCCGTAGCCGGGAGCGTACGACAACAAGTTACGTCGCGGCGCTACTACCGATCTCTGGGAGCAGCCACGACGCCACAGACCTTGCAAGCCCGCCAAACTACGACCCCCTCGTGCAATGGGGTCAACTGTGGTCGGAAAAAACCACCAACAAGCACTGCGCTTCTACCGGCCGCAGCCGGGAGCGGACGTCTCACTATGTCGCGGCGGTGAACGCCGAAACCGCAGGCCTAGCAGGCCCGCCATACCACGACCCCCTTCGACATGGGGTCGGTTGTCGGGATATTGGTTCATCGACTTACAGGGGCAGCAGATTTTAGCGCTGCGCCTGTTAGCCGACTATCCAGGATGCACCGTCTTGGTCCAGTTGCCACTCCCCCCGGGCATATAGCCCGAAGGGATAGGAAACCGGTCCAAGCTCACGAGGAGGTTTCCCGACCTAGCACCCCACCCCATCCCAGGTTAGGTTTTTTTTTTTTTTTTTGTTGACGCGGGGAATGCGTTTAGGCACCGTCATCCCAGCTACGGGGGTAGCTGGGACGGTGTGTGGGACTCACCGGTCCCGGAAACAGGGACCGTCCTACCCACTAAACCCCGCGGTGTTCCGACTCACCCTTTTGCCGGACCGAAGGTTATGTAAAGTACTCACGTCGGCCCGGCAGGGTTGCCCCGTATAATTTGAGGCTCTCCTCGGGGGAGCCAGATGCACGGCTCCCCCGGAGCTCCCTAAGGAGCTGAAGAAATCAAGCCCGCGTCGCACTGCTCTCAAGTGGAGAGCAGTCGAGCGGGCGGCTCTGAAGGCACCTCCGGAACACGGGGAGGTGCCTTCCGCCAAACGATCATCGGTGGACGGGGTCCCCCGACCTCCGTCCACCGGTACGACAATTAGTCCGGGGCGCGCATAAAAGCCGCCATGCGGCGCCCTCGGACCGGACGGCGGGGCGGGAGCGTCTCACCAGCACGCTCCCGCACCCGCAACTCCTCTCTTTTGGCCGCCATCACCTCGCAGGCAAACGAGGTGACGGCGGCCCAACACTCTTGGCTGCCGACCATGGCTCGCACCACGGCCGGCAGCGACAGATCCACACCAATTTGGCCCGTGAGGGCGACTCGCGGCCCGTCCCACGCCGCACACTCGGCGAGTGTGTGCTCCGCCGAGTCCACGGCGCCACTTGGGCAGTGGTGACACACGGGGTTAGACTCCACCCCAGCCACCTCCCACAGGTATTTCGCGAAGCAGCCATGACCTGTGAGGAGCTGGGTGAGGTGGTACGTCGGCGCTCCGTGCGCCCTCTCTACCCAAGGCCGAAGGACGGGCCGGACAGCCCCCACGAGCCGCACGCTCGCAGAGGGCTCCTCCAATCGAATGGCCCACTCCCGGAAGAGATCATCGCGAGCCAACTGTCTCAAGCGATCGATCTCGTCCGGGAGTGGGCGACCTCCATTCCTACGCATCAGGGCGCTTTCCTCATACACAAATTTAAGGACTCCAGCCTCGAGATCCCAGGGGGGGCTCCCGCCAATTAGGCACGCCGCCTCGTAAGAGACGGTGCAGTACGCCCGCGCCGCCCTCTGCGCAATCACTCGCTGCGGTCTCCGCAGCAATGGGATGTTTTTGGCGCAGAGGGCGTCCGACCAGATTGGCGCTCCGTAGAGCGCCTTGGAGCGTACTACACCGTCGTAAAGACGGCGACATGCACTTCCAGGCCCCCCCCGATTGGGGAGCAGCCTCGCCAGTCTTCCGGCGTAAGACATCAATTTAGGCGCTAAACGCCGGAAGTGCTCGACGAACCCCCATCGGCTGTCGAGGACCAGTCCAAGATATTTAATGGTCTCCCCGACAGCGATGGGGGTGCCGCTCACCACAATCACCGAATCTCGAGGGGCCCTCCGCCGAGGCCCGTAGAAGAAGACGGCCTCGGACTTTTCGAGGGCCACCTGGAGTCCCAGCGCCCTGATGCGGCTGACCACCTGGGCAACGCCCGCGGTGGCTAGGACCTTCGCGTCTCGAAAATCTGGGCCCCGCGCGGTAACCAGGGTGTCGTCGGCGTAGCAGAGTACGCCGACCCCCCGAAGAGTGGCACCGCGCAAGACCCAGTCGTATGCGATGTTCCACAGGAGCGGACCAAGAACCGACCCCTGTGGGACACCGCATGACATCTCCCTGCGAACTACGGCCGACCGGGTCGGATAAGAAATGGCCCGGTCCACGAAGTAGTCCGCAAGGACGCGCCTGAGGTACCACGGAACGTTGTGGTACCTCAGCGCCTCGGCGATCGTCGGCCAGGGGATGGTGTTGAAGGCGTTCGCGATGTCCAGCGACACCGCCAACAACACCTCCCCCCGATCGACCGCCTCTCGGACGCTGTCCCTCAGTCGGGAGATGGCGTCGAGGGTAGATCGTCCGCGACGAAATCCGTATTGGCCGTCATTCAAGTTGGGCCCCGCCCCCTCCAGGTGCCCGACGAGACGAGCAGCGAGCACCCGCTCAAAGAGCTTGCTCATCTCGCCGAGCAAAACAATTGGGCGGTAGGCCGACGGCGACTCGGCGGGGCGCCCGTGCTTCTTCAACAGCACGAGCTTCCCCGTTTTCCAATTTCGCGGAACTCTACCCGACGCCAAACACTCAGACATGAGGGACAGCGTCTCCTCCTCAAACGCCGGCATGATCAGGGCGACGACCCGCCCTGGGATGCCGTCCGGGCCAGGGGCGCGGTTCCTCAGTTGGAGCTTGAGGACCGCCGCCCCCAGTTCGACATCGGACACGGGCGGGATCGCCTCAGTGTCTGCCGCCGCACGGCTTGGTGCTGCCATTCGTGGTGGGACCCACTCTTCCCGCGCAGGGAAGAGGGAACTGACGATTTGCCCGAGGAAAGCGGGCTCGAGGGATTTTGTGAGTGGGGGCGCATAAGGCCGGAGTTTGTCGCTCACGACCTTATACGGGCGCCCCCACGGATCTTGATTTAGCGTCTCGAGCCACGCTTTCCACGAGTCCTCCTTTGCGGTTTTTATCGCCGAGCGAAAGGCCGCTCGGGCGTCCCGGTATGCGGCGCGCAGTTCTTCTTCGAGGACAGGGTTCCTATCTCTCCGACCACGGTAGCGAGTGTACCGCCGCTGGGCTGCGTGACTTTCAGCACGCAGCCCCGACAGGTCGTCGTTCCACCAGTACACTCGCCGCCGCGGTGGGACTGGCCCTGCCCTCCGCATCGCCGCATCGCAGACGCGAGTCAGAGCTTCAGACAGCCGCTCCGACCTCGCGTCCACGTCCGGGCTTCCGCCAAACGCGGCCCATCGCTCGACGATGGCCGCCTCTTTCGCCAGTTCCCGGTCTAGCGTCTTGATACGCCACCGTGGGCCTTCACCGGCCAGGGGACGATCCTGGGTCCTTAGGGCGGGGGAGACGATGTCGAATCGTATATAGCGATGATCCGACATCGTCTCCACATCTGTCACCACCCTCCAGCCACGCACGTGGTTCGCCAGGCTAGGACTCGCGAAGGACAGGTCTACAATAGACCTGTTCCCGGTCTCCCCCACGTACGTGTGGACCGCCCCCTGGTTGAGCAACACCAAGCCATTGGACACCGCCCATTCCTCGACCAACTCGCCCCGCAAGTCCGTCGCCTGAGATCCCCACGCCGTAGAGTGGGCGTTAAAGTCCCCGGCGACGATGAACGGGGTGGGGTGTGCTTCCGCCACAAGAGCCCCGAGCTCAACGAGTAACTGCTCAAATTGAGCACGGGTCTTCCTGGGCGGACAGTACACCCCAATCACTGCAGCGTCTCCCAGCAGCGCGAGGACGCACATTCGTCCTTTTCACACTTTGTCAAATGCGCCCCGCTGGGAGACGATAGCCACCTCACCGTCGCAGTCGCCGGCCCAATCATCACGGGCACGGACTACGTACGGTTCGGCGACTACAGCCACGGTCGTCTGCCACTGTGCTACGGACTGGAGCAAGACATCCTGGGCCGCAGCACAGTGCCTGACGTTGGCCTGCAGGATCGAGAAATTCGAGTTGGACATCTAGGTTTGGGCGGTGTCCATCTCCTCCACTACTTGTTGAGTGGGAGCGGGGTCCGCAACCGGCCCGACCCGCCTCCCACTGACACCACCTCGGCGACGACGCGAACGTTTTTTCGATGCCGCCAGACAGACCTTGACGCCCAGGCGGTGCGCAGCGGCCTCTCCCGCCGCAGCACACACGGGGCAGTTGGGCTCTGCACTGCAGCCGGCCGCTTTATGGCCGGGCTCCCCACACCTGAAGCAGAGGGCGCTGCGGTCGATACCCGCAGCGCACTTGGCCCCCACATGCCCCACGTCTAAGCAGCGGAAGCACCGCTGCGGCCTGGCCTCCAAGAGGACCGCACGGACGCGGGTCCAGCCGATCACGAGGGCGCGGCCATCCGTTATAATTTTGGCCGCCGCGACTGGGCACTTCACCCACGCCGTGCCCTCTCTGCCTGCCTGGCGGGCGATATCTCCAACGATGACGCTGGTGGCGGCGCAGCCTCCAACGTCCGCCACCACCCGCGCCACAACCTCCTTCGTTGCTGAGTCGCCTAGACCGGAGATGCGCAGCTCCGCGCACTTCTCCGGCCTGGCGATGTGAACGTCGTCGCCGAGGGACTCTTTTAGCTTCGACGCCAAGGCGTCCGCTTTCGCGCCCCTATCCGCACCCGCCACCTCAAGTATGCGACCCCCAGTGGCCGCAGTGCGGAAGCGCAGCCCGTCAATGCCGAGGCTTTTGAGGTCGATCGACCTCTCAGCCTCGGCAAGCTTTTCGGCGTATGTAACGCCCCGCCCTTCCGCTTCCCGCTGCAGCGTTATTACTACCGCTGCAGTTCGCGGGGCGCGGAGGTTCGGGACGCTCTTTTTCGCGACGGGCTTCGCGGGCGCCTTAGCGGATGACTTGGCCGGCGTCTTTACCTTCGCCGGACCTGTCCCCTTCTTCTTTTTCGTGACCTGGCTCCACGACTCGGTTGGAGCCAGGGTCACGGGTGCTGTTTCGGCAGTTGTGGCCGTCTGGCGCTCCCTGCGCGCAGCCTCCACCTCCTGCGCCGCAGCACTCTTCTTCTTTCTGCTCCTCTTCCCCTGGCTTGGGGCAGAAGAGGAAGGAGCCAGCGGAGTGGCCTCGACCACATCCATGTCCGTCACCTCCACCCCAGATGTGGAGGAGACGGCAGAAGATTGCGTGGCGGCAGGGGCGCCAGACTTCTTTTTGCCCTTAGGGCGTGGAGGCACAGAGGCGCCGACGACAGGGCCCGTGAAAGGACCGAGAGGAGTCTCAGCAGCCGCAGCGGCACTGCGGGCTGCGTTGCGAGCGTCTGCTGCAAGAGGTGGACGCAACCGGGGCTCAGGCAGGAGCCTGTTTTCCACCCCTCCGAAGCGCGCGTCAATGACGAACATGATTTCCTCACGTGTCATTGACGGTTGTGGAGGGGGAGCGGCGCTGGCCTGCCGCTTCGTCCACTCTAGCTCCTTCTGAACAGATTGGAGCTCGCATTTTAAATACAAAATTTCGTCATTTATTTTGAGGGAGACTAGCTCCCTCACGTGCTCCAGGATGGAGCCAGACGCGCTCCTGAGCCCCTGGACGCTCTGTCCCTTCAGGCGGGAGGACTTGTACGCTATTTCTTGAATATACGCACAAGCCTCCTCTACCGCCTTCGATAACTGTTCGGATCTGGGTCCCCGAACAGTCATCGACGTCGGCGCCTCTTCCGGCGCAGGTTGTTCGCGGAGGAAGGAGTGTCGCCTCTCCTCCCGCCGTTTTCTCTCGTCTTCTTGCGCGAGCTCCCGCTCCGCCTGTAGCTCGAGCTCACGCTCTTCGGCCGCGACGAGGTCGGCTTTGGCTTTCGCCAGGCCGACGTATTGCCCTGTCGTAGGCGGGCGGCCACGCCCTCGTTTACCGGGCTGGCCCCGGATGGTGTTGGAGCCAGCCGACTCGTCTCCGTCACTGTCCGACTCCCCAGGACTTTTGCTGTTGCAGCGCTTACGCTGCCACAGCCTTGGGGTCGGAGAGTGACGGGACGAAACCGTCTTCTTCGATTTGCAGCTGCTGTCGGACTCCGACAGCATCTGCTCGTCACATCTTAAAGTGACGGCGTCGCAACGCGACAGCGCCACTTTAACTTCTTTGAGACCCGAGATTGGGGTCCCGGGTCTCACCACTCCTCTATCGTCAGCCACATCGTTTAGTAATCGGTTGTCCGTTTTATTGCCAGTATCCTTTTTTTTTTTTTTTTTTTTTTAATATTCACAGACATTTCACACAACGCTGTCTGATCCCAAAGTAAGCTAGGAATAACCTGCTTGTGTTATGGGTATCAGACCGCGGATATTAATACTTATATACTTTTAAATACATACATATTATACATAGAAACACCCAGACTCTTGAGACAAACATTTATGGGTCACACAAATATTTGTCTCCGGTGGGAATCGAACCCACGACCTCCAGCGCCGCAGGCGGTATCACTACCGACTGCGCCACAGAGGCAGTCAAATATATCCGTTTTAAAAAATAAGTTGTCATTTAAATTATCCATACAGTTCCCACGAGTATGAGACGAAAAGGTACACTCCCTGGGTGACGCTCATTCCAGGGAGCGGGCTACATACTGTAGGGTTCGCCAGGTGCCCGTACAGGTTTTAACGACTTCGCTGTCGGGTGTTAAAGACTGTCCTTGTCGCGGGCCGACCAATAAAGGCAAGCCCTCCGGTCCCTAAGGACACCACGTACCGACTGGAGCCACCAGTCAGATGGTTGCAATGACCCTGGGGATTACGGAACGCGAGGAGGATGGCTGGTCCTCCCCAACACCGACGCAAGTATAGACCTCTGCGCGAGCAGTAGGCCTACGCGTCCCCGACTCTCTCCGCTTCTACCGGCCATTACCGGGAGCGTACGACAGCAAGCTGCGTCGCGCTGCTACCACCGGTCTCCGGGAGCTGCTGCGACGCCGCAGACCTTGCAGGCCCGCCAAAACCACGACCCCCTCGTGCAATGGGGTCAACTGTGGTCGGAAGAAACCACCAACAAGCACTGCGCTTCT
This sequence comes from Miltochrista miniata, assembly GCA_933228765.1. Classification (NCBI taxonomy): domain Eukaryota; kingdom Metazoa; phylum Arthropoda; class Insecta; order Lepidoptera; family Erebidae; genus Miltochrista; species Miltochrista miniata. Next base: position 3,784,297 of record OW121777.1, read on the forward strand.
ACCGGCCGCAGCCGGGAGCGGACGTCTCACTATGTCGCGGCGGTGAACGCCGAAACCGCAGGCCTAGCAGGCCCGCCGTACCACGACCCCCTTCGACATGGGGTCGGTTGTCGGGATATTGGTTCATCGACTTACAGGGGCAGCAGATTTTAGCGCTGCGCCTATTAGCCGACTATCCAGGATGCACCGTCTTAGTCCAGTTGCCACTCCCCCCGGGCATATAGCCCGAAGGGATAGGAAACCGGTCCAAGCTCACGAGGAGGTTTCCCGACCTAGCACCCCTCCCAGGTTTTTTTTTTTTTTTTTTTGTTGACGCGGGGAATGCATTTAGGCACCGTCATCCCAGCTACGGGGGTAGCTGGGACGGTGTGTGGGACTCACCGGTCCCGAAAACAGGGACCGTCCTACCCACTAAACCCCGCGGTGTTCCGACTCACCCTATAGCCGGGCCGAGGGATATGAAGATGTAGATTCTACGTCGACCCGGCTAGGGATGCCCCGTAGGGTTGGGGCTCTCCTCGGGGGGCAAGATGGTCGGCCCCCCGGAGCTCCCTAAGGAGCTGAAGAAAACAAGCCCGCATCGCACCGCCCTCGTACGTCCCTCTGGAAGCAGAGGGGGCAGAGAGCGGCCGAGCGGGCGGGCACTAAGGCACCTCCGGAACACGGGGAGGTGCCTTCCGCCAAACGATCATCGGTGGGTGAGGTCCCCCGACCATCACCCACCGGTACAACACTAGTCGGGGGCGCGCACGAACGCTGCCATGCGGCGCCCCCGAACCGGACGGCGAGGCGGGAGCGTTTGGCCTGCACGCTCCCGCACCCGCAGCTCCTCTCTCTTGGCCGCCATCACCTCACAAGCAAACGAGGTGACGGCGGCCCAACACTCCTGGCTGCCGACCATGGCTCGCACCACGGCCGGCAGCGACAAATTATTTCCAACACGGCCCGTGAGGGCGACACGCGGCCCGTCCCACGCCGCGCACTCGGCGAGTGTGTGCTCAGCCGAGTCCACGGCGCCACTTGGGCAGTGACGGCACACGGGGTCCGACTCCACACCCACCACCTCCCACAGGTACTTGGCGAAACAGCCATGTCCTGTGAGGAGCTGAGTGAGGTGGTACGTCGGCGCACCGTGCGCCCTCTCTACCCAGGGCCGAAGAACGGGCCGGACAGCCCCCACGAGCCGCACGCTCGCGGAGGGACACTCCAACCTATTGGCCCACTTCCGGAAGAGATCGTCGCGAGCAGACTGTCTCCAGCGATCGATCTCGTCCGGAAGTGGGCGACCTCCATTTATCCGCACCAGGGCGCTCTCCTCGTACACGCGCTTGAGGACTCCAGCCTCGAGATCCCAAGGGGGGCTCCCGCCAATCAAACACGCCGCCTCGTAAGAGACGGTGCAGTACGCTCGCGCCGCCCTCTGCGCAATCACCCGCTGCGGCCTCCGCAGCAGGGGGATGGTTTTGGCGCAGAGAGCGTCCGACCAAATAGGCGCTCCGTAGAGCGCCTTGGAGCGCACTACACCGTCGTAGAGACGGCGACATGCACTTTCCGGCCCCCCTTTATTGGGGAGCAGCCGCGCCAGCCTTCCGGCGTATGACACCAGTTTGGGTGCCAGGCGCCGGAAGTGCTCGACGAAACCCCATCGACTATCGAGGACCAGTCCTAGGTACTTCATGGTCTCCCCGATAGCGATGGGGGTGCCGCTCACCACAATGGCGGAATCTCGAGGTGGCCCCCGACGAGGCCCGTGGAAAAACACGGCCTCGGACTTATCGAGAGCCACCTGGAGTCCCAGCGCCCTGATGCGGCTGACCACCTGGGCAACGCCCGCGGTGGCCAGAACCTTCGCGTCCCTGAATTCTGGGCCCCGCGCGGTGACGAGGGTGTCGTCGGCGTAACACAAAATACCGACGCCCCTGAGCGTGGCACCGCGCAGGACCCAGTCGTAGCCGATGTTCCACAGGAGCGGACCAAGCACCGACCCCTGTGGAACACCGCACGACATCTCCTTGCGGACTATTCCCGACCGGGCCGGGTAGATGATGGCCCGGTCCACGAAGTAGTCCGCAAGGACGCGCCTGAGGTACCACGGGACCTTGTGGTACCTCAGCGCCTCGGCGATGGTCTGCCAGGGGATGGTGTTGAAGGCGTTCGCGATGTCCAGCGACACCGCCAACAACACCTCCCCCCGACCGACCGCCTCTTGGACGCTGTCCCTGAGTCGGGAGATGGCGTCCAGGGTAGACCGCCCGCGACGGAACCCGTACTGGCCGCCGTCGAGGTTGGGCCCCGCCCCCTCAAGGTGCCCGACGAGACGAGCAGCGAGCACCCGCTCGAAAAGCTTGCTCATCTCGCCGAGCAGAACAATGGGGCGGTAGGCCGACGGCGACTCGACGGGGCGCCCGTGCTTTTTGAGCAGCACGAGCTTCCCCGTCTTCCACGTTCGCGGGACCCTACCCGACGCCAAACACTCCGACATCAGGGAGAGCGTCTCCTCTTCGAACGCCGGCATGACCAGGGCGACGACCCGCCCTGGGATGCCGTCCGGACCGGGGGCGCGGTGTCTCAACTTGAGTTTGAGAACAGCCGCCCCCAACTCGGCATCGGACACGGGCGGGATCGCCTCCGTGTCAGCCGGCGTTCCATCTGGTGCTGCCATACTCGGCGGGACCCACTCTTCCCGCGCAGGGAAGAGGGAGCTGACAACATCATTCACGAAGGTGGGCTCGAGAGACCTGGTGAGCGGGGGCGCATAAGGCCGGAGTTTGTCGCTCACGGCCTTATACGGGCGCCCCCACGGATCTCCGTTCAAAGTCTCGAGCCACACCTTCCATGACTCGTCCTTCGCGGCCTTGATTGCCGAGCGAAGGGCCGCTCGGGCGTCCCGGTGTGCGGCGCGCAACTCTTCTTCGAGGACAGGGTTCCTGGCCCTACGACCGCGGTAGCGGGTGTACCTCCGTTGGGCTGCGTGACTGGCGGCACGCAGCCCCTCAAGGTTGTCATTCCACCAATACACCCGCCGCCGCGGGTGGACAGACCCTGCCCTCCGCATCGCCGCATCGCAGACGCGAGTCAGAGCCTCAGATAACCGCTCCGACCTCGCGTCTACGTCCGGACTCCCACCGAAAGCGGCCCATCGCTCGACGATGGCCGCCTCTTCTGCCAGCTCCCGGTTCAGCGTGTTTAACCGCCACCGTGGGCCCTCACCGGCCAGGGGACGATCCTGGGTCCTCAGGGCGGGGGAGACGATGTCGAACCGTACGTACCGGTGGTCCGACATCGTCTCCACCTCCGTGACCACCCTCCACCCACGTACGTGGTTCGCCAGGTCAGAACTGGCGAAGGACAGGTCAACAATGGACCTGTTGCCATTGTCCCCCACGTACGTGTGGACCGCCCCCTGGTTCAGCAACACCAGATCCATGGACACCGCCCAATCCTCCAACAACTCCCCCCGCAAGTCCGTCGCCGGAGATCCCCACGCCGTAGAGTGGGCGTTGAAGTCCCCGACGACGATGAGCGGGGTGGGGCGTGCTTCCGCCACAAGAGCCCCGAGCTCAACGAGTAACTGCTCAAATTGAGCACGGGTCTTCCTGGGCGGACAGTACACCCCGATCACTGCAGCGTCTCCCAGCAGCGCGAGGACGCACATTCGTCCTTGGGACACCCTATCAAAGGCGCCCCGCTGGGAGACGATAGCCACTTCACCGTCGCGGTCGCTGGCCCAATCATCACGGGCACGAACCGCGTACGGTTCGGCGACTACAGCCACGGTCGTCTGCCACTGCGCTACGGACTGGATCAAAACATCCTGGGCCGCAGCGCAGTGCCTGACGTTGGCCTGCAGGACCGAGAATGTGGACATCTAGGATTGAGCGGTGTCCATAACCTCCTCAGTTTGGGTGGGAGCGGGGTCCATGACCGGCCCGACCCGCTTCCCACCGACACCTCCTCGACGACGACGCCGCTTTTTTGACGCCGCCAGGCAAGCCTTGGCACCCAGGCGGTGCGCAGCGGCCTCTCCCGCCGCATCACACACGGGGCAATGCGGATCCGCGTTGCAGCCGGCCGCTTTGTGGCCGGGCTGCCCGCAGCGGCATAACCCCTCCCAGGTTTTTTTTTTTTTTTTTTTTTTTTTTGACGCGGGGAACGCATTTACGCGCCTTCATCCCAGCTTCAGGGGCAGCTGGCATGGTGTGTGGGACTCCCGGCCCGGTCCGGAATGGACCGTCCTACCCACTAAACCCCGCGGTGTTCCTCCTCACCCTTTAGCCGGGCCGAGGGATATCAAAAGATTATTCACGTCGACCCGGCTAGGGGCGCCCCGTTAATTCGGAGCTCTCCTCGGGGGAGCCAGATGGGCGGCTCCCCAAAGCTCTCTAAGGAGCTGAAAAAACCAAGCCTGCACCGCTCTCGAGCGCCCCTCTGTCATAGAGGAGTCAGAGAGCGGCTGGCGCAGGCGTGCGCTAATGGGCACCCACGGAACACGGGGAAGGTGCCCACCGCCATGTGACCGTTGGAGGGCGGGGTCCCCCAACCTTACGCCCTCGGTGATGAAACAATCGGGGGACGTGCGCTAGCTCCTAGCGCAGGCGCCCCCAAACTGCATGACAGGGCGGGAGCATTTACCCAAACTCCCGCCCTTCCATGCAGTGCCTCTCATACTTCGCCACTATCGCCTCGCCAGCAAATGTGGTGGAGCGACAGCAGCAACACGATACAATCGGGGGCGCGCAGTGAACTCCTTACTGCGCCGCCCCCGAACTGCACGGCGAAGCAGGAGTATTTTCCATTACTCCCGCTCCCCCGCGCCTCCCTCTTTGCCGCCATCACCTCGTCAACTGACGAGGCAATAGCGGCCCAGCACTGCTGCTGCCGACCGTGTTGCTACTCACGGCCGGCAGCAACACACACCACCGAGCACCCCACAGGTGGGCTGCTCCCGCCTCGGCCGGAATTTGCCAGAGTAGCACCACTCCCCCACAGAGGAAGGGGAGTGGTCGCTACTCCGTTGCCCAGGATGCACCACGAGGAGGACCCGACCCATTGGGGTCCCGAAGATGTTCGCAGGACCCCGCATCCCACCCCTCCCAGGTTAGGTTAGGTTAGGTTAGGTTAGGTTAGGTTTAGGACAAGTCTTTAACTTCTTTTTTTTATTTTTTTTATTTTTTTTTTTTTATTTTTTTTTTATTCTCTCCATAGTTTATATTTAAACTTGGATAAGTTCTATAACCAGAAGAAAGTCGGATATAAGAGCAAGAGCTCAGATTTACCTGTAAATTATTATCTTTCAGCCATGTCACAATGTCATTTATTGTAGCATTTATGTCAATTACAAATTTATCAAAGTCAGTATCATTATCACATGTCATAATCTAAGAAATGTCATCAGCATATAAAATATTGTATATAAATTGAATATAAAATATTGATAAAATAAAATATTGGAAGTGATTTCAGTGAGGTCATTAATATATAACAAAAATAACAATGGCCCCAACACTGCGGAACACCGAGTCCGTTTTCCAATAAGTCAGATTTATATAATTTTAGGTCACGTTTATTGTCAATGTTTTGTATCTCTACATAGTGCTTTCGACCATTTAGATAAGTCGTAATCCACTCTAAGGCTGGCCCTCGAATACCATATTTGTCAAGTTTTGTCGATAGTATTTTATGAGAAACAAGATCAAATGCTTTCGACATGTCAATAAATATTCCAACTACCGTCTTTTTATTGTCAATATCGTCCCTGGAAAGCCAATAATACTAAAACGCCAAAAGGCCATTTTACAGGAGAGCGATTTAAAGTTTTTTTTTTAAGAAAACTAGGCATAACTTTTTCTAATTTAGTAATTGACGTAGGTACATTAAAGGCAAATATATTATTGTTATACTATTCCCTAGGTTCTGGAATCAATATATTTTGCCCTATTTGCTCGATTCAAGAGATATCTGTCGCTTAAGTACAAATGCTCTGTACACTTGGTAATGAAAAAGTACTTATCTTATTAATTATTTTAAGGTATTGTGATCGAAAATTACTGACAACTCTTATTCTTTCATAAGTATGCATGGAAAAAGTACTAACACGCATTACAGGTGGATATAGTCTCAGGATAATAATACTTAAACTCTACAATATGTCAAAGGACTGCACGGTAAAGCGATGTATAGAATTATTTGTTGGGATCTTTGCTATGCCAAAAATACTTAATAATAAAATTGATCGTTCTAATTTGAATTTATTTTTCTTAACAGACATTATCAATAGTAAGTAAATCATAATAATTGCACTAGTTGCAAACAAAATAATTGAGAATACTTACTAATTCATATTTTGATTTTGAAACAGCATTTTTTTTATTTAATTTTACTGTTTTTTTTATATTAAGCTCGCCAAATTGACGTCGCCACTGATGAAAACCCGTGGCGCAACCTAGAGATGAGAGAAGAGGGCCTTCACAGTCCGTGAGACTTCTGACAGTGGTCCTCAAGTTGGCGTGAACCCGGGATCGTAAGATGAGAGAAAAACGTGTGGCGGGCAGGTCGTTTCAGATTTTTTTGGTTAGACAGAGGAACGATCTTTTGAAACGCTCAGTTCTCGCGAAGATTCTCTCCACCGTGTATGAGTGGCACCTCTGCCCGGCACACGTTGTTCGGGGGGATCGGAAAGGAGAGGATACATTCGCCGTGATACATTCGGTAGAAGGCAGCTAAAGACGCTATGGTTCTTCACTGCGCTAACGGCACGAGGCCTCCCGTCCCCTCAGGACAACCACGTCTCTGCATAGCGTCAAGTGCGTCTAGTAAATACTTCGCGGAGTCATCCCAAAGGTTGTCATCCACAACATTATTCGAAGAATGGGTGAATCTGCGTCTTACATTCAAACATCTCTGGTGTGGCGTGAATTACCGCCTCGCCTTATTGAGGCCAGCCCAATTTTATACAACTCTCTACGTCGTTTTTGTGATTGTGCTCACGCCGGACGTATATACCGAGGATCTCTAGGTTGTTTTTTAGTAGAACCGTAATGTTCTGAAAAGCGGGTAGGGGTAGGAATGGGGACATAGCTGTAAACGCACACGCTAATGTTTTTCTGGCATTGAACTCGACCAGGTTGTCTGAATCCCATTGGGCAATGCGACCCAGGTTCCGGTCGAGATCCACCACGAGTTGCCGTCCCTTTTCCTCCACGTCGCGTTGCCCATCCGCTGGAAGGCTGGAATAGCTCCCATGCAGAGTACAAGTCCGCATAACGATGAAAGCACCCAAGGGACAGCATGTCGTTGATATGCAGGAGAAAGAGAGTTGGGGATAATACCGATCCCTGTGGTACTCTGGTATTTACCTGCAAAAAGCAGGAAGCGTGGCCAACACAGTGAACCCGTACCTATACGTCGCCCATGCAGGAAGCTGGCCAACCAGCATTATAACATTATAACTTATAACTGAGGTGATAGACCATAAGCCGGCAGCTTGGAAAGAAGCGGCGTAAGCCATACTCTATCATAAACTTTAGCGATGTCTGGGCTATTAGCCAGAGATTCGCTGTGTCTCTCCATAGCCTCGCCACAAGTGTGTGTTATGTACGCCAGGAGATCACCCATTGATCGTTTCGGCCTAAAGCCACTAGTACTACTAGTAGGCTTGTATCCTAGCAGGGAAACACAAGAACGACTGATCGTCAGGGTGGCATATTTGCGTCTCCGTTAGGAACATAACAGCTGGCTGTGTCGTGTTTAGATGGTAAAGGACGATGTCGAGGTTGGCCTGGAGCCCGCGGATGTTTGCGAGAGATGTCTCCACCTCGGACAGAGCGTTTCGGGGATTGGTCGCAGCGGCCAGTGTGATACCTCTTTTTCTTTTTTGCGCTGCCATGATATTTGGAAAATTAAGGGAGACGTGAAGACGGTGCGATATTTGCTAAGGCAGTTAGTGACAAGGCGTATGGATTAGCTTCATCTATGGCTGTGTGGTGTGGTGAGACGGAAGCCGACCCGCGTTTCTACGGATCTCCCTGGCTGGCGGCGGCGGCGGGTCGACCGCCGTTCGACCACCGTCAGCTACACTAGCATCCACTTAGCGCCTACTGTTCCCCCTCCCTGCTACATCATACTGTGCAACTGCTGAACCCCGAACGCAACCCCAGCTGCACGGTGGTTCCTAAATAAATACGCGGATCCTCGTTAGTTGCAAACAGGTGCACATCATGCAGGTGAGGTCGCTTGAACACAATCTGAGCTTATGATCCGAGGACGGTTCTAGGATACTTCTTTTGATCTCGATATTTTGCGCGGTTCCTGTGGGGAGGGGATGAAAGAGAAAATGATTTTTCAGTTGTAATTTCTCAATGCGTGATCCGATTTCAAATATTTTTTCGTGTCAGAAAAGGAGTACTTTAAGAATATCTCCACACAAGTTTCAATAGTGAGGGTTTTGTAGTTCAGAAATTAGAGACATCTCAACTTTCGCTAAACCTAGAATTCAAGGGTTCCTTTTATTGTAAACTGGCGTGTTTTTTTAGCCACAAATAAGCTTAAAGACTAGCTTAAAGTAAACAGGGCAGTTTCACAAGTTCCTAGGAGTCTGATGAAGAAATACCTCTCTTTTCATAGACGTTATGTGACGTAATTGAAGTTGCGAGGGTCAGCTAGTAAATAAATAAAAATCATTTTCTGATTTCACACTTCCTAAATCAGTTGGGGTCGGCTTTCTAGTCTAAGTATGATGCTGCTGAACTTCGATATTTTCCGTGATGCGACTGCCATCTGACCTCCACAACCAAATTGGCGAAATCATAGTTCTGTAGTTAGACTAAGGTCCGCTCTTTGAGGGCTCCAACTACCCGTAACGACTGCCATAGGTGTTGTATGGCAACCCACCTGGATGGTATGCGGACCATAGGGTATGAGAAGCGACAGCTTAACGTGCTCTCCGAGGCACTACCAGACCAATTCAAATTCTCGTATTCATGCACATAATTATTTGCACTAAGCGGGTATCGAATCCGCGCCTCCTGCGAAGCAGCTGCGTTCACTACCGCTAAGCCACAGAGGCTGTTAAATAAAAATATTATAGGGAATTAAATAAAGAAATGCTTGTCAGAATAAAATTCAAAATATAATAAATTATCATGAGTTTAGTGTGATCGCGTATTATTGTATTGTACTGGTATACCTAGTGTTCTAAAATGCATAAATAATATAGATACCGATTAGTTATGCATTTTAGAACAAAATGCCAGTACAATATTATCATGCATTTCTGCCAAAAAAGTAGTAAGAAAATAATTAGTAAGTATTCTGGTAATTGCCCATAACAGTATTTATAATTACTACAACAATGATAATAATTATCTGGGTAATTTGATATTGTCTTTTACATCCGTATCTTGCAGGGTGTCTTGGACATTTATGACACAAGGAAATTTTTTGTAAGTACATATTCATAATGATAAATTTCTTGTACTTCAAGCCCAAGCTGACTGCTACCATTACAATAACAAAGAAAGATCCTCCTATACACCTACCTAGACACTGACTCGTGTACCGGACAGGCTAAGTACCTAGAGTCTAATGCCCTTCATAGAAGACGAATGCTCCCTTTCCTCGCTGCTGATACCCTAACACTACACAAGCTCTCAGGATATTGTAGAGCGAATGAGAGAAAAACGCTCGGTGCGGTGCATAGAAGAAACTACAACGTGACAATTTAAAGTCACGTACACATATAGAAATACAAACAAAAGATTAAAATAGTCTTACATAATGATCACATCGCACTGGTTTAATAAACTAGAGAAACAGTGCTATGTAGTTACGTTAGGTATTGGAGACTGCTCCTCCTGATACTTCAGGATGTCCTTGATATGGTACTCCCCAAGATCCTTACCGTCCAGATCTGACAGCCTATATACTAAAGGGGATCGTTTAGCAGTCACCACACATTTAAGGAACTTAAAACGAACACTATTCATGGTGTGGTCATACCACGGGTCTTTAGTGGGTACTGCATCGAGGGAATCAATTTTGATACGAGACAGAGCATCAGGTACAACGTGGACTTTACCTTTTCGATGCTCTATGTCAAAGTCGAATTGACTGAGCCTCATACTCCAACGTGCTAGACGACCCGTGGGATTTTTCAGTTTATGGAACCACAGAAGAGATGAATGATCCGTGACGACCGTACATTTCTGGCCTTCGACGTACTGTCGAAATTGTTCCAAAGCGAAAATCACGGCCAGAAGTTCTCGCTCAGTTGTGCTGTAGTTCACCTCGTTCTTGTTGAGAGAACGGCTACAGTAGGCGATAGGGTGCTCAACACCATCGTGAGTTTGTGTCAGTACAGCAGCAACTGAGTAAGCTGACGCGTCACTAAGAATGCGGAAGGGCATCTCAAAGTTAGGCATTTTTAATATAGGGGCAGAAACCAAGGCTGACTTTAGCAGGTTAAAGGACTGTTCAGCCTCAGGGGTCCATTCGAACTTAAGGTTCGTAGAAGTGAGTTTGCACAGAGGTTTACTAATCTTCGAGAAGTTGTTAACAAAGCGACGATACCAGCCGGCCATTCCCAGAAATCTCTTAACCTCCTTAGGGTTAGAAGGGGTGGGATAGTTGAGGATAACCTCAACTTTACCCGGGTCTGTCCGTAAGCCATGTTTGTCCACATAATACCCCAGGTATTTGAGTTCACTCCGACAAAAGTGGGATTTTTTCATGTTAATTGTTAGGCCAGCATCCTTGAGTTGCTGATAGACTCTATGTAAGAGCTCTATATGCTCCTCAAAGGTGCTGGACACACAGACTATGTCATCCTGAAACGCAAATACCTTGTTGTCGAACTCGGGACCAAACAGACGGTCCATGAGGCGTTGCATCGTGGCACTGGCCCCGACAAGACCGAAGCACATGGAATTGTAATGGAACAATCCTCTCCGGGGAACCGTAAAAGCAGTCTTCTCAGCAGACTGGAGTGAGTCGAATGGAATCTGCCAGTAGGCCGCACTCAGATCTACAGAGGTTAAATACTTAGCATTATTAAGATGGTCCAAGATTTGATTGATATAGGGTAAGGGGTAGGCGTCACTCTTAGACACAGAGTTCAGCTTGCGAGAGTCCAAGCACAATCTGAGGTCACCGTTCGCCTTCTCCACCATGACCACTGGAGAGTTCCAGGCGGACTGAGACGGGGACACTACTCCCATCTCCAGCATTCGGTCCAGCTCGGCTTCCAGGGCCTTCTGCTTAAGGGGAGAGAGCGGATAATAACGCTGCTTGATCGGCTTGCTGTTACCAGTGTCAATGACATGGTGCACAAGTGAGGTCCGACCTAAACCCACCTTATCAGTGTTCAACGAGTCGAATTTTTCAATGACCTCGTTGATTACACACCTTTGTTTAGTTGTCAGGTTGTCGTAATCCTCGAGGCCACCGTTAAGGGACACAGACTCTATAGGATTATTATCACTATAACTATCAAGGCTAATATTTTGTAAAGTTAATTTATCACTTAACTTAAATTGTTGCCAGAAATCCACACCAAATATCATGGAGGTGGTTATTCCTGGGACAACATAGAACTTGACAACTCGGATAACCGAATTGTACTCAATTGGCAAAGAGATACAACCCAGACATTGCAAGTGAGTGCTGTCTGCAGTTGTAATACGAAAAGTAGGATTGATACTCACAAGATCAAAACCCAGTTCCAAGAAGATGCGGTGCGCTCCCTTACCTAATATAGAGCAGGAGGCACCGGAATCTAGAAGGCCTAAGACATTTAAATTTAAAACCTTAACAACTAGATACGGTCTAATGTCACTATCCCGTTTAGGAAACAGGACCTTATCAGAAATAGACTCAGATACAGAGTAATGCACAGAGTTCCTAATAAGGCCCTGGCCTACGCGTTTTTTGACTTGCTAGTACAGTGTGAGCAGTCTGGGGTCTTGACTCCTTTGAGACCACACCGGAAACACACCAGCTCCCTTGACTGTGTGCAGCTGTATGCAGTGTGACCGCCCCCGCCGCAACGAAAGCATTTGCGATCGTGGGGGGTAACCGGCGTCTCCACTGCAGACACCTGCTTAGCGGGCTTTTGTACACCTTTGTTCTTAAGCTGGTGTAAGTCAGATGAAATCTCAAACTTGTCAAGAGCAGGCTCATGGAAAGCGTCTGCCCTAGTACGCGCAAGCTCCAAGCGCTTACCCAAACGTCTCAAGTCATCTACAGAGTTGACATCATGCAAGGCCAGTTCCTTCATGTAGTCAGGTCTAATGTTGTGCATGAGAATGTCCAGCTGTTCCTCACTGGGCATCTTACATGACAACCTTGAGAACATGGCTTGCATTGTACATATATAGTTAACCAAGGACTCAGAGCGGGCTTGTGTACGCTGTCTTATCTCGTTCCTGAGGCGATAATCATAATCAGGAATAATGCTCACCAATAAGATCCTCATATGAGATGAAGTTAGCTTTGTTTGTACGGAACCAAGACAAAGCCGGTCCATCCAACAGGTCGGAGAAAGCCATAAGGAGTCTAGGCTTAGTAACCTCCCGAGCACATCTAAGTTCCTCTAATCTCTCTAAAAACACACGTACACAAGTAGAACCATCATATTTTAAATTAAATGAACATAAGTTAAGGGGACGTTCTTTATACACTATGTTACATGTAGAACTATTCCTACTTGAACTAGCTCGCACCGAGTGGTCCTCTCTCACTACTGGTGAAGTATATTCCACCTGGTCACGACCCGAAGGATCATCACCATCATCATCCGAACCTTCGGATTCAGAATCACTACTGGGTTCAGCCCTAGCGATGATCTTCACTAGCCTACCACGAATATCCACCAGGTCGGGGCAATCCAGACCACAACGAGCTAACCTACTCAATAAGTAGTTGGCTCTGATAGACACCCTAAGACGACTACCCTTATTAATGAAGATGTCACCTGACTGAATAGCCTCCTCCAGCTCGGAGACTTTTGGAAGGCAGATCGAGAGCTCTGCCGATGCATCAGCGGGTACCGGAGCACTCGCTTTGATGCTACCTCGACGGACGAGTCGGTGTGCCGTTCTTAGCTCACTCCTAAGGCCAGACACTGTCGTTTCCGGTTCCACTGAAATTCCCATGTGGGACAGCTCGTTAGCAAGTTCATCCTTTCTTAAATAATTAATATATTTTTTCATCTGTGCCATTATGTAAAAATTTACTTACAACAATTATAAAGATAAAATGGCACAGATAGGGATCAATTACAAAGTAAAAATGTAAATTGAGTTACAACAAAGTGTACTAAGTTAGGTAATTATGTTTCAAATTGACTTTTAGAATTTAACAAAGATTAAGGGTATACTAAGAGAGAAAAGTTTCTAAATTTTCTGATAACACTGTTCAGGTTAACATTCAAAATTACAAGGTATCAAGATACCTTCAAAAAAAAATTTATAATTACACAGAGTGAAATTCACTAAGTTAACACAGAGGTGAAGCTATAGAATAATATATGTAATATATTAATCTATGCTAATATAATATTACAATAAATACATGTGTGTGCACCACAAAAAAAAAGAAAAAAAGAAACACATAAAAGAAAAAACACAATAAGAAAAAGAAGTGGGTATGCCAAATAAAATCAAAAAAATCTTTCCAAAATCACAGCTAATTTTAAATTTTTAAATTTAGAATTTTGTGTCTTTTCCAGCCAAAGATGTAGGGAGCTGGAAGAAGACGAAAGGGAAGGTTTTGTGCTTAGCTGCTAGCACCACCAATTAACGTCCTGGAGCGTCTCGGACGATATTACAGGATGGTTTCGCCAGAGATAACCACCTATGCACACACACCAGACTGAGACTACCGCAGAGTAGACCCAGAGATTTGCCACTACGTTGGGAGCCAATTTGTAACTCAAAGATGTTCAGTGTTACTCACCAACTAGCGCGAGGTAGCTATGCAGAGAACTCTATCCCAGGGCGCCTTATTTCTGAGTTTCCAGTGTGTGTGCAAGGGTAGGCTAGGGCTCTAACGAAGACAGACAATAGGGTGTACACACATATATTTATTAAGTACACAGAGATACACAGAGACACACAGAGAGCTTATTCACTGGTAGTCACAAATATCATAGGTACATAGAAATATAGTCAGGGCTTAGATACCAATACCACTCAATAGACTACTGCCGCGTGAGCAGGTAAAACGGGTAAGCAGCCAACTACACTTATAATTGGGTGACAACTACCGGCCTTGAGTCAAGCCAAGAGCGATACAGCACGAGAATGCCACGTGGAGGCGGTTGGTTCCTCTCAAAGCCCCTCGCTCGCGCAGTCCACGTGTCTTTGGGTGTGGCTCTGCCAACCGTGGACGGGCCGCTCCTCCCGTAGTAAAAAACCCTGTTATGACAAGTAAACGACAAATGAAATAACTGACATCGCGACCGACGAAATTCGAACCGCTTTGCAAACAAGAAATGACACTTACCGGTATCCCGGGTGTAGGTTGAAACAGAAACTTATTCTTTCTGAGGAAAGTAGAACCTAGGCTATATTCCTCAACAAGTCCTCAGGCTTGTACAGTGCCTGAGTCAAACTATAACCTCGCAACACATGAGGTGCGCTAAATCATCAGAGCTCAACGTTAACTAAGATGTGAATCGTATTGGCTAGATGTTAGAAGCGACCGTGAACTTCATAGCAGGGCTATTTATACCCTCACTATCGAATACTCTGGAAAACTTTAAACCAGTTTGCTACGCAACAATTCCTCCGTCCATCACAAAAAACCCATAGACTAACGTCCGTTTCCTTGAGACAGCTGTTGCCACAGCAAAAAAAACAATGAATCGATCATGGCGCACTGACACGGTCAATTAGTATTGTCCAGCCAGAGACCAGACATTGCTACTCATAGAAAATAAATGTTACACAGAGTATTTCTTCTTTGAAATGGGCAATCAAGTTTTATATATTGGTTTAAGTTATAGATTTTTTTGTTATTTCCATTGTAAATTTTATTGCTATTTTCTGTGGGTCAGATTTCCTAAAAGTCACAGTACGTACCGGCAAAGTAAAATAAGGTAATATTTATAAACAAGTTACAAGAAATTGTGGCTCTAATTTCATGCTCAAGAAAAAACAACTATTTAAAATAATTTACTTACCTAGTCTTAAACTCTCGAATAATCTGAACAATTCACTTTGCGGCGGATAATCATAAGTACTTATCGAATCGTAATCAAAACGAAATATAATTTGAAAAGACTTAACGGAATATTTTTTTAAGTTTTTGACCTAACTAAATGCTCAACGAACCATTAATGTTTTGTCTACTAGAATTGTCGATACTTAATAAAAAAAAGAC
The DNA here is from genome assembly GCA_933228765.1 of Miltochrista miniata. Taxonomy (NCBI): domain Eukaryota; kingdom Metazoa; phylum Arthropoda; class Insecta; order Lepidoptera; family Erebidae; genus Miltochrista; species Miltochrista miniata. Next base: position 3,799,675 of record OW121777.1, read on the forward strand.
GTGTGGTACTCGGGGACTGCCGCGGTAAAGCTATTACATAGCATTTTTTACCAACTATGCTAGTATAAATATTTCTATTTAAGAATGCTAGCTGATGCCCGCAGCTTCGCCTGCGTAAAATTTGTTATCGCGGGAAGTTATTCCCGGGATAAAAAGTAGCCTATGTGTTTGTCCAGACTATAATGTATCTCTGTACCAAATTTCAGCCCGATCCGTTAAGCGGTTTGAGCGTGAAAGAGTAACAAACATCCACACTCACAAACTTTCGCATTTATAATATTATAGTAAGAAGTATGAAGTAAGATTTTAAGGCCTATGTTCAACAAAGTAAAGTACCAAGTACCTACTTGACTGTGGACATTTGGGCTTTTGGAATTTTGACCTATTGGCCTTTTGGACTTTTGGCCTTTTGGACTTTTGTACTATTGGACTTTTGGACTTTTGGACTTTTGCACTTTTGGACTTTTGGGCTTTTGGACTTTTGGACTTTTGGACTTTTGGCATTTTGGACTTTTGGACTTTTGGACTTTTGGACTTTTGGACTTTTGGACTTTTGGACTTTTGGACTTTTGGACTTTTGGACTTTTGGACTTTTGGACTTTTGGACTTTTGGACTTTTGGACTTTTGGCCTTTTGGACTTTTGGACTTTTGGACTTTTGGACTTTTGGACTTTTGGACTTTTGGACTTTTGGACTTTTGGACTTTTGGACTTTTGGACTTTTGGACTTTTGGACTTTTGGACTTTTGGACTTTTGGACTTTTGGACTTTTGGGCTTTTGGACTTTTGGACTTTTGGACTTTTGAAGACCCAAAAGTACTCAAAGACCGAAAAGTCCCAAAAGTCCCAAAAGTCCCAAAAGTCCCAAAAGTCCAAAAGTTCAAAAGTCCAAAAGTCCAAAAGTCCAAAAGTCCAAAAGTACAAAAAACCAAATTCCAAAAGTCCAAAAGTCCAAAAGGCCAAAAGTCCAAAAGTACAAAAGTCCAAAAGTCCTAAAGTCCAAAAGGGCCAAAAGTCCAAAAGTCCCAAAGGCCAAAGTCCAAAAGGCCAAAATTCCACTCCACCTAACCTCACCCCACCCACCTCACACCAATTCACCTCACCATACCCCACTTCACTTCACCCCACCCTACACACCTCAGCCCACCCCACTTCACCCTACTTCACTTCATATACATAGGTACACGTTATGCAAACGCTCACGTGTACACGTTGGTATATGAAGTGCGAGATACACGAACGTGGCCGAGCGTGGCCGAAGGTAGCCCAGAGTGTGATTTATTTTCGTGACACAATTTCTGGATTCGGTCTCCACGCAAGGCCCACGATAGAAGCTATGCAATAGCTTAATAGGTATTTTGTTTTAGAACTTTTTAAGAAGAACAATTATTTTGAAAGATAAAAGTTGAAGAGGCGAGTGAGGTGTGTATGGACCGTGCCGTGTGGCGCTCGGTTCTTTCTGCCTACCCCGCAAGGGATTTGGCGTGAAGATAGTATAGTATAGTATAACAATTATTTTGTAATAAATTATTTTTATGTAACTTCAACCATTTACGCAGAGGCGCAACGTATACTCTTATAACGATTAAATGTTTTCCGTTTTCGAAACATTCCTCATTGCTGCACCGCTCCTATTAATCTTAGCATTATGTTATGTAGCCTATAGCCACTATCAATAAATGTACCTACTTACTATCGAACAGTTTTTGAAACCCTACCAGTAGTTTCAGTAAGGCTTGCCTTGGTATGATGTGATCATGGTACCTTTGCAGCGTGTGTCCAATCCAGCGCAGCAGCTACACTTCCGACGTTTGATCTGTTGGTGGATAGGGGTCTCACTGCAGCGTTCCAATAGTCTTACGTTCGTGATGTTCTCGGGCCCGTATGTACCGAGGATCCATTGGAGGCAGCGTTTGACGAAGACTTAAAGCTGGTAGCTGGTGCGAAATGTCTTTAGTGACCTTCCATGTCTCGCATCCGTATAGCAGTTAGCAGTACAGTTTTAACGTTTACTTTGTTTTGAGTTTCACTCATCGTGTCCATTTTCGCAACTGCCTACGGGGCGCAGCTGTGTAAAGGTTGTTCTGGCCTTGGCGAGACTCGAAATGATGTAGGGTACTCTTCTATCCCATCAGTTTCTGACACTACACTCCCGAGGTACGTGAATTAGTGCCTCCACCACATCTCTTGCGTCTGTCGATTTTAATTTCAGTCCAACCATTCGCTGCCTCATCCTGCTCGTTGTCCTGCAGACATGCATGACGGCGTGTGTGTGCCTCAGCAGGTACAGGACATCGGCATCATTTAAATCCTCCAGGATATTAGTATAGACCCCATTCTATGCCGCGCCGATTGTTCTTTGTGGTATTCAGCATTATACCATCTATTTTCTATGGATGGTTGTTAACTAACCTGTTATCTTCATAACGATCCTCTAAGGTAGATACAGTATGTATTTTCAAAAGAGTTTGTGAACTCTATTTTTAATTTCTTTTTCAGAATATTGATGACATTTGATTGATGTCATTTTATACACGTTACGTCTACTACATTGATACATGTAATAAAATTCTAACACGCCGGTGTTTGTATGTAAATTGTTTATACTGAGGAAAATTCTATACTGAGGAATAGCTTTAACCATTAAGTTCTATTTTGATTAAGCAAACAGGGCAGATTCACACGCTACTTGATGAGTATGATTAATAAATACCTCTAATTTCATAGACCTTGTGTGACGTAAACAAAGTTGCGAGGGTCAGCTAGTTAAAAGATAAAACAATAGGTTTCTTCTTATCTACTTAAAAACTATTTTTACAAATTTTATGGTAATAATAGACATTCTTTGAAATATGCATGTATGGTATTGTTGTGACTTTTATGACACGTTTAAAGTACATAAGTATGGGATAGATGGCGCTCGCGGCTACGTCAGCGTGAAATTTTCTTCCCGCTTCCCATGGGAACGTACTCCCGGGTTTGGTTATCTTTATAGCAGTTATATAAATTAACAAAACAAAAAATAATACTGCATTGGTGATAATAATAATAAAATGTATGTATATAGAGTACTCACTCATTTTCTTTCACTATTTTTCGTGACTTTCTTCATTAATAAATGCACTTTGTTTATTCATATTTAAAACACTTTTTTCACAAATTATACGAGTACAGTTCACTGTTGTACATAGATGATGAATACCTATACACCTATAGTCGAATTTTTATTTCTAAAGAAGAAGTAAATTGACAGCAACTAATGTAATTGACAGCATCGAAATTGTCATTTCACATTAAGAACTCTAAATTCGACCAGCACTCTTAATTCAACTTTGGTCGAGTGGTTATGACGCGTATCGGTACGCAGAAGGCGCAAGATCGATTCTGGGTACAAGCATCAATTTTTGGATTATTTGACATAATATTTAACGACTGCAGAGTTCATAATTGACGTAAACAAAAAATTTATGAAGTGCGAGATACACGAACGTGGCCGAAGGTAGCCGAGAGTGTGATTCGTTTTCGTGACACAATTTCTGGATTCGGTCTCCACGCAAGGCCCGCGATAGAAGCTATGCAATAGCTTAATAATTACTCAATTTTATTGAATGTAAAAAATTCTAAATAGATACTCAAATACTTATAAAAGGCAAAATCACTAAAACCGTTCCCCATCAAAACAGCACGTAGACAAAGTATACTAAAGCGCCATGCTGATCAGCTTCTACGTAAAGTAAATTTACTTTGCTACGTTATCAACTAGAAGTTACGGCCGGCAAAAAATACTAAAGCGACATCAATGATTCAACATCAGTATTTTAAGTTGCTAAACAAGGTTTAATTAGCTGGTGTCAGAGCATGAAAAAAACTGAAGTGACAACTACTAAAAATTAATTATAACTTGTACTACGTAAGTATTTGTCACAAATTCAAAATGATGAAAAATCTCCTTATTTTGAAGTACTAAAGCGCCAAAAAAGTATCGGGACCCCTTTAAGCAAAATTGTCAGTCAAAACTATTAACATTAATTATTGATATCTCATCTTACCCACATTAAATAACACAAAAGTGATCACAGTTCGTCAAGTGTGAATTATTATTTTACCCTCAAAGTTATGATTTACTAGACGTAAACAGACATATTGGTTTTGACTACTGTGCTCATCAATAATTTTAACTCTTTTAAGAAAGAAGATTAAATAATGCATCATTTAACTACGCTTTTAAGAGCTGAAATAAATTGTTTTGCATGAGCAAAATGTTTCAATTACTGAAATTTCAAGACGATTAAATATATCGGTAAGTTAAAGATTATTTATTCAAAAATATTTACATAATTATATTATAATGTGCATAATTTAAAGTATAATTACGTTGTGAATATTATTTTAAATTATTTTGTGATATTGTTCACAGAGAAAAACGGTGCAACTGTGGGTTCATCGACATGGTGCTTCAGGGCACATAGATCGTCTTCGTCCTGGCCGACAAGCTACCGTATACACGGAGGCTAATCCACGGCATCGAGATGTTGTTGCCACACACTTGGCGGACCCTTTCGCATCGACGCGCACCACGGCTACCAGGCATGACATATCCTTACAGACCGTCAGGGTTCATTTGCGCGCAGCAGGATTAAGATGTCGTAAGCCAGCTAAGAAGATTTTATTGTCAGAGAAACATAAGCAAGATAGGATACAATTTGCACGAAAATATCTGGACTTTGATTGGTGTAATAGTGTGGTGATTTTTAGTGACGAAAAATGTTTTAAGTCAGACAAGGATGGTCGTAAAATATTGTGGAGGAAAGCGGGTGAACGCTATTCCCAAAATAATGTCGTTCCATGCAGGTCTAGTGGACGCATCACTTTGGGTTACTGGGGCTGGATGTCATCGATGGGACCCGGCGAGTTAGTGGAAGTAGGGGGGTCGGAATAACAGTAAACGTTACTTGGATGTTTTGCAAAATGTCATGCTACCAACTGTGCATGTTGTTTATCTGCATGAGCACATTTACTTTGTGCATGACAACTGTGCAGTGCACCGTGCCCGGCTTGTGCAAAATTGGTTAAACACACAAGAAAACTTTACTGTCATTGAATGGCCCTCTGAAAGCCCTGATTTAAATCCCATTGAAAACCTATGGGGGCATATGGTGCTCAATTGGGATTCGTCTAAAGTGAGGTCTAAGTCGAATCTAGATGAAGTCAATCAAGATTGCAACAATTAATAGACAGTGATGGTGCACCTATTGGCTATTAGTCTGTGATGTGATATTTGGATGCTGATAAACAATAATGTGTTAACCCTCATGAACCTTGTTTTGAGAAAATGGCGTCTTAAGAAGTTAAACCAATTCTTAAATAGTTTGTTAAGAGAAATATGTATCTATTATTCTTTTCTCTGTTTATTTGAAAGAAAAATGGATTTGAAAAAGATTGCGATTATAAAAAGACAGCAGGCTAGTATATTCTTCTGAAAAAAGGGGATTACTGCATATTGCAAAATATGGAACACGCTGTAATAATCGAAACATTAAATTAAGGAACATAACACTGTTTTGCTAAATGCCGGTACCAAGATTGAATGACAATAAATGTATGTTGAGGAACATAAAGGAATATTGATAAATACATGTTATCACTTAAATAGTTTATCAAATAGTTTTAAAAACTTTTGTCATAACCATAATGTAGTAATATTATAAAGATTAAAGATTTGATTGTTTCTTCGTTTGCGTCGAATAGGCTCCGAAACTACTGCACTGATTTTAAAAATTCTTTCACTGTTGGGAAGCTACACTATTCCCGGTGAACATATGCTATATTTTATTCCTGTATTCTCACGGGAAGTCCGATAATAGGATGTTCTACTAAGAACTTTGTTCTATCATTTCCAGGGTCCCTAGGCAACACGTGGCGCCAAGGCGACTGGAGAACTAAATACAAGTTAGACCCCACCAAGGTAGCCCTACGGAGCCACTCCACCAAGCCCTGCAGTTGTCAGCAACGACACGACCCACCCTACAACAACGACAACTACAACTACGAAACCAACATTAATGAAACAGAACAGAGGGCCTAAAAAGGCCACATTGTACGTTTCTTTTATGGATCTTATAGTGTATCTCTTCACTAAATTGTCATTCACTAAATTGTCTTGAAGAATCTCATTGTAAATCATCTGAATTGACAGTTTTGTATGGAAATTCATAAAATGGCCACATCCATGAATAATTATTTATTAATAATGTCAAATTCTATGTTCAAATTGGTGAATTATTAGATTGGTAAGGGGGGGACTAAGATTTCACGTTTAAATATAGCATTTTTATTGTCATTTGTGTGTTTTTAAGTTCTTTTGGACAAAATTGCAGACTTGGGACTCTATAGAAACTTTTTAAAGCGTACACGTCAAGATAAACTAGTATTTTCATTAATGAACAGTGTAACCTTTATACTTTTGATTGTTGGCACTTGATGGAACTTGTTATACAATATGGCATATTATAGCATTCTCAAAGGTCTCAAAGGACCTTTGAGAATGCTATAATAGCGAAACCGGTTAGGTATTATAAAAATTATAATAAAAGTTGTGGAATAGTAGGTACAAGTGAGTGAGTTTTCATACCAGTGTAACCGTAGGTAGGTAACCCAGGTAGTTGAAAACGTTTTCAACACAAGTGATACAGTCGCTCTGCCGACCCTGGAAAATGTCTAAAAGACATAACATAGAGTTAAGGAACTTTGAGAAGTCTGTCCCTGAGTTTATTGGTTGTTTTCATTAATTACCTTAGCCTTTGATTAAAATCAAAAGGCTAAGGTGACATTAGGTATATAATTATATACCTAAACCTAATAAATACTCTAAGATACTTATAATGTCACCTTAGCCTTTTAACATGATATAGTGGTCATCAAGTTATAACAACCTTACCTTTGAGAATGCCGAAAGGCGAAACCAGTCAGTTGTAAATAAATGTTGTAGAACAGTATAAGTGGTGTTATTCAATATGAGCAGCAGGTTCCACCAAGTGTTATCAATCAACAGTATAAATAACCTTTTTGGGCTACCTACATGTCACAATGTTTCGGGGAGTGCCACGGGTCCTTCTAAGTTCACATGGCATCTGCAGTGGTAGCTTATGGGATGTGCTATGGGTCCGGAAAGCATTAATTGTTGGATTTACAAGCCCTTTTGGGCTAGCAAAGAAGACCTACATATCGAGACAGATATCTTATTTGCCATTATTCCGGATTGACCAATCCTAAGGGAGCCACAAATTTTTCTCCAATATTTACATGGCACCCACAATGGTACCTCATGGGGTTGTGGCATGGGTTCGGAATCCTAGGGGTACCATGGACCCTCCTCCAAAGATTATATGACACCCCCAGGGATATCTTTTGGAGGGTACCATGAGTCCGGAATGTATTATTCCTGGATGTGGCACAATCCTTCTCATAAGTTAACATGGCACCCCCGGGGTATCCTATGGGTCCAGAATGCATTTCCAACAGTGTTAAAAGCACAAGCCAACCTGTCCAAGCCAAACTCACCTGTTAACTAGTACATCTGCTAATCTGCTGTAGTTCCTGTAGACCTGAGGCTTCGATGCGAAAGGATTTTTTAGATACATTGATGGTAAAGGTGAAATTAGAGATCTAAAAATGATATAGAAACTTTGTACACTAAAGTATTGCTTAATTTATTTATTCATTCATAATAACAGTGCTCTAGCCATGGTAAAAAAATTGTACAATTCGCATACACAAAATCTTCAACATTCTATTGGTGTCGGTTAAATCTTTTTCTTTTGTATATGTCCTTCCAAACCGGTCATAATTAACATTGTGCATGTATATTCACATTCATTAATTGCTGCAACACATTGTTGACGTTAATGCAAGCCATGATGAAACTAGTCATGACTCCTCGAGAGCTCATGCAATAAATACTATTTGGAAAATTATCTTGCATCTGAAAATGAAACAGTTTTCAATTAGGTAAATGTGCATTTATGTTGCATAAAAGAACTTCTTGTATTATTTGAAGATTATTTTTCAAGTTTTTATGTGATTCAGGCTCCTTCCTCTAGTTTAATGATTGCTATTTTGAAAACTGAACCCAATATCCTTTATTGATAATGATAACTTAGCAATTTGCACTAGGAGTTAGGAATTTGTTGCAAGATGCATTCGGTGGCATCGGTCATGAAGGCCCTGTCTTTTAGCCTGATGACCTGTAGAAGTGACCCGTTGCATAACAAATGCTTATGTAATACCAAGCCATTGTCAATGGTGTTAGATTACTGTCATGGAGCTCTCTCAACAATAGGAAATACCAAAGCATGTATGCAGGTATAACAGATAATGCAAAACTAAACCCGGCCCTGATTCCCTGGTAGTAGCCGATTGACTGCAGAATAAAGGACACATCACATGCTCAAGCAAAAGCTTTGGTAAGCACGACCTAATTATAAGATAATTTGCAATCTAGTAATTAAGAACTATGAAATAAATATGTAACTAATTATTGAATTATAATTTTGTTTACCTTTTATTGATTTTTATTTTGATACAATAAGTACATGTAATAAAGTTGAGCTTTGGGTCTTGCAAAGGACTTGAATGTGACGAATGTCCCTTGTTTATAAATCTTGATTGCCTCAGAGTGTAGGATAGCACGTTAGTAATCAATTATTTTAATTCAATCACAGAAATATATTGTTAATAAAAGAAATATATTGCTGATAAAATCACAGAAAGAGAAAGACATCTTTTTTCATATATTGGTGCCGTCGTTATCGTTGAAGTAGATTTACTATATTCTTTGATACAATTTCTTGTTTTCTTTTTGGTGTCGAATTCAAGCTTGAAACTGATGCCTAGGTCACAGAAACCAACAATAATATCTCTTTGAAACAATACATAATTTATGTAGTAGGAATGTTCTTTTTTTCTAGCTACAATTATTGATCAAATTGACAATGACATGACACCTATGACATATGCAATAATGTCTGGCGTAAATTACGAGCGACCACAATAAAAAATAAAGTGCATTAATTATGTAATTTAATGCTTCATTTTTACAAAATAATTATATTCTATAGATGAAAATCACGATATATAGTTAAACTATATATAAAAACTATCGTTTTACGTAGTAATATTGGCAAAATACTTTTACAATTCGGCGGTTCCCTGTATTTTTTTAGAGCAGCAACATCGATTTCAAATATGTTGGGAGAATTGCAAAGATTCATTTTTTAATGTTATCTCATAAAGCATTTCTTGTGCAACTCTGCAAATGAATCTGTTATGAATGAAACGCGCTATGTTGCCTTTTTAGGCCCGCTGAATGAGACAGTTTCATTTCAACATATTAACGGATGTTTCGACAAAATTCTACCGCACGAAAACTCTCTTATAACCGAACAATTCTACTAAATGTTAATAATTACGATACCCAAGCTAATTTTGTTACTGATTTATTTAAAAATGACTGCAATAAAGCCTGTGATTTAAATGAAACGCTTAAATGTGATTTAGATGTTAATAAATGTAAATGTAAAATAAATGAGGGAGAAAAGGAGAATGGTTGCGAGGTGGGTTGTGGGTGTGTGTGTGACGATTGCTACTCGGCGTGTTGGCCGCGGGACTGGGTGCGGGAAGACTTTCCGGGAGCCAGGGTCATCTCTGTCAACTACACCAGTGACCCTTATCTGTGGAGACCGCTCTGGGTGAAGAGTTGCAAAAGGTGAGAATATTTTAGCTGTAGTAGAGAAAAATTGACTTGATTCTTATTGAAGAGGAGGAACTGTTGAATCTAGAATGATGTGGTGATGAGCCTTTTGCAGTGTTGAAATGAACAGACACCGGTTGTCGCTAGCTGAGATTTTTTTTTTTAACTTGGCTTAACTTACTGGCAACCGCGGAAGCTGCCACAAATCGGGCCAACTGCAATGCTGCCAGTCTCTCATTTTTAAGAACACTACACTGTAGGCGTTCGGGACAACCGAGGCAGCTCCCTGCCTCGGTTGTCGCCTACAGTGCAAAAATAGTGAGCGGAAGAAAGTCCAAAGGAATAAAATATTTATGATACCTACTTTATAATATTATACAGAGGAAAGATTTGATTGATTGTATGTTTGTTTATATGCATTAAAGTCTCTGAAACCACTGAACGGATTTGAATAACTCTTTCACTATTGGAAACCTACGCTATTCTTGGGTGATATTTTATTCCGTATTCCCACGGGAACTGGAACTAAGATGAGACGTCCGCTAATTAAATATAAAATCCATTTGCAGGCTCCGTCTCCACGAGCGAGCAGAACAAATGATCGAACAGTTGCTGGAGCTGGGAGTGGGGCAGAGGCCCATCATTGGGGCACTCCAAGGGGGGATGTTCATTAAACAGATCTACTGTGAAGGTAACCCTTACTTCCTTGTCCTTACTAATATTATAATTATGAAAGTTTGTGAGTATGGATGTTTGTTTTTCAATCACGCTGTAACGGCTCAACGGATTCGACTTGAATATTGTACAAGGATAGATTGTAATATGGAATAACACATATTATGCTAAATGAACTGGTAAACATGCACATGTTTTAAAAACCTACATGTTATGCATAGAAAACAACCAAACTCTAAAACGATTATACAAACATTTGTTCTGATTCCGGAATCAAATCCGAGACACCAGCGAAGACAATATTTAAAATGTAAGATGAACCTTCAAATGTATTAAAGAAATAAATATTTCTTTTTCAGCTTATGAAGCCTACATTAAATTGAACAAAGATACAACAGAAAATAATATAAACAATAACATAGAGGACCAAAGCAATGATAGTGATATTTTAGATAGTAATAATATTAGTTATGAAGAAACTAGCTGTATCAATGTGGAAAACGTAATATTACTCGACAATATAGAAGATAAATGTAACAATAATACAAATAATATACACACAACGAATAATGAAGACGATAATTTCAATAGTTTAAGTGAAGTATTTAAAGAACATACAAGTATTTTAGAAGAAACGGACAATATGTTGAATAATTTTAGAAATATAGATGAACTGGAGTGTGAAGACGAAGCTACGAATGAATTAGATGATACAGACAGTAAGGAAGCCATTGAGTACGAAACGAACGAAGAACGAAACGATGTCTTCAAACGACGAAGGTCCTTACCTTCGTCGTTAGATAGAGTAATTAGAGAAGTAGTTATCAGAATAGGTACCTACAGAAACCTGAAATTGCTATATTGCCGGGGCGGTGACACTTCGTATGGAAGGACCATAAACCGATGTTCGCGTGAATGACCACTTTAGTGACACTGGCGCAATCAATAGCATTAGATTTTCTTTATCCAAACAGTTATTTACTGTTTCATATGATCGCATCCCAGGTTAGGTATCCTATAGGAAACCAGACACACTGAAGCGAACGAATATAGGGAACCGATGATCCATTTGATGTTTATATCATCAGCTCACTTCCTGAGTGTGAAGGAATTTCACTAAAATTTACAGGTCAAAGTAGATTCATCGGGAATTTGACATAACATAGGGTTAGGAGGACGTGATTGTAAAACGTCTGAGCCAGCTAAATGTACGGGTTGAAAAAGGTATATGTATACAAAACGTCTTGTTGTAAAATTTGTGAAATTAATGACATTGCATAATATCTAGGAAGGCAACTGGAACTTGGAACTGTATGATGCATTTAGTAGTCTGCGATATTCCAAATTTTTCAGATAATTACCTTCATTGGGCTTATAAGAGTAACTTCAGGGTCGTGGGATTTCTAATTTTCTAATTTCTAAATCTGACCGAGAGAGCCACAACTTTCCCGAGCTGTCTAGAACCGGGGTGGCAAGAAGCATCGTATGGTTTTTCACAGGGTACTATTCTAGGACCGCTTCTGTACAATATCAACTACGATTGATGAATCGTGGTCCGTTGCTCAGAGGTGACACCTTCAATATAGCGCAAGGAACACTTCGAATTTTTAGGGTTCTATTCTTAAGGGTATAAATTGGAACTTATTATTCAGAGTTAGCTGTTCGTTTGTCTTTCACGAGGCTGTATCTCAGGAACCGTGATAGCTGAATTTTCAGATGAAATCTAGAACTTCCGATTTCCGAACCTAAACCATGTATTTCCTTTTCCATAACAGCAAATACTTAAACTCTGAAATAAATTAAAGTGACTCTCATACATCAAACGTATTTTTTTGGTGCGGCACCTCCGTGTCGGAGTCGCATTTGTTCAGTTTTCGTTAGTTTTCAATTGAACACTTATTTATACAAATATCCCTGCAGAAGACAGTGCGTACCTGCGGCTCCGCTCGTCGCTGTGGTCCCGCAGCGCGGGCTTCATGTTCTACTCGGTGCCGCACCGCGGGTCGCCGCTGGCCGCCATCAAGATGCCCATGACCACCCGCAGTATTGAGTTACTGGAGATCAGCAAGGGTAAGTACAAGTATACCTGCCATTTTGTACGTCCTATTTTTCCAATTTAATCCAGAATTACAGGTTGTTTCTTCTTATAGCGAGCGATTATTTAAACAAACACTGCAGTAGGCAATGTTCATTATGGGCGACCCTTGGATGGCCATCAAGTGACCACATTGCGAAATTTATTTGCGTGCGTCTCCGTGCATCGTAACAACCGAGAATAGCGGCTTAGATATGGCAGTCGTTGAGGCAAGCTGAGGACCGTATGAGCGGCTTAAAATATTTCGATAGTGGCTCGTCACATCCAGCGTCTGTAAACTTCAACGCGGCAAGACGGCTCACCAACTACCTATTACGTGGAAAAAAATAAAAGTATCAAAAACTGTAAGTCGTCGTCGGCGGTAGTCGTCCGTCCGTCGGTAAGAGTCCGACATACCATCCATGTAGGATTTTCCCTCACATAAAAATAAGCGTTGTTATAAAATGCCCCACTATTCTTATTTAAGTAGGTATGTGCCCAATATAGTTTCTTTACCTTGCACCTTATTGTAAGTATAATTGCCCTCTCCCCACAGACCGCCAGCTAGTCCTGGAGCTCCAAGCCCGCTGGCTGGAGGCGTCCCGCCCCTCCCCCCCCCCGCGGTCACCAGCCTGGTGGAGACGGGGCGGACCCTCATGTCTGTGTTGTGGCTCAGGATCGTCAGCGCGGACTCTGCAAGTCAGTGCAGACAAACATAATACACTGATAGGCAACTCCCTGCCCCCCACTGAGCAAGCTTCTCCACCCCGCCACCCCCGCCACAGCTGTCATTATAGTTGGCAGGTGTTTTGAGGGAACGTTTGCCCAGCCTAGTGGTCACACACACATTCAAGCTCTGTACGAAAATAGCGTGTTATATCACTATAGTGAAAGCGAATATTTAAGTGTCCACACAATTTTCGAAAACGTTTTGAAGCTGCCCACGATTGCTACGGTGTGTCACTAGCCCTGCACGTTGATCTTGCCCTTACGAACTACAAAATACCGATCGCAGTTTCGATCGGTCAGTCTCGAAAACGTCACGTAGCTGTAACTGTGACAAGGTTCCGTGGCAATATCAACTAGCGAGGCTAATAATTGTATTCATCACAAGCAGTGAAAAGATTAAAAATAAATTAGTACATAGTAGAAAGCTAACAAAATCAAATGCGTACCTCAACATTTCAAAATTTTCAATTCTCAAAATTTTCAAGCCGCTCATAAAGGCCTTCACATTGGCTTAAGGACTGCCATTTTACTGGCAACCGAGACCAACAGTTTAACGTGCCTTCCGAAGCACGGCAACGCTAGCAAATAAATGTCTCAAAGTGGTCATGAGGTGTCACCCATGTATAACCGGCCACAGTAAATGTTGCTTACTACAGTGATCGTTCACAGAACACGGAGTTCTTCTTTTTCCCGTCTGTACTAACTTGCCTAGTACCTTCTTTTTTTTTAAGGTGGGGAAAAATCCTCATAGATGCTATGCCGGACTCCTACCGACTAAAAACCTCATGTAACGCCCAACAGCCTATGGTTGGGAGCCCCGGGTAAGCCTTTGGAAGGATGTCCCAGGACTTCCAACAGACCCACGGCCGCCACTGCGGCCTCGCCCAGGGGGCGTGTGATCCCGCTTCTAAGGGGGGGCGTGCGTGAATCTCTCATGTCACACTACCGTCATGGTCCTGCTTCTGTAAGGACAGTGAGCAACCCTCTCACCGCCCTCAGGCCTCCGGTCTTGGAGGCCGATAGTCTTCGGCGAAACTAACTTAGTACCTACTTAGAATTTACCTTGGAGGGATATGAATGCACTACCACAGATTATAATGTATTCTATAGTAGGTACTACCTCCAGTTTCAGTCAGTTATTGTAATCAGTCCAGGAGGTCAGTCAACAACGACTATTGCTTCACCATGAAGCCCCTTGAACTGCGCCAAGGTCGCGCTGGTCACGTGTACACCTACTAAAACATTGTGTAGACAACTGTGTTCAAATACATTATAATTATATTTAATTATTGTGTTTAAAGTTCCCTTCTATAGCCTTCATAAAAACATGTTTGCATTACTTACTAAGTCACTACCATACTGTTGTAGATAGGTACTTAAAATTATTTCACACAACACATTTCTACCGAAGCAGTTAGCAGAAACTTTCCATAATTTAGTACCTTTTTTTTTTTTTTTTTTTTTTTAACGTGAGGGAAAATCCTCGTAGGATGCTATGCCGGACTCTTACCGACTAAAAAACCTCACGTAACGCCCAACAGCCTATGGTTGAGAGCCCCGGGTAAGCCCTCAGGAAGGATGTCCCGTGACATAATTTAGTACCTACGTAAACCTTGGATATCCTTCCGAGGGCTTACCCGGGGCTCCTGTTGGCTGTTGGACAGGATACGTGAGGTTTTTTAGTCGGTAGGAGTTCGGCATAACATTCATGAGGATTTTCTCTCACGTTAAAAAAAGTATCTAGGGTTTTTTGATGTGACACAATAAACTATCTGATCTATGCCGAGAGGTAAATTGAATTTTTCTAGCGGCGACACACGACACTATCGTAAGAAGTCTTATTTTGAGTTTGGGATTTTGGATTTTCGCCAGTTTATGGGGATTTTAACAAGAATATTTAGGTAATTGCGATGTTTTCCATTTCCCAGACTGCCATGCTAGATTCAAACCAACTAATTCTTACCTATTCGTCTAGCGACGGCGCTGGGCAGCCCGGATAATTCCTCGGAAGAATGTGTCAGGATTCCAGGCAGACTTTGGCTACCAATGCGGCCTAGTATTAAATGTGGGGAATACCTAGAACTGTTATTCGTAGGGTATAACTCTGCCTACCCTTCGGGCACAAAGGTGTGATGTATGTAAAAAAGCAAATCAACACGTTTGTCAACTTTTCCAGGGGGTAAGCAGGGTGGCAAGGCGCGTCAGGCCGGCACAGAACACCTGCACCCCGAGCCACGCGTGGAGGGTGTGGTCTAAGCTAATGCTTTCAGGGTTGTGCTTTTCCCCCGCTTTCACGCTTCGCGCTTATGCACTAGCTGTAAGTGTAGCATGTAGCCTAGGCCATCCATGTAGGTCCCTCTGACCTACATGGAAGCAGAACGGTTTTGGGAGTGAGTGCAAGTCATGTAGATCCCCAAGGCAAGTCAGAGAGATTATCCTTCACGCGGTGCCACCCGTTATTGGTCTAATTCCTTCAGAAATAGACGTAACAGAAATCCCTGGCGAAGTGTCCACAGGACATCAGTGGCTGTGCTCTGTGGCGCGACTCACACTAAAACATGTGAGGGTCGTTTTAGGTGGGCAAGGGGCTGGGGAGGGGGGCTTGGGGGGATTTAGGGAAAACGGGGGGGAGGGGAGGCCACCCGCACACAAATCTGGTCTGCCCGCAGGGTATCTGTGGCTGTGCTCTGCGGCGAGACTCACACTAAAATATGTGAGGGTCGGATCAGATGGGGGGGGGGGTTGCGGAGGGAGGGGAGGCCACCCGCGTGTTTGTGCCGTGCGTGGAGACCCGTAAGGGAGGATGAAGGGATCCTGGATTGCTGAGACTGCAGTGGTGCGTCAACACGCGTCTTCGGCCCTGATTTCTTCCGAAACGGGAGGTTCTCACCTAGCCAGTGAGTACCAATCGGCTGCGTCATCCGTAAGAGGATGGCATTTGGCTAGGGTTTCGGTTGGGGTGGCGGGCAGGGGGTGGTGCGCGTAGGTCGTGATTTTGCTGGTTGCGGCGTCTCTCGCATCATTTTCCTCGCTTTGTCGTCCTTTCCGGACCCTATATCTACCGTGGCAGCCTTGGCGACTGTAGATGGTGTACATCCAGCGTCCCCAATTTGCGGGCTCCATGGAGGGTGAGCGCACCACGGTGGATGAATTCAAGCTGTTGTCAAGCATGGACTCAAAACGCAGCAACAAATCCCCTGGGCATGACGAAAGTCGTGTCAACACAGCCTGTGGAACATCCGAGGCATTTAATGTCGATGCACTCAAGAGTGCTATCGACAACGCTGAGGGTTCGGCTCGCCGCGACTCTGGCTCCTGGAGCCACGTCGTCAGGAAGAGTAGAACACCTCGTCAAAAAGCCCGCGACAAGTTGCGCCTCATAGAGCACGACAAGTCAACCGGGCGTTCCCGCAAGCGGAAACGCGGACGTGGTAACGGAAGGAGGCCCGACACCAATGGAGGGACTAGCTCCCAGGTGGACTGCAGCCGCCGTGCGACGACAGAAGGCGAAAGCCAGAAGTCAAACACGGCTGGAGGGTCTAGCACCCAAAGCAGCCACAGCCGTGGTGAAGGTGCCACCGCCGACCAAAAACCCGCATCCGCCACTTCTCAAGGCAGGAAGTTCGCTGGGAGACCGTCTGAAAAGACTGGACCGCTCTCGCACTCCTCGCCGAAAAATAGGCCCTCGGAAGGTGACGTTCACGGCAGGAAGTCCGCTGGGAGACCGTCTGAAAAGACTGGACCACTCTCGCACTCCTCGCCGAAAAATGGACCCTCGGATAGCGACGCTCGTAGGGGAAGACCCGACAAGAGGGGTCGCCCAAACGAGACCACATCCCCGAGGGTTCACGTCAAACGGGTGAAGGTCAACACCAGCCTTCCACCTGGTACCTCATACGCCGACGCTGCGGCCAACGACGAACTTCGCGTCGCAATCACCACCGAACCCTCCCGCGACCTCACCGAGGACGAGGCTGAGGGCATCAGGAAGGCGATAAGGGCTGGACTGCGAGCGGCGATCACAGGGAAGGATACATTCATCCCGGCTTTCAAGGGCAAGCCGACCTTCAGCGACGGGACGCTGAAGCTATGGTGCGAAAGCCGAGAAGAGGTGGATTGGCTCCGTTCCACCATTGAACCCGTTAGCTCGCCAGTACCCGGGACCCGACTCGTCGTCAAGAGACAGTCGGACATCCCGAAACGCGTGAAAGCGGGGATCTTCATCCCAGAGAAGGAGGATATAGATGTGATCAGATCCTTCCTGGTGAGCCAGAACCGCTGGTACAGTGTCAACGAGTGGCACATCTACTCAGACCAGGAGCAGGAAGAGGGCGTCTTCCTCATGCTCGGCATTCCTGCATACGACGTCGAGAAGCTAAAGGCCAGAGGACAAAGGGTCGCCTACGAGCTAGGCAGCCTTTACCTCAGGTTCCTCGGATCCTCCGCCGCGCAGGAAGAGACGAAGAAGACGACCGAAGCCGCCCAATCCCAGGTTGACACCAACGTGGACAAGGCAGGACCATCGGGCATCAAGTCGCTCGCCACTCAGGGGAGAAGCGAAAGCGCCCCCACCGGACGAGGTGCCGCCGCAAGGCCGGAAACCCCTGGTGCATCGTCGAGCGACGAGAAGAAAAAGGAAGAGGGGATGGAGACCATCAACAATGATGACCTCCCAGCCGCCACCACCTCATCCCAATAATCCCCAGGCTTGCACTATACCGATAGTGCAAGCAAACCTCCAGCACAAGCGGCTCGCAGCGGCTGCCCTGCGCAGACACCTGGAGGTAAACAAGTTGACCATAGCCGCTATCCAGGAGCCGTGGATAGCGAAGAACAAGATCTGTGGTCTCTCCAACATTGGAGGTAAGTTACTCCTAGATACTACAGTGAGCGGGCCTCGTACTTGTGTTTATATGCCTAACAGTATCCCCGCCACTTTACTAAATGAGTTCTGTTCTAGAGATCTAACTGCTGTTAGACTCAGGAACACCTCCGCTGTTGACAGCACAACATCCATGACCGGTGACATCATACTAGCGTCCTCCTACCAGCCCGGAGAAGACGCAGTGCCCAACGACGAACTGGTCAAGTTGACGAGATATTGCGAAGATGAGGGCCTGGAGCTCATCGTGTGCGCAGACTCTAATGCGCATCACCACATCTGGGGAAGCGCAGACACAAATAATAGAGGTGAGTCATTTTTCAACTTCCTATTATCCACACAGCTAAACGTATTAAATGTAGGCTCCGAACCGACCTTCAATACTCGTAGGGCCCACACACTCATAGATATTACTTTAGCATCTAATCTAGCATCAAATCTGATAAAAAACTGGAGACTATCAGAGGAACCATCATGCTCCGACCACAGAAGAATCATGTTCGACTTGGACTGGAGCAAAATTCCCACGGCCCCAAGACGTAACCCACGTAAAACGAACCGGCAAAAATACAAAATTCTAGTAGGTCTAAACATAGGAGATGCACACTCAGAGGTAAGTTACTCTGGCACCGCCGACATAGAACAACATGTCCGGAAGGTGACAAACACACTCACCACTTGCTATGAGGAAACGTGCCCCCTAACCGTCCCTGACAATCGAGCAAAATCGGGAGAAAAATGGTGGAGTAAGGACCTCGAACGGTTGAGAACCAAGGTAAGAAAACGCTTCAACCGAGCCAAAAACACCAGAACAGAGTCTGACTGGGACGCCTATAAGCTAGCACAAGCAAAGTTCAAAAAGCGTTTAAGTCAGAGAAAAAAAGAGGCGTGGAAACGCTTCTGCTCCAATATTGAATCCAATAGTCACGCACTAAGAGTCAAAAAACTTCTATCTCAGGACACGGATAAGTCTATTGGATCTCTAAAAAAGGTAGACAACACCTACACAAAATCTGACTCCGAAACGTGTGAGGTCTTACTACAGACACACTTCCCAGGCTGTCAAATCCAATCAGATATCAACTGGGAAGACACAGAAGGCGCCATCGAATCCGAGCCGGACTGGTCCACAGCTAGGGCCATAGTATCCGATAACAAGGTAAGATGGGCAATCGAAAGCTTCCAACCATATAAATCACCGGGACTAGACGGTATATTCCCCGGACTTATGTTATGGTGTATAGAGGCTATCACTACGCACCTGACAAAGATCTTCACGGGATGCATCGCGTTCAGGTACGTGCCAAAGTCATGGAGAGAAGTCAAAGTACTCTTCATACCTAAACCAGGTAAAAGTGACTACACTCATCCTAAGTCCTTTAGACCAATAAGCCTCACTTCATTTCTATTAAAGACTCTAGAGAGGCTATGCGAGAGAGAAATAAGGGAGAAAGTACTCCGACAAATACCAATGCACACAAAGCAGCACGCTTACTGCTCCGGAAAATCCACCGAATCAGCACTGCATGAGGTAGTATCGTACATAGAAGACTCCCTAGAGAGTAAATCATCAACACTGGGCGTCTTTATAGACATCGAAGGTGCCTTCGACAAGACGACCTTTGTAAGTATCGAAAGAGCCCTGCAAAAGCATAAAGTACACCCCACTGTGGTAAGTTGGATAGTGAACATGCTACGACACAGGGCTATACAAATTACAGTGAACTCCACATCTAGAGGGATCGCAGCCAAAGGATGTCCGCAGGGGGGGGTTCTATCTCCGCTCCTGTGGAATCTCGTGGTGAACGAGCTCATAGATGTACTCAACAGAGAGAGATACCTCACTGTAGGTTACGCTGACGACCTCACCATACTGGTAAGTGGCAAGTTCCTAGGTACAATAACAAACCTGATGGACAACGCCTTGAGGATCGTCGAAAAATGGTGCATCAGACATGATCTCACGGTAAATCCGACGAAAACAGAAATGGTTCTGTTCACCAACAAACGCCAAATAGATGATCTGAAACTCCCACAGCTCTTTGGCACAAAACTTTCCTTAGTAAATGAAGTCAAGTACCTGGGGGTCACACTGGACAGCAAACTGCTATGGAATAAGCACCTCACACAAAAAATCAGTAAGGCCACCATTGCATTCTGGCAATGCAAACGAATGATCGGTAAGAAGTGGGGACTCTCACCGAAAATCATACATTGGCTCTACACCACAGTCATAAGACCACAGGTAACGTATGGCGCAATAGTTTGGTGGCCCAGGGCCGAACTAGCTTCAGCCATAGATAAAATGCAGCAGTTCCAGAGAGCGGCGTGTTGCGCCATCACGGGATGCTTTCGCAACACACCCACAGCAGCGATGGAGGCAATGCTCTGCTTACCGCCTCTGGACCTGTTCGTTCACCAGGAAGCGGCCGCCGCGGCGGCACGACTTCAGGCGTCAAAACAATGGACGCGCTCAAGGGTAGGTCATAGGCGCATACTAGAGGACGCAATAGAGTATGAACCTCTCGTGGAAGCCCCTAACGACAGGATACCGAAAACATACGTGTTTGACCGTAAGTACAATATATCGCTGGCAGAGTCCGCCAAGGACCACTCCGGTATAAGAGAACTCAGAGTGTACACGGATGGATCCAAAACAGACTACGGATCAGGAGCAGGCACCTACTCCCCGGAGCTCAACATACACTCATCAATACCTTTAGGGTCTCATTCGTCAATCTTCCAATGTGAGTGCATAGGTTTAATTAACGCCGCCAATGCAATCGACTCCAGGAAAATTGAGCACAACCACATCAGGCTCCTCTCCGATAGTGCAGCAGTGCTAAAAGCTCTGAGGAGCACCACAATCGACTCTGGGCTGGTGCTTCAATGCCACCAGGGGCTACAAAAGCTGGCCCTAACACACAAGGTAAGCCTTCAGTGGATAAAAGGTCACAGCGGATCGAGCGGCAATGATGCAGCTGACGAACTGGCCAGATTGGGTTCCAGCACCACACCGGTGGGACCAAGCCCGATTATACCAATACCATTCTACCAGGTAAGGGCATGGCTGAGACAACGCACGAAAGAGCGGCATGAAAAGAGATGGGCACAAACAGTAAGTTGCAGGCAATCAAGGGAAGCTCTACCGAGACCCAGGCCAAAACTAGCTAGAACGTTGCTACATCTGAATAAAGGTGATCTGCGAACCATGGTGGGCACAATAACGGGTCATTGCACAGTAAATAAGCACTTGAATGTCTTAGGTATCACGGACAGCGCGCTGTGCAGAGCGTGCCTGTTGAAAGAAGAAACCATAGCTCACGCAATCTTGGAGTGCGAGAGCCTGGTTACATACAGAGTCGACATACTTGGCAGCCCCACAACACTCCGGGAGGCGTGTGAGGACCCGAAGAGGATCCTGCGCTTCTGGTCGGAGCTGGGTTGGCTGGAGTGACAGCCAACGGTCACGTACAATGGGTCCACTGGCGGACCTAAGTGCGGAAAATGGGAGCCCAAGAAGACTGAAGACTGAAGACTGAAGTGTGTGGTGCTGCACGCGCCGCCCCACGAGCCCACGCTCGATGTCGTCTTCATGCACGGACTTTATGGTGAGGACGTTATACTGTGCTTTTAATAGAAAGGCTCTCTTTCTTTCAATAGGAATGAAGAGGCAATCATAGGGCCGCCATTTGAGGACCTGTGAGACCACTGTCAGAAGTCTTACGGACTGTGAGTGGCCCCCAAATGCCATAATGTGAAACGTTTCGTTGTATAGGTACCTATCGGCTATCGACGTTGATGCTTATTTAATTTCGTAAAGGATTTAAAACCAAGTAGTCAGCTAAGTTGTGGAACCAGGGAATACAGGAACGCTAGTAAATTAATAAATACATGGATTCGATACACCACTTAATGTTTCTTAAGTGAACTCGAATTTAAACTTTAATAATATGAAAAATATAAGAAACCTAAACTTTATTACTAAGTCATCAATCTAGTATAACAATAAACATAATTTAGTATCCATTTTTCTTCTTCTTAAGAGAAATATATTTTTCGTGTCCTCAGAATCATATTACATACATATTTTTGCAACATAATTATTATATATCGAAATATTATGTATTTAGATCGTCGTTTAGAGACAGCAGTTTTCTTTCATCAATGGACGAAAATAAAAAGTATTTTTTTTAAATATTTATACTATATTAAGGTGGTATACAAGGTTACGCTCACACATAATGGAAAGTGGTCATCAGAGGCGCGACACTCGCCCTGCCTACCCTGCAAGAACCTTCTAAGACCCCCTTTGAAGAACTCCATACTAGAGGCGTTGCGGAAAACCGACTCAGGAAGATCATTCCACGTGCATGGAACAAAGTCCTAATCGGACCTTACCGTGATCGAACGCTCAGAGGCGCGACACTCGCCCTGCCTACCCTGCAAAAACCTTCTAAGACCCCCTTTGAAGAACTCCATACTAGAGGCGTTTCGTAAAACCGACTCAGGAAGATCATTCCACGTGCATGGAACAAAGTCCTAATCGGACCTTACCGTGATCGAACACTCCGGATGCAGTGTGAGGATGAACACCCTGTCCGTGGCGAGCGGTGCGATGATGGAAGGTACATCATATCAAACAATTCCCCAGTGCGCAAACCGTTGTACAGACTGTAGAATACGCACAAGAAGGTATTGTCTCTCCTATAAGTATAGAATCGTCGACAACCACCATGTCTCGCCTTTGCACCGAGTCGAATGGACGAAGCTGATATTCAGGTGCCCCAGCCCAAAGACAGCATTTGTGCCACACTGAAATAGGTACCGCTGCGTCCTACTGACCACCCCAGACTTCTTGGACGCCAGCTTGTGAATTGTCCTCCAAATGACTGCGGAACTGAATGTCACTGGAAATGTCAACACCAAGGATCCTTATAATATTGGAGGTGGAAAGAGATGTGCCAAGAAATTACAGCGCCAGAGTAAATGGGGTTTTCTTAACAGTGAATACACAAACTTGAGTCGGAGATGTCAACACCAAGGATCTTTATACTTACTATTGGAGGTGGAAAGAGATGTGCCAGGAAATTACAGCGCCACAGTAAATGGGGTTTTCGTATCAGTGAATACACAAACTTGAGTCTTGGTAGGTGTTTTTGTCTGAAATTGCGGCTATATTTCTATGAGAGTAACCGAAATTTTAAATACAAGTTGATCACGACCACTGCGCAGCGAGAAATATCGGAACGACCCGTATAATAAGTATTAACCGTACTATCATTTGCATAGCAATAAATGCTGTCACAAGACCGAATATCATTGATATGCAGCAAAAACAGAGCGACCAACAACACCGAGCCTTGTGCCATGCAGTCAGAACAGCTCCTGTCGACGACAGTCCTCATACTTCTATCGGCGAAGATACTGGACACCCATCCGCGAAACCCCTGGGGCAGTTCATTGGAGGACAATTTCGTAAGAAGGACACTGTGCCAGACCCGGTTGAAGGCCTTAGAGATGTCGAAGCTCACAACTAGGACCTCACCCTTATTGTCGATAGCCGTTGCCAAGCTGTGTGTTAGGTACACATGAAAATGGCCAGTCGAGCGACCGTGACTTAAATCGTTAGCTGGACGTGTTCTTCAAACTTACATCAGGATATGTGTTTTAATTACATGCTCCATCACTTTTAATAAAAGTGGGAGCATGTAATTAATACACATCTCACAGGAGGTGATGGCTATTAGGCCTATAATCATCCGCATCGGTCCTGTCACCCTTCTTGGGCACAGGATGCACGTGCACGATCTTCCACGATGCCAGGACTACTTTCATGGAATATGGAAGCGTGAAAAGACGTGTAAGTACCGGACACAACTCCGGACGACACTGCTTGAGTACCATCGCGGGTATACCGTCTGGGCCACTCGACTTATGAACGTCAAGGGGTTGAAGTTCCCGCTAAAAATCCCGCTTAGTGAATTTAACTTCCAGCAAAAAATCTACTTTATCTTGGCGGTGGCATCTCTCCACAACAACGTAGATATACATTTTTTAGTGGGACTATAGTGTCAGATCTACGAATAAAAAGGATTTTTCAATACAACATCAAGGTACTTAACATAAAACTATTTCTCATAAAAAGTTCGTCAATATTCGGTAATAATATGTCAAGCACCATAAACTGTACTTTATGCATTGTTAAGAGAGCTTTCATTGTTTAGCAACAACGTGTTATGCTGCATAGTACGACATACGGTATTGCGTTGTGTTTAGCATTAATCAGTTAAGTGACAAAAGTTACAATAAGTCAATCAGATCGGACCAAATCGTATAATTATAGCATAAAAAAGACCTTAAAAGTTGACATATGCCTACACAATTATTTAATTATTTCGTTAAATAATTTAAACCGGCAATATTTTAACCTTTAAAATAATCACTCATGACAATCTTTAATAACAAATACTACAGATATATCTTGATGACTCCAACGTGGATTGCTTACAATTCACTAATACATGGGTTTATTGTATTTTAGTACTTAGAATGGGTATATAAATTAAGAACTTAATTAATTATTATGAGCTCGTTGTTTGGCGCAGCGCAGAATCGCTGAATGACATTTTAGCAACACAGTGTCAAGCCTCATAACATATTTTTCGTGACAATACATGTCACTACTTTGAATTTCGACGATGTTAAGGAACTTAAAGCATTATTGACGAATGTGGTATATGTGATTTCCGATTTGTTTTATGATATAAATCCATTTTTTTCATACTTGTATGTTTTATGGACCCTGAAACACTTTTGCAGATTGTAAAACACGTGATGCTTTATTAAAATATAACAAAACCTTTGAATTTGACTTTTTGTGGGTTGACACATTATTGCTTATCATCCATTTATATTTTGCTTTTAAAAGTCTTAATAAAACTATAAATAAAAAGTTGGTGATATAAAAGTGCCAATAGAAGTAGTTTATTATTATTATGTGAATGATGTTATTGTTGTTGAAGTTAGAGGTTATAACTAGATCATAATTTCTAACTTGATAACATGTTGATTCATGTCACTAATTAATAAATTACTTACTACAAATGAAAAACATTACGACTATTCTCGTCTGATATTGTGTCAGTCTGATATTAACACAAAATCATTACAGAATTTTATATTACATATTATAATAAGTATAAAGAAATTGTTTTATTTTCCTTCTTTGTTATTTTATATTATACTAGCTGATGCCCGCAGCTTCACCCGCGTAAAATTTGTTCCCGCGGGAACTTATTTCATAGATAAAAAGTAGCATATGTGTTATTCCAGGCTATTATATATCTCTGTACCAAATTTCAGCAGTTTGAGCGTGAAAGAGTAAAAAACATCCACTAACAAACTTTCGCATTTATAATATTAAGTAAGATAGTAAGAGGTATGATTAGTAATCTATATACCTGTGATAGTCTCGTCAACAAACATACATAGTTAACTAGCTGATGCCCGCAGCTTTGCCTGCGTAAAAATTCCCGCTTCCCGTGGGAACCTATTCCCGGGATAAAAGTAGCCTATGTGTTATTCCAGACTATAATGTATATCTGTATCAAATTTCAGCCCGATCCGTTTAGCCGTTTGAGCGTGAAAGAGTAACAAACATCCACACTCACAAACTTTCGTATTTATAATATTAGTAAGATATAGTAATACTATATAATCTATAATATTATATAATTATATAATATTAAATTATATTATATTATATATAATACTTTTTTTTAGTAATATTGCCATATTACTAAAAAAATATATATTACAAAAACGGCAAAAAGAGTTCTGCACGTTGCGCAAGGATTTGATCTCGCGATACTTACGAATACGATGCAGATTTAAATCCGCCGTCTTAGACAATTTGCTACGAGAACTTATGTGATTGAAGTAAAATAAGCTAACTTAATCGCGCACGGGTGATGAGTTCCATTCGGCTTAGCCGAGCTTAGACGAAAACGCCCGAACAAGACATCATGCATGATGCTCTATATTGTAAAAGTATACGATGCTGGTGCGAGCGTGTCAGTCACGCACACAGAAACGTAATATCATGCCAGGCCACTCTAGTATCATCATGTTACTAGTGTGGCCTGCATACTTCATTGCGTTGCCTTGTGTACGTCCGTGATGATGTCTGCTGTCGCCGTCTTACAAGCCTTGAAGACAGGGACCTGTCTAAGATAAGGGCGCGCGTGGATTACGGGGGCCACACTCGGATCTACGCGTGCGTGTACAGGTCTCACAGCGGTAACACGGACACAGTTCGCCTTTTTGACCACCTGCAACAATCGACTGACAAGGTGATTGAGCAGTATCCCTCTGCGGAGATAGTGATTCTGGGGGATTTCAACGGTCATCTTGTTGACTGGTTGGGCTCCCGGATGACCAACTTTGCGGGGAAAGCTGCACACGATTTGCCCTGACCTATGGGTTCTCCCAACTGGTTAAATCTCATACGAGGATACCAGACAAGGTGAACGAGCATAGTGCATTGCTGGACCTCCTGCTGACTACGCGCCCGGATGGATGCACCGTCTCAGTGGATGCTCCGCTCGGTTCGTCGGACCACTGTATCATTCGGGCGCATGTGCCTCTCGCAAGGCCTGAACCACCTCGGCCCAAGGAATGGCGACATGTGTGGCACTATAAGTCAGCAGACTGGGATGGACTGCGGGAGTTATTCGCGTCGTACCCGTGGAGACGGCTTTGTTTTGCCTCAGACGACCTGGATTCCTGCGCTGCAGCAGTCGCTGAGCGGATGTTGGAAGGCATGGAGTGCTTCATTCCCAACCGCTGGATCCCTGTAGGAGCAAAAAAGCGACCGTGGTTCAATCGGCTTTGCAGAGAAGCTTTGATGCTGAAAGAATCTGCCTACAGAGCCTGCACCACGGCTCGTGCAAATACAGATCCTAACATCTCTGAGGTGAAACGCAAATTGAATGCCGCCTCGAGGGCCAGCAAAAGAGCAATTGTCAGGGCTAAATTCGACTTCGTCGGCAGAATTGGTGAACGGCTAGTAGGGTACCCTTCAGGGAGTCGTGAATTCTGGTCGCTTGCCAAAGCTGCCGAGGGAAACTTCTGTCAGTCAGGTTTACCACCTTTGCTTAAACCCGACGGTAGTCTGGCCCAGAGTGCCAGGGAGAAGGCCGACCTTCTGGGTTTTCTATTTGCCTCTAACACGACCATGAGCAACGAGGGTGCTGTGCCGCCGGACGTTCCGTGGTGTGGAACTTCCATGCCGGAAGTTAAATTCACGCAGCGGGACGTCCGACGGGAGCTTCGTTCTCTGGACGTTCATAAGTCGAGTGGGCCGGACGGAATACCCGCGGTGGTACTTAAGCAGTGTGGTCCAGAGTTGTGTACGGTACTTACACGTCTTTTTACGCTTTCATATTCCATGCGACAAGTCCCGGCGTCGTAGAAGATCGCGTATGTGGATCCTGTGCCCAAGAAGGGTGATATGACCGACCCGGCCAATTACAGGCCTATAGCCGTCACCTCCCTATTGTCTAAGGTGATGGAGCGTGTAATTAATACACAGCTCCTGAGGTACCTTGAGGAAAACGACCTGCTCAGTGACCGGCAGTACGGTTTCGGTCACGGTCGTTCGACGGGCGATCTTCTCGTGTGCCTTTGACCGGGTCTGGCACCGTGGTCTTCTTAAAAAATTGCCCTCCTACGGACTGACGGATTATGCGGATGGGTGTCCAGCTTTTTGGCCGGTAGAAGCATCAGGGCTGTTGTCGACGGCAGCTGTTCTGACTGCATGGCCATTAAAGCTGGAGTACCGTAAGGGTCAGTGTTGTCCCCTACTCTGTTTCTGCTGCATATCAATGACATGTTGTCTATTGACGGCATTCATTGTTATGCAGGCGACAGTACGGGGGACACTTGTTACACAGGCCGCCCCGGTATCTCTCGGGACGCAGTGGAAGAAAGTCGTGAACAGCTTGTGTCTGAAATCGAGGTTACTCTTACTAGAGTGTCCGATTGGGGTAGACAAAACCTTGTCCAGTTCAACCCTTCGAAGACACAGGCGTGTTTCTTCACCGCTAAGAAAGCCCCAATTACTGTAGCGCCACAATTTCAGGGCACATCTCTTTCCATCTCTAAAAGTATAGGGATCCTTGGTGTTGACATCTCCAGTGACGTTCAGTTCCGCAGTCATTTGGAAGACAAGGCCAAGCTTTCGTCCAAGAAGCTCGGTGTGCTCAACAGGGCGCGGCGGTACTTTACTGCGGCGCAAACACTGCT
The DNA here is from genome assembly GCA_933228765.1 of Miltochrista miniata. Taxonomy (NCBI): domain Eukaryota; kingdom Metazoa; phylum Arthropoda; class Insecta; order Lepidoptera; family Erebidae; genus Miltochrista; species Miltochrista miniata. Next base: position 3,828,090 of record OW121777.1, read on the forward strand.
TCTCTATAAGTCGCAAGTGCGGCCACACATGGAGTACTGCTGTCACCTCTGGGCGGGGGCACCTGAATATCAGCTTCGTCCATTTGACTCGGTGCAGAGGCGAGCTGTGAGAGTTGTCAACGATCCTATACTGACAGGTGGTGTTGAACCTCTTCGCGACAGGAGAGACTTTGCCTCCCTATGCGTGTTCTACCGCCTGTACAATGGTATGTGCTCTGAGGAATTGTTTGACATGATGCCCACGGCTACGTTTTATCATCGCACCGCTCGCCATAGACAGGGATTTCATCCTCACACCCTACGTCCGGAGCGTTCGAGCACGGTTAGATCCGATAGGGGTTTTCTTCCGCGAACGCTTAGGTTGTGGAATGATCTTCCTGCCTCGGTTTTCCCAAACGCCTACAGTATGGGGTTCTTCAAAAGGGGTCTAAGAAGGTTTTTACAGGGTCGGCAGCGCGAGTGTGGCGCCTCTGGTGTTGCAAACGTTCCTAGGCTGCGGTGACCACCAGTCCTTGTGGAGGGCGGTATGCTTGTCTGCCACCTTAGTGGTATAAAAAAAATAAAAAATAAAAAATAAAAATTAACATTGTTGTCCACCAAAAATAAAGAGCCTATTTTCATGATTTTTCACACATCTAATGGGTGCGAATTCCGAGCTTTTTGTATTTTTCATGGTTTGAAATTCTTCTGTAGACATTTTCTCTTTATTTTCCTCATCCGGTGTTGAATTGGTTGTGGATTTAACGGCGTCTTGAACTTCACATGGAGTACTCCTAAATACATCAGAGTCGGCGTTTAGCTTTGTTTTCTTTTGCCGAGTGCTGTTGTTTTGTTTTCGAAGGGATGACAAAGGACTTTGTCAGATCTGTTTCAAAGCAATAAGTTCCTGTTGAAAATGAGCAATTTGACTTTTAAGTTGATTATTCTCAAGAATTATTACATTATCTAGTTCATTTTGCGTACTTTGCAAAGCTGATTTTAAACTACTCATTTCTTGTTTCATTTCCTCACAGTAATATGGCAAAATATGAGTAGACAGATCTAAACTTTTACCTATTAGCTCACTAGAGTGTGACGAGGTGAGTGAAACACTCATATCAATGGCTTCTAAAGACTTGGATTTTGCTATCTGTTTTCTCGTCACATTATTCGGTGAATCCATACTTTTTATCCTTTATTATATTGTTGTTTATTATAGGTATTTTAATATTCAGGCCTATGCCATTATAATAGTTAACTCTCATATAGTAAACAAAGCATAATCTATGAATAGACTTTTGATGGTACTGACATCTATCGATTCTTAATTGCAAGTATTAGATCAATCAATGTCTAAGCAAACTGAGGTTCATGCACTTTTGTAGGTAGTTCCAGTAACAACACATAGATGGCGCTATTCTAATTAGCGTAATCAAATAAAAAACAGAACTGTTTACATTTAATGTGTATTTTTTTTTAATAAGTCTTCAATCTTTCCAAATTTACATTTAAAATATTCTTCACTGTTCAGTAAAACCGTTTCACATATACGGCAGTAGGCATGCTCCAAGCTGGGGCTACTCAGCGGAGTATTGCTGAGGAGATTGGAACCAGGCAAAACGTTATTTCAAGATTGTGGTCACGTTATCGTGCAACCGGGGAAGTGGCTGAAAGACACCGTGGCGGGAGACGCATAACCACCCAACGACAAGACCGATTTTTACAAGTTGCCGCGAGAATGCAGGCAAACGTTACAGCCGTGCAGTTGGTTCAACGGCTCCAGTCAGAACACCAATTGCTTGTCAGTGACCAAACTGTGAGGAGGAGACTGCATGAAGCTAACCTTCATGCTCGCAAGCCACTTCGTACTCCAGCACTACCGCAGAGGAAATCGTGGACGAAGATTAGAGTGGGCTCGTGAACATTTGCTTTGGGAAGATAACCAGTGGTCTGTAGTACTTTTTACCGATGAGTCCCGATTCGGTTTTCATCCCGATTCACGAAGAGTACGCGTTTTACGAGTGAGGTCGTGAGAGTCGTCTGCAACACCCCCAGGTAGTCCATCCATACAAGGGCGGGACAATTATGGTTTGGGCGGGAATTCGTTTTGGTGGAAGAACGGACTTCGTTTGGATTAGAAACACCATGACCGCTGAAAAATACCGCGACCAGGGGGCCAAGTCTGGTATTTCAATTGTCAAAGTAGAATCGTAATAGCTAAAATGAAAATCGAGGAGTCGTCGGCTATGGTACATTTCAACAGGTTTTGTGACTATTGCCCTGCGTTTACGATTCTATTCTGACACGATTGAAATATCAGACTTGGGCCCTAGGTGCTTGCACCCATTTTCTACCCTCATCGACTTCAAATGGGTCAAGAATTTACTCTCATGCATGACAACGCTCGTCCGCACACAGCGCGAGCGGTGACCAGCTAGCTGCAGGACCATGACGTGTCGGTTTTACCCTGGCCGGCGCAATCGCCTGATTTAAACCCCATCGAGCATGCGTGGGACATGCTCCAAAGAAGGGCTTAATTCTTAATTCAAACTTAATTCAAAGCACGAAAAACCGTTGCAGGACCGTGGTTAACGTCATGGGTGGTTTTACTGACTACTAATTTTTCCTATCAGCGCAAAAAATGAAAAAGAATGTACTTATTTTTTAATTTTTTCGTAAATGACACATTCATCTTTAGTTGCATAATTGTTTTACTTTTTGTTTTCATTTTAATAAAATTTTATGTAAGTCGAAAATATATTTTTATTTTATTTTAAAATATAGTCTGAATGATGCATGTTTGCGTGCAATAAGTAAACATCATAAAGTGGTTCGCTCGGATTAAAATAAGTTTTTTAAGTGGCGTTATAACCTAACATACAAAGCAAGGACACAAGTAAGATTACAACCGTTAACATGGTGTTTTACATAATAATAGAACCGACAAATGAAGAATTCACTGCATAATAACAGTTGAAAGGTAAAATCAATACGTTAATTTATTTGAAAATATCACAAACACATCTATAATAGTGTGATTACACTGTTTAATTGTATCGCTGATTATCCAATCACAGTATGTAAACAGCTGTTCATCACAGACTACAACTACACCACAGACGTATAAAGAACTACACATTTAAACAATCTAGCGCAGTGGCTATGAGTCTTTTGAGCGGACAATGCTAACGGTGTCTCCACACTAGTGACAAACGCGCAGCTACTGAATTTAGACTGCTTTCACATCGAACACCCTATACGCGATGTATACGACCCCAATGTGAGGGAAATAAAAATTATATTATTTCTGATTACTAAATGACTGAAATTGACTCAAAAATTCATAAATCATTTATTTGCGAAAATGGGTTACAGAAGTGCAAGGTAATTGTTCTAGCCGATCAACGTGGCAAGAACGTTCGAAATGTTCTACAGAAACTTTTGGGAGATAAATTTCAGGTAGTAAGTTTTTGGAAATCATCTGCCAAATTGCAGGATATTTTAAAGTTGATGAAACCAGACGTAGAGAAGGCAACTAAAAATGACTACATTATAGTATTAGGAGGTATGAATGACAACAATCCATACGAATTTAAAAGCTCGCTTATTAGCTGGTTGCCTACCATGTGCCACACAAATGTTTTAGTTAGTGAAATATCGTACAATAGATTCCTTAATGCAAATAAACTTAATTATGAACTTAGATTTTTGTGTGGCCAGTACAAGAATATAAAATATGTTGATATGGACTATGTCAGATTTATACCTAAAAACTTCACGACTATAATGTGCCGCAAACTCCTTAAGGATATTCTCTGTATTGAATATGTTAACAAACAGCACGAATATATTAAGTCTCTAAATCTTAAAAACAAGTCTCACAACATTAAAAAGGCAAATGTATTGAAAGCTTCAGATAAATATACGCAGACTGATACGCCTATGCAGTGGCGGGGCAAGACCTAAATTTAGTGTGGGCAAGACAGATTTCGCGAGGCCCTGTTCTGTGGCACCAATAATAACAGTATCGCCATAAGGGAAAAAAAATACTTTAAACCACAGAGGTTCACGTCAAATGTGGTTAGTGGGGTCACTCGTCCCAAAAAATTCAGGATAAAACATATATAAGTTGTAGATCTGCATTTCACACGTGACTCTACCGCCTACACTCGTTAATATTTCATGATAAAAACGCCGCCCGACGCCATGGCCCGCGCCGTACTGCTTCACGTATTTGTTCCTCTCGCACGCCGCACCGCCAGTCGCCCGTGTCGTTCGCTCGGTACATTTCGTCGGTCGCGTCGTCGCCGTTCGCCGTGGCCATTTCTATTCATTTGTTTGAGTCGCAAGACGCTTCGCTGTTCGCGCCGCACGAATTTTCGCTATGGCGACTGTCCCTTGGCCAGGCCGTAAGGGCGAGGCTCTAGCAGTGAGCCTCGACATCTCTAAAAGCCTTTGACCGGGTCTGGCACCGTGGTCTTCTTACAAAATTGCCCTCCTATGGACTGCCCGAGAGGTTATGCGGATGGGTGTCCAGCTTTCTGGCCGATAGTAGAATCAGAGCCGTCGTCGACGGCATCTGTTGAAACTGCATGGCCATAAACGCTGGAGTACCGCAAGGCTCAGTGTTATCCCCTACTGTGTTTCTGCTGCATATTAATGACATGTTGTCTATTGACGGCATTCATTGTATGCAGACGACAGTACAGGGGACACCTGTTACACGGGCCGCCCCGGTATCTCTCAGGACGCAGTGGTAGAAAGTCGTGAACAGCTTGTGTCTGAAATAGAGGCTACTCTTACTAGAGTGTCCGATTGGGGTGGACAAAATCTTGTCCAATTCAACCCTTCCAAGACACAAGCGTGTTTTTTCACCACTAAGAAAACTCTAATTACTGTAGCGCCACAATTTCAGGGCACATCTCTTTCCATCTCCAAAAGTATAGGGATTCTTGACGTTGACATCTCCAATGATGTTCAGTTCCGTAGTCATTTGGAGGACAAGGCCAAGCTGGCGTTCAAGAAGCTAGGCGTGCTCAACAGGCCACGGCGGTACTTCACTGCGTCGCAAACATTGCTTCTCTATAAGTCGCAAGTGCGGCCACACATGGAGTACTGCTGTCACCTCTGGGCGGGGGCACCTGAATATCAACTTCGTCCATTTGACTCGGTGCAAAGACGAGCTGTGAGAGTTGTCAACGATCCTATACTTACAGGTGGGGTGGAACCTCTTCGCAACAGGAGAGACTTTGCCTCCTTATGCGTGTTCTACCGCCTGTACAATGGTATGTGCTCTGAGGAATTGTTTGATATGATGCCCACGGCTACGTTCTATCACCGCACCGCTCGCCACTGGCAGGGAGTTCATCCTCACACTCTGCGTCCGGAGCGTTCCAGCACGGTTAGATCCGATAGGGGTTTTCTTCCGCGCACGCTTAGGTTGTGGAATGATCACCCTGCCTCGGTTTTCCCAAACGCCTACAGTATGGGGTTCTTCAAAAGGGGGCTTAGAAGTTTTTTACAGGATCGGCAGCGCGAGTGTGGCGCCTCTGGTGTTGCAAGCGTTCATAGGCTGCGGTGACCACCGGTTCTTCTGGTGGCCCGCATGCTTGTCTGCCACCCCTAAGGGTATAAAAAAAACATAAATTTCACAACAAAATTAATTTACATCTTTTTTTATTTTATTCTTTTCGCTTTGAATCAATGCATAAAAAATTTTTGAGGCGCGAGGCCCCTTGCTCCGCGAGGCCGTGGGCGGTGGCCCACGTCGCCCACGCCTTGCGCCGCCACTGCCTATGTTGTATTCTGCGGATAATGGTATCTCCTCTAATTGTGACTCAGACTTAGTTAAGCCCCAAAATGATTCAATGATTGAAAATGACAATATTCTTTCCTGTGATACTTTTTTTCGCGGCTAATGTTGTAAATTTGTACCATCAAAATATAGATGGCCTGGTGTCAAAGTCAAATTTATTAATAGTTGCTCTAGAGTCATTTGAACGTGATAGAAAGGGTATTGATGTTCTTTGCATAACCGAACACAACATGATTGTTGAGGATAGGCACTCGATAGGGATACCTAACTTCACACTAGGTTCTGAATTTTGTAGAAAAACTCGACATGGGGGGTCATGTGTCTTTGTAAGCAATACCTTATTGTTTGAACCTAGTAAAGATATTGCCAGGTACAGCATAGAAAACATAATGGAATGTTCTGGAATAGAACTACTTGTACACAAAATTTATGTAATATGCATTTATCGGCCACCTAGATATAGCACACAAAACCTTAATGAACTTTTTGAGGCTTTCAATTTATTGTTAGCCGCATTCTGTTTTAATAAAAAGAAGAAGGTGGTATTGTGTGGAGATTTTAATATTAATCTTCTTGAAAGAAAATCTTGGTCTTCAGAATTTTTACAAATCCTATTGGCATTTAACTTGAAAGCGGCTCTCATGCAGCCTACGCGCCTGAAGACTGGAACGTGTATTGATAATTTTTTATACAATATTAGAAATTGTTCTTGTACGATTTATGCATTTGCCCTATCAGACCACACAGGTCAATTATTTTCAATACCTGGTAAACATACTGAGCCTTTTAAACATTGGTTTGTTGAAAGACGAGAATATTCTGAAGTAAATATTGATAAATTCATTGAATGCATAGACTCTCTTAGTTTTCAGGAAGTATACGACAGTCCTGATCCGAGTAATGCATTCACAAAATTTTATGAATTACTAGCTGACCCGCGCAACTTCGTTTGCGTGATAAATGAAGAACCGCTCGGCCGATTTTGTACAAACTTCACATAAACCATCTACTAAATAGTCCGAACAAAGCCTATACATTTGGTTTGGATGGGTGAGCCCGTTCTTGAGTTATAAAATTACAACGAAAAGTGGCATTGATTTTTATATATATAGATTTAAACTCTTCTATGATTTATGCTTTCCTACAAAGTATTTTAGAGTTTCTGTATAAAAACGACAAAAATGGATTACAAAGGGTATTAGAATATGCTGCAAACGTAAGCGTCAACTACTATGGAAATATAGGAGAAATAGCACTGAACAGAATAAGAAGATTTTTAAAACCTATCATCTAGACTTAATAGGATCATTAAACTAACACAAAAGTCACAAAATGACCACTACATTAAAAATGCTTCAAATAAGTGTAAAGCTGCCTGGGCGGTAATAAATAAGAATAAAGCTGTCGTTCCCAAGGAACATATACAATATATAAAAGTAAACGGCCAGGTCATTGCAGATCCTGTGGAAATTTCAAATCTATTTAATAATCATTTTGTTGACATTACTAAAAAATTGACGCCATTAGTGCCAAAAATATCCGTCAATAGAAATTCTAGTTCCTTATTTATATTAATGACTTGCCTCAGATAACTAATTATAAAACAACTCTTTTTGCTGATGACAGTACAGTTGTTATAACTGGAAATGATAAGACTGAAGTAGACCATAAAATAAATACCACTATAATTAAAACTATAAATTGGTTGACACTTAACAATCTAAGAATGAATTTAAACAAGACTATTCTAATGACATTTCGAAATAGAGTAAACAAATTGAATAATTTAGACATACAATGCAATAATACTCAAGTGGGACAAGTAACTAAAACTAAATTCTTAGGACTCAATATAGATGAAGGTCTTGACTGGAAATTTCATATTGAAACCCTATGTTCCAAAATTAGTCAACACTCGTATTCCCTTTATATGCTGAGCAAAATAGCAAATCCATCTACAGTTGTGACGGCATACTATGGATATGTATATCCGATGTTGACCTACGGCGTTATATTCTGGGGTAATTCTGTAAACGTTGAGTGTATATTCAAATCACAGAAGAGATGTGTTCGGGCCATATGTAAACTAAAACCTACAGATAGTTGCAAAGACTACTTTTTTAGACTTAAAATTTTGACTCTGCCTTGTATATATATTTTAGAAGTTGTGTCATTTGTAAAAAAGAATATGCACCTGTTTTGTAAACTCTATAGCAAGAGAAATAATTTTAAGATATCTTTTCCGGCAAATACCACATCATATCTTAATAATAGTATATTCTGTATGGCACCGAGACTATATAATCTTTTGCCAAGATCAGTTTTACAGATAGAGATTTATGAAATATTTAAAACAAAAGTAAAGAGTATTCTACTAAATAAGTGCTATTACTCTGTTGATGAGTACATAAATGACAAATCGTAATGATAAATTTCTTCTGATAAATACTGTATGTAACTTAATTATTATTTGTAACAGTTTATTTATAATGTCTCAAATTTGACATCTGTAATGATTTGATGTATCTCTTATGATTGGGATGCGGGGTCCTGCGAACATCTTCGGGACCCCAATGGGTCGGGTCCTCCTCGTGGTGCATCCTGGGCAACGGAGTAGCGACCACTCCCCTTCCTCTGTGGGGGAGTGGTGCTACTCTGGCAAATTCCGGCCGAGGCGGGAGCAGCCCACCTGTGGGGTGCTCGGTGGTGTGTGTTGCTGCCGGCCGTGAGTAGCAACACGGTCGGCAGCAGCAGTGCTGGGCCGCTATTGCCTCGTCAGTTGACGAGGTGATGGCGGCAAAGAGGGAGGCGCGGGGGAGCGGGAGTAATGGAAAATACTCCCGCTTCGCCGTGCAGTTCGGGGGCGGCGCAGTAAGGAGTTCACTGCGCGCCCCCGATTGTATCGTGTTGCTGCTGTCGCTCCACCACATTTGCTGGCGAGGCGATAGTGGCGAAGTATGAGAGGCACTGCATGGAAGGGCGGGAGTTTGGGTAAATGCTCCCGCCCTGTCATGCAGTTTGGGGGCGCCTGCGCTAGGAGCTAGCGCACGTCCCCCGATTGTTTCATGACCGAGGGCGTAAGGTTGGGGGTCCCCGCCCTCCAACGGTCACATGGCGGTGGGCACCTGCGCCAGCCGCTCTCTGACTCCTCTATGACAGAGGAGCGCTCGAGAGCGGTGCAGGCGTGGTTTTTTCAGCTCCTTAGAGAGCTTTGGGGAGCCGCCCATCTGGCTCCCCCGAGGAGAGCTCCGAATTAACGGGGCGCCCCTAGCCGGGTCGACGTGAATAATCTTTTGATATCCCTCGGCCCGGCTAAAGGGTGAGGAGGAACACCGCGGGGTTTAGTGGGTAGGACGGTCCATTCCGGACCGGGCCGGGAGTCCCACACACCATCCCAGCTGCCCCTGAAGCTGGGATGAAGGCGCGTAAATGCGTTCCCCGCGTCAAAAAAAAAAAAAAAAAAATCTCTTATGATTGGACGTGCTTATTAAATTTGACTTATTATTATATTGTAGAAGTCGACTTGTCTATGACTAGTTTTCCAATATAAAAAGGCGTGCAATGTAATGAACGCCCCTTTTTCGACGGTCGACCGCTGCAGAGTAAAGAACTATACACCTTGGTGATCAGTGTGATCCATGTGATATCAGTGTCGTCGTGATTGTAAGAATGTTCTAAGTTATTTACTGATTAGCTACTTGTGTAATGATTACGTTCAGGTAAATTTGTTAAATAAAGTGATAGAAATCTGCTTTGTTGGTCTCCGTGTATATTTTTTTATTAACATTCCTGGTGATTGCTAACATCAGAAGTGTGATTCTTACCTTATCGCCAACTGACCGAGTCGAACCAGAGGTATCATGAATCATAAGAAACGTAATCATTACAAAGTACCCTCTTTTAGTGAGTTGCGTATATTTTACGCAATTTGAGTGTGTTTTCTCGTGTAATTATGCCTAAAACGCATAATTCATGCCGTAAATTGCATACCTAGTGGATTGCACTGACACCATCGTGAGTGCCACGTGTCGTGTAATCGGTCACGAAGGGTATTACGGGAATACCGTTCATCTTAGAAACCGCCATCGCGGTTTTGGATCCGATCTCGTTCGTTGTTACACGCACGGTATTGTTCCAAATGAGATGTTTCAACAACTTGCCATAAAGGAAGCGAATTAGTACCGAAAGTGGCAAGCCCGTGAACTTTTCAAACGTCCAGAAACTGATGTCCTCTGTCACTCTCCTATACAGTAACGGCGATAATCCTACTGGCCGCCCGATCCGGGAGTTCTAAGTCAACGCGAGGGGCGTTGTTGAGCCCCAAAAGCGCTAGTCTACGCGATGCGCGTTGGTGTGCGCGCTGCAGACACTAGTCTACACGACGCGCGTTGGTGAGCGCTACAAGCGCTAGTCTACGCGATGCGCGTTGGTGTGCGCTGCAGACGCTAGTCTACACGACGCGCGTTGGTGAGCGCTGCACGCGCTAGTCTACGCGATGCGAGTTGGTGTGCGCTGCACGCGCTAGTCTACACGACGCGCTGCACGCTGGTTTGCGCGACGCGCATTGATATGCGCTGCACGCGCTAGTCTACGCGATGAGCGTTGGTGTGCGCTGCACGCGCTAGTCTACGCGATGCTCACGAATGCGTGCTACACGCGCGTGCCCTCAGCCGCGGTCAGGTATTGCCAAGCTTACGAAAGGTAAAGGTCTTATTATTTACACCTATTCCCTTAAAACTCTTACAGAACCGACAAGTTCTAGATCTTGTAGGATATTTTCGTAGGCATATCCAGAACCGCGCTACAAGGATTGACTGAAAAGTTTATTTGGAGTTCACATCAATAACAAATTAGACAAGGCTTGATACGATGTCTGACGAGAGTGACCAGTGAACCCAGAATCAGTGCCTCCCACGGAGGTTCACACGGGCGAAAGTTAGTTACGCAGGTTAGTAGTAGTATTGACCTATGCTGATGATGGGAAGCGTGTGGTAGCATACTCCATTCGGTAAAGTAGTCTTTAGCTGTCGTAAAGGCTTCATAACACTTTTGCTACAACTTTGTTAAGTTACCCTCAACATTTTTGTTATTACTTTATTAGGCTACTCTCAAATTAACAAAACAAAAAAATAGTCTGCTCCTTTTTTCTGAGAGGCGCCCAATGGTCGATCCGAACACAGGATTCCGCTTTCCAGCAAAGAAAAGGAGTTCTAGTGCCACATGCTGATTATCTCAATCCAAATTTTATAGGTCAGGTCAGTATAATATCAAGGCCCCTTGACTGGACACAAAAAGAATAGACTGCAGAAGAGGGCATGGTTTTGTCACGTGAAGTAGTTTACCAAAACGAGTTTTTCGATCAACTTGCGTAAATGTGTTTTACTTAGAACAGAGCGAGCTATACTTAGGTGTCTCTGAGATATAACATCCGAAACGATTTTATCTATTAGCGAACCAGAGTGGTCAACATAGCTCGCAGAGTAAGTGCATCATAGTGGCCATGGGCTGGCCATATCTGTAGTAGAACCAACAACCTGGACAAGGCCGTAGGAAAGGATGCGAAAGGCGTAGAACCCTGTAAATTGGGAGAGGGCTACATACAGCAGTGGACTGCTGTAGGCTGATTTGATTGATGATTGATTGAGAAGTCGTAAACTTGTGCTGCTTGAGTTTTTTTTTTACGAACATAAAACCCCGTTTCCAGTAATACCTATACTTGGATGCATTGGATCCCCAACCGGAACCCGATGGTTATAATTTTGTGCCGTAGCAAGTTGATGCCTAAACAACATAAATTTGTTTTTTTTTATTCTAGACAGGATGTAGCCGAACGGTTTGGGACAATGACAAATGTAGTGTTCCTTTTCTGTACAGCAACGCTGATTTTACTGTCAAAGGTTTGAGTCTGCTGGTTGTGTGAAATCCGTGAAAGAAATGGGGCCAGAGACTTATGTACTAAGTTACACCAAAGATGCACCACGCAAACAGACAGGTCCACTTACACTCGAACTATACTCAACATGATCTGAATCGAGGTCAATTAATTAACCCCCGACGAAAACGCGTGTTGTTGTGGGTGTAACCTGTGTGTTTGTCTGTGGCATCAGCTGCCTAACGGATGGGCCAATTTGGATGCGGTTTGTTTTTATTTTAGAGCTGAGGTGATTAATGTGTTTCTTAGCTATACATTTTGAACATCATCACTTCCTAGGTAATGAAGGGATTTCTCCTAAGCTTCGCAGGACTGATCAATCTGAAATGTGGCGTATTGTTGCTTTAATGGTATTTCAGCGACATGGAAGCGTGGAGCTTACTGCTGTAATGGGTAGTCTGCGGGATGCCCGCATCCTCGGAGGGATGCAGCATTTGCACCATGAGGGGCTCGTTACATCGGTCTTAGTATCTAGGTATTGCCGATGAACACTTTAAATATTTGTGTTTAAGTATTTTTTACAGCTGACCTTAACGTTATTAAACGGAGGACGTCTCATTTTTCCCCTGGGTCTCATAAAGAGAAACCAAACTACCGAAAGTTGAAGAAGCAAGTGAGGTGTGTATGGACCGTGCCGTGTGGCGCTCGGTTCTTTCTGCCTACCCCGCAAGGGATTTGGCGTGAAGATATTTAGTTAGTTAAACTACCGTCCCAGTGATTTGGTCGCTAGCCTGAGATGTGCCATTGGGAGGTTTGCAACTAAGCTGTAAAACAAAAAGGTGCAGAAGTCCCCACGGCCGGGTTACTGAAGAGTAACTAGGTTCACCTCGTGTGTTTAAATGTTAACAATTTTGTGTTTTCACAGGTTCAATGTAAAAATGCAAGTTGGACCCTGGTATGGTATTATGGAGATCCATACGTAGTCATGTGAGCGCTGCCGAGCGGATGACACGAATTGAACCTGGCTGCGGGCGGCCCAGTTTATGGTGGTATAGCAGGACGAATGGTGGCCTGATACCTGCACTGCATTCTTCGAGTGGCGAGTTGACGGTAATATTGACAACATTTACTATGACAGGTTCTTGTATGGGTAACCACCACGTGACCCGTTTCCGTGCTTTGGAAGGCACATTAAGCCGTTGGTCCCGGTTGCCAGTAAAATGGCAGTCATTAAGCAAGTCGAAGGCTTTTATGGGCGGCTTAAAATTTTTCAACAGTGGGCAGTCACAACCTGCGCCTGTCCATATCAGCACGGCAATACGACTCAGCACAGCACCTATACGTGGTACAACATCTAAAGGTGAAATGTGGGCATATATAATGTGCCTACCCCTTAGTTAGAGGATAAAAGACGTGACCATATGTATGTATGTATGAGTTCTCGGTGCTGACTTAAGTGGCGTGTGCCTGACGGGTGCGTGTCATCTGAACGCAGCCAGAGTGTTGGTAAAGGAACAGACGGCGGGATGTTCCATGCTGACATGCTGGGTGCCAGTGTTCTGTATGGGTACAACTTTTGTACACATATGGCTTTATGTATAGGTGTTAGTTTTGTATAGGACGGACTGCGGGACGTTCATATTGGCAGACTGCGGGATGCCAATTCCATGTAGAGGACGGACCGCGGGACGTTCCTTTCGGCAAATAGACTGCGGGATATTTGCCCTACGTGGTGTAGCATATATTTTCTATAGATGCAGTATTCAGGATGTGAAAGCAGCCTTATCTAGTTATCTTTTTTTAATCGGTTGTCAGTGGTGACATTTCTGCTGTCAGAATGACAGGATGTCATAAGGACGAGTGACGAATCGTTTTCTGCATTGAATGAAAGCTGGTTTTAGATGAAAAATTCGAGACGATTCCACGTGAGAGAGGGGATAAAGCCCTGATACAAGGTTCCGAGTCTCTTTTGACCATCGGCTAAGGACGAGGGATTGATATTACTCTGAGTGGCACGCCTCAATTTAGCTTTGGAGGTTGTTAGTTGCAACATGAGGACCTGTTAAGGAATTAGTCTGAGTTAACTTATTCTCTTCGGAAGGAGTTGGACTCTGTGTCAACCTACACCCGGGATACCGGTAAGCGTCATTTCTTGTTTGCTAAGCGGTTCGAATTTCGTCGGTCGCGATGTCAGTTATTTCATTTGTCGTTTACTTGTCATAACAGGGTTTTTTTACTACGGGGAAAAGCGGCCCGTCCACGGTTGGCAGAGCCACACCCAATGACACGTGGACTACATGAGCGAGGTGTTTTGAGAGGGACCAGCCGCCTCCACGTGGCATTCTAGGGCTGTGCTGCTCTCAGCTTACTCAAGGCCAGTAACTGTCACCCTATTACAGTGTAGTTAGCTGCTTACCCGTTCTACCTGCTCACGCGGCAGTGGTCTATCAAGTGGAATTAGACTTTATTTCTGTGTACCTGTGATATTTGTGTCTATCAGTGAATAAGCTCTCTGTGTGTCTCTGTGTATCTCTGTGTACTTAGTAAATATATGTGTGTACACCCTATTGTCTGTTTTCGTCAGAGCCCTAGCCTACCCTTGCACACAGACTGGAAACTCAGAAATAAGGCGCCCTGGGATAGAGTTCTCTGCATAGCTACCTCACGCTAGTTGGTGAGTAACACAGAACATCTTTGGGTTACAAATTTGGCTCCCAACGTAGTGGCAAATCTCTGGGTCTACTCTGCGGTAGTCTCAGTCTGGTGTGTGTGCATAGGTGGTTATCTCTGGCGAAACCATCCTGTAATATCGTCCGAGACGCTCCAGGACGTTAATTGGTGGTGCTAGCAGCTAAGCACAAAACCTTCCCTTTCGTCTTCTTCCAGCTCCCTACATCTTTGGCTGGAAAAGACACAAAATTCTAAATTCAAAAATTTAAAATAGCTGTGATTTTGGAAAAACTTTTTGATTTTATTTGGCATACCCACTTCTTTTTCTTATTGTGTTTTTTTTTCTTTTTTTATGGTGCACACATATATTTATTATATTATTAGTGTAGATTAATATATAATATATATTATCCTATAGCTTCACCTTGTAAGGTAAACTTAGTGAATCTCTCTGTGTTAACTTAGTGAATTTCTCTGTGTAACTTAAAACTTTTTTATAAGGTGTGTACATACCTTGTAATTTTGAATGTTAACCTGAACTGTGTTATCAGAAAATTTAGAAACTTTTCTCTCTTAATATACCCTTAATCTTTGTTAAATTCTAAAAGTCAATTTGAAACATAATTACCTAACTTAGTACACTTTGTTGTAACTCAATTTACATTTTTACTTTGTAATTGATCCCTATCTGTGCCATTTTATCTTTATAATTGTTGTAAGTAAATTTTTACATAATGGCACAGATGAAAAAATATATTAATTATTTAAGAAAGGATGAACTTGCTAACGAGCTGTCCCACATGGGTATTTCAGTGGAACCGGAAACGACAGTGTCTGGCCTTCGGAGTGAGCTAAGAGCGGCACACCGACTCGTCCGTCGAGGTAGCATCAAAGCGAGTGCTCCGGTACCCGCTGATGCATCGGCTGAGCTCTCGATCTGCCTCCCGAAGGTGTCCGAGCTGGAGGAGGCTATTCAGTCAGGTGACATCTTCATTAATAAGGGTAGTCGTCTTAGGGTGTCCCTCAGGGCCAACTACTTATTGAGTAGGTTAGCTCGTTGTGGTCTGGATTGCCCCGACCTGGTGGATATTCGTGGTAGGCTAGTGAAGATCATCGCTAGGGCTGAACCCAGTAGTGATTCTGAATCCGAAGGTTCGGATGATGATGGTGATGATCCTTCGGGTCGTGACCAGGTGGAATATACTTCACCAGTAGTGAGAGAGGACCGCTCGGTGCGAGCTAGTTCAAGTAGGAATAGTTCTACATGTAACATAGTGTATAAAGAACGTCCCCTTAACTTATGTTCATTTAACTTAAAATATGATGGTTCTACTTGTGTACGTGTGTTTTTAGAGAGATTAGAGGAACTTAGATGTGCTCGGGAGGTTACTAAGCCTAGACTCCTTATGGCTTTCTCCGACCTGTTGGATGGACCGGCTTTGTCTTGGTTCCGTACAAACAAAGCTAACTTCATCTCATATGAGGATCTTATTAGTGAGCTTAGAGATACCTTCGATATTCCTGATTATGATTACCGCCTCAGGAACGAGATAAGACAGCGTACACAAGCCCGCTCTGAGTCCTTGGTTAACTATATATGTACAATGCAAGCCATGTTCTCAAGGTTGTCATGTAAGATGCCCAGTGAGGAACAGCTGGACATTCTCATGCACAACATTAGACCTGACTACATGAAGGAACTGGCCTTGCATGATGTCAACTCTGTAGATGACTTGAGACGTTTGGGTAAGCGCTTGGAGCTTGCGCGTACTAGGGCAGACGCTTTCCATGAGCCTGCTCTTGACAAGTTTGAGATTACATCTGACTTACACCAGCTTAAGAACAAAGGTGTACAAAAGCCCGCTAAGCAGGTGTCTGCAGTGGAGACGCCGGTTACCCCCCACGATCGCAAATGCTTTCGTTGCGGCGGGGGCGGTCACACTGCATACAGCTGCACACAGTCAAGGGAGCTGGTGTGTTTCCGGTGTGGTCTCAAAGGAGTCAAGACCCCAGACTGCTCACACTGTACTAGCAAGTCAAAAAACGCGTAAGCCAGGGCCTTATTAGGAACTCTGTGCATTACTCTGTATCTGAGTCTATTTCTGATAAGGTCCTGTTTCCTAAACGGGATAGTGACATTAGACCGTATCTAGTTGTTAAGGTTTTAAATTTAAATGTCTTAGGCCTTCTAGATTCCGGTGCCTCCTGCTCTATACTAGGTAAGGGAGCGCACCGCATCTTCTTGGAACTGGGTTTTGATCTTGTGAGTATCAATCCTACTTTTCGTGTTACAACTGCAGACAGCACTCACTTGCAATGTCTGGGTTGTATCTCTTTGCCAATTGAGTACAATTCGGTTATCCGAGTTGTCAAGTTCTATGTTGTCCCAGGTATAACCACCTCCATGATATTTGGTGTGGATTTCTGGCAACAATTTAAGTTAAGTGATAAATTAATTTTACAAAATATTAGCCTTGATAGTTTTAGTGATAATAATCCTATAGAGTCTGTGTCCCTTAACGGTGGCCTCGAGGATTACGACAACCTGACAACTAAACAAAGGTGTGTAATCAACGAGGTCATTGAAAAGTTCGACTCGTTGAACACTGATAAGGTGGGTTTAGGTCGGACCTCACTTGTGCACCATGTCATTGACACTGGTGACAGCAAGCCGATCAAGCAGCGTTATTATCCGCTCTCTCCCCTTAAGCAGAAGGCCCTGGAAGCCGAGCTGGACCGAATGCTGGAGATGGGAGTAGTGTCCCCGTCTCAATCCGCCTGGAACTCTCCAGTGGTCATGGTGGAGAAGGCGAACGGCGACCTCAGATTGTGCTTGGACTCTCGCAAGCTGAACTCTGTGTCAAAGAGTGACGCCTACCCCTTACCCTATATCAATCAAATCTTGGACCACCTTAATAACGCTAAGTATTTAACTTCTGTAGATTTGAGTGCGGCTTACTGGCAGATTCCATTTGACTCACCCCAGTCTGCTGAGAAGACTGCTTTTACGGTTCCCCGGAGAGGATTATTCCACTACAATTCGATGTGCTTCGGTCTTGTCGGGGCCAGTGCCACGATGCAACGCCTCATGGACCGTCTGTTTGGTCCCGAGTTCGACAACAAGGTATTTGCGTTTCAGGATGACATAGTCTGTGTGTCCAGCACCTTTGAGGAGCATGTAGAGCTCTTACATAGAGTCTATCAGCAACTCAAGGATGCTGGCCTAACTATTAACATGAAAAAATCCCACTTTTGTCGGAGTGAACTCAAATACCTGGGGTATTATGTGGACAAACATGGCCTACGGACAGACCCGGGTAAAGTTGAGGTTATCCTCAACTATCCCACCCCTTCTAACCCTAAGGAGGTTAAGAGATTTCTGGGAATGGCCGGCTGGTATCGTCGCTTTGTTAACAACTTCTCGAAGATTAGTAAACCTCTGTGCAAACTGACTTCTACGAACCTTAAGTTCGAATGGACCCCTGAGGCTGAACAGTCCTTTAACCTGCTAAAGTCAGCCTTGGTTTCTGCCCCTATATTAAAAATGCCTAACTTTGAGATGCCCTTCCGCATTCTTAGTGACGCGTCAGCTTACTCAGTTGCTGCTGTACTGACACAAACTCACGATGGTGTTGAGCACCCTATCGCCTACTGTAGCCGTTCTCTTAACAAGAATGAGGTGAACTACAGCACAACTGAGCGAGAACTTCTGGCCGTGATTTTCGCTTTGGAACAATTTCGACAGTACGTCGAAGGCCAAAAATGTACGGTCGTCACGGATCATTCATCTCTTCTGTGGTTCCATAAGCTAAAAAATCCCACGGGTCGTCTAGCACGTTGGAGCATGAGGCTCAGTCAATTCGATTTTGACATAGAGCATCGAAAAGGTAAAGACCACGTTGTACCTGATGCTCTGTCTCGTATCAAAATTGATTCCCTCGATGCAGTACCCACTAAAGACCCGTGGTATGACCACACCATGAATAGTGTTCGGAAGAACCCTAGGAAGTCACCAAATTATGACATTCGTGACAACCTTCTATATAGGTTAACTAAAAATAAATATTCTTTGACTTCAGACTTTGACTGGAAGCTGGTGGTACCTCAGGAGGATCGCTTGCCCCTGCTCTCTAAGTACCACGATGACACACTTAGTGCCCATGGTGGCGTTTGGAAGACGCATAAAAGGTTAGCCCTAAATTATTACTGGCCCAAGATGTACGAGGACGTCAAAGAATATGTTGGGAATTGCGAAACATGCAAGCAGTACAAACCCGTAAATACGTCTCGTCCCGGCCTAATGGGTAGCCCGAAGCGGGTTTCGAAGCCATTCGAAGCCATTCGAAGCTATCTCTGTCGATCTGCTTGGTCCCTTTCCCACTTCGAGCAATAGAAACGTACACCTGATCGTGGTCTCCGACTACTTTAGCAAATACGTCATGTTGTGCCCTGTTCGGGTTGCCACAGGCGCTGTAGTCGCGAGGTTCATAGAGAAGAGTGTGTTTCTCGTGCACGGAGTCTGCAAGACTATTTACATGGATAATGGCCCTCAGTTTGTGAGTAAGCCATTTAAGGATCTGTTGGCTAAATACAATGTACCTAATATATATTATAACCCTAGGTATCATGCCCAAACTAATCAGGCGGAACGAGCTATTCGTAATGTTGTTCAAGCGATCTCATGCTATGTGAAGTCGCAACACAAGTCTTGGGATCAGTTCTTGGTTGAGATACAGTGTGCTTTAAACACTGCAGTTAACGAAGCAACTCGTTTCACTCCTTACTTTTTGGTACATGGTAGGGAATTTATTGGGGATGGAGTGTTATACAGGCAGACAGATATCGCGTGCCATCCTACTTCAGTCTCTGTAGACGATCCATCAGCCTTCGGTGTCAAGCTGAGAGAAATACAACGCATTTACGACCAGGTGAGGAAACATTTGAACGTTGCCCACCAGCGTAATGAAAAGTATTACAACCTCAGAAAAAGGCATGTAGAGCTGAAAGTGGGACAGATAGTTTACAAACGCACGTTCTACCTGTCCAACAAGGCCAAGAATTTTACTTCTAAGCTAGCTCCTAAGTTCCTTAAATGTGTGGTGACTGCTAAACGATCCCCTTTAGTATATAGGCTGTCAGATCTGGACGGTAAGGATCTTGGGGAGTACCATATCAAGGACATCCTGAAGTATCAGGAGGAGCAGTCTCCAATACCTAACGTAACTACATAGCACTGTTTCTCTAGTTTATTAAACCAGTGCTATGTGATCATTATGTAAGACTATTTTAATCTTTTGTTTGTATTTCTATATGTGTACGTGACTTTAAATTGTCACGTTGTAGTTTCTTCTATGCACCGCACCGAGCGTTTTTCTCTCATTCGCTTCTTAGTACTCTACATTATCCTGAGAGCTTGGGTAGTGTTAGGGTATCGGCAGTGAGTAAAGGGAGCATTCGTTTTCTATGAAGGGCATTAGACTCTAGTTACTTAGCCTAACCGGTACACGAGTCAGTGTCTAGTTAGGTACATAGGAGGATCTTTCTTTGTTATTGTAATGGTCGTAGTCAGCTGGTGTTTGAAGGACCTAGCTGGTTGTCTTTGTTTATTAGTCAGTACTTTTCTGTTTTCTTTATTGTGTATTTCCAGCGTGTCATATCCGCAGGAAATACTATTAAAGGGGGGGTGGTTGTAGCATATATTTTCTATAGATGCAGTATTCAGGATGTGAAAGCAGCCTTATCTAGTTATCTTTTTTTAATCGGTTGTCAGTGGTGACATTTCTGCTGTCAGAATGACAGGATGTCATAAGGACGAGTGACGAATCGTTTTCTGCATTGAATGAAAGCTGGTTTTAGATGAAAAATTCGAGACGATTCCACGTGAGAGAGGGGATAAAGCCCTGATACAAGGTTCCGAGTCTCTTTTGACCATCGGCTAAGGACGAGGGATTGATATTACTCTGAGTGGCACGCCTCAATTTAGCTTTGGAGGTTGTTAGTTGCAACATGAGGACCTGTTAAGGAATTAGTCTGAGTTAACTTATTCTCTTCGGAAGGAGTTGGACTCTGTGTCAACCTACACCCGGGATACCGGTAAGCGTCATTTCTTGTTTGCTAAGCGGTTCGAATTTCGTCGGTCGCGATGTCAGTTATTTCATTTGTCGTTTACTTGTCATAACAGGGTTTTTTTACTACGGGGAAAAGCGGCCCGTCCACGGTTGGCAGAGCCACACCCAATGACACGTGGACTACATGAGCGAGGTGTTTTGAGAGGGACCAGCCGCCTCCACGTGGCATTCTAGGGCTGTGCTGCTCTCAGCTTACTCAAGGCCAGTAACTGTCACCCTATTACAGTGTAGTTAGCTGCTTACCCGTTCTACCTGCTCACGCGGCAGTGGTCTATCAAGTGGAATTAGACTTTATTTCTGTGTACCTGTGATATTTGTGTCTATCAGTGAATAAGCTCTCTGTGTGTCTCTGTGTATCTCTGTGTACTTAGTAAATATATGTGTGTACACCCTATTGTCTGTTTTCGTCAGAGCCCTAGCCTACCCTTGCACACAGACTGGAAACTCAGAAATAAGGCGCCCTGGGATAGAGTTCTCTGCATAGCTACCTCACGCTAGTTGGTGAGTAACACAGAACATCTTTGGGTTACAGTGGTAGTGTAAAGATGAATGTTGGTGTACAGGACGGACTGCGGGACGTTCCTATTGGTATGCCTGTGGGATGCCAATCCCCATGTAGAGGACGGACTGCGGGACGTTCCTTTTTAGGCAAACAGACTGTGGGATGTTTGCCCTACAATGAATTGGTAGAGTGAGGATGAATGTTAAATACTTGAATCCAAGTGTGAATGAATCATAAACCTCGTATGAATCAGAAATCCTCATATAGTTTGACTTATTTAATGCGCGAACGTAATCAAATTAAATGAATGTGGTGACGCGTGATAAGCTGTGTGCTATTTATCTTAGCTAATGTATTTTGGACTGTACGTTAGAAGACCTTGAAAGGTTGATGGATACAACAATTAGGTCTTTCTGAGTTACATTGGCACATAGTAATGTCATGTTATTTCTAATTGATTTTAGAAGCCGCCTCGATGGAAGCATCGCAGGCTCGCATCCCATGCCGATGAGCGTGTTTCAAATCCTGAAGCTAGTCCATCTGAACCGATGACTGTTGAGGTTCAGACATCTTATATGCAGTCGAGGACGACGCATGGTCAGGAGAGGCCGTGTAGAAGTCGACTTGTCTATGACTAGTTTTCCAATATAAAAAGGCGTGCAATGTAATGAACGCCCCTTTTTCGACGGTCGACCGCTGCAGAGTAAAGAACTATACACCTTGGTGATCAGTGTGATCCATGTGATATCAGTGTCGTCGTGATTGTAAGAATGTTCTAAGTTATTTACTGATTAGCTACTTGTGTAATGATTACGTTCAGGTAAATTTGTTAAATAAAGTGATAGAAATCTGCTTTGTTGGTCTCCGTGTATATTTTTTTATTAACATTCCTGGTGATTGCTAACAATATGTTAATTATAAATTAAATTATATGAATTATATGTAGGTACTTACTGAAGTAATGTGTGTCCCGTGTAATTGACATTAGCTGTAATTTTATTGTTTTTTTAATTTGTATTCGCATTTTTTAGGTACCTATAGTCTAAATTGCATGCTCCAAAACGGCCAAATAATAATGAGAAATGAAATGAAATGAAATGAAATGAAAAATGGGCTTCCTAAAAATATAACATTGTTGCATATTATTCCTAACAGATTTTCTGAAAATTGAAAAAATGTGAAATATCCCTAGACGGTGTTTATGTGTGTATAAACACCCAGACTCTCGAGACAAAATATGTTTTTGGGTCGCACAAATTTTTATATAGATAGACAAACTGTAACTTAGTTGATATGTCAAAAATTATAGCGTGCCGCACGTATAATGGCTTGGTAGTCACCGAATATATTTTTGGTAACATACAATACTGACTTTTATATTTGTATTTAAAATTTGTTTTTAATATTGTATAATTGACTTTACAATTTTAACTGATGTTTTATCTTATATTGACGGATTTTTTAAACTGACATTTTATTTTCAATTTCCATATTATTTCCAGTCTATTATGGAATTGAAGTGTTGTATTTAAAATTGTAACATATTGTGATTCTGAACTATTTTGTTTGTTTTGTGTTTAATATGAACACAACATCAAACATTTTACCTTGTTATTTTATAAGTTTAAGTTGTTAATCGATAGATGGCGCTGTGCCATTTTTCTCAATCACGGTATGGTTTCGTAACCGTACTTTTCTAAGAATATATTAGTTATTTAAATATATTTGTCGACCAAGATCGGAATACAGCGCAGTGGTTTTTGTTTCACAACCCTACTCTAGTATTCGCATTTAGGACAACCCCCGGTCGACCACAGATCGCGACACCTTATAAAGTTAGGTTCAGGTTCATCATCACGCCTTTATCCCCGAAGGGGTAGGCAGAGGCATATTAAATAAATACCCACATTTCACCTTTTTATAATTTGTCCCACGTAATACGTTGTGAGCCGTATTGCCGTGTTTTAAATGGACAGGCGCAGGTTGTGACTGCCTGCTGTTAAAATAAAGCCTTCAACTTGGCTTAACGACTGCCATTTTACTGGCAACCGGGACAAACGGCTTAACGTGCCTTCCGAAGCACGGAAACGCTCAAGTAAATGTCACAAAGTGATCACATGGATGGTCACCCATCCATGGACCGTCCGTAGTGAACGTTGCTTACTGCAGTGATCGTTTATAGAACACTGAGTCCGCGGGGCCACGAGCGCTTCCACAATTAAGTTGTGTGTCGAACATTTGGTCCTAATGAGCCAAATCAGTATTTTTTGCGTGAAGCTAAGTACAGCTCGCGCCCCTAGCGTGTAACCTGTAGTGGATCGCTACACAAAGGTACACGACCCCTACAGCGACCAGCAGAAGGCGCCACCAGTCACATCAACCAGCAGAGGGCGCCTCCAGTTACTTGGAATGTGTTGGATGTTTTTGTGAGTCAGTGCATACTGTGGGTACATCATTTATGATTTATCAAGTGCTAGAAGTTATTCCAATTTGAACTATCGATACCAGAAAACTAGAACATAGGAAATTATTCGTATACTTTTAAATTTTGTTCGAGATAATCAAGGACTTAGAAAATTTTAAGTGCAGCAGTGCAAGAGGTTAAGCTGATTTGAACTTTATTGCAGTGAATAGTTTAACTTAGAATACTTTTTGTTAATAGTGCATGTTTAGACTTAGAATAGTTTTAGAAAAAACGGGGGAACGCGGAGCCTATGCCCGAATTCCGTCCAAGGTAAATTGCAAACAAACACTTGTAAAAATTTCAATAAAAATCTTTACGATTGTAAATTAACTTTAGTAATGGAGGGTTTACTTAAGGTTTTAAAAAATACTCAAACAATTATTCAGAAAGGGTTAATTAATTTTAAAAAGAGTCCTAAAGATAGGCTTACAGTTGAGTATATGATATCGAAACTTGAGTTTTTAGAAAAAGATTGGACCCTATTTCAACAAAATAATTTAAAGCTTCATAAAAGTTATGCTGATTTAGTAGACGATGACAAACTTGTCAACATGTACGAAATTACTAAAGACACTTATATAACTTACAAATGTCTATTAAAGACATTGTTAAATAAATGTAAGGCTGAAAGTACATCTGGGGGCCGAGTCTGCTATTTCAATCGCATCAGAATAGAATAGATATCGTAGCAAAATAGAAGCTCATCGGTACAATTTGACAGTTTTCGTAGTCGCTAACTCGATAGCTTCTATCTTGTTTCTATTGAAGTGCGATTATGGTCGACCGATGGCCTCTCGATAGAATCGCCAGTCTATTTGACATTTATGCGTAGTCTGCTAATACTTGATGGGATTTGTTTTGGAAGTCGCGTAATCCTCAATGAACTCCTACCCATTATATGCTACATTTTCAATTATTCCATCACCAGTGGTGTATTCCCAATATCTTGGAAAAGTAGTCATATAATTCCTTTACCTAAAAAACCCAAACCCCAGACTTTCGCGGACTACCGACCCATATCAATACTCCCATTCCTGTCTAAAGTCCTTGAGCGTCTGGTACACTCACAAATCAGTAAATTCCTCCGTCTAAATAATGTTTTCAATCCTTTCCAATCCGGTTTCCGTCCTGGTCATAGTACGGCTACAGCTCTGATCAACATTACAGATGATATTAGGTCCGGTATGGATGCTGGAAAGTTAACAATCCTGGCATTGTTGGATTTCAGCAATGCCTTCAATACAGTTGATCCTGATGTATTGCTTCACGTCTGCCGCTCTCTTAACATATCTCCAACAGTGATCGATTGGCTTCAGAGTTACTTGTGTGGGCGCCGGCAACGCGTATGTATTGAAAACACGTCATCCAATTGGTGTAATACCATTGTCGGCGTACCCCAAGGTGGCGTTCTATCTCCTTTACTCTTCTCAATTTTCATAAATTCAATCTCAACTAATATTTCTTCTTCTTACCACCTGTATGCAGATGATTTACAAATATATTGTCAGGCACCACTCCAGCAATTAAAAGAAGCTGTAGAGACTATAAATAAAGACCTAAGTCACATATGCAAATGGAGTAGTTTATATGGCCTCAAGGTGAATCCCAGCAAAACACAAGTTGCAGTCTTAGGCAGTTCTAGAATCAGATCAAAAATTAAGTGGACAAGTATCCCCCCAATAATTTTTACCAATTTAAAAATTCCTATTTCCGAAAAGGTTAAGAACTTGGGGATATACATTGATTCTACATTATCATGGGAGACACAGATGCAAGAAGTAGGTCGTAAGATGTTTGCATCGGTTGGATCATTACGAAAGCTACAAAACCTTCTGCCCATGTCCACCAAAATTGCGCTTGCAAAGGCGCTACTGTTACCCATACTAGATTACGCAGATGTCAGCTATCCTGATCTTGCCGAAAACCAGTTAGACAAACTCGAGCGTCTTCAAAATGTTTGCATAAGGTTCATTTTTGGTTTACGCAAATATGACCATGTTTCTCAATTCAGAACGCAGCTTGAATGGTTACCAATACGTCTTCGCCGGGATGCTCACATTCTATCACAGCTTTATAGCATTTTATTTAACCCTTCAGCTCCCTCCTATCTTAAGGAACGATTCGAGTTCCTCCACGGCACGCATGCGAAATGTCTGAGGTCATCGGAGAACTTGATATTAAAGATGCCGCGTCACTCATCTACATTCTATGGCAAATCGTTTACAGTTACGGCTATACGGCTATGGAATCAACTTCCAGTGGAGATTAGACGAGCACAGACAATAACGAAATTTTAAAAAATGGTGAAGGATCACTATCTGTCCATGTAGAATATCAATTATATAAGTACGTATGTATGTATGTATATAATGTATGTAGAAAGTAGGTGTATATTGTATTATATATTATGAATTTTGTGTATGTATAAGTAGATATATTAATAAATGTAGTGTATTTATTTTCAAAACTATGTGTAGGTATGATGTAGGTAGATAACTAGTATCTATATTTATCAATTTATGTATATTAGATTTGAGAGTACGCCTAAGAACTATCACTCGTTACCTCCGACCAACTTTCTCCATCCAAAGGTTGCCTGGTAGAAATTGCTTTATAGCGATAAGGCCGCCCATTGTACAGCTACTTGCACGGATTGTATGTACTATGTTTTTATATACTTGGCGTGTAAGTACGTAAGTGTAAAATAAATAAATAAATAAATAAATAATTAATGTTTGACAGCTAGAAATAGGAAGTGCGAGGCTGGATATTTTCGTTCGGTATACATACAAAAGGTATTATTGTTTAAATTAATCAATTTGCAGATAAACTAAATAGAAGCAAGTTTACAATTTACATCAAAATGATGAAGATTGATTAATTGTAAGACATAGCCTAACATTATATCCGAAGCAGACTTTATTTATTTCACTCATACATTGGATGGTCTGGATGGTCGTAGTGCTATAAGTCTCCAAAAAGTGAATTTAGAGCTGTGAGTGAGCCATTGTCGAAGGGTCAATGAACTTTATTAGTTATAGATACATAGATGGCAACTATTCCAAGTAGCCAACTCAACAAGATCAGCAAAATAGTATGAAGACATGTATGCAATTGACATGCATCTATTTTCTGTAAGTACCTACTGTCCAATATTCTTTACAATCACTCATATCTAAAATACAAGTCACATTTCTAATACTTACAGTAAGTAGGTAGTTATTATTGTTTTAGTACATAGGTACTTACCTATGTACACTCAATTCCCAATATACTTAATTGTTTTTTACAGTTTTTATGAACATTTAAAATACCCAGTTTACCCGGGTGCACAGCATATTTTCACTGTTTCACCCACATAGCTCCTGTTCCCAAGGGATTATGGGCCTAAAATATAGCCTATGTTCACTGGGAAGAGTCTAGCTTCCCAACACTGAAAGAATTTATAAATCGGTCCAGAAGTTTTGGAGCCTATTTCGATGCAAACAAACAAACATCCTAATCTTTACTCATACCTAATAATATTGGTATAGAGACTGCAGGTTTTAAATTATATAGTATATAGGCATCCCTAATGACTTTGTAACGTTGTGCAACAACGTATGAATAAATCAATTAAAATTAGTTAATTGACAATGAAATTTAAGTCATAATAAATGAAAGCGCCATCTGCCGACAAATAGTCACATCAACACTAGCGCGGGTTATCTCGCCAAGTAGCTAAATGACGTAGTACGTAGGGACGCTACTAGCCGCCAGAGGCGCTGTTCAATGCTATAAATAGGAGTGCACGCGCAGTTTCGGGAACCACATCACAAATTTAAAATATACTATCGCGAAAGTATCAGTGCATCAGGAAATAAATTTAAAATAAAATATAATTGTATAGGGAGCGAAATTCTCCCTAGGTGAAGAATTGTCTAGCTGCAAACGACGATTACCCCATCTTTGGGTAAGTTAAATTGTGTATAACGTAATCTAATTTTTAAACAGTGAAAATTAACGGCTGTTGGTCCACCCTATTATAAGGGGGTAGTAAACGGGGTGTGAAAAAACATCTTTGTAAAATTAGTGCTGTAAGCAGATATTGTAAGACTTCCGACTCCTGCAATGGTTAGCAGGGGTCGGCTGTCTTTGGGAATAGGCGGGGAAAAGGGTTCAAGCTAACCCCTAATCTGGAACATTCCAGGGTCCACCCTTCGGGTTCCACGAAGGAACATCCACCCTATGGGTTGTGAAGATACAGCCTTCGGGTTCCACAAAGAAATCATCCACCCTACGGGTTGTGAATATCTACCCTTCGGGTTCTACAGAAGCTCACCCTCTGGAATTGCTCTCCGGGTTGAGAACACCGTGCCATTCGAAGTTGTGGACGGCACGGCTACGTCGCGGACTGCATCATCCTTCAGGAGACCCAAGATAAGTCGAACCCTGCGAAGTCCATCGGGAATCGCAAAACCCCTTGCTGCCTGATATTACCACAACCCACGACCCGCAAGTGCTTAACTCTAATTCCAATAAATTGCCGTTTTTTTTATGTTTTAAATTCTATCTTTTTTATTTCTCTCTTCTCTTTGTTTCCTGAAAGCTACAGCTTTTCAGTGGCGCCCATATCGTGGTTTCAGGTAGCGAGAAAGCGATTTCCGACGGGAGTCGGGAGGTCATAGTCATAAGATATTTTAAGTTGTGCAAAATAGTCTTAAGAGTGCCCGTTAGCGGGGTAGTTTCCCTCAAAATTATTACAACTACCCAGGAATTTGGCTCTCCTGACCTCTGCTGCCAACTTGTTCTTTCCGGCTTATTTTGTGAATTTTATTAATTTTAGTCAGATTTCGGCAAACTCAAGAACAAGGCCAAATTTGAATTTTTTCTCAACATAATTGTAAATTTTCCAAATTTTAACGGTCCCCAATTTATTTTTCACACCCTCAAGATTTAGTTTATGGTGGAAAATTTTTAAATAAATTTACAGTAAAAGTTTTTGTGTTTCAATTTTAAATACATACATACATTTGTTAAAGTTCTGAAGTAAAACGTAATTTGAAACGCTTACATTAATTTTCGTAAGTGAGTTGTATAGTATATATTCATCATAAAAAGTAGTCAAAGTATATCACCACCACAATTTTAATTTTTTTACGGCGTCAAACCTCCTCAAATTGTGTATTATATGGTTGTATTTCCGATATGTGAATTTACAGCGAAACCAACAGCCGATAATAACACTTCTGGGTAACAATCCCTATTGAATTTTCACGTTAGTTAAACGGTAGAACGAATATTTCACGAATTTGCACTTCACGTAAATAATAGAAGATTTATAATTGTTTTCACTTTTCGAATTACGTTGAATTCTGATACACTGAAATAAAACTGAAAAAAAAAACATTCCAAACGTAGATTACGCAGTGAATACATTCTTGCCAAAAACCACTTTAAATTAGTAACTTTGATTCGTGTTTTGAAAAAGCAACGGCAGATTTTGCTTTCATAACGTTTACGAGTAAGTTTATTTCCTAGCTCGATAGTAGCGGAAATTTTTTTTCCATATAAACTGTGGGTGGAAGTGAATAAAATATACTCCTGACACCAACAGTTTGATACAAGATATTTCCAGAATCGTCCAAGTACGAATCGGTTTTTACACAATTCGAAATATTCAAGGGTTCCGTAGTAGTAAGGAACAATTTACATAAAAAAGTTAGTTACTACGATATAGATTATTTCCAGAACCGTCCAAGTGCGAGTCGCTTTTGACATAATTCGAAATATTGAAGGGTTCCGTAGTAGTAAGGAACTATTTAAAAAAAAAATTAGTTGGTACGAGTTAATATACAATTAACTCTCAGCACGTTCGTGGGAATAGTTACATTTCAATAAAAATAATATTAGCGTCGAAAATTGTATTAATCGATTAAAACTGTCAAACATTTAGTTAATTTCATCAACCCATCATCATACACTTCATTTTCACTACTTACTGCTTCTGGTTAGATTAATTTCAAACACAAACAAACAGACAATTAATATCTAGAAGGGTCCAATTTATTAATTGAGCAAAGGAACCCTAAAAGAAGGCAATTCCTAACTCAAGTATTTCCCAATAGAAACAATCAGTTTTCAAAAAGGTTCAATTTGTAATTCGATTAACCGAACCCTAAAAGGAAGAAATTATTTTTCGTTATTCCGCGGGTGGGTCGAGAAATATTCACATTCCTCAACATACAAAGCCGAATGCAGATAACGGTAAAGGCCGTAACACACTGCGCTAAGATGCGTTTTCGAATAGCGTATATAGCATATCATAACAGATACACAATTTTGTCTTTAATGATTAAATTAATAGGAAGGTTAAGGGTGTTAGCACACCGGAATATAATTTTAATACTTAGGTGGCACATAAGGTACCACATTTCGTGTCATGTTACACGCATACATATTTTCATACGGAAGTTTCACAATTACACGTACATAATACTTAGATAGCATCTAATCATCACACATTCATCATAATTATCATCACACAAAATTCCCAACACTTAATAAGCAGTTTTTTATCATTTACATAGTGACACTTGCATTTCATGTTGTGTGACTCCCAAAGGCGGAAGGAGGGGGCAGACTAGCAACAGGCGAGTCACATTCATAGATTAGAGAAGGTGACTCAAATGTCCTAAGTTTTGTTCCCGACGCTGACGGGTTAACATAGCATGGAATGTAGTGTAACACTAGCCTTAGATACAACGATAAATAACACGTTTACATCAACATTATTACGTCAACATTTTACTCGCAAACAAAACACAACTTACACACGTGTGATTTCTTACGCACACACATACACATTATACAATTAAATACTCACATACATTTTATACTACTATGGTGGCACACAAGGGTCCCATTTTTTTAATATAATTGGCATAATGGCCAAAGATCATTTATCTTCGTCATTCATTAGGGTTAACATAATAGTCACAACAGTCTACTACTAAGGTTGCGAATAAGCACTTAGTTTTTGTTATTACTACTAAGGTTGCGAATAAGCAGTTAGTTGAGTAGAAATGGCTAAATAGCCTAGTTATTAAGTAGGGACACTACACATTGACACTACACATTACATTCAACTGACTACCAACGTGACAAACACATGCCGTGTTCATCATGGGGACATAGGGGTTAACTAGCATCACGAAGGATTCTGCAAGTAATTTATTTTCTATCACATTTCTGTTTCATGGTTTAGTTTGGAGATACTGTTAGTTGGAAGCATGGGCCTATCCCTAACAGAGTTCGTCGATTACTGTTATTTGGCAGCATTTGTCTTGCCCTAACAGTCTTAGGTGTAGGTCACCTTTATGTTTATCTTCGTTATATAGCTACTCCTACCACTCGGAAGCTAGAGGCTTGCCCTGGGGGATAGCTCATCCTATGATTCGGAAGTGTCACACTAGCCCTAGTAGGATGTTCTTCTCTGGGACGGTTGTATAAATCCCAACCTTCAGCGAAAAGCCTTATTATACACACCCCACTTTCAGGCGGTGCGTATTACCTGAACCTTAACCCAAAGCCTCAAATACGTCTTTTCTCTTTCTGTCCCATAAAGTTCTTCAGAATCACCGACATACAACCTGCGAGTTGGTTTCATTAAGGTTAAGGCCAACTCTTCGCTATGCCCAGCATCACCTCATTCACACAGCACACTAACATACACACACACATAGACGAGTAGTAGTTTTAATGTCAGGGGCGTTCGAGGACGAACGCAGCATTTGCCGTGTTAGGGTACGTCAAACGCTCACCGGAGCGGGGGAGTATGTAACGTTGTGCAACAACGTATGAATAAATCAATTAAAATTAGTTAATTGACAATGAACTTTAAGTCATAATTAATGAAAGCGCCATCTGCCGACAAATAGTCATGGAAGTATAGAATAGTCATAGAAGGGGATACACGGATCAAGCCTTTTCCTTACAATGCCTAGCTGAAAAGGTTTTGACAAAATAAAAAAAACAATTTTATTTATTTTAAAAAGTCAAAAAGTCTATTGCATCTTCGTAGACTTGGAAAAAACCTATGACAGAGCAGTGAGGAATGAACTGTGGTCAACATTGTCCATGGAGTGAACAACAACTATGATACGAGCATTGGAATCTTGCTATGAGGGTTCTGATGCTTGTTTTAAAATCAATGGAGCTTGCGCAAACTCTTTTCCCGTTGAAAAAGGTGCAAGACAAGGCTGTGCAGCGTCACCGTAGTCGTTTAACCTATACAAGGACAGGTGTTTGAAAAAACTGCAGAAGCGCGCGCCTGAATCGAAAAAGATTGAGCTAACCGTCAAATGTCTCCTATATGCTGATGATAAGGTAATACTAGCATCGTCAGCAGAGGAGGTGCAGTTGGTGGGTAATATTACACACGATGTGCTTAAGGTTAGAGGAATGAATGTATGGCAAATTGCTCAATACATATGAAAAGAAAAGGCATGGAACAGGTGAAAGAATTTTTATACTTAGATTCAAAACTTGCAAGAGATGGAAAGTGTGACTACGAAATTGAATGAAGAGTTTTGGCAGAAAATGAAGTGAATAATTCACACCTGAGCAGGAAGACGGGTCAGAGACTGTCAGAAAAAGGCAAGGATGGCTATACATAGAGTGTTTGTCTCTAAGCTAATGACATGTAGTGAGAGTTGAGTGTGGCAGAAGATACGTGCCAGTAAAATTAATGCAGTGAATGAGAAGTTGGCGACGTATAGCTGGAGTGATATTGATGGATATAGAAAGCAGTAGTGTGATACGAGAACATTGCGGCATAACAGAAGATGTTGTGACTAAGACAGAGAAGGTCATGCTTAAATGGTTCGGACATGTGGAGAGGATGGATGGAAAATTGACTGACCAATTAGATTTATCAGGCGAGAGTGAATGAACAAACTGGTAGGGGTCGACCAAAGGGTACATGTCGATCAAATCGATAATATTTTGAGCAAAAAATCTGGTCAAGAGTACTCTTAACCGAAGATCATGTATAAAGATACATAACTCAAACTCAAATTTTGTATGTATATTTTTATACGTAAGAATTAACGAACATTTTTTGAAGTGAGCTGTTTGTTATAAAACTGTTTACCGTAGGTATATAGGTAAAGGGCTCATCATGATTTCAAAATTATAAATTTTGTCATGACTATATTTTAGTGTAACAAACAATGACAAATTCTGTTAAAGTCGTGGGTAACTAAAGCCTGAAATTACTTATTTTTTAATAAAAACTTGGCTACGAAAAAGTCACTGAAACAGAACCGGACAAGTGTGAGTCGAGGCGGACTAGCCCAACGAGGGTTTAGTACATCCGTCCGTCCGTCCATCCGTCCACCCGTCTATCTGAGTGTCAAGACCTTTTATCCCGTGCATGCGAAGAGGTATTAACTTGAACTTAAAACCATTATATACAAGTCTATAGTTCCTTGAAACTGTAAAAACGTCATACTTTTAAGTTAACTCGGAAAAAAGTTAAAGCTGTTTATATCGCAAGAAAATATTTCAACAATATGAGAATCATAATTAATCGTGTATGTTGTTCCCGTTGACCTAGAACTACAGAATTTGGTGAGTAATGTATTCTTATACATACCTACTTACTATATTTCGACTACTGAACTACTTGTGAGGCACAATAATGACAAAAATAGATTTTCCTGAACTTCTTGTTAGTACAGGAATCTAGTCTAAATACACTAGTCGAGATGCCCGTTCATGAAATGTGACAACCAGATAACTTAGTTCTAGTCTAGCATTGAGGCTAAACCCGATTTGCTGATTTTGAATATGTTTAAAATTATTTGATTTAATTGACTTAAAAAGAGGTTAAAGGATCATAACTGTTTTTTAATAAAGTTTTTGATGATAACCCTTTTATAATTTAGTTTTGTAGTGAAATTAGCTGAAACTTTGCTAGTCTTCAGCTGAGTTATAGGATGTTAACTGGACATAAGACTAGCATTAATGACTAACTTTATTTTAGCCAAGGAAACTAAACATAAAATATTGAGTTTTCGTGAAGTTATGATACTTTACCCCTGCTGTAATCTAGTCTTGTGGGTTAGCTAATTTTTAGCTAAGCAAACTATAAAAAATGTGTCACTTAACGGTTAGCTGACACTCTGTATCTCCGTGAAAAATAATGATACACGTATGGTTCTTAGAGGGAAATGTAGAGAAATTTGTGCTGTGTCACGTTGTATTATTAACTCAAAAACGAAAAAATGTGTGTTAACCCTTTTTTAGCTTAAGTAGGGCAGAAATATAGATATGTAATAATTAAAAAAATTAGGTAACATACTTAGGTTTAGGCTATTGAACTTACTATGAAACTACTTAGCTAACGCTTTTACTAAATCTTACTACTAAGGTTACGAACAAGCATATGTTACACGTGGACTATCATTATGGGCGCTTGTAGCAGCCAGGGTGATATTGGTATGTACCACATGCGTCGTCTACAACGAACTTACTCTTATGGAATATATTTTTTTACAAAACAAAGCACTTGCTTAATGTATATTTAACTAAATAAAAATTGAGCAATTAAAAAGTTGCCAAATGAATATTTGACGAACTGATTAAAATGCGAAATATAAATTAGCTAAAGATTCTTTTGGGAAATGAAACTATGCGAAAAGTTTTTTGGGAAGTGAAATTAGACGAAACATATTTTAGGAAACGGCAGGACCCCGATTTCAATATTAATGTTTTGAAGCTAATTATGGATACTCGACAGTTTCAAAGTATGTATCTTAATGAAATAATAACATGAACTAAATTGAACATGATACTAACATATTACTCTAATGATATACAAACATTAAAAATACACATAGTGTAGGATACGATGACATTTGGAAAAAGGTAATTAAAGCAGTAAATTTACATTAAAGTGGACATTTTTGTGTTTTGTTATACTATTACTAGATGTATAATACGATGACATTGGTTCAAAGGTAATTAAAGCAGTTAGTTTACAATATTAGTGGACATTTTTGGGTTTTATGTTAAACTAGATGACGCTCGAGGCTTTGCCTGCCTGAAATTCGGTACCTACCCGTTCCCGCTTACCGTGGGAACATATTCCCGGGATGAAAACTAGCCTATGTGTTATTCCAGACTATAACCTATCTCAGTACCAAATAGCTCAATCCGTTCAGCCGTTAGAGCGTGATTGAGTAACAAACATCCAAACGTCTTCACAAACTCACACATCTGTAATTAAAACTAGCTGACCGCGCAACTTCGTTTACGCCACAGTTGTATAAAAAGACAGATATATTTTCAACAGACTCATGGGAGCGTATGAAACTACCCTGTTTGCTTAATCACAAAAGAGCTTAAAGATTAAGTCCATTCTAATACAATTCAGTCCAGACTGAATTATTTTACAATAGACTTAATTTATTAAGCTCTTTTATGATAAAGCCAACACGCCAGTTTGGAATGACCATTACATTTAAAGCCCTTGAATTAGGCTTAGCGAAAGTTAAATGTCTCTAATTTCTGAACTACAAAACCCTCAATATTGAAACTTGTTTGAAACAATCCTTACTCCCTTTCCAATACTCAAAAAATATTTAAAATCGGATCATGCGTTAAGAAATTACAACTGAAAAACAATTTTGTGTTTTACCCCCTTTCCCGCAGGAACCGCGCACAATATCGGGATCAAAAGTACCTTTTCTAGAACCTTTCTCGTACTATAAGCTCAGAATGTACCAAGTATGATTCAAATTGGTTCAGTAGTTTAGGCGTGATACTTATTCGGGATACAGACAGACAGACAGACAGACATGAAAAATTTAAATGCCATTTTCGGGTTCAGTATCGATCAGAGAACGCCCTACAATTTAAAATTTCAAAATATCTTCCATGTACAGACTCTTGACCCTCTACAGTTTTATTATAAGTATAAGCTGATCCGCGCAACTGACCGCATAAGGTGTAAGATAGGACAGGTATTTTTTCAACAGACTCATGGGAGCGTATGAATTTGCCCTGTTTGCTTAATCATAAAAGAGCTTAAAGATTAAGTCCATTCTAAAACAATCCAATCCACGCCTTTGGCGCGGACTGAATTATTTTACAATAGCCTTAATCATTTAGCTCTTTTATGATTAAGCCAATACGCCAGTTTAGATTTATCCTCACATTCACAGGAATCCTTGAATTCTAGGTTTTGCAAAAGTTGAGATGTCTCTAATTCCTGAACTACAAAACCCTCAACATTGAAACTTGTGTAAAACAATTCTTAAAGTATTCCCTTTCCAATTTTTTTTCGGCTAGCAGGGTACCCTTCAGGGAGTCGTGAACTCTGGTCGCTTGCCAAAGCTGCCGAGGGAAACTTCTGTCAGTCAGGTTTACCACCTTTGCTTAAACCCGACGGTAGTCTGGCCCATGGTGCCAGGGAGAAGGCCGACAGGGGTGCTGTGCCGCCGGACGTTCCGTGGTGTGGAACTTCCATGCCGGAAGTTAAATTTACGCAGCGGGACGTCCGACGGGAGCTTCGTTCTCTGGACGTTCATAAGTCGAGTGGGCCAGACGGTATACCCGCGGTAGTACTTAAGCAGTGTGGTCCTGAGTTGTGTCCGGTACTTACACGTCTTTTCACGCTTTCATATTTCATGCGACAAGTCCCGGCGTCGTGGAAGATCGCGTATGTGCATCCTGTGCCCAAGAAGGGTGATAGGACCGACCCGGCCAATTATAGGCCTATAGCCGTCACCTCCCTATTGTCTAAGGTGATGGAGCGTGTAATTAATACACAGCTCCTGAGGTACCTTGAGGAAAACGACCTGCTCAGTGACCGGCAGTACGGTTTTCATCACGGTCGCTCGACGGGCGATCTTCTCGTGTGCCTCACACACCGATGGGCGACGGCTATCGAGAGTAAGGGCGAGGCTCTAGCAGTGAGCCTCGACATTTGAATGGCCAATTTCAAGATGTCCCTAAGTCCACTTAGGGATTTTATGCACTATCAGCACTCCTGCTAAAACCTGGTCATTTCCTATGGTTTGCTATATTTAAAACGTCTGTAAGTGGTCCATAAGTGTGTTTTTTTTAATACGCTTCTGAGCCTATGTCCAGTACTTGCGGTTCAAAAATCCCTACGTATCAAAAAGTCCCTTAGTCCACGATTTTTGAACGTAATGTCACCAAGTCCCTAGGTAAACAGATACCGTCATTTTTTAAATTAATTTGTCAACAACATATTTTGGTGTGTTATAAGTAATATGATTTTGTTTAGGAAATATTAACTTGATATTAACCATGAGCGATGAAAAGTTGTTAATGTAAGTGAAAACTTTAATTCATGTACCTATGCATTTCATTAAAATGATTCATAATCAGATTTTAAAATCTTTATATTGTAGCTCTGATAAGTACCTACATTTTTTTTATATAGTGTACTGTGTGTGTATGTGTGTCTGTCCGTGTGTGTGTGTATATTTTATAACTTGTTGTAATAGCTCTGATAAGTAAATTATTTATTCAGTAGTGCTTCAAAGTTGAATCAAACTTTAAAATACAGTGTGTGTGCGTATTTGTGTGTCCCAAACTAAAGAACCAATTTTCATGAGGTTTTCAGGGTTCCGTAGCCAGATGGCAAAAACGGAACCCTTATTCGTCATGTCTGTCTGTCTGTCCGCCAGTATGTCACAGCCACTTTTCTCCGAAACTATAAGGCCTATGATATGGAAACTTGGTAAGTAGATGTATTCTGTGAACCGCATTAAGTTTTTTACATACAAATAGAAAAAAAAGCAATAAATTTTGGGGGACCCCATACTTAGAACTGAAACTCAAAATTTTTTTTTCATCAAACTTCAAACTTTCGTAATTTGTTTGAAGAATGCACCCTAAGTCCAACATTTTATGTCTTAAAATCCCTAAGTCCACATTAAAGTCCCTAAGTCCATTTATAAAGTCCCTAAGTCCAAAAGCTAAGACACTTAGGCCAATCCATTTATACCGTTTTACTCTATTACTATTCAATAAATTAATACTTTATACCGTTCAAATTAAAGAGACATACAAGTTACATTTAATTACCACAAATCATGCTAAAAAGATATTTTCGTATAGTTTCAAAGACATCATAAAACTTTACCGCCACTATTTCCAAAACCTAAGAAAATGGACTTAGGGATATTTTGAAATTGGCCATTCATTTCTAAAGCCTTTGACCGGGTCTGGCACCGTGGTCTTCTTAAAAAATTGCCCTCCTACGGACTGACCGAGAGATTATGCGGATGGGTGTCCAGCTTTTTGGCCGATAGAAGCATCAGGGCTGTTGTCGACGGCAGCTGTTCTGACTGCATGGCCATAAACGCTGGAGTACCGCAAGGCTCAGTGTTGTCCCCTACCCTGTTTTTGCTGCATATCAATGACATGTTGTCTATTGACGGCATTCATTGTTATGCGGACGACAGTACAGGGGACACTTGTTACACAGGCTGCCCCGGTATCTCTCGGGACGCAGTAGAAGAAAGTCGTGAACAGCTTGTGTCTGAAATCGAGGCTACTCTTACTAGAGTGTCCGATTGGGGTAGACAAAACCTTATCCAGTTCAATCCCTCCAAGACACAGGCGTGTTTCTTCACAGCTAAGAAAGCACCAATTACTGTAGCGCCACGATTCCAGGGCACATCTCTTTCCATCTCCAAAAGTATAGGGATCCTTGGTGTTGACATCTCCAGTGACGTTCAGTTCCGCAGTCATTTGGAGGACAAGGCCAGGCTGGCGTCCAAGAAGCTCGGTGTGCTCAACAGGGCGCGGCGGTACTTTACTGCGGCGCAAACACTGCTACTGCTGTCACCTCTGGGCGGGGGCACCTGAATATCAGCTTCGCCCATTTGACTCGGTGCAGAAGCGAGCTGTGAGAGTTGTCAACGATCCTATACTGACAGGTGGTGTGGAACCTCTTCGCGACAGGAGAGACTTTGCCTCCTTATGCGTGTTCTACCGCCTGTACAATGGTATGTGCTCTGAGGAATTGTTTGACATGATGCCCACGGCTACCTTCTATCATCGCACCGCTCGCCATAGACAGGGATTTCATCCTCACACCCTACGTCCGGAGCGTTCGAGCACGGTTAGATCCGGTAGGGGTTTTCTTCCGCGCACGCTTAGGTTGTGGAATGATCTTCCTGCCTCGGTTTTCCCAAACGCCTACAGTATGGGGTTCTTCAAAAGGGGTCTAAGAAAGTTTTTACAGGGTCGACAGCGCGAGTGTGGCACCTCTGGTGTTGCAAACGTTCATAGGCTGCGGTGACCACCAGTCCTTCTGGTGGGCCGTATGCTTGTCTACCACCTTAGTGGTATAAAAAAGAAGTCTAAATAAAATATGCGTTGAGAAATTACAACTAAAAAATCATTTTGTTTTTCATCCTCTCTCCCGCAGGAACCGTGCAAAATATCTAAATCAAAAGTATCCTAGAACCTTCCTCGGACATTAAGCTCGGAACGTACCAAGTATCATTCAAATTGGTTCGGTAGTTTCGGCGTGATACTTATTCGGGATACAGACAGACAGACATGAAAATTTTTAATTACAATTTCGGCTTCTGTATCGATTAGAGAACGCCCTTCAACTCAAACAACTAAACCGATTTGAATTAAACTTGGTACAATCAGAGCTTATAATCCGAGAAAGGTTCTAGGATACTTTTGAACTCGATATTTTGCGCAGTTTTTTTGGGAGAGTGGATGAAAGGTAATACCTCAAAGGTAAACCTGATAAACGGACGAGGTCTTGGCGCACAGAAAAGGAAAATTCGAAACTAAACCCTGTACCAACCCGTCTGGCTAGCGTGATACAGTCAGGCCAAATATCCTCCTATGAAGCACACAAAAAACAACGGCCCTCAGTTCCCGGCACTCCCGCTGTTCCCGATTACGGCAGCGGTCGGTGTGACGACGTGAGGGGGTGTGATAAGAATCTCCGGGTTACGGGAGGCTGCCATACAAAACTGATCCTGACTACGTTTAATGGAACTACTCTGCGCCTGGACGAGCGGCTCACTGAACTCGAGGTAGAACTAGGTCGTATAAACTGGCACATACTGGGATTGTGTGAGGTCCGAAGAAAGGGGGAGGACACGCTAACCCTTGCATCAGGCGTCCTGTTTTACTTTCGGGAAGGTGACGGAAGTCATTTTTCCGAGGGCGGGATCGACTTTATGGTGAAAAGGGACCTCGTTAGCAGCGTTGTGTTTCGGCTTGGGTAGCATAGTTACTTAATACTGAGACTCACCAACAGGTCCACCCTGAAGGTGATACAAGTGTATGCCCCGACCTCGAAAAGCACTGTCGAGGCAGTTGAGACCGTGTACGAGTACATAGCAAAAGCACTATAATTTTATTATGGTACTGCCAAGCCTCACTACAGCGTTGTGATGGGGGACTTCAATGCCAAAGTGGGGGTACAAGAACGCGGCGAAACGAAGATCGGTCCCTTTGGTGTGGGGCGCAGAAATGACCGGGGCCATATGCTTGTCAGTTTTCTTGAGTTTCAGGGGCTCTTCTTGATGAATTCTTTCTTTAAGAAGAAGCCCCACAGAAAATGGACTCGGCGGAGTCCCGACAAGCTCACAAGGAACGAGATAGTCTTCATCATGACGGACAGGAAGTGTATATTTAGAGATGTTTCTGGGAAACAGGTTTAATACCAGTGGTGACCACCGACTTGTGCGAGCATCTCTAAATTTGGACTTACGAGCTGAAAGGGCCCGTATGATGAAGCCTACTCTCCGACCTACCGCGCTCCAGTTAGCGTCAGGGGCTGAGAGGTTCCAGTAAGAACTTCAAAACCGTTTCGATCTGCTGGAAACCACTGGCAATATTCACGATAAGGCCGACAATGTGGTCAGGACGCTATAGCCCCCCGAAGCCCGAAGGTATTTGTCCGGAAAAAGCAATAACAGGTGCTCTAAGCTCTTGCCCGAGACTCTCGAACTTATGAGAATAAGACGGGAAACGCCATCTACGCACTCGTCTTCGTCAGACTAGCGGGATCTAAATCTCAGAATCCGAAAGCTGATACGATGCGACCTTAGACGCTATAACACCAGTATCGTCGAGGCAGCGATCGAGCAGAACAGGGGTACCAAGGTATTTGCCCAACAGCTTGGCAGACCCCGTCTGACGAAACTGAAGACAGCGGATGGCAGAACCGTGACCTTAAGGTTCGAGATTCTCGAGGAAATTCAGAGCTTTTACAGAGACCTGTATGCATCACGGACAAAAAGGCCGACGGGTCCTACTGATTGTGACCACCGAGCCCCACTATCGCGCCACTATACCGAGGACATTCCGTACATTGACCAGGGCGAGGTGAGGGCGGCTCTCGGGCAACTTAAAAACAACAAGTCCCCTGGGGAGGATGGAATTACAACTGAACTACTGAAACTCTCAACGCGACGCCCGTGAACCGTCCGCCGCCCGCTAACCGCGCAATGATTTTACCCATCCGAATTCGCAGTACCGCTTACCATCAGCCACAGTCTCGAGAGCTACGTATTTAGCTCCTGTGTGAACATTTCGTGATTGTGCATGAAGAACGCAAACGCAAAGCTGGGAGCCGCGCATACCCAATGAGAGTACCAAGATGTAGTGATAGTATCAATATAGTTCTAAAAATAAAATAAATAATTCGTCAACTCGCCTGACATTTAGCATTAATGAAAATAATTTGCATACGTACATTATATACATCATCAATATCACTCAATATATTCATTATCAGAAGAACCTCAGCGAGTAGCAGTTGCGATTGTTACAGAAGAATTTTCAAATCAAGTAAGATTTTTTTATAGTACTAAGGTGACAGACAAACTTATGTTTGTCTACTGTTGTGTGCTGTTTCAAAGTTTAGATGTTTTCTAAGGCGACGTCCTACTTAAGCGAACCAACAAACAGTTGAAACCTATTGAAGTGGCCTACGTGACCAAACGCACTTGAGGTGCGGTGCGGGGCAGCGCGAAATGAAGCGAACGCGATCAGTCATAATCATATCATATCATAATCATAATCTTTATTTGCCTTAAATGGGGTAAGTACATAAAAGGATGTTGAGTAGTTAGGTACATAGAACAAGCCCATTCAGCTATATTATACAGCATGCAAATTTAAAAATAAATTAAATGGTACCAACATAATATTACTTCATGGTTTACACAATTTATATTCGATTGTTAAGAGATCTCTTAATAAGTACGTTCTTATAATATGCGGTCCTTTTCTTATACTAATTTTATACATAATTAATCATTATTCACAATTTACTAGTCAGAAAATCATTTAAAGAATAAAATGTCTTAGATATCAGCCACTCCTTGAATGCTGGAATAAACTTATTGACCTTAAGTGCCTTAATATTTTCTGGAATCTTATTGTAGATTTTAATGCACATCGAGTAACAATTTTTCCGATATCGAGCCGTTTTAGGTACAATTTTCAATACAAGTCTATTAGGATTTCTAATGTTTACCCTATTGGTGACATCTTTGGCTTGTGTAAATACTTCAGGGTGATGTTTCACAAACTTAGCTACCTCTAGAATGTATAGAGAAGGCAAGGTTAGAATGTTTAATTCTTGAAAATATGGCGAACATGATACATCCGGGGCGATATTACATATTGACCTTATGCAGCGTTTTTGTGCAATAAAAGCTTTCTCAATGTTTGTACCGTTGCCCCACACAAGTAATCCATACCGTAGCACAGACTCAACGTATGCAAAGTAAGCTGTGCATGCCGTGCTTCGGCTGGAAATTCTTGCTAGTTTGTAAAGAGCAAATGAAAATCCATTTACTTTATTTGCCACTCTATCTATATGTTCATTCCAGTTAAGTTTATCATTTATCATTATGCCTAGAAATGTCGCATTTTTAGCCATTGGTAAATTTTGTCTATTGTGATTAATACTCATATTTATACTTTTGAAATTATTAAAATTAATTATACATGTCTTTGCTATATTTATATGTAAATTGTTATGATTCATCCAATTAATAATTAATGTCAGTGTATTGTTTATGTCATTTTCATGCTGTGAAATTTTCATGTCTTTATTTGTTGTCACTATTACAGATACATCATCTGCAAATAGTATGGTTGTAGCATTTATTTTCTATAGATGCAGTATTTAGGATGTGAAAGCAGCCTTATCGAGTTATCTTTTTTTAATCGGTTGTCAGTGGTGACATTTCTGCTGTCAGAATGACAGGATGTCATAAGTTCGGTGACGAAGCGTTTCGCATTTAAAGGAACGGGTTTTGTTAAGATTTTTCGTGAAAGACAGGACTTTTGACCGAGACCTGCTTTGGGGTAGTTGGAGGTCCTTTGGCTTTTGCTCTGAGACTGTGCCGCGAATCAGTTTTTCGCTCAAGCGCGATTATTTGTTACCTCGCGTGGCCTAACGGGCTGTGATTGGGTTGCTGCATTGCATCTTGCTACATTTTACCCAGAAAACTGGTGAGTCACTTCTTCTTTTGCAAAGCGGGTCGATTGTCGTCTGTCGCGCAGCCAAGATCTTAATTTGTCGTTTCTTTCATGACAGGGTTTTTTACTACGGGGCTAGTTGCCGGATGAGATATTTGGTGCCGCACCTATAAGTTAGTGGGCTGCACGTGGTACGACAACGTGGAAGTGCGGACTACACGAGCTTCTCATGTGAGAGGTATCTGCCGTCATCACCTGGCAGTAACAACAGGCAGTCACTCTCACTCAGCTCACTCTGCAGGCCAGTAAATCCACTACTTATGTGTAGCCTAGTAGTATTAATACCTGAGCCCTAACTTTACTTCTGTGTACCTGTGATATTTGTGTCTATCAGTGAATAAGCTCTCTGTGTGTCTCTGTGTATCTCTGTGTACTTAGTAAATATATGTGTGTACACCCTATTGTCTGTTTTCGTGAGAGCCCTAGCCTACCCTTGCACACAGACTGGAAACTTAGAAATAAGGCGCCCTGGGATAGAGTTCTCTGCATAGCTACCTCGCGCTAGTTGGTGAGTAACACATCTCAGTGTTACAAATTGGCGCCCAACGTGGGGCCCGATCTCTGGGTCTACTCTGCGGTAGTCTCAGTCTGGTGTGTGTGCATAGGTGGTTATCTCTGGCGAAACCATTCTGGAATCGTCCGAGACGCTCCAGGACGTTAATTGGTGGTGCTAGCAGCTAAGCACAAAACCTTCCCTTTCGTCTTCTTCCAGCTTCCTACATCTTTGGCTGGAAAAGACACAAAATTCTAAATTCAAAAATTTAAAATAGCTGTGATTTTGGAAAAACTTTTTGATTTTATTTGGCATACCCACTTCTTTTCTTATTGTGTTTCTTTTCTTTGTTATGTTCCTTTTTATGGTGCACACATATATTTATTGTAATATTATATTAGCATAGATTAATATATTACATATATTATTCTATAGCTTCACCTCTGTGTTAACTTAGTGAATTTCACTCTGTGTAATTATAAATTTTTTTTTGAAGGTATGTTGATACCTTGTAATTTTAATTATTAACCTGAACTGTGTTATCAGAAAATTTAGAAACTTTTCTCTCTTAGTATACCCTTAATCTTTGTTAAATTCTAAAAGTCAATTTGAAACATAATTACCTAACTTAGTACACTTTGTTGTAACTCAATTTACATTTTTACTTTGTAATTGATCCCTATCTGTGCCATTTTATATTTATAATTGTTGTAAGTAAATTTTTACATAATGGCACAGATGAAAAAATATATTAATTATTTAAGAAAGGATGAACTTGCTAACGAGCTGTCCCACATGGGTATTTCAGTGGAACCGGAAACGACAGTGTCTGGCCTTCGGAGTGAGCTAAGAACGGCACACCGACTCGTCCGTCGAGGTAGCATCAAAGCGAGTGCTCCGGTACCCGCTGATGCACCGGCTGAGCTCTCGATCTGCCTTCCAAGAGTCTCCGAGCTGGAGGAGGCTATTCAGTCAGGTGACATTTTCATTAATAAAGGTAGTCGTCTTAGGGCGTCCATCAGAGCCAACTACTTATTGAGTAGGTTAGCTCGTTGTGGTCTGGATTGCCCCGACCTGGTGGATATTCGTGGTAGGCTAGTGAAGATCATCGCTAGGGCTGAACCCAGTAGTGATTCTGAA
The DNA here is from genome assembly GCA_933228765.1 of Miltochrista miniata. Classification (NCBI taxonomy): domain Eukaryota; kingdom Metazoa; phylum Arthropoda; class Insecta; order Lepidoptera; family Erebidae; genus Miltochrista; species Miltochrista miniata. The sequence goes on from OW121777.1 coordinate 3,872,707, forward strand.
TCCGAAGGTTCGGATGATGATGGTGATGATCCTTCGGGTCGTGACCAGGTGGAATATACTTCACCAGTAGTGAGAGAGGACCGCTCGGTGCGAGCTAGTTCAAGTAGGAATAGTTCTACATGTAACATAGTGTATAAAGAACGTCCCCTTAACTTATGTTCATTTAACTTAAAATATGATGGTTCTACTTGTGTACGTGTGTTTTTAGAGAGATTAGAGGAACTTAGATGTGCTCGGGAGGTTACTAAGCCTAGACTCCTTATGGCTTTCTCCGACCTGTTGGATGGACCGGCTTTGTCTTGGTTCCGTACAAACAAAGCTAACTTCATCTCATATGAGGATCTTATTAGTGAGCTTAGAGATACCTTCGATATTCCTGATTATGATTACCGCCTCAGGAACGAGATAAGACAGCGTACACAAGCCCGCTCTGAGTCCTTGGTTAACTATATATGTACAATGCAAGCCATGTTCTCAAGGTTGTCATGTAAGATGCCCAGTGAGGAACAGCTGGACATTCTCATGCACAACATTAGACCTGACTACATGAAGGAACTGGCCTTGCATGATGTCAACTCTGTAGATGACTTGAGACGTTTGGGTAAGCGCTTGGAGCTTGCGCGTACTAGGGCAGACGCTTTCCATGAGCCTGCTCTTGACAAGTTTGAGATTACATCTGACTTACACCAGCTTAAGAACAAAGGTGTACAAAAGCCCGCTAAGCAGGTGTCTGCAGTGGAGACGCCGGTTACCCCCCACGATCGCAAATGCTTTCGTTGCGGCGGGGGCGGTCACACTGCATACAGCTGCACACAGTCAAGGGAGCTGGTGTGTTTCCGGTGTGGTCTCAAAGGAGTCAAGACCCCAGACTGCTCACACTGTACTAGCAAGTCAAAAAACGCGTAGGCCAGGGCCTTATTAGGAACTCTGTGCATCACTCTGTATCTGAGTCTATTTCTGATAAGGTCCTGTTTCCTAAACGGGATAGTGACATTAGACCGTATCTAGTTGTTAAGGTTTTAAATTTAAATGTCTTAGGCCTTCTAGATTCCGGTGCCTCCTGCTCTATACTAGGTAAGGGAGCGCACCGCATCTTCTTGGAACTGGGTTTTGATCTTGTGAGTATCAATCCTACTTTTCGTATTACAACTGCAGACAGCACTCACTTGCAATGTCTGGGTTGTATCTCTTTGCCAATTGAGTACAATTCGGTTATCCGAGTTGTCAAGTTCATGTTGTGCCCTGTTCGGGTTGCCACAGGCGCTGTAGTCGCGAGGTTCATAGAGAAGAGTGTGTTTCTCGTGCACGGAGTCTGCAAGACTATTTACATGGATAATGGCCCTCAGTTTGTGAGTAAGCCATTTAAGGATCTGTTGGCTAAATACAATGTACCTAATATATATTATAACCCTAGGTATCATGCCCAAACTAATCAGGCGGAACGAGCTATTCGCAATGTGGTTCAAGCGATCTCATGCTATGTGAAGTCACAACACAAGTCTTGGGATCAGTTCTTGGTTGAGATACAGTGTGCTTTAAACACTGCAGTTAACGAAGCAACTCGTTTCACCCCTTACTTTTTGGTACATGGTAGGGAATTTATTGGGGATGGAGTGCTGTACAGGCAGACAGATATCGCGTGCCATCCTACTTCAGTCTCTGTAGACGATCCATCAGCCTTCGGTGTCAAGCTGAGAGAAATACAACGCATTTACGACCAGGTGAGGAAACATTTGAACGTTGCCCACCAGCGTAATGAAAAGTATTACAACCTCAGAAAAAGGCATGTAGAGCTGAAAGTGGGACAGATAGTTTACAAACGCACGTTCTACCTGTCCAACAAGGCCAAGAATTTTACTGCTAAGCTAGCTCCTAAGTTCCTTAAATGTGTGGTGACTGCTAAACGATCCCCTTTAGTATATAGGCTGTCAGATCTGGACGGTAAGGATCTTGGGGAGTACCATATCAAGGACATCCTGAAGTATCAGGAGGAGCAGTCTCCAATACCTAACGTAACTACATAGCACTGTTTCTCTAGTTTATTAAACCAGTGCTATGTGATCATTATGTAAGACTATTTTAATCTTTTGTTTGTATTTCTATATGTGTACGTGACTTTAAATTGTCACGTTGTAGTTTCTTCTATGCACCGCACCGAGCGTTTTTCTCTCATTCGCTTCTTAGTTTTCTACATTATCCTGAGAGCTTGGGTAGTGTTAGGGTATCGGCAGTGAGTAAAGGGAGCATTCGTTTTCTATGAAGGGCATTAGACTCTAGTTACTTAGCCTAACCGGTACACGAGTCAGTGTCTAGTTAGGTACATAGGAGGATCTTTCTTTGGTATTGTAATGGTCGTAGTCAGCTGGTGTTTGAAGGACCTAGCTGGTTGTCTTTGTTTATTAGTCAGTACTTTTCTGTTTTCTTTATTGTGTATTTCCAGCGTGTCATATCCGCAGGAAATACTATTAAAGGGGGGGTGGTTGTAGCATTTATTTTCTATAGATGCAGTATTTAGGATGTGAAAGCAGCCTTATCGAGTTATCTTTTTTTAATCGGTTGTCAGTGGTGACATTTCTGCTGTCAGAATGACAGGATGTCATAAGTTCGGTGACGAAGCGTTTCGCATTTAAAGGAACGGGTTTTGTTAAGATTTTTCGTGAAAGACAGGACTTTTGACCGAGACCTGCTTTGGGGTAGTTGGAGGTCCTTTGGCTTTTGCTCTGAGACTGTGCCGCGAATCAGTTTTTCGCTCAAGCGCGATTATTTGTTACCTCGCGTGGCCTAACGGGCTGTGATTGGGTTGCTGCATTGCATCTTGCTACATTTTACCCAGAAAACTGGTGAGTCACTTCTTCTTTTGCAAAGCGGGTCGATTGTCGTCTGTCGCGCAGCCAAGATCTTAATTTGTCGTTTCTTTCATGACAGGGTTTTTTACTACGGGGCTAGTTGCCGGATGAGATATTTGGTGCCGCACCTATAAGTTAGTGGGCTGCACGTGGTACGACAACGTGGAAGTGCGGACTACACGAGCTTCTCATGTGAGAGGTATCTGCCGTCATCACCTGGCAGTAACAACAGGCAGTCACTCTCACTCAGCTCACTCTGCAGGCCAGTAAATCCACTACTTATGTGTAGCCTAGTAGTATTAATACCTGAGCCCTAACTTTACTTCTGTGTACCTGTGATATTTGTGTCTATCAGTGAATAAGCTCTCTGTGTGTCTCTGTGTATCTCTGTGTACTTAGTAAATATATGTGTGTACACCCTATTGTCTGTTTTCGTGAGAGCCCTAGCCTACCCTTGCACACAGACTGGAAACTTAGAAATAAGGCGCCCTGGGATAGAGTTCTCTGCATAGCTACCTCGCGCTAGTTGGTGAGTAACACATCTCAGTGTTACATGGTGTTATAAATAGTAACTTCTGGTAAATCGTTAATGTATACCAAGAAGAGCAGTGGGCCCAGAACGCTGCCCTGGGGCACACCAAATTTATTAATATTGTAATTGGATCTTTTTACTTCAACGCAGTCTTTTAAATTTAATTGTGAAACATCGACGGATTGATACCTATCTTCTAAATAGGGTTTTATCCAGGTTAATGCTGGTCCTCTGATTCCGTAATGTTCGAGCTTCGTCAAAAGCTGTTTGTGCGGAACAAAGTCAAAAGCTTTAGACATATCGAGGAATAATGCTGTAGTGTACATTTTAACATTAACACTTTGAAGGATATCGTTTATCAGATGAAAAGCTGCATCTCTTGTTGACTTATTTTTTTGAAATCCGTATTGGTTCTTAATAATGGTATTATTAGATTTGAAAAAGGATTTTCATGCATAACCTTTTCAAATATTTTTGAAAAAATTGGTAATAATGCAACAGGCCGATAGTTACTCATTATTGCCTTTTCCCCTTTTTTGTGAAGAGGTTTTACGACTGCATATTTTAGTTTCCTAGGAAATGTCCCTGTTTCCAGTGACAGATTTATCAAGTATGTAAGTGCTGGAGTTAACTGTTTTCCACACCTTTTTACGATTTTTGTACGTACTGTTCGCCAACAGGTGATAAAAACATTGAGTTTGCCTGTTATTTTTTTGTGCATGTGTCACGAATCTTACCATTCAACTTACTAGTGGTTGAAATAAAATAGTCATTAAATTCATTTGCAATTTTTTGTGGATCTGTAATTTTGTCACCGTTTTTAATGATCTCATTAATGTAGTTTACATTGCGAACAGTGTTTGTTTCACTTTTTATGATTGACCAAGTAGCCTTACATTTATTTTTGCTGTTCATAACATAATCTCTATTGTTGTTTCTTTTAGCCGTATGAATACATTTTTTTAATAACCTATCATAATTAAGAAAATTGTCTTTATCTTTTTTAGATTTAGAAGAATAATAAATATGTCTAAGTTTTCTTTTAAAATTACAGCTTTTTAGCAAACCTTTAGTCATCCAGTTTTTTACTGTCAATAAATTGTTTTTTACCTTATTAATTGGAAAACAAAGATAATACAATAAACAAAAATAGTCATAGAATGTATTAAATGCCAACGATGCTCTCCATCTTGGGACTTAAATTAAGTAAAAGGCAACGATCTTACTTGTATACTCGTCGGCTTCTTACGTCTGCAGCTTGTTCTGCTTTTCACCTGCTCCTTGTTGACCAGGAAATAAACAGGCTCTCCGTAGACAGCTAACAGTAACACTTGATAGCACTGATAGTTAAGAGAGTCTATAGATTGGCTGATTATTCACTCGCGGTAAAGTGTACTTTGTCGACCGTAGGACGAGAACGTTTCCGATAAACCCGACGGCACGGCAAGAACGACTTTGGTTTCAAATTACCACGACGACTTCGAAGGACCAAAAAAGGTGTACGGGTTCTTGGCAACCTGTGCGCCTTTGTGTTGATAATTGAATGTAAAGTCACTTGGATGGAAAACTAATTTATTTGTAATTTATTAATTATTGCTAAATGAACTGATATGCTATTTTGATGATTAGTGAGGACACGCGGCGTTCTTGCTAGCTACACGCGAACTAATGATTTTAACGAATATGAATTATAATGAGCGTTTACAAAAATGCTGATGAAATGGAAAACTGTATTAAAATGATGATGTGCTGAAAACTGTACAGTTAGACTGTACAATATGTCTAAGTTTTCTTTTAAAATTACAGCTTTTTAGCAAACCTTTAGTCATCCAGTTTTTTACTGTCAATAAATTGTTTTTTACCTTATTAATTGGAAAACAAAGATAATACAATAAACAAAAATAGTCATAGAATGTATTAAATGCCAAATTTAAATCAGTTTAATTGAAAAACTGCGTATAATGTATGCTAGGCAAATATTGACAAAACCTTGTTCTATTTTCTTCGGAATAGCAAATTTAGGCATTTGCCTTTTATACTTTACGGTCCATGTCATAATTTGAGCAGTGTTGTGGTCAGATAAAAATAAGGGTAATATAGACCCTGTTGCAGTCCTTATATTGCTTATAATTAAATCTATGCAAGATTTACCTCGAGTGGGGTCAGATATATGTGATGTTAAGTTATATTTAGTCAAGATGTCTAAAAATTGTTTAGTACTAGGTTCTTTTTGTTTACGGGTGTTAATGTTCATATCTCCAACAATGATAATAGTACTTTTAGAGTATTTAGCTTGGTACTTAAACAGCATACGGTTGAAAGTTTCAAGAAATATTTGCAGATTTCTACTCTTTCTTGAAGGAATTCTATAAATACATATTATAATTATATTATATTATTTATTTACTTCAGAAATACAAAATGTCAACATACAATTTACACACACAATTAAACACAAAAAAAAACCAAAATAACAAAAATATTCACCCGTTCCTTCATGGCTGGACCTGGTCAAGTTAACCTAGGTACCTACTCTGTACGGGATAACCCACCCCCGCCCATACCTGGCCCAAATGTGCCCAATACACTCGCGGCGTTGCCTCTCTGTATGGCTATGGCTATCCTTTGTACCAGATATGACAAGGCGCGGGCGTCCCGAGTCTTATCACGTACTCTACGCCCTATCTCCGAAATCAAAGCCTTGGCCTCGACCCCCCAACAGCCCATCGTTTCCACGGCTACCGGTACTACAAGGTACTGCGACTCTATCCCCGCGTATTTTAGTCGCTTTTTGTAGGCGGCATCCTCTGCTGCGGCTGCCGGTGTGTGGACGGTGCGAGCAAGGTGACTGGCAGCAAAAGTATTGACGCATGTTGCGTCCCACACCAAGCACCTGCCATTCCTCCAAGGCACCAGGGTCAGACCATCTGGTCTTTTGCCATCAGTGCGGGACAATCCTGGTGGTTCGAGCACACACGGCACATCAGCCGACACCAGCGCTCGTCGGATTAAATCATTAAGAGCATGGTGACGCGGATGCCTGCCCATGCAGCGACGACAACTCAATCCGTGATGACCATCGCTCTCCACCCGGGCACCGCAGATGCATACATGAGGTTCGCAAACCCTGCAGCCAAGTCGGAGAGCCACAGCCACCCGCAAAGAGTCGTCGTCCAACAAAGTACCTACGTGGGGTGAAGGAAGCGCGTAAAGCCAAGCCCCAGACTCGGGCTGCGCCACTGCACGCAATCTGGCAAGGTCTGTCCCCGCGGCAACACCCACCAATGATTCAAAATTTTGACGTGCGAGGACGTCACACCACGCACGCTGGACCTGAGAACCGCTCGGGCACGGCGCTCCCGAGGCTAGAGCAGACCAGGCCGTAATCACCCCAGACACATAGGGTACCCTGAACCCGCTGCCATCTGACTGGAGTATGGTAGCAACGAGCCCCGCCACCCCATGCGCCGACGAAATAAAAGCCGGCAAGCCCACATCCCGAGCACGCCGTATCCCGAGACCCCCATACCGGACCGGAGAGGATGCTTGGAGCCACTGCGACTCACTAAGTGAGACGTTGAGTATTGACTCGACAACCCCCCCTCAATGAGTCATCGAATGAAGATACCTCTTCACTGCACAGCCATGTAGGTGCAGTCCTCAGGAGATAATTAATTTTAGGGAGTGCAAAGCACATACGCAGCAACACTATGGCGACATGTGCCGACAGATCCTCGAGACGCTGCTGTGCAGCAAGAAGAAGTTGCCTCCGGGAGTCAATTGCTCCCGGCACAGCACTGAGAAAGATAGGGGAGCCCAAGAGAAAAAAGGAGTTAGAAGAAAGGGAATTGAGGCCAGGTAAAAGCTCGCTAAAGCGGGCGAAATGGGAGCTTACTTCAGTGCAGCAAGGGAAGAACTCACACTTTGCGGGGTTTACGTCCAGACCTAATGTCTTCAGTCGAGGTATGAGAACTTTTAGGTCCGGAAGAACATCCACCGGTGGCCCCCCAATTATGCCATCATCCAGGTACCATAGGTTTAGGGACGACTTCAGCTCTGCAATAACCTTATGAATGGCTAAACTGAAGATCAATGGCCCCAGTGGGTCTCCCTGCTGCACTCCTACCTCGGAGGAAATGAGTTTTCGACCAAAATAAAGGTGAGAAGGAGAAAAATAGACTTGGTGGAGGAAGGGATAAATAGCGGGAATATTCTCCCTAACCTCACACAAAAGAATGTCTCTTTCGACGGTGTTAAAAGCATTGCGTATGTCCAGCTTGACGACTACACTACCAGCGTTCAACGGGTCCATCACAAATGCGCGCGTGGCATGTATCGCCGCCTCGCAGCCGCGTCGCGTCCCGAACCCCAGCTGATGAGGCTGCAAATACTCAGACATGGCCTCACTCACTGACCGACAGGCCAGTTTAGCAGCCAACCGTCTGAATACGCTACCTATCGCTATGGGTCTTACTCCCCCATCTTTCTTCTTTATGGCACAAAGCGATGCCCCGTAAAGAAAGGGGCTAATCATTGGGTTTAGTTTACCACTTAGCAAAAAATTTACCAACCCTGTTAGGCTGTCCAACAAACGTGGTCCACTGTCTCCCGCGGACGCTGAAGTGAGCTCCTTTAAATGCCCTGGACGAATACCATCCAGGCCCGCCGCAGAGCCACTGTAAAATGAGTCTAATGCCTGCCTAACTTCGTGGCTTGTCACCTGAATGGGCAAATATGACGCATCGGGAGGCGGAGGGAAATTCTGATGTCTTGATGGGGCCGGGTGCTTAAGCTCCATTGCAGCCAGCGTTTCGGGGTCATGCCGAGCAAATGAATCGTTCGATAATAATAATCGTACTGCCCCCCGCAAATCGCCCTCGAACACCTTCCCCTCAATTACGCGTTTGAGAGGGCGAGTACCGGTACGTGACTCTGTGCGGTCTTCTTGAGTCTCCAAAATCTCAGGCCCCGATGAAATGACATTTGCCTTTACTTTTGATGTCATATTACCTGGCGCGGCCCCGGAGGGAACCCTGAGTGCAATAAACGAAAAGGTAAGGAGTCTGCCCCAGTCCTCCTCCCCGTTGCTGACTATACAACTCTCGATGATATCACAAAGTTTGCCCGCGGCCTGGTTGCGAGCCCCCTTGGGAATGTGTCTTAGCACCGGTGTGCCTGATTTCAGAGCTGACAGAGAGTCTAACAAGCGACCAGGAGCACCCAGATGCGAGGGCTGACCAGCTGGCCCGTCGCCAGAACCGTCTGGCAAGGGCAGTGGGCTGGTGGCCACTTGACGGGTCTCCTTGTGCATTCGGCCCATATGCACCTTCAACCCGTGTGCACTAAAAGTACGCGGAGAACCAGGACAGTGGGGACAAACCAAAGGCACAGATAGGGTAGACATTGTAAAAAGTTTATATCTCTAATTATGATTTTATTTCCTTCTTTCATGCGGCACCATAGAATAACAGAAGTGTACCTAGGTTTGGGTCGACGAATCTAAGATTTATAGACTAAGTCATTTAAAAAAATAATTAAATAATAATAATAATAACAAGCCTTGGTCTGAGTGACCAGAGTAGTATTGAAGAACTGTATCAAAATTCTGATGAAACAGCAAAATTAAACTAAAACAATAATGCTTAAAAAAAATATAAATAAAATGAAAAATAGTACAATTAATATCATAAAATCTACATTTAAAAAAATAAAATTGTGCCTATCTAATACTATTATTAACTACTTAGTTTAATATCACTATGTATAAGATTTACAGATGACCAAATAATGTAAAACTGCTATGAAATACTATTATGAAGCTATTCCTAAGACGCACAGAACAAAAGGGTACAAATAAATAACTAAACAGATAGTTAAAATCAAGTTGGTAACTAAATACTTAGGTACGACTTCAGTGTACTAAAACATCAGCACACATACCTATGAATAGGTATCCAATTATACGCCCTTGCTCTAGCAAATAGAGTAAATTATTAAATAAAATAAATTACTAAGAATCGTTACAGTCAAAATGTTAAATTGTGTAAGTATCCCATTTGTACAAATGATGAAATTGGATAAAAAACAAAAAATAAGTTACAAGGACGAGAAATTAATAAATTCACTAACTAGGTACTTATACATATCGGTTATGTAATGCAAACATGAATGATAAATTTTAACAATAAAGTTCCAATGGAATTTGAGTGATTTCAAACATTGTCTCATTGACTTAGACTCCAAGTAGGTACTCGTAGGTAATGTTCTTCTAACCCAAAAAATAAATATTTTATGTTCGAATAATGTTTATATTCATCTACGGTTCACATCATTCTTCTGATAAGTAATGTATAATGTCATACTCATACTCGTAATATTATATATATGTCATCCATCAATATAAAGGTAATGTCATCCAACAGTTATTCCAATCGTTAAAAGGTAATCAAGAAACGAGAAACTGGAGCACTCCAAATATAGGTGTATCGATTTAGGAAGCAATCCCTGTATAATCAGTCTTGTTAGCCAACAGTAACATCCGATCCAGCTATGCGACCAAACGGCTGAATCGCGATAACGAAGTTTCGTGGATATTTTGTTGATGGTAGGTATATAAAAATAATTATATTATTATTCCTTCATCGAAAACTAAGTTTTCTCTTATAATAAACCATATTCACAATGATGTTCATGTTCAATGTTAGTTTTCTTCTTCTAAGATAGCGACCAGTGGATAAATATCGAACTTCAGACACTAAACTATCAATTAATAATGTCACTTCACTATATTGAAACGGTTTAATATTTTTAATAACACGATAAGTACGGAGCCGATATAAATACGGCAACTAGCGCCATCTACCTTCAGAAATATCATATAATTATATTATCTAAATCCAATTTAATAGCACAAAGTTCGAAATGGTACATCATCTTAAATTCATCAAAGACGTCTATATTCCTGAATGAAATGAATTCAGTTGGTTTGATATTTGCGCGCGAATTGGATGCGGTGCCGCCGTGTTTTTTATAATGTCGGAAATAGACATTTTAATCAATGCAATCCAAGAACGTCCGTCAGCAAACTAAACTGGAGTAATCATTTCGTAAACAAAATTAACAAAGCTACAATCACATTCTGGCAGTGCAGCAGAATGGTAGGATGCAAGTTGGGGTTGAGCCCCAAGATCACCCTTTGGCTAACTATACTAATCGATAATATCAGACACATCGTTGCCTACGGGGCTGGGTTATGGTGGAATACCAAGGCTGATGCAAAGTGCCCACTGAACGGCAACGTCGCCGTCGGTGGCGGCTGTGCGAGACGTTTTGCGTGCACGTAGGACATAGCCGCCGCGTCGCACCGCGTCGCGTTGAATTCGCGTGTCACCGCTTCAAAATCGCGTTCGCTTTGAACCGGCTACCTAGGACGTAGCGTAAGTATAATAATTGTATGTGCCTATGTATACCTACTTAAAAATATATAAATATATTAAAAAAGTTTACCACTAAATAAAAAAAAAATATTCAAAAGCCAAAGTACCTACATAAAATAAAGTCGTCGATATTATTTGAGAAAATAGAAAAAACTCACAGAACTTCAGAACAATACCCACACACACAATAGGTACTGTTTTACGATTATAATTATTGAAAGTTAAAGACCTTAATGTGTAATTTATACTATTAAAGTAATTGTTATCGAACTGATTATGATTAAACCTCTTTTTAAAATCAATTAGCGAGTACAACCGTTAAACAACACTATGCCAAAGATAAACAAGACTGAGAAAAAATAATTTAATGACCAACAAAAATGGTAGTTTTAAATTTTTATTGTTGAAGTATTTTTCATGAAATTATTCCTTAATATCAAGGTAAATTGGTGTGAAATGTTTGTAATAAACAAACTATGGTTCCTTGAAAAGTGATTATAATCAGGATTCATATTTAAATGTAAGCAATTATGGAGCAATCGAGATCCAAATTGATTGTTTACTACATTATTTGAAGGAGTTGAAAAATGGTATACCAACCGAGACCAACAGTTTCACGTATCTTCCATAGCAGAACAGTCACACATCCAAAGGAAAACTGTACCCAAGGTTGCTAAACCCACTGATCGTTTACGATTCAGGATTCAAATAATTATATCTACTACCATGTACGGTCCTGCTGACTCAGTGTTGTCAAAACGATCACTGTAGTAAACAACTTTCACTATGGCCAGTCCGTGGATGGGTGACCACTACGTAACCATTTTGTGACATTTATTTGCGAGCGGTTGTCAGTAAAATGGCAGTCGTCAAACCAAGTTGAATGCCTTATGGTCGGCTTGAAAAATTTCAATAGTGGAGTCATAACCGCACCTGTCCATTGCAAAACTTTTATAAATTAAAACACTTTTAGTGCATTATTATCGCAATCGAAATGTAATTCGAAACAAAAGTATAATGTTATTCAATCAATACATCCGGTAGTAGTTTACCTAATATTATTTTTTTTTTGCAAGATTGTATTTTCAAATAGGGTTAGCAGTAAATCGTAAATTACATTAGTATAGTAATTTGCAATACAGTACATGATGAAAATTTTATAAGACCCCATATACCAAAGTAATTAGTAACTAATCTAGTAGCATGAAATACAAAAACAAGAATTAAAAGTTGTTTACGTTAAAAAAATTACTTAGGTACTCATAGATTGCTCTTTTAATTCGTAATCATCATACTTTTAGATAATAAGATCCTATTAATAATAAAGATAAATTATCTTTATTGAGGTATTTTTATTTATAATAAAAATAAATATTTTACTGTTTGAAATTTGTATTGTTGACAACCTTAATCGCTGTTTAGAATTTCAACATTAACAAACAAAACAAAAGTATCATATTCTCAATACCATATTCTAAATATTGCACAATCAATTAAAATGTAAAACATCATTATTATATAGCAGCTAATTTGACTATGGACGTCACTTCCACAAATTTAGGTTCTGTAAAAATGACATCATCACTTCTTTAATGTTGTGGTAATGTGAAGCTAGAATTTTTACATTATAAACAATGCTACAAAATATTATTTTAACAAAGATTTATTTATTTATTATTAAGTAATTCTTAGAAAGACTATGTTAAGTAAGTTTTTATAAAAAAACCAGTGAGGACATAAAACCCTATATGTCTCCATAGATTGTGATCGATTATTAAAATCTAGCAATCAACTTTTGAATATAAACAGATAGCAGAATCCATATGAAAACCGGGGATAGATACTAGTATAATTGTACTCGTATACCTTGTAAGTGTGACAACCCTAAATATTTCCTGCATTGACTATTTATTAAATATCTTAGTTGATACTTTTTAACAGTTATAATACATCCAAGGGAAAATGTTTGATTGCTTGATTTGCTATGATTTGTTAATGAATTACACTAATTTTGAATATGACAAGCTATCAGCCTTGTTTTGGCTTATAATCTCATAATTTTCAAAAGACTTCCATTACAATTCGAGTTGTCTCTTGTGTAATTACTAGCGACGCGACGGTCTAAGGTTAATTCCATCCGGCTAGATACATAAGAACTCATCTCAGCTACGGTATCGTCTCTTAGCCTCTTGGTTGTACGTAGTTGCTAATGCGATGAAGCACTAAACGCGCATGTCTATGTCGACGACTGCATAAAACCGCAAATGTCTGTTTAACGACTGTGCTATAAGTGTGGAAGCGCAAATGCAAACTGCATACATCTTCTCTTAGCCTCTTGGTTGTACGTAGTTGCTGATGCGATGAAGCACTAAACGCGCATGTCCTCTTATCTGTGGCAAGAACCGTTTCGGTTCTGTGGCGGGAACATCGTATCTGTGGGAGGACCATTTTGGCGCTCGCGTTTTCGTCGCTTTCCGTCGCGTCTTAATTCGTGTGCAGTATAATAACTACTACGCCTATCTTGCTCAAACTTGCACGAAATGTTCATAAGAAAGAGCAGGACAGATTTGTAGTACATAATAAGCGACTAAATTATAACCGTGTACGCCCTATTACGGATTTTAAAAGTATTAATTTCTCGGTGCCATTTCCGTTAGTCATTGTCGCGACGCCGGCGTTTATGGCCGATTATTATTTACGTATTAATTGATTTTATAAAAGTAATGTACAGTGACGCGATCCTGTTTAATGTGCTAATCGATTAGTGAAGTTTTTTATTTAAAAAGTTATCAGTAAGTGTGTGAAAACAGTGAATCAAAGTTCGAAAGTACCTATAAAAAAAGTTTGTTTTCGTAAGTGCGACGCTATGTGTTTCAAGTTTCATATTATCTAAACAATACACTAATACGAATCTCACCATTGTTTATTGAGAACTATACAAACCGATGGGTGGTTTTTGTAAAGGTCGTAAGGTTATCTGAAGTGCCGTTACTCGGAGATCGAGTGGTAAGTCTTTGTTTACATAATTACGGTCGACGCCGCACGGGGCGTACCTTTTTTTATGAGGCTAGGTGATAAAAAAATTGTAAACAGGTGTGTATTTAAATATTTTTAAAATGAGTATTCAAGTCTGTTTTTAGAAAAAATACAAAAAAAAATTTTTTTTCGATTTAATTTTTTGAAAAAAAAAAACTTTTATGCAAAAAAATGGCGAAAAATCACAAATTCTGATTTCAATTATTTATTAAAAAAACAATAAAAAACACAACAATTAAAGGCCGAAATTGTTTTTAGCTTGTTTTTTAACGATTCTAGTGATATATAAATGATATACAGCTACTATACAAAAGTTACGAGATAAAATCATTTTAATCAAGGTCGTCTAGGTCATCCTGGATGACGTAATCGACCTAGCCACAGTAGCCACTGATTTGGTGTTAGCAATTTTTAACCAACACAGATAAGAGGATATGTCGACGACTGCATAAAACCGCAAATGTCTGTCTGACGACTGTGCTATAAGTGTGGAAGCGCAAACGCATATTGCTGATTTGGATGACAAAAATATTATTGGGTATTCTACTACATTCCACTGAGAGTGACTGAGGCGAACGGAGTGAGCCGAAGGAACGGAAGGTGGAGTAGAATGCCCAATAATATACTACTTCCATCATGGTTTCTGATGTGACTGAGCGGCGACATTGGCTGCTGACTCCTCACTGTTCTTATGGACTTCCAAAATAATTTTATATTCTGTTGGAAGACTTCAGATAACCTTTTATCAAATTTATTTCTATCATTCTCTTTCTTTCTATGCTTTTAATATTCGTCCATTGCCATTTTTACATCCTCATCCGTTGCCTTTTGCATTCTTTGATTGGCCTTTGTAGCCAACCAATCCAACCATGCTTTCTTCTTGCCAGTCAACGCATTAAGACCGCACTCATTCTCTTTACCTTACATCCTTGTCTTCTTTTGCCTGTGTGCCCGAGTGTCTAGTACTTTCTTCCGCAGCCTTGCATCTCCAATCACAAAATCAATCATAGGTAGTTCTCTGGCTTTCTTCTTGTCTCGTAAACAAGTAGATATCTTTGTGGTTAAACATAGCGTTCGTTACCACAAGATTTCTCTCCAAACATACATCTAACAAACTTTCTCCATTTTCATTCACTCGTTTGTCACCAAACTTTCCCAAAACACTTTCATATCCATCACGTTTCACTCCAACCCAACAACAGAGCCTAGAACGTTAATCCGAAACTCGTTTGTTCGAATAATCTGTTGACAGGAGATAAAATCACCTAGCATTACGATCTTCTCATTTTGTTTGCATTTACTCAAAACATCACTCATGCTCTCCCAAAATGCCTACCTCTCACTTTGGTCTTGTGCAGATCGGCGCCACTGCGCAACTTGCGGAGCATAAACTCCTAAAACGCGGGTAAGTCCGATCTTCAGCCTCAACCAAAGGAGTCTTGGGCTCACATATTCATTTATTATGTTGCACATTCATTCATTCTCGAAGAAATTAATACACCGACGCCCTGACACGCTGTGCTGGTCTCAGATACACCTGACCAGTAAGCCACCAAGACCAGTATAGGCTCCATGTATGGTGGTGTTGCATCTTTTTCTCTTTGTTTCATTTACGCACAGAATATCTAGTCGTCTTTCTCGCATCATCTTACATACCTACTTCCTAAATGTTGTTTTCTATTTCTCCTCTCACATTCAATGTAGCAAAGTGGCTGTCCCCAGTCCACTTTTTGCCTCGATGGGAAACGAGACGTGATGGATTGCGAAACACATCGCCGCCTTTTTGGATTTTTATATTTAACTCCTCAAGCGCTTATATTTCAGCATTGCCATATAAGAAAAATGTCCCGAAGGCACAATATTTCGTTTTCAAACAAAAATCACTTTGGGAAATTACTCATACCTACCCTACTTTACATTTGAATCGATTATTTGAGAAACCCCATAAGTCACGTTTTTTGGTAAAATGACTTTTATGCGGATGTGTGTTCTATGGCAGTAAATACACATTTCAGAGAGAAATCAGCCAAGTAAATGTGATACAAAGGAAATTGTGATAGGCTGAATATTTGGTTTACTTGAGTAACCCCATAAGTCAGTGACTAACGGGGTTTCTCAAATAAATGAGTGACAACACCAAGCAAGCTGTCGTGTTAGCTGTCACTGTCAGTCAGTGCTTTAATATTTTTGTTTGTAACGGTTTTTATTGCTGTTGTTCATTTGTTCGCGGTGGTTCATTTTATTTTAACAAGTGTTTGAAAATGGCTGAAAATAGTGAATCAAGCAGTAACTGCGATAGTCCGAAGAAGAGGAAGAGGGGTGTAAATAACAAATCTGCTTAAAAATATTCCTTAAATAAGAAAGAAGACGAACTGATCGGATCTACACAGTGAAGGAAGTTGCATCATTGATTCTAAGCGCAACAGCGAAAAACATTTTCCTAGTTTCTTTGCCTTCGTCCATTGACATAATAGATTATAAAAAGTGGTGGCCAACATTTTACAATAAAAATAGGTATGCTTGCCGTAGAATCAGCTGGTAGACACATACCCAAAGAACAGAAAGTGTCATTCAAGATCAGCCAATATTGCTACTTTCGCCATTCTTACGAAAGTGATGGAGTAGTGGTTATAAAGGACTTTATTAACGGTCTTGTTGAGCATTCTTTTAAACTTAAGAATGTTAATAAAGAGAGGTTGGTTTTGCCTTGCAATAAAGCTTATTCGGAGGGTCAGATAAACAAAAAGTAAAATATTGAAGATCCAATAAAATTACGAAATTACTTACCACAGGATAAAGAAATACAGGACTTTTTGAAGAGATATACCAATGGCCAATCACAGACCGTGAAATAGATAACGATATAATCTATACTAATATTATAAAGAGGGAAGATTTGTTTTGTTTGTTTGTTTGTAACGAATAGGCTCCGGAACTACTGGACCGATTTGAAAAATTCACTGTTGGGTAGCTATATTTTATTCCCGTATTCCCACGGGAACGGGAACTACGCGGGTAAAACCGCGTGACGTCCGCTAGTGATTAATATAATTGTTTGTATTGTCTAATTATTTAAATAAAACCTTGTCTGAATGTATCATTATGGTGTCAAACCTGTCCTGTGTTTCTTTTTTTTCGTTTATTTGAGAAAACCCTTAAGTCAACGACCTTCAGGCACTATTTATTTCATGATAATCTCAATATTATAAAAAACTAACAATTTATATGGGTAGATATCATTTAAACAATTTAAACTAAATACAAAACACATCCATGGCCATACGATTTTTTTTCACTAAAAGGTTTTTTTCATCTCCTGTAAAGTTAGGGTATGATGACTTATGTGGTTTCTCAAATAATCAATTCATTTGTTTTCAGATATGGATAGGGCCCAAAGACTTGATTCGGCCGTCCTAGGTCGACAGATGTTCATGAACGTGGCCATCGCTGAAGGTAACTCTCCCATACAAGAGTTCTTTGCTGGCGCCACAATATTTGTCACGGGGGGCGCTGGTTTTATGGGCAAGCAAATCATAGAAAAGCTAATTCGGTATGTAATTCTGTACGGGTTCATGGAATTAGTGAAGACACGCGGCGTTCTTGATCGCTACACGTGAACCAATGATTTTAATGAATATTATTTATAATGAGCGTTCACAAAAATGCTGATGAAATGAAAACTGTATAAAAATGATAATGGGCTTAAGACTGTACTGTTAAACTGTGTGTGTTTTTTTTATAATCATTTATTAGGCTGTACAAATTCTTCTAAAATTACAAATGTGAAAGTTTGTGGATGTGGATGTCTTAGTGGGTAGATGTTTATCAGACTTTTACGCTCTAAAGGCTGGACGCCTCTGTCTGGCTTACATTTGGTACAGGGATAAAGTTATATCTAAAAAAAACAAATACCTACGTAAATTTTATGTTCTTTATTTTTTTTACTGCAAAACACTAAATATTGAAACTTGTTCGAAACAATTTTTGAAGTACTCACTTTCTGACACTAAACTCTTCATTACAGGTTTATTGTATATGTATAGATTATATTTTTTTATTTTATTTTTTTTTATTTCAGAGCGTGTAAATTAAAAAAGATAATCGTGTTACTGAGGCCAAAGAAAGGGAAAGACGTTCAGGAGAGGTTGGAATTTATGCTGTCAGATTCTGTGAGTATCTAATATTATAAACTGATGGGCTAGGTATTATACACTCACATTTCGCCTTATAGCCTTATGTCCCGCGTGATAAGTAGCGAGCTTATTGTTTATTACCGTATCAAAATATACAGGAGCGATTGGGACTGCCCGCACACTGATGAAAATTTATAAGCCAAGAATAAGCCATTCAAATTGCCATGTTACCGACAACTAGGACCAATAGTATTAACATGCCTTTTGAAACATCGAAACGCTCACAGTCCACAACAATCACACAAATCCTAGGTTCAGAAACAGTAGAAATAGCTTACTCAGTAGCTTACCCTAGCCGCTCACACCGGTGTTGCCCTCCGTCGCCTCACAAGCCTACGGGCCTATGGCGATTGTATAGGGGGCCCATCTAGTGAGTTGGCGAGTCACCGTCTGCAAATATTTTGATAATGAGATATTGAAATGGCAGACGCCGTCTTCATCCATAGAACAAATCACCCAGTCCATTTAACCCCCAATCAATAGTCCATTTTGTAGTTAGCATATTTTACAATAGTTTAGCTCCCATTGTAGGCAGTCCATTGCCGTTCTTCTACATAAGGCGGACGTGAATTTTCTGCACTGGGGGTCCCATTTCTCATTACATTAAAAATCTCAAAGGGCCTCTGCATGTTAGACCATCATGTCCCCATGTAAGCCTATCAAAGGGTCGGGTATCTTCGTTAAAAAAAAGAAGATACCCGAGCAAGAAAGAGACATGATAATACATTTATAAGAATATGACATGAAATAGTACCAAAGAAAATTCTTTTGTCTAGGCTTACGACGCAGTGCGACAAAAGAAACCGGATTTCGAAAATATACTGGAGGCTGTGGAAGGAGATATCGCCAAACTTTCTCTCGGACTCAGTGATGAAAATTACAAGAGAATTACTGAAGAAGTAAGTAATACTCTAATAGATACCGAACATTGTCTGTGTCGGGAGCTCAGGCGTTATGCTTTCGAGGACTTACCCAGAACTCCCGAGCTTAGGCAAACGGTAGGGTGCCGTTTGGTTTCACCCAATAAGAGCCCGGCGCAGCATCCATGAAGATTTCCACACGTAAAAAATACCTATAATTTGATATATTTTGTCTCAAGGGGTCAAATCTGATATAAAAACGAGACGTCTCCTAATCGAACTCCCACGCCCTCTTTCGACTATAATAAGTTAATAAAACTACTTATTAAAAAGGGACACCAGAAATACGACACTAACCAGAAGAAGTTTATTTCCAGTAATCTTCTTTCCTCTATGACCTGGTCCGTTAATACTTGCAGATGAGGCTGACTTCAGCCTAGAATAACTTGGTAGTACCCTATTGTATGCAGTGAAATAACATTATCACTATCTAAACAATTCATATTAGTCATGTCGCCGCCAATGACAGTGGACATATCTGCATGACATTTCGCCTATCTACAATGGGGGAAGCAAACACTATTTTACTTGTTACGATCCGAGTTATAACGCTCGAGTCTTCTTTTTTAGGACACTTTTGACTTGGATTGGATTCTACACGTATGCTTATTTTATCCGTCTATTTCTATTCATCTTCTCTATGATTCTCAGTCATTTCAGCAATAATTTTTCGATATTATTCACAATAAATATCTTCTGATAAGCTGTAATGTTGATCTTATCATGTTGTTTCCGTTAAAGATGTACGGCCAGCAGATAAAAAATGTTTCAATATACTGACTCACTATTTCAGGTTGACTTCATTATCCACTTGGCAGCCACAATTCGTTTTGATGCACCCTTGCAAAACGCCACACTAGTTAATGTTCGTGGAACTCGAGAATGCATTAAACTTGCCAAAGCGTGTAAAAAACTGCAGTAAGTTTTTGTTTACCTACCATCATTTTTAAGTGACGTGTATAATGCGATTAATAATGCTCCATTGATTGCTGATGATAAAATTTATTAAAAACTCAGACTCGGAACTTCTTTGGTGTACCTGTTTTTTTTATATTTGCTTAGCGCGCGCTATATTCTTTTCATTACATATTGTTAAAAAATTATGAATGCAAGTGAAATATCTAAAAAAAATATTATGAGTTATTCAAGCGACGATGAAATTTATTTGACGCCAACAGAATTGATCGAAACTGTTAATAATGCGCAAATGAGCTTTCTCCCTCAATAGTCACGCAAGAAGTATTTGAAACAGTACGATATGTTCAACACGTGGCAACTAGCTAAAGGAGCCAAAACTTTCTCAGAAAATTTTTTGCTGGCTTATTTTATTGAATTATCCGAAACCAAGAAATCAAGCACTCTGTGGAGTACGTATTCAATGCTTAAAAAAACAATAAAGATGAAAAAAGACACACATATCGACACCTATCCTAAATTAGTGGCATTTTTAAAAAGAGCCTGATCTGTTCATCTACCAAAAAAATCAAAGGTTTTCAAAGCATCTGAAATTGAAAAGTTTCTTAACGAAGCACCTGCTTCCGTATATTTGGCGGCAAAAGTAAGTCAGTTGCGCATTGTTTCTTTAGGTACCTATGTATATAATAATTCTACCTCCATAACATTAATCTAATATGTATAACCATGCACACTGCCAAGAAAATAGTTAAGCGCCATGGAGGGTGGAAATCCAATGCGGTTGTAGAGGATTCTATCCAAAATAAGTCAAATATATGTAAAGGAATCGTAGGAGCCATTACGCTGAAAGACGATCCATGGACTGGCCCTTCTACACCAAAACTGAGCTGAAACGATACATTTAACCATCTCCCTCTCTCGCCAACATTTACGCCAAGGGAATCTGCTGAATCGGTACAAGTATTAAATATGACAGATAGTTTACAAAAAAACAGTACACAAGTCACCAACACCAACATTACAGTGCCAAATAAAAATATTACCCTCAACATAAGTAATTGTAGCAACGTTACTTTTAATTTTTCTTAATTTATACCTGAATATACTTTGTTATAATTTAAAGATTATTCTGTTTTATTTACCTATCATAATATAGTATTTAATACCAAAACTGAAAAAAAGGTACCTTGTGATTGTAAATGATTTTTGCATTCAGTCATTTCCTCGCAGAGGTGGAATGAGAAGTTACGTGTTGCACTCGAGTTCAAAGCTTTTTCACCTCGTGCTGTATTGATTCCCTCGCTTACGCTCAGGATTTTAATATTTGAATCACTAACTGCGCTCGTGATTCAATTTTAGAATCATTTGCTTGCTCGGTCATCAAAATTGAGCACGTGGTTAAAAAGCAACTTTGCACTCTTGTATAACAAATAACTATTACATTATAAAAAAATAATATTACATTAATATTATTATTTATTATTATTTGACTGCCTCTGTGGCGCGGTCGGTAGTGATACCACCTGCGGTGCTGGAGGTCGTGGGTTCGATTCCCACATATTTGTGTGACCCATAATTGTTTGTCTCAGGAGTCTGGGTGTTTCTATGTATAATATGTATGTATTTAAAAAGTATATAAGTATTAATATCCGTGGTCTGATACCCATAACACAAGCAGGTTATTCCTAGCTTATTTTGGGATCAGATAGCGTTGTGTGAAATATCCGTGAATATTTATTCATTTATTTATTTATTATTGATGATTCCAGGTGCCTCACACATGTATCAACAGCGTTTACTTTTGCGACCAGAGACCGTTTGAAAACCGAAATAAGGGAAGAGTTTTACCCATGTCCCAAAAATCCTGATAGAATCATTGAGTTGGCTGAAGACATACATTCAGATAAACTGGACGAAGAGTGTTCGGAGTAAGTTAATGTAACTGGTTTACGTTCACATTCAGGCGAGGTAGGATCTGAAACCTAACCAAATTATGGTTTCTAACACAAAAGGAGGAATCGGTATTATTTATTTTGACATTTGTTTCTCATTTGTTCTGTGAACAGAATTAATGGGAAAAATTACCAATAGGTCTGTCAACAGAACATTGTGGAATAGCAAATGAAGATACTGAACCGACTGGGCGTCTGCACATTACACGATAATGACGAAGATATCGTTCGATATATCCCAGATAACCCTGAAACATTTTTTTTCTTCAAATTTAACCAAATTCACAAATCTTGTTAAGATATAAACCTATAAAAACTACGAAAACAAAATGAGACCGGTGGAAATGCGGGAGCAGCATGATCGTTATAACAAATGCTAGTAAAATATACTACTTACGAGTACAAATTAATTTATGTTCAGGTTCTCGCCAAAATAAGAAATATATTATTGAAACCAATAAAAATACGAATGTGTACTTTTAGTGCGACTTAGTGTACTTGAGGTACTACAGCGCCCTATTTTTTACGTTTTTCGGTCCAGATTTCGAAACCTCACGTTAATTGAAATAATTGAAGTGTTGGATAATATCGATGTAGGATGTTTAATATCTGATCAAATACACATTTTCACCTTGACTGTTCAATCTCTTCATGGATAGCTGTATGAATGATATGAAAGGGAGTGAAGATGGATTAAGGATGGAAGGTATACATGTTAAGTGTCTCCTGTACGCGGATGACCAAGTTATACTTGCATCATCGGCGGGCCAGTTGCAGAGTATGGTGAATGAAATGAATGAGACATTCAAAGCGAAAGGTATGAAAGTAAATGCAAGAAAGACGAAAGTTATAGTTTTTGAGAACAACCAAGAAATGACCGAGGGTAACATAATTATTGAAGGTGAATGTATCGAGCAAGTGTCAGAGTTTGTATACTTGGGTAGTCTGTTTGCAAGGGATGGAAGCTACGAAGGAGACATTGAAGGGAGAGTGACTGCGGGAAATCGCGTAAACTGACCGCTCATAAAGGAATGAAGCGCATTCATTCCTTTATGAGCGGTCAGTCAGTGACAAAGAAGGCACGATTGGCGGTTCATAACGGCGTGCTAGTTCCAACTTGGATGTACGGGAGTGAAAGTTGGGTATGGCAGAAAAATCGCCAAATTAGACTGAATGCAGTTGAGATGCGATCATTGTGCAGTATGTGTGGAGTAAGACTGGTTGATAGAAAGAGGAATACAGATTTCCGAGAATGCAGTGGCCTGAAAGAGGATGTTGTAACGAGAATTGAAAAGAGAATGCTAAGGTGGTTTGGACATTTAGAACGAATGAGTACTGAGCGACTGACAGACCAAGTATGGAAGGCCCATGTAAGTGGACAAACAAGCTGAGGTCGACCTCGCAGAACATACACCAATCAAATTAGTAATGTGTTATTAAAAGGGCAGGTCAAAAGCACTCGAAACCGGTGGGCTTGTATGAAAGGTTTAATTAATATAGAGGAAGCTAGTGAAGTATGTAAGGACAGAAGCAAATGGCAGGCTGTTGACTCTGCCTACCCCGGAGGGAAAAGGGCGTGAGTATATGTATGTATGTTGGTATATTACTATAGCGCAGTGACATTTTTTATTCGTAGAATTATAAAAAACTGGCCCAATACCTATACTTTCACGAAAGCAATCGCCGAAGAACTGATCAGAACAACTACTGGGGATCTACCTGTGTGCATCGTGAGGCCACCGCAAGGTAAGCCACATTAATATAGAACTAGCTAATGCTCTGCCGATAGCCTGAAAAGGTGGAAGGGAGTGACTGGATGCATTTGGCGCAGGACCGTGTTCTGTGGCGTAATGATTGTGGTGGAATTTTGGTGTCAGTTACAGTCTGGAGGACCTATCTGTAAACTGATTTTCACCAAATTTCACGATTTCACCAAAAAAAAAAAGCTCTCTACAGAAGTAGTATTTTAAATCAAAGAATATTTTGATTTAAAATACTACATCATAAAATCATAATATGTAATATGATTTTAAACTAACATGGTCATTACTGTGAGGATGGGACATTATGTATGACTGAAACGACCGATTGCTGAGAATATACTGTCTGTAATAAAATATGTTTATTATAATTATTTATAACATACAGACACAAGTATAATAATACGCTTATTTGTACTACTCACTACATCTCAAAACCAACGTTTACAAAAAAATAAAATGATTGAAAATCTATTTGATTTTTGATACATTTAAAATTATAGTATATGTTATTATTCTAACACCTCGAAATACACATTAAAATTTGCCATTAAGTAAATAATTATATAACAATGTGTTTATGATATTACACGTATCTGATCTACTTTAGTAAACATCTAATAGATACAATACCTAATTCAATTGTTGCTCCGGACGTAGGGTGTGAGGATGAAATCCCTGTCTATGGCGAGCGGTGCGATGATAGAACGAAGCCGTGGGCATCATGTCAAACAATTCCTCATAGCACATACCATTGTAAAGGCGGTAGAACATGCATAAGGAGGCAAAGTCTTTCCTGTCGCGAAGAGGTTCTACACCACCTGTCGGTATAGGATCGTTGACAACTCTCATAGCTCGCCTCTGCACCGAGTCAAATGCACGAAGCTGATATTCAGGTGTCCCCGCCCAGAGGTGACAGCAGTACTCCATTTGTAGCCGCGCTTGCGACTTATAGAGAAGCAGTGTTTGCGCCGCAGTAAAGTACCGCCGCGCCCTGTTGAGCACACCGGGCTTCTTGGACGCCAGCTTGGCCTTGTCCTCCAAATGACTGCGGAACTGAACGTCACTGGAGATGTCAACACCAAGGATCCCTATACTTCTAGAGATGGAAAGAGATGTGCCCTGGAATTGTGGTGCTACAGTAATTGGGGCTTTCTTAGCGGTGAAGAAACACGCCTGTGTCTCGGAGGGATTGAACTGGACAAGGTTTTGTCTACCCAATAGGACACTCTAGTAAGAGTAGCCTCGATTTCAGACACAAGCTGTTCACGTCTTTCTTCCACTGCGTCTCGAGAAATACCGGGGCGGCCTGTGTAACAAGTGTCCCCTGTACTGTCGTCTGCATAACAATGAATGTCGTCAATAGACAACATGTCATTGATATGCAGCAGAAACAGGGTAGGAGACAACACTGAGCCTTGCGGCTCGTACTCGATAGCCGATGGAACTTCGGACACCACTGAGAAACTTCGGACAAAGCTGAGAGGGGCAACAGCTGCACTTTCGCGGTTGTTGCCCAACATAAGGGGACCCAACGCTCCCTGCAGGAGGCTATACCTCGGGATCATGCGGAGTATGGCCCTATACGGGGTGCCTATATGGGCGGAAACCCTGACGGCCCGCAATGTGGCTAGACTACATAGTCCGCTGAAGGCAATGGCCGTCAGGGTGATTAGAGGGTACCGCACGATCTCTGTCGAGGCGGCATGTCTCCTAGCCGGGACCCCTCCATGGGACCTGGAAGCGAGAGCCCTTGCGTCGCTTTATCAGTGGCGCAAGGAGGCGCTGGAGCGGGACCACAGGCCTGAGTCTAGAGAAATAGAGGCCCAGCGATCCCTGCTCCGCCAGGAGCTCATGGAAACACGGAAGTTACGACTTGAACAACCAAAATGGGGGCTCACCACTATTGAGGCGGTAAAACCGGTTATGGAGGAGTGGCTGGAGAGACTTCATGGTAGCCTCACCTATCGAGTGTCACAGATACTTACCGGACACCGGTGTTTCGGTAAGTATCTCTGGCGCATACATAGGGAGGTAGCACACGAGTGTCAGCACTGCGAGTGTCAGTGCTCAGCATGGGCGCTACGGCGCCGAGACCTCGTTGTGGGCCTGGGCGTCGACGTTCTCACACTGGAGACCATGGTGAAAGCTATGGTCTCTAGCGGAAGCAAGTGGGATGCCGCTGCATCTTTTTGCGAGCAAGTTATGCTTCAAAAAGAGATGGCGGAGAGGGACCGTGAGAGGGATCTCCCTCCCGAGTTCCGCAGTCGGCGGCGAGGTCGTCGCAGGCTACTATACACCCAAGACTACCGACCTCCATGACCGGGGGCCTGAGAACGGTGGGCTGGCTGCTCGCCGTTCTTACAGAAGCAGGCCAAGACGATGGCGAATATCTCTTTGCCCCTCATAGTGGTGATAGTGGTGGGACAGTACCCAAATCCCCCTCTCCCTTCCCCTAGTAGCGGGTTAACACCCGAACCAACTACCCAGACGCGGGATAGCACCCGAACCCCATAGGCGAGGTTGAAGTGCTCGCCAAAGTCTGCCGAGAGCCCTGGGACATCCTCCCGAGGGCTTATCCGGGACTCCCGGCCGTAGACAGTTGTAGGGCATCGTGTGGTTTTAGTCGGTAGGAGTCCGGCATAGCATCCATGTAGGATTTCCACACGTAAAAAAAAAAATGTACTGATGTATTATAAGAAAAACACCAGAGCCATGTACTCCACGCATCAGAATGATTTTCGGTTTCAATAATATAAGATAAGATAAGATAAGAAACTTTATTTTGCAAATATGGGTAACTACAAAGGATGGTGTTACATAAAAATCGTTCAGCCATATTTTACCATTAGGCATGCAAAAGATGATTTAGGTCAAAATCTGAACCAAAAACATTATAGGTACAATATCGTCGCATAAATACAGCTACAAATTTAGATTAGGTACATTACACATCTTCAATTAATTATAATTATGTACATAGGTTATTAATATTTATACATTGAAGTAAACGCACTACTTTTTTCTTTCAAAAAGTCATTGATGCTGTAGTAGGCTTTACTTGCCAGGAAACTACGGAGCTGTTTTTTAAATAAATGTAATGATAACTCCTAACAATGGACTGGCAATTTATTATATATGGTAGGAGCCATGCAAAATATACTCTTACGCATCAATGTGGTATTGGCTCTTTGGAGACCTAGCTTAGTATTGTCACGTCTATTTCTAGGGATTGTGTCAGCTAAGCGCTCAAAACGATTAGGGTTAGCTTTCACAAACGCAGCAACCTCAAAAACATACAAACATGGCAGTGTTAAAAGTTTATATTCTTTAAAATAAGGCATACAGCTCTGGGTAGATTTTAATTTAAACATTGACCGTATGCATCTCTTTTGAGCTTTAAAGGCCGTTTCTTTTTCTGTCGAATTTCCCCAAAATATAACTCCATATCGCAGATGGGATTCTACGATGCCACAGTAAGCAGTTAAGAGTGCATCAGTGGATATTATTGGCCTTAATGTTCTTAAAGCTTATGCAGATTTATTAATTGTTCCACATAGTATATCAATATAATTATGTTCTTTCCAATTTAACTGTTTATCAATTAATAGCCCCAAAAACTTCGTGTATGGTACTTCGTCAATTGCATAATTATTATGGTGTATATTCATATTCATAGCAGGTATTCGTTGACTAAAATTGATACGCTTTGTTTTGTTTAAATTTATTTTTAAATTATTATCATTTAACCATTTTACAATTAGATTGACTGCCTCTGTGGCGCAGTCGGTAGTGATACCGCCTGCGGCGCTGGAGGTTGTGGGTTCGATTCCCACCAGAGACAAATATTTGTGTGACCCAAAAATGTTTGTTTCAAGAGTCTGGGTGTATATAAGTAGATATATAAGTATTAATATCCGTGGTCTGATACCCATAACACAAGCAGGTTATTCCTAGCTTACTTTGGGATCAGATAGCGTTGTGTGAAATGTCCGTGAAATTTTATTTATTTTTTTATTTATTTATCTATATATAATCTTTCTTTATAAAATCAATGCCACTTTTCGTTGTAATTTTATAAGTCAAGAACGGGCTCACCTATCTAAACCAAATGTTTAGGCTTTGTTTGGACTATTTAGTAGATGGTTTATGTGAAGTTTGCACAAAATCGGTCGAGTGGTTCTTGATTTATCACGCAAACGAAGTTGCGCGGGTCAGCTAGTTTATTATAGATTTAAAGAATTATTAATGTCATTTTCATAAGATTTTGGATTTTTATATGTTATAGTCATAGTGTTATCATCAGCAAATAAGGTCAACGGTTGGTCAATATACTTTGGCATATCATTTACATATAAAATAAATAAAAGAGGTCCCAGCACACTACCTTGCGGTACTCCAAATGCGATATGACGCTTTGACGATCTAAAAGTGACTTCAACATTGTCTGTTGCATCAATTTGTTTTATTTCAGTGAACTGTCTTCTATTTTGGAGATAAGATTCAAGCAAATTTATTACATTTCCTCTTATTCCGTATCGCTCAAGCTTGCCCATGAGGATACCGTGATGCAAATAGACAAAGGCTTGAGACAAATTACAAAAAATACCACATACAGGTGTACCACGCTTGTCTATATTGTTTATGACATGATGTAAAAAATAAAAAATAGCCATATTTATGGTTTTGCTTCTTCGAAAGCCTTTCTGCTCCTCGCACAAAATTTTATTTTTCTCTAGAAATGTATAAAGTTCGTAATACATACATCTTTCGAATATTTTTGAAATAACGGGAACTAATGAAATAGGTCTGTAATTTTCTATAAATTCTCTGCTTTCTCTTTTAAAAAGCGGTTTTATAACAGCTGTTTTAAGTGCATCCGGATAAGTACCCGCGCTGATACTTAGGTTAATTATGTGGCAAAGATGTCCACAAATTTCTTTTGCTACATGTTTCAATACTTTGGTGGATATGCCGTCGTATCCTACACTGTTAGTATTTGTCAATGCTTTTATTATTTTATATATATCCTCTGGTATACAAGGGGCCATAAACATAGAGCTACTGGCGCAATTCACTATAGGATTTTTAAGTTTGCTATTTATATTAAAGGAAGGCTGAATTTTATCTATAAAATAATTATTAAATTCATCCGCTATGTCGCCTGGCTTTACTATAATTTTATTTTCAACCTTGATTCTGTCAATATTATGTTTGGGCACATTATTTTTTGCGCGATTAATTATTTGCCAAGTAGTTTTCGACTTATTTGTTGATGTCCTTATATTATGGTTATTTTGTGCCTTTTGGGTCAAATTAATATTTTTTTTTATATAATGAGGCGTACTTTGTAAAAATATTTTTATTTGTCAATTCTTAAATAGTTATCTAATTGTTTATGTGTATTCTCC
This sequence comes from Miltochrista miniata, assembly GCA_933228765.1. Lineage (NCBI taxonomy): Eukaryota > Metazoa > Arthropoda > Insecta > Lepidoptera > Erebidae > Miltochrista > Miltochrista miniata. The sequence goes on from OW121777.1 coordinate 3,901,708, forward strand.
AATGCCCCAATGCTTTGATGATGATACGCTGTAAATTGAAGTTTACTAATAATTTTTAATTTTTATTTATTGCATCAAATATGTTACATAAGTAGATATAGAAAATGTTGGTAGTTTCATATATTTGGCTGTTTTAAAACATGCAATTTGATAAGTTAGGTAGATGCACAGTATGACATATTATAATTATTTTCAGTTAAGTACATCAATTTCACACAGTTGATAAACATACATATAATTAAGCAGGTACTTATTTACAATTCATATTAATATATTAGTCAAAATAAATAGCATGTCCAAATAGAATATGAATAAGTACTAATGTCAATAAATTATAAATGTCAAATTTCGATTCTATATAAATTATTACACACGTTAATGACTAAAATTGTACTCATTAGATAAACAGGCACATACATGGGATTCATCTTAACGATTTGTCATTTATGAATTCATCAATCGAATAATAGCACTCATACATAAAAGTTTACATACCTCATTCATTGTTGCAGATACAAACTCGGTGCCGCGATCGGTGGAAATTTTCCTTGGAATACCGTATCTAAGGATAAAATTATTTACTAACTGCTTTGCTACTTCCGTGGAATTTTTAGAATATAAAGGATATGCCTCAACATACTTTGCTAATTCGCACTGAATTGTTAAGATGTATACATACTTATAAAAATCTATATCTAATGGACCTATCAAATCTAAGTAAACTTTTTCAAATGCTGAGTTGGCCGTAGTAGTAATAACCACAGGTTCTTTTGTGTGGTGACTCGAGTGCTTTTGCTTTTGACATTTATCACACTTCTTTACAAAGTTTGTTACATCTACTTCTAGACCTGGCCAGAAATAATATTTCTTGATATTATTTATCATTCTCCTGATGCCCGTGTGGCCACTTGTGGGCAAGAGATGGAAATCGTTTATAATTACACGTTGGTCATCTTTATTTTCAATCCTTTCAACATCTTATACTGTACTGGCAACACTCGCCGTGTAAACAGTAACTTACGAGTCTTCTTACTGATAAAATATAAAATTAATGATAAATCCTATTGAAACTGTGTGAAAAGTGAAAAAAGTTTAGTACGTAACCTTCAAACATACATTGCGGAATATCCCTTGGCACCAGTAAAACTGTGAGTAAAACGACTTGAAAATATTTTGTAGAACGTTGGACCATTTTCAAAAATCACACACACACGCAAACCACTGAAAATAAACATATCAGTTTTTCAAAATATCTCTGCACACCAACGAACAAGAAAATCAAAATATTGTGAAGATTGACAACTTTGACAACTTTGATTGACATACTCATGACAGTTTTGGTATTGTGGCCAAGTAGAAAAACTGCGTTTAGTTATTGCTCATGCACTGCTCGCTATCTTTTTTTTTTTTTTTTTTTTTAACGTGAGGGAAAATCCTCGTAGGATGCTATGCCGGACTCTTACCGACTAAAAAAACCTCACGTAACGCCCAACAGCCTATGGTTGAGAGCCCCGGGTAAGCCCTCAGGAAGGATGTCCCGTGACTCCCAACAGACCTACGGCCGCCGCTGCGGCCTCGCCCAGGGGGTGGTTCGGGTCTGCTCGCTATCTAGTCAAGTTTATTCCGACTGCTTGATTCTCAACCGTGCAGCGCCTAATCTATACTAATATTATAAAGAGGAAAGATTTGTTTTTTTGTTTGTTTGTTTGTTTGTTTGTTTGTTTGTAACGAATAGGCTCCGGAACTACTGAACCGATTTGAAAAATCTTTTCACTGTTGGAAAGCTACACTCTTTGCGGGTAACATAGGCTATATTTTATTCCCGTATTCCCACGGGAACGGGAACTACGCGGGTGAAACCGCGTGACGTCCGCTAGTATAGCATAAAGGGCGTTTCTGCAAAAAAAAAAAACTAAAAATACTTCGACATGGAGGAAATAGGAAATATTACTTTTAGAAAACCAATTACCAAAGCAGTCTCGCTCGATAATATTGATATGAGTATTTCACTCAACACCTCGAGTTCATCAGAACTGCTAGGCAAAAGCCTGGATCTTTCCACAAATTTTTTACCTGCACATCGGGAGGAGATGAAATCAGAAATAGCCAGTTTAAAACGTAGTTTAGAAAATACACAAAATGAGCTAGACAATGTCATTCTAGAAAATGTAGAATTAAAGAAACAAATAGTCAACTTGACACAAGAAGTAGCCGTGATGAAGCAAATATGCAGAAGTCCGGTTTCGTCGTTGCGAAAACAAATATCTTTTAGTAAAAAAAACAACGTCAAGCGTCGGCTTACGGAGACTTTCAACAATAGCCCTCTTGCACTACCTGAGAATACGTTAAGTACGGACCCTTCATGTGCTTCTCGATTATTATCAAAAGCTGATTTACGACAAAATATATCGCAGTTTCTGCCGGTTAATCGCGCTACACAAACAGATGTATGGGAAAAGGAAATCACTCAGAAAAAACATTGCGACATTGAATATAATCATAAAACTACACATAATACCCTATACATCCTAGGCGGTAAACAGTGTGTGGGATTGTCATCTCAGTTGATCACATCACAGACAGACAGCAAGTATGAAAAATACAATGTCAGCGCCTTTATTCAACCAGAAGCAAGGACGCGACAAATATTACAACCCATTAAGAATTACAACATAAAGAAGAATGACCGGGTGATTGTTTCTGTAGGTGAGCATGATGAAAACCCCTTAAGCATTATGATAGAGCTATGTTCCATAATTAATTGTTTTCCGCAGGTTAGCTTCTTAGTTCTAAGTGTACTCAAAAATAAATCCTTGAATGAGCTACTGTTAAATAATATGTTGAAAAAAATATGCAACTACTATTCTAATTGTATTTATATCAATGTGACATATAAATTATTTGACATTTGTAAAACTATTAATCTAAATATTGACAGCCTAGATTACAATTGTAAATATTTGCCTCAAAAGACTAAGCGTATCATAAAGTCAACTATGTATCATAAATATGAACCGCACAACTCACCGGGTAGGACTCATGTAGATAGGGCTCCTCAATGCTCTCATCTCATGACTAAGGCAAAAAAGGAAACTATTCCTTATTATTTTGCCAGCAAAATAAAAGTCAACTCGGACGTTAATTCCAATGAGAGTGGCAAGGGGCAAGAGGGCAACACACATATAGACACTCTTGCAACCAAAGTAAACAAAGGAACTATCCCTTACTATTTCACTAAAAAAACAAAGGACAACTTAAACACGATAGGGCTTTTTCGTGAATAATAAGACTGAAAACTCTTTAAGGGTATTACACCAAAATATCGCGGGTTTGCTTAATAAAATTAACGAGTTCGAGATACGTTTGCATGAACTTCTATGTATCAAACTTGAACCATGCATTATATGCCTGTCGGAAACTTTTGTAGAAAGTAGTCAACAATGTTTTGTGAATGTCCATGGTTATAAATTAATTTCTTCATTTTGTAGAATGAAAACAAAAAACGCGCAACGTGGTGGCGTATGCATACTAGCAAAACATGATCTAAAACCTGTGGAGCTGCCCCACATTAAAGAGATGTCGATAGAGAGTCATTTTGAATGCTGTGCCATTCAATTGATTGATTTAAATATGATTATAATATGCCTATATAGAACTCCAGACTCGGACATTAATATATTTTTTGAAAAAAATTGACATTTTATTAAGAAAGACTGCATATAATTCTGACAAAAAAAATTGTAATTGCTGGTGATATAAATATAGATACATTGAAAACAAGCAAGGAATCATCTGATTTACTTGACTTAGCTAAAAATTTCAACTTGACACTACACATAACTCAACCGACTCGACAGCAAAAAACCTGTATCGACCATATTATTAGTAATATCAGTGCAGCTAAGGGCGAAATCCTTCAACTCGGAATGTCGGACCACGAAACAGCCCAATTACTTACCATTCCTACAACAAACAGGAAAACTACGCTAACAAGTTATTCAGTGTCGAAAAGAGAATTCTCTAGTGACAATATTAATAAATTTAAAGAGTGTATGACTAATCTTTCATTTAGTGAGGTATACGCAGATTCAAGCCTAGATTTGGCCTATTCTAAATTCTATGAACTGTTTTCTTTGTTTTTTAGTCTGTGTTTTCCTATAGTGAAACGAAAAATCGTACACAAGCCTAAAAAAAGCGCTTGGATCAGTAAAGGGCTTAGGGTCAGCTGTCAAACGAAACGACTACTACGATTAAAATACTACAAACACAGATCTGAAAATAATAGGGAGAAATTCAAGTCGTACTCAAAAATATTACGAAAATGTGTATTTAACTCTATTAAAAACTACAACCAGAGTAAACTCAGTAAATGTAAAAATATATGTAGAACATCGTGGCAATTGATTAAAAAGGAGTCAGGAGGTATAAAAACATCAGACTTTATACACGAAATATATAAAGATAACAGCCTCCTTACTGACCCGAAAGCAATAGCACAAGCATTCAATGACCGATTAATAGATATTCATGCGGAACAAAACAACAACAACAATCAAGGATCAAAAAAGGTAGACATGCATAGTATCTGTAACAGTATATATTTAAAACCATGTGACTGTGCCGAGATCCTGAGAATCATCCTATCGCTGAATAATACGTATTCGGTGGGCTATGATGAGTTTAGCACCAAAATTATTAAGGACAATGCTGTTGAACTTACACCCGTTCTAACTCATCTGGTCAACCTGTCGTTCAGTGAAGGTCAGTTCCCAAGTTTACTTAAGAAATCTATAGTCAAACCCCTATACAAAAAAGGTGACAAAACCCTACTTTGCAACTACAGGCCTATAACTCTTATACCCATTATTTCTGAAATATTCGAGAAGGCAATGTATCGGCGACTATATGATTTTGTTAGTAAACACGATATATTGCGAAACGAGCAATATGGGTTTCAAAAAGGCAAATCCACAACTCTGGCGTGCTTTAATCTCGTTGCTAAGGTCACTGAAAGCCTAGATCGTAGAATGCAAACCACTGGCATTTTCTTTGATATGAAAAGCGCGTTTGATCTCGTTTCACATAAACTGCTACTGAATAAATTAGAAATGTATGGAGTAAGGGGTCTGGCCTACAAATGGTTTTACTCCTACCTAAAGGACAGGGAACAATGTGTCGAAATTATGCGTATTGACGACAACAAAGAACTGAGAGCCCATAAATCCTCGTACAGAGTCAATAGCTCTGGAGTGCCTCAGGGCAGTATTCTCGGACCTTTACTGTTCTTGATTTATATCAATGACTTGCCAAGTGTGACCTCGAATCCTTGTATTTTATTCGCTGATGACATTTCTCTAATCATGACATCTAATTATTCCAATTTAAATTATAATTATGACATTAATAATTCAATTGACCTTATAATTCAATGGCTTCATAAAAACAATTTGCAAGTTAACATGACAAAAACTCAATATATTCAATTTGGTACTTACGGTAAGAAACTACAAGACTTGAATATCAAATATTTGACATATAACCTAGAAAAAGTGAACAAAACACCCTTTTTAGGTATAATTATTGACGATTGACGACGACTACCGATGAGTGCCGACAGGGCTAGGGCGTCCCCCCAAGGCGACGCGTACCGGTATGCCCCCGTCGGTACGACTGCATGCGCACGCGGCGAAGGGGGCCGCCACCCTTCACGCAGCGCCAACTCTGGCGGGATGCGAGGAGCCGAGTGCCGGATAGGCACGTGGAATGTGCGTGGTGGTATGGAAGGTAAGATGAATGAATTGATGGATGTAATGAAAGAGCGATGCCTGGATGTATTGTGTGTCACAGAGACTAAGCGGAAGGGGAGCGGCATCGACGATCTTCCTGGCGGAATAATTGCTTTGTGGTCCGGAGTGGACCAAGAGGATCATGCCAGTAAGGGAGTGGGTGTCTTGCTCTCCTCCCGTTTGGCCTCTGGAGTGAAAGATTATGGATTGGTAGGCCCAAGACTCCTGTGGGTACGTATAAAACTGGGGATCACGAGAGTTTTTTTGGTCGCAGCCTATGCTCCCGTCAGCTCGGCTAATCCCCAAGTGCTCGCGGAGTTCTGGGAATCCGTTAGGGACGTCCTCGATTTGGCTGACGGGAATGAAAAGTTGATCATGTGTGGTGATTTGAATGGATGGGTGGGGACCAAGCGAGATGGCTTCGATGCTGTCCTTGGTCCGTATGGAGATAAGAGAGCGAATGATGCTGGTAAGTCAATCTTAGACGTATGCATGGAACGAGACCTCCTTGTGGCGAACAGTTTATTCCGTCACAAAGATATCCACACGTATACATGGAGACGGAAGGAAGAAAAAAGTGTGATTGATCTGATTTTGATAGACAATCGTCTTCGACAGGCTATAAGGGATACAAGAGCCTACAGAGGCCCCACTCTTGAAACTGATCACTACCTGGTGGTAAGCCGGTTTGTTGGTCTTTTCAAGAAGTGGAGGCACTGGCGAGTGCGTGTCCCTTTCGGAGACTATGAAAGGATAAAGAGTGAAAAACTGGAAGATGAAAGCGTAAGGAGTATGTATGTTGGCTTAGTCAGTGAAAGGCTTGCAAATGCGAGCCTTTCCGACTTAGATGTGGATGAATGCTGGAATATTATGAAAGAAAGTATAGTGGATAGTGCAAAAGAAGCATGTGGGAGTGCAAAGAGACATGAACATTCGAAAGGTGATGCCTGGTGGGATGCAGAAGTGCAATCCTGCGTAGCAAGAAAGAAGAAAGCGTGGTTGGATTATGTCTCATCTTTGCAACTGAATGACAGTATGAAAGACACGAAGAAAGAAATTTACCGCCTCTGTAGGAATGAAGCCAAAGCTTTAGTGAAAGAGAAGCGTGAAAGAATAAATATGATTGCGGAAGAGAAGCTGACGAGGAACTTCGAGACGAATACCAAACTCTTTTGGAGGGAGGTCAAGAAGTCTCGGAGCTGTTCGTCAGTTTCCAGAATGGATAAGATAAAGAGTAAAGCTGGGGACATTCTTGCGGACCCCTTAGAGGTGTTAGAGCGGTGGAATGAGTACTTTGGAGAAATGTATGAATATCTCCCGGATGCGGGCACTGCGAGGGAGGCGATGACTGATCTTGCGGTGCAAGCATCAAGCGGAGATATTACTTTGGAAGAGATTGAATGGTCGATACGAAGCTTGAAAAATGGAAAGTCTGCGGGAATTGATAGGATATCTGCTGAAATGATCAAATTAGGTGGTCCTTGCGTCCGGGACGCCTTCTGGTCATTGAGCAATCTATGCTGGAAGACTGGAAGGGTCCCAATGGACTGTAGTGTCACAGTGTATGGCAAAATTATTGAAAGGAGAATGAGGGTGGAATCTGACGGATTACTGTGGGAGGCGCAGGGTGGTTTCCGAAATGGAAGGGGATGTATGGACCAAGTTTTCTCGCTCCGCAACATTGTAGAGAAGCAGCTGGCTGTAGGCCGGAAGGTTTTCTGCGGTTTTGTGGACATGGAGAAAGCATTTGACAGAGTTGTACGGAAGGATCTCTGGGATATATTGCCAGGATACGGGATTGATGGTACGCTGCTTCGTGCTGTGCAGTCTACATATGTGGGATGTACGGCATGTGTGCGGGTGGGCGGCAGCCTGTCTCCCTGGTTTGACGTCAACATTGGCGTCAGACAGGGTTGCGTGCTGTCGGCTCTGCTGTTTGTCCTGTACCTGGACGATTGTCTTAAGAGAGTAAGATCGATGAATGTTGGATTGCGAATGGGTGACTTACTTGTGAACTGTTTGCTGTATGCAGATGATGCCGTGCTCATAGCCGAATCGCCATCAGAACTACAGTCACTAGTCACAACGATGAAAGATGATTGTCTAATGAGAGGCTTACATTTGAATGCGACTAAAACGAAAGTGATGGTATTCGAAAGAGAAGAGGACAGAACGAATGCCAGGATAACTGTAAATGATGTAGTGCTGGAACAGGTGGATGAGTTTGTATATCTTGGATGTGCATTTAGCAGGGATGGACGGTACACCGCTGATGTAGAAAAGAGGGTAACTGCGGGAAATAGTGTGAATGGAGCGTTAGGCAAACTTTTAGGTACCAAGGCCTTAAGTCAAAAGGCCCAGCTCGCAGTACACAATGCGGTGCTGATACCTACGCTAACGTATGGAAGCGAGAGTTGGGTATGGCAGGAAACGCATGAAAGTAGAATAAACGCGGTCGAGATGCGCGCGCTACGCAAAATCTGCGGAGTAACGCTCGCAGATCGCGTTCGGAATGAAGATGTAAGAAAGAGAGTTGGTCTGAAAGAGAGTGTCGGTGTTAAAGTAAGGAAGGGCATGCTACGATGGTTCGGGCATGTGGAACGAATGGGAGATGAAAGAATGACAAAACAGATATACAACGCGAAAGTGGATGGACGTAGGAGTCGGGGAAGGCCACGACACACCTACCACGACCAAATTAATCATGTGTTAGTGGAGGGTGGTGTCAAGAGCCGTAGGAACCGACGTGCATGCATGAAAAGAAAAATGAAAGTTGAAGAGGCGAGTGAGGTGTGTATGGACCGTGCCGTGTGGCGCTCGGTTCTTTCTGCCTACCCCGCAAGGGATTTGGCGTGAAGATAGTATAGTATAGTATAATTATTGACAGAAATCTGAACTGGAAGGCACACATAAAAAAGATTTGCAATAAAATAAATAAATTTGTTTACGTTCTGGCTAAACTAAGAAAAACCTCAAACCCTGAATCAGTCATCATGGCTTACTATGGCTATGTTGCCTCAGTTTTAAATTATAGCCTGGTGATTTGGGGTAACTCTACAGACGTGAATAGAGTTTTTATTGCCCAGAAAAAGTCAATCAGGGCGATGTGTGGTGCTGCGCCATGGCATTCGTGTAGACCCCTATTTCTAAAATTGAACGTTTTAACCCTGCCCTGTATGTATATTTACGAAGTTGCGAGATTTGTTATGCAATATCCTGGCTACTTTTCGAAGGCACATGAAGTTTACCCCAGGTGTACTAGAAATCCGGATAGAATTGTCCTATCACGAGTCCCAAATACAGCTATGTACCGAAAAAATTGTTTCGCGATGTGTGGTCGTGTTTACAATGCCATTCCCAACAGCTTGAAACCATTGCCAACCTCTATATTTCTGAGGAAGTTGAAAGCATGGCTCATAAAGAAATGTTTTTACACTTTAGATGAATTCGAAAAACTGAAAGGGAAATTGGAATAAGCTGTTGTTGGTTAAACATTGAGGCAATGCAATGTCCATGTAATATTAGATATTGAATGTATGAATGTGATGACATGCTAAATTTGTAATATTTTATTTTTATTGACCTATATTTTATTCTCTTGACATTGTTGTAATTTGTTATCATTATTGTATTTTTCTATGTATATTTGCATGCCAGGAAATGGTAAATGTGCTGAACCTGATAACACCATGTATCGCCGCATATTTGCAAATAAATTATTTGAATTATTTGAATTTGAATTGAATTTGAATTTGAATTTCTTTTACAATACCGAACCGTGAACTTATCTTCATTATTCCATCAACTACTTTCTTTATAAAAATATTATTATTATCATTCTTTAAAAAATATACTTCTTGTATTTTTAAAAATTCACATAAATTACTCAGTTCTCTCACAAATTCGTCTGGCGATAGTTGTGATCGAGATACTGGGTTAATAAAACTTCGATAGGATTCGACATAACAAAAACAATAATTCTCATATGTTATCTTCTTAAGTTCCAGTATCGTGTTATTTCTTTGTCAGTAGTAAAACGTAATTCCCTTAAATATTTATGTCTACTCTGAATTTCGATAACTCTCGGTTGATCAGGCCGATTGTCCCTAAAACCAGTAGTAACCATTGCTTGTCTCGCTTTCTGACCTCGCGTCATTATATTGATTGTACTCTTAATATCTCTTTCAATTCCTCTGAGGTAATATTTAATCGCGACAATGCGTCCGCTGCCGAATTATTTTTACCTTTTAGATATTCTACAAGAAAACCGTATTCCTCTAAGACTAAACGAAATTTCATTAATCTGCTGGATGGATCCCTATCACTGATCTGTATGATCCCTATACTAAATAATGATATAAGTGGTTTATGGTCGGTTCGAATTTTAAAATTTCGTACAAGTAACGGCGAAAATATTTAACTGCCCATACAATTGCAAGTAACGCCTTTTCGATGGTTGGATATCCTTTTTCAGCTTTATTTAAACTTCGACTAGCATAAGCTACACGTCTACCATCCGCATTGCATAAAACCGCGCCTACTGCATAACCTGAAGCGTCAGTCTGTAATATGAATTGATTATTTTCAGAGAAATCTGGGTATTGCAAAACTGGATGATAATTTATGAAATATTTTAATAATTTCTGACAGTTTTTGTCCCAAACGAATGATATATTTTTCCTACAAAGTCTATTAAGATATTAAGATATCAGTAAATTGTGGGATAAATTTTCTGAAGTAATTTACAAATCTAGAATTTCTGTGATATTTGGTAGTGGAAACTTATCATCGTGAACTTTTCGTTGAGTTTTCTGTAATCTATCACCAAACGCCATTTATTATTTTTGTTTTCATCATCTTTCTTTGGAACTAACAAGATAGGACTAGACCATTCACTTCGACATGGTTCTATAATACCTTCCTTTAACATATTCCCAGTTTCTTGATTTATTTCATTTCTTAAAGAATGTGGTAATCTATATGGTTTTGAATAAATAGACCGTGTAACTTCTTTTAACTTCATCGTATGTTGATTTGATAAAGTATCTCCTTCTAAATAAAAAAATATCAAAATATTTTGCACACAAGCTTTCCATCCTACGTATTTCCTCCGTGTTGAAATATTTTAAGTTCAATTTAGAAAACAATTGTTTGACTCGAGCTGCATTTATTGAATTTTTATTAAATGTACAAATATCAAAGTTACTAGAATGCTCTACTTTAATATTTAATTCTGATAATGTTATGCCTTTATCTGTCGTGTTTAAAATTCTTATTGGTATTTTTCCTTTCTTTGGAGAAGTTAAACTACTTGCAATAAAAACACCGTCTTGTATTTCATTTGTGTACACAACACAATCATCGGTCAAATTTGTAGTAATGAAATGTATTGATTCTGACCTAGCAGGTAATTTTAAGAAATATTCATGAGTATTAATTAATTTAAATAAAATTTCTTCTTCATTGTCCGTAATGATAATGAATTGTTTCCAAGGTCAATAATTGAATTGTACATGCTTAAAAAATCTTGTCCTAAAATTCCATTCGCCTTACAAATACATATAATTTTTGGTTAATGATTTCATAATTTAATAACAACTGTAAATAAGTGTATCCCATTGCATTAACTTTGCCTCCAACTCCATTTATGACTATGTGTTCGTTATGAACTTGAATGTTGTTATCTAGAGTATGCTTATATTTTAACGCTGAAATAGACGCGCCTGTATCGACTAACCAACTCCATAATGATTGAGATTCGTGTACAAATATTTCTACACAAAGACTACTATTATTAGCCAATATATTATAAGTCGTAGTTCCGAAAAAACTGATTTTCGCACTCATGTGAAGCCATTGAGTTACGAGGCTGATTACGTATAAAACAGCGATCAGCGATAATTGCACAATCATCGCGCAATCATCGCGCATCACAGAAGAAAATGGTATTACGTAAAATTCTATCGCGAATCGTTCGCTAATCGCTACGTTGCACTTATCACTACGAAACTAGCGCCATAAACAATCTCATCATCTGTTGGGAATTTTATTAGTGCATTTGTGTACTGACAGACCACTTTTATTTTTGCGGAGTTTTGCAGTTTAACTTACATTAGTGCATAGTAAAAGTTGTGGAAATATTTGTAAAGCTTAGTAATCGCTTAGAAAGCGCGTCCGAACACGTGCTCGCAGCACTATTGTTAGTTAAACTGCAAAAATCCGCAAAAAATAAAAGTGGTCTCTCAGTATACACATACACTAATAGAATGCCCATTGTAGTATAATACAAACATATGTGACGAAAGATTTGTACTCACTTTACGTTCTAAACTCACTTTTGTTCTTCTTTTTCTTTGTGCCATTAATGGTCTTAACTCATCACACAAAACGACAAAGCTCTTTTGATAGCCTGTACTTAGTGGGCTTTGAACTCTGCTTCGCTTAGATTCAAAGCTTTAAAGTCCTGAATTTCGATTATCTGCCCTTTTAGCTTTAACCTCAAGTGCGTTAATCAAAAGAACTGCACGAGCCATTCTTACTTTACAGTCAAATATTTCAGTAAACAGTAAGATCACAACTCAACACTTACACTAACTATACTCTTTACAAAACAAAATTAAGTACATGACAATTCACTGCTGTAAAGTTTTACGACGTTTATAATTACACTTTAAGAATAATAAAATTGAAAATTTACTAAATAATTACGCGAAAATAGATTATTAATACTAAGTAGAGATTAGCGAACGATCAGCAATCAGAGAAAACGCAATCGCGGTTTTGACGTTCGAAGTCGCTGCCTGGAGGTTGTCAAAAATGATACGTAATTATTTTATTTTATTCTTTAAAAAAAAACTTACCGCTAATACGTCAAAGAAGAAGGCCAATTACAAGTTTTTACGGGTTAATACAGAAGTTAGAAGAATAGGGATGCAAACAATCAGTGCCCAGGCATAGGACTACAGCTTTCCGAGGGAGACTGAGGTACGCAGCTATGCGAATCTGGAATGATCTGCCTCCACCTATTAGGGACCTGAAATCCAAATACACATTTAAAGTAAAGTACAAAGGATTGCTATTATTATATCAAATGGATGTATGTGTGCGATTCACGAATGTGTTTTGGTTTGGGTGGTTTCTGTATGACTATCGGTTGTCTGGATCCTACGATGCAGGCCTGATTTGGCATGCTTAGGGGTGCTTGGTGTTCTGGTGGTTACCAGATAAATTGATAAATAGAGGGAAACTTTCACCCAGGGCTTTCCGGTCCTGGGGTGGGCCGGGAATGGCCTGCTTGTGTTGTGGGTATCACAGCACGGGTGTTGGCACTTGTATGCTTTTAGATCCATACTTGTCACGCATGGAAGCGCCTAGCCTCTGAGGGTAGGCACTCCTGGATTACACGGATTTTAGTCTTCGGTAGGAACCTAACCTATAACCTTGTGGTCCGCAGTCACAGTTCGATTTCTAGATCAACCAGGAGGCCAGACAAGGCATGTTGGGTTGTGTATGTTAATTTATATACACTATTGTTATATATCACACCTTCATTTCGAAACCGTTACTAAACAAAATAACTAAATTTTACAGAAGAAGCAATTTAAGATTTTTGGCCTATTACATACCTCATAATGAAAAACTTATGAACTTTTATGAGATATGTCTTAGATTACTTATTAAATTATTATTTCCTTTTCAAGATGTGAAGGCACATTATTAGATAATTTAAATAATGACTGATTTATAATATATTTAATTTTTATAGTAACACTTTTGCAGTAACTTTTTTTTCAATTATGATTGAATAATGTAATGTTAGTATGAATTGAATGTTACTATGTAAAAAATAAATTTCTAGCTATTTTAAATGACAGAATAATGAGTGTGAAATATATTTAAAGACACAAATAAAATAAAAGGTAATAGTTAAAATCACTATTTATTAAACGAACGTATGAAGTACAATAATAAATGGCAAATAACTCTTCATTTTTCTTTTAATAATTATCATTTAATTGAAACAAATATTATTATTCAAAATAAGTAAATACGGTGACTGTAAGCCAGTCACCGTATTTACTTATTTTGAATAATAATATTTGAAGATAGTTAGTTAGTTAGTTAGTTAATATCAACAGAAAACTACTTCCTATTCAGATGGGACCACCTGTGAGATCCAGCCTACAGGTAGGGGGCGTCAGCATCAGCATCGAGTCCTCTTTGAAGTATCTAGGGCTCGTACTCGATGGCCGGTGGAAAATCGGACATCACTTCCTAAGTTTGGTCCCAAAACTGATGGGGGCATTGATGCCCAACATCAGAGGACCCTGCGCTCCCTGCAAGGAGACTGTACCTGGAGATCGTGCGAAGTATGGCCCTAGGGGCCCCCGGATGGGCGGAGACCCTGACGGCCAGCACCGTGGCTAGATTGCTGAGCCCGCAGAGAGCGATGGCCATCAGGGTGATAAGGGGATACCGCACGATCTCCGGTGAAGCGGCATGTCTCCTAGCCGGAACCCCTCCATGGGACCTGGAAGCGAGAGCCCTTGCGTCACTATTTAGATGGCGCAAGGAGGCGCTGGAGTGGAGCCATAGGCCTGCGTCTCGAGAAACCAAGCCCCAGCGGTCCCAGCTCCACCAGGAAACAGTGGAGACATGGAAGGTGCGACTTTAGCAACCAAAGGGCGAATTCGCCAAAATCGCGGCCGTCAGACAATCATGGAAGAGTGACTAGAGAGGAGACACTGTGCTCGCTCCTACTGGTTGTCACAGATGCTTGCCGGGCACGGTAGTTTCGGTATGCATCGGTGGGAAAGACACCAGGAAACCACAGCCGAGTGTCAACACTGCGAGGATCGCAGCGATGACACAGTACTCCACACGCTGGTGGAGTGCACTGCGTGGGCGCAACAGCACCAGGTCCTCGTAGTGGGTCTAAACGTGGACAATCTCTCACTCAAGACCATAATGCAAGCCATGATCTTCAGCGGGAGTAAGTGGGATTGCACCGCCTCTTTCTGCGAGCAGGTCATGCTCGTGAAAGAGGCGGCGAGGCGGGAACGCGGGAGATCTCTCCCACTCGAGTTCCGCAGTCGGCGGCCTAGGCGCCGTCGTCGTGTCTTCGCCAAAGACTATCGGCCTCCATGACTTGGGGCCTGAGGACGGTGAGAGGGCTACTCCCCGTCCTAACAGAAGCAGGCCCATGACGGCAGCGTGACGTGAGGGATTCCCGCACACCGCCCCTTAGAAGCGGGATCACACTCGAAACCCCCCAATGACGCGGGATAGCACCCGAACCGCCCCTTGGGCGAGGCCGCAGTGGTGGCCTTCCGAGGGCTTACCCGGAGCTCTAGCTAAGTAAAAATAATATAACACGATATGAAACTAAACAGTCATCTATAAATCTTTTGTATTTGTTTTATACTTATTATTTGTATACTTATTGTAATAATACTACCACTGTTTATATACTTATTGTAATATTCCTAACCGTAAATATGAGAATCAAGTTAGTCAAGAACTATACTAAACCAATAATCACAATTTGAAACTAAATATTTATGCCATACTTTTATCTAGAATTTTTATTATAAGGATTATACAAAAGGTAACGGCTTTAGTTTTAAATTTGAAAAAAATAAAATACACATTTTAAGTTAAAAACTGTGACTAAACTAAAAAACACACTTTATAGAATAAAAATAAGAAAATAATATAGCTTAAAGAGAAAGTCAACCGTTCTTATATCAATAGTTACACTTTTATTATAAACTTGTACGTCGACTCCTCAAATGACCGGTGACAACTGGTTTAATAACGGTTATGTCATTAGCATTTGTTTAAAATTTTCGTTTAGTAACGTTTTAGCTAGAGCTATCTACCGTAATATTGAGGTATTAAATAAACGGTCAAATTCATTCGGTAGTTCCTGACGATTTAAAAAAGATGGCGTTATTAACTCAATTTCGTAAAAATTTCGTTTAGTAACGGTTTCCAAATCAAGGTGCGATGCGTTGTGAATTTCTTGGTATACCTTAATGTTTGTCCCCTTAGCCAGATCATTCCAGAGTCGCCTCTCTGTGATGTTTGGGCACCTCATAGTTATTTATTAACTGTCAACATTTTTAGAAAGGGGTCCTCTGGTGGTGCTACACTTGTTGGCCCTGTAATGGGAGGAATAAGTAAGCAATGTTCCAGCTAGTGGTATAAGTCAAAATCATGGCGTATTGTAATAATGCATGATACTTTTATAAGGATTCATTTTGTCTACTTACCCTTTTGGCGTTTGATGTTTTTTCTTCTCTTTTAGGTATAGGTCTCTAGTTAATAGTTGATTATGAGGGTATGTTGGTTGTGTTTTATTCGTAGAACGATATTGCCGGAAGGCGTCAAGTGTCACGTAAGGTTGGCACTGAAAATCAGTACTGGGATGGTCGATACCCATCTCATTGTATGCTGAGTGTCCATCCCTACTTGCGGGCACAGGGTACCTACATAGTTAAAATTTTGTAAAGAGTACATACTATGTACTCTTTACAAAAATCTATTAGATCAAAAAAGCACGTGAAGCCACGTAGTGAGACACGTGAACGACGTTGCGGACGTTGCGTAGTTGAGTTGCGTCAGTTGCGATGTAAGTCATAGTAACGTTGACGCGTGCACGTGTCATGACTGTCATGCTTGAACGGCGGACATAGATATTTTTTTTTAACGCCTAGATTTATGTAAACTTTATCTGCTGCCTGAGCAGATCATGCTAGGTATAATTAGTTGATTTTATATGTAAATTATTGTTGCTCCGTATTGTTGTTTTTGAAAATGTATGTGCGTTATGATCCACAATAAATAATTTCTTTCTTTAAACAAAGTAGGTAGGTACGGTACACAAATAAGGTGTTAGACACAGAATAATAGATAATTACAATAAACACCTCCCAAAAAACGCACCGCTCATAGTCCACCTAAGTATTTTTGCGCTGGTGTTAAATAAGTCTTTATGTGATCTCTGATCGCTCTAATGATAAATGAATTTTTGCGATACTTGGAATTCACAATTGGGACATGAAGAAGCCGCGGTTTTCTTAAAAACGAGCGATGTACGCATAGTAAAATCCGACCCAACAGCTCAGGACAGTCTACTGAACCATTTGCAATACCGTACAATAAGGCTTGCTCAGCCACACGTCTGCGCTTATGTAATGGTAGCAAGTGAAATTTTCGGCAACGAGTTGTATAGTCTGGAAAATATGTTTTGGAACGGTATTGAATATACCTTACAAATTTCCTCTGAATGCCTTCTATCAGATCTGTGTAGACATTATAATGAGAATTCCACACCTGTGAGAAAAACTCGAGGTGACTGCGGACGAACGTGCAGTTTAAAATTTTAATTGTTTTTATGTTTCTAAAATCTGTCGATAGCCGCATGACAAATCCTAATGCTCTAGAGGTTCGTTTGACAATATTGGCTATATGTTCGTTAAATATAAGCTTAGAGTCAAAAGTTATCCCTAAGTCTTGAGTTTTGAGTTTACTCTTTTGATAATAGACCCATTCAGTGTGTAATTGTGAAGAATAGGTACCTATTCTTCACAAAGGGTCGGGTTGCCGAGTAAAGGTGCATGTATAACATTTGGATATATTTAGCTGTAGTTTATTTAACTTGCAATAATTAGTAAATCGATCAAGGTCATTTTGGAGTGCAGAAACATCCTCTGTGGTAGTAATAGGACACAACATTTTCAAATCACCGGCATAGAGGAGGATGTTAGACCTGGAAAAACTACTGGAGATGTCGTTGATAAAGATGATACATAACAGTGGAGCAAGCAGAGAACCCTGCGGACAGCGGATGGAACATAAGACGCTCTGGATTTAAACCCATTCAGAACAACAGTTTGGCATCTGTTCTTAACATAAGAGGAGAACCATCTGAACAGGTCACCCCTGATGCCCATAGCAGAAAGTTTACGTAGAAGAAGTTCATGATCAATTCGATCGAAAGCCTTGCTGTAATCGGTGTACATCACGTCAACTTGATGTCTTTGAGACATACACTCAGAGATATAGTTACTGCAAATGAGAAGGTTTGTGGTGGTGGAGCGACCACTCAGGAAACCGTGCTGGCATTTACTAAAGTTGTGTTTGAGTGAGTTGTATAGTTGCCGATAGACTATTCTTTCCAGCACTTTTGCAAATCGCTTGTTTATTGCAAGAATGTCATAACAAAAAAAATGAAGTTTAACAGGAGAGCGGTTTTAAAGTATCAATTTGATTTATTCGTCTATATTACAAATAAAATACTGGGAAACCATATGTCATGTGTTAGTGTTTTACTGTACTTTAAAAATCGTATGTTAAAAAATAAATAAATATTACCTATTATAAGTAGTTTTAAAACATAGTAATATAGTCCTCACTTGTGTCATTGTTGCAGAAAAACGCTAAATATTAAAAGTATTTTCTCAAAATAAGTCATTATTACACCACAAAATACGCAAGAATTCGCGATCTAAAACAAATATTGACGGTATAGCAAAAAAAGGTTGAAATCGTTACCCTGGAAATAAGAGAGCCTCTGCAGGTTTAAACTTTTATTTTCAAATACAAAAATAACGAAATTAAATCAATTTTCAATAAAACTTCTTTACTTACTACTAACTACTTATTGCATATATCTTAGGCACATTCTTTGTAATATTTAAAAACATTATTAAATCAGCATAATCAAATCTTTAAAATATAAGAAAATATTCGAGAAGGAACGTAACATGGACACTTTAAGTTTAAACTTAAAAACACAATTCTTTACACAAATCTCAGGTACTCATTATTAGGCTATTTCTACTTTTTACGTTTCTCATCGTCACCTTCATGGTAAATTTTAAATACTGATTATTTCAACTATTTTTGTGAACAAACACAAAGCGTTTGGTAAGATAAGTAACATATATAACTCAACAAGTTAAATTGTGAGTCAGATTTGGAAGAATAACGTTTTAAATTATAAGATCACACGTTGGTGACGCGACGATCCACGAAGGTGACGCAGTAGCTTTACAGACATTATTAATCATTATTTAAATACTAATTATAAGTTAATATGTTCATTCGGCAGTTATATGGTAACAGCTAGTTAACTAAAAACAATTACCAGGTCCTATACACATGCTTTTGACGTAAAAGTTATTCTGGAACCATATAACACAGTACATCTCTGGCACAAAGTAGCAATTTATCAGTTATCTAGATCCCATAGCATAAGCTTATATTGTCTTAAGGCCGCGTGGGTCAGATTTTGAGTTTTTTGAAACAATCCTAGTCGAAAAGTAAAGGGTTTTTAAATCTGAAAAATATATATATAATAGTTAAGGATATAAGCTAAACATATTCCGAGCCCGTTACACGATCCAATAAATTTCACTAGATAGAAAAAAATCACAAAGTTGACTCTCTCAGAAAAGTTTTTTCAAAACTGTGGCTAAACTATTAACATTTTATATATTTTTTTTTGCACTCAATTAAAGGTATTAAGTTTTTATACACATTTTCCGAGCGTTTTTCTATAAACAACTATTTACATAGTTATCATGTACGAATATCTACCAAACGCAATAGAATTGCGCCGCTGACGGCCGATCAGTCTCGCCCTGGCGCTTGTGGAGGCAGGACCTGTGTCAGTTTTTTTCGCAACTATTTCGTAATTATTATGCCAAATTACGTTGAAATCGCGCCACAGTATAAAAATATCAGTAATGGGCAAAATGTAATTAGATTACCCGTTACAAATACATACGCGACTCATGGTAAAAATGTGGTGATCTTTTACTTTTTAAGTGTTTTCACGACATGGTAACCAGCTACCTAATGCATTAAAATGTCTACGAATTACATGATAATTTCGCAATCCAACATGGCGGCCACGCCGTAATCACAAAATTTCATGATGGGTATCGTTTAAGGGGTTTTTTGGTATGCTGAGTACGAAGTACGTGATAATTTTGCAATCCAATATGGCCGCCGCGCCGTAATCACAAAATTTCATGATGGGTATCGTTTAAGGGGTTTTTTGGTATGCTGAGTACGAATCGCGTACTAATTTTGCAATACAAGATGGCCGCCGCGCCGTAATCACAAAATTTCATGATGGGTATCGTTTAAGGGGTTTTTTGGTATGCTGAGTACGAATCACGTGATAATTTTGCAATCCAATATGGCCGCCGTGCCATAATCACAAAATTTCATGATGGGTATCGTTTAAGGGGTTTTTTGGTATGCTGAGTACGAATCACGTGATAATTTTGCAATCCAATAGGGCCGCCGCGCCGTAATCACAAAATTTCATGACGGGTATCGTTTAAGGGGTTTTTTAATATGCTGAGTACGAATCACGTACTAATTTTGCAATCTAACATGGCCGCCGCGCCTTAATCACAAAATTTCATGATGTGTATCATTTAAGGGGTTTTTTGGTATGCTGAGTACGAATCACGTACTAATTTTGCAATCCAATATGGTCGCCGCGCCATAATCACAAAATTTCATTATGGGTATCGTTTAAGGGGCTTTTTGGTATGCTGAGAACGAATCACGTGATAATTTTGCAATCCAATATGGCCGCCGCGCCGTTTTCACAAAATTTCATGACGGGTATCGTTTAAGGGTTTTTTTGGTATGCTGAGTACGAATCACGTGATAATTTTGCAATCCAACATAGCCGCCGCGCCGTAATCACAAAATTTCATGACGGGTATCGTTTAAGGGGTTTTTACGTATGCTGAGTATCACGTACTAATTTTGCAATCCAAAATGATATTGGATATTGTACTGCATATTGGCCATATTGGATTGCAAAATTAGTACGTGATTCGTACTCAGCATACCAAAAACCCCTTAAACGATACCCGTCATAAAATTTTGTGATTACGGCGCGGCTGCCATATTGGATACGACAGAGTGCAATAGTTTTTTTACCTAATATTTGTTAATACTGACTTCAGATATAATTTTAAAAAAGTTTTTGCCTGACATTGCTGGATTTAATGCTTAGATACTATAATTAATAGATAGTTATGGAATACGATAATGTAACGCAGAGAAAAAGGCATTCTAACTTATTCCATTCTAATTCATTGAACGACCTGTCTACTCATAATATATTTGATACAACGATGGCGAGCTTACCTAACACCTCCCTAGGAGGTACAAATTTGTGCTGTGAGGAGCTACAAGCACAATTATGCCAACTACGTTGCGATTTACAATCAGCGAATAATGAAGTAGATTTACTGAACGAGGAGAACAAAAATTTAAAAAATGAAGTCAATAAATACCATAAAATGATCGAGATGTATAAAAAAATAGAATACTCTGACAAAAGTATTACGTCGTCAAACAGAAAAAACAAAAGAAATAGAGCGTATGACAGTAATAGAGAAAACGCTCAGTTCATCGAAACCACACCCCAGAAACTCAACTTAGCAGCCGCTGACAGCGTAATTATACCAAATCTGCCCTTAGAGGCTGAAACATGTATTGCAGAAAATTTGGAAAAAGGAGAACACGTTGCTTATACATCAGAGATTTCCAAACCACTACTTGAAAAAAATAAATCTGAGCCAGCAACAACCAAAAACATCTGCAGAAAGATATTTTTAGTAGCAGATCAACAAGGCAAGTACACCCGACACCAACTAAAACAACTACTGGGAACCCAGTATGAAGTTGCAATGTGCCTAAAACCAGGTGCAAGAACTTCTGAAGTAATTAAGGAAATCCCCCCAAATTTAACCATGGACGATTGTGTTGTTATAATATCCGGAACAAACGATAAGAGCCCGTACGAATTCAAAACAGCGCTAACAACTTGTTTTGAACACAACAGAAACACAAATATTATTATATCAGAGATTCCATATAATAAAAGTCTAAACGAATACAAGTTAAACGAAGAAATTAGATTTTTAGCTACTAGATACAAAAATGTATCTTATGTGGATATGGGCTACAGTAGATTTATACCAGGGAAATTCTTGTTTCCAATAAAACTGTCTAGAAATATATTAAAAGAAGTCCTACATTTAGATTATAAACAGAAATTTAAAGTGTACAAGAAGCAATGTCCGACTCCAAACGCGGCTCTTTATAAGGACATGTCTACCCAGACAGAAAATGAAGGGTCAATCTTAACTCCAGGCAAAGACCGCACATCAATTCCAGCAATTGTAACACCAAATACTGACAGTGTTGCAGGAGGTGAGCTTTTTCGTGTATGAACACTTATTTATATTTCATCAAAACATAAATGGTCTTATTAATAAGTCTGATAGGTTAAGTGTACATTTGTATGATCTTCACAGTAAGGGTAAGTCTATCGATGTAATATGTATAACGGAACATAGAATGACACCCGATAACAATATGCAGCTCCACTTGCCTAACTATATACTGGCTGCAAACTTTTGTAGAAATGATAGCTATGGGGGTTCTTGTATATTAATAAAGAATATTCACAAATTTAAGGTTTTAGATATCACAGAATGGTGTGTTGTTAACGAAGTAGAGTGCTGTGCGGTTGAGCTTGTGTCAAATCCGATCATAATAGTCTGCTTGTACAGACCCCCAAAGAAAAACAAAACAATATTAGACATGTTTTTTAAAAAATTGGATGGATTGCTCACGCATATATCACTTAAGAAAAAGCATCAAATTGTACTGTGTGGGGATTTCAATATCGACATGTTAAAGAGGGATAGAGGTAAAACAGAATTTTGTGAAACACTCAAAAGTTACAATCTTACAGTAGGCACACATGCAATAACACGCTTGAGTAGCAAAACATGTATCGACAATATTATTCATAACATTAGGGGTAGTAAATGTGAGGTACTTGACTTGGCCATGTCTGATCATACAGCTCAAATACTAAAATGCCCTGTAAAAAAAACATACTCTATGTCTCACTGGTTTGTACAGAAGCGTAACTACTCTGAGGTTAACGTGAACACATTTGTAAGATACCTAAAGTCATTGACATTTAACGAAGTTTATAACTGTGACCGCTCAAATGATGCCTTCAATCTCTTCTATGACAAATTTAAACTCCTGTATGACCTGTGCTTCCCGTACAAAAAAATACGAATTTCGACATTATATAAGAAACCAAAGTGGATCTCAAAGGGAATACGCCAATGTTGTAAACGCAAGAGGGAAATGCTGTGGAAATATCGGTTATGCCCAAACGCAGCAAATAAAGCGTCCTTCAAAACATATTCACTGAGATTAAAAAGATAATTAAATTAACACAAAGATCACAAAATAATCATCACATAACTAATGCTTATAATAAAACAAAGGCTACTTGGCAAGTGATCAAGAAAACCAAACCATGCCTATCAAATCAATATATTTCGAGCATTAAAATTGACGATAAAGTAATAACGGACCCTGGTGCGATTGCGCAGGTATTTAATAATCATTTTATTGACCAAATACAATGTACACTTAAAGGTACATGTACAAATAATAACAATAAAAATTTTACAATAAATACAATTCCCCAATCTTTATTTATAAATCCAGTGATACCCAATGACATTGTGACAATTATAAACTCTCTAAACAATACAAATAGCTCTGGATACGACGACATAACTACAAAAGTGATAAAAACAGTGTCACATAATGTGGCGCCGATGCTTGCTTATATTATAAATCTATGTATAATAGACGGGATATTTCCAGAAAAACTAAAATTTACAATTATTAAGCCTATACTAAAAAAAGGTAATAAACAAGATATTGCCAATTATCGACCTATTGCGCTTATCCCTGTCTTTTCCAAAATCATAGAAAAAGTAATTTATAACTCTCTGTATGCATTCTTTGAGCGTAATAACCTATTCGCTGACGAACAGTACGGTTTCAGAAAGAAAAGAACTATTAACATGGCTTTCTATAAACTTGTGTCTGAAGTTATGAAAAATGTAGACAAACGAAATCCAGTTGTCGCTTTGTTCATGGACATGAGTAGGGCATTTGACCATGTAGACCATCAAATATTATTTAAGAAGCTAGAATATTGGGGTGTAAGAGGTAATGCATCAAAATTAATCGAATCGTTCTTGTGTAACAGGAAACAGGTAACTGTTGTTACTAATGTCAATACCCACAGGAAAACAGAAACCACTTACACCTCATCACAACGGATATCTAAGTATGGTGTACCGCAGGGTAGTGTGTTGGGACCACTTTTATTTCTAGTGTACATTAACGAAATGCCCAGATATGTTCGTCATCCCATGATACTGTTTGCAGATGATAGCACAGTACTGTTCAGTGCAAGAGATGAGGTTGATTTTGAAAAAGATATCAATGACTGTCTCGTAACACTAGTAGAATGGCTTACGGTTAATAATTTGAAGCTTAACTTCGAAAAAACGACATTAATGTTGTTTCAACAAAAAACGAGCCATCAGCCGTACCTCAGATAAGTTACAGGAACAAAAATATTCTCGAGACAAATAATAAAATTTTTTTAGGAATTGACATGGATAGTAATATGACTTGGCGCAGTCACATAGACAACGTATCCAAACGACTTAGCCAATACTCATTTGCATTGTATAAATTATCCAAAGTAGCTAGTATGCAAACTGTGGTTACTGCATATAATGCCTATGTTTCAACCAGTTTGCGATATGGCATAATCTTTTGGGGGAACGGCTCAGACAGAGAAAGAGTCTTCAAAGCCCAAAAGAAATGCGTGAGAGCAATCTGTGGTATCAGAACTACTGAAAGCTGTAAGCCATATTATCAGAACTTACGTCTTCTGACATTGCCTTCCTTGTATATATTTGAAGTGATCATGTTTGTCAGGGGTAATATGCATTTGTACGACAAACTGTCTAACCCACGGCAGTGTCATAAAATTCGAATTGTAAGACATGTAAAGACTATATTTAGTACTAATATAATAGGAATGGCACCAAGAATATATAATAAGTTGCCGAAATCTGTTTTACAATTAGAAAATATTAACAAATTTAAAAAACAACTTCTAGACTTGCTTCTGCAGAAAGCATACTATTCAATTACACAGTATCTAACCGATAAATTGTAAAAATATGGTGCAGTAGGAACTATGTCTGATATCACCTGTAGTAACAAAATTGTGGAAATAATTGTCATGAAAATAATATAATTGACATAACCTACTCGAGATTGATTATTTTAATTTTATTTTTATTGAATCAGTGTATAATATTATGATTTAGTTATAGGATATCTGACACTGTACTTGACTTAAATAATTGTATTTTAGGAAAAATTGTAAAAAAATGTACTCAATTCAACATTAATCAATTAGTAGAATTTTTAGTTATTATTATTAGTCTTTGACATTATTCTTAATTTATTTTATTTTATTTTGAATGTTTACAATTTTTGACTCCTAGTGAAATAATGTAATATTAATCTTATTAACATTAACAACCTTATTAGCGGTGGTTAAAATCATCGCTGAATTTGTATGCCAAAAACTGGCAGAACATATGATACCATATATGTAATAACATCATGCATGTTTTTTATACCAAACTATGTTCAACAAATAAAGAATTATCTTATCTTATCTTATCTTATCTTATCTTATCATTGCAACATTAGTACGATAATCGTACTCAGCATACCAAAAAACCCCTTAAACGATACACATCAATCATGTACTAATTTTGCAATCTAATATGGCCAATATGCAATACAATATCCAATATCTTTTTGGATTGCAAAATAATTATAATGTGATTGTACACAACATACCAAAAATCCCTTAAACGATACCCATCATGAAATTTTGTGATAACGGCGCGGCGGTCATATTGGATTGCAGAATTAGTACGTGATGTGTACTCAGCATACCAAAAAAACCCCTCAAACCATACCCGTCATGAAATTTTGTGATTACGGCGCGGCGGCCATATTGGATTGAAAATTTAGTAAGTACGTGATTCGTACTCAGCGTACCAAAATACCCCTTATACGATACCCAACTTGAAATTTTACAACGGTGGTGCGGTGGCCATATTGGATTGCAAAATTAATCCGAAATTCGTACTCAGCATACCAAAATACCCCTTATACGATACCCAACATGATCTTTTACAACGGTGGTGCGGCGGCCATATTGGATTCCTAAATTAACCCGAAATTCGTACTCAGCATACCAAAATACCCCTTATACGATACCCAACGTGAACTTTTACAACGGTGGCGCGGTGGCCATATTGGATTGCTAAATTAACCCGAAATTCGTACTCAGCATACCAAAATACCCCTTATACGATACCCAACATGAACTTTTACAACGGTGGCGCGGCGGCCATATTGGATTGCAAAATTAACCCGAAATTCGTACTCAGCCTACCAAAATACCCCTTATACGATACCCAACATGATCTTTTACAACGGTGGCGCGGCGGCCATATTGGATTGCTAAATTAACCCGAAATTCGTACTCAGCATACCAAAATACCCCTTATACGATACCCAACATGAACTTTTACAACGGTGGCGCGGCGGCCATATTGGAGTGCAAGAGTATTAAATTAGTGTGCACCATTTTAATTCATATTAATAAATTATAGGAAGCTGTCGCAAACGTGGCAGCCCTAAAATGTATCCCGAACATGTTCGGGACATTCCTTTCCGCGTCTTGTCCCTTGTCCCCCTCACGATTGACCTGACTAGACGGCTTCGTCGGCCGACTGTATAATCTGCCGGCTGTGGTATTGATTTGCTTGAATGTATGATAATTACAAAGTAATGAATTACAAAGTAACTAGTTATAAAGTAATCTAATTACTTTTTAACTAGTTACTTAGTAACTAATTAACCGGAACATCCAAAGTGTTTAAATTACAAAGTAATTAATTACTGAGTAATTAGATTACATTGTAACTTAATTACATTGTAATTAAATTATTAATTGAATTACTTTTGTAATTAGTTACGCCCATCACTGGTGGTTGGATTGCATGGAACGACACAGACTAAAAAAACTTGTTCGGTTTACTGTGAGTTAGTTAACCGCGTGCCAATTTGCAACTGTGCAAGACGTGATCAGAGTTAAGAAGTTATTTATTTAACTCAGAGCTTACTAACTCTATATTTATATATTTAACTCGACTCTCCACGCAAGTGGGCCTAAATAGCTTAGGCGGCCAAATTGAACTCCAAAATGATCATGTTATTCGTACTCAGCATTCGAAAAAACCCATTAAACGATATTCATTACGAAATTATGTGATTACGGCGCGTTGGCCATTTTGGATTGCAAAATTATCATGTGATTCGTCCTCAGCATACCAAAAAACCCCTTAAACGATAACCATCATGGATTTTTGCGATTACGGCGCGGCGGCCATATTGCATTTCAAAATTATCACAGGATTCGTACTCAGCATACCAAAAACCCTTTAAACGATACCCATCATGAAATTTTGTGATTACGGCGCGGCGCCCATATCGGATTGCAAAATTATCATGTGATTCGTACTCAGCATACCAAAAACCCCTTAAACGATACCCATCATGAAATTTTGTGATCACACCGCGGTGGCCATATTGGATTGCAAAATTATCATGTGATTCATACTTAGCATACCAAGAATTCCCTTAAACTATACCCATCATGAAATTGTGTGATTACGGCGCGGTGGCCATATTGGATTGCAAAATTAGTACGTAATTCGTACTCAGCATACCAAAAAACCCCTTAAACGATACCCATCATGAAATTTTGTGATTACGGCGCGGCGCCCATATTGGATTGCAAAATTATCACGTGATTCGTACTCAGCATACCAAGAAACCCCTTAAACGATACCCATCATGAAATTTTGTGATTACGGCGCGGCGCCCATATTGGATTGCAAAATTATCACGTGATTCGTACTCAGCATACCAAGAAACCCCTTAAACGATACCCATCATGACATTTTGTGATTACGGCGCGGCGTCCATATTGGATTGCAAAATTAGTACGTGATTCGTACTCAGCATACCAAAAAACTCTTTAAACGACACCCATCATGAAATTTTGTGATTAGACAGCGGCGGCCATTTTGGATTGCACAATGAGCCCGTGATTCATACTTAGCATACCAACTTTATAAAACTTTAGAAATTTTTATGACCAGCTATTATGTAATTTACATTTTTTACGCAACTGTAGCAAACGTACGCAACGGAAACTCTCAAAAGAAATGAAATATCCTAGTTGTCGAAAAATGTTTCGTTGCTGCTAAGCTCTTATTCGCCTTAGCGTGATGTTATATATTTTGGTATTTTTCAAAAATGGACATTCTGTTAAGAAACTCTTGAAATTCAACTAGCAGTCTCTTAGACTCTAGAGTTAGAACAACTAAACAAACAAACAAACTCTTTAGCTTAAAAATAATAGTATAATATACATAATTTATTTACGATTAACTCATTTATTTATATTTACGAAACTAATAAATCACTACACTTAATAAAGTTAGATGCATTTACTACGTCAAACAAAGTTAGCATGCTGTTTCTTTCTACTATACTGTATACTGTGGCATGAGAGTTGACTGCCGCTGCCGGCGCGCGGTGTGTCTTGCGCCCGGGGCGAGGGGAGCGCCAAATGCCTACTTGTGCGGGTTAACCGCCCCTTAATTTGGGCTAGCTAGATAGATAATGGTGTGTGAGATTGTCCGTACCTGGCTACTTATAATGGAAGCACTCTGCGGCTGGACGATCGGCTCACCGAACTCGAGGTAGAACTGGGTCGCATAAACTAGCACATACTGGGGTTGTGCGGAGGCCGAAGAAAGGGGGAGGACACGCTAACCCTTGCGTCGGGTAACCTATTCTAACCCAAAAGACGCAAGATAACACCCAAACCCGTAGGCGAGGCCACGGTGATAGCCTACATCTACCCTGATACATCTTTCTAAGGAGTTACCCGGGGCGGCGCCTAACACTAGATGGGTAAGTAGGTACGATGTGAGTTTTAGACGGTATGGACTGTGGTTTGGATCTGGCATAACGTCCGGTGGGATTTCTACTCCTATAAAAGGGCATCACACGGAATGTTATAGGTATTGCTCTGTCATTTGCCATGATTGTAGAAACCTAGTTATTTGTTCTGCTATCATTCCGCTACATACTACAATACGAATCTAAACGAGTACCACTCTTACTGAAACTAGTCAAAGATCACTTTCGTGGCATAAACTCACCTTCGTGGGTAAAACGCCACGAAGGATGTGAAACGAAGGTAACGAAAATATATCTTTTTTTCAAATTCCGACAAAGTTTAGCCGTTACGGTTTAAATCAAATAGTACATAAATATCTCAATTTATTTGCGGTTTTGATGAATTGACTCTGACTTCAATAGCTATATACAATGTACAAAAAGTCACCTACGAAAAGTACTCGAATTAAGTGTCAAATGTAGAAATTTGCCGATACTTTTTTTTCTCATGGAGCCAGGAGATGCACGTCGTACTCCTGCGATGAAATTCAACCAATAACGTTCAGTTAAGTTGAGTTTTGTTATTGGGACGGTCGTTTTGATCAACAGTCAACCGTTTACTACGCAAATCTCAAGTACCTACATTCGTGTGACCGACGTATATTGTGTTTTAAGTTCTAAATAATAGTTACAAGACTCTTTTTGTAATACTGTGTGTGTAGTGTATGTTATTACGGTGAATTTAGTGTATGTAACTTCAAAATCTATGAAAATTTGGTGAAGCAGTAACCTAATGTTTTACTGAATCGGGAAGTGTGACACGAGTAGAATGCGAAAAATGACCCCGATTTTGACCTTTCGTGTTGATTTTTGGTATGAATATTTACTTCTATTTCAACAAATTTCATGTATTTTATAGCTTAATAGCTGTTTTATCCACCGTTTTAAAACATTTCTTTCTTACTCATACGGTTTAGAAACTAAAAGCGTGTGACCATCAAATTTAAGCAACGAGTAGAAATAGCCATTAACAGTCTCGTTATTTCAGTCTTTAATCAGTTAGAGACCTTATTCTTATCATTCCATGGATTCTAAGTGCGGGCGCCGGGTCCTTAGCGTGACACAGGGGGGAACACCCCGACGGCGTCTGGGACTTGCGACCCATTTTAGTTGGTTTAGGGTGGCCACCTTACTATTCCCTCCCCTGCCCAACCAGATTTGGTAAGACCCTATCAATGCCGCTTTGGATATTCGTTTTAGTAAAGAGCTTACTGAAGCTCTTGGCAATTCAAGGTCTTAAAATAAATTATACTGGGCTTTAGCTGGAATTCCATTTGCTCCTACTTCTATGGAATAGAGTTTTTCCGCATAGCCATTTTCGTTAACTCATTGGTCAAGTCACAGTATTTATTTATCTTCATGACGTTGTCCTTCGGTATGTTGGTCTCCCACGGCACCGTGAGCTCCACGAGCACTGCTCGCTTATGTATCCTTGAAAACAAGAATATCTCGGGTCTGGACGGCGAGGTACATACATCCTCCGGGATTTTGTAGTATTTTTCATACGTGTCTGCGAGTATGGTCCAATCGGCGGCAGCCATCAGAACTGAGTATGGCTTTTGAGATACTTTCTTTGTACAGCCTTCCTTTACAAACACAATGTTATTTCTTATGTTTGTGGCTCTAGCTACCGCCAAACTGACAGCCTCACGTATGATTTCCAATACCCTTTTGTTGGCGTGAGTAATGACCCATGTCTAACAGCGTCCTACAACCCACCAGCAGGTGCCTAGCAGTTCCAATTGCTTCTCAAGTTTTATCTGTGGCTTTCCCCCACCTGACCAGATCACTTTGGTCAGAGAGGGTCAACTGAAACGCGTTCAGATAGAATCTAAGCAAACCCGGCGACCAGTCGTAGAACAAGGTACGCCACTACAAGGCCATGGGAATACAAAACTCGCCTAGAGTAAGCCACTCGTTCTGCATCTCTAGGTTCATCGCGTGCACCTTATAGGCGTCATTCGCATCCTGCTCCAGAAAAGATTTTGTAACGTCTTTATCTGTTTGTCCCCGGCTACTACTCAAACCCACTCTACCAGTCTGCGAACCTATCATGAATTTCTTGTATAATTGGAGGCGGGACTCAAGTTCTGCTATATTTTATCCTTTGGAAGAGTTTGAACGATTTCGTGTCTTGATTTTGCCAGACGTGCATTTTAGTAACTCTTAGATGATTATATAATTCCGACGGCTTCTTAACCGTCATTACGAAGTTATTTGAGGCTCTTTATAGTGCCGACGGGTCGGCTGATCGAGCTAGCCCTAGCCACGACTTCAACGTCTTCGTAACATTCGCATCCAATCTTAAACAGTTTTGAAAACAAAAGAAAGAATTTTATATATTTCTGGCTTTTGTCAAAATATTTCGCCTCCATTGATCCTCTCTCCTAGCGCGCTTCCTGACCTTCTTTTTAGGACTAATAGAAATTATCGTTGGTAGAGACTTTTCAATATTGGACTGGGTATTTTATATGAACGGCGATGAAAAATTGAGTTCCTATTCGCACTGTTCCGGAACTCTTCTTGAGCCCAACGAAAATGGCATTTTCTATACATCCGAAATGCGAAGTAAAGTACAGCAAGTATCGCCACAGTGACAAATATTGCCAATAAAATATTCACATTTGATAGATGGTCACTGATGTCCGTCAATTTTGACGCATTTTCACCTCCAACTGCATTTTGAGCCACTTTATTATCTTTGGACTGTTGTACTAAACTTGTATTATATTGAACAGACGAAATGTAAGGCCTTTGTTACCACTCATGATCAAAACTCATACTATGTACTTCTTTTCACAGTAATATAGCATAGCACGGCAAGTCGCAACGTAAGCGTAATCAGGCCTTATCAAGTACGCTTCTCGGGAACCGCGATATCCGATATTAAGGAATGGGCATCTGAGTATTTAGCCCGCTCGCAGGGTCGCCATGTGAGGATAGGACATTATGTATAACTGAAACGACCGAGTGCTGAGACTGTCTTTAATAAAATATGAGTATTATATTTATAACATACAGACACAAGTATAATGATACGCTTTTGTACTGCTTTCTACATCTCATTACTATACACTATAGAACTGTTAATTGGATATTTACCATGTACTGTTTTATCGAGTTTCCGATATTTCGGCGCTGCTACAAGCGCCATGATCACGGATGAACTGAAGTGCAGCGAGCTAGATGTTTGTAGGTAGACCGTAGCAATCTACACTCCTAGAATACGTTTATTACGCACATTAATACCACTGCCATCGTTCACCGTATTGTCCCGCACTCGATCACGATTCCGACACACAATACTCACTGTGTCACTACACGATGCTTTTTCAGCTGGTTTTCGTTTTGTAGTGAAATGACCAATCACTGGATGCCAGGCACTCTACAGTTAAAACCTGTTAATCTTCCCTGTCGGGATTGTGATCGAGTACAGAACAATACGGTGAACGATGACAGTGTTGTTAATGTGCGTAATAAACGTGTCCGAAGGAGGGTAGATCGCTACGGTCTACCTACAAATATCTAGCTCGTAGCACTTCAGTTCATCCATGATCATGGCGCTTGTAACACCGCCAAAATATTTGAAACTCTATAAAACAGTAGATGGTAAATATCCCATTAACAGTTCTATAGTGTAAAATACTACCTACTTCTGTCGAGAGCATTTTTTTGATAGGGGGGGGGGGGGGAATGGAGGAGAAAAGGGGTGAAGATTGTTGTCGCGTTATTTATGAACAGATCTTCATGATTTCGACTGAAACGTAAAGAATTTGATTCCTCACTGGTTTTTTTCCCTGAATGCTCGCGAGGTCTACTCTTAGCAGAAGCACTAGTATTAGTATTATAAGATTTCTGCTTATCATTTCAGTTACACCAGCCTTCGTAGAGCCTTCTCCGGGATGGACAGATAATAGCGTCCTGTTTGGTCCAGTTGGCGTACGTATCACCTCTCAATAAATATTATGGTTCAACCATCAAAAGTAAAAACTGGTCAAGTGCGAGTCAAACTATCGCACAGAGGGCTCCGTACCAAAATAGGGTCAATACCACACCTTTGTTGTATGGGAGCCCTTAATCCATCCTTTTTAACCGACTTCAGAAAAAGGAGGAGGTTCTCAATTCGTCTGTATGTATTTTTTTTATGTATGTCAAGCGATATTTCCGTCAATTATAGACGGATTTCAAAATTTCTTTTTTTTGTTGAATAGGGTTTACTTCTGAGGTGGTCTCATTTTCACCAGGTCAGGATCTGATGATGGGATCCAGGGGAAAACGAGGGCAACCACCGTAAATTGTAGGGACAACTAGTGAGCTTGTTAACTTTTTAATGAAGTGCTTTAATGTTCTCCATTTTAATGAAGGTCTGGAGTCGATCTGATGATGGAGTCGAAAGACAGTCGAGGGCATTCCTTAACAATTAACAGCAGTTACCTTGTGTTTGGGCTTGATTGATTTGTATTGATAAGAACTTTACACCTAGATTGATAGATCCGACTTAAAAAAAAAAGGAAGTTCTCAATGTTTTATGTATGTTCACCAAATTTCACCAATTATAGACGAATTTCAAATCTGCTTTTGGTTGGATAGAGTTCACTTCTGAGGTGGTTCTAATTTCACCAGGTCAGGGTCTGATGATGGGATTCAGGATAAATCGAGGGCAACCACCGAAAATTGTAGGGACAGTTAGTGCGTTTGTTAACTTTTTAATTCAGTGCTTTAATGTACTACAATTTAATGAATGTCTGGAGTCGATCTGATGATGGAACCGAAAGACAGTCGAGGGAATTCCTTAACGATTAACAGCAGCTACCTTGTGTTTGGGCTTGATTGATTTGTATTGATGAGAACTTTCACCTAGATAGATATATTTTTCGGTTCACCCGTCACTTAAAATAATGAAAAAAAATTTTTTTCAATAAAAAATAAA
Organism: Miltochrista miniata; assembly: GCA_933228765.1. Lineage (NCBI taxonomy): Eukaryota > Metazoa > Arthropoda > Insecta > Lepidoptera > Erebidae > Miltochrista > Miltochrista miniata. The sequence goes on from OW121777.1 coordinate 3,935,488, forward strand.
ACCGACTTCAACCAATTCCTGAAAAATAAAATTTACTTAGCACAGAGTAATATGTATTTTGATTTATCAGACTTTATTCAATATAATATTGAAGTTGGTGCCATGAATAATACCTACATAAAACTATGGGTTTACTTGGCGCCGACTTCAATATGATATTTAATAAAGTCTTATTTCAAAATACATATTACTTTGTGCTAAGTAAATTTTATTTTTCAGGAATTGGTTGAAGTCGGTTTTATTTTTTATTGAAAAATTTTTTTTAGGTTTAGTATTTGTTGTATTAGCAGCAATAGAAATAAATTTCAACTCTCTAGCTATCACGGTTGTTGAGGTACCGCCTCGTGACGGACAGACAGACGGACGGCAAAGTCTCATGAATAGGGTCTTTTTACCCTTTGTGTACCAACCAACCAAAAACAGCAATAATTCAAGTTTGTTGATGAGGGGGAGTTCCCATACAACATACGTTATTTATTGCCGTTTTTAGGGTTCCGTACCTAAAACAGCGGAACCCATATAGGATCACTTTGTTGGCCGTCCGTCCGTCCGTCTGTCTGTCAAGGCCCTTTATCTCGTGAACGTAAAGTAAAGATATGAAGTTAAAATTAATACTAATATATCAAGGTCTGTGGTCTCTTGACCCTGTATAAAAATCAAACTACTAAGTTAAAGCTGTAACCACTGGACTACTCAGGTTGCTATACACCAGCTGACTCAGTGGAGATTACAGAGGACTCTTTCCCAGGGCGCCTTTCTTCAGAATTGGTGTGTGTATGCACGGGTAAGTTACGGCTCTAACGGAAACAACTAGTAGGGTGTACAATAGGGTGGTCCAAAAATTTTTTTTTTTATTTTTCCATGAGCCACCCCCTAAATTTGTGACATATTCATAGTAATAACCTAGTAAAATTTCAGCGAGGTAGCTCAAGTAGAAGGGAGTGCTCAATCGAGTGTGATTTTTGATATTTTTCTCTCAAGTGCCTAATTTCTACTTATTGCTACAGAACAGTTTCGGCTGTTTAATTAGTAATTACATATTAAATAAACTGTTTAAGAGTTATATAGACCATTAATACATATTTACTGGACTATGAAGTGGAATCCACTCGCCAAAAAGATGATATTTTAGACCCTATCCATCCCAGTTCAGCCATGTTGAGATGTCCTCAAGCGCATTGTTCAAAAAATTACATCTTGCTGTCTCACACCTTTGCGCAGAGCTATGGTATGGTATGATTGGTGTTTTTATCCTCAAATTGGATGGTCATGGTAGTGGTATCGTACAAACATCTCAACACTTCGATATATCACCAATTAACACGACACAGCTGCAGAGCGTCTGGGACTGTTAATTTTTCGATAGACCTTCCTCGTAGTCCACAAAAGCCATACACAGCGGCTCATTGCACTAATTTGTCTTCTGTACAATGTGCCGAACAGTATGCAGGTAGTCCACTGTAGCACTAAAGCGTTTTTGAAACCCGGTAGAAGTAACAAATCGCCTCGCCGGTAAACTCGACGAGTTTCCGCCAGAAGGCAAGCCTTTGGCTGAAATGATGATCCTATTGACTCTTTTAATCTATTTTATGACATTTTTACTCAAAAATATGATATATGCTTTCCTATAAAGATAATAAGAATTAATGAACATAACAAGCCGAAATGGATCACGAAGGGCATAAGAAAATGCTGCCAACGTAAACGTCAATTATTGTGGCAATATAGACAGAACCGTACCGATAAAAATAAAGAGGAACTAAAATCTTTATCTTCCAGGTTAAACCGTATTATTAATCTCACACAGAAATCACAAAACATGTACTCTATATATACGGCTCGCAATAAGTGCCGAGCAACCTGGAATATAATAAAAAAATCACAATGTAAATTTAATAAAGACGAACTACATGACATAAAAATGGAGGACGGAACGGTCCTTGATGACCCTTTATTAATAGCTGAAGCATTCAATAATTTTTACATCACCCAAGTAGACAAAAATAGCTCTATTTCTCATGCTCCTTGTCCTATGAATATACCAAACTCTTTGTTCATGCGTCCGACTGCTCCTCATGAAATACAAATAATAATTAAAAACTTGAAAAATTCGAATAGCACTGGCTACGACCATATTTCTACGAAAGTATTGAAATTCGTCGCAATGGAAATATCGAGCGCATTATGCCATATCATTAATCTCTGTATTCTGCATGGCAATTTTCCTGACACACTAAAGATAACAGTGATCAAACCTTTATTTAAGCAAAATGACAAACATTCTATGCACTGCTACCGACCAATAGCTTTAATACCAACTATTTCCAAAATTTTCGAGAAAGTAATTCACGATAGAATTTATACTTTTCTCGAATGTCACAGCCTGTTCGCGAAGGAACAGGTTGGATTTAGAAAGAGCAAGACCATAAATATGGCTATGTTTACCTTTATACAAACTATTACAGATAGCGTTGATAAAAGGTTACCAGTGTGTGCTTTATATATGGACCTAACAAAAGCGTTTGACTGTGTAGACCATAGCCTGTTACTGCGAAAACTATATGCTTACGGAGTAAGAGGTAACGCTTTGGACTTAATTGGGTCATATCTAAACAACAGGAAACAGTGTCGAGTCGTGTCAGAGGTCGAGTTTGTTTTCAAAGCCCAAAAAAGGTGTGTAAGGGCTATCTGCAGATTGCAGCAAACGGATAGCTGCAAGCCCTATTTCAAAAGCCTTAATATACTAACTGTGCCCTGCTTGTATGTCTATGAGGTGGCAATTTTTGTGAGAGTGAATGCCGAGTGGTTCCCTAAATATTCGAGTAAGCGCCTTAGTCACAAAGTCCATTGTCCTCGACATAAAACCGCATTATTCAGCAATAGTTTGCTTTGTATGGCGCCCCGGATATATAACCATTTGCCGAATGCCATGGCTAGAATTAGTAGTTTTGAACACTTTAAATCTGTATTAAAGCGTTTCCTACTAGAAAAGGCGCACTACAGTGTAAATGAATATTTAAATGACCTAAGAAATGTTTAACGTGGTTTAGACCTACAGAGTAACGCGACCTTTATGACTTAGAAAAATTGTGATTTTGATTTTTCTTTTTTGACATTTTGTGACTGATTATATTTTAAAATGTGATATTTAATAATGTTCTGACATGACTATTTTATTCTGACATCCAATTCGTAAAGTTATTTCAATTGACAGTTTTGACATTTTGTATACAGAGTAGGTAGCACGATGAATCGTATTTATGTAACTAAGAAATCGTTTTGAATGTCTGTGTATTGATTTTTACATTAACGATTAATATTTTTGTAAGGTTACCACCTATATTAATTGTAAATATTAATTATTGTAAATATAATTTTGCATGCCTTTTGGTGGAATATGGAATATGGAAAAAAAAATTCGTCGAGTTTTCCGGTGAAGCAATTTGTGACTACTCTTGAGAACAACTTGTAAACAGGGCGCAGAAGTAAGAAAGAACAGAGCCACCACACTCCCTCTCCACGGTTTGGGTGACTGGCCCTGTAGTCATCATCGTTTGTTCCCGTGGGCTTTTGTCCACGATGCATAGAGGTTCGCGTTTGTGAGATGTGAGAGCACTCCATTTTCTCGAGAATCTAGAACCTTGAAGTCACGGTTCTGTCACCCACTGTTCTAAGTTTTGTTAAAAGGGGTCTTCCGAGCTGGAAAAAGATCTTAGTGCCCCTGTTCTACTTAATCGCAGCCTCGACGACTCTGGTGTTGTAACGCCAATGTTTGAGAGTCTCAGGCGAGAGTTCCAAGCACCTCTTTTTGCCATTCTCGAACAAAAACCTTCGGGACACTTGTTGTATGTGTCGGTTTTATTTTGAACTAGCTGACCCTCGCAACTTCGTTTACGTCACATAAGGTCTATGAAAGGAGTGGTATTTCTTCTCATCAGGCTACTATGAACCTGTGAAACTGCCTTGTTTGCTTTATCATAAAAGAACTTAAAGATTCAGTCTATTGTAAAACAATTCAGTCCCCGCCTTCGGCGTGGACTGGATTATTTTACAATACCCTTAATCTTTAAGTTCTTTTATGACTAAGCAAACACGCCAGTTTTGAATGACCCTTACATTTGAATCACTTTAATTATAGGCTTAGCGACAGTTAGATGTCTCTAATTCCTGAATTACAAAACCCTTCACATTGAAACTCGTGTAAAACAATTCTTAAAGTACTCCCTTTATGACACAGAAAATTTTTTTTGGAATCGGACCACGCATTGGGAACTTAAGACGAAAAGAACATTTTCTCTTTCATCCGCTCTCCCAAAGGAACCGCGCTAAATATCGGGATCAAAAGTATCCTAGAACCTTCCTCGGATCATAAGCTCAGATTGTACAAAGTTTCATTCAAATCGATTCAGTAGTTTCGGCGTGATACTTATTCGGGATACAGACAGACAGACAGACAGACAGTCAGTCAGACAGACATGAAAATTTTAAATTACATTTTCAGCTTCAGTATCGATTAGAGAACGCTCTGCAATTAAAATTTTCAAAGTATCTTCCATGTACAGACTCTCGACCCTCTACAGTTTTATTATAAGTACTAGCTGACCCCGCAACTTCGTTTACGCCACATAAGGTGTATGAAAGGACAGGTATTTTTTAAACAGACTCAAGGGAGCGTATGAAACTGCCCTGTTTGCTTAATCATAAAAGAGCTTAAAGATTAAGTCCATTCTTACAATTGCCTTAATCATTAAGCTCTTTTATGATTAAGCCAACACGCCAGTTTAGATTTACCCTCACATTCAAAGAAACCCTTGAATTCGAAAAGTTGAGATGCCTCTAATTTCTAGACTACGAAACTTTCAATAATGAAACTTGTGTAGAAACAATGTTAAAAACATTCCCTTTCTGACACTAAAAAAATATTTGAAATCAGACCACGCGGTGAGAACTTACAGCTGAAAAACCATTTTATCTTTCATCCCCTCTCTCGCAGAAACCGCGCAAAATATCGGGATCAAAAGTATCCAAGAACCTTTCTCGGACTATAAGCTCGGAATGTACCAAGTATCATTCAAATCGGTTTAGTAGTTTCAGCGTGATACTTATTCGGGATACAGACAGACAGACAGACAGATAGACAGACAGACTGACAGACATGAAAATTTTAAATTACATATTCGGCTTCAGAATCGATTACAGAACGCCCTACAATTGAAATTTTCAAAATATCTTCCATGTACAGACTCTCGACCCTCAACAGTTTTATTATAAGTATATAGATACTGTCAGTGGTTTCCAGCACATTGAAACGATATTGAAGTACCAATTGTAAGATCTCAGATTCCAAGGCCATCTAGAGCGCATTAGGAGGAGAGTAGGCTTCATTATCCGGGTTCTTTTTGCATAGAAGTCGAAATTCAGAGATGCTTGAACAAGTCGGTGATCACTGCCGGTATTCATCAGAGAAACATCTCTAAATTTACATTTCAATTATCGACACCAGAAGTATCAATTAATGTAAGGGACAAAACACGGTTTTTCAGGAGAGCAAAAAACTATTTTATTTTTATAAATCTCTCTGTTATTATTTACTGTCTGGTCCGATTTTAATTGTGTCAAGAGAGAAGTTTCTTAGAATTTCTTCTTCTTTCATGCTATAAACTCAAGATTTAGGAATGTCTAATGGATTCCAAAATAGCGTGTCCGTTACATTAAAAAAATATGTTTAACGTAAGGTACAACACCTTGGGGTGCTGCTGGGTAGGAGGGGTGCTGGGTAGGACAACCTCCACGTGGTGCATCCTGGTAACGTGGACGACGATGTGGACTTCACCTGAGGCGCACGTCGTCGCCCACGGCCAATAGTCCACCAAGGAGGGGGGGCCTTTATGGCCGGTTTGGAGTTCTCCACATGCGCTCTGTTATGCAGAGCGTACTTAGTGGAGAACTCCCAGGGCGACGAGTACTTCGCCACTGAGTGATCAGTGGCGAAGTACACGGTTCCATAGGAACCATCGTTCGGCCGAGCCGTAACCCCGTCTGGCAACAGACGGGCACGGTGGCTCTTTGGAGTTGCGAGGAAGAAAACCTCTTTAAAAAATTACCCCAAATCTCACGCTCTGACGCCCGGCAATTTGATGTATCGCTGGGGGGAACTCAGTGCCTAGGGCGTCACTCCCACCTTCCCACCCTTCCCATCCTCACATCCTCTCCCAACTTCCCCACTCCCACCCTTACGTCGGCGGACGCAAAACGCAAAAAATCACTATGGACGAAATTACAACGCAAGTTACTACCCAGGAGCGCACCCGGACAGTGTCCGGGGAATCGCTTGCCATGTCTCGGCATGGCGACCCCCGCCAGGGTTCATCCCTGGTGGTATATGGGAGGGGTCACCATAGTTTAGGCCCAGGGGTGTGCCTTAAAACCACCCCCAGTGACGCGGAGGTCGCGTCAACCCGTGCTGGCTCGGAGATGGAGTCGGCGGTCGACATGGGTACCGAAACCGAGGGTGCCATCGAGGGTAACCATGCCGACGTTAAAAGGAAGAGACCCAGGTCGAGCGGCGAAGGCCTGTTCCGTAGGCCTGGGTCAGAAACATCCACGAGTGAGGAGGACCTCCCTCGGAAGGTTGTGGCTACCACCGCGGGTAGAGGTCGGAAAACCGACCTCTACAGAGCGAAAGGGGGTAGAGTAGCAGCAGAGCCGCCGGCGATTGTGCCCCCGCTGCCAAGCGGGAAGGTCACGGAGGTGCCGGCGGCTAAAGAAATCATGGCGGCTCTTGCCCGCATTTCTGGCGCCGTAAAGGGTGCCAAGAATGTGGCCGGGAAAAAGAAGGTTGTGGCGGACGCGGTCACAGGCGCCGCCAAAGCGTTGGAGGAGCTCCTCGAGAGGAGTGTCTCCAAGGAGGAGGGGCATCGGAAACAAGCTGAAATTCGCACCGCACAAAACAAGTGCGATGGTAATCACGCGGAAGCTAAAGTACGATGTCCCGCGCCTTAGCATGGGCGGGATAGACATTGGAATGTCCAAAGAAATTAAAATCCTAGGGCTGACCATTGACAGGGCACTCACTTTCAACACTCACATTTCAAACGTATGCAAAAAGGCGATCGGCATCTACCGGAAGCTGGAGCGGATGGCCCGGATCAGCTGGGGGCTTCACCCCGAGGTGATCCGGACGATCTACGTCGCGGCCGTGGAGCCAACGATACTGTACGCCGCCAGTGCTTGGCACACATCGGCAGAGAAGCTTGGAGTCCAAAAGCAGCTGAACGTGGTACAGCGCGGTTTCGCCCAAAAGCTGTGTAAGGCATACCGCACGGTCTCCCTGAACTCGGCGCTGGTCCTGGCTGGTCTGCTCCCTCTGGACCTCAGACTTCATGAGGTGGCCTCGTTATACGAGGCCAAGAGAGGGGTGGGCCAGTCATGGCTGGGAGACAGGGAGGTCGAGCGCATGTCTCCAGCGATTGAGGCTCCTCACCCCGCGGAGCATCCGCCATTGGGGTTCACCAGTCTGATGGACGAGGGGCAGCTGGAAGATGCGAATCACTTTGAGATTCGCATCTTCACGGACGGGAGCAAGATTGAGGGCCGTGTCGGTGCCGCGCTATCATTTTGGGATAGCCGGGCCGAAATTAAGGCCCTCAAACTTGCTCTGTCGCCCCATTGCACCGTCTATCAGGCCGAACTCCTGGCGCTATGCAAAGCGGCCAGTGAGGCCCTCAGGCGAGGCGCGTCCACGTTTGGCATCTTCAGCGATAGCAGAGCCGCTCTCCTGACGGTCATAAACCGTCATGCTCTCCACCCCCTGGCGGTTGAAGCCCGAGCCGCCATTCAACAAGGCATGGCCCAGGGTAAGGAAATCTCCCTATTCTGGGTCAAGGCTCACGCGGGGTTGGAGGGCAATGAGCGAGCCGACCAGCTCGCCAAGGAGGCGGCTCTGAGGCTGAAGAGAGCACCGGACTACGGACTGTGCCCTGTTTCATTCGTGAAGCGTGCCCTCAGGCAGGACACGCTTGACGAATGGAACAAGAGGTACAGTGAGGGCGAGCAGGCCTCCGTCACCAAGCTTTTCTTCCCATGTGCAGTGGAGGCATACAGTGTCGTCCGGAAGATGACGATCGCCGGCACCACAACCCAACTGCTGACAGGGCACGGTGGGTTCTCCGAATACTTGACACGTTTCAAGTGTAAGGGGGACCCATCGTGCGCCTGTGAGCCTGGGGTGGACGAAAATGTGGTCCACCTGCTCATAGATTGTCCCGTCCATGCGCCTGACAGAGTGGACCTGGAGGCAGAAACAAATTTGAAATTAAATGTTAGTAACTTACCTATTTTCATGAAATTACACAGAAAAAAGTTTATAGAATACAGCGATAAGATTATACGAATTGTAAATAAAAGGAATAAGTGAAGTATATTTTTGTTCACCAATATTATGTGTACAATATTGCACTGTAACAAAAAGATTTTAGATGGAAAGATAATTTAAGAAACCAGCTGTATTTATAGATTAAGATAGAAAAATTTAATGTGTATAAAAGTATTTGGCAACCGAACTAGCCTTTTAAAAGATAGCATTTAAGAATTATATGGATAAAAAATTAAACATAAGATTGAAATATTAGAGGATAGCACAGTATTATATAACTTTATATAACTTTATATAAGAAAACAAAATAAATAAGTAATATATTGTAAAACATTAGACCTAACATAAAAAATTGTGAAAATATTAGTTGATAAAAAACTTTTTTGGAAATTAAAATCATACGGGGCAAGAAGACCCCAGAGACTACATACAAAACCCCATCCCAACGTATGATACCCCAAATCCCCAGTATGAAAGGCCATCGTGAAAGTGCGAGAGGCATAAAAGCGTGACGAGTATGGTACTAGAGGAATAAGAATGAAAGACGATAGATTTAAGTTTAGCTTAAAGAATGAAAGGTCGGGATAGCGTGGAAGTGCGAGAAGCATACTTGATAGAACTGGAATGATAAAGAGAATTTGGGTGAAAGAGGATATAGTTTAGCTAGGTTCGAGATGGCGGGAGCCAGGGGCGCTGAGCACGGTTTAACGGATATTAGGCCGGTGGCACCGCAAGTCATGTACGACGCGGGGATGGCCCACCGAGGCACTTTATAATGGTGGTTAACTCATTGCAAATGTGCCTCTGCCCCCCGCCATCTCTTGAAGTAGTTCTTTAAGCCCTGCGGGGCTAGCTCTCTAAAAGCTATTTAGCTAGAAAATTAATGTATTCACTAGGCTTTGCCCACGGCAGAGGTGCGGAAAAAAAAAAAAAAAAAAAAAAAAAAAAAAAAAAAAAAAGGAGGAGGGGAAGCTCCGGGCTCGGGTTGCGGGCCAGGAGGCGGAGCTTGCCGACTCCCGTAAGCAGCAGCAGCTGATGCGGGCGGAGGTTGACAAGCTGACGCAGCTGGTCCAGGGGGCCGGGGAAGCTCGGGGTGTAAAAACCCCCGCTCCCCGTGCACCACCCAAGACGACACCTTCGATGGTCCAGCTGCTGGAGGCCATCGAGCGACGCCTCGGCGTCCTGGAGGACCGGGCATACCGCCCACCGTTGGCGGCTCCCGTCGGCGCGTCATACGCGACGACGGCTGCACCCAACGGGACTGGTCCCAAGCCGAGGGCCTCCGCCCCCTCTGCCCCCAAGAAGACGGCACCTGTGGGAAGTGGCAACCCCGCTTCCCCAACAGCCAGCGCTCCTGCTGCACCCCAGACTACCTCGAACGAGGGGGTCTGGGAGGTGGTAGGAGCCAAGAAGAAGGCCAATAAGGCCGCCAAAAAGGCGGCGAAGGCCGCCAAGAAGGCGGCAAAGGTCGCCGCTAAAGCGGCAAAGGCCGCCGCGACGAATTCGCCGAAGAGGCTCCGCGCTCCCCGCTCCACTGCCGTCGTCATTACGGTGACGACGGAGGGCAAGGCGAAGGGCGTGGGGTACGCCGAGGTCCTGAGGCAGGCGAAAGCCTCAGTCGACCTCAAGGCCCTCGAGATAGAGGGAGGTCTCCGGTGCAAGGTGACGCGCACCGGAGCACGCCTCCTCGAGGTCTCCGGCGCCACCAGCGGCCCCAAAGCGGATGCCTTAGCGGCGAAGCTGCGGGAGTCGCTGAATGCGGGCGACGTCTGCGTGACCAGACCCAACAAATGCGCCGCCCTGCGCATTTCGGGTCTGGATGACGCGGCCACGACGGACGAGCTTATCTCCGCCGTCGTGGAGGCGAGCGGCTGTCCCCGTGATCAGGTGAGGTCAGGCGAAATCCGCTTTGGCCCCACCGGTCACGGGTCGGCAGTCGTGAGCTGCCCCGTCGCGGCGGCCCAGAAAGTGACGGACGGACGAAGCCTCCTTATTGGGGGCTTCTTGAGGGCGCAGGTGCATCTCCTGCAGCCCCGCGAAGCCAGGTGCTATAGGTGCCTGGTCGTGGGGCATGTGGGGGTGCAGTGTGCGGCGGAAGTCACCGTAGGCGACCGGTGCTTCCGCTGTAGTCAGCCCGGTCACAAGGCCCTTGCCTGTGACGCCCCGCCGCGGTGTTATAAATGCGTGGCGGAGGGCAAGGAGGCCGACCACCGGGCTGGCAGCAAGTCCTGCGCTGCCTCAAGGCCGAGGCCCCGTCCGTCCGCACGGGGGGCTGAGAGTGAGGTGGCACGCCCGCGGCAGGGTGCGAAAATGGACGTCCATTAATGGACACCCATATCCGCATCCTGCAGGTGAATTTGAACCACTGCACTGGTGCTCAGGACCTTCTGTACCAGAGCATCAGGCAGTGGTCCATCAACATTGCAGTCGTCGCCGAGCCGTATTGGGTTCACCCGGGAAGCCCGGTGGATCTGGACGGCATGGCGACTATCTTTGGGGGGACCGGCGCGGACGACTCGCGCCTGGCGGTAATCGCTAGGGGTCCGGGTTGTGTCGCGGCGGAATACGAGGGTGTGGCTGTCGTGGCCGTTTACATTTCGCCGAGCCTCGACCAGCATCAGTTCGAGCTATGGCTCCCTGAGCTGGACGTCGTCCTCGCTGCATGCCGGCCTCGCCCTGTCCTGGTCCTGGGAGACTTCAATGCCTGGTCGCAGGCTTGGGGCTCCCGGGAAACCAGAGACAGGGGGAGGAAACTGGAGGACTGGGTCACAACACGTGGCCTAGTCATCCTGAACCGGGGGAATGTCGCAACCTGGACGCGGCGCGGCGGGGGCTCAGCTCGGTCATAGACGTCTCGTTTGCGACCCCTGAGCTCGCCCGCCGTGTCCAGGGATGGCGCGTGGTGGAGGAGGAGGAGACGTTGTCAGATCACCGATATATTCGGTTCGACGTCTCCCCTCCACCAAACCTGCCGCCAGCAATTGCGAATCCCCCGGAACCGCGTTGGGCACTTCATCGCCTTGATCGGGAGGCTCTCCTGGAGGCGGCCATCGTGCAGGCCTGGATTCCGTCAGCGGACAGGCCTGCCGATGTTGATACCGAGGAGGAGTGGTTCGGGAGAGCTATGTCGCACATCTGCGATGCGGCGATGCCCAGGGCTAGGCCCAGGCCGGCGAGGAAACAGGTGTACTGGTGGACGCCGGAAATCGCGCAGTTGCGCGCGGAGTGCGTTACCGCGCGCCGCCGGTACACCAGGTTCCGCCGGAGGCGTCGCCGCCCAGACGATGCGGCAGCCCGAGAGACGGAGCTCAACGATGGGTACAAGGAGGCCAAGAGGGCCCTCCAGACGGCCATCAAGCGGTCCAAAAAATGGGGCGCGATGAGCTGATGGAGACTCTGGAGCGGAACCCGTGGGGGCGCCCGTACCTTATGGTAAGGGGCAAATTACGCCCTAAGGCGCCCCCACTGACACAGAGTCTCCAGCCGGAGCGGTTGGAGGAGGTCCTGGACTCCTTGTTCCCGTCGAGAGCGGAGGAACATATTTCTCCGCGCATGGCTCCGTCTCAGGCGCCCAACGCGGAAGGCAGCGAGAACGACGTGCCCGTAGTCACCGAGGGTGAGTTAGGGGCGGCTGTACTGCGGCTTAAATCCCGCAGAAACACCGCCCCTGGACCCGACGGCATTCCAGGCCGAGCGTGGGTCCTGGCTCTCGAAGAGCTTGGGCCTCGACTAATTGGGCTCTTTAGCGCATGCCTCGAGAAAGGCCAGTTTCCCAAGGTCTGGAAGACAGGGAAACTGGTCTTGATTCGAAAGGCGGGGCGGCCGGCAAATTCCCCATCAGGGTACCGGCCGATCGTGTTGCTCGACGAGGTGTGCAAGCTCTTTGAGCGCATTATTGCACAACGCCTCGTCGGGCACCTAACACGCGTGGGGCCTGATCTGGCGGATAGCCAGTTTGGCTTCCGTCAGGGACTCTCCACCGTGGACGCGATCATGCGCATTAGAGGCCTGACGGAGGAAGCAGTCTCACAGGGTGAGGTGGTGGTGGCGGTGTCTCTCGACATCGCCAACGCATTCAACACCTTGCCCTGGAGCTGCGTCAGGGAGGCGCTTATCTATCATGGAGTGCCTCCCTACCTCCGTCGAATTGTCGGGGCTTATCTCTCCGAGAGAGCCATAACTTACCCGAGCTGGCTAGGGCCGGGTCGGCGAGATGTGTCGTGCGGTGTTCCACAGGGATCGGTTTTAGGGCCGCTCCTGTGGAACATCGGTTACGACTGGGTGCTGCGTGGTCCGTTGCTCAGAGGGGTCGGCGTAACGTGTTACGCCGACGACACCCTCGTTACGGCGCGGGGAGCAACGCACCGTGCCGCAGCACTTAAGGCCACGGCAGGGGTTGCTCAGGTCGTGGGTCGGATTCGGCGGCTGGGTCTCGAGGTCGCCCTTCACAAATCCGAGGCTCTGTGCTTCCACGGACCTCGGATGGGGCCACCTGCGGGATCCAGCCTACAGGTAGGGGGCGTCAGCATCGGCATCGAGCCCTCGATGAAGTATCTGGGGCTCGTACTCGATGGCCGGTGGAACTTCGGACATCACTTCCGAAGTTTGGTCCCAAAACTGAGGGGAGCATCGGCCGCACTCGCGCGGCTGATGCCCAACATCAGGGGACCCAACGCTCCCTACAGGAGGCTGTACCTGGGGATCGTGCGAAGCATGGCCCTGTACGGGGCTCCCGTATGGGCGGAAACCCTGACGGCCTGCAATGAGGCTAGACTGCTGAGCCCGCAGAGAATGATGGCCGTCAGGGTGATAAGAGGATACCGCACGATCTCCGGTGAGGCGGCATGTCTCCTAGCCGGGACCCCTCCATGGGACCTGGAAGCGAGAGCCCTTGCGTCACTGTTCAGATGGCGCAAGGAGGCGCTGGAGCGGGGCCAAAGGCCTGCGTCTCGAGAAATCGAGGCCCAGCGGACCCTGCTCCACCAGGAAACCGTGGAGACATGGAAGGTGCGACTTGAGCAACCAAAGGGGGGATTCGCCACAATCGCGGCCGTCAGACCGGTCATGGACGAGTGGCTGGAGAGAAGACACGGTGCTCTCTCCTACCGGTTGACACAGATGCTTGCCGGGCACGGTAGCTTCGGTAGGTATCTGTGGCGAAAACACCGGGAAACCACGGCCGAGTGTCAGCACTGCGAGGACCGCAGCGATGACACAGCGCTCCACACGCTGGTGGAGTGCACGGCGTGGGCACAACAGCGACAGGTCCTCGTAGTGGGTCTGGGCGTGGACACTCTCTCGCTCGAGTCCATGGTGCGAGCCATGCTCTCCAGCGGGAGCAAGTGGGACTGCGCCGCCTCTTTCTGCGAGCAGGTTATGCTCGCGAAGGAGGCGGCGGGCCGGGTACGGGAGAGAACTCTCCCACCCGAGTTCCGCAGTCGGCGCCCTGGGCGCCGCCGACGTGTCTTCGCTGAAGACTATCGGCCTCCATGACCGGGGGTCTGAGGACGGTGAGAGGGCCGCTCACCGTCCTTACAGAAGCAGGCCCATGACGGCAGCGTGACGTGAGCAACTCACGCACGCCCCCCCTTAGAAGCGGGGTCACACCCGAAACCCCCCATAGACGCGGGATTACACCCGAACCATCCCCTGGGCGAGGCCGCATTGGCGGCCGTAGGTCTGTTGGGAGTCACGGGACATCCTTCCTGAGGGCTTACCCGGGGCTCTCAACCATAGGCTGTTGGGCGTTACGTGAGGTTTTTTAGTCGGTAAGAGTCCGGCATAGCATCCTACGAGGATTTTCCCTCACGTTAAAAAAAAAAAAAAAAAAAAAAAGGTACAACACCTTACGTTACTGATATTTTATGTATAGAGAAATAACTAAAGTGTATGTAGCAAGAGACTATAGAAATTCACATGCAAATGTATTGTAAAGGACTTCACTTTAAGACTTTTGATGATATTATGATGTAACTTGGTACTGAAGGTTAACGAAAAAAATTGCCAGTGCCAGATTTGACGGATAGCCAGTTTAGTTTCCGTTGGGGGCGCTCCATCCTAGACGCTATCATTCGTGTCTGGGGTCTGACAGAGGAAGCGATATTGCGGGAAAGGAGGAGATGGCGGTGTCTGTTGACATCGCCATAGCTTTCAATCCCTTTCCCTGAAGCTGCGTTAGAGATGCACTCATTTATCATTATGGAGTGCTTTTCTACTTACGTCGGAGTTTCGAGACTTATCTTTTTGAGACATGAATAACCTACCGGCTAAGGTAAGAGGTATCGTGCGTTATTTTGGAGGAATCGGTCCACTTCTGTAGAACCGCGGTGATGGTGCTACTCGGTCATTTGCTCGAAGGGTTCGACATAACGTACTACGCTGATGACACCCACGTTACGACGCGAAAATCTACTCACCGAGACGTGGCCCTAAAGGGAGTTTCTCAAGTTTGGGTCGAAGCTGGCGACTGGTTCTGAAGACAGTCTCTTACAAAATTCAGGTCCTGTGCTTTCACGGACCTCGGGAGGAGTCACCCACGGAATCCAGTTTACAAGTAGGGGGAATTAGCGTCGATATCTAGCCCTCTATAAAGTATCGTGGAGTCGTTCTCGATAGCGTGTTAAACTTCGAAAACCATTTTCGAGACATGATTCAAAACTGAGGAGGGGCAACGACTGCACTCTCGCAGTGGTTGACCAATATTAGGGAACACAATGCGTCCTGCACGCTGTCAGGATCTCACGGAGACATGTTAGGTGCAGATTGAGAGCAAGCATGGTGGGAACTGCTGCAATCGGGGCGACCAGACTGGGGGCAGGGGGGGGGGGGGGGAGATGCATGATGTCCATACATAAGTAGGCCCAAAACAGCATAACAACAGAACCTCCAAAAACGCAGATTAGCACCATTTGACTGAGTGCTGAGCCGCGTTGATAAGCTCGTCTACTTGGGACCCTGAAACTTCCTTCCGAGGTGTCACCCGGGGCCGCCGCCCATACACCGATTTCACACAAAATTGCAGAAATTATATGAGATAAGTAGTCTATTATATAAAAATAAGTCGGATTTTCCTTCCTGACGCTATAACTTTACAACGCATGAACCGATTTCCACGGTTTTGCATTCGTTGGTAAAGTCTCGGGCTCCGAAAGATTTCCCATTTTCCAAAAAAAAAAAATTGTCTTACTTACCAGACCAAATTTTACGATTCTGCAAACAGCAACCGGATTATTGATAAATTGTTTATTTTACTGTGTATAATAATAAATAATAATGAAAATACATTATTTATAATAAAAAACAAAACACACACGCACACACGCACTCAACAAAAAAACATTGATTACTCTACCACCACACCATATTTTACGATTCTGTAAACACCAACCGGATTATTGATATATTATTTATTTTACTGTGTATTATAATAAATAATAATGCAAACACATTCTTTATAATAAAAACACGAAACACACAGGCACTACACAAACGCACGCCATCCATGCGCAATCCACTCTCAACTTCGACTGTTCGATTTTTGTAAAAAAATCTGGCCCATTGACGTCATTTTATAAGATTCCAAAAACAAGAAAATGTTATATACTACACATACAATCAAACTGTTCATAGAAAAATAGGACGTAAGAAGGCTAAATTTAAGTTTAAAGTCGTCTGGGTAGGTGCGGCGACCGGTCGCCGCGCGGGGCTCAACGGAAAAGCTTGATTATTAATTATGCGCGGCGACCGGTTGCCGCGATTAGCTCTAATGGTCCAAGATTTGATTGATATACGATAAGGGGTAGGCGTCACTTTTTGACACAGAGTTAAGCTTGCGAGAGTCCAAGCACAACTGAGGTCGCCGTTCGCCTTCTCCACCATGACCACTGGAGAGTTCCACGCGGACTGAGACGGGGACACTACTCCATCTCTAGCATATGGTCCAACTCGGCTTCCAGGGCTTTCTGTTTGAGAGGAGAGAGCGGATAGTAACACTGTTTGATCGGCTTGCTGTCACCAGTGTCAATGACATGATGTTCAAGTGAGGTCCGACCTAAACCCACCTTATCAGTGTTCAATGAGTCGAACTCCTCAATGACCTCGTTGATTACACACCTCTGGTTAGGAGTCAGGTTGTTGTAATTCTCGAGGCCACCGTTGAGGGACACAGACTATTATATAGGCAGAAGGATTATTGTCACTAAAACCATCAAGACTAATATTTTGTGAAATTAATTTATCACTTAACTTAAATTGTTGCCAGAAATCCACACCAAATATCATGGAGATGGTTATTCCTGGGACAACATATAATTTGACAACTTGGATAACCGAATTGTACTCAATAAGAGATACAACCCAGACATTGCAAGTATGAGCTGTCTGCAGTTTGTAATACGATAAGCAGGGTTGATACTCCCAAGATCAAAACCCAGTTCCAAGTAGATGCGGTGCGCTCCCTTACCTAGTATAGAGCAGGAGGCACCGGAATCTAGAAGGCCTAAGACATTTAAATCTAAAACTTTAACAACTAGATACGGTCTAACGTCATTATCCCGTTTAGTAAACAGGAGGCCTTTTTTTTTTTTTTTTTTTTTAACGTGAGGGAAAATCCTCGTAGGATGCTATGCCGGACTCTTACCGACTAAAAAACCTCACGTAACGCCCAACAGCCTGTGGTTGAGAGCCCCGGGTAAGCCCTCAGGGAGGATGTCCCGTGACTCCCAACAGACCTACGGCCGCCAATGCGGCCTCGCCCAAGGGGTGGTTCGGGTGCAATCCCGCATCTATGGGGGGTTTCGGGTGTGACCCCGCTTCTAAGGGGGGGCGTGCGTGAGTGCTCACGTCACGCTGCCGTCATGGGCCTGCTTCTGTAAGGACGGTGAGCGGCCCTCTCACCGTCCCCAGACCCCCGGTCATGGAGGCCGATAGTCCTCGGCGAAGACACGTCGGCGGCGCCCAGGGCGCCGACTGCGGAACTCGGGTGGGAGAGTTCTCTTCCGCACCCGGCCCGCCGCCTCCTTCGCGAGCATGACCTGCTCGCAGAAAGAGGCGGCGCAGTCCCACTTACTCCCGCTGGAGAGCATGGCTCGCACCATGGCCTCAAGCGAGAGAGTGTCCACGCCCAGACCCACTACGAGGACCTGTCGCTGTTGTGCCCACGCCGTGCACTCCACCAGCGTGTGGAGCGCCGTGTCATCGCTGCGGTCCTCGCAGTGCTGACACTCGGCCGTGGTTTCCCGGTGTTTTCGCCACAGATACCTACCGAAGCTACCGTGCCCGGCAAGCATCTGTGTCAACCGGTAGGAGAGAGCACCGTGTCTTCTCTCCAGCCACTCGTCCATGACCGGTCTGACGGCCGCGATTGTGGCGAATCCCCCCTTTGGTTGCTCAAGTCGCACCTTCCATGTCTCCACGGTTTCCTGGTGGAGCAGGGTCCGCTGGGCCTCGATTTCTCGAGACGCAGGCCTTTGGCCCCGCTCCAGCGCCTCCTTGCGCCATCTGAACAGTGACGCAAGGGCTCTCGCTTCCAGGTCCCATGGAGGGGTCCCGGCTAGGAGACATGCCGCCTCACCGGAGATCGTGCGGTATCCTCTTATCACCCTGACGGCCATCACTCTCTGCGGGCTCAGCAGTCTAGCCTCATTGCTGGCCGTCAGGGTCTCCGCCCATACGGGAGCCCCGTACAGGGCCATGCTTCGCACGATCCCCAGGTACAGCCTCCTGTAGGGAGCGTTGGGTCCCCTGATGTTGGGCATCAGCCGCGCGAGTGCGGCCGATGCTCCCCTCAGTTTTGGGACCAAACTTCGGAAGTGATGTCCGAAGTTCCACCGGCCATCGAGTACGAGCCCCAGATACTTCATCGAGGGCTCGATGCCGATGCTGACGCCCCCTACCTGTAGGCTGGATCCCGCAGGTGGCCCCATCCGAGGTCCGTGGAAGCACAGAGCCTCGGATTTGTGAAGGGCGACCTCGAGACCCAGCCGCCGAATCCGACCCACGACCTGAGCAACCCCTAAACAGGAGGCCTATTCTGTTTCTACGAACAACGAAGTTCGGGCCGAAGTTTCGTATAAAACCTACTACGGTTCCATACGTTCCGCAACTTGCGGACGAAACGAAGTTGTTTGACGTTAAACCTACTCTAATTCACAAATCGTACGAACGAAAATTCAACTTTGACAGATAATTGTTCGAAAGAACTAGTCAACAGAACAGGTGGGAGTAGACGACATATTAACCTAAAATTGACGAAACCAAAAGTGTTACCGTTTGATTTTCGTTTCCTTGTATATTTTGTAAGAATTTTATACAAAATGTCTAGAATGTCACTCACTGAGGCTGCTCTACGTGAAGAACGATTAGAACGTAGAAGAAATCCTCGTAGACTGCCAAATCAAGTCAATAATGTGAATATTTCCGAAGTAGAGTTAATTGCGAACTATAGGCTCAGTCGGCAACTGTTTGAGGAGTTGTGCTAAAAATTGTTAGCTACAGGAGAGAACCCTTCCACCAGAGTTCCGAAGACGGTGGCGGGGGCGCTCTGACGTGCCCGCCCAGGACTATCGGCCTCCGTGTCCGGGGGCCTGAGGATGGTGAAGGGGCTGCCCACCGTGCGTAGGAGCCCTGAGGTATCCTATCGAGGGCTTACCCGTGGCATTTGGCTTAAAAGACTGGGAGCATTCCCCTTTGAATAGAGATGTATATTAGTTGGGAGAAAGAACTGCTAGTCCTTGGGTCATCAGTCGACTCAACCAAAAAGTATGCACCTTTGACCCCATGCAGGTCCATGGGGTACAACACGGTCTCGACTCTCGACACCAACTGGAAGAAAACTGTAAGACGAGCCGAAACCCTGATACTTAGTATTTTTTTATTATTTTATACCGCTACCGGGGTTTTTCTTTTGTTCTAGTTCATACCGAAAATATGTTTATGTAGATAAAATAAAACGAAAACAATTGTCTTGCCCAACTTTTATTAACTGATATAATCTATATACTATTTGTCTTTCATTATTTCCTATTATATATTATCTCCTATCCTATTAAATAGTTATTAGCAACAATTTTTTCGCTAATAACTTTAATCAGTTCTAACAGAGCAGCTTGAATCTGCATCAGTATATTCATGATCCCAGCTAGCTCGGTATTTCTATGTGTGTCATTCTCTGCACGCATCTCCTCTATCTCAAACAATCTCCGTCTCACATCAGAGCCAGAAGATTGTCCCCTCCGCCACTACGGGTGAAGTATGCTCTACCTGGTCAAGACCCGAAGGATCCACTGCGATGATCTTCACAAGCCTACCGTGAATATCCACAAGATCAGGGCAATCTAGACCACAACGAGCCAACCTAGTTAGCAGATATATAGATAATTTCTTTCTTTCTTTCTTTTCTTTTCAGATAGTTTGCTCTGACAGCTACCTTTAAGCGACAATTCTTATGAAACAAAGTCACCTGACTAAAGGGCCTCCTCTAGCTCCGAGACCTTAGGTAGACAGATCGAGAACTAAGTCGATGCATCAGCGGGCACCGGAGTACTCGCTTTGATGCTTCCCCGACGGACAAGTCGGTGTGCCGTTCTCAGCTCACCTCGAAGGCCAACCACCGTCACATCCGGTTCCACTGCAATTCCCATGTGGGACAGCTCGTTAGAGAGTTCATCTTTTCTTAAATAGTTAATGTATTTTTGCATCAGTGCCATGATGTAAAAGTTTTATTACGACAGTTTAAAGATAGTAATGTAAATGACACAGACGGGGTTCAATCACAAAGTAATGGTAATGAATGATAACCCCGAACAAATAAACACACACATTTGAGATCTCTAAGGTCATCAGTTTTATATTAGTGTTCCGGTCTTCCGTAGATAGGTACTAGGACGATGCTATTTAGGTATATACCTAAGTCTAGGCACAACTTCAGGAATTGGCATGTACTTAGGTATTTGATAGATAGTTATCCAGGTACTCTTAGTCTGATTCCTTTTTTTTTTGTTGAGAGTATTGTGGTGCTTTGACGCGCGGTGGTACTTGACTCAGTTGACTCGTCGCGCCAATGATCCTCGAAGGGGATGGTTGAGCTGAACCCTGGTAGATCGTCACTGTAGACTGTAGACTGTAGCGCGTCCTTGCTCTGGCGATGGCGTTTACTCTCTGCGAGATCACAATTACACTCGCACAGGCACTGATAAATCCAGTTCTTGAGAGACGCAAACAAACAAATGTTGTGGCCAACCACTACGAAACCTTTTGGAAGATGCTTCGATGGACCATGTTGGGTTTTCTGTGTGAACTGTATTAAATGAAATGGTTACTGGTAAAATATATTGTACGTTTATTTCGTAGGCTTTGGTTATACACAGCATTAATGATGCACTTTTATTACTCACTATCACTTATTACAAACAAGAGCGCGTGCGTACAGATAGCGCGATGGTATGGACTCAACTAAGCTTAAGTCTAAAGGTGCCGAGGCGGGCGGCGCCGCGGCGTTGCGCGTCCGTTTGTTTACATATTTTTATGTCGGTTGGCCAACAATGTCTTCCACTTTTGTGCCTATTGATAATTAAAACTCTGAGATTCGATTTTCCTGAATTTCTTATTCCTGGAACAATTGAATCGAATAATTGTATAGTTTGTATAGACGTAGTCGGAGGGGCTGACGGATATACGGAACCCTCGGTGGGCGATTAAATATTACGATAAAATTTGCAGTCAAAAAAACATGTACATTGAAATTTTGGTATATAATGAAAAGAGACTACTCTACGCATAATAGAGCAACGTTTTCTAAATATCTAAATCAAATTACAAATAGTGATGTTTATAACTACACTACAAATAACGCGTTTAATAGATTTTATGAAAACTTTATGATGCTGTAAGATTTCTGTTTTCCATACATAAAAAAAAAAATCTATAGTGAAACAAGACCTAGGTGGATATCGCGTGGATTAAAAATATGTAGTAAACGTAAACGTCATCTGCTGTGGAAGTATAGAGAAGAACCCAGTCTGACCAACAAAAATACGTTTAAAACATAATATGCTATACTAGATATAAAAATGTCATCAGACTGACAAGAAAGTCTCAAAATGATTACTTTATTAAGTCTGCAACAAATGAATGCTAAAAACTTGGAAAGTGATCAATGAGACAAAGTTTAAATATCCAACTGAAAATATAGAACAAGTAATATGTAATGACGCAGTAATAAACGACCCGATAGAGCTCTCCAACTCATTTAATGACTATTTTCTTGACATAAATAATTATGATACGCATAATAATTTTAGTAACAGTACATTAAGCAAAATAGCATACAATTCTAATTCAATTTTTATGAGGCCCACTATCCCTGATGACTTACAAAAAATAATAATAACCTTAAAAAATACAAATAGTACTGGCTATGATAATGTTATTACAAGTGTGATTAAGAATGTGGCGCATATTATTTCCCGCCCCTTAAGTTGCATTATAAATTAGTGCATCGAGCAACGTATATTTCCAGATAAATTAAAGATATCAGTAATAAAAAATGTATTTAAAAAAGGTAATGACACAGATAGGAGTAATTATAGGCCTATTATAGCATTAATACCTATTTTTGCCAAAATATTGGAAAGGGTGATGTACAAATGCATTATACTCCTTCCTTGAAAAATACAATATCTTTACCCCCTGTCAATATGGGTTCAGAAAAAGCAAATCAATTAATGTAGCTGTATATAACTTTCTGCTTAAGGTGTGTACAAATCTAGACAAAGGGTTGCCTGCGTTAGCATTGTACATGGATATATCAAAAGCTTTTGACCGAGTTGACCATAAAATTCTTCTAAAAAATATATGCCTACGGTATTAGAGGTAATGTACATAAACTGATAAAATCATACCTTAAATAGACAACAATTTACGGAAGTGAAGTGGTTTGAAAAATTGACGAAATTTGAAGAAATATGTAAATCTAAACAATGTACACCAAAATGCGGTGTACCCCAAGGTAGTATTTTTTTTTGGACCTCTACTATTTTTAATATATATAAATGACATGCCTTCCGTAACACACCATAAGATGACCCTTTTCGCTGACGATAGTACTGTTCTGTTTACTAGTGATAATGGATTCAATTTAGAATTGGACATTAATGAGACTTAATTAATATTGTTGACTGGCTTAAAATAAATAACTTAATGTTAAATTTTGACAAAACGAAATTAATGAATTTTAAGTTATGAACCCACCGCATATATCTTCTCCAAAAGTTTTCTATCAAGGAAACGTAATTGAGACAACAGCAGCTACTAAATTCTTAGGTTTGCAGATTGATGAGAATCTCAACTGGAAATATCACATTGAACTAACATGTAATAAACTAGCACAGTTCTCATACGCACTCCACAGATTGAGTAAGGTTTCAAATCCTGCAACTTTATTAACAGCGTACCATAGCTATGTTAGCTCATCTCTAAGGTACGGAGTGGTTTTCTGGGGCAATAGTACAGATAAAGAGCGTGTTTTCATTGCATAGAAACCATGTATCAGGGCTATGTTCAACATTAATTGTACACCCAACTCCTGTGCTCCATATTTTAAGAATATGAACCTTCTCACATTTCCGTGTATATATATTTATGAGTTGGCAGTGTTTGTTAAGCAAAATCTCAGTTTGTTCAGTTATCGCACCCGTGTAAGGCATCGGAATAAACTACATCTAGTTCCTATTAAAACGCATTTCATGCATGAGAGTTTCTTTTGCTTAGCTCCACGTATATATAACTAGCTGACCCGCGCAACTTCGTTTGCGGCACATGAGAGTTAGAGAAAGAGAGGTATAGTATTAATATTTTGAGTAATATAATGTTTCCCGTCGCATTTACTCTCGTCGCGCCTAGTCCCGTCGCGTCGCTTATATACATTAGAGCTAACCCGCACAACTTCGTTTGCGTCACATGAGAGAGGAAGAGAGAGGTGTAGTATTAATATTTAAGGTGATATAATGTTTCCCTTCGCATTTACTCCCGTCGCGTCGCTTATATTCATTAGAGCTGACCCGTACAACTTCATTTGCATCACATGAGATTGAGAAGGAGAGAGGTGTGGTATTAATATATAAAGTGATGTAATGTTTCCCGTTGCATTTACTTTTTTTTTTTTTTTTTTTATTCAATATTTATTTAGGGGTTTTTATTCCTAATGGAAGATGTCAACCCCATTGTACCCTTAACTATTACAATCACAAAAAAAAGGAGTAGAGAGTCACTGCGGGGGCTTCTTGACTATCCGAGATAGGTATCTAGCTATAAGTGATGTTGGTTGTGCTAGGATGCTTTGTAGGATTCCTACGTCATATAAATTAATGTTGAATTTCTCCATGAGTGACTCTCTTTCCCTTCGGGTCCGGACACATTCCATCAAAACATGCGTGACGTCTTCCTCCACTCCACACGAGGTACAATTAGGAGTGTCCGATTTTTTCATTAGGTATGCAAACTTGTTTGATGGGATGTGTCCAGACCTAAGCCTTAATAATGTTTTAACCTTATTTCTATTTAGCTTACATTCTAAGAACCATGGTATACGAAGAGGCTCAGTCTGCAAAACTTTGTACCATATTTTATTTTATTTTATTTTTTTTATTTTATTCTTTTAAAAAAACTTACAGCTAATACATCAAAGTTAAAAGAATCATAGGTACAAGAAGGCCAATTACAAGTTTTTACGTGTAAATACAGAAGTTAGAAGAATAGGGATACAAACAAAGTACGGTACACAAATAAGGTGTTAGACACAGAATAATTAATAATTACAATAAACACCTCTCAAAAAAAGCATCGCTCATAGTCCTCCTAAGTATTTTTGCGCTGGTGTTAAATAAGTCAAGATCTTTGTGTGACTCCGAGATTTCATTAAAATCTCTGCTGGCTCTAATGATAAATGAATTTTTGCGATACTTGGAATTCACAATAGGGACATGAAGAAGCCGCGGTTTTCTTAAAAACGAGCGATGTACGCATAGTCCAATCGCACCCAACAGCTCAGGACAGTCTACTGAACCATTTGCAATGCCGTACAATAAGGCTTGATCAGCCACACGTCTACGCATATGTAATGGTAGCAAGTGAAATTTCCGGCAACGAGTCGTGTAGTCTTGAAAATATGTTTTGGAACGGTATTGAATATACCTTACAAATTTCCTCTGAATGCCTTCTATCAGATCTGTGTAGACATTATAATGAGGATTCCACACCTGTGAGGAAAACTCGAGGTGACTGCGGACGAACGTGCAATATAAAATTTTAATTGTTTTTATGTTTCTAAAATCTGTCGATAGCCGTATTCCCTTCTGTTCGGAAACTTCATTAAAATGCATCTTCCAATTATTAAAATTTACTGCATACGTTGCATTTACTTCCACACGTCCTTTTTTTGGTACGGAACTCATGTATGTCCGACTCGCACTTGGCAGGTGTTTATCGTTCAGTTGATTGGCTACCACTACAAACTACGTTTACCTACTCCCGTCACGTCGCTCATACTTCAAAACTCATTAAAAGGGGTTATTGTAAGTGAACCTTAAAAGATAGGCATATGCTGTTGAAGACATTTTTTTGTAACTTTTAAAGGGAAACATTTTTGTAATACAAAATTTTCACGTAACTTTAACCATTTACGCAACGTACGCAGTGGAAGCTCTTAAAAGAAAGAAATAAAAATACAAGTACGTATGGATGGTTCTTTTTTCCTAATGTGGTTAAATTATTATTTCAATAAAATACTGGGTGTAACAAAATTGACTCTCCATTTCATGAGATGACTTGGCATCGGAAATCAAATACAAAATTTAATAAAAAAGGGAGGTAATTTTTTTTTTGTCGCACATTATGAATTCGTTTTTTACCTCGGCAATTCGAGAAAACATGGTCGCTGTGGCAAAACAATCACGGAGGACCTGTCTGGCTGTCGTTGTCGCTTTCTACTGCCGCTCAGTAGCGATAGAAAGGGTGATAATGCAAATTTATAGGACCTTTGAAACGGATTTACGGTTAAAGTATTCATGTGATTTTTTTCTTAATTTTTGTTATGTTTCTTGACTGATGCCACGTCACGTGACGAAATTTGAAGAGTCAATTTTGTTACACCCAATATAATACTTAATTTTGTACTATTGACATTTCTTGTATTTTGGGTATTTAATTTGACATTAATTAATATTGTGTAAATTGCAAGTTTAAAGGGCTTTTACAATTTTTTTTTATGTTCTTAACTCTATCACTTATTTTGTGATGATGGTGATTAATAATAAAAAAGCGATATAGTGGTTTAAAGTGATACTTTTCGAATAGAAGGGATGAAAAAAAAATACATTTATAATTAAATCAAAAGAAATGGTAGGTAAACGTAATTAAAACTTTGATTACGTTTACCGAAGAATCGATTTCTGAGTTTCTTGTTACTTGCCACTGCCAGATTCGATTTTCCTGAATTTCTTGTTGATCGAACAATTGAATCGAATAAATGTATAGTTTGTATAGACATAGGGGCTGAGGGTAGTACGGAACCCTCGGCGGGCGAGTCCGACTCGCACTTGTCCGGTTTTTTTGATACGGAACTCGCCGTGCATGAGTTTTTTTTTTAGGGAGGTTTTTGTTCTAAAACATAATTATTTGTACCATTTTCAGACTCTCGCCGGTATTGTTTTGGGAGTACTTCATGTGTTGCCAGTTGACAAGAATGTAAATCTAAACATGGTACCTGTGGATTATGTAAACAACGGCATCATTTCTGCTACATGGGATACGTGTGAGAGGAGGAAAAATGGCGTTCTTAAGGATATACCCATTTTGGCCATTAGTTCTACAAAGAGAAATTATACATGGGGTAAGTTTTTTAAAGAACCTTGAAATCGACTATAAGAAAAAGCTTTTAACACGTTTAATAAAATGATAAAAGCACATACGTACTGTATGCTTTCATCATTTACATACATTTAAGTAGTCAGTTTTCAAGGAATTTAGTTAAAATTTATTGATGTACCTACAATAAATTATACACATGTTGCTAATTTTGTAAAATAAGGATCCCTGCGATGCGACTCCCTTTTATACACAGTCTATCCCTACCATAATTATCTCACTACTTAGACAAATCCAATTTCTAATTCTGTAGCTAAAATACCTACACCTTTTTATGAGATTTTGGGTTGAACTTAACTATGTAGCTAGATTCAGAATAAATTATATACCTACTAGTTTGATTTCATGAAAACGTTACAGAGTTGGTTACAAAAATTGGGATAGCGGTGTAAAACCAGCTTGTGCGAGTCATTATCAGGATGGATTTTGTGCTTATAGTATAATTTGTCCCGATGGCGTATAAATCTCAATAGGTCAGGAGTAACTTAGGGTTTAAATTGTATTATTATATTTCCTACTGCATTTAAAGTTTGCGTTTTCCTGGATTGTAGTGGATATGGTGGAGATCAGTAATTTCTGATATTTCTTTTTTAGATTTTATGGGCGCCGTCTTGCGATCTTATGCCTCTAAAAGGCTTTGTTCGCCATTCATGGTCTGGTACGGCTTCTTATTTGAAGTGACAAATTCATTTTTGTACTGGCTCTTGACCTGGCTGTTGCATTATATTTCTATAGCTAAAATACCTACACCTTTTTATGAGATTTTGGGTTGAACTTAACTATGTAGCTAGATTCAGAATAAATTATATACCTACTAGTTTGATTTCATGAAAACGTTACAGAGTTGGTTACAAAAATTGGGATAGCGGTGTAAAACCAGCTTGTGCGAGTCATTATCAGGATGGATTTTGTGCTTATAGTATAATTTGTCCCGATGGCGTATAAATCTCAATAGGTCAGGAGTAACTTAGGGTTTAAATTGTATTATTATATTTCCTACTGCATTTAAAGTTTGCGTTTTCCTGGATTGTAGTGGATATGGTGGAGATCAGTAATTTCTGATATTTCTTTTTTAGATTTTATGGGCGCCGTTTTGCGAACTTATGCCTCTAAGAGGCTTGCTTCACCGCTACTTGTCTGGTACGGCTTCTTATTTGAAGTGACAAATTCATTTTTGTACTGGCTCTTGACCTGGCTGTTGCATTATATACCTGCTTATGCAGCAGATGGAGTTTGCAAAGTTTTCGGAATTAAAATCAAGGGAATTACTTCGTAAGTATTTTCACAAAAATGAACTCACCCCTTTTTTTTTTCTAAAAGTCAGGCAGAAATATACTATACAGTCACACAAATCATGGCAGTCCACTGCTGGAAGTAAGTTTCTTCCACTTCACGTCACAACACACCGTCATGCACCTTCGACATATAGTTCCAAATTCCAAGACATTGTGCGATCTCTTGCAAGTTTACTGAGATCAACCTCAAACTTCAACATAATCTATCTCTATACCAAATTTCAGCCAGATTCGTTTAGCTGTCAAAGTGCGAAAGGGTAAATATACACCCAGATATACAGAGTACACATCAACCCAGCCTAGAATATCTCAGTAGGGCGCATCAAAATTCATATTTTTTACATTTTTCAGTTTTTCAAAACTGTACCACAAAATCTACGAGCAGTCACCTATGTTTACCTATTTCTTGAACAACGAATGGTACTTCAGGGACGAAAACTTAATGAATATGATAACCAGAATGTCATATAAAGACCGGGTTATTTTCAATTGCGATATACATACTATTGATTATGGTCTATTGATACAGGTGGCATTCATAGGAATAAGAAAATTTGTATTCAAAGATGGCCTAAAGGATACTAATAAAGCATATGCCAAGTTTAATCGACTGTTCTACGCAAATCTTCTCGTTACGATATTATACGCATCTGCAATTTATTATGTTTTGTACATTTTCTATTCTGTTATTAAATTATTAATTTTTTGGTATCTCGTTTTTTTGATTTAACCTTTCAATAGCTAAGCTTTTTAGGGTTCCGTTCAACCGGAGCGCCGATTTTATTTATTGATATATTTATACATTACATTGTCTATCAGCACTTTTTTATAAGGTTACACGACACGAATGTATAGAATTGCACTAAGAAATTTATTATGAAACCTGCCTACACATTAAAATAATTTTGAAAATCAATTAGTATGCTAACTCAATCATAAATTTTATTAATGTGTATTTCTATGTATGTATAGATTATGTATGTATGTATGAATGTATGTATGTATGTATGTTTGTATATTTACATGTACAAATATTGTAGGTACAAATAAGTAAAGTATGTCGACGATTGCGTTCCACTATATAATTTATACGAGGAAACAAATGCGGATTATTATTATATTTTCTTATCAAAATCTCCATCACGTGGTGGTGGTTTGACTTGTAAGTATGCATGTTTTTGACATTAGAAGTTTATATATTATTGTAATATTACAATACTAAAAGTTATTAAAAGCCTAATCTAAATGTTGTGTATACATGCAATTCTGTAGGTTTACAAAAGATTGACAAATCAGTAGGTGCAAATGGCAGAGTATTTTGTGAATTACTATTTATTTTGCCGAGACCTTATTTTTAGATTTCCATGGATTCTCCGTGCGGGTGCATGGCACAGTCCATAGCGTGACACAGGGGTGAACACCCCGACGGCAGCGTCTGGGACATGCGACTCATTTGAGTAGGTTTAGGGTGGCCACCTTACAATGCGCATAAACGATCAGCTTCCACCGTCAGCAATGTTCCCTCCTTGCCCAACCAGATTATGTAAGATCCTATCAATGCCGCTTTGGATATTCGTTTTAGTAAAGAGCTCACTGAAGCTCTTGGCAATCCAAGGTCTTTAAATAAATTATACCGGGATTTAGCTGAAATTCCCCTTGCTCCTGCTTCTACGGCATAGAGTTTACCCATATAGCCATTTTTGGTTAACTCATTGGTCAAGTCAAAGTATTTATTTATCTTCATGGCGTAGTCCTTCGGTATGTTGGTCTCCCACGGCATCATAAGCTCCACAAGCACCGCACACCTATGTATCCTGGAAAGCAGGAATATGTCGAGTCTTGATGGCGAGGCACATATTATATCCTCCGGGATTTTGTAGTGTTTTTCATACGTGTTTGCGAGTATGGTCCAATCGGCGGCAACCATCAAAACTGAAGATGGCTTTTGAGGTACTTTCTTTGAACAGCCTTCCTTTAAAAACGCAATGACATTTCTTAAGTTTGTGGTTAATTTCTTTTTCGCTCTAGCTACCGCCAAACTGACCGCCTCCCGTATGATTTCCAATACCCTATCATGTCGACGTTAGTAATGACCCCGGTCTAATAGCGCCCTACAACCCACCAGCAGGTGCCTAGCAGTTCCAATTCTTTCTCCACATGCATTACATGTTTTATCTGTGGCTTTCCCGCACCTGACCAGATTACTTTGGTCTGGCAGGGTCAACTGAAACGCGTTCAAATAGAACTTAAGCAAAGCCGGCGACCAGTCGTACAACAAGGTACGCCGCCACTGCAAGGCCATGGGAATACATAACTCGCCTAGATTGACTCGCCACTCGTTCTGCATCTCTAGGTTTAGGAGATCTTAATTAAGTATGCAATGTGATAATACATACATAATTATGTAACTACATACATAAATACATAAATGCAATAATACATACATATATACATACATACATAAATACATCCATATATAAATACATAAAAACAATCTAACACAGAGGAAAAAATAGTTATGTTAGTCATAAACCATTAATATTTGAGAGTAAATGGAGATTATGGTACACTATAAAGTAGCCTTACTTTTTCCTTAAAGGATTCCCTACTAGTGGTCAACCTTACTTCTGAAGGGAGAGCATTCCAGAAACGGATTGACTGAACAAAGAAAGAGGAGTGCACAAAACCAGAGCTATGTTTGGGACAGCGAAGAAGAAGGTTGTTAGATGAGCGCAAGTTTTTATTATGATTGGAAGAGATCAGTTCAAAATGAGGAGTCAAATAAGTAGGGGCAAAAGGAGAGTGTAGGATTGTGTGAACCATAGTCACCGCACGCAAACTACGACGGCGACGTATGGGCAACCAACCCAACTTGTCCCTGTAGGCCGAGACGTAATCATATTTTCGGAGATTGTAAATAAATCGAATGCTAATTATTGAGAAGTCGGTCAAGTTTATTGAGCAGATCTGCATTCAGGTCAAAATAGCACACATCACCATAGTCAATAATAGGAAATATTAGCATCTGCACAAGCGTTATCTTGGTACTCACAGGAAGAAAGTTCTTAAGCCTGTAAAATGCCCGTAGTGTTCCAGTAACCTTCTGGCTGACATCGGTAACCTGAGCACGCCAATCAAGAGTAGAATCGAAATGCAATCCCAGGTTCTTAACGGTTATTGTGACCGGTATGGTTTGGGCCCTAAATGTACATTGTGGCAGATTTACACCCTCCAGCCTGCTCATCATCCGGGAGCTACCTATGATTGACATTTCTCCGGATTAACCGATAGGCCGAACCTGTCACACCAGCTCCCGATAGAGTTTAAATCTTTATTTAAGTTATCAATGGCCTCCGCAATGTTATCAACACTAGTTTGACTATACATCTGCAAGTCATCAGCATGTATAGTATACCGCCTTGAGGGACCCCAGCATCAAGGTTACACCAGCTTGACGAAGTATCATTAACAGAGACTGATTGCTGGCGGCCCCGAAGATAAGAAAAAAACCATTCCAGCTCATCAGATGAGATTCCAATGTGAGCGAAAACAGCCAGTAAAATGTCATGATTGACGCTGTTGAAAGCATTAGAGAAGTCAACTAGCACTAGCACTGTAACCATACCATTCTCCATACCGTCCCTAATATCACCAGTTATCTTAAATGGGCGGTAGTGGTGCTGTGCCCTGGTCTAAAACCAGATTGGAGAGGGCTCAATATGGCATCACGAGAAATAAATTAAGACAGCTGACTTTGCACGCATGCTTCCAACACCTTAGACAGAAAAGGAAGTATGGATATTGGACGAAAGTGTTTAGGCAGGGAGGGGTTTGAAATTTTGGGTAAGGGACGCACATAGGCTTTAGGCCACAGACCAGGGAATTGACCAGATTCGAGGGAAAAGTTAATAATATGAGAAATAGCAGGAAGGAGCTGTTCAAGGATGGTGGCAATCATACGGCGGCTAATGTTATCACAGCCAACTGCTTTGGACTTTATGGAAAGAATGATTCTTTTAATCTCATCCTCCGAGACTGGAGAAAATTTAAAAGGAGCATGACTGGGAACCGGTAGAACAGCCAGAGAATCTACCGTTCGATGTTTGATTAGATCAGCCATGGGATTAGAGGAGGAGAAATGATTATTTATGGCATCTAACCCTATTGTCTTAGGCAACTCTAACTGCCTAGTTCTACCAATTCCCAATGTACCCAGAAATCTTCATATATCAGCAGACGAAGATGCGGCAATGCTATCGAATATATGTTGGCGTTTAGAGTTACGTATAATTTTTTTTTAATACTATTTAGGTGGCAGACAAGCTTACGGCCCACCGGAAGGTTGGTAACAGTAGCCTATAGACGTTTGCAACACCAGAGGCGCTACACACGCGCTGCCGACCCGGGCGCAGGTTGTGACGACCCACAGTTGAAATTTTTCAAGCCGCCCATAAGGCCTTCAACTTGGCTTAACGACTGTCATTTTACTGACAACCGGGACCAACGGCTTATCGTGCCTTCCGAAGCACGGAAACGCTCGTAAATAAATGTCACAAAGTGGTCCACGTGGTGGTCACCCATCCATATCCGGCCATAGTAAATGTTGCTTACTGCAGTGATCGTTTACAGAACACTGAGTCCGCGGGGCCACGAGCGCTTCACTCGTGAAATTATCATCTGATTGCACCGATTCCTGGCAGTTTTGTATAGACCCCAGTTGACATCAGATCTTTCATTTTTAAACTTACGAAATGCCCGATCTCTTCCCTTCATTGCCAGACGGACCTCATCCGTAATCCACGGTGCCGGAGGACGCTTCAACTTAACCCTCTTAATGGGTGCATGTTTATCATAAATGCCTATGACAGCTTTGATAAACACCTGAACCTTTTCATCAATCGTTTTAGCCTCCACCAATAGCTCCCAATCAATCTCAGAAGCATCGTTACGTAATAAATTCCTGCGCTGTAAAGAAATAAGTAATTCTCAATTTCTCTGCACCACCCACCAGCAAACACACAATATCTTATACAATTAAACAAATAAAATTATGGGTGCCCACTAGCATGATTACTGACAGTGACTTATAAACGAATAATAAAATAATAAAAATAGAAAAAGATAGCATCTGAACCCACTTTAGCAATCTCGACTTTGTATCGTAGATAAGTGTCGTCTATGGCGGCCGCTCAGTTACCATCACACCAGTGTGTTATAACCCTAAATAATGACAACTTGTCAAAGTATGACATTGACATATTTATGTACTTTTGTTTTGATACGAGTCAAGTCAATGTGTTGAATTTTTATCACATCAGTACCTAGGCACCCTACAAAATAAAACTTTATCTGTTTGTCTCCGGAGTCTACCCAAACCCACTCTACCAGTCTGCGAACTCATCATGAATTTCTTGTTGAATTGGAGGTGTGACTCAAGTTCTGCTATATTTTTATCCTTTGGAAGAGTTTGAACGATTTCGTCTCTTGATTTTGCCAAGACGTGCATTTTAGTAACTCTTAGATGTTTATAGAGTTCCAACGGCTTCTTAAACGTCATTCCGGAGTTATTAGAGGCTCTGCATAATGCGATTGAGCTAGCCCTAGCCACGACTTCAACGTCTTCGTAACATTCGCATCCAACTTTCTGAGAAGGTTTTGGCCTATATCGTACACCAGAAAGGCCAGTATAGACGTGATGTTAAATAGTTGTCGTATATCCATGCTTTTTTGACGTTACTTATTGGTTGTTGATCTATCTTTTTTATGTCGACAATGAAACTTTCAATTACGTCATCCATAGCTGGAGTACAACCTCTGTTATCTATCTTTCTGCCAAGAAATATGAAAGGCACGGTTTCAGATATAATGTAATTTTTTTCCCCGTCTATAGCAAGCCCAGGGTCATACGACGTAAACTTGGTACCCCGCCTACCCAGACATAGATAGTAGCATTTGCTAGGTTTTGTCCTCATTAATTTCATTTAAACACCTTTTTTTATGATTTTTTTACAAAATGTGCAGTTCTTAGATTTTTCCCTATATTTGTGGTTTATGAGGATGTTGTTTGCCAAATTTTATAGTCCTAGGATAACGGGAAGTATCCTATTAATTTTGATTCCCTTGGAGTGTCAAAATACACGTTTTCGACGATATTATTAGCCGTGATTTTTTTTTGCTTTCACTCAGAATTTTGATTTTTATACAGCATCAAGGGACCATAGACCTTGATATATGGTATTAATTTCAACTCCATACCTTTACTCGGTCACGAGATATGTGGTCTTGACAGACAGACGGACGGACGGACGGACAACAAAGTGATCCAATAGGGATTCCGTTTTTAGGGTTCCGTAGCCAAATGGCAAAAAATTAACGGAACCCTTATAGATTCGTCATGTCTGTCTGTCTGTCCGCCTGTATGTCACAGCCACTTTACTCCGAAACTATAAGGCCTATGCTGTTGAAACTTGGTGAGTAAATGTATTCTGTAAACCTCTTTGAGATTTTCACATAAAACTAGAAAAAAGGCAGTTAATTTTGGGAGTCCCCATACTCAGAACTGAAACTTAAAAATTTTTTTTTCATCAATCCCATACGTGTGGAGTATTTATAGATAGGTCTTCAAAAATGCTATTGAGGTTTCTAACATCATTTTTTTCTTAACTGAATAGTTTGCGCAAAAAATGTGTGTTCCCCGCCCCTCTAACTTCTAAACTAAGAGAATGATAAAAACTTCCAACGAAAATTGGTTTGAATGTGCTTTTTTAATACGTCGAAAACCGCAATTTTCGCCTAGAAAAATCACTACCGCAACGAACGTGTAAAGTTCTTGTAGTTCTTTGTAACTTTAATTGATGTTTTACATCAATCAAAGTTACAAAGAACTACAAGAACTTTTATAATATATTACTTGCTGCTACGGAAGCCTTCATGAGCTAGTCTGTCTCGCACTTGGCCGGTTTTTTCCTTTTAGGTACGGAACCCTAAAAATCGAAAATTGAGTTATCCACACACTAAGACTTATAATGGAATTCCCCACATAATAATAGTTCAAATCATAAAATTTTGCCGTTTTGTCCTAAGAAACCCTCTGTGCGCAAGTTCGATGCGCACTTGGTGTATTTTTAAACTTATTAGTTTATTTTTCCACAAACAAACAGTTTAAACAATAATTAATTAATAGCAAAGAAAAAATAGTGATAGTAAACGTCAATGAATTCAATGTAGTCTAAAAATAAAATGAAAATTTGTCAACTCACCTGACATTTAGCATTAATGACAATAATTTGCATACTTACATTCTATTATTATGCTTCATCAATATCACTAATATATTTATTATCAAAAGAACCACAGCGAGTGGCAGTTGCGATTGTTATAGGGGAATTTTCAAATCAAGTAAGATTTTTTTATAGTGCTAAGGTGACAGACAAGCTTACGGTGGGGCAGTTAGCCTGATGACTGGCTATAAAAGTCTATGGACGTTTGCAACACTACTCTGCAGACCACAGCGCAGGTTGTGACGACCCACATTGGAAAATTTCAAGTTTTCTACTTCAAACAACGACTGTCATGCTACTGACAACCGAAATCAACGGGTTAACTTGTCTTTCAAAGCGCGGAAGCTCTCGCAAATAAATGTCACAAAGTGGTCACGAGCGCCATTGCTATATTTTTAAATAGCATTTTTTAGTGTTCCGTTGCCAAAAGGCAAAAAACGGAACCCTTGTAGATTCGTCACGTCTGTATGTCTATCCGTCCGTATGTCACAGCCATAGATTAAGAATTCATTCTAAATCTATGGCCACAGCCACTTTTCTCCGAGACTATAAGACTTATGCTATTGAAACGTGGTACGTAGATATGTATTCTGTGAACCGAATTAAGATTTTTACATAAAACTAGAAAAAAATAGAAAATTTTGGGGGTCCCCATATTCAGAACTGAAACTTAATTTTTTTTTTTAAATATATTGATAGATAAGTCTTCAAAACCACCAACGAAAATTGGTTTGTGAGAGATAGAGATGGTAGTTTTTTTTTTAATACGTCATAAACCGTAATTTTCGTTTAGAAAAATCACTACCACTGGGAACGTGTTAAAACATAAATCAAAGTTACAACGAACTACATATAAGAACTTTTATATTATGTTACTTGCTGCTACGAAACCCTTCATGGGCGAGTTCAACTCGCAATGGCCGCTTTTTTATAATTTGAAAAAAGTAATTTTAACATTTTTGCAAATTCCACCTCCAAAGGTATAAAAAAGGAGGGTAAAGTTTGTATGGGACAACGTGATTACTTAATCCGATCTACTTAAAATTTGGCATATAGCATTATTAACATAATTGATGGAAGACGTGTTTCGTATTTTATTGAAATTTATACTATACCGAGCTAAAAAGTGAATGTAAATTATGTTTTTTTTTTTTTTTTTGTGTGGAAATCCTACATGGATGCTATGCCGGACTCCTACCGACTAAAACCACACAATGCCTTACAATAGTCTATGGCCGGAAGTCCCGGGTAAGCCCCGGCAGACTTTGGCTACCGCCGCGGCCTCGCCTAAATGGTTCGGGTACTATCCCGCGTCTGGGGTGTTTGTTTGGGTGTTACCCCGCTACTTGGGGAAGGGGGGGATAGTTGGGTGCTATACCACTACTATAAGGGGCGAAGAGACATGCCACTGTCTTGGCCTGCTTCTGTAAGAACGACGAGCAGCCGACTCGCCGTTCTCAGGCCCTCAGTCATGGAGGCCGATAGTCTTGGGCGAACAGCAACCGGCGACGACCCCGTCGCCTACTGCGAAACTCGGGAGGGAGACTTCTCTCCCGCTCCCTCCCCGCTGCCTCTTTCTCGAGCATAACTTGTTCGCAGAAAGACGCCGCAGCGTCCCACTTTCCACCGCTGAAGACCATGGCCCTCACCATGGTCTCCAGCGTGAGAATGCCCACGTCCAGGTCAGCAACGAGGTCCCGGCGCTGCAGTGCCCAAGCTGAGCACTCCGCCAGTGTGTGCTGCACCGTATCCTCGCTGCAGTCACAGCAATGCTGGCACTCAGGTGTTACCTCCTGGTGTATGCGCCACAGATACTTTCCAAAGCACCCGTGCCCGCTAAGCATCTGTGACACTCGGTAGGTTAGGCTGCCATGGCGCCTCTCCAACCACTCCTCCATGACCGGCTTCACCGCCTCAATTGTAGTGTGTCCCCACTTTGGTTGCTCAAGTCGCACCTTCCATGTCTCCATGAGCTCTTGTAAATTATGTTGGGGCTGATTTTCTCCGGAGTTGATATCAATACTCCTTAAATACTCTTTTATACTTGAATTACTTTTTATTTTGACACATAATTTGTAAAAGTTCAATACAATTGACGTTTTCATTTATGTTTTATTTCAATCTTCAAACAGATGATTGAGAGAACATGAGAACATGAGACTCGCGTATCGCCATTTTTTACTGATTTAATTTGTATCTATTTATTTTACTGGAGACTGGCAAAATCGTTAATAAACGGATGGCCATTAATTAAAACAAGAAGAAGAAGAAACCGATGATTTTACTACATAGCCATAAAGTTAAATAAAAACGCTCAATCCTTACGACAAAGATTGTCAGCAGCCCTAAGCGACTGGTCATGGAAGGCATGAATTTTATTCTACAAATAGTGCCGACTGCATTCTGTCAGGAAACAGACTCACTAAGTCTTTGTAAAATACGGGAATGGCCTCTACGTATACTAAATTCGACAGGACTGAAAAGAGCCATTACAAAGAACATGAACGCTCAGCTGATGAAATTTACATTGTTATTACGTTACCAGGTTTTGGTTGGACCATCTGTATTATGAGGACTACCTACAATAGTTCGGTTTGTCCAAACGTCGTAGGCTGGGACTACCTTAAGAAGGAACTAAGTTACGATGTCAATTGCTTAGAAGAGAAGTTGTGTCAATGTCAAGTAGTAGTTTAGCCATTGAATTAAGAAATGTATTTAATACATTTTACTTAGCTCATATAAATGGTTATATGCGTGAATTTGTTAATCAGAAATCTATCTAACTAGGTATTATTATAAATGCGAATGTTTGTGAGTGTGGATGTTTGTTACTCTTTCGCGCTTAACGGCTGAACGGATCTGGCTGAAATTTGGTGCCAACAGAGATATGTCATAGTCTAGGCACAAAATTTCGCGCAGGCAAAGCTGCGGGCA
The DNA here is from genome assembly GCA_933228765.1 of Miltochrista miniata. NCBI lineage: Eukaryota > Metazoa > Arthropoda > Insecta > Lepidoptera > Erebidae > Miltochrista > Miltochrista miniata. Next base: position 3,973,290 of record OW121777.1, read on the forward strand.
TCAGCTAGTAAGAAATATAATGAAACAGTTAAGTACAAGTGAAGTTTTTCCATATGTGTAGCAAGTTTCATCAAGTGACATCGATTAACACGATTAACACCACTACAAGTTTAGGAACAACTTAACTAAAATAATAATTTCTGCGATGCCATGATGTTTTACAAACATGCTTGTGTTTGTACAATTACCTGTTGATTTAAAATTATTATTCTATATCAATTATTCATTACCTAGGTCAAAAGTAAGCGGTTGTTGTACTTAACGGATTTGCGTTGTTGTTCAATGATCACTAAATATCGGACGTCATGCGGTTTCACCCGCGTAGTTTTCAGTTCGAATAAAATATAGTCTATCTCTCCCGGAAATAGTTTTTTTTTGTTTACGTGAGGGAAAATCCTCATGGATGTTATGCCGGACTCCTACCGACTAAAAAACCTCACGAAACGTTCAACAGCCTATGGTTGGGAGCCCCGGGTAAGCCCTCGGAAGGATGTCCCAGGACTCCCAACAGAGCTGCGGCCGCCACTGCAGCCTCGCCCAGGGGGTGGTTCGGGTGCTATCCCGCGTCTTTTGGGGGTTTCGGGTGTGATCCCGCTTCTAAGGGGGGGTGGGCGTGCGCGAGTTTCTCACGTCACGCTGCGCCGCCACGTCATGGGCCTGCTTCTGTAAGGACGGTGAGCGACCCTCTCACCGCCCTCAAATAGTATAGCTGCCCAACAGCATTAGAATTTTACTAATTGTTTTAGTCCATAGTTTCGGAGCCTATACAATTCAAACAAACAAATCTTTGCTCTTTATATTATTAGTATTGATTGTAAAACTTTGTAAGCGTGGATTTAAGTTTGTAACTCTTTTACGCTCTAATAGTTGAAAGGATTAGGCAGAAATATGTTACAGTAATAACACATAGGTTAATAGTTTTTCTGAAATATTTTCCCATGGGACGCGGGAATTCGAAATAAATTACACGCATGTGGCTTCGTGCACAATCTACTAGGTGTATAATAAATGTGGTTCGCAGTTAACCTAATCTAATTTACATTGGTAAATTGAATGGACTGTATGATTAATATTTATAAAATACATACACACCCGCAATATAGGGTTCCGTACTTAAAAAGTAATAGTTGAACCCTTGGTGTTTTCTTTGATTGAACCTCTATGCGTGAACACGCATAGAGGTGTTCAACGGTTACCGCCTGTGCTACGGTTTGTGCTCTGAGAAATTGTTTGATATGATGCCTGCGGCTACTTTCTCTCATCACACCGATCGCACAGAGACAGGGTGTTCATTCCTACAATTTGCGTCTGGAGCGTTCGTGCCCGGTTAGAGCCGACAGGGGTTTACTTCCGCGCACGCTTAGATTGTGGAATGATCTCCTTGCCTCGTTTTTCACAAACGCCTACAGTATGGGGCTCTTCAAAAGGGTTCTTAGAAGGTTTTTACAGGGTCGACTGCGCGAATGTTGCACCTCTGGTGTTACAAACGTTTCTAGGGTATGGTGACCGCTAATACAACTAGTGGGTCGTATGCTTGTCTGCCACCTTAGTGGTATAAAAAAAACCGTGAATATAAGATCAAGAAAATTGAATCTGGTAGAAGATTCTCGTAAGACACTGCGTTTTACAAGCATCTTAAAACTCTATATATCGACAATAAAATATGACTTCGCTTTAGAGTGCCTTCCGCGCACGCTTAGATAGGGTTAGAGTCAGGTCTGCCCAGGATTTGATACAGTAAAAGCTTTCTCGTAGTCTACAGAATTCATACGGCTGATTGCACTCTTTTGTCTTCCGCATAATCTACCGAAACGTAAAAGTGGTGCACGATACTAAAGCCTATTTGAAATTGACTTGCTTCTGTGGCTGGAACTCGTCGAATTTTCCAAAGAGGACGTTTGTGACTACTTTCGTGAACAACTCTTGTAAACAGGGCTCAGAAGCGCGACTCTACACTCCCACTCTACGATTTAGGTATTCCTATGTGTGCTGGGGGACGGATCTAAACATTCTCGCCACTCGCCACGTCTTTACCGACCAGAGTTTTATCCGTTTTAAGTAGTTCAGTCGTAATTCCGTCCTCTCCAGGGGGTTCGTTATTTCTTCTACTAGGTCCTGTCCTTGCCCTAGTCGATATCTCATCTGGTCCTCTGTGTAGTGACACATTTTTGGGGCTCAGTGGTCACCACCGCTTGATACCGTGGGCTTTTCGGCGCAATGCATAGAAGTCTGTGTAATTACCCTTGTTTTTCTCGAGAATCTCAAACTCAGTTAGCAGGTACTTAAGTTACTTGAAAGTAAATTACCTCTGGTTTTTGTTAGGCACATTAATTTTAATAAAGAGAAACAAACAAAATAAAAATAAATAATGCCTTTAATGCTGAGAATATCGGTACCTTTTCTCCAGTTTGTTCTTTCACATAGTCCTCCCCTAAAAAAAAATCCACTTATCTCTGGCCCTCCCAATTCTTATCCATTTTTTTATATTAATTCTGGTCCCCTTTAAGTCTTCTGGGAACGAAGTCAGTTTGGTTGTCGTCTATTGCTTCTTTTCTCATTTCTAGGGTACCATGTGCAGGATAAGGAGAGATTGTTACGTAATTACCTTTATTAAATACCTTTAATAAATACCTTTTTACTTTTATAACATTTTATAATATTAGTAAATACCTTCATACTTGTATGACAGAAATATTTTTAAGTATTCTCTTATTTAATTCTTTATTCATCTCTTATTTTGCAGGGCCTGAAAAAGGCTACTGAATTGTGACCATGTATTATTTTTAGGACCTTTTAATGTACTCTTGTTTGGCAATTTACGAAGATATGACTATGACTATTTCCATTCTGATATTGGTTTCGTTACCATTTCTCTCTCTTAACTTTAGGTATGCCTGCACACTGTCATTTAGCTAATATTTGACTCTTCAAGTGTCTTATATTTCAGCATTATCATAGAAAAATGTCCCGAAGGGACAACACATTTCGTTTTCAAATGTAAATAAATTTGGGAAATTATTCATACCTGCCTTTTTTTTTTTTAACGTGAGGGAAAATCCTCGTAGGATGCTATGCCGGACTCTTACCGACTAAAAAACCTCACGTAACGCCCAACAGCCTATGGTTTGAGAGCCCCGGGTAAGCCCTCAGGAAGGATGTCCCGTGACTCCCAACAGACCTACGGCCGCCACTGCGGCCTCGCCCAGGGGGTGGTTCGGGTGCAATCCCGCGTCTATGGGGGGTTTCGGGTGTGACCCCGCTTCTAAGGGAGGGCGTGCGTGAGTTGCTCACGTCACGCTGCCGTCATGGGCCTGCTTCTGTAAGGACGGTGAGCGGCCCTCTCACCGTCCTCAGACCCCCGGTCATGGAGGCCGATAGTCCTCGGCGATGACACGTCGGCGGCGCCCAGGGTAGGCCAACTCGGGTGGGAGAGTTCTCTCCCGCACCCGGCCCGCCGCCTCCTTCGCGAGCATGACCTGTTCGCAGAAAGAGGCGGCGCAATCCCACTTACTCCCGCTGGAGAGCATGGCTCGCACCATGGCCTCAAGCGAGAGAGTATCCACGCCCAGAGCCACTACGAGGACCTGGCGCTGTTGTGCCCACGCCGTGCACTCCACCAGCGTGTGGAGCGCCGTGTCATCGCTGCGGTCCTCGCAGTGCTGACACTCGGCCGTGGTTTCCCGGTGTTTTCGCCACAGATACCTACCGAAGCTACTGTGCCCGGCAAGCATCTGTGTCAACCGGTAGGAGAGAGCACCGTGTCTTCTCTCCAGTCACTCGTCCATGACCGGTCTGACGTAGCCATGCGCGAAGAAATGTGTTCCTCCGCTCTCGACGGGAACAAGGAGTCCAGGACCTCCTCCAGCCGCTCCGGCTGGAGACTCTGAGTCAGTGGGGGCGCCTTAGGGCGTAATTTGCCCCTTACCATAAGGTACGGGCGCCCCCACGGGTTCCGCTCCAGAGTCTCCATCAGCTCATCGCGGCCCAACTTTTTGGACAGCTTGATGGCCGTCTGGAGGGCCCTCTTGGCCTCCTTGTACCCATCGTAAAGCTCCGTCTCTCGGGCTGCCGCATCGTCTGGGCGGCGACGCCTCCGGCGGAATCTGGTGTACCGGCGGCGCGTGGTAACGCACTCCGCGCGCAACTGCGCGATTTCCGGCGTCGACCAGTACACCTGATTCGCGATTGTTGGCGGCAGGTTAAGTGGAGGGGAGACGTCGAACCGAATATATCGGTGATCTGACGATGTCTCCTCCTCCTCCACCACGCGCCATCCCTGGACACGGCAGGCGAGCTCAGGGGTCGCAAACGAAACGTCTATGACCGAGCTGAGCCCCCGCCGCGTACAGGTTGCGACATTCCCCCGGTTCAGGATGACTAGGCCACGTGTAGTGACCCAGTCCTCCAGTATCCTCCCCCTGCCTCTGGTTTCCCGGGAGCCCCAAGCCTGCGACCAGGCATTGAAGTCTCCCAGGACCAGGACAGGGCGAGGCCGGCATGCAGCGAGAACGACGTCCAGCTCAGGGAGCCATAGCTCAAACTGATCCTGGTCGAGGCTCGGCGAGATGTAAACGGCCACGACAGCCACACCCTCATATTCCGCCGCGACGCAACCCGGGCCCCTAGCAATAAACGCTAGGCGCGAGTCGTCCGCGCCGGTCCCCCCAAAGATGGTCGCCAGGCCGTCCAGATCCACCGGGCTTCCCGGGTGAACCCAGTACGGCTCGGCGACGACTACAATATTAATGGACCACTGCCTGATGCTCTGGTACAGAAGGTCCTGAGCACCAGTGCAGTGGTTCAGATTCACCTGCAGGATGCGGATATGGGTGTCCATTAATGGACGTCCATATCCGCACCCTGCCGCGAACGTGCACCCACACCCTCACCCCCCCGTGCGGACGGACGGGGTTCATACCTGCCTTACATTTGTTTTCAGAAATGGATAGGGCCCAAAGACTTGATTCGGCCGTCCTAGGTCGACAGAAGTTCATGAACGTGGCCATCGCTGAAGGTAACTCTCCCATGCAAGAGTTCTTTGCTGGCGCCACAATATTTGTCACGGGGGGCGCTGGTTTTATGGGCAAGCAAATCATAGAAAAGCTAATTCGGTAAGTTATTATACTAAATACAAATACAAATACAAATACAAATTCTTTATTTGCTGTAAATGAGGTTACATAGTGATGGTAGGTTACAAGTTTAAGACAGTACAAGCCCATTTAGCCATTACACGGATAGCATGCAAACTTAACTTACAACTTTAATTATTGACACTCAAAACAAAAACATCAAATTAAATTGCATTTTTAGTATTACGAAACAATAATAACAGATACAAACATTTAGACCACTTTTTGCTCCTGGTACGTGAGAAATTCCTGAATGGAATAAAAGCAGTTAGCCAATAGCCAGCGGCTAATGCTTGGCACAAACCTGTTTAACGGTAAGTCCTTAAACCGACTAGGAATTTTGTTATAAATTTTTATGCACATTGAATAACAGTTCTTTTGGAATTTAGTCGTTTTTGGTATTGTGTCTAGTACCAGCCGATTTGGGTTTCTCATATTTACCCTTTTAGAAATATCGATAGCTTTTCGGAATAATTTTGGGTTCTGTTTTACAAATTTCCCTACTTCAATGATGTACAAACAAGGAAGTGGTAATATTTTTAAAAGTTTAAAATAGGGACGACAAGATACATCAGGTGCAATGTCACATATGACCTTACACATCGTTTCTGAGCAATAAACACCGTTTCTATATCTGTGCCGTTACCCCAGATCAGGAGTCCGTACCTAAGGATGGACTCCACATAAGCAAAGTAGGCATTACATGCGGTCCTTCTACTTGAGACCTTTGTCAGCTTGTACAACGCAAACGAAAATCCAGAGACTTTATTGCTAACCTTATTTATTTGTTCTTTCCAATTAAATTTACTGTTTATAATCAGTTCAAGAAATGTCACACTTTCGGTATTTATTAACAATTGGCCCTCATAATTTATACTTAATATGCTATCTTTGAAATTATTAAAATTTATATAACTTGTTTTTGATAGATTAATTTGTAAATTGTTATTTTTTAACCATTTTATTAGAATTGTCAAAGTATTAATAATGTCAATTTCATGTTGTTTAAATGTCATATTATCTTTATTTGATGTCACAATAATAGAAATGTCATCAGCAAATAATATTGTTTTATGGTGAGTGACCTCAGGTAAATCGTTTATATATAGAAGGAATAATAATGGTCCTAAAATACTACCTTGAGGTACTCCAAATTCATTCTTTTTAAAATTGGATCTACTCAAGTGTACAGAATTATTATCGTCTACATGCGCAACATCCACACATTGAAGCCTATTTTCTAGGTACGTTTTCAACCAATTCAGAGCCGGCCCTCTGATCCCATTGTGTTCCAACTTGTTCAAAAGCAATTTATGAGACACCAGGTCGAATGCCTTCAACATATCCAGAAATAAGACAGTTGTAAAATTTTTGGCATTGACATTGTGCAAGGTGTCATTTACCAGGTTAAAAGTAGCATCTCTTGTAGACTTGTCACGTTGAAATCCATATTGGTTATTTGTTATGATGTTGTGGGTGTCAAAGAAAGATGTCAATTTTCCATGCATCACTTTTTCGAAAATTTTTGATATGACTGGTACTAAAGTTATGGGTCTATAATTATTTAGATTGGTCATATCCCCACGCTTATGCAATGGTTTTACAATTGAACATTTAAGTTTATTTGGAAATGTGCCAGTTTCCAAAGAGAGATTTATTAAAATTGTAAAAATAGGTGTGAGATCTTTACTGCACCCTGTACATATGTCATCATAACCTTCAGACGCAGTATTTGTAAGGGACTGTATAACTTTTAGGACATACGACTCATCTACTGGCGCCAAGTAGATTGAGTTCATCACGTTACGTTTTGTGTTTGTGTTACAAAGGTTATAGTTACATTTATTAGTTGACGTGATAAAATATTCATTAAAAATGTTAGCCACAGCAAGAGGATCCGTTACAATATCATTGTTATAGCTTATTTTCGGCATGTAATTTTTACTTTTACTATCACCATATCCTGTTTCACCTTTAATTACAGTCCAAGTTGCTTTACATTTGTTCTTACTATTAAGTACGTAATTTCTATTTTTATTCTTTTTTGCACAGTTTATACATTTTTTGAATAATTTACAATAGTTTAAATATTTTTGTTTGTTACTTGTCGATCTCGAAGAATAATAAGCATATCGAAGATTCCTTTTTGTTTTACAGCTGTGTTTGAGACCCTTTATCATCCAGTTAATTTGCTTTGTTTGGCTAGTTTTAACTTTAATTACGGGGAAGCAAAGATAATAAAGAAGACAGAAAAAGTCATAAAAAGTATTAAAAGCTGTGTTAAGATCTGTCTCCTTATACCAATCTAAGTACCATAAACTGGGTAGGTAACGCCTAAATATGTCAATATTCTCCTTAGAGTATGACCTTCTAAAATTGTACACATGATTGGGTATTTTCTTTTTTCGCTCGACTGGCCAAGTAAGTATCTGTGCTGTATTATGGTCAGATAACATCAATGGCAAGGTAGCACCTGAATTATTAGTGACATTACTGATAATTAAATCAAGACATGACCTCCCCCTCGTGGGTGCGGATATGTGAGATGTTAAATTATACCTTTGTATGATATCTATGAGCCTACGACTATAGGGATTCTTTTTTTTACGTATATTGATATTTAAGTCTCCCGCTATAATAATTTTACTCTTTGAAAATCTTGACAAATACCTATGCAACAGGAGGTTAAATTTGTCCAAAAAATATTCCAAATGTCTCTTATTATTTGAGGGTATTCTATAAATACATACAATTAAAATACCCGGTTCAATTTTTATTGCACAAAGTTGAAAATGGTAAATCATCCTATATTCATCGAAATTCGATATAATTTTGTATGGAATACCTCTCCTCACCATTATGCAAGATCCACCTCTTTTTTTTTCGGTCTACTATAAAAAGATGCAAGTTCGTAGTTTGCGACATTAATACATTTTTCAGTACCAGATTTTATAAAAGTTTCAGTAAAACACAATATGTCAGGATTTGTTTCTGGCAATATTTCCGCGAAAGTAATTTCCAAAAGCTCCTTTTTTGAATTAAGCCCACCTATATTTTGATGGAACAAAGTAAAGTAGACAGTCACGAAAAAACTTTTTTTTGTTACCTGAGAATGATTGCTTTGGCTTTTGAACCGAAATATTAGTATCTAGTGAATCACTTTCAGTATTAGTACGCTGATTGGTACTCTTCATTTGAAAATAATACGGAATCGTGCCCTTTTTAGCTGTAATTTTTTGTTGTGGGCACGTTCTTACAGTACTCATATTGAAATCCCTACATGTATATGATCTATCACTATGTATAAATCTTTTTATTTGAGTACATGATAAATATACGGTACGATATTTTGTATAGTCAATGAAAAAAATTATCTTACAACACAAATAATCAATATAGCTATTGTACTCATAATATATACCGTCAAAATAATCTACAACTACACAGTTTTTCAAGTGACTAGTCCACAATTTAAATGACTTATTAAGCATATTTTCATTCAAATAAGGACTATAACAAATTGGTGCTATATAAAGAAATGCTTTCCTTAACTTGAATAATGCAACGTTTAAATTAAAATGTAGTGTTTGTACATTTCTGTCATTGGTGCCCATACCCAATATCACTAAGTCACCTGGTTCCAAAGCGTTCGCAATGTCGTCACATTTTGGTAGTATTTCCGTACTAGCTGCTCCCGACATAATCAGCGCAGTTACTGCATATTCGTCGTTCCATTTCTGTTCTCTTGATCTAATTAAGGCAGAAGACAGTCCTCTCAGATGTTCGTCACCAAGTATGTAGATTTTTTTAGACCTTTGCCGATAACTAGTAATGCCATCTGGTTGTAAACTTACAACATCATCGTTAAGTTGCTTATCCATCAAGCGGTTGTGATCACGATTGCAACTGCTGGAAGTTTTCTCATGTTGGTAGTTTGAGTTCCGATATTTTTCGACAGATGGCGTTTGCTCCGCAATTTGTGTTTGGTTTTTATTTGTATGATTTGCTGGAGGGGTGTCAAAATTAAGTCTAGATTTGACTATGCTTTTACGTGTTGCTTTCTTAACTTTTTTTACTGACGTATTCTTACAAATATGGCTAAGCTGATCATTTCTTAATTTAAATTCATGAATGATTTTGGCTTGCTGGCTATTTTCAAGTAATAAATTCTCAATTTCATTTTCGGCTACCTCCAGTTTTTCTTCAAGTGAGTGAATTTTATTCACTCACTCAAGTCATCAATCATATTTTTTGATAATTGAGGGTAACTTCGATTTAATTCCTGAACGGGCGTCGAAGTAAATGTATCCTCATATTCCGATTGATCTGACAAGATATTAAACGGTTGTTAGTAGTTATGTTGATTTTATTTTTGTTTCGAAAGGTTATATTTTCTGGTGTGTTTATTTTAATATTTGACGATGGTGGAGTGGTAGTGACTTCATTTACTATGATATGTGCGGTTGAGATTTCGGTCATTGTGCAGATATGACCATATAACTTCAAGTTTTTGCCCAGTAAGTACTTAGTTACTATACCAAATTGCGATATTCTTTTTTTTGATGTACTTAGTGTATAGGCAAATATATAAAGCTCCACAATGTAAATGTCACTTCTTTAATAAATTCAATCTTTCTTGTTACCTACCTAGTTTTTAGGTCTTTATTACTACCATCAAGTTCGTACTCTCATTTAACAATATTGTGTTTTGGGTCTTTCTTAACCCAGTAATGCCTAGCGTGTCCATATGGACACACAAATCGTGGTTAAATAAAAGAGTTGTTATGGTAGTATTTTTTGACTTTTGTAATTATTTTATAAGTCTAACTCTGCATTCAAATGTCAAATTTTAATAAAGTGTAAACATCACTGTTACAATAATTTTAGTTTTCCAAGTATATTTATTTATTTGCCGCCTTTAACCAGTACGCAGAAAAAATTGACCTGAGATGAGAGTAAGTAGTTATTATTTTTAAACTATAAATTATATTCATGTTATTATAGCACAAACTTGTTGCGATAGTGTGTATTTATTTATAAAAAAGGATAAAATTCTGCCATAATGTAATTTCCTATGTAATATATAGCACTGAACTTCATGTGTCCATATGGACACGCTAAGCTTTAGCCATAGCATTACAATATCTTTCGTTTTACTTTTAGATTGTTCGATTTTGACTAGTTTCTAGGTAGAGACACCATAAATCAAGCAAAGCAATCAAAGTCAGATGTGAGAAGAGTGAAAAGGTGGTGGTGGTGGTGGTGGTGGTAGTGTCATCTACAGTAATATTGGCGGTTGACAGCAAACCAAATGAGGAAAATGTCGAGAGGTTATCATGATTTAGCCATTAGAAAATGTTTTTTGTCAAACCTGTTGGGTGTACAACAGCTATACATAATAAAACAATAATCCCAAAAGTACCATCACATGCATGTGGCACCACCACCTTTATCCACAAGCCTTACTCTTCAGAAGAATCCAAAAATATATAGGAAAAGATAGGATTGTCCACTACTACATTACATTTATTAGACTCCTCTAAAGACTAGTGGACAAATACATACTTATAGGTACTTATATAAATATGTAGATAAATATATTAGAGAGGAAGTGGTTATTATCCCTATTTTTATGGAAGCTGGCTTGTAATAATAATGCTTGTGATTTTCAAAATAAGATGCCACAGCTGGAGCTTCGTAGAGCAAGAGTATTGATATCTTACCTAAAAAACTTTTGAAGTAGGTGCCAAAGGTGCAGGTAGATCATCTACCTTCAAACTATACGGTAGGTTTGATAAGATATATCATTATGTACAGAAAATTACGTAAAAAAAGATGTACGGACCCAAATACAAAACAATAAGTTCGATGACCTCAGGTATTGATCTTAACGTACCTACTAAAAAAAATAATAAACTTTTATATTATTATTTAAAAATGTCTCGTTTATGTTTTTAAACAAATAGCAATAAATTTAGGTTACCAATTACCAAAAAAAATCTGCTTATGTTCTTGTGTTTTCAGCTATTGCAAGTGCTTAGTGTGTCCATTTGGACACGTGATTTTTTTAAAACTTCCAAATTATTTATAAAAATAAAATTTATGATTTATGTCTAGAAATACCTCATTAAATCATATTTAATGTCTAGATTTACCAAAATCTCAAAAAAAATAATTCGGGCATTACTGGGTTAATACCGTGTGAAAAAATTGATATTTTGAATTTCAACAGACACGTAATATTTTCTTCGTTTATTTTCTTCGATATTTTCTCTTTTTTCACTGCATAAATACTTAAAGGTTATTGTACTTAAGGATACTTAAGGATTGTTATTGTACTACTCAGTTTATTAACGTTTCATTAGCAGTTATTTAACATTAAAAACACAACACGGGTTCTTCTATGAGTGACTTTTTTCTTCGCATATATTTCTTTTATTCGCTTTAATATGCTAATGATAACATTTGCACACAATCATCGGACGTTTAGGAGTAATACTATCACTTTTAGACACAACAAATCGATGTTTTCTATTTTTAAACAAATTTAACACAGAGAGCTAATGTTTACATCCACACTTTTTTCTTTACATCCACACTTTTTTCTTTACATCTACACTTTTTAATATGATAAATGCGAAAGTTTGTGAGGGTGGAATCTCTTAATGTGTGAATGTGTGTCACACTTTCACGCTCTAAAGGTTGAACGCCTCTGGTTTAAGTTTGGTACAGGGATAAAATTATATCTTAAAAAAAATCAAAATATCCTTCTTGAACAGTTTCTCGACCCATTACAGTTTTAATATAATTATGAACAAGTTATTATTTTTTAACTTAATATTTTATTAATTTCAGAGCGTGTAAATTAAAAAAGATAATCGTGTTACTGCGGCCAAAAAAAGGGAAAAACGTGCAGGAGAGGTTGGAATTTATGCTGTCAGATTCTGTGAGTATCTAATATTATAAAGATGAGCGAGATATTATACACTCTCATATTTCGCCTTATGTCTTACGTGATACGTATCAAAATATACAGGAGCGATTGGGACTGCCCGCACACTGTTTAAAATTTTCAAGCCAAGAATAAGTCATTCGAACAGCCATGTTACCGACAACTGGGACCAATAATAGTTTAACGTGCCTTCTGAAACATGGAAACAGCGAAAGTTGCTTACTGCAGTGAGCGTTTAATACATTTGAATTTTAATAATAACAAAACACTAATAATAATAAAATTATAACAATTAAAATATGAAATAGAACCAAAGAATATTCATTTGTCTAGGCTTACGACTCAGTGCGACAAAAAAAACCGGATTTCGAAAATATACTGGAGGCTGTGGAAGGAGATATCGCCAAACTGTCTCTCGGACTCAGTGATGAAAATTACAAGAAAATTACTGAAGAAGTAAGTAAAACTCTATTTGATACCGGACATAGTCTGTGTCGGGAGCTCTGGCGTTATCCTTTCGAGGACATATCCAGGACTACCAATCTCAGGCAAACGGTAGGGTACCGTTTGGTTTCAGCCGGTAAAAGTCCGGCACAGCATCCATGAGGATTTCCACTTGAAATAAAAACTTTTTTTTTTCTCTTGTTATCGAGTCTGACATAACAACGTGGCGTGTCCTAATCGAACCCTCACTCCATCCCCAGCTATAATAATAAGTTAATAAAACTACTTATAAAGTAGGTTTCAGATGACACCAGAAATACGACACTAAACAGAAGAAGTTTTTATTCAAGTCTTACTTCTTTCCTCTATGACCAGGTCCCTTAATCAGCAGGTGCACCACTTGCAGATAGGGCTGACTTCAGTCCCGAAGATTCTAGAAGTATCCTAATTGTTTGCAGTGAAATAACATTATCACTATCTAAACAATTCATATCAGTCATGTCGTCGCCAATGACAGTGAACATACTGAAAAGCTGAAGGCTTTCAGGAAAAGGAGAAGAGAGAAATAAGAAGATAAGAATTAAAATTTAAAACGATGGTTTATTATAACTTAAAAAAACTCGGGGTCGTGGTTTGTGGTCAAGCAGCAAGAGGCTTTGCGATTTCCAATAGTCTTCGCGGGGTTCCGACTTATCTTGGGTCTCCTGAAGGATGCTGCAGTTGCTGAAGTGGCCGTGCCGTCCACAACGTAGAATGGCACGGTGTTCTCAACCCGGAGCACAAGTCCAGATGGTGAGCTTCTTGTAACCCGTAGGGTGAATGGTTCTTTAGAACCCGGAGGGTGGATGTTCCTTCGTGGAACCCGAAGGGTGGACCCTGGAATGTTCCAGAATAGGGGTTAGCTTCAACCCTTGTTCCCCGCATATTCCCAAAGACAGCCGGCTCCTGCTAACCATTTCAGGAGTCGGAAGTCTTACACATCTGCTTACAGCACTAATTTTACAAAGATGTTTTTTTTTCGCACCCCTTTTAACTACCCCCTTATAACAGGGTGGACCAACAGCCGTTAATTTTCACCGTTCAAAAATTAGATTACGTTATACACAATTTAACTCACCCAAGGATGGGGTATTCGTCGTTTGTAGCTAGACAATTATTCACCTAGGGAGAATTTCGCTTCCTATACAATTATATTTATTTTTAAAGATATTTCTTGATGCACTGATACTTTCGCGATAGTATATTTTAAATTTGTGATGTGGTTCCCGAAATTGCGCGTGCACTCCTATTTATAGCATTGAACAGCGCCTCTTGCGGCTAGTAGCGTCCCTACGTCCCACGTCATTTACCTACTTGGCGAGTTAACCCGCGCTAGTGTTAATGTGACTATTTGTCGGCAGATGGCGCTTTCAACAATTCTCATTTTAAAATAGTTTTTAATATACCAAACTAATTGTAATAATAATATGAATTAATAGATTATTTATTCGTTGATTCACAACGTTACATACTCCTCCGCTCCGGTGAGCGTTTGACGTCCCCTAACACGACAAATGCGTTCGTCCTCGAACGCCCCTACATAAGACCTACTACTCGTCTATGTGTGTGTGTATGTTAGTGTGTTGTGTGAAATGAGGTGATGCTGGGTTTAGCGAAGAGTCGGCCTTAACCTTAATGAAACCAACTCGCAGGTTGTATGTCGGTGATTCTGAAGAACTTTATAGGACAGAAAGAGAAAAGACGTATTTGAGGCTTTGGGTTGAAGGTTCAGGTAATACGCACCGCCTGAAAGTGGGGTGTGTATAATAAGGCTTTTCGCTGAAGGCTGGGATTTATACAACCGTCCCAGAGAAGAACATCCTACTAGGGCTAGTGTGACACTTCCGAATCATAGGATGAGCTATCCCCCAGGGCAAGCCTCTAGCTTCCGAGTGGTAGGAGTAGCTATGCAAATAAAATAACATAACGGTGACCTACACCTAAGACTGTTAGGGCAAGACAATTGCTGCCAAATAACAGTATACCATAAATCTGTTCGGGTAAGACTCATGCTTCCTCGTAACAGTACCCAACCTACAACATAAATCTGTTAGGGCAAGACCATGCTGCCAACTAACAGTAATCGACGAACTCTGTTAGGGATAGACCCATGCTTCCAACTAACAGTAACTCCAAACTAAACCATGAAACAGAAATGTGATAGAAAATAAATTACTTGCAGAATCCTTCGTGATGCTAGTGAACCCCTATGTCCCCATGACGAACATTGCATGTGTTTGTGTTAGTTCTTTGAAAGTAGTGTGTAGTGTCCCTAACTAATAACTAGGCCACTTAGCCGTTTAACAAAATAAAATAAAAACTAAGTGCTTATTCGCAACCTTAGTAGTAATACAAAAACTAAGTGTTTATTCGCAACCTTAGTAGTAGACTGTTGACTGTTATGTCAACCCTAATAAATGACGAAGTAAAAAATATTTGGACATAATGCCAATTATATAAAAAAAATTTGGGACCCTTGTGTGCCACCATAGTAGTATAAAATGTATGTGCGTACGTGACTATTATGTCACCCTAATAAATGACGACAGTTAATAATGTTCGGCCATAACGCTGATTACATAAAAAAAAATGGGGCCCTTGTGTGCCACCATAGTAGTATAACATGTATTTGCGTGCTTCATTGTATAGTATGTATGTATGTATGTACGTACGAAGTTAAAATTGTGTAAGTTGTGTTTTGTTTGCGAGTATAATGTTGACGTAATAATGTTGATGTAAACGTGTTATTTATCGTTGTATCTAAGGCTAGTGTTACACTACATTCCATGCTATATTAACCCGTCAGCTTTCGTCGGGAACAAACTTAGGACATTTGAGTCACCTTCTCTAATCTACGAATGTGACTCGCCTGTAGCTAGTCTGCCCCCTCCTTCCGCCTTTGGGAGTCACACAACATGAAATGCCAGTGTCACTATGTTAATAAAAAAAATGCTTATTAAGTGTTGGGAATTATGTGTGATGATAATTATGATGAATGTGTGATGATTAGATGCTATCTAAGTATTATGTACGTGTAATTGTGAAACTTCCGTATGAAAATATGTATGCGTGTAACATGACACGAAATGTGGTACCTTATGTGCCACCTAAGTATGAATATTCTATTACGGTGTGCTAACACCCTTATATTTTCCAAAAGTTTAATTATCAAAAACACTATTGAGTAACTGTACTGATATGCTATATACGCTATTCGCAAATGCATCTTAACGCAGTGTGTTACGGCCTTTACCGTTATCTGCATTCGTCTTTGCAATATTGAGGAATGTGTCTATTTCTCGACCCACCCGCAGAATATCGGAAAAAAATTCATCTTTTTAGGGTTCGGTGAACCGAATTACAAATTGAACCTTTTTGAAAACTGATTGTTTCTATTGGGAAATACTTGAGTTAGGAAATGCCTTCTTTTAGGGTTCCTTTGCTCAAATAATAAATTGGACCCTTCTAGGTATTTATTGTCTGTCTGTCTGTCTGTGTTTGAAGTTAATCTAACCAGAAGTAGTAAGTAGTGATAACGAAGTGTATGATGATTGGCTGATGAACTTAAATAAATGTTTGACAGCTTCAATTACCAACTAAATTAAATACAATACCAACTAATTTTTTTATTTTTTTTTTTATAAATAGTTCCTTACTACTACGGAACCCTTAAATATTTCGAATTGTGACAAAAACGATCCACACTTGGACGGTTCTGGAAACAAACTATATCGCAGTAACTATTTTTTTTTTTTGTAAATTGTTCTTTACTACTACGGAACCCTTGAATATTTCGAATTGTGCAAAAACCGATTCGTACTTGGACGATTCTGGAAATATCTTGTATCAAACTGTTGGTGTCAGGAGTATATTTTATTCACTTCCACCCACAGTTTATATGGAAAAAAAAATTTCCGCTACTATAGAGCTAGGAAATAAAGTTACTTGTAAACGTTATGAAGGCAAAATCTGCCGTTGTTTTTTCGAAACACGAATCAAAGTTACTAATTTAAAGTGGTTTTTAGCAAGAGTGTATTTAATGCGTAATCTACGTTAGGAATGCTTTTTCTACAGCTTTATTTTCAGTGTACCAGAGTTCAACGCAATTTGAAAAGTGAAAACAATTATAAATCTTCTATTATTTACTTGAAGTGCAAATTCGTGAAATATTCGTTCTACCGTTTAACTAACGTGAAAATTCAATAGGGATTGTTACCCACAAGTGTTATTAATCGGCTGTTGGTCTCGCTGTAAATTCGCATATAGGAAATTCAACAATATAATACACAAGTTGAGGCGGTTTGACGCCGTAAAAAATAAAAATTGTGGTGGTGATATACTTTGACTACTTTTTATGATGAATATATACTATACAACTCACTTACGAAAATTAATGTAAGCGTTTCAAATTAGAAGTTTTACTTCAGAACTTTAACAAAGTAATATTTAAAATTGGAAAAATAAAACTTTTACTGTAAATTTACTTAAAAGTTTTCCACCATAAAATAAATATTGAGGGTGTGAAAAATAAAAATGGGGACCGTTAAAATTTGGAAAATTTACAATTATGTTGAGAAAATTTTCAAATTTTTCCTTGTTCTTGTTTTTGCCGAAATCTGTCTAAAATTAATAAAAAATACACAAAATAAGCCGGAAAGAACAAGTTGGCAGCAGAGGTCAGGAGAGCCAAATTCCTGGGTAGTTGTATTAATTTGGAGGGAAACTTAAAGTTAATTTTCACCATTCAAAAATTAGATTACGTTATACACAATTTAACTCACCCAAGGATGGGGTATTCGTCGTTTGTAGCTAGACAAATATTCACCTAGGGAGAATTTCGCTCCCTATACAATTATATTTATTTTTAAAGATATTTCTTGATGCACTGATACTTTCGCGATAGTATATTTTAAATTTGTGATGTGGTTCCCGAAATTGCGCGTGCACTCCTATTTATAGCATTGAACAGCGCCTCTTGCGGCTAGTAGCGTCCCTACGTCCCACGTCATTTACCTACTTGGCGAGTTAACCCGCGCTAGTGTTAATGTGACTATTTGTCGGCAGATGGCGCTTTCAACAATTCTCATTTTAAAATAGTTTTTAATATACCAAACTAATTGTAATAATAATATGAATTAATAGATTATTTATTCGTTGCTTCACAACGTTACAATACCTGCATGACATCTCGCCTATATACAATGGGATAGGCAATTACTATATTACTTGTTACGATCCAGATTATTACGCTCGAGTCTTCTATTGTCTTAAGTATTTTCATACATGCTCGCTTATTAGGATACTTTGTGACTTGACCTTTTATTAAAAAGTCTTGGATTGGATTCCACACGTATGCTTATTTTATCAGTCTATTTCTATTCCTCCTCTCTACGTATCCGAGCCATTTTAGCAATAATTTATCCAACTTAGTCACTGTAAATATCTTCTGTTATGCCAAAATGTTGCTCATATCATGTTGTTCTTTTTAACAATGTACTTACGCCCAGAAGATAAAAAAAAATTCAATAAAATGACTCACTATTTCAGGTTGACTTCATTATCCACTTGGCAGCAACAATTCGTTTTGATGCACCCTTGCGAAACGCCACATTAGTCAATGTTCGTGGAACTCGAGAATGCATTAAACTTGCCAAAGCGTGTAAAAAACTGCAGTAAGTTGTTGTTCCTATACCTATCATATTTTTATGTGACGTGCATACTGCGATTAATATTGCTTCATTGATTGCTCCTGATAAAATCCATCGTCTATCTAAAGAGTAAATTTTGAACTAATAATGATTTTACCAAGCACTCGTAACCATTTATCCCTTTCAGCGCCTTACAAAGCACGGTAAGTCCTCGATCCCAGCTACTAATAACATAATAGTTGTTAAGCTAAGTTGAAAACCTGATTGATGGCTTGACTTTTTACAGCAGGAAGCTGCAGCCTGTCCCTCTTAATTTCAACATAGCAATAGCTATACCACATATTACGTGCGTTGCATTGGTGCGGGTGCTTGTCCACTTCTAGGAGAATAAGTAGTGAGTTTAAATCGATGAACAGCTGTAACAGAAGCACGCAGTCCTCATGTCTTCAATCCTTTCAACTTATTTAATAGTGTTCACCACATTGATGCCTCCCATCTGATATCTATCTATTGAGGGCCAATGTCACAGACCATTATGCTGGCAACTTGGCCATCAAGGCCAAATTTTTACGCTCCACTTGAAGAACTCAGAAATGTAAGAGGGAAACACGGTTGCGGGCAGGTCATTCCATGTGTTCGGTTCGACCGAGACGCGATCTTTTGCATCACTAAATTCTGGCGAAGATTATCTAAACTATATGTAGGAGGATAAAAACCTATCACGCTAATGATACGTTGCAGAATGAATGAATGAATTGCAAAAGTTTAAAACAAATGTAAAAATCTTATTACTTAACAGATTTTTTTAAAAGTTCTTATGGCTTTTAAGTACGTATAAGAATATAATATTTATATTTATATAGAAAAATTATATATACCTCTATGAATTCATACCCATTGATATAAATACATATACTTATGCATATATGTATACGGACTTCGAATATTTTGATATATTGATTGTTTATAGGTATAACAATACCTAATTGACGCCCATTGTATTGCTATTTAGTATCAAATTTCTGTATCATAATACTATTTTGGCGTACAACAAAGTATATAGTATATAGGTAATAAATAAAAATAAAAACTTATGACTCATGATGATTTCCACCAAACCATTTCTTTTGACGATTCCAGGTGCCTCACACATGTATCAACAGCGTTTACTTTTGCGACCAGAGACCGTGTGAAAACCGAAATAAGGGAAGTGTTTTACGCATGTCCCAAAAATCCTGATAGAATAATTGAGTTGGCTGAAGATATATATTCAGGCAAACTGGACGAAGAGTGTTCGGAGTAAGTTAATGTAACTGGTTTACGTTCACATTCAGGTGAAGTAGGATCTGAAACCAACCCAAATATGGTTTCTTTCTTTTTTTTTTAGACGCGCTCGTGTTCAATACATAGCTTAAGTTTACTTAAATATACCTTAACCTACTAACCACCTACCTTAACTTAAATTTCCAGCGTAAATGTTTTACCAAAATTTGTACACACTTGCTCCAATTTTCCGTTTTACCTAAATATCTTACTATAACATCATCCAATTTATTATTTTTTTGACCCAACCATAAGTTAATTTTACCCCATATTTTCCTATAATCCCCGTTACATTTTTTTATTTCCATCTGTCTGTATTTATTCTTGGCAAGGTTTACTAATTTATTTACTTTATTTCTAAATTTTGTATATTCTAATCGCTTATTCATACTTTTTGGCTCTGCTTTCCACACTCTAAATAAATAATCCCGTCTTAACAACATACACTCGAGAGCAATGAATCCGGGTCACTTAAAGAATCCTAAAAATCTCGGAAACTAAAAATGCTAGGTTAATGCAATAAATTGTATTTAATAGACAATGTAATACTCCTTAAATGAAGGTATTAAAACTTCTTAGTTATTGTAAAGTTATATCATAAAAAAATCAAATTTGAAAAAGGGCCACTTTCGAAGATGGAACTACGAAATTACAGCATTTGGTGTTGCTTTTGTTTGTAATCTGTCATTTATGTGGGTACATAAACCATGTTGATAGTGCTCTATATTCATTAATCAAGCTGAAATTATGTCGCTTACGCCTGAAGAATGCACCAGAATACTTACAATGCTGGAAACCGGCCGGAGTCAGCGCGATACAGCCAGGACTGTCGGTGTGTCGCTGTCAACAGTACAAAGAGTTCTCCGACGTTACGAAGAAACTGGTTCTAACCTACGCAGACCAGGAACGGGCAGAACCAGGTGTACCACAGCACGAGAAGACCGATACTTGGTGAACACCATGCTTCGAAATCGCTTTCTCACAGGAACTGAACTCACCAATCAGTTTCGACGCCTCGGAGGAAGTAACCCAAGTGCATGGACAGTAAGACGTCGGCTTGCTGAATCTAACTTAAAACTCCTTAGACCTGCAAACGGCCCTAAACTGGAGCGTGGGCATCGTATTTCGAGACTAAGGTATGCCCAGAGCCACGTAAATTGGAGTATTGAAGATTGGTCAAAAGTTATGTTCTCCGACGAATCAAAATTTATGCTCTACAAGCACGATGGAAGACACAGAGTGTATCGAAGACCAGGGGAAAGATTCAAGCAAGCATGCATCGAAGAAAAAGTAGCCTACGGTGGTGGGTCTGTACTTGTGTGGGCCGGAATTTCTTCTGAAAGTCGCACAGAGCTGGTGATCATAGAAAACGGCTCTTTAACTAGCGTAAGATATGTGGAAGAAATCCTCAATGATCACGTTGGTCCATTTATGGTCAATTTAGGTGAGGATGCTATATTTATGCATGACAATGCCCGACCTCATACAGGTAGGATTGTGAATGACTACCTTCAAGAGATGAACATTACTCGTATGGAGTGGCCAGCGCGCAGCCCGGATATCAACCCGATCGAGCATGCTTGGGACGAGCTAGGCAGATGCGTAAAACAACGAAACCCTCCCCCAATCACGCTTCGTGAGCTCAAAATTGCTCTCACAGAGGAATGGGAGAATATTCCCCAAAATCGTATAAGGAACTTGGTGTACAGCATGCCAAACCGCGTAAACGCAGTAATGGAAGCACGAGGAGGCAATACGAAGTATTAAAATTCAAGAAAATCGTAATAAAGTTCAAAAATTTCATGTTTCCTATTTTTGTTTTAAGGAGAGATCAGCAGTTTTTTCTTTATGTAATTTTGTGTTAATAAAATGTATGGTGACTCATATTTTTTTTACTTTCATTTAAGGAGTATTACATTGTCTATTAAATACAATTTATTGCATTAACCTATCATTTTTAGTTTCCGAGATTTTTTTTGAGTGTAGTATACAAACTTTTATCCACCCATGGCTGTTTTAGCCTCTTATTATGAATCTTAACTTTAACAGTACTTTCCCTATAGATCGAATCGAACGCCGTACACAATGATTGATACAATAACAATGGACACGTAATACCTAATAGTTGTGACCAGTCATAGGCATCTAACTTTTTTCTAACAAGTTTATCACAAATAATTTCACGCACAGAGGTCGCCTTTGAAGGTGTATAATTATTACTCTTGCGCAAGTCCAGAGTTAATCCCACTGCATGATGATCGGAGATCTTAGCTTCAAACACAAACGAAGTCAACTCGCACTCGCTGCGTCCCGCTCTCACCCATACGTGGTCTAAGCACGATACTCGAAGCTGCCCTTCCACTATCGCCTCGCGCGTTATCTCTGTGGTCGGTATTACACACTGCAGGCCGCGTTCACTTAGGGAGTTTTTATACTTAATTACGGTTGGGTTTGATATATTATTTAGTATATTTATATTCGTGTCTCCGATCACTATAATGTTGTGTGCTGGAGAAATAGATCTTACGATACTCTCTAAGTGGCTAATAAAGCTTAATTTGTTATTATTTGGAGGGTTATATATAGCTATTATATGTGTAATATGCTCACCTATTTTCAGCTGGCCATGGAATGTTTCTAAAGTCTCAGTACTCACGGTTTCAGCTGTAAAACTAAGCTTTTCTTTCGCATATATCAATATACCTCCTCCTTTTTTTGTTTCTCTGGTCCGTATGTACGTATTATATCCCATAATTTGATAGTGCGGTAATTCTGCCTTCTTGATATTTATTTCACTCAAAATTATTATATCTATTCTATGTTTATTTTCCTCTAACAATACAAGTACCTAGCTGATTGAAATGTTTTCTAAGTGACTACTACATTCCATACACTGATGTCGCTAGTATCCGCAAAGCTCGCCCCAGGTTCGGACGTTAGTGCGCCGTAGCTGTTCAACAGAAACAGACAGCGTACCGCCCCTGAATCAGGGCTCGGGCGGCGCGCGACCCGAATATGGCCCACCTCAAGGCAGCGTACAACAGAGCCACTAGGTTCAGTAAGAGGGCCTTCAAGAGATCAGACGCCCAGCGCGTCACGCAGCTTGGTCAGGAGCTCACATTACATCCAATGGGCAGCCGTGGATACTGTCAACTGGCCAAAGCCGTGCAGTCCAATTTCTGCAAGCCTTCCCTGCCGCCGCTGCGCTATCCTGACGGATCACTGGCTCACAAGGCCCAAAAGAAAGCAGAAATGCTGGCCAATCTCTTTGCGGCCAACTCCCGGGCTGACTGTGACAAGCAACCTCCCACTATCGCCGACTGTGGAACCACGATGCCGGATATTGTAATCCGGCAGTGCGATGTGCGAGCGGTGCTGCGGTCACTCGACACGTGGAAAGCCAGTGGTCTTGATGGCATTCAGGCGGTGGTGCTGAAAAAGTTTTCTGCCGAATTGTCTCTAACGCTCACACGCCTGTATCGCCTTTCCTACTCGTCGGGGGAAGTGCCGGAGGCTTGGAAGGAGGCGAATGTCCAACCGATCCCCAAGAAAGGGGATCGGTCGGATCCGGCCAACTATCGTCCCACAGCCGTAACCACCGTCATCTGTAAGGTGTTCGAGCTAATTATTACCAAACAGCTCATGCGCTACCTGGAGGATCACTCGCTAATTAACGATCGACAATATGGCTTTAGGCCGAAATAATCAACGGGTGACCTCCTGGCGTACATAACACACACCTACGGTGAGGCTATGAAGAGGCACAGCGAATCTCTGGCTATTGGCCTAGATATCGCTAAAGCCTCTTTCCCAGCTGCCGGCATACTGTCTACCGCTTCATTTGTGCCGTTGGATGGCCAGCTTCCTGCATGGGCGACGTATATGGGTTCTCTCTGTGATGGTCAGGCTTCCCGCTTTTTGCAGGTAAATGCCGGAGTACCACAGGGATCGGTGTTGTCCCCAAATCTCTTTCTTCTGCATATCAATGACATGCTGTCCCTTGGGTGCATTCATTGTTATGCAGATGATAGTACTCTGCATGGGAGCTATTCTGGCCGTTCAGCGGAGGGGCGGGGTGACGTGGAGGGGAAGAGAAGGCAAGTCGTGGCGGATCTCGACCGGGGCCTGGGTCATATTGCCCAATGGGGTTCAGACAACCTGGTCGATTTCAATGCCAGCAAAACCCAGGCGTATACTTCACGCCACATCAGAGATGTTTACTGTACAAGACGCAAATTCGTCCCTGCGTCGAATACTGTTCTCACATTTGGGATGACTCCGCAAGGTATTTTACAAGACGCGCCTGACGCTATGCAGAGACGTGCCATCCGAATAATTGGTTGTCCTGAGGTGACGGGAGGCGCACCGAACCGTTGGCGCAGCGAAGAACCATAGCGTCCTTGGCTGCCTTCTATTGAATGTATCACGGCGAATGTTCTGAAGAGCTCTTCAATCTGATCCCACCCTCTCCTTTCCGATCCCGAACAACATATGCCGGGCAAAGATGCCACGCGCACACAGTGGAGAGAATCTTCGCCAGAACTGAGCGTTTCAAAATATCGTTCCTCTGTCGAACTATAAAAACATGGAACGACCTGCCCGTGTGCGTGACAACAACAACACGTGTTTCCCTCATCTTACAATTTCGGGTTCTTCAAGAGGAGCATGAAGAGGCACATCACAGGGCCGCCACGGCTTTCCATCAGCCTGGTGGCGACGTCAATTTGGCGAGCTAAATATAAAAAAAAAACCTTTTTGAAATTGAAAATGAGAATTTTTAAGGGGAAATGATGGCGCAAGATCAGGCAGAGAAGTCTTTGTTGCTTCATTGTTTAACCAATTTCAATAAAATTCCGGAAGAACGTGGTAATCATACAGACAATTTTTTAGGCATTGTTGTAAACCGAGGGCTTGAGGGCGGCGAGCAGACTTCTCGCCGTGCTTACCAGAAGCAGACCAACGTCTTGGTCTCCCAAAGTCACTGGGAGAGCCCGCGATGACTGACAAAGCTTCTGGTGTTATCCTAGCAAGGGCGTAGTTATCTGGGACTCCCGGTAGTTTGCGGCAGATGATAAGGCTCCGTGTGCTTTTAGCCCGGTGGCATTTATTAGGGATTTCAAAACAAAACCAAAAACAGGCATTGATATACCAAGCTTAAGAGTCTAGCCTAGTAATATTAATTAGGTACTTGATATATAATTATATAGAGCAGTGTCATTTTTTATTCGTAGAATTATGAAAAACTGGCCCAATACCTATACTTTTACGAAAGCAATCGCCGAGGAACTGATCAGAACAACTACTGGGGATATACCTGTGTGCATCGTAAGGCCACCGCAAGGTAAGTCACATTAATATAGAACTAGCTAATTATGCTCTACTGACATGGCCTGAAAAGGATGAAGGAAGTGACTGGATGCGTTTGGCGCAGGACCGTGTTTTGTGTCGTAAAGAATGTGGTGGAATTTTGTTGTCCGTTCCAGTCTGGAGGACCCATTTCTAAACTGATTTTCACCCAACTTGGCACACATTTGATTTAAAATACTACTACTGTCGAGAGCTTTTTTGATAGGGGGGAAAATGGAGGAGAAAAGGGGGGAAGATTGTAGGCGCGTTATTTATTAACAGATCTTCGTGATTTCGGCTGAAACTTTTAGGAATTGACTCTTCACTGGTTTTTGTCCTGGGTGCTCGCGAGGTATACTCTTAGCAGAAGTACTAGAATTAGTTTCATAACTAAGGTTTTCTGCTTATTATTTCAGTTACACCAGCCTTCGTAGAGCCTTCGCCTGGATGGACAGATAATAGCGTCCTGTTTGGTCCAGTTGGTGTACGTATTGCTCTCAATTTATATTATGATTCCATGCCTCAAAAGTAAAAACTGGCCTAGTATGAGTTAGATTCGCACACCGAGGGTTCCGTACCAAAAAAGAGGTAAAAGTTCAAGTATGTTTAAAAATCCCTTTTTCTCTGATTTTATTTATTTGTTGTTATAGCGGCAACATAAATACAGTGGCGGCGTAAGGCGTGGGCGACGTGGGCCACCGCCCACGGCCTCGCGGTACAAGGGGCCTCGCGCCTCAAATTTTTTTATGCATTGCTTCAAAGGGAGAATAAAAAAGATGTAAATTAATTTTGTTGTGAAATATGTTTTTTTAATCTGCCAACATTTACTTACGTTGCGTAACTAAAACTTTTATTTTAACGCGAGTAATCCTTGCCGCGCCGCCGACCAGTGCGGGAAATGACGGGAAATTCCTTGTTTTATTTGTTTACTTTCTTTACTGGGAATATACATCTAACTTTTTTTTTTTTTTTTTTTTTATACTACTTAGGTGGCAGACAAGCTTACGGCCCACCGGAAGGTTGGTAACCGTAGCCTATAGACGTTTGCAACACCAGAGGCGCTACACACGCGCTGCCGACCCGGGCGCAGGTTGTGACGACCCACAGTTGAAATTTTTCAAGCTGCCCATAAGGCCTTCAACTTGGCTTAACGACTGTCATTTTACTGACAACCGGGACCAACGGCTTAACGTGCCTTCCGAAGCACGGAAACGCTCGTAAATAAATGTCACAAAGTGGTCCACGTGGTGGTCACCCATCCATATCCGGCCATAGTAAATGTTGCTTACTGCAGTGATCGTTTACAGAACACTGAGTCCGCGGGGCCACGAGCGCTTCAGATTATATATCTATTTCTATTATTAATTAATAAATATATATAACTCAAAGGTGACTGACTGACTGACATAGTGATCTATCAACGCACAGCCCAAACCACTGGACGGATCGGGCTGAAATTTGGCATGCAGGTAGATGTTATGACGTAGACATCCGCTAAGAAAGGATTTTGATAAATTCTACCCCCAAGGGGATAAAATACGGGAAGCGGGAACGGGAACAAATTTTACGCAGGCGAAGCTGCGGGCATCAGCTAGTTACATAATTATAATAAACACTTTAAGAAATGTAAACAAGGTGGCGATGACAATAAATGCAAACATTAACTGCCTTGTTGGTCTAGAGGTCGAAATGTGCGACTGCGGATCTGGAGGTCGTGGTTTCGATTCCCACCAGAGACAAAAAATTGTGTGACCCATAAATGTTTGTCTCAAGAATCTGGGTGTTTCTATGTATGATCAGTGTGTATTTAAAAGTATATTGAGTACTTCACGGTTTCATCCGCGTAGTTCCCGTTCCCGTGGGAATACGGGATTAAAATATAGCCTATGTTCACCGCAATGAGCGCAGCTTTCCAACAGTGAAAGAATTTTTTAAATCGGTCTAGTGGTTCCGGAGCCTATTCGTTACAAACAAACAAACAAAAAAACAAATTTTTCCTCTTTATAATATTAGTATAGATCAGTGATGGGCAAAGTACGGCCCGCGGTCCAGCTCCGGCCCGCGGAAGTACTTAATCCGGCCCACCGACGGTCCTTCGGCACCTGGTATATGGCCCGCCATAATTACATTTTGACGGTTCAGAAGTATTATGTAGATTCTACTTCTGACGTGAATAGACTTTTTAGACCATGAAATTGCTGAACAACTCAATCGCAAACCGACTTACTGTTGAACACCTTTTAGCGCTGCTAAAGTTACTTCTTCACAACACGAACTTGCATTTGAAATATGGCGCATAAGAAGCAAATCTAATTTTTAAAGTTTGTGCAAGTGTGTAAGTTTACTATATTTTTTTATATCTTATGATTAAACGTTCTGCACAAAATACATTTTTAGGGTTCGGTACCCGAAGGGTAAAAACGGCCTTATTCATGAGACTTCGCCATCCATCTATCTGTTCGTCTGTCCGTCACGAGGTTGTTTCTCAAGAACCGTGATAGCCAGAGAGCTGAAAATTTTACAGATGATGTATTTTTGTTGCCGCTATAACAAACAAATAGGTACCAAAATCCGAAAAAAGGAGGAAATTAAAGGGGGCTCCCATACAAAAAATTGCAATTTTTTTTCGTTTTTTTTTTGTACGGCATTCTCTGAGCAAGAGTCCGACTCGCACTTGGCCGGTTTTCTATAATTCTGGCCCTCACTTGATATTTCTTAATTTTTCTGGCCCCCCGTTAAAAAAGTTTGCCCACCACTGGTATAGATTAATATCCGTGGTCTGATTGATACCCATAACACAAGCAGGTTATTCCTAGCTTACTTTGGGATCAGATAGCGTTGTGTGAAATGTCTGTGAATATTTATTCGTTTATTTATTGACTGCACTTTTAAATTTTCTTTTAGCTAACTAGCGGACGTCACGAGGTTTCACCCGCGTAGTTGTCGTTCCCGTGGGAATACGGGAATAAAATATAGCCTATGTTCACCGCAAAGAGTGTAGCTTTCCAACAGTGAAAGAATTTTTCAAATCGGTCCAGTAGTTCCGGAGCCTATTAGTTAGAAACAAACAAACAAAAAAAACAAAAAACAAATCTTTCCTCTTTCTAATATTAGTATAGAAATGTAGTTAATTTTTTTTTTCAAACATGTTCAGCCATAATCAGACACAAAATTAAGCAACAACACGGTTTTAAGTGATATACATTATTTTTTGGCGCAATATCCCTTTAAAAATAATCACTGAATCAAGAAATCAGAAAATGTCAATATTTAAAATAAAATAAAATAAATATAAAATAAAATAAAATGAAATTTATTCCGTATGAAATTTGAAAAAAAAATTAGTTTTGTCAAAATTTTTGTGACTACCGTTAAAATATGTTAACCATGTTATCATGATAATATTTTCCCGATGCATAGATCATTGACCCCTATGGTGGTACCTTATACAGAATGAAGAAAATATTTGCTGCTGTCCTGATTGCATAAATATCGTTGGCAGAATCATCGTCAGTACTATGGAGAAATAATCAATCAATACATATAATAAAATCGTAACAGGTCGCTGTCTGTACATGGAAGATAAATAAGAAAAAAATATTATAGGGGGGCTTTATGAACGCAATAGAACCCAAAACAATGATTTTTAGAATTTTTGTCTGTTTGTCTGTATGTCTGTATGTCTGTATATCTGTTTGTCTGTACGGTTGTGCACGCTAATCTCAGTAACCGCTCAACCGATTGCAATGCAGTTTTTTTTATTGTGTTGAGGTTTGCTCCAGTTAACATCTAGCGTTTGTTTTATGTAAATCGGTTTAGAAATAAAAGAGTTATAACACTTTTAAGAATCAGATATTTTAAAAATTTTAATTGTAGGGGTTTCTTTGAAAATGAGTGAACCTAAACTGGCGTGTTGGACAATTCAGTCCACGCCTTCGGCGCGGACTGAATTGTTTAAAAATAGTCTTAATCATTAAGCTCTTTTATGATTAAGCAAACAGGGCAGTTTCAGACGCTGCTTGATGACTCTGATGAAGAAATACCTTTCCTTTCATACACCTTATGTGACGTAAACGAAGTTGCGGGCTCAGCTAGTTATAAAAATATGGAATTAAATTGATTTTCCTGTGAAAGCCGAAATTTAATTTATTGGTATTGTCATCTCCACCTATACATTTACGATTTGTAATTTTTCATTAATATTAATCTTATTTGTACTTTTATGAATAAAAACTTAGCAGTGTTAATTTTTTTTTATTATTTTATAAAATCCGTCTTCAGGTCGCCACAGAATAGGGCCTCGCGAAATCTGTCTTGCCCACATCAAATTTAGGTCTTGCCCCGCCACTGCATAAATACATCATCTGTGAAAATTTCAGCTCTCTAGTTATCACGGTTCCTGAGATACAGCCTTATGACGAACAGACAGACGGACGGCTGAGTCTCATGAATAAGATCCTGTTTTACCCTTTGGATACAGAACCCTACTAACAGCAAAAATACAAGTTTATTGAATGTTCCCATACAACAAACGTTATTTATTGCAGTTTTTTGGTACGAAACTCGTCGCGCGCAGCCCGCACTTTACTGGTGTTTGTTTATAACAAAATTATTTGTACCATTTTCAGACTCTCGCCGGTATTGGTTTGGGAGTACTTCATGTGTTGCCAGTTGACAAACATGTAAATCTAAACATGGTACCTGTAGATTATGTAAACAACGGCATCATTTCTGCTACATGGGATACGTGTCAGAGGAGGAAAAATGGCGTTCTTAAGGATATACCCATTTTGGCCATTAGTTCTACAAAGAGAAATTATACATGGGGTAGGTTTTTTAAAGTACCTTGAAATCGACTATAAGAAATAGCTTTTAACACGTTTAATAAAATGATAAAAGCACATACGTGCTGTATGCTTTCATCGTTTACATACATATAAGTAGTCAGTTTATAAGGAATTTAGTTAAAATTCATTAAAGTACTATAAATTATACACATGTTGCTATAATTATGTAAAGGATCCTTGCATTCGGTGCTTACCAGAACCTCCGTTTGCAATTTTAAAATAATAATTTTTTTTTAGACAATTCATCGCTCTGGTCGGCACTAAAAAATTGATGATAAACTGTAGCCTAACGTATCATCATCTCTTTTTTTTTGATTAACGAGAGGGAAATTCCTTCATGGATGCCATGCTGGACTCCTACCGACTAAAAAATCTCACGTAAAGCTTAACTGCGTACGGTTGGGAGCCCCGGGTAACCCTCGGGAGGATGTCCCAGGACTCCCAACAGACCTACGGCTTCCACTGCGGCCTGGCCTAGGGGTTGGTTTGGGTGCTTTCCCGCGTCTTTGGGGTGTTTTCAGGTGTGATCCCGCTTCTTAGGGGGAGGGGGGTGCGCGTAAATTTCCCATATCACGCTGCCGTCATGGGCCTGCCTCTGTAAGGACGGTGAGCAGTCCACTCACCGTCCTCAGGACCCCGGTCATGAAGGCCGATATTCTTCGGCGAAGACACTTTAGCGGCGCCCAAGTCGCTGACTGCGGAACTGGGGTGGGAGAGTCCTCTCCCGATCCCGCCCCGCCGCCTCTTTCACGAACATGACCAGCTCACAGAAAAAGGCAGCGCAGTCCCTCTTACTCCCGACGAGAGAGTGTCGACGTCCTGACCTACCACGAAGACCTGGCGCTATTGCGCCCACGCCGTGCACTCCACCAGCGTGTGGAGCGCTGTATCTGTGACAACCGGTAGGAGAGAGCACCGTGTCTCCTCTCCAGCCACTCTTCCATGACAGGTCTGACAGCTGCGATTGTGGTAAATCTCCCCTTTGGTTGCTCAAGACACACGTCAAGTCTCCACGGTTTCTTGGTAGAGCTGGGACCGCCGGGCCTTGATTTCTCGATACGCAGGCCTTTAGCCCCGCTTCAGCGCCTCCTTGCGCCATCTAAATAGCGACGCAAGGGCTCTCGCTACCAGGTCCTATGGAGGGGTCCCGGCTAGGAGACATGCCACCTCACCTAAGATCGTGCAGTATCCCCTTATCACCCTGACGACCATCGCCCTCTGCGGACTCGACAATTTAGCCACATTGCTGGACGGCAGTGTCTCCGCCCATACGGGGGCTCCGTATAGGACCATACTTTGCACGATCTCCAGGTACAGTCTCCTGTAGGGAGCGGCGGGTCCCCTGATATTGGGCATCAGCCGTGCAAATGCGGCTGATGCCCCCCTCAGTTTTGGGACCCAACTTTGGAAGTGATGTCCGAAGTTCCACCAGCCATCTAGTACGAGCCCCAGATACTTCATCGAGGACTTGATGCCGATGCTGACGCCCCCTACCGGTAGGCTGTATTACGCAGGTGGCCGCTTCCGAGGTCCGTGGAAGTACAGAGCTTCGGATTTGCGAAGGGCGACCTCGAGCCGCCGTATCTGACCCACGCCTTGAGCAACCCTTGCCCTGGCCTTTCGTGCTGCGTCTCGGTTCGTTTGCTCCCCGTGCCATAGCGAGGGTGTCGTCGGCGTAGCACGTTACGCCGACCCCTCTGAGCAACGGCTCACGCAGCACCCGATCCATTTGGAACACCGCACGACACACTTCGCCGACCCGGTTATATGCGAGTTAATGATTTCGTAAAAACGTTACAGAATTGGTTACAAAAATTTGGACAGCGGTGGAAAACCAGCTTGTGCGAGTCATTATCAGGATGGTTTTTGTGCTCACAGTATAATTTGTCCCGATACACGATGGCGTATAAATCTCAGTAGGCCAGGAGTAACTCGAGTTTAAATTATATATTTCCTACTGCTGCATTTGAAGGTTGAGTTTTCCTGGATTGTAGTCGAATTAAGGTGGACATCAGTAATTTCTGATATTTCTTTTTTAGATTTAATGGGCGCCGTTTTGCGAACTTATGCCTCTAAGAGGCTTGCTTCACCGCTACTTGTCTGGTACGGCTTCTTATTTGAAGTGACAAATTCATTTTTGTACTGGCTCTTGACCTGGCTGTTGCATTATATACCTGCTTATGCAGCAGATGGAGTTTGCAAAGTTTTCGGAATTAAAATCAAGGGAATTACCTCGTAAGTATTTTCACTAACATGAACTCATCTCTTTTTTATAAGAGTCAGGCAGAAATATACTATACAGTCACTCAAATCATGGCACTTCACTGCTGGACGTAAGCCTCTTCCACCTAACCTAACACATTTAGTTCCAAATTCCATGACATTGTGAGATATCTTGCAACTTTACTGAGTTAAAGCTCGGTGTCACTTATTGTCTCTCTCTAAAATACAAAATATTCTATCTCTATACCAAATTTCTGCCAGATTCGTTTAGCTGTTAAAGTGCGAAAGGGTAACATACATCCAGATATACAGAGTGTACAACAACTTTATCAAAGGTGATGGAGCGTGTAATCAATACACAGCTCCTGAGGTACCTTGAGGAACACGACCTGCTCAGTGACTGCTGTACGGTTTCCGCCACGGTCGCTCACACACCGCTGGACGACGGCTATCGAGAGTAAGGGCGAGGCCCTAGCAGTGAGCCTCGACATCTCGGACGAGTGGCTGGAGAGGAGACACGGTGCTCTCTCCTACCGGCTGACACAGATGCTTGCCGGGCACGGTAGCTTCGGTAGGTATCTGTGGCGAAAACATCGGGAAACCACGGCCGAGTGTCAGCACTGCGAGGACCGCGTCGATGACACGGCGTTCCACACGCTGGTGGAGTGCACGGCGTGGGCGCAACAGCGCCAGGACCTCGTAGTGGGTCTGGACGTGGAAACTCTCTCGCTCGAGACCATGGTGCGAGCCATGCTCTCCAGCGGGAGTAAGTGGGACTGCGCCGCCTCCTTCTGCGAGCAGGTCCTGCTCGTGAAGGAGGCGGCAGGACGGGTACGGGAGAGAACTCTCCCACCCGAGTTCCGCAGTCGGCGGCCTGGGCGCCGCCGACGTGTCTTCGCCGAGGACTATCGGCCACCATGACCGGAGGCCTGAGGACGGTGAGAGGCCGGCTCACCGTCCTTACAGAAGCAGGCCCAAGACGGCAGCGTGACGTGAGCAATTCACGCACGCCCCCCCTTAGAAGCGGGATCACACCCGAAACCCCCCAAAGACGCGGGATAGCACCCGAACCAACCCCTGGGCGAGGCCGCAGTGGCGGCCGTGGGTCTTTTGGGAGTTCTGGGACATCCTTCCGAGGGCTTCCCCGGGGCTCCCACTTACAGGCTGTTGGGCGTGACGTGAGGTTTTTTAGTCGGTAGGAGTCCGGCATAAAATCCATGAGGATTTTCCCTCACGTTAAACAAAAAAAAAAGCCTTTGACCAGGTCTGGCACCGTGGTCTTCTTGCGAAATTGCCCTCCTATGGACTGCCCGAGAGCTTATGCGGATTTTGTCCAGCATTTTAGCCGGTAGGGCCAGGCCAGGCTGGCATCCAGTGTGCTCAACAGGGCGCGGCGGTACTTTTCTGCGGAGCAAACACTGCTACTCTATAAGTCGCAAGTGCGGCCGCACATGGAGTGCTGCTGTCATGTTTGGGCGGGGGCACCTGACTATCAGCTTCGACCGTACGACTCGGTGCAAAAACGAGCCATGAGAGTTGTAAACGATCCTATGCTTGCAGGTGGTGTGGAACCGGAGGTCTTAGAAGGTTTTTGCAGGGTCGGCACCGCAAGTGTAGCGCCTCCGGTGTTGCAAGCGTCCATAGGCAGCAGTGACCACCAGTCCATCTGGTGGGCAGTATGCTTGTCTGCCACCTTAGTGGTATATAAAAAAATATTTTTTTTAACGTTAGGGAAAATCCATCATGATGCTATGCCAGACTCCTACCGACTAAAAAAACTCACGTAACGCCCTCGGAAGGATGTCCCAAGACTCCCAACAGACCTACGGCTACCACTGCGGCCTTGCCTAGAGGGTGGTTTGGGTGCTATTCTCTATTCTATGTCTTTGGGGGGTTTCGGGTGTGATCCCGCTTCTAAGAGGGGGGCGTGAGTGAATCTCTCACGTCACGCTGCCGTCATGGGCCTACTTCTGTAAGGACGGTAAGCAGCCCTCTCACCGTTCTCAGTCCCTCGGTCATGGAGGCCGATAGTCTTCTGCAAAGGCACGTCGGCGGCGTCTAAGCCGCCAACAGCGGAGTGCACATCAACCTAGGCTAGAACATCTCAGAAGGGTGCATCAAATTTTTTAATTTTTTTATTTTTCAGTTTCTCAAAACTATACCACAAAATCTACGAGCAGTCACCCATGTTTACCTATTTCTTGAACAACGAATGGTACTTCAGGGACGAAAACTTAATGAATATGATAACCAGAATGTCATATAAAGACCGGGTTATTTTCAATTGCGATATACATACTATTGATTATGCTCTATTGATACAGGTGGCATTCATAGGAATAAGAAAATTTGTACTCAAAGATGGCCTAAAAGATACTAATAAAGCATATGCCAAGTTCAATCGACTGTTCTACGCAAATCTTCTCGTTACGATATTATACGCATCTGCAATTTATTATGTTTTGTACATTTTCTATTCTGTTATTAAATTATTCATTTTTCGGTACATCGTTTTCTTGATTTAACCTTTCAATAGCTAAGCTATTTAACTGTTCCGTTCAACCAGGGCCCCGGTTCTTGACATTACATTATCCACAGCACTCTTTTTATAATGTTACACGACACGAATGTATAGAATTGCACCTAGAATCATTCGATTTATGATGAAACCTGCCCACACATTAAAATAATTTTGAAAAGCACTACTTAAGTATGCTAACTCGTCAAATCTTTTCCTTGGACATTCTTCCGAGGGCTTACCCGGGGCTACCAACCATAGGCTGTTGGGCGTTACTTGAGGTTTTTTAGTCGGTAGGAGTCCGGCATAGCATCCATGAGGATTATTATTCTCTCACGTTTAAAAAAAAAGTATGCTAACCCAATCATAAATTTTTACTTTCATTAAATAAAAAGTGCTGGTAGATAGAAGGTGGAAAAATTGATCGGTTCTGAGTAGGTTTCAGTGACCGCATTGGTTGAAGCGTCGCACAGTACGCAAAAAGACGCATGTTTTTGGAATGACCTCCCTGCTTCGGTTTTCCCAAACGCCTACAGTATGGGATACTTCAAAAGGGGTCTTATAAGATTTCTACAATGTCAGCAGCGCTAGTGTAGTGCCTCCGGTATTGCATACGTCCATAGGCTGCGGTGCCCACCGGTACATTTGGTGAGCCGTATGATTGTCTGCCACCTCAGTGGTATAAAAAAAAGAACATAGGCCTCTCTTAATTGCCACCTAAGTAGTACTCGGCAAAATAAAACTTACGCCTCTCTTACTTCATGCCACAATACAAAGTCCTTGGCCTTCTATACCCACTCGCTCCCTGCAGCCTTTTCTAGGTCATCGGTTCAGTGGGCATCGTCTTAGCTTAGCTAGATGCTGTCTCAACTCGTTTGCTCCTTCGGCCGTTGATTCTTCTACCACTGTTACCAGGTCACTGCACTTAAGAAGCACTTAGATCTGTTTCACTGTCATACGGTTTCTCAACCGCGTTTGATTAAGCCATTGGTGCCGGTTGTCAATAACATACATAGGCACATACATAATTGTAGTCACACTTTTATCCCCAAAAGGGGTAGGCAGAGGTATAGTATACGCCCACTTTTCACCACATAGTTTTATGTCCCACGTAATTGGTGGTGAGTCAATTGCCGCTTTGAAATGTACAGGGGCCCGTTGTGACGACCCGTAGTTGAAAATTTTTAATACACCCCCCATAAGGCCTTCAACATGGCTTAATTGCCATTTTACTGACAACCGGGTTTCATTTCGAGATTTCCTTTTCTACGCAATGGATTATTTTGCGAAAGTGTTCCTTAGTCTCTTCTTAAGATTTTATTTTTTACATTTAACTCGCCAAAATGCCACCGCCTGATGGAAAGCCATAACGATATCTAGCTATTGGGGCCACTGCCACAGTCTGTAAGACTAAAGATGGTCGTTCTGAAGTTGGTGGCCCTATGACGTGCAGCATCACGCTCATCTTGAAGAACCCAGAATTGTAAGAGGAGGAAAACACGGCGCTGGCAGGTCGTGTCAGGATTTTGTTGTTCGATAGAGAAACGATCTTTTGAATAGTTACGTTCAGGCGAATATTCTCTCCACTGTGCACACAGTACGCGTTGTTCGGGATTGAAAAGGAAAATGCGGGATTAGGTTGAAGATAATAATAATAATAATAAATAAATAATAAATAAATTTGCCTCCACCGATTCCCACTTGATCGAGTTACTAAAAGTCACAGAAGCTTTCAGTAATTCTATCAAAATGGAATTTGGTGTAGATAAATGTGTAGTCATGCATGTAAAGAAGGGTCGGATTGTGGAATCTGAAAGAGTACAACTTTCAGATTTCACAAAACTTAAATCCCTTTCCGCGACTGAAACCTATAAATATCTAGGTATGTCGCAGGCAGTAGGTATTACAGAGATAGGCATGAAACAAACGTTGGTGGACCGTTTCTTTGGCCGCCTGAAAAAAGTGCTGAAAAGTCTTTTGTCGGGCGGTAACAAGGTGCGGGCTATCAACGGTTGGGCCATGCCAATCTTAATCTATTCCTTCGGCATACTTAGGTGGACTCAGACTGAATTAGACGCCCTGGATAGAAAAGTCCGTTCGCTATTGACCATAAACCGAATGCATCACCCACGTTCGTCTGTAATGAGGTTGTATATCCCACGAAAGTGCGGAGGTCGCGGCTTTTTAAATGCCAAGACCTTACACAATCGTGAGGTATACAACCTTAGGGAATATTTCCTTCATGCTGACGTGGGTATGCATCGGGATGTGGTAGCAATAGACAATGGACTGACCCCTCTTGCTCTTGCCAAAGAGAACTGGCACAAACCAGTAATATTGACGACTAATGATCGCAAGGAGATATGGCAGGGCAAAGAGCTGCATGGACGATTTTATCGGGCCTTACATGGGCCCGATGTAGATTTTCTAGCTTCCGTATCCTGGCTACGTTTCGGAGATTTGTTCGGAGAAACTGAAGGTTTTGTTTGTGCGATTACAGACGAAGTTGTCATGACGAATAACTATCGGAAATATATTTTGAGAGACGGTACGGTTGACATAATGTCGGGCATGCCACCTACCGGGTGAATCTCTCAGACATATCATTTCTGGTTGTCCTCGTCTTGCCAACGGCGAGTACTTGCATAGACACAACCAAGTGGCCAGGATTATCCATCAGCAACTTGCGCTAAATATAAACTTGTAGATTCAGAGGTACCATATTACAGGTATGTGCCCGACCCAGTTCTAGAGAATGGTCGTATCACGTTATACTGGGATCGGTCTATTATCACTGACAGGACTATTGTAGCCAATAAGCCTGATATAGTGGTAATAGATCGATCAGAGCGCCTCGCAATAATCGTTGATATTACGGTTCCACATGACGAGAATCTCGTGAAAGCAGAAAAAGATAAACAATTGAAATATTTGGACTTGGCTCACGAGGTTGTCGACATGTGGGATGTGGATTCAGCGATTATTGTTCCGATAGTTGTATCAGCACACGGTCTGATCGGCAAAAGCCTCGATCAACATCTTAAGAGGCTTGCGTTAGGCAGTTGGGTCAAGGGCTTGATGCAAAGGGCAGTTTTACTGAGCACGGCACGTATTGTGAGGCGATTCCTGTCTCTGGAGCCCTGACCACCGGTAGCTTGGTCCCTGTACCCGATGCCGGTGGGATACTATTTTTTTATATTTTTAAATGTATTTTTTATATAGGTATATTTAAAAATGTAAATTTATATGTGATATATTGTAATAAAGAGGAATAATAATAATAAAAAAGTACTGAAAAGTCTTTTATCGGGCGGTAACAAGGTGCGGGCTATCAACGGTTGGGCCATGCCAATCTTAATCTATTCCTTCGGCATACTTAGATGGACTCAGACTGAATTAGACGCCCTGGATAGGAAAGTCCGTTCTCTGTTGACCATAAACCGAATGCATCACCCACGTTCGTCTGTAATGAGGTTGTATATCCCACGAAAGTGTGGAGGTCGTGGCTTTTTAAATGCCAAGACCTTCCACAATCGTGAGGTATACAACCTTAGGGAATATTTCCTTCATGCTGACTTGGGTATACATCGGGATGTGGTAGCAATGGATAATGGACTGACCCCTCTTGCTCTTGCCAAAAAGAACTGGCACCAACCAGTAATAATGACTACTAATGATCGCAAGGAGATATGGCGGGGCAAAGAGCTGCATGGACGATTTTATCGGGCCTTACACGGGCCCGATGTAGATCTATTAACATCTGTATCTTGGTTACGTTTGGGTGATTTGTTTGGAGAAACTGAAGGTTTTGTCTGTGCAATTACAGACGAAGTTGTCATGACGAATAACTATCGGAAATATATTTTGAGAGATGGTACGGTTGACATATGTCGGGCATGTCACCTACCGGGTGAATCTCTCAGACATATTATTTCTGGTTGTCCTCGTATTGCCAATGGCGAGTATTTGCATAGACACAACCAAGTAGCCAGGATAGTCCATCAGCAACTTGCACTAAAGTATAAACTTGTAGATTTAGAGGTACCATATTACAGGTATGTGCCCGACCCAGTTCTAGAGAATGGTCGTGTCACGTTATACTGGAATCGGTCTATTATCACTGACAGGACTATTGTCGCCAATAAGCCTGAAATAGTGGTAATAGATCGATCAGAGCGCCTCGCAATAATCGTTGATATTACAGTTCCACATGACGAGAATCTCGTGAAAGCAGAAAAAGATAAACAATTAAAATATTTGGACTTGGCTCACGAGGTTGTCGACATGTGGGATGTGGATTCAGCGATGATTGTTCCGATAGACGTATCAGCACACGGTTTGATCGCCAAGAGCCTCGATCAACATCTTAAGAGGCTCTCTTTAGGCAGTTGGGTCAAAGGGTTGATGCAAAAGGCGGTTTTGTCCTGTCTCTGGAGCCCTGACCACCGGTAGCTTGGTCTTTTTTATATTTTTAAATGTATTTTTTATATGTATATTTAAAAATGTAAATTTATATGTTGTTTATCATCATCAATACATATAATAAAATCGTAACAGGTCGCTGTCTGTACATGGAAGATAAATAAGAAAAAATATTATAGGGGGGCTTTATGAACGCAATAGAACCCAAAACAATGATTTTTAGAATTTTTGTCTGTTTGTCTGTATGTCTGTATATCTGTTTGTCTGTACGGTTGTGCACGCTAATCTCAGTAACCGCTCAACCGATTGCAATGCGGTTTTTTTATTGTGTTGAGGTTTGCTCCAGTTAAGGCCGCGTGGGTCAGATTTTGAGTTTTTTGAAACAATCCTAGTCAAAAAGTAAAAGGTTTTTAAATCTGAAAAATATATATGTAATAGTTAAGGATATAAGCTAAACATATTCCGAGCCCGTTACACGATCCAATAAATTTCACTAGATAGAAAAAAATCCCAAAGTTGACTCTGTCAGAAAAGTTTTTTCAAAACTGTGGCTAAACTATTAACATTTTATATATTTTTTTTGCACTCAATTAAAGGTATTAAGTTTTTATACACATTTTCCGAGCGTTTTTCTATAAACAACTATTTAAATAGTTATCATGTACGAATATCTACCAAACGCAATAGAATTGCGCCGCTGACGGCCGATCAGTCTCGCCCTGGCGCTTGTGGAGGCAGGACCTGTGTCAGTTTTTTTCGCAACTACTTCGTAATTATTATGCCAAATTACGTTCAAATCGCGCCACAGTATAAAAATATCAGTAAGGGCAAAATGTAATTAGATTAACCGTTACAAATACATACGCGACTCATGGTAAAAATGTGGTGATCTTTTACTTTTTAAGTGTTTTCACGACATGGTAACCAGCTACCTAATGCATTAAAATGTCTACGAATTACATGATAATTTCGCAATCCAACATGGCGGCCACGCCGTAATCACAAAATTTCATGATGGGTATCGTTTAAGGGGTTTTTTGGTATGCTGAGTACGAATCGCGTACTAATTTTGCAATACAAGATGGCCGCCGCTCCGTAATCACAAAATTTCATGATGGGTATCGTTTAAGGGGTTTTTTGGTATGCTGAGTACGAATCACGTACTAATTTTGCAATACAAGATGGCCGCCGCGCCGTAATCACAAAATTTCATGATGGGTATCGTTTAAAGGGTTTTTTGGTATGCTGAGTACGAATCACGTGATAATTTTGCAATCCAAAATGGCCGGCGTAGTGTAATCACATAATTTCATGATGGGTGTCGTTTAAAGGGTTTTTTGGTATGCTGAGTACGAATCACGTACTAATTTTGCAATTCAATATGGACGCCGCGCCGTAATCACAAAATGTCCTGATGGGTATCGTTTAAGGGGTTTCTTGGTATGCGGAGTACGAATCACGTGATAATTTTGCAATCCAATATGGGCGCCGCGCCGTAATCACAAAATTTCATGATGGGTATCGTTTAAGGGGTTTTTTGGTATGCTGAGTACGAATCACGTGATAATTTTGCAATCCAATATGCCCGCCGCGCCGTAATCACAAAATTTTATGATTGGTATCGTAAATGGTAGTATCGTTAGTGTAAAAGAGATAGAGACACATGTTCCATTCTTCGTTCTAACATTTGTGTGTGGTTGGATTGCATGGAACGACAGACTAAAAAAACTTGTTCGGTTTACTGTGAGTTAGTTAACCGCGTGCCAATTTGCAACTGTGCAAGACGTGGTCAGAGTTAAGAAGTTATTTATTTAACTCAGAGCTTACTAACTCTATATTTATATATTTAACTCGACTCTCCGCGTAAGTAGGCCTAAATAGCTTAGGCGGCCAAATTGAATTCCAAAATGATCATGTTATTTGTACTCAGCATTCGAAAAAACCCATTAAACGATATTCATTATTTGAGTATTATATGAGTAGGCCGTAGGGGAGGATGTAGTGTGCCTTCACGAAGAGCGTTACCTGTGCTCGGGCTCTCCCCGTAAGTAGCGGCGAAAGCGAAAACGCGAAACCAATCACTACCGAGAAATGAGTCCCGACAGGGCTAGGGCGTCCCCCCGAGGCGACGCATACCGGTGTGCCCCCGTCGGTATGACTGCATGCGCACGCGGCGAAGGGGGCCGCCACCCTTCACGCAGCGCCAACTCTGGCGGGATGCGAAGAGCCGAGTGCCGGATAGGCACGTGGAATGTGCGTGGTGGTATGGAAGGTAAGATGAATGAATTGATAGATGTAATGAAAGAGCGATGCCTGGATGTATTGTGTGTCACAGAGACGAAGCGGAAGGGGAGCGGCATCGACGATCTTCCTGGCGGCATAATTGCTTTGTGGTCCGGAGTGGACCAAGAGGATCATGCCAGTAAGGGAGTGGGTGTCTTGCTCTCCTCCCGTTTGGCTTCTGGAGTGAAAGATTATGGATTGGCAGGCCCAAGACTCCTGTGGGTACGTATAAAACTGGGGATCACGAGAGTTTTTTTGGTCGCAGCCTATGCTCCCGTCAGCTCGGCTAATCCCCAAGTGCTCGCGGAGTTCTGGGATTCCGTTAGGGACGTCCTCGATTTGGCTGAGGGGAATGAAAAGTTGATCATGTGTGGTGATTTGAATGGATGGGTGGGGACTAAGCGAGATGGCTTCGAGGCTGTCCTTGGTCCGCATGGAGATAAGAGAGCGAATGATGCTGGTAAGTCAATCTTAGACGTATGCTTGGAACGAGACCTCCTTGTGGCGAACAGTTTATTCCGTCACAAAGATATCCACACGTATACTTGGAGACGGAAGGAAGAAAAAAGTGTAATTGATTTGATTTTGATAGACAGTCGTCTCCGAGAGGCTATAAGGGATACAAGAGCCTACAAAGGCCCCACTCTTGAAACTGACCACTACCTGGTGGTAAGCCGGTTTGTTGGTCTTTTCAAGAAGTGGAGGCACTGGCAAGTGCGTGTCCCCTTCGGAGACTATGAAAGGATAAAGAGTGAAAAACTGGAAGATGAAAGCGTAAGGAGTATGTATGTAGGCTTAGTCAGTGAAAGGCTTGCAAACGCGAGCCTTTCCGACTTAGATGTGGATGAATGCTGGAATATTATGAAAGAAAGTATAGTGGATAGTGCAAAAGAAGCATGTGGGAGTTCAAAGAGACATAAACATTCGAAAGGTGATGCCTGGTGGGATGCAGAGGTACAATCCTGCGTAGCAAGAAAGAAGAAAGCGTGGTTGGATTATGTCTCATCTTTGCAACTGAATGACAGTATGAAAGACACGAAGAAAGAAATTTACCGCCTCTGCAAGAATGAAGCCAAAGCTTTAGTGAAAGAGAAGCGTGAAAGAATAAATTTGATTGCCGAAGAGAAGCTGACGAGGGACTTCGAGACAAATACCAAACTCTTTTGGAGGGAGGTCAAGAAGTCTCGGAGCTGTTCGTCAGTTTCCAGAATGGATAAGATAAAGAGTAAAGCTGGGGACATTCTTGCGGACCCATTAGAGGTGTTAGAGCGGTGGAATGAGTACTTTGGAGAAATGTATGAATATCTCCCGGATGCGGGCACTGCGAGGGAGTCGATGACTGATCTTGCGGTTCAAGCATCAAGCGGAGATATTACTTTGGAAGAGATTGAATGGTCGATACGAAGCTTGAAAATGGAAAGTCTGCGGGAATTGATAGGATATCTGCTGAAATGATCAAATTAGGTGGTCCTTGCGTCCGAGACGCCTTCTGGTCAATGAGCAATCTATGCTGGAAGACTGGAAGGGTCCCAATGGACTGGAGGCGTGCTATCATCGTGCCCTTGTATAAAGGCAAGGGCTCACGTATGGAGTGCGCCAACTATAGGGCCATCAGTTTGATCAGTATAGCAGCTAAAGTGTATGGCAAAATTATTGAAAGGAGAATGAGGGTGGAATATGACGGATTACTGTGGGAGGCGCAGGGTGGTTTCCGAAATGGAAGGGGATGTATGGACCAAGTTTTCTCTCTCCGCAACATCGTAGAGAAGCAGCTGGCTGTAGGCCGGAAGGTTTTCTGCGGTTTTGTGGACATGGAGAAAGCATTTGACAGAGTTGTACGGAAGGATCTCTGGGATATATTGCCAGGATACGGGATTGATGGTGCGCTGCTTCGTGCTGTGCAGTCTACATATGTGGGATGTACGGCATGTGTGCGGGTGGGCGGCAGCCTGTCTCCCTGGTTTGACGTCAACATTGGCGTCAGACAGGGCTGCGTGCTGTCGGCTCTGCTGTTTGTCCTGTACCTGGACGATTGTCTTAAGAGAGTAAGATCGATGAATGTTGGATTGCGAATGGGTGACTTACTTGTGAACTGTTTGCTGTATGCAGATGATGCCGTGCTTATAGCCGAATCGCCATCAGAACTACAGTCACTAATCACAACGATGAAAGATGATTGTCTAATGAGAGGCTTACATTTGAACGCGACTAAAACGAAAGTGATGGTATTCGAAAGAGAAGAGGACAGAACGAATGCCAGGATAACTGTAAATGATGTAGTGCTCGAACAGGTGGATGAGTTTGTATATCTTGGATGTGCATTTAGCAGGGATGGACGGTACACCGCTGATGTAGAAAAGAGGGTAACTGCGGGCAATAGTGTGAATGGAGCGTTAGGCAAACTTTTAGGTACCAAGGGCTTAAGTCAAAAGGCCCAGCTCGCAGTACACAATGCGGTGCTGATACCTACGCTAACGTACGGAAGCGAGAGTTGGGTATGGCAGGAAACGCATGAAAGGAGAATAAACGCGGTCGAGATGCGCGCGCTACGCAAAATCTGCGGAGTAACGCTCGCAGATCGCGTTCGGAATGAAGATGTAAGAAAGAGAGTTGGTCTGAAAGAGAGTGTCGGTGTTAAAGTAAGGAAGGGCATGCTACGATGGTTCGGGCATGTGGAACGAATGGGAGATGAAAGAATGACAAAACAGATATACAACGCGAAAGTGGATGGACGTAGGAGTCGGGGAAGGCCACGACACACCTACCACGACCAAATTAATCGTGTGTTAGTTGAAGGTGGTGTCAAGAGCCGTAGGAACCGACGTGCATGCATGAAAAGAAAAATGAAAGTTGAAGAAGCAAGTGAGGTGTGTATGGACCGTGCCGTGTGGCGCTCGGTTCTTTCTGCCTACCCCGCAAGGGATTTGGCGTGAAGATAGTTAGTTAGTTAGTTACACCGCGGCCGCCATTTTGGATTGCAAAATTATCACGTGATTCGTACTCAGCATACCAAGAAACCCCTTAAACGATACCCATCATGAAATTTTGTGATTACGGCGCGGCGCCCATATTGGATTGCAAAATTATCACGTGATTCGTACTCCGCATACCAAGAAACCCCTTAAACGATACCCATCATGACATTTTGTGATTACGGCGCGGTGTCCATATTGAATTGCAAAATTAGTACGTGATTCGTACTCAGCATACCAAAAAACCCTTTAAACGACACCCATCATGAAATTTTGTGATTACACTGCGGCGGCCATTTTGGATTGCACAATGATCCCGTGATTCATACTTAGCATACCAACTTTAGAAAACTTTAGAAATTTTTATGACCAGCTATTATGTAATTTACATTTTTTACGCAACTGTAGCAAACGTACGCAACGGAAACTCTCAAAAGAAATGAAATATCCTAGTTGTCGAAAAATGTTTCGTTGCTGGTAAGCTCTTATTCGCCTTAGCGTGATGTTATATATTTTGGTATTTTTCAAAAATGTTTTTTCATTCTGTTAAGAAACTCTTGAAATTCAACTAGCAGTCTCTTAGACTCTAGAGTTAGAACAACTAAACAAACAAACAAACTCATTAGCTTAAAAATAATAGTATAATATACATAATTTATTTACGATTAACTCTTTTATTTTTATTTACGAAACTAATAAATCACTACACTTAATAAAGTTAGATGCATTTACTACGTCAAACAAAGTTAGCATGCTGTTTCTTTCTACTATACTGTATACTG
This sequence comes from Miltochrista miniata, assembly GCA_933228765.1. NCBI lineage: Eukaryota > Metazoa > Arthropoda > Insecta > Lepidoptera > Erebidae > Miltochrista > Miltochrista miniata. The sequence goes on from OW121777.1 coordinate 4,018,221, forward strand.
TGGCATGAGAGTTGACTGCCGCTGCCGGCGCGCGGTGTGTCTTGCGCCCGGGGCGAGGGGAGCGCCAAATGCCTACTTGTGCGGAATAACCGCCCCTTAACATTTAGCGTTTGTTTTATGTAAATCGGTTTAGAAATAAAAGAGTTATAACACTTTTAAGAATCAGATATTTTGAAAATTTTAATTGTAGGGATTTCTTTGAATGTGAGTGAACCTAAACTGGCGTGTTGGCTTAATCATAAAAGAGCTTAATGATTAAGACTATTTTTAAACAATTCAGTCCGCGCCGAAGGCGTGGACTGAATTGTTTTAAAATAGACTTAATCATTAAGCTCTTTTATGATTAAGCAAACAGGGCAGTTTCAGACGCTGCTTGATGACTCTGATAAAGAAATACCTTTCCTTTCATACACCTTATGTGACGTAAACGAAGTTGCGGGCTCAGCTAGTATTTAATAAAGAGGAATAATAATAATATCCTTTATTATACAAAAGAATTGTACAAAAACACATTTAAATATCATAAAACTAAAGTAAAGTTTGACACTGCAATTCTATTACACTTAGTTGTTTAAACCCTGACATCCAAGCTAGGTGAGAACCTGTATTTTGGGTGTCAGTGCTCTTCTATGGCTACACAAGTATGGTAATGCATAATAGGTACATAATAACAATCATTTAAACATTGTATGGCCATGGGATGAGTTAACAAGGTGTTTTTGATACAAGCATGCAAAAGTGTGACAATTTATTTTAGGCTAATTAGGTCAGTGTGATGTGTGTATGCGCGGGCGCGTGTGTGTGTGTGCGCGTGTGTGTATGTGTGTTTGAGGTGTGTGCAAGTGTGTGTGTAAGAGAGAGAGAGAGAGAGTGAGGGAATTTATCGTCATTGTATTGTTTTCAAGAGGTTTTCGGTTTCATCGTAGTCTAGGTTGAGAAGCCATTCTGTCAGAATTGTTTTAAATTCGAACTTATTTAAAGTTTTAAAGCCTATACCTAAGGATTTGCTGATTTTATTAAAGATTTTATACACAGAGATAGGGAGCTGGCGTGAACAGAAAGTGGTGCTGTGGGGAGGTATATGACAAGGCCTAGATGGTTTTCTTTTATTTCGATCTGGCGGTGGCACTTCCGGAAGAATGCGTACAGTGGAGCGTAGGATAAAATGTTGTCGCACTGTTAGTGTTTTAGCGATTGAATATTTTTTTTTTTATTTTTTTTATTTTTTTTTTTCGTCGTTTGCAAGTGTTGGGAGTGGTGCCCTGTACTGGCATCTTTCCAAAATAATATAGTTGTGTGCAAGCAATTATCGGTCATCATATCTGTAACAGTAGTGCCAATTGTGATGTGAATACTGTGCTAGTCTCGAAAGTTAAATCAGTGAGTCTAAGCGAGAGAGCAATTATTCTGCAATCCCCATCTTGTTCTCGCGTCGCATCTCCCGACGGTGAAAGTGCGGGGACCCGTTAATTCGGCCGGTGGCGTAAAGACAGCGTTATATTTTTTACTCGCTCACACCCGTACATTGGTTATACTAAAATGTCCCTACAACGGACCCCGCCGAATGTTTTTCACTCCGAGGGTGATATCCCTGCATCGGTGAAGATTAGCGCGGGTGGTGATGATTTTATGATGAGCAGGAAACGCAAAATGGAACACACAGATATCGAAAATAATATTATGCACTTCTTCGCAGAAAAAAATGATAAACAAATGATGATATGGAATAAAACCGTCACCGAGTGCATCTCGAAAAGCATCGCCACTGCGATGGATACTGCTTTGTCTGGAGAGCTCTCGAAGATCACCTCCATTTTGTCAGAACTTAACATCAATGTTAAAAAAACTTAATTCTGATACTATCGCCCTGAATAAATCCTTACAAGAAGTAAACACTCGGCTAAACGATATGGAGAAATCTCTGGACTACTCGGGGGAACGCCAAGACAACTTAGATAGTCGCTTAAAAATTTTGGAACAGACCTCTGCTCAAAATGGTAACTACGAACCAAAAATTAAACAGCTTGAAAGTAGGATAAATTCCATGGAACAGCAAGCAAGACAATGTAAAATCGAAATCACGAATATTCCAGATCGTCGGGGTGAAAACCTGATAAGTGTAGTGAAATCTCTGGGTGATGCAATCAAAACCCCAATACAACCCTCTGAAATAGTTGCGGTTCACCGTGTGCCCCATGCCGATCAAAATGATCGACGACCTAAAAATGTAATTGTTAAATTTTCCAATCGCATATTGCGCGATAACGTAATTGCAGCTAGTCGTGCTACCAAGGGGTTGAACTCGAATGCTTTAGCTATACCTGGTACTGCCGCCACAATCTACGTTAATGAACATCTAACGCTGATCAATAAGCAGTTGTTTCGTCAAAGTCGGGAAGCAGCCAAAACATATCAATATAAGTATGTGTGGGTTAAGCACGGAACAGTGCTCGCCCGTGAAACAGACAGCTCCCCGGCAATTGCAATTAGGTCACCTCAGGATATCGCTCGAATCAAGTAATGAATCATCACTAGAATTTTATACGGTAAACAGAACTCTAGATCTATTAAGTTGTTATATACTGTTATCTATTCCTGTTAAAAAAACCTACCCACTTCTAAACTATTTCTATGTAGTGAAGTATGTCGACTGTTTAATTAGTATAAGTACTCAGACTTTGATAATAATTTGTTCAATACTTACATATATACATATCTATTATCTTGCTTATATCTGCATTACTGGAGATAATTTGTGTGCCCACTTTTTGTCAATAGCTGTCCTGGCACTAGGGCATGGGGGGCAGGTCTGCTGCCGTTTACTGGAAACGACTATGTTTCCCAGAGCCTCATTCTTTAATCATCAGGTGCGCCACCAATTGCAGGTGGGGTTGGCTTGGGTTTCTGGGGTCCGGAAAGGACTGCTTTGCATCCAAATTCAAGTTATAATAAAGAAATATAATACTTACGGAATATTACAAACCTATAATTGCATGGCTTTCAAGTCTCCAATAATTATTGTCTTGCCTATATATTATTGTGAACACATGGTACGTAGAAGAAATGAAAATCATTGTATAATGGAACAATTTAATATGTCACTAATATCATACAGAAAATATATGGTAATATATTATACAGTAAACACCCTTTCGCATATTAAGATTTTAGAGTTTGTTGCTGTTATTGCGATTGGTCTGGCTCGCTTGACACCGGTTTATCCTGTACTCGTAATTAATGCTGTGAGATATCACTGCTCTTGTAAATTTGTTTACACACTTTTCACACTTCTTGTTTTAAGCAATCCCACTGATGTTCGATTCGACACTAATAACTTACAATTAATATCTTATAGTATCGTAAACAAAATTCAATAGTAACGCACTTTCTATTTACTATCAAAACTGTCGCGGTTTGAGAACTAAACTGAACACAATCTATATGAATATACTTGCGCACAATTACGATATTATAGTATTAACCGAGACTTGGTTCCATAGTGGGGTTTTGAATAGTGAATATATTGACTCCCGCTATAACGTGTACCGAAGTGACCGCGATCGCGATGCGTGTGGCAAGAAGGACGGCGGTGGGGTGATGGTCGCGGTGCTGCGCTCGCTGTGCGCCTCGCGATGCACTCCCGCGACCCCTCTCGTCACTGTCGACATGCCTCCGGTAATTGACCATATTTTATTGGATATCCGTATTGGAAGGGGTTTATACTTGTTAAGCGCCGTGTACATGTCACCTAAGACGAGTTCAGAAACGTACCATACTTACTTTAACACTATACAGGACATTATACAGATAAAAGAGTATAATGATTTTTTGTCTCATAGGCGATTTCAATTTACCGGACCTGGACTGGTATCGTGATGGAACAAATATGAAAATACGTAACATAGACAATCTTACACCACCACACTCTTACCTAGGAAATTTTATGACAAATATGAACTGTTTTCAATTGAATTTATTTAAAAATAGTAAGAATCGAATTATTGACTTGACCTTGACTAATTTGCACGATAGTGAGACTATCCCCGCGCCTATCACCTTGGTGCCACCGGACTCACTTCACCCTCCTTATTACCATTTAATACCGACTGACCTAGGCGAGCCCAAGCCTATCCCGACTAGGTTAACATCAACGTACTGCTATAGGAATGCTGATTATGACTTAATAAACAATGATATCTCGGAAATAAATTGGTATGAGATGCTACAACATAAAACTGCCGAGCAATCTGTAGAAATATTTTACGAGCATCTCTTTGACATAATACGAAGACGAGTTCCCACTAAACGCATTTCCAATACAAAATTTCCCGCATGGTTTACTCCTGCTTTAATTCATATATATAAAAATAAGAGTAAGGCCTGGGTCAAATGGAAAACGTATAGAAACCAGTCAGATTACGCGCTCTTTTCTATGTATAGGGAGAGATTCAGGAGGGAATCATTAACACGTTACAGAAATTATATGAAAATAGTAGAAGACAGCATACCAAAAAACATCAAATACTTCTGGACATACCTAAGAAACCAAAAAAACCAAACAGACATTCCTGCAAATGTTCAGTACAAAGGTAAAGAGGCTAGTCACCCCGCGGAGGCATGCAGCTTTTTCTCATCTTTCTTTCAATCAGTTTTCCAACCATCTAATCTTATGCACTCCTATAACTCTGATGACGTGGCCGAGGCAGACCTCAAAGTTCCTAACAGCACCATTATTAATGATATAGATCTGCTCGAATCCGATGTTCTTAAACAATTAAAGTGTCTAGATATTACAAAGGGTGCTGGGCTAGACAATATCCCTCCTATACTCCTCAAAAGCACTGCTGAAACAATACATAAGCCGATGTTTATAATATACAGTAAATGTTTGTCGCAGGGAGTGTTTCCACCTATCTGGAAATCTGCTAGAATATCCCCTATACACAAGGGAGGTTCCAAGAGAGATGTAGCAAATTATCGGCCAATCTCTATTTTACCTGCATTATCTAAAATTTTAGAAAGGCTGGTCCATAATAACATTTACCCCTTGTTACATAGCATTATTATCCCGCAGCAACATGGTTTTGTTTCAAAACGTTCTACAGTTACCAACCTTACGGTGTACGCCACGGAATTGTTTGACAATTTAGATGCTAACAAACAAACAGACAGCGTTTATACTGATTTCCGCAAAGCATTTGATAGCGACAAATTACTGCTGGAAAAATTGGCATTTAATGGGATCCGAGGTAATCTGTGGAGGTGGTTTAAGTCATACGTCACAAACAGGACGCAAAGGGTAGTCATCAATGGATATGAATCTAGCGCAGTCACTATAACATCCGGTGTACCACAGGGTTCTATTCTTGGACCCTTGCTTTTTATCCTATTTATCAATGACATTCATACCTGCTTCCGGAAATGTAAATTTTTATTATACGCAGATGACCTGAAGATTTACAGGACAGTAGGTGATAATAATGATCATCAGGCATTACAGGACGACCTGCGCAGATTCAATCAATATTGTCAGAGTAATAAATTGCAGCTCAATCTTGATAAATGTAAAGTCATAACGTTTACTAAGAAGCGGTCGGTCAGCGAATATAGTTATACGATGGGAGGTCACTTTCTTGGCAGGGTGGAATCCGTTAGGGACTTGGGCGTTACACTGGACACAAAATTGACCCTTGATGTACATGTCGCCAACATATGTAGTAAAGCGCTTAGGATGTATGGGTTTGTCATGCGAGCCGCCAATGATTTTACCCGTCCAGATACATACTTGCACCTGTACAAGTCTTTAATCCGCTCGCAACTGAAGTATGCTACTTGTATCTGGAACCCGCTATACGCAGTATATTCCGATAATATTGAAAGGGTACAGAAAAGGTTCCTTCGTAGTATGCAATATAGGTGTTACCACAGCTACCAGTCGTACCCAGCTTTACTCGAAAAATATGATCTCTTGGACTTAAAATCAAGAAGGAAACAAATCCAAGCAATGTTTCTGTATGATATTTGTCACAATCGGTATGACTGTACCGATATCATTAATAATATTAACTATAGCGTTCCACGAAGCTCTCGTATGCGAAGGTGTCGTGCTACTCCCCTATTTGCTACGGGTAGATCACGCACTAACGCGGGCCTTCGTGCCCCCTTACGAGGAATGCTTGACGACTATAACGCAAGATTTAGTCATATTGACATTTACGCAAATAGTGTGGGTGTTTACAAGCGTTTAGTGTGTGAGAAACTTAAAAGTTAAAATGAAATGTATTTGTGAAAGCCTTAGAATTGTATCCTTTTTTCGCTATGCTTATATATTTATAAAGTACAGATCAAGATAATGTTATTCTACTGATATTTGTTTATTTATTTAGCTATTTATGTGTGATTTATTTATTTCTTGTTGATGCATGGTGTGGTATACTTACTCCTGACCTTCAAACAATCTGTTATCTTTCTATACGCTATATTTGTGGTAAACGTTGTGGATGTCACAATCATTTAAATGTATTGTTATAACTATTTATGCACTTATTATTGTGATGTTGTTCGTTTACCTGAAAATAAACTAAAAAAAAATAAAAAATATAGGTATTTTGTTGGGAATCTATAATGTTTGAAGAGCATAACTTGAAGCACTGCTCTCTGTGCTCTTTCAATTTTTAGGAAGTTGGTCTTATTGGCGCAACCCCATACTGGGATACAATAGGTAATTATAGATACACAGAGAGCAGAATAGACCATAGATTGTGTTTCAGTGTCTGCGGAATGCCGGAGTGTTTTGAAGGTATGTATCAGGCGCCTGACTCTTGTAGTCAGCATGTCAATATGATGGTGCCAATTTAAGTTTTGGTCAATATATATTCCGAGGTATTTTATATGGTCTGATTGAGTTAACGGTGGGCAGTTGCAATTATTAGATTGATTACAGTGTGAGTGTACATATATTTTAAAATTAGAAGTCGGCTGGGTACAGTTGGTGATTGTAAAAGGAATTATTTGTGTCTTGCTCAGATTGAGTGATAGAAGGTTATGAGAAAGCCAGTTATTTATATAATTAGATTATTTTCAGCAATGGTTTTGATTTGAGTCCAGTTAGTTCCATGAACGATTAAAGCCGTATCGTCTGCGTAAGTGTATATGGAGGAGTTGAGAAGATTTATATTACAAAGTTGGTTGATATAAAGTAAGAAAAGAGTAGGGCCAAGAATCGAACCCTGAGGAATGCCATATTCAATACGCGCTTCATCACTCTTTAAACCATTTATTGTAATTCTCTGAAAACGGTTACTTAGGTAATCCTTAAAAATTTCATACGTTATTCCTCTAACTCCAATGTTATATAATTTTTGTAGGAGCCTGGGTATATGAACTGTATCAAACGCCTTTTGAATGTCTAGGAAGATTCCTAGACATTTTTGTCCCTGGTCTAATTTTTTGGATACATGTTTTGCTAGATTAGCTACAGCGTCTTCTATGGAGATACCAGTTTGAAAGCCATATTGGTGTTTGGATATTATATTGTAGGTATGCAGAAAATTTGTAAGTCTGTTATTAAGAACCTTTTCCAGAATCTTCGATAAGGTAGTTAGAACTGATATAGGTCTATAGTTCTGAATAGAGCTCCGATGCCCCCCTTTAAAAACAGGGTGTACTAGGGCTCTTTTGAATGCGTTTGGGAACACACCAGTATAAACAGCGATGTTACATAAGTGGGTGATAATAGGAACGAATGGTCCGCGAGTTAACTTAAGAATGGTAGGTGAAATACCGTCCCATCCAGTTGAGGAGTCGGTTCGTAGACCCATGATAATAGCATTGACTTCCGTGTCGTCTGTGTCGAGAACCATCATGGAATTTGAGGTATCAGTGGGATTACTTTTTAGTAAATGCTCAATATTTTCGTTAGGGTTTGGCTTAATTCTACTAGCTAGAGATTTACCTATACCTATGAAGTAGTTGTTAATTGTATTTAAGGGGAGTGGTTGACAAAGTTTGCGAAAAAGAGGTGCAGATAAAGACGTTCTTCTCGGTATTAGTATACGAAAAATGACAGCCAAAAGTAGATTTGAAATCTACAAGATGTGTTCCAGAAAATGGTTTCATCAGAAATTGTGTATTTATTATAAATAACTAGTAAAACATCACTGAACTAGCCCACAATGTTTTAGAAGAAGCCGTTTTATGACATGTATTTATTAATGAATGATAATAAAATTTATATCAAAGACTAAAGAAAACATAGACGTCTAACATGGTTTTCTTCAATTTTAAATTAGTATAAGTTTTAACTAATTATACCTAATAATGTATTCAAAGAATACATCACATTGCTTGCTTCCCCGCGCTCGCCCGAAAATCTAGTGCGGGGGGAGTCGTGTTGCTAGACGGACGTGTGTCGCTCTGGTCTGCAAAATATTCTCGTAAAATGTTATATTTTCATTCATGTACAGAGTAATGCGTGTAACAGAGCCAGAGCCCGAGTTACACAATGCATACTGCATTCCATGAGAATAAAATGCATTTCAACTTATTTTTCGTATTGATTTATTAAATTACTTCGAAAGATGGTCATGCTTATATTGTAAGCGGTACTTAATCATTTCAATATAATTAAATGAAGAAATATTTGTGGACATTTGCACACAACTTAAGCTATTATATATATTAGAGATATATATTAGAGAGTACGTCGTACCTTGTGCTAAGGGATATAGACAACTGATGAAAATACTTATATTATAGAATAGACAGACATGACAAAACTATAAGGGTTCCGTTTTTGCCATTTGGCTACGAAACCCTAAAAACATGTAAGTACCTAGGTATACTATTTCCATTTCTTGTTTATAGTTGTACTATTATCAACTACTAGCTGACCCGCGATTATAGATTATAGTTATTATAACGATATTATAGTTATTATTAACACACTGCTTTTTTGCGACACTGCTCTCAACCTAAGCTGAAAGAATTGACTCTTTTAGCTTAGTACGTCTTGTGGGTCGCCACAAGTAGGCACCATCTACCGGCAAATTGGTTAAGGTATAAAAGTGAATAAAGTGAGTGCCCGCCGAGTTTCTTGCTAGTCTATATCTTTACATAATAATAAAACTGTTGAGGGCCGAGAGGCTATTTAAAAAAAAAAAGAACGCGTTCTCTAATCGATACCTACTTAAGCCAAAATGAAATTTAAAATTTTCATGTCCGTCTGTATTACGAATACGTATCACGCCGAAACTACTGATTTGAATGAAAATTGAACCGAGGAAGTTCAGGAGTTAGAGACATCTCAACTTCTCTAAACCTAGAATTCAAGAGTTCCTTTGAATGTGAGGGTAAATCTAAACCTGCGTGTTGCTTTATCATTTTTTTCATTCAAATCGATTCTGTAGTTTCTACGTGATACTTATTTGGGATACAGACAGACAGACAGACATGAAAATTTTAAATTGCATTTTCGGATTCAGTATCGATTAGAGAACATCCTTCAATAAAAATTTTCATCAGACTCTCGACCCTCAACAGTTTTATTATAAGTATAGATAATTCAGGCCGCGCCGAGGGCGTGGACTGAATTGTTTTAGAATCTATTCTAAAATTTTCCACGGGGCTTAATCATTAAGCTCTAATAGTTAAGAGGTTAATGATTAAGCCCCGTGGTTTTATTATTATGTTTTATTATTATTGAAGGATGTTCTCTAATCGATACTGAAGCCGAAAATGCAATTTATAATTTTGATGTCCGTCTGTCCGTCTGTATCCCGAATAAGTATCACGTAGAAACTACAGAATCGATTTGAATGAAACTTTAAAACAATTAAAGCTTATAATCCGAGGAAGGTTCCTGGATACTTTGATTCCGATATTCAGCGAGCTTCCTTTGGGAGAGGGGATGAAAGACAATATGGTTTTTTAGTTGTAATTTCACAATGCGTGGTCCGATTCCAATTTTTGTTCAGTGTTTTAACGGTAGTACTTTAAGGATTGCTTCACAAGTTTCAGTGCTGAGGGTTTTGTAGTTCAGGAATTAGAGATATCTCAACTTTCTCAAAACCTATAATTCAAGGGTTCCTTGGAATGTGACGATAAATCTAAACAGGCGTGTTGGCTGAATCATAAAAGAGCTTGATGATAAAGGCTGTTGTAAAATAATTCAGTCCGCGCCGAAGGTGGGGACAAAATTGTTTTAGAATAAACTTAATCTTTAAGCTCTTTTATGATAAAGCAAACAGGGCCGTTTCACACGCTGCTTGATGAGTCTGATGAAGAAGTGCCTCTCCTTTTGCAAACCTTATGTGACGTAAACGAAGTTGCGAGGGTCAGCTAGTTTTACAATATGCTTAATCTTTAAATTCGTTTATGATTAAGCAAACAGGGCAGTTTCACCCGCCGGTTGATGAGACTGATGAAGAAATACCTCATGTTTCATACACCTTAAGCGTCGTAAACGAAGTTGTGAGGGTCAGCTAGTTACATACATACATATGGTCACACCTTTATCCCCGAAGAGATAGGCAGAGGCATATTATTATGTCCCCACGTTTCACCTTTTTAGAATTTGTCCCACGTGGTGAGCCGTATTGCCGTGTTGAGATAGACAGGCGCAGGTTGTGACTGCCTGCTGTTGGAATTGTTCAAGCTGCCAAAAAGGCCTTCAACTTGGCTTAACGATTGCCATTTTACGGGCAACCAGGACTAACGGCTTAACGTGCCTTCCGAAGCACGGAAACGCTTAAATAACTGTCACAAAGTGGTCACATGGATGGTCACCTATCCAAAGACTGGCCATAGTGAAAGTTGCTTACTACAGTGATCGTTTACAGAACACCAAGTCCGCAATGCCACGAGCGCTTCTTATTTATACATATCTAGCTGACCCTCGCAACTGCGTTTACGACGCTTACGTACGTACATATTTTGTTGGTTTGTAATAATAAAATGAAATGAAATTTTGTTTCTTAAAAGGAATAAAAATTTCAAGCGGGTGGAAGACCCCTTATGTCTGTATATAAACGTTAGTTTTTTAATTTACTTTTAGCCTCTCGCTATAAAATAGATATCCTTTGCAGAGGGGCTTATGGCGCGACTTTGTCTGTAGTTTGTGAGTCTGTTGCATTAAACTACGTCACTAGGTCATCTGTTCAAAGTTTGAACTAAAACAAAAATGACAACATCAATCGGATTGAACTTTCACAATAAATGTTTAAGATAGGGGTAGTCGGGTGAGACTTTCTTGTTTATTTGGTGAAGCCAGGAACGCATTTCCGCTACTATTTTCTTCTTCTTCCGTGGTTCTTTTACTCTGATGTCTCTGTAGTTGCGCTACTCTATGTTGGCGAGTCATATCGCCCATATGCTCAAGGTCGTTAGCCCTGGGTGTGGCCTTAATGCTGTTAACGTATCATTAGATTGATTCAAGAGCTCTATTGGTGGGGAGCGAGGCTTTTCTGTATTGGTGATGGTTTTAATTGTCTTCCACGTAGCCTTAAGGTTGTTTTTACATTTCAGAAGTTCAGTTTTCTCATGGTTTCTTTTTATTTTACGTAATAGTAGGTTACGGTAAATGCGATAGCGGGTATACGTTATTTTAAGAATTTTATTATTGGGAGAAGCTTTTGATTTTTTATGCAGGCTGTCTCTATTTCGTATTCATCGTAGGAGACCAGCTGTGATCCAGGCTTAAGAATTATATTCTTTCTAGTGACTGGGGTTGTTGTGGTGTGTTTGGCAATAATAGTACAGATAGCCGAGACAAAAGAGTCAGTGGCGAAGTTAGCATCTTCCATTTGGAGTATATGAGTCAAGTCAGTATTAGAAATATCGGTTTGTGTGCTTTGTAGATCTATGGTTAGTCTAAAATGGGGTAAATGTCGGATACTACTATCCAGCTGAAGGCAGAGTAGTGTTGGTAAGTGGTCGGTTATTTGGGTTTCTATAACAAGAGTAGTTGTGGGGAGGCTGGACTTAAGGAGGACATGGTCATAGCATTTGTCCGGGAATACTACGCCAAATCGTTAAAAATTTCGAAGATTACAATATCAATGTTCGATATATTAAACGTTCGATATTTTGAACGTTCGAGTATTTGGATGTTCGATTATTTGGCATTCGATTTGGCGTAGTATACCCCATTTGCCCTGTCTGGTCGTGAGCACATGTGTTGGGGAAAGCGCATGACTGGCGCTTAGAAATAGGTAATTATTTGCTAAATTGTCCTTGTTTTGGGGTTTAATGTCGATATTTAGGTCACCTAATAAGGCAACGTGATTAAAAGATTTTAAACCACTCAGAACACTATTTAGGTCCTCTAAGAATAAGTCATGGTGATGGTTTGAGTTGTACGATGGAGATCTATATATAGCTACAATTGCTATTTTACTGTCAATGATACAAATAAGAGAATCAGCATGTTGAAAAATTGGTTCAGTAACAACGTGCGGTAAAGTCGATCTTACATAAACGATGACACCTGCGTTTTGGTTTAGATTTCTAGTAGAAGCATGGTGAGAGTAGCCCTGTAAGGACGGGAACAGCGCATTTAGGGAGCCAACACTCTGTCAGAATTATAACGTCACAAGTTACTCGAAGTTTAGCTAAAAGGACAGTCATCTCGTTGAAGTTTTTTTGGACACTGCGAATGTTTAGTTGAAAATCATTTAGTGAGATGGATTTATTTGTTCCCAATATTGTATGACACTCATCAGGATTACATTTTCTGGAGTATAGGCTATCTAAAGAGTCAAGTTCCGTGTTTATGTCATTTAAAGTAGTCATTTTTAAACGTATTATAAAAGGTTAGAATGGGAGCAATTGAGTGTCCAGGGTACTTTGACAAGAAATGGCGTGATCGATAGAAAAGTGGAAGACAGTGATGGAACCTTGTGATGAGAATACTATTAATAATGTAAAGTGTTTGTTTTGTGACCGATTTCATGTCATAGTAAGTGTGTATTTTTGATGTTAATGTAAACATAATTAAAAAATGAATACTATTTCTAAAAACGTCACTCCAAGCGAGATTTAAGATAATGATGAGACATGGCAAATATACTGCAAGCGTAATTGAAGTGATGTCTAGTCATTGCTGCGGTATGAGGTCATGTAGTAGGTGTTCGGATTTGACGTGTATATGCTTCATACCTTTCGCTTGTCGCAAGAAAACCTTTCCGTTGACGGACCAGCAGAACTCATATTTATGCAGCTTAGCGAACTCTCTTGACAGATGAAATTACTTTTTGGTCGAAGAGGGTAGAAACTCAGCCACTTATACCGGCTGGGGTTTCCCATTTATTCCAATCTGAGATGTGTTTAAACGGCTTTCCTGAGATTTGTCTCTATTAAATTTCTTGGTGGCGGTGATAACCTTTTCTTTCTCTTGCAGCGAGGAAAGTTCCACCACAATTGGCTTGATTATTCCTGCTTTACCAGGGATGCAGTATATATCACTTACCGCGGTAATCGCGGTAAGGGATGGAACACTCACCGTGATAGGTACGGTAGAGTGCAGCGAAAGACCAATAGTTTTTCGCTGTGCCAAGGGCTCCAGACTTTCCGATTCAAATCTTAGTACCTCCGGGCAGGTGATAATGGGAAATCGCATGCCGCTGCATAGAGTCCTGCCAGCGCGTTAAGCAAGTACCTCGCCGAGTCGTCCCAAAGATGAAAGAAGTATTCAACGCAAGGACCAACCTGCTTCTTGTTCAACAGGCACTTTTGGTGTGGCGTAAAGAACCGCTTCGATTAGCCAAAAGTTGCCGTCTTCTCTCCTCGTATCGTCTCGAGGGAGAGCATGTCATTGATATCCAGAGGAAAGAGGGTTGGGGACAACACAGATCCCTGTGGTACGCATCAACCTGCATAAAACAGGAAGCCTGGCCTTCACAGAGGACCCGTGTCAGTCGTCCGTGCAGGATACTGGCCATGCAGCTGCACAATTAAGGTGGTAGATTATAACCTTGGAAAGAAGCGACGCGTGCCAAACTCGTTTCGAAGGCTTTTGCGATATCGAGGCTCATAGCCAACGACTTGCCATGCCTCTTCATAGCCTCACCCCAAACATGCGTCACGTACGCCAGGAGGTCACCCGTCAAAGACATGTTGTTGATCGTTGAGAATTTGACTTTAGTCCGAAACGGCTTTCATTGTTGTGTCATTACTGTGACTGTCGTTAATCCAAGTTGAAGGCCTTTGGGACGACTTGGTCACAATCTGCGCCTGGATCGGCAAAGCATTTCCGGTGTTGCAATCGTCCATAGGCTATGATAACCAACTATGTTGTACGGTAGGCTGTCAGCTTGTCTGTCACTTTAGTAGTACGAAAAAGTTCATAAATATGAATGGTGCTATAACAACGGAAGAGTGAAGCTGATAAATAAAACGAATAATTAAAGAATAACGTATTTAATAACAGAATAAATCAAATATAAAATATAATAAATTACATATGCGTATACTGACATAACGATGATATTTGCATAGTAAAGCCTATCGTGCTTACGGTAAGCTTTTTCACTATCTTTCAGGCCGTCTTTGATAACATATTTCCTAAGGCCTATTAGCATGACTTGTGTATATTGGGCATAATCTATTGTATAAGTGTCACAATTGAAAATATCTCTGTCTTTCTGTGACATTCGGCTAATCATATTTGTGATATTTTCGTCCCTAAAGTACCACTCGTTGTTTAGAAAAAAAGTAAATAGAGGTGACATATTGTAAATTTTGCGGTACAGTTTTTGGAAGCTGAAAAATGTAAAACACATATTTATTACTAGCAGATTCGGTCAACTTCGTTTACATCACATAAGGTGTATGGAAGAAAGGGTATAAGCAGCGTGTGAAACTGCCCAGTTTGCCTGCTATTTGCCTGTTTGTTTGTTTGCAGTCTATTCTAAAACAGTCTTGAAGTAGCCTTAATCATTAAGCTCTTTTATGATTAAGCCAACACGCCAGTTTAGATTTACTCTCACATTCAAAGAAACCCCTACAATTAAAATTTTCAAAATATCTTCTATGTAATAGATTCTTAAAAGTGTCATAACTTTTTTATTTATAAACTGATTGACATGTGATAAACATTCAATGTTAAGTGGAGCAAACTTCAACACAATAAAAAAAACCGCATTGCAATCAGTTAAGCGGTTACTGAGATTAGCGTGCACAAACGTACAGACAAACAAATATACAGACGAACCGAAATTCTTAAAATATTTTTTTTGGGTTCTATTGCGTTCATAAAGCCCCCCTATAATATAATTATTTATCTTCCAGGTACAGACAGCGACCTTTTACTATTTTATTATATGTATTAATTGATTATTTCCATTAAAATATACATAAAATCGGCTAAATGTATCACGACTCTTTGACGCTCGAACGGCTGAACGGATCTGGCTATAATTTGGTACAGGGATACATTATTGTCTGGAATAACACATAGGCTCCTTTTTATCCCGGGAATAAGTTCCTACAGGAAGCGGGAACGGGAAAAAACTTTACGCGGGCAAAGAGCATATGCTAGTAATAAATTTACTACGTTTAAATAATAAATACCATAGAAAGGGGTGTGAGACAGGGTTGTGTAGCGTCACCGTGGCTGTTTAACCTGTACATGGACAGTTGTTTGAAAGAATTGCAATAGAGTGCGTGTGGTATAAAACTGAACGAGCTGACCATCAAATGCTTCCTATATGCTGTCGATCAGGAGATCTTAGCTGTATCGGCGGAGGAGTTGCAGTTGATGGATAATATTATGCATGAGGCGCTGAAAGGTAGAGGAATGAAAGTGAATGTAAGTAAGACTAAAGTAATGATTTTTGAAAGCGAGAAATGTATGACGAATTGCCCTATTATTATCGAAGGGCAAAGAGTGGAACAGGTGAAAGAATTTGTATACTTGGGTTCAAAATTTACGAGGGATGGAAAGTGTGACCAGGATATTGAAAGAAGAGTTTTGGCAGGAAATCAAGTGAATGGGGCGATGCATACCTTTATGAGCAGTCAAAACGTGTCTAAGAAGGCAAGAGTGGCTGTGCATAGGGGTGTGCTTATCCCCACACTCATGTATGGTAGTGAAAGTTGGGTAAGGCAGAAGAAGCATGAAAGTATAATTAATGCAGTGGAAATGAGAAGTCTGCGAAGTATAGCTGGAGTGAAATTGATGGACGAAGAAAGGAATAGTGTGATTAGAAAACAATGTGGTATAACTGAAGATGTAGTGACAAAGATAGAAAAAGGGATGCTTAGATGGTTTGGACATGTTGAGAGTATGGATGAAAATAGACTGACTAAACAGATCTATAAGGCGAGAATGAATGGGCAAGCTGGTAGGGGTCATCCTCGGCGTACGCATGGTAACCAAATTGATGACCTGCTGGAAAAAGGCCAGGTCAAGAGTACCCTTAACCGGCGAGCGTGTATGAAAGCACTTATGAAAGTAGAAGAAGCGAAAGTGGTATGCCAGGATCGTAGCAAGTGGAAAGCCATAATCTCTGCCTACCCCGATGGGAAACAGGCGTGATGATATGTATGTATGTGTATATAAATAATAAATTTAAATAATATATTAATGCTACACATATTCAAAAACTTCACTTGTAGACTGTTCAACAGTACAAGTGAAGGTTTTCTATAAGTGTAGCAAGTTCCATCAAGTGCCATCAATCAACAGCATCAATAATCTTATTCGCGAGCTATTTTTATAGCTATCGCTGAGGTGTAGATGATGTGAGAATGCTCAGCAATATTTAGCTGTTCCCCGCGGCTTCGTTCGCGTAGAAGTTGCTATCGTGTAAAATATTTACCCTCCTTTTGCGCAGTCAGTTATATGGTAGACTATGTCCTACCCTTGGACTCAAACTACCTTTATAACAATTGTCATTAAAATCGGTTCAGCGGTTTAGGCGTGAAAACCTAACAGACAGACAGACAGACAGACAGAGTTACTTAGGCATTTATTCTCTTAGAAGGGATATTGTTATCTATACAGCCCACTGCGCAGTTATTTTCCGATTTTGCCATAACTAATGATTATGTCTCTTTGAATTGTGGCCCCGCGGACTCAGTGTTCTGTAAAGGATCACTGCAGTAAGCAACTTTCACTATGGCCAGTCCTTGGATAGGTGACCATCCGTGTGACCACTTTAGCTCTAGCGTATCCGTGCTTCGGAAGGCACGGTAAGCCGTTGGTCGCGGTAGTAAAATGGCAGTTGTTAAGCCAAATTGAAGGCCTTTATGGCGGCTTGAAAATTTCAACAGCGGACAGTCACAACCTACGCCTGTCCATTTCAACGTGGCAATACGGCTTACCACCTATTACGTGAGCCTGCCAGAAATTCTGAAAAAAGTAAAACATGAAATATAATATGCCCCTGCCTGCCCCTTCGGGGATAAAGGTCTGAATTTCTGTGTAGAAAATACTTACGAAGAAATTCCTGGGATTTTAATTCCGAAAACCTTGCAAACTCCATCGGCTATATAAGCGGGTACATAATGCAGCAACCAGGTCAGGATCCAGTATAGAAATGGATTCGTCACTTCGAGTAGGTACGGGTACCAGATAATGAGTGGTGGTGAAAGTCTTCGAGAATCGTCGCTTCTTGAGATTGCACCCATTAAATCTGAAATGTTTCAATAAAATATTTTTTAAATATTTGTGGACATTCTGACACAACATCATCTAGCCCAAATTAAGCTATTATAACAGGGTGTAACATTCGGAGCGGTCAGTATAGGAAAATCTGTAAATCTAGACACGCGTCAGCTTGTCAAGCCAAGTTCAAGCAAAGGAACTGGCTAGCCAGCGCCGAGTGTAATATTAAGACATACAAAGATCTGTTCCTAAGAACCATGTCATCGATTTTAAAGAAAATAAAAACTGCATACATAGGCCAAAGCAATCGACCGACCGGGAGTTTGGCAACTAGGGTTGCACGCGGCATTTAGCGTGATAGTAGACTTTAAGGACCTTTCAGGAACGGTAAAGATGACCAGAGTTCGTTGACGAAAGTCCTTACTTGTGAGGGTCGGATGCGTTGGGAGTTACTGGCGAATATAAAAAACGGCGATTAATTGAACAAATGTTTTATTCGAATTAACCCCGGAAATGAACCTCGCGTGTCGAGTAGTGCGCAGTAACTAGCTCGACTCAGTCATACATCGCGCTTACATACAAAACTGCTTACTTGCAATCTTTCATACTACAGAGTCCCTACGTCCCTACACTACACCCCCCAATTTTTCACAAGAATATATTTCATTACATAAATCAAACACAAAACTAAATTAACAGTTCACATACAAAGTAACATAATACGTACAATCAGCATTGATTAATTCATGTTAAACCGTTAGCACAACAACACTGTGTCACATTACATTACATTACACTCTTTGTTGCTGAGTTTGTACCGGACGTTGAGCCACCAGTTGAGCATTCGATACTTTTATAAACATCTTCTTCATACACTGCCTTATGCGATAACGCCCGTATACAATTACTGCAATGAGAATAATCAGCCCCATGCAACATGCTATGGCTAGCATGGTGGTGTTATATTTGCTCATTTCAGCCTGTACCGCTCCATTCTGAGCAATAATAACTTCTTCCTTGCTATAAGATTTGCCCATTTTGAAAAAAATGCACATAAATTTTAGGAGATGTGACTTTCACCAATTGCAATGGTATTCTAATGCCTTAAAAACAAACTCGACTAGTACTTGTTATAAAATATGGCATGATTTACAAATTTCGTAAGACTGTAACTACTTATAGAGGTTGCAAAATTGACATTTTATAAAATAAACTATTGACAAGGGCGAAAAATGCATAATTGCGAAACCTAATTACAACTGTTGCCAACCCACTAGGTATTATTCTCTTACTCGATTACAAATGTGTGCTACCACTGTATTTTGTACAATATGGTAGCAAACAATATCTCTTAAAATTAACTCTTAATGCTAATTCTCTTTCACACTTTTACTACTGGTAGTAACCATGGTGTCCCGCTCTGCTATAATCAATTATTCACCCCCTTGGGAGCCCACTGCGTACACCATGATTACGCCGAACAACTCTTTCATTCATCACTACACATATACCTCCTCGTTTATTCCTGTGGCTTAATTAACAATCAAATCTTACTGGCATTTTAACAGAGCGCCCACTTCATGTTGTCCTACTACAGGTATGCGGTATGTTATCAACATTTTTTTCTATAGGTTTACTGTTTACATTGTTTTGCGGTCTGTTACAATAATCATCCTCACCCTGATCTGTTGCCTGTTCGCTTAATATAAATGCAGGTTTTAACCTGTCGATAGATATATTAACGGTCCTATTTGGCAACTGCACTGTGTATACTTTACCTTTTCTCTCTAAGACACGATATGGTCCTTCATAGGGTGCTGTGAGCGGTCTGCGAACGGCATCTATTCTAATAAAAACGTACTTACATTTAGCTAACTCGTTGTGCACGAAAATAGTGCGTGAATCGCGTACTTCTCGGGATACCGGCTTTAACCTACTTATATTATGCCTTAATTGATCTAAATACTCATTATCTGTTACTGTCCGATTTTCTGAGATATAAAAATCTCCGGGTAACCGGATAGTTTGCCCATACATATACTCAGCCGGACTTACTCCATTGTCGCTCCTGGTGACTGTACGTAAACCTAACAACACCGTAGGCAGCTCGTCATACCATGACGTATTGTCTGACAAACGGGCTGTAATTGCACACTTCATTACTCTGTGTATTCTTTCTAAAACTCCGTTTGACTGCGGCCTGTACGGAGTTGTCCTATTTCTCTTAATACCTAAGGTTTTAAGCAATTGGGTAAATAAATTACTCTCAAATTGCCTGCCTTGGTCACTAGTCAACCTCTCGGGGACTCCAAAACGGGATATCCAATTATCATAAAATACCCTTGCAATAACTTCTGCCGTTATTTCGCGTACTGGAATGGCTTCCGGCCACCTTGTAAATCTATCTATCATCGTAACAATGTACCTAAAACCGTCTTTAGTCGTAGGCAACGGCCCTACAATATCAATGTGCACGTGCGATAAGCGCTCAGCTTCTGGGAATTGCTGACATTCTGATATGGTGTGTCTACTTATTTTTGACTTTTGACACTGTATACATGTTCTTGCCCATTGCCCAATATCGCGGTTCATTCCCGGCCAAAAGAATCGTTTTGCAATCATTTTGCGTGTTGTTCTAATCCCGGGATGACTAATTTCATGAACGGTTTTATAAGCTACTTTCCTAAAGCTCTCAGGTACATAGGGTCTGCACGTACTACCAGAATTCTCACAATAAATCATTTTATCGCTACTTGGAATGAGAAATTTCTTTAGAGAAATGTTGTCATTCCTTTCGCTTAGCAACTGCTTTAATTCCGAGTCTAATTCTTGTGCCAAAGCTAGTTCTGAGTAATCTATGCTCGTCGGGCATTGTATAGTCTCAATTCGCGATAACGCATCCGCTACCTTGTTGCTATCGGCCTTGACATACCTAATATCCGTTGAGAACTCACTTATAAACAATAGCTGCCTTGTCCGTCTCGGCGTTTCGCTGTTACTCTCAACTTTACTAAAAGCATACACTAATGGTTTGTGGTCAGTATAAATGATTAATTCCCTGCCTTCGAATAATGGCCTAAAATGTTTTATAGCCATAAAAATTGCTGTTAACTCTCTGTCGTACGTGGAATATTTCTGCTGCGCTGTTGTGAATTTTTTAGAAAAATAGCCTAAAGGTAACCATTTATTATCAATCAACTGTTGTAAGACTCCTCCTGTGCATTTGTCCGACGCATCTGTCATTAAAGACAGTGGGACACTCGGTTCTGGATGTGACAACAAAACAGCATTTTTTAAGCTGGTTTTGCACTTCTCGAATGCTTCGAGAGATTCGGGAGTCCACTCTATTTTCGTCTTATCTTTTTTCTTCGCGCCCTTTAAAAAATTGTTGAGAATAATCTGATACGCCGTGGCATTCGGTATACTAGCCCTATAAAAATTAACCATACCTAAAAATGTTCTTAGCTTGTCCACGGTATCTGGTCTAGGGTATTCCAAGACGGCATTTACCTTCTGTTGCAAAGGTCTTATACCGCTGGTGGACACCTCGTAACCTAAAAATTCTATATTGGATTGCCCAAATACACACTTAGCTAAATTAATCGTGATACCATATTTTTTTAACCGTTCGAAAACCATACGTAAATGCTTCCTGTGCGTCTCTATATCATCGCTGGCTATGATTACATCGTCGATGAAACTAAATAAAAAGTCTAGACCTTTTAACACGTCGTTATTCATAAATCTGGTAAAAGTCTGACTTGCTGAACGGAGTCCAAAGTTGAGCCGTAAGTACTCCCATAAACCGAATGGAGTAATAACTGCCGTCTTTTCTATGTCTTCGGGGGCTACTTTAACATAATGGAATGCTCTATTAATATCTATTTTACTAAAAATTTTCTTACCTGCCAAAATATAGGTGAAATCATGCAGCCTCGGGACAGGGTATCTATCCGGCTTGGTGATGGCGTTAAGACGCCTATAGTCGCCAACCGGTCGTATTGATCCATCCTTCTTAGCCACAATGTGAAGAGGACTCGCCCACTCACTCTTCGACGGTCTGATAATGCCCATCTCTTGCATTATCTGAAACTCACGTTTTACCTTATGATACCTGTCCGGGGGTAGAGGTCTGGCTCGTGCGTGTACCGGTTTCCCTGTCGTTTCAATATGATGGTACACGTCATTCTCCGAGACACGGTCCAAATCCTTGAAAGTTGCCGGTTTGGTAATTACTGAAAATTCTGACAACAAATCATGGAAAAGGTGATTATTGCAAATTGAACTGACCGATGACTCATTACAATTTACAATTTTTCCAGAAGTTAACCGCTTGGTTGACCTATCTATAAGTTTACGTGAGCTTATATCTACTAACAAATCATGATGTTCTAAAAAGTCGGCTCCTAAAATACACTCGAGAGCAATGAATCCGGGTCACTTAAAGAATGTTAAAAATCTCGGAAACTAAAAATGATAGGTTAATGCAATAAATTGTATTTAATAGACAATGTAATACTCCTTAAATAAAAGTAAAAAAAATATGAGTCACCATACATTTTATTAACACAAAATTACATAAAGAAAAAACTGCTGATCTCTCCTTAAAACAAAAATAGGAAACATGAAATTTTTGAACTTTATTACGATTTTCTTGAATTTTAATACTTCGTATTGCCTCCTCGTGCTTCCATTACTGCGTTTACGCGGTTTGGCATGCTGTACACCAAGTTCCTTATACGATTTTGGGGAATATTCTCCCATTCCTCTGTGAGAGCAATTTTGAGCTCACGAAGCGTGATTGGGGGAGGGTTTCGTTGTTTTACGCATCTGCCTAGCTCGTCCCAAGCATGCTCGATCGGGTTGATATCCGGGCTGCGCGCTGGCCACTCCATACGAGTAATGTTCATCTCTTGAAGGTAGTCATTCACAATCCTACCTGTATGAGGTCGGGCATTGTCATGCATAAATATAGCATCCTCACCTAAATTGACCATAAATGGACCAACGTGATCATTGAGGATTTCTTCCACATATCTTACGCTAGTTAAAGAGCCGTTTTCTATGATCACCAGCTCTGTGCGACTTTCAGAAGAAATTCCGGCCCACACAAGTACAGACCCACCACCGTAGGCTACTTTTTCTTCGATGCATGCTTGCTTGAATCTTTCCCCTGGTCTTCGATACACTCTGTGTCTTCCATCGTGCTTGTAGAGCATAAATTTTGATTCGTCGGAGAACATAACTTTTGACCAATCTTCAATACTCCAATTTACGTGGCTCTGGGCATACCTTAGTCTCGAAATACGATGCCCACGCTCCAGTTTAGGGCCGTTTGCAGGTCTAAGGGGTTTTAAGTTAGATTCAGCAAGCCGACGTCTTACTGTCCATGCACTTGGGTTACTTCCTCCGAGGCGTCGAAACTGATTGGTGAGTTCAGTTCCTGTGAGAAAGCGATTTCGAAGCATGGTGTTCACCAAGTATCGGTCTTCTCGTGCTGTGGTACACCTGGTTCTGCCCGTTCCTGGTCTGCGTAGGTTAGAACCAGTTTCTTCGTAACGTCGGAGAACTCTTTGTACTGTTGACAGCGACACACCGACAGTCCTGGCTGTATCGCGCTGACTCCGGCCGGTTTCCAGCATTGTAAGTATTCTGGTGCATTCTTCAGGCGTAAGCGACATAATTTCAGCTTGATTAATGAATATAGAGCACTATCAACATGGTTTATGTACCCACATAAATGACAGATTACAAACAAAAGCAACACCAAATGCTGTAATTTCGTAGTTCCATCTTCGAAAGTGGCCCTTTTTCAAATTAGATTTTTTTATGATATAACTTTACAATAACTAAGAAGTTTTAATACCTTCATTTAAGGAGTATTACATTGTCTATTAAATACAATTTATTGCATTAACCTAGCATTTTTAGTTTCCGAGATTTTTAGGATTCTTTAAGTGACCCGGATTCATTGCTCTCGAGTGTAGCTTGATTCACATCTGCTATAATAAAGGTCCAACGATATGACCTACGTAACCCTAAATTAAGATCTAACACTTTAGTTCCATATGTTCTAATTTCACTGTTATTTGCCGCGTATAGCCTAAAGCTAGAGCACTCACCCGATAACTTCACTTTTCGCGAAACTGGTAAAACCGAAACATTCGCACCAGTGTCCACTAAAAACGCTAAGCCTTGCTGACGATCGTATACGCTAAGTCGGTGGTTCTTCCCGGGTACAACCTCTTCCACCCTTACAGATTGCACCCTTACTCGTTTCCCGATGGTGCTTTTTTGCTCCATGCGCACGGCCGTTCACATTCTCTAGCTCTATGCCGATACCTAAAGTGATGCTTGCACAGCCAATCTGGGTCTCCCGGTTTTCTTGACCTTGTCATCCGATTCCGCCCACTGTACCCTTGTCCGCGACCTTGATATGGGGTACGACGGTTTCTATTAACCTCTTCTCTCAGAGCGGCCACTTCTAGATTCAACTGTTTCATGGTTGATACTAAATCCGCTGCTGGCATTTGCGCACTTCCGCCTGCGCCTTGGCTGATTTCCGCAACCTCGCCTCCTCGCATGCTCTCCATGACCCTGTCCGCCATGTCCGATAAAAATTCTAGAGATTGATCTTGACTCACCGTTAATGTAGTTCTCACTGCCGTCGGCAACCGCGCGACCCATAGATTTTTAAGGGTTTCCTCAGATGTTTTTGAACTTCTACCTAATTCCTTCATTTTACGAAGTAGTTGCGAAGGCTTCTGCGTACCTAGTTCCATCTCCCCCAGTAATCTCTGGAACTGCCTCTCCGCACTTTCCTCGTAAACTTTCAACAAGCGATCTTTTATTGCGTCATACTTTTTTTCACTGGGAGGATTTAACAGTATGTCACTCACCTGCTGTAATGCTTCTCGGCCCATTTTTGCTACCACTACATTATACTTTGACTCATCACCCTGTTTCTGTGGTGCCAATATGCTCTCTAGCTGCGCGAACCATAAACGAGGCATGTCTGTCCAAAATTCGGGTATTTTTGTAGACAGCGTAATTGCAGCGAGTTCCACCGCTCTTTCATTTTTCTGCTCCGATTTCGTTTCGTAATCAGCATAGCCTGCAGCTTCCATTGTGTATGGCTGGCTTCACGGCCTCGAGAAAATACGAATTGAAAAAAAAATGAACGAAATGCAAAAAAATGAACTCTTCAACGCGTGACCTTCAACGCGACACCGGAAAAAACACGAACGCGATCCGACACTTTACCGCGCTCTACCAACACACCCGCGACCCACACGAACTTCAATGTCCTTTGACGGGGTCACCACTTTAAGGACCTTTCAGGAACGGTAAAGATGACCAGAGTTCGTTGACGAAAGTCCTTACTTGTGAGGGTCGGATGCGTTGGGAGTTACTGGCGAATATAAAAAACGGCGATTAATTGAACAAATGTTTTATTCGAATTAACCCCGGAAATGAACCTCGCGTGTCGAGTAGTGCGCAGTAACTAGCTCGACTCAGTCATACATCGCGCTTACATACAAAACTGCTTACTTGCAATCTTTCATACTACAGAGTCCCTACAGTAGACGCAATACTGAGAACGAAAGTGCTAACACCCGGGTTTTTTTTTTGTTTAACGTGAGGGAAAATCCTCATAGGATGTTATGCCGGACTCTTACCGACTAAAAACCTCACGCCACGCCTAACAGCCTATGGTTGAGAGCCCCGGGTAAGCCCTCAGGAAGGATGTCCCGTGACTCCCAACAGACCCACGGCCGCCAATGCGGCCTCGCCCAGGGGGTGGTTCGGGTGCAATCCCGCGTCTATGGGGGGTTTCGGGTGTGACCCCGCTTCTAAGTGGGGGCGTGCGTGAGTTGCTCACGTCACGCTGCCGTCATGGGCCTGCTTCTGTAAGGACGGTGAGCGGCCCTCTCACCGTCCTCAGACCCCCGGTCATGGAGGCCGATAGTCTTCGGCAAAGACACGTCGGCGGCGCCCAGGGCGCCGACTGCGGAACTCGGGTGGGAGAGTTCTCTCCCGCACCCGGCCCGCCGCCTCCTTCGCGAGCATGACCTGCTCGCAGAAAGAGGTGGCGCAGTCCCACTTACTCCCGCTGGAGAGCATGGCTCGCATCATGGCCTCGAGCGAGAGAGTGTCCACGCCCAGACCCACTACGAGGACCTGGCGCTGTTGTGCCCACGCCGTGCACTCCACCAGAGTGTGGAGCGCCGTGTCATCGCAGCGGTCCTCGCAGTGCTGACACTCGGCCGTGGTTTCCCGGTGTTTTCGCCACAGATACCTACCGAAGCTAACGTGCCCGGCAAGTATCTGTGTCAACCGGTAGGAGAGAGCACCGTGTCTTCTCTCCAGCCACTCGTCCATGACCGGTCTGACGGCCGCGATTGTGGCGAATCCCCCCTTTGGTTGCTCAAGTCGCACCTTCCATGTCTCCATGGTTTCCTGGTGGAGCAGGGTCCGCTGGGCCTCGATTTCTCGAGACGCAGGTCTTTGGCCCCGCTCCAGCGCCTCCTTGCGCCATCTGAACAGTGACGCAAGGGCTCTCGCTTCCAGGTCCCATGGAGGGGTCCCGGCTAGGAGACATGCCGCCTCACCGGAGATCGTGCGGTATCCTCTTATCACCCTGACGGCCATCACTCTCTGCGGGCTCAGCAGTCTAGCCTCATTGCTGGCCGTCAGGGTCTCCGCCCATACGGGAGCCCCGTACAAGGCCATGCTTCGCACGATCCCCAGGTACAGTCTCCTGTAGGGAGCGTTGGGTCCCCTGATGTTGGGCATCAGCCGCGCGAGTGCGGCCGATGCTCCCCTCAGTTTTGGGACCAAACTTCGGAAGTGATGTCCGAAGTTCCACCAGCCATCGAGTACGAGCCCAGATACTTCATCGAGGGCTCGATGCCGATGCTGACGCCCCCTACCTGTAGGCTGGATACCGCAGGTGGCCCCATCCGAGGTCCGTGGAAGCACAGAGCCTCGGATTTGTGAAGGGCGACCTCGAGACCCAGCCGCCGAATCCGACCCACGACCTGAGCAACCCCTGCCGTGGCCTTAAGTGCTGCGGCACGGTGCGTTGCTCCCCGCGCCGTAACGAGGGTGTCGTCGGCGTAACACGTTACGCCGACCCCTCTGAGCAACGGACCACGCAGCACCCAGTCGTAACCGATGTTCCACAGGAGCGGCCCTAAAACCGATCCCTGTGGAACACCGCACGACACATCCCGCCGACCCGGTCCTAGCCAGCTCGGGTAAGTTATGGCTCTCTCGGAGAGATAAGCCCCGACAATTCGACGGAGGTAGGGAGGCACTCCATGATAGATAAGCGCCTCCCTGACGCAGCTCCAGGGCAAGGTGTTGAATGCGTTGGCGATGTCGAGAGACACCGCCACCACCACCTCACCCTGTGAGACTGCTTCCTCCGTCAGGCCTCTAATGCGCATGATCGCGTCCACGGTGGAGCGTCCCTGACGGAAGCCAAACTGGCTATCCGCCAGATCAGGCCCCACGCGTGTGAGATGCCCGACGAGGCGTTGTGCAATAACACGCTCAAAGAGCTTGCACACCTCGTCGAGCAACACGATCGGCCGGTACCCTGATGGGGAATTTGCCGGCCGCCCCGCCTTTCGAATTAAGACCAGTTTCCCGGTCTTCCAGACCTTGGGAAACTGGCCTTTCTCGAGGCATGCGCTGAAGAGCCCAATTAGTCGAGGCCCAAGCTCCTCGAGAGCCAGGACCCACGCTCGGCCTGGAATGCCGTCGGGTCCAGGGGCGGTGTTTTTGCGGGATTTAAGCCGCAGAACAGCCGCTCCTAACTCACCCTCGGTGACTACGGGCACGTCGTTCTCGCTGCCTTCCGCGTTGGGCGCTTGAGACGGAGCCATGCGCGGAGAAATGTGTTCCTCCGCTCTCGACGGGAACAAGGAGTCCAGGACCTCCTCCAGCTGCTCCGGCTGGAGACTCTGAGTCAGTGGGGGCGCCTTAGGGCGTAATTTGCCCCTTACCATAAGGTACGGGCGCCCCCACGGGTTCCGCTCCAGAGTCTCCATCAGCTCATCGCGGCCCAACTTTTTGGACCGCTTGATGGCCGTCTGGAGGGCCCTCTTGGCCTCCTTGTACCCATCGTAAAGCTCCGTCTCTCGGGCTGCCGCATCGTCTGGGCGGCGACGCCGCCTCCGGCGGAATCTGGTGTACCGGCGGCGCGCGGTAACGCACTCCGCGCGCAACTGCGCGATTTCCGGCGTCCACCAGTACACCTGCTTCCTCGCCGGTCTGGGCCTAGCCCGTGCTAACACCCGGGTATACCGCGGTGCCGGGATTGACACAGATCACTTTTGGTTATAAACCGAGTAAGAGGTCTGTTTCAGCGGTGAGGGCACCGTGTTAGTAAACCTGTTAGTGCAATATAGACTAGAGCGCATAAAAGTAGAAAATTTGCAAGAGATAAGCGTAAAAGAAGAATTTGTGAGTAAATTGAGCAGGCAGTTTGAAAAATTTAGATAAGGAATGTGAAATGGAACAATAAATTATGGAAGTCGATTAGGAAGGACTTGTTAAAGTAGCAGTTGAAGTAAGCGGGGTATGCAAGAGGAGTCAAGGTTGTCAGATAGAGAGAATGTGTGCAGAAGTTATGAAGGTTTTGTATGATAAGAAGAAAACATGGTTAAATTACTGGCTGGCTACAAAGGCTAATCAGAGAATGTAAAAAGCAACGGATGAGGATGTAAACATGGCATAGGATGAGTATGAAATGTATAAACGGGGCGCAAAAGAGGTGATAAAAGAAAGAGAGAGAATGATAGGAATGAATTTCATGACCGTTTAGAGACCGTATGCTTAGCATTCCATGGGTTCTCCGTGCGGGCGCCGGGTCCATAGCGTGGCACAGGGGGAACACCCCGACGGCGTCTGGGACTTGCGACCCATTCGAGTAGGTTTAGGGTGGCCACCTTACTATGAGCATAAACGATCACCTTCCACCGTCAACAATGTTCCCCCCCCTGCCCAACCAGATTTGGTAAGATCCTATCAATGCCGCTTTGGATACTCGTTTTAGTAAAGAGCTTACTGAAGCTCTTGGCAATCCAAGGTCCTTAAATAAATTATACAGGGATTTAGCTGGAATTCCCCTTGCTCCTACTTCTACGGCATAGAGTTTAACCACATAGCCATTTTTGGTAAACTCATTGGTCAAGTCAAAGTATTTATTTGTCTTCATGGCGTGGTCCTTCGGTATGTTGGTCTCCCACGGCACTGTCAGCTCCACGAGCACCGCACGCCTGTGTATCCTCGAAAACAGGAATATGTCGGGTCTGGATGACGAGGCACATACATCCTCGGGGATTTTGTAGTGTTTTTCATACGTGTCTGAGAGTATAGTCCAATCGGCGGCAGCCATCAAAATTGAGTATGGCTTTTGAGGTACTTTCTTTGAACAGCCTTCCTTTACAAACGCAATGTCATTTCATTTGTTTGTGGTTAATCTCTTTTTCGCTCTCGCTACCGCCAAACTGACAGCCTCACGTATGATTTCCAATACCCTATCGTGTCGGCGTGAGTAATGACCCCGGTCTAGTAACGTCTTACAACCTACCAGCAGGTGCCTAGCAGTTCCAATCGCTTCTCCACATGCATTACATGTTTTATCTGTGGCTTTCCCCCACCTGACCAGATTACTTGGGTCGGGGAGGGTCAATTGAAACGCGTTCAGGTAGAACTTAAGCAAAGCCGGCGACCAGTTGTACAATAAGGTACGCCACTGCAAGGCCATGGGAACACAAAACTCGCCCAGGTAAGCCATTCATTCTGCATCTCCAGGTTCATCGCGTGCACCACCCTTCGTCTGTCCGTGTCTGTTAAAGCGGCAGCGCGCGGTAACCCGCATCTGTCCGCGTCTGTGTACCCCGCGTCCCGCGGCGCGAGCGGCGTCGGCTGATGTTCTTAAAATGGCGATTTCTCATAACTTTTCTATGGTAGCCATTTAAAATACTTACCTCACTGGAATCGTTATGAAACAAGCTAATGATAAAATGATAGATAAGACCAGTTCTGCCTTGTAATGTATTACTAATTTCTATTAGAAAAAAGACTTTGTAATTTTTCAACAGTTTTCTCTACAAAAATTGTAAAAAAAAAAAAAATGTAAAATTCCAAATTTTTTTTTTTTTAGTTTTTTAAATACATCCTATTTCACAATTTTCAACAGACACAATACAACTTGTTATACATTTTTTTTTATTTACAAGCTTTTCAAAATATGACTCATTTCGGCGACCCGACCGCCGACCGCCAAAAAAAGGTTAAGTTCATGCCATGATTCTGAGAAAACTGTGCTTCAAGTGGCTTACATTTTTTTTTATTCGTAAGTATGGTCCTTAATTTTTTTTTACACAGAGTTTTGTTTGACAAACGTGTTTAGAAATTGAACAATGAACCAAGCACTTAAAAAGAGGCCCAAAAGGGTGGTCGTAACTATGTTTTTTTTTTGAATTTTTTTTGTGTATTTTTTTTCATAAAAATTTACAATCTACAGCTACATGACTTTTCCTAATCGATAAACATAAAAAAAAGGAGTGCTGCCATACAAATATATTTCAGAAAGAATTATTTGAAATTTGAAAGTTTTGCAAAAAATGATCGAGAATTTCGACCCAATTTTACACAAAATTATTGAAATAGATTTTACATTCAATGCTTGAAAACAATAAAAGAATACATAAAAATACATAAAATAACGATAGATTGTCATCATTACAGTATTTATTCTTTGTATTTCATCCAAATGTATGGGCTTGGCGCCGCGCCGCCGTGACGCCGACGGCGCGTAAAAATACAATGAATGTTCGTTGAAAATAACTATTTTAGGTACAAAATCTTTATGAAATACACAATCTACGAATAAAAACTCTAACCTAGTCATGATTTTGTTAAGTTTTGAAAGTAAAAAACACCAAACACAAATGTAATTACACGCAACACAGTACCGGTCGTCGTCACTTAGCCGCGCGGAATGGTGCGCGATGGAGGGCGCTTTTTAAACGAGAATCATGAGGTGCAGCTGTGACAGACAGACATACAATGTACTACATACTTGTCCCGTTTCTGTCTAAGAACACTCCATAAAAATTTGAGCAGGATCGGGATAGTACAGCCTGAGCTAGAAGAGCCCGAACTGTTTGAAGGAAAAGTGTTCAAATATTGAACATGGACAGATGCGGGGTTTTGGAAAATGTCGCTCATTTTGAAATGGACAGTTGAAGGGAAGGCATCGCTTTCATCCTGCTCCAGAAAAGATTTTGTAATGTCTTTATCTGATTGTCTCCGGATACTACCCAATCCCGCTCGACCAGTCTGGGAACCCACCATAACTTCCAAGAAAATACGAAATTATTTTGGAAATATATAAGATCAGTGAGGGCTAAAAAGACTACATCCCAATTTAAACACATCAGTAACCGTGATGGCAGTTTAGTGAGAGGAGAAGAATATGTGTTTAAAAGATGGAAGAAATATTTTGAAATTATGGTTGAATAAAAGGATTTACAAGGGGAGACTCATGTCTTGGAATGAAACGAAGTTGGCGATGAAAGCGATTTAAGTATATTACATGTGCATTATTATGATAAATTACACCTAGACACAACAATTCAATGTGTTCATTACACAAAGAGATTTGTACTGGGTGGGAATCGAACCCAAGGCCTCGGAATCCGTAGTATTCACTAAACACTGGACCACGAGACAGGTCAATAGTTTTTAGGGTTCCGTACCCAAAGGGTAAAAAAAACGGGACCTTGTTACTGAGACTTCACTGTCCGTCTGTCTGTCTGTCTGCGAGACGCTGGATCACGTCCTCTGGAGGTGCCTTTTATATTCTGACATCCCCGACCAGATGATCGAATGCCTGGCGGGACTGGAGGTGGGCCCCGTGTGCTACCCTGATCTCGTGTCTTCGGAGGCAAACTTTAGGCGCCTACGGACGTTCGCCCACGCATGGTATGAAGCTCGATTTCAGCTGGAGCTAAACCATCAGGAATACGCAAAGTCGACTGCGCTCGTGACGTATGCCTAGAATAGGACCCGAACGCCAAGACGACAAGGCCGCCCCAGATAGTGGAGATGGCCGGGATAGTCAATTGTGGGAGTCTTCAAAGTATGCATCGGAAATAGCATACGCAAGTACGGCGCGTAACTCCCGGCGATTCGGTCTTCATAGCCAAGTTGTCAGACCACGGGCTGGGACTCTCCTGTCCGTCTGTCTGTCTGTCCGTCACGAGGCTGTATTTCAGGAACGATGATAGCTAGAGAGCTGAAAGAACTCCGACCATTCCTGGCCTGAGTGCGGACAGCAGTTTAGATAGTAAATAAAACAAGCAATTATTGTCTTTTATTATGTAATAAATATTGATGACAATTTGGTTGCAGCCAGCTATTTTATATTAAAAACATAATTTGAAAATATTTGTATTGGTTTACTGCCAACAATCAAAATAATCCTTTAATTGACACTTTGTATTGTATAATAAAAAAGCCACCTTAAAAATCGGGGAGAAATAAGTCAAAACCGGTCAATACTGATTAATTTTTGAATTGATAAAATGAAAAATAATATTAGTGATTAGTTAATTGTTAACTTAGCATACCAGTATAACATAAATAATCAGTATATTTTTAAATTAACAAATACGTTTTAATAAAAGATGAAACGTATTGGGTTGTGTTTTCATATTCTAGCAACACTAAAACTGTCAAGCTGTCGAGCAATGGCGGGATAACCATACACCCTGCTGGTTCACCAGCTGGAAGAGGTCACAGCGGCCTTGGGAAGTAAATAATCCCAAAAAGGACCTGGTGCAGGGGGACTAGGGAATGTCTGCGATAATAATCAAACGATTCCCCCATGCCTGGCGGGACTGGAGGTGGGCCCCGTGTGCTACCCTGATCTCGTGTCTTCGGAGGCAAACTTTAGGCGCCTACGGACGTTCGCCCACGCATGGTATGAAGCTCGATTTCAGCTGGAGCTAAACCATCAGGAATACGCAAAGTCGACTGCGCTCGTGACGTATGCCTAGAATAGGACCCGAACGCCAAGACGACAAGGCCGCCCCAGATAGTGGAGATGGCCGGGATAGTCAATTGTGGGAGTCTTCAAAGTATGCATCGGAAATAGCATACGCAAGTACGGCGCGTAACTCCCGGCGATTCGGTCTTCATAGCCAAGTTGTCAGACCACGGGCTGGGACTCTCCTGTCCGTCTGTCTGTCTGTCCGTCACGAGGCTGTATTTCAGGAACGATGATAGCTAGAGAGCTGAAAGAACTCCGACCATTCCTGGCCTGAGTGCGGACAGCAGTTTAGATAGTAAATAAAACAAGCAATTATTGTCTTTTATTATGTAATAAATATTGATGACAATTTGGTTGCAGCCAGCTATTTTATATTAAAAACATAATTTGAAAATATTTGTATTGGTTTACTGCCAACAATCAAAATAATCCTTTAATTGACACTTTGTATTGTATAATAAAAAAGCCACCTTAAAAATCGGGGAGAAATAAGTCAAAACCGGTCAATACTGATTAATTTTTGAATTGATAAAATGAAAAATAATATTAGTGATTAGTTAATTGTTAACTTAGCATACCAGTATAACATAAATAATCAGTATATTTTTAAATTAACAAATACGTTTTAATAAAAGATGAAACGTATTGGGTTGTGTTTTCATATTCTAGCAACACTAAAACTGTCAAGCTGTCGAGCAATGGCGGGATAACCATACACCCTGCTGGTTCACCAGCTGGAAGAGGTCACAGCGGCCTTGGGAAGTAAATAATCCCAAAAAGGACCTGGTGCAGGGGGACTAGGGAATGTCTGCGATAATAATCAAGCGATTCCCCCAGTTGCAGTTAAAATCAAGTCCTATTAAAAAAAAAAAAAAAAAAAAAAAAAAAAATATATAAAAAAAAAAACAAAAAAAAAATACATAAAAAAAAATAATAAAAAATATTAATAAAAAAAAAAAAACAAAAAAAAAATGGGACATGAGCAACAACGCCGAGCATCAGGCGGCGGTTAATTAACCTGTTCTCTGGCTGCCACAAGCCATGAGGGACTAAATCCTCTCTAAAAGCGTGGGCGCGGTGCCTTGGGAAAGCATCATGATTAAACTCCCAAACCCCCTTTTATTATGAAAATGTCGAATAATGAGAGTATTATGTCATGCGACCCGGCTAACCCCCGGCGCACGCAGGTACCCGGGCCTGCGTGTGTGAAATTTGTTACCGAAGACCGCACAGGGGTGGGCGACCAGGCCCCTGTGTTGGTGAATATGCCTGGCAGCAGCAGCAGTAGCACTAAGAAGCTTGTCCAGCAGGCCTTCCATCCAGGCTTGTTCACAAGACAAAGGTCATCTTCTGTGGGAGGTAATACGCATTCCGGAAATCAGCCCCCTTCTGTTGACCAGCCTTCGACAGGTGATAACGAGTCTGGGGCGACAGAAATTAGCCCTCCAAGCTGGCAAAGAGTTCCTGTAAGCAGAAATCCTAAAAGGAAGAAATCATCTCACGGCTCCTCTCCTGAAACAGTAAAAACCTCAAATAGCTTCACAGGTTTATCAATAGATCCCACTGAAACATGTGTAGTAGTCAAGGATAAGCGACCATCTAAACCACCACCCATCGTGTTGTATGGTGTAGAAGACGTTAACAAACTTACGGAACTACTCAAGACCGTGGTTCAGAATGACCACTTTACTTTTAAAATCGTAAACCGAAGCCAATTAAGAATAAGTAGCTCAAATATTGAAACCTACAAAGAAATCATTAAGTTGGCTCGGGAGAATGGACTGATTGGTCATACGTTTAACAGGAAAGATCAGAGGTGCTTTAGAGTAGTAATACGTAACCTCCACCCAACTACTCCAATATCCGAGATTAAGAAAGATATTGAAGCTACGGGAAACACAGTGTCAGGAGAAATTATCAACGCTAAATTCGGACCTGACAAAAAACCAACATCAACTTTCTTCGTTAATCTTGCACCTGGACCAAACAACAAGGCTGTGAAAGAGCTCAGGTTCATATATCATCAGTCCATTATCATCGAGGATCCGAAGAAGCGAACATCCATTGTGCAATGCCAAAGATGCCAACAATATGGGCACTCTAAAAATTACTGCATGCGCCCGTATCGTTGCGTAAAATGTGGACAATCACACAAGACCTCTGATTGCCAAAAACGTGATCGCAATACACCTGCCCAATGTGCACTGTGCGACGGGCCACACCCGGCGAACTACAAAGGGTGCGAAGTATATAAAGAAATTCAGTTGAGGCGCTTTAAGCCAATTCATGTTACGGGAAGACGTTATCAAACTCAAACACCAACTGAGAAAACCACGAATAGATCAATGCCAAACATAGCTGCTAAGACAGCGGAAAAATCGGAAGGAATAACAAAAGGAACTTACTTGGACGTCACACGGAACAAAACTGAACCATGGCAAAAAACGTTAAATCCTCCGCCACCTCTGAACTTGGAACAGGTCTTAACTGAACAAACTAAAAAATTTGACATAATCCTACAACAAATGAGTACCCTAATGATGCTCATAACTCGACTTGTCGACAAACTCACAAAATGACTGCAATTCGCATGGCAGCATGGAACATCAATGGATTGACCCCAAACAAACACGATGCACAAGCACTTATGATTCAGCACAATTTGGACGTATTGCTAATATCTGAAGCTCACTGTACAGCTGCCACAAACGTAAAATTCAAAAATTACGAGTGCTATGTTACACAACACCCGGATGGAACAGGACATGCTGGCACTGCCTTAATTGTCAGAAAAACGTTAAAACACCATGTGATGCCAGAGTTTAAAACATGCGAAATCCAAGCTACAACAATAGCGGTTGAAGATAGAAGTGGCTACTTCAATATTTCATCCATATACTGCCCACCCAAACATAAGATATCCGAGGAGATGTTTACAGAATTCTTTAAGACACTGGGTAATAGATTTCTGGTGGGCGGGGACTGGAACTCCAAAAATACTTACTGGGGATCTAGGCTGACAAACACCAGAGGTAGACAGCTAAAACGAAGTCTTGACGCTAATAACATGGACACTGCATCGACAAGTGAACCCACACATTTTCCAACTGACATCACTAAACTACCCGACGTGATTGACTTTTACGTAATTAAAGGATTTTCTTCACACTATGTTAAGTGTGAGTCTTGTTATGACAGTTCTTCAGCCCACTTGCCAGTATTGCTCACTTTAAGCACGAAAGTAATCGAACACGAAAGCCCAGCAAGACTGTATAACAAAAAGACAGATTGGGTCTCATTCAGAGAATATGTAGAGGAGAACATCAAGTTGGATATCGCCCTTAAGACATCTAATGACATCGACAACGCCACCAAATACCTGACGAACCTCATCCAGGATGCCTGCTGGCGCAGCACTCCACTATTAGATCCCAAAGAGCGGATAAACAACTACCCTCTTGAAATGAGAAAAGCTGTCTTGGAGAGACGCAGGCTTCGCCGGGTCTGGCAATCGAGCAGACTTGCGTCTGATAAAACTAAATTTAACAGACAAGCGTCAATTTTAAGAGAAATGTTGAGAACTTGGCACAATAGGACTCTGGAGGCTCAACTGGCATCCCTTACTCCCACAGCGGCCACTGAATACTCATTGTGGAAATTTACTAAAATGTATGACAGACCACAAATGGCAAAGTCTCCGCTGCGACGCGACTCTGGCTGGGCCCGCACACCCCAGGAGAAGGCAGATCTATTTGCAGAATACCTGTCAAATGTGTTCATTACGAATAATATCATTGACACAGATGCCGACATTGAAGTAGAATCTGTACTTGCTCGACCCTTACAATTGTCCCTCCCACCAGCTGCGGTCACTGTGAGAGAAGTTTGGAGATGTATACGTGACCTTAAAGATAGAAAAGCACCAGGATACGACCTCATTACTAAGGAAATTCTGAGAGAGCTTCCAAGAAAAGCAATCGTTTTCCTGACAACGCTATTCAATGGAATACTCCGAGTTCAGTACTTCCCGGATCTCTGGAAAGTGTCACAAATCCTGATGCTGCATAAGACGGGAAAACCTGCGAGCCAAACCACCTCATACAGGCCTATTAGTCTCTTGCCTATCTTGTCGAAGGTATGTGAGAAACTTATCCTCAACCGCATTGTGCCCATACTGGAGAGTAACAATATCATCCCTCACCACCAATTCGGCTTCAGGCAGCAACATTCTACTATAGAGCAGGTACACAGAGTTGTGGAGAGAATAAGAAAATCCTTAGAGGAAAAGGAGTACTGCTCGTCTGTTAATTGTTAACTTAGCATACCAGTATAACATAAATAATCAGTATATTTTTAAATTAACAAATACGTTTTAATAAAAGATGAAACGTATTAGGTATTTATGTTTTCATATTCTAGCAACACTAAAACTGTCAAGCTGTCGAGCAATGGCGGGATAACCATACACCCTGCTGGTTCACCAGCTGGAAGAGGCCACAGCGGCCTTGGGAAGTAAATAATCCCAAAAAGGACCTGGTGCAGGGGGACTAGGGAATGTCTGCGATAATAATCAAACGATTCCCCCAGTTGCAGTTAAAATCAAGTCCTATTAAAAAAAAAAAAAAAAAAAAAAAAAAATATCAAAAAAAAACAAAAAAAAAATACATAAAAAAAAATAATAAAAAATATTAATAAAAAAAAAAAAACAAAAAAAAAATGGGACATGAGCAACAACGCCGAGCATCAGGCGGCGGTTAATTAACCTGTTCTCTGGCTGCCACAAGCCATGAGGGACTAAATCCTCTCTAAAAGCGTGGGCGCGGTGCCTTGGGAAAGCATCATGATTAAACTCCCAAACCCCCTTTTATTATGAAAATGTCGAATAATGAGAGTATTATGTCATGCGACCCGGCTAACCCCCGGCGCACGCAGGTACCCGGGCCTGCGTGTGTGAAATTTGTTACCGAAGACCGCACAGGGGTGGGCGACCAGGCCCCTGTGTTGGTGAATATGCCTGGCAGCAGCAGCAGTAGCACTAAGAAGCTTGTCCAGCAGGCCTTCCATCCAGGCTTGTTCACAAGACAAAGGTCATCTTCTGTGGGAGGTAATACGCATTCCGGAAATCAGCCCCCTTCTGTTGACCAGCCTTCGACAGGTGATAACGAGTCTGGGGCGACAGAAATTAGCCCTCCAAGCTGGCAAAGAGTTCCTGTAAGCAGAAATCCTAAAAGGAAGAAATCATCTCACGGCTCCTCTCCTGAAACAGTAAAAACCTCAAATAGCTTCACAGGTTTATCAATAGATCCCACTGAAACATGTGTAGTAGTCAAGGATAAGCGACCATCTAAACCACCACCCATCGTGTTGTATGGTGTAGAAGACGTTAACAAACTTACGGAACTACTCAAGACCGTGGTTCAGAATGACCACTTTACTTTTAAAATCGTAAACCGAAGCCAATTAAGAATAAGTAGCTCAAATATTGAAACCTACAAAGAAATCATTAAGTTGGCTCGGGAGAATGGACTGATTGGTCATACGTTTAACAGGAAAGATCAGAGGTGCTTTAGAGTAGTAATACGTAACCTCCACCCAACTACTCCAATATCCGAGATTAAGAAAGATATTGAAGCTACGGGAAACACAGTGTCAGGAGAAATTATCAACGCTAAATTCGGACCTGACAAAAAACCAACATCAACTTTCTTCGTTAATCTTGCACCTGGACCAAACAACAAGGCTGTGAAAGAGCTCAGGTTCATATATCATCAGTCCATTATCATCGAGGATCCGAAGAAGCGAACATCCATTGTGCAATGCCAAAGATGCCAACAATATGGGCGCTCTAAAAATTACTGCATGCGCCCGTATCGTTGCGTAAAATGTGGACAATCACACAAGACCTCTGATTGCCAAAAACGTGATCGCAATACACCTGCCCAATGTGCACTGTGCGACGGGCCACACCCGGCGAACTACAAAGGGTGCGAAGTATATAAAGAAATTCAGTTGAGGCGCTTTAAGCCAATTCATGTTACGGGAAGACGTTATCAAACTCAAACACCAACTGAGAAAACCACGAATAGATCAATGCCAAACATAGCTGCTAAGACAGCGGAAAAATCGGAAGGAATAACAAAAGGAACTTACTTGGACGTCACACGGAACAAAACTGAACCATGGCAAAAAACGTTAAATCCTCCGCCACCTCTGAACTTGGAACAGGTCTTAACTGAACAAACTAAAAAATTTGACATAATCCTACAACAAATGAGTACCCTAATGATGCTCATAACTCGACTTGTCGACAAACTCACAAAATGACTGCAATTCGCATGGCAGCATGGAACATCAATGGATTGACCCCAAACAAACACGATGCACAAGCACTTATGATTCAGCACAATTTGGACGTATTGCTAATATCTGAAGCTCACTGTACAGCTGCCACAAACGTAAAATTCAAAAATTACGAGTGCTATGTTACACAACACCCGGATGGAACAGGACATGCTGGCACTGCCTTAATTGTCAGAAAAACGTTAAAACACCATGTGATGCCAGAGTTTAAAACATGCGAAATCCAAGCTACAACAATAGCGGTTGAAGATAGAAGTGGCTACTTCAATATCGTCGTCACTAGATGGCGCGCTTTGCCATGTTAACATCGGCTCCGTATTTAAAAATTTCTTAATAATAGTAAATGTAAATATTCAGTGACGATCTGCTTGGAAATGTGTATAAATATAAAGTATCATCACGCACAAGTGTTATCTCGAAGTAAATAGCTGTAACCACATAATAAACTCCAAGTTTCGGACAGTGTAAACAAATAGTGATAAAACTGTGAAAGTTATATTAATACAGACAATAAATTAATAAAACTCAATTACAAACTCACTTTAAGCTAAATAATCTCTCATCGGACGAAAAAAACATTTAAACTTCTTGTAATTTGAGTGTAAACATTGAGTGATCGTTGAGAAAAAAATTAAATTCAAAAGTGCATTCAAGTGTTGTATCGCGGTATCAAACCAGTTGATGACTCATCCCACCGTATTACTTAAGCTGCTTGTAGGAATGCATACGCTAATTTAACAACAATTGTCAATGACGTTGTGGCCGAGTGGTATAAACGCTGGCTCATAGCATCGTAGTTAGCGGTTTCAAATTCCAGCCCAACAGGTCACTTTTTGTTGAGTAAAATAATTCACATTGTTATGATAAAAATTGAAGAGTATGAATAAGGACATCATTCATTTTGGACCAAAAACTGAAAGTGCCGGCCAGAAAAAGAAAATGTGATATTCGCATAGAACACACAATTTATAGCAAAAAATACTACTACATTAACCCTGTGCGTGCTATGGTTTTTTTGTTACATGCTTTTAAAATTCGTGAAAAATGTTATTTCGAAGGTGTCATTCTAATTGATATGAGCAGTTGAAAAGTGATTTATTTTATTAATTATGTCTTTCAGCACACATAATAAGCACACATACATATAAATGTACCTGTTTCTCCGAAGGGTGAGGCAGAGGCATATTTTATGCCCAATTTTGATTTCTCGTTCCTACATAAAGGAGCATGTAAAATAAAGATAAAGAGTATTTTATTTCGACAGAGTCAAAGGCCTTCCTGTAGTCCACAAAAGCCATACACAGCGGCTGATTGTACTCGTTTGTTTTCTGTACAATCTGCCGTACAGTATGGATGTGGTCCACGGTTCTGAAGCCTTTTTGAAATCCGGCTTGCTCCTTTGGCTGAAACTCGTCGAGCCTTCCGGGGCGAGGCGGTTTGTGACTACTCTCGAGAACAACTTGTAAACATGGCTCAGGAGCGAGATGAGTCTGTAATTCCTCAGCAAGGTCTTATCACCTTTCTTGAAGAACAGAGCCACCGGACTCCCGCTCCACGCTTCAGGTGTTTGTCCCTGTTGGAGAACGGAATAAACAAACTCGTCAGCTCGTTGAGAACCGGAGCCCCCCTCCCGCCTTCAGTAGTTCAGTTGTAATTCCGTCCTCCCTAGGGGACTTGTTGTTTTTAAGTTGCCCGAGAACCGCCCTCACCTCGCCCTGACCGATGTCCGGAATGTCCTCGCTATAGTGGCGCGATAGTGGGACTCGGTGGTCACAATCAGTAGGGTCCTACTCGTCGGCCTTTTTGTCCGTGATGCATACAGGTCTCTGTAAAAGCTCTTAATTTTCTCGAGAATCTCGAACCTTGAGGTCACAGTTCTGCCATCCGCTGTTTTCAGTTTCATCAGACGGGGTCTTCCAAGCTGTTGGGCAAATACTTTGGTACCCCTGTTCTGCTCGATTGCTGCCTCGACGATGCTGGTGTTATAGCGTCTAAGGTCGCGTCGTATCAGCTTTCGGATTCTGAGATTTAGATCCCGCTGGTCTGACGAAGACGAGTGCGCAGATGGCGTTTCCCGTCTTATTCTCATAAGTTCGAGAGTCTCGGGCGAGAGCTTAGAGCACCTGTTATTGCTTTTTCCGGACAAAAACCTTCGGGACACTTGCTGTAGCGTCCTGACCACATTCTCGGCCTTATCATGAATATTGCCAGTGGTTTCTAGCAGATCAAAACGATTTTGAAGTTCTAACTGGAACCTCTCAGCCCCTTAGGCTAACTGGAGCGCGGTAGGTCGGAGAGTAGGCTTCATCATACGGGCCCTTTCAGCTCGGAAGTCCAAATTCAGATATGCTCTTAGAAGTCGGTGATCACCACCGGTATTAAACCTGTTAACCACAGAGACATCTCTGAATATAGACTTCCTGTCCGTCATGATGAAGTCTATCTCGTTCCTTGTGACCTTGTCGGGGCATCGCCAAGTCCATATTCTGTGGGGCTTCTTCGTAAAGAAAGAGTTCATCAAGAAGGGGCCCTGCGACTCAAGAAAACTGACAAGCATATGGCCTCGGTCATTTCTGCGCACTACACCAAAGGGGACGATCTTCGTTTGGCCGCGTTCTTGTACTCCCACTTTGGCATTGAAGTCCCCCATCACAACGCTGTAATGAGTCTTGGCAGTACCATGTAGTGCTTTTGCTATGTCCTCGTACACGGTCTCAACTGCCTCGACAGTGCTTTTCGAGGTCGGGGCGTACACTTGTATCACCTTCAGGGTGTACCTGTTGGTGAGTCTCAGTATTAAGTACTCTACCCGAGGCGAAACACTCCTGATCTCCACAAAGCTGCTAACAAGGTCCTTTTTCACCATAAAGCCAATCCCGCCCTTTGGAAGAATGTCTTCCGTCACCTTCACGAAAGTAAAACAGGTCACCTGATGCAAGGGTAAGCGTGTCCTCCCCCTTTCTTCGGACCTCGCACAATACTGGATGTGCCAGTTAATACGACCTAGTTCTACCTCGAGTTCGGTGAGCCGCTCGTCCAGGCGCAGAGTAGTTCCATTAAACGTAGCCAGGGTCAGTTTTGTATGGCAGCCTCCCGTGACCCGAAGATTCTTAGCACCCCCCCTCCCGCCATCACTCCGACCGCTGCCGTGATCGGGAACAGCGGGAGTGCCGGGAACAGGGGGCCGTTGTTTTGTTGTGTGTATCATAGGAGGATATTTGGCCTTACTGTATCACGCTGGCCAGACGGGTTTGTATAGGGTTTAGTTTCGAATTTTCCTTTTCTGTGCGCTATGACCTCATCCGTTTATCAGGAGGTGCACCACTCGCAGGTGTGGCTGGCTTGTAGGGCCCCATCGCACCCATCTGGCTTCGGGAGGTGGCGGGGTGATTTGCCAGGTACCTGTCGCTTGAGCCTGGCGGGAAGCGCGCGCGGCACCTTTGTCTAAGTTTTTTGAAACAAGTTTGGACTTGTTGTGAATCGTTACGTACATTTTATTTGTGCATAGGTACGTAGATAATTAGTAAAATGATAATTCTTTCTTATTACTATAGAATAACGTAAAAACAAATCACTATTCAAGTGATGAAATGTATCAAAATACATCATCAAAATAACATTTTTCTCGTATTTTAAAAGCATGTAACAACAAAACCATAGCACGCACAGGGTTAATGTAGTAGTATTTTTTGCTAGAAATTGTGTGTTCTATGCGAATATTACATTCTTTTTTTCTGGCCGGCACTTTCAGAATTGGCCCAAAAATGTATGAAACGTGAATGATCTCCTTTGCAATTACACTACAAAAGGAGCAAGCAAGTTCTGTAATAGTTTTACCCGACTGTGATAATCTTAATAATTGATTAGGGACAAAAATATGGATGAGCACATCAATGTGACAATTCGAAAAACTAAGACAGTTTTGAACGAGTCCTG
This sequence comes from Miltochrista miniata, assembly GCA_933228765.1. Classification (NCBI taxonomy): domain Eukaryota; kingdom Metazoa; phylum Arthropoda; class Insecta; order Lepidoptera; family Erebidae; genus Miltochrista; species Miltochrista miniata. The sequence goes on from OW121777.1 coordinate 4,061,195, forward strand.
GAACTCCTCTTTTTTATCTACAACCATGGAGCATGCAAAAAGCTTACCCGACCTCTCTACAGGACATATTCTAGAGGAAGAAAATAGCGCGTTAATTGAGGAGGTACGTGCATTGCAGCAGAAGCTTGTATCAGCGAATCAGGAAATTGATAACCTGACATTGGAGATTAATGCACTAAGGAGTACAGTATGCTCACAAGAAAAAACTATCTCGCAGCTTAAATCAATATGCAGTTCACCAATATCAAGTGCAGATAAACAGTCATCAAAAAGATTGCGGGATTCCCGATCTACGTACAGGGAATTACAGCATAGTAAAAACGACAGGGTTACTAAGAGATTACACAATAACTCCAAAGATGGCGCTGGTTCAAACGAATGTGAACTTATAACGACAATTAAAGCCTCAGACGTATCGAGTCCGGTACAATGTTACGCGAAGTCTCCACATGACGCTAGCTGTTCAGCGAACGAAGCCCTTGCGAAGGGAAGAAGTGACAGCACACGCACAAACCACATCCATTTAATAGACAAGACTAGCACTAAAACTGGCGTTCAAAATAGTGGTATAAAAATTAAAAATATTACTCACAAGGTGGCTATATTTGCCGACCAAACGGGGTTAGGGATAAGAAAAATGTTACAGCAATTATTGGGACCCAAGTATACAGTAACATGTTTTATTAAACCCAATGCGCAGATTGACCAGGTCATAAACTCATGTGAGTCGCTTTGTAAGGGTTTCACCACATCGGACTTCGTACTTATTTTAGCGGGGACGAATGACGACAACTTGTTAAAATTACAATCTTTTATTTATAACACGGTGTACCGTATGAACCATACAAATGTTCTAGTGGGTGAAATCTTTAGAAATAGGCATTTTAATGAATACAAATTGAATCGTACAGTGCAGTATATCTGTTCATGCCTTGGGAAACAGACTAAGTATGTAGCTTTCGATTCAATATACAGAAACGGACTGTATTTTAATAAATTATATGCATGTAGAATATTACTAAGGGAAATTTTGAACATTACTTATAAGCAGAATTACAATAATTATAATACTTTGTTGTTGAATAATATTATGAGCAGTAGTCGGAACAATGGAATATATTTAAGTGTTGGTACCCAAACAGACATAGAATTTAAAAACAATATTATTGAGTCACACTGCAGTGAGCGTTCCCCCGAGGCGGTGGACGAAATAAATAGTTACTTGACACCATCGGATTCGCTTTGTTTTCGCCCCCTGTCCTGTGACTCAAAACTCTAAGAGCGTGGTATGGGTTGACAGATCAGGGCAGGAGTCCCTTAATATATTTCATCAAAATCTGTGTGGAATAAATAACAAAAAAGACGAATTTGAGTTGTATATAGAAGATCAATGTACTGACATGCACTACTTATGTATCAGCGAACATTTTCTTACTGAGGAAATGGTTGCCCTATTAAATCTTACCAATTATAAAGTGGCCACATATAACACTCGCGTCAATAAAAAAAGGGGGGTACACTCATCCTAGCGCGGAGTGACCGTGATTTCTGCATACTACCGGTTGTTGAGCGCTTTTATGCGGTTGACTCCTTTGAAATATGCGCCATAAAAGATAAGGCTACTGGTGTTTGTGTATGCTGTTTGTATCGTACTCCCTATAAGAGTAATTTACAAACTTTCATGGAAAAATTGGATGACCTGTTAGGAAATTTTTTCAGCAGGCTATGCTGTGTCTGTGGTGATTTTAACATACATTTGGAAGAAGATAGCTCTGAGCGTAGTGATTTTATTAATTTGTTGACATCCTATAATTTTAATCCTTTAATCAATTCTATTACCTTTATAAGAAATAACTCACAGTCGTGCATTGACAATATCCTAACAAACTTGCCGGATGGCTTCATTATAAAATGTGACGTTGATCACAATGGCCTGGGTGATGGGCATGCTGGTCTTTTGTGTAATATAAAAATACCAAACTTTAAACAGAGTAAAGGCCTTAACGCAATTATTTATGTTAAAAAGAGGTCATTTAGTGCAAAAAATAAGAACATGTTTAGAGATAGTGTCCTCCAACACAACTTAAAGAATATAGGCGTTAATAGCTTCTTAAAAAAACTAAACCACTTGTATAAATCTGTTTTTAAGGAGAAAGTGAGGCAGATAAACTTGCGAGGTACCAAGAAGTTGCATTGGGTTACTAAGGGCATAAAGGTGGCCAGCAAAATGAAGCGCTTTTTGGTGTCTCATAAAGGTAAAAATAGTCATGCAAGTATAGTAAACTACACCGTGAAATATATTGCTTTATATAGGAAAATTATTAGACAAGCTAAGAGGATGGCCGTACAAGCAGAAATAGGGGCTTTGAAAAATAATAATATGAAAGATATTTGGAGAATAGTTAATAGGTATAGGAATAAAACAAAGATAGCCGAGAAACAAATTAGGTTGGAAATAGATGACACGGTTGTAACGAATTGTACTGAGATTGCTGATATATTTGCAAAACAATTCACTATTTCATCCAATATGGCTACATATGACTTGGGGATCGCACTTGACATATTACAGAAAAACACAAAAAGAGTGACGAGTGTGATTGATTTCCCTCCTACTACTAGTTCAGAAATAACTAGGTTACTTGGTGGCATGAAATATAAGGTATCTTGCGGTTACGATGCACTGCCCATCACAGTGTTGAAGGACAATATAGACATATTGGCAGAGCCCTTAAGCATGTTTTTTAATACATGTATCAGCGATTGCGTATTTCCAGATCAGCTAAAAATCGCAAAAGTCGTACCCATACATAAAAAGGGGTCTAAACTAAATCCTAAAATGTACAGACCTATCTCTCTTCTTCCAACTCTTTCCAAGATCTTCGAGAAAATAATAAAAAGCAGGCTCAGTACCCATCTAAACTTAAACCGCGTTTTGAATTATAGACAATTTGGATTTCAGGCTCATGTAGGGACTCAAGATGCCATAGATATGTTGGTAGGCGAAATAAGGAATAGACTGAATAAGAAACATAAGGTTGCCGGCCTTTTCCTGGATCTAAGCACGGCTTTCGACACTGTCAATCACGAGTTACTTCTCAATAAGCTGGAACATTATGGGGTAAGAGGCAAAACATTACAACTTTTAACTTCCTATTTAAAAAATAGAAAGATGTTTGTTGAAGTTAAAGGTGTGGTGGACAATCATTCAAAGGGACAAAACGGTATTTCTGGAGGAGCACAAAGAATCGAGCAAAATTTTAAATCAAAGATACTAGACATTAGTTCAGGTGTTCCTCAGGGATCCATACTGGGCCCAGTTTTCTTTATAATTTTTGCAAACGATTTGTTGTATTATGCAGAAAATATGGTTAGCGATCATACACAGATGGTAGTCTTTGCTGACGATACAAATGCGATTGTATCGGCGGGTGACCTGCCTTCCCTTACCGAGCACGTAAATACAACATTGAACCTACTGGATAAGTGGTTCACTGTAAACGGACTTATTGTGAATCCCAATAAGACGAACATAGTGTTATTCCAGTCTACGACTCGAACAGGGGATCAGTTAATATGTAGTCTAAAAGGGTCACCAATAGAAACTGTACGAGTCGTGAAATTTCTGGGAGTACACTTAGATAGTCAGCTAGATTGGAAAAACGAACTTGCTCAAATAGAAAGTTCCATTAGCTCAGCATGCTATGTATTGAGAAGTCTACGTAATGATGTAGATATGAATCTGTTGAAAAAGGTATATTATGCTCTTGTAGAATCGAAATTAAGATATAGTATTTTGTTCTGGGGAGGGAGCTACGACTATAATATAAATAAAGCCTTTATACTACAGAAAAGAGCTATCCGTACCATGGTTCGTATTCGTCAGCAGGATTCCTGCAGGGAACATTTTAAGAGTTTAAAAATTCTTACAGTGCCTAGTTTGTACATTTTAGTAGTATTATTAAACATGGCGAAATATGTTCACGAGTATGAAACCGATGAAGAAAGACACTACAGGGAAAGCACAAGAAGGAAAGATTTTAAAACTAAATGTATACCTCACCTCAACTTAGTAAGGCATGGCACATGTCACATGTCAGTCAAATTATTTAATAAGTTACCTAGTGAGCTAAAGCTATTATTGTATCATCGGGGGTTTAAGGGTAAATTGAAGAAATTTTTATTAGATAAGTCTTTTTATAGCTTGGATGATTTTAAATGAATTATGAATTTAAGTGACTTTTTATTAGAATAATATAATTACCATGTTGACTATTTGTATATTACGGTTTTTTTTTGGTATTAATTAAGAATGATATTGATTATTTTAAGACATTACCTATTGATTAATTGTGCCTGTTTTTAGTATAGAATCATAAGGAGCATGACGGCAAATTTGCCTTCTTATGGACGATTTATTGATGACTATTACTTGATTATTGTTTGACCATTACTTGATTATTGTTATATTTTTGATTATGTACCTATTTTGTTTTATTCTAAGTTTTAATTCTAAGTTTATCAAACACAATGTAACAATTGTTTATGATAATGATAATAATAATAAATAAATATTTCATCCATATACTGCCCACCCAAACATAAGATATCCGAGGAGATGTTTACAGAATTCTTTAAGACACTGGGTAATAGATTTCTGGTGGGCGGGGACTGGAACTCCAAAAATACTTACTGGGGATCTAGGCTGACGACAGCTGAACATAAAATTGTGAATAAAATATCCGATTTCATTTTTTTTTATTTTTTTTTTAAACTGTCTGGCTGCTCAGCAAACCATATCATGGGTTTCTACATTGTTTCAGCTACCTAATAGCAGTATTTTTACCGCCGTAAAGAAATGTCCGCATCTAGGCCAAAGTCCCATACAAAGCTGCCGGTGTCCTTTTCACAGTTATTGTATTTCTGTTGCCGCTATAACTAAACATACTAAAACAGAAAAATATATATTAAGATGGCCCCCATTCAACGAATAGATGTTTTTGCCGTATATTGGTACAGAACCCTCTGTGCACGAGTTCGACTAATACTTGGCAGTTCTTTTCACATAAAATTTGCGATAGACTGATTTCGTTATTATTACGATGTCTTACCCCATGTCAAATGCCGTTTTGTTGCACTGATTGAATAAATAGGTATATCTTCAAGATCACCATCTTTCCTTCTTTCACACGTATCCCATGTAGCAGAAATGACGCTGTTATTTAAATAATCTACAGGTACCACGTTAATTTTGCGATTTATTTCAACTGGCAATACGTGGAGTACTCCTAAACCAGTGCCTACAAACACCTGAAAATATGCAAATTCTGTGTTATTGCTAAGTAGCTGACGTCATGCGGTTTCACACTTTAGCTTTCCCGTGGGAATTCGGGAATAAATGTAGCCTTTGTTCCCCGGGGATAGCGCAGCTTCCCATCATTGAAAGAATTTTTCATACCGGTACAGTAGTTTCAGGGCGAATTCGATTCAAACAAATAATCAAAATTTTCTTTCACAAATCACAGCAGGAATTTCCGTGTTAGTGCAGAACGACCTAATAGTGTCCTCTTACAATTCTGGGTTCTTCAAGCGGAGCAGAGGAAAATCATAGGGCCGCCAACTTGTGGATCTTTAGTCTTACAAACTGTGATAGTGGCGCCCAATCGCTAGATGTCGTTTTGGCTTTCCATCAGGCGGCGGCATCATTTTGTTGAGCTATATATAAAAAAAATCATAATACTTGTGGAAATTTGTGACGGACACTGTTTGTCACCCAGTTTATCATAAGAACCGTGATATAGCCAATTGTAATATTCACAGATATTTCTGTTACCGCTATACCAACAAATATCTACTAAAAATAGAAAAAAAAAATACGGCTTCCTTTCTTTTAAGGTTTTTTTTTGCCGTGTCCCATAAGAAATCTTCCATGCGCGAATCTGACTCAATATTACTTGGTTTTTTCTCTAAACATCGAGTTTTAGAAAAAAAAATACTCAAAAGTATACTTACTCCAATTGGGCCAAACATAACGCTCAAATCTGACCACCCTGGAGAAGGCTCGTAGTACGCTGATGAAACTAAAATGAAATGAAAACATTAACACAACATACCTAATTAACTTAACAACTTTTGCGATTATCTATATCGAAAAGAAAGAAAAATACGTACATACATATAGTCACGCCTTTATCCATAAAGAGGTAGGCGGAGACATAGCATATGCTCATATTTCACCTAATAATTTTATTCCCACGGAATAGGTGGTGAGCCTTTTGCCGCGTTAAAATGAACAGGTACAGGTCGTGACGACTCGCAGTTGAAATTCTTCAAGCCGCCCATACTGCCTTCAACCTAGCCCAACGACTGTCATTCCACTGACAACCAGGTATACTTATAGAGAAGGATAACTTGAAAGGAATTCAAGTTATCCTTCTCTACGCTATGGATTGTTATGCGAAAGTGTTACTTTAGTCGCCTCTTACGACACCCTTGTAAATTGGGGTGACGACATTTTGTACTCTTTCCCGTCGCCATACGGGATGAAGAATAAGACAGAAACAAGACTAATTCAATAACTATACGTATGGAATGGTGGATCCAACGATAACGTTCAAGTAGCATGTCATGCCCGGGCCTATCTAGACTCGGATTAAGGCTTGTAGTTGTCCAGGAATACACCAAACTTGAACAGGTAATAACGCTTGAAAAGAAAAATCTGGAAAAGAAAATAGCCAGGGGTTCTGCTAAGGCTGGACAGCTTTCAGCAAAATGCGTCGGGTTTTCTATTGGTGCAGTAAGGGACTGAATGCAGAAGGCGCAGGATCTTGTGGTGTGGCAAAATTTGGGCGAGGCCTACGTCCAGTGGTCTTCCATAGGCTAATTAGCTATAGTAATTTAATGATCACATCATAATTGCCAAAATTGTTGAAAATAAAAAAATATGTCTTACTTTGCGGTGGCCTCACTATGCATGTAGGTAGATCTAAAGTGCTGCTTCTGACCACTTCTTCTGCGATTGCTTTAGTAAAAACATAGGTATTGGGCCAGTCTTTTATAATTCTGTAAATAAAAAATATGGCATAGTTAATTACAAATCTGATTGCCTAGACTAGTGTGAAAAGCCTCGAGTCGTTGACACAACAAAGAACTATAACGTCTTTGGCTGTTTTTAACCGAATCCATTACGGCGAATGTTCTGAGGAATTCGTGAACCTAATCCTGCTCTCTCCTTTTGATCCCGAAAAAAGCGTGCCGGGCAAAGGTGCCACTCGTACACAGAGGGTATCTTCGCAAGAAGAGAGCGATTCGAAAGATATTTTTGTTTAACCATAAAAACTTGGAACAACCAGCCCGCGCACGTATTTTCCTTACAATCCTGGGTTCTTTGAGCCAAGAGGGTAGAGCCACATCATTTGACCGCCAAATTAAGGGCCAATATGAATACTCTTGTAGACTACGATATTGTAAAAAATACTACTAACTCTGAGCACGCTTCGTCCAGTTCATTCGATTTTACGTTTTCAGCCATTTCTATTATTCTGTCAGGGTTAATAGGACATGGGTAGAACTGTTCTTTTATTTCAGTCCTGACGCGACTCCTAGTCGCATGACAAAAGGCTGTGGACACGTGTGTAAAACACCTGGAAAATGACAAGAAAAATATATTATACACTTTTAGAATTAAATAAAAAATGGAAATTTTCACACAATGCCATCTGATCTCAAAGTAAACTAGGAATTACCTGCTTAAAATAAAAAATAAAATAAAATTTATTCCCTTTGAGATTTAAAAAAAAATAGGTTTATCAAAATATTTGTGACTCTATCGGGGGTTCGGAAATGCCAATGCGAAGAACACCCCAAGAAACTCAGTCCAGTCCTAGGTGTGGCGTGCGTTCGGACTGGTTTTGCGTTTACTTATGCGACGCGTCATAGCGTAGACTAGAACAGCAGTACGGGAGAGAACTCTCCTACCCGATTTCCGCAGTCGGCGGCCTGGGCGCCGCCGACGTGTCTTCGACGAGGACTATCGGCCACCATGACCGGGGGCCTGAGGACGGGGACCCCCCCCCCCCCTTAGAAGCGGGATCACACCCGAAACCCCCCCATAGACGCGGGACAGCACCCGAACCACCCCCTGGGTGAGGCCGCAGTGGCCTGTTGTGAGTCCCGGGACATCCTTCCGAGGGCTTACCCGGGACTCCCAACCACAGCCACCACAGGCTGTTAGGCGTTACGTGAGGTTTTTTTAGTCGGTAAGAGTACGGCATAACATCCTCTGAGGATATTCACTCACGTAAAAAAAAAAAAAAAACTGTATTATTCTTCATCAATCAAAATATGATTAGTTCGTGCTAGACAAAGATAACGATATAATACTATAATCGTTTTCATAACTGTATTATTATTTACAACTGCTGTGAGTCATTAGATACTAATACAGTAATGTCAAGGCATGCGGCTTAAGATGTAAAGCGGAAGCGGAGACTGTCCCAAAGATAGGAATAATAGATAAGGTTACCTGCTTTTGGTGTTTTTCACAACCTAGTAAATTAACTTATAGCTAAGTGGCTGAAGCAAGATACTATTAATACACAGTGATTATAGATATTCGTGGTTCGATTCCAGCTTACAACGATTTTTTTATATTTAAAACAAAAATGTGTATGAATGTGTAAGCCCAAGACTCCTTTGGTTGAGGCTGAAGGTTGGACTTACCCGCATCTTTGTTTTAGGAGTATATGCTCCACAAGATGCGCGGTGGTGCCGATCTTTACGAGACCAAAGTGAGAGGCAAGCATTTTGGGAGAGCATGAGTGATGTTTTGAGTAAGTGCAAACAAAATGAGAGGATAGTAATGTTAGGCGATTTTAATGGGTGGGTTGGAGTCAAGCGTGATGGGTATGAAAGAGTATTGGGAAAGTTTGGTGATGAGCGAGTGAATAAAAATGGAGAAAGTTTGCTTGAAGTATGTTTGGAGAAGAATCTTGTGGTGACTAACACCATGTTTCACCACAAAGATATCCACTTGATTACGAGACAAGAAGGAAGTAAGAGGAGCATGATTGACTTTGTGATTGTTGACGCAAGGATGAGAAAGAAAGTACTAGACACTCGAGCCTACCGCGGTGCTGGGATTGACACAGACCACTTCTTGGTTGTCAGCCGAGTAAGAGGTCTGTTTCAGCGGTGGAGGCACCGTGTGCGTGAACCTGTTAGTGTACTAGAACGCATAAAAGTTGAGAATTTGCAAGAGATAGGTATAAAAGAGGAATTTGTGAGCAAACTAAGCAAAAAGTTTGATAATTTAGATGAAGTATGTGAGATTGAAGAATTATGGAAGCCGATTAAGGAAGGACTCGTGGAAGTTGCGATTGAAGTGTGTGGTGTGAGCAAGAGAAGCCAAGGATGTAAGTTAAAAAGAATGACCGCGGAAGTTCTGAAAGCGTTGTCTGAGAAGAAGAAAGCATGGTTGGACTGGCTGGCCACAAAGGCCAATCAAAGAATGCAGAAGGCAACGGATGAGGATGTACGAATGGCCAACGATGAGTATAAAAGGTATAAGCGTGTGGCAAAAGAGGTGTTAGTAAGAAAGAAGGAGAATGATAGAGATGAATTTGATAAAAGGTTATCTGGTGACTTCCAACAGAATATAAAATTCTTTTGGAAGTCCATAAAAGCGGTGAGGAGTCCACAGACCACATCACCGCTTAATAAGATCAGAAACCAGGATGGAAGTTTTGTGGGAGGAGAAGAGTGTGTGCTAAAAATATGGAAGGAGTATTTTGAAAGTCTATTTGATAAAGAGGATACGCAAGTGCAAACTCATTTTTGTGAAATGAATGAAATTGGCAATGAAAACGACATTAGTATGGAAGAAATAATGGAAGCATTAAATAGTATGAAACTAGGCAAGGCTGCTGGGATTGATAGGGTTTCCGTTGAGATGCTGAAAGCAGGACGTGGCGTGGTGATTGACCAGCTGTACCGCCTTTTTAATCTGTGCTGGAGGAGTGGCAGCGTACCAAAAGAATGGTCCAAAGCCGTCATTGTGCCGCTGTACAAAGGAAAAGGGTCGCAGCAAGAGTGCAAAAATTACCGCGGCATAAGCCTGCTCAGCATCGTCGGTAAACTGTATGCGAAAGTGTTGATAAAAAGAGTGATGAATGAAAGTGAAGGAAAAATGTGGGATGTTCAAGCAGGATTTATGAAAGGAAGGGGATGCACGGATCAGGTCTTTTCCTTACGACGCATAGCAGAAAAAGTTTTGGCGAAAAGCCAAAAGGTATATTGCGTATTCGTAGATCTGGAGAAGGCCTATGACAAAGTGGTGAGGAATGAACTATGGTCAACATTGTCTTTGTACGGGGTGAGCAGCAGCTTGATACGAGCACTGAAATCTCTTTATGAAGGCTCGAGTGCTTGTGTCAGGATCAACGGAGCTTGCACGGACTTCTTTAACATAGAAAGGGGTGTGAGACAGGGTTGTGTAGCGTCACCGTGGCTGTTTAACCTGTACATGGACAGTTGTTTGAAAGAATTGCAAGAGAGTGCGTGTGGTATAAAACTGAACGAGCTGTCCATCAAATGCCTCCTATATGCTGACGATCAGGTGATCTTAGCTGCATCGGCGGAGGAGTTGCAGTTGATGGTTAATATTATGCATGAGGCGCTGAAAGGTAGAGGAATGAAAGTGAATGTAAGTAAGACTAAAGTAATGGTTTTTGAAAGAGAGAAATGTATGACGAATTGCCCTATTATTATCGAAGGGCAAAGAGTGGAACAGGTGAAAGAATTTGTATACCTGGGTTCAAAATTTACGAGGGATGGAAAGTGTGACCAGGATATTGAGAGAAGAGTTTTGGCAGGAAATCAAGTGAATGGGGCGATGCATACCTTTATGAGCAGTCAAAACGTGTCTAAGAAGGCAAGAGTGGCTGTGCATAGGGACACCCCTATGCACAGCCACTCTTGCCTTCTTACACAACATGACATAAGTGTGGGGATAAGCACACGCTTATCCCCACACTTATGTATGGTAGTGAAAGTTGGGTGTGGCAGAAGAAGCATGAAAATAAAATTAATGCAGTGGAAATGAGAAGTCTGCGAAGTATAGCTGGAGTGAAATTGATGGACAAAGTAAGAAATAGCGTGATTAGAAAACAATGTGGTATAACTGAAGATGTAGTGACAAAGATAGAAAAAGGGATGCTTAGATGGTTTGGACATGTTGAGAGGATGGATGAAAATAGACTGACTAAACAGATCTATAAGGCGAGAATGAATGGGCAAGCTGGTAGGGGTCATCCTCGGCGTACGCATGGTAACCAAATTGATGACCTGCTGGAAAAAGGCCAGGTCAGGAGCACCCTTAACCGGCGAGCGTGTATGAAAGCACTTATGAAAGTAGAAGAAGCGAAAGTGGTATGCCAGGATCGTAGCAAGTGGAAAGCCATAGTCTCTGCCTACCCCGATGGGAAACAGGCGTGATGATATGTATGTATGTATGTGTAAAACAAAAATATAATTTTAAATATTGATAGTGTAATTTTGCATGAAGTTTCTTATAATAATTCTACTTAAGAAACATAAAATATTTTATTAATCAACTTGATATTAATGTATAAATGAAATACAAAAAGTGTTTTTTCAAGATCGTAGGATTCGAACCATCAACCTTTGCATTTCCATTCCATACCAGAACCACTCGACCACGGGTTATTTAAGTAGTAACAACGAAATTATTGATAATATTCCTACGGAAGAACAATTTATATATTTATGTGTGTGTGAATTGTCTTTAAAGAAAAAGGTCACAAGTAGCGCTAGAATGTTGACGCCATAGTTACGTAGGATTGCTACTGCATTTATGAGCTCGATAGTACATTCGATTACAGTTGCCGCAAAAAAATTATATATCTTATTTTTTGAAGCTTAAATCTAGGGACAGCCAATTTATTCTTATTTCTTAAGCTCAGGTTATGAATATCACAAATTTTAATAAATTTACTGTTATGTTTATAAGAATATAACAAATTTTCAAATACGTACTGCGAATACACATTATGAATGTGTATTCGCAGTACGTAAAAACATGAGCGTGACAAGTACGCGTTCTTATAATGCTCTAAAGAAAATAATTATTAAATATATTTTATCACCAACAATATTGCATTGTTGCATATGAGATTTTTGTAAAACTGTTCTCCGTCGTTGTCTGCCTTTTCGGCTTTGAAATTTTGGGCGACTAGCCCATTCTCAATCAGTTTTGGAGAGATATTTGAAAGGACGCCAATGCATGACATTTTATCGCCATAGTTACAATGCATGAAGTCTTCGCAGCTGTCCTGACGACAGCCTGTCGACAAATTAAAATTAAAATTCAAGTGACATTTATGTGTCTTCCTAGTTTTAGTTTTGTGATTTATTTTTATGTACTTAATTTGTATTTTTTATTAATTTATAACCAGTGTAAATAGCGATGAACTGCACAGTGTGCAATAGAAATTTTTCTTCCCTCCGAGGCTTGCATATACACCAGTCTCGCACACATCAGGTACGTATTTTAGAGTCCATTTCTTTTACCACAAATTCTGGCATTCAATCACAAAATTCATCCACATCAAACGTTTCCATTCCCTTACATACTCTTCTCGGCCAGCTGAAACAGTCTACCCCTTTAATAAAAAGGATACCGCGTGGGGCTAGATGTTCAGTGGCCGATGCTTTAACTCACAGTATAACTAAATGTGTTCAAAATAATGATAAGACTTCCTGGAATAATTTGCTTACTTTTTCATATTCACATCTGCACGTAGAAAATGATAGCACAAACCACATCTCATTAACGCAAAAAATTAAAAATAATGTGGCCAATAATTATCCCATTACAAATTTCGTTTCATCCCGCAAAACTAATAGTCGCCCATTTAATATAATTAAAAAAGTAGAGCAAAAAATCAATGACGGCGATCTCAAAGGTGCCACGCGCCTTTTATTTTGCGATGACTCATTGGCACCTGATACACCGGAGACCATAGCTGCTCTGCGGTCCAAGCACCCGCCAGGCCCTTCCACTCCACTATTCGTCGATCCGCCTACCGATCCTCTGACTTGCATTCAAGCAAGTCAAAGAGATATTGTTAGTGCTCTCGCCTCTTTTCCTAAAGGTTCTGCTTCAGGTTTAGATGGCATTTCCCCTCAGCACCTTGTAGACCTTACGTGCCATGGCACTGGAATTACTGGCGAACGTCTGGTTGCTGCCCTCACGAGATTGGTCAACCTTATGCTGCTGGGTGATGTCTGTCAAGATATAACTCCCATTTTATATGGAGCCAACCTGATAGCCATCACAAAGAAAGGAGGTGGTGTACGTCCCATAGCGGTGGGTTCTACCTTTCGCCGACTAGCTGCTAAAGTTTGTGTCCAATTATCACGCCCCAAGTTGCAGTCCACTTTCGAACCTGTTCAGCTTGGCTTTGGTACCCGTGGAGGTTGTGAAGCGGCGGTTCATGCTGTTCGCACCTTTGCTCAGACTGAACAATGTGAGGTTCTTTTAAAGTTAGATGTCAAAAATGCCTTCAATACGGTTAATCGGGACACTTTGCTAAACGAAATCAATATGCATGTTCCTGAAATATATAATTTCGTACTTTAGTGTTATCACTGCCCTTCTAAATTAATTCACAAAAATAACGAAATTCTTTCAACCGTAGGTTGTCAGCAAGGTGATCCCCTTGGTCCAGCTATGTTTAGTTTGGTAATAAATTCTATTATCCATAATCTAAATTCAAAATTAAACGTTTGGTACCTAGATGATGGGACCTTAGGTGGTGATTCACAGACTGTTCTCACAGATTTAACTGTAATCATAGACAAATTTAATACCATTGGTTTAAATTTAAATTTTGAGAAATGTGAATTATACATTTCAAATAAAATCGACACTTCTTTGGCTTCTCAAATTTATCAAAATTTTAACTTGGTTTGTCCTAATATTAAAATGTTAACCAAGGACAGTCTGTATCTCCTGGGATCCCCAATTTTCGACGATGCCATTCCTCCTCTCTTAAGGGAGTCGGTATCAAAATTTAATAAATATTCAGACCGTATTCTCAAAATTAGCAGTCACTCTGCTTTGTTTATGCTAAAATTTTGTTTATTTTTACCTAAATTTACTTACCTACTCCGTTGCTGCCCCATTTGGAAATTTCCTAATCTTATGTTACCCATTGAAAATGTTTTAAAATCACAAGTTGAAAATATTTTGAACATTCACCTGAATGAGCAAGCGTGGACTCAAGCTTCCTTACCTATTAGGTTCGGTGGATTGGGTACCCGAAAACTTTCTAGTGTAGCTTTACCGGCTTTCTTGTCTTCAATATTCAGTACTCGTGACCTCACAGGTAAAGTCTTAAAGGCTTCTATAGTCTCAAACTGTGAGGTTTCGAGTCTGGACGAAGCCTTGAACGCTTGGCTAGCTGGACCAAGTCTAAATTTACCCTCCACACCCAAAAAGCAAAGGGCCTGGGACTCTATGGCTTCTTCTGTTCTTCTTAATGAAATCATTGAAAACTCATCAGGCATCAATCGAGCTAGACTTTTGGCAGTTTCTCGACCCGAGTCTGGATACTGGCTGCATGCATATCCCTCTCCCAATACCGGTACTTTTATTGACCCCACTACACTCCGCATAGCGGTCGGTCTCCGGTTGGGTGCAGAGCTGTGTGTTGAACACTCGTGTGTATCGTGTGGAGCTCATGTGTGCCGCCTAGGACTCCATGGACTTGTTTGTTCATTTTCCGCTGGCCGCTCTGAATGACATCCTGAGACGGGCACTTATCACCGTTCATATTCCCGCGGTTTTAGAACCCCAAATTATACGGGATGATGGTAAGCGACCCGATGGGATGACTTTAGTACCCTGGAGAATGGGACGTGCGTTAGTGTGGGATGCCACTTTCACCGACACTCTTGCGGCGTCCTACCTCCCGGCTACTAGCAAAAGAGCTGGTGCGGCGGCTAATGCGCGTGAGCGGTTAAAGATCGGCACGTACAGTTGTCTCGGTGCCCAATATGAATTCGTTCCATTTGGCGTCGAGACACTGGGTCCATGGGGTCGCGGTGCACATGGTCTTTTCACGGCACTGAGTAAGCGTCTGAGGGAAGAAACGCGTGATCCCCACGCAGGTAGCTATTTAGCGCAAAGGCTTTCCATAGCTATTCAGCGTGGGAATGCTGCCTGCGTCATAGGTACCTTACCGAAGGGACCCAATTTGTATATTGATAGATAGTTAGTTAGTTTTTATTTTAAGTAGTTATAATTTTATATGTTTTTTTGTATAACCCTAATAGTGTGATGATATTAGTTTTAATTGATTTTATTATATAATGTGTATTGTCAAGATTATTTTTATTGTAGTTTTATTTGTGTTTGTTTTTGTAGTTTCTGTTTTAGTTTAATGTAATATCTAATAAGTAAATGCAACGCCTGACGCAATCGGAAGATGGTACGTCACTTTATACTTTTTCTTGTTCCATTTGTTTAAAATCTTTTAAAAGTGCTCAAGGACTTCGTATACATATATCAAAATTACATAAATGCCCCAGCCAAAACTCAACAACGTTACTTTCAGATAATTTCGCACAACCTCATGCTTCTATTCCTTCTGATAGTAACCCTTCTGGAACGCCTTTTCATGACCTTTTGAGTAATTAAAAAATAATGTGAGTTTAGTTAAACGAATTCCTCGTGGTGCCAGTATCTCAGCGCTACACTTTTGTCTCAATTTATAACGTAGTGTTTGGATAGTAATAGCATTGAAAATTGGCAAAATCTTTTGCTCTTTCCTTTTAAAGTATTACATGCAAAATTTAGTGACGAGACTATATCTCTCACACAAAAAAATAAAAATAATTGTTCTAACCCCACACTTCCGACTCAAAATTGCTGTTTTACTGGAAATTATAACAAAAATATTTATAATGTTAACAAGCTAGTAGAAGCAAAAGTTAGCGACGGAGATTTAAAAGGAGCCGCACGTCTCCTGTTTTCAAGTAATGTACTGTCTCTAGATACAACAGATACCCTTACGTCTTTACAGACAAAACATCCCTCAGCTCCAGTCTCGGACTACGTTCTGGACCCGCCTACATCACCCGATGTGTGTTTACTTGCACAGGATAAGGACACAGTGAGTGCGATTAATGCTTTTAAAGTCGGATCAGCTGCTGGTCTTGATGGTCTTTCTCCACAACACCTAAAAGACCTAACCTGTCACTGTGTGGGTGATGCAGGTAAGCACCTCATCGGTTGTTTAACAAAATTAGTAAACCTCATGCTCTCTGGTAACATTAACCCTGAGATCGCTCCTGTTATCTATGGAGCTAATCTCATTGCCCTCACTAAAAAAGACGGAGGAGTCCGTCCTATTGCTGTTGGGTCCACTTTTAGGCGCTTGGCATCCAAAATTTCTGTCCGTTACATCTTGTCAAAATTGCAACAAAAATTTGAACCGACTCAATTAGGGTTTGGTACCAAAGGTGGGTGTGAAGCGGCGGTCCACGCCTTACGCACCTACCTTAATAAAGGTGAGTGTGAGGTTTTGCTGAAAATTGATGTCAAAAATGCTTTTAATTCGGTAAACCGTGACATCCTGCTGTCAGAAATTAGAAGCAATGTTCCTGAAATTTATAACTATTTACTTAACTGTTATCACGAACCTTCCAAATTAATGTATAAATGCAACGAACTTTCTTCTGAAGTCGGTTGCCAGCAGGGTGATCCCCTCGGACCAGCCATTTTCAGCCTAGCCATTAACCCCATCATTCAAAATTTAAATTCAAAATTTAACGTCTGGTATTTTGATGATGGGACTCTTGGAGGTGATGCAGTTTCTGTTCTGTCAGATCTTATAGGAATTAAAAATAAATTTCATTTAATTGGTTTGGAATTAAATTAAATTTAATTGGTTTGGAATGGAATTAAATTTTAATAAGTGTGAATTATATATTCATCATAATCACAACAATTCGGAACTCGTTGAAAAATTCAATTCCCTATGTCCGAATATTAAAATTGTTAGCAGAGAGAATCTTTACCTCCTAGGGTCCCCTATATTTGAAGATGCTATTGCCGAATTAATAGCACAAAAAATTTCAAAATTTGAATCCAATGTAGATCGGCTACATTCTATTAGTTCACATTACGCAATCACAATTCTGAAATTAGTTAATTGTATGTTTGTTCCCAAATCTATTTATTTGCTTTGCTGTTGTCCTTTTTGGAAACATCAAAGTCATTTATTTTCTATTGATTCGCTAATCAAATCTTCTTTGGAATCAATTCTCAATATACAACTGAGCGAACAATCTTGGTCCCAGGCATCTCTTGCCATTAAATATAGTGGGATAGGGATTCGCAAAATTTCTAGTGTGGCTTTGCCAGCCTTTTTGTCATCTGTACATGCCACGTCGAGTCTCGTAGGTAAAATTCTGACGAATTGTCTTACAGACTATGAGACGACTGGCCTTACAGATGCCAAGAATGCTTGGCTAATGGCTTGTCCGGGACAAAATTTACCCACCCATCCAAATTTACAACGGAGCTGGGACGACGCAATATCAAAATTAACAATCCTTGGTAAATGCTAGCTTAGGCCCGGATCGGGCCAGATTATTAGCGCTCAGTAGAAAGGAATCCGGTGATTGGTTGAAAGCTTTCCCTACAGCCAACACCGGAACTTTTTTGGAACCGGACATCCTAAGAATTTCAGTTGGTTTGAGACTTGGCGTCACGCTTTGCGCTCCACATCGCTGCCCCTGCGGTTTTAACGTTGACACTTTGGGGCATCATGGTCTTTCATGTTTAAAGAGCGCAGGCCGCTTCTCACGCCACGCTGCGCTGAACGACAACATCCGCCGTGCTCTTGCCACCGCCAATGTGCCTGCGCTCTTAGAGCCAAACGGCGTTTTCAGGGACGATGGCAAGAGACCGGATGGTATAACTTTGATACCGTGGGAGATGGGTCGGGTCCTGGTGTGGGATGCTTCTGTGGCGCAGTCGGTAGTGATACCGCCTGCGGCGCTGGAGGTCGTGGGTTCGATTCCCACCGGAGACAAATATTTGTGTGACCCATAAATGTTTGTCTCAAGAGTCTGGGTGTTTCTATGTATGGTAAGTATGTATTTAAAAAGTATGTAAAGTATTAATATCCATGGTCTGATACTCATAACACAAGCAGGTTATTCCTAGCCTAAATGATGTTACTCACTAACTAGCGCGAGGTAGCTATGCAGAGAACTATTTCCCAGGGCGCCTTGTTACAGAGTTTCTAGTGGGTGCGCAAGGGAGGCCAGGGCTCTGACGAAAACAGCCAATAGGGTGTACACACATATATTTATATAGTACACAGTACACTACAGAGACAATGAGATTACATAGATACAGAAAGCACAGACATACATAAGAATATTACAGGTTTAGGTATTATTAGTACAGCACTACACTAAATCAGCGTGAGGAAGTAACGTAGGTAGGCGGCTAGTTTACATGTAAAAGCATGCTGACAAGTACTGGCCTGCAGTGTGAGCGTAGAGTGGCAGTGGCTGGTGGTAATGCCAGGTGTAGACGGCGAGCTTCTCACACATGCACCCTGCTCGCGCAGTCCACGTATGATTGGGGTGTGGCTGTACAACTTTTCCCCGTACTAAAAAACCCAGAATCTGGGTATTGGTCGTCACAGAGTCCACTTCCTTCTGATAAGAATCGGTGAAACGCAGGAAGTTCTCCTTAACAAGCCCTCAGGTTAAAACTTACAACCTCTAAAGCGAAATTGAGGTGTGCTACTCAGAGTTGCTTCAAAATTCACTCCTGCTTAGCGGATGGTAAAAGTAAAAGCCCAAAAAAAACCACTTGGAACCAAGGCAGGGCTTTTTATATCCCCTCTCACGTGGAATAGTCCAGAATTCTCCTAAAACCTGTTTTCCTTTAATGCAAAAACGATTCGTCACCGATCTTATGACATCCTGTCATTCTGACAGCAGAAATGTCACCACAGACAACCGATTAAAAAAACGATAGATCGATTAGGGTGCTTCTACACTCCCAATGCTGCATCTACAGAAAATAAATGCTACAACCACCCCCCCCCCCCCTTAATAGTATTTCCTGCGGATTCGACACGCTGGAAATACACAATAAAGAAAACAGAAAATTACTGACTAATAAACTAAGACAACCAGCTAGGTAAATCAAACACCAGCTGACTACAACCATTACACTACCAAAGAGAGATCCTCCCATACACCTAACTAGACACTGACTCGTGTACCGGATAGGCTAAGTAACTAGAGTCTAATGCCCTTCATAGAAAACGAATTCTCCCTTTACTCGCTGACGATACCCCAACACTACCCAAGCTCTCAAGATATTGTAGAGTACTGAGGAGCGAATGAGAGAAAAACGCTCGGTGCGGTGCATAGAAGAAACTACAACGTGACAATTTGAAGTCACGTACACACATAGAAATACAAACAAAAGATTAAAATAGTCTTACATAAAGATCACATAGCACTGGCTTAATAAACTAGAGAAACAGTGCTATGTAGTTACAGCATTGCTGACGTTGGGTATTGGAGACGGCTCCTCCTGATACTTCAGGATGTCCTTGATATGGTACTCCCCAAGATCCCTACCGTCCAGATCTGACAGCCTATATACTAAAGGGGATCGTTTAGCAGTCACCACACATTTAAGGAACTTAGGGGCTAGCTTAGAAGTAAAGTTCTTGGCCTTGTTTGACAGGTAGAACGTGCGTTTGTAAGCTATCTGTCCCACTTTCAGCTCTACATGCCTTTTTCTGAGGTTGTAATACTTTTCATTACGCTGGTGGGCAACATTCAGATGTTTCCTCACCTGGTCGTATATGCGTTGTATTTCTCTCAGCTTGACACCGAAGGCTGATGGATCGTCTACAGAGACTGAAGCAGGGTGGCACGCAATATCTGTCTGCCTGTACAGCACTCCATCTCCAATAAACTCCCTACCATGTACCAAGAAGTAAGGGGTGAAACGAGTTGCTTCGTTAACTGCAGTGTTTAAAGCGCACTGTATCTCAACCAAGAACGAATCCCATGACTTGTGTTGTGACTTCACATAGCATGAGATCGCTTGAACAACATTATGAATAGCTCGTTCCGCCTGATTAGTTTGGGCATGATACCTAGGGTTATAATATATATTAGGTACATTGTATTTAGCTAACATATCTTTAAATGGCTTACTCACAAACTGAGGGCCATTATCCATGTAACACAGTAGACTCCGTGCACGAGAAACACACTCTTCTCTATGAACCTCGCGACTACAGCGCCTGTGGCAACCCGAACAGGGCACAACATGACGTATTTGCTAAAGTAGTCGGAGACCACGATCAGGTGTACGTTTCTATTGCTCGAAGTGGGAAAGGGACCAAGCAGATCGACAGAGATAGCTTCGAATGGCTTCGAAACCCGCTTCGGGCTACCCATTAGGCCGGGACGAGACGTATTTACGGGTTTGTACTGCTTGTATGTTTCGCAATTCCCAACATATTCTTTGACGTCCTCGTACATCTTGGGCCAGTAATAATTTAGGGCTAACCTTTTATGTGTCTTCCAAACGCCACCATGGGCACTAAGTGTGTCATCGTGGTACTTAGAGAGCAGGGGCAAGCGATCCTCCTGAGGTACCACCAGCTTCCAGTCAAAGTCTGAAGTCAAAGAATATTTATTTTTAGTTAACCTATATAGAAGGTTGTCACGAATGTCATAATTTGGTGACTTCCTAGGGTTCTTCCGAACACTATTCATGGTGTGGTCATACCACGGGTCTTTAGTGGGTACTGCATCGAGGGAATCAATTTTGATACGAGACAGAGCATCAGGTACAACGTGGTCTTTACCTTTTCGATGCTCTATGTCAAAGTCGAATTGACTGAGCCTCATACTCCAACGTGCTAGACGACCCGTGGGATTTTTCAGTTTAAAGAACCACAGAAGAGATGAATGATCCGTGACGACCGTACACTTTTGGCCTTCGACGTACTGACGAAATTGTTCCAAGGCGAAAATCACGGCCAAAAGTTCTCGCTCAGTTGTGCTGTAGTTCACCTCGTTCTTGTTAAGAGAACGGCTACAGTAGGCGATAGGGTGCTCAACACCATCGTGAGTTTGTGTCAGTACAGCAGCAACTGAGTAAGCTGACGCGTCACTAAGAATGCGGAAGGGCATCTCAAAGTTAGGCATTTTTAATATAGGGGCAGAAACCAAGGCTGACTTTAGCAGGTTAAAGGACTGTTCAGCCTCAGGGGTCCATTCGAACTTAAGGTTCGTAGAAGTCAGTTTGCACAGAGGTTTACTAATCTTAGAGAAGTTGTTAACAAAGCGACGATACCAGCCGGCCATTCCCAGAAATCTCTTAACCTCCTTAGGGTTAGAAGGGGTGGGATAGTTGAGGATAACCTCAACTTTACCCGGGTCTGTCCGTAGGCCATGTTTGTCCACATAATACTCCAGGTATTTGAGTTTACTCCGACAAAAGTGGGATTTTTTCATGTTAATAGTTAGGCCAGCATCCTTGAGTTGCTGATAGACTCTATGTAAGAGCTCTACATGCTCCTCAAAGGTGCTGGACACACAGACTATGTCATCCTGAAACGCAAATACCTTGTTGTCGAACTCGGGACCAAACAGACGGTCCATGAGGCGTTGCATCGTGGCACTGGCCCCGACAAGACCGAAGCACATGGAGTTGTAGTGGAACAATCCTCTCCGGGGAACCGTAAAAGCAGTCTTCTCAGCAGACTGGAGTGAGTCGAATGGAATCTGCCAGTAGGCCTCAGATCTACAGAGGATAAATACTTAGCATTTATTAAGATGGTCCAAGATTTGATTGATATAGGGTAAGGGGTAGGCGTCACTCTTTGACACAGAGTTCAGCTTGCGAGAGTCCAAGCATAATCTGAGGTCGCCGTTCGCCTTCTCCACCATGACCACTGGAGAGTTCCAGGCGGACTAAGACGGGGACACTACTCCCATCTCCAGCATTCGGTCCAGCTCGGCTTCCAGGGCCTTCTGTTTAAGGGGAGAGAGCGGATAATAACGCTGCTTGATCGGCTTGCTGTCACCAGTGTCAATGACATGGTGCACAAGTGAGGTCCGACCTAAACCCACCTTATCAGTGTTCAATGAGTCGAATTTTTCAATGACCTCGTTGATTACACACCTTTGTTTAGTTGTCAGGTTGTCGTAATCCTCGAGGCCACCGTTAAGGGACACAGACTCTATAGGATTATTATCACTAAAACTATCAAGGCTAATATTTTGTAAAATTAATTTATCACTTAACTTAAATTGTTGCCAGAAATCCACACCAAATATCATGGAGGTGGTTATTCCTGGGACAACATAGAACTTGACAACTCGGATAACCGAATTGTACTCAATTGGCAAAGAGATACAACCCAGACATTGCAAGTGAGTGCTGTCTGCAGTTGTAATACGAAAAGTAGGATTGATACTCACAAGATCAAAACCCAGTTCCAAGAAGATGCGGTGCGCTCCCTTACCTAGTATAGAGCAGGAGGCACCGGAATCTAGAAGGCCTAAGACATTTAAATTTAAAACCTTAACAACTAGATACGGTCTAATGTCACTATCCCGTTTAGGAAACAGGACCTTATCAGAAATAGACTCAGATACAAAGTAATGCACAGAGTTCCTAATAAGGCCCTGGCCTACGCGTTTTTTGACTTGCTAGTACAGTGTGAGCAGTCTGGGGTCTTGACTCCTTTGAGACCACACCGGAAACACACCAGCTCCCTTGACTGTGTGCAGCTGTATGCAGTGTGACCGCCCCCGCCGCAACGAAAGCATTTGCGATCGTGGGGGATAACCGGCGTCTCCACTGCAGACACCTGCTTAGCGGGCTTTTGTACACCTTTGTTCTTAAGCTGGTGTAAGTCAGATGAAATCTCAAACTTGTCAAGAGCAGGCTCATGGAAAGCGTCTGCCCTAGTACGCGCAAGCTCCAAGCGCTTACCTAAACGTCTCAAGTCATCTAGAGAGTTGACATCATGCAAGGCCAGTTCCTTCATGTAGTCAGGTCTAATGTTGTGCATGAGAATGTCCAGCTGTTCCTCACTGGGCATCTTACATGACAACCTTGAAAACATGGCTTGCATTGTACATATATAGTTAACCAAGGACTCAGAGCGGGCTTGTGTACGCTGTCTTATCTCATTCCTGAGGCGGTAATCATAATCAGGAATATCAAAGGTATCTCTAAGCTCACTAATAAGATCCTCATATGAGATGAAGTTAGCTTTGTTTGTACGGAACCAAGACAAAGCCGGTCCATCCAACAGGTCGGAGAAAGCCATAAGGAGTCTAGGCTTAGTAACCTCCTGAGCACATCTAAGTTCCTCTAATCTGTCTAAAAACACACGTACACAAGTAGAACCATCATATTTTAAATTAAATGAGCATAAGTTAAGGGGACGTTCTTTATACACTATGTTACATGTAAAACTATTCCTACTTGAACTAGCTCGCACCGAGCGGTCCTCTCTCACTACTGGTGAAGTCCTGGTCACGACCCGAAGGATCATCACCATCATCATCTGAACCTTCGGATTCAGAATCACTACTGGGTTCAGCCCTAGCGATGATCTTCACTAGCCTACCACGAATATCCACCAGGTCGGGGCAATCCAGACCACAACGAGCTAACCTACTCAATAAGTAGTTGGCTCTGATAGACACCCTAAGACGACTACCCTTATTAATGAAGATGTCACCTGACTGAATAGCCTCCTCCAGCTCGGAGACCTTTGGAAGGCAGATCGAGAGCTCAGCCGATGCATCAGCGGGTACCGGAGCACTCGCTTTGATGCTACCTCGACGGACGAGTCGGTGTGCCGTTCTTAGCTCACCCCGAAGGCCAGACACTGTCGTTTCCGGTTCCACTGAAATTCCCATGTGGGACAGCTCGTTAGCAAGTTCATCCTTTCTTAAATAATTAATATATTTTTTCATCTGTGCCATTATGTAAAAATTTACTTACAACAATTATAAAGATAAAATGGCACAGATAGGGATCAATTACAAAGTAAAAATGTAAATTGAGTTACAACAAAGTGTACTAAGTTAGGTAATTATGTTTCAAATTGACTTTTAGAATTTAACAAAGATTAAGGGTATACTAAGAGAGAAAAGTTTCTAAATTTTCTGATAACACTGTTCAGGTTAACATTCAAAATTACAAGGTATCAACATACCTTCAAAAAAAAATTTATAATTACACAGAGTGAAATTCACTAAGTTAACACAGAGGTGAAGCTATAGAATAATTATATGTAATATATTAATCTATGCCAATATAATATTACAATAAATACATGTGTGTGCACCACAAAAAAAGAAAAAACACAATAAGAAAAAGAAGTGGGTATGCCAAATAAAATCAAAAAAATCTTTCCAAAATCACAGCTAATTTTAATGTTTTAAATTTAGAATTTTGTGTCTTTTCTAGCCAAAGATGTAGGGAGCTGGAAGAAGACGAAAGGGAAGGTTTTGTGCTTAGCTGCTAGCACCACCAATTAACGTCCTGGAGCGTCTCGGACGATACACCAGGATGGTTTCGCCAGAGGTAACCACCTATGCACACACACTAGACTGAGGCTACCGCAGAGTAGACCCAGAGATTTGCCCCACGTTGGGCGCCAATTTATAACACAATGATGTTACTCACCAACTAGCGCGAGGTAGCTATGCAGAGAACTCTTTCCCAGGGCGCCTTGTTACAGAGTTTCTAGTGGGTGCGCAAGGGAGGCCAGGGCTCTGACGAAAACAGCCAATAGGGTGTACACACATATATTTATATAGTACACAGTACACTACAGAGACAATGAGATTACATAGATACAGAAAGCACAGACATACATAAGAATATTACAGGTTAAGGTATTATTAGTACGGCACTACACTAAATCAGCGTGAGGAAGTAACGTAGGCGGCTAGTTTACATGTAAAAGTATGCTGACAAGTACTGGCCTGCAGTGTGAGCGTAGAGTGGCAGTGGCTGGTGGTAATGCCAGGTGTAGACGGCGAGCTTCTCACACATGCACCCTGCTCGCGCAGTCCACGTATGATTGGGGTGTGGCTGTACAACTTTTCCCCGTACTAAAAAACCCAGAATCTGGGTATTGGTCGTCACAGAGTCCACTTCCTTCTGATAAGAATCGGTGAAACGCAGGAAATTCTCCTTAACAAGCCCTCAGGTTAGAACTTACAACCTCTAAAGCGAAATTGAGGTGTGCTACTCAGAGTTGCTTCAAAATTCACTCCTGCTTAGCGGATGGTAAAAGTAAAAGCCCAAAAAAAACCACTTGGAACCAAGGCAGGGCTTTTTATATCCCCTCTCACGTGGAATAGTCCAGAATTCTCCTAAACCCTGTTTTCCTTTAATGCAAAAACGATTCGTCACCGATCTTATGACATCCTGTCATTCTGACAGCAGAAATGTCACCACAGACAACCGATTAAAAAAACGATAGATCGATTAGGGTGCTTCTACACTCCCAATGCTGCATCTACAGAAAATAAATTCTACATACTTTGGGATCAGATAGCGTTGTGTGAAATGTCCGTAGATATTTATTATTATTTATTAACTTGTGTTGACACTCTAGCCCCGTCCCATCTTCCTAAAACCAAATTAAAAGCCAGTGCAGCAGCGGAAGCGGCTGAAAATATTAAAATTAATAAATATAAGGGTCTCGACTCATCGTATCGTTTTTGTCCAGTCGGTGTCGAGACCCTAGGTCCATGGGGTCCCAATGCGCAAAAATTTTTCAAGAATTTGAAAAAGCGCCTTGTGGAGTCAACTGGTGACCCAAGGGCTGGCAGTTTTCTCGCTCAACGAATAGGTATTGCTATTCAGAGGGGGAATGCTGCTAGTCTTTTGGGCACAATGCCACGGGGACCTTATTTAGGTTTAGTTTAGATAGTAATAATGTAAATATAGATATGTAATAATTATGTTTCTCTGTAACTTTTAACAATAAATGTATAATACATTATGAATGTTGATATCCCTAAACCTTTCTCTTAATGACTCCCGAAATCCCATACCATAGATTATTATTATTATTTTCTTGTGGGGGACGCCGGCTATACCGAGCGGACGATCCGACCGCCTTTCTTGCTGTCCATTACGTCCAATTCCCCAGTCACCTCTCTGGGATTGGATTGGGTATCCCAGCACTCTTCACGACGCCCCATCAAATCTTCTGCTATTCTTGCAGAATCGGACAATTTGATCCACCTTTAAATGTTCCAGATCCTCTAAATTTAGTCTATACGGATAGACTAAATCTAGAGGTATCTCCGGGCTATCTATGGTATGGGAGACTATGGGCACGGGCCCAAAGTCTCCCATACCATAGATAGCCCGGACAGCCCTTTTCTGCAACCCAAAGATACTTTCGATGTCGGCAGCGTTACCCCAATAGTATGCCATAGGTCATGATACTGTAGAAATAACTAAAGTAGCTAAAACGCGCTGTTCTAATGTCTGTCAGTTGTCGGATCTTTTTAACGGCATAGGCTGCAGAGCTCAGTCTACCTTAGACTTTGTCGATATGAGGCCTCCACTGCAAGTTGGAGTCTAACTTTATGCCCAGAAAGACAGTCGCATCGACCAATTCTATTTGACCATCCCTAATCCTAATACTGGTGTTAACAAGCGTAACATTTGGCAAGGTGAATCTAATACATTTTGTTTTAGTTTCATAGAACAATAAATTATTAGCCTTAAACCAGTGGACTACCCTAAAGAGGGCATTGTTTACTTCGTCAAGTTCGCGTTGTCCACGTTCAACTTTAAATATTAAAGATGTGTCATCAGCAAACAAAACTACCTCGTGATCGTCTCTTATAAGATGAGGTAGACCATTTATGTACACTAAAAATAGAAAAGGTCCCAGAATTACACCCTGAGGCACACCCATTGTTACAGCAGAACCATGTGTGCTTTACATGGGAGCACACATGACATGTAAATTAGCATAAGTGTTAATCTGGACTGTGATCTGTCCCTGTACCTAATTTCAGTTCGATCCGTCTCGCTGTTTGGGCGTAACGAACAATGAAATATCCGACCTTTATTACGGTTTACCACATTTATATATTATTGGTAGGAATAGTGATGTGTTTTTGGTGTAATTTGTTTTCATTTTACTGTAATATGTTTGATAAACTTACGAGCTGTCTCGCGGCGTCGGATGTCTCATCTTGTGGTGGACGTTGGAAAACAGTTCTATGACAAGCATTAACCTTGCTGTCATAGTATTTGCTGAACGTCGACTTAATGCAAACACAGCGAATAACAGAATAAATATGTACGCCTGCTAGGACGGAAATAACTTAAACTAATGCTTGGTTGGACGGAGTGGACAGCACATGGCGCCACGTAGTCATTTACCGCCTACCATAGACTATGAGCCGCACACAGATAAATAAATTGTCACTTGGATCTGTCTTTGTTATTGTTTTTTTTTCTCTTTCATGCTCAGGGTCATGCCAGAGGGCTAAAAATGGCGTGGTATAATCCATAGATTTAGAATGTACAAGATAAACAGTGTCAAACTGAAGACGAGACCAAAACTGAAAGATCTATGTGTGAGTTAAATAGTGTTGTTGGATGATCCCACGTATGTTATCGACAAAAGTATCTTTATAATAATAGGTATTGTGTGCTTAGAAGTTTTATTCCCAACTTCTTGTTTTGGGGAATAAATTGCAAATTTGAATGTAATGAAGGGCTCGTGGCCCCGTGGACTCAGTGTTCTCTAAACGATCACTGCAGTAAGCAACTTTCCCTATGGCCAGTCCTTAGATGGGAGACCATCCATGTGACCATTTTGTGATATTTATTTGAGCGTTTCCGTGCTTCGGAAGGCACGTAAAGCCGTTGGTCCCGGTTGTCAGTAAATTGGCGGTCGTTAAGCTATGTTGAAGACCTATTTAAGCTGCTTGAAAAATTTCAACAGCAGGCAGTTACATCCTGCGCCTGTCCATCTCAAAACGGCGATACGGCTCACCTTCTATTACGTGGGACAAATTCCAAAAGAAAGGTGATATGTGGGCATTTAATATGCCTCTGCCTACCCCTTTGGGGATAAAGGCCTGATCATGTGTATGTATGTTGAATGTAATCGACAATGAAAATAGGGTTTTAAGTAATCCTACTGACATTATAAATGTGAAAATTTGTGAAGATGTTTGGATGTTTGTTACTCAATCACGCTCCAATGGCTGAACGGATTAGGCTGAAAGTTGGTACAGGAATAGATTATAGTTCGGAATAACACATAGGTTACTTTTCATCCAGGAAAAATGTTCGCACGGGAACCGGGACGGACCAAATTTCGCGCGGGTGAAGCCGCGAGCACCGTCTAGTTCGTAATATTTGAAACCCTAAATGATCTTACGAATGATTTAGAAAAAATATTTTCAACGATGGTGTCAGGTTCAGTGTGTGAATGTGATATTACAAAATCCTTATCATGAACAAATGCATTTTCAACAGGTAATTTATGGCATCGTTCATTGCGGGTATACTACGCCAAATCGAATGCCAACTAATCGAACGTTCAAAATATCGAACGGTTAATATATCGAACGTTCAAAATATCGAAGATTACAATATCAATGTTCGATATATTAAACGTTCGATATTTTGAAGGTTCGAGTATTTGAACGTTCGATTATTTGGCATTCGATTTGGCGTAGTATACCCGTTCATTGCATTTTTGCTCTACCTTCATATTTTGCCAATTGAATTTGATATTTTACTGAAAATCCAACTATTATCGTGCTAAACGACGAAACTCGTTTATTATTAAATGCTAGGGACACACCCCTCTTTTATATGTTGCACCATGTCACCCTAACTCAGGAGAAACAGTTACTTGCACAGGGCTCTTTCAAGCTTAATAAGCTTAATCATGACAGTAGATACAATCTATTTTTCTCAATTTTTTTTTTAGACAGATGTACCGGTGGTCACCGCAGCCTATGGAAGTTTGCAACACCAGAGGCGCCACACTCGCGCTGCCGACCCTGTAAAAACCTTCTAAGACCCCTCTTGAAGAACCCCATACTGTAGGCGTTTGGGAAAACCGAGGCAGGGAGATCATTCCACAACCTAAGCGTGCGCGGTAGAAAGCCCCTATCGGATCTAACCGTGCTCGAGCGCTCCGGATGCAACATGTGAGGATGAACACCCTGTCTGTGGCGAGCGGTGCGATGATAGAATGTAGCCGTAGGCATCATGTCAAACAATTCCTCAGAGCACAAACCGTTATACAGCCGGTAGAATACACACAGAGAAACAAAGTCTCTCCTGTCACTAAGAGGTTCCACATAACCTGCAAGTATGGGATCGCCGACAACTCTCATAGCACGCCTTTGTACCGGTTCAAAAGGACGAAGCTGGTATTCAGGTGCCCCCGCCCAGAGGTGACAGCAGTACTCCATGTGCGGCCGCACTTGCGACTTATAGAGAAGCAGTGTTTGAGCTGCGGCTCCAATTTTCACCAAACTTGGCACACGTGTTCTTTGATTAAAATACAACTTTTGTCGAGAGCAGTAAAGTACCGCCGCGCCCTACTGAGCACTCCGAGCTTCTTGGACGCCAGCTTGACCTTGTCCTCCAAATGACTTCGGAACTGAACGACATTGGAGATCTCAACACCAAGGATCCCTATACTTTCGGAGCTGGTGAGTGACGTGCCCTGAAATTGTGGTGCCACAGTAAATGGGGTTTTCTTTGCAGTGAATACACATACTTGAGTCTTGGTGGGGTTGAATTGGACAAGATTTTGTCTTCCCCAATCGGACACTCTAGAGAGAGTAGCCTCGATTTCGGGCACAAGTTTTTCACGACTTTCCTCCACTACAGCTCGAGAGATACCCGCAGGCTTATTATGTATGTTACAATAGGCAAGCGACAGCGATAATCTCGCGGAAATCGCGCGATAATCGCTGTTTGTTGACTGTTTCGTATTACGTATCAACGATCGTTTTGCCATAGCCAACTAGCGACGGTGCTGCCTCTGTAGGACAATCAGTAAATTAAAAAGTGTATTTGTGCCATACTGCGGCAGCGATCTGGCGATAATTTCATATTACGTATCGTTTTTGACAACCTCCAGGCAGCGATTTCGATATTTTATTAGTGTATGTGTGTACTGAGAGACCACTTTCATTTTTTGCGGATTTTTGCAGTTTAACTAACAATAGTGCTGCGAGCACGTGTTCGGACGCGCTTTCTAACCGATCACTAAGCTTTACAAATATTTTCGCAAATTTTACTACGCACTATTGTTAGTTAAACTGCAAAAATCCGAAAAAATAAAAGTGGTCTCTCAGCACGCACATACACTAATGAAATGCCCAACAGATGTGACAGTTCCCAGTTTTCAGTGATCGCCACGTAATTGTTTATGGCGCTAGTTTCGTAGTGATAAGTGCGACGTAGCGATTAGCGAACGATTCGCTATAGAATTTAACATAATACCATTTTTTCAGCCACCAGCGATAAATCGTGCGATGATTGCGCAATGATTGCGCGACTATCGCTGATCGCTGTTTTATACGTAATCAGCCTGCGGGACGGCCCGTGTAACATGTGTCACCCGGTACTGTCGTCTGCATAACAATGAATGCCGTCAATGGACAACATTTCATTGATATATAAATAATATATAAGGTCTATTAGATGTACCTAGTCTAACCTTAGATTATATTAATAATGCTGTCACTATTTAATTTAACTGTACTCGAACTAACAACTGGTTCAACTTACTATTGTTAAATTGTTTACCAACCATATGTGGAAGCTTGTAATTGGCATAGGTTTGCATAATTGATTAACCACATTATTATAGCCGTAAGCTCCCCATATAATGTAAAAAAAAAACCCTAACCGAATCCTAGGACATTCTTCCGAGGGTTATCCGGACACCCGACCGTAAGCTCTAGTTTTTTTTTTTTTGTTGACGCGGGGAACGCTTTTACGCGCCTTCATCCCAGCTGCGGGGGCAGCTAGGATGGTGTGTGGGACTCCCGGCCCGGTCCGGAGTGGACCGTCCTACCCACTAAACCCCGCGGTGTTCCTCCTCACCCTTTAGCCGGGCCGAGGGATATCAAAAGATTATTCACGTCGACCCGGCTAGGGGCGCCCCGTGAATTCGGGGCTCTCCTCGGGGGAGCCCGATGGGCGGCTCCCCAAAGCTCCCTAAGGAGCTGAAGATTATCACGCCTGCACCGCTCTCGAGCGCCCCTCTGTAATAGAGGAGACAGAGAGCGGCTGGTGCAGGCGTGCGCTAATGGGCACCCTCGGAACATGGGGAAGGTGCCCACCGCCATGTGACCGTTGGTGGGCGGGGTCCCCCGACCTTACGCCCACGGTCAAGAAACAATCGGGGGCGCGCAGTGACTTCTTACCGCGGCGCCCTCGAACTGCACGGCAGAGCGGGAGCATTATCGGTTACTCCCGCTCCCCCGCACAGTGCACCTCCCGCTTTGCCGCCATCGCGACTCAGCACGCCTGACTGCCGACCATGGCTTGCACCATGACCAGCAGTGACAGGCTCCTACTGTTGCTGTACGGAGCGGCCGCACGGACGGAATGGCCGCACGGGTGGAACGGCCGCACAGACGGAACCAGCCCACCGCACTGGCAGCCCGCACACACGCAGCAGCCGGTCAAACACTGCCGCGCTACGTAACTGCCGCACAGGTGGACTGCCGTACAGGCGAAATCAGCCGCGCAGGCGGAACAGCCGCACATGCGGCCGCTGCCGCACAGCAAACTTGCTCCAACCGGCCGCAGCCGGGAGCGAACCTCACTATCGTTGCGACGCTTCCACCGGGTATCCGGGAGCTGTCGCAACCCCGCGGACCTTGAAGGCCCGCCATACCACGACCCCCTCGTGCAATGGGGTAACTCCGTCAACGACGGCCGAAAAACGGTCCCAATGCTTCTACCGGCCAGAAAGCCGGCAGCATTGGGGCGTCCGCCAAAGCGTGTAGCGGTGCAGAGACGCCGCAACACCGTGGGCCTAGCAGGCTCACCCAACTGCGACCCCCTCGCCATGGGGTCAGCTTGCCGGGATATCGGTACATCGACTAATGGGGGCAGCACGCCGCACCCATTAGCCGATGTTCCAGGGTGCACCGTCTTAGTCCAGTTGCCACTCCCCCCGGGCATATAGCCTGAAGGGATAGGAATCCGGTCCAAGCTCACGAGGAGGTTACCCGACCTAGCACCCCCCGTAAGCTCTAGTAGGACAGGTATAGTTATAGTCGTCAGATATCCGGTATGGCATTTATGAAAGATTTCCACACATAAAAAAAGGAATAAAAGACTTACTTCAATTTTTTACACGCTTTAGCAATCTTGACACATTCTCGAGTTCCACGAACATTAACTATTGTGGCGTCTCGCAAGGGTGCATCGAAACGAATTGTGGCTGCACAGTGAATTACAAAGTCTGCCTGAAACAGTTATCAGTTTATTTATATCTGTGGAATGCAACAAAATTGCGTAGAGCATACATGCGTGCGTCCACACTTTTTGATCGCGCCGCTGTAACTCCTAAACGGATTGGAGAATAAATTATTGTTGGAACATGACTGAGCAAGGATCTAAGTCTCTACTCATTGAACTAGGATGGACCTAGGTATGTGGGTGTAAATTACAATATACAACGTGAACTTTTGTATAGCGCAAAGCTCAGACACCCCAACTAGAGTTTCGCTTCAAAATACCGTATAAAAAAAATTAAATTAAACTAACGAAAACTGACCAAGTTATAAGCCTTTGTTTATAATTGCACTATTTTTCCGCGAACAGCGTAGGTGTAGGTATTATACGCAAGGCAGTTAGTCACTATTCGTGTGGTATTGATAATAACATTAGCAAACCATTTTCATAAGTGGTAATTATGGAACTGTGTTTAAGACAGAAACCGGCCAAGTGCGAGTTGGACTCGCGCATGTAAGGTTCTGTACCAAAATACGGCAAAAATCACGTTTATTGTATGGGAGCCCACTTAAATGTTATTTTGATCTGTTTTTAGGGTTCTGTACCCAAAGGGTAAAAACAGGACCCTGTTCATAAGTCTTCGTTGTCCGTCTGTCTGTCCGTAACAAAACTCTATCGGAACCGCGATAGTTAGAGCTAGTTACGGATACTAAAATCAGATAAAAGGGGGCGATTAAACGGGATTCCCATACGACACACGCGATTTTTAGTACGGAACCGTCGGTGCATGAGTCCGTTTCGCATTTGGCCGGTATTTATTATTATAGCGGCAACAGAAATACACTGTCTGTGAAATTTTCAACTGTCTAGCTATAATAATGGTAAGTGAGATACAGTTAGGTGACAGAGGGACAGTGGTAGTAATAAGGTCCCATTTTTACCCTCTCCGAGGTTCACTAGCATTAGAGTCTTAGTAAAAGGATCAAGCTGTAAAGCGTATGAAAGTAGGTACCTATGTGTTCAAGGGCTGAATAAAAAAACTTTCTTTCTAGCTGTTACCTATTGATTACGGAACCCTAGAACTGCAAGTATGTACATACTGGCATTTACGAGTAGTAGTCAATACGATTACGTGACTATTCATAATGCCTGCACACACATTAATGGACAAGCGGTGTCGGAAGGAGTTCTGACGGGGTAAATAAGGATTAGTATGGCGCCAATAGGCTGCATTATCAGTATCATGTAATCCTCTACGCTAAAAGTACACAAAACACTTACACTGTTATTTTTTTAGCCACCACTCACTAAAGTTCACCCGTTGCACTTTGTCACCTTCGGTAATTCCTACTACCTTTCGATATTGGTATCGCAGCCCGTGTGTCGTGACTCTGGTGTTCCAAACGTCCATAGGCTAAGGTTAGCAACGATCAAGTATGCTGTAAGCTTTTCAGTCACCTTAGTAGTATAAAAAGTATAATAAAAGACATGTTGTTACACGATCGCGTATTTTGCACAGCGACACGGGATGCGGAACCGCGTCACGTAAGACGTCGCGCTCGTGTCATCGGTCACTGACTGGTGGCCAGCCCGGGTGGCGCGGGCGCAGGGGCGTGACCGGGGGTGGCTGGTCGAGGGCACTGGATCGGCTGGTGGCGGATCGCTTTTGGTTTATGATACATATACACTTTACGATGTTAGTGTTCAATGCGTTACATTTTTTCGTGAACTTTTGAAAAAAATTAACATAGGTTGAAACCGGGTCCATTGGATAATGTTACTGATTCTGATCAAAGTGTTTTCAGGTTTGCGCTATACAAAATTTCATGTTGTATATTTGCTAATGGCTTTTTTTAATTTCATGTTCATCGACCAGAGCTTATGGAATTATTTCTTCATATCAGTATATATGAAGAAATAATTCCATAAGCTCTGGTCGGTTAAGTTACTACGAGGTTACTACGAGGCTCCGAAAGTGGTACGATGCATCGTCAGCAGTCCTGCGCTGGTAGTGGTCTCCTAACTCCTCCCTCCATAAGATGGAAGCGCGTCCCGCAGCTTCCCGCAGCGTCCTCGCTGTCGGTTTTGGGTGGTTGAGATTGTGAGACTTTCTTCTGCTTCCATTGCCAAGCTTTCCATCCAATTAATTGACTGAGTGAGCGTAGCAAACGAAAGTCTTAGTATCGACAGTACGGACGATTTTGCTTTAAGGCGTTATGTCTGGTTGTCAGTTCCGGTCTAGAGGACGCATTTCTTAACCAATTTTCACCAAACTTGGCACACGTGTTCTTTGATTAAAATACAACTTTTGTCGAGAGCTTTTTCTGATAAGGGGAAAAATGGGGGAGAAAAGGGGGGAACATTGGTGTCGCGATATTAATAAACGGATCTTGATGATTTTTGGCTAAAATATAAAAAAGTACAATTCCTCACCAATTGCTGTAAAAAAACAAACCGGCCAAGTGCGAGTCAGCCTCTCGCACCAATAAGCGGTAAAGAATCACGTTTGTTGTATGGGAGCCCCCCTTAAATATTATTATTATAAAATAATAATAATATTTAAGGGGGGCTCCCATATTTAATGTTATAGCGGAAACAGAAATACATTATCTGTGAAAATTTCAGCTCTCTAACTATCACGTTTCCTGAGATACAGACTCGTGATGGACAGACAGGCCGACGGATATCGAAGTCTCGTGAATATTATAGGGTCCCGTTTTTTACCCTTTGGGTACCCAAAAGTAGTTCCGTACCCAAAAACGGCAAAAATGACATGTGTTGTATGGGAGCGCCCTTTAAATATTATTATTTTTCTGATTTTAGTATTTGTTCTTATAGCGGCAACAGAAATACGTCATCTCACACGCACACGCACACGCACACGCACACGCACACGCACACACACACACACACACACACACACACACACACACACACACACACACACACACACACATAAATATGTTAATATAATATATTTTCATTGCATGCTTTTTAAATTCACAATTCATTTTATTGATATTATTTTAATGCCAATAATGTAACCAATGTAGTAAATTTATATAATATTTGTAGGTAATTTTAATAATAATGATTGATTTTAATATATAATTCTTAATTTATAACAAAAAAAATTGTAATTGTTAATTGTAATGAATGGATTGTTTTGATTTTTTAGTTGTAATTATGACATGCCTGTTTGTTTTCATATCTAATAATTGTACCTACCTTGCATGGGAGGAAGTCGCCGGTGTCTGTCACACAGTTTATACTAGCACAGACACCGTCGTTAGCTCTATCTTTCGGAAGAGTCCACCTCATTTATTCGCTTTTTTCTTTAGTGTGTAAAATAGAAATATTGTACCACGTGTTTTTAAAAATTAAAATTAATTGAAATTGAAATTGAAATCTATGTAAGTTTAAGTTCTCTTGCTGTCACGTTTCCTGAGATACAGCTTCATGACGAACAAACAAACAGCGAAGTCTCATAAATAGGATCCCGTTTCCACCCTTTAGGTACGGAACAAAACTATAATTACCAGATAGCGCTAACGCAATTACTAACAGGATAATTAATAATTAAGTATGATTTTTTTTACAGTGTGACCCT
Organism: Miltochrista miniata; assembly: GCA_933228765.1. NCBI lineage: Eukaryota > Metazoa > Arthropoda > Insecta > Lepidoptera > Erebidae > Miltochrista > Miltochrista miniata. The sequence goes on from OW121777.1 coordinate 4,097,401, forward strand.
ATAGAATTCGGGTCTTCACGCGAAATACTATTTACTTACATTCACCGACGTTTCGAGCACGTAGCAGCGCCCGTGGCCGCGGTTGGACTAAGGCGAGGATCGACAAAAACCACGAAGTTATTTCTTGTCGAACTACCCTCAATCTCGAGTAGAGGTATAATCTCGAGCCAACCCTGAAGACAAGCATGAACACTATCACCATTGAGGTGATAGTGTTCATGCTTGTCTTCAGGGTTTTGTTGAGGATTTCCAGATGGCAATCACTGGTAGTGCTAGCGATGTGAATTCCGGATATTCTTTTATATTTGGTCTTCTTCCTGCAGTAGGTCCTTAGGATTTCTGCATTTTTCAGTATAATCAGCCACTTGTTGTCCTGGAGTTTCTGTATTGTTCCTTGTTTGGAATCCTCCTTGGCTCGGGTACAGCCTAGCGTTCTGATGTTTTATGAGGAATATCACGCAGTCTTCGGTTTCGGTCAGCAACTAGGTGGTCAGCGATGTGCAGAGTTGTGTATCTTGAGTAATCTTCTTGCAGTCATTGTCTAGGTAAGAGTACTCATTACTTCCAAGTGCTATGTATTATGTATGTATTTGGATGTAGGAATTATGGTAAGATTTTGTTTATCAGGGATGGAGTACAGATAGATAAGATCGTAAGGATGTGGATTGGTGGACGGGATATCTAATATAAATGTTAATGTATACTATGCTCTGTACTATAGGCTTTGACGCTAATAGACTTTTCTATGCTATGGATTTAACTAATACTTATGGAGCCTACTGGTCTGAGTTCATTTTGTTTTGCGATAGCCGTCATTTTACTGATAAGACTAAGGAGTGGTATTATACTGGAATGCATTACTTCTAACTGTGCAAACGTCATTGCGTCTTTAAGGATTATCAACTTATTCAGGAGTAACTCTAAACTAAAGTCTATCTGAATATATAAATCTACATAGTGCAATTTCTTATTTACTACATCCTTATCTAAAGTGGCATTTTTCAGGATTGATATGAGTTTATGTATAATTATGTTTTCTTCAGATTGGCATATTCTTTTATTTCGTGTCGATTGAAATAGATATCATAAAATGCATTCATCTGAAAATTTGGGGCTGATTCTATTAATTCACATTTTTTATAATTAAAACACAATTTATACAAAACCATATTTAGACAAGCATCTTGTAGATTGAAAATCTATTATATTTCGTCTACATATGCTTACAAAAAGTGATTTCAACTGCACCCCTTTTTCATCATTTCCTAAGACGATGACATTAAAACAAAAAAAGGAGGACTATAACTATCAACTGTTCATTACTTTATTCTCAAACCCTGATAAAATCACCAATAGAGTTTAAACAGATTTATGCTAAAACTTACGCAACTTAAAAAAAAACTTACGTATCTATATTATAATGAACAACATCAAAAAAGTACAGTCATTGCCCTTTTAACCTACAGTATTTATAACACCGCTTAAAGCAATTACCTAGGTACACAATAGAGTAATTTTATTTACTGAACATAAAATTATTTGTAAATGTAAATTTTACATAATGTAGGTAGTTAGTATTGAAATTAAGGTTATAAATCGAGAATTGTAATTTGTTTACTGCTAAATTTCGTTGAAAGTTGTGCAATGAACTTTAAAATGTCAATGATGTTAAACATTAACCTATTCTTACCTAATTTATAACAATTTTGTTGGTAACTAATAAAATTTTATAACTATGTTAGTAAATAATTATTTTACTAGTGCTGAAATCAAAATACTGTCAATCACATCAGCTTATGGCAGTCCACAGGTAGACGTAGACCTCTCCCAGTTTACGCCACAATACACGGTCCTGCGCTCTGCGCATCCATTGCCATTCTTCTGGTGCTCTGTCCATCTGACGGGGGTTCGTCCTACTCCACGTTTACCAAGTCGCGGTCTGAACCCCAGAGCTCCTTTGCTCTTTTGGCCATCAGTTCTTCTACATTCGTGGCCAGCCCATAACATTAGGGGATATTTAATTTAGCAATTTACACCGACTTCTCTCAAGTAGCTAAGAACCTTCCTGATTCAACATGTCCCAACAATAACATACCTACATCGCAAGGAGTCTCATAGCTGTTTGGGCGACGATCGCTGACATACATACGCTCACAAATTAGTAGCATTCCTCAGAAAAGCTAAACTCACACTTTCTTCACATATTTGGTGTGAATTCGATTAAAAAGGTCATCTCGTTCTGAGTAATTTTTAAGTTTTTTAAGTAGGACTTGTTTAGTTAAACAATTGGTTTTTTGCACAGCATTTAATTTTCTGGTTTGCATTCAGTAAATTAGTGGAGTTACCTAGTGTGAAGAAAAATTGAACAGCATTTAGAAATATCCCATTAAAAATTCTTTCCTTGTTGGGAAGCTACACTATCCCCGGGTAACACAGTCTATATTTTATTGCCATATTCCCACGGAAACGGGAGCTACGCGGGTAAAACCGGACATCGGCTAGTTAGCCTATACTAATTAAGGATTAGGTACTTACTTCTTCTGTAATTTTCGTGTAATCGTTATCACTGAGCCCAAAAGAAATCTCGCAGATATCTCCTTCCACAACCTCAAACAGATTAGCGAAATCTGGCTGTTTTTTGCGTACTATGTCGTAAACCTGGATAAATAAAATAGTTTGGATAATGTAACTGTAAAAACTGGAAACTCCTCATACAGCACTAGGGTCTTTAAGTAGAGCATGAAGAAGCACATCATGGGGACGTAGAGTTAAGGACCACTGTTAGGATATACTGGAAGAGAGCAATCGCAAGCATGTTGCCATGGCTTTCTATCAGGCTCGTAGCGTCAATTGGCGAGCATAATAAAAATATACTATCTATTTTGAATTCGCTCATGACATATGATATTAACCCCCCTTTTTACCCACTCCTCCGAAGAGAGTCCCGGAAGCGTAGTGTGCTCCTAGCCGTATTGACGTGAAAGATCATAATATTTAATATTCTTCCTGAGATGGAACACCGCAGGGTTCCGGTTCTAGGATCGATGAGTTCTACACACAGTTCCAGGGACCCTCGTGGCTAGAATGACGATGCCGAAATGCAGTCCCCGCGTTAAAAGTCAAAAAAAGATTACACTTTTACCCACTTGAGACTAAACGCACAGGCGGCAGTCGTCCGCCGTGTGCGCACGCTTCACTTAACGCAGGCATACCCAGGAGAATTATCTAAAACAATCCAGTAATCTATTAAGTAATAATCACCGGGAGCGGAAGAGAAATCTCCCACCCGAGATTTGCAGTCTGCGGCGGGGGCGTCGCAGACTTCACCCAAGTCTATCGGTCTCCATGACCGGGGGCCTGAGGACAGTGGGGGGACTGCTCACCGTCCTTACATAAGTAGGCCCAAGACGAGAGCGTGATGTGATAGTTTCACGCCACACGCCCAAAGAGCGGAATAACACCCGAACAACCCAACAAAGACGCGGGATAGCACCTGAACCCCCTCGGTGAGGCAGCGGTGATAGCATAGGTCTGTTGGGAATCCTGGGCATATCCTTCCGAAGGCTTATTTGGCGCTTCCTACCGTAGGCATTAAGTATGGAACATGTGGGTACACCGGAAAACTATGGCCGAGTGTCAGCACTGCGAGGACCGCAGCAAGGACACAGTGCTCCACACATTGGTGGAGTCCTCGTGGCAGGTCTGGACGTGGACATTCTCCCGCTGGAGACCATGATGCGAGCCATGATCTAAGTGCGGGGGTAAGTGGGACTCCGCTGCCTCTTTCTGTGAGCTGGTCATGCTCGTGAAAGAGACGATAGGAAGGGAGCGGGAGAGAACTCTCCCACCCGAGTTCTGCAGTCTGCGGCGGGAGCGTCGCAGACGTGTCTTCACCAAATACTATCGGCCTCCTTGACCGGGGGCCTGAGAACGGTGAGGGGGCTGCTCACCATCCTTACAGAAACAGGCCCTAGACGACAGCGTGACGTGAGGGATCACGCACGCCCCTCCAAGAAGCGGGCTAACATAACACCTGAACAACCCCCTTAACTAACTTCGTCGCGTTAAAATATACACTTACCGTATCACTGAGCATAAAATCCAGCCTCTCTTGAACATGTTTGCCTTTCTTTGCCCTCATCAACAAGAATATCTTTTTTATTTTGCACGCCCTAGAATCAAAGTTTGAAATTTATTTTACAGAATTGAAAGTAATAAATAAATAAATATTTGTGGACATTCACACACAACATCATCTAGCCCAAATTAAGCTAATATAAGCTTGTGTTATGGGATCTAGACGACTGATATACATGCTTATATATTTCTAAATACATGCATATTACACATAGAAGACACCCAAACTCCGAAACAAACATTTGTGGATCACACAAATATTTGAACCGACCCAGGAATCGAACCCAGGACCTCCAGGGCCGCAGGCGGTATCACTACCGACTATGCCACAGAGGCAGTCAATAGCTTCAGATTTGTAGTTTATAAGAATGTTATTTTCAATGTCAATGCTTCTATTACTGACATTGGACTCGACTCGACACATTGGACGACTATCCGATATAACCATACTCGAAAGTAGCCGTGAGCATCATATCAAACAATTCCTCAGAGCACAAACTATTGTGCAGGCGGTAGAACACGAACAAGGAGGCAAACTCTCCTCTCGCGAAGAGGTTTCACACTGCAAGTACAGAATCGTTGGCAACTCTCAAAGCTCTTCTTTGGACCAAGTCGAACTTACGAAGCTAATATTCAGGTGCCCTTGCCCAAAGGTAACAGCAGTACTCCATGTGCGGCCGCAGTTGCAACTTATAGTTCCCGCTTTCTGTGGGAACATATCTGGGATGGAAAGTAGCCAATGTGTTATTTCAGACTATAAGCTATCTCCGTACCAAAGTTCAACCCAATCCGTCCAGCCGTTAGTGCGTGGTTGAGTAACAAACATTCAAACATCTTCACATACTTGCACATTTCTAAGTAGGAAGTAGGATTACGAGCTACGTTTGTTTTGTTACAAACTAAGTTGGCGGCTTAGTCGTCAACAGTTATTCTACAGAGCTACCGGGGTACTTGATAGATGGAATTGATAATGATGGATGGAGTGGAATCATTTATCTCGAATACTTTAGATTATTTACATTATCTGAGCAGTAGTGCGGAAGAAGATTTTCATCCCGTGTCACTTACACTAAGATTCAATTAGGTATGTAATTATGCAGTCACATATTTTATTAATTGTGTAATTATGCAAGTAACATATTTAATTATTTTGCAAATAAAATTAAACATTATGGCGCAGGACGTGACTTGCATAATGACATAAATATTTCTACCGGTTCTTCCAGTTGGACTAACTATTTTGTCAAACTGATTTGATACCACCATTACCGGTTACCACCATTTCCGGCATAGCATCCATGACGGATATTCTCACGTTAAAAAAGAAGATGATGACTGAGTAACAAACGTCTTCAAACACAATTACTATTAGTATAACTTACCGAAGTAGCTTTTCTATCAATTGCTTGCCCATGAAGCCACAGCCTCCGGTGATGAAGATTGTTGCACCCTCGAAGAACTGCTGTATAGTTGAGTTGCCATCTTTCATGGCCAGGTTCATGAACTTCTGTCGACCGAGGACGTCCAACTCAAGTTCTTGGGCTCGATCCATGTCTAAAAAAAGTAGGTATTTTTTTAATATTTAAAACTGGTTATAACTAACTAAACTAAAATAACCGATCTAACTTGTGCGTACGTATTCCCTTTATTATCAGTATTTGCATAATCTATCTTACTAATATTATAAATGCGAAAGTTTGTGAGTGTGGATGTTTGTTACTCTTTCACGCTCTAACGGCTGAACGGATCTGGCTGAAATGAATTAATTACACAGAGGTAGATATAGGTCTGGAATATTTATTAAAAACTTTATGCATAAAATTTGTACAAAGGTGGACTTAATACCACAGGCATTTTCTGCCAGTCAACCTTAGGGTGATGTAGAGATAAATAAGTGGAGGAAGGTGCTCATAGTCGATGTTGATACATATCAATGGTACAATAACCCATAAATAGATATTATATGTACTATATTCGAATTTATATACATACATACATACTCATGCGGTACATAAATATATATAATGCTATTTGAATGTGTATATATAATTTTACATAGGTATATGATTGCATATATGATTGACTGTCTGTGTGGCGCGGTCGGTAGTGATACCGCCTGCGGCGCTGGAGGTCGTGGGTTCGATTCCCACCGGAGACAAATATTTGTGTGACCTATAAATGTTTGTCTCAAGAGTTTTTTTTTTTATACCACTAGAGTGGCAGACAAGCATATACGGCCCCACCAGATGTACCGGTGGTCACCGCAGCCTATGGACGTATGCAACACCAGAGGCGCCACAATCGCGCTGCCGACCCTTTAAAAACCTTCTAAGTCCCCTTTTGAAGAACCCCATACTGTAGGCGTTTGGGAAAACCGAAGCAGGGAGATCATTCCACAACCTAAGCGTACGCGGAAGAAAGCCTCTATTAGATCTCACCGTGCTCGAGCGCTCAGGACGCAACGTATGAGGATGAACACCCTGTCTATGGCGAGCGGTGCGATGATAGAATGTAGCCGTAGGCATCATATCAAACAATTCTTCAGAGCACAAACCGTTGTACAGGCGGTAGAACACACACAGAGAAGCAAAGTCTCTCCTGTCACTAAGAGGTTCCACACCACCTGCAAGTATGGGATCGTTGACAACTCTCATAGCTCGCCTTTGCACCGAGTCAAATGGACGAAGCTGGTATTCGGGTGCCCCCGCCCAGAGGTGACAGCAGTACTCCATATGCGGACGCACTTGCGACTTATAGAGAAGCAGTGCTTGCGCCGCAGTAAAGTACCGCCGCGCCCTTCTGAGCACTCCGAGCTTCCTGGACGCCAGCTTGGCCTTGCCCTCCAAGTGACTGCGGAACTGCACATCACTGGAGATGTCAACACCAAGGATCCCTATACTTTCAGAGATGGTGAGAGATGTGCCCTGAAATTGTGGCGCCACAGTGAATGGGGTCTTTTTTGCGGTGAAAACACAAACTTGTGTCTTGGTAGGGTTGAATTGGACAAGACTTTGTCGACCCCAATCGGACACTCTGGTGAGAGTAGCCTCGACTTCAGACACAAGTTGTTCACGACTTTCTTCCACTGCAACCCGGACGGCTATAGAGATACCGGGACGGCCCGTGTAATAAGTGTCGCCCGTACTGTCGTCCGCCTAACAATGGATGCCGTCAATAGACAACATGTCATTGATATGCAGCAGAAACAAAGTAGGGGACAACTCTGAGCCTTGTGGTACTCCAGCATTTATGGCCATGCAGTCAGAACAGCTGCCGTCAACGACGGCCCTGATGCTTCTACCGGCCAGAAAGCTGGACACCCATCCGCATAAACTCTCGAGCAGTCTATAGGAGGGCAGTTTCGTAAGAAGACCACGGTGCCAGATCCGGTCAAAGGCTTTCGAGATGTCGAGGCTCACTGCTAGAGCCTCACCCTTACTCTCCGCTACATAGCCGCCGCCCAGCGGTGTGTGAGGTACACAAGAAGATCGCCCGTCGAGCGACCGTGACGGAAACCGTACTGCCGGTCACTGAGCAGGTCATGTTCCTCAAGGTACCTCAGGAGCTGTGTATTAATTACACGCTCCATCACCTTAGATAAAAGGGAGGTGACGGCTATAGGCCTATAATTGGCCGGGTCGGTCCTGTCACCCTTCTTGGGCACAGGATGCACGTGCGCGATCTTCCACGACGCCGGGACTTGCTTCATGGAGTATGAAAGCGTGAAAAGACGTGTAAGCACCGGACACAACTCCGGACCACACCGCTTAAGTACCACCGCGGGAATGCCGTCCGGCCCACTCGACTTATGAATATCTAGGAATTGAAGCTCCCGCCTGACGTCCCGTTGCTTGAATTTAATTTCTGGCATTGAAGTGCCACACCAAGGAATACCAGGCGGAAGCGCACCTCCATCGTTCATGGTCGAGTTGGAGGCAAAGAGAGAACCCAAAAGGTCGCCCTTCTCCTTGGCACTCTGGGCCAGACTACCATCCAGTCTATGTAGAGGTGGTAATCACGACCGACAAAAGTTTCCCTCTGCAGCTTTGGCGAGCGACCAGAATTCACGACTTCCAGAAGGGTGGCCGGCTAGCCGCTGACCAATTCTGCCGACGAAATCGAACTTAGCCCTGGCAACTGCTCTTTCACTGGCCCTCGAGGCGGCATTCAGTTTGCGTTTCACTTCAGAGATGCTAGGATCTGAGTTAGCGCGAGCCTTGGTGCAAACTCTGTAGGCAGTTTCTTTCAACATCCTAGTTTCTCTACAAAGCCGATTAAACCACGGTCGTTTCCTAGCTCCTGCCGGGATCCAGTGGTTAGGAATATAACATTCCATGCCCGCCAAGATCCCCTCAGCTACTGCTGCAGCGCAGGAGTCCAAATCTTCTGAAGTGAAGCAAAGCCGCCTCCACAGGTACGACGCAAAAAACTCTCGAAGTCCATCCCAGTCTGCTGACTTGTAGTGCCACACATGTCGCCACTCCTTGGGCCGAGGTGGTTCAGGTCTTGCGACAGGCACTCGCGACCGAACGAGGCAGTGGTCCGATGAACCAAGTGGTGCATCCGTCAGGCCGCGTAGTCAGCAGAAGGTCGAGCAATGCACTCTGCTCGTTCTCCCTATCTGGTATTCTCGTATGAGATTTTACCAGTTGGGAGAAACCGTAGGTCAGGGCAAAGCCCAGTGAGCAGCTTTCCCCGCAAAGTTAGTGTGCACGGAACCCAACCAGTCAATATGGTGACCATTAAAGTCCCCCAAAATCACTATCTCCGCGGAGGGATACCGCTCAAATAGCCTTGTCGGTCGATTGTTGCAGGTGGTCAAAAAGGCGAACTGTCTCCGTATCACCGCTATGGGACCTGTAAATGCACGCGTAGATCCGAGTGTGGCCCCCATGATCCACGCGCGCCCATAATGTAGACAGGTCCCTGTCTTCCAGGTCACTGAGACGGCGACAGCAGATATCCTCCCGTACGAACATGCATACCCCAGCTTGACGCCTGAAATTAGCCTCCAGCTTATAGCCAGGGTACATCAAGTAAGATGTATCCTTCGGGCAAGATATCTTAGTCTCCGTCAGGAAAAATAAGTTCAGCCTCGCAGATTCCAGGTGGCGGTGGATCACATTGATGTTAGAGTGCATTCCTCTGATGTTACAAAAGTCCACATTTAGTGTGGACGACGACAAAGCCAGCTGTGGAAACCTTTTTTCTTATTTGTCCTTTTGCCATGATTATATATGAAAGGGGATAAAAAGAAGGTAGGGGGTGCTTGTGTGTCGGTGACGCAAGAGACTAAGCGAGGTTCCAATTCCCCAAAGGCAGGCACAGGTAGTGCGGTAGATTGGCACGGCGTACGGAAGGGCCCCCGGTCCCCCCCAATGCAGTAGCCGCGTCCACTCCGGTATCCTCCTCCGGCACGACCACAGTACCAGGGACTTTACACAGGCAAAGTCTGGGTGTTTTTATGTATTATATGTATGTATTTTAAAGTATATAAGTATTAATATCCATGGTCTGATACCCATAACACAAGCAGGTTATTCCTAGCTTACTTTGGGATCAGATATCGTTGTGTGAAATGTCCGTGAATATTTATTTATTATTTATTTATCATCAATCTACTATTTTTAAACAATTCAGTCCGCGCCGAAGGCGTGGACTGAATTGTTTTAAAATAGACTTAATCATTAAGCTCTTTTATGATTAAGCAAACAGGGTAGTTTCAGACGCTGCTTGATGACTCTGATGAAGAGATTTTCATACACCTTATGTGACGTAAACGAAGTTGCGGGCTCAGCTAGTTTATATATATATTTATGTCGCTGCACCGAGAATTACTAATTAAAATCTATTTGATTATAAATACATTAAAACCATTACAATGAGCAACTTTACTGATACCTTAGGTACTATTTGTGTGATATAAGTGATATAAAGATTTGAATGGAAATAGTTGTTGAATTTATTTACACTGATTCGTATAACTTGATGTAGTGTTGAACTAATTAGGTTACCTAAAGTGTTATGTGAGTATGTAGGTTCGTAAGAACCTACAATAAAAACCATTGTTAAATTCTTAATGACAATTAACACGAACGTTGTCGGCATTTGAAATGTTTTTAATCATAAATAGGATTTCTTGTTATTCCTATTCCTGAACTAATTACTTGATTTATCAAAAACAAAATAAAGCGCAAATCTTTGATTTATTAAGAAAACACAAAAAATGAAGCCAAGTGTTTTGTGACAGCAATTTGAGTGGCGGGGAGTAGATTATACGTTGGTTTTAATTGAGAATAAAAATTATTAGTATTCCATTTACTTGTTTTTATTGCTGTGCCTCTGAAATAAATATCCCAGTGTTCTGCTGCCTTATAAATGCTTAAGTAGTTACTGATCTTTGACTAGATATCCATCTCTAAGCGTAATAAAGCGTAAGCAGATCAGATGACCTACTCCAGGTCAGCGGGCCTGCACTTTTTAAAAACAGCTGCCGCGTGTCTACTCTGACATATATAATTGTGTATGTTATTTCATTATTATTAAATATACTGGGTGTGACAAAATTTCCTCTCCGAATTTCGTCACGTGACAAGTCAAGAAACATTACAAAAATGAAGAAAAAAAATCACATGAATACTTTAACCGTAAAGCCGTTTTAAAGGTCCTATAAATTGTCATTATCACCCTTTCTATCGCTACTGAGCGGCAGTAGAACGCGACAACGACAGCCAGACGGGTGCTCTGTGTTTGTTTTGCCACGGCGACCATGTTACCTCGAATTGCCGCGGTAAAAAATGTATTCTTAATGTGCGACAAAAAAAATTACCCCCGCACTTACCATGTATGAGCGCCTGAGTAGCTTCGAGTTTAGTGTAGCCAGTTCACTAGAGGGGGATAGTTGCGTCGGCCAGGCCCAAATCAGTAAGTTAGATTGATTTAAAATTCTCAGGCGGCCTCTCAGACCTTATGTCACCACTTAGGCGTAACTTTTTGGAATTACATTATATTGGTTTTTTTTCAAAATCTATGGGTTCGATACCCTGCTAGGATTATTGGTTTTTCAAAAATCTAATGTTGAGGTTTTAAGTTTTATCAAAATCGGGCTCGTGACTCCTTCGAGCATTTTTCGCTATTCCTTATAGTTTCGGATTTGGCCATCCAATCCCTTTTGAAAAATTTACCCTGTACAGATACACATATTAATAACATACAAAATTGTATATATACACATTCAAATTTAGTCCATTGAAATGTTACAATTTAAGGACCGAATATTGCATTTCTTAGAGGAAGCAATTTTATTTTTGGGACATGTGTGGGGGTTCAATAGAAGCTTAACCTCAAGTTTGTGGGGTCGCCACCATTGTCCCCCGGCCGCCATCTTGAAAAGGGGTGAAAACACTTTTTTCCCAATATCTCGGAAACTACGGGTCTTACAAAAAAATTCTGAAGTCATAATTTGTAGCAAATTGTTTTGCCTACAAATATGTTCATACAATTTTATGCCCTAAATTAAAAAAAGTTATAAACAAAAAATTAAAAATAAAAATATAAAAATTTTCTTTTTTGCGCTGTGGCGTTTTTTTATACATATTTTACAAAAAAATGATCATACTGATCTTGTAGAAGATCTTTCGAGGACTTTTTTTTTTAAGTTCTCTTAAAAGATCATCTACAAGATCAGTCTGAGGTATTTGTTTGTAAAATGTATAAAAAAAGTTATAGAGCAAAAAAGTAAAATTTTTATAAAAAAATTCTCAATTTTTTGTAAATTTTTTTGTTAAGTTATATACATATTTGTAGGCAAAACAATATGCTACAAATTATGCCTCCACAGTTTTTTTGTAAGACTCATAGTTTCCGAGATATAGCGAAAAAAGTGTTTTTTCCCCCCTCTTTTCAAGATGGCGGCCGGGGGACAAGGGTGGCAACCCCACAAACTTGAGGTTAAGCTTCTATTGACCCCCCGCACATGTCCCAAAAATAAAATTGCGTCCTCTAATAAACGCAAAGCTCATGTAACATTTTAATGGACTAAAAAACATTATAGAATGTCATTGAGTAGATAGTTTTTCTAATCTTTATAAAACTCACGTAATTTTTTGTTTAACCGTAAAGCTGCGACTTCTGGTGGAAGCGCATTCCAGAGGAGAGTTGATTGCACTAAGAAGGAAGAATGATTCATAGTTGAAGTGTGAGTAGGGCAGAGAAAAAGGCGATTCTTTGAAGACCGCAAATTTTTATCATGATTAGAGCAGAGTAATTTGAACTGAGATGTCAAGTAAGATGGAGCATTAGAGTAGTTCAATACTGAAAATAGCATGGTTACTAAACGCAAATTGCAACGCTGTCGTATAGGCAACCAACCCAACTCGGAACGATAAACCGAGACATAATCATACTTTCGAAGATTGTAAACGAATCGAATGCAATTGTTGAGAAGCCGATCGAGTTTATTGAGCAGATCTGCATTCAGGTCGAGATAGCACACATCACCATAGTCTATGATGGGAAATAAAAGAGTCTGAACAAGCGTTGCCTTGGTTTTTGGTAAAAGAAAGTTCTTAAGTCGATAAAATGCACGCAAAGTTCCCCTAATTTTCTGGCAAACGTTGCTTACTTGAGCTCTCCAATCAAAAGTTTTGTTAAGGTATAGGCCTAAGTTCTTTACACTACGGGAAACCGGAATAGTAATTGTGTTAAATACTATTGAAGTCAAAGCAACACCATCTAGTCTGTCCATCATTATATTGCTCCCAATTATAATGCCCTGACGTTTACCTGATTAACGGTAAGCCCAAAGCGGTCACACCGACGACCCATAGCGTTCAGATCGGTGTTAATTTTTGTGATGGCTTCCCGAAAATTTTCCGCCCTTGCTTGGCTGTACAACTGCAGGTCATCTGCATACAGATGATACGCACACTGAAGTTCTTTGGTTAAGAGGTGAATTAGTATGGAAAACAGAAGAGGAGAGAGTATACCGCCTTGAGGAACACCAGCGTCTAGATTGCGCCAAGTCGATGAATTCTCATCAACGCGAACCGACTGCTAACGACCCCGAACATAATATGAGAACCATTCCAATTCGTCAGATGGAATCTTCAGGTGGGCAGGGATAGCTAAAAGGATATAATGATTGACACAAATAAATGCGTTAAAAAAGCTACTGGAGATTGGGCGATAGTGACTAAGCATAGAGGGATTGGAAATTTTTGGCAGAGGAAGAACATAGGCTTTACGCCATGTAGTAGGAAATTGGTGACTTTCAAGGGAAAAGTTAATGATATAGGAAATAGCAGGAAGGAGTTGATTTTTTTTTTACGTGTGGAAATCCTACATGGATGCTATGCCGGACTCCTACCGACTAAAACTACACGATTTCTTACAATTGTCTAAGGCCGGGAGTCCTAGGTAAGCCCTCGGAAGGATATCCCAGGGTTCGCGGCAGACTTTCGGGTGCTATCCCACGTCAGGGGAGTTGGTTAGTTGGTTCGGGTGTTATCCCGCTACTTGGGGAGGGGAGGAGGGGGGGGTAGATTGGGTACTAATCCAGCACTATGAAGGGCAAAGAGATATACGCCATCATCTTGGCCTGCTTCTGTTAGTGCGGCGAGCAACCAGCGTATAGCGTATAGTAGCCTGCGGCGACCCCGCCGCCGACTGCGAAACTCGGGGGATGGAGTTGGTCTATAATGGTTTGACTGCCTCTGTGGCGCAGTCGGTAGTGATACCGCCTGCGGCGCTGGAGGTCGTGGGTTCGATTCCCACCGGAGACAAATATTTGTGTGACCTATAAATGTTTGTCTCAAGAGTCTGGGTGTTTCTATGTATAATATCGTCGTTGCGCCTGACAAGTTCCAGATGTGATTTTTACAAGGTTTTGGGAAACTCAAAAAACATGTTTTTACAAAAAGTGAGTAAGTTATCAAAAATCTGTAAATGCAGTATTATGAACAATCATTTTTTACATATGTAAGATATACATTTGAAATGCAATGTTGCATATATTTGAAGATTTTATTATTTTGTTCTGTAAATCTGCACATACCTGTTTTAACACTGTGCATGCAAATTATTCATGTGCCATTTTTATGCACATAAGGGATAATGTTAGCCCTGTTTTTTCAAAAACTAGTCTATTATGTGACATTTCGGTATCAAACATTCAGTGTACTACTTTCATTTTCACAATTATTGGTCGGTCTCTTATAATGTATTAGTATTGATTAAAACTTCTGTTCTTAATCCTAAAAGTTTAATTAAAAGTATGTTAAAATACCTAAAAGTCACAATATAAACTCCTCTATAAAGTCCTTAATCCACTTACACGAGTCCAATGCAGAGTACAGAACAAAATAGATGGAGCTTAAACTTTTGAATAATTAGGTACGTACGATCTTATGCCTGTAGAAACCGTGCTCAGTTTTATGCCTATTCTTAATTAGGTAATCAAATTCAGGCAATCCAATACTGGACATAGGCCTCGCCCAAATTACGCCTGAACATACGGTCCTACGTCTCCCGCATCCAGTCACTCTCTGTGACCTTTTCAGGCGGTCGAGCCATCAGGAAGGGATCGTCCTATTCTACTTTCAGCAAGCTCGGCTATCGTTTCTTGTATAGATGTGTACCTACCATCAAAACGCATGCTCTGAGAGCTATGTCGAAAACGATGGTATTCTGACGGAAAACATCGTTTCAAATTAGGTTTCAAGGTAAGTAGACTCCTGGGCAACTACAAACCTCAATTTTTCGACTAGGATTAGGCCCTGCTACGTCGTTTCTCTACGGTGAGGCAATTTGTGACACTATTCTTGAGAACAACTTGCAATCACACAAGCTCGCGCACTAGTGACATGGGGCAGGTCTTGTCACCTTTTTTTAAAGCTCAGAGTCACCACACTCCCTTTCCCTGTGTGTGTGTCTGTTCCAGCCGGAGAATGAAATTTAATACACTTTAAGGACCAGAGTCCCACCAAATTTAAGGTGTTGTTTATTAATTCCGTCCTCTCAAGGGGATTTACTACTTTTGAGTTGCTCAAGAGCTGCGGTGACTTCGCTCTGATCGATAGCTGGTTCATTGGTGCGTTAATGGAACACTGTGGCCATCATTACTAGGCCACGAAGGCTTTAATATGGGATAATTATAGGTCTCTGTAAAAGGAGTCCATTGCCTCGAGAATCTTAATGAAATTAACCTTGAGGGTACAATTTTGCTACCTGTGGTTGTTTGCTGCTGTTGAACTGTTGAGTACAGACCTTAGTGCCCCTGTTCTGCTCAATCTTAGCCTCGAAAACACTGGTATTATTACGTCTGAGGTCGTGTCTTAGCAGCTTTTGAATTTTGACGTTAAGGTCAAACCGTTCTGACGCATACGCAGGCCGTAGGTCTCATTTCCCGTCTAATCTTCATAACTTCAAGAGTCTCGGAGCTTTGAACACCTTTTTTGTCACTGCTAAACAAAAATCATCGAGCACACGTTTTTACCACTGTGTCGGTTTTATTGTTGTCAGTGGTTTCCAGCAAATCGAAACGATTTCTAAGTTTCAATTGAAACCTTTCGGATCCCAATTCTATGTAGCGCATAGAAGGTCGAAGAACAGGCTTTATAACCTGGGCTCTTTCTGAAAATACTGGGACAAGTCAGTGATCACTAAACCACCTGACAATCACAAAGTCATTACTTTTGTCCGTTATGATAAATACTTTCTCATTAACTGTGACTTTGTCGAGGCTTCACCAAATCTACTTTCTGTGGGGCCTCATATTAAAGAAAGAATTCACCAAGAAGTGATCCTGAGATTGGAGGGAAAATCAACAAGTAGGTATGTGCCCCAGTCATTCGCCGTATCACGGTTTTGCGATCACCTATACACCTACAGTTCGGCGTTGAAAATCCCCCATTAACATTGAAGTTGGCAGTGCCTTGTAATATCTTCGCTATGTCGTCGTATACAGCCTCGATTGCCTCTTTCGTGCTTCTCGAGGTAGTGGCAAACACCTGTATCACATTCAGGGAGTTCCTGTCGATGAGTTCCAGTATATGATATGCTACCCGAGCCGATACACTGCTGACTTCCACACCACTGCTAAGGAGGTAACTTTTCACCATAAAATCGACACCACTGTCGGAGGTCCTTTCATCACTTTGCTAAAAATAGAGCGTTTCATCTGGTGTGGGAGTTAGAGTGTTCTAGTGTTCCTTGATTCAAGAGTGTAAGTGAAGATACCCTTTATTCGGACGTCGCACAAGTCTAGTATGTCTTTGCGACTCAGTTCTACCTCGAGTTCGATAAGATGCTCGTTCAGCTATGGAGTGTACATAAAGTGCGTCGTTATATGAAGCCAGGATCAGTCGTGAATGGTAGCCTGTCTTAGCCCGAAAATTCTTTGCACTTCCCTCCCGCCATTGTTGCGACCGCTACCGCGACCGGAACAGCTGAAGTGTAGGGAACTGGGGGCCGTTTATTTTTATAAGCTTTTATATTGGTAGGGGTTTGGGCCTTTTGTACGACGTTGACCAGAGGGCTAAGTAGTGCGTTAGTAGTGCGCAGTGCTTTATGTTGTTTGTTTTTCTCTTCGTCATGACCTCATTCGTTAATCAGCAGGAGCACCACTCGCAGGTGAGACCCGAAAGTGGTCCCTATGTTATGGGTAGGACTTTATCCATTACAAAACTTATCAAATAAGTAAATAAAATAAATAAATAAATATTCTCGGACATTTCACACAACGCTATCTGATCCTACTACAGTCACTAATCACAACGATGAAAGATGATTGTCTAATGAGAGGCTTACATTTGAACGCGACTAAAACGAAAGTGATGGTATTCGAAAGAGAAGAGGACAGAACGAATGCCAGGATAACTGTAAATGATGTAGTGCTGGAACAGGTGGATGAGTTTGTATATCTTGGATGTGCATTTAGCAGGGATGGACGGTACACCGCTGATGTAGAAAAGAGGGTAACTGCGGGCAATAGTGTGAATGGAGCGTTAGGCAAACTTTTAGGTACCAAGGGCTTAAGTCAAAAGGCCCAGCTCGCAGTACACAATGCGGTGCTGATACCTACGCTAACGTATGGAAGCGAGAGTTGGGTATGGCAGGAAACGCATGAAAGTAGAATAAACGCGGTCGAGATGCGCGCGCTACGCAAAATCTGCGGAGTAACGCTCGCAGATCGCGTTCGGAATGAAGATGTAAGAAAGAGAGTTGGTCTGAAAGAGAGTGTCGGTGTTAAAGTAAGGAAGGGCATGCTACGATGGTTCGGGCATGTGGAACGAATGGGAGATGAAAGAATGACAAAACAGATATACAACGCGAAAGTGGATGGACGTAGGAGTCGGGGAAGGCCACGACACACCTACCACGACCAAATTAATCGTGTGTTAGTTGAAGGTGATGTCAAGAGCCGTAGGAACCGACGTGCATGCATGAAAAGGAAAATGAAAGTTGAAGAAGCAAGTGAGGTGTGTATGGACCGTGCCGTGTGGCGCTCGGTTCTTTCTGCCTACCCCGCAAGGGATTTGGCGTGAAGATAGTTAGTTAGTTAGTTAGCTATCTGATCCCAAAGTAAGCTAGGAATAACCTGCTTGTGTTATGGGTATCAGACAACGGATATTAATACTTATATACTTTTCAAATACATACATATTATACATAGAAACACCCTGACTCTTGAGACAAACATTTATGGGTCACACAAATATCTGTCTCCGGTGGTAATCGAACCCACGACCTCCAGCGCTGCAGGCGGTATCACTATCGACTGCGCCACAGAGGCAGTCAATAATGATAATAAATAAATAAAAAGCACATTACTTACGAATTTCGACACATTTTTCTTTTCAATAATAATTGAAATGATGGTTAACGTCACCTTAGACCATGTTTGTCGCCATAATGTTACATATTTATCATGTTTTCCGCGCGATATTGGCAAGATTGCATATTCCATATGTGCGTGTGTGCACATAACGTTTTTTTCCAAAGCTTAAAACACATACGGAATATTGCAAAATTGATTCTAAGCTAAATATTACACAACGGATTTTACTAGCATGTGCAGATTTAGACGGAGATTATAAATATGCAAAAATCGAAAAATCGAAAAAATGCACATATGGAACTTGTCAAGCGCAACGACGATATGTATGTATTTAAAAGTATATAAGTATTAATATCCGTGGTCTGATACCCATAACACCAGCAGGTTATTCCTAGCTTACTTTGGGATCAGATAGCGTTGTGTGAAATGTCGATGAATATTTATATTTATTTATTATTTTTAATGGTTGTAATCATACGACGACTAATGTTGTCGCAACCTACAGCTTTGGAAGTTAAGGACATTATAACCTTTTTGACCTCAACTGACGTAACTGTTGAAAATTTAAAAAGCTCATGATTGGGACTGGCAAGGTCGGCCACAAAGCTAACCGTTTGACGCTTGGTTAGGTCATCAATTTGAAAAGAGGTAGAGAAATAACGATTAATGAAATCCAACTCAAGCGTCTTTGGCACCTCCATCTGCCTTACCTTGCCAATACCTCACGACCTTCCATACATCAGCAAGTGATGAGGAAGATTATGTTAGCATAGATATGTCGGCGTTTGGTGTTGCGTATCATCTGGTTGCATCGATTCCTAGCTGTTTATAAGCATCCCAGTCCACTTCTCTACGGTCTTTTTAAAAAATTCGAAACGCTTTGGCCATAAGTGTCATATCATTGCGAACCTCAGCCGGACGATGATTGTCAGCCCTAGCTGCTCCAAGACGGTGACACGATGTAATAGAGCCAGCAGAGATCTCTTTCAAGGCCATCCTACTCTGCAGATTCCCAACAATAGTGCTTGTGCAGTTCTCCTTCTCCACCTCAGGTACACCGGAAACAACAAGGCCTTTAATGCGCTGCCAAGTATCAACAATGTCCACAGACTTGGCACATTCAGCTATCTGCTTCCGTAGCAAGCCAAGGATGTTGAATACAAGCTCACGGAAGGTGCGAAACTCTTCTGCCACTTTTGCTACTGTGTCCTTTGCTGAACCACTAGTATGCAATTGGGCCTGCAGATCATCCATTCTTTTGAAAAACTCTCCTCAAGACTCTTTTGTGCAGTTGGATGTCTTCAAGTTGCTGTGACTGCTTTGAATTCAGTATTAGAGAAAAATATTGTGAAGTGTGAAAGTTCTAGTGCTGGCAGGTCGTGTTTAGATAGTCTTCTATGTGTCACATATTATGTTGTTGCAAATGTAAGTACACTTTGTTTGTTATCTGTAGATCACTAATAACTGTTATATAAAAATGGATCTGCGAAATGTATAACTTCACAACGGCTGGACCGATTTCGCTTACTCTTTTTTTTAATGTTAGTTATAGTAAGGACAAAAAAAATTGTGTCTTTCATAATATTTTATTATAAAGTGAAAAAAGACAACTTGGCCCAGACGGGACTTGAACCCGCAACCTTTGCCTAATCCAGGGCAATGCTCTAACCAATTGAGCTACTATTTTCAACTTGTATCAGTACGGCTCCCGTAGCTCAATTGGTTAGAGCATTGCCCTGGATTAGGCAAAGGTTGCGGGTTCAAGTCCCGTCTGGGCCAAGTTGTCTTTTTTCACTTTATAATAAAATATTATGAAAAAGTTAGCATACTAATTGCTTTAAATATTAAAAATCGATAGATTGAGTCGGAGATATCAAATCAATGTATAAAAATGATTGCAATATCGTTCATTGATATCAGAGGTGCTAAGTAGCTCGATAGATGCCTCTGTGCCATACTCTTAAATGGCGGTTACAATAAGGTGAAGAATTTCAACTTGTATCAGTACGGCTCCCGTAGCTCAATTGGTTAGAGCATTGCCCTGGATTAGGCAAAGGTTGCGGGTTCAAGTCCCGTCTGGGCCAAGTTGTCTTTTTTCACTTTATAATAAAATATTATGAAAAAGTTAGCATACTAATTGCTTTAAATATTAAAAATTGTGTCTTTCATTTTATATCGGGTCAACTTGATATGGCGGAACAAAGTTCGCGGGTCAGCTAGTATGTATTTAAAAATAATCTGCAAAATTGCATAATTTTAGAACGGCTGGATCGATTTCGCTAATTTATTGTTTTTTGTGTGAGTTATAGTCAGGGCAAGGTTTGTATCTAAAAAAATATTTATTGATAGGTTAGCTAGTACTGATAATAAATACGCACTAGTTACGTTATGTCGATCCTTGGGTGTATTGATGACATGTTTTGACGTGACAACGTCTTATAATTCGATGCAACCGGCTGCACGCACGAAAAAACATGACGTATGCGGCATTACCTCGCTCTGAGGCTCTCCATTTAAGGCTGAGTTATCACGTTCAACTATAGTCAGTAACTAAACCGACTTTACAGACAGCCGATTTTTTTTTGTGCAGAAAGTTGATATAAAAGAAAATAAAATAAAATCTTACTTTCGTTTTTATTTTCAATTATTAGGTACTGTTTCTTGCTGAGCGGTTCCTATGCAACTGAATTTAAAGGGATTTCGATGTACGCATAATAATTACATTAATTGACTATTTGAATACAATGCCACTCAACTTGACTACTAAATTACCCGATAACTAAGAATCTTCACTATAATGGGCATTTTCTTTTCAGTCCAGTAGATCTAGACCAAAAAAAACTGGCCAAGTGCAAGACGGACTCGCGCTCAGAGGGTTCCGTACCGAAATACAACAAAAAATCACGTTTGTTGTATGGTAGAGCCCCTTAATCCCCCCCCCTCCACTTATTTCGATTTTAGTATTTGTTGTCATAGCGACAACAGAAATACATCATCTGTGAAAATTTCAGCTCTCTAGCTATTACGGTTTCTGAGATACAGCCTCATGACGGACAGACAGACAGACATACGGACAGCGAAGTCTCATGAATAGCGTCCCGTTTTACCCTTTGGGTACGGAACGAAAGTTTGTGAAAATGCTTGTTCCTGAATCACGCACTAAGAGGTATTTCAAAATTTCAAACGTTTTCGTAATTGTCACTAAATGACATAAGGTGTGGATTATAATTTACCTTCTGGAGAGAGTTGACTTGAGTTCGATTCCAATACTAAATACTCAATACATTTATTGCATTCCATAATGTGATACAGTTGTTCAAGCATACATTGTTTCAATAATGGACCCTTTCGGGCACAGCACAGTTATGCTAGGAGAGAGGAAGAGACTTACTCGTATTATACATATTTGCAACAGGTTGAAAAAGCTTATCTGAAATGTAATTTATTAATACTGTCAATAATATACTTTAGTCATGCATTATGTACCTAGGCTGTAACGTTGTGCAACAACGTGTGCATAAATTAATAAAATTAGTTAATTAAAAATGAAATTTTAGTCGTAATAAATGAAAGCGCCATCTGCCGACAAATAGTCACATCAACACCAGCGCGGGTTAACTCGCCAAGTAGATAAATGACGTAGTACGTAGGGACGCTACTAGCCGCCAGAGGCGCTGTTCAATGCTATAAATAGGATTGCACGCGCAGTTTTGGGAACCACATCTCAAATTTAAAGTATACTGTCGCGAAGGTGTCAATGCATCGGGAAATACTTAAATTAAATTGAAAACTAAATATAATTTTATAGGGAGCGAAATTCTCCCTAAGTGGATAACTGTCTAGCTGCAAACGTCAAGTACCCCATCCTTGGGTGAGTTAAATTGTGTATAACGTAATCTAATTTTTAAACAGTGAAAATTAACGGCTGTTGGTCCACCCTATTATAAGGGGATAGTTTAGTGGGTGTGAAAAAACATCTGTGTAAAATTAGTTCTGTAAGCAGACATTGTAAGACTCCCGACTCCTGCAATGGTTAACAGGGGTCGGCTGTCTTTGGGAATAAGCGGGGAAAAGGGTTCAAGCTAACCCCTCATCTGGAACATTCCAGGGTCCACCCTACGGGCTGCGGACATCCACCCTACGGGTTGCGGAAGTCCACCCTACGGATTGTAAAGATCCACCCTTAGGGTTCCACGAAGGAACATCTACCCCACGGGTTGTGAAGACACACCCTTCGGGTTCTACAAGAAACCATCCACCCTACGGGTTGAGAACACCGTGCCAGCCGAAGTTGTGGACGGCACGGCCACCTCGCGGACTGCATCAGCCTTCAGGAAACCACCAAGATAAGTCGAACCCTGCGAAGACTATCGGAAATCGCAAAGCTTCTTGCTGCTTGATCACAAACCACGACCCCGAGTTTTTCAGTTTATAATAAACCATCGTTTTATATTTTAAATTCTAACTTTTTATTACTCTCTCCTTTCCTGAAAGCCTTCAGCTTTTCAGTGGCGCCCAAATCGTGGTTTCAAGTAGCGAGAAAGCGATTTCCGACGGGAGTCGGGAGGTCATAGTAATAAGATATTTTAAGTTGTGCAAAATAGTCTTCAGAGTGCCCGTTAGCGGGGTAGTTTCCCTCAAAATTATTACAACTACCCAGGAATTTGGCTCTCCTGACCTGTGCTGCCAACTTGTTCTTTCCGGCTTATTTTGTGCTTTTTTTTATTAATTTTAGACAGATTTCGGCAAAAACAAGAACAAGGTCAAATTTGAATTTTTCTCAACGTAAATATTGTAAATTTTCCAAATTTTTAACGGTCCCCAATTTATTTTCACACCCTCGATATTTATTTTATGGTGGAAAATCTTTAAGCAGATTATAGTAAGTTTTTTCAATTTTAAATATTACATTTGTTAAAGTTCTGAAGTAAAACTTCTAATTTGGAACGCTTGCATTAATTTTCGTAAGTGAGTTGTATAGGAGATATTCATCATAAAAAGTAGTCAAAGTACATCACCACCACAATTTTTATCAATTTGTGTATTATATTGTTGTATTTCCTATATGTGAATTTACAGCGAGACCAACAGCCGATAATCACACTTCTGGGTAACAATCCCTATTGAAATTTCACTTTAGTAAAACGGTAGAACAAATATTTTACGAATTTGCACTTCAAGTAAACAGAAGATTTATAATTGTTTTCACTTTTCGAATTACGTTGAATTCTGATACACTGAAATAAAACTGTAAGAAAAAACATTCCAAACGTAGATTACGCAGTGAATACATTCTTGCCAAAAACCACTTTAAATTTGTAACTTGGATTCGTGTTTTGAAAAAACAACGGCAGATTTTGCTTTCATAACGGTTACGAGTAAGTTTATTTCCTAGCTCGATAAGAGCGGAAAAATTTTTTTTCCATATAAACTGTGGGTGGAAGTGAATAAAATACACTCCTGACACCAACAGTTTGATACAAGATATTTCCAGAATCGTCCAAGTACGAATCGGTTTTTGCACAATTCGAAATATTCAAGGGTTCCGTAGTAGTAAGGAACAATTTACATAAAAAAGTTAGTTACTACTATATAGTTTATTTCCAGAACCGTCCAAGTGCGAATCGTTTTTGACACAGTTCGAAATATTTAAGGGTTCCGTAGTAGTGAGGA
Organism: Miltochrista miniata; assembly: GCA_933228765.1. Lineage (NCBI taxonomy): Eukaryota > Metazoa > Arthropoda > Insecta > Lepidoptera > Erebidae > Miltochrista > Miltochrista miniata. Next base: position 4,121,048 of record OW121777.1, read on the forward strand.
ACTATTTAAAAAAAAAAAGAAGAAAATTAGTTGGTACGAGTTAATATACAATTAACTCTTAGCACGTTCGTGGGAATAGTTACATTTCTATAAAAATAATATTAGCGTCGAAAATTGTATTAATCGATTAAAACTGTCAAACGTTTAGTTAAATTTCATCAACACATCATCGTACACTTCATTTTCACTACTTACTGCTTCTGGTTAGATTAATTTCAAACACAGACAAACAAACAGACAATTAATATCTAGAAGGGTCCAATTTATTATTTGAGCGAAGGAACCCTAAAAGAAAGAATTTCCCAACTCAAGTATTTCCAAACACAAACAATCAGTTTTCAAAAAGGTTCAATTTGTAGTTCGGTTAACCGAACCCTAAAAAGAAGAAATTTTTTTTCGTTAGTCCGCGGGTGGGTCGAAAAATAGACACATTCCTCAACATGCAAAGACGAATGCAGATAACGGTAAAGGCCGTAACACACTACGCTAAGATGCGTTTGCGAATAGCGTATATAGCATATCATAACAGATACACAATTTTATCTTTAATTATTAAATTAATAGGAAGGTTAAGGGTGTTAGCACACCGTAATATAATTTTAATACTTAGGTGGCACATAAGGTACCACATTTTGTGTCATGTTACACGCATACATATTTTCATACGGAAGTGTCACGATTACACGTACATAATACTTAGATAGCATCTAATCATCACACATTCATCATAATTATCATCACACACAATTCCCAACACATAAGATGCAGTTTTTTTTTTTTATTTACATAGTGACACTTGCATTTCATGTTGTGTGACTCCCAAAGGCGGAAGGAGGGGGCAGACTAGCAGCGGCGATGCCCAGGGCTAGGCCCAGACCGGCAAGGAAACAGGTGTACTGGTGGACGCCGGAAATCGCGCAGTTGCGCGCGGATTGCGTTACCGCGCGCCGCCGGTACACCAGGTTTCGCCGGAATCGTCGCCGCCCAGACGATGCGGCAGCCCGAGAGACGGAGCTCTACGATGGGTGCAAGGAGGCCAAGAGATCCCTCCAGACCGCCATCAAGCGGTCCAAAAAATTGGGCCGCGAAGAGCTGATGGAGACTCTGGAGCGGAACCCGTGGGGGCGCCCGTACCTCATGGTAAGAGGCAAATTACGCCCTAAGGCGCCCCCACTGACCCAGAGTCTCCAGCCGGAGCGGCTGGAGGGGGTCCTGGACTCCTTGTTCCCGTCGAGAGCGGAGGAACACATTCCTCCGCGCATGGCTCCGTCTCAGGCGCCCAAAGCGGAAGGCAGCGAGAACGACGTGCCCGTAGTCACCGAGGGTAAGTTAGGGGCGGCTGTCCTGCGGCTTAAATCCCGCAGAAACACCGCCCCTGGACCCGACGGCATTCCAGGCCGTGCATGGGTCCTGGCTCTCGAGGAGCTTGGGCCTCGACTTATGGGTCTTTATAGCGCATGCCTCGAAAAAGGCCAGTTTCCCAAGGTCTGGAAGACAGGGAAACTGGTCTTGATTCGAAAGGCGGGGCGGCCGGCAAATTCCCCATCAGGGTACCGGCCGATCGTGTTGCTCGACGAGGTGTGCAAGCTCTTTGAGCGCATTATTGCACAACGCCTCGTCGGGCACCTCACACGCGTGGGGCCTGATCTGGCGGATAGCCAGTTTGGCTTCCGTCAGGGACGCTCCACCGTGGACGCGATCATGCGCATTATTAGAGGCCTGACGGAGGAAGCAGTCTCACAGGGTGAGGTGGTGGTGGCGGTGTCCCTCGACATCGCCAACGCATTCAACACCTTGCCCTGGAGCTGCGTCAGGGAGGCGCTTATCTATCATGGAGTGCCTCCCTACCTCCGTCGAATTGTCGGGGCTTATCTCTCCGAGAGAGCCATAACTTACCCGAGCTGGCTAGGGCCGGGTCGGCGAGATGTGTCGTGCGGTGTTCCACAGGGATCGGTGTTAGGACCGCTCCTGTGGAACATCGGTTACGACTGGGTGCTGCGTGGTCCGTTGCTCAGAGGGGTCGGCGTAACGTGTAACGCCGACGACACCCTCGTTACGGCGCGGGGAGCAACGCACCGTGACGCAGCACTTAAGGCCACGGCAGGGGTTGCTCAGGTCGTAGGTCGGATTCGGCGGCTGGGTCTCGAGGTCGCCCTTCACAAATCCGAAGCTCTGTGCTTCCACGGACCTCGGATGGGGCCACCTGCGGGATCCAGCCTACAGGTAGGGGGCGTCAGCATCGGCATCAAGCCCTCGATGAAGTATCTGGGGCTCGTACTCGATGGCCGGAGGAACTTCGGACATCACTTCCGAAGTTTGGTCCTAAAACTGAGGGGAGCATCGGCCGCACTCGCGCGGCTGATGCCCAACATCAGGGGACCCAATGCTCCCTACAGGAGACTGTACCTGGGGATCGTGCGAAGCATGGCCCTATACGGGGCTCCCGTATGGGCGGAGACCCTGACGGCCATCAATGTGGCTAGACTGCTGAGCCCGCAGAGAGTGATGGCCGTCAGGGTGATAAGAGGATACCGCACGATCTCCGGTGAGGCGGCATGTCTCCTAGCCGGGACCCCTCCATGGGACCTGGAAGCGAGAGCCCTTGCGTCACTGTTCAGATGGCGCAAGGAGGCGCTGGAGCGGGGCCAAAGGCCCGCTTATCGAGAAATCGAGGCCCAGCGGTCCCTACTCCACCAGGAAACCGTGGAGACATGGAAGGTGCGACTTGAGCAACCAAAGGGGGGATTCGCCACAATCGCGGCCGTCAGACCGGTCATGGACGAGTGGCTGGAGAGGAGACACGGTGCTCTCTCCTACCGGTTGACACAGATGCTTGCCGGGCACGGTAGCTTCGGTAGGTATCTGTGGCGGAAACACCGGGAAACCACGGCCGAGTGTCAGCACTGCGAGGACCGCAGCGATGACACGGCGCTCCACACACTGGTGGAGTGCACGGCGTGGGCGCAACAGCGCCAGGTCCTCGTAGTGGGTCTGGACGTGGACACTCTCTCGCTCGAGACCATGGTGCGAGCCATGCTCTCCAGCGGGAGTAAGTGGGACTGCGCCGCCTCCTTCTGCGAGCAGGTCATGCTCGTGAAGGAGGCGGCGGGACGGGTACGGGAGAGAACTCTCCCACCCGAGTTGCGCAGTCGGCGGCCTGGGCGCCGCCGACGTGTCTTCGCCGAGGACTATCGGCCACCATGACCGGGGGCCTGAGGACGGTGACAGGGCGGCTCACGTTGCGTGACGTGAGTGAGACAATTCACGCTCGCCCCCCCCTTAGAAGCGGGATCACACCCGAAACCCCCCAAAGACGCGGGATAGCACCCGAACCACCCCCCTGGGCGAGGCCGCAGTAGCGGCCGTGGGTCTGTTGGGAGTCCTGGGACATCCTTCCGAGGGTTTACCCGGGGCTCCCAACCATAGACTGTTGGGCGTGACGTGAGGTTTTTTTTAGTCGGTAGGAGTCCGGCATAACATCCATGAGGATTTTCCCTCACGTTAAACAAAAAAAAAAAAAAAAGGGGGCAGACTAGCTACAGGCGAGTCACATTCGTAGATTATAGAAGGTGACTCAAATGTCCTAAGTTTTGTTTCCCGACGAAAGCTGACGGGTTAATATAGCATGGAATGTAGTGTAACACTAGCCTTAGATACAACGATAGATAACACGTTTACATCAACATTATTACGTCAACATTTTATTCGCAAACAAAACAAAACTTACACAAGGGTGATTTCTTACGTACACACATACATACTATACAATGATGTACGCACATACATTTTATACTACTATGGTAGCACACAAGGGCCCCATCATTTGTTAGCAATTGGCATTATAGCCAAAGATCATTAATTATACACGCTTGACTTCTTACGCACACACATACACATGATACAATCAAACACTCACATACATGTTATACTACTATGGTGGCACACAAGGGTCCCATTTTTTTATATAATTGTCGTTATGGCCAAATATTATTTACGGTCGTCATTTATTAGGGTTGACATAATAGTCACAACAGTCTACTACTAAGGTTGCGAATAAGCACTTAGTTTTTTATTTTATTTTGTTAAAGGGCTAAATAGCCTAATTATTAGTTAGGGACACTACACACTACGTTCAAAGAATTATATATAACACAAACACATGCAATGTTCGTCATGGGGACATAGGGGTTAATTAGCATCACGAAGGATTCTGCAAGTAATTTATTTTCTGTCAGATTTCTGTTTCTTGGTTTAGTTGGGAGTTACTGTTAGTTGGAAGCATAGGTCTATCCCTAACAGAGTTCGTCGTTTACTGTTAGTTGGCAGCATGGTCTTGCCCTAACAGATTTATGTTGTAGGTTGTTACTGTTACGAGGAAGCATGAGTCTTACCCGAACAGATTTATGGTATACTGTTATTTGGCAGCATTTGTCTTGCCCTAACAGTCTTAGGTGTAGGTCACCTTTATGTTGTTTTATTTATATGGCTACTCCTACCACTCGGAAGCTAGAGGCTTGCCCTGGGGGATAGTCCATCCTATGATTCGGAAGTGTTACACTAGCCCTAGTAGGATGTTCTTCTCTGGGACGGTTGTATAAATCCCAGCCTTCAGCAAAAAGCCTTATTATACACACCCCACTTTCAGGCGGTGCGTATTACCTGAACCTTCAACCCAAAGCCTCAAATACGTCTTTTCTCTTTCTGTCCCATAAGGTTCTTCAGAATCACCTACATACAACCTGCGAGTTGGTTTCATTAAGGTTAAGGCCGACTCTTCGCTATACCCAGCATCACCTCATTCACACAGCACAATAACATACACACACACATAGACGAGTGGTAGGTCTTATGTTAGGGGCGATCGAGGACGAACGCAGCATTTGACGTGTTAGGGTACGTCAAACGCTCACCGGAGCGGGGGAGTATGTAACGTTGTGCAACAACGTGTGCATAAATTAATAAAATTAGTTAATTAAAAATGAAATTTTAGTCGTAATAAATGAAAGCGCCATCTGCCGACAAATAGTCACATCAACACCAGCGCGGGTTAACTCGCCAAGTAGATAAATGACGTAGTACGTAGGGACGCTACTAGCCGCCAGAGGCGCTGTTCAATGCTATAAATAGGATTGCACGCGCAGTTTTGGGAACCACATCTCAAATTTAAAGTATACTGTCGCGAAGGTGTCAATGCATCGGGAAATACTTAAATTAAATTGAAAACTAAATATAATTTTATAGGGAGCGAAATTCTCCCTAAGTGGATAACTGTCTAGCTGCAAACGTCAAGTACCTCATCCTTGGGTGAGTTAAATTGTGTATAACGTAATCTAATTTTTAAACAGTGAAAATTAACGGCTGTTGGTCCACCCTATTATAAGGGGGTAGTTTAGTGGGTGTGAAAAAACATCTGTGTAAAATTAGTTCTGTAAGCAGACATTGTAAGACTCCCGACTCCTGCAATGGTTAACAGGGGTCGGCTGTCTTTGGGAATAAGCGGGGAAAAGGGTTCAAGCTAACCCCTCATCTGGAACATTCCAGGGTCCTCCCTACGGGCTGCGGACATCCACCCTACGGGTTGCGGAAGTCCACCCTACGGATTGTAAAGATCCACCCTTCGGGTTCCACGAAGGAACATCTACCCCACGGGTTGTGAAGACACACCCTTCGGGTTCTACAAGAAACCATCCACCCTACGGGTTGAGAACACCGTGCCAGCCGAAGTTGTGGACGGCACGGCTACCTCGCGGACTGCATCGGCCTTCAGGAAACCACCAAGATAAGTCGAACCCTGCGAAGACTATCGGAAATCGCAAAGCCTCTTGCTGCTTGATCACAAACCACGACCCCGAGTTTTTCAGTTTATAATAAACCATCGTTTTATATTTTAAATTCTAATTTTTTATTTCTCTCTCCTTTCCTGAAAGCCTTCAGCTTTTCAAGGCTCAACAAACAAACAGAAATGGTAATTAAAATAGATTGAAATTCAACAATAGATTGGAACTCGGTAAAATGTCATTATAGCCATTATCAAAATAAAAAAACTTAAATATAAATTACGATTAAAATAAAATTTAAAAAATATTAATAATAATAATAAAATGTCAAAATACATGAAATGTCAATTAAAAGTAGAAACATAAATCACAAATAAAATCAAAATGTCAATATAACTTTATCAATTAAAATTTAAAATGCAAATAACAAAAGAAATCCAATAAATTACATTCAGTAAAACAAAATAATAACAATAATAAAATATTAATAATCACATCAAATTAATACAGAAAATGGAAATTAAAGCTTGAAGATAGAAATTTCAATTTAAATGATACGTAAATGCAAAATAATAATTAATAGTGTATGATTGTGTGTATTTAAAATAGTTTGTAATATCCATAGTAGTAATATTATAAAGCGGAAGAGTTTGTTTGTTTGTTTGTTTGTTTGTTTGAACGCTAGTATCTCAGAAACTACTGGTTGGATTTCGGAAATTCTTTTACAGTTTGATAGTCCATCTATTGAGGATAGCTACAGGCTATGGCTATGTAACATCACGCTAAGGCGAACAGGAGCGGAGCAGCCATCAAGAATGTTTCGAAAACGAGGAATATTTTTTACCGTATGAGAGCTTCCGAAGCGTACGCTGCGTAAATGGTTAAAGTTACGTAAAAATTGTGTATTACAAAATTGTTTCTCTTAAAAAGTTCTAAAAAAAAGTCCGCAACAGCATATGTCTATCTTTTAAGGTTCGCTCACAATAACCTAATTTGTCTATCTCTTAAGGTCCGCTCACAATATTTTAAAACTAAAGAGTTTGTTTGTGCTAGGATCTCAGAAACTACTGGTTGCATTTCAAAAATTATTTTACAGTTTAATAGTCAATGTATCGAGGATGGTTAATGACAATATAGCATCACGCTAAAACGAATAGGGGCGGAGCAGCCATTAAATTATATTTTGACAATGGGGAAAATTTCTTTCTTCTCGGAGCTTTCATTGCGTACACTGTGTAAATGGTTAAAGTTACGTAAAAATAGTGTATTATAAAATCGTTCCTCTTAAAAAGTTATAAAAAAAGTCTATACCAGCATCTGCCTACCTTTTACGGTTCGCTTACAATAACCCTCTTAATAAGTTTTAAAACATGAGCGAGGCGATTACGGCAGTAATCGTGGTCTGCAGTGGTAACCAGTCAAGTGAACGATAAAAACCGGTCAAGTGCGAGTCGGATCCGTACCAAAAAAGGACGGGCGGAAGTAAATGCGACGGAAAACATCATATCACTTTACATATTCATACCACGCCTCTCTCTTTCTCACTGTCATGTGAGGCAAACGAAGTTGTGCGGGTCAGCTCTAATGAACATAAGCGACGTAGTACATGCAACGGGAAATATTATATCACTAAATATTTATACCACACTTCTCTCTTCCTCACTCCCATGTGACGCAAATGAAGTTGCGCGGGTCAGCCAGTTAATAATAAAATATCTTATTTACAATCGAATAAAAATAAATGTCAATTAAAAGTAGTTAAATAATTATTGGTACAGGCAATTTTTTAATAATCTTAATAATTTATAATCTTTAGGTCCTAAATAAAAATGAGGTAATAGTAAATTTTTGTCAAGATATTAAGTAATTTTTTGTTGATAGTGTTTACATATCCTTATCATCAAAAAATTCTTGGATGGTGTAATAACATTTATCTATTAGAAAACGTTTTAATTTAATAAGAAACGGATAGAATCTGTTTTCATTATTTATGAACCCTGATAGTTTGTTATATATTTTTATAGACACGACCAGGGTATACTACGCCAACTCGAATGCCAAATAATCGAGCATTCGATTTGGCGTAGTATACCCACACGACCAAGGGGCCCGAGGCAGGCCTCCGTCACTCGCTCAAAACCGCGCGCTATGTACCTACCGCTCGGCATATCCCTGGGGATACAACTGGCAGAGGGGCCCTCTGCCAGTTGTATCCCCAGGGAGCCCTCTGAGAGGGCTGCCGAACGCCCGACTGAGCGCTCGCATCGCATCGCACCGCACCGCACGTTTCCCGCGCTTACGCTTCGAAATGCCGAAACCACGTAATTATTGTGCAGTGGATGGGTGTGTAATAGTACAAAAGAATATTTGTCGTTTTTTAAATTGCTGAAGGACAAAGAAAGCTGAGTAATATTTTAAATCTTATCAATATGAATGTTTTCACCATTTATTTGTTTGAACATAAGTAGGTAGGTGATAAGTATGTAAATTGTAAATTAAGGAGTTATTTGAGTAAGGTATTATAAAAGTTGATTTTTATAGGCAATTCAATGTTTTATAGAACTAATAGGTAAATAGGTTTTATAGGTAGTCGAAGCGTTCGTGGCCCCGCGGACTCAGTGTTCTGTAATCGATCACTGTAGTAAGCAACTTTCACTATGGCCAGTCCTTGGATGGGTGACCATTCATATGACCACATTGTGACCTTTATTTGAGCGTTTCCGTGCTTCGGAAGGCACGTTAAGCCGTTGGTCCCGGTTGCCAATAAAATAGCAGTCAGCCAAGTTGGAGGCCTTTTTAGGCGGTTTGAAAAATTTAAACAGCAGACGGTCACAACCTGCCTGCTTACCACCTATTACTTGGGACAAACTATAAGATAATGAAATGAAATGACCTTCTGTATGTGTGTGTAACATAGTAAGGTAGGATGGCCGGTACTTACGGTAAAGGTAATGTCAGTTAATTTTAGATTTCTTTGATATTTTAGTTATGGGTAGGAATAAGATAAACAATATAAATATATAAATATACCTACCTACTGTGATTCATAATTTATTTTTGGTTTTTACGTGCATTTATAAAAGCGTGTTTTTCTAGGGTTTTTTTAAACCGTTCATTTATTTTATACTTTTTAGACTTTTGTAACGAAATATTTTTAACATTTATACATTTACCAGCTAGTAGGTACCGTATTATTGTATTGTCATCAGAACTTTATACATCTGCCAATTTTCATGATGCTACGATCCTTGAAAGATAATTAAATTAGTTACCTTAGATTCCATTACATATTTTTAAAAGTCAATTTAAAAAAAGTTTGTTATAACCTTGAAACCTAACCGTCGTCAAAGTTCATTACAAGACTTTTATGACGAATCCAAAAACAGATTTATTACGATATTATTGTATTGTCATCAGAACAACATACAGCTGCCAATTTTCATGACGCTACGATCTTTGGAAGATGGTTAATTTTTTTCCTTGGATTCCATTACATTGTTAGTTACATACACGTCGACCTAATAAAAGCGTATTAAGACATGGTTGATTCGTAACATTCATTTTATTACAACAATCATTAAAGGTTCAACCCTAGCGCATTCTTACGATGACCACACTCGCACAGCGGGCAACACAGTCTCGACGCTATGAGCGCGTGTTTAAGGTACAATTCTTCTCGTTCTGAACAGTAGGTATTATTATTGAAATTTTGTAGGCTAATATGGCGTAGGTATTGTCGCTTTTGAATGGGAGTGATGTATCTGTTACGTAGTAACTATTTAGTAATCTGTGCCCGAGGTATGCATTTTCAATCTCGAATTTGGTAGATTTAGCCTATCTTTATGCCTTAATGTGTATCGGTTTTGCTTCCTTTCTCGTGTTGTGTAGGGTTTCAGGTTTCTAGGATATAGATACTTGGCAAGGTTAAAACTTTCAGGTTTTTGAAGTGGGGTTTGCATGTATCCGTTTGATCGATATTCACCAATATCCTTATCAATTTCTTCTGCTGGGTAAACAGAGTAGGCGCATCAGTACTATTCCCCCACAACACAATACCTTAGCTCAACCAAGAGTACGTAATGAGTAGTAGGTGACCAGAGCAGTTGCCAAGTCGGTTGTCTTTTTGTTTTCACGCAGCGCATATGAAAATTTTGCAATGTTTGCTCGAGTTCTGCCAACGTGTTTTTTCCAATTTATGTTGGTGTCTGACGTTAAACCTAGTAATTTAAACTCGTTAGAAACTTCCCATTTTATTCCATCAAAGGTATAGTTTATATTTATTGGGGCCTTTTGGTGAGGGTGGAATGGTATTGTTTTTGTTTTAGTGTAGTTTATTTCTATTATGCTCTGTCATCCAGGCTGCCTTCTTTGTTAGGATGGAGTTTAGTTTGAAATTTAAGTTTAAGCCACTTTCACACGAGATCAGTAAGCATATATCATCAGAGAACAGTACACACGGTTCTTCGATATTTTTTGGCAGGTCGTTGATGTATAAGGAATAGTAAGCACCCTATTACTCTGCCCTGAGGGATTGAAGCTGTTACATGAGAATTTTTGGAATGTACCTTCTCTATTTGATTTGTCTCTACCACCTGTTTTCTATCCGTTAAGTATGATGATCTACGGGTGACCTCCTGGCATACGTGACGCATGTTTGGGGTGAGGTTATGGAGAGGCACGGTGAGTCGTTGGCTATAAGCCTCGATATCGCTAAAGCCTTCGATAGAGTATGGCATGCGTTGCTTCTTTGCAAGCTTCCGGCATATGGATTACCGCCCCAATTGTGCAGCTGGATGGCCAGCTTCGAATACTGCTCTCACCTTTGGGACGACTCCGCGAGGTATTTGCTTGACGCGCTGGACTCCGTGCAGCGGCGAGCTATTCGCATTATCAACTGCACTGAGGAAACGGAAAGTCTGGAGCCATTGGCGCAGCGAAGAACTATTGCATTTTTGGTTGCTTTCTACCGTATCTATCACGGTGAGTGTCCTGAAGAACTCTTCAACCTAATCCCACCCTCTCCTTTCCGATCGCGAACTACGCGTGCTGGATAGAGGTGCCACTCTCGCACAGTGGAGAGAATCTTTGCTAGAACTGAACTATTCAAAAGATCGTTTCTCTGTCAAACCATAAAAATCTGGAACGACCTGCCAGCGCACGTGTTTCCCTCCTCTTACAATCCTGGGTTCTTCAAGCGGAGCGTGAAGCGGCACATCATAGTACCGCCAACTTGAGGGCCGCTTTCTATAGTCTTACAGACTGGGACGGTGGTCCCCAATCGCTAGATGTCGCTGTGGCTTTCCATCAGGCGGCATCATTTTGGCAAGCTAAATATAAAAAAAACCACTTATGGGCCGGTCCTCGTATTCCTATTCTATGAAGTTTATGCAGTAAGAGTTCAAATTGTACTCTGTCATAAGCCTTAGTCATGTCAAGTATAACACCTATAGCATATTTCTTATTGGAATTAATACGGGAATAAAATATAGCTTATGTTCACCGCAAAGAGTGCAGCTTTCCAGCAGTGAAAGAATTTTTCAAATCGGTCCAGTGGTTCCGGAGCCTATTCGTTACAAACAAACAAACAAAAAACCAAATTTTCCTCTTAAATATTAGTATAGATCTAGATATCTATACTAATATTATCAAAGAGAATACAATACTACGTAAGAAGAGACGGGACTTCCATAGTGCGAAATAGTCTTACGAAATGTCAAACCATGATCAACTGACAGTAGCCAACCTAACAACTTTAACACATACAGTTGCCAACATTAGGGAAAAATAGTGATGTATACTATATTTATCGATATCGATAAATGCAGTGGTCTTCACTTCTAGTATAGGCTATAGTATAGGCTCAGTTTTGGTTGTGAAATGATAAGTTCATAAAATATTATTATATTTATTTAAAAAAACAATATTTGTAATTTCAGCGCCTTATTCTGACTTCTGACTGTGTATCATAATGACCCTTTTTAATTACCAAATATTAGGACGCTTGCTTCATTATTGCCTTCGTCTTTAATCACTAAAGTACAGTAATTAGCTGAAACAAAATAATGAGATAATTACAATATTTTTGTTATTTTTAATATTTTTTATCGTACGAGTTATAGATATGTAGCCATGATTTCTGAAGTGGCACCAACCTTTTGTTATGGTGATGGTGATTATTTAGCAAAATCCATTAATCAAGCAATTTTATTTTGAATTAAATTTGTCTGTTCAATCAATTCTGCAGCTCGCTGTAGTGACTGTATATAATATTGACTCTTTTGAATACTAAATATTAGGATGCTTGCTTCATTATTGCCTTCGTCTTTAATCACTTTGTACCACTCACTTTATACACATGGTAAATAATGGTAATTGGCTGAAACAAAAATAATGACAATTATTCTTGTGTTTTTTTTTAACATATTTTTGTGTTATGTGGCTTGGCAGTGAGTCTTATTGATGGAACTGCAAATTTCTTTAACTGCGTCCTTTTTTTCCTAAAATCTTTGTCAGTAAAATGTTTTCCGCAAACAAATTTTAACTGGTGGAGTTTCTCTATGGGTATATGTATATGCTAAATCCTCGTTTCCTGTTTTCTTCACCCATTCCTTAAAACTAAAAATAAAACATCGATATATAAGTAATTGCAAAACTACTACCACACTATTTTCCTAACGATTATACAATATATAATTTTCATTGTTTTCACCCATATAACCTATGAACCATTGATAGATTTACTAATATACTACTCACCGAAGCTCATCCATAGGAAATCTGGCCATGAAAAACCGTTTTGTGCCGTCTTTTCTTCCAGATTTTAAACCGCATATTTCACACTTTTTATAATGCACTAGCTGACCCGCGCAACTTCGTTTGCGTAGGAGAGAAAGAAATAGAAAGGTTACCCGTCAGTTCTATTCTTTTCGCGTGGTTTTCGGTCGCGTATACATACTGCCGTAGTATTAAGTATTTTGGCACTAATTGGATTTTCATTATAATGGTTATTTTAAACGAACCTAATTCAAAGCACTATCAGTAGGGTTACGGGATATTTTACTTTCTTGTGACGCTACTGGGTGCCAAGCGGTAGTGCCAAGGGAAATATGAGTTGAAATGCAGCAGCGCCACTGGTGTTGCAAACGTTCAATATGCGAATTAGTCCGCTACAGTAACCAACTATCAGGTGGACCGTAAGCTTCTCTGCCATCTTAGTAGTATAAAAATCGGACAAGTGCGAAGCGGACTCGCGCACAGAAGGTTCCGTACCAAAAAAATAAGCCCCCTTTATCCCCCCCCCACCCTTTTCTGACGTTAGTATTTGTTGTCATAGTGGCTACAGAATATATCATCTGAAAATTTCAGCTCTCTAGCTATCACGATTCCTGAGATACAGCTTCATGACGGACAGATAGACAGACAAACGGACACCGAAGTCTCGTGAATAAACGGGACCCCGTTTAAGGGTACGAACCCTAAAAATCGTTTCTTTGTACGCACCTATGCCATTAATCTAATTTCAAGGTTCTAGATCTCGATCAGAATTTAAGTCAGTTTTGGTTTTTATATAAATCAAATCCACATGTACGCTCCTGGACGTAGGCCTCCTAATTTCCATCCTGCGCCTTTCGCATCCAGCCTGCGACCTCTTCTAGGTCCTCGATCCATCTGGCGGGTTGACCAAGTCACGATGCCCGCTTTAGAACTCGTTTGATCCATCTGCCATCGTCTGTTGTCTTCTGTGGCCAGCCCGCTGGCACCTTACAGTACTGTTTTTATATGTATAGATATAATTCTGACTAAATAAATAAAAACTTACGTTACGTATTGAGAGTAAATCTCTATTTTTGCAAAAAATAATACTTAATGTCTTTGTTAATTTGTATAAAGAGCATTCTCTGCATTTGATTAGGAGTTGATATCTTAACTTCTTTCTTTTTGGTATTTCTGGATTATGTAGGTTTTCAGACTTTTGAGGCTGAGGCAACCCGTACTTTAATCTGCTAAATGTTCATCTTTAACGCCTCTGGTCGTTTGTATTATCACCGTATAAAATAAGAAAGTCTCTCGTGTCATTCGGATGAACCGTGCACACCTTACCTAGAACTTGTACTTTCATAATTCCTAGCCAGCCATGTACAGGTTTTCCTTCTCACAAATGTATTTTTGCCATACAAAATATGAAGGCAATTCCGCATATTGAAGGACAAAAATCAATAAATTCAGCAGTTTTAATAAAATTATTTGATTTTTTTTTGGCATTTATCATAAATTGACCCATTTTTCTAAAAATCGTATTGAGCTGTCAAACATGTGTCAAAAAAAAAATTAAAATGTACCGACTAAGAAGTACTAATATGAACTTTGGGGCAATTCCCCCCAAAATATTTTTTTACCCCATTTTAACCATGATAAAAGACAAATTTCAATAAAATACGAAACACGTCCCCTATCAATTCAGTTAAAGATGTTGTATGCCAAATTTGAAGAAGATCGGACCAAGGAATCACGTTGTCCCATACAAACTTTGCAACCCTTGTTTACCCCCTTAGGAGTTGAATTTCCAAAAATCCCTTCTTGTGATTATTTTTGTGCTCGCCTACGTGACATAATGGAGCATTTGTGCGAAATTTCATGGTTCTAGACCTAGCGGTTTAGGCTGTGCGTTGATCGTCAGTCAGTCAGTTCTTGTTTTTATATATATAGATAATTCGATAAACTATGTAGAACAAACACAAGAGAACATAATATAGAGAACGAATTGATAGCAAAAATAAGCTATTATCTCAATTATTTCAATAATATATTTCAGAGAAAAATAAATTGAAAATAACGAATATCAACTTGACATCTACAGTGACAGACAGATGACATTTCCTCAAGGAACGAGCGAGGCAGATAGAGTAATTGAGTGAGACACATATAGTCGCCATTACAATTTGGTCAATTTTCATACATTTTTTTGCTTGTACGTAGTTGCGACAGACTGATATTATAAAGATATTTGAATGTATTTGTAAACTGCTAATATAGTAGATTTGTTTTTTCTAAACCCATTTTGACACACATCAAATATTTAGATTTTTTTGCAAAAGGATTATATTCTACTGCACAGTGCTTTTTCGAATATTTTTGAAGCAATGCAGTAGTGCAATAGCTCGGTAATTACCTGGATCAGTTTTTGAGTTCTTTTTGTGAACACACGGCCTGTTTCTACTGCTCAGGAAAAACGCCCTCCTCAAATGACTGCTGTAATAAGAAGTATTAAGGTAAGGTCAGTTCATTCGCGCAAGATTTAAACAGGGTAGGTGGCAGTTCGTCGATACCATAACATTTTTGGTTGTTCAAGTATTTTAGAAGTCTGTTGACTTCGTAAGGGTCTACTGGGCTGACGAACATAGAATTTTCTGTATGGTGGTAGGCTGTAAGTGAGCAGTTTGGTCCAATTGATCGATGGGTACTCTTTCCCCCGATAGTCAAAAGGAAGTTATTAAAGTAGTTTGCTATTTGATTCGGGTCTGTAATTAGGGAATTTAATTTTATATTTCGGTTATCTTTTTTATTAGTCCGCTCATTTATAATGTTCCACATAGTTTTAGTTTTATTGCTAGAATTTATTAATCTATTTTTTGTTATAAAGTTTTTTGGACGTTGCGACTGCCTTTTTACTACTTTTTCATAATTTTTATAATAATTATGAGTGTATAATTGGATGATTTGACTTCATTACGAGAAGTTTCAGAAGTCTCTTGTTCCTACTGTTCTAAGATCCCTTTAAGAGCGACCTTCACCGAGCTGGTTATTGGATGAAAAGTGTTTTATATTCAACTAAATGTGTCAATAATTATATTGCAATAGGGTTGCCTAAAAAAATTCAGTCCAGAATATCATAAAAAAGGACATCAAATTTTTTTTTTACTATTTTTTGGTTTGCTTAACCAATCGAAAGTTTAATGCCCATAGAATATGCAAATGTTAGGTTGTCAATTTTTTTCTCGTCACAACTCTTGGGTACGCAGGCATAAACATGTAAATCGATACTATTATAGTAACTATACTGTATTTCAATAGCTTTGCGCAAAAATGTAAACAAACACATTTGATCCTATACTGGGTGTTTCTTTTAGGGTGTCAAGCCGCCACTAGCTGGTAGCAGGGTTCCATACCTATCGATTTAACCCCCATGTATGTTCTACGATTTTTTGTAGTTTTCGAGATATAAATTTTTTTTGTTATTTTTTATAATTACGTGTCCACGTGACTTTCTTCTTTTTGGTTCGACTTTTCTTGGATATTTTTTATTATTATAATGCCTATTGATTGCAGTATTATGGACAAAATAATCTTCTTCCTAACTTTGATACAAGATGTAAAAAGTTTAATCGATAATAAAAAAATAGGGAATTATGGGTTATTCCGATCTGTCCCCTCGATTTGTCCCCCCAGGGGGACAGATAGGAAAAATAAGTTCGATCTGTCCCCATTTTACTAACATGGGGACAGCTCGAACTTTTTGCACTCTACAGTGGTTTCATCTGTCCCCCTTTCGCTAATATGGGGACAGATGAAACCCTGTTTGTCCTGTTTGTCCACCATATAAATATATTGATTTTCAAGTAGTACATCCTCATATTAAATAAAGGACTAGTGATTTGGGTGTACAATCATCTGTATTTAAATGAACTATTCATTTAGTGTCTGTGACTAGAGTTACAGTCACATAAATTACAGTAGGTATTAAGGTATAATAACGATTAGCCTTCTATTTTGTCATAATTCAACTGTTACACGAAAAAATACAAACAATAACAATATTATCTCTATTAATAAAACATAGTTGTATGTATTATATATTTTCGTTTATTCTTACTCTATTTTTCTGTAAATATTTAATTCATAGTTTATAGTTGTGTAAAAATGTTATTTAATAAGTCCGATTTTGATTGAATCAGTACTCAGCCGCTGACTTAACTTTTGAAGGGGTTAAGTTAGGTCATAATATGGCTCTTAAGTTAGAGTAAGGCCAAATTATGAATAGTAGTGAAATATAATAAATGTAGCAGTGTGTACTCTAATTTATCTGGAGACTGTAAAACTTTGTCCTCATTCTATATTTTATTTTTATATTTAGCACTGTACAATATTTGACACCGATAACTAGGACCTACCCATTTCTCAAAATTAAATGTTCATTTTGTCCAATCAAAGGTTGCCAGTAAGAGATTGCTTTTAGCGATATGACCGCCACTTGTACATATTTGTGTTTATGTTTCTTTTGTAAACTGGTTTTATTGGTGTACAATAAAGTTTTACTTAGGTACTTACTTACTTTACTTGCAGTTTTTATTATTTTAACTCGCGTTATACTCGGACTCGATGTAAACAGTGGCACAGTAGCGCCCTCTCTCCCGGGTCTAGGATCTTGTTTCTGTGAATTTACTTTTCTAAAATGAATTTTATAAGGCAATTTTATGAAATCTTACTAGTGACTACTAAATATAATAGGCATTTATTCGATGTTAAATCATAATAATAGCATAGCATACTACAAGATGATTTTTACAATAATTTTAAAGTAACCTACAAAACATGCTGAGCAAATGCGTTATAAGGCTACGAACAAGTGGAAACAGTGCGCCGCGCCGCGGTGACAAAAGGATGCCCACAAGTGGGCGTCGTCTCACCGCTGCTATGGAATCTTTGTTGAAAATGACCTAATAACCAAACGACGACATAACAATAGTGATAATGGAAAACTTCACCAGCACGGTGTGTGCACCAGACGGCACTTAAGATCGTGGAACACGAGCTATAAGCGAACCCTAGTAAGACGGAGCTTGTACTGTTCACAAACAAAAGGATTCTCGGAAACTATCGGGTGCCACGTCTATATGGCACCGAATCACAACTCGTCAAAGAGGTATATAAAGAAGATAGATAAAGAAACAATCACATTCTGGCAGTACCGCAGAATGGTAGGAAGCAAATGGGGTTGAGTCCCAAGATCACCCTCTGGTTATACGAATCGATAATCAGACCCATTGTCGCCTACGGGGCTGTGGTATGGTGGCCACGCACAAGCCTAACCACAGTCGAGAACATCCTGGAAAAATTCAAAAGACTAGCCTGCATGGCAAACCATTAACTCGGTTTTGTGGGACTAATAATGTACCTATTATGTTCAAAATGCAATCAGACTCAGAAGCCGAGGACTTTGGAAACCAACCAAGGTACCACATACGAAGATATACAAGAACTTGGTCGATTCAGAACCACTAACTGAAGGGATCACCGACACAATACTAAATAATAAATAATAATAATAAGTGCCGGCGAGGTCAACCCCCCCTGCCTCACTCCGCACTCCAACCTATATGGCTCTGACAAAGCTCCCGCCCATCTCACACTATTGACCTGGTTCCCATACCAATACCGAAACGTACTTAGCAGTTCCATAGGGATACCCAAGGTCTCCAGCTTCTTCCAAAGGACTTCGTAGGAAACCAGGTTAAAAGCTTTCGACATGTCCAGAAAACATGCAAAGACGGGTGTCTTTCGACATGTATAATACTTGACAGTCTGCTTAAGACACAGGACTGCACTTTCTGTTGATAAACCAGGTCTGAAACCAAATTGGTTATCATGTAGGTTTATATATTTGTTCAACTGTGTCTCAAGCAGACCACCAAGCACTTTAGAAAACACTGTAGCCAAAAATATTGGTCTATAATTGTTTATGTCAGACAGGTCTCTGGTCTTGTTCTTCACAACAGGAACAACAAGTGTTCTTATCATATCCGAAGGCAGGTAAGAGTGACTGATGCACAAGTTGAACAGAAGAGCCAGAACTCTGGGTAAATGAGGTCCAGCGTTCAACAGATGCTCGATACTGAGTCGGTCGTGTCCGGGTGACTTACCACGGGATGAACCGCTTATTATTTTATTAATGTCATTGGCAGTAAATCGGGTATTCACCCGATTTACTGCCAATTAAACTATTACGACCAGTACCAGCATCAGACATTGAACGCGGTCCCCAAAGCTGAGATTTTACAAAAACGTGACTCCGAAAACGATCAGCTATTTGTTTGGTTTGGGGTCACTCACACCATCCACACTCACAGGCAAGCCAGGCCGCGGATTGATGAGCGCGGATTGAGATGACGATTCTTTGATTGATAAGGAAGCCTGGAAGTGATCTGCTTGCTCTACTTATGGAGTCTACTTATTGTAAATATGTAGTGCACAAAAAGAATAGCCCGCCGAGTTTCTTGCCAGTTCTTCTCAAGCGGGCCGCGTTCCGAACTGGTGGTACTATTTGCATTGTATTCATTGACGTGTCGCAAGTGCCTATGTATTAGGATTATGCGAAATAAATGTTTTTTTGAGTTTGAGCTTGAGTTTGATTCAACTTATTGGTTTGCTTCCAAAAGCCACGGAAGTCACGTTTAGAGTGCAGAGAAGCAACTATGTCCATTTTGATTTGTTCTTGGTGAATTTGACACCATTTCAATTGAGACTTGCAGTACTTCCTCGAAAGCAGTTCGTGTTCGACAAAAAAAAGAAAATACGATTACAAGAGTGCCCCCAAGAGGAACTCAATACCAGGGAGCTGAGGATATTTACATATGGATCCAAGACAAGGAACAGCAGGAACCTTTTTGGAGGACCTTGTAACGTTGTGAAACAACGGTTAAATAAATTAATTAAATTAGCTAATTCAAATAGAAAGTTAGGTCAAAGTACCATGATAAATAAGTCGCAACGACAGAATGTTTAGTTTCATAGTCACACTAGCGGTCGTGATTTGAGTTAGTAACGAATTGTGCCACCAGAGGCGCTATTCGTGAGTATATAAAGCGTTGCACCAGTGCATTAGGACCGCCAGTTTAATATCTAAAATCGTTCACGGACATCTGAGTTCATCGATTGACATAGTAAGAAATAAAAGTCGTCATTATTAAATTTATTATTCATCAAGTATAAGGAGCAAATAGCTCCTAACTCCAAACTTCACAAAACCCCAAACCGGATAAGTTTAATTAAAGATTAATTTAGCTAATTGTGAAAAGTGTAAATTGAGGGGTGCTGGTCTCAAAAAAATATAGGAGTTGCCGAGGGTGGTTTTGAAAAAGATTTAAATTGTTACAGTTAATTTTAAAACAAGGGTTGTGAGACCTCTCGACTTCCGGGTCTGCTCGTCGCAGAACGGGGGCCGACTGGTCTCTGGGGAGGATAGGGGTAAAACAAGCAGAACCTAATTCCCACGATGGAACTTTCCAGGGTCCACCCTTACGGGCTGCAACATCCACCCTTTGGACTGCAACGTCCACCCCTTGGACTGCAACGTCCACCCTTTGGACTGCAACGTCCACCCTTTGGACTGCAACGTCCACCCTTTGGACTGCTAGTCCCACCTTGAGGCTGCATCGGTCCACTCTGGTGACGACGGTGTTTGACATCAAGATTATTCATATAACACAGCAAGACTCTTCAGAGGAAATCGAGGTACCGTCGGGAATCTGCGAGAGGGCCATCGCTTCTACCCCCAAAGATAAGTCGGGACCCAGCGGAAACAAAACGGAGATCGCAAATAACTTGCTACTTGGAAATACCCACGACCCCGAGTTCAATTTTCAGTTTAATACATCGTGATTTACAGATTTCAAACAGAACTTCTTATCATTTCTTTCCTATTAAATTTTCCTGAAAGCCCTTAGCTTTTCTACCTGAACATAAATATCGCAACACCACTCGGCACCCATGGCACAGTATAACAGGCGGAGTGCATGGGCATTATCAAGGCGACTGAGGTCATCAAGGCTAGAACCGTACAGAATCAGTGTATACGGATACTAACTGATAGTAGATCGTTCTGCAGGCGTTACAGAGCCATACAATAACATCTGGCCTTATCATGGAGTGCCACATGAGCCTCATGGATATACATATACGAAAAGAACAATGTTACCCTACAATGTATAAAAGGACACAGTGGCTCACGAGGTAACGACGCAGCGGACGAGCTGGCAAGAAAAGACTCTTCGCTGACAGCAATGGGCCCTGAACCTATCCTGCCCCTCCCATCTGAATGGGTATGTAACCTGCTGAAACAGCACATAAAGAGCCAACACCAGGATTAATAGACCGACCTCGATACATGCAGACAGGCGAGAGAGGCACTGCACCAGATTCTACTAGTATAATAGCAGGTATAGTTACAGGTTACAGTCCACTCAACAAACATCATTCTCTTTAATTTAGGTGTCACAGACAGCCCCTTTTGTAGAGCCTGCATGGAGACGGACGAAACACCCAGTCACATCGTTATGGAATGCCCGGAACTGGCAAGATACAGGGCTTAACACCTTGGTACACCGAGGTCGCTCCAGGAAGTCGTCGGCAACGTGAAGAGTCTGCTAGACTTGCTGGAGGAACTGGGATGGCAATAGCCGTACCCCGCCCCCCCACGCAAAATAGGCGCAATTAAAGACGTCGAGTTGCGGAAACCAGCCGCTGTAAACCTAAACCTAGAACCTACTGATCCCGCCTTTGGGATGACTACGCGAGGTACTTACTAGACGCGCTTGACGCTATGAAGAGACGAGCTTTCCGAATAATTGGTTGTCCTGAGGTGACGGGAGGTCTTGAACCGTTGGCGCAGCGAAGAACCATAGCATCCTTGGCTACGTGTATCACACTCTCTCTTTTCCGATCCTGAACAACATGTGCCGGGCAAAGAAGCCACTCACACCCAGTGGAGAGAATCTTCGCCAGAACTGAGCGTCTCAAAAGATCTTTCCTCTGTCGAACTATAAAAACCTGGAACGACCTGCCCACACACGTATTTCCCTCATCTTGTAATCCCGGGTTCTTCAAGAGGAGCGTGAAGAGGCACAGGTCAGAAGTGGCCCCCAATCGCCAGATGCGCCACGGCTTTCCACCAGGCTGGTGGCGACGTCAATTTTGGAAGTTTAATATGAAAAAACGTTGAAGGCCTTTTGGGCGACTTGGAAAATTTCAACACTGGGTAGACACAACCTGCGCCTGGGTCGGCAAAGCGTGTAGCACTTCCGGTGTTACAATCGTCCATAGGCTATGATAACCAACTATGTTGTACGGTAGACTGTCAGCTTGTCTATCACTTTAGTAGTACGAAAAAGCCCATAAATATGAATGGTGCTATAACAACTGAAGAGTGAAGCTGATAAATAAAACGAATAATTAAAGAATAACGTATTTAATAACAGAATAAATCAAATATAAAATATAATAAATTACATACGCGTATAATGACATAACTATCATATTTGCATAGTAAAGCTTAGAGAGCTTACGGTAAGATTTTTCACTATCTTTCAGGCCGTCTTTGATAACATATTTCCTAAGGCCTATTAGCATGACTTGTGTATATTGGGCATAATCTATGGTATATGTGTCGCAATTAAAAATGTCTCTGTCTTTCTGTGACATTCGACTAATCATATTCGTGACATTTTCGTCGCTGAAGTACCACTCGTTGTTCAAAAAATAAGTAAATAGAGGTGACATATTGTAAATTTTGCGGTACAGTTTTTGGAAGCTGAAAATTTTAAAAATCATATTATTTCCATTTTGTTAGACATAGAATCGGTCAAGTGCGAGTCGGACTTGTGCACAAAGGGTCTTTTTTTGTGTGGAAATCATTATAATTGCCATGCCGGACTTCTACCGACTAAAACCACACGTATTCTACAATTTTATTTACAAATTAATATAGATCTATAAAATCCGGTCAGGATTTAATAATCTATACTAATATTATAAAGAGGAAAGGTTTGATTGATTGCATCGAATAGGCTCCGGAACTACTGGACCGATTTGAAAAATTCTTTCACTGTTGGGAAGCTACACTCTTTGCGGTGAACATAGGCTATAATAATATATGCCATAATATTATGCCCGTCTTCCCACGGGAACTACGCGTGTAAAATCGCGTGTCGTCCGCTAATTTGTAAATAAAGTTGTGGAATAAAGTACAAGTGTTCAGCAAGAAGTGTGCATTATGTAAGATTAATTTTACATCTTATACAATATCAGATAATACTTACGAAGAAATTCCCTGAATTTTAATACCGAAAACTTTGCAAACTCCATCGGCTATATAAGCGGGTATATAATGCAGCACCCAGGTCATGATCCAGTATAGAAATGGATTCGTCACCACGAATAGGTACCCGTACCAGATAATTGATGGTGATGCAAGTCTCCGAGAATCGTCGCTATTTGTGATTGCACCCATTAAATCTGAAATTTACCAATAGTTTTTACGTGTATCGATTTAGCGGGGCCACACGAGCTACACCAAGAAAACTAGTGTCAATGGTTTGCTTTTTTAATGTACAGTCAAGGGCAAAAACATGGATACACGTACAGTTTACATAATTTGGTATTCATCTACACAGGCAATAATTTAGATACATCCAAACATTTATAAATATGTCTACTTTGTCATGGGCAAAACATGTATCAACCAAATGCAAAATCATGTATACATGTAATGCTAATAAAAATATATATCCTTCCAAAGCATCACTAACTTGTACACGACATTACGCTATAAACTATATACACACTATTGAACACATAAATATGTATACAAGAATAGACGGTACTTTTTGTACATACAAAGATTAAAACTACGAAATCATAGTTTATTGACATTTGCCATGTCATGTATCTTTCCGTTTTGAATAGTCATTCAAGGTAGGGTAGACTATTATTTGATTCACGTAATTATATAAATGGCTTTAAAGCGAAAGTAATTTTCTTAGGCAAGAACGAAGCAAAAGATTACGACTTGGGGCAATGCGATAGTCAAGAAGATAATAGTCAACGATGGGACTACAGTTCAATGCACGAACGAGCAAATCCAACAGAAAATTCGGCTTTAATCGCTTCCAGTAGACAAACATGTCGTCACCTCTATTGCAAACTTGCGAATCTGCAATTTTTGGGAAATCGAGTTTTTGTAAGAAATCTACAAATTTTGTGATACTCTGTACTGTGGCAAATTTTCATATTGATGTCACCGACGCCGACGGTTCGAAAGTTAATATGGCTCTAATGTACACTTTATGTATTAAAAACGGGCGTGTTGTAAACTCCATCACTCCATAAACCCATAGTAAACTCACCAGCTCTGAAATTACTATTTTCGGTTCTCAAATCACCTAATTCGACCCTCTAAGGGTCGCCATACTTGCAACAAATGACTTGAACAACCTAACCTAACCTATCCAAGTCGAGGTGTTAACCATAATAAGTGAATGGTTAACACCCCAACTCAGAGTACCCCGACTCGGATAGGTTTTTTGTTTTGTCGTTTACCTTCCACTCACTTGGAAATAATATCTTCGGTAGTTAGACTTGACCGTACTTTATTAAAAGAACTTTAACAGTGAATTTTTGGATATTTAAAATTCTGAATAATGTTTTTCGGTAAAATAACAGTCCGGTCTTTTGATTATTCGTGCTAATGAAATTAGGAAAAATAAAAATTCGTACTTATGACTTTCGGATAAATGACTATCGTCCTTTTGAAAATTCGGAGCTTTGTTTCTTAGGAATTATAATTCCTAAGAAACAATCGGAATTTTGAACATCGGAATATTTCGGAATTTTTGGGTGTTCCCGTTTCGTAGATCTTCATTTGTTTCGTTGATCTTCATTTGTTTAGAAAATTATTTAATTACTTTATACTTTTTAATTTTTAAATGTTCTTCGTATACTACACACAACCTATGGATCTGTTTCCACTCGCATGTCCTAAAAGAACCATAAACAATACTTTAAAGGTATTAAAGTGGACATGATATTTCCACAAAGATCCATGATGGATCTTATTAATGGATTTTAGTGGACAAACGGCAGACCTTCAGCTACCACTGCGGCCTCGCCTAGAACTAATCTTCATTTGTATTGGCGATCTTCATTTGTTTTTACCGATTTTCATTTGTTTTAGCGATGTTCAATTATTTTTGCGATGTTCATTTGTTTTATCGATGTTGATTTGTCTTACACCGATCTTCATTTTTTTAGCTATCTTCATTTGTTTTTACCGATTTTCATTTTTGTTTTAGCGATGTTCAATTATTTTTGCGATGTTCATTTGTTTTATCGATGTTGATTTGTATTTTTATTTATTTATTTATTTATTTATTAGTTTATGTACACACAAATTACAACAAAAGAGAAAACATATTAAATAAAACAGCATTGTACAAGGGCCTACTTATTTCTACAGAAATCTCTTCCAGTAGGCCCGTAAGAGGAGATGTTAAGAATAGATAAAAATTAATAAGTGTGTGCAAGTTATGGACCACAATTAAAAATAATAGATAGCATACATACTCAAATACATGTAAATTATTAAACTATACATACATACATACATATACATACACACACATACATAGGTACATACATACGTTCATATTATAAATACATAGGTACAATATTATACATATATACATAAGTTCAGATAAGTAGTTACGGCAGAGAGGAGAGGTAATGTTCTTTCAGTTTCTTTTTAAATAGTGATACAGTTTGGCAAGATTGTATCTTCGGCGGGAGAGCATTCCACAGCCTTACCGCATGAACAGTGAAAGAGTAAGAGTAGAATTCAGATTTATGGCGAGGAATAGTAAGAAGATATTTAAGGTGTGACCTACAAAGAGCGTCTGGCCCACGCATGTAAGAAAAACGCTCTCGCAGGTAGGAAGGGCAAAGGCGATTGTGAAGGATATTAAACAAAACACATAATATCCGAGTATTCCTACGAAGTCGGATTGGGAGCCACTTGAGTTTCTTGCGAAATTCTGAGACATGATCATACTTGCGTAGGTTAAAAATAAATCGAATGCATAAATTTTGCAGTCGCTCAAGTTTATTTAAAAGCTCCTCAGTAGCATCCAAGTAGCAGGAGTCTGCGTAGTCAATAATAGGTTGTATTAGTGACTGAGCAAGAGAGATTTTGATGTCCACGGGTAAGAAAGGCTGAAGATACTTGAGGGTATGGAATGTGTAATACACCTTTTTGCTAACCTGCCCGACGTGTTCATCCCAGGTCAAATTGCCATTCATAATAATGCCTAGATTTTTGGCCGTCTCAGTATACGAGATAGGTACACCATCAAGCAAGAGAGACGGTAGTAAGGCCATATCCAGTCCTGATCGCATTTGTCTGCTACCAATAACCATCGCCTGAGACTTTTTAGGGTTAACTTGAAGTCCAAATGACCTAGCCCACTCACCAATAGCATTCAGGTCGCGATTCATACCTGCAATGGCGCTTCTAAATTCATTCAATGTGAAATGACGATAAAGCTGCAAATCGTCCGCGTAGAGATGGAAGTTGGAAGAGATAACTCGAACAGCAGAGTTGATGAAAATGGAAAATAGTAAAGGAGAAAGTACGCCACCTTGAGGCACGCCAGCAATGAGATTACGCCATTCCGAGACTGACTCGTTAAGGCGAACACACTGCGAGCGCCCCCGAAGATATGAGTCAAACCAGGCCACAGCTTCCGTAGAGAGATTAAGGGATTTGAGAATACCTAGAAGGACATCAAAATCCACGGAGTTGAATGCACTACTAAAATCTAGCAGTACTAGTAGAGTGAGAGATTTATTCTCCATGGCCTGACGAACATCATCGGTTACCTTCAGAAGTGCCGTTACTGTACTGTGGCCCGGCCGAAAACCGGACTGCAAGGGGTTAAGGAGATTATTCTGCAATAGGTAACTAGATAAATGTCGATGTACTAAATGTTCAAGGACTTTGGAGAGAAATGGAAGAATGGATATAGGGCGAAACTGGGACAGAAGTGTGGGACTTGTAGTCTTAGGTAATGGAATAATAAGTGCTTGTTTCCAAGCACTGGGAAAACTGCCAGAGCTCAAGGAGAAATTGAATATATGAGTGAGGATGGGGATGACGGTAGGGAGTATGGGAGTAAACATTTTTGAACATAACTGATCGTTACCAACCGCAGAAGAAGTAATCGATAAGAGGGATCTTTTGACTTCATGTTCATCAACATTATTGAAAGTGAATGTGGGGCATTGTGGGAGAGGCAATAGAGAGAGATTGACCAGAGTGCTCGACTTAACAAGCGCGTCAAGAGATATAGGTGGAAGTGAAAAATGCTTGTTAAGTGCACTCAAGTCAATGTCATGACAATCAATTTCAGGGGACTTTCCAATGCCGTTAGATTTAAGAAATTTCCATATCTTGGAGGAGTCACGGGTGTCAAGAGATTGATGAAAGTGGCGACGTTTAGCATCTCGACACAGACGATTACAACGATTACGCCAGGATTTAAACCTAGTAAAGTTAATATCTGTTGGATTACGTCTATACATTCTATTGGCCTTATCTCTTCTAGCCATAGCATCTTTGATATCCTTGGTAATCCAGGGTGCAGGTATCCGTTTCCATTTAACGCGGCGCTTAGGTGCATGCTGATCGTACAACGTCGTTATGATATTGTTGAAGTTCTGAACTTTTTCGTCCAAGTTATTACGATCAACAACACAGGACCAATCAATGGCTTCTGCATCTCGTCTCAAATCTTCAAGTGCGATACCCTTAAAGTTGCGAAAAACAGAAAACTGTGATTTAGACTTAGGGGGGCGCATAGACAGGGATAGATAGAGTAAGTCGTGATGTGAGAAGGAAGCAGTAAGTTGTCCATGTGTGGCAACAAGATCAAGGCAGGAGACAATAATTAAATCAAGAAGATGAGGCTGACGGTTCGGACAATGATGCGTAACAGATAGAGGTAGAAGGTGAAGATTAAATGAAGATACAAGGGATTGCAAAGAGTGGCTGCGGCTATCATCGTTGACCAAGCAAGTATTAAAATCCCCTAAAATGATTACCTGACTATAACAAGGACTTAAATCGCTAAGCAAGGTGTCAAGAGAGTGAAAGTAGTTTACGTGGAGATCAGGACTGTAAAAAACCCCGAGCAGTACTTTGATATGCTGAACTGTAACCTCTAAAAAAATATATTCCGCCGAGTGGCTGTAAGTCGACTGAGAGGTACTTAATATTTTAAAAGGAATATCTTCGCGCAAATATATACCTACTCCTCCACAGCGTTTGTCAGTCCTGTCATTGCGTATAAGCACAAATCCAGGAATTCCAAAAAGTCTCGTAGAATGAGAAGGTTTTAGAAATGTCTCAGAGACCAGTACAGCGTCAATTTGGTCACTGCTAAAGGATGCCAGAAGATCAGGATAATGGTATGGAATACTCTGAGCATTAATGTGAACTATGTTGAAATTTTTGGGAAAGCTAGTAAAGATAGAGGAAAGCTGATCATGCAAAGTAAGGGCTGCAGAACCGTCATTGCCATCGCCAGCACTAACAAAGCTTATATCTGAAAGAGAGCAAGATTGGAAGCTGTCATCACTCGATATCGAACAATTATCCATCATTTAAAATAATTAATAAATATATTAATATATTACTAATGAAAATAAAAATATAATAATAAATAAAATACAAATACTATGCAATAAAAAAAAAATACTACACAATAATAAAGTAAAAAGTATACTACAGCCAAATACCAAGCCCACCCACTCGCACACATACCAATAGATTTACACAAGAAATTCATTTAAAAAAACAATAAAAAAGAATATACTGAAGGCACAGTGTAAAGATATGGAAAATCACAACTAAAAAAACTAATACGACAATAAAATAAAAACTAGTGTAAATTAAACGCATTCAACAATGCGTCATTGCCTACTTTTTTTTCTTTTACAATGACAGTGTCAGTTTGATGATTAGCTTAGCTGTCACTTGTCAGTACCTATGTGAAGTTTAGTAAACAAACAAAAGTGAAAGCATTATAAATAAAAGTGAAAACTTAAACTAGACTAGTTAAAACCGGTAAAAAAGTATATATAACATGTACTGCATACAGGGTAACTCTAATAAAAGTTCAAAAAGTCATACCGTCTCATTGTTGTGACGTCAAAAAGTGCAATAACACGGCCAAGTATAATGAACACAAGTTTTAACACAACAGTGTAATCAGTCGTCCTACTCTTTAACGACGACGGCTCCTCGTGGTTCTGGAATCCGAGTTGGTGTTAGAAGTCAGGCTTTGCCCCATCCTCGATGTGCTCGCGCTCGTAGAAGCGACTGTAAGCTCTTCAGGGCCGTCACTGGTGGATGAACTGGGGTACTTTGTTACCAAAGCCGCCAAATCCGAAGCAGACTCAATCTTATGGCGCTTTTTATCCGGACTTATTACGTTTATAAACCCTCCAGCAGTCCAGACGTTTTTCATATGAAAATGCTTGCGTGCTGCAGTGAAGACCCTGTGCCTGCTCCTCGTAAGAAATTCGGAAAGGGTGTACCCAGTTCCTTTCAACGAAGTTTTGTGATCCCAGACTAAGTGGCGATACTCCATGTCGCGGAACCTGATGACGATGGGACGTGCTTTTTCCTGACTTGCCCCAAGACGATGGCACTCTTCGACTATGTTTGTATCCACATCAGGCAACTTCATTTTGTTGGTTAATATATTGTGAAAAGTGCTATGTAACTTTTCATTCGGCTTTTCAGGAATACCGTGAAGCAACAGAGCCTTCTTGCGCATTGACATCTCAATACGGTCCATACCGAGTGACAAAAGTTGGGCTTGAGTCTTCAGGTGCCTTAGCGAGTCCATTACAAAAGATTTAAACTCCATGAAGTCCCGGGAGAGAGCAGCAATGTCCGTATGGATTGGGCCTGTGGAGTCCAGTGCCTTCTGCAATCTATCCTCATGATTACGAAGACCGCTTGTAAACATACTTTCCAGCTTCTCAAAGTTTTTCTCAAATCTGCTGTCCATTTTGTGTTGTGATGAAATCTCTTGTTGTGATGAATGAAAAAGGAAAATTTATTTTGTGGCGAGTAGAGGTGAGTTTGGCAACACAAATAAACTTAAATTAAACCGTAATTAGTAATATTACTATTATTTTTCTATTATTTACTAGGAGCTCACTCGCTCTTGTATTACCCCGATCTTCATTTTTTTAGCTATCTTCATTTGTTTTGGCGATCTTCTTTTGTTTTAGCAATCCATTTGCTAGTAGTGCCAGTAGTGTCAACGTAAATGTACAATTACCCGTAGTACTACCAGTAGTGTCACAGGAAATTAAAATATCCCGTGACACTAATGGTAGTGCCAAGCGGTAGTGCCACGGGCGACAAAGGGTTATATCATGTCTGAAATAATAAAAGTCATTGAGAACAATTCTCAATAAGCTATTTTATGTAATGTGGTTTCCTATAAGAATTTAATAAAACATAATTGCATGAAAATTTGTGTATTATTAGAAGTAATTTTTTTTTTGTTGACGCGGGGAACGCCTTTACGCGCCTTCATCCCAGCTGGGATGGTGTGTGGGACTCCCGGCCCGGTCCGAAATGGACCGTCCTACCCACTAAACCCCGCGGTGTTCCTCCTCACCCTTTAGCCGGGCCGAGGGATATCAAAAGATTATTCACGTCGACCCGGCTAGGGGCGCCCCGTTTATTCGAGGCTCTTCTCGGGGGAGCCAGATGGGCGGCTCCCCAAAGCTCCCTAAGGAGCTGAAGACCACGCCTGCACCGCTCTCGAGCGCCCCTCTGTAATAGAGGAGACAGAGAGCGGCTGGCGCAGGCGTGCGCTAATGGGCACCCCCGGAACACGGGAAAGGTGCCCACCGCCATGTGACCGTTGGTGGGCGGGTTCCCCCGACCTTACGCCCACGGTCAAGAACCAATCGAGGGCGCGCAGTGACTCCTCACCGCGGCGCCCCCGAACTGCACGGCAGAGCGGGAGCATTATCCGTTACTCCCGCTCCCCCGCACAGTGCACCTCCCGCTTTGCCGCTATCACCTCGTCAACTGGCGAGGTGACAGCGGCCCAGCACTGTTGCCGCCAGTCGCGCCGTTATTCGCGGCCGGCGAATTAGGCGTTGGAACAAAAACGTGTTCTAATATTTCTTTATATTTGTGACTATTCAGTCGTCCTGAAATTTCTATGAGTTCTCCCAGTCCACTTGCAAACATCTATCCCCAATATCCCACAGAAAAGCGACCACTTCTGCGGTTGGGGAGCACATTACCATCAGAATATCTGCTATTGTTTGTACGCCATAAACGAAGGCGGCCGTCAGTATTAGAAGTAAAAACTTTCTCATCAAGAAACAAAACATTACTAAAATCATAGTCCACATCCCTACAGAAGGCTGTACCTGGGGATCGTGCGAAGCATGGCTCTGTACGGGGCTCTTGTATGGGCGGAGACCCTGACGGCCAGCAATGAGGCTAGACTGCTGAGCCCGCAGAGAGTGATGGCCGTCAGGGTGATAAGAGGATACCGCACGATCTCCGGTGAGGCGGCATGTCTCCTAGCCGGGACCCCTCCATGGGACCTGGAAGCGAGAGCCCTTGCGTCACTGTTCAGATGGCGCAAGGAGGCGCTGGAGCGGGGCCAAAGGCCTGCGTCTCGAGAAATCGAGGCCCAGCGGACCCTGCTCCATCAGGAAACCGTAGAGACATGGAAGGTGCGACTTGAGCAACCAAAGAGGGGATTCGCCACAATCGCGGCCGTCAGACCGGTCATGGACGTCAGTGGCTGGAGAGAAGACACGGTGCTCTCTCCTACCGGTTGACACAGATGCTTGCCGGGCACGGTAGCTTCGGTAGGTATCTGTGGCGAAAACACCGGGAAACCACGGCCAAGTGTCAGCACTGCGAGGACCGCAGCGATGACACGGCGCTCCACACGCTGGTGGAGTGCACGGCGTGAGCACAACAGCGCCAGGTCCTCGTAGTGGGTCAGGGCGTGGACACTCTCTCGCTTGAGGCCATGGTGCGAGCCATGCTCTCCGGCGGGAGTAAGTGGGACTGCGCCGTCTCTTTCTGCGAGCAGGTCATGCTCGCGAAGGAGGCGGCGGGCCGGGTGCGGGAGAGAACTCTCCCACCCGAGTTGCGCAGTCGGCGCCCTGGGCGTCGCCGACGTGTCTTCGCCGAGGACTATCGGGCTCCATGACCGGGGGTCTGAGGACGGTGAGAGGGCCGCTCACCGTCCTTACAGAAGCAGGCCCATGACGGCAGCGTGACGTGACGTGAGCAACTCACGCACGACCCCCCTTAGAAGCGGGGTCACACCCGAAACCCCCCATAGACGCGGGATTGCACCCAAACCACCCCCTGGGCGAGGCCGCAGCGGCGGCCGTAGGTCTGTTGGGAGTCACGGGACATCCTTCCTGAGGGCTTACCCGGGACTCTCAACCATAGGCTGTTGGGCGTTACGTGAGGGTTTTTAGCCGGTAAGAGTCCGGCATAGCATCCTACGAGGATTTTCCCTCACGTTAAAAAAAAAAAAATCATAGTCCACATAATTTCGCGCAAATCTCAACCTCATAGCATTGCGCCTCTCGGTCAGTATAGGCTTCTTTGCGGGCACTCTACAATGTATTTCAGCTTGATGAAAGCGACGTCTAATTGTATGTGAAGACACATTATATTGAGCAGCAGATGTGCTTGTATTTACAAATCGACGGTATCTTACGTCGTCTAACTATTGTCTATCCTGTTCTGCAGTAGTTTTTCTAGGACGGCCGATGCCGATTTTCTAGGGCGACAAATGTTATTATCAAATAAAACCATTGCGGTGGTTCAATGTTCACACGGCGAATTTTTCATTGATGAAACCTTACCGTAACGCCCAGTTCATCAGCGATGTCGGAGACGGATACAACTTCTTCGCATCAAGCAACAATTCTGTGCTTAACTTGATCGCTTATGCGGTACATTTTACGCAATTGAATTGCAATTTGATGTTCTATTCTAATATTGGGTGTAACAAAATTGACTCTCCAAATTTCGTCACGTGACGTGTCATCTGTCAAGAAACATTACAAAAATGAAGAAAAAAAAGTCACATGAATACTTTGACCGTAAATCCGTTTTAAAGGTCCTATAAATTTTCATTTTCACCCTTTCTATCGCTACTGAGCGGCAGTAGAAAGCGACAACGACAGCCAGACGGGTGCTCCGTGATTGTTTTGCCACGGCGACCATGTTACCTCGAATTGCCGCAGTAAAAAACGAATTCTTAATGTGCGACAATTTTTTTTTTTAATAAAAAATTAACCCCCCTTTTTTATTAAATATTTGTATTTGATATCCGATGCCAAGTCATCTCATGAAATTTGGAGAGGTAATTTTGTTACACCCAGTATATTTTTTATTGTGGCTTTCTGGCGGGCAGAAAATTTGATGTTATAAGCGCAAATTTTACTTAAATGAAAAACTGACAACGTCTAGTCCAACAAATGAATATGAAGAAAAAGGAAAAAAAACAGCCAGTCACTCACATTATTAAAATGATCCATCATTGTTTAAGTATGTAAGTAATTTTTAGTATTGAGTGACGGAAACATACATCATGCTCTCCAAAATCTGATTTGTCAAGTGTTTACTTATTATTGATTATAACATAAATATTAACATTAGGATGTTCCCAAATTTGTGTTTTGATTGTTGGATACCTATTATTTTACTATTGTATACAAATTTACTACCAAACATTGTGTACATATTTATGAACTCTTATATGAATCCATATTTATAATCCTAATGAGGGTGACATTTTATGAGGCAGTGGAGTGTATACTTATTTTTGCCTTTGACTGTACCTCACGAATTTATTAAGAAGATCCTATGTACCTCATCTATTTTAATAAAAAATACAATAAAGCACGTCATCTATCCAGCGGGGCCCGCGGCTGTATTATGCTCGAAATACATAAAAAGAATACTGAACGTAACTTGTGCCAATGTACCTCTCGATGCATGTGTTAACTCCAAGAAATCTTCAACAGAACAGGAGATAATCAGCAAGAAAAATTGTCTGCCCAGCGGGGCCCTTCCTAATTTAAACTCATATGTGCAATAAAAACACACCATTGTTATGTATTACCAATGTACCTATGAATATACACCTACAAGTCTTTGAAATAACTAGCTAGCCCCGTAGCTCTGAACATTCGATTGTAATTATTTTTTATTCTGAATAAAATGTAAAATTATTGAGATTTTCTTTAATAGTGAATTGTGAGTGTGTAATGTCTTGTTGTGACTGTGTGTCTTTAATAGTGAACTGTGAGTTGTAAGCATAATCATAATACCTACCTATTTTTAAAGTCAATACGATAATACTCATTATTAATAAATAATAGTAGTATCATTATCCATATTATATCAAATCATATAAAATCATGTAATAAAATAACCAATAACAATTAATATAAATGTGAAATCTTTAATGAACTTAATATTATGATAGGTGAAGGCCTATGTAAAACACCTGAAGGGTTTGGGTCATTAAGTGAGTAATCATTAAGGAAATCACTAACTGTGTAATAGCATTTATCGATAAAGAATTCCTTGAGCCTGTGCTTGAATTCATTAATATTACTAATAATTTTGATTACATTTGGAATCTTATTAAATATTCGAGGTGCTATACGAAAAATGCTATTCTCTAGTAGTTTGGTTTTGCTCGGCACCATGCATAACTTATCCTTATGACGCGCTCAAGTGCGGTACTGAAATATATTTGAATGCAATTTTACATACACTGCAGCTTATTTCAACCACCAATAAGTTGAATGGTAAGATTCGTGACACATGCACAACAAAATAAACAGGCAAACTCAATGTTTTAATCACCTGTTGGCGAACAGTACGTATATACCATAATCATGTCTCTTGCAAACACTACGTCCGAAGGCTACGACTCAGTATGTGCAAAAATCGTAAAAAGGTGTGGAAAACAGTTAACTCCAGCACTTACATACTTGATAAATCTATCACTGGAAACAGGGACATTTCCTAGGAAACTAAAATATGCAGTCGTAAAACCTCTTTACAAAAAAGGGGAAAAGGCAATAATGAGTAACTATCGGCCTGTTGCATTATTACCAATTTTTTCAAAAATATTTGAAAAGGTTATGCATGAAAAACTAACATCCTTTTTCAAATCTAATAATACCATTATTAAAAACCAATACGGCTTTCAAAAAAATAAGTCAACAAGAGATGCAGCTTTTCACCTGATAAACGATATCCTTCAAAATGTTAATGTAAAAATGTACACTACAGTATTATTCCTCAATATGTCTAAAGCGTTTGACTTTGTTCCGCACAAACAGCTTTTGACGAAGCTCGAACATTACGGAATAAGAGGACCAGCATTAACCTGGACAAAACCTTATTTAGAAGATAGGTATCAATCCGTCGATGTTTCACAATTAAATTCAAAAGACTGCGTTGAAGTAAAAAGATCCAATTACAATATTAATAAATTCGGGGTGCCCCAGGGCAGCGTTCTGGGCCCACTGCTCTTCTTGGTATACATTAATGATTTACCAGAAGTTACTATTTATAACACCATACTATTTGCAGATGATGTATCTGTAATAGTGACAACAAATAAAGACATGACAATTTCACAGCATGAAAATGACATAAACAATACACTGACATTAATTATTAATTGGATGAATCATAACAATTTACAAATAAATATAGCAAAGACATGTATAATTAATTTTAATAATTTCAAAAATAAAAATATGAGTTTTAATCACAATAGACAAAATTTTACAATGGCTTAAAATGCGACATTTCCAGGCATAATGATAAACTTAACTGGAATGAACTTATAGATAGAGTG
This sequence comes from Miltochrista miniata, assembly GCA_933228765.1. Lineage (NCBI taxonomy): Eukaryota > Metazoa > Arthropoda > Insecta > Lepidoptera > Erebidae > Miltochrista > Miltochrista miniata. The sequence goes on from OW121777.1 coordinate 4,156,608, forward strand.
GGAAATAAAGTAAATGGATTTTCATTTGCTCTTTACAAACTGGCAAGGATTTCCAGCCGAAGCACGGCATGCACAGCTTACTTTGCATATGTTAATTCTGTGCTACGGTATGGATTACTTGTGTGGGGCAACGGTACAAACACAGATAAAGCTTTTATTACACAAAAACGCTGCATAAGGTCAATATGTAATATCGCCCCGGATGTATCATGTTCGCCATATTTTCAAGAATTAAACATTCTAACCTTGCCTTCTCTATACATTCTAGAGGTAGCTAAATTTGTGAAACATCACCCTGAAGTATTTACACAAGCCAAAGATGTCACCAATAGGGTAAACATTAGAAATCCTAATAGACTTGTATTGAAAGTTGTACCTAAAACGGCTCGATATCGGAAAAATTGTTACTCGATGTGCATTAAAATCTACAATAAGATTCCAGAAAATATTAAGGCACTTAAGGTCAATAACTTTATTCCAGCATTCAAGGAGTGGCTGATATCTAAGACATTTTATTCTATAAATGATTTTCTGGCTAGTAAATTGTGAATAATGATTAATAATGTATAAAATTAGTATAAGAAAAGGACCGCATATTATAAGAACGTACTTATAAAGAGATCTCTTAACAATCAAATATAATATGTAAACCATGAAGTAATATTATGTAGGTACCTTTTAATTTATTTTAAATTTGCATGCTGTTTTAATATAGCTGAATGGGCTTGTTCTATGTAACTACTCAACATCCTTTCATGTACTTACCCCATCTAAAGGCAAATAAAGATTATGATTATGATTATGCTTCATATATAAAAATAGGCTTGGAAGAGTTAGGATCTTCACATTTTGGAAATATGGCCTGCACGAATCGGTCTGCCGTAGGTTAAACATTGACCTTAAGCATCGGTTTTGGGCTTTAAATGCATCTTCTTTGTCAACAGATTAACCCATATCTAAGGGTGGAGTCTACATACCCATGGTAAGCTGTCACAACGGTTGATATGTTAACTATTCTGCGTATTCTATTTAGGGCGTACGAAAATGTACGGAGTTTTTTACAAATGTGTTCAATATGTGACTTCCAATTTATTTTGTTGTCCATATATGAACCTAAAAATTTAGCGACCTCTACTTCTTCAATCTTATTGTTGGAGTAAATAATATGCACTGACGTATCTGCTTTAGGTCGTTGTCTAAAATTCATCACCTTAGTTTTGTCAAAATTAATTTCTAAGTCATTTCCTTTGAGCCATTTAATTATTAAAGTCAAAACATTGTTAATGTCAGTTTTAGTATCAGTCAGGTCATTAGAAGAAAATAAAACAGTACTGTCATCCGCAAACAACGTCATGTAGTGATTAGTGATTGTAGGCATGTCATTTATATAAATTAAAAGAAGAAGAGGTCCCAAAATGCTACCTTGTGGAACACCGGTCAAAACGTCTTTTGTTTCAGAAAAAACGTCTCCTCGGTTTTAGTTTTGAAAACTAGTTTTCTGATTTCCGTGTATTGTTTCCGACCTTGGAGATATGACTTGACGAGATCGTGTGCATTACCTCTGACCCCATAAGCATACATTTTCTCCAGAAGTATTGAGTGATTTACGCGATCGAACGCTTTAGACATATCCATATAAAGTGCCAAGACTGGTGACCGTTTGTCCATATTATTTAGTATTTTATGTAAAAAATTATACATTGCTTCAGGCACAGATTTGTTTTTCCTATATCCGTACTGGCATTCCGAAAACAAGTTTTTACTTTCAAAGAACGAATATAGTTGCCCATATATAATTCTTTCAAATATTTTCGCAAATATGGTTATGAGACTATTGGCCTATAATTTTTCAAAATAGTTTTATCGTATTTCTTATGTAGTGGTTTTATTACCGAGACCTTTAATTTCACAGGAAAGTCGCCTCTCTCAATACCCAGATTTATAGTATGACACAATGGGAACGCAATTATTGTAGCAACATCTTTAACAATTTTGGTAGTAACAGAATCATAACCATATAATCTATTGGTATTTTTTAAAGAAATTATTGTTTTGTAAATGTCAGAAGGTATTGTAGGGTGCAAGAACATTGATTTGTCATTTCTAATGGGTGACTTAAAACGAAATTCCGTGTCAAATAGAGAATTCACTGGTTTAGCAATGTCCAAAAAACAATTCTTAAATGCGTTAGCGATATTTCCGGGATCGGTAATTATCTCATTGTTAACCAATAACTTTTCAATTCCCTCCTTTGGAAATTTGCATTTTTGATTATTTATCACTTTTCAGGAGGCTTTACACTTATTTTCTGCACTGTCAATATAATAGTTACTTTGAGATCTTTTTGTTAAATTAATAATTTTTTTGAATCTTTTGGCGTAAGTTTAAAACTTTTTTTTGTTTTCTTTGTTTGGATGTTTTCTATATAACCACATAAGTTCTCGTTTACGTTTGCTGCCAATTTTTATTCCATTTGATATCCATCTCGGTTTTGATAAGCTATTGACTCGTATTTTGTAAATAGGAATTTTTTTTTTTTTTTTTGACGCGGGGAACGCATTTACGCGCCTTCATCCCAGCTGCGGGGGCAGCTAGGATGGTGTGTGGGACTCCCGGCCCGGTCCGGAGTGGACCGTCCTACCCACTAAACCCCGCGGTGTTCCTCCTCACCCTTTAGCCGGGCCGAGGGATATCAAAAGATTATTCACGTCGACCCGGCTAGGGGCGCCCCGTGAATTCGGGGCTCTCCTCGGGGGAGCCAGATGGGCGGCTCCCCAAAGCTCCCTAAGGAGCTTAAGATCATCACGCCTGCACCGCTCTCGAGCGCCCCTCTGGAATAGAGGAGACAGAGAGCGGCTGGCGCAGGCGTGCGCTAATGGGCACCCCCGGAACACGGGAAAGGTGCCCACCGCCATGTGACCGTTGGTGGGCGGGGTCCCCCGACCTTACGCCCACGGTCAAGAAACAATCGGGGGCGCGCAGTGACTCCTCACCGCGGCGCCCCCGAACTGCACGGCAGAGCGGGAGCATTATCGGTTACTCCCGCTCCCCCGCACAGTGCACCTCCCGCTTTGCCGCCATCGCGACTCAGCACGCCTGACTGCCGACCATGGCTTGCACCATGACCAGCAGTGACAGGCCCCTACTGTTGCTGTACGGAGCGGCCGCACGGACGGAACGGCCGCACGGGCGGAACGGCCGCACAGACGGAACCAGCCCACCGCACTGGCAGCCCGCACACACGCAGCAGCCGGTCAAACACTGCCGCGCTACGTAACTGCCGCACAGGTGAACTGCCGTACAGGCGAAATCAGCCGCACAGGCGGAACAGCCGCACATGCGGCCGCTGCCGCACAGCAAACTTGCTCTAACCGGCCGCAGCCGGGAGCAAACCTCACTATAGTTGCGACGCTTCCACCGGGTATCCGGGAGCTGTCACAACCCCGCGGACCTTGAAGGCCCGCCATACCACGACCCCCTCGTGCAATGGGGTCAACTCCGTCAAACGACGGCCGAAAAACGGTCCCAATGCTTCTACCAGCCAGAAAGCCGGGAGCATTGGGGCGTCCGCCATAGTGTGTAGCGGTGCAGAGACGCCGCAACACCGTGGGCCTAGCAGGCTCACCCAACTGCGACCCCCTCGCCATGGGGTCAGCTTGCCGGGATATCGGTACATCGACTTATGGGGGCAGCACGCCGCACCCATTAGCCGATGTTCCAGGGTGCACCGTCTTAGTCCAGTTGCCACTCCCCCCGGGCATATAGCCCGAAGGGATAGGAAACCGGTCCAAGCTCACGAGGAGGTTTCCCGACCTAGCACCCCTTTGTAAATAGGAAAGCATAGATCGTATAGTAAATTAAATATTTCTTGAAATGCATCAAAACTTTCATTAGGATCGGTGGATTCGTAAACATTTTGGAAAGAAAATTGACTTACATATTTATAGAAAATATTCCTGTTTTCTCTTGAGAGATCGCGTTTCTTTATGTACCAATACTTTAGTAAACAATATTTTTTGGTTGGAAATTTAATTATTTGTGCAGAATGATCAGACAGAGCAAAGTCCTTTACATGTCCTTTACATTTTTTTATGTTATGAGCTATGAGAGGGCCGCTCACCGTCCTTACAGAAGCAGGCCCATGACGGCAGCGTGACGTGAGCAACTCACGCACGCCCCCCCTTAGAAGCGGGGTCACACCCGAAACCCCCCATAGACGCGGGATTGCACCCGAACCACCCCCTGGGCGAGGCCGCATTGGCGGCCGTGGGTCTGTTGGGAGTCACGGGACATCCTTCCTGAGGGCTTACCCGGGGCTCTCAACCATAGGCTGTTAGGCGTGGCGTGAGGTTTTTTAGTCGGTAAGAGTCCGGCATAACATCCTATGAGGATTTTCCCTCACGTTAAACAAAAAAAAAAAAAAAAAAAAAAAGTTGTTCCATACAAACTTTACCCTCCGTTTTTTATTGTATACTTATACTTTTCCGGAATAAAAAGGGGATATTTTTAAATGCACATCTATATAATTTTTCTGCACACTAGGTAACTCCATTAATTAACTGAATGCATACCAGAAATTTGAATGCTGTGCAAAAAAACCAATTGATTAACTAAACATGTACTACTTAAAAAACTAAAATTTTACACAAAATGAGATGACCTTTTTTCTCGAATTTAAACCAAAAATGTGGTTTGTACACCGGATATAAGATTTGCTACTTAAAAATACTAATTGCTTATCAAAAATACTAACTTGCACTCTAAATTTTACAGTCTTATAACGGAACAGGTTAGGTTAGGTTAGTTTTTTATTTTTTTGATTATTAAAATTTAATTTTGTGTTTGTTAAGCAAAGGAATTTTTAGGTATACTATTATAATAATAGTGATTTGTTTAGTAAAATAGTTCTGCAAATACCATTAAACAGTATAATGAATTTGACTTATTTAGTGTGCATAATTAGTGTGCAAGTCAGTATTTTTGGTTTAACTTTGTAATATTATGTTTGAAAAAAGGGAATAAACAGATATCGATTTAAATACATGCCAATAAAAAGTACCCAGTGTAGTGCCCAGGATATTAAAGAATAATTATGCCTAGCTTCATCGTAATAGAACCGGTAGATTTTGCGTGATGCCTGAATAAACAGACAGACAGACAGACAGCCAAAAAAAATTTTAAACACATTTTTGAGTTCGGTGTCGCTCTAGTAATACCGAACCCGTGCCATTTATTTTTTTGACATTTTCAATGTAAAGAATTTTCACTTCTACAGATTTATTACAAGTACTAGCTGACCCGCGCAACTTCGTTTGCGGCACATGAGAGTTAGAAAAAGAAAGAAAGAAAGAAAGAAAGAAAGACTGTCCGTCACGAGGCTGTTTCACAGAAACGTTGACAGCTATAGAGCTGAAATTTTCACAGATTATGTATTTCTGTTGCCTCTATATCAACTAAAATCAGAAAAACAATAATATTTAAGGGGGGGGGGGGACCCATACAACAAACGTCATGTTTTTGCCGTTTTTTGGTACAGAGCCCTCTGTGCGCAAACCTGACTCGCACCTGGCCGAATTTTTTTCACATTAAATTTACGATAGACTAATTTCGTTGAACTTGATCTCACCATCACCATAATATTATTACGATGTCTTACCCCATGTGAAATGGCGTTTTGTCGCGCTGATAGAATAAATAGGTATATCTTCAAGATCACCATCATTCCTTCTTTCACACGTATCCCAAATAGCAGATATGACGCTGTTATTTACGTAATCTACAGGTACCAAGTTAATTTTGCGATTTATTTCAACTGGCAATACGTGGAGTAGTCCTATGCCAATGCCGACGAAAAGCTGAAAATATGCGAAATATATAAAATAAAATAAAATTTATTTCCTTTGAAATTTTAATCAAAAAAATTTAGGTTTGTCAAAATTTTTGTGACTCTACCGGGGGTTCGGAAGTGCTACAGACTGAGAAGAACACCCCAAGAAACTCTGTCCGGTCCCTCTTAATTATTCATCTTAGTATCTACTACGGTTTTGTTTTAATGTAGAAAGGAGCAATTCGTGTCATTGCCAGGCAGCCTTGTCTTCTAGAAAGTCTTTAATGCTATAATAAGCTTTCTGGCACAATTTAAGTTTTATTAGTTTTTTAAATCTATTAACTGACAAACCTGTTATGGCTGTCGGCAATTCGAATACAATTCCCCGCAAAAGAATTGCTTATTTTATTAAGCCTAAATCTAGGTACAGCCAATTTATTCTTATTTCTTAAGTTTAGGTTATGGATATCACTATTTTTAATAAATTTACTGTAATTTTTATGAGTATATAATAAGTTTTCATATATGTACTGTGAATACACAGTAAGGTTGTTGATATCCTTAAACTTTTCTCTTAATGACTCCCGAAACCCCATACCATAGATAGCCCGGACAGCCCTCTTCTGCAACACAAAGATACATTCAATGTCGGCAGCGTTACTCCACAATAGTATACCATAGGTCATACACTGTGGAAATAGCTAAAGTAGACAAGACTCGCTGTTCTAATGTCTGTCAGTTGTCGGATCTTTTTAACGGCATAGGCTGCAGAGCTCAGTCTGCCCGAGACTTTCTCGATATGAGGCCCCCACTGCAAGTTGGAGTCTAACTTTATGCCCAGAAAGACAGTTTCATCGACCAATTGTACTTGATCAGCCCTAATCCTAATACTGGTGTTAACGAGCCTAACATTTGGCAAGGTGAATCTAATACATTTTGTTTTAGTTTTATTTAACAATTAATTATTTGCGTTAAACCAGTGGACTACCCTAGAGAGGGCATTGTTTACTTCGTCAAGTTCGCGTTGTCCACGTTCATTTTTAAATATTAAAGATGTGTCATCAGCAAACAAAACTACCTCGTGATAGTCTCTTATAAGGTGAGGGAGATCATTTATGTACACTAAAAATAGAAAAGTAAAAAATAGAAAAGAAGCGCTCGTGGCCCCGCGGACTCAGTGTTCTGTAAACGATCACTGCAGTAAGCAACTTTCACTATGGCCGGTCCATGGATGGGTGACCATTCATGTGATCACTTTGTGATATTTATTTGAGCGCTTCCGTGCTTCGGAAGGCACGTTAAGCCGTTGGTCCCGGTTGCCAGTAAAATGGCAGTCGTTAAGCTAAGTTGAAGGCTTTATTTCAACAGCAGGCAGTCACAACCTGCGCCTGTCCATTTAAACACGGCAATACGGCTCACCACCTATTACGTGGGACAAATTATACGAAGGTGAAATGTGGGCATATAATATGCCTCTGCCTACCCCTTCGGGGATAAAGGCGTGACCATTATGTATGTATGTATGTAAAAATAGAAAAGGTCCCAGAATTGAACCCTGAGGCACCTCCATTGTTACAGCAGAACTATGTGACTGTTTATCATTTATAACTACTCTCTGTACTCTATTTCTTAGGTAAGAACTAATTAAATCCAAGGCCGTCCCCCTGATCCCATAACGATCAAGTTTTGAATTACAGTCTGATGCTGGACGCAATCGAAGGCCTTAAATAAGTCGCAGAATACACCATAAGCATCATACGACTTCTCCCAGGACCGACCGCGCGTGAAACCGAATCTTTCAGTATGGAATAGTTTATTTGTATTAAAATGATTTTGCATTTGATTAAGCATTACCTTTTCAAAGATTTTACTAAACGTGGGTAGTACAGAAATAGGACGAATATTGGACGGATCTGAGGTGCTACCCGAATTAAACAGAGGAGTTATTTTACTAAACTTCATTAAGTCAGGAAACACACCACTATCAACACAATTATTAAATATTATTGATAATTCAGGGGCAACTATTTCAATTAACGAATTAACTAAATGTACAGAAATTTCTCAGAGGTCCGCCGTTTTCTTAATTTTTAAAGATTTAAATATAAGTATAAAATTATAATTATTTGATTTTGCTTGGCCTCTTTCTGCTTTAATTATTTTCCAAATTGATTTAACTTCGTCTACACTATTATAATTTTATTATTTATATACTTTCTTTTGGCCGCTTAGCAGTCTGCTTTAAACTTTTTTAAATATCTGTTCTATGTAACACTCTGCAATACTCACTAACACATTATCCGTACGTTGTAGTTTAGTATTGTCATTTTGTCTCGTGATAACGAGGATTTCATCCAATATGAAACAATTATGATAACACGGGGATATAATATTCATATCTTACTGTTGTTTTTATTTCATATTTTCATTCATTTACATATATTAGATTGACAACAAGCATCTCGCAATATAACGACGTCTTTGATCTGAAATTGTCATTCTGACAGATGACAGTGACTGATTCTTATTGACGGAAGGTTTTTCAATAAAAAAGGAAATAGTTTTATTTAGTTTACAATGAATCTACGTTAGAATATACATGAAATTAATAACCAGATTTAGAACTAATAACAATTTTTTCAACACCCTTGCTCATAAAGTGGTTTTTATCACATGGCTTTTACACTCATAAACCATGGTATTAAACACTTGTGCTTTTTTTTCTTTATCGCACTAGTGTTTTATTTTATATTCCATCAAATTAAGTTTGTACCTCGCTGAAAGATATTATTATGCATTCTATTTGCTCTTAATTTAACTGGGTTATAGTTTTATTTTTAAATCTCGGAAAAAGTATTGACTTAGATACGTTTCGTTTCAACATTATGACTAAAAATAACACAATTTTTGTAAAAAATAAGAAGTGTACCACCTTGAATATGATAAATTTTCAACAACTTATTTACTTTAATTAATAATTCAACGTGAAACTAATTTATAAATACATAAAAAAATAATTTTGAACATTTAGCGCTTTGGCTGTTTAGCTCCAACAGCTAACATCCCGCGCGCAGAAAAAAAAATCAGCGCGGAGCGCGCCTTTTTGACAAATTTTCCGTCTGTGACTCTGTGCTGTGAGGCGTGAGCATTGTTTATTTGAGTATGAATAATTATAAAATTTGTTGTTTTACTCGTAAGTGTGTTGAAAAACGTCGTATGATACACGTGAGGTTTGGTCATTACACTCTCGGTTTCCTTGCAGCCCTCGCCTTCAGCTCGGGCTGTGCAATATCACCTCGAGTGTAATGACCAACATACCTCACTTGTATCATAAATAACTATTAAATAGTTTATAAACGGGTCAACTACGGAATGAACTGCAATGCCAAAGCACGTCCCGTTCTACGTAAAGCATTGTTTCGAATGAAAGATTCAATATTTACTTAGAGGATAGGATTATTAATAAGTAGGCTTATTTTAGCTTCTGGTGGTAAAATATCACTAATACTATAAAGTCTTAATAGTGCGTTGCTTCTGAGGATTAGGGAAATAAAAAAGTCACAAACGGAACATCGTGAATGTGTTGAGTGAAACGAACCGCAGAGGTAGCTCCATGGTGACTGGCTTTTCTGTAGGCCGAAAACAAAGATGGAGACGCGTGGCATTTTTTCCTCTCGTGTAAGAAGACACGTAAGGTGTCTCTTCAAAAGTAACCCATTCTACAACAAGACTCGCAAAAACTTTATAAATTGTATAATTAGTTATTCGCGACTGCAGATTATGATATACGTGCTGAATACTAATGACGCGGGTTCTCGAGAGATGATTCTGCACCTAGCTAACAAATCCGGCGATTGCCCAACGGACCGCATGATTCGGTAAACGGTGCTTGCACCGCAATTTCATATTTTATTTTTCAAGACGCCACATTTTTTTCTTTACAACTTTGCACCAACGAGTGACACCTAGATTTCCCTTGTACAACCCCACGTGAGGTCGATGACTGCACCTCTGGGACTGTATCTTCACGATCATCCATCGCAAGTTTGCACAACGTGTTTCATCTTGAGTAAGCCTGCATAACGGTCTGCCTACACAACAATTAGCGTGTAACTACACTCAGGGACAAATTTAGAGGAACGCAAAAAAAGGTCGACTACGTTAATTTTTTTATACTTACACACTGGCCACCTATAACAGCATTTGTATTATTTAAAGAAAGACATTTTATCGTCTTTTGTTTCAGAATATCATTTGTTTTTTTCTCTCTACGTAGTAATGTAATAAATGTGTGTCGTAACTTCGTAAGAGAACAATTTAAGAGTTTATTTTCGTATTTGAAAACTTTAGTAATTCTAATTTTTTACAAAAATTATTCGTCAGAGTGTTACTTAGAGACTTTTTAAAAAGACTGAAGTGATAATGCCGGATCTCAACATAGCACAGGTGCCCAAATCTGTAACTTTAATCGAACAAGGTTGCACTTACAATCAAGTGGCTCAAATGTTGCAAGTTTCCAAATCAGTTATCTTTCGCAACGTAAAACGATACCGGCAGACAGGCGAGTACACAAGATGCAGAGGACAAGGGAGAAAAAAGAAGACCACAGCTAGGGACGATAGATTTATCGTAAGCAGTGTGCTAAGAAATCGTACCTCGACGTCTTCTGAGGTAAGAGCAAGGCTCCAAGAAGTCCGAAATGTGGCAGTTAGCACTAAAACGATACGAAGAAGACTTAAAGCAGCCGGAATAGGGGCATTTATACCTGCCAAAGGACCTCTTTTTACCACAGGTCATCGTGTAGCTCGGAGTAACTTTGCTCGCATTCACCGTCACTGGAATGACAATGACTGGGGAAGAGTATTATTCACTGATGAGTCCAGATTTTGCCTTAAGCCAGATGATGGAAGGGTGAAAGTGTGGAGACGACCAGGAGAAAGATATGCACAGTGTAACATTGTGGGAAGAGAACCTTACGGTGGAGGGTCAGTGATGGTAGGGGGCGGCATTTCTTTAGGAGGACGTACGGAGCTCCACGTCTTCGAAAATGGACCGCTGACAGCAGCACGCTACGTAACTAACATTTTAGAAGAAATTGTGATACCATACATAGGTGATAATTTTCTACTGATGCATGTTAATGCTCGGCCACACACTGCCGCTGTAGTTTCAAGATACCTTCAAGGGTTCGAAATCGATGTTTTGGAATGGCCAGTCCGCTCGCCAGACTTAAACCCGATTGAACATGTCTAGGATAAACTGGGAAGACAAATAAAAAAAAGAATTCCTGCAATAACCAACTTACGACAACTTAAAACGGCGTTGGTAGAAGAATGGGACCAAATGCCACAAAATTTCATAGACGAATTAATAAAAAGTATGCCCAGACGATTGGAGGCAGTTTTAACAGCAAGAGGAGGTAACACCAAATACTGAATCTACCTACGAGTGGTCATGTTAACTTTTACTAGAGAAGAAACCAGACATTCCATAAATTTCATGATAAGATTAAATTTCATTGTTTTCTTAACATTCTCGTTAATAAGCAATAATTTCAATATTTGTCTATTTTTAACAGTAAATTGTACATTTCTGTATTTTAAAAAGTTAAATTAATTAAGAATACTCAAATGAAACTGTAGTAAACATAAATAAATCGTTTATTTCATTACTACCTGAACATTTCTTTGCGTTCCCCTAATTTTGTCCATGAGTGTAGTTTACTTAGCTGTTAAACTGTACTACTAGTGCAAACCTCAATGGATCCATTCCTAGGTAACTAGGTTAACATATATTTTTAGATAACCACGTCACAAGGTGATTTTTGGTTTATTGTATCAAATAGTAAAACTTCATCGCATCGGCGCGAGAGCCGATCAGATCATGAGATCTGATGCATTTAGCAAGTAAGTAAAGTGATTGTAGACATAAGTGTCCTTACCCTTGCCATAAGGTTGATGCATCCTGGATAGGGATGCAACATATTTAGATTAAGTAGTGCATACACACTTCCACGAAGCCCGTGGTTTACTTTTTGTGGATTATTATATGTGGTGACAATCATACATACTGACTTTTCTTTCACGAACTCATTGCAACAGGGTTTTACTAGCCAGACAATACGGCCCTTAACCTAAAAGGTCCGTTGTATCTCCGGCTGCCGTTATCCAGGTAACCTTCTTTTATAACAAATTATTGTAGTATGGGACTCGGGAAATCCATACCGACACCCTTGACTCCCGTTACGCTACATCTATTAAGCTGTCCTTCTGAGTATAGTTCATACAGTTTTTGTCTACTTTTATGTATATCCTCAGTGGCCCATTCACTGAAGGCTGGCCTGTCACCGATTGTGACTTCCTTAGACTTAAATATGGAGTTGAACTCATTGTAAAAGGAATCAAAAAATAACTTATACATTACATTTGGATCTAAGCCAGTGTCTAAAAATGGAAGTTTATTGCAAAGTCCAACTCGCATACGTTCCAAGCGGTCACTAGTTACTGGTCTACATAATATTTTACGTCCTTTAACTTTTTCTCTTGTGATCTTGAAAGATGCTATTTGCCCAGTATGGTCTGATTTTATCTTATTTATAATACTCTTACTTTCTGGCAACATATCACTGTATATATTGTCCAGACAAGTAGCTGTTGTATCACAATATCTAGTAGGCTCTAAAAATAAGTTAGTGAGATTGTGTGATTTAAATAAATTTAAGATATAATTGGTCTGACGCGTATTTATAAGTATATTAACATTAAAATCACCGCACACTATTAGGTGTTTATTAGTTTTTCCAAGTTTAAATAGCACTTTATCCATTACTTCATCAAACTCACAAAATGGTGAGACTCCAGGTTTATATAAGCATACTGCTATGAATTGCTCCAATTCTACGCACGATATTTCAACTGTACACTCTACAGAGAGGGACACAACATCTTTCTGTTCCTTATACTTTAATTTCTTATTTAATAAAATCAACGAACCCCCCCGTGTGAAAACTGAACATGAGCTCATACTCCTTACGCATATATTCTGTAAGACAAACAATTTCAATATTTTCTGAGCTCATGAACAGCTCCAATTCAAACTCTTTGACCTGCGTTAATGTTGCAATATTATAATTCACCAGACTGATATCATTTAATAAAATAAAATAAATAAAAAAGCCTTTTATTTCTTGCTACTTTTTGGGAAATTTAAATACAAAACAATGAAAATTCCAATGCCGTGCATGCAAAAATTTTCACATTTACAATTTGTTTATGATTCTACATTTAAAAAGAGTACCAAAATATGTTTAAACATAGGTAGATTTTTATAATGTAGTCAATACTTATGAATACCAAAGTTTACACATTAAATTCAAAGGCACTCAACCTTTAGATTTAATGTGCAAACCTTCCTTTTCTGACATTTCTTAAGGATATTTTAGTTACAGTGTGCATGCAAAATTATTCCCTTATCTAATATATTCTTTAATTTTGGTGTATTTAGAAAACAATCAGTAAAGTTATATGATTAGGTAAACCTTGATTATTTAGCTTATTTATTAAAAATTGTAAGTGTTATAAGTAATAAGTTATATTCTTTAGATTTGCTAGTACATTCATATGAAATAATATTCCAAAAAAAGAATTAAGTAGGACTCAGCAATATAGTATCCACCCATGGAAAAAAATATTAATTTAAAAATCAATTTTACATCATTAGACAGAATAACATAATATATTGTATCATATTAAAGCTATGTAGTTAGTACAGTAAAGCATATGTCTGTCTATATTATTACATTACCTACATTATTATTGTTTTAATGAAATATTATGAAGATAAAAATACAATTAAAAATTAATTTTACATCATTAGACAGAATAACGTATTGTATCATATCAAAAATATGTAGTTAGTACATAAAGCATATACCTATCTATATTATTACATTACATTATTATTGCCATTTTTATTATTATTTTATGAAATAATATGAAGATGAAAGGAGTCAGTATAGCAGAATTATAATATTTATAGTAAAAAAATATGAATTACAATATTCATTACAATACATTTGATAAAATAACATATTGATTTAGTTAAATCAAATACATATTAAATACATGTAGGTGTAGGTAATCAAGGTTTGTATCAACTTTGCAAGAACCCTCTCAATGAGAGGTAAAGGCCTCCTCCAGAGATGACCAGGATTCCCTATTCTTTGCCACTGTCGGCCAGTGAATACCTGCTACTTTTGTGATGTCGTCTGCCCAGCGCGCAATTGCTCTTCCTCTTTTTCTCTGTCCTAGTGGACCTGCCCATGATGTTGTCCTGATGGTCCAGCGGTTATCGCTAAGCCTCGCTACATGTCCAGCCCATCGCCATTTTAGCCTTAGTGAGTGGCTAAGAGCGTCGATGACTTTAGTTTTCTTCCTTATATTATCATGGCGAATCTTTTGAATTTTCTTAATTTTCAGGATGCTTCTTTCCATACTTCTTTGGCATACTACAATTTTATTTTTTACTTTTCTGGTAAATTTCCATGTTTGACAGGCGTATGTTAATGAAGGGAGTAAGCAACTGTTCATAACTTGGTTGAATGAAATTTGCTTTCCCAGATAAATGTATGTATTGACATATGTTATCGGTGAATTTTCAAGATATATAGGTCTTTCTATATGGTTCGTCATAATATTAGTTTTGGTTAAATTGATTTCCAAGCCCACTCCACGACTCCCCTCATGTAGAGTATCTATCATCACTTGGAGTTCGTTCGTATTTTCTGATAACAGGACTATGTCGTCGGCAAACCTCAAGTGATTCAAGTAACATTCATTTACATTTATGCCAACTTTTCCCCAGTTTAGCTTGCTAATGACGGACTCTAGCACCGCTGTAAAGATAATTGGCGAGAGTGGGTCTCCCTGCCGTACACCTTTTCTTATCTCTATGGGTGGCCCTGTACTCTCCAGCTTCACTCTACTAGTACTGTTATCATAGATATTTTTTAGGACTTTTATGTAATCTAGTGGTACTTCTTGTGAGAGTAGTGTTTCCCATATCGATGAATGAAAAAGAGAATCGAATGCTTTTTGGTAATCAATAAAGACAATGTAGAGTGGTCTCTTGAACTCTTGATATTTTTCTATCAACATTTCTAGCGAATGTATGTGATCCACTGTTGAAAAACCTTTTCTAAAGCCTGCCTGTTCTATAGGTTGGTATTTGTCTGTACTTTCTTTTATTTTTTTCTCTATTATTGAGGAAAACAATTTATATAGTGAATGTAGTAGGCTTATCGGTCTGTAATTACTTATATTATTTGGGTCTCCTTTTTTGTAGAGCAAGATGATGTCAGACTGTGACCATTGACTAGGAGTACACGAGCTATTCAGTATCAGATTGAACAGTCGAGTTAATGGTTTTGTTAGACATGTGCTTCCAGTTTTAATGACTTCATTAGTAATCCTGTCGGGGCCTGGACTTTTGTCCATTTTAAGTGATTTAATGCCTTTAATCACTTCGGATTCGTCTATGACTGCTCTCCCCTCTACTTGACTTGTCACCGGTAATTCATATATGCACTGAGTCGGTGCGCTGTATAGTTTTTTGTAGAATTCTGTTGCTATTTTCAATATTTCTGTTCTATTTTGGGTTTGTTTTGTTTTGTCTTTTAACTCTTCAATCCATGATTTGTGTGTTCTCAGTTCTTTGTATGCTTTCTGGACGCTATTTGTAGTATTGAGGTGTTTTTCGATGAGCCTTGTGCGATGGTTCTTGTAGTCTAGATTGATTCGTTTATTCACGAGCTTGTAGAGAGCTTTCAGTTCGTTTTTCATGGCTCTTGTTTTCGGTTTTGTCTTTTGTAATTCTTGTCTTCTGCAGAGTAGCGCTTTTGTGCGTGCTGATAGAACTTGATTTTTCTCAGCATTTGTACTGGATGAAACCTCGTGAGCTTTTTTCAGACTGATGTCTATTGAGTTTGTTATGTCGTCATAGAGATTTTGAATAGAGTCCTCGTCTCTCCATTTTTCCATTAGATTTGTTAAGCAGCTATTCAGCGTTTGCTTGTAGGTTTGCGATTCTTTTTCGTTCTTCAGTTGGTATCTAGAATGTTGACTGAACTTGTAACGACTTTTTGTTTTTGAAAGGATGTTTAATGTTGCTCTCACTGGCCTATGGTCCGTAGGGTAAGTGGTATTTAAAACCTGGATATCATATACATTTCTGTGCAAGTTTGTAAGTATGTAATCAATTTCGTTCTTTATGCCATTAGGTGATTTCCAAGTCCATCTTTGTTTATTATTTTTTTTTGAAAAAGGTGTTCATAATAGCAAGACTGTTCTCGTACGCAAAATCGATGAGTCTCCTTCCTCTGGAGTTTCTCTTTCCATAGCCGTGGTTACAAGTGATAGCTTCATTTGAGTGAGTTTGTCCTATTTTGGCATTAAAGTCGCCCATGACTATAATATTCTTTTCTGAGAGTTGTATAGCTTTGTTGACGGTACTGTAGAAAAATTCCAATTCTTCGTCGCTCGAAGCTGCCGTTGGGGCGTAAACTTGAATAATGCTGATTTCTAAACCATTAAAGCTCATCCCCAACAGCGCCACCCTTTCCGACAGACCTTTGAAGCTTTTAATATACGGTTTAAGGTATTTTTTGATAATAAAACCCACTCCATACAATCCAGGCGTTTCTCCAATATAGTAGAGAATAAACTCATCATGCTCTTCAATTCCTGTTCCTAGTCGTCTTGTTTCTGACAAACCGATAATGTCGAAGTTTATATTTTTTAAACACTCCATTAATTCCAATAAACGTGAGTAGGTAGACAAGGTATTGACATTGTATGTTGCTATGTAAAGGGTATTCTGACGACTTTTTGTGAAGTTTGTTCTAATTTTCTCTGGAGGGTTTTGGTCGTGATCTTCCACGGTGACCAGCCGGCTTGGAAGATGTATTTTATTCTTTATTTGCATATTAAGTGTGTTTTTCATGTGAGAGTGAGGCAGTAGTTGCTATGATTTGCTACTTTTGTCCAAGAGTTCGCCGAGTGGGTTTTCATGGCTTTTAGTGGATAAAAAACCGAGTATTCCTGGTTTGATAACTCCTTCTGATACGCTTGACGATCTCTGTGGGCCTGTTTGGATTTTATTATTTTTGTTGGTTTGTGTTCTTTGCTTTGTCAGTGCAGGATCATTATTGTCTGGTGATGTAGGTAAGGTTCGTTTCTTGTTGCCTGATGTGTCTGAGTTTCTGGGGCGTATTATCAGTTTATCATATCTTATGGTGGCGTAGTTTCCTTTTTCTATTTCTATTTTTACTTGTTCCTGTAGTTCTTTTCTTTTTTCTAGAATATGCGGTGGAAAATCTTCTTTGATATAGTAAATTTTTAAGCAAAGAAAAATATTAAAAGATACTGCTTTTAATATTTTTCTTTGCTTAAAAATTTTTATTTTTGTACCCAATGTGGTGAATGTTACTCCTTTTTTCCTATTCTCTTAGTTTCCTGTAGGTCTCTACTCTCAATCCTTATAGAAAAATAGTGGTTTATGAAATTAATTATATTTTTTTCCAAATTTTCATAGGATGTTTCTGTCTCTGCCAAGCCAAATATTACAATGTTTCGTTGTTTTGACTGTTTTTCTAGGAAGTATAATCTTTTTTCTTGGTTTTCCAGCTTTTCTTTGAGGTTATCGTATTTGTCGTCCATCGCTTTGAACATTTCATCTAATGAGAGACTTATGTTTTGCGTAACTTGTTTTGTAACATTTTCGGCTGATTGGACGATTGTCAATTTTTGTTCGTCGAGTTCATTTTGTATTTTTCGCAGCATTTTCATTACTTCCTCTATGGTAATAGCGGTTTTTTGCAATTTGCAAGAAGCAATGCTTTGTTTTGGTACTTATGCTGCCCTCTGTTGGTTTGGTTAAGTACTACTAGCGAGCGGGACGATGCCTTGTTGTATGACGAGCTAAGAGGTTTTCCGCTGCTCCTCATAAGATGTTTTACCAATTTATAATTTTATAATGTCACTTTTGTACGTCGCGTAATTCTTTATTAGATTCTATGGCAAACAAATCCATGCAGAGAAAAGTCACTTTGTTATTGTATGTAGGTACTATTGCAATTTTTCACTTCACTATTTTTACGTGTTTTTAGATAATGATTCACTTGTTTTGGCGTTTTGTCCACAATATATATTAAACGGCAATTATTTACGATTCCACTGCACTTAATATTTATCTTGAATAACACTTCTTTATATTTTATAATACACAATCGACACGGAGCTGATAAGTATCGTGGCCCAGCCTACCCTCTTTTTTTCATATCATTACATTCGATTCGATATCATTACATACATTCGATATCATTTACATTTTTTAATTTAGTTTTGTTCGGAGGACAGTTTCCGATATAGTTATGGTTTGCAATTAAATTCAACTCTATCAAATTACAATTTTGGCTAGAGGGTAATTCCTCTGTTGTTCCAGAAGTTCAAATTACTTGGAACAGATTCCAAAGTCCTAAGTCTACTCTGCCCAAATAAAGCAGTTTTGTCAGCCAAGTTTTTGGCTAAAGAGTAAAAATAATTGAATAGCAAACTTGCTATTTCTTCTATGTGGGTAGTCGTTACAAATAAACAAATATTTTTGAGCTCCTATAATTATTTTAAATATAAAATCATTTATTTAATTTATTACAAAAGTTTTTGCTTGAATCAAATGTTGATATAATACACTCACCAGCTGTGTGTTATCTCCATCCAACTTATCCTATTTAAAAAGATATTCACAGTTGATAAATCACTAGCACAGAAACAGTACAAGCATGGAGGCATTTAAGGATTTTGCATCCACCATGAGCGGAATTGAAGAAAGGCTGGCTGGATTTGAAGCTGATCTTCAGCGAAGCAATAAAGCCCCAAATTCTCCAAACTTGGTAAGTTTAACTACCGAATTTTCCAAGTTCAAGACCTTTGTGCTCACAACTATATCTGCTTTCCGTGCTCAAATGGAATACTTGGCACGTGAATTGGACAATGTAGAGATGCGGAGCCGCCGTAAAATACTCTTGCTGCATGGCATTCCCGAGGAGCAGGCTGAACAAACTTCACAAGTTGTGGCAAAAGTAATATCCGATAGTTTGAAGCTGGCTGATGTTTCGGTTAATGATATCAGGCGATGCCAAAGGATGGGACGACCTTCAGGTGCCAACAAGCCCAGACCTATCCTTGTCAAGTTTCAACAGGTGATGGTCCGCGACAAGGTGTGGTTCACTAAAACTAAGTTTAAAGGCACAGGAATCACTCTGTCGGAGTTTCTGACCCGCACCAGACATGAAGCATTTATGGCTGCACGTGAACGGTTTGGAGTATCCAGGAGCTGGACGCGAGGAGGTCATGTTTTCGTCCAAGGTTCGGATGGTTCACGCCATCGTGTAGCATCTGTTAGCGAGCTCAATCGTGTTGATTGTGATGTCCAGAAAGCAGCGCCCGTCGAGAAGGGTACGGCAAAGACCAGGCGAGCCGTAAATAAAAAATAAATTATCACAAGCTCCATCTTCATTCAGTCAGCGTGAACCGAATTCTCCATCATTGCGTTGTGTACTTTCTGAATCTCTTCCATTAATTACTTTCTTAACTTAATTATTTACTGTGTAACATTAATGTTTTGAATTGCATTTAAATTTGAATAATTTTCTCATTAGCTTTGTCAACATGATTAATCTAATCTATAGTTCATTGGTCTACAATTTGTTTTGGTTATGTTATTGATAAAAGCACAGAGTACCTACACAACGTCTCGTTTCGATCAATGCAATGTCGTGACCATAAATAAAATAAAATTATAACCCTTTCCATTTTACTACTTTCCCCTTTTCAAAACTATACCTACTCTCTCTCTCCTCTCTCTTGTTCGTATTCCCATTTTTAGAGATACGCAGATTTCTAATTCTTATTAATTCTAACACTGTAGCATGTCGTCCTTTTTCAAAACATAAAATCGAAAAATTGTCTATGAGACCGAACTATTGTGTCATACTTGTCAAAACCACAAACTAGTAAATCTATTTTCCACCTTGACGTTGGCAGAATCGTTGGTAAACGACGGGGCCATTCATTCAAGAAAAGAAGAAGAATGTCGTGACAATTGACACGGTTGACACTTGACAGATTGGAGACTTTTTTTTTTCTAGCGGTCGCCTATTGAGCGGTTAAAGGGCATGATCCATGCAGCCTAATCTGATAGATTTCATGTTTTGTGTTTCTTTTTATTAATTTGTTGTAGTTTAATTTTTGTCATGTTTTGTGAATATTTTTAAATTATCTTTTTTCAGCACAACTGGCGGGTGGACAGATAGAGTGCAGAAAGTTGCTCTCATTCTTGTTTGTTGGTGTCTGTTTATTGTACTTATAAAATAATTTTATATTTTATTTATTATTATTTTTTATTTTATTAGTATTATATTTTACTTTTTATTTTTATTTATTTTTTAATAATTAATCTATTGTATTGAATATTTATCTATTTTAAATTGGTATAATAATATGTTAGATGCATATAATTTGAGTACTGGTAACGATAGTTTTACTACAGCAAGTAACAGTAATAGTAATGCTACCATTGTGGGTCAACCGTCTTTGTCTCAAACCATTGAGGCCCAGTTTTCCGATGTACCCAAGAATTTTAATGTAGTCCATTTTAATGCACAGAGTATTCACGCCCATTTCCCAGAGATGCTGACTACTTTTAATTGCAAGAATATCCACGCCATTCTGGTTTCGGAAACGTGGCTAAATCCCTGTCTTCCTTCTATTTCTTATACTTTACCTCACTTTCATCTTATCCGTAACGATCGCCGTACCAGGGGTGGCGGTGTTGCCATCTACTTACGAGATCATATTAACTTCAACATTTTGGAAATGTCTCCTCAGCCACCGCCTTCAAATGCTGGGGAATCAATATTCATTGAGGTGGACCTTTGTCACTCAAGGGTGCTACTCGGTGTGTATTATTCCTCTTCATCCGAAATTAATTTCTTTTCTTCTTTTGAAAACATTGTAGAACGTCTCTCACCCTTATACAGTCATACTATTATACTCGGCGATTTTAATACTTGTCTTCAAAAAACTGATTCTCGATCGCTTGCTCGCGCCTCTTCTTTCAAAAGCATTGTAAATTCCTGTAACTTGTCTATCCTACCTTTAAATGTCACTCACCACTTTCCTGGTTGCGCTCCATCTCTCATTGATCTCATCCTTGTTTCTTCCACTGAATTAGTTGTTAAGCATGGTCAAAGCACAGCTGTTCAATTCTCGTATCATGACTTAATATATCTCTCTTATAACCTTCGTCCTCCTAAATCTAAGCCCAAAATCCTCATGCAACGCAATTTTAGTGGCATGGATATTGATAGACTACGCGACGATGCATCAAATATAAACTGGGATTCATTGGTAGCCGCGAACTGTATGGATGAGAAAGTTAGGATTCTAACCAGCAAGTTAACAGATCTCTATGATCTACATGCTCCAATTCGTGCAGTGAGGGTGCGACACTTGCCGGCGCCGTGGCTTACAGCTGATATCAAATCCCTTATAGCTAAAAAAGCTGCAGCTAAATGTAAGTTCCAACGTCGGGCGACACCTGAAAATCATGCAAAATACATAGCCTTGAGGAATCACTGTAGCAGGGTGTGTAGGAAAGCACAACGCCAACATATTCATAAATCGGTCCAGAACGGGGACCCAGCAAAGGTATGGAAGTTTCTAAAAACTATAGGGGTTGGAAAACCTAAACAACAAGACATTCCTAAAAACCTTGACATTGATTCACTAAATCAACATTTCTGCTCGTCGCCGTGTTATGATCAATCTAGCAAGGCAAATACTTTACAATATCTTTCATCTCTTCCAACTCCTTCTTTCCCACCGTTTCGTTTTGATCAACTATCTGCTTGTGATGTTAAGAGGTGCATAGTATCGCTTAGTTCAAACGCGGTAGGTACTGACTGCTTAAGTCGTAACATGGTCGTGCCTATTCTGGATGAAATTCTTCCTATTTTGTGCCACGTCTTTAACCACTCCATATCTAGCAGTGTATTTCCGACGACGTGGAAAGAGGCACAAATTGTCCCCATTCCCAAAAAACCTAACCCTACATCCTTTGCCGAGTACCGTCCCATTTCCATATTGCCTTTCCTTTCAAAAGTTCTAGAACGGCTTGTTCATATCCAATTAAGTACATTCCTAAACAGAAACCTTCTTCTTAACCCTTACCAATCAGGCTTTCGTCCAGGATATAGCACGGCTAGTGCGTTGATCAGTATTACTGATGATATTAGGCTGGGCATGGAAAATGGGAATATCACTGTACTATCCTTACTTGATTTCAGCAACGCTTTTAATACAGTGGATTTCCAAATACTGCTCGGTATACTGCGCTCGATTAACATATCTCCAACAGTTATTGATTGGTTTCACAGTTACCTGTTTGGACGGCGGCAGCGTGTACGCATTGAAGAATCATTTTCTTCTTGGTGCGACACGACTGCGGGCGTACCACAGGGTGGCGTTCTATCTCCATTACTATTCTCCATCTTTATAAATTCCATCTCTAAATCTTTATTATCATCCTACCACCTTTATGCAGATGATCTACAGATCTATATGCAAGCTCCAGTCGATGAAATTACCGAAGCAATATCTATAATTAACTCGGATTTAAGGCGGATATGTAAGTGGAGCAGGCAATACGGACTAAGCGTGAACCCCTCCAAAACCCAAGTAGTCGTTATCGGCAGTCCAATTATGGTGTCACGTATAGACCGTACTCAATTGCCTGACATCATGTTTAACGGTGTTGCAATACCTATCAGTGCAACTGTTAAAAATCTGGGAATCTTGGTTGATGATAAGTTGTCCTGGTCTCCCCAACTACAGGAAGTCAGCCGTAAACTGTTCGCATCCGCAGGATCCTTGCGTAGACTACGTAATTTCTTACCTATGACCACTAAAATTGCGCTTGCTCAATCTCTCCTTCTCCCTATTCTAGATTATGCCGATGTCAGTTATCTCGATATCACAGAGGAGCAACTTGATAAACTCGAGCGCCTTCAAAACTTCTGTATAAGATTTATATTTGGATTACGCAAATATGATCATGTAACCGAATATCGCAAACAGCTCGAGTGGCTCCCAATTCGCCTTCGACGGAATGCTCATATCCTTTCTATGCTTTACAGTATTCTGTTCAATCCACGTTCCCCAACTTATCTCAAAGAACGATTCATGTTCCTTAATGACACACATTCAAGATCCTTGAGGTCGTCGGAAAATTTGACACTGGCTATGCCTATTCACTCTACTGGTTTTTACGATAAATCTTTCGCCATACAGGCTGTGCGGGTGTGGAATGCGCTGCCTGAAACGATTAGAAAGGCCCAGTCTTTGGCTGTCTTTAAGCGTTTGGTGAAGGAACACTATTTGACCCGGTAGGATGTTCCTTAGCATAACAATTGTTTTCATGTGTGTGTATGTATATATATGTGTATGTGTATGTGTATATATATGTATGTATATGTGCGTGTGTATATGTATGTATATAGGTATATATTTATTATGTATGTATATTGGTATGTACCTGTATATGTATTGTATTTATGCCTAGATGTATATATATAGTATGTACGTCTATATTCATTTACATACCAACTGGTATGTATGTATTGTTTTGTAGCTTCATATTTCTACACCTAACTACCCATCTGTCTTCAATATCTTTTTCTGTCCATCCCAAGGTTGCCTGTAAGAAATTGCTTTTTAGCGATAAGGCCGCCCTTTGTACAATATCTTACTATTATCTTTTTTTCTGTAAACTATAACTTGGTGTACAAATAAAGTTATATTCTATTCTATTCTATTCTATTCTATTTGTCTTTTATAATAATTGGGTAGACAATACCTACCCTTGTGATTATTATAGACTTTATACTTGCTATGTAACAAATTTGTGTCAAATACAGAATTAAAGTCAATTACATTAAATTTATTATTATAAGGACTTATTAAGTTTAAACGTAAATTCATCTTATATCTAAATGAATTTTCCAAATCTGGCACACCTTCTATAAATAGGAGTGTGAACATCAGCGGCGAAGGCTGAATTTTTTCAAAAGGAAAGCCGGTGAAAAAAATAATATCCAGTTGGTCACACCTGTAGAGTAGGTATTTTGCGTATTTATTAAATGGTGGCGCGCGGCGGTGTAATGCCTTTTGTGTTTTGTTTGCCACCTGTACTATACTCGTAAGATCCATGTATTTAATTCAAAACAATGTCTTACGTGCATGATAAATTGGCTTATAAAAAAGTATCATAAATTATCTACTGATGACTAAAAAGATATTCAAATTTACACTAACTGAAAAGGTCTTAACCGACCTTAGGTGTAAATAATAGACTGTATATCCTATAACGCAACGCAAATTAAATGCCGCCTCGAGGTCCAGTAAAAGAGCAATTGTCAAGGCCAAGTTCGATTTCGTCGGCAGAATTGGCGAACGGCTAGCAGGCTACCTTTCAGGAAGTCGTGAATTTTGGTCGCTTGCCAAAGCTGCCGAGGGAAACTTCTGTCGGTCAGGATTACCACCCTTGCTTAAACCCGACGGTAGTTTGGCCCAGAGTGCCAAGGAGAAAGCCGACCTTTTGGGTAATCTCTTTGCCTCTAACTCGACCATGAGCGACGGGGGTGCAATACCGCCGTGCATTCCGAGTTGTGGCACTTCCATGCCGGAAGTTAAATTTACACAGCGGAATGTCCGGCGGGAGCTTCAATCCCTGGACGTTCATAAGTCGAGTGGGCCAGACGGCATTCCCGCGGTGGTACTAAAGCATTGTGGTCCAGAGTTGTGTCCGGTACTTACACGTCTTTTCGCACTTTCCTATTCCATGCGACAAGTCCCGGCGTCGTGGAAGATCGCGTATGTACATCCTGTACCCAAGAAGGGTGACAGGACCGACCCGGCCAATTACAGGCCTATAGCCGTCACCTCCCTTTTATCCAAGGTGATGGAGCGTGTAATTAATACACAGCTCCTGGGGTACCTTGAGGAACACGACCTGCTCAGCGACCGGCAGTACGGTTTCCGTCACGGTCGCTCGACGGGCGATCTTCTTGTGTACCTAACACACCGATGGGCGGCGGCTATCGAGAGTAAGGGTGAGGCTCTAGCAGTGAGCCTCGACATCTCTAAAGCCTTTGACCGGGTCTGGCACCGTGGTCTTCTTACGAAATTGCCCTCATATGGACTACCTGAGAGATTATGCGGATGGGTGTCCAGCTTCTTGGCCGGTAGAAGCATCAGGGCCGTCGTTGACGGCAGCTGTTCAGACTGCATGGCCATAAACGCTGGAGTCCCGCAAGGCTCAGTGTTGTCCCCTACTCTGTTTCTGCTGCATATCAATGACATGTTGTCTATTGATGGCATTCATTGTTATGCGGACGACAGTACGGGGGACACTTGTTACACGGGCCGCCCCGGTATCTCTCGGGACACAGTAGAGGAAAATCGTGAACAGCTTGTGTCTGAAATCGAGGCTACTCTTACTAGAGTGTCCGATTGGGGTGGACAAGATCTTGTCCAGTTCAACCCTTCCAAGACACAAGCGTGTTTTTTCACCGCTAAGCAAACCCCAATTACTGTAGCGCCGCAATTTCAGGGCACATCTCTTTCCATCGCCAAAAGTATAGGGATCCTTGGCGTTGACATCTCCAGTGACGTTCAGTTCCGTAGTCATTTGGAGGACAAGGCTAAGCTGGCGTCCAAGAAGCTAGGTGTGCTCAACAGGGCGCGGCGGTACTTCACTGCGGCGCAAACACTGCTTCTCTATAAATCGCAAGTGCGGCCGCATATGGAGTACTGCTGTCACCTCTGGGCGGGAGCACCTGAATATCAGCTTCGTCCATTTGGCTCGGTGCAAAGACGAGCTGTAAGAATTGTCAACGATCCTGTACTTACAGCTGGTGTGGAACCTCTTCGCGACAGGAGAGACTTTGCCTCCTTATGCGTGTTCTACCGCCTGTACAATGGTATGTGCTCTGAGGAATTGTTTGATATGATGCCCACGGCTACGTTCTATCATCGCACCGCTCGCCACAGACAGGGAGTTCATCCTCACACTCTGCGTCCGGTGCGTTCCAGCACGGTTAGATCCGATAGGTGTTTTCTTCCACGCACGCTTAGGTTGTGGAATGATCTCCCTGCCTCGGTTTTTCCAAACGCCTACAGTATGGGGTTCTTCAAAAGGGGTCTTAGAAGGTTTTTACAGGGTCGGCAGCGCGAGTGTGGCACCTCTGGTGTTGCAAACGTTCATAGGCTGCGGTGACCACCGGTCCTTCTGGTGGGCCGTATGCTTGTCTGCCACCTTAGTGGTATAAAAAAAAAAAAAATATCCTTGTACTAAAATTTTTTATATTAAAATAATATTCACAGCTATATATGTCTGCTCAGGTAACGAAACCATACCGCGATCTAGATACTAACTAATTTAGGTGCATTTAAATTGGTCGAGTTTTCAAGTCAAATACGTTGTCCTTTTCTATTAATATGACTGTCTCAGGTGTAAGCCACGAACTCATGGCTTACTTTAGGCGAAAATCCACGAATCAAATCTTGAAAAAATGTGAGAGAATAGGACGCATATATACATTTGCGTAGTACTAACGAAGCAGACGCAAAATGATCAGGAAGCTTACCGCGTGATGTCAGAGATAGGGTATTTGAACTTTGACTCGAAAATTTATTGCTATGACCTTTGTAGCAGGGGTTGAGACGAAAATGCCGACTTACCATGTAAATTTGCAAATATTTTTATATTTGAATGAGTGTTCGAGAATATATAATTGTGTTTATTAGTTATGAGTAAATATTACATGTCACTGCCCGATCTGAAAAGGGAAGCCACAAGGAATGGGCTTCTATGGACAATTCGCCACTGGTGAACATTACAACTTGTATGACATATTTTAAGTTTAAGATGTAATTCATGTAAGTATAGGGACAAATCATCATTGCTAATTTTGCCCCTGTTTGCACAGAAAATTATTATTTTACTGTTATCTGACTATTTTAGGACACTATTAATGCGATGATGTCGGTTTTAGTTGGTTTAAAATTGTTTAAATACTAATTAACTAATTAATCAGAAAGCTTAATTTTTTGACATTTTGATAGTGTGGCAACACTTCTTTTTGGATATTTCGATTCGAAAAAAAATAAAAAAATAAAAA
Organism: Miltochrista miniata; assembly: GCA_933228765.1. NCBI lineage: Eukaryota > Metazoa > Arthropoda > Insecta > Lepidoptera > Erebidae > Miltochrista > Miltochrista miniata. Next base: position 4,183,730 of record OW121777.1, read on the forward strand.
TGTTATTGCTGACTAGCGGACGTCAGGCAGTTTTACACGCGTAGCTCCTATTCCCGTGGGAATACGGAAAAAAATGTAGCCTATGTTCACCGGGGATAGTATAGCTTCCCAACAGTGAAAGAGTTTTTCATATCAGTAGAACAGTTTTGGAGCGAATTTGTTGCAAACAAACCATCAAAACTTTCCTCTATGTCAGTACTCGTATTAGACTAAAGGATAGCCGCAGCTCAGTCCGTGTGACTTGTTAACTATCACGACCTACTATCATTTCAATTTTTTTGTTACAATAAGTTACAGTAGGGAATTCCATGTATTCGTGTAGAAGCTTTAAACTTCCTCGAGAATCTCGAAGCCATGGTTTTGCCACCCGCTGTCTTCAATTTCGTCAGACAGGGTCTTCCAAGCTGCTGAGCAAAGACTTTAGTACCCCTATTCTGTTCGATCGCTGCCTCGACGATGTGGGTGTTAAAACGTCTGAGGTCTAGTCGAATTAGCTTTTTGATTCTGAGGTTCAAATCTCTCTGGTCTGACGAAGAAGTATGCATAGATGACATTCCCGTCTGATTTTCATGAGTTCGAGAGTTTTGGGCAAAAGATTGGAACACTTTTGCCCAAAATGTTCTTGCTTTTTCCAGACAAAAACTTTCGGGACAATTGTTGTAGCGTTCAGACCACCAGTGGTTTCCAGCAGATCAAAACGATTTTGAAGCTCCAATTTGAAATTCTCAGCACCCAAAGCTATTTATAGCGCAGTGTAGGTCTGAGAGTAGGCTTCATCATGCGGCTCTTTCGTCGCGGAAGTCTAAATTCAGTGATGGTCGGATGAGTCGGTGATCATTTCCGTTATTAAAACTGTTTATCCCAGTAACATCTCTAACTATAGACTTCTTGTCCGTTGTGATGAAGTCTATCTCGTTCTTTGTGACCTGATCTTGCTTCACCAAGTCCACTTGCTACAGGGCTTTTTCTTAAGGAAAGAGTTTATCAAGAAAAGCCCCTGAGACTCAAAGAAAGTTTACAAGCATTTGCCCCCGGTCATTTCTGCGCCCGCACCAAAAGGGCCGATTATCGTTTTGCCGCATTCTTGTACTGCCACTTTGGCATTAAAGCCGCCCATCACATCGTTGTAGTGAGCCTTGGCAGTACCAGGTAGTGCTTTCTAAAATAATATTAGTTGCGGTACTCGGAGAGTCAAAAATATACTCCTCCGTTGATACAACGATGACCAATTACAATAGTACTGCCTACCCGGTCCAGTTTCTAAATTCTTAAGAGTTAACTGGTGTTTCTTCCCACATATTAGAACTCAAGGTTGGGACCTCAGTTCCATTAATGCGTAACATTGATTCAGCAAAATTATGCAACGGCACGAGGCTGCGCACTAATGGGCTGGGGAGAAATATTATAAAAGCACTGTTATTACCGGATCAGCCAAAAATTGCTTCTCAATTCCCCGCTTTCCAATAATTCTCAACAATTTGCCATTCGAGTTCAAAAGGTTGCAATTTCCCCTAAAATTAGCTTTTACAATGATAATTAATAAATCACAGGGTCAAACATTGAAAGTGGCAGGAATTCACCTGGGCACTCCTTGCTTTTCACATGGTCAGCTATATGTTGGCTGTTCAAGAGTATCGAGTGCCCAAAACATACATGTACTGGCTGATAACGATAGATCGTTTATTGTAGTCTACAGATCCGTTTTACCATAAACTTTCTCTATCAACTTTAGTTTGGACAACACAAGTGAATTACACGTCTTTTGCGGCGTTGTTGTTGTTTAAAGATATTCAGGCTTTGTACCCAATGAAATGCCTCTTGCTCTTATTCAGAACTAGCTGATTCTCGCAACTGCGTTTACGCCTATGTATTAAACAAACTTTTACTCTCCTTTTAATTGACGACCTGAAAATAAATAGGGCACAGGAACAGTCACTAAAAATGGCAGGCTTAAGCTACTTTACTTATAATTGAGTGTTTTTTTGCATAGACGCATCACAAATCAAACAGTCTCATTATTCTGCAGCCCGAGGGAAACACCAAACATGTGGTTCACAAAGAGGTGTTAACAATTCCTTTCATTTAACCACCTATCTATCTAATCTATATTAACAAAATAACTGGCCAGCTCAGTCACCTATCAACACCCAACCGATTATCTTGAATCCTGAGTTCTGAAATGTTAATGGCCAATCTACCCCTATAATGTAAGGATTCACTAGAAACCATTTAAACAAATTCTAGCCCTAATGGGATACACAGGATATAAAAGTTTATCGAAATGTATTCCGAGCGAAGCCGAGGGCTACAGCTAGTAATAATCATAATGCTTGTTGAAATTTGTGATGGACACTGTTTGTCACCAGGTTTATCATAAGAACCGTGAAATAGGCATTTAAATATTCACATATTTAGTTTTAGTTGTTAGTTTTTAGTGGATATTTGTTGTTACCGCTATAACAACAAATATCCAGAAAAAAATTAAGGTGTGGCTTCCGTACCATAACAAGGGTATTTTTTTGCCGCTTTTCATAAGGAATCTTCCATGCGTGAATCCGACTCGAACTTGCTTGATTTTTTCTATAAACATCAAGTTTTAGAAAAAAATAATACTTAAAAGTATACTTACGCCAGTTGGACCAAATATAACGCTCAGATCTGACCATCCTGGAGTAGGCTCGTAGTACGCTGATGCAACTAAAATTAAAGGCAAACATTAATACAACATAATTATACTGTCGTGCGTGATATTACCTTAAAAAAGATACCACCCGTATTTCAAGAATACGCTCACTATTTTATAAAAATGTTTGAAGCCAATAAGCGGCAAGTAAAGTGTTACCGCATACAATTTTGTAGTAGATTATAAGTAAGTATCATGCAGAAACTACTGAATCAATTCGAATGATACTTAGTCCATTCCGAGATTATAATCCGAGGAAAGTTCGAGGATACTTTTAATTCCGATATTCTGAGCTGTTCCTGCGGGAAAGGGGATGAAAGATAAAATGGATTTTCAGTTGTAATTTCTCAACGCGTCATCAAAAGAGAACACCTCTAAAGCATTATTGTTCCACACAAGTTTTAATATTTTACAATAGGCGCGGACTGCATTATTTTACAATAGCCTTAATCAGCTCTTCTATGATTAAACAAATAGGGCCAATTCACACGCTGCTTAAACAGTCTGATGAAGAAGTACTTCTTCTTTCGTACACTTTATGTGACGTAAACGAAGTTGCGAGGGTTAGCTAGTAATTATATAAATGCCAAACAATAAGTAAAATAATCAATCAGGAAAGTTATGAGAAAACGCTCTTTACAAAATCTCATTCACTCGATAGTACCTAGATGTTCTTGAGATAACGCTTTTGCGCTTAGCACGGCAATATAGGTAGCACAACTTTTGCGATTAGCTGTACCTATATTTAAAAGAAAGAAAAATACGTACATACATAATATATGGTCATGGCTTTATCCCCGAAGAGGTAGGTAGAGGCTCAGTATATGCCCACATTTAACCTTATAGTTTTATGTCCTACGAAATAATTGGTGAGCCTTTTGCCGCGTTGAAATGGACAGGCGCAGGTCGTGACGAGCCGCAGTTCAAATTCTTTAAGTCACCCATTAAGTCTTCAACCTGGTCCAACGACTGTCATTCCACTGACAATCGGGTTTCATTTCAAGTTTTCCTTCTCTCCGCAATGATTATGGATTGTTTTGCGATAGTGTTACCTTAGTCAGGCTAAGTCGCCTCTTAAGACACCCTCGGGATAAATTGGGGTGAAGACATTTTGTACTCTTTCCATACACCATTCGGGGCGAAAAAGAAGAAAGAAATATAACTAACTAGCTGATGCCCCCAGCTTCGCCCGCGTAAAATTTGTTTCTAATAAAAAGTATGCAGTAAGCCTATGTGTTATTTCAGACTATAATGTATCTCTGTACCAAATTTCAGCCCGATCCGTTCAGCGGTTTGAGCGTGAAAGAGTATCAAACATCCAAACTCACAAACTTTCGCATTTATAATATTAGTAAGATTCAATATCTAACTATACGTGTGGAATGGTAAGTCTAACGATCACGTTCAAGGAGCATGTCATGCCGGGGTCAATCTCGACTAAACGATTAAGGCTTGAAGTTGTCCAGGCATTATCAACTGCCCTGAGGTTATGAAAAGTCTGGAGCTATTGGCGCAGTGAAAAACTATTGAATCTTTGGCTTTATTCTACCGTATCTACCGCGGTAAGTGTTCTGAAGAACTCTTCAACCTAGCCCCACCCTCTTCTTCCCGATCCCGAACAATGCGTGCTGGACAGAGGTGCCGCCCTCACACAGTGGAGATAATCTTTGCTAGAACTGAACGATTCAAAAGATCGTTTCTCTGTCAAACATCAAAAATCTGGAACGACTTGCCAGCGCACGTGTTTCCCTCCTCTTACAATACTGGGTTCTTCAAGCAGAGCGTAAAGAGGCACATCATAGGGCGGCTAACTTGAGGGCCGCTTTCTATAGTTTTACAGACTGGGACGGTGGCCCCCAATCGCTAGATGTCGCTGTGACTTTCCATCAGGCGGCGGCATCATTTGGCGAGCTAAATATATATATAAAAAAAGGAATACACCAAACTTGGACAGGTAATAATGCTTAAGCTATGGCGGGTTTTTACAGCAATGACTGAATATGAAACTCTACGACTATACTATTGCAATCTACAAGTTAGGGCTTACGATGCTGAGACGTGGATACTTACCGTAAGAGACCTAGTGTTGTCGACGTAAACGTTTTAAAGTGCCAAAATTCTGATCACATCTGTGGTCGATGTGGTAAACCAGTTCTGGAGTAGAGACCATGGCTTGGTAAACGTGGGGTAGGGTGAACCCCCGCCAGATGGACCGACGAGCATGAATAATGACCCACGTGTATTGTTTGTGATGATGCAGTAAGAGACTAAGTGCAGAAGGCGCAGGATATTGCGGTGTGGCGAAGTTCGGAACAAGTCTACGTCATGCAGTGGACTGCTATAGACTGATTAGTTTGAGTGATTGTCTGATTTTTTCATTATTGTCGGGAAATGGTAGAAAAAAAATGTGCCTCACTTTGCGGTGGCCTCACGATGCATACAGGTAGATCTGCGGTGCTGGTCCTGACAACTTCTTCTGCAATTGCTTTAGTAAAAGTATAGGTATTGGGCCAGTCTTTTATAATTCTGTAAATAAAAAAAATTGCATAGTTAATGTATTATGTAATGGCAAATGTATAGCATGTAAATAAGATTGTCTAGACTAGTTTGGAAAGCCATGAGTCGTTGGCGCAGCAAAGAACTATCGAATCTATTACGGCGAGTGTTCTGAGGAATTCGTCTACCTAATCCTGCTCTCTCTTTTTCGATCCCGAAACAAGAACTGAGCGATTCGAAAGATATTTTTTGTACAACCATAAAAATTTGGAAAAACCAGCCCGCGTACGTATTTCCCTTACAACCCTGGGCTCTTTGAGCCGAGAGGATAGAGTGTAACATTCTGCAATACTCACTAACACATTATCCATACGTTGTAGTTTAGTGTTTTCATTTTGTCTCGTGTTAACTGGGAATTCATTCATCACGAAACAATTATGATAACACGGGGATATGATATTCATATCTTGCTGTTGTTATTATTCCATATTTACTTCCATTTACATATTAAGTTCTTAACAAGAATTTCGCAATATATAGCGTCTTTGATCTGACATTGTCATTTTGACAGATGACAGTGACTGATTCTTATCGACGAAAGGTTTTTCAATAAAAAAGGAAATAGTTTAATTTAGTTTACAATAAATCTACGTTAGGATAAATATATATTATTAATAACCAGATTTAAAAATAATAACAATTTTTTTATATAGTTTACTAGCTGACCCGGCGAACTTCGTACCGCCTAACAGTCAATGAATGTCGTGTTACCTTTTAGCTGAACTAATTTAGGCTTTGATGAACGTAATACAATGATACAAAATAATCTTAATATATAAAACAAAGACGGGTTTGTTACAACATTTATAACTCGAGATCTGCTGAACCAATATTCATGGTTATTGATTCGTTGGATTTGTCTCCGCCCCGAATAGCATAATAAATCATAAAAACAATGACAACTCGATATTATTTAATTTTCAATTTCCGAAAATAATACCTAAGATTTATTGTACAGGGTGTGTACAGGTTAACAAAAGTGTAAATGTCTTTTTAAAGGGTGTCTATAATTTTTCTTGATAGGCTTTGTAGTGGTTATATACTCTTTGAGCTATTGTCTATGTGTCGAAAGTGGTTTTTGTTTTTTGAGTGCACATTCAGTATTACTATTAGATTCCGATCTTGAGGTGAATGAGGAGATGCATAACCAAACTTTGCTCTTGATCGAAGATATGTGTTACCTCATGTGCGGCAGTTTGTTAGTTAGGTTAGGAATGCCAGCGCCAGATCGCGGAATGAATGCATTTAATAGAGAATTGGAACGTGAACGTGAATATGATCCACATGATTTAATCCAATCAGTCCAAACGAATGTACCTCTGTTGAATCCTAAGCAGAGGGAAGAATACACTGATTAATGCAACTGATGATGGAAATGGCGGCTTATTTTTTTTTAGAGGCCCCCGGTGGAACTGGGAAGACATTCCTCATGTCATTGATTTTGGCCACTGTACGTGCGAGATCCGAAATTGCGGTAGCAATAGCTTCTTCCGGAATAGCGGCCACATTGTTAGACGGATGCCGTACGGCTCACTCAGCGTTAAAATTGCCATTAAACCTTCAAACTACTGAACAACCGACATGTAACATTTCGAAACACTCCGCAATGGCCAAAGTTTTAGTAGCATCAAAAATCATCATATGGGACGAATGCACAATGGCGCACAAACGCGCATTGGAAGCACTAGACCGAACATTAAAAGATCTGCGCAATGACTCGAGATGTTTTGGTGGTGTAATGATTTTATTATCTGACGATTTCAGACAAACACTACCAGTCATTGCAAGATCTACTGCTGCCGACGAAATAAACGCTTGCCTCAAAGCATCAAATCTGTGGCGATATGTAAAGAAACTTCAACTGTCTGTAAATATGAGAGTTGCATTGTTAAACGATCTATCTGCTGATGATTTCTCGAAGCAATTGCTGACTATCGGTGGATGGCCAAGTTCCTGTTGACAAATCGAGCGGTTTGATTTCATTTCCTCCAAATGTTTGCAATTTTGTATCATCAAAAGACGAGCTTATCAACAAAGTCTTCCCGGATATCATTGCTAACCACAAAAATACTAAATGGTTAAGTGAGCGAGCAATTTCGGCTGCTAAAAATGTATTTTATTAATGTATAAACTTAAAAGTATTTTATTATGATGAATGATGATGAAAACATACAGAATGAGAATAAAAATTAAAAAAATAATAATAATTAAGTAATTCAAACTCATGTCAGAAAACAATTATTGAAAACTATGTTGTGCAGATTGGAATACACTCGGATTAATTCATTAATGGGATTTTCATTCAAGCACCTTGTGGTAAACGACATTCTTTGTTTTTTGGTCAGGCGCAAGAACAAATAAAGCGGATGGTTTGGCGTGAGCATGCCACGTACAATTGACCATGAGAAAAACATGCATTTTCTAGATTGAGGCCACAAATAGTCAAGGATTGGCCCTGTGATTTGTTGATTGTCATGGCGAAGGCAAGACGAATCGGGAATTGAATTCGTTTAAACTCAAACGGCATATCCGTTGGGATCATCGGAATCCTTGGAATAAGAACTTCCTCATCTTTAAATTTTCCTTTAAGTATCGACGCGTGAATCACATTGCTCATCAGTTTTTTTATCACCAAACGCTTTCCATTGCACAGTTTTGGTTGGTTTAAATTTCTAAGCATGATGACTACCGAGCCAACCTTAAGTTTTAAATTGTGCGGTGGTAAACCAGGCACATCCAAGGAGTTTAAAAATTCACTTGAATAATTAGTGGCTTCTTCGTTTGTTACACAGTCGATAGATTTGAATGAATACAGAGTATCTACGATTTGATTTTGAATTATAAAATTGAGGTCATCTAAATCTTTATTTTTAGCGGCCAAAATTGCTTGCTCACTTAACCATTTAGTATTTTTGTGGTTAGCAATGATATCCGGGAATACTTTCTTGATAAGCTCGTCTTTTGATGATACAAAATTGCAAACATTTTGAGAAAATGAAATCGTACCGCTCGATTTGTCAACAGCAACTTGGCCATTACCGATAGTCAGCAATTGCTTCGAGAAATCATCAGCAGATAGATCGTTCAACAATGCAACTCTCATATTTACAGACAGTTGAAGTTTCTTTACATATCGCCACAGATTTGATGCTTTGAGGCAAGCGTTTATTTCGTGGGCAGCAGTAGAAGTCTTGGAATGACTGGTAGTGTTTGTCGGAAATCGCCAGATAATGAAATCATTGCACCACCAAAACATTTCGAGTCATTGCGCAGATCTTTTAATGTTCGGTCTAGTGCTTCCAATGCACGTTTGTGCGCCATTGTGCATTCGTCCCATATGATGATTTTTGATGCTACTAAAACTTTGGCCATTGCGGAGTGTTTTGAAATGTTACATGTCGGTTTCGGTTTGAAGGTTTAAGGGCAATTTTAACGCTGAGTGAGCCGTACGGCATCCGTCTAACAATGTGGCGACTATTCCAGAAGAAGCTATTGCTACCGCAATTTCGGATCTCGCACGTACAGTGGCCAAAATCAATGACATGAGGAATGTCTTCCCAGTTCCACCGGGGGCATCCAAAAAAAATAAGCCGCCATTTCCATCATCAATTGCATTAATCAGTGTATCATAGACTTCCCTCTGCTTAGGATTCAAAAGAGGTACATTCGTTTGGACTGATTGGATTAGTTCACTCTATTAAATGCGTCATTCATTCCGCGATCTGGCGCTGGCATTCCTAACCTAACTAACAAACTGCCGCACATGAGGTAACACATATCTTCGATCAAGAGCAAAGTCTGGTTATGCATCTCCTCATTCACCTCAAGATCGGAATCTAATATTAATGCTGAATGTGCACTCAAAAAACAAAAAACCACTTTCGAGACATAGACAATAGCTCAAAGAGTATAATAACCACTACATAGCTTATCAAGAAAATTATAGACAACCAATGATGTTATAGTAAAAAAGAGGTAGATATCGCATTAGCGCTCAAAAACTGTTGCGGACAAAGTCACACAATTGTTGTAATTTCATTTAGTCGGCTAATAGCTGCGAGCGAAACTAGCCGTGTTGTGGTCTGCTGCTGTGTGCAAAACGACACAGATAGCTATCCCTCTCTGTTTTAAACGTTTCGTATTCTCTATCGCATTCATAGATGAAATCTATTAGGTACCGATAGGTAAGCAGGTGAAATTATAACTCAACAATAACTGAACGCTGTTTTGTATGAAGGTAGCATATCTTTACTTAAATATCATTGTAGACAACCTATAAAAAGACATTTACACTTTTGTTAACCTGTACAATAAATCTTAGGTATTATTTTCGGAAATTAAAAATTAAATAATATCGAGTTTTCACTGTTTTTAAGATTTATTATGCTATTTGGGGCGGAGACAAATCCAACGAATCAATAACCATGAATATTGGTTCAGCAGATCTCGAGTTATAAATGTTGTAACAAACCCGTCTTTGTTTTATATATTAAGATAAACGGGTCAACTCCGGAATGGCCATGCCAAAAGCACGTTCCGTGCTACGTAAAGCATTGTTTCGAATGAAAGATTCAATATTTACTTAGAGGAAAGGATTATTGATGGGTAGGCTTATTTTAGCTTCTGATGGTAAAATATCACTAAAACTATAAAGTCTTAATCGTGCGTTGCGTGTGAGGATTAGGGAAATAAAAAAGTCACGAACGGAACATCGTGAATGCGTTGAGTGAAACGAACCGCAGAGGTAGCTCCACGGTGACTGGCTTTTCTGTAGGCCGGAAACAAAGATGGAGACGCGTGGCATTTTTTACTCTTGTGTAAGAAGGCACGTAGGGTGTCTCTTCAAAAGTAACCCATTCTACAACAAGACTCGCAAAAAGGTATTTATAAATTGTATAATTAGTTAGTTGCGACTGCAAATTATGATAATATGTGCTGAATACTAATGACGCGTAATTTTCCTCTTGCACAGCGGGTCTTGGTAGAACGCCTCTTGCCAGAACGAATCTTCTTGGAGCTGGTTCTCGAGAGATGATTCTGCAACCAGCTAACATATCCGGCGTATTGCCCAACGGACCGCATGATTGGGTGAACGGTGCTTGCACCGCAATGTCATATTTCATTTTTCAAGACGTCACATTTTCTCCACAATTTTGCACCAACGAGTGACACCTAGATTTCCCTTGTACAACCCCACGTGAGGTCGATTACTGCACCTCTGGGACTGTATCTTCACGATTGTCCATCGCAAGTTTGCACAACGTATGTTTCATCCCCAGTAAACCTGCATAACGGTCTGCCTACACAACAATTACCGTGTAACTAGTTTACTTAGCGGTTAAACTGTTCTACTAGTGCAAACCTGAATGGATCCATACCTAGGTAACTAGGTTAACATATATTTTTAGATAACCACGTCACGAGGTGATGTTTGGTTTATTGTATCAAATAGTATAACTTCATCGCATCGGCGCGAGAGCCGATCAGATCATGAGATCTGATGCATTTAGCAAGTAAGTAAAGTGTTTGTAGACATAAGTGTCCTTACCCTTGCCATAAGGTTGATGCATCCTGCATAGGGATGCAACATAAATATTTAGATTAAGTAGTGCATACACACTTCCACGAAGCCCGTGGTTTACTTTTTGTAGATTATTAAATGTGGTGACAATCATACATACTGACTTTTCTTTCACGAACTCATTGCAACAGGGTTTTATTAGCCAGACAATACGGCCCTTAACCTAAAAGGTCCGTTGTATCTCCGGCTGCCGTTATCCAGGTAACCTTCTTTTATAACAAATTATTGTAGTGTGGGACTCGGGAAGTCCATACCGACACCCTTGACTCCCGTTACGCTACCAGACGTCTTTTGACCGCAAAATTAAGGGCCAATCTGAATACTCTTGTAGAATACGACATTGTGAATCATTAAAACTGATGAAAAATTATTACTAACTCAGAGCATGCTTCGTCCAGTTCATTCGATTTTACGTTTTCAGCCATTTCTATTATCCTGTCAGGGTTTATGGGACATGGGTAGAACTGTTCCTTTATTTCAGTACTAAAACGACTCCTAGTTGCATAACAGAAGGCTGTAGACACGTGTGTAAAGCACCTGGAAAATGACAAGAAAAATATATTATACACTTTTAGAATTAAATAAAAAATGGATATTTACACCCAATGCTATCTGATCCAAAAGTAAGCTAGGAATAACCTGCTTTTGATATGGGTATCAGAGCCCGGATATTAATGCTTAAATACTTTTAAATTCATACCTATCATACATACATCGAAACACCCAGTGTTCTTATTCAGTAACATGACATCGCATTCTAAAGTACTTTTTGAGGAATTATTAACAGCTCTAGGCATTTGTCCGTGGGATGCACTTTCCATGGTGTTATCACTTAGAAATGTGCACTGAATCATAATAAAGGGTGTTTTTTTTCGAGGTATAGAACTTTGAAATGGAATAAAACGAAGGTGATTGTTTTTATTGATATGGAAATGACTTTATTCGAAAGGAAATCTTCTGGCATTATAATTTAAATATGATTTCTGGCATATAACCGCCAGGGCTGGCTCGGACGTAGTCTAATCTAGAGGTCCAATTTTCGATGACTTTCCCAACATTTGTGGCCGTATAGCGACAATATCGCTCCGAATGTTATCCTCCAAGTGGTCAATCGTTTCGGGCTTATCGGCGTAGACGAGCGACTTCACATATCTCCACAGAAAATAGTCAAGTGGCGTAAAATCGCACGACTCTGGAGGCCAATCCACGTGTCCAAAACGTGAAACTATGCGGTTACCAAACGTTTCCTTCAATAAATCAATTGTGGCACGAGCTATGTGACATGTTGCGCCGTCTTGTTGAAACCACTACTCCTGCACAACATGGTTGTTCAATTGATGAACGAAAAAGTCAGTAATCTTCGCTCTATAGCAGTCACGATTGACTGTAACATTCTGGTCAGCATCGTTTCTAAAGAAGTACGGACCAATTATTCCACCAGCCTTTATAGCACACCACACAGTCAGTTTTACTGGATGTAACGGTGTCTCAACATACACTTGAGGATCATCATCACCCCAAATATGGCAGTTTTGTTTATTGATGTATCCATTCAACCAAAAGTGAGCTGCACCGCTAAAGAAAATTCGCTTATGAAAATCACGATACGCATTTCGGAAAGAACCATGATTTTCAAAATAAATTTGCACAATTTGGAAGCATTGTTCAGGCTTCAGTCTATTTATGTTAAAATGCCAAACCATACTAAACATAAATCACTTTACAGCTGACAAAAATACCGCCGGTTAAAACAGCTAGGCCAACTTAAAGTTCTATACCTCTAAAAAAAACACCCGTTATAACCAACGTGCATAGGTTTTCAACGTTGCGGTTACAAGAATTGTCATGATATTTAATTTAGTTTCATTATAACGTAAGAGTTTCCCTCTCTGCTGTCGCTGTATGCACTATTAAAAAATCTATTATTTTAACTAAAAAATCATAACTAAATGGCGCTGTGCCTTTTTTAGATTGCGGTATGGCTTCGTTACATAGGGTCATACAAGTAAGATTACTTTTCTGTACGTAGTGTAAATTTATAATTCTTACGAACTCAGTGACCAATTCTTTCTATAAGATACAATTCAATTGCATTATTATCCGTAACGCTGATTATTATTTCTCGGCCACGCAGTCGAATAGTTTCCTGCAATAACTGCTTGGCACCGCTGGTGTCGCCATATTATGTCGAGTGACGTCTCTATCTCATAATATACAAATGAACTCTGCCAAGAAAGTGCCATCTTCAAAATAGGTCATCTAAGTTACTGAGCTACTAAGTTACTGTTCCCTAAAAAGGAAACTCCGGACGAGTCCGTTATTTAAAGTCTTAGATAGAATGAGACGAGATAAATAGATATACGCGAGAACTAGATAGAATGACTTGTCACTCAGACAAGTCTTGAACTAAATAAATTCTCATTACTCTGACGGTAGATATACAAAAACTGGCTCGACGTCCTTACAGAAGCAAGCCCAAGACAGAGGCGTGCTGGTTACTGACAAACGATTTCATAGGCGGCCGAAAGGGCGACGATAACACAAGAACCAACCCCCAAAGACGCGGGAGAGTACCCTAACGGAATCCTAGGACATTCTTCCAAGGGCTTACCCGGACACCCGACCGTAAGCTCCAGTAGGACAGGTATGGTTATAGTCGGCAGAAGTCCGGTATGGCATATAAGAAGGATTTTCACACATTAAAAAATTAAATAAAAGACTTACTTCAATTTTTTACAAGCTTTAGCTAGCTTGACACATTCTCGAGTTCCACGTACATTAACAATTGTGGCGTCTCGCAAGGGAGCATCAAAACGAATTGTGGCTGCACAGTGAATTACAAAGTCCGTCTAAAACAGTCAATCAGTTTATTACATATCTCTAGAATGCTTTATATTTGCATAGCGCACTATTTAGTCGCGTCACTATACTCGATGATATTATATATATATATATATATATATATATATTCTAACACGTACGCACCACACAAATTAATAGCATTCCTCAAAAATGCCTACTGAGCTACAGTGGTGAAACCACGTGAAATAAAGGCTTAGTTACTTACTTCTTCTGCAATTTTCTTGTAATCGTAATCACTGAGCCCAAAACAAATCTCGCAAATATCTCCTTCAACAATCTCAAAAAGATTTGCAAAATCTGGCTGCTTTTTGCGTACTATGTCGTAAACCTGGAAAAATGAAGTTTTTTAACTATTGTTATACCCATAAAAACTTGGAAAGACCTGCCCGGGCACGTGTTCCTCTCCTTTTACACCACGAGGGTCCTTACGTAGAGAAAGAAGAGGCACTTCATGGGGCTGTCAAGTCGAGGAATACTGTCAGAAGTCACTGTATGGAATACTGTCAGAAGTAGCCAGCAATCGCAGGTATGTTGCCACCCGGTGTTGTTGTTACCCGGTGCTTCCAACCGTAGGCATTAGGCAGAGAACGTGTGGGTTTTAGTCGGTAATAGTATTCATGTCGGACTTTCCTCACGTTAAAAAAATATACTTACCGTATCACTGAACATAAAATCCAGCCTCTCTTGAACATTTTTGCCTTTCTTTGACCTCATCAATAAGAATATCTTTTTTATTTTGCACGCCCTGGAATCAAAGTTTGATATTTATAGAAAGTAATAGCTTCAGATTGATAGTGGTTTATGAATAAATGTTATTTTAATTGTCAAGGCTTCTATTACTTATATTGGACTTGACTCATTATATTGTTTCCTTCGACACCCTGATAATTTGAAAAAGCGCCTAGTGAGTCGACTGGTGACCCAAAGGTTGGCCGTTTTGTCTCTAACCGAATAGGTATAATAATCAAAGAGGTAATGCTGCTAGTTTTTTGGGCACAATGCCGCAAGGGCTTCATTTCGATTTTGTTTTTATTGTAAATCTATACTAATATAATAAAGAGTAAAGCTTTGTTTTTTGTTTTTTATTTGCTTGTTTGTTTGTAACGAATAGGCTTCGGAACTGCTGGACCGATTTGAAAAACTCTTTCACTGTTGGGAAGCTACACTCTTTGCGGTGAACCCAGGCTATATTTTATTCCGGTATTCCGACGGGAACGGGAACTACGCGCGTGAAACCGCGTGACGTCCGCTAGTAAAATAAAAAAGAAAAAGAGTGTAATATTGTGATTTAGTAGAAATTATCACATTTAATAACAAAATTGAGTGTGATTATTTACTTTAAAAGGTAAGGTAGAATAGAAACAGCTGCTTCAGTCTTGATTATGTAAGTCTCTTTAGCTTAGCGTATGTTTAATATTAGTCTTGTCCATAGAGCAACATGATCTATGACGTTTACAGGGAGGGTAGGCGCCATTCTGAGAGTTTACTCTCTGTCAAAGAGGGCTCAAAAAATATACACGAAGTGTCTCAAATTATGAGTGTATTGTTTTTATTGTTTGTATAAGTTTCATAGACGAATACGACCCCCCCCCCCCTCCGTAAAATATGACAGACAGATATGTACGGAGCAAACATGCTATGTCTACTCCCCTTGTACTAGTCGCATTGCTCTATGTGACACACATGAATAGAGCAAACATGCTATGTCTACTCCCCTTTTACTAGTCGCATTGCTCTATGTGACACACAGATATGCATAGAGCCAACATGGTGTGTCTACTCCCCTTTTACTAGTCGCATTGCTCTATGTGACACACAGATATGTATAGAGCAAACATGCTATGTCTACTCCCCTTGTACTAGTCGCATTGCTCTATGTGACACACATATATGTATGTATAGAGCAAACATGCTATATCTACTCCCCTTGTACTGGTCGCGTTGCACTATTTGACATACAGATATGTATAGAGCAAACATGCTATCTCTACTCCCCTTTTAATGTTGGCATTGCTATATGTGGCACACAGATATGTATAGAGCAAACATGCTTTTGGGTGAGGCTTAAACTAATGCTTTCAGGGTTGTGCTGATCCCCCCGCTTACACGCTGTGCAACCTTTCACTGCTTAGCTGTAGGTGTAGCTTGTAGTTTGAGCCTTCCTAAGAGATCCTTCTGATCTTCTAGGAAGCTAAACGGTCTTAGGGGAGAGTGCTACGGTCATGTTGATCCCTAAGGCAAGCCAGAGAGATTATCCTTCACGTGTTGCCACCTGTTTTTGATCTAATTCCCTCAGAAATAGATGCAACAGAAATCGGAAAAGAGATCACCCGCGTGTTTGTGCCGTGCGGGGAGACCCGTAAGGCAGGATGACGGGATCCTGGTGGCTAAGTGGCTTCCAACGCAGCGGTAGTCGTTGGACTCAACAACACTCCTCTTTGGCCCTGATTTCTGTCGAAACGGGAGGTCGTGGACTAGCCAACCACGATCAATCGGCTGAGGCGTCCGGTCAGATGGCCGCCAGGCGAGTATTCTGGAAGGGAGGGGTCCGCAGGCGGCGGCGCGCGATTTTTCGACGTCTTGTTGGGCGTCGTTGATCTCGTGCCGTGCGGTCTCGTGGGCACTCTTTTCTGGATTGCTATACCGACATGGTACCCCTGGTGTCTACTTCTTAGACATCCCCAATGTTGTGGACTCCGTGGCGGGTGGGGAGCCATGCTCGGTGAATCTAACTTCAATACTGCTATGGATTCAGCAAAAGCCAACAAAACCAAGCAAGATGACCGCAAGGGCGTCAAAAAGGACAATATGTCATCTGGCGGGAGGGTCATCGAACGCAATACCATGGGGCGTACTCAAGTGAGTCATACCTGGCAGGGGACCATTGGGCAGCCTGGCAACCAGCCAAGCACACCCCTTGGGACGAAAGCTTCGGGAGGCGAGCTTCGAGATGCCAAACCGAAAAGGTTGAGTGGGGCAGCCAGGCGCAAGATGCTACTGGAAAAGCGGACACGGACTTTTTCAGAACGAAGTGCACCTGTCGGGGCAACTTCTGGGGGGGCAGGGGACATAACAACTGCTGCTAAAAGGACCAGGGAGTATAGTGATGAGAAGGCCGACGAATCATCCAAGAGACCGAACCTGAACAAATCGTTCAGGGACGCTCTCAACGGATGCAGGATGGCGTTCATCACTGATAACTTCCCGGCTTCACAAGTCACCACTGATGACGTCGGACCGATTGTCAGCGCCCTCTGGCAGATGATGGTCGGTCACCCGGATCCTCTGCCTCGATTCAACATCGGGTCAGTCAGCGCGGGAGCACTCCACGTGTTCTGCGAAGATCAGAGGTCGGCAGACTGGCTTGCCGGGATCGCTGGGAGGATTATCGGCAGCCTTACCCTTGAAGTGGTTAACGCCAAAGACCTTCCCAAACCGGTGAAGATGGCGTGGAAATCGAAGAATGTCTGGATCACAGATCTGCCCAGTGTTCTTTCGATGTTACAGCGCCTAAACCCCGAACTGAAGACGGGAGACTGGAAGGTGGTGGACACAATTGTGGAGGCGGCCAGTGTCAGGAGGATTGTCCTGATGGACAAGACTTCGGCTGACCACATAAAATCAAAGGACTACTGCCTCTACGCTGGCGTCAATAAAGGCTACTTCAAGCTCCTTGAAGATAGCGAGGGGAAAAACGAGGACAAGGTCGACGCCAGTGGGGGGGCAGAGGTTCCGCCACTTGCTCCACAGATGCTGCTTAGCGACGCGGGGTCACACCAGGACACCATCGGGGGCTACCCAGTCCTTTCACCGGCCACTTCTCATCGCACCGATGATGTGTTGGGCGACTTGAACGACCTCAACCTGTCGTCTCCACTCTCGCAGTCAGAGACTATGGAGGAAGTTGTCGACGCAGGCGACAGTCACTAGACTGCCGATACCCCCCCATTTGCAAAGAACAAAAAATGGCGGGACTAAGGTGTGTACAAATTAAATTACACCACTGTAAAGCGGCGATGCCCCTCTTGGGACGTCACCTTAAAGGACATAAATTCGATATTGCCTTGATACAGGACCCTTATATGAGCACTGAGGTAGAGAGGGATCTATTTTTCACTGTACTAATGAGGGTGTGAGGGCGTGCGTATATGTCAGAAATGGCATAGACGCTATGCCCTTACACAATCTTTGTTCTAGGGACCTTACAGCAGTCAAGGTCTATACGGGGGCAGGGTGAAGACAGAGGGCGGTTGTACTGGCCTCTGTGTACCTCGCCTACCTAAAGAAAGAATGGCCCACTAACATGAGGGAGATGAAGGAACTTGTCGAGTTCTGCGGCTGGGAGAACCTGGAGTTAGTGATGGGCTGCGATGCGAATGCCCACCACATCACCTGGGGGAGCTCGGACATCAATGATAGAGGGGAGGAACTTTTCGAATATTTGGTAAGCTCTTCACTTCATCCACTAAATAAGGGCAATGCTCCCACCTTGGTGGATGCTAGGCGATCGGAAGTTATTGATGTAACTATAGCTACTAATGGTATTTATAAGAGAATTACTAACTGGCGAGTGTCTGACGAAGCTAGTGGTTCTGATCACAGGTATATCTGTTTTAGATACGATACAGAGGACTCCTTTCCAGGAGTACGGAGAAGAAATCCCAGGAACACTAACTGGGAGGCGAACACTAAGAAACTAAAAACTGAGTTAGGATCAGTTAAAGGTAAATTGAACTCTACGGTTGACATTGAACTTGAGGCTGAGCGGGTTGACAGAGCCATTAAAACGGTATGGTACACAAACTGCCCAGAGAAAGAAGCGAAAGGAACTAAGGTTCCGTGGTGGACGCCAGATTTAGAAAAGAAAAGACAGGCAATTCGCCGCGTATGTACATAGCAAACGTGCTATGTCTACTCTCCCTGCACTGGTTTCGTTATTCTATGAGACACATAGATATGTATAGAGCAAACATGTTGTGTCTATTCCCCTTGTACTAGTCGCATTGCTCTATGTGACACACATTTTTTCTTTAGGCGTTACATGACAGAAATCCATCCTTAAACGATAATAAAGGAGGGGAGGAAGAGGAAATCATAACCTTCCTTTTGCGCAGTCGGTTAAAAAGTAGCCTATGTCCTTCCCAGGGCTTCGAACTATCTCTACGCCAAATTTCATCTTAATCGCTCCAGCCGTTGAGGCGTGAAAGCGTAACAGACAGACAGACAGATAGACAGACAGAGTTACATAATTTTGCATTTATAATATTAGTAGGAAGTAGGATTAAGTAGGGAGGTTCACAAAAAAGAAATATTGTTGTTATCCTTGACTGGTTATACGATAAGATTGCCGAATCGAGGGTGTGACGTGTGAGGCGGGTTTCTCTCCCTCCCGTCCTTTATTACCGTATATTTTTTTTTAAATAAAGTCGGTTTTATATTTTTTATTTCTTTTTCGTCATTTTAAGTGACGGTTTGACCGAAAAATATATCTATCTAGGTGTAAAGTTCTCATCGATACAAATCAATCAAGCCCAAACACAAAGTAACTGCTGTAAATCGTTAAGGTATTCCCTCGACTGTCTTTCGGTTCCATCATCAGATCGACTCCAGATTTTAATTAAATTGTAGTACATTAAAGCACATTATTTAATTTACAAGTTAACAAACGCACTAGTTGTCCCTACAATTTTCTGTGGTTGCCTCGATTTCTCCTGGATCCCATCATCAGATCTTGACCTGGTAAAAATGGGACCACCTCAGAAGTAAACCCTATGCAACAAAAGAAAAAAAAATACGAAATCCGTCTATATTTGATGGAAATATCGGTAAACATACATAAAAAAACATGCAGACGAATTGAGAACCTCCTCCTTTTTGAAGTCGGTCAAAAACTGTACCGTACCTGAATTTACATAATATAGGTACATAATTGGCTTAAGTACTTGGCGTCAATTGTATGTCAATGAAATTATTTTTAAGGAAAACCATCGCCTAATTTACTTTTAGAAACATCTTTTGTTCTAATTAAACACCTAATTTCATCAGTCATCTTTACAAAATTAAATCTTATCAAAGAAATCAAAACTAACCCAACCTAACTTATTCTGTTATAGGATTGTACAATTAGAGTGCAAGTTAGTATTTTGATAAGCAATTAGTATTTTTGTTTAGTAAATCATATATCCGGTGTACGCGCCACATTTTTGGTGTGAATTCGATAAAAAAGGTCATCTCATTTTGTGTAAAATTTAGTTTTTTAAGTAGTACATGTTTAGTTAATCAATTAGTTTTTTAACCGACTTCCAAAAAAGGAGGAGGTTCTCAATTCGTCTGTATTTTTTTTTTTATGTTTGTTACCGGCAAATCGCTAGAAGGAGTTAACCGATTTTGAAAATTCTTTTTTTTTTTGAAAGCTGGTGCTTCCCATGTGGTCCCATATACAGGAAGTCAGAATCGGATGCTGGGATCCTGGAGAAATCGAAGAAATTCCTCGAATCGAGGGAATTCCTTAACGATTTACAGCAGTTATCTTGTGTTTGGGCTTGATTAATTTGTATTGGGGAGAACTTTACCCCTAGACAGATATAATTTCAGTCTACCCGTCACAAAAAATCATGAAAAAAAAATTTTAACAAAAAAAAACCGACTTCAAACAAAAACTGAAAATTGAAAAATAAAATTAACTTAGCACAAAGTAATAGGTAGTATATTTAGTTTTATATCAGATATTATTGACTGTAATACTGAAGTCGGTGCCAATATTTCTATGAGAGATTAATAATATCTACCTAAACCTATAGTTTTACTTGGCGCCGATTTCAGTATTACATTCAATAAAATCTGATATAAAACTAAATATACTACCTATTACTTTGTGCTAAGTTAATTTTATTTTTCAATTTTCAGTTTTTGTTTGAAGTCGGTTTTTTTTTGTTAAAATTTTTTTGTACAGCATTCAGATTTCTGGTATGCATTCAGTTAATGAGTGAAGTTATCTAGTGAGCAGAAAAAATATATAGATATGCATTTAAAAGTATCCCTTTACATAATTTAGGTACATAATTGGCCTATTTGACGTCAATTGTACGTCAATGGAGTTATTTTAAACAAAGTCATGTTTAGTTTTGAATGCTAATTAAATGATAAGTCAGCATGATCATACATAATGTAACATGCTACTTTACTATTAATATTATTGGGTCTTTTTACCTATAGTACAGTCATTTAGTATTTTTACTTGGAAAGTTTTCCGGGAGTTTTGAAAATTGGTAATTTTATAGATTTTGATATGCTCTTTCTAAATTTCAACTTTGCCACCTCGTACGATTGCCGCTCGCGCCGCCATTGGCGCCCAAAAGCAGTTTTTTGATAATAACTCCTTTCCGACGCATTTTACAGGAAAAACATATCTACACAATAAAAGTACAGGACATTTCCTACAATTTGTCATAATCTTTTTTTCCCTAAAATTAACAGTTTCGGCGTAGGAGCGCCGTAATGTGTATTTCCAATCCTTTTTCCTTCACTTCAATAACTTCACTTTCTTGCAGTATATCACCACAAATAAAGCAGTTTACTTCATTAGAAGCCATGGCTCTGTAAATGTAAACGACACTGTGAAATGATAAACGTATACTTGATGACTCAGACTAAATATTTCTATTGAGCTCAGCTGTGGCCAGATGTTTCTTAGAAGGGAAAGAAGGGGCCTGAGACAGAAGGGACGTACTCCTTTATACCTGCGGAGACATGACAGACTATAGTTAGCTAGGTTTTCGTTCTATGGAACAATATTAACCATCGCATAATTTTTATAATTTACAAATCACATTAAGAGCAGTTTAAAGTAAATATTACACGTTGGTGTGGATGTATAATGGTTTACGGCGCTCGTACATCGAAACTATTGATTTTAGGAAAGAAAAGGTTCGGACATAAATTGTAGGAAATTTTCTCTACTTTTATTTTGTAATGTATGTTTTTCCTGTAAAATGCGTCGGAAAGGAATTATTATCAAAAAACTGCTTTTGGGCGCCATTTTTTCAATATGGCGGCGCGAGCGGCAAACATACGAGGTGGCAAAGTTGAAATTTAGAAAGAGCATATCAAAATCTATAAAATTGCCAAATTTCAATACTCCCGGAAAACTTTTCAGGTAACCTCTATTTTTCCGACCAAATGACTGGACTACTAAGAAATAGCAGTTTTGTTTTTATTTCTGTTATTGGCTGGAATTTGGTCCCCGTTCCCATTTCCCATGAGAATTACTTGTGGGATTAAAAGTTGTCTTATGTGTTATTTCAGATCATAATCTATACCTGTACCAAAGTTCAGTCCATAGAGCAGCACGGAGGGGAGCCGCCATACTGAGAATTTCCCTTCTATAAAAGCAGACTCCCAGAAAGTGCACACTTATACACATACATAAATGTATAATCTTACTTCTTACTAATATTATAAATGCGAAAGTTTGTGAGTGTGGATGTTTGTTACTCTTTCACGCTCAAACCGCTGAACGGATCGGGCTGAAATTTGGTACAGAGATACATTGTAGTCTGGAATAATACATAGGGTACTTTTTATCCCGGGAATAAGTTCCCACGGGAACAAGTTTTACGCGGGCGAAGCTGCGGGCATCATCTAGTAAGAAATATATATGTGCATGTTTGAAATTAAGATTGTATTGGTTTGTGACAGCTGATTGCTTTTGTAGTGGTGTATATGAATATGATTTCCCCCCTCAAAATATGACAGATAGATATGTTTAGGTCAAACATGCTATGTCTTCTCCCCTTGCACTGGTCGCTTTGCTCTGTGGTTCAGCCCCATTCGTTTACCAGTTTATTTCAGTTACTTTCACAGTATAATGTCTTACGGTATTCTACTGTGGGGCAATGCTGCAGTTATAAATACAATTTTTATTTTACAAAACACTCTCTAGCTCGAGACCATGTTGCAAGCCATGATCTCCAGTGGGAGAAAGTGGGACTGCGCTGCGCCGCCTTTTTCTGCGAGCAGGTCATGCTCGTGAAGGAAGCTCGTGAAGGGACGGGAGAGAACTCTCCCACCCGAGCTCCGCAGTCGGCGGCCTTGGCGCCGCCATGTCTTCACCAAATCTATTGGCCTCCATGACCGGGGGCCTGAGGACGATGAGACGGCTGATCACCGTCTTTACAGAAGCAGGCCCATGACGGCAACGTGACGTGAGGAGTTCACGCTCCCCCTTATGTCTTCTCCCCTTGCACTGGTCGCTTTGCTCTGTGGTTCAGCCCCATTCGTTTACCAGTTTATTTCAGTTACTTTCACAGTATAATGTCTTACGGTATTCTACTGTGGGGCAATGCTGCAGTTATAAATACAATTTTTATTTTACAAAACACTCTCTAGCTCGAGACCATGTTGCAAGCCATGATCTCCAGTGGGAGAAAGTGGGACTGCGCTGCGCCGCCTTTTTCTGCGAGCAGGTCATGCTCGTGAAGGAAGCTCGTGAAGGGACGGGAGAGAACTCTCCCACCCGAGCTCCGCAGTCGGCGGCCTTGGCGCCGCCATGTCTTCACCAAATCTATTGGCCTCCATGACCGGGGGCCTGAGGACGATGAGACGGCTGATCACCGTCTTTACAGAAGCAGGCCCATGACGGCAACGTGACGTGAGGAGTTCACGCTCCCCCTTAGAACCGGGATCACACCCGAAATCCCCCAAAGACGCGGGATAGCTCCCGAACCGCCCCCTGGGCGAGGCCGCAGTGGTCCAGTCCAGTCCTGGGACATCCTTCCGAGGGCTTACCCGGGGCTCCCAACCATAGGCGTAATACTCGATTTTGACTGCCTATGGCCACATTGGAGACAGAGCAACGCGTCCAGTACAAGGGAAGAAGATATAGCGTGTTTGCCTTATACATATCTGTCTGTCATATTTTGCGAGGAGAAATCATATTCATATACACCACTACGAAAGCAATCGGCTGTCATTATGGAACTTACACAAAACAATTAAAACAACATACTCATAATTTCAGACATACACACATATAATAATATGTATTTCTTATATAATGTGTGTGTATAAGCATACACTTTTTAGAGTCCGAAGGGAATCTCTCAGTATGGCGCCTCTCCTCACGATGAACGTCATAGATCGTGATGCTCTAGAAAGAAGCATTGATATCTTACCGAAGCAGCTTTTCTATTAACTGCTTGCCCATGAAGCCACAGCCTCCGGTGATGAAGATTGTAGCCCCCTCGTAGAACTGCTGTATAGTTGAGTTGCCATCTTTCATGGCCAGGTTCATGAACTTCTGTCGACCGAGGACGTCCAACTCAAGTTCTTGGGCTCGATCCATATCTAAAAGAAGTATTTTTTTAAATATATAAAACTGGTTAAAAGTAACTAAACTAAAATAACGGACCTAACTTGTGCGTACGTATTTCCTTTATTATCAGTATTTGCATAATCTATCTTACTAATGTTATAAATGCGAAAGTTTGTGAGTGTGGATGTTTGTTACTCTTTCACGCTCTAACGGCTGAACGGATCTGGCTGAAATTAGGTACAGAGGTAGATATAGGTCTGGAATATTTATTTATTTAAAAACTTTATGCACAAAATTTGTACAAAGGTGGACTTATTGCCACAGGCATTTTCTGCCAGTCAACCTTAGGGTGATGCAGAGATAAATAAGTGAAGGAAGGTGCTCTGAGTTGATGTTGACACATTTAAATGGTACAATAACCCGTAAATAGATATTATAAGTACTATATTCGAATACATTTACATGATGTATATATATATATATATATATATATATATATATATATATATATATATATATATATATATATATATATATATATATATATATATATATATATATATATATATATAATTATGTACATTCGAATAGCATTATAGAATTTCATTGAGTAGATAGTTTTTCTAATCTTCATAAAACTCACGTACTTTTTGTTTAAACTCAAAGCGATTGGTGCATGTCCTGACTTCTGGCGGAAGCGAATTCCAGAGGAGAGTTGATTGCACTATGAAGGAATAATGATTCATAGTTGAAGTGTGAGTAGGGCAGAGAAAAAGGCGATTCTTTGAAGAGCGCAAATTTTTATCATGATTAGAGCAGAGTAATTTGAACAGAGATGTCAAGTAAGAAGGAGCATTACAGTAGTTCAATAGTGAAAATAGCATAGTTACTGAACACAAATTGCGACGCTGTCGTATAGGCAACCAACCCAACTCAGAATGATAAACCGAGGCATAATCATCCTTTCGAAGATTTTAAACGAATCGTATGCAATTGTTGAGAAGCCGATCGAGTTTATTGAGCAGATCTGCATTCAGGTCGAGATAATACAAATCACCATAGTCTATGATGGGAAATAAAAGAGTCCGAACAAGCATTGCCTTGGTTTTTGGTAAAAAAAAGTTCTTAAGTCGAAAAATGCACTCAACGTTCCCCTAATTTTCTGGCAAACGTTGGTTACTTGAGCTCTCCAAATAAATGTTTTGTCAAGGTACAGGCCCAAGTTCTTTACGCTAAGGGAAATCGTAATAGTAAATTGTGTTAAATACTATTGAAGGCAAAGCAACACCATCTAGTCTGACCATCATCATATTGCTCCCAATTATGATGCGCTGACATTTGCCCAGATTAACGGTAAGCCCAAAGCGGTCACACCAATGACCCATAGCGTTCAGATCGGTGTTATTTTTTGTGATGTCTTCCTGAACATTTTCCGCCCTTGCTTGGCTGTACAACTGCAAGTCATCTGCATACAGAAGTTCTTTGGGTAAGAGGTTAATGAATATGGAAAACAGAAGAGGAGAGGGTATACCGCCTTGAGGAACACCAGCAGCGTCTAGATTGCGCTAAGTCGATGAATTCTCATCAAGGCGAACCGACTGCTGATGATCGCGAACATAAAATGAGAACCATTTCAATTCGTCAGATGAAATCTTCAGGTAGGCAAGGATAGCTAAAAGGATATCATGATTGACACAATTTATTGCGTTAGAAAAATGTACTAGAACTAGCACTGTCACTTCACCTTTCTCCATTCCCGCCTTAATGTCCCCCGTTACCTTTAAGAGAGTTGTTGTTGTACTGTGGCCTGTCCAAAAGTCAGATTGTAGTGTGCTAAGAATTTTGTTGAGACGCATATATTTGGTCAACTGACTGTGCACACAAGATTCCAGCACCTTCGACAGAAACGGAAGAACATAGGCTTTACGCCATGTAGTAGGAAATTGGTGACTTTCAAGGGAAAAGTTAATGATATAGGAAATAGCAGGAAGGAGTTGGTCTAGAATGGTTGTGATCATACGACGACTAATGCTGTCGGAACCTACAGCTTTAGAAGTCTACATTATAACCTTTTTGACCTCAACTGACGTAACTAGAGAAAATTTAAAAAGCTCATGATTGGGACTGGCAAGGCCGGCTACAAAGCTAACCGTTTGACGCTTGGTTAGGTGATCAATTTGATAAGAGGTAGAGAAATAACGATTAATGACTACAACCTCAAGCGTCTTTGGCAACTCCATCTGCCTTACCTTGCCAATACCTAACGACCTCAGAAACTTCCATACATCAGCAAGTGATGAGGAAGATATGTTAGCTTAGATATGTCGGCGTTCGTCGTTGCGTATCAGCTGGTTACATCGATTACTTAACTGTTTTGTAGGCATCCCAGTCCACTTCTCTATGATCTTGTTTATAAATTGGAAACGCTTTGTCCCTATGTGTCATAGCCTTGCGAACCTCAGCCGGACGATGATTGTCAGCCCTAGCTGCTCCAAGACGGTGACACGATGTAATAGAGCCAGCAGAGATCTCTTTCAAGGCCATCCTGCTCTGCAGAGTCCCAACAATAGTGCTTGTGCAGTTCTCCTTCTCCACCTCAGGGACACCGGAAACAACAAGGCCTTTTCTGCTCTGCCAAGTATCAACAATGTCCACAGACTTGGCACATTCAGCTATCTGCTTCCGTAGCAAGCCAAGGATGTTGAATACAAGCTCACGGAAGGTGTGAAACTCTTCTGCCACTTTTGTCACTGTGTCCTTTGCTGAACTACTAGCATGCTATTAAATAAATAAATAAATAAATAACTCTTTTGTGCAGTCTGGATGTCTTCAAGTTGCTGTGACATAGTGCTGGTTTGAATTCAGTATTAGAGAAAAATATTGTGAAGTGTGAAAGTTCTAGTGCTGGCAGGTGGTTGTAACGTTGTGAAGCAACGAATAAATAATCTATTAACCCTCCGTGAACCACGTGCATAAAAGTTTCAGGGCAAACCATGTGGGGTTTCTCAAACCCCAAGAGTTATCTGGGCAAAGAATACCTAATTTTGAATTATTTGTTTATTTAATTAGTATTACTATTTAATTCGTCTATTATATAGTGAAATAAAAAGTTAACAAGTAAAATAATAAATATTTTTAATCTTTTACAACAAAAAATAAATATATAGTAATCTTTTACAAACTTAAACATAGAGTCTTCTTTGGCTTAACTTCTAGAATAAAAAAAGTAATCTAACATTTCCTACATTGCTTATATTTTTAAAACTTACTTTATTAGGCACATAAAGTTAAAAACATTAACTTAATTTAATCAGTCTACTTGACAATAAGGCAGGTTGAAATCAGTTCAATTTTTACATTATAATTGAGCATGCTCTAAGCAAATAAGTACCTACATTACAGCGCTCACAACCGTATTTGGTTCTTCGATCTTTCTTCCTATCACATTCTGACCACCTCGTTATAGACTCTGGCAATTTTGCCGGTGGTCCAGGGGCTGTTTCGCCAGCTGATAACTCAAATGATCCTCGTCGTTCTCACTTCCAGGTAGAAAAGTCTCATCTATATCGTTACTCCTTTCATCCAAAAGAGCGAATGATATTTCTGGCTCATTCATTCTCCGAGCTATTTCACATGTCAATAAATGCTAAATAAGTCTAAATAAATACAAATATCCTTGAAATACTGCATTTTACTACTTACCTTTTATACGACGTCCCGAACTACGTGGGGTTTGCGGGACCCGAGCACACTTTGAGCACGTCTGTTCGCTTTATCATCGACGCAAATGCAAAACCACTGTCGCGAAATGGTTTAGCAAAGTCGCAACTCCAGCTACTAAAGGCGTCGAAAAAACTACGCATTTTTTTTTAAAGTTACAATGATTTTTGTATGTCTGGGGTTTGTGAAACCCCACATGGTGCACGAAAGGTTAATTCATATTATTATTTCAATTAGTTTATATATCTTAAAAACTATTTTATAATGGAAATTGTTGAAAGCGCCATCTGCCGACAAATATTCACATTAAGAGTAGCGCGGGTTAACTCGCCAAGTAGGTAAATGACGAAGGACGTAGGGACGATCCTCGCCGCCAGAGGCGCTGTTCAATTCTATAAATAGGAGTGCACGCGCAGTTTCGGCGAACACATCACAAATTTAAAATATACAATCGCGAAAGTATCAGTACATCAGTAAAGATCATTAAAATTAAATATAATTCATTAAATATATTTCATCAGTGTATAGGGAGCGAAATTCTCCCTAGGTGAATAATTGTCTAGCTGCAAACGACGAGTACCCCATCCTTGGGTGAGTTAAATTGTGTATAACGTAATCTAATTTTTAAACTATGAAAATTAACGGCTGTTGGTCCACCCTGTTATAAGGGGGTAGTTAAAGGGGTGTGAAAAAAAACACTTTGTAAAATTAGTTCTGTAAGCAGATGTTGTAAGACCTCCGACTCCTGCAATGGTTAGCGGGAGCCGGCTGTCTTTGGGAATATGCGGGGAAAAAGGGTTCAAGCTAACGCCTAATCTGGAACATTCCAGGGTCCACCCTCCGGGTTCCACGAAGAACCATCCACCCTACGGGTTGCGAACATCCACCCTCCGGGTTCCACGAAGAACCATCCACCCTAAGGGTTGCGAATATCCACCCTCCGGGTTCTACAGAAACATTCACCCTACGGGTTACAAGAAGCTCACCCTCTGGATTTGCGTTCCGGGTTGAGAACACCGTGCCATTCTACGTTGTGGACGGCACGGCTACATCAGCAACTGCAGCATCCTTCAGGAAGGCCAGACCCAAGATAAGTCGGAACCCTGCGAAGACCATCGGGAATCGCAAAGCCTCTTGCTGCCTGACCACAAACCACGACCCCAAATTTAACTTCTAATAAATTGCCATCTTTACATTTAAATCTTATTTTTACTTCTCTCTTCTTCCTGAAAGCCTTCAGCCTTTCATGGTGTTCAGATAGTCCTCTTTATGTCACATAATTATGTTGTTGCAAATCTGAGTACACTTTGTTAGTTATCTGTACATCACTAATAACTGTGATAGATTGGTAAATACACGTTATGGGCGTGCGTGGATCACGGGGGCCACACTCGTATCTATGCGTGCGTGTACAGGTCTCACAGCGGTAACACGGACACAGTTCGCCTTTATGACCACCTGCAGCAATCGACTGACAGGGTGATTGAGCAATGTCCCTCCACGGAGATAGTGACCTTGGGAGATTTCAACGGTCACCATGTTGACTGGTTGGGCTCCCGGACCACCGACTTTGCGGGAAAAGCTGCTCACGAATTTGCCTTGACCTATGGGT
The DNA here is from genome assembly GCA_933228765.1 of Miltochrista miniata. NCBI lineage: Eukaryota > Metazoa > Arthropoda > Insecta > Lepidoptera > Erebidae > Miltochrista > Miltochrista miniata. Next base: position 4,213,056 of record OW121777.1, read on the forward strand.
TCCCTCAGCTGGTTAAATCGCATACAAGGATACTAGACAAGAAGAACGAGCATAGTACATAGTACGAGCACAGTAATAATTACCACATATAAACACAAGAACTTATGATGAATATACATATAAATGTTGACTCAAACACACACACACACACACACACACACACACACACACACACACACACACACACACACATACACACATGAACCCACTTGTTCTCTGGTATACCTGGTTCCTCCTACAGAATCAAATAATTTATAAATATACACCTACCTAACCGTAACATAGCACTCCACTCACAAAAGGCACAAAATATATTAAATTTTAATACAAACAGTCGCACCGAATACTGCCTCTTATGATACAGGTCACCCTAGTTTAAGAGGCAGGGATATCAAAAATTGTAACTGATGTATTGTATTTTTACTAAGTATATTTAAGTTTACACAATTAAGTCTACCACATAAGATTCTCTATTGTGTGTTACACTGTACTTTTTAAGATGAAATAAATTATCTTATCTTATCTTATCTTACATTGCTGGACCTCCTGCTGACAACGCGTCCGGACGGATACAGTGTTTCAGTGGATGCTCCGCTAGGATCGTCGGACCACTGTGTCGTTCGGACGCATGTGCCTCAAGCAAGGCCTGAACCACCTCGGCCCAAGGAGTGGCGACATGTGTGGCACTACAAGTCAGCAGACTGGGATGGACTGCGAGAGTTCTATGCGTCGTACCCGTGGTGGCGGCTTTGTTTTGCCTCGGAGGATCTGGATTCCTGTGCTGTAGCAGTCGCTGAGGGGATCTTGGAGGGTATGGAATGCTACATTCCCAACCGCTGGATCCCTGTAGGTGCAAAAAAGCGACCGTGGTTCAATCGGCTCTGCAGAGAAGCTCTAATGCAGAAAGAATCTGCCTACAGAGCTTGGACCACGGCTCGTGCAAATTCAGATCCAAACGCTAATTAAATGCCGCCTCGAGGTCCAGTAAAAGAGCAATTGTCAGGGCCAAGTTCGACTTCGTCGGCAGAATTGGCAAACGGCTAGCAGGCTACCCTTCAGGAAGTCGTGAATTTTGGTCGCTTGCCAATGCTTGCTTAAACCCGACGGTAATTTGGCCCAGAGTGCCAAGGAGAAAGCCGACCTTTTGGGTAATCTCTTTGCCTCTAACTCAACCATGAGCGACGGGGGTGCTTTACCGCCGGGCATTCCGAGTTGTGGCACTTCCATGCCGGAAGTTAAATTTACACAGCGGAATATCCGAAGGGAGCTTCAATCCCTGGACGTTCATAAGTCGAGTTTGCCAGACGGCATTCCCGCGGTGGTACTTAAACACTGTGGTCTAGAGTTGTGTCCGGTACTTACACGTCTTTTCACACTTTCATATTCCATGCGACAAGTCCCGGCGTCGTAGAAGATTGCGTATGTACATCCTGTACCCAAGAAGGGTGACAGGACCGACCCGGCCAATTACAGGCCTATAGCCGTCACCTCCCTTTTATCCAAGGTGATGGAGCGTGTTATTAATACACAGCTCCTGGGGTACCTTGAGGAACACGACCTGCTCAGTGACCGGCAGTACGGTTTCCGTCACGGTCGCTCGACGGGCGATCTTCTTGTGTACCTAACACACCGATGGGCGGCGGCTATCGAGAGTAAGGGTGAGGCTCTAGCAGTGAGCCTCGACATCTCTAAAGCCTTTGACCGGGTCTGGCACCGTGGTCTTCTTACGAAATTGCCCTCATATGGAATACCCGAGAGATTATGCGGATAGGTGTCCAGCTTCTTGGCCGGTAGAAGCATCAGGGCCGTCGTTGACGGCAGCTGTTCAGACTACATGGCCATAAATGCTGGAGTACCGCAAGGCTCAGTGTTGTCCCCTACTTTGTTTCTGCTGCATATCAATGACATGTTGTCTATTGACGGCATTCATTGTTATGCGGACGACAGTACGGGGGACACTTGTTACACGGGCCGCCCCGATATCTCTCGGGACACAGTGGAGGAAAACGGTGAACAGCTTGTGTCTGAAATCGAGGCTACTCTTACTAGAGTGTCCGATTGGGGTGGACAAAATCTTGTCCAGTTCAACCCCTCCAAGACACAAGCTTGTTTATTCACCGCTTAGCAAACCCCAATTACTGTAGCGCCGCAATTTCAGGGCACATCTCTTTCCATCTCCAAAAGTATAGGGATCCTTGGCGTTGACATCTCCAGTGACGTTTAGTTCCGCAGTCATTAGAAGGACAAGGCTAAGCTGGCGTCCAAGAAGCTGGGTGTGCTCAACAGGGCACGGCGGTACTTCACTGCGGCGCAAACACTGCTTCTCTATAAGTCGCAAGTGCGGCCGCATATGGAGTACTGCTGTTACCTCTGGGCGGGAGTACCTGAATATCAGCTTCGTCCATTTGACTCGGTGCAAAGACGAGCTGTAAGAGTTGTCAACGATCCTGTACTTACAGCTGGTGTGGAACCTCTTCGCGACAGGAGAGACTTTGCCTCCTTATGCGTGTTCTACCGCCTGTACAATGGTATGTGCTCTGAGGAATTGTTTGATATGATGCCCACGGCTACGTTCTATCATCGCACCGCTCGCCACAGACAGGGAGTTCATCCTCACACTCTGCATCCGGTGCGTTCCAGCACGGTTAGATCCGATAGGTGTTTTCTTCCGCGCACGCTCAGGTTGTGGAATGACCTCCCTGCCTCGGTTTTCCCAAACGCCTACAGTATGGGGTTCTTCAAAAGGGGTCTTAGAAGGTTTTTGCAGGGTCGGCAGCGCGAGTGTGGCACTTCTGGTGTTGCAAACGTTTATAGGCTGCGGTGACCACCGGTCCTTCTGGTGGGCCGTATGCTTATTTGCCACCTTAGTGGTATAAAACAAAAAAAAAAAAAAAAAAAAAAACACTAAAAACAGTTAAATTAAACTTTGTAAAATTTTGTATGTGTTCACTTTTTTCACAGCTACCGCTGACAAAAAAAAAATAAGACGGTCTACTTTTTATCCCGGGAATATGTTCCCACGGGAAGCGGAAACGGGAACAAAACTTGACACAGGCGGAGCTTCGGGCGTCAGCTAGTATTATATAAAAATGGACTTGCAAAATGTATGTACGTGCATAATTATAGAACGGCTGGACCGATCTCACTTATGCTATGGCCTATGCCCAGCAGTTTGGCGTCAAATCGACTGTAATGATGATGATGACGATTTGCATAATTGACTTAGAACATTATAGGGACATCCTACCGAGGGGCTTACTCGGGATTCCCAGCCGTAGACCGTTGTAAAGCATCGTGTGGTTTTAGTCGGTAGGAGTCTGGATTGCAAAAGCCTTCTAGGACCATAAGAATATTGACCGTACTGAAATCCAACCTTGAATATTCTATTAATGTTTATAACTTCGCTTCTACTATACTGATTGCAATAAAACAACATTTCACGCTTGTATTAATTTATAAATTTATGGTATACACTAGCTTTTACCCGCGACCTCGTTCGCGACTCAAGCCCAAGGAGCTATATTATGTCATCATCTGTCCCTCAGAATAGTAGATGATCTTTTTATACGCCAGCCGTCTCTTTCATTGAAATGGAGGAATGCACTGAGCTTTAACCGCGACTTCGTTCGCGACTTAAGGCTAAGGAGCTACATGTCATCATCTGTCCCTCAGAATAGTAGACGATCATTTGAAACGCCAGCCGTCTCTTTTATTGGAATGGAGGAATGCACTGACTCACTCCGCACCTTAATGGGTATGGTTGCTTCACGAAGTACCACTAAGAGCTGATGGGTACAGAGTTGTATTCTACAGACTGCCACTCTCCGAGCACGCTTGCGTGTGAGCAACGTGATATAAGCGGTCAGCTTTTATTTGTCGGTCTTCCCTAATGCTAGTCTTAATACAAGCCGTGGTTTGCTCTTCTGAGTGTTAGGTCGCCGTTACCTCGTTCACCACTGAACGTTCCCTTTCCACTATTAGGTTCGAGTCTGGGCGTAGCCTATCCTACTAGGGGCAGTTTAGAGGGTAGTTTGATCATTTTTTATATAAAGCTCGCCAAATTGACGTCGCCACTGATGGAAAGCCGTGGCGCATCTAGCGATTGGGGGCCGATCTCACAGTCCATAAGACTTCTGACAGTAGTCCTCAAGTTGGCGGCCCTGTGATGTGCCTCTTCTCTCTTCTCTCTGTTCGGGATCGGAATGGAGAGGGTGGGATCAGGTTGAAGAGTTCCTCAAAACACTCGCCGTGATACATTCAATAAAAGGCAGACAAGAGGGCTATGGTTCTTCGCTGCGCTAACTTCTCGAGGCCTCCCATCACCTCAGGACAACCAATAATTCAGACAGCACGTCTTTGCATAGCATCAAGCGCGTCTAGTAAGTACCTTGCGGAGTCGTTCCAAAGGTGAGAACAGTATTCGCCGCAATGGCGAATCTGCGTCTTGTACAGCAAACATCTCTGGTACGCCGTGAAGTACTGTCTCACCTTATTTAGGACTCCTAGTGTTCGCGAGGCCAGCTCAATACAACTCTCTATGTAGTTTTTGTGATTGAGCTCACGCTAGACGTCTATACCGAAGATTTCCAGGTTGTCCTTTAGTGGAACCGTAATGTTCTGAAGAGAGGGTAGGGGTAGGAATGGGAACTTTTTAGCTGTTAACGCACACGCCTGTGTTTCTTACGAACGCAACCCAACCTGGGCCTGAGTCTTGGTGGTAGTGGGGCCTATGGCAGACATGAACAAGCGGCGTAATTTCTACAAGGAAGTAAATACACACGTACACACCAAATAATAAATTACGTCCGCTGCCATAACACAACAGAAAACAGCTGCAAGCACCAGCCCCTCTCTAACTAATGGAAAAACAACTAGTATATAAGCGCATGTAAATAATAAATACATCAATCAGTCCTATCGAGTAAACATCTTTTACTTACTCCGAAATATTGGTGACACCGACGTGATGATGAGGAGCAACGGACCTGGTATCTTGCCTGCCGGTCTCAACTGATCACTGTGGAGCCATATTTGGGAAAATTCACCCAAAAGCCCACCAGCCTACCGACCACCAACACCAGCGAAAAAGCACATTTCAGTTGGCTTCCCACAAGCGGGTCTAACCAGCAGAAATTTCAAGAGGCTAGACGCAATCATGGCACCGATAATTCCAGCCGGGACACCGTCAAAAAAACCCCGGCACATCAGCTCAGTCAACCAGTGACAGCCAGGTGGTGGCTGCAATTTTAGCATTGCGTAGAAAATACCACAATTTTGGACAGATTCACCGCGTCTATGGTTCGCCCAATTTGAAGCCATCGTAGCCTCTCAAAAACAATATGACGAGTACAAGTATAATAGTGTCGTCGCGAAACTACCAATGGAGGAGGTCAAACATCAGATTAGTGACATCCTGACACACCCGCCTGACGCAGACAAATATGTCACAATTAAGGAAAGATTAATTGCGTGCTACGAGGAAATTGAGCAGCGACGCTTCCACAAATTACTGGCGGAGATGGACCTAGGTGACTCGACACCATCACAGCTGTTGAGAAAAATGAAGGAAGCCAGCTGCGGCAAAATGACCGACGACACCATTCGATTATTATGGTTTAGACAGCTTCCGGTTTCAATCACCTCCATACTGGCAGTCTCCGAAAACCTCGACCTAATAAAATTATGCGAAAAAGCAGATAGAATCTTTGAAAATATATGCGATACAAAACCAAAACAAATAACTTGTCACAAGAATCCGCCGACGTAAACTTGATAACTGGGCTGACGTCGCAAATTGCAGCTATGCGAGTTGAAATCAATAAGCTCCGTGGTATGATTAATCGCCGACCTTTGCAACGCAGCAAATTCCGAGCAAGGTCGCAATCACGATGACGGTCACGGACACGGCTATGTTATTACCACAAAAGATGCAAAACAAAAGCGTATAAATGCGAACAGCCGTGCTCATGGAGAAATAAACCCGATCAAATTTCGGGAAACGAGCATTAGCGCAGAATGAGACGGGACTCTGTGCCATACACCCCGCCAACCGTCTGACTATAACTGACTCAAACAGTGGTTATAGATTTTTAATAGACACAGGGGCAAATACTTCGGTAGTACAAAACGCACAGGGCAAGAAAAACCCAACCAACTACAAATTGTATGCTGCAAATGGGTCAATAATAGAAACATATGGCGAACGCACGTTAACATTGGACCTGGGGTTACGCATACCTTTTACCTGGAAGTTCATAATCGCAGATGTCAAAATGCCTATTTTAGGAGCTGACTTCCTAGAGCACCACAAACTACTAGTGGATTTGCACGGGAAACGATTGATCGACCAAAAAAAAAAATTTAAAACGCCTGCCAAAAACGTAACAGCAAAAGTACCTTCAGTCATATCGATCGATGCGAACGTACCAGAACTTATAAAGCGCCTGTTAGAAGAATACGAAAGTATAACACGAATGACTTCGCTTAAAAAACCTCCAGAATATGGAGTACAGCATCACATCACAACCAAAGGTCCTCCCGTATACGCACGTGCGCGCCCTCTACCGCCCGACAAATAAAAAGCAGCAAAAAAGGAATTCCAAGAGCTAATAAACTTAGGAATACTGGAACCGTCAAGTAGTCCATGGGCATCTCCGCTACACATGGTGAAGAAAAAGAATGGGGAATGGAGACCATGCGGAGATTATCGCGCGTTAAATAAAATTACAGTTCCCGACAGATACCCCTTACCAAGACTATTAGATTTTACATTATGTCGCAAGTGGAAAAACAGTCTTTAGCAAAATTGACATAAAAAAGGCTTTCCACCAAATCAGGGTTGCTGAACCAGAAAAGACAGCAATAATCACCCCCTAGGGCTGTTCCAGTGGAAGATCGATAGCAATCGATAGCAAAGTTACTGCTGTAATGTAGTGCACCTATCAGATATTATTGAATGTAATAATGAAGTATTATAAACGGGATTTCGCGCGGCACTATTTAATATTAAATAAAGGTTTCGGTACCTTCTTTTTTCCCCGACGTTTCGATAGGGTTACACCTATCGTGGTCCCGAGGCGACTGATGCTTGTAGGCTGGAGATTCTGCTATGTGTCGGGAGTTTTCGAAGTACCCCCGAGATTGTCAATCTGTGGAAACACACGGCACACAACACTGACCGTATCCGCGGACGCGTTCACAATTTTATCGCGAGACTTTAAGGCACCAATTACCGGATTCCACGCTGTTGAGAGCTTATATCCGTCCTCCCGGTTGAAAAAAAAGGTAAAGTAAAGGTAAGGTCGGGGAAAAAAGAAGGTACCGAAACCTTTATTTAATATTAAATAGTGCCGCGCAAAATCCCGTTTATAATACATTATGTGTGCAATGCGTGTTAGTTTAAAACAAATGTAATAATGAAGTCGGTGCCAATATTTCTATGAGAGATTAATAATACCTACCTAATCCTATAGTTTTTCTTGGTACTGATTTCAGTATTACATTCAATAATATCTGATAAATCTAAATATACTTAGGTACCTATTACTTTGTGCTAAGTTAATTTATTTTTCATTTTTTATTTTTTGTTTGAAGTCAGTTTTTTTGTTAATTTTTTTTTTAGATTTTGTTTGAAGTCGGTATATTTTGGTTAAAAATTTTTTTTTCGTTATTTTAAGTGACAGGTAGACTGAAAATATATTTGTCTAGGGGTATTGTTCTCCCCAATACAAATTAATGAAGCCCAAACACAAGGTAACTGCTGTAAATCGTTAAGGAGTTCCCTCGATTCGAGGGATTTCTTCGATTTCTCCAGGATCCCATCATCCGATTCTGACTTCCTGTATATGGGACCACATGGGAAGCACCAGCTTTCAAATAATAAAAGAATCATCAAAATCGGTTAACTCGTTCAAGCGATTTGCCGGTAGCAAACATAAAAAAAAATAGACGAATTGAGAACCTCCTCTTTTTTTGGAAGTCGGTTAATAATTTACCTCACGTGGATTGCTTACCTTCACTGACTGTTTACCCATTAGCGGCTATAATCGATAGCAAAGTTACTGCTGTAATGTAGTGCACCTACTTTCAAAGTGGTCACCCACCCAATAGCTAACTTCACCTAGATGGCTTAACGTCACTGATCATTATCCATTATTGACTATTGTTTTACTCGTTTATGTGCATGGCTGCAAGCAAGAACGTGGTTATGGGCTGTCACAATGTATGAGTAACTAACAAACCAAACGACTTTGACCTGTCCAACGCATAGAGCTTCTAGTAAAACATATTTCAAGCTGAACTACCACTTCCGATGGTCGGATTTTGATGAAACCAAAACCGTTATCTAAGCTGAATAAATACCCACAAAATCCTAATAGTTATTTTGTGCAGAAACTTGAAATAAAAGAAATAAAAAAAAAACAAAAAATCTTACTTAAGTTTTAGAAGAATTATTACTGTTTCCTGCTGAGCAGTTCCTATGCAACTGAATTTAAAGTAATTTTGATGTACGCATAATAATTACATTAATTGACTTTAACTATTTGAATACAATGCCACTCGATTTGACTACTAAATTACCCTTTATCAAAAAATCACGTTTGTTGTATGGTAGCGAATATATGTATATGTATATATAATAGAGAATTCTACAGCGAATTGTTTGGCGGAAAAAAACGTGACCCGCCTATAGTAATAATGCACTAACTGGGAACAGATAATTGGCTTTCGATCTCTCTATTGGCAGGAACGACTTCAGTCAGAGGTGGGGCCAGGGCTCTATGTTTGCGCTGGAGACGAGGAAATGGAGAAACGAGACACAACAGATTCAGCTTTCAACCGAGCCGCTCGCACGCCCTTGGTCTCTCGCAGGATACTAATAGAAAGTTTTGACTAGTTAATGCTAGTCCGATCTATATTGGGTGTAACAAAATTGACTCTACAAATTTCGTCACGTGACGTGGCATCAGTCAAGAAACATCACAAAAATGATGAAATTAAAATCACATGAATACTTTAACCGTAAATCCGTTTTAAAGGTCCTATAAATTTTCACTATCACCCTTTCTTTTGCTACTGAGCGGCAGTAGAAAGCGACAACGACAGCCAGACGGGTGCTCCGTGTTTGTTTTGCCACGGTGACCATGTTATCTCAAATTGCCGCGGTAAAAGTGCGACAAAAAATAAAAAATAATTAAAAAATAAACCCCCCTTTTTTAATATATTTGTATTTGATTTCCGATGCCATTATGTTTACCTACTAATGACAGTTAATTTTATAATGCTATGTACAAAGTTTTGAACAGTCAAATAATAATACAATCGTGTACATTACCCAGACAGCTTTCTGCTTTCACTTGTTAATTATTTCCCGCCTATTCTTATTCAATTATTATTGACTTATTTATTTATTATAAGAAATCAAACTTATTACACATACTACATAAGAAATTGAACTTGTTATTCACTCTTATAGATATAACTTATAGATATAAACGAGCGGAGTTGCAAGTTCGGGAGCGTGCTGGTCAAACGCTCCCGCCCCGCCGTCCCGTTCGGGGGCGCCGGATGGCGGCGTGGTGGCGCGCCCCCGACTAGTTCCTTGAATCGTGGGCGGTGGTCGGGGGACCTCGCCCACGATGATCAAACAGCGGTAGGCACCTCCCCGTGTTCCGGGGGTGCCTTTTTTCGATCCGGGGGCGCCTTACGCCCACCCGGTCGACTGCTCTCTACCCCCTCTGCTTACAGAGGGGCATCCGAGAGCGGTACGACGCCATCTGAACTTATAACTCCTTTAGGAGTTCAGGGAGGGGGCAAACCATCAAGTCCCCTCCGTGGAGAGTCCCTACGTAATGGGGCGACCCTTTGCTGGGTCGCAGTGATTTATCCACCGGCCTATCATGCGACCTGGTTTAGGCGAGGCGGAAAACCGCGGGGTTTAGGGGATAGGATGGTCCCGCATATCAGACCGTGAGTCCCACACGAAGTCGTCTTGATCCCCCGAAACAAGTCCCCGCGTAAAAAAAATAACTCTTATAGATAATATAATGGAAATATCGGGCTAGCTTTAACTAGCTTAGACTTCCTATCAGGAGAGATGCGGCTCGCTCGGAGGTTGAATCCGATGTGTCCTCCTGCATCCCCTTGTCCCCAAACGTTGGCATAGCTTCCTCGTCAGCCCTCTCCTGAAGTCATTCCCTGCCAATAGAAAGGATGAGCAGCAGTTACTTGTTCCCCATTGGTGCATAAATGCCGCCGAGTCAAAAACAAATTTTCGGTTCTCCAATTGGTGCAGTGACAAAAGAAACGGTTCATGTTTCTTTCCCGCTAAATCTACTGTGTGGCGCTAGTGCCGCAGATAATTTTATGTGTGTGTCGACCAATGTGCAACGATCCACACGCAAAACTCAAAATACTTTAAAATGTCAGTTCAACTCAAATTTAATTCGTGCGTTATTGTAAAATACTTATAAATTTTGAAGGATAATGGGTCGCCTTTTGTTTTGATCCCAAAACGCTTAACAATGACATTTTAAAATATTAGTTAGGCCGTTTCTTTTTTTTTTCCTATAGGACCATTCGTGAAAGTGTCTGATGTTGACTTGTTTATGAGTAAATGTGAGATAATGTAAGTTGGTCAATTTTATGCAGATGGTTTTTCGGCGATAAACAAAAAAATTAGGGTCCACCTTTGGCATCGAAACGTACCTATTTTGGATTTTCAATGGACGGCTAAATATCACTATATGACCATCTCAGTATCTCAAAACTAGCCTCATGTCAGTTGTTAATTTCCGTTCTACGGGTACGATAAATATATTAATGGCGGTCAGATACAAAGGCTAAGAAAAAATCTGTGATCGTCATGGCACTAATGACTCATTTTACCTAAAAGTGTCAGTTAGTTACTTTTCGCACTACGGAGACGAAATATGAATGGTGTGATAAAAACAGAACCTTGAAGCTGATAAATAAAACGAATAATTAAAGAATAACGTATTTAATAACAGAATAAATCGAATATAAAATATAATAAATTACATACGCGTATAATGACATTACTATCATATTTGCATAGTAAAGCTTATGGTGCTTACGGTAAGATTTTTCACTATCTTTCAGGCCGTCTTTGATAACATATTTTCTAAGGCCTATTAGCATGACTTGTGTATATTGGCCATAATCTATAGTATATATGTTACAATTAAAAATTTCTCTGTCTTTCTGTGACATTCTGCTAATCATATTTGTGACATTTTCGTCGCTGAAGTACCACTCGTTGTTCAAAAAATAAGTAAATAGAGGTGACGTATTGTAAATTTTGCGGTACAGTTTTTGGAAGCTGAAAAATTTAAAATTTATATTATTTCCATTATGTTAGACATAGAATCGGCCAAGTGCGAGTCGGACTCGTGCACAAAGGGTTTTTCTTTTTTTGTGTTTTAATCATCATGGATGCCATGCCGGACTTCTACCGACTAAAACCACAACTTTATTTACAAATTGATATAGAAAATCACTAATTTAATGTGACAAAATTATGGTCTCGAGCAGGACTCGAACACTGGTTTGCCGGACCAGACGCCCTAACGGTTAGGGCGTCTGGTCCGGCAAACCAGGAGACGCAGGTTCGAGTCCTGCTCGAGACCATAATTTTTTCCTATTTAATTTGTGATTGAGTCAGCATACTAATTGCTTTTCAAAATTATCTCTAATATAGAAAATGCTGTAAAGCAAAACCGGTGAGGATATATTATTATTCGTAAATAAAGTTGTGGAATAAAGTACAAGTGTTCAGCAAAAAGTTTGCATTATGTATGATTAATTTTACTTCAAATACAATATCAGAAAATACTTACGAAGAAATTCCCTGGATTTTAATTCCAAAAACTTTGCAAACTCCATCGGCTATATAAGCGGGTATATAATGCAGCAGCCAGGTCATGATCCAGTATAGAAATGGATTCGTCACCTCGATTAGGTACGCGTACCAGATAGCTGATGGTGTTGCAAGTCTCCGAGAATCGTCGCTTTTTGTGATTGCACCCATGAAATCTGTAATTTTCCAAAGTTTTTAAGGTTTCATGTTACACGGGACTTAGTTATTGAGACTCCATTGTCCGTCTGTCTGTCTGACGAGACGCTGGATCAAACTCAAAAAAACATTTATTTTACATAATCCTAACACATAGGCACTTGCGACACGTCCATAATACAAATCAAAGTTAGTACCACCAGCGCGGCCCACTTGAGAAGAACTGGCAAGAAACTCGGTGGGCTATTATTCTTTTGTGCTCTATTTACAATGAGTGAATCAGATCATTTCCAGCTTCCTTGTCACGCAAACGATTGTCAATTACGTCCTCCGGAGGTGCCCTTTAAATTCTGACATCCGCGACCGGATGATCGAATGTCTTGTGCGACTGGTGGCGGGTCCCGTATACTACCCCGATCTCGTGGCTTTGGAGGCAAACTTTAGGCGCCTACGGACGTTTACCCACGCATGGCATGAACCTCGATTTCAGCTGGAGCTAAACCATCAGGAATAACGCGAAGTTGACTATTCTCGTGACGTATCCCTAGAATGGAACCCAAATGCCAAGACAGCAAGGTCGCCCCAGAAAGGGAAGAGGGCCGGGATAGTCAATTGTGGGAGTCTAGTAAAGTGCACGCCGGAAAAAGCACACGCAAGTACCTACGGTGCGTCACTGAACACACAAAAGGCTGGTAAGACCATGGATTGATGGAGGGGACTCTCCTATCCGCCTGTCTGTCGGACTGTCTGTCTGTCCGTCACGAGGCTGTTTCTCAGAAACGGTGATAGCTAGAGACCTGAAACTTTCACAGATTATGTATTCTCTCAACTAAAATCAGAAAAACAATAATATTTAAGGGGGGGGGGCACCCATACAACAAACGTCATGCTTTTGCCGTTTTTTTGGTACAGAGCGCTCTGTGCGCAAGCCTGACTCGCACCTGGCCGGATTTTTTTCACATTGAATTTACGATAGACTAATTTCGTTGAACTTGATCTCACCATCACCATAATATTATTTAAAGAAGAAGAAAGAAAGAAAAAGAAATTTATTTTACATAGGCATTTACAGATGCTCTTGTAAAACGTCCAGAATATAAATCAAAATCTACCACCGGTTCACAACGCGACCCACCTGAGAAGAACTGGCAAGAAACTCAGCGGGTTATTCTTTATAGAGCTCTATTTACAAAATATTACGATGTCTTACCCCATGTGAAATGCCGTTTTGTCGCGCTGATAGAATAAATAGGTATATCTTCAAGATCACCATCTTTCCTTCTTTCACACGTATCCCAAATAGCAGATATGACGCTGTTATTTACGTAATCTACAGGTACCAAGTTAAGTTTGCGATTTATTTCAAATGGCAATACGTGGAGTACTCCTAAACCAATGCCGACGAAAAGCTGAAAATATGCGAAATCTATATTATTGCGAAATCTACTAACTAGCGGACGTCAGGCAGTTTTACACGCGTAGTTCCCATTCCCGTGGGAATACGGGAAAAAATGTAGCCTATGTTCACCGGGGATAGTATAGCTTCCCAACAGTGAAAGAATTTTTCATATCAGTAGAACAAAGCAGCAAATAAACCATCAAAACTTTCCTCTATGTTAGTATTAGACTAGAGGATAGCCGCAGCTCAGTCCGTGTGGCTTGTCACCTATCACGACCAAAAAAAATGATAAATTCATATCAAAATTTTTGTTACAATAAGTTACAGTAGGGATTTCCATATATGCGTGTAGAAGCTCTCAACTTCCTAGAGAATCTCGAACCTCGAAGCCATGGTTTTGCCACCTTCAATTTCGTCAGACGAGGTCTTTCGAGCTGTTGAGCAAAGACTCTAGTACCCCTGTTCTGTTCGATCGCTGCCTCGACGATGTTGGTGTTATAACGTCTGAGATCTAGTCGTATCAGCTTTCAGATTCTAAGGTTCAAATCCCTCTGGTCTGACGAAGACGTATGCATTGATGGCATTTCCCGTCTGATCCTCATGAGTTCGAGAGTTTTGGGCAAAAGCTTGGAACACCAATTCTTGCTTTTTCCAAACAAGACCTTCGGGACAATTTGTTGTAGCGTTCTGACCACAGTGTCGGCGTGAACGTTGTCAGTGGTTTCCAGCAGATCAAAACGATTTTGAAGCTCCAATTTGAAATTCTCAGCACTCAACACAGCTATGTATAGCGCAGTGTAGGTCTGAGAGTAGGCTTCATCATTCGGCTCTTTCGGCGCGGAAGTCTAAATTCAGAGATGGTCGTACGAGTCAGTGATCACTTCCGGTATTAAACCTGTTTATCACAGTAACATTTCTAACTATAGACTTCTTGTCCGTTGTGATGAAGTCTATCTCGTTCCTTGTCTTGCTTCGCCAAGTCCACTTGCTATACGGCTTTTTCTTAAAGAAAGAGTTCATTAAGAAGAGCCCCTGAGACTCAAGAAAGTTGACAAGCATTTGCCCCCGGTCATTTCTGCGCCCCGCACCAAAAGGGGCTGATTATCATAACTCATAATTCACTTTATGTATATCGTTTTGCCACATTCTTGTACTCCCACTTTGGCATTAAAGTCGCCCATCACAACGTTGAAGTGAGCCTTGGCAGTACCAGGTAGTGCTTTCGCTATGTCCTCGTACAAGGCCTCAGCAGCTTTGTGAGTGCTTTTCGAGGTCGAGGCACACACCTGAATCCTGAAAGGGCCGCCAACTTGAGGATCAAGTATCTATAGTCTTACGGTATGGTACAGTGGCCCCCAATCGATAGATGTGGTTATGGCTTTCCATCAGGTGGCGACATCATTTTGGTGAGCTAAATATAAAAAAAATAATTATAATGCTTTTTGAAATTTGTGATGGACACTGTTTGTCATAAATTGACCAGGTTTGTAATAAAAACCGTGATATAGGCATTTAAGTATTCACAGATTTAGTTTTAGTTGTTAGTTTTTAGTGGATATTTGTTGTTACCGCTATATCAACAAATATCCACAAAAAAACAGAAAAAAATTAAGGCGTGGCTTCCATACAACAAGAGTATTTATTTTGCCATTTTTCATAAAGAATCTTAAATGCGTGAATTCGACTCGAGCTTGCTTGGTTTTTTCTATAAACATCAAGTTTTAGAAAAAAATAATACTCAAAAGTATACTTACGCCAGTCGGACCAAATAAAACGCTCAGATCTGACCATCCTGGAGAAGGCTCGTAGTACGCTGATGCAACTAAAATTAAAGGCAAACATTAACACAACATAATTATACTGCCGTGCTATGATATTATCTCAAAAAAGATACCGCCCGTATTTCAAAAATACGCTAACTTTTTTATAAATAAAAACCGACTTCAAACAAAAACTAAAAATTAACAAATAAAATTAACTTAGCACAAAGTAATAGGTAGTAAATTTAGATTTATCAGATATTATTGAATGTAATACTGAAATGGGCGCCAAGTAAAACTATAGGTTTAGGAAGGTATTATTGATCTCTTTTCTCTATTATTGATTGATTGAAATATTGGCACCGACATCAGTATTACAGTCAATAATATCTGATAAATCTAAATTTACTACCTATTACTTTGTGCTAAGTTAATTTTATTTTTTAATTTTTGTTTGAAGTCGGTTTCTTTTTGTTAAATTTTTTTTTTCATTATTTTTAGTGACGGATAGACTGAAAATATATTTGTCTAGAGGTATTGTTCTCCCCAATACAAATTAATCAAGCCCAAACACAAGGTAACTGCTGTAAATCGTTAAGGAACTTATTCCTTTCTTCGATTTCTCCAGGATCCCACCATCCGATTCTGACTTCCTGTATATGGGACCACATGGGAAGCACCAGCTTTCAAATAAAAAAAGAATCATCAAAATCGGTTAACTCGTTCTATGGATTTGCCGGTAACAAACATAAAAAAAAATACAGACGAATTGAGAACCTCCTCCTTTTTTGGAAGTCGGTTAAAAATGTTTGAAGCCAATAAGCGGCAAGTAAAGAGTTACCGCATACAATTTTGTAGTAGGTTATAAGTAAGTATCACGCAGATACTACTGAACCAATTCAAATGATACTTGGTCCATTCCGAGCTTATAATCCGAGAAAAGTTCTAGGATACTTTTAATTCCGATATTTTGAGCTCCTGCGGGAAAGGGGATGAAAAAAGGATTTTCAGTTGTAAGTAATTTCTCAACGCCTCATCGAAAGAGAACACCTCTAAAGCATTGTTCCACACAAGTTTCAACATTTTACAATAGGCGCGGACTGCATTATTTTACAATAGCCTTAATCAGCTCTTCTATGATTAAACAAATAGGGCCAATTCACACGCTGCTTAAACAGTCTGATGAAGAAGTACTTCTCCTTTCGTACACTTTATGTGACGTAAACGAAGTTGCGAGGGTCAGCTAGTAATTATATAAATGCCAAACAATAAGTAAAATAATCAATCAGGAAAGTTATGAGAAAACGCTCTTTACAAAATCTCATTCACTCGATAGTATCTAGCCGTTCTTGAGATAACGCTTTTGCGCTTAGCACGGCAACATAGGTAACACAATTTTTGCGATTAGCTGTATATTGAAAAGAAAGAAAACTACGAACATACATAATTTATGGTCACACCTTTATCCCCGAAGAGGTAGGCAGTATAGTTTTATGTCCTACGAAATAGGTGGTGAGCCTTTTGCCGCGTTGAAATGGACAGGCGCAGGTCGTGACGAGCCGCAGTTCAAATTCTTTAAGTCGCCCATAGAGTCTTCAACCTGGCCCAGCGACTGTCATTCCACTAAAAATCGGGTTTCATTTCAAGTTTTCCTTCTCTCCGCAATGATTATGGATTGTTTTGCGATAGTGTTACCTTAGTCAGGCTAAGTCGTCTCTTAAGACACCCTCGGGATAAATTGGGGTGAAGACATTTTGTACTCTTTCCATACACCACACGGGGCAAAGAAGAAGAAAGAAATATAACTAACTAGCTGATGCCCGCAGCTTCGTCCGCGTAAAATTTGTTTCGCGGGAACTTATTCCCGGGATAAAAAGTAGCCTATGTGTTATTCCAGACTATAATGTATCCCTGTACCAAATTTCAACCCGATCCGCTCAGCGGTTTGAGCGTGAAAGAGTAACAACCATCCACACTCACAAACTTTCGCATTTATAATATTAGTAAGATTCAATATTTAACTATACGTATAGAATGGTAAGTCTAACGATCACGTTCAAGGAGTATGTCTTGCCGGGGCCAATCTCGACTCAAGGATTAAGGCTTGAAGTTGTCCAGGCATTATCAACTGCCCTGAGGTTACGGAAAGTCTGGAGCCATTGGCGCAGCGAAAAACTATTGAATCTTTGGCTTTATTCTACCGTATCTACCACGGTAAGTGTTCTGAAGAAGTCTTCAACCTAGCCCCACCCTCTCCTTCCCGATTCCGAACAATGCGTGCTGGACAGAGGTGCCACTCTCACACAGTGGAGATAATCTTTGCTAGAACTGAACGATTCAAAAGATCGTTTCTCTGTCAAACCATAAAAATCTGGCACGACTTGCCAGCGCACGTGTTTCCCTCCTCTTACAATTCTGGGTTCTTCAAGCAGAGCGTAAAGAGGCACATCATAGGGCGGCTAACTTGAGGGCCGCTTTCTATAGTTTTGCAGACTGGGACGGTGGCCCCCAATCGCTAGATGTCGCTGTGACTTTCCATCAGGCGGCGGCATCATTTTGGCGAGCTAAATATATATATAAAAAAAAAGAATACACCAAACTTGGACAGGTAATAATGCTTGAAAAGACAAATCTGGTAAACAAGATAGGGGCTTCCGCTCAGGCTGGGCAGCTATCAGCACACTACGTCGGGTTTTTACCGCAATGACTGAATATGAAACTCTACTACTATACTATTGCAATCTACAAGTTAGGGCTTACGATGCTGAGACGTGGACACTTACCGTACGAGACCTAGTCTGGTCGACGTAAACGTTCTAAAGTGCCAAAATTCTGATCACATCTGTGATTGATGTGGTAAACCAGTTCTGGAGTAGAGACCATGGCTTGGTAAACATGGGGTAGGGTGAACCTCCGCTAGATGGACCGACGAGCATGAATAATGACCCACGTGTATTGTTTGTGATGATGCAGTAAGAGACTAAGTGCAGAAGGCGCAGGATATTGCGGTGTGGCGAAGTTCGGAACAGGTCTATGTCCTGCAGTGGACTGCTATAGACTGATTAGTTTGAGTGATTGTCTGATTTTTTCATTATTTTCGGGAGATGGTAGACAAAAATTGTTTATGATACAAAAATGTGCCTTACTTTGCGGTGGCCTCACGATGCATACAGGTAGATCTGCGGTGCTGGTCCTGACAACTTCTTCTGCAATTGCTTTAGTAAAAGTATAGGTATTGGGCCAGTCTTTTATAATTCTGTAAATTAAAAAAATGGCATAGTTTATGTATTATGTAATGGCAAATGTTATGTATGTAATAGCATGTAAATAAGTTTGTCTAGACTAGATTGGAAAGCCATGAGTCGTTGGCGCAGCAAAGAACTATCGAATCTATTACGGCGAGTGTTCTGAGGAATTCGTCAACCTAATCCTGCTCTCTCCTTTTCGATCCCGAAATAAGAACTGAGCGAACGAGAAAGATATTTTTTGTATAACCATAAAAATTTGGAACAACCAGCCCGCGTACGTATTTCCCTTACAACCCTGGGCTCTTTGAGCCGAGAGGATAGAGTGTAACACTCTGCAATACTCACTAACTCATTATCTATACGTTGTAGTTTAGTGTTTTCATTTTGTCTCGTGTTAACTGGGATTTCATCCATCACGAAACAATTATGATAACACGGGGATATGATATTCATATCTTGCTGTTGTTATTATTCCATATTTACTTCCATTTACATATTAAGTTCATCTCATGGCGATACTGTTTTTCGCCAAAGACTCAGTGTGGATTTGGTAAGTGTTTATGCGGTCCACACATAATAAAAGGATCAAAGTTTTGTGAGTGTACAAGGTAAATAATAAACTGGCCAAGTGCGAGTTGGACTCGCCCATGAAGGGTTTCGTAGCAGCAAGTAACATAATATAAAAGTTCTTATAGTTAGTTGTAACTTGGATTGATGTTTTAACACGTTCGCAGTGGTAGTGATTTTTCTAACCGAAAATTGCGGTTTATGACGTATTAAAAAAAATCTACCAGCTCTATCTCGTTCAATCTAATTTTCGTTGGTAGTTTATACGGCAATGTACATCATACATTTTTTTTAGATTTATCATTCTCTTAGTTTAGAAGTTAGAGGGGGGGGGACACACATTTTTCCACTTTGGAAGTGTCTCTTGCGCAAACTATTCACTGTAGAAAAAAATGATTTCAGGAACCTCAATAGCATTTTTGAAGACCTGTCTATAGATACCCCACACGTATGTATTTGATGTAAAAAAAAATTTTGAGTTTCAGTTCTGAGTATGGGGACCCCCAAAATTTACTACTTTTTTTCTAGTTTTATATAAGAATCTTAATGCGGTTCACAGAATACATCTAGTTACCAAGTTTCAATAGCATAGGCCTTATAGTTTCGGAGAAAAGTGGCTGTGACACACGGACGGACAGACAGACAGACAGACAGACAGACAGACAGACAGACAGACATGACGAATCTATAAGGGTTCCGTTTTTGCCATTTGGCTACGAAACCCTAAAAAAATTAGGAAGTAAGAAACTAAGATATTATTATTATTTACATATTAAGTTCTATTCTATTCTATTTTTGATTGTGGCTTTCTGCCGGGCTGATGCCGGCAACTCTGCCAAAATCGAACGTGCGATGGAGATTGCGTGCATTATTACATATTAAGTTCATAACAAGAATTTCGCAATATAAAGCGTCTTTGATCTGACATTGTCATTTTGACAGATTTCAGTGACTGATTCTTATCGACGAAAGGTTTTTCAATAAAAAGGAAATAGTTTTATTTAGTTTACAATAAATCTACGTTAGGATAAGGTAAACGCAGCTATTAACGACCCATCGAAAATTCGCAGGTATTACCGATCCATTCTATTAACCTGCAATTTTTACGTTACTGGAACAGTTTATGCTAGAGACATTTGACGAAATACGCACATTTGTTCATTGAGTGTCGCAAATACTTACGTTAGTGTGCGTGGCATTCCGGCAAAGAGACGAAATGCGTTTGTTTCTATGACGATAGTAAATTTGCCGTTCGTGTGGTACAAATCCTTGTTCTTACAGATAAGCACATCAAAACTTCGTTTAACACTTTTTAAAGAATTTTATGAAACCTATGATTGTTCTGTATTATTGAATGTGTTCATTTAGATGTGAGGTCATAATTACATAGAGTATTTCATAAACTTTAATTTATTAAATATTATAAAACTTCACATTTAAATAGAGCGGTAATACCTTCAATGATTTTAATAGTAGCAGCTATTGCCGACTCATGGGTCGGTGATTGCGATGCATATTAAATTTTGTTTTACCTCTTTCTCGTCGATATGTGACAACAAAGCAATTATTTTAATATGACATCTTAATCTAATACAATCAGCCTTTGTAACACACAATTACCGATCTATACTATTTGGTCTAGTTTTCTTATTTTATCGTTTTATGGTTACTACGAAATACAACTTGAATCATCCATTGTCATTATAAAGGAGCATTATAAAATTACTTTTTATTACATTACAATGTTTGTATTAATTAACATTAATTGCAACACTGTTTATTTAAAATCTCTGCTATGGCTATATAAATCAAATAAATACATATAATCTACTTTTTATGAGTCGGCCATACAATTTTGTAATTGTTTATTATATCGACTTTTACCGATCTATATGAGTCGGTGATAGCAAGTACGGGAAGCTATTGCCGATTCTATACAAATCCTGGTCGTTTATGTAACATTACACTAGTTAAATAAATTGTTAACATATGATCAAACAAACAATATTTTGATGATAAAAAAATCATAAAATCTCTTTTACAACATAATGTCTTAGTCAAACAGCATGGACCAGAGTATCTAAGTGACTTTTCCTATGAAGTATAGTATGAAAGTGTATGAAAGGTAGTATAAAAGGACTTAGAGCAAACCTACATGATTTTCTGCAAAAAATTCTTTTTATTTAAACAAAATACCTGCCTATACATTCTTCTTGTTTTTATCAGTCGGTAATAGGTTCATAAAAATCGGTAAATAGCTTCATAGCCTTTCGTATGGGTCGGTAATACAAACAATGGACTTGTTCACTTAATATTTTATTTTATTTTATGAGTATTGTGTTTAAGGGCAATTTAGGGATTTAAACATAAACTAGACAAACTAAAGTTTCAAATAAAAACAAAACATTGGGTGTGAACTCAATCACCATTCTTAATAACTATCGTCGATTTTAAAATTGTCTTAACAGGGTCGGTAATACCTGCATTTACTAAATATATATTAAATTTATAACCAGATTTAGAATTGATAACAATTTTTTTATATTGTTTATAAACGGGTCAACTCCGGAATGGCCATGCCAAAAGCACGTCCCGTGCTACGTAAAGTATTGTTTCGAATGAAAGATTCAATATTTACTTAGAGGATAGGATTATTGATGGGCAGGCTTATTCTAGCTTCTGATGGTAAAATATCACTAATACTATAAAGTCTTAATCGTGCGTTGCGTGTGAGGATTAGGGAAATATAAAAGTCACGAACGGAACATCGTGGATGTGTTGAGTGAAACGAACCGCAGAGGTAGCTCCACGGTGAATGGCTTTTCTGTAGGCCGGAAACAAAGATGGAGACGCGTGGCATTTTTTCCACTCGTGTAAGAAGGCATGTAGGGTGTCTCTTCAAACGTAACCCATTCTACAACAAGACTCGCGAAAAGGTATTTATAAATTGCATAATTTGTTATTCGCGACTGCAAATTATGATATATGTGCTAAATACTAATGACGCGTAATTTTCCTCTTGCACAGCGGGTCTTGGTAGAACGCCTCTTGCCAAAACGAATCTTCTTGGAGCGGGTTCTCGAGAGATGATTCTGCACCAAGCTAACAAATCCGGCGATTGCCCAACGGACCGCATGATTCAGTAAACGGTGCTTGCACCGCAATTTCATATTTAATTTTTCAAGACGCCACATTTTTTCTCCACAACTTTGCACCAACGAGTGACACCTAGATTTCCCATGTACAACCCCACGTGAGGTCGATTACTGCACCTCTGGGACTGTATCTTCACGATTATCCATCGCAAGTTTGCACAACGTGTTTCATCCCCAGTGAGCCTGCATAACGGTCTGCCTACACAACAATTAGCGTGTAACTAGTTTACTTAGCGGTTAAACTGTTCCACTAGTGCAAACCTAAATGGATCCATTCCTAGGCAACTAGGTTAACATATATTTTTAGATAACCACGTCACGAGGTGATGTTTGGTTTATTGTATCAAATAGTATAACTTCATCGCATCGGCGCGAGAGCCGATCAGATCATAAGATCTGATGCATTTAGCGAGTAAGTAAAGTGTTTGTAGACATAAGTGTCCTTACCCTTACCATAAGGTTGATGCATCCTGCATAGGGATGCAACATATTAATAGATTAAGTACTGCATACACACTTCTACGAAGCCCGTGGTTTACTTTTTGTGGATTATTAAATGTGGTGACAATCATACATACTGACTTTTCTTTCACGAACTCATTGCAACAGGGTTTTACTAGCCAGACAATACGGCCCTTAACCTAAAAGGTCCGTTGTATCTCCGGCTGCCGTTATCCAGGTAACCTTCTTTTACCTATAACAAATTATTGTAGTGTGGGACTCGGGAAGTCCATATTGACACCCTTGACTGCCGTTACGCTACAAGAGGTATATCATTTATCCGCCAAATTAAGGGCCAGTCTGAATACTCTTGTAGACTACGATATTGTGTATCATTAAAACTGGTGAAAAATTATTACTAACTCTGAGCACGCTATGTCCAGTTCATTCGATTTTAGGTTTTCAGCCATTTCTATTATCCTGTCAGGGTTTATGGGACATGGGTAGAACTGTTCCTTTATTTCAGTACTAAAGCGACTCCTAGTTGCATAACAGAAGGCTGTAGACACGTGTGTAAAGCACCTGGAAAATGACAAGAAAAATATATTATACACCTTTAGAATTGAATAAAAAATGGAAATTTTCACCCAATGCTATCTGATGCAAAAGTAAGCTAGGAATAACCTGCTTTTGATATGGGTATCAGAACCCGAATATTAGTGCTTAAATACTTTTAAATTCATACCTATCATACATACATCGAAACACCCAGAGTTCTTATTCAGTAACACGACATCGCATTCTAAAGTACTTTTTGAAGAATTATTAACAGCTCTAGGCATTTGTTCGTGGGATGCACTTTCCATGGTGTTATCACTTAGAAATGTGCACTGAATCATAATATAACCAACTTGCAAAGGTTTTCAACGTTGCAGTTACATTAAGAATTGTCATGATATTTAATTTATATTTCATTATAACGTAAGAGTTTCCCGTAATAGGTTGTAGGTGACGCTGTATGCACTATTCAAAAATCTATTACTTATTTTAACTAAAAAATCATAGCTAAATGGCGCTGTGCCTTTTTTAAATTGCGGCATGTTTTCGTTACATAGGGTCATACAAGTAAGATTACTTTTCTGTACGTAGTGTAAATTTATAACTCTTACGAACTCAGTGACCAATTCTTTCTATATGATACAATTTAATTGCATTATTATCCGTAACGCTGATTAAATTATTATTTCACGGCCACGCAGTCGCAAGTTTCCTGCAATAACTGCTTGGCACCGCTGGTGTCACAATATTATGTCGAGTGACGTCTCTATCTCATAATATACAAATGAACTCTGCCAAGAAAGTGCCATTTTCAAAATAGGTCATCTAAGTTACTGAGCTACTAAGTAAGATAGGTACAGTAAGAACTAAGTTACAGAACATTATAGATTTAAGGCAGCTAATAAAGTCTATTTGCTGAAATTTAAGTAGAAGATACTTAGGCGCAGGATATACAGGAACGACGCAACTCTAGGACGGGGTGGGGTCTTTTTAACACCACCCTTCATGTCCGCCCTCCGTCCTTTACTATTTTTAACCCCCGACGGAAACCCGGAAGGGGTGTTATAAGTTCTTAACCCCCCACCGGAAACCAGGAAGGGGTGTTATAAGTTTGACGTGTGTGTGGCTGTGTGTGTGTGTAAGTCTGTCTGTGGCATCGTAGCTCCCAAACGGATGAACCGATTTTGATTCTGTTTCTTTTGTTTGAAAGATGGGTTAGGGGAGAGTGTTCTTAGCTATGTTTTATAAAAATCGGTTAAGCCATTTCAAAGCTATGAGGGGTGAAAGTGGTGATGAAAAATTTAATGTGTTCAAAAATACCCGTGTTGGGTATAAAATGAAAGGTCATATCATATACATCACGATACCGCAAGTTTCATGAAAATCGGTTAAGCCATTCGAAAGATATGAGAAGTGGAATGTATTGCTAATTATTGTTGACAGACTATTCGTCATTGTTGACATTAAAAACCCCTATAAAAAGCAAAAAATAAAAAATTAAATTAAAAATTAAAAAAACCCCCGACTCACAAAAAAAGAACAATAATAAAACCTGTAAAAAGTAAAAAAATAACTATTATATTATGACCTATCTACCCTAAGTATTGAACCTGTATTATTATTATAGGTAGCTATATTATTTACCTATTCATATTTTTAACTAACAGTTTGTCTCGTAGGGGACTGCTCACCAAATCATAACCTAACCGTACGTCTGTCTCTGTTTAGGTATAGAGCGGTTCCCCCGACGAGACCAACTTGTTAGTTAGCGGGAGAGTACCCTAACGGAATCTTAGGACATTCTTCCAAGGGCTTACCCGGACACCCGACCGTCAGTACCAGTAGGACAGATATGGTTATAGTCGGCAGAAGTCCGGTATGGCATATAAGAAGGATTTTCACACATTAAAAAATTAAATAAAAGACTTACTTCAATTTTTTACAAGCTTTAGCTAGCTTGACACATTCTCGAGTTCCACGTACATTAACAATTGTGGCGTCTCGCAAGGGAGCATCAAAACGAATTGTGGCTGCACAGTGAATTACAAAGTCCGTCTGAAACAGTCAATCAGTTTATTACATATCTCTAGAATGCTTTATATTTGCATAGTGCGTCCGCACTATTTAGTCGCTTCACTGTAACTCGATGATATTATATTGTTGGAATATATCTGAGTAAGATTCTACGCACCACACAAATTAATAGCATTCCTCAAAAATGCCTACTGAGCTACAGTGGTGAAACCACGTGACATCGGATACTTAGCCTATGCAAGTAAAGGCTTAGGTACTTACTTCTTCTGCAATTTTCTTGTAATCGTAATCACTGATCCCAAAAGAAATCTCACAAATATCTCCTTCAACAATCTCGAAAAGATTTGCAAAATCTGGCTGCTTTTTGC
Organism: Miltochrista miniata; assembly: GCA_933228765.1. Classification (NCBI taxonomy): domain Eukaryota; kingdom Metazoa; phylum Arthropoda; class Insecta; order Lepidoptera; family Erebidae; genus Miltochrista; species Miltochrista miniata. The sequence goes on from OW121777.1 coordinate 4,238,620, forward strand.
GTACTATGTCGTAAACCTGGAAAGATGAAGATTTTTAACTATTGTTATACCCATAAAAACTTGTAAAGACCTGCCTAGGCACGTGTTCCTCTCCTTTTACAACACGAGGGTCCTTAAGTAGAGAAAGAAGAGGCAATTCACGGGGCCGTCAAGTCGAGGAATACTGTCACAAGTCACTGTAAGAGTAGCCAGCAATTGCAAGTATGTTGCCACCCGGTGTTGTTGTTACCCGGTGCTTCCAATCGAATACATTAGGCAGGGAACGTGTGGGTTTTAGTCGGTAATAGTATTCATGTCGGATTTTCCTCACGTTAAAAAATACACTTACCGTATCACTGAGCATAAAATCCAGCCTCTCTTGAACATGTTTGCCTTTCTTTGACCGCATCAATAAGAATATCTTTTTTATTTTGCACGCCCTGGAATCAATGTTTGATATTTATAGAAAGTAATAGCTTTAGATTGATAGTGGTTTATGAATAAATGTTATTTTAAATTTTGTCACTACAAGGCAAAACCCGTCAGTCACTACAAGACGTCGATGATTCACTAAAGCGTTTTTGGGAGGTCGAAGAATTGCCTTCTGATTGCAAGCCTTTGTCTGTAAATGAAGAGTTTTGTGAATCTAATTTTGTTAAAAATACTAGTCGTTTGCCTGATGGTCGATTCTCTGTAATGATGCCATTCAAGGAAAAGCCCGAGGAGTCTCTGGGCAACGCATATCCTATAGCTATGAGACGATTTCATAATTTAGAGAAAATATTAGATAAAAATCCAGATGTCAAAAAAGAATATAGTAATTTCTTAAAAGAATATGAAGATTTAGGACACATGAGCGAAGGTGAAAGGCCTGGCTTCGGGTGTTATTTGCCACATCATTGTGTCATTCGTGAGCAAAGGGAGACAACTAAGCTTAGGGTCGTTTTTGATGCGTCTGCTAAGACAAGTACTGGTAAATCTCTAAACGACATTCAAGCAGTGGGTCCGGTTGTACAAAGTGATCTGCTTTCAATACTTCTGCGCTTCCGCACGAACAAGTTTGTTCTCACTGCCGACATCGAAAAGATGTTTAGGCAAATCGCACTCAATGAGCAACAGCGCCATCTACAACTTATTTTGTGGAGAGAACAAGTCGATCAGCCAATCAAGATATTTCAGCTTAATACAACTACCTACGGTACGGCTTCAGCGCCTTTTTTGAGTACGAGATGTCTCAAACAGTTGGCTCTTTAGTGTTCAGATGAGATTACAGCTAATGTCATTATGAATGATTTTTACATCGATGACCTCAATACAGGTTCTTCATCGATGGATGAGTTAAAACATATATACACAAATGTCGTTAAAGTCCTAAACTCTGCATCCCTTCCACTACGTAAATTTCGGACTAACTGTCCTCAGATTCTTCAGGATCAGTCAGGAGTGTGGAGCACTGTGTCATCGCTGCGGTCCTCGCAGTGCTGACACTCGGCCGTGGTTTCCCGGTGTTTTCGCCACAGATACCTACCGAAGCTACCGTGCCCGGCAAGCATCTGTGTCAACCGGTGGGAGAGAGCACCGTGTCTCCTCTCCAGCCACTCGTCCATGACCGGCCTGACAGCCGCGATTGTGGCGAATCCCCCCTTTGGTTGCTCAAGTCACACCTTCCATGTCTCCACGGTTTCCTGGTGGAGTAGGGACCGCTGGGCCTCGATTTCTCGATAAGCGGGCCTTTGGCATCGCTCCAGCGCCTCCTTGCACCATCTGAACAGTGACGCAAGGGCTCTCGCTTCCAGCTAGGAGACATGCCGCCTCACCGGAGATCGTGCGGTATCCCCTTATCACCCTGATGGCCATCGCTCTCTGCGGGCTCAGCTATTTAGCCACATTGCTGGCCGTCAGGGTTTCCGCCCATACAGGAGCTCCGTATAGAGCCATGCTTTGCACGATCCCCAGGTACAGTCTCCTGTAGGGAGCGTTGGGCCCCCTGATGTTGGACATCAGCCGCGCCAGTGCGGCTGATGCTCCCCTCAGTTTTGGGACCAAACTTCGGAAGTGATGTCCGAAGTTCCACCGGCCATTGAGTACGAGCCCCAGATACTTCATCGAGGGCTCGATGCCGATGCTGACGCCCCCTACCTGTAGGCTGGATTCCGCATGTGGCCATATCCGAGGTCCGTGGAAGCACAGAGCCTCGGATTTGTGAAGGGCGACCTCGAGACCCAGCCGATAATTGGCCTGATTTGATTTGATTTTAAAATTCTTTATTTAGCATTAATTTTACAAATTCGTTAACAAAAGATATTATTCATTTTGTATACACATATGAACTTATTATGAACATTTAGACTAAACGTCTTAAGAACATATATTTCTTAAAAACAACACAATTGAATTACCATGCGGAACCAAAGTAAACGAGATAATTTGCTACATGTACACCTTTATGATAGAATGTGCACGTCTTAGAATGGACTCACATTACATTTATTTTGATAGGTACTTATCAACTATATAAAAGTAAACAAAATTATACTTAGGTATAAATAGAACAAAGTCATTCTTACAAAATTAAACAACATTGCTATGTACACTAGTACATAGCAATACATAATTTTGTAAGTTATAAATTACAAAACGGGTAGGCGAATGATAAAAATGATGCGACTCGGACGAAACCGCATCTTGTGTTACAAAGGCCGACGTCACGATGCATTGAGGAAGTAGTGATGCGGTAGGCGGTATCGATATTTTGTCAAGTACGGGAGTGTTGATAATCTGCTTTTGCTTATGTTTGAAATTAAAGGATTCTTATTTTTAGGATTTCTATATAGATAGAATTTTCTGGATAATTTTAATATATAATCTTTAAGTAATGGGAATTTTATAAGATTATGTAGTTTATTTAAATTTGTACGAAATTGGGTATTGTATGATATTATAAGAGCTTTGTTTTGGACATCTTGAAGTTTATTATATTTAGTGTCAGATATACAGCACCAAGCCGGTGCCGCTTACGTGAGACGCGGCCTCACGAGAGTGGAATAAATTCGTAATTTTGTATGTGGACCAAGAGGGGATTTGCGATTTAAAATAGGTCGTAATGAATTAAGAGCTTTAGTACTTTTCGCTATAAGTGCCGCAGTATTTTTATTCCAATTTAATCGATTATCCATAACAAGACCTAAATATTTAACAGATAGACTCCAAGGAATATGGAAATAATTTATTTTTACCAAAATTTTCGGCAACAAACGTTTTGAGGTAAACAAGATTCCGTTTTTGTTGCATTTAGTTTCAATTTCCATGATGTAAAGAAATTGCTCAGAAGTTCTAAAGAGAGTTTTAATCTGCCTTTAATAATATCGACGTCTTAGTCACTTGTGTAGGTAGCTGTATCATTTGCGTAGACAGCAAGATGACACCGTGGTTGTTTCGGAATATCATTCAAGTATAAAATAAATAAAAAAGGACCAAGGATTGATCCTTGCGGCACGCCAGCTGGCATGATATATGGAGCAGAATGCGTTGTGTCAATATAAACAGTAAAGGTACGATCTTTTAAGTAATTTTGTATAAGTTTAACCAAAGGTAGGGGTACTTTGCAAGCAATAAGTTTGTGTAAGAGGCCTTTATGCCAAACAGTACCCACTGCTTTTTCAATGTCCAACAGAACCAAGCCAGTAGATAGTCCTAGATTCAGGTTGTGGGTTATATGCTCGGCCACTCTAGTTAATTGTTATGTGGTTGAGTGGGAGCTTCTGAATCCAAAGTGTTCAGGGATGAGTAAATGATTTACAGCTTAAGTCAGACGTGATAAAATAATTGCTTCAAGGTGCTTGCTGATGCTTGGCAATAAACATATAGGTCGATAGCTGCTTGGCACATCTGGGTCTTTACCGGGCTTCTTGATAGCAATGACTTCAGCACTTTTAAGAGATGCTGGGAAATAATTAAGTAAGTCGAAGACAACAGTCTAAATTTTTTGTTATCTGGACTAACATTTTTTGAGGTAGATTTTTAAGTAACAAATTTCCTATTTCATCGTGTCCTGGGGCTTTATTAGGTTTTAATTTATTTAAAAGTTTCCGTATTTCCTCAGGTCGGACTAGCTGAACAAAATCATCAGTTGAGGAAAGGTCAAGTCCTTTCACGAAGTCAATTATAGCAGACTCAATATCATCACCACTTACCCATTGAGTTGTTAGGTTCATGTTCTGCAGAAAGGTGGTGGTAATCGCATCTAGATTACAAAATATGGCTGCAAGTAATTTTTGACCTTATCAACTTGCTTAGTCTTTTGTTTTATTTATCTGTATTATACCTGTTATGTTTTATCGATCTTCATTTGTTTTGTCGATCTTCATTTGTTTTCTTTATCTTTATTTGTTTTGACGATCTTCATTTGTTTAGTCGATCTTCATTTGTTTTGCCATGTATTACCATGGACAGTACTGTAGTGATACGTTGTGAAGCTTCTATATAAATCTATAATTGTATATGTACCTATAATGTGTAGTGGGTATTACAATAAAGTTAGTCTGCAATCGATACCCGTGTTGTTACTACATGGTGGCAGCGGTGCGTACGCGTTCTCGCGAAACCAGTTTTATGTCAAAGTAAATGTGCGGTAGTGAAATTCGAGTTCTATCTATTCATCCGTAAATAGTTATAAAAGTGAAAAATGGAGCATGCGCGTCCGCCAAATGAGCTGGTTTTGGAGGGAGGGCCCTCGACTCGTGGCGATACCTGGCGTAAATGGTTGCGCCAGTTCCAAATATTTTTGAAGGCTTCAGGCGTTGCAAAGGAGACAAAAGATGTGCAAGCCAGCTTGTTGTTGAACATTGTCGGCGTAGACGGATATGATATTTATTCCACATTTAAGTTCGAAAAGGAATCCGATCGCGAAGAAATAGATAAGTAGATAGAAAAGTTCAACTCGTATTTCGGCACAAAAACGAATACTACATTGATAAGATTTAAATTTTTTACAAGAAATCAAGAAGTTAGTGAGGGTATCGATGAGTATGTGACCGCCCTTAGAATATTAAGTACCCAATGCGAGTTTGACAAATTGGAGGATAGCTTGGTTCGCGATAGGATTGTGTGTGGTGTTCGAGACGCTTCTGTGCGGGACCGTTTGTTAAGGACTGAAGAATTGACACTAGAAAAAGCCGTTAAGATCTGCCAGGCTAGTGAAATTTCGCACGACGATCGGCGACAGATCGAAGGAGTGAAACGTGAGCCGTCGCAGAGCATGTCAGTGAATAGTGTACATAATAACCGTAACATGAACAATCGTCACACTAATTACGGCATTAGGAGTAGCAACAGGGGGGTATCGCATTCCGCCGCGAGAGGCGCGCGGGACCAAGCCGGCCGCGGGCCTGGCGGCGCCGGCGCGCGGGTGCGTGCTAGCGGCGGCGATGGCGTGAGCGGCCACGCGGGGGCAGCGGCGGCGTCGGGCCTACAGCGCCGCGCCTGCGCTGGCTGCGGCGGGCTGCGCTGCGCCGGCGGTGATCGCTGTGCAGCGAGTAAGGTGAAATGTTTCGTTTGCGGCGAAAAGGGACACTACAAGGCGATGTGTCCGTCGCGTAACACGATAAAAGTTTGCGAGTTAAATGAATACAGTGATAGTGAATACGAACCGGTCGACAGCTGTGACTTTTATTATGTTTCGACAGTTCATTGTATTGACTGTGTTGTAAAAGGCGAGACTCAGTGGTATGAAGGTTTATTAATTCTGAAGAGTAATACAGTACATCGATTCAAGCTAGATACTGGGTCTGATTTAAATGTCTTATCAAAGAATTCATTTTTAAGTCTAGGTTATACCATGTCTGACATAACGTCAGTGAACATTAAAGCCAAATCATTTTGTGGCAATTTTTTGAACATTATGGGTTCGTGTGTTATTAAGTGCATGTACAAAGATTTAACGTATAAGTTAGAATTTATTGTGGTTAACAATGCTTGTGAAAGTATTTTGGGAAAGGAGGCGCTGTTAAACCTGTGTTTGATTAAACGAATATATTCTGTAGATTGGTACAAGTATGATGATTTATTTCAAGGTTTGGGTAAATTACCCGGTACGTATTCTATCCCTTTAGAAAGAAATGCTAGCCCTCGTATCTGCCCTGTGCGTAAGATTCCTGTTGGTATAAGGGACAAGTTACAAGCGGAGTTATCGAGAATGGAAGCTCTGGGGGTCATACGAAAGGTGACTCACCCTACCTCCTGGGTAAACGGTGTTGTTGTTGCAGCTAAAAAAGACGGCAGCTTGCGGGTGTGTCTGGATCCTAGACCTCTCAATAAGGTTATTAAGCGTCAGCACTATCCACTTCCCACACTCACTGAGATAGCAACGAAATTAGGGGGCGCAAAATTTTTTAGTAAGCTGGATGCTAAGTCAGGGTTCTGGATGATACAGCTGGATGACAGGAGCGCTGACCTGTGCACGTTTGGGACACCGTTTGGTAGGTATCAGTACTTGCGGCTTCCTTATGGTATCAACGCGGCTTCGGAGGTGTTCCATGCCACGATCAGGCAGTTGCTGGAAGACCTGGAGGGCGTAGATTCCTTCGTGGATGACATTATAGTCTGGGGATCCACTAAGGAGGAACACGATCGGCGATTAAGTAAGCTGCTGGACAGGTCTAGGGAGATAGGGATAAAGTTTAATAAAGATAAGTGCCTTATGGGAGTCTCGGAAGTTACATATTTGAGGCATACGTTCAGTGCTGAGGGCATGAAGATCAATGAATCTAAGGTTAGGGCTATAATGGATATGCCTATTCCTAATGATCGACAGTCGCTCGGGAGGTTTCTAGAAATGGTAAATTTTTTGAGCAAATTTATTCCAGGGTGCTCGGAGAAGGTAAACCCCTTACGTAATTTATTGAAAAAAGATTCAGAGTGGGTGTGGGGCAGTGTCGAAGAGCAGGTGGTACGTTCTTTGAAACGTGACCTGTGCGGTGCGCCGGTGCTGAGCCTGTTCGCGCCGCGCGAGCCCGCCACAGTGTCTGTGGACGCCAGCTCGACGGCGCTGGGGGCGGTGCTGCTGCAGGCCGGCCGCCCGGTCGAGTACGCCTCGGTGACGCTCACGGCGACCCAGCAACGTTACGCGCAGATCGAGAAGGAAATGCTCGCAATAGTATTTGCTCTCGAAAGATTTCATCAATACGTCTTTGGTAAGTGTGACATAACAGTTGAATCTGACCATAAGCCTTTAGAAGCGCTTTTCAAGAAGCCACTCGACGCTGTTCCAGCCAGGTTGCAACGCATGATGCTTCGTATCCAAAGATATGACTTTGATGTCGTATATAAGCCTGGTAAATACATGTATGTAGCCGACACCCTGTCGAGAGCGGCGCTTCCCGATGTTGAGTTAGATGGGGTCACACAAGAAATAGAGGAACAGACTTGTTTTTTAATATCGCATGTTAGATTCAGTGAACAACGATTAACGGACGTTAAAGAGCATACGCAAAGCGATCTTGAGTGTAATGTTCTCAAAGATTACATTTTGAACGGTTGGCCTGTACACAAATCTGAGGTTAAAGAAAGCGCGCGTAAATATTGGAGTCACAAGGAATCTATTGAGTACGTAGATGGTGTGATATTTATAAATAACTTGGTTTTCATTCCTAAGAGTTTACGAGCTGATATGTTATCACGAGTACACGAGGGGCACCTAGGGATAGACCGATGCAAGCGGCGGGCTCGTGACGTCATGTACTGGGTGGGTATGTCGCGTGACGTGGAGGAGGCGGTGCGGCGCTGCCGGGTGTGCGCGGAGCGGGTGCCGCGTGCCCAGCGCGAGCCAATGATTCCGCACCAGATACCCGACCTGCCGTGGGCAAAGGTCGGCTCCGACATATTTGAATACAAAAAGAAGTATTTCTTAATAATACACTCGAGAGCAATGAATCCGGGTCACTTAAAGAATCCTAAAAATCTCGGAAACTAAAAATGCTAGTTTAATGCAATAAATTGTATTTAATAGACAATGTAATACTCCTTAAATGAAGGTATTAAAACTTCTTAGTTATTGTAAAGTTATATCATAAAAAAATCAAATTTGAAAAAGGGCCACTTTCGAAGATGGAACTACGAAATTACAGCATTTGGTATTGCTTTTGTTTGTAATCTGTCATTTATGTGGGTACATAAACCATGTTGATAGTGCTCTATATTCATTAATCAAGCTGAAATTATGTCGCTTACGCCTGAAGAATGCACCAGAATACTTACAATGCTGGAAACCGGCCGGAGTCAGCGCGATACAGCCAGGACTGTCGGTGTGTCGCTGTCAACAGTACAAAGAGTTCTCCGACGTTACGAAGAAACTGGTTCTAACCTACGCAGACCAGGAACGGGCAGAACCAGGTGTACCACAGCACGAGAAGACCGATACTTGGTGAACACCATGCTTCGAAATCGTTTTCTCACAGGAACTGAACTCACCAATCAGTTTCGACGCCTCGGAGGAAGTAACCCAAGTGCATGGACAGTAAGACGTCGGCTTGCTGAATCTAACTTAAAACCCCTTAGACCTGCAAACGGCCCTAAACTGGAGCGTGGGCATCGTATTTCGAGACTAAGGTATGCCCAGAGCCACGTAAATTGGAGTATTGAAGATTGGTCAAAAGTTATGTTCTCCGACGAATCAAAATTTATGCTCTACAAGCACGATGGAAGACACAGAGTGTATCGAAGACCAGGGGAAAGATTCAAGCAAGCATGCATCGAAGAAAAAGTAGCCTACGGTGGTGGGTCTGTACTTGTGTGGGCCGGAATTTCTTCTGAAAGTCGCACAGAGCTGGTGATCATAGAAAACGGCTCTTTAACTAGCGTAAGATATGTGGAAGAAATCCTCAATGATCACGTTGGTCCATTTATGGTCAATTTAGGTGAGGATGCTATATTTATGCATGACAATGCCCGACCTCATACAGGTAGGATTGTGAATGACTACCTTCAAGAGATGAACATTACTCGTATGGAGTGGCCAGCGCGCAGCCCGGATATCAACCCGATCGAGCATGCTTGGGACGAGCTAGGCAGATGCGTAAAACAACGAAACCCTCCCCCAATCACGCTTCGTGAGCTCAAAATTGCTCTCACAGAGGAATGGGAGAATATTCCCCAAAATCGTATAAGGAACTTGGTGTACAGCATGCCAAACCGCGTAAACGCAGTAATGGAAGCACGAGGAGGCAATACGAAGTATTAAAATTCAAGAAAATCGTAATAAAGTTCAAAAATTTCATGTTTCCTATTTTTGTTTTAAGGAGAGATCGGCAGTTTTTTCTTTATGTAATTTTGTGTTAATAAAATGTATGGTGACTCATATTTTTTTTACTTTCATTTAAGGAGTATTACATTGTCTATTAAATACAATTTATTGCATTAACCTATCATTTTTAGTTTCCGAGATTTTTAACATTCTTTAAGTGACCCGGATTCATTGCTCTCGAGTGTAGTAGACTATCATTCAAATTTTGTCGAGGTGTGCCCTATTAGCGGTCTAGGTTCTAAACAAGTGGTAACCGCCATGAAGGATCAATTTGCACGTCACGGAATACCACAGGAAGTGTTTACGGACAATGGGCCAGCGTATGCATCCCGTGAATTTAAAATGTTCGCTGAAAAATGGGGTTTCAAGCATAATACGTCTTCACCTGGCTATCCGGTTTCTAATGGCCGCAGTGAGAGGACAGTACGTACAGTTAAAAGTCTTCTTGAAAAATCAGATGCGTCCAACTCTGATTTTTATTTAAGTCTACTGAATTTTAGGGCTACGCCCCGAGATGGAATTGCTAGTCCGTGCCAATTGCTCATGGGACGCAGAGTTAACACTCGTTTGCCTTCTCATAAGAGTAAATTACAGCCCGAAAGTGGTTTTTTTTATAAACCACCCAGAAGTAGGAGCCCCTCCGTCGAGCTATAGCTAAAAATCTAAAAGTCAAAACATTCGGTTGCTATTGCTACTTAAAAAAAACGTGAAATAAGAATTTGTGACAACTTTACAATAACCCTCATGTACATGTGACGAATTTACACATATTTTTTATACATGTGACGAATTTACTTTCCATGTATGGATTTTTCAAAATATGACGAATTTACTTTGTGACGAATGTACAATAACCCCAGCCGCGATCGTATTTTATTACCGACACTACTGGAAAGGTACTCCGCAGAAACCGTAGGCATCTACTGCGTATCCGTGGAGCCCATGGTAACGATCGCGCCGAGCCCTCAACTTCATCAGTGCATGAAGGTAGCATTGATGACCAGGCTGACACCGATAATTTCCAAGAAGTTTGTGATAGTCCCAAATGCACGGATAGGGCAGCTGCTAATGTAGCTCGGCAGAGGCTGAAAGATATTTATAACAGTATATTTTAAGTATATAATGTAGCTCTTACCTTTTACCTAGCATTATATACCGCACCGATACCAAAGTAGATGGTTAAAATTATTCAGTATAGGTAGGTACTGTTGGAAATCAAGGTTTGTCAATTTTATTTAGAGGTTGTAGGTTAGGTAATGATTTATAATAAAAAAATGTTTTAAGGTGTAATCATGTTGTACTTACCTATTTAAAATAATGTGTAGATATATCATGTATTGTACTTAATGCTAAATAGTGTTATGGTTATCTAGCTAAATGGTGTTATCTTAAATAATTATGTTACCTACATGTTATTGATCGATTATGCATGTAAGTAATTAACTTTGGTAATTACTTAATTTAATTATTGTAGTCGTAAGTTTTTACTAAGCTTCGCAAAATAACAGGGATGATGTAGTGATACGTTGTGAAGCTTCTATATAAATCTATAATTGTATATGTACCTATAATGTGTAGTGGGTATTACAATAAAGTTAGTCTGCAATCGATACCCGTGTTGTTACTACAAGTACTAATGGCACATAGAATACCAGTAGTTCTGTCAACAGAACTACTCAACAGAACAAGTGGTAATTGAATTACAATTTGTTCTGTGGTCAAAACTAATGGGGGAAAAAAATACCTGTAGTTCTGCCAACAGAACAGGTGGGAATTGCATTACCATTTGTTCTGTGAACAGGACTAATGGGAAAAAAATACCATTAGTTCTGTTAACAGAACTACTCAACAGAACAGGTGGGAGTATCGACTTGTCCCATCACTATTTTGAGAGCTCGGTAAACCGGTCGGGTAGGTAGGAGCAGTGCAAGCGACGCGCGCGCGGTGCGACCGTGTTGAGTGCACCGCACGCACAGAACGACTGTGTTTGGCCTACTTGACGTCAAAATTGTATGGCAATGAAATTATTTTTAAGGAAAACCATCGCCTAATTTACTTTTAGAAACCTCTTTTATTTTAATTAATAACCTAATTTAATCAGTCATTTTTACAAAATTAAATTTTATTGATCAAAAAAATAAAAAAACTAACCTATTCTAACTTCTTCTGTTATAGGATTGTACAATTTAGAGTGCAAGTTAGTATTTTTGATAAGCAATTAGCACTTTGTTTAGTAACTCATATATCCGGTGTACGAAACACATTTTTGGTGTGAATTCGATAATTTTTTAAGTAGTACATGTTTAGTTAATCAATTAGTTTTTTTGTACAGCATTCAGATGTCTATAGTATCCGCAATACGAACTGGCACGTTTGGCCATAAATCATCGGATTCGTGCTATCTCTTCCGCATCTACACAGTCTTATGGAGCGGGACTCGCACCCATAGTGCTGTGCAGGTAATCTTTTACGTATTCCATAACAGTATCGACAAAAGTAATGAAATGAAAAATTTAAATATGATTTATTTATTTTTATATCAACATTGATTTATTAAGACAAATGTAATAAATTAAAAAAATATATTAAAATAAGTACCAAGGTTGAGTAGGTGAATTACAAATTTAAAAAAAATCTAATTTACTAATTTTAACTTTTTTATTGCTAAAATTTAGCTAGTTATTTAAGAAAGTATTATTTGCTATTAATATCATATTTACAGTTAAAAGCAAATTACCCACCTAATATCAGATTACGACATAATAATATCGACAAATTCTAAAAAAAATTTATCGACATGGTGACATATTTTATGGCCCAAAGTGCCAGTTCGTATTGCGGATACTATAGTAGGCATTAAGTTAATTAGTGGAGTTACCTTGTGTGCAGAAAAAATATACAGATGTGCATTTAAAAATATTCATTTAGATAATTTAGGTACATAATAATTGGCCTATTTGACGTCAATTGTACGTCAATGAAATTATTTTAAACCACGTCATGTTTAGTGTTAAACGTTAATTCAATGATAAGTCAGCATGATCATACCTAATTTAACATGCTACTTTACTATTAATATTATGGTCTATTTACCTATGACATAGCAGTTTTATTTTTATTTCTGTAACTAGCTGTTGCCCGCGACTTCGTACGCCTGAAAATTATATTATAATACCAATTTGTTTGCTCTCTGCTTAGCCCCTAGGATATGTAGCAAGATAATATATAGTCTATATTAATACCCTACCCATTTAGGGTGGCGCTCCTATGGAGAGCATCCCTACCTCCGTCGAATTGTCGGCGCCTATCTCTCCGAGAGGGCCATTACTTACCCGAGATGGCTAGGGCCGGGTCGGCGAGATGTGTCGTGCGGTGTTCCACAGGGATCGGTATTAGGACCGCTCCTGTGGAACATCGGTTACGATTGGGTGCTGCGTGGTCCGTTGCTCAAAGGGGTCCGCGTAACGTGTTACGCCGACAACACCCTTGTTACGGCGCGGGGAGCGACGGACCGTGACGCAGCCCTAAAGGCCACGGCATGGGTTGCTCAAGTCGTGGGTCGGATTCGGCGGCTGGGTCTCGAGGTCGCACTTCATAAATCCGAGGCTCTGTGCTTCCACAGACCTCGGATGGGGCCATCTGCGGAATCCAGCCTACAGGTACAGGCTCGTACTCGATGGCCGGTGAAATTTCGGAAATCACTTCCAAAATTTGGTCCCAAAACTGAGGGGAGCATCAGCCGCACTCGCGAGGCTGATGCATAACATCAGGGGACCCAACAATCCCTAATGTACCTGGGGATCGTGCGAAGCATGGCCCTATACGGGGCCCCCGTATGGGCGGAGACCCTGACGGCCAGCAATGTGGCTAGATTGCTGAGCCCGAGGAGAGCGATGGCCGCCAGGGTGATACGAGGATACCGCACGATCTCCGGTGAGGCGGCATGTCTCCTAGCCGGAACCCCTTCATTATTTCCAATTTTTTGACTTTTATATCATTTTATTATATTTTATATGTATAGATAAAGATTAGCTGAAATTTGGTCCCCGTTCCCACTTCCCATGGGAACTACTTGTAGATTTAAAATTTGTCTTATGTGTTATTTTAGATCTTAATCTATACCTGTACCAAAGTTCAGCCCTTAGAGCAGCACGGAGGGGAGCCCCTTTGAGAATTTCCCTTCTGTAAAAGCTGACTCCCAGAAAGAGCACGTTTATACACACACATAATTATATTAGAAATATATATGTGTATGTCTGAAATTAAGAGTGTATTGGTTTGTGACAGCCCAGACAGTGATAAGGAGAACGAGCATAGTGCATTGCTGGACCTCCTGCTGACAACGCGTCCGGATGGATACAACGTCTCAGTGGATGCTCCGCTCGGATCGTCGGACCACTGTATCATTCGGGCGCATGTGCCTCTCGCAAGGCCTGAACCACCTCGGCCCAAGGAGTGGCGACATGTGTGGCACTATAAGTCAGCAGACTGGGATGGACTGCGGGAGTTCTTCGCGTCGTACCCGTGGAGGCGGCTTTGTTTTGCCTCAGACGATCTGGATTCCTGCACTGCAGCAGTCGCTGAGGGGATCTTGGAGGGCATGGAGTGCTATATTCCCAACCGCTGGATCCCTGTAGGAGCAAAAAAGCGACCGTGGTTCAATCGGCTCTGCAGAGAGGCTTTGATGCTGAAAGAATCTGCCTACAGAGCCTGGACCACGGCTCGTGCAAATTCAGATCCTAACATCTCTGAGGTGAAACGCAAACTAAATGCCGCCTCGAGGGCCAGCAAAAGAGCAATTGTCAGGGCTAAATTCGATTTCGTCGGCAGAATTGGTGAGCGGCTAGCAGGGTACCCTTCAGGAAGTCGTGAATTCTGGTCGCTTGCCAAAGCTGCCGAGGGAAACTTCTGTCAGTCAGGTTTACCACCTTTGCTTAACGGTAGTCTGGCCCAGAGTGCCAGGGAGAAGGCCGACCTTTTGGGTTCTCTCTTTGCCTCTAACTCGACCATGAGCGACGGGGGTGCTGTGCCGCCGGACGTTCCGTGGTGTGGAACTTCCATGCCGGAAGTTAAATTTACGCAGCGGGACGTCCGACGGGAGCTTCATTCTCTGGACGTTCATAAGTCGAGTGGGCCAGACGGTATACCCGCGGTAGTACTTAAGCAGTGTGGTCCAGAGTTGTGTCCGGTACTTACACGTCTTTTCTCGCTTTCTTATTCCATGCGACAAGTCCCGGCGTCGTGGAAGATCGCGTATGTGCATCCTGTGCCCAAGAAGGGTGATAGGACCGACCCGGCCAATTACAGGCCTATAGCCGTCACCTCTCTATTGTCTAAGGTGATGGAGCGTGTAATTAATACACAGCTCCTGAGGTACCTTGAGGAAAACGACCTGCTCAGTGACCGGCAGTACGGTTTCCGTCACGGTCGCTCGACGGGCGATCTTCTCGTGTGCCTCACACACCGATGGGCGACGGCTATCGAGAGTAAGGGCGAGGCTCTAGCAGTGAGCCTCGACATTTCTAAAGCCTTTGACCGGGTCTGGCACCGTGGTCTTCTTAAAAAATTGCCCTCCTACGGACTGACCGAGAGATTTTGCGGATGGGTGTCCAGCTTTTTGGCCGATAGAAGCATCAGGGCTGTTGTCGACGGCAGCTGTTCTGACTGCATGGCCATAAACGCTGGAGTACCGCAAGGCTCAGTGTTGTCCCCTACCCTGTTTCTGCTGCATATCAATGACATGTTGTCTATTGACGGCATTCATTGTTATGCGGACGACAGTACAGGGGACACTTGTTACACAGGCCGTCCCGGTATCTCTCGGGACGCAGTGGAGGAAAGTCGTGAACAGCTTGTGTCTGAAATCGAGGCTACTCTTACTAGAGTGTCCGATTGGGGTAGACAAAACCTTGTCCAGTTCAATCCCTCCAAGACACAGGCGTGTTTCTTCACCGCTAAGAAAGCCCCAATTACTGTAGCGCCACGATTACAGGGCACATCTCTTTCCATCTCTAAAAGTATAGGGATCCTTGGTGTTGACATCTCCAGTGACGTTCAGTTCCGCAGTCATTTGGAGGACAAGGCCAGGCTGGCGTCCAAGAAGCTCGGTGTGCTCAACAGGGCGCGGCGGTACTTTACTGCGGCGCAAACACTGCTTCTCTATAAGTCGCAAGTGCGGCCACACATGGAGTACTGCTGTCACCTCTGGGCGGGGGCACCTGAATATCAGCTTCGCCCGTTTGACTCGGTGCAGAGGCGAGCTGTGAGAGTTGTCAACGATCCTATACTGACAGGTGGTGTGGAACCTCTTCGCGACAGGAGAGACTATGCCTCCTTATGCGTGTTCTACCGCCTGTACAATGGTATGTGCTCCGAGGAATTGTTTGACATGATGCCCACGGCTACCTTCTATCATCGCACCGCTCGCCATAGACAGGGATTTCATCCGCACACCCTACGTCCGGAGCGTTTGAGCACGGTTAGATCCGGTAGGGGTTTTCTTCCGCGCACGCTTAGGTTGTGGAATGATCTTCCTGCCTCGGTTTTCCCAAACGCCTACAGTATGGGGTTCTTCAAAAGGGGTCTAAGAAGGTTTTTACAGGGTCGGCAGCGCGAGTGTGGCGCCTCTGGTGTTGCAAACGTTCATAGGCTGCGGTGACCACCGGTTCTTCTGGTGGGCCGTGTGCTTGTCTGCCACCTTAGTGCTATAAAAAAAAAAAAAAAAAAAAAAAAAAAAGCCGATTGCTTTTGAGGAGGTCCGGAACAAAAGCCGATAATTCCACTTTGCGCCCAATGTCTTTTTATAGTTTTTATTGGTAGTTGAAGTAGTCATACATGATATACAACACTCATACCGCAACAGATCTCGTTAAAAACGTACTAAATAAGGCTCTTAAGATGGGCAGCCGGATCAAAACTCGACAAATACACGTATTTTAAAGTCTTTCTTTAATTTTCGGAACAGTAACCGATAAATCCTATACAAATTCTCTAGATTTTTTTCGTGTTCAGTCCATTTACCGACAAATATTTTTTATATTGTTTTTTCGACTGAAAACATTAATTTCGTGATAGAAATAGTTTATGAAATGTTAACAACACTTATTTAATATAATAATAATAAATTTAATACTTCTGCTACCTTTAAGGCACTAAAATTAAAAAAATTATTAGAAGAAATGAAAATTAATATTAAATTATTTTTTTATTTAATTTATTATATTTAATTTAATAAATAACTAAAACTAATGATCAGAGTATTATTGACGAATTTAAGTGGTACAGAGATTTAGTACAAAACGAAAGCCATCGTGAGCATGAATCTGATGATGAAGAGTTATGTGTGACTGTACTGAAGATGAAACCCTTTGGTCCACCTTCGTTTTCGTATAAAAATTGTAGTTTTTGATAATTAAACTATCTTACATTGATTTAACAAAATTTAACACGCATTTTACTAGTTTTACCTATCCATTATACAAAAACTTGCAACAATCGTAATGTCGATTTTTGCGGAAGTACCGGGACAAAAGCCGATAATTACAAAATAGCCAGTCAAATCCCGAAAAATACATTATGCTCGTACCAAATCCCGATTATTCCATATTTGAAATTAAATTTGTAAAGAAACTATCAATCCTAGATTTTTTTAGCCATAACTATTTAAAACTCCTTTCTACACGCCAAATTGAGGTAATATTAGTTTAAAAAACCATATAAGTATTCTTACGTAAATCATTCTTTTGTATTTCCTGAAAAATTACGAAAAGTGGATTTATCGGCTTTTGTTCTGGACCTCCTCTTTTGTAGTGGTGTATATGAATATGATTTCCCCTCGCAAAATATGACAGACAGATGGATGCTGATAAACAATAATGTGTTAACCCTCATGAACCTTGTTTTGAGAAAATGGCGTCTTAAGAAGTTAAAACAATTCTTAAATAGTTTGTTAAGAGAAATTTGTATCTATTATTCTTTTCTCTGTTTATTTAAAAGAAAAATGGATTTAAAAAAGATTGCGATCATAAAAAGACAGCAGGCTAGTATATTCTTCCGAAAAAAGGGGATTACTGCATATTGCAAAATATGGAACACGCTGTAATAATCGAAACATTAAATTAAGGAACATAACACTGTTTTGCTAAATGCCGGTACCAAGATCGAATGACAATAAATGTATGTTAAGGAACATAAAGGAATATTGATAAACACATGTTATCACTTAAATAGTTTATCAAATAGTTTTAAGTGAACTCGAATTTAAACTTTAATAATATGAAAAATATAAGAAACCTAAACTTTATTACTAAGTCATCAATCTAGTGTAACAATAAACATAATTTAGTATCCATTTTTCTTCTTCTTACGAGAAATATATTTTTCTTGTCCTCAGAATCATATTACATACATATTTTTGCAACATAATTATTATATTTCAAACTATTATGTATTACGATCGCACTAGAAAGTGGTCATCAGAGGCGCGACACTTGCCCTGCCTACCCTGCAGGAACATTCTAAGACCCCTTTTGAAGAACTCCATTCTATAGGCGTTTCGGAAAACCGACTTCGGAAGATCATTCCACGTGCATGGAACAAAGTCCTAATCGGACCTTACCGTGATCGAACGCTCCGGACGCAGTGTGAGGATGAACACTCTCTCCGTGGTGAGCGGTGCGATGATAGAAGGTACATCATATCAAACAATTCCCCAGTGCACAAACCGTTGTACAGACTGTAGAATACGCACGAGAAGGTATTGTCTCTCCTATAAGTATAGAATCGTCGACAACTACCATGTCTCGCCTTTGCACCGAGTTGAATGGACGAAGCTGATATTCAGGTGCCCCCTGGTAACAATCCCAAAGACAGCATTTGTACCACACTGAAATAGGTACCGCTGCGTCCTACTGACCACCCCAGGCTTCTTGGACGCCAGCTTGTAAATTGTCCTCCAAATGACTGCGGAACTGAATGTCGCTGGAAATGTCAACACCAAGGATCCTTATACTATTGCAGGTGGAAAAAGATGTGCCAAGAAATTACAGCGCCAGAGTAAATGGGCTTTTCTTAACAGTGAATACACAAACTTGAGTCGGAGATATCAACACCAAGGATATTTATACTATTGGAGGTGGAAAGAGATGTGCCAGGCTATATTTCTATGAGAGTAACCGGAATTTTAAATACAATTTGTTCACCACCACTGCACAGCGAGGAATATCGGAACGACCCGTATAATAAGTATTAACCGTACTATCATTTGCATAGCAATAAATGCTGTCACAAGACCGAATATCATTGATATGCAGCAAAAACAGAGTGGCCGACAACACCGAGCCTAGTGCCATGCAGTCAGAACCGCTCCTGTCGACGACAGTCCTCATACTTCTATCGTCGAAGATACTGGACACCCACCCGCGAAACCCCTGGGGCAGTTCATTGGAGGACAATTTCGTAAGAAGGCCACTATGCCAGACCCGGTTGAAGGCCTTAGAGATGTCGAGGCTCACAACTAGAACCTCACCCTTTTTCTCGATAGCCGTCGCCAAGCTGTGTGTGAGGGTACAGATGAAAATCGCCAGTCGAGCGACCGTGACTTAAATCGTTAGCTGGTCGTGTTCTTCAAACTTACATCAGGATATGTGTATTAATTACATGCTCCATCACTTTTAATAAAAGTGGGAGCATGATGTGATGGTTATTAGGCCTGTAATTTTCCGCATCGGTCCTGTCACCCTTCTTGGGCACAGGATGCACGTGCACGATCTTCTACGATGCCGGGACTACTTTCATGGAATATGAAAGCTTGAAAAGACGTGTAAGTTCCGGACACAACTCCGGACCACACTGCTTGAGATCAGATCTACGAATAAAAAGGATTTTTGAATACAACATCAAGGTACTTAACATAAAACTATTTCTCATAAAAAGTTTGTCAATATTCGGTAATAGTATGTCAAGCACCATAAACTGTACTTCATGCATTGTTAAGAGAGCTTTCATTGTTTAGCAACAACGTGTTATGCTGCATAGTACGACATACGGTATTGCTTTGTGTTTAGCAATAATCAGTTAAGTGACAAAAGTTACAACAAGTCAATCAGATCGGACCAAATCATATCGTTATAGCATGAAAAAGACCTTAAAAGTTGACATATGCCTACACAAATCTTTAATTAATTCGTTATATAATTTAAACCGGCAATATTTTAACCTATAAAATAATCACTCATGACAATCTTTAATAACAAAAATTACAGACATATCTTGATGATTCCAACGTGGATTGCTTACAATTCACGAATACATGGGTTTATTGTATTTTAGTACTTATATTGGGTATATAAATTAAGAACTTAATTATTTATTATGAGCTCGTTGTTTGGCGGAGCGCAGAATCGCTGACTGACATTTTAGCAACACAGTGTCAAGTCTCATAACATATTTTTCGTGACAATACACACTACTTTGAATTTCGACAATGTTAAGGAACTTAAAGCATACGAATGTGGTATATATATGATTTCCGATTTGTTTTATGATATAAATCCATTTTTTTCGTACTTGTATGTTTTATGGACCCTGAAACACTTTTGCAGATTGTAAAATACGTGATGCTTTATTAAAATATATCAAAACCTTTGAATTTGACTTTTTGTGGGTTGACATCCAGATATGTCAATTATTGCTTATCAGCATCCAGATATGTATAGGTCAAACGTGCTAGGTCTTCTCCCCTTGTACTGGTCGTTTTGCTCTGTGGTTCAGCCCCATTCGTTCAGCCGTTAGAGCATGATTGTGTAATAAACCCCATGTGGCGACCGGAAAAATTTTAAAATGTCGCCACCCCAATTCATCCAGTATGTTTCGAAAGCGACTAAGGGAACACTTTTGCAAAATGATATATAGCGTAGAGAAGGAAAACTGGAAAACAGTCCATAATGCCTTCAACTTAGCTTAGCAACTGTCATTTGACTGACAACCGGGTTGCATTTCGAGATTTTCTTCTCTACGCAATGGATCGTTTTCGAAAGTGTTTCCATAGTCGCCTCTTAAGACACATTCAGGGTGAATTGGGGTTGAAAGGCGTTTTGTACCTTCCCTTTCCTGCTAAAATGTTTTTGAAATTAGTTAGTCGATGGGTGTAAGTTATGGTGAGAATGGTGGTCTTGCAGCTTGGAGACTCTCTGTTTGGCAGTCGCGTGTTGGCGTCAAAGAGCAACGGGGACCATCGATTGACCAAAGCTGGTTGCAGGTAATGCAAGCTTCTCCATCATTCAGTTCTTCACAGTAGATCCACCTTCACCTTTCCAATTCCCAACAACGCGTGCCGGGCAGAGGTGCTACTCATACACAGTGGAGAGAATCTTCGCCAGAACTGAGCGTTTCAAAAGATCGTTCCTTTGTTGGACAACAAAAACCTAGAAGGACCCGCCCGCACACGTGTTTCCCTCATCTTAAGATCCTGGGCTATTTAAGTGGAGCGTGAAGAGGCACACCACATGGCCGCTGACTTGAAGACCACTGTCAGAAGTCTTACGGACTGTGAGAGTGGCCCCCAATCGCTAGATGCGCCACTGCTTTCCATCAGGATGTTGAAGTCAATTTGGCGAGCTTAATATAAAAAAAAAGATTTTGTAAAACTGTGATGAATCACGCTCGCTCTTGGCCACCAAATTGTGACTATCACACTTCTTTAATTCATTGTTGTTGACAAAAGTGTCCATGAATTTTAATTTTTTTTATTTATATATTAAAAAAATATATTTAAATATATTTATTTATTTATTTTACTTTTCAAGTCAAAATGTCTACATCGGAATAAGTTAAACCAATAACTCGATTTTGACTGCCAATGGCTGAAAATGGACAGAGCAACGCGACCAGTACAAGGGGAGTAGACATAGCGTGTTTGCCCTATACATATCTGTTTGTTATATTTTGCGGGGGGAATTCATATTCATATACACCACTACAAATCAATCAGCTGTCACTATGGAACTAACACAAAACAATTAAAACAAGACACTCATAATTTACGACATACTTATATATATTTTCTTATATATGTGTGTGTATAAGCGTACACTTTTTAGAGTCCGCTTTGACAGAAGGGAAACTCTCAATATGGCGTCTGGTGAACGTCGTAGATCGTGTTGCTCTATGACCTCAGCGGCGCATACGGTAGTGTAACCGTCTATTATTAGAAAGTAGAAATCTTACCGAAGTAGCTTTTCTATTAACTGCTTGCCCATGAAGCCACCGCCCCCCGTGATGAAGATTGTTGCTCCCTCGAAGAACTGCTGTATGGTTGAGTTGCCATCTTTCATGGCCAGGTTCATGAACTTCTGTCGACCAAGGACGTCCAACTCAAGTTCTTGGGCTCAATCAGCAGGAACATTCTAAGACCCCTTTTGAAGAACTCCATTCTATAGGCGTTTCGGAAAACCGACTTCGGAAGATCATTCCACGTGCATGGAACAAAGTCCTAATCGGACCTTACCGTGATCGAACGCTCCGGACGCAGTGTGAGGATGAACACTCTCTCCGTGGTGAGCGGTGCGATGATAGAAGGTACATCATATCAAACAATTCCCCAGTGCACAAACCGTTGTACAGACTGTAGAATACGCACGAGAAGGTATTGTCTCTCCTATAAGTATAGAATCGTCGACAACTACCATGTCTCGCCTTTGCACCGAGTTGAATGGACGAAGCTGATATTCAGGTGCCCCCTGGTAACAATCCCAAAGACAGCATTTGTACCACACTGAAATAGGTACCGCTGCGTCCTACTGACCACCCCAGGCTTCTTGGACGCCAGCTTGTAAATTGTCCTCCAAATGACTGCGGAACTGAATGTCGCTGGAAATGTCAACACCAAGGATCCTTATACTATTGCAGGTGGAAAAAGATGTGCCAAGAAATTACAGCGCCAGAGTAAATGGGCTTTTCTTAACAGTGAATACACAAACTTGAGTCGGAGATATCAACACCAAGGATATTTATACTATTGGAGGTGGAAAGAGATGTGCCAGGAAATTACGGCTATATTTCTATGAGAGTAACCGGAATTTTAAATACAATTTGTTCACCACCACTGCACAGCGAGGAATATCGGAACGACCCGTATAATAAGTATTAACCGTACTATCATTTGCATAGCAATAAATGCTGTCACAAGACCGAATATCATTGATATGCAGCAAAAACAGAGTGGCCGACAACACCGAGCCTAGTGCCATGCAGTCAGAACCGCTCCTGTCGACGACAGTCCTCATACTTCTATCGTCGAAGATACTGGACACCCACCCGCGAAACCCCTGGGGCAGTTCATTGGAGGACAATTTCGTAAGAAGGCCACTATGCCAGACCCGGTTGAAGGCCTTAGAGATGTCGAGGCTCACAACTAGAACCTCACCCTTTTTCTCGATAGCCGTCGCCAAGCTGTGTGTGAGGGTACAGATGAAAATCGCCAGTCGAGCGACCGTGACTTAAATCGTTAGCTGGTCGTGTTCTTCAAACTTACATCAGGATATGTGTATTAATTACATGCTCCATCACTTTTAATAAAAGTGGGAGCATGATGTGATGGTTATTAGGCCTGTAATTTTCCGCATCGGTCCTGTCACCCTTCTTGGGCACAGGATGCACGTGCACGATCTTCTACGATGCTGGGACTACTTTCATGGAATATGAAAGCTTGAAAAGACGTGTAAGTTCCGGACACAACTCCGGACCACACTGCTTGAGATCAGATCTACGAATAAAAAGGATTTTTGAATACAACATCAAGGTACTTAACATAAAACTATTTCTCATAAAAAGTTTGTCAATATTCGGTAATAGTATGTCAAGCACCATAAACTGTACTTCATGCATTGTTAAGAGAGCTTTCATTGTTTAGCAACAACGTGTTATGCTGCATAGTACGACATACGGTATTGCTTTGTGTTTAGCAATAATCAGTTAAGTGACAAAAGTTACAACAAGTCAATCAGATCGGACCAAATCATATCGTTATAGCATGAAAAAGACCTTAAAAGTTGACATATGCCTACACAAATCTTTAATTAATTCGTTATATAATTTAAACCGGCAATATTTTAACCTATAAAATAATCACTCATGACAATCTTTAATAACAAAAATTACAGACATATCTTGATGATTCCAACGTGGATTGCTTACAATTCACGAATACATGGGTTTATTGTATTTTAGTACTTATAATGGGTATATAAATTAAGAACTTAATTATTTATTATGAGCTCGTTGTTTGGCGGAGCGCAGAATCGCTGAATGACATTTTAGCAACACAGTGTCAAGTCTCCCTGTGTGGCCCCCAATCGCTAGATGCGCCACTGCTTTCCATCAGGATGTTGAAGTCAATTTGGCGAGCTTAATATAAAAAAAAAGATTTTGTAAAACTGTGATGAATCACGCTCGCTCTTGGCCACCAAATTGTGACTATCACACTTCTTTAATTCATTGTTGTTGACAAAAGTGTCCATGAATTTTAATTTTTTTTATTTATATTTTAAAAATAAATATTTAAATATATTTATTTATTTATTTTACTTTTCAAGTCAAAATGTCTACATCGGAATAAGTTAAACCAATAACTCGATTTTGACTGCCAATGGCTGCAAATGGACAGAGCAACGCGACCAGTACAAGGGGAGTAGACATAGCGTGTTTGCCCTATACATATCTGTTTGTTATATTTTGCGGGGGGAATTCATATTCATATACACCACTACAAATCAATCAGCTGTCACTATGGAACTAACACAAAACAATTAAAACAAGACACTCATAATTTACGACATACTTATATATATTTTCTTATATATGTGTGTGTATAAGTGAACGTCGTAGATCGTGTTGCTCTATGACCTCAGCGGCGCATACGGTAGTGTAACCGTCTATTATTAGAAAGTAGAAATCTTACCGAAGTAGCTTTTCTATTAACTGCTTGCCCATGAAGCCACCGCCCCCCGTGATGAAGATTGTTGCTCCCTCGAAGAACTGCTGTATGGTTGAGTTGCCATCTTTCATGGCCAGGTTCATGAACTTCTGTCGACCAAGGACGTCCAACTCAAGTTCTTGGGCTCGATCCATGTCTAAAAAAAGTATTTCAAGTTATTTTTAACTAACGGACATCACGCGGTGTCAATTTTTTATTTATTTTTATACCACTAAGGTGGCAGAGAAGCACACGGCCCACGCGAAGGACTGGTGGTTACCGCAGCCTATGACCGTTTGCAACACCAGAGGCGTCACACTCGCGCAGCCAACCCTGTAAAAACCTTCTAAGGTCCCTTTTGAAGAACCCCAAACTGTAAGTGTTTGGAAAAACCGAGGCAGGGAGATCATTAAACGACTTTAGCGTGCGCGGAAGAAAACCCCTATAGAATCTAACCGTGCTCAAACGCTCCGGACGTAAAGTGTGAGGATGAACTCCCTGTTTGTGGCGAGCGGTGCGATGATAGAACTTAGCCGTGGGCATCATGTCCAACAATTCCTCAGAACACATACCATTGTACAGGCGGTAGAACACGCATAAGGAGGCAAAGTCTCTCCTGTCGCGAAGAGGTTCTACACCACCTGTGAGTATGGGATCGTTGACAACTCTCACAGCTCGCCTTTGCACCGAGTCAAGTGGACGACGCTGATATTCCGGTGCCCCCGCCCAGAGGTGACAGCAGTACTCCATGTGCGGCCGCACTTGCGACTTATAAAGAAGCAGGGTTTACGCCGCAGTGAAGTACCGCCACGCCCTGTTGACCCGTTCCCTTTAGAATACGGGAATGGAATATAGCCTATTTTCACCGGGTAAAACGTAGTTTCCCGACTGTGAATGAATTTTTCAAATCGGTTCAATAGTTTCGGAGCCTATTCGATGCAAAAAAAAAAAACTAAAAATCAAATCTTTCCTCTAATATTAAATTTAGTAGACTAGCCTACAAGTTATCACTATCAAGATTTTAAGTCTGACCAAAATCATTTTATAAAAAAATATGCGTCAAAATCCATTCAGTAGTTTTTGCGTTCATCACGAACAAGCAGACAAGAAATTCCAAAAAAAATATTTGTGTTCAGTATCATATCGTCGATAGATCATAAGCCAAATATTATTTTTTAAATAATCTCCATTCTACAACAAACTAATATTAAGTATCGAAGAGTTCGTAATTAAAACTTATTTTTCTATTATGTTATAGGCCTATTCCATAAAAATAAAAATCATACTTTAGTTTTTTTTTTCAATAAATACTGTTTTCTGCTGAGCGGCTCTTATGCAACTGTATTTAGTAAATTTTGATGTATGCGTAATAATTACGTTAATTGACTTTTATTTGAATACAATGCCACTTAATTCAACTACTAAATAGCCCTTTTACTAACCTTTACATTATGGGGCATTTTCTGTGAACTCTAGTAAAAATAGAATAAAATAAACCGGCCAAGTGCGAGTTGGACTCGCCCATGAAGGGTTTCGTAGCAGCAAGTAACATAATATAAAAGTTCTTATCCAATGTTCTGTTACACAAAAAATATCAATGCCATTCAAGTTCATGTACAATTCCAATTCCAATTCTTTTCCACCAATCAGGCCTTCAACATTTTGATGCACCAGGTGTAAAGCATTATTTTTAAGACTAAAAGATTCAACGGCCTGAAAGCAATCAGAAATAAAATTATGCTGTGGCTGATGTAGAACTAAATGGCTAGATTTAACATTAATTGATTTATACATTGTGTCAAGCTTAGTGCAAGAACGTTGCTCTTTTGTCCTATAATCTAATTTAAATTAGTTGGATATAAACAACTATCCAGAGTTCTAATATCAATGTCCTTTTTCTGCTCAAAAGGAGCAGGTTTGATAGCCAGATTTTTGGCTAAAGTATCTATAAAATAATGTAGCGAAATTGCTACCTGTCTTTTAAAATAATCCAGAAGCTTATGCTTTCCTTTAGTCATATAGAAATAATAATTTTTCCTAACAATAGTGTTAGTATCAATTATACTAAATTTTTTATTATGAAGTGTTAATGTGTCCAATGACAAATTTAAATAGTACCTAATCCTATTTTCCACAATTGGCATATGCTCACAGTAGGGCAGTGTGTAAATAATAATATTACTTAAATCTAATGAGTTTAATTTATTATAATATTTAATAAGTTTTTGTTTGGTTATATCAGTCCTGTTTCCTATGAAAATAACCAGATTATCTCTGTGATGAAATTTATAACTACATACGGCCTTCATTAACGCCATACCCAGGGCTAACGACCTTGAGCATATGGGCAATATGACTCGCCAACATAGAGTAGCGCAACTACGGAGACATCAGAGTAAAAGAACTACGGAAGAAGAAGAAAAATAGTAGCGGAAAGGCGTTCCTCGCTTTACCAAATAAACAAGAAGCTGTGAGACGGTCCCACCCGACTGCCCCTCTCTAAAACGTTTATTGTGAGAGTTCAATTCGATTGACGTTGTCATTTTTGTTTTATTTCAAACTTTGAACAGATGATCCACGTGACCAGATGACGTAGTTTAATGCAACAGAGTCACAGACTACAGACAAACTCTCGCCGTAAGCCCCTCTGCACTCTATTTTATAGAGAGAGGCGAAAATAAATTAAAAAACAAAGGAACGTTTGTTTTTCAATTTTCCTTTGTTTTTAAGTGTAGTAAAAATACACTGCAAAAAATGTGATTGGTTATTACGTAAAAATTAAATGTGACGAATTCACAAAGACGAATGTTCATATATTCATTGTTTTACTTAAATTATTACAAATCTAGACAAGAGGGGTCTTCCACTCGCTTAAAATTTTTGTTACTTTTGGAACAAAATTTCATTTCATTTTATTATAACAAACAAAAATAGTAGTAAACGCAGTTGCGAGGGTCAGCTAGTTATGAATAAATAAGAAGCGCTCGTGGCACCGCGGACTTAGTGTTTTTTTTTTTTTATTTATTCACACAACAGTAACTTTACAATATTTCAATATAAATTGCCACAAACACAAACCTCTAAGGGTTTATCTGTGTGTTGGCGAGTCGTTCACTTGTTTACAATGTATATTTCCACCACACATAACTACTATAGCCATAACTAAACATACACAGAATTGGTTTCGATGTAATAACGCTTTGATTTATATTTAAAACTTTTCGAACCCTTCAAATATAATGCTTGCAATTGTCTTGGCAGTTTACCAGACAGTTTATACAGACAGAATACTGAGGAAGAATATAGAAATTTTTTTTTTTTTTTTTCTATTTGAAAATTTGAATAAAATGTACTTATAATGTAATTAATACTATAATATGATAATGTTTATAAATAAAGACTAATACTCGCGTCGTGGAATTGTTATTTTTAACCGACTTCAAAAAAAGGAGGAGGTTCTCAATTCGTCTGTATGTATTTTTTTTTATGTATGTTAAGCGATAATTCCGTCAATTATAGACGGATTTCAAAATTTTTTTTTTTGTTGAATAGGGCTTACTTCTGAGGTGGTCCCATTTTCACCAGGTCAGGATCTGATGAAGGGATCTAGGAGAAAACGAGGGCAACCACCGAAAATTGTAGGGATATCTAGTGTGCTTGTTAACTTTTTAATTAAGTGCTTTAATGTTCTACATTTTAATGAAGGTATGGCGTCGATCTGATGATAGAGTCGAAAGACAGTCGAGGGCATTCCTAAACAATTTACATCAGTTATCTTGTGTTTGGGCTTGATTGATTTGTATTGATGAGAACTTTACACCTAGATTGATAGATCCAACTTCAAAAAAAAAAAGAAAGGTCTCAATGTTTTATGTATGTTCACCGTCAATTATAGACGGATTTCAATTTTTTTTGTTGAATAGGGTTTACTTCTGAGGTGGTCCCATTATAACCAGGTTAGGATCTGATGATGGGATCCTGGAGAAATCGAGGGCAACCACCGAAAATTATAGGCACAACTAGTGCGTTTGTTAACTTTTTAATTCAGTGCTTTAATGTACTACCATTAATAAAGGTCTGAAGTCGATCTGATGATGGAACCAAAAGAGATTCGAGGGAATTCCTTAACGATTTACAGCAGCTACCTTGTGTTGGGGCTTGATTAATTTGTATTGATGAGAACTTTCACCTAGATAGATATATTTTTCGGTTCACCCGTCACTTAAAATAATGAAAAAAAATTTTTCAATAAAAAATACAACTGACTTCCAAGAAATCCTGCAAAATAAAATTTACTTAGCACAAAGTAATATGTAGTCGATTTATCAGATTTTATTCAATATAATATTGAAGTAGGTGCCATGGATAATACCTCCCTAAACCTATGAATTTACTTGGCGCCGACTTGAATATGATATTGAATAAAAAATCAGATAAATCAAAATACATATTACTTTGTGCTAAGTAAATTTTATTTTTCAGGATTTCTTGGAAGTCGGTTGTATTTTTTATTGAAAAATCTTTTTAATTATTTTAAGAAATAAAAATCAAGTCGACATCAAAATGTAGGTACGAAATCATTACGAAAGGTATTTTAAAAAGTTGTTCAGACAAACACTGTAGCTGATTGTGAACTTAGATTTATTTCGTTGTCTTAATCATTTAAAATATCTATAAATATAAAAATGAATCCATATTTCCTTGGCCACGACATGACGCGTGAACGGCTGGACCGATGTCGCTTATTCATTTTTAGATGAGTTTTTTATTGTCAGGAGTACCCAGGAGAATGTTTTTATGAAAAAAAAAAAATTATAAAAATGCGTGAAAAAATTGAAAATTTGCAATTTAACTATAACTGGCTCGAACTGTTCAAGAATATGGTTTCTATTGCGATTTTAGATCGGGTCTTGGAACTCGAAGCGTCAAAATGGGAACCGGGAACAGAAAAACGAACTGGGAAATGAAAACCAGGAACCGGGAACTCGGTACCCGAAACCGATAACTCAGAATTTGGGACACCGATTTCATATTCATAGTTATGGCAGGACAACGTCTGTCTGCTAAGCTAGTAAGTATCTTATAATTATTATGACATAGGTAGGTACGTAGTCGCGTGGGTACCATTAGCCATTAGGTACTTGAACTGTGTAAGGTTCAACATGATACATATATTTAAATTACTAACTAGCTGACCCGCACAACTTCGTTTGCGTCACAAGAGAGAGAAAGAGAGCGGTGTGGCATGATGTTAGGTAATTATAATGTTGCCCGCCGCATATACTCCCGTCGCGTCGCTTATATTCGTTAGACCTAACCCAGGCAACTTCGTTATTTATAAAACATCCCTCTTTCGCTTAAAAGTGACGCAGCACATAATAGAAAGAGAGAGGCGTTGTATTAATATATTAATATCATGTTTTCCGTCGCATTTATGACCGTTGCGTCGCTAATATTTTAGTAACTAAAATGTTATTGTAAGCGATCTTTGATAGACATACGCTGTTGAGGACTTTATTTTAGAACTTTATGTAGGAACAATTTTGTACTTACCACATTTTTTTTACGTAACGTTAACCATTAATGCAGCGTAGGTACGCAACGGAAGCTCACAATAGAAATAAACCTAGTCTTCAGTCTTCTTGGGCTCCCATTTTCCGCACTTAGGTCCGCCAGTGGACCCATTGTACGTGAGTGTTGGCTGTCACTCCAGACAACCCAGCTCCGACCAGAAGCGCAGGATCCTCTTCGGGTCCTTACACGCCTCCCGGAGTGTTGTGGGGCTGCCAAGTATGTTGACTCTGTATGTGAGCAGGCTCTCGCACTCCAAGATTGCGTGAGCTATGGTTTCTTCTTTTAACAGGCACACTCTGCACAGCGTGCTGTCCGTGATGCCTAAGACATTCAAGTGCTTATTTACTGTGCAATGACCCGTTATTGTGCCTACCATGGTTCGTAGATCACCTTTATTCAGATGTAGCAACGTTCTAGCTAGTTTTGGCCTGGGTCTCGGTAGAGCTTCCCTTGATTGCCTGCAACTTACTGTTTGTGCCCATCTCTTTTCATGCCGCTCTTTCGTGCGTTGTCTCAGCCATGCCCTTACCTGGTAGAATGGTATTGGTATAATCGGGCTTGATCCCACCGGTGTGGTGCTAGAACCCAATCTGGCCAGTTCGTCAGCTGCATCATTGCCGCTGGATCCGCTGTGACCTTTTATCCACTGAAGGCTTACCTGGTGTGTTAGGGCCAGCTGTTTTAGCCCCTGGTGGCATTGAAGCACCAGCCCAGAGTCGATTGTGGTGCTCTTCAGAGCTTATAGCACTGCTGTGCTATCGGAGAGGAGCCTGATGTGGTTGTGCTCAATTTTCCTGGAGTCGATTGCATTGGCGGCGTTAATTAAACCTATGCACTCACATTGGAAGATTGACGAATGAGACCCTAAAGGTATTGATGAGTGTATGTTGAGCTCCGGGGAGTAGGTGCCTGCTCCTGATCCGTGGTCTGTTTTGGATCCATCCGTGTACACTCTGAGTTCTCTTATACCGGAGTGGTCCTTGGCGGACTCTGCCAGCGATATATTGTACTTACGGTCAAACACGTATGTTTTCGGTATCCTGTCGTTAGGGGCTTCCACGAGAGGTTCATACTCTATTGCGTCCTCTAGTATGCGCCTATGACCTACCCTTGAGCGCGTCCATTGTTTTGACGCCTGAAGTCGTGCCGCCGCGGCGGCCGCTTCCTGGTGAACGAACAGGTCCAGAGGCGGTAAGCAGAGCATTGCCTCCATCGCTGCTGTGGGTGTGTTGCGAAAGCATCCCGTGATGGCGCAACACGCCGCTCTCTGGAACTGCTGCATTTTATCTATGGCTGAAGCTAGTTCGGCCCTGGGCCACCAAACTATTGCGCCATACGTTACCTGTGGTCTTATGACTGTGGTGTAGAGCCAATGTATGATTTTCGGTGAGAGTCCCCACTTCTTACCGATCATTCGTTTGCATTGCCAGAATGCAATGGTGGCCTTACTGATTTTTGTGTGAGGTGCTTATTCCATAGCAGTTTGCTGTCCAATGTGACCCCCAGGTACTTGACTTCATTTGCTAAGGAAAGTTTTGTGCCAAAGAGCTGTGGGAGTTTCAGATCATCTATTTGGCGTTTGTTGGTGAACAGAACCATTTCTGTTTTCGTCGGATTTACCGTGAGATCATGTCTGATGCACCATTTTTCGACGATCCTCAAGGCGTTGTCCATCAGGTTTGTTATTGTACCTAGGAACTTGCCACTTACCAGTATGGTGAGGTCGTCAGCGTAACCTACAGTGAAGTATCTCTCCCTGTTGAGTACATCTATGAGCTCGTTCACCACGAGATTCCACAGGAGCGGAGATAGAACCCCCCCCTGCGGACATCCTTTGGCTGCGATCCCTCTAGATGTGGAGTTCACTGTAATTTGTATAGCCCTGTGTCGTAGCATATTCACTATCCAACTTACCACAGTGGGGTGTACTTTATGCTTTTGCAGGGCTCTTTCGCTACTTACAAAGGTCGTCTTGTCGAAGGCACCTTCGATGTCTATAAAGACGCCCAGTGTTGATGATTTACTCTCTAGGGAGTCTTCTATGTACGATACTACCTCATGCAGTGCTGATTCGGTGGATTTTCCGGAGCAGTAAGCGTGCTGCTTTGTGTGCATTGGTATTTGTCGGAGTACTTTCTCCCTTATTTCTCTCTCGCATAGCCTCTCTAGAGTCTTTAATAGGAATGAAGTGAGGCTTATTGGTCTAAAGGACTTAGGATGAGTGTAGTCACTTTTACCTGGTTTAGGTATGAAGAGTACTTTGACTTCTCTCCATGACTTTGGCACGTACCTGAACGCGATGCATCCCGTGAAGATCTTTGTCAGGTGCGTAGTGATAGCCTCTATACACCATAACATAAGTCCGGGGAATATACCGTCTAGTCCCGGTGATTTATATGGTTGGAAGCTTTCGATTGCCCATCTTATCTTGTTATCGGATACTCACGGAGACCTCACACGTTTCGGAGTCAGATTTTGTGTAGGTGTTGTCTACCTTTTTTAGAGATCCAATAGACCTATCCGTGTCCTGAGATAGAAGTTTTTTGACTCTTAGTGCGTGACTATTGGATTCAATATTGGAGCAGAAGCGTTTCCACGCCTCTTTTTTTCTCTGACTTATACGCTTTTTGAACTTTGCTTGTGCTAGCTTATAGGCGTCCCAGTCAGACTCTGTTCTGGTGTTTTTGGCTCGGTTGAAGCGTTTTCTTACCTTGGTTCTCAACCGTTCGAGGTCCTTACTCCACCATTTTTTCCCGATTTTGTTCGATTGTCAGGGACGGTTAGGGGGCACGTTTCCTCATAGCAAGTGGTGAGTGTGTCTTTCACCTTCCGGACATGTTGTTCTATGTCGGCGGTGCCTGAGTAACTTACCTCTGAGTGTGCATCTCCTATGTTTAGACCTACTAGAATTTTGTATTTTTGCCGGTCCGTTTTACGTGGGTTACGTCTTGGGGCCGTGGGAATTTTGCTCCAGTCCAAGTCGAACATGATACTTCTGTGGTCGGAGCATGATGGTTCTTCTGATAGTCTCCAGTTTTTTATCAGATTTGATGCTAGATTAGATGCTAAAGTCATATCTATGAGTGTGTGGGCCCTACGAGTATTGAAGGTCGGTTCGGAGCCCACATTTAATACGTTTAGCAGTGTGGATAATAGGAAGTTGAAAAATGACTCACCTCTACTATTTGTGTCTGCGCTTCCCCAGATGTGGTGATGCGCATTGGAGTCTGCGCACACGATGAGCTCCAGGCCCTCATCTTCTCAATATCTCGTCAACTTGACCAGTTCGTCGTTGGGCACTGCGTCTTCTCCGGGCTGGTATAAAGAAAGAAAGAAAGAAAGAAATTTATTCAGGCACAAACAATTGGAAAAAGAAAAATAATAAATTATAACAATAATCATGCACCCGAAAAGGAAGCCATCTCAGCCAATAGCTACATACCATTCCAAATATTGAAAGGTATGCAGCGCTGATTTTCAGATGGCCCCTACTCGTAAGTTATGTGACATCACGACATCACGGTAGGAGGACGCTAGTATGATATCACCGGTCATGGATGTTGTGCTGTCAACAGCGGAGGTGTTCTTGAGTCTAACAGCAGTTAGGTCTCTAGAACAGAACTCATTTATTTACTAAAAAGTGGCAGGGATATTGTTAGGCATATAAACACAAGTACGAGGCCCGCTCACTGTAGTATCTAGGAGTAACTTACCCCCAATGTTGGAGAGACCACAGATCTTGTTTTTCGCTATCCACGGCTCCTGGATAGCGGCTATGGTCGACTTATTTACCTCCAGGTGTCTGCGCAGGGCAGCCGCTGCGAGCCGCTTGTGCTGGAGGTTTGCTTGCACTATCGGTATAGTGTAAGCCTGGGAATTATTGGGATGAGGTGGTGGCGGCTGGGAGGTCATCATTGTTGATGGTCTCCATCCCCTCTTCCTTCTTCTTCTCGTAGCTCGACGATGCGCCAGGGCTTTCCGACCTTGCGGCGGCACCTCGTCCGGCGGGGGCGCTTTCGCTTCTCCCCTGAGTGGCGAGCGACTTAATGCCCGATGGTCCGGCCTTGTCCACGCTTGTATCTACTGGTGGTTGGGCGGCTTCGGTCGTCTTCTTCGTCTCTTCCTGCGCGACGGAGGATCCTATAAACTTGAGGTAAAGGCTGCCCAGCTCGTAGGCAATCCTTTGTCCTCTGGCCTTGATCTTCTCGACGTCGTACATAGGAATCCCGAGCATGAGGAAGACGCCCTCTTCCTGCTCCTGATCCGAGTAGATGTGCCACTCGTTGACATTGTACCATCGGTTTTGGCTCACCAGGAAGGATCTGATGACGTTGATATCCTCCTTCTCTGGGATGAAAATCCCCGCTTTCACTCGCTTCGGGATGTCCGACTGTCTTTTGACGACGAGTCGGGTCCCGGGTACCGGCGAGCTGATGGGTTCCAGTCAACTTCTTCTCGGCTTTCGCACCATAGCTTCAGCGTCCCGTCGCTGAAGGTCGGCTTGCCCTTGAAAGCCGGGATGAATTTCTCCTTCCCTGTGATCGCCGCTCGCAGTCCAGCCCTAATCGCCTTCCTGATGTCCTCAGCCTCGTCCTCGGTGAGGTCGCGGGAGGGTTCGGTGGTGATTGCGACGCGGAGTTCGTCGTTGGCCGCAGCGTCGGCGTATGATGTTCCAGGTGGAAGGCTGGTGTTAACCTTCGCCCTCTTGACTGGTTCCTTCGGGGATGCGGTTTCGTTCGGGCGACCCCTCTTGTCGGGCCTTCCCTTCCGAGCGTCGCCATCCGATGGCCCATTTTTCGGCGAGGAGTGCGAGAGCGGTCCAGTCTTTACAGACGGTCTCCCTGCGAACTTCCTGCCCTGAGCGTCGCCTTCCGAGGGCCTATCTTTCGACGAGGAGTGCGAGAGTGGTCCAGTCTTTTCTGACGGTCTCCCAGCGAACTTCCTGCCGTGAGAAGTAGCGGATGCGGGTTTCTGGTCGGCGGTGGCACCTTCACCACGGCTGTGACTGCTTTGGGTGCTAGACCCTCCAGCCGTGTTTGACTTCTGGCTTCCGCCTTCTGTCATCGCACGGCGGCTGCAGTCCACCTGGGAGCTAGTCCCTCTTTTGGTGTCGGGCCTCCTTCCGTTACCACGTCCGCGTTTCCGCTTGCGGGAACGCCCTGTCGACTTGTCGTGCTCTATGAGGCGCAACTTGTCGCGGGCTTTTTGACGGGGTGTTCTACCCTTCCTGACGACGTGGCTCCAGGAGCCAGAGTCGCGGCGGGCCGAACACTTAGCGTTGTCGATGGCATTCTTCAGTGCATCGACATTAAATGCCTCGGATGTTCCACAGGCTGAGTTGACATGACTTTCGTCATGCCCAGGGGGTTTGTTGCTGCGTTTAGAGTACATGCTTGACAACAGCTTGAATTCATCTACCGTGGTGCGCTCACCCTCCATGGAGCCCGCAAACTGGGGACGCTGGATGTACACCATCTACAGTCGCCAAGGCTGCCACGGTAGATATAGGGTCCGGAAAGGACGACAAAGCGAGGAGAATGATGCGAGAGACGCCGCAACCAGCAAAATCACGACCTACGCGCACCACCCCCTGCCCGCCACCCCAACCGAAACCCTAGCCAATGCCATCCTCTTACGGATGACGCAGCCGATTGGTAATCACTGGCTAGGTGAGAACCTCCCGTTTCGGAAGAAATCAGAAAGACGCGTGTTGACGCAACACTGCAGTCTCAGCAATCCAGGATCCCTTCATCCCCCCTTACGGGTCTCCACGCACGGCACAAACACGAGGGTGGCCTCCCCTCCCTCCGCAACCCCACCCCCCCATCTGATCCGACCCTCACATATTTTAGTGTGAGTCTCGCCGCAGAGCACAGCCACAGATACCCTGCGGGCAGACCAGATTTGTATGCGGGTGCCCCCCCCCCCCCCCCCCGTTTTCCCTAAATTCCCCCCAAGCCCCCCCCCC
The DNA here is from genome assembly GCA_933228765.1 of Miltochrista miniata. Classification (NCBI taxonomy): domain Eukaryota; kingdom Metazoa; phylum Arthropoda; class Insecta; order Lepidoptera; family Erebidae; genus Miltochrista; species Miltochrista miniata. The sequence continues at coordinate 4,274,410 of OW121777.1, forward strand.
CAGCCCCTTGCCCACCTAAAACGACCCTCACATGTTTTAGTGTGAGTCGCGCCACAGAGCACAGCCACTGATGTCCTGTGGACACTAATAAAGATAGATAGATTATAGTGACATGAGTATTTTATTGACTTACCTACAATTTACACAAACCCTTAGTTAATCAACGGAAGTATTTTTGTGACAACCCTAGCATATTTTATGTCGAGATAGCGTTGTAGGTATTTTACGATTTAACAATGGAGTTTACTCACTATTAGTCTTTACACGTATGGTCATAGTATAGAATATATTATAATATCTGTGGTCATAGGTCATGATGCTTTAGGTGCGTAATATAAGTAACGTAATATATAAGTAACTTAAGCGATTATTAAATCGCCGGATATTAAGTTAAGGTAAGCGCCATCTAGGAGAGCTAGGTAATAACAGATCAGTTTCAATAGTTTGGTGGTGTTTACAGCGACAACTGTTTACCGTTAAAATTACTAGATGTCGCTGTGTGAACACCAAGTGTATAAATTTGAATTTTAAAACAGCTTTGTTGCTGCGGACGAGGTCGTGGGTATCTAACCCACGACCTTGTCCGCTCATGGGGCAAAAAAAAAATCCAGAGAGTCTGGGCGCTTCATTGTATTGAAGTAGGTATTGTATTTAACAGAAATAAGTACTAATATCCGTGGTTTCGTACCCTGATGCGTAGAGAAGGAAAACTTGAAATAAAACCTGCAATAGTTATCAGTAAAATGACAATCGTTAAAATAACTTGAAGGACTTATGAGGGACAATTTAAACTGCAGGGCGATACAACCTGCGCTTGTCCATTTCAATACGGCAATACGGCTTACTACCTATTACGTGGGACATAAACTTATGTATGATATACCTACGTTTCATACATAATATATTTATGTATGAAACGTAGGTTTCAAACACACATTTATGTATGTATGAAACGAAGTTCTATCTTAGCTAGGATTAACACAAGCAGGTTAATCCTAGCTTACTTTGGGATCAGATGACCTGTCCCTGTATATTTGTTTATTATTTACTAGCAGTTGTCCGCGACTTCGTACGCGTGAAAATTATGTTATAATGCCAATAGCCCCTAGAATATGTAGCGTGAAAATAAATAGCCTATTTGTGCAAAATTTGAATCAAATCTATTGAAAAGTTCAGTATTTTATGTTGAACACCCAGCGAGTATTTTTTTTAATATTTCCAATGAACAGTTTTGACTTTTCTATCATTTTATTATTCTGTACTAGCTGACCCGCGCAACTTCGTTTGCGTGTTACATGAAGAACCGCTCGACCGATTTTGTGCAAACTTCACGTAAACCATCTACTAAATAGTCCGAACAAAGCCTAAACATTTGGTTTGGATAGGTGAGCCCGTTCTTGAGTTATAAAATTACAACGAAAAGTGGCATTGATTTTTATATATATAGATATACTGTATTTCAATAGCTTTGTGCAAAAATGTAAACAAACACATTTGATCCTATATATCCATAGTTAATTGCAATTGAGTATTCACCCTGATTATATTCCAATATCCAGGAGTCATTCAGTGTTCTTACAATCATTTCGACACCAAATAACTTCGTTAAGATAGTTTATTTTCATTTAAAATACCTACTCAGGATAGTAAAAAATTCAATGATTTGTCATACTATGTTTTTCTACTCATCTGTCTTTGACAACGATTGTCAAAACATGACATGTTTACATTATTGCCAGATCGGGCAGGATTGGACTATAGATACCTTAATCCAGGTCATCTTACTGTATGCACAATCTCTAAATTGAAAAAACATAACATTGTTATTCAGATTTCAAAATTCCGTTTATAGGCTACAATGATCACCAGTCCTTCTGGTGAGCCGTATGCTTGTCTGCCACCTTCGTGGTAAAAAAAGTCAAATCCAACTCACATTTTTTAGATAATATAATAGTATTAGATACGCTCGTGGCCCCGCGGACTCAGTGTTCTGTAAACGATCACTGCAGTAAGCAACTTTCACTATGGCCGGTCCATGGATGGGTGACCATCCATGTGATCACTTTGTGACATTTATTTGAGCGTTTCCCGTTGGTCCCGGTTGCCAGTAAAATGGCAGTCGTTAAGCCAAGTTGAAGGCTTTATTTTCAACAGCAGGCAGTCACAACCTGCGCCTGTCCATTTAAACACGGCAATACGGCTCACAACGTATTACTTGGGACAAATTATAAAAAGGTGAAATGTGGGTATGTAATATGCCTCTGCCTACCCCTTCGGGGATAAAGGCGTGATGATGATGAAATTACATTCATATCTATCAAATGTAAATATACATGGCAACTCCCTGCCACAGCTGTCATTATAGTTGACGTACGTGTTGACGGAACATTTGCTTATCATTGTTGGTCACACTCACATTTTCAAGCTGGAGTTTCCGCCCTGTGCTATTATTACTCACGAATCACATCTCTAGGCACAGCAATTTATCTTTCAAATAGGTCCTTGCATGCTTTTACGCCTCACTCAATCATTCTAATTTTGCCTCACAAAATATTTTTTCTTTTGCCCAAAAAAGCCTATCCTTTTAAACGTTCCATCCCAGATCGTAAAAGCAGAAAACGGAAAAGAATTATAGACAAGAATTCGCTGGAATTGAACTGAAAGCCATTTTATAATATCTACACTGATAGTTTTTTTACGCGTGGAAAGTGATCTTCTCTCGTTTTCCATAAATTCATTTGCACTAATATTGTTTGCCATAATCATCCCCGATCATAACATTTACTTGCACTATCATCATTTATACTAATAACGTTTGCCTTGACAACTCAACAGTGATAACTTTTATTTGCCATAAAATGACTTTCTATAACAACATATATCATAATAATTAGTTTAAATAAGTAACACAACTCATAATCGACTCTTGACATAATCAAAATTTGATATAATTATGAAAATAATACATAATATTGTTAGGTCGAAATTAATTATTGTTAACACCCCGACTCAGTGCAATCAGACTCGGATAGGTTAGGTTAGAAGTAGTCCTTAGTCTTCGTGTTTTTTTTTGAAACCTCCCAGAAGTATATTATGGTGAATAAAAGTTATGGAAAATGGCATTATTGAAAACGAAAATTATGGCAAATACATTCATGGATTTAAATTACTGTGACACTTGATCAAAGTCATTTTATGATTTTTCACGATTATGGCAACTGAAGCGTTATTTCTAATGAAATTATGGCAAATACCAGTATGGCATATGAAATTATGGCATTTTAATTTATGGCAAACATTAGTAAACCGTGGAAAACCCTACATGGAATCTATGCCGGAATCCTACCGTCTAAAAACCACACGTTTCCATCCAAAGCCTACGGTTGAGGGCCCCGAGTTAGCCTTCAGAAGGTTGTTCCCAGGATTATCAACAGACCTTGGCTACATTCAGACAATCCTACTTCCTACTAATCCTACTTCCTACTAATATTATAAATGTGAAAGTTTGTGAAGATGTTTGGATGTTTGGATGTTTGTTACTCAATCACGCGCTAACGGCCGAACGGATTGGGCTGAAATTTGATACAGTGATAGCTTATAGTCTGGAATAACATATAGGCTACTTTTCATCTCGGGAATACGTTCCCACGGGAAACGGGAACGGGTACCGAATTTCACGCGTACGAAGCCGCGCGCATCAGCTAGTCTAAACTAAACCTTAATAAGGCCCCCGTGGCATTAAGCCCAAAAGACTGGCAGCATTCCCCCTTTGAATAGCAATACCTATTCACTGAGAGAAAATCCTGCCAGCCCTTGGGGCACCAGTCGACTCAACTAGGTGCTTTTTCAAAATTACAAACAATCTATTCACATTGGAACTAAGGATCTCAACACACACTGGAAGAAAACGATAGGACGAATCAAGACCCTAGAAAATATTAAGGTTAGTTCAATATTTATGTAACCAAACTTCGTAGAATCATTGACGAAACCAAAATGAACGGTTCCATTACACTGCAAAATTCTATTTCCAAGTTCATTACAGCGTGTCCCCTATATAAATTACTAACTAACTTACTGTGGAGAACCAATCAGCGTTTGGCGACCCTTAAACCTTCTCTTTGCACTACGTAACTCGATAAGGACATAGTAAAAAGAGAGAAGTAGGCTATCTTCGAATAAATTCGGGTCGGAGCTGGGACGGAATATATCAAAATTGAATTTTGAATCCTTTTGAAAAGCCAGCTAAGCCCAGATCGGGCAAGATTATTATTTAGCGCACAGCATAAGGAAATCCGGTGATTGGTTGAATGCTTTCCTTCGTTCAGAGTCCTGTATTTCTGCTATTTATGTGTGTTTAATTATTTGCACCCACTTCACGTTGACCAAGGTCAACCGGGAGCGGCTAATATAATAAAGAAGATAATATAATTATCTCTCTCTCCTCCAACCCGATTAGAAGTTGCGCAGACAAATTGTTGACGCTTGTACGCACCACACAAATTCATCGCATTTCGCAGAAATGTAACAAATGCACCGAGCACAGTGATCACACACGAGTGCAGTGCCTACAAGTATCTACATACATACATATACATACATATGGTCACGCCTTTATCCCCGAAGGGGTAGGCAGAGGCATATCATATGCCCACATTTCACCTTTGTATAATTTGTCCCACGTAATAGGTGGTGAGCCGTATTGCCGTGTTTAAATGGACAGGCGCAGGTTGTGACTGCCTGCTGTTGAAATAAAGCCTTCAACTTAGCTTAACGACTGCCATTTTACTGGCAACCGGGACCAACGGCTTAACGTGCCTTCCGAAGCACGGAAACGCTCAAATAAATGTCACAAAGTGATCACATGGATGGTCACCCATCCATGGACCGGCCACAGTGAAAGTTGCTTACTGCAGTGATCGTTTACAGAACACGCGGGGCCACGAGCGTATCTAATACTATTATATTATCTAAAAAATGTGAGTTGGATTTGACTTTTTTACCACGAAGGTGGCAGACAAGCATACGGCTCACCAGAAGGACTGGTGATCATTGTAGCCTATACGTAAACGTAAACGTCAATTCATGAACGGAAATTTACTAGTGAGACATCTGTCATCCATTTAAAAACAGCAAGAAATTAAACAAAAGACATTTCACTCATAAATATTCGTCCACGTATTCACGTAGTTTGATCGAGAATATGTTATTTTCTTTAAATTTATTTCAAGTGTGCGTGCCCCGCACGTACGCACTACGCTCGCACACATGCAAACGCATGCAAGCTTGGTGTTTTTTTTTCAAATATAACTTACTGCTCTCTTTATACTATGTAACAGAATTGATGAATTGATAGTGGCCAATATGCTGTGACAAGTTCAACTAAATTTTCAGTGAAATGGATTTTGAAAAGGTCAATTTTGGAATGTGTACCGTCCCAATCAAAATGTGATTGGGACGGTTAAATCTTTGTAATAGTATCGGTATTGCCTGGGTCAAGTGAGATTCGATAAGAGCCTTTTGGAGTTGTTGTGCCTCGATTTTACGGAGCGCAGGTCTATGGCCCTGCTCCAGCGCCTCCTTACGATTTATGCAATGACGCAAGGGCCGTCGTTTCGAAGTCCCATAGAGGCGTCCCGGCAAAGGGACTTGCCGCCTCAATAGAGGTGTCCTTACCATTTTTTTTTGGGGCGTTTTCACACTACATTAGTCACACATTTAAATATATTCACGCCTATATCACGAATCACGAAAAGGACATTTCTCCGTTAGATTTTTGTTTCGAGATGGTAAGCTTATTTACCGTATAGAAATGAACAGACGCAGGTTGTAATTACAGCCATTCAACTTAGCTTTATGACTACCATGGTAATGACATGCCATGCCCCGTGTGGCGACGGGTAAGTGTACAAAATGTCGCCACCCCAATACATCCCGAGGGTATCCTGAGAGGCGACTAAGGGAACACTTTCGCAAAAAGATCCATTGCGTAGAGAAGGAAAACTCGAATTGAAACCCGGTTGTCAATAAAGTGATAATCGCTAAGTCAATTTGAAGGCCTTACGGGCAGCTTGAAAAATTTCAACTGCGGGTCACGGCAACCTGTGCCTGTCCATTTCAACATGGCAATAGGCTCATCACCTATTACGTGGGATATAAAACTATAAAGTAAATTGTTAGCATATACTATGCCTCTGCCTACCCCTTCGGGGATAAAGGCGTGACTATATGTATGTGTTACTGACAACCGGGACCAATAACTTAAAGTGCTTTCTGAAGCACGGAAATGCTTCTTTGATAACAAATATAAATGTCACCAAGTTGTCAGCCTTTCTAGGACATAGGGAGTTGTATTGGGCTGGCCTCGCGGAAACTTGAAGTTCTAAATAAGGTGAGACGGTACCTCACGCCACATCAGAGATGTTTACTGTACAAGACGCAGATTCGTCCCTGCATCGAGTACTGTTCTCACCTTTGGGATGACTCCGTGAGGTACTTGCTGGACGCGCTTGACGCTATGCAGGGACGTGCTATCCGAATAATTGGTTGTCCTGAGGTGACGGGAGGCCTCGGACCGTTGGCGCAGCGAAGAACCATAGCGTCCTTGGCTGCCTTCTACCGAATGTATCACGGTGATTGTTCTGATGGGCTCTTCAACCTGATCCCACCCTTTTCTTTCCGATCCCAAAAACGCGTGCCGGGCAGAGATACACAGTGGAGAGAAACTTCGCCAGAACTGAGCGTTTTAAAAGATCGTTCCTCTGTCGAACTATATAACCTGGAACGACCTGCCCGCACAGTTTAGCTCATAATACAACCCCGGGTTCTTCAAGCAAAGCGTGAAGAGGCACATCACAGGGCCGCCAACTTAAGGATTACTGTCAGAAGTCTTACGGACTGTGAAAGTGGCCGCTGATCGCCAGATGCGCCACGGTTTTGGCGACGACAATTTTATTCTGCAAGCTTAATTTATAATAAAATAAAAACATTTTAAAACAGATTTTAATTCGTGAATTCTCGAGTAGTAAAATAACTTTCATCAAATCGCTTCCCAAGAAGTTGCGAAGTCGATTTAAACGCGAACTATCTGTGGAGAAGTTGAGATTGATCGAGGTTGACGCTGTTTTGATTGGAAACGAATAGTTTGTTGTAGTTACAGTCAGGGTAAATAATGTAAAGTTTATATCCCGTTAGCTCTAAGTTTGCCGCTGGCGTAGAGCCTGGTGTAGAGGCGTAGTATAGGAGGTGACCGGCATACTTAGAGCGAACGGGTAGTAGAGGCATCTATTTGACTGCCTTAGTGATGCAGTCGCGACTGCCACACTGAGGACTGAGGTTCTAATTATTCAGAGTCGGAACAAATACAACAAGAAGCCGTGAGACGGTATCACCCGACTGCCCCTCTCTAGAGCGTTTATTCTGAAAGTGAAAGTTCGATCTGATAGACGTTGTCATTTTTGTTTTATTTCAAACTTTGAACAGATGATTCCCGTGACCTAGTGACGTAGTTTAATGCAACAGAGTCACAGACTATAAACACAAGTCTCGCCATAAGCCCCTCTGCAATCTGTTTTATAGAGAGGGGCTAAAAGTAATATATACATACATGGTCACGCCTTTTTAACCCCAAAGGGGTAGACAGAGGCATATCAAAGCATCACCTTTTTTAAATTTTTGTCCCACGTAATAGGTTGTGAGCCGTATTGTCTTGTTGAAATAGACAGGTGAAGGTTGTGACTGCCCGCTGTTCAAAATTTTAAAGCCGCCCATAAAGGTCATCAACTTACCCTTTTTACTGGCAACCGGGTTTCATTTCGAGTTTTCCTTCTCTACGCTATGGATCTTTTTGCGAAAGTGTTCCCTTAGTCGCCTCTTAAGACACACTTGGGATGTATTGGGGTGGCGACATTTAGTACTCTGCCCGTCGCCACACGGCGCCCCGAAATACGCGAAATACGCTCACGCGGGTCAAACCACGTAAAATTCGCTAGTAGCTCGGCCAAGAAAGTGGTGTATCAGTTTTGATTTAGTTTTCTAGTCATTGAAAATTACAACAAGGTTCATACTAGATATCATTGAAAGAGATGCATAATAATGACGTAAACCTTATTGATAAGTATTCATTTGTCGTAAGTCACTTAGAAGTGCATGACATTTTAACCTTTATTAAAAACTGATAAAATATTAATTTCTGCAAAGATAATTTGAATGGTTCTAAATAAAAGTAATAAAATCTTTTTAAATCTAGCAATCTCTTTTTCATATAGAATACTGACAACTGACTTTTTGTCAAATATATTCTTGTTTTCCATCAAGTTTAAACTAAGAACAGCTGTCACGTAACGAACAGTAGGTATCAATAATCATTATAAAAGGTTATCAATAATCAGATAAAGATGGCAATAGAAATTGTCAGATATGTCTGCAAGCGAAACTAATCATTATTGCCTATGAATTTGCAAACGACGTTCAACCTTAAGATGGTACACCATTTTTTTGGCCCACTGTACTAAACATACTATAACCCTTCACATATAATCCGTGTCAAATTGTTGCAATAAAACCCCTTCTGACCCCAATTTATTCGGTGACCGCCATAACGAAAAATATTTTATGTAACGAGCCTATATCGGAGACGCAGCTGTGTGATTAGGGTTCCGTACCCAAAGGGTTAAAACGGGACACTAATAAAATAAAATAAAAGTTAAATAAAATGAATACCCACCCATCGAAATTTAAAAAAAAAATTAGCTTTCTAAAAATTCTTGTGACTACTAGGGGTTCGGAAATGCTACAGAATATGAAAAACACCCCAAGAAACTCAGTCTGTTTAAAATCTTATATGTAATTTTATTTAGAAAGGAGCAATTCGCGCCACTGCCAGGCAGCCTTTGCGTCTAGAAACTCTAAAATGCTATAATAAGCTTTCGGGCACATTTTAAATTTTATAAGCTTTTATATGTATTCACTGACAAACCCGTTATGGATTTATTACTAAGAATTCGCTGTCCATCTCTCTGGCACATCCGCTGTCCGTCTCTCAAGAACTCTCTCAGGAAAAATTAATACAAAGACTAATAAAATTTTAATTGTGCCAGAAAGCTTATTATAGTATTAAAGACTTTCTAGAAGACATGGCTGCCTGGCAGTGACACGAATTGCTTACTTATTTTACCCTTACTACCCTTGTGACAGTTAGCACAAATTTACGCTTATTGGTAGATTTTATAATAAATTGTTGTAAGCCAAAAAGTTTTTCAAGCTGGCTACTTCGTCAACTGTCAAAATAGTGTACTTTCTCAATGCAAGTGGTCAATTAAGTTGGTTTTGTCACCGGCTAAAGATTGGTTTTTCGTGCAAAAAATATAGTTCAGATCAGTGAATTACATTAAATGTTATGGGAAATATTGTTGCTATGGTGTATCACTATTATTCAATCTTATAAAACTTCTATTTCTGAAGTTATTGGAAAAGGTAATATTGTTTGAGGTTAGGTAAAGTTTTTGGCAGAAAGGCAACTTTACCTACCTACCTATGTGCCTATATTTCATGTTAAATAGGTAGGTAGGCATTTAATTATGTATATGTGAATTGAAACTTGGGTAGGACGCTGAGATGGTTCTTGTGATTTGTCATTTTTATCTCGGATGCAGTATTTGATTCTGTCTGGACTATGTTTGGTTGGTTTGGATGAGGCGGATCGCATCGCACTTTGCACCATGTTGCACTTTCTATTCTGTACATAAACTTAAACTTAATAAACATAAACACAGCACAGACCAGTATGCAATGATGGAGCGAAAAGTGACAGGTGACAGTGACGTAAACCCTGTTCTTGTCTTATGTCATCCTATTATTTATTTTTTCGTTGTGGGTGCATGTTTTGGCTTTTGGCTGATCATCAAACGTGTGGGCTGTTTCAAAAATGATAAAGATAATTTAATGTATGTAGTAATTTAATTAACAATAATAGTCAAATATTAATGATAAAATGTATGTGGTAAATTATGAATATACTATAATGTAAGATTGTAAAAAAATCCTTAATGTGTGAGTTAGTCGTTTAAGTAAATATTATGTTTAATTCATTATCTATTGCAATGTTACAAGATGTGATAATTTGTATGAATTGTTTTAATTTTAAATTTTTAATATGTGATTAAGGTTCCAATTTTATTTAATTATATTAGTGTAGTATTTGCGTGTAAAATAGTTGGGTATTGATATTATTCTATCATGTAGGTTAATTTTCTTTTTAATAACTTATGTACCTATTGAATTGTATTTGAGTATGTCAGTCTGTTGCTTACTACGAGGTACTAGTTATGTAAAAAAAAAAAAAATAATAATTAATTATATAATTTTAATAATAATTTTAGTTATAATAATTTATAAAGGTAGGTACATTTAATAGTGAGCATGATGTTACTAACCATCGAAAGGAGGGGGTGCTAGGTCGGGAAACCTCCTCGTGAGCTTGGACCGGTTTCCTATCCCTTCGGGCTATATGCCCGGGGGGAGTGGCGACTGGACCAAGACGGTGCATCCTGGATAGTCGGCTAACAGGCGCAGCGCTGGAGTCTGCTGCCCCTGTAAGTCGATGAACCAATATCCCGACAACCGACCCCATGACGAAGGGGGTCGTGGTATGGTGGGCCTGCTAGGCCTGCGGTTGCGGCGTTCACCGCCGTAACAAATGGCGTCCGCTCCCGGCTACGGCCGGTAGAAGCGCTTTTGTTCGTCGGTCTTTCCGACCGAAGCCGACCCCATTGCACGAGGGGGTCGTGGTATGGCGGGCCTGCAAGGCCCGCGGTGTTGCGACAGCTCCCGGATACCCGGTGAAAGCGTCGCAACTTACTTGGCGAGGTTTGCTCCCGGCTGCGGCCGGTTGGAGCAAGTTGCTGTGCGGCAGCGGCCGCATGTGCGGCTGTTCCGCCTGTGCGGCTGATTTCGCCTGTACGGCAGTCGTATGTATGTGCGGCAGTTAAGCCCCTCGGCACGCGGCAGCTTGAGATGCTGCGTGTGGGCTTCTGCCTGCCTGTACGACTGGTCCGTCTGTGCGGCCGTTCCGCCTGTGCGGCTCTTCCGTTCGTGCGGCCGCTCCGTGCAGCATTGGTCGGGGTGTGTGTTACGGCGCATCTGCGACGTTTCTCGCCGTCATTTGACGGAGTTGACCCCATTGCACGAGGGGGTCGTGGAATGGCGGGCCTTCAAGGCCCGCGTTTACGCGAGGTATGCTCCCGGCTGCGGCCGGTTAGAGCGAGTTTGCTGTGTGGCAGTGGCCGCATATGCGGCTGTTCCGCCTGTGCGGCTGATTTCGCCTGTACGGCAGCTGTATGTATGTGCGGCAGTTAAGCCCCTCGGCACGCGGCAGCTTGGGCGGCTGCTGCGTGTGGGCTTCTGCCTGCCTGTACGGCTGGTCCGTCTGTGCGGCCGTTCCGCCTGTGCAACCCTTCCGCCAGTGTGACCGCTCCGCACAGCATCAGTTTTTGGCCGTGGGCGTAAGGTTGGGGGACCGCGCCCATTGACGGCCATATGGCGGAAGACACCTCCCCGTGTTCCGGAGGTGTCTTTAGTGCCCGCCCGCTCGGCCGCTCTCTACCCCTTCTGCTTGCAGAAGGGCGCTCGAGAGTGGTGCGATGCGGGCTTGTTTTCTTCAGCTCCTTAGGGAGCTCTGGAGGGCCGACCATCTGGTCCCCCGAGGAGAGCCCAACCCTACGGGGCATCCCTAGCCGGGTCGACGTAGAATCTCTTTTTCATATCCATCGGCCCGGCTATAGGGTGAGTCGGAACACCGCGGGGTTTAGTGGGTAGGACGGTCCCTGTTTCCGGGACCGGTGAGTCCCACACACCGTCCCAGCTACCCCCGTAGCTGGGATGACGGTGCCTAAATGCATTCCCCGCGTCAACAAAAAAAATAAAAAAAAACCATCGAAAGGAGCCATCTGAAAATCAGCGCTGCATGCCATTCCCATGAATGGCATGTAGCTTAGAGCTGAGATGGTTGCCTTTTCGGGTACATAGACCATTAGGAAATATTGTTTAGTGTTGCACTAGTTGAATTGTTGTTATGTGTTGTGCCTGAATAAAATTTATTTCTTTCTTTCTTTCTTTATAGTTTTGGAGAATTGTTCTGCTCCTGTTGCGTGGTTCTTCAATAAATGAGGTTTTCAATAAAAAAAGTTTCATTTTTTTTGACAACCCTGATGACTTTCATAAATTTTTATAAAATTTGAGATATTTTTGTGGTAACTTTCCCTATGTATTGGTATTACCTATTTAAACGAAGATGGCTGGTTCAAAAATAGCGCCAGGGCTATATGTAACTTTAAGTCGTGTGCAATCTAGGGCACACATTCCATGTACATATATAAAGGCTAGGTAAAGTTGCCAAAAATGTGTCAATTTTACCTCGCTCATACTTTTGATGATTACAGCTATTCTATGTACTTAGCTTTTTGTAGAATTCAATAATTCAACCAAAAGAGACTGTCCTTTTGTACCAAATTGATCAAGCAAAACTTCCATAGCCAGCTTCATGTTGGAGTAAATTGCGTAAAAGTCAAAAAATATGGTAAAGTTGCCACGATTGACGGTACGGAACATCTCTTGCGTGAATTAGATTCGCACTTAGCGAGATTTTTACTAAAGTTACCCAGATTTTATTATGTTATTAGAGCTTCTGCCCGAAGCTCTACGCAAACTTATAAATATTTAATGAACAAAATTTTATATTCTACCAAATTGGTAGAAAAATATACTGCTAACCAACTGGGTGTCAATTTTGCTTTATTTTCATCTGACTTTAATAAATGAGGAGGTGCTGAATTTACTTGTACGTGTTTTAGGGTTCCGTACCCAAAGGGCAAAAAGAGAACCGTCCGTCAGTACATCAGTGTGCTGTATCTCCGGAACCGAGATAGGCAGTTAGACAAGTGGTCCCGTACAATAAAATTAATTTTTTTTCGTTTTCGTGGTGCAAAAATTTCCTTGCTCAAGTCCAACTCGCACTTGGCCGGTTTTTAGTATGTTTGTTACGCGATCATCTCGATAATAATGAATTGATTTTTACTCTTCATTCCAAGACGTGGGATAGTCCCGAACCGTAGCTCAAAGTCTGTTGAAAATCTTGGAACATCTTTCCAAGGGTAATCCCTTGGAAGGATGTGGGAGTCCCGGCTAAAACCCTCCCACCCGTGGACAGTAGTAGCAGAATGCAATCTCATTTATGCACTTTTTTTTCAAACCTACTACCTACTCGCGCACAAACCAGTATTGAAAATTACTTTGAAAATTCTTTGACCTGGCGTCCATGAACTCCGTGTGAATTGTGCCTATGTGTCTGTAGCCCGAGCTCATTTTGTATGTAGATTACTTTCTGTAGGTATTTATTATTTTGTTTGTGTTTGTATGGGAGACTATGGGCACGGACAGACTGAACAAAGAGGATCTGGAACTTTTGAAGGTGGATCAGATAGTTCGATTCTGCAATGACTTAACGGGCGCCGTGAAGAAAGCTGGGATACCCAATCTAATACCAGAGAGGTGGTTGGGGAAATTGACGAAATGGGCAGCAGAATAGGCGGTCGGATCGTCCGCTTGGCATGGCCGGCGTCACCCACAAGAAAATAATAATAATAATATTATTTTGGTAAGATAACTAATGGAATCAGGCTTTAAATGGCGGAAATCTATCCTAGAATGATAATAAAGGAGGGGAGGGAGAGAAACCCGCCTCACACCCTCGATTCGTCAATCCAAACTTACAACAGCCAAGGATAACGACACACACTCGCGCACAAATCAGTATCGAAAATTCGGTTGAGACCGCCTGACCTCTTGTCTGTAAATGAGTTGCCTATGTGTGCGTAGCCTCTGTAAATGAGTTGTCTATGTGTGCATAGCCTCAGCGAATTTAATATGTAGGTTTCCATCTGTACTATCTCTAATTTGTGGTATGGGGTTCTTTAAAAGGGATTTTACAAGGTCATTGAAGGGTCGGCAGCGCAAATTTAGCGGTAGAATTCCATCAGGTGGGCTTGGCTTATCTGCCAAAGCAGTAGTGTAAAATTTCTCACAAACTTTACGTTTTGAAAATATTAGGTACAGATTTATATTAATTTGTCGTGTTGAAATGGACTCGAATAAATCTGGACCGTGTTACCATTTCATCATATAGGTACTTACAACTTACACTTTGTTTGTAAGTCAACAGGTGAGGCAGGTTTGGGTCCACACTCATAAATTATTTCTCGAGATCCTTCCGGACAAAGCAAAGCAAACAGACAAACAAACAAAAAAATTGCTAACTATATTTTCGGCTTCGGTATCTTATGTTGAACACCCAGCGAATATTTTTTTTATAATTTTCCAATGTACACTAGACTTTTCTATTATTTTATTATTTAAGATTTTGTTTTTGCTCGGTTCTTTCTGCCTACCCCGCAAGGGATTTGGCGTGAAGATAGTATAGTATAGTATAGTATATATTATTAAAGATAAGAAGATAAGACATAGATAAGTAAATTGGCTAGACTCAGTAACTATAACCTTTCCTTCCCTACGTAAAAAAAAGTAAGTACAACTTTTCTTTGAAACAGTCTAGATTATGTACATTATTAATTACAAATACTAACTGAAATTGTATTTTCAACAATAATAACCAACTATTCTAATTTCAATGGTTTCAACAATAATACCATCTATTCAAATTACAATACACAAAGTTCCGTGCAGGCTATTGTATGAAAACCATTTTACAATATCCTTCAGTGAGGCGAGTGTCTCGTTCTGATACGGACGGCTGAAAGCAGCCATCTTGTTTTACCGCGAAATTCGAATTTCGAATTACGTAAAGTTCAGTGAAGTGAAGTGCAGTAGTGAGTGATTGTGAAGTGTCATTTGGTGTTTTTTGTGCATCGTGTACTTTGGTTGGCAATGGATTGAATTTGGTGCCTCGAAGCATAAATAAGGTGAGTTCTTTTTAAATTGGAAAAGACTTTGTTCGTGGAGTTGTTGAAATATATTGGGATGTCAATCGTTCTTATTTAATTTACTAAAAAGCTAAATAACGCCGTCCTTATTTTGATGTGTGTTTTTGATATAATATAATTATAGACGTGAAATATTAGGTATTTTTGCAAGAAATATACCAACTTATGTCATATTTATTGACATCAACTCTTGGAAGCGAAGGGTAAGTGACTACATGTAATTTTTTCCTAATAGCTTGATGTGACCTTGGCTACCTTTGTTAAGCAGCTAACAACAGATACCTACACAGCGTTACCACCCGTTACTACGATATGGATAGATATAATTTATGAGTGACGCATTAATTAATAAGTCATAATGCGGAGGCTGCCTATCTTTCTGCTAAAGTGTAGTCTTATTCAGCCTTTTTTTTTAACGTGAGGAAAAATCCATCATGGATGCTATGCCGGACTCCTATCGACTAAAAAACCTCACGCAACGCCCAACAGCCTATGTCCCGGAAGGATGTCCCAGGACTCACAACAGACCCACGGCCGCCACTGCGGCCTCGCCTAGGGGTCTTATTCAGCCTACTTCTAATGTAAAAAGAGTATTGTTGTAAACTGTAAATGATATTCTGTGTATGATGGCTGATACCTACATTGTAATTTTTTAAAATGGAATACTGATATGACTGTGATTGCTTTTTGCTTCCAATTAAGTGTTTTACTTTTTAAATACTCCGAACTCAGAAGCTTTAAAAGGTAGTAAAATTCCTGTTGAGGCAGAAATGTTATGGTGTACTTAAAATGCGAGAAAATGTTTTGATTTTTTTATCCTACATTGGGACATCGAACAGTTATACATTAATAAACATGAATAATATAAGTTAATTATAATTGGTAAACGTATAACCCTCGCCGATGTCCTCGATCTAAATAAAATATTGGGTATCTATTTGGTTATATTGAAAAACAAACATGTCTCCAAAAAGTTCAGATAATAACATATTAATTCCTTAGCTTATAGAGCTAAAGGCAGATAGCGCTTACCAAACAAGAAAGTGATACGGTAAAAGCAAATACTAAATATTAAGATGCATACAGCGTAGTCTCTCTAGAAATTAATAAGCGTGAATAATGCAGTCTTTGTTAAGAGACCTCCTTGTCTCTAGTTTGATTTTTAAGAAAAAGTATTCTATAGACATGGTCGCTAAGCAGTGTACTTTGTTACCTTTTGTCTTGTAGAAAAAACACGAATGTAAAAATACTCATAATAAAATTACTTCCATATTCTTATAACACCGCATTTTCTTATAATGTTCTTGATTATGCCTCTAGAGCTCTCAAGAACTTAACAGTCTTATAATGATAAATTAGAAATCACTCGTTGCGTGTAAAAAGTAAAAGCTTAGTTTAGTATCGCCACGTCATAATGATAGTGCATAATTTACCATTTAGTATTTGCTTCTTCTTGCAAACCGTGCAGACGCCTTAACCACTAGGCCACCGAAACCTACTTGGAACCAACCAAATTTTCCACCTTAAATACGTCTTGGGACGACGTAGGCGCCATCTAACGGCACTTATTAGAACGTTACACGGCACGAATGTATAGAATTGCACCTATATTCAGTCGATTTATGATGAAACCATGAGTAGGTTTCGGTGGTCTAGTGGTTAAGGCGTCTGCATAGTTTGCAAGAAGACGCAGGTTCGAATCCTGCTCGAAACCAATTCTTTTTACATATTTATAACTAGCGGACGTCACGCGGTTTCACCCGCGTAGTTCCCGTTCCCGTGGGAATACGGGAATAAAATAAACCCTATGTTCACCGCAAAGAGTGTAGCTTCCCAACAGTGAAATAGTTTTTCAAATCGGTCCAGTAGTTCCGGAGCCTATTCGTTACAAAAGAAAAAAAAAGGCTTTCCTTTTTATAATATTAGTATAGATTTATGATCAGTTAGCATACCAATTGCTTTCAAAAATAATCTTAGTATTTTTGCTTTTATGACCTCAATTTTTGTATGTTCACAATAATGCTTTCAGTTCTATAATCTTATCTTGTTACATACAAAAATAGTTTCATGTACTAACATGAAAGTATTTTTGTATTTCGCACCACATTTGGAATATCGTTCGACTTATTGGTAAGCAGTGGGCGGGTTATAATTATTGTTCGTGGAATTACCCAATGACCGGAAAGCGCAGCGTGGGTAGGTCTCCCACTAGGTGGCAGATAAAAGGTTTTTATAACCTGATGGATATGCGTGGTACAACACCTAGTATCAGGGAAGCGCTCGTGGCCTCGCAGACTGGGTGTTCTGTAAACGATCACTGTGGTATGCAACATTTACTATGGCCGGATCGCTTCGGCCGCCTAGGAAACCGGAGTTTGGTAACCGGTTTCCAATAAGGATATTTTAAAACGTCTACGTAACTGGTTACCATGGAGGATTTTTAAAAACTTCTACGTAACTGGTTACCATGAAGGATTTTTTCATACTGCTATGTAACTGGTTTCCCAGAAGGTTTTTTTTTACTCTTTAGTAGTTTCGTTAATGCAAACTGTTTTGGTACACCTCTGTCTGGCCGTCTGGCCACTTAATCTTTTTATAGATAAAGAATAAGATGTAGGAAAATGTCAAAGATGTAAACGTCAGTTGAAAATTTTCTTTAAAAAGCTTTCTTACGGATGGGTGACAACATCATGACCACTTTGTGACATTTATTTGGGAGCGTTTCCGTGCTTTCGTCGCAACCTGCGCCTGTTCTCATCAACGCGGCCATACGGCTCACCACCTTTTATACATACATACATACATAATTATGGTCACGACTTTATCCCCGAAGGGGTAGGTAGAGGCATATTATATGCCCACATTTCACTTTTGTATAATTTGTCCCACGTAATAGGTGGTGAGCCGTAATGCTATTAAATGGACAGGCGCAGGTTGTGACTTCCTGCTGTTGAAATAAAGCCTTCAACTTAGCTTAACGACTGACATTTTACTGGCAACCGGGACCAACGGCTTAACGTGACTTCCGAAGCACGGAAACGCTCAAATAAATTCCACAAAGTGATCTCGTGGATGGTCACCCATCCATGGACCGGCCATAGTGAAAGTTGCTTACTGCAGTGATCGTTTACAGAACACTGAGTCCGCGGGGCCACGAGCGCTTCTTCACTTCTTATGTGGGACAAAAATCTAAAAAAGATAAAATGTGGGTGTATAATATGCCTCTTCCTACCCCTTCGGGGACAAAAATATGTATGTATGTATGTAAGACAGAGTATATGAAAGTGATAGAATTAGGCTTCAAATCGGCTGAGATGATAATGATGATTAAATCACCGTCACGATTTAACCCGCATAATTTCCGTTACCGTAAGAATACGGGAATAAAATATAGCCTATGTTCACCGGGAAGAGTGTTACTTCCCAAAGGTGAAAGAAATTTTCAAATCGGTTCAACATTTCGGAGCCTTTTCGATGCAAATAAACAATCAAAATCTTTCCTCTTTATAATATTGGTGTTGATAAAATGTAGTCATATATGAGAACAGGTAGTAGGCAGGGCCTGCCTTACTTCTATAGGGTTAGGCAGTACACACATACAGACATACATAATCCATCAATATGTATGTAGATAGATAAATTCTGTATTGTATTATTATTTAGTTTATACTTTATTTTACTACGCGTTCTGAATAAATTGGATTTTACACAGAAAGAGGATTATCGTTTCAGCGTCAGAGTTTGATAAAAATAAACACAACATTCTACGTAAAACTCGGTGGGGTGACGAGAAAGAGTACAATATGTCGCCACTACTATTCATCCCGAGGGTGTGGTAAGAGGCGACTAAGGGAACACTTTCTCAAAACGGTCCATTAGGAATTATGTGATCCATAAACTTTTGTCTCTTGAGTCTGAGTGTTGCTATGTGTTATAAGTATATACATTTGCAAAAAGTTATCTATAATATAATATTATAAAGAGGAAAGATTTGATTGTTTGTTTGTATCGAATAGGCTCCGAAACTACTGGACCGATTCGAAAATTTCTTACACTCTTGGGAAGCTACACTTTTCCCGGTGAACTTATGCTATATTTTATTCCTGTATTCCCACGTAAACGGGAGCTATGCAGGTAAAACCGCGTGACATCCGCTAGTAGTTAATGTTTAATTAAATATTAATATCTGTCGTATGATGACCACAACACAAGCAGGTGTGTTACAGTTTTCGTGGATATTTATAAAAAATACTGTTATATTTTCATTATTCCCTACTAATATTATAAATGCGAAAGTAACTCTGTCTGTCTATCTGTCTGTCTGTTACGCTTTCACGCCTAAATGGCTAGAGCGATTGAGATGAACTTTGGTACAGAGATAGTTCGAGGCCATAGGCTACTTTTTAACCGACTGCGCAAAATAATGGTTATGATTTGACGCGATAACGACTTCTACGCGGTCGAAGCCGCGGGGAACAGCTAGTCTTACATAAATATTACAAAAGCAAAACCGTAAGAAACAGCTAGTGAGGTATAAAGTCTATAGGATTTCCTTACATTATTCTCCATTTATTGAAATACGTTAAAAATCGTTACATTTCGCTCATAAATTCTTATCAGTTTGCTTTTATTATCAAGTTGCCTGACAATGTTATCTATATCAATTTCTCTATGACGTCATAGCCGATAAATCATTGGTTTTATTATAAACACGAATACAAGCTTTGTAAAATGAAAATAATTATATTTACTGTCGCAAATTATGAATATCTAAACTAAATCTTTATTTATGCCGAAAAGACCAGCAGATTTCCGCCTTTGAATAGGAATACTTACTCGCTGAGAGAGAACAAGAAAGCCGTGAGATCGTTCTCACCAGACTACCCCTCTCTTACACGTAAATTGTGAAGTGAAAGTTCAATCCGATTGACGTTGTCATTTTTGTTTTATTGCAAACTTTGAACAGATGATCCACGTGACCTAGTGACGTAGTTTAATGCAACAGAGTCACATACATAAAGTCTCAACATAAGCTCCCCTGCACTCTATTTTATAGAGAGGGGCTAAAACTGCTAGCGGCTAACGGTCACCAGAAGACTCTACAACGCGGTTTTTAAAATTAAAAAAAAATCTATGCGCTATGCACATCGGTACCGGATTGACCTAGGGTCTCAACACGGATTGGAATAAAACTATAGGATGAGTCGAGACCTTTATACTACAGGCTGGAAACTCCATACAACTGATTCGTATTCATTTTTTTTATTTTTTTTTATATGTTGCTACATATAAAAAAAAAATTGACGTCGCCACCAGCCTGATTTTGTCACCTATGCCAAAAAGTATAAGCCAAGCTTTGTTATACATCATACAAGTTACATACATACATAAAGTCACGCCTTCATACTCGAAGCGGGATTTTTTTACGGGTGAAAGGTAGGTAATCAAATATTGACCTGCCCGCACACGTGTTTCCGTCATCTTACAAGCCCGGGTTCTTTAAGATGAGCTTGAAGAGGCACATCACAAGGCCGCCAACTTGAGAAACCACTGTCAGAAGTGGCCCTCAATCGCTAGATGCGCCACGGCTTTCCATCAGGCTAGTGGCGACGTCAATTTAGCGAGCTAAATATAAAAAAAAGGTAGGTAGTACTTGTGCTCGGTTGCGATTCCTGGAGACATTCTTCCGAGCGCTTACCCGGGGCTCCCAATCGTAGGCAGATGGTAGGGAAAATGTGTGGTTTTTAGTGGGTAGGAGCAAAGATAATTATATTAGTATTACATACAGATAGGCAACTCCCTGCCACCCACTGACCAAGCTTCTCCACCCCCGCCAGTCCTGCCACAGCTGTCATTATAAATTGCGGATGTTTTGAGGGAAGGTTTGCTTAGCCTTATTGGTCACACACACATTCAAGCTCTGTACGAACATAGCGTGCGTTTTTCGTGTAGGTAAGAGAATTGAAAACAAATGATTTGTATGAAATTTCCGCCCTATGGTAAAAGTCTGACATAGCATCCATGATGAATTTTCCACACGTTAAAAGAAAAGCCTCGTGTGGCGACGGGGTCCTGTGTTGCGACGGGTAAGAGTACAAAATGTCGCCACCCCTATACATCCCGAGGGTGTCGTAAGAAGCGACTAAGGGAACACTTTCGCAAAAAGATCCATTGCGTAGTGAAGGAAAACTCGAAATGAAACCCGGTTGTCAGTAAAATGATAATCGTTAAACCGAGTTCAATGCCTTATTTTGCCATTTCAACACGCAATGGGCTCACCACCTATTACGTGGGACATAAAACTATAAGATGAAAAGTGGGCGTATAATATGCTATACGTATGTATGTAAAACAAAAGGTAGTACTAGTATAATTTATCTTTCGTTCTAACAAATGTTTCAGTTGTTGGTTTATTACTTCAAAAGCAAACACAAGGAACGGCTGTTTAAGCAGCTTCCATTTAATCCAATGAATAAATACACATTTCTTTTCTCTTACTTGAAGTAAACGAACTGGCACTGGTAGGGGTGATGAAAAATAAATAAAAACTTTCCAAGTGCGAGTTGACTTGCCCACGAAGGGCCCGTATCAAGAAACCGCAAAAACTCAAGTTTGTTGTATGTATCCTGAAAATATTATAATATTGATGGTTTTAGTATTTGTTGATATAAGTACACAGAGTAGACTAAATGCAGTTGAAATGCAATCATTGCGCAGTATGTGTGGCGTCAAGCTGGTTGATAGAAAAAGAAATACAGATAATCCGAGAATGCAACGGCCTCAAAGAGGATGTTGTAACAAAAATTTAAAAGAATATGCTAAGGTGGTTTGGGCATTTAGAACGAATGAGTACTGAGCGAATGAGACACCAGGTATGGAAGGTACATGAGTAGACAGGCAAGCCGAGGTCGACCTCGCAGAACATACACCGAACAAATTAGTACCTAATGTATTGCAAAAAGGGCATGTTAAAAATACTCGAAACCAAAGGGCTTGCATGAAAGGTTTAATGAATGTAGAGGAAACTTGTGAAATATGTAAGGACAGAAGCAAATGGCAGGCTGTTGTCTCTGCCTACCCTGGAGGGAAAAAGGTGTGAGTATATGTATGTATATATGTATGATATACACAACAACAAAAATACAAATCTGTGAAAATTTCAGCTCTCAAAACTATCACGGTTCTTTAAATACAGCATTTTGACAGATCCTGGGGTATCCTTCCAAAGGCTGACCCCGGGCCCCCCAACCGTAGGCTGTTGGGCAGGATACGTGAGGTTTTTTTGTCGGTAGAAGTCCATAGCATCCATGAGGATTTTCCCTCACGTAAAAAAACGAACGAAGTCTTAGTTACAGCGTCCTGTTTTTACCTTTTGGGTAACCCTAAAAACGAACCTTACCGAACTAAAGCAATAATCATTTATCAAACACTGAGCTATTGAGGCTACAAGTACTTTATTGCACTCAAATAACTTTTTCCAGAAAAGTTTACTCCTAGCTCAAACTTCGCGCTCCTTCGGTCGACTAATATTGAATGTTAAAGTTTGTCAGTCGAAAGTGATTTACAACATTTGGAGTCCGTACTTCTTTTGTCATTTATATGATGTCACGCGGTTGCTTAGTTCCCGTTCTCTAGTGAATACGGGAGTAAATGACTGAGCGAGTGAAGCGAACGAGAGTCTTCGATTGTTGAATTGTCCTGATAGTGTAGTATAGACGATTTTGCTTTCGTTCGTATATCAGTTTCGGTTCAAGGGACGCATTTCTTTCAAAGACCTCTATATAAACTGAGATAGACATGCCCTACGCACCGATTTTTGAAACCTATAAACTGAGCTAATTAGCAGCGTTGCTCGTATTGTTGTGAGTCAAAACTTCGAGAGTACTCGGCTTGCAATCGAAGTCCATTCGCCTTCTCTTTTACTCTTCTTCTTTATATAGAAGTCCTTGATTTCTTTACCGATTTCCACAAAATTTGGCACACGTTTTCTTTGATTCAAAAAACAACGCTTGCCGAGAGTTTTTGAAAGGGGGAGGGGGTTTATGGAGAAGAAAAGGTGTGAAGAATGTTGTCGCGTCATTTTTTTACCGAATCTTGATGATTTTTGACTGAAACCTAAAGTATGTGATCAATATCAGGTTATTTAAAATCTTCACTTGTACTATTCCACAACATATATTATTGTAATACCTAACCTGTTTCGCCTATCGGCATTCTCAGAGGCTATTTACTTATTTAGATCATAATAAATAAGTAATAAATGTTGTGGAACAGTACAAGTGAAGTTTTTCAATATGTGTTGCAAGTTCCATCAAGTGCCATCAATCAACAGTATCAATAATCTTAACAGGTTGTTATTTTGTCTTGCGTGCTCGCGAAGTCTATTCTTCACAGAAGTACTATTATTGGCATAGTTACCGGGGATAGTGTAGTTTCCCAACCGTGAAATAATGTCTTAAATGGGTTCAGTAGTTTTCCTATTTAATGCCAACAAACTCTCGAATCTTTCCTCTTCATATATTAGTATAGATAACTCTCGTGTACCCTGATGATTTTTTGAAGAAATCAGTTCAGCAGGATGCGCTATGTATTGTTCATCAGCACCAAAAGTGGCCACGCCCCCCCCCCCCCCCAAGAAGCGGAATGACACCCGAAAAACACACTTACCTAGGGCTTCCAACCATAGGCTGTTAGCAGGACACGTGAGGTTTTTTAGTCGATAGGAGTCCGGCTTAACATCCATGAGGATTTCCCCTCACGTAAAAAAAAGCCCCAGAAAAGGGGATATTTTGGTAGAAAACCGGCCGCGATAAGGGAGAATCGAGCTTTGATGAACATAACGAATTCAAGAAAAGCACCAGCGGAAAATGGCATAAAGATGACCGCAGCGGACTCCCGCGATTCGTTCAGTACGCTGTGAGGCAGAAATGACCGTGGAGGGTGAAAGTTTATACTCTTGTGTCCTCGTAGTTCAGCTGGCTCAGTGTCCTGAAAACGATCACTGCACCAAACAAGTTTGGACGTGGCTGGTCCTTGAATAGGCGACAATTATTTCAGTGCTCCAAAAGGCACGTTTAGCTGTGGATCCCGGTTGTGATTGACATGACAGACGTTAAGCCAAGTTGAAGGCCTTATGAGCGGCTTGAAACACTTCACAGAGGGTTGTCAAAACTTTGCTCCAATTCATTTCTATACGGAAATATGGCTCAGCACCACCACTTATAACGTGAGACAAAAAACTTATAAAATAAAATGTGGGCATATATTCCTCTGCCTATCCTTTCGGGAATAAAAGACTTTAATCCTACTAATATTATAAACGTGAAAGTTTGTGAAGATGTTTGGATATTTTTGTTACTCAATCACGCTCTAACCGCTGAACAGATTGGGCTGAAATTTGGTACAGAGATAGCTTATAGTCTGGAATAACATATAGGCTACTTTTCATCCCGGGAAAATGTTCCCACGGGAAGCGGGAACGGGTACCAAATTTCACGCAGGCGAAGCCGCGAGCATCAGCTAGTAAGTACATAAAAATGTATTATATGTTACTGGCTGATGCCTTCTACTCCACCCGCGTTACTCATAGAAACTGATTCCAGGGATTGAAAACATTTTTTGAACTGGTATCATTATAAACTGCCTTGTTCAGTCGTGTCAAACTCAATTAATGTTTAGTGAATAATCCAATCAGAGAGTCGTTAATTATGCATCATGGAGCTATTTAATATTCGACATCTGACAATTAGGGCAGCTTTGATTAAGTGTCGAATAATTCGTAATTATTGTTGGTAATAATTATTGTAGGTACGTCTGTATATTAATTATATGCAAGTACATTAATTATTTCAGCGTAATATTTAAATAAATTCCATTTTCCGGTAGCACAGTCAGTGTTTTACTGGACTGTAGTAATTTATTTTTGCTTTTTTGCGGAATGCAAAAAAAATGTGTGGCACGTACTACATGCGTTGCCACTATTTAGTTGAGCTTGGAGGATCCTTGGGAAAGGTTTTCTAACGTAAATTGATAAACATCTGAGATGACAGATATAGTATTGGATGGAGAGACAGATGTTAATTTGATATTATAGTACTTTATTCTTTCTTGCTGTCCGATTAAATTATTCTATTATAAGTAACACAGATTTTCATAGTATAATATTTAGAAGGCTAAGGCGGGAATGTTATTACTGGTGTCACGTATCCTAAGATAGCGTATGTATGTATATGGTCATACCGTTATCCCTGAAGGGGTAGGCAGGGACATAATTATTATAAGTCCACATTTTACTTTTTAGAATTTGTCCCACGTAATAGGTGATGAGCCGTATTGCCGTGTTGAAATTAACGCTCAAATAAATGTCACAAAGTGGTTTTATTTGGTCATTGGTCACCCATTCAAGGACTGTTTATAGCAAAAATTGCTTACTGCAGTGATCACCATAAGTAAGTAAGATAGCGACACCGAGGAATTACTGCTAAATGAACAATATTACTAATTATCAATCGATCTATTTGCTATGGCGAAGGACGTGACCGAATAATTAACATATTTTTTTTCTATTATCAATCACGTCCGAATGTCAACATAGCAGATATTCAGGATAGAGACAGTTGCAAAATAATCAAAGATAACTAAAAATGGACCCAGCTGTTAAAAAAAAATCCTAACCTAATTTTTTTATACGACTAAGGTGGCAGAAAACATCAGAGGCGCCAAACTCGCGTTGCCAACCCTGTAAAAACCTTCTAAGACCTCTTTTGAAACCCCATACTGTAGGCGTTTGGGAAAACCGAGGCAAGATGATTATTCCAGAATCTAAGCGTGCGCAGAAGAAATCATATCATTTTCAGTAGGTATTCATTTCTTAATATAATAACTATCAACTCTCAATATAATACTAATAAATAAAACTATGAAAATACGCACATTTCAAACAGTAAATAAACGTGGTTCAAAACAAAAAATACACATTTCTTTTTAAAATCCTCCTTTTATTTGATTCCAGGTAATTTTGAATGAATATAGAATTTTTATTAAGGGTACTCAGAAATCACAGAGGATGGATATTGTTATGTAGTCGCAATCTTTTTATTTAAAAAACATTTCAATAACATTTTAATAAAATCGTGCGAGTCGGACTCGAACACTGCGAGTCTCTTTTTTTCGGTTTTCAGTATTTGTTGTTGAAGTGGCAACAAAAGTACATTATCTGTGAATATTTCAACTATGAAGCTATCACGGTTCGTGAGACATAGCCTGGTGACAGACAGACAGATGAACAGCTGAGTCTAAGTAAAAGGGATCTGTTTGTATAATTTTTCACAAGTAGTATGAGATTTGTACATCAAAGATTTGCGCAGTGTGATTAATTTTTGTTCCAAATTCCAAGCCTATGCTTGGAATTTGCTCCAATAAAAGAATCTGGAGTACCACTTTGATGAATTTTGAAAATGAATACCCTATCTACAAGAATTTCTTTAACGTGATTTTATTTCAGAGAGAAAATGTTTTAATTAATTCCACCCTCTGAGGATGCACGTCATGGCTGAACGCCTATTTTTTTTCCGCACCATTAAGATTTGGAAATGAGGGCGCTAAGAGCGTTTTTTTTTGTTTGGTCCTAACTTGCAGACTTACTTAATCACATTATCTCTATCTATACTAATATTATAAAGAGGAAAGATTTGATTGTTAGTTTGCATTAAATAGACTCCGTAACTACAGCACCGATTTGAAAAATTCTTTTACTTATTGGGAAGCTATATTATCTCCGGGTGAGATAGGCTATATTTTATTCCCGTATTCCCACGGGAACGGGAACTACGCTGGTGAAACCACGTAAATTCCGCTAGTGTATTATATAGTCACAACTATGTCTTACATTTGAACTTATAGCTTTAGTTCCACGTAATAATTGGTGAGCCTATTGCCACCCATAAGACCTTCAACTGGGTTAAACGTCTGCCATGCTAATGACAATCAAGGTCAACAGTTTAACGTACCTTCGGAAGCTCGCAAATGGAACGCTCTTAAATATATTTTTTTTAAATGTATTTACTTAATCATTAACAATTTAAGTTGTGTATGCTTTTTGATGATTCATTTATATATTTAAAGGTACAAAGTTGTTCCTCAATCACGTTCTAATAGCAGACCAGGTCAAACTGAAATTTGGTGAAGGGGTTTTAGTTTTATATACATAGACTGCCATTTATCCCTGGAATAAATTTGCATGGGATACAGAAAGGGAATAGAGTCCCACACAGTCAAAACCACGGGTATCATTTACTCATTTAATAATTTTCACTTAGTTTAATCTCGTCAATCTACCAATCAACTGAAATCTTATTTTGAACGAATTCCATCAACTAGTAAATTGTCCCCAATCAGACTATAATACATTTTGTGTAATACATATTTATCTCGACGTAAGTAATACATAGAAACGACCCAATTTACTAACCACCTATTCAAATCCACATTATACAAATTGGAAAAAAACCTAATCCTCTAAAAGTTTTGCTGATAAATTTAATTACCTTCGAAGGTTGTATACCCCTGCAGTTTACAGGCAGATCGCAGCACGCTCTGAGAACGTGACAAGAAAGTTAACACGTCTTTTATTGGATATAGAAAGAACGTTTGGCTAAGTATATAGGCTTTTTGCTAAAGTGCTTGTAATTTAGCCGTGATTGGGTACATGATAAATTATTTTTTTAAATAAATATTTGTGGACATTTTCTCACAACATCTTCTAGACCAAATTAAGCTAATATAAGCTTGTGTTATGGGATCAAGGCGACTTATAGATATGCTTATATAAATATCTAAATACACACATTTTATTATACTTAGATAACACACAAAATATTTGGACCGACCCGGGAATCGACACCAGGACCTCAACGCAGCAGGCGGGTATACTACCAATTGCGCCACTGGGGCAGTATTTATGTTAGGAAGGCATAATATTATTATTATTTATAGACATTTTGAATTCGGTATTAATAATGATTGGTTGAATTTTAATTTAAAACCAATTATTATTACAACCGAGTCTTAAGTTTGATAAGTACTGCTCGTTCGCTCTAACTTTGCCGCTCGGCTCCATACTAAAGTCGATTTTTTTATTAGACGAAGTAAATTGACAGCAACTAATGTCACTTCTTCATACAATGTTGCGTATTTTCTATGACGAAGTGACATTAGCTACTGTCAATTTACTTCGTCCTCTACGCCAGCGGCAAACTTAGAGCGAACGGGTAGTACACAAGTTTTTGTTTAGCTTTATTTTGATTATTTGCTTATTGGCTTCCTTGTTTTATTAACTTACTAGCGGACGTCACGCGGTTTCACCCGCGTAGTTCCCGTTCCCGTGGGAATACGAGAATAAAATATCGCCTGTGTCACCCGGAGAAAGTGTAGCTTTCCAATAGTAAAAGATTTTTTCAAATCGGTGCTGTAGTTACGGAGTCTATTTAATGCAAACAAACAAACAAACAAACAAACAAAAAACAAAAAAACAAATCTTTCCTCTTTATAATATTAGTATAGATATACCTAGATACGATCAACAATGATATTAATGAATTAAAATTAAATGAGAATTGAATCATTATATTGCAGAAAGGGTCTTAGTCACATTTTAATTAGTTTTGGGAAATGAGTAAAGAAGAGTTGTTTTTTTTCTGGAAGCAGTTTTACATGCAAACTGCAAACTTTATGCTCTCCTAGAATACTCGATATTGCACGGACTAATATCGTTTTTGGACAAAACACTCGATTTACCTTCGATGAACGTTCCATAGAACAAAGTTTAGTTTATGAGAAATTTGGACTCATGCCTTTTCTGCAATATGCGATTCAATTCAATTAGCTTATTAGAGCTAATAATTACATTTTACTCGTATCTCCACATTATTGTGATTTTTGGGGTTCAGTACTGAAACGGCAAAAGCAGGAATCCGCTTCCTAATCTGTCTCTAGGCTGTAATTCATAAAACTTATTAAAAGATTTGACAGTTGAAGTCTTCAGAGATGACGTATAGCTTTGTAATTATAACAGACCCTACTAATATTATAAATGCGAAAGTAACTCTGTCTGTCTGTCTGTCTGTTACACTTTCGCGCCTAAACTTGGTGCGATTGAGATGAAATTTGGTATAGAGATAGTTCAAGGCCCTGGGATTAAGATTTACGCAATAACGACTTCTACGCGGTCGAAGTACACTGGTAGAACGTACTTGAAACAGAAAATATAATTAGGAAAGGCCCAAATGGTAAAACCGGGACCCTATTCATGAGACGTCGCCGTCCGACGGTCTGTCTGTCTGTCCATCACTAGGCTCTGTCTCGGGAACCGTGATAGATAGATTATGTATTTCAGTTGCTGCTATATCCACAACTACTAAAATTTAAATAAACCGGCCAAGTGCGAGTTGGACTCGCCCATGAAGGGTTTCGTAGCAGCAAGTAACATAATATAAAAGTTCTTATAGTTCGTTGTAACTTTGATTGATGTTTTAACACGTTCGCAGTGGTAGTGACTTTTCTTACCGAAAATTGCGGTTTATGACGTATTAAATAAAAACTACCAGCTCTATCTCGTTCAAACCAATTTTCGTTGGTAGTTTTTATGGCAATGTACATCATATATTTTTTTTAGATTTATCATTCTCTTAGTTTAGAAGTTAGAGGGGGGGGGACACTCATTTTTCGACTTTGGAAGTCCCTCTTGCGCAAACTATTGACTTTAGAAAAAAATGATTTTAGAAACCTCAACAGCATTTTGGAAGACCTATCTATAGATACCCCACACGTATGGGTATGATGAAAAAAAAATTTTTAATTTCAGTTCTGAGTATGGGGACCCCCAAAATTTACTACTTTTTTTCTAGTTTTATATAAGAATCTTAATGCGGTTCACAGAATACATCTAGTTACCAAGTTTCAATAGCATAGGCCTTATAGTTTCGGAGAAAAATGGCTGTGACACACGGACGGACAGACAGACAGACAGACAGACAGACAGACAGACAGACATGACGAATCTATAAGGGTTCCGTTTTTGCCATTTGGCTACGAAACCCTAAAAAGGAGGATTAAGGGGGGACTCCCACACAACAAATATGATTTTTACCGTTTTTCGGTACGAAAACATCTGTGCGCGAGTCGGACTTGCAGATGGTCGGTTTTTTCAGGTCAACACTTACTCAAACGATGTCACTAAATTCTTTATACGAAAATAAAATAAATTACCCGTCCTAAATAAATTACCATCCAGTACTAAAACGTTTTCATCCCATTTGAGATACTATCGTTTTATTTCACGTAGAGATCAAATACAAGCCGACATACTGCTCTCACCCCCGTACGGGGTAAACAATTATACAGGATGTAACATTCGGAGCGGTCAGTATGATCAAGCCTGTAAATATAAGATATACATTGATCTGTTCCTAGGAACCATGTCCTCGATTTTAGTGAAAAGAAGATCTGTATACATAGATATAAAAACTCTTGCATAGGTCGTGAGCCTGTGGTTTTGAAAAATAAAACTTTCATTATTTCTATTTGAATATAGATTGTGTACGTCATAAGCAGTAAATGTTCCAATGTTACATGATAATTAAAATAAATAGAATGCGTTGTGTTTCATGTTCTTTAATTTAATTCTTTGGTGACAGGCGTTAGGATCTTACTATTGCGTTTTGTATCTTTAAGTGGTATATTTACCTTAAAATGGACTCTATGGCTGCTTTTAGGTTTTCAATGTTGTAGTAGCTTGTTTTCTTAAGTTTATTCTAAACTCCACAAGAAATAGTCTATCGGGGTTAAATCAAGTGACACCACGGGCCATTTGACAGGGCCGTTGGTACTAATTCAGTTTTGGCGAAGTTATCATTTAAAAAGTCACTAGCTATTGGACTATTGTAGCCGATTATCATTTAAAAAGTCATTAGCTATTTGGCTATATTGTGGCCGGCCGATACAAAACGCAGTAGTAAGATCATTACTTTTAAAACGAGTTGAAAGATCATGTTTCATAGTAACATTTACTGCTCATGACCTACACAATCGATATTCCTAATTATAGAAATAATGTAAGTTTTTTTTTTAAAACGACCGGGTTCGATTTCCGAACTCTGCAAGAGCTTTTTTTTAAAATCTATGTATGCAAATGTTCTTTTCTCTAAAATTGATATCTATGTCTTTTTACAGACATGCCAATACTGACCACTCCAATTACTACACCCTCTATATAGCCGTCTTTCTCACCCCCGTAACAGGGTAAACAAAATAAGGGGTAACAATTAGGTCATGTCTGTCAGACTTTTGTCTGTGACTGTACGTTCTAGTTTACCGAAAACAAAGGTATTTTTTTTTCGATAAAGGGGTTAAATATAATAGGAAAAATATGAAAGTAGAATTTATTTATACGATACTAGCTGACCCGCGCAACTTCGTATGCGTCACATAAGAGAGTAAATCATCCGTTCCTGTCCTATTTACTCCCGTCAGAATAATTTAGTTAACGATAGTGGTTTCCCGTCGCATTATTGTAGAAATTGCGCATATTCATGCATAGGACGTGGACTACCGGTGTACGTCGCCAGCAGAATATTGAATCGACCAAAAAAAGCGAAAAAAAAAGCGAGGTCAAACGGGATAAAAAGTATCCTATGTCCGTCTCCTGGTTCTAAGCTACCCCCCCACCAATTTTCAGCCAAATCGGTACGGCCGTTCTTGAGTTATAAATGTTGTAACAAACCCGTCTTTGTTTTATATATTAAGATTCGACTGCCTCGGGGGCGAATTCGGTAGTGTAACCATCTGCCGCGCTGAGGTCCTGGGTTCGATGCCCGGGTCGTTAAATTATTTGTGTGATCCACAAATGTTTGTTTCAGAGTTTCGGTGTAATTTTATATATAAGTAGGTATGTCTATTTGTCATCTAGATGGCTTATCGCTTGTATTAATACTTGTATAAACTTTTAAATACATACTTATGATACATAGAAGTTGCCTTTTTGGGAGTCCTGGGACATCCTCCCGAGGGCTTAGCCGGGGCTTCCAACCATAGGCTGTTGGGCGTTAAGTGAGGTTTTTTAGTCGGTTGGAGTCCGGCAAAACATCCATGAGGATTTTCCCTCACGTTAACAATAAAAAAAGAAAAAGCCCCTCAGGTCATGTTTCTTGTAAGTTCTAAAACACGTAGCACATAGCCATCGTCACGTAGCATACTGTCTACGCCGTAGCAATACTTCGCTTGCTACGAGATTCTAAACTTATTACGTACTAGTTTATGCCTGCTTCTTCGCTCACGGGAAATTATGATTAAGTTCCAGCTTCCCATGGGAACTTATTCACGAGTTAAAAAGACTATGTTTTAAGATAATTTTGAAAAGCAATCAGTATGCTAACTCAATCATTGTTATTATTTGTAGATATTCGATTCGGACCTTGATCTTCTTGTACCGTGTGACACCTTTACCAATTCGGCCATCGAAACCTACTCGGAACCAACCAATTTTTCCAACTTACACGTCTTCGGGGGACGTAGGCACCATATACCGGCACTTTTTGGAAAATTACACGAATGTACGGAATTATACTCTGTTGAAATTAGGATGATAATTTTGACAGCTCTTAGTAGGGCACCCCATAGTGTCCAATCGTTAATGAATCTATTCGATTATCGATTGCGTAAAATTTTAAATCGATAGCACCAAAAAAACCGTTTTTATTATTTTAGGTAATTAAGTAAATATAATTGCATTATATTACAATACCTACTTATTTACTTTACTTGCATTTAAATGAATATACTTAATTTCGATTTTTTCGAATTATTTGTGTATGATCGATTCTGCGGTATTGTTGGAAGACGCTTCACTACGATAAGTGGGTGGTACTCGTCTATGTGCTACGATAATTTTTTGAAGTATACTTGACATAAACAATTCCGATGCTTCATAGGCGTGAGCTGTTAAAATTATCAACCTAATTTTATCAGAGTAATCTATATTCATGCATTCGATTTATGATGAAACCTCAAAACCGATTCGTTGTTCCATATTTTTAAAAGTTCTAGGCTATATTCTATCCCTGTACTAAATTTCAGCTTGATCCTTTCAGCAGTTCAGTCACGATTGAGTAACAAACATCTTCAGAAATTTTGACATTTATTTTTAACACGCATTTATTAGCTTCACTTGTAATTATGTATGTAAGAAAATCTTGGAATGTTAATTTGACCCCCTTCCCGTCCTTCGACCAGGCTGAAATTTTGCACACGCTCTGAGTTCTGATGACAATACATGACTAGCTAAAAAACGTCATTACAAATCCAATATGGCGGCCTCCCGAAAATGGCGGACTGGCTGTTTGAAATCCACCCCCATGATATGGGTATCGAATGAAAGGGTTTGCTGTCAGGAATACGAAAAAAATAGTCACGTGACTTAAATCCAACATGGCGGAAATCCAAGATGGTGGATCGGCTAATTGAAATGCACCCCCATGATATGGGTATTAAATGAAAGGGTTCGGTGAATGGGATACGAAAAAAATAATCACGTGACTTAAATCCATCATGGCGGCCGTCCCACGTGCTAAAAGCGTGTTTTTTAGTTTTTTAAACTATTATACTTATTATCCTCTAGAGTCTAGACACGATTTGTTGACGCGATAGTTTCACGTACGCCACACGCCCCAAGAAGCGGGATAACACCCGAACAACCCCTAAAAGATGCGGGATAGCACCTGAACCCTCCCTAGGTGAGGCCGCAGTTGTAGCCAAGGTCTGTTAGGAATCGTGGGGTCATTCTTCCGAGGGCTTACCCGGGGCTCCCAACCGTAGGCACTAGGTAGGGAATGTGTTGGTTTTTGTCTGTAAGAATCCGCTATAACATCCAGGACGGATTCCCACGCCCGCTCTCGACCCTGTAAAAACCTGCTTTTTGAAGAATTCTAAACTGTAGGTGTTGGCGAAAACGGCAGAGAGATCATTCCACAATCTAAGAGTGCGCGGATGAAAGCCTGTATCTCTAGCTTGTGTTTCGTTCAAAGAAACCCAGAAATCCAATCCATATCCATGACTAGGGGCGTACCCCTAGCCATGGATATGGATTGGATTTCTAATTGGATTACAATGCCGGATTTGAAAATACCGAATTTCATAAGCACTACGAACGGGAGGCCGAATTTTAAAATCCCGAATGTTTATATGATCGAGTGTTCTAAATGCTGAAAGTTTAAAATACCAAAAATTCAAAATACAGAATCTTATAAGACCTATAATCGGAACGCCTAATGCTAAAATGCCGAATATTAAAATACCGAACGTTTGGTATACCGAAGTTCAAAATCCCGAAAGTATTGTACAATTGATTAGGTTAGGTTAGGTTAGAACTGCGACCATAACGGACGAGCCGAGCGAGCGAAGCGAGCGTGCCGTGGCTGCGGCCGGCGAGTGCCAAAACCGACTTTTACTTAGTTGATAATCTGTCCAAGATGAAAAATGCAACCATGCAATTTAATTAAAGATAAATTAATCAAACTAAAAGTGTACATAAGTAGAATTCAGTTCTGGCACTAGCCAGCCGCTGCCGCGGCACACTCGTTTCGCTCGCTCGGCTCGTGCGTTATGGTCGCAATTCTAACCTAACCTAACCAATTGTACAATACTTTCGGGATTTTGAACTTCGGTATACCAACTGTAAGTGTATGAACCTTCGGAATTTTAATCTTTCGTTATTTGAAACTATCGGGATTTGGAACTTTCGGGATTTAGAACTTTCGCTTATTTGAAATTAGACATATTGAGCTTTGGTAAATCGGGTATAGTTATTTCGTACGTTCGGTATTTTGATTTTCGAGGTTTTGAGCATAGGTTTTTCAGATGTAGGTATTATGAACTTCCGGTATTGTAATACGTACCCATTTCTGTGGCCAGCTACAGCCATTAATGGACAATTTTATGACGTCTTTATGCCAACATACATAAAGTCTGAGTATAGGAGCTGAATATAAACTTGGTGAGTTAATACCTATGTTGAAATGTGTCCATCAAAAACGGGCTAAGTTCGAGTCGGGGCTCGCACACGAAGGGTTCCATACCAAAAAACGGCAAAAATCGCGTTTTTTGTATAGGAGCCCTGCTTAAATAATATTATTTTACTGATTTTATTTTCTACTAAATACTACTTATTGGTATAGCGGCGTTAGAAATACATAATCTGGAAAAATTTCAGCTCTCTAGCTATCAAGGTTCCTAAGATACAGCCTCATGATGGACGGATAGACAAACGGAAGGCAAAATTTCATGAATAGGGTTCCGTACCCAAAAGGTAAAAAAGAGATTCGAATGTTGTAATAGCGGCAACAGAATATTTTAGCTCTAGGTTCTAGGTTCTAGGTTTACACGGGCTGATTTTCGCAACTCGACGTCATTTAACAAATGACGTCGAGTTGCGGAAACCAGCCCGTGTTTGCTTTATGGCTATCACAGTTCCTGAGATACA
Source organism: Miltochrista miniata (assembly GCA_933228765.1). Taxonomy (NCBI): domain Eukaryota; kingdom Metazoa; phylum Arthropoda; class Insecta; order Lepidoptera; family Erebidae; genus Miltochrista; species Miltochrista miniata. The sequence continues at coordinate 4,309,933 of OW121777.1, forward strand.
GCCTTGTGATGGACAGACAGACAGACAGAGAGACGGATGGCGAAGTCTCATGAATAGAGTCACGTTTTAGCCTGTTAGGTACGGGACTCTAAAAACGTACGCCGTAAAAGAAATTCGTTTAAATCAAGCGTTACAACTTTTTTATGAGAACGTTCTGGACAAAAACATAATAAGTGAAGCTTTGCAGCCGGTCTTAAAAACTAACTAGGAATTCTTGAAAAACAACTCCGGATTGTACTGCCATAATAGACATTAATAAGACGAGTTTTGTGTTCGCCAGCGTATTTTTTTGTCCAGTTCCCATTTCCCATGTTAACTGATTCCCGGGATGAAAAAGTATCCTATGTGTTATTCCAGACTATAATCTATCTCTGTACTATATTTCAGCACGATACGTTCAACCGTTATAGCGTGAAAGAGCAACAAACATTCTGACATCTACACTCACAAACTTTCACATTTATATTAATAATTATTATTAGGATTAGATGATGCTCGCGGCTTCACCCGCATGAAATTCAGTACCCGTTCCCGCTTCCCGAGGGAACATTTTACCGGGATGAAAAGTAGCCTTTGTGTTATTCCATACTATAAGCTATCACTGTTACAAATTTCAGCCCAATCCGTTCAACCGTTACAGCGTGATTGAGTAACAAACATCCAAACATCTTTACAAACTCACATTTATAATCCTAACTAGCAGATGCGCGCGGCTTCGCCCGCGTGAAATTTGGTTTCCGTTCACGCTTCCCGTGGAAACATTTTCCCGGGATAAAAAGTAGCCTATGTTTTATTCCGGACTATTATCTACTTCGGTTTTAAATTTCAGCCCAATCCGGTCAGCCGTTAGAGCGTGATTGAGTAACAAACATCCAAACATCTAAACGTCCAAACATCTTCACAAACTTTAACATTTTTATATTAGTAGGATAATCCTAATCCTAATAGGATTAGAGAATTAGGATTACTATGATTAGGATATTCTGGAAAAAGTAAAAGATTATATTTGTTTTTCTTGTACCTATGCAGCTTATCTGTTCAAGCTAAGTAAGCTATAGCCTCTAGACAGCTACATATATAGATAGATATCTATAAAAGCTAGACTACGTAACCAGTTTTCAAACTAATTGAAATTGGGTTACGTACACAGCTTTGAACATTGAAGGCTTCAGTTTTCAACAAGAGCTTAGCATTTATGTAACTTGTGCGATGAAAGTTTGTGGCTTAGATTGGTCTCTCACATATGGTTTCTTGATCAGGGACATACATACATACATACATACATATGGTCACGCCTTTATCCCCGAAGAGGTAGGCAGAGTTACTACTTTTGAGCAAAAGAAACCTAAACGCATTGAAAAGGGATGCACCGGTCATTCCGTTTTCGAGTCTATATTCCTGATCAAGCGAAGCGAGCGCTTGGCCCTGTGGAATCAGTGTTCTATAAACGATCTCTGCAGTAAGCAACTTTCACTATGGCAAGTCTATGGATGGGTTATCATCCATGTGACCACTTTGTGACATTTATTTGAGTGTTTCTGTCGGAAGGCACGTTAAGCCGTTGGTCCCGGTTGCCAGTAAAATGGCAATCGTTAAGCCAAGTTGAAGACCTATATGGGAGACTTGAAAAATTTCAACAGCGGGCAGTCACAACCTGCGCCTGTCTATATCAACACGGCAATACGGTTTACCGCTTATTATGTGAAACAATTTCTAAAATATTGAAATTTGGGCATATAATATGCATCTATCTACCCTTCGGGGATGAAAGGCGTGATCATATTATTATTCTAAACTTCAAAAAGCGTAGTTATTTGAACACTATAGCTGTATTATAATACTACCTAAGTTACCAATAACAAAAATTGCTATACCAGACACAAACTACAATACCGTTATCATTTATCAGTGATAAGGCTATTGATAACAGTGCACTTAGTTAATGAAAGTATTGACATCGTTTCGACACGCTACATACTTGGTGTAGGTAGACAGGTGCTTGTTCTCTTATCTGAATAACCATTTTTTTAACCGACTTCCAAAAAAGGAGGAGGTTCTCAATTCGTCTGTATTTTTTTTTTTTTTTTTTTTTATGTTTGTTACCGGCAAATCGCTAGAAGGAGTTAACCGATTTTGAAAATTCTTTTTTTGTTTGAAAGCTGGTGCTTCCCATGTGGTCCCATATACAGGAAGTCAGAATCGGATGCTGGGATCCTGGAGAAATCGAAGAAATCCCTCGAATCGAGGGCATTCCTTAACGATTTACAGCAGTTATCTTGTGTTTGGGCTTGATTAATTTGTATTGGGGAGAACATTACACTACACTGATATAATTTCAGTCTACCCGTCACTGAAAATCATGAAAAAAAAAATTTTTAACAAAAAAAAACTAGTCTTCTAGTAAAACAAAGGTCAAGCTGTATTGTCATTTCCGCTGAACCGATTTTGATAAAACATACTGCAATGTTTAAGTTGAAGAAATACCTACATAATCCTAATAGTGTAATCATAATTCACGATTCCTAATGGCGATCCTGGGATATCCTTCCGAGGGCTTACCCGGGGCTCCCATGTTAGACAGGACACGTGAAGATTTTTAGTCGGTAGCAGACCGGCGTACAACAAAAAAAAAGACTACGGCGACAGTCCACCTGATAAGCCATACGCTTGTCTGCCCTGCCACCTTAGTGGTAAAAAAACTTATATAAAAACTTTTCCGTTGATAAGTAAGAATGTAAATATAATAAAAAAAAATTTAACAAAAAAAAACCGACTTCAAACAAAAACTGAAAATTGAAAAATAAAATTAACTTAGCACAAAGTAATAGGTAGTATATTTAGTTTTATATCAGATATTATTGACTGTAATACTGAAGTCGGTGCCAATATTTCTATGAGAGATTAATAATATCTACCTAAACCTATAGTTTTACTTGGCGCCGATTTCAGTATTACATTCAATAATATCTGATATAAAACTAAATATACTACCTATTACTTTGTGCTAAGTTAATTTTATTTTTCAATTTTCAGTTTTTGTTTGAAGTCGGTTTTTTTTTGTTAAAATTTTTTTTATTATATTTACATTCTTACTTATCAACGGAAAAGTTTTTATATAAGTTTTTTTACCACTAAGGTGGCAGGGCAGACAAGCGTATGGCTTATCAGGTGGACTGTCGCCGTAGTCTTTTTTTTTGTTGTACGCCGGTCTGCTACCGACTAAAAATCTTCACGTGTCCTGTCTAACATGGGAGCCCCGGGTAAGCCCTCGGAAGGATATCCCAGGATCGCCATTAGGAATCGTGAATTATGATTACACTATTAGGATTATGTAGGTATTTCTTCAACTTAAACATTGCAGTATGTTTTATCAAAATCGGTTCAGCGGAAATGACAATACAGCTTGACCTTTGTTTTACTAGAAGACCTATGCATTGGACAGGTCAAAGTCGATTGGTTATTAGTAAAAATCACCTCGCGAACGAAATCGCGGGTAGCAGCTGGTATATTATAATAATATCTTCTTTTAGGCGATATAAAGCCTCTGTGGCGCAGTCGGTAGTGATACCGCCTGCGGCGCTGGAGGTCGTGGGTTCGATTCCTACCGGAGACAAATATTTGTGTGACCCATAAATGTTTGTCTCAAGAGTCTGGGTGTTTCTATGTATAATATGTATGTATTTAAAAGTATTTAAGTATTAATATCCGTGGTGTGATACCCATAACACAAGCAGGTTATTCCTAGCTTACTTTGGGATCAGATGGCGTTGTGTGAGATGTCCGTGAATATTTATTTATTTATTTATTTATTTCACGCACATACGTTACACCAGAGTAACTTCTACCAAGACTTTGGTGTTCAAAGTTGTTTGGTTACGAATTGTTCCCAAAACAATTTAGAACAATGTAACTTTGTATATTGTTCTTTATTAAGCCAGTTTAAGTCTTTGTTGTAAGTAATTAAAAGTAATGTGTTAATTTCATATTTTAACAACTAATTTAGAAATGTGAAAGTTTGAGAAGATGTTTAAGTAGATACCTGTTATTCAATCACGCTATGATGGGTGAACGAATCTGAATGTCATTTTGGAATCTGGAATAAGACAAAGTATTTTTCATTCCTGGAATATTAACTATGTTCTCATGGGATACAAAAATGGGGACAATGCAAAAGTTTGAGTAGATATTAAGATGCCTGTTGTTTAATCACGCTCTATCGCCTAACTGAAATCTGATACAGAGATTAATCATAGTACACATAAGTACTCGGAAAGAGCCGCAATTACTATACAGTGACATATTATTTATGATAAACTAGATAATGCCCCTTCTACGCCCCTTTTATTAAACCTACATGAAGTTTTTTTGTACCTTTTTTCTACGGAAACTTTAGGTATTACTCACTATTTTCAAATCCATCCTTTCGAGGGCTTACCCGTGCCTTCCGGCCGTAGATAGTGGTAGGAAATTGTGTTTCGGTTTTAGTTATTATGATCCATGAAGTATTTCCAAGTATAAAAAACTAAATTTACTATATAGTCCATTAAAATGTTACAATTTAAGGACCGAATATTGCATTTCTTAGAGGACGCAATTTTATTTTTTGGACATGTGTGGGGGGTCAATAGAAGCTTAACCTCAAGTTTGTGGGGTCGCCACCCTTGTCCCCCGGCCGCAATCTTAAAAAGGGGTGAAAACACTTTTTTCACAATATCTCGGAAACTATGAGTCTGTGCAGGAAAGGTTGGGAATGTTCCTCCAACACACAAAGGGAGGCTCCTCCGACCAGGCTAGGTGATCGCGCCTGGCGGGCCGAAGCCCAACGGTTGATGTTGGACTGTTGGTTATATCATTCATCATCGTGAGAATTCTGAAATCGCGATTCAGGATTTATCTATACTTCGTTGCGAGAACTTTCATATCGCGATGCAGGACTTCAACTGTTCTTCGCTATGTGGCGGGTCGCCACAGAGTCTTACAAAAAAATTGTGTAATCATAATTTGTAGCAAATTGTTTTGCCTACAAATATGTTAAACAAATTTTTGCTCTAAATTAAAAATTAAAGAAGTTATAAACAAAAAATTAAAAATAAAATTTTAAAAATTTTCTTTTTTGCTGTGGCGTTTTTTTTTAATTTCTCTTAAAAGATCATCTACAAGATAAGTCTGAGGTATTTTTTTTGTAAAATGTATAAAAAAGTTATAGAGCAAAAAAGAATTTTTTTATAAAATTTTTCTAAAAATTTCGTAAAATTTTTTGTTGAGTTATATACACATTTGTAGGCAAAACAATATGCTACAAATTATGCTTTAAGGACCTTTCAGGAACGGTAAAGATGACTTAGTTCACCAGAGTTCGTTGACGAAAGTCCTTACTTGTGAGGGTCGGATGCGTTGGGAGTTACTGGCGAATATAAAAGCGGCGATTAATTGAACAAATGTTTTATTCTGAATTAACCCCGGAAATGAACCTCGCGTGTCGAGTAGTGCGCAGTAACTGGCTCGACTCAGTCATACATCGCGCTTACATACAAAACTGCTTACTTGCAATCTTTCATACTACAGAGTCCCTACACTACACCCCCCAATTTTTCACAAGAAAAATTATAAATTTTTCATAACATAAATCAAACACAAAACTAAATGAACAGTTCACATACAAAGTAACATAATACGTACAATCAACATTGAACAAATGCATACAAAACTGCTTACTTGCAATCTTTCATACTACAGAGTCCCTACAATGCCTCTACAATTTTTTTGTAAGACTCATAGTTTCCGAAATATTGCAAAAAAAGTATTTTTTTCCCCCCTCTTTTCAAGATGGCGGCCGGGGGACAAGGGTGGCGACCCCACAAACTTGAGGTTAAGCTTCTATTGACCCCCCACACATGTTCCGAAAATAAAATTGCGTCCTCTAATAAATGCAAAGCTCATGTAACATTTCAATGGACTAATAATATAATAACATATATGACATAAGGTTTTGGTCCTAAAACTAAACTTATCCACGAAATATCAATATTCAAGGTCAAAGGTCAATCAAGAATCTCAATGTCAAATATATTCCCACGTGTTTACAACCCCAGAAGTGATGTGCCGTACCCATCCCTAATAAACTTCAGAAATGGCTGCGATAATATCGATCCATGGTAGAGAAAGGTCATTTTCAAGGTTAAAGGTACAGATTATAGAATAACGGCAGATGATGCTTACTGAACTAGAAAGTGAGGACAAATATTAAAGTGAAAACTGAGTACTGTAATGCGGCAGTGCTAAACACTGTTCACATGTAACGAGTGATTTTTCATTTATCATACGTGATCAATGCCGTCAAATTAAGATAAGATAACATAAATTTGTAATTGCCAGACATGAGTAGGTCTGCACATAAGTATATACAAGGTGAAAGAAAAAAATAAACAAAAAAAATATGATGTCCTTATTCCCACACTCCCTTCTATAATAGAGAGCCTGACTTTTTAATTTAGTTATTAAATTAAAACGGCTATTGACCAATTACATTAATTAAACCAAATAATATTAAACGCGTAAACGAAGAAGGCGTGCACAGCGTGGGCGCAGCAGCGCCAGGTTCTCGAGAAAAGTCTGCACGTGGATATTTTATCGCTGGAGATCATGGTGTGAACCATGTTCTCCAGCGGGACTAAGTAGGATGCTACAAAATCTTTCTGTGACCAGGCCATGCTCGTGAAAGAGGCGGTGGGAAAGGAACGAAGTATAAATTCCTACCCCAGTTTCTCAGTCCATGGAGAGAGCACCGCAGACTTTTCTCCGCCCAAGACTATCAGCCTCCATGACCAGGGGCCTGAGGTTGACGAGGGGGCTGGTCGCCGTGCATTCAGAAGTAGGCCCAAGAACGAGGCGTGACGTGAGAGTTCCATGTACGTCTGACGCCCCAAGTAGTGGGATACCTCCCAAAGCGCGATACTCGAACCAAAAAAAAAGGAAGTACTCACAAAACTTTAGGATCGTCTTATTTGTTTTTTGACCTCACTTTCTTGTTCGGTAAGCGTCATCTGCCTTTAGTTTTATAATCTGTGTTCAAAGGTTACAATGTTTTGGTATCAACCTCGGAAGATAACCAAATCCCTAGGGAAATTATCTGTCTTTGCTGACCTCGGGTAAAATATTGATGATTTCTAAAAATGTCCAATCCAATTTTGGAATTTTTAAACTTTTGTAAATTTATTTGTATTACTTTGTCGTAAAACCATTTCGGATTGGATTTGGACATACTTTTGAATTTAAACTCGATATTTTTACCTTTTATTACTTAACTTCAACTATGTAGCAACCATTTTCAAAACAGTAATGTATGTAAAGGACGGATTTGCTGTCATTTTTAGGGTTCCGTTCCCTAAGGCTGGAAACGGAACTCTATTCATGAGACTTCGCTGTCCATCTGTCTGTCTGTCTACATGTATTTCTGTCTGTATATCTGTCTGTCTGTCAACAGCCAGTATCTCAGGAAAAATTATATTATATATTAGCCACTCATAAGACCTTCAACTTGGTGTAACGATTGTCATTCTACCTGGAAGTTGCCTCTTACGACAGCCTCGGGATGAATTGGAGTGGCGACATTTTGTACTCTTTTCCATCGCCATTTGGGGCTGTATAACTACAAAATATAAAGATAATGCCGAGTGAAATGCGAAGCTAGCAACATCAAAGGCTTTCGAAACCAATTCCAGCTAATGCTCTAAAGATTTACATACATAATCCTTAAGCCTTCGTACTTAGCAGAGTAACTGTGAATACGAACTTATTGTGCCTACCCACATAATTTACCACAACCTTGTCCTGTTACCTATACTAATATTTTAAAAAGCGGCCAAGTGTGAGTCGGACTCGTGATCAGAGGGTTTTGTACCAAAAACACCAGTAAACTCACGTTGGTTATGCGGGAGCTCCCCCTTTAATATTATTATTTTCCTTATTTTAGTATTTGTTACTAGTTTTTTTTTAACGCGAGGGAAAATCCTCATGGATGCTATGCCGTACTCTTACCGACTAAAAAACCTCACGATACGCCCAACAGCCTATGGTTGGGAGCCCCGGGTAAGCCCTCGGAAGGATGTCCCAGGACTCACAACAGACACACAGCTGCCCAGGGGGTGGTTCGAGTGCTGTCCCGCGTCTTTGAAGGGTTTCGGGTGTGATGCCGCTTCTAAGGGGGGGCGTGTGTGAATTCCTCACGTTACGCTGCCGTCTTGTGCCTGCTTGTAAGGAAGGTGAGCAGCAGCCCTCTCACCGTCCTCAGGCCCACCTCCACCCCATAAATAGAGCAAGTTCTATTTATTTAAATACTAGCTGAGCCCGCAACTTCGTTTACGTCACTTAAGGTGTATGAAAGGAGAGCTATTTCTTCATCAGACTCATCAAGCAGCGTGTGAAACTGCCCTGTTTGCTTAATCATAAAAGAGCTTAATGATTAAGGCTATTTTAAAGCAGTTCGCAATTGTTAGAATAAGCCAACACGCGAGTTTAGATTTACTCATTTTCAGATTAATAAGTCCTTTTATGATTCTTTAAAGTTATATAACTTTTTATTTATTAACCGATTGATATGAAATAAACGCGTAACAGTGTTAAGCGGAGAAAACCTTAACACAATAAAGAAAACCGCATTGCAATCGGTTAAGCGGTTGCTGAGATTAGCGTGCACAAACGTACAGACAAACAGATATACAGACATACAGACAAACAGACAAAAATTCTAAAAATCATTGTTTCGTGTTCTATTGCGTTCATAAAGCCCCCCATATATTATTTTTTCTCATTTATCTTCCATGTACAGACAGCGACCTGTTACGATTTTATTATATGTATTGATGATATTGATAGCAATTTATAAATTGTATGGTTTTCACTTATGTTAGCTATGTTACTTCTGCCGTAACAAGAATCTGCCGTAACAAGAATCTGTCGTAACCAGAATCTGTCCAAACCAGAATCTATCCTAAGACGAATGAGAGCAAAGCTATACATATAATAAAACTGTAGAGGGTCGAGAGTCTGTACATGGAAGATATTTTGAAAATTTTAATTTGAGGGCGTTCTCTAATCGATACTGAAGCCGAAAATGTAATTTAAACTTTTCATGTCTGTCTGTCTGTCTGTCTGTCTGTATCCCGAATAAGTATCACGCTGAAACTACTGAACCGAATTGAATGATACTTGGTACATTCTGAGCTTATAGTCCAAAGAAGGTTCTAGAATACTTTTGATCCCGTAGTTTTGTGCGGTTCCTGCGGGAGAGGGGATGAAAGATAAAATGGTTTTTCAGTTGTTATTTCTCAACGCGTGATGCGATTTCAAAAGTTTTTTTAGTATTATAAAGGAAGTACTTTAAGGATTTTTCGACACAAGTTTTAAGATTGGGGGGTGTGTCGTTCAGAAATTAGAGGCATCTCAACTTTCGCCAAGCTTAGAATTCAAGGGTTCCTTTGAATGAGAGGGTAAATCTAAACGGGCGTGTTGGCTTAATCATAAAAGAGCTTAATTATTAAGGCTGTTGTAAAATAATTCAGTCCGCGCCGATAATTTTAGAATAGCCTTAATCTTTAAGCTCTTTTATGATTAAGCAGACAGGGCCGTTTCACACGCTGCTTGATGAGTCTAATGAAGAAGTGCCTCTCCTTTCGCGAACCTTATGTAACGTAAACGAAGTTGCGAGGGTCAGCTAGTCTTATATAAAAATGAATCGCAAAATGTGTTGGTAAGCGCATAAACTTCAGAACCGGTAGACCCATTTCACTAATTCTTTTTTTGCTGTGTAAGGTATTGTCAGGAGAAGGTTCTTATGGAAGGAAAAGTATTGAATTCCCACGGTAACGGAAACTACGCGGGTGAAACCGCGTGACGTCCTCTAGTTATTCAATAAATGAATAAAATAAAATAAAAAAAAATAAAATAAAATAAAATGCAAAATACATCAGAAACAGCTAAGATATTTCCGATGTGCTCTATTTAGAGGTCTGTTGGAAAGTTAATGTACCGTGAAGGTTCCGTACCAGTGAACATCTGACTGGTGTCACTTATTTATAGATTGTTGAGTTTATTGTTAATATTTATGGGGGCTGATACTGTCATGTAAATTTCTGCAAAAAGTAGGTAATATACTGGTCTTTAAGAATGGTAAAAAGGAAAGTTTATTACTAAGACTTCGCTGTCCGTCTGTCTATCTGTCGGTATTTCGGGAGGCTGTATCTCAGGAATCGTGAGCTAGAGCGTGAAATATTCACAGATTATGTATTTTCGTTGTCCCTATAAAAAATAATACTAATTTCATTGGGGTATTCCCACACAAAGAAATTGATTACTTTTTCAGTTATTTTTTTTAAATTCGGGTCCCTCCGTGTGGGAATCTTATAGTAGGTACTTTAAGAACGTTAGTAAGAACCTTCTAAGACCCCCTTTGAAGAACCCTGTGCTGTAGGCGTTTGGAAAAACCTAGGTTGGGAGATCATTTCACAACCTAAGCGTGCGCGGAGCGAAAGCTTCTATCGGACCTTACCTAGCTAAAGAGGATGATAGAACGTAGCTGTAGGCATCATTTCAAACAGTTCCTCAGAGCACAAACCATTATACAGGCAATTTAAATTCATAATAGGCTAAGTCTCTTCTATCCACACCACCTGCAAGTATGGGATCGTCGATAACTCTCATGTCTCGTCCTTGCACCGAGTCAAATGCACAAAGCTGATATTTTGGTGCCGCCGCTCAAAGGTGACAGCAGGACTAAATGTGTGGCCGTGTATGAGGAAGTGAGTTGGACTAACGCACGGAGGGTGCCGTACCAAAAAATTACATAAATTGTATACCCCGTTAAATATATCTATATCTATTTTTAGTATTTGTTGTAATAGCTGCAAAAGAAATACATCATCTGTGAAAATTACTTTCTAGCTATCACGTTTAGGAGGTTTTTACAGGGTCAGCAGCGCGAGTGTGGCGCCTTCGGTGTTGCAAGCGTCCAAAGGCAGCGGTGACCACCAGTCCTTCTGGTTGGCCGTATGCTTCTCTGCCACCTTAGTGGTATATATAAAAAAATATCACGGTTCATGAGATACAGCCCGGTGACTGTCAGACGGACAGCAGAGTTCCAGTAATAGGGTCCCGTTGGGGTATCCCTCCGAGGGCTTACCCGGGGCTCCCAACCGTAGGCTGTTAGGTAGGATACGTGTGGTTTTTAGTCGGTAGGAGTCCGGCATAGCATCCCTGTAGGAAATCCCTAACCTTGAAATAAAGAAAAGGGTCCCATTTTAACCATTTGAATACAGAACTCTAAAAATATTTCTAAGATTAGGGTTGACGTTTCCATTAATAATAAAAAGAAGTAATGGTGTATTGCCACTCAATATTTGCAATTGTGTTTCAATCATAGAGCGACATGACTTACAACTTTGATCGTTTGGGGAGGCGCCATATGGAGTCTTTACCCTATGTCAATACGCAGGGGCAAGCGGTTAAAAATAAATGTTTATGTGTATACATACACATAGTCACACCTTTATACCAAAAGGGGTAGGCAGAAGCATAGTGTACGCCCACATGTCACCTTATAGTGTTATGTCCCACGTAACAGGTGGTGAGCCTATTGCCGTGTTGGAATGGACAGGCATAGGCCAGGCATAAGGCCTTCAACTTGGCTTAACTATTGCCATTTTATTTATTTATTTAACAATTTATGTACACACATGTTTTAACAGAGATGTAGTTAGGAAAAAAAGAGTGCAAACCGGGTTTTATTTTGAGTTTTTCTTGTCTACCCTATGGATTGTTTTGCGAAAGAGTTCCCTTAGTCACCTCCTACGACAACCTCGAGATGAATTGGGATGGCATTTTGTTCTCTTTCCCAGTATGTAGGTATGTGACCTCTTCACCGCACACAATATATACATAATGAATGTATGCCTTTAATGGCCGTCATGTTGCTCTATGGTTCCAATACTTCTTAGTATTTTTGAAAGGGCAACCCTAGTCACGTTTTTATGTAACAGTATATCACGTATGTTATCTGAAACTTACTTTAACGGGGTACTAAAGTATACGATCGAGTTTTTTCACTCAATCTTATCTTGACGGATCAGGTTCAAGAGAATTTAAGGGCTGAAGGGAAATATTTATTTTGTAACAAAAGAGGATGTTCCATAGGTTTGTGAATAAATTTGTTCAATAGCTGTACTGGTCTGGTAGAACGATCTTCACCGAGCTGGTTATTGGATGAAAATTATTTTATATTCAATGAAATATGTCAATAAATAAATTGCAGATGGGTTGCAAAAAAAAAATCAGTTCAGATTATGACCCATTTACGGCCAATTAAAAACTAAAAAATATATTTTTATAAATCAACGTTATATTTATGGAATAGCGAATACAAAAATAAATGAAACAGGAAAAAATAAAAAATAATGGCTTTTCAGGTTTTTACAGTGGTGTTCCCAAACTGGTACAATGGCCTCTTATGTATGATAATTTGCGAAACATGTTTTCTCAATGCAGAGTGTTTTTTTACATTTTCTGCAACCCCAACGACCTCGAATATAGCATATAGCACATCTTACTCGTTTTGGAAGCTTTTCTGGAACATGTTCCTTACCGTCCAACCTAAGACCTTCTACATTTGATGATGAAGGGCGAGCCACACTTCTTTGAGGCGATGATTTGAGATAGAATCTGGCAATACTACGGCGAAACAATTATTGATCCATTGGTTCTACCTTACATATCACTTGTAAACGCCATGCATTAGAAATCGCCATGTCCACCATGTACGAGAACAATACCCACCACCATTTCTTACCGTGTACGACAATTCTGTATAAAGAGATGGATTGATCGAGCTCATCTACTCCGCCCATACCTTTATTATAATTTTGGAAAAGATGAGGAATGCTAACATCCGCTTTTTCTTTTTTTTCTGAGCACCATCTTTTTGCAGTTCCTACAGGCTCATACGAGTCGTGATTGGTCGCCATTGTACAAATACTGTTATCTTTCCAGCGACCATAAGAATTTCATTATTCTTGTCAAATCTATAATCGAATTCGGCTCGTGCTTTCTTCATCATCTCCTTTTGACTTGATAAAGGGCATTTTTTGATACGGTTTTCGCGTATTGTTCCTGTAGCACGATAGCCTAAATGACGCAAGTCGCAGAGAAAATCGCAACTTGTGAAAAAATTGTCAAAAGAAACTTTGTGGTTAGCAGGGTTTGTGATCAATTTGCTGAGTAGATTTTTTACAACTCGAGAACCTAATGGCTCAGTGCTGGTTGTTGTACTTTTTCCGCAATATACATCGAAACTATAGCAGTATCCACTAGAGCTCGCTACAACCCAATTCTTGTAACCAAATCGTACGGGTTTCACCCGAATAATATAGTATTTGATCATTGATTCATCGATAGATAGATTTTCATGGAAAATACCCCACTGATTGAATGTCTTCATCAACATATTATTTTGTATATTAAATAAATAAATAAATAAACATATCCCCGAGTTTCCTGACTTTGAACATTTTGTCCACTGTACTTCTCGCTTCATTATTATCTACAAAATGCAAGTTACGTTTTATCTCTCTGTATCGGTTTCTAGACATTGCTTTAGAAACCGCTGTTACCCCAATATCTTCGTCTAAAGACCAATACATATGTTCACGCGGTAGTTTATGATATCCCGAAAGTATGAGGATTCCAAAAAAGGTTTTGAGTTCATCTGTAGTAACAAGAAAAGTGTGTCGATTATTTTGAGCGGCATACAAATTACTAAACTCTGCAATCATCTCATAAATTTCAAGGCTATATAGCTTCTCACTGGTACTGGTGTCAAATCTTTTAGTTCTTCCTTGACTCGATTTTTACATACTAATATCTCATCAGTTTGTACATAGTTGGCAGAGTAACTCGGAGAACACTTTCGCCACAGCGGATTATGGTCTGACTGTCGACGACCAGGCATAGAAGACTGATCTACTTGGACTGACTGAACGGAAAGTCGAGATTTTTTGGCAGCTAATGGTTCGTCATCGCTGCTATCTTCACTGTCCGAAAGAACACCTACATTATGAACAAATACTTCTATATGTCCTGGAACGTCGCTTGGTAGGTTAGTTAGTACCACATCATCATCATCTTCTTCATCAGTATCAACACTGGGGTCGGGTGGAATGATGGCCAAATCATACTCCAAGCCATCGTTACTATCATCTAATATTGTGTTCACTGCGTCTTCTAGCCCCTATAGTTATTAGATGCATTATAATAATGTCTACGATCCATGTCGAATCTGAAAAAAAATAAGATTTTTTTATTACACTTGTAGCCAGTGTTCCCAAATTGGTACACTAATGTTTGCACCCCTACATTTTCAAATGAATAGTAAATATCTGCTATAAAATAACGTGAAATTGTAGGTTAAGTACTAATTTCAAGAAAACAATAACAACATTTGCAATTTGGTCAATCTACAATGCAAAATAATCCCAAAAGTTTGCTTACCTGCACTGTCCTCCAGATGGTTAAAACTAATAGCTTCAAAAACAACAATATTTTAACAATTTCTTGTTCTTTGATACCCCGACGTAATTAGTACACTGCCAACGCCTACTTAATGTTAAAATATGGGAATACTTGTCAAAAGCTTTTCCATGTACCCGCATTTAATAAGTGTTCCCAAATTGGCACAGTGGTAATGAATGGGTCAAGAATTAAAAAAAAAATCACTGGTGATCAATGAAATAATCAATTAACTTTAATTCATTAACCAGACCACTGTAGTTGTTACTAGTATCGACTTACTTGTTTATATGCCTAAGAGATGTCGAGGCTTAGTGCTAGAGGCTCACCCTTGCGAAGCTCTAGCAGTGAGCCTCGACATCTCTTAGGCCTTTGACCGTGTCTGGCACTCGTAGTCTTTTTGCGAAATTGTCCTCCTATGGACTGCCTAGAGTTTATGCGGATGGGTGTCCATCATTTTGGCAGTTTTTGGAGAGGAATGACGAACCGAACTCCTCTGGAAAGGAATTTTGGATGAACAACGGCGCTAGTGTTGCAGTAGGGTATGGTATGTACTTATGTGTTTAAGCATATATAATAAACAGTCTATTACGGACAGTACTTGCGGGTGGGCGACCGCGGGGTGAGGATTGCAGCGCGGAGGGGGGCTCACATACATAGCGGTGGCCCCGGGTACCACCGCTACTCGCCTGACAATAGTCCATCTGAACGCAAGTGCTGCACGCGGCGACATTCCCTGAAAGCCTAAGTCATTTTATGCACCCTCTTCCTGTCGGCAACACTCCAGATTGTTCATAGTAAGCACTACTCCGTTTAAAAACGTGACTAATAAGTTGTACCTGTCTCGCCTTTTCGTACCCCAAAGGGTGAAAATGGAACCCTATTTAACTGAGTTTCCGCTGGGCGACTGTCTGTCAGTCTGTCCATCAACACAGTGACGGTGACCAGACAACAAAAGTGATATTTCTCTTATTGTTGATACGGAACCCCTCGTGCATGCGTCCGACTAGCTATTGTTTATAAAAACCGGCCAAGTGCGAGTTGAACTCGCCTATGAAGGCTTTCGGAGCAGCAAGTAACATAATATAAAAGTTCTTACAGTTCGTTGTAACTTTGATTGATGTTTTAACACGTTCGCAGTGGTAGTGATTTTTCTAACCGAAAATTAAGATTTATGACGTATTAAAAAAAAACTACCAGCTCTATCTCGTTCAAACCAATTTTCGTTGGTAGTTTTTATGGCAATGTACATCATATATTTTTTTTTGATTTATCATTCTCTTAGTTTAGAAGTTAGAAGGGGGGGGGGGACATATTTTTCCATTTTGGAAGTGTCTCTTGCGCAAACTATTCACTTAAGGAAAAAAATATTTTGGAAACCTCAATAGCATTTTTGAAGACCTATCTATAGATACCCCACACGTATGGTCTTGATGAATAAAAAAATTGAGTTTCAGTTCTGAGTATGGGGACCCCCAAAATTTACTGCTTTTTTTCTAGTTTTATATAAAAATCTTAATGCGGTTCACAGAATACATCTAGTTACCAAGTTTCAATAGCATAAGCCTTATAGTTTCGGAGAAAAGTGGTTGTGACACACGGTCGGACAGACAGACGGACAGACAGCCATGACGAATCTATAAGGGTTCCGTTTTTGTCATTTGGCTCACGAAACCCAAAAAAGGAACAGTTTATACTTCTGTGCGTGTGCTTGTTTGTAATGAATAAACTCAAAAACTACTGTGCCAATTAGAAAAAATCTTTCACCATTGGAAAGCTACACTTATCTTGAGTAATACAGGTTAAATTTTTTCTCCGTATTTTCAAGGGGATGGGAGCTACGCGAGTGATAACGCGTGACGTCCGCTATTGTTAAATATATAATTGGACAATATCTTCACTGATTTGAACTTACTTAGAAGAAATGTGTCTCGTCGACGTGGATTTTTATATAGTGCTACAAAACTACCCTAAAATTTGTATCCTACTCTATTATGAGCTATCTACCTACTTTCTCGCTGGAAACCATGATGCGAGCCATGATCTCCAGCGGGAGTAAGTGCGACTCCACCGCCTCTTTCTGCGAGCAGGTCATGCTCGTGAAAGGGGTGGCGGAGTGGGAGTGGGAGAGAACTCTACCACCTGAGTTCCGCAGTCGGTGGCGGGGGCGCCGCCGTCGTATCTTCGCCCAAGACTATCGGCATCGATGATCGGGAGCTGAGGACAGAGAGGGGGCTGCTCACCGTCCTTACAGAAGCAGGCCCTAGACGACAGTGTGACGTGAGGGATTCACGTACGCCCCCGCTAAGAAGCGGGATCACACTCGAAAACCCCCTAAAGACGCGGGATAGCACCCAAACCACCCCTTAGGCAAGGCCGCAGTGGTAGCCGTAGGTCTGTTGGGAGTCCTGGAACATCCTTCCGAGGGCTTACCCAGGGCTCTCAGTCGTAGGTAGGTGGGCGTTAAATGAGGTTTTTTAGTCGGTAAGAGTCCGGAATAGTATTAATTAAGATATTTCCTCACGTAAAAGCTATCTACCTAAAATATCTACCACATAATATTATGTGTGACGTAAAATACGCAGCGCTTTCCACAATTTAAAGCAGCGCAGTACAAATTTAAGTGTCCGCTCATGTACGAGGGTTAGCTAACGAATTTATAGCTGGACCGTGAGTTCTATATATAGGACATCGAGACCGGCCGTTGTAATGAACTTAGCCTAGATTTTAATATTACAATTTTATGTAATCCTACGAGTATTACTTTTTTTTAATATTTTGCTCGATAAATTGACGTCGCCACCAGCCTGATGGTAAGCTGTGGCGCATCTAGCGATTGGGGCCAGTCTCACAGTCCGTAAGACTATCGACAGTGGTCCTCAAGATGGCGGCCCTGTGATGTGCCTCTTCACTCTTCACGCTCCTCTTGAAGAACCCGGGATTGTAAGATGAGGGAAACACGTGTGCGGGCTGGTTGTTTCATGTTTTTATAGTTCGACAGAGGAACGATCGAATGATCGTGGATTTCAATGTCGTTATAGATATTTTGTGCAGCGCTTGTTACCAGGCGGATTTAGCGTTCCGTAAACAATTACTGCGGTAAGTAATGTTCACTATGACTTGACCATCACGTGACCACTCTGTGGCATGAAGGCATGTGTTGGTCTCGGTTGTCAGCAACTCGCACACTTTTCTCATAACGCTTCAAAAACATCCAAATTGTATACTAATCTATTACTAATATTATAAAGAGGAAAGATTGTATTGTTTGTTTGCATCGAATAGGCTCCAAATCTACAAATCCAATTACAAAAATGCATTCACTATTGGGAAGCTACACTATCCTTTGTGAATATAAAATAATTTATCCTCACGTATTCTTATGGGAACAGAAACTACGCGGGTGAAACCACGTGATGTCCGACAGTTGTTTATAAAGTTATTCCTTACTACCGGACGTCACGCGGTTACTCCCGCGTAATGCCTGTTCCCGTGGGAATATGGGAATAAAATATTATCTTTGTTCACCGCAAAGAGTGTAGCTTCCCAACAGTAAAAAGAATTTCCAAATTGGTCCAGTAGTTTCGGAGCCTATTCGATGCAAACAAACAATCAAATTTTTCCTCTTAATAATATTAGTATAGACTAGCGTACGTTACGCGGTTCCACCCACGTAGCTCCTGTTCCCGTCTGAATACTGGAATAAAGTACAGCCTATGTTACTTAGGGTGAATGTAGCTTTCCAATGGTGAAAGAATTTTCAAAATCGGCGCAGCAGTTTTTGAGTTTATTCATAACAAACATACACACACGCACAAAAATACAAGTTTTTCCTCTTTATAATATTAGTGTAGAAGTGTATAGAATTCCTTGTATATTACGAACTCCAAAAAGCAAGGTCGCCCATAGACATTCAAGGCATCGCAAAAGCCCACCTATTTTAAATATCGTCCTATATATAGGACGGCCCCTAACCGGAATGTTAGGACGCAGTAAAGGGACGATCAATAAAATTGTATGATCAGATCGTGCAGCAATTGTCTATGACACCCACATTACAATACATTATTTTTACTATGTCGTAATTGTTGCCTAATTGCGTGTCGGACAAGCGCACGAACTTTAGCAAAAAATCACAATTTGTATTTCGCTCCCTTAATAAAGTAAAGGCCTATCTCAAAAATACAAACTTTTGGGAAAACGTGTTTTAAGCGTCAGAGAACCCGACAGTTCTACTCTATTATCCATAACATCATAATTTAAAATGCTATGGCTTTCATTATTTTTTTACGTAGACTACATTAAATGTACTACAGTATTCTTAATTAAAATATAAGAAAGAAAATATATTTAAGTACAAATAAATTCTTTATTTAAAACTCTTCCGACTTAGGCCTGTTTAACATTAATTTAATTTTAGATTTATAGGCAATGTTTGGAATGTGCCTTACTAAGGCTTAAAAATAATCAACATTATGAAGACTATCACAAAATAATGCTTTATCACGCAATATAACCTATTACATATAGGTAAAAGAGCCTTATTGGAAAATGAAAATACCACAAAAAATTGTTTTCATGAAAAACTATAATAATACAAAAGTTACCAAATGGCACATAATATTTATTAAATATAGTGGAAAATTCCAAAAAAAATAAAAAACCTAACTTAACATTACTCCACAAAGTAAGAAAATTGCAGATATTATTAGGTAAATTAGGAACTTCTAAAAATTCGCAAATTAAACTTTATATTTATTTATTTACTTATTTATTTTACACTTTATTGTACGCCAAGTCAATACAATTATGGTACATAAATACAGTGTAAGAAGATGTACAATGCAACAAAAACAAAATTGCACGTAATAATAAATCAAGTAGGAACTTTGCAAAAATTACAGACACCCTTTCCTTTTTCCTATTTAATTTGACCATATAATTTTTAATTATAAACAAAACCTTTTTAATTATTTTTTCTTATGCCATGAGTATCAGCTAATTTCGTAAAATTAACAGTCTAAAAGATTTGAAATATTTCATCCTTTTGTGGTGGTCAAGTTTATCGCTGCATTTAAGTCTTTATTTTTGAGAGCATGGTGGTTTCATTTCTATAGCAGGTACAAGTTTCTTAGTAAAATTAGAAATGAATTGTTCTCCTAAGTTTCGCTTATTTTTTGAGCTGGATTGAGCTCGGGCCGGACATCTATGCCAAGGATGTCCAGATTGTCCCCAAGTGACATCGTTGTATTCTGAAGAGAGGGTAAGGGCAGGAAAATAGATTTTTGCTGTAAACGCAAACGCCAGTGTTTTACGGGCATTGAACTCAACCAGGTTTTCGGATCCCCATTGGGAAATGCGGTCCAGGACCCCGTCAAGATCAGCCACAAGTTGCCGTCTCTTCGCCACAATGTCGAATCTCCCTGCCGATGGACGGGCCAAGTAACTTTCGTGCAGAGTGCTTTCGTTTGCATAGCAATGAATCCTCCCGCGTGATAGCATGTCATTGATTTGCAGAAGAAAGAGAGTTGGGAACAACACAGATCCCTGTGGTACCCTGGCATTAACCTGCATAAAGCAGGAAGCCTGGCCGTCACAGAGTACCCGTATTCATCGTCCATGCAGAAAACTGGTCATCCAGCTGCAAAATTGGGGGCCGGAAGCTTGGAAAGCAGCGACGCGTGCCATACTCTGTCGAAGGCTTTCGCGATATCGATCGAGGCTTATAGCCAACGACTCGCCGTGCCTCTCCATAGCCTCACCCCAAACATGCGTCACGTACGCCAGGAGGTCACCCTAGCTAGACCGCTTTGGCCTAAAGCCGTATTGTCGATCATTGAGTAGCGGGTGATCCTCGAGGCATGAGCTTTTTGTTGATGATAAGCTTTTCGTTTTCTCGTTAAAGTTCTAGTTAATGTAATGTAAATTAAAAGATTAAGTATTTGATGATGAGCTCAAAGAACGCTGTTAGGCTTCTGGTTCTGCATTATAGGTTGTATCATTATCACTGCCTCAGTATCACTCTCTGCAGAATTAACTGGTGAAATGCGATAATCCAGGAGCGCGAATCGTTGTTATTGGCATAGCTGTGGGTTAAACATTTTGAAGTGTCAGTAACAAGGGAGATGTAGATTGTCCTCGAGGAGTACGTGGTTGCTCATCCGAGGGTATAACATTAATTTAAAAAATAGGATATGCTCGAGTTATTAGGAAAGATTCTCGCGAGGATTGGCGGCTACTAGAAGTTGTACTCGCCAAACTACCGCTGTCGGAACTTGAAGATGAGCTGGAACTACTTAAAAATGATCTGCTTGAGCGCTTCGACGGTGTTCCAATAAAAGCAGTCAATGATCCAGACAACGCGACTAACAGTTGTGTATTTTCTGAAACGCGTCCAGTACTAACCTAAAACATAAATTATACGATTAGATGCTAAACATTACTTACACCTAATCTGAAATAAGATTCGGGTGAACTGACTGTATAAAAAGTATGTTAAAGTTAAGGATTTAGCTAGAAAGATTACAATACAAAAACTTACTTTCTGATCCTTAGTCGATTCATTTTGTTACTCACCTTGTGGTTCTGGCAGATTAAGTTAGTTTAAAATGTTATACGACCGCGACGTCATGTTTCTGTCAATAATAGAAATAACAACTGTATCTATTTTACAGCTACTTGCCCTATATACAAACTTCACACCTACTTAACCAATAATTACTTTTTGTTAAGCCAACCATACCGGAGATTATGAAGGCAATTCAAAATCTGATTAAACATTTTGCATCGTGTAAAGAACTAACCATAAAAGTAAACACAATTCTTGAATCCAATTTTGTAAAAAAAAGAATGACTTTGAGATTAACATAGAAAAAACAAAATTTTGTTGTAAAATAAAGAGCTAATTTGATTTCAAATGACATATTCTAATAAATTTTGGTGATAAAGGAGCCTAACTCTAGTTCAACCTGTCTAGTACTAAAAAATAAAGCAATACTTGCCCGTTATTTAGTAATAAAAAGGCATAATTCCAATTCGAACAACACGACCGGCGGTTCGGTGTTATCAAGTAACGGCACCTTACTGGTTAGGCCTCTCTAGCGGAAAGGCGGGGGTGCGGAAGAGGGTAGTGTGAAAGGGGCACTATAGCCGTATTTCTTTTTTTTCTCTTTCTGTCAAGGTCAAGTGATAGAATAGTTGTTATTGAGCCCATATAACACAAAAACTCAAAACCTCTAAATTTCGAATTGTGCCCTTATAATATTAAGGGAGCGATTTATTGGGATATTTTTAAATGCACATCTGTTTAATTTTCCTGCACACTAGGTAACTCCACTAATTAACTGAATGCAAACCTGAAAATTAAATACCTTGCAAAAAAGCAATTGATAACCTAAACATGTCCTACTTAAAATCCTTAAATATTACTCAGAACGAGATGACCATTTAAATCGAATTCACACCAAAAATGTGGTTTGTACATCAAATACATAATTTGTAAAACAGAAATACGAATTTTACATAAAAAATACTAACTTGCACTCTAAATTGTACAATCTTATAACGGAATTGGTTAGGTTAGACTTTTACTTTTTTGATCAATAAAATTTAATTTTGTAGAGGTGGCTAATTAAATTGGGATTTTACTTAGAATAAACGATGTTCCTAAAAGTATATTAGGCGATGGTTTTCCTTAAAAATGTTTTTATACATACTATTTTGATAATAGTTATTCGTTCAGTAAAATAGTCCTAGAAATGCTAATAAACAATAAAAAATAGTGTAAAAGTCAGTATTTTTGGATTAACTTTGAAATATCTAGTTCAGAAAAAGGGAATATTCAGATATTGATTTAAATACATGCCATATTTATTTATTTATCCTTCCGAGGGCTTACTCGGGGCTCCAAACCGGAGGCTGTTCGGTAGGATACGTGTGGTTTTAGTGGGTAGGAGTCATATCATCCATGTAGGATTTTCCTCACGTTAGAAAAAAACACTTCTTTTATATCTTGTGTTATAACGGCAACAAAATTATATTGTAATATGAAAATTACAAAAGTCTAGGTATCACGGTTTACGAGAAACAGCCTAGTGACAGACATACGGACAGCGAAGAGGACTTTTAGTACGGAACCCTAAAATCCACCCTATGTTATTTCAGTGAATAATTAACCAGTGAAAAAACCTGTATTTTTTAATAGATATATATTTGTATTAAACATAGGCCTTTTCAACCTTGATTCGAAAAAATACCGTGAGCGTTTTGAATAATTTTCTCTCTGTGAATGTTCGTTTTAATAAAGCTATAATTAAGACAATATTTGATAAAAATAATTCTGTACTTACGTTCGTAAATTACATTTTTTTCTTGTAATAAAATAATATGTTATTATGGAAGTGAGGATATTCAGCTTTTCTTTGATCTATTTTATGGTTTAGTACTGAAAAAGTACAAATTCATATAAAACAGACTCCAATGTCTGTCGGTCTGTCAATAGGCTGTTAACTCATGAATTGCGACTTTTTTTTTACAGTGAGGGAAAATCCTTCATGAATGTTATGCCGGACTCCTACCGACTAAAAAATCTCACGTAACGCCAAACAGCCTATGGTTGGGAGCTCCGGGTAAGCCCTCGGAAGGATGTCCCAGAACTCGCAACAGACCTACGGCTTCCACTGCGGCCTCATCTAGGGGGGGACCGAATTGCGACTGCTAAAAAGTTGAAATTTTCACAGTTGATGTCAATATTTCTGATGCTGCTATTTTTGTTCAACCACGCTCTAACGGTTGAACGAATCCATCTGAAATTTAGTGCCAAGATCACACCAATTATTTTTATCCCTAAAATTCGCTTCCATGGAAATTGGGAAAGAAAGGACTTTGAATACGCTCCGAAACTACTGAACCAATTAAAAAAATATTTCACTGTTGGGAAGCTATACTTCCCCCAGGTGACATATACTGTATTTGGTTCCCGTATTCCCACGGGAACCGGAGCTACGCAGATGAAACCGTGTGACATCAGCTGGTGTATTAGAACATATATACATATGGTCACGCCTTTATCCCCGAAGGGGTAGGCAGAGCCCTTGCCTTTGCCCCCATTTCACCTTTTTTTTATAATCTGTCCCACGTAATAGGCGGTGAGCCGTATTGCCGTGTTTAAATGGACAGGCGCAGGTTGTGACTGCCTGCTGTTGAAATAAAGTCTTCATCTTGATTTAACGACTGCCATTTTACTGGCAACCGGGACCAACGGCTTAACGTGCCGTGATGGTCACCCATCCATGGACCGGCATTGTGAAAGTTGCTTACTGCAGTGATCGTTAACAAAACACTGCGTCCGCGGGGCCACAAGCGCTCGCGTGTATTAGAAGTTTTCAAAAATATATTAATCTATACTTAAATTGCCGTGTGACATTATCAAGAAATCGTTTCCCAAAAACGGCCGCCCAGAATGAGTTACAAAGTAGGTATAAAACACGCAACTTATTATTTTACGGTTGGTACAAATTTGTAAGTTCCGGTAACCGGATATTTCTGTAAGGTTGGCAGTAGGTATTCATTAATCGTAGAAAAAAATGTCGCTTACGCAAACAATGTCGCTTTCTGTAAATTATTACAGCAAATAAATTGAAATTGAAAAATTGGTTGGAGAGGTATAAAAAATGGATGCAGCATTTTGTGATTATTTTACATTGTGTTTTAATAATTTCACTTTTCCTTGTGTCTGTAGGTATTTTTTAATACTAAGTTTGCCAAATCGACGCCAAACGGACGGCCTTGGGACATATATAACGGTTGGAAGCCACGGCGTCCCCATGATGTGGCTCTTCACGCTCCGCTTGAAGAACCCACAGTTGTAAGAGGAGGGAAAAGCATCCGCAGTCAGGTCATTCCTTTTTAGTTCGACAGAAGAACGATCTCTTGAATCGTTCTGTTCTGGCAAAGATTATTCCCTCTGTTGTCCGTCCGTCTTAATGTTATCAAAATTATCAATCGAGGATGTTTTTTATACCGTTGACATATTTCAGAATCCTTATAATATGTTATAACGGTTAAGAACCATTTACGGACTTAATGTTACAATAACTTAATGTTATGTGATATGTTACGTTTAGTGAGTGAAGTGACAAAACAAAATTTAATGGAAATAAAACGCTAAATAGAATTACTATCAAATTTCGACTGCCACGAGTCTATCAATAAACACCCAGTCTTTGCTTGCAAACTTTTCTAAGTCATCGTTTCATCTGGCGGGTGAACGTCCTACCCAACGTTTGCCAAGTCGCAATCTCTACAGATTCAGTTCTTCTACCGGTTCTTCTACAGATATGGCCAGCCCATTGCCACTTTAATGTACTTATTCTGCAAGCTATGTCTATATTTAGTATAAATAGTCATCCTGAATACAAAGCACCAATAGTTGTTTGTACACCCATGATTGTAGATAACAAAAGTAAACAGTGACAATACGCCTCTACCCACTGACTCAGAAATGTTTATTTGCAGAACAAATATTAGGCAGCTAAGAAGTTTGTTGATCTGATTTGGCGAAGCCTTGTGACTCGAGGTTTGTTTATTTCTTCCTGCTTATTGTGATATCTAGACTTACATATTTTTTTGGGTTCCGTACCTTAAAAAACAAAAAAAACGGATGCTTTATAGGATCTCTTTGTTGTCCGTCCGTCTGTCTATTCTAGAATCTTTATCTCGTGAACGCGTAAAGGTATTGAGTTGAAATTAGCAGTATTATTTTTAGGTCTATTGACGGTCGGATGGTTGTACTAAACCCTCGGTGGGCGCGTTTGACTCGCACTTGTTCGGCTTTTCATTATGTACGTCAATATTTATATTATCTGTCGCTAAGAAAATCTCATTTACTCATTTCTCCAGGGCACACGTTTCACCTTTCCAGAAAATATGCGAGTTCTCGGTGCTATTGTAGTGACGTCCAACTCCGTAGAAGAAAGATGTCTATTCTGTAGTTTTTACTCAACTTCTTGAGTCAAGTAATACATATTTAAGTCGAAATTATATGAATCTTCTTCAAATTTTAGACATTATTTTTTTATTATTATTTCTAAGTTCGGACTAATTTCTAAGGTCTACTCTAGTAAAGCTGTGAATACTTCGTTATTATCATGAAGCAAAAAGCTATTCTTTTTGCTTGCAATGTACATTATATAACTTTTCAATGTCTGTGCACGTTGTCGAACATTATGTTTAAGAATCCACCATATTTACACGTAAACATTGAAGACTATTTTTCGTTTGGGAATCCCTCATGGATGCTATGTCGGACTCTTTCCGACTAAAAACACACGTGCCTTACCTCCGATAAGTTTGGGCCAAAATCCAAATTGGTGATTATGTACTAGAGGACGTGACGCTGTTTCATACGCGTAGCTTCCGTTTCCGTAGGAATACGGGAAGAAAATTATAGCCTATGTCATCCAAGGATAGTGTAACTTTCCAAAAGTGAAAGAATTTTTAAAACTGTTCAGTAGTTTCGAAGCCTCTTCGATGCAAACAAACAAACAAACAAATCTTTCCTCTGTATAATCTTACTAATATTATAAACGTCAAAGTTTGTGAGTGTGGATGTTTGTAACTCTTTCACGCTCTAACGGCTGAACGGATCTTGCTGAAACTTGGTACGAAAATAGATTATGATCTGGAATAACAAAGATTTTTTATCCCGGTAATAAGTTCCCACGGGAAGCGGGAAAGAGAACAAATTTTACGCGGGTGAAGCTGCTGGCATCAGCTAGTATTATATAGATGTAAATATACCACATCCATTTAAACACGTACATCCTTGTAAATGTAATATTCCAGCGAGGCAGTAGCAGTAGTACCTATAGGGTCCGTTCACACAGACCGGCTCGGAGAGCATCGGCGCGCACTTTTCTTTTCACACAGACCGGATCGTATACGCTCGGAGTTGGTCGGAGCGGAGCCGCCAACTATTTCACACAGACCGGCTGAAAGCGGATGCGCTCGGAGCCGGTCGGATGCGCTCGGAGCCGGTCGGATGCGCTCCCAGCCGGTCGGATGCGCTCGCAGCCGGTCGGATGCGCTCGCAGCCGGTCGGATTCATTCATTCACTACAAAGGCAGTACCAGTATTCCAAGTTTTGTTATCGGTGTTAACGGGTGCTTTTCGGAACATGGTTTTAGATATCTCCGATGAAGAAATATATTAATTTTTCATCAGTCATGTTTTCGTATAAGTGCAGGCAACTGTTCTGTTTAAATTGTGCTATCGAAATGGCGGTCGGCGTGGGGCAGCGCGCACGCAATCGGAGCCGATCGGCTGCGCGAGCGGGAAAGAGCACGCAATCGGGGCCGATCGGCTGCGCGAGCTAGAAAGAGCATGCAATTGGAGCCGATCGGCTGCGCGAGCGAGAAAGAGCAGGAAATCGGAGCCGAACGGCTGCGCGAACGAGAAAAGTACGCGATCGGAGCCGGTCAGCTCCTCTTATTATTTCACACCAAGCGCGTTCAAGCATTCTTACTGACAAAAGCAGTGCACATGCAAGAATAAACCTTACTTCAAATAATAAAAGCTCTGTTTTCAACGTTATAAGAATCTGCTCTGCTCTCCGAGCCGGTCTGTGTGAATGGACCCATACAGTATAATAACGCCTGATCACGCAATGTTCACGAATGGTAGCTACAACACATTTTTATGATTATTTAGTAATACCTCATTGGTAATTTGTGTTACTAATGACTTAAATGTAATGGTAGACGATTTACTAATCAAGTTTGTTGTGTAGTTATGTAATTTTTATTGAGTAAACACAGAATTTTGTTTTGGACTTTTGAAGCGCTCCGCTGACTCAGGGTTATGTAAATGATCACTGCAGTAAACAACTTTCACTATCAGTTATCCTTGAAAGGGTGACGTTGTTTAACGTGAGCGAAAATCCTTCGTGGACTCCTACCGACTAAAAAACCTCACGTAACGCCCAACAGCCTATGGTTGGAAGCCCCGGGTAAGCCCTTGGAAGGATGTCCCTGGACTCCCAACAGACCTACGGCTACCACTTCGGCCTCGCCCAAGGGGTGGTTCGGGTGCTATTCCGCGTCTTTGGGGGGTTTCGGGGGCGATCCCGCTTCTAAGGGGGGCGTGCGCAAACCCATCACATCACGCTGTCATGGGCCTGCTTCTGTAGGTACGGTGAGCAGCCCTCTCACCGTCCTCAGGCCCCTGGCCATGGAGGCCGAAAGTCTTTCACGTCGGCGGCACCCAAGCCACCGATTGCAAAGGGTGACTACTTACCACGTGACCAGCTGCTTGTGACATTTCATTTGCGAGCGTTTCCTTGCTTCAAAGTGCATGTTCAGTTGTTGATTACAATTGTCAGTAACATAACAATATTTAAATTAAGTTAAAAGTATAGATAATATTTCAGCAGTGAGACATCCTGCATATTTCTGACTAGCGGACGTCAAGCGGTTTCAGCCACGTAATTCCCGTTCCCGTGGGAATTCGGGAATAAAATATGGCCTATGTTCACCGTAAAGAGTGTAGCTTCCCAACAGTGAAAGAATTTTTCAAACCGGTCCAGTAGTTTCGGAGTCTATTCGATATGAACAAACAAACAATCAAATCTTTCCCATTCATAATATTAGTATAGAATACCATGCATGCACGTTATTAGCTTGGTTTTTGTACGGATAGGTTTGATACTCACTTCGCACGATTAGATTATGGAATGATCTCCTGCCTCGGTTCTCACGCCTACAGTATGGTATTCTTCAAGAGGGGCATAGAAAGTTCTTGCAGGGTCAGCAGGGTAAGTGTAGTGCCTCTGGTGTTACAAACGTGCATCGGCTACGGTCACCACATTTCATCAGGGCCGTAAGCTTGCCTGCCAACTTAGAACATACATACATATAATCACGCCTATATCGCCGAAGGGGTAGGCAGAGGCATAGCATATACCCACACTTCACTTTATAGTTTTATATCACACGTAGTAGGTGGTGAGCCGATTGCTGTGTTAAAATGTACAGGCACAGGGCCCCGCGACCCGCAGTTGAAATTTTTCAAGCCGCTCATAAGGCCTCAAACTTGGCTTAAAGATTGTCATTTATTGCCGACCGAGTTTCATTTCAAATTTTCCTTTTCTACGCAATGGATCTTTTTGTGAATGTGTTTCCTTAGTCGCCTCTTACCAGTTTGTTAGTGCCAGCTTATTAGTATAAAAAACAACTAGGAATTTTATACAATTACGCATTACACACTTTCCCGTTAACATAATCATAAAAAGAGTCGTACTAATAAAGAAAGACAGCTATATAATGTTACTACTTCGTTTCAAATAAACAAACCAATTAGAGTTCATTGGCTTTCGAAGAAAACTCTCTTGAAATAGACATTCTCGTTTTGGAGAGCTCAGATAAGGCGTATTACGACTTGACTGTGGCATTACAGTAAAACTTACAGAATAACACTGTAAGCAAACCGTAGTTCATAAACAACTGTTTTAGAACTTTTGAAAGAATATAATATAATTCTTGAATGCTAAACCACAAAATATATTATATTTTGTGGTTTAGCATTCCACAGTTATATAACTTGAATCGTAAAAAAGTTGAAACAATTAATTGTAGAATGCGCTAATTAGAAACTAACTTTTAAAATCCATCATGGATGCTATACTCGGTCTATTACCGACTAAAAAACCTCACGTACCGCCCAACAGCCTATGGTTGGGAGCCCCGGGTAAGCCCTCGGAAGGACGTCCCAGGACTCCCAACAGAACTTGAGCTGAGATCGGTGGCATTCATAATTAATTATATCATTTTACTAGCCGATGTCACGCGGTTGCACTCGAGTGGTTTCCCATTGCTTAGGTTACCTGGTAACTGTGCAGCTTTTCAACAGTGAAATAATTTTCCAGTCGGTTCAGTACTTTCGGAGCCTATTCACTGCTAATATCGTACAAAGAAATAATCAAGATACATACATATAGTCACGCCTTTATCCCCGAAGGGGTAGGCAGAGGCGTAGTATACGCCCACATTTCACCTTATAGTTTTATGTCTCACGTAATTGGTGGTGAGCCTATTGCCGTGTTAAAATAGACAGGCAGGTCACCGCGACCCGCAGGTGAAATTTATCAAGCTGCCCATAAGGCCTACAACTGGGCTTAACGATTGTCAATTTACTGACAACCGGGTTTAATTTCGAGTTTTCCTTCCCTACGCTACGCATTAGATATTTTTGTGACATTGTTTCCTAAGTCGCCTCAGCCACCCTCGGGATGTATTGGGGTGGCGACATGGAGGAGAAACAATCAAATCCTAACTATTTGTAATACTAGTATAGACTATTTATATCAGTAATATCATAAATATGCAACTTTATAAGTATGAATAGATGTTTATTACTCTTTCACATACACAACGGCTGAATGGAACTTGCTGAAATGTCGTACAGGCATTAGATTATAATCTGAAACAACAAAACATAGGTAAATGTCGCATTCCTGGGGTATCCTTCCGAGGGCTTACCCGGGCTCCCAACCGTAGGCTGTTAGGCAGGATACGTATGGTTTTTAGTCGGTAGGAGTCGATAGTATTCATAATTTTCCTAAAGTTAAAAAAAGGCAAATGTCCAATAGGATACAAATACAGGAATAAAATTCGACGTCACGGGCTGAAACCAGTTTTCTAATAAATGAACCATATTTTCCACACGTTTTAGTCCAAAAGTAATCAAGTTATTCACTTTCTAAATTCATGTAAATCTATTTCGCCTGATACCAATGCGACGCAACATACCAAGGTTATGACCCAATTCGCCGGTGGTGATACCACCGTGGTATCTTTGTATATTCGTGTCGATCAATACCACTAATGGATTAGGTTTTGAAGCGCTCGTGGCCCCGCGGACTCAGTGTTCTGTAAACGATCACTGCAGTAAGCAACATTTACTATGGCCGGATATGGATGGGTGACCACCACGTGGACCACTTTGTGACATTTATTTATGAGCGTTTCCGTGCTTCGGAAGGCACGATAAGCCGTTGGTCCCGGTTGTCAGTAAAATGACAGTCGTTAAGCCAAGTTGAAGGCCTTACGGGCGGCTTGAAAATTTTCAAGTGTGGGTCGTCACAACCTGCGCCCGGGTCGGCAGCGCGTGTGTAGCGCCTCTGGTGTTGCAAAACGTCTATAGGCTACGGTTACCAACCTTCGGGTGGGCCGTAAGCTTGTCTGCCACCTAAGTAGTATAAAAAAAAATTGGTAAGGAATGTGGTATTTGTTATACATTTATCTATACTAATGTTATAAAGAGTAAAGATTGTTGAAGTGAAACTTCTTTATCGGCGTTGGAAAAAAATTTGCGTCACGTCACGTCACGTCACGTCACGTCACGATTTTTGGTTACGCGCCATCTTTGTTCTGTTCCCCACCACGGTGGATTCGAATTAAGAGTACTTTATCCAGGGATAGCATGTCATTTAAGGGTTTTTGGACTTTTGGACTTTTGGGCTTTTGGACTTTTGGACTTTTGGATGGGACATTGGTACTTTGGGTCTTTGGGACTTTGGAACTTTGAGACTTCGGGACTTTTGAACTTTTGAACTTTTGGACTTTTGGATGGGACCTTGGTACTTTAGGTCTTTGGAACTTTGGGACTTTGGGACTTTGGGACTTTTGGACTTTTGGATGGGACCTTGGTACTTTGGGTCTTTGGGACTTTGGGACTTTGGGACTTTTGGACTTTTGGACTTTTGGACTTTTGGACTTTTGGACTTTTGGACTTTTGGACTTTTGGACTTTTGGACTTTTGGACTTTTGGACTTTTGGACTTTTGGACTTTTGGACTTTTGGACTTTTGGACTTTTGGAATTTTGGACTTTTGAACTTTTGGACTTTTGGACTTTTGGACTTTTGGACTTTTGGACCTTTGGACTTTTGGACTTTTGGACTTTTGGACTTTTGGACTTTTGGACTTTTGGACTTTTGGACTTTTGGACTTTTGGACTTTTGGACTTTGGGAGTTTGGGACTTTGGGACTTTGGGACTTTGGGACTTTGGGACTTTGGGACTTTGGGACTTTGGGACTTTGGGACTTTGGGACTTTGGGACTTTGGGACTTTGGGACTTTGGGACTTTGGGACTTTGGGACTTTGGGACTTTGGGACTTTGGGACTTTGGGACTTTGGGACTTTGGGACTTTGGGACTTTGGGACTTTGGGACTTTGGGACTTTGGGACTTTGGGACTTTGGGACTTTTGGACATTTGGCCTTTGGGACTTTTGGGCTTTTAGATGGGACTTTGGGACTTTTGGCCTTTGGGACTTTGGGACTTTGGGACTTTGGGACTTTGGGACTTTGGGACTTTGGGACTTTGGGACTTTGGGACTTTGGGACTTTGGGACTTTGGGACTTTGGGACTTTGGGACTTTGGGACTTTGGGACTTTGGGACTTTGGAACTTTGAGACTTCGGGACTTTTGAACTTTTGAACTTTTGGACTTTTGGATGGGACCTTGGTACTTTGGGTCTTTGGGACTTTGGAACTTTGGGACTTTGGGACTTTGGGACTTTTGGACTTTTGGATGGGACCTTGGTACTTTGGGACTTTGGGACTTTGGGACTTTGGGACTTTGGGACTTTGGGACTTTGGAACTTTGAGACTTCGGGACTTTTGAACTTTTGAACTTTTGGACTTTTGGATGGGACCTTGGTACTTTGGGTCTTTGGGACTTTGGAACTTTGGGACTTTGGGACTTTGGGACTTTTGGACTTTTGGATGGGACCTTGGTACTTTGGGACTTTGGGACTTTGGGACTTTGGGACTTTGGAACTTTGAGACTTCGGGACTTTTGAACTTTTGAACTTTTGAACTTTTGAACTTTTGGACTTTTGGATGGGACCTTGGTACTTTGGGTCTTTGGGACTTTGGAACTTTGGGACTTTGGGACTTTTGGACTTTTGGATGGGACCTTGGTACTTTGGGTCTTTGGGACTTTGGGACTTTGGGACTTTTGGACTTTTGGACTTTTGGACTTTTGGACTTTTGGAATTTTGGACTTTTGGACTTTTGGACTTTTGGACTTTTGGACTTTTGGACCTTTGGACTTTTGGACTTTTGGACTTTTGGACTTTTGGACTTTTGGACTTTTGGACTTTTGGACTTTTGGACTTTTGGACTTTTGGACTTTTGGACTTTTGGACTTTTGGCCTTTTGGACTTTTGGACTTTTGGACTTTGGGACTTTGGGACTTTGGGACTTTGGGACTTTGGGACTTTGGGACTTTGGGACTTTGGGACTTTGGGACGTTGGGACTTTGGGACTTTGGGACTTTGGGACTTTGGGACTTTGGGACTTTGGGACTTTGGGACTTTGGGACTTTGGGACTTTGGGACTTTGGGACTTTGGGACTTTGGGACTTTGGGACTTTGGGACTTTGGGACTTTGGGACTTTTGGACATTTGGCCTTTGGGACTTTTGGGCTTTTAGATGGGACTTTGGGACTTTTGGCCTTTGGGACTTTGGGACTTTGGGACTTTGGGACTTTGGGACTTTGGGACTTTGGGACTTTGGGGCTTTTGGACATTTGGCCTTTGGGACTTTTGGGCTTTTAGATGGGACTTTGGGACTTTTGGCCTTTGGGACTTTGGGACTTTGGGACTTTGGGACTTTGGGACTTTGGGACTTTGGGACTTTGGGACTTTGGGACTTTGGAACTTTGAGACTTCGGGACTTTGGGACTTTGGGACTTTGGGACTTTGGAACTTTGAGACTTCGGGACTTTTGAACTTTTGGACTTTTGGATGGGACCTTGGTACTTTGGGTCTTTGGGACTTTGGAACTTTGGGACTTTGGGACTTTGGGACTTTTGGACTTTTGGATGGGACCTTGGTACTTTGGGACTTTGGGACTTTGGGACTTTGGGACTTTGGGACTTTGGAACTTTGAGACTTCGGGACTTTTGAACTTTTGAACTTTTGGACTTTTGGATGGGACCTTGGTACTTTGGGTCTTTGGGACTTTGGAACTTTGGGACTTTGGGACTTTGGGACTTTGGGACTTTGGGACTTTGGGACTTTGGGACTTTGGGACTTTGGGACTTTGGGACTTTGGGACTTTGGGACTTTGGGACTTTGGGACTTTGGGACTTTGGGACTTTGGGACTTTGGGACTTTGGGACTTTGGGACTTTGGGACTTTGGGACTTTGGGACTTTGGGACTTTGGGACTTTGGGACTTTGGGACTTTGGGACTTTGGGACTTTGGGACTTTGGGACTTTGGGACTTTGGGACTTTGGGACTTTGGGACTTTGGGACTTTGGGACTTTGGGACTTTGGGACTTTGGGACTTTGGGACTTTGGGACTTTGGGACTTTGGGACTTTGGGACTTTGGGACTTTGGGACTTTGGGACTTTGGGACTTTTGGACATTTGGCCTTTGGGACTTTTGGGCTTTTAGATGGGACTTTGGGACTTTTGGCCTTTGGGACTTTGGGACTTTGGGACTTTGGGACTTTGGGACTTTGGGACTTTGGGACTTTGGGGCTTTTGGACATTTGGCCTTTGGGACTTTTGGGCTTTTAGATGGGACTTTGGGACTTTTGGCCTTTGGGACTTTGGGACTTTGGGACTTTGGGACTTTGGGACTTTGGGACTTTGGGACTTTGGGACTTTGGGACTTTGGGACTTTGGAACTTTGAGACTTCGGGACTTTGGGACTTTGGGACTTTGGGACTTTGGAACTTTGAGACTTCGGGACTTTTGAACTTTTGGACTTTTGGATGGGACCTTGGTACTTTGGGTCTTTGGGACTTTGGAACTTTGGGACTTTGGGACTTTGGGACTTTTGGACTTTTGGATGGGACCTTGGTACTTTGGGACTTTGGGACTTTGGGACTTTGGGACTTTGGGACTTTGGGACTTTGGGACTTTGGAACTTTGAGACTTCGGGACTTTTGAACTTTTGAACTTTTGGACTTTTGGATGGGACCTTGGTACTTTGGGTCTTTGGGACTTTGGAACTTTGGGACTTTGGGACTTTGGGACTTTGGGACTTTGGGACTTTGGGACTTTGGGACTTTGGGACTTTGGGACTTTGGGACTTTGGGACTTTGGGACTTTGGGACTTTGGGACTTTGGGACTTTGGGACTTTGGGACTTTGGGACTTTGGGACTTTGGGACTTTGGGACTTTGGGACTTTGGGACTTTGGGACTTTGGGACTTTGGGACTTTGGGACTTTGGGACTTTGGGACTTTGGGACTTTGGGACTTTGGGACTTTGGGACTTTGGGACTTTGGGACTTTGGGACTTTGGGACTTTGGGACTTTGGGACTTTGGGACTTTGGGACTTTGGGACTTTGGGACTTTGGGACTTTGGGACTTTGGGACTTTGGGACTTTGGGACTTTGGGACTTTGGGACTTTGGGACTTTGGGACTTTGGGACTTTGGGACTTTGGGACTTTGGGACTTTGGGACTTTGGGACTTTGGGACTTTGGAACTTTGAGACTTCGGGACTTTTGAACTTTTGAACTTTTGGACTTTTGGATGGGACCTTGGTACTTTGGGTCTTTGGGACTTTGGAACTTTGGGACTTTGGGACTTTGGGACTTTTGGACTTTTGGATGGGACCTTGGTACTTTGGGACTTTGGGACTTTGGGACTTTGGGACTTTGGGACTTTGGGACTTTGGGACTTTGGAACTTTGAGACTTCGGGACTTTTGAACTTTTGAACTTTTGGACTTTTGGATGGGACCTTGGTACTTTGGGTCTTTGGGACTTTGGAACTTTGGGACTTTGGGACTTTGGGACTTTTGGACTTTTGGATGGGACCTTGGTACTTTGGGACTTTGGGACTTTGGGACTTTGGGACTTTGGAACTTTGAGACTTCGGGACTTTTGAACTTTTGAACTTTTGAACTTTTGGACTTTTGGATGGGACCTTGGTACTTTGGGTCTTTGGGACTTTGGAACTTTGGGACTTTGGGACTTTTGGACTTTTGGATGGGACCTTGGTACTTTGGGTCTTTGGGACTTTGGGACTTTGGGACTTTTGGACTTTTGGACTTTTGGACTTTTGGACTTTTGGACTTTTGGAATTTTGGACTTTTGGACTTTTGGACTTTTGGACTTTTGGACTTTTGGACTTTTGGACTTTTGGACCTTTGGACTTTTGGACTTTTGGACTTTTGGACTTTTGGACTTTTGGACTTTTGGACTTTTGGACTTTTGGACTTTTGGACTTTTGGACTTTTGGCCTTTTGGACTTTTGGACTTTTGGACTTTGGGACTTTGGGACTTTGGGACTTTGGGACTTTGGGACTTTGGGACTTTGGGACGTTGGGACTTTGGGACTTTGGGACTTTGGGACTTTGGGACTTTGGGACTTTGGGACTTTGGGACTTTGGGACTTTGGGACTTTGGGACTTTGGGACTTTGGGACTTTGGGACTTTGGGACTTTGGGACTTTGGGACTTTGGGACTTTGGGACTTTGGGACTTTGGGACTTTTGGACATTTGGCCTTTGGGACTTTTGGGCTTTTAGATGGGACTTTGGGACTTTTGGCCTTTGGGACTTTGGGACTTTGGGACTTTGGGACTTTGGGACTTTGGGACTTTGGGGCTTTTGGACATTTGGCCTTTGGGACTTTTGGGCTTTTAGATGGGACTTTGGGACTTTTGGCCTTTGGGACTTTGGGACTTTGGGACTTTGGGACTTTGGGACTTTGGGACTTTGGGACTTTGGGACTTTGGGACTTTGGAACTTTGAGACTTCGGGACTTTGGGACTTTGGGACTTTGGGACTTTGGAACTTTGAGACTTCGGGACTTTTGAACTTTTGGACTTTTGGATGGGACCTTGGTACTTTGGGTCTTTGGGACTTTGGAACTTTGGGACTTTGGGACTTTGGGACTTTTGGACTTTTGGATGGGACCTTGGTACTTTGGGACTTTGGGACTTTGGGACTTTGGGACTTTGGGACTTTGGAACTTTGAGACTTCGGGACTTTTGAACTTTTGAACTTTTGGACTTTTGGATGGGACCTTGGTACTTTGGGTCTTTGGGACTTTGGAACTTTGGGACTTTGGGACTTTGGGACTTTGGGACTTTGGGACTTTGGGACTTTGGGACTTTGGGACTTTGGGACTTTGGGACTTTGGGACTTTGGGACTTTGGGACTTTGGGACTTTGGGACTTTGGGACTTTGGGACTTTGGGACTTTGGGACTTTGGGACTTTGGGACTTTGGGACTTTGGGACTTTGGGACTTTGGGACTTTGGGACTTTGGGACTTTGGGACTTTGGGACTTTGGGACTTTGGGACTTTGGGACTTTGGGACTTTGGGACTTTGGGACTTTGGGACTTTGGGACTTTGGGACTTTGGGACTTTGGGACTTTGGGACTTTGGGACTTTGGGACTTTGGGACTTTGGGACTTTGGGACTTTGGGACTTTGGGACTTTGGGACTTTGGGACTTTGGGACTTTGGGACTTTGGGACTTTTGGACATTTGGCCTTTGGGACTTTTGGGCTTTTAGATGGGACTTTGGGACTTTTGGCCTTTGGGACTTTGGGACTTTGGGACTTTGGGACTTTGGGACTTTGGGACTTTGGGACTTTGGGACTTTGGGGCTTTTGGACATTTGGCCTTTGGGACTTTTGGGCTTTTAGATGGGACTTTGGGACTTTTGGCCTTTGGGACTTTGGGACTTTGGGACTTTGGGACTTTGGGACTTTGGGACTTTGGGACTTTGGGACTTTGGGACTTTGGAACTTTGAGACTTCGGGACTTTGGGACTTTGGGACTTTGGGACTTTGGAACTTTGAGACTTCGGGACTTTTGAACTTTTGGACTTTTGGATGGGACCTTGGTACTTTGGGTCTTTGGGACTTTGGAACTTTGGGACTTTGGGACTTTTGGACTTTTGGATGGGACCTTGGTACTTTGGGACTTTGGGACTTTGGGACTTTGGGACTTTGGGACTTTGGAACTTTGAGACTTCGGGACTTTTGAACTTTTGAACTTTTGGACTTTTGGATGGGACCTTGGTACTTTGGGTCTTTGGGACTTTGGAACTTTGGAACTTTGGGACTTTGGGACTTTGGGACTTTGGGACTTTGGGACTTTGGGACTTTGGGACTTTGGGACTTTGGGACTTTGGGACTTTGGGACTTTGGGACTTTGGGACTTTGGGACTTTGGGACTTTGGGACTTTGGGACTTTGGGACTTTGGGACTTTGGGACTTTGGGACTTTGGGACTTTGGGACTTTGGGACTTTGGGACTTTGGGACTTTGGGACTTTGGGACTTTGGGACTTTGGGACTTTGGGACTTTGGGACTTTGGGACTTTGGGACTTTGGGACTTTGGGACTTTGGGACTTTGGGACTTTGGGACTTTGGGACTTTGGGACTTTGGGACTTTGGGACTTTGGGACTTTGGGACTTTGGGACTTTGGGACTTTGGGACTTTGGGACTTTGGGACTTTGGGACTTTGGGACTTTGGGACTTTGGGACTTTGGGACTTTGGGACTTTGGGACTTTGGGACTTTGGGACTTTGGGACTTTGGGACTTTGGGACTTTGGGACTTTGGGACTTTGGGACTTTGGGACTTTGGGACTTTGGGACTTTGGGACTTTGGGACTTTGGGACTTTGGGACTTTGGGACTTTGGGACTTTGGGACTTTGGGACTTTTGGACATTTGGCCTTTGGGACTTTTGGGCTTTTAGATGGGACTTTGGGACTTTTGGCCTTTGGGACTTTGGGACTTTGGGACTTTGGGACTTTGGGACTTTGGGACTTTGGGACTTTGGGACTTTGGGACTTTGGGACTTTGGGACTTTGGGACTTTGGGACTTTGGGACTTTGGGACTTTGGGACTTTGGGACTTTGGGACTTTGGGACTTTGGGACTTTGGGACTTTGGGACTTTGGGACTTTGGGACTTTGGGACTTTGGGACTTTGGGACTTTGGGACTTTGGGACTTTGGGACTTTGGGACTTTGGGACTTTGGGACTTTGGGACTTTGGGACTTTTGGACATTTGGCCTTTGGGACTTTTGGGCTTTTAGATGGGACTTTGGGACTTTTGGCCTTTGGGACTTTGGGACTTTGGGACTTTGGGACTTTGGGACTTTGGGACTTTGGGACTTTGGGACTTTGGGACTTTGGGACTTTGGGACTTTGGGACTTTGGGACTTTGGGACTTTGGGACTTTGGGACTTTGGGGCATTTGGACATTTGGCCTTTGGGACTTTTGGGCTTTTAGATGGGACTTTGGGACTTTTGGCCTTTGGGACTTTGGGACTTTGGGACTTTGGGACTTTGGGACTTTGGGACTTTGGGACTTTGGGACTTTGGGACTTTGGGACTTTGGGACTTTGGGACTTTGGGTCTTTGGGACTTTGGAACTTTGAGACTTCGGGACTTTGGGACTTTGGGACTTTGGGACTTTGGGACTTTGGAACTTTGAGACTTCGGGACTTTTGAACTTTTGAACTTTTGGACTTTTGGATGGGACCTTGGTACTTTGGGTCTTTGGGACTTTGGAACTTTGGGACTTTGGGACTTTTGGACTTTTGGATGGGACCTTGGTACTTTGGGACTTTGGGACTTTGGGACTTTGGGACTTTGGAACTGTGAGACTTCGGGACTTTGGGACTTTGGGACTTTGGGACTTTGGAACTTTGAGACTTTGGGACTTTTGAACTTTTGAACTTTGGGACTTTGGGACTTTGGGACTTTGGGACTTTGGGACTTTGGGACTTTGGGACTTTGGGACTTTGGGACTTTGGGACTTTGGGACTTTGGGACTTTGGGACTTTGGGACTTTGGGACTTTGGGACTTTGGGACTTTGGGACTTTGTGACTTTGGGACTTTGGGACTTTGGGACTTTGGGACTTTGGGACTTTGGGACTTTGGGACTTTGGGACTTTGGGACTTTGGGACTTTGGGACTTTGGGACTTTGGGACTTTGGGACTTTGGGACTTTGGGACTTTGGGACTTTGGGACTTTGGGACTTTGGGACTTTGGGACTTTGGGACTTTGGGAGTTTGGGACTTTGGGACTTTGGGACTTTGGGACTTTGGGACTTTGGGACTTTGGGACTTTTGGACATTTGGCCTTTGGGACTTTTGGGCTTTTAGATGGGACTTTGGGACTTTTGGCCTTTGGGACTTTGGGACTTTGGGACTTTGGGACTTTGGGACTTTGGGACTTTGGGACTTTGGGACTTTGGGACTTTGGGACTTTGGGACTTTGGGACTTTGGGACTTTGGAACTTTGGAACTTTGGAACTTTGGAACTTTGGAACTTTGGAACTTTGGAACTTTGGAACTTTGGAACTTTGGAACTTTGGAACTTTGGAACTTTGGAACTTTGGAACTTTGGAACTTTGGAACTTTGGAACTTTGGAACTTTGGAACTTTGGAACTTTGGAACTTTGGAACTTTGGAACTTTGGAACTTTGGAACTTTGGAACTTTGGAACTTTGGAACTTTGGAACTTTGGAACTTTGGAACTTTGGAACTTTGGAACTTTGGAACTTTGGAACTTTGGAACTTTGGAACTTTGGAACTTTGGAACTTTTGGACTTTTGGATGGGACCTTGGTACTTTGGGTCTTTGGGACTTTGGAACTTTGGGACTTTGGGACTTTTGGACTTTTGGATGGGACCTTGGTACTTTGGGACTTTGGGACTTTGGGACTTTGGGACTTTGGGACTTTGGGACTTTGGAACTTTGGAACTTTGGAACTTTGGAACTTTGGAACTTTGGAACTTTGGAACTTTGGAACTTTGGAACTTTGGAACTTTGGAACTTTGGAACTTTGGAACTTTGGAACTTTGGAACTTTGGAACTTTGGAACTTTGGAACTTTGGAACTTTGGAACTTTTGGACTTTTGGATGGGACCTTGGTACTTTGGGTCTTTGGGACTTTGGAACTTTGGGACTTTGGGACTTTGGGACTTTTGGACTTTTGGATGGGACCTTGGTACTTTGGGACTTTGGGACTTTGGGACTTTGGGACTTTGGGACTTTGGGACTTTGGGACTTTGGGACTTTGGGACTTTGGGACTTTTGGCCTTTTGGCCTTTGGGACTTTGGGACTTTGGGGACTTTGGGACTTTGGGACTTTGGGACTTTTGGACTTTTGGCCTTTTGGACTTTTGGACTTTGGACTTTGGACTTTTGTACTTTTGTACTTTTGGACTTTGGACTTTTGTACTTTTGTACTTTTTGACTTAATTTAAGGTGAGGTGAAAATTAAGTTTATGAAGAAGTTTCACTTCTTACGTGTGTACACTAAGTACACGCAATTTTTTTTTTGTTTGTATTGAGTAAGCTCTGAGCTATTTAATCAATTTAAAAAACCCGACCAAGTGCGCATCGGAACCCCGTTTTTTTTTGACATGTGGAAATTTTTCATGAATGCTAGGCCAAATTCCTACCGGAAATATTATGTTATCTGTGCTAAAACCACACAATTTTCTACAAAATCTCGAGTAAGCCCTCGGAAAGATGTCCCAGAGCGCTTACATTTACATAAATATATATTTTTTGTCTCAAGGGACAAAGACAAAATGGTTTCTTCTATAAAAACTCCTTCTGTTTTAAAAGTCAATATTATACATAAAAAAGACCGGCCAAGTGCGGGTCAGACTCGCGCATGAGGGTTCCGTACCAAAAAACGGCACAAAATCACGTTTGTTATTTGCAACCACCCCTTAATCCCCCCTTTTTTCTGATTTTGTAATATTGACTGAAACCATAGATTTAGAATTTTTCGCTACTCTCAACATTCTAAATCTATGACTGAAACTGCCGCTGTGGCGTAGTCAGTAGTAATACCGCCTGCGGAGCTGGAGGTCCTAGCTTCTATTCCTGGGTTGGTTCAAATATTTGTGTGATCCACAAATAGTTGTTTCGGAGTTTGGGTGTTTTCTATGTATAATATTTATGTATTTAGAAAATATATAAGTATGTATATCAGTCGTCTAGATCCCATAGAATAAGCTTATATTATCTTAATTTGGGCTACATGATATTGTGTGTGAATGTCCACAAATATTATTAATATATTATTTTATAGTACACGGCAATACGGCTCACCACCTATTACGTGGGACAAATTATACAAAGGTGAAATGTGGGCATATAATATGCCTCTGCCTACCCCTTCGGGGATAAAGGCGTGACCATTATGTATGTATGTATTTTATAGTAGGTATATTTTTGACATAGCAGCAACAGAAATACATCATCTGTAAAAATTTCCCGCTCTCTAACTATCACAGTTCCTGCGATACAGCCTCGTGATGGACAGACAAACGGACAACGAAGTCTCATATGAATAGGGTCGCCTTTTTATCCTTGGGATACGATACCCTAAAAGGAAAGAAAAGATACTTAAAATGATCCTTGTAACGATTAATATTTCATTTCATTGAATAATAAATTAGCCATAACGAACCTTTTGTACGGAACCAAACGACCTACGCACAGTGGAGCGACAACCATGATTTTTTAATAAACCTTGGTTCCTTATAGGCGTCATCAGAAAATCAGCGCTGCCTAACATTAAACTGTTAGTGCAGCAATAGCTGAGATGACGACCTTTTTGGGCACGCACATTGTACCCATACCATTTTAATTTTTTTTATGTTGTTTGTTGATTTACATATTGTGCGTGCCGAATAAAGCATTTATTTATTTATTTTTTATTTATAGTACATACATACATATAGTCACCCCTTATTCCCGAAGGGGTAGGCAGAGGCATATTATATGCCCACATTTCACCTTTGTATAATTTGTCGCACGTAATAGGTGGTGAGCCGTATTGCCGTGTTTAAATGGACAGACGCAGGTTGTGACTGCCTGCTCTTGAAATAAAGCCTTCAACTTAGCTTAACGACTGCCATTTTATTGGCAACCGGGACCAACGGCTTAACGTGCCTTCCGAAGCACGGAAACGCTCAAATAAATGTCACAAAGTGATCACATGGATGGTCACCCATCCATGGACCGGTAATAGTGAAAGTTGCTTACTGCAGTGAGTCCGCGGGGCCACGAGCGCTTCAGCCGTTAGAGAGTGAAAGAGTATCGAACATTCACTAATCCGGACATCCACACTCGCAAACTTTTGCATATACAGGGTGAATTTTTCAAAAGGGATTGGATGGCCAACTCTGAAACTGTAAGGAATAGCGAGAAATGCTCAAAGGAGTCACGAGCCCGATTTTGATAAAACTTAAAACCTCATTATTAGATTTTTGAAAAACCAATAATCCTAGCCGGGAATGGAACCAGTTGATTTTGAAAAAATAACAACATCCTATATTATTACAGCATACGATAGTGTTGCTATTAAGGATCTTATTCTGGGAAGTAATGACATACGGTAAACTAAAGGAAAGTGCTCATCTTTAACAAAATACAATTTATTTTTCTTACGTTAACTGATTAATTGTTCAAAATGTAGACCATTGTTTTCAATACATAGCTGGATTCGAGACCTCAAGGATCGTACTCCATTCAATATTATTGATTTAGTCTATAATATTCTCCAAAGAATCATTATGAGCATGATTTAAAACACGGAATAGTTACGATCTATTCTGGGACTTCGAACAAAACAAATTATGATACAAAATTTACGTACATGAAATATGAATTCTATTAAAATTCCAAACTTTCCTTAAATTTGCCGTATATCATTACTTCACAGAATTTGATCCTTATCAGCGACACTATCGTATGGTGTAATAATATAGGGTGTGTTTATTTTTTCAAAATCAACTGGTTCGATTCCCAGCTAGGATTATAGGTTTTTCAAAAATCTAATGATGAGGTTTTAAGTTTCATCAAAATCGGGCTCGTGACTCCTTTGAGCATTTTTCGCTATTCCTTATAGTTTCGGATTTG
Source organism: Miltochrista miniata (assembly GCA_933228765.1). Taxonomy (NCBI): domain Eukaryota; kingdom Metazoa; phylum Arthropoda; class Insecta; order Lepidoptera; family Erebidae; genus Miltochrista; species Miltochrista miniata. The sequence continues at coordinate 4,353,416 of OW121777.1, forward strand.
GCCATCCAATCCCTTTTCAAAAATTCACCCTGTATATTATTAGTAAGATTTTATTATCAAGTCTTTTAACAGGTTGTTTTTTGGACGGAACCCTCCGTGTGCGAGCCCAACTCGTACTTCGCCAGTTTTATTTTGTAGCACTTGCAGCTGGTTTGCAGTTTTAGATAGTTCAGGCAGAGCTATACTAGGCCTCTGCCTACCCTTTCTGAGATAAAATGGGTTTCAGCCTAAATTTGACATTAAAAGCAAAACGCCATCTAGCAACTCAAATGGAAATAATAATTCCTAACATGAACACGACCCTTTGAACATTAAGCCTTGCCAAAGAGCTTTACACATTAAATATTCCTGAGATAATATGTACAGGATCTGGTAAATTAGGTTGTGACATTATTAAGCGGTTTTGGAGGCAATTTTGGAGGCGTACCATTAGACCTGTACTGTATGTATTAGAGGGTTTTAGGAGGTTTAAATACAGTAAATGTTTGCCCCGACTTTAAGGGAATGCATTAAAATAGAATATTGTGAAGGAGACGATAATATATTATCTTGTTGTTAACCCTTAAGCCCTACACTTATTTTGCCAACCGATTTTCCTACAGGGGGTGCTGGAGTACCCCAAATTGAAATTTCTGTAATTGTTGAAAAATGCATCAATTATTAAATAGTATGTTTTAATAATATTAATTAGGAACATAAGATATCAAATTAGTCTTAATATATGAAATCAGTCTTGATTAGAGCACTTTGTGGAAACTTTGATCTGATGCTCTAAGAAAATTAGTATTTTGCACCTAAGGCACAAAGTCCTGATTTTTGTGTCCTTGAAGCTTGGACAAAGGACACAATGTCCTTGGCTTGAAGGGGCAGTAGTAGGATCTGAAGATTCTTGAGAGTTTTTGAGGATAGCTCCAATAGACTTTTTCAGATCCCGCCTCAAAGATGGTACCCGGTAACGCTTTTGCAAATGTTCACAATTGAGCCTAATTGTTTTAGAAATGTACGTCTGAATTTTGTATTTCCTGTTGCAAAACTGTTGAGTATTTAATGAAAACCCACGAGTTAATTCCAGCAACATATTTAGTAACTGGTACAATAAACACAGTGGCCAATGTCTGTTTTCTCTTTCGACGGAACATTTTTTTACCAAAGCATGAAAAACATCTAAATCACCTTTAGTTTTAATGTAAAAATGAATTATTGCTGTCAATTGCACTTATATACATACATACAATATATATACATGCGTGTATACAAATACTTCTACGAAACCAAAACAAGTAGTGAATAAAAATACTACCTACACTCATTGCCTATTTTCCTACACTGCACTGCCACAGCACTTGTACAGGCGACCATACTATACGACTGTCGTCGCGGCGTTGATTAATCGCAAGCACTAATCACCAAACTAAAGTACTGTAACGCGCAAATCTGTGGTTAGTAAGGTAACCGAGATATTCACAAAACAAATCGGTCTGGGGTTCACCAGCACCCCATGTAGGGTTCCAGGGTGAAAGTCCCGTGTGCTTCGTGTGGCAACGGGAAAGAGTACAAAATGTCGCCATCCCAATTCATTCCGAGGGTGTCGTAAGAGGAGACTAAATTGAACACTTTCGCAAAACGATACATAGCGTACAGAAGAAAAACTTGAACTTGAAATGTGGGCCTTTTTTATTTACATACATACATATTATGGTCACGCCTTTATCCCCGAATGGGTAGGCAGAGGCATATTATATGCCCACATTTCACCTTTTTGTATAATTCGTCCCACATAGTAGGTGGTGAGCCGTATTGCCGTGTTTAAATGGACAGGCGCAGGTTGTGACTGCCTGCTGTTGAAATAAAGCCTTCAACTTAGCTTAACGACTGCCATTTTACTGGCAACCAGGACCAACGGCTTAACGTGCCTTCCGAAGCACGGAAACGCTCAAACGAATGTCACAAAGTGATCACATGGATGGTCCATGGACCGGCCATAGTGAAAGTTGCTTACTGCAGTGATCGTTTACAGAACACTGAGTCCGCGGAGCCACGAGCGCTTCCTTTTTTATTTAACGAAAAATCTTACAGGGATGCTATTCGCTTACAGGATGACTTCTGCCGACTAAAAACCACTCACATCCTACCTTATAGCCCACGGTTGGGAGCCGCGGGTAAGCCTTCGGAAGGATGTCCCCAGCACTCACAACAGACCTACGGCTACCACTGCGGCCACCTCTAGGGAGGTTCGGGTGCTATCCCACGTCTTTGGGGGGTTTTTCGGCTGTTATCCCGCTTCTTAAGGGGGCGTGCGTGAGCCTCTCACGTCACGCTGTCATCTAGGGCCTGCTTCTGTAAGGATGGTGAGCTGTGCTCTCTCCATCCTCAGAGTTGAAAGCCTTACTTGACTTGAAAAATCTTTCAAGCAGCTTTTCAATTCGACAGGCGCAGGTCGTGACATTTCAACACGGCAATAGGCTCACCACCTATTACGTTGGATATAAAACTATAAGGTGAAATGTGGGCGTATACTATACCTCTGCCTACACCTTCAGGAATAAAAGAGAGACTATTATGTATGCATGTGTGCACACAGTCTTCAAAAGTTACCTTCCAATTCACTGCTCATCAAGTCGACGTGAGATTAATAAATTTGCATAAAGCTTAGGTATATGTTGTTTTTGCTTTATGAATGCCTGAAGCAGTTGTTTTAGACGTGAAATACTCGACTATATTTACCATAAGTTAATTAGAAATTTGTGCAGATTACTTTGAATGAATTTAAGTAGACATTATTATTAAATTTAGGTAGGCCCTATGTTATATTTTTAAATTATGTCATCGTTCATTTGTAAAAATCGTCAGGCTAACAGCTACCTTGCAGGGTCATAGACTTCTTTATTAACCACTAAGGTGACAGACAAGCACACGGCCCACCAGATATACTGGTGGTCACCGCAGCCTACAATAATTTAATGTTAGTTTACATACGGCCTTCAACTTGGCTTAAAGATTGTCATTTACTGACAACCGGGTTTCATTTCAAGTTTTCCTTCTCTACGCAATGCATCTTTTGCGAAAGTGTTCCCTTAGTCGCCACTTACGACACCCTCGGGATGTATAAACAGTGACATTTACTCTTACCCGTCGCAACACAGGACTCCGTCGCCACACGGAATATACTATCGTGAAGAAATATTTCAAAAATGCCAACAGGGCATTTAGTGATCAGCTGCCACTGCCGCGGACAACTCGTTTCGCTCGCTTGCCTTCTCGCATTAATGATCACTGTTTCAATGGGATAGACTATAGTCTGGAATAACACACGAATCTTTTTCTTCCCAAAAAAAAATCCTACTAGAAGCAAAACGCGATTGAAATTCAACGCAGGTAGAACTATGGGTACCAACTAGTATTTATATAACGAACTGCTATGGACTCTATTTCCATTTAGAACCTAATTGACTAAGCAATAAGGTTTAATGTTGCTATTAACGTTTATTATTCAAGGCGGCTTTAATGTTTTATAATGGTGTCACAATGAGATTATAAAGCAATTGTTTTTGTTCTTAGATTAAAATGATCCCTGCTGAACCCACGTTTTATTAATAACTAGCTGTCTCACACGGTTTTACCCACAAAGAACCGATTCCCGTGGGAATACGGGAACAAAATAAAGCCTATGTTCACCGCAAAGAGTGTAGCTTCCCAACAGTGAAAGAATTTTTCAAATCGGTCCAGTAGTTTCAGAGCCTATTCCATGCAAACAAACAAACAAATCTATCCTTATTATAATATTTTATTATAAGTATTGATTAGTTAAAATTATTTTACCCTATATGAATGAAATTATTTAGATTAAGGCCGTATTCTCACTATTTCGTTACGGAAAAACCGTCGAAACCAAACGACTTTTCTCTTCAGAGAATATTTTATCATGGTTTATCGTTTTCAATTCTTTTAAAATAAATTTAATCGACCTTTAAGTCAATTATTATGGACCCCTCGATTTATGAATCTAGAGCTTATAAACGTACACACATAGGATAAGTATAGTTTTGTAAATCTATTAATGCCACATCTGAACACCATCTCATCACATAGTTACTTTCACTGACTGTGAATACCAATAACTTCATTATTAATGCGTTGTGTCCGCCTAACAATTTCAGGAAATTACAACGCAGTGACATTTAATAAAAATGAAAGTGTATACAGGGTACTCGGTTATCAGTACAGTCGAAATAATTAATGACCCCACCTGCTGGCTGTCTCAGAATTCTCAACAAATGAATAATAGAATAGTACAGTGTTTCCCAAACTATCGGTCATAAGCTCACGACCCGGCCGGGGGCGCTCCAGAGTGGTATGACGTGGGCGGAGATAAGGCTACTACACCCACCGATGTACAGATTTTTGTTCATTGTGATCGGAGGTGCCTGTAGGTCCTTTTAACCTCCTCAGTTTACAGAAGGACGGTCGAGAGCAGTACGACGCAGCTTGTTCCTTCATTTTCTTAGGGATCTTCCAAGTCTGGCTTCCTGAGGAGAGTGAATTACCCACCGGCTTATTCACCGGTTTAATGGGTAGGATAGGATTCTATCTCGGGTCGGAAGTCCCCGTCTACGTATTCCTCTGGTTACGTCTTATGCGAACGCAACCGCAGACGTGCACATGGCAAATATTTTGTCTATAAAAAAAAAAGAGTTAAACTTATTGTTATTTCTATAATTTTGCATGATTTACGAAATAAACATTACGAGGTACACTGTGGCACACAGATCACACCATATCTTGCAGATTGTAGGGCCTCCATATCTTAGACATCCAAAAGGCGGATCTCAAAATATGTAGAATTGTAGATTTCTTTTTTGTAATATGGGTCGGACTTCAGTCAACTTTGACAACCACTGGAATACAACATACTTAGCTTACGCGACCTCACGGACGTTGCGTGTAACGTACGCTACACAGCCCGTTATTAGCATTCATTATGTAGAACATGTTGTTAATATCTGATGATTTATTTAAACGTATATACGAGTACATTCTCCAGTTATTATTATAAAAGAGTTGTGGCGTGTGGAGTAATGGATATGTGTTAATGTCTTCTAATAGTATGAATTATAATTTGGTTAATGATTGAAAAGAAATGGTCTGTATTGTTAGTTATGTCTTCATAGTAATACACTATAATTAAAAAGCAATGCAAAATCACGTTTTTTTATTAAATTTAAGATGTCGATTTGGTGGGATGTTTCTTGGGATAAGGCGGTAGCTGGTTTCTGAGTCGCGACAAAATTACACAATAGAAGGAAAAAGTGATGGAGCGGGTCAGTTTACCACACAAGGTCTAATCTAAAAAAACCAGCCACGTGCCAAAAATCACAACGGGGGTCCTTCTCCTTATTCTTTTTTCAGTTTTTTTGTATTTTAGCTCCGGACGCAGAGTGTGAGGATGAACTCCCTGTCTGTAGCGAGCGGTGCGGTGATAGAACGTAGCCGTGGGCATCATATCAAACAATTCCTTAGAGCACATACCATTGTACGGGCGGTAAAACACGCATAAGGAGGCAAAGTCTTTCCTGTCGCGAAGAGGTTCCACCCCACCAGTATAGGATCGTTGACAACTCTCACAGCTCGTCTTTGCACCGAGTCAAATGGACGAATTTGATATTCAGGTGCCCCCGCCCAGAGGTGACAGCAGTACTCCATGTGTGGCCGCACTTGCGACTTATAGAGAAGCAATGTTTGCGACGCAGTGAAGTACTGCCGCACCCTGTAATTGACGTATAGCGGCAACAGGAACATACCAATTTTGTGAATATTTCAGCTGTTTGGCTCTCACGATTAATGAGATTCAGCCTTGTAACAGACAGAGGAGTCTTAGTAAGAAGGCGCCATTTTTACCTTTTAAGTCGGAACCCTAAAAAGAGATGGTAACATAAATTTCTGTTACCTCAAGGTTTATCTTTGTTTATTTTAATTATCATTGTAATGGTTTCCTTTCTCGCCGAAGACTATCGGCCTCCATGACCGGGGGCCTGAGGCGGTGAGTGGGCTGCTCATCGTCCTTACAGAAGCAAGCCTATGACGGCAACGTGACGTGAGGGATTCACGCACGCCCCCCTAAGAAGCGGGATCGCACCCAAAACCCCTGAAAGACGCGGGATATCACCCAACCGCCCCCGTGGTGTGGTGGCCGTAGGTCTGTTGGGACTCCTTCCAAGGCTTACCCGGGGCTCCCAACCATAGGCTGTCGGGCGTTACGTCAGGTTTTTTACTCGATAGGAGTCCGACATAGCATCCGTGATGGATTAAAAAAAATGGTTTCCTTTCTTGGGATATTTTGAAACATAAATTAATAACCTGACGAGAAAATCAGAGCTGTCTACTCACCAAACAATATTGCTTTGTTGAATTATTATTGAAATACATCTTTCTAGCTATTAAATTTGAAAGAAAACCCGCGAAGTTAACTCACAAAATACATATAATTCGACAGATTGATGGATGGACGGGCTTACGAAAATGTAATTTATCAAAGTGGCGTGTTGTAAGCTGAATATGTACTAATAGACTTAAGGCACTTATTCGATTAAAAGTATGACAGATTGCTTGCGATAATCTGACTCTCCGAATTAAATTAAATTGCCTCAGAAATGTCAATTTGACCGATCGACGTCACAGAATGCTAAATTTGATTTTTATCAGCATTTTGAGAGGAGGATATTGCTGCCCGACATACTAATGTCGGCAGCAATTCATATCTTACATACATACGTATACGCATAGTATACGCCCACATTTTCACTTTATAGTTTTATGACCCACGTAATAGGTGGAGAGCCTATTGACGTGTTATTGTCTTTTGATGGACAGACGCAGGTTGTAATTTTTCAAGCTACCCTGAAATGAAAAAAAGGCCGTAGACTTGGCTTAACGACTGTCATTTTACTGGCAATCGGGTTTTATTTCGAGTTTTCCTTCTCTATGCAATGGATCGTTTTACGAAAGTGTTCCTTTAGTCGCCTCTTACGATATCCTCTGGATGAATTGGGGTGGCGAAGTTTTGTACTCTTTCCTGTATTACATCGTATCGTAGTCTCTAAAAAAGATCGACGATTTGACGACTTGACTTTTTCACTCAAAAGATTCCTGTTGTAGTAAAATTAGGGCTATTCCTTGTAAAGTGTATTGCCAAAGAGACAAAAGAGTTATCCAAAGATACAAAGACATTGATCAAATACATTTAGATGGCCTTTTCAGATGGAGCCTAGGATTAGAATTAAATTAGGGCTTGTAACGTACATTTATATTTACGCTGAAAATTATGTTAAACTGCCAATTTGATTGCTCTCTGCTTAGCCCCTAGGATATGTAACATGATAATATATAGCCTATTTGAAGACACTACCACTAGTTAATATATGTGCAAAATTTGAATCAAATCCATTGAGTGCTTTTTGAGATCCTTCCGGACAAAGCAAAGCAAACAGACAAACAGACAAAATTTTTTCTAACTATATTTTCGGCTTCGGTATCTCATGTTGAACACCCAAAGTGTTTTTTTTTATATTTTCAATGTACAGTTTTGAATTTTCTATCATATTATTAGAATATGTATAGAAGATATTGAACAGAGGAAAGATTTGTGTTTTGCTTACAATGAATAGGTACATAAGGTGGAATATTTGATTGGTTCCGAGCAGGTTTCGGTGGCTAAGTACTAATTGCTTTTCAAAAATATTCGTTTGACGCTGTCATGGAACTACGACGGGTTCAGTCAGTCAGTTAGTCAGTCAGTCAGCACACATCCCGAGGCATGACGATCTATTCGCGACGCATGCCTCATGATGTCTGCACGCGGCTAAAGTTTCTAGCTAATATGTTGAGAATACACATCGAAAGTGAAGATTAGTTTTTTTTTTCACAATGGGGAGTTTCAATTAGGGAAGATGTTGTAGACCGAAAAAAAAACGTGATTTTAGTAACAGATCTACCTTGAGCTCTTAAGTCCAGACTGTCCTAATTGTCCAAAGCAGAATTTTGGAATACAATAAATTAATGCATCTATGTGACAGAAAGATTGACCATCCATACTAATATCATAAAGAGGACAGATTTGGTTGTTTGCTGTTGTTTTTTTTTTGCATCGAAAAGGCTCCAAAACTACTGAACCGATTTGAAACAAGAAGCCGTAAGACGGTCTCACCCGATTGCCCCTCTCTAAAACGTTTATTGTGAAATTAAAAGCTCAATCCGATTGAAGTTGTCATTTTTGTTTTATTTCAAACTTTGAGCAGATGATCCACGTGACCTAGTGACGTGGTTTAAAAATAAAAAATAAAAATAAATGTTCACGGACATTTTACACAACGCTATCTGATCCCAAAGTAAGCTAGGAATAACCTGCTTGTGTTATGGGTATCAGACCGCGGATATTAATACTTATATACTTTTAAATACATACATATTATACATAGAAACACCCAGTCTCTAGAGACAAACATTTATGGGTCATACAAATATTTGTCTCCGGTGGGAATCGAACCCACGACCTCCAGCGCTGCAGACGGTATCACTACCGACTGCGCCACAGAGGCAGACAAGTTTAATGCAACAAAGTCACAGACTACAGACACAAGTCTCGCCATAAGCCCCTCTGCAATCTATTTTATAGAGAGCGGCCAAAAGTCTTTCACTGTTGGGAAGCTACACTATCTTCGGGTGACATCGGCTATATTTAATTCCCGTATTCCCACGGGAACGAGAGTTACGCGGGTGAATCCGCGTGACGTTCGCTAGTATATTATATACTTTTAACAAACAATAGCTTTATCGTAGCCTTTCAAAGGAAAAAGAAAAGGAAATTCTCCTTTCATCCAAACTGCTTACGGCATTTGCATTGTAATAGGAATGAAGGCAAAGAAAGGGTTCGTTTTAGTTGGTGTGAGAGAAAGAATTTACTAATAATGAACTGATTTCAACTAGTCATCTAACCTGTCTTTACTCGAGTTATAGTTTTACTTTTATAAAGCTATTATAGTTTTTAATATGGATGTCCAGACAATTGGGTAAATTATTTTGATTTTTTTTACACACAATCGTGTAAACAAATACAGGATTAATCATGAATTTAAAAACATAATTTTAAGATTTCAGTACAAAAAGTGAACAACAGATGTCGCTAATCGATTTAAATTCGAGATAGCGTTTGGTTTCCTATAAGTTTATATAAAGATGTCATCTGGCCTACAGTTTACGATTTTATAATACTAGAGACTAGAGATAAGTATTTATATTAGAACAAGAAAGCCGTGAGATTGTTCTCACCAGACTGCCCCTCTCTAACGTTTATTGTGAAAGTGAAAGTTCCATCCGATTGACGTAGTCATTTTTGTTTAATTTCAATCTTTGAACAGATGATCCACGTGACCTATAGTATCCGCAATACGAACTGGCACTTGGGGCCATAAATGTCACTTTCTGTAGGGGTTGAACCATGTCGATAAAATATTTAAGAATTTGTCGATATGTCGTAATCTGATATTAAGTGGGTAATTTGCTTTTAGTTATAAATATGAAATTAATAGCAAATAAGATTTTACATAAACTGATAGCGGGAAATTAATTAAATTCCTCGTAAGTGCAGTCAAGTAAAATAATTGCAGCTGTGGTCATTCCTGTAGTGGCCAGATTAAGCGGACATATTATTATGTAATAATAATAATAATAATGACGACTGGTAGCTTGGTCCCTGTACCCGATGCCGGTGGGATACTATATCTTATATTTTTAAATGCACTTGTTTGTTATATCTATATTTAAAAATGTAATTTGTAAGTTAATTAATTAAATAAAGAGAATAATAATACTTATATTTTTTTAAATACATACATATTATACTTAGAAAACACCCAAACTCCGAAACAAACATTTGTGGATCACACAAATATTTGGACCGACCCAGGAGTCGAACCCAGGACCAAGGATTAAGTAACCCAAAAAAAATATACGCAGTCGATCAACTGGCAAATGAACACGGTCATGAAGTGATTCGACTTCCCACCTACCACTGCCAGTATAACCCTATAGAGTTAATATGGGCTCAAATCAAAGGAGAAGTTTCTACAAAAAATTCCACCTTTAAAATGGCAGATGTTGAGAAGTTGCTGCATGAAGCTATCGACCACGTGACAACAGAAGACTGGGTTAAATGTGTTCGCCACGCTGAAAATCTCCAGAATGAAGACCTAGCTAAAGCTCACTTCATTGACACCCACCGTCTTGTTATAAATCTACAAGACGACAGTGATAGTGAAGACGAGTATTAATGGCGTTCCCAATAATTTATTGATTTTTTTGTTAAGTTTTAATATTATTTTGATGAAAGTCCTGTAAATTTGAAATTTATTTTAGTTAGTAATTCACCTACTCAACCTATTTATTTTAATATATTTATTTCTTTATTTATTTATTTTTTTATTTAATTTAATACATTTGTCTTAATAAATCAATGCTGATATAAAAATAAATAAATCATATACAAAAAACATTCATTACATTACTTTTGTCGATACTATTACGGAATACGATAGATTACCTGCACAGCACTATGCGTGTTAGTTCCGGTCCATAAGACTGTGTAGGTGCGAAAGAGATAGCACGAATCCGATGATTTATGGCCCAACGTGCCAGTTCGTATTGCGGATACTATAGTGACGTAGTTTAATGCGACAGAGTCACAGACTACAGACCAAGTCTCGCCATAAGCCCCTCTGCACTTTATTTTATAGAGAGGGGCTAAAACTCAAAAAAAATTGCTTGTTTGATCGATTTCTTGTTCAAATCTAAATTTTTGTAATAATTTATGCGAAATTAAATCACTTCGGTCAGGCGGGTTTAGAAGACTGCTGAGCCCGCAGAGAGTGATGGCCGTCAGGGTGATAAGAGGATACCGCACGATCTCCGGTGAGGCGGTGTCTCCTAGCCGGGTTCCCTTCATGGGACCTGGAAGCGAGAGCCCTTGCGTCACTGCTCAGATGGCGCAAGGAGGCGCTGGAGCGGGGCCAAAGGCCTGCGGCTCGAGAAATCAAGACCCCGCGGTCCCTGCTCCACCAGGAAACCGTGAAGACATGGAAGGTGCGACTTGAGCAACCAAAGGGGGGATTCGCCACAATCGCGGCCGTCAGACCGGTCATGGATGAGTGGCTGGAGAGGAGACACGGTGCTCTCTCCTACCGGTTGACACAGATGCTTGCCGGGCACTTTAGCTTCGGTAGGTATCTGTGGCGAAAACACCGGGAAACCACGGCCGAGTGTCAACACTGCGAGGACCGCAGCGATGACACGGCCCTCCACACGCTGGTGGAGTGCACTTCGTGGGCGCAACAGCGCCAGGTCCTCGTAGTGGGTCTGGGCGTGGACACTCCCTCGCTCGAGGCCATGGTGCGAGCCATGCTCTTCAGCGGGAGTAAGTGGGACTGCGCCACCTCTTTCTGCGAGCAGGTCATGCTCGTGAAGGAGGCGGCGGGCCGGGTGCGGGAGAGAGCTCTCCCACCCGAGTTCCGCAGTCGGCGGCCTGGACGCCGCCGATTTGTCGTCGCCGAGGACTATCGGCCTCCATGACCGGGGGTCTAAGGACGGTGAGAGGGTCGCTTACCATCCTTACAGAAGCAGGCCCATGACGGCAGCGTGACGTGAGCAACTCACGCATGCTCCTCTCTTAGAAGCGGGATAACACCCGAAACCCCCCAAAGACGCGGGATAGCACCCGAACCACCCCATGGGCGAGGCGGCAGTGGCGGCCGTAGGTCTGTTGTGAGTCCCATCCTTGAGTCCCATCCTTCCGAGGGCTTACCCGTTGCTCCCAACCACAGGCTGTTGGGCGTTGCGTGAAGTTTTTTAGTCGGTAAGAGTCCGGCATAACATCCTCCGAGGATTTTCCCTCACGTAAAAAAAAAGACGTGTGGCACTCGGGGACTGCCGCGGTAAAGCTATTACATAGCATTTTTTACCAACCATGCTAGTTTAATTATTTCTATATAAGAATACTAGCTGATGCCCGCAGCTTCGCCCGCTTAAAATTTGTTACCGCTGGAAGTTATTCCCGGGATAAAAGGTAGCCTATGTGTTATTCCAGACTATAATGTATCTCTGTACCAAATTTCAGCCCGATCCGTTCAGCGGTTTGAGCGTGAAAAAGTAACAAACATCCACACTCACAAACTTTCGCATTTATAATATTAGTAAGAAGTAAGATTTTAAGGCCTATGTTCAACAAAGTAAAGTACCAAGTACCTACTTGACTGTGGACATTTGGGCTTTTGGAATTTTGGCCTATTGGTCTTTTGGACTTTTGGACTTTTGGCCTTTTGCACTTTTGTACTATTGCACTTTTGGACTTTTGGACTTTTGGACTTTTGGACTTTTGGACTTTTGGACTTTTGAAGACTCAAAAGTCCTCAAAGACCGAAAAGTCCCAAAAGTCCCAAAACTCCCAAAAGTCCCAAAAGTCCCAAAAGTCCGAGAAGTCCCAAAAGTCCCAAAAGTCCAAAAGTCCAAAAGTTCAAAAGTCTAAAAGTCCAAAACTTCAAAAGTCCAAAGTCCAAAAGTTCAAAAGTCCAAAAGTCCAAAAGTCCAAAAAACCAAATTCCAAAAGTCCAAAAGTCCAAAAGCCCAAAAGGCCAAAAGGCCAAAAGTCCAAAAGTACAAAAGTCCTAAAGTCCAAAAGGCCAAAAGTCCCAAAGGCCAAAGTCCAAAAGGCCAAAATTCCACTCCATCAACCTCACCCCACCCACCTCACACCAATTCACCTCACCACACCCCACTTCACTTCACCCCACCCTACACACCTCAGCCCACCCCACTTCACTTCATATACATAGGTACACGTTATGCAAACGCTCACGTGTACACGTTGGTATATGAAGTGCGAGATACACGAACGTGGCCGAGCGTGGCCGAAGGTAGTCGAGAGTGTGATTTATTTTCGTGACACAATTTCTGGATTCGGTCTCCACGCAAGGCCGAAAACAAAATACCTATTAAGCTATGCAATAGCTTAATAGGTATTTTGTTTTAGAACTTTTTAAGAAGAACAATTATTTTGTAATAAATTATTTTTATGTAACTTCAACCATTTACGCAGAAGCGCAACGGATACTCTTATAACGATTAAATGTTTTCCGTTTTCGAAACATTCCTCATTGCTGCACCGCTCCTATTAATCTTAGCATTATGTTATGTAGCCTATAGCCACTATCAATAAATGTACCTACTTACTATCGAACAGTTTTTGAAACCCTACCAGTAGTTTCAGTAAGGCTTGCCTTGGTATGATGTGATCATGGTCCCTTTGCAGCGTGTATCCAATCCAGCGCAGCAGCTACACTTCCGACGTTTGATCTGTTGGTGGATAGGGGTCTCACTGCAGCGTTCCAATAGTCTTACGTTCGTGATGTTCTCGGGCCCGTATGTACCGAGGATCCATTGGAGGCAGCGTTTGACGAAGACTTATAGCTGGTAGCTGGTGCGAAATGTCTTTAGTGACCTTCCATGTCTCGCATCCGTATAGCAGTTAGCAGTACAGTTTTAACGTTTACTTTGTTTTGAGTTTCACTCTTAGTGTCCATTTTCGCAACTGCCTACGGGGCGCAGCTGTGTAAAGGTTGTTCTGGCCTTGGCGAGACTCGAAATGATGTAGGGTACTCTTCTGTCCCATCAGTTTCTGACACGACATTCCCGAGGTACGTGAATTAGTGCCTCCACCACATCTCTTGCGTCTGTCGATTTTAATTTCAGTCCAGCCATTCGTTGCCTCATCCTGCTCGTTGTCCTGCAGACATACATGACGGCGTGTGTGTGCCTCAGCAGGCACAGGACATCGGCATCATTTAAATCCTCCAGGATATCAGTATAGGCCCCATTCTATGCCGCGCCGATTGTTCTTTGCGGTATTCAGCATTATACCATCTATTTTCCATGGATGGTTGTTAACTATCCTGTTATCTTCATAACGATCCTCTAAGGTAGGTAGTTACAGTATGTATTTTCAAAAGAGTTTGTGAACTCTATTTTTAATTTCTTTTTCAGAATATTGATGACATTTGATTGATGTCATTTTATACACGTAACGTCTACTACACTGATACATGTAATAAAATTCTAACACGCCGGTGTTTGTATGTAAATTATTTATACTGAGGAAAATTCTATACTGAGGAATAGCTTTAACCATTAAGCTCTATTTTGATTAAGCAAACAGGGCAGATTCACACGCTACTTGAAGAGTATGATTAATAAATACCTCTAATTTCATAGACCTTGTGTGACGTAAACAAAGTTGCGAGGGTCAGCTAGTTAAAAGATAAAACAATAGGTTTCTTCTTATCTACTTAAAAACTATTTTTACAAATTTTATGGTAATAATAGACATTCTTTGAAATATGCATGTATGGTATTGTTGTGACTTTTATGACACGTTTAAAGTACATAGGTATGGGATAGATGGCGCTCGCGGCTACGTCAGCGTGAAATTTTCCTCCCGCTTCCCATGGGAACGTACTCCCGGGTTTGGTTATCTTTATAGCAGTATTATATATAAATTAACAAAACAAAAAATAATACTGCATTGGTGATAATAATAATAAAATGTATGTTTATAGAGTACTCACTCATTTTCTTTCACTATTTTTCGTGACTTTCTTCATTAATAAATGCACTTTGTTTATTCATATTTAAAACACTTTTTACACAAATTATACGAGTACTGTTCACTGTTGTACATAGATGATGAATACCTTATACACCTATAGTCGAATTTTTATTTAGACGAAGTAAATTGACAGCAACTAATGTAATTGACAGCATCGAAATTGTCATTTCACATAAGAACTCTAAATTCGACCAGCACTCTTAATTCAACTTTGGTCGAGTGGTTAAGACGCGGATCGGTACGCAGAAGGCGCAAGATCGATTCTGGGTACAAGCATCAATTTTTGGATTATTTGATTGACATTATTATGTCCAGATATATATTTATAACGACTGCAGATTTCAGAATTGACGTAAACAAAAAATTTATGAAGTGCGAGACGAGATACACGAACGTGGCCGAAGGTAGCCGAGAGTGTGATTCGTTTTCGTGACACAATTTCTGGATTCGGTCTCCACGCAAGGCCCGCGATAGAAGCTACGCAATAGCTTAAGGCCGCGTGGGTCAGATTTTGAGTTTTTTGAAACAATCCTACTCAAAAAGTAAAAGGTTTATAATTCTGATAAATATATATATAATAGTTAAGGATATAAGCTAAACATATTCCGAGCCCGTTACACGATCCAATAAATTTCACTAGATAGAAAAAAATCCCAAAGTTGACTCTCTCAGAAAAGTTTTTTCAAAACTGTGGCTAAACTATTAATATTTTATATATTTTTTTTGCACTCAATTAAAGGTATTAAGGTTTTATACACATTTTCCGAGCGTTTTTCTATAAACAACTACTTACATAGTTATCATGTACGAATATCTACCAAACGCAATAGAATTGCGCCGCTGACGGCCGATCAGTCTCGCCCTGGCGCTTGTGGAGGCAGGACCTGTGTCAGTTTTTTTCGCAACTATTTCGTAATTATCATGCCAAATTACGTTGAAATCGCGCCACAGTATAAGAATATCAGTAATGGGCAAAATGTAATTAGATTAACCGTTACAAATGCGACTCATGGTAAAAATGTGGTGATCTTTTACTTTTTAAGTGTTTTCACGACATGGTAACCAGCTACCTAATGCATTAAAATGTCTACGAATTACATGATAATTTCGCAATCCAACATGGCGGCCACGCCGTAATCACAAAATTTCATGATGGGTATCGTTTAAGGGGTTTTTTGGTATGCTGAGTACGAAGTACGTAATAATTTTGCAATCCAATATGGCCGCCGCGCGGTAATCACAAAATTTCATGATGGGTATTGTTTAAGGGGTTTGTTCGTATGCTGAGTACGAATAACGTGATAATTTTGCAATCGAATATAGCCGCCGCGCCGTAATCACAAAATTTCATGATGGGTATCGTTTAAGGGGTTTTTTGGTATGCTGAGTACGAATCGCGTACTAATTTTGCAATACAAGATGGCCGCCGCGCCGTAATCACAAAATTTCATGATGGGTATCGTTTAAGGGGTTTTTTGCTATGCTGAGTACGAATCACGTGATAATTTTGCAATTCAAAATGGCCGCCACGCCGTAATCACAAAATTTCATGATGGGTATCGTTTAAGGGGTTTTTTCGTATGCTGAGTACGAATCTCGTGATAATTTTACAATCCAATATGGCCGCCGCGCTGTAATCACAAAATTTCATGATGGGTATCGTTTAAGGGGTTTTTTCGTATGCTGAGTACGAATCACGTGATAATTTTACAATCCAATATGGCCGCCGCGCCGTAATCAAAAAAAATCATGATGGGTATCGTTTAAGGGGTTTTTTGGTATGCTGAGTACGAATCACGTACTAATTTTGCAATACAAGATGGCCGCCGCTACGTAATCACAAATATTCATGATGGGTATCGTTTAAGGGGTTTTTTGCTATGCTGAGTACGAATCACGTGATAATTTTACAATCCAATATGGCCGCCGCGCCGTAGTCACAAAATTTCATGATGGGTATCGTTTAAGGGGTTTTTTCGTATGCTGAGTACGAATCACGTACTAATTTTGCAATACAAGATGGCCGCCGCTACGTAATCACAAATATTCATGATGGGTATCGTTTAAGGGGTTTTTTGCTATGCTGAGTACGAATCACGTGATAATTTTGCAATCCAATATGGCCGCCGCGCCGTAATCACAAAATTTCATGATGGGTATCGTTTAAGGGGTTTTTTAGTATGCTGAGTACGAATCACGTGATAATTTTGCAATCCAATATGGCCGCCGTGCCGTTATCACAAAATTCTATGATGGATATCGTTTAAGGGGTTTTTGGAATGCTGAGTACGAATCATGTGATAATTTTGCAATCCAATATGGCCACCGCGCCGTAATCACAAAATTTCATGATGGGTATCGATTAAGGGATTCTTTCGTATGCTAGGTAGCAATTTAATGTAATTGGCCTTAATTTTACAATAAAAACCTTTTGTCATAGTATTTTTGCATTGCTAGGCCTGAACTTAATAAGCAAATCTTTTTAGTTTACTACTGTTAATAGCTTAGGCAGCCAAATTGAATTCCAAAATTATCATGTTATTCGTACTCAGCATTCGAAAAAACCCATTAAACGATATCCATCACGAAATTATGTGATTACTACGCGGTGGCCATTTTGGATTGCAGAATTATCATGTGATTCGTACTCAGCATACCAAAAAACCCCTTAAACGATAACCATCATGGATTTTTGCGATTAAGGCGCGATGGCCATATTGGATTGCAAAATTAGTACGTGATTCGTACTCAGCATACCAAAAAACCCTATAAACGATACACATCATGAAATTTTGTGATTACACCGTGGCGGCCATTTTGGATTGCAAAATTATCACGTGATTCATACTCAGCATACCAAGAAACCCCTTAAACGATACCCATCATGAAATTTTGTGATTACGGCGCGGCGCCCATATTGGATTGCAAAATTAGTACGTGATTCGTACTCAGCATACCAAAAAACCTCTTAAACGATACCCATCATGAAATTTTGTGATTACGGCGCGGCGGCCATATTGGATTGCAGAATTATCACGTAATTCGTACTCAGCATACCAAAAAACCCCTTAAACTATACCCATCATGAAATTTTGTAATAACGGCGCGGCGCCCATGTTGGATTGCAAAATTATTACGTGATTGGTACTCAGCATACCAAAAAACCCTTTAAATGATACCCTTCATGAAATTTTGTGATTACACCGCGGCGGCCATTTTGGATTGCAAAATGATCACGTGATTCATACTTAGCATACCAACTTTAGAAAACTTTAGATTTTTTTATGACCAGTTATAATGTAATTTACATTTTTTACGCAACTGTAACCATCTAGCAAACTTACGCAACGGAAACTCTCAAAAGAAATGAAATATCCTAGTTTTCGAAAAATGTTTCGTTGCTGCTCAGCTCTTATTCGCCTTAGCGTGATGTTATATATTTTGGTATTTTTCAAAAATGGACATTCTGTTAAGAAACTTTTGAAATTCAACTAGCAGTCTCTTAGACTCTAGAGTTCAAACAACTAAACAAACAAACAAACTCTTTAGCTTAAAAATAATAGTATAATAAATATAATTAACTCATTTATTTAGGAAACTCGAATAAATCACTACACTTAATAAAGTTAGATGCATTTACTACGTCAAACAAAGTTAGCATGCTGTTTCTTTCTACTCTACTGTATACTGTGGCATGAGAGTTGACTGCCGCTGCCGGCGCGCGGTGTGTCTCGCGCCCGGGGCGAGGGGAGCGCCAAATGCCTACTTGTGCGCTATAACCGCCCCTTAAAAAGAAGGCGGTTTTAGATCTTTTTCTCAACAATAAATGGCACTCTGATATTAGGGGCTTAGACCTATGTCCTTTGGCTCCCTCGCCCCACCATTAAAGTTCCTAACCCTAGGTGAGGATGCAGTGATAGCTGAAGTCTGTCAGCAATATGTAATGTAACAGGCTTCCGAGGGTTGATCTGTAGCGCACGGAAGGATTTTTACGCGTTCAAGAGAATCTAACATCAATTACCTAGATTTTTTTTATCGTGAGGGAAAATCCATTATGAATGCTAATACCAGACTCCTACCGACTAAAAAACCTCACGTAACGCCCAATAGCCTACGGTCGGGAGCCCCGACTTAGCCCTCGGAAGGATGTCCCAGGACTCTCAATAGACCTACGGCTACCACTGCGACCTCGCCTAGGGGGTGGTTCCGGTGCTATCCCGCGTCTTTGGGGGGTTTTCGGGTGTAATCCCGCTTCTAAGGGGGGCGTGCTTGAATCCGCCATTGACCTGTTTCTGTAAGGACGTTAAGCAGCCCAATTACTTAGATAATAATATTCCTAATAAAAAGAAAATCAAAATGTAAAAGATTTTTTTAAAGTTTAACCAGTAGTTTCAGCACAACACACAAACTCTTCAGCTTGAATATAAATATTAGATCCTCCGAAACTTTTATCAAACTTGGTAGACCAATTTCTTTGTGCTTATATTATGCAGGTATTTCTACTATACGGGTCACAGAAATATTTTTATGAACTTGCTTCTATTCGCCACATATATTGCAACAATATATTTTACGAAAACATTCTGGCTGTGCGCAAAATTCTTATATCATTTCCATTTTTGACAGGTGTCGCGTACGGATTTTACGGATGAAATAAAAATGTTTAGATATTTCTGAGCTAGAAAATTTTATACAGAAAAATGTAGTTGGATTTTGAACTGTATAAATTTTATACAGTCCAGTCTCTGGGAAAATCTGTATCATAATAATACGTGATAAGAAAACTATGTACCTTTCAATAAAATTGCGAGAACAGAGAACAAGAAATTTGATACAGTTAAAGTTTATATCGAGAAAAATAGTACAAAGTTTGTGTTTTTAATTAATTTCTATCAGATTTCGCCGATCAATTAGACTCCAACTTATGTGGCCAGCGTGGTAAACGCAGGCAAATCATACTTTAATACGCAGCCCATGGTTTTAGGGTTTTTAAAGCTGCCCATATAGCCTGGCTTAACAACAGTCATGTTATGAATACTACCAAATATATACAACGAGGGACCAAACGTTTATAGTGTTTTAGGAATTGTCGCCTATGTGTATACAACCAATATACGTAGTGCGGGAGATCACTGAATAAAATAATTCACTGAGAATGTGGATTAATCACTGAATTTATTAATCACTGTTAGCTACAATTATCCATAAGCTTAGGTATCTACAGTATCGCGAGGGTACAACGTGTGTTTGGTAACACCAAGTGAACGTTTGTTTATACTAAGATTTAACAAAGAGGAGTCCTGGGATATCCTTCCGAGGGCTTAGCCGGGGCTCATAACCATAGGCTGTTGGGCGTGACGTGAGGTTTTTTAGTCGGTAGGAGTCCGGCATAACATCCATGAGGATTTTCCCTCACGTAAAAAAAAAAGATTTAACAAAGAGCGCTTTCATAATGTGTAATAAACAATCATAAAACATCATACTTTATATCCCTACAGTGTCTTCCAAAGTGCGAAAATTAAAAAGGTAATCCATCCGAAGACTAACCATAGCGAAAGTTGCGTACTGCAGTAATCGTTTTCAGAACACTGAGTCAACAGGAGCTATAAACGCTTTACAATCTAAGGTGAGGTCCATCAAACATCAATCAATCAAATCAGCCTATCGCAGTCCACTGCTGGACGTAGGCCTCTCCCAAATTACGCCACAACACGCGGTCCTGCGCCTTCCGCACCCAGTCAGTCCCTGCAACCTTCTTCAGGTCGTCGGTCCATCTGGAGGGGGGTCGTCCTACCCCACGTGTACCAAGTCGCGGTCTCCACTCCAGAAATCGTTTGCTTCACCGGCCATCGGTTCTCCTACAGATATAGCCAGCCCACGCCTCTTCAAACTGCATACTCTGCGAGCTATGTCGAGCATTCTAGTTCTCTGACGGATAACATCGTTCCGGATTTTATCCCTCAGAGACACCCCAAGTATAGCTCGTTCCATTGCTCGCTGCGCAACCTTAAGGCCATGGACTAGCTTCACTGTAAGTGTCCACGTCTCGGCACCGTAGGTCATAACTGGTAGAACGCACTGGTTATTTCAGTTAGGTCCAATCACTACCCCTAAATGTATTGAATACGCTTACATTCAGTAAAGGGCTACGATCATAGAGCAATGCGATATCTTATATTAATAAATTCCAAAGTCGCCTCTTACAGAACTCTCGGAGTGCATTGGAGTGGTGACATTTTGTACACTTTCCCCGTTACGTCGCCACACGGGCGAGAATTAGGATGCAAGATAAAGTTTATCGGTAGTCTTTAGGTGCGATTTGAACATTTCGCGATTGGTCCAAGCCTCCTTAGATCTAGCGTTGCGAATATCCTTCACAGCAAAAAAGAACTTGTGCAAATCTGCTCTCAGTAGTAAAAAACAATAAAAATAAAACAAAAAAAAAAAACTGTTTTCAATGGGACTCAACCCTAAAATGCAGTACCAACCGCAATTTTCACACCAAAACCCGGCTACGGAACTAAATCACTATGAAATACTATCCGCTTGTTTACGGGTTTCAGTCCCAGTGACCTAGATGCAGTTACTCCTGTTTTGGGCTACAATAAGTTTCTGTATTTCTGTGCTACGATCTTGTTAGGGTTTTGTATCTACAGGATAAAAACAGGACCCTATTTCTAAGACAATACGGCTCACCACCTATTACATGGACCAAAATCTAACAAGAAAGCCGAGAGATCGTTCTTACCGGACTGCCCCTCTCTAACACGTTTATTGTGAAAGTTCAATCCGAGTGACGTTGTTATTTTCCTTTTATTTCAAACTTTGAACAGATGATCCACATGACCTAGTGACGTAATTTAATACAACAGAGTCGCAGACTACAGACACAAGTTTCGCCATAAGCCCCTCTGGAATCTATTTGATAGAGCGGGGCTAAAACAGATATTTTAATAATACTTAGGAGGCAGACAAGCTTACGGCACACTTCAGGTGTTCATTGGTTGCCTTAGCGGCGTAGGATATGGATGTTTCAACACCAGAGGCTCTATCTGATAATATTGCATTACTTTACAACAAATTTGATTTTCTTTTAACGTGAGGAAAAATCCTCATGGATGCTATGCCGAACTCCTACCGACTAAAAAACCTCACATAACGCTGAACAGCCTATGGTTGGTAGCCCCGTGTAAGCCCTCGGAAGGATGTCCTAGGACTCCCAACAGATCCACGGCCGCAGAGGCGGCTCGGGTGCTATCCTGCATCTTTGGGGGGTTTCGATTGTGATCCCGCTTCTTGGTGCGAGAATTCTTTACAACAAAATTTGATTTGCAATAAAATAACCTTTTTGTGAGCGAATCGTAAATAATGGAGTTTATGATTTGAGAACTTTTCTTGAGAGGAACAATTTCGTCGTACACAACTGTTACGCAACTTTAACAATTTACGCAGTGCACGCAGCGGAACCTCTCAACAGGAAAACTTTCTCGGTCTTCACGTGTATATTGTCATGTTTTTATGCCCGAAGGGATCGCTATACTCAGGTGCAACGCAGACGACAGACTATCCTTGACGCACAATCTGTGAAAAATCTGCGAAGAACCAAATGGAATTATCTTGTTAAATTAAATTATTTATACATTATAATAAAATGATGGAATAGTCAAAACTATACATTGGAAATATTAAAAAGAAAATACTCACTGGGTGTTCAACATCAGATACGGAAGCCGAAAATATAGTTAGAAAAATTGTTTGTCTGTTTGCTGTTCGGAAGGATCTCAAAAAGTATAGATTAAAAAAGCTATCTCAAGCAAGTGGTGGTTTACAAAATAGCTAAATGTTTCCATAGCTTGTTCCTGCCTGCAAATATTGCCGACAAAGTAAAACAGTGAGTAGCTAAAGAAAATTTCAAAAGAAATGTAGAGCTTGTTTTTTGCTTTTCAGTCGGGTTTTTTATATTCTAAATAATTAAGTTTATTTAAAAGTTTTAAGTTATCTTAGAAGTGGTGTTATAAATTTTTGTGTAGTTAAAGGACTTCACCGAAATTTAACCTTAATTATTGTATTTTGGTTATATTTCAGGTTCTACTCAATCGATTGCAATCAAACAAATGTAAGATTTTAAGTCTAACTAAGACCTTATAAACAAATAAAACCGCATCGAAATAGGTTCAGTAGTTTTGCGTCCTTCGCAGTCAAATAATTATAGCACCAAAAATCCGCCGTTTGATTCTTTAGGAATTATATTATACCTGGTGTCATTCACACAATCACGACGAGTCAAATGACACCTTGCGGGACAAAATGCGTAAAGCCGTTCAGGCTGTAGAGCGTGACAAAGAATTGGATATACATTCTCTCGAAAAATATTACCCTCCTTTCTTCGGCAGTTCGGGTAAAAAGAGTTTGTGTTTCGGAAAACACGTGACGAAAATCTCCGAGAACTGAGCGATTCAAATTTTTTTTTTTTCTGTTCTCGCCAAATTGACTACGCCAGCCTGATAGAAAGCCATAGCGACATCTACCAGTATGGGGCCACTCTCACAGTCCGTAAGATATCTGACAGCGGTCCTCAAGTTGACAGTGACAGCCCTGTGATGTGCCTCATCACGCTCCGCTTGAAGAACCCGGGATGGTAAGATGAGGGAAACACGTGCGTGGGCAAGTCGTTTATCTGGCTAATCATAGATACTGGTAACGCTCTGACAGGGCATGTGTTTTCCTTCAACTACAACGACAGGGTCTTTAAGGGGAGCGCGAAGAGGCACATTATTGGGTAGGCATATTGAGGACTACTGCCAGTAGTGTAGGGGACTGTGATAACGATTCTCAATTCTCTAGATGTTTCTGTCACCTTAAAATTATGAAAGTCGTTAGATTCTAATCTTCTACGAAAAAAATAGTTAATATTACACTGCTCGGCGACTGCTGCCGCGGCCCGCTCGCTTCGATCACTCGCTACTGGTTAATAATAATATTATGTCATGGAATTATCACGTACTAGTGTAAGTCACTCGGTTTCACCCGCGTAGCTCCCGTTCTCGTGGGAACATGTTAATTAAATATAGCCTATGTCCATCCGCAGGCTTATTACGTATGTTACAATAGGCAAGCGATAGCGATAATCTCGCGGAAATCGCGCGATAATCGCTGTTTGTTGACTGTTTCGTATTACGTATCAACGATCGTTTTGCCATAGCCGACTAGCGACGGTGCTGCCTCTGTAGGACAATCAGTAAATTAAAAAGTGCATTTGTGCTATACTGCGGCAGCGATCTGGCGATAATTTCGTATTACGTATCGTTTTTGACAACCTCCAGGCAGCGATTTCGATATTTTATTAGTGTATGTGTGTACTGAGAGACCACTTTCATTTTTTGCGGATTTTTGCAGTTTAACTAACAATAGTGCTGCGAGCACGTGTTCGGACGCGCTTTCTAACCGATCACTAAGCTTTACAAATATTTTCGCAAATTTTACTATGCACTATTGTTAGTTAAACTGCAAAAATCCGAAAAAATAAAAGTGGTCTCTCAGCACACACATACACTAATGAAATGCCCAACAGATGTGACAGTGTCCAGTTTTCAGTAATCGCCACGTAATTGTTTATGGCGCTAGTTTCGTAGTGATAAGTGCGACGTAGCGATTAGCGAACGATCCGCTTTAGAATTTAACGTAATACCATTTTTTCCGCCACCAGCGATAAATCGTGCGATGATTGCGCGATTATCGCTGATCGCTGTTTTATACATAATCAGCCTGCCGGTATAGTGTAGCTTCCCAACAGTAAAAGATTTTTCAAATCGGTATAGTAGTTTCGGAGCCTATTCGATGCAAACAAACATAAAATCAAAAATTTACTCTTTATAATATTAATACAGATAGTTGGGAGTCTTGGGACATCCTTCCGAGGGCTTACCAGGGGCTCCCAACCATAGGCTGTTGGGCGTTACGTGAGGTTTTTTAGTCGGTAGTAGTCCGGCATAGCATCCATGTTGGATTTGACATCTCCACCGTTTTCCACAATTTTATTGACCCTTGATAATTATTTGAAGTCATGTCCTTCATCCCTCATAATAGAAAGCGGTAGGAGTAGTGGTCCAAAAGAGAAATAGTATTATCCAGAAAAGAACATTTAAAGAAGTTGTCACATAACGCCTAAAGGGCTGATGCCGCCGCGAACTCAATTTTTGACGTGTGGAAATCCTACATGGATGCTATGCTGGACTCATACCGTCTAAAACCACAGTGTTCCCTCTACCACTGCCTACAACCTAGAGTTACGTCACCAGCCTTGTATCGTATGTTTAAGTAACTTCACCTATTATAGTAACGGATTTATCCCCAAATGAGTGGGCAAAGGCATACTATAACTATTGTTTAAAATTTTCATACAACATCATATATCCCAAATTAAGCTAATATAAGCTTGTGCTATGCAATAAGACGACTGATAGACATATTCTTAATTTTTTATTTTTTTTGGCTCGCCAAATTGACTTTGCCAGCCTGATGGAAAGCCATGGCGCACCTAGCGATCGGGGGCCACTCTCACAGTCCATAAGACTTCTGACAGAGGTCTTCAAGTTGGCGGCCCAATGATGTGCCCCTTCACGCTCCTCTTGAAGAACCCAGATGAGGGAAACACGTGTGCGGGCAGGTCGTTCCATGTTTTTATAGTTCGACAGTGGAACGATCTTATGAAACGCTCAGTTTAGCGAAGATTATCTCCATTGTGTATGAGTGTGACGTCTCTGCATAGCGTCAAGCGCGTCTAGTGAGTCATCCCAAAGGTGAGAACAATATTAGACTCAGGGGCGAATCTGTTTCTTGTGCAGTAAACATCGTTGATGTGGCGTGAAGTACCGTCTCACCTTATTTAGGACTCCTAGTTTCCGCGAGGCCAGCCCAATACAACGCTTAAATTTATATATTTCTAAATACACATATATTACGCATTGAAAACACCCAAACTCCGAAACAAGCATTTTGTGGATCACACAAATTTTAGACCGACCCAGGAATCGAACCCAGGACCTCAGGCGAGGCAGGCGGTTAAACTACCGAATGTGCCACCGAGACAGTCAAAATACAATATTTTACCACTAGCTGATGCGCGCGGCTTCGCCCGCGTGAAATTTGGTTCCCGTTCCCGCTTCCCGTGGGAACACTTTCCCGGGTTGTGAAATGTAGCCTATGTGTTATTCCAGACTATAATATACCCCGATTCTAAATTTCAGCCCGATCCGTTCAGCCGTTAGAGCGTGATTGAGTAACAAACATCCAAACATCTAAACATCCAAACATCTTCACAAACTTTCACATTTATAATATTAGTAGGATTTTCATTTTGTTTCACGTAAGAGCCTGGTTGCCGTGTTATAATGGACAGACCTCGCCTACATACAGACCTACAGACAACATTATTACATAAAACAATTTCATATTCCTATTCACTGATGAATATTTCATAAGATATAAAGGTCACTACACACTATAGCGTTTAGCTTATCCAGGAAAGACGAGGATGATTCTTCATCAAAGGAATGAATACATGATAATATGAAATTGTTAGCGACCAGTTACGCTCACAAGGCGTGCCCAAGTCCAATATTAATCCCAGGTTAGTGCAAATATTTTTGTGATCAGAAACCTTTAGTAAGCAGTTTGCATTCATGTTTTCTTAGCATAACTTGGGGATTTTTTCAAATAGCGCAAATTTCAGTATCTCATAACATAACTTTTTATAGATTTCTTTTTGTAGTGCCTAGGTCGGCAGCACGTCTGCTTTTGGTGTTATAAAGTCCTTAGGCTACCTTAACAACTGTCACTTTAATAGTATAAAAAAAAGAAACTTGATAGGGTAGGCAGCGCGAGTGTAGCGCCTCCGGTGTTGCAAGCGTCCATAGGCAGCGGTGACCACCAGTCCATCTGGTGGGCCGTATGCTTGTATGCCACCTTAGTGGTATAAAAAACTGTATTATACTCCAAGTACATTTCAATACGTGCACTTGGTGTAAAAGGAACCTTAAAATATAATTCGATTCATTTTTTTGTGAAAATTAGACTACCGACGAACGTTGCGTTACAGGGAAATGCTCTAGTCTGTACTAAAAGAAAGAAAGAAAGAAAGAAAGAAAGAAAATATTTTTATTTTGGATCATAACGTACATACCCACACCAAATAATAGTAACATAACATAATATGTAATAAAAAATAAAAGAACAGAGAAAACAAAAAAGAGACTTAAAAAAGATAAAAAAAAAGAGTACAAAAACAACAACGCAAGAAAGGCACACAGACAGGGAGGTAAAACGTTCTAAAACTAAACGGCAAATTTCCATTCATCTGTGGCCGCCGCGCCGCTGCCTTTGATGATACGTTTCGTGTCAGCTGTCAGTTGTCACATCACTGTCAACTGTCAAGGGTAACCAAAGTGTACTCTGTGGTCGACGCGAGTGACGCGACAGTCGACGTGTCTTTACGTGGCAACGGCCTCACGTGTCCCTTGTATTTTGCTCTGCTCTGAATAAGTACTTGAATTACCAAGTAAAGTTATTACTAATCTTTTAATATATAATGTACGCTGTGTCCGCAACCAGGATTGACACTCAGCATACACTGAGATGGGTATTAACCACCCAGTACTGGTTTTCAGTGCCAACCTTAGCGTCACCTGACGTCATCAGGCAATTACGTTTTAATTTACTTAAACACAAATTGAATATAGTTTACTATCAACAACAGATTTAAATATGTAATGGAAAAGAACAAAAGCTTAAAGCCAAATAGGTAAGGAATTTCTCAAAGATATACGCACTAACCAATAATTTGACAATTTCACGGGTATCTATAAATGCAATTTTAAAATTCAATGCACCATTTCTACCATCGCAGGCCTCCAACCGCACAATCCAACCAATGCACAATAAGGCAATTCGGTGTCCAGCACACAGAGGGACGACTCTGGAATGACCTATAGCAGGGGAGCCAAACATTTATAGGTAAGATTCGGAGATTGTGAATATACAAATAGATGCATTTTTAATATACATCCATCTGCAGACAATGCAGATATATTAGCATAACTCAAGGCATGCTCTTTTGATATTGTAAGAGCAATGCTTTGTACCTCACCCTAAATGTGTGTTTTGATTTTAGGTTCCTAATTGGTGGTGGCAGATCATTCCAGACCCGCGCCGCCGCATACTTCAGACAACTTCGGAAGGCCATAGTCTTGTGCCTTGGCACAGATAATGTACTAGTTCCGGACCGGACAGGGTAACGATAGCGGTTTTGTCTTAAACATATTTTTACATATAAATAGCTAGGTTTTTTACTTTTTAACAAATCAAAAAGCATAGTGGCTAAATGTAGCCTTCTTCTGGCCTCCATCTTCAATATATTATTACTATTAATGTAAGGTGTTACATGTTGACGTCTTGGTATTTGAAAACAATATCGGGCACATGCATTTTGTATGCGCTGTATGAGATTTTTAGTTTTAGCCAGCAAGCATGGACCGTAAACTATGTCACAGTAATTGAATCTAGATAGTATGAGACTGTCCACCAGTTGCTTTCTTAGTGGAATCCCTATATAGTCCCGAATATTGTATAGAATTTTTAACCTATAAAAGCAATTCTTTACTATACTACCTATGTGTCCCTGAAACTGTAGCTGAGGGTCCATCAGGAGACCAAGGTTCGTGGCTTCTTCGACCCTTGCCACTTTCTGACCATTAATGACTATGGTGGGATCATATTTCAAAATTGACTGAATTTGTTTCTTACTACCCAGTATCATGAATTTTGATTTAAGGGGATTTAAGATCAGTGAGTGTTCTTTTGACCACGTAACCACCCTTTCCAGGTCCTCATTTACTTTAGATATGGCTGAAAGCGTGTCGTCAGGTTTAAAAGACAAATATAATTGTGTATCATCTGCATACATATGGAACCGACAGTGTTGAAAGGATCCTGTGATATCTGCAGTATATAAAATGAACAAAAGTGGACCCAAGATTGATCCCTGTGGCACCCCTCGAGTCACCCTAAGCGGGGATGATGTCATCACTGTGCCATCCTCTTTCTGCAGCTCAACATACTGTGTACGATTCGTGAGGTAACTATCGAACCACCTGACAGTATCTGACGTAAACCCATAGAAGGTCAACTTTGATAATAAAAGTGAAATATCTAGGGCATCAAAAGCGCGGGAGTAGTCCAGTAGCACTAGAGCTGTTCCCTCTCCGCGGTCCCTAGCCTCCAAAATGTTGCCAACCACATCACACAAAGCCATGGCCGTACCCCGCCCCTTTCTAAATCCTGACTGCCTATCAGGGAGAATACTATTTTGTTCAAGGTACTCCATTACTTGCATATGCACCACCCTTTCCAACACCTTTGACAAACAAGGAAGAATACTGATAGGCCGAAGGTCTCTGATGGTATTTGGGTGGCTAGTTTTTGAAATAGGCCGAACAACAGAGCACTTCCACGGCTGCGGATATGTGTGTGTAATGATGGATGTATTAATCAGTCGTGTGATAGTGCTTAATGAGTTAGGGAGTGTGAGTCCCAACATCTGTGCACTGATCTTATCAACACCCTGTGCCTGTGTTTTAATGTTATTTAAAATCTTTAAAATTGTGGGTTGATCTACAGGTCTGAGTTCAAAACTCACACTAGGGTCGTACCTATGATGTTCATAGAAGGTTAATTTTGACAAACTCACTACACTCTCCCCCGGCACATCCAGGAAAGCTTTGTTGATGGTGTAGGGATTGTTGAAGTGACTTGGCAAACAAGAATCTTTATGTGAGTTGAGTATCTGATTTTTTAGATTCTTCCACATGGTTTTAGGGTTATTGATCTGTTCGCTTATATTTTTTGAAAAATAGACTGACTTCTCACTATGCAACGCCATAACAGCGTGATGTTTTAACTCTAGGTAATATTTTTTCTTGGACTCCATTTTAGTACTCTTATATGAAAGCCTCGCTTTATCGCGCAGGCGGAAGAGTAACTTGACATTATCAGTTATCCAAGGAGTATTTTTGGTCTTAAAGCGTTTTTGTTTCACAGGGGCATGCATGTCAAACAGATACACAATCCAAGTAGACAACGCATTCACCATATCATCAACATTAACCTGTGACTCTATGTGGTGCCATGGAATCATTTTGATATCGCTGTCAAAAAGATCGGGCAGGATATCTCCGAATGGTCTGTAAGAAACCCACCTGGGTTTCTCCTTAACTTTTTTTAAAGTTGACTCACAAGTCACAACGGCATGTTTTCCTAGTTCTGGGACATGGGTAACTGTGACATTATAAACATTCATATCTGTACAAATGACATCTATCAAAGTGCTCTTATCATCAGTAAAATGTGTTGGTGCGTTTACCACTTGATGTATATTGGTATATTGTAAGAATTGTTGTAGTTTTTTTGTTTTGGTGTCACACTGTATCAACATATTTATGTTAAAATCCCCCAAAAGGATGATATGATCATAGGGAGCCAATGCACAGATGCTCTCAGTTACGCTGTCTATGAAACGGTCTTCACCTAGCCAGGGTGGTCTATAAGCTGTGCCAACCAGAATTTTTTTGCCTACACTAGTCAATGACAGCCAATATTCCTCTACTTGCGGATCCACCGGGTGAGCCCTGGTCCTCACACTAACACCGTTTCTTATGTAGAACCCAACTCCCCCACCGATCCCATCTTTTACCACAGTAGGTCTTGGCGTATGCCTTAACTTATAACCTGGCACCAAAGGAGCTCTGCCATCCTCACCAAGCTTTAACCAGGTCTCATTGATGGCCATGATATCAACCGAATGGTGACTCATGGCAATTAAAAATTCGTCCTGTCTAGTTCCAAGCGAACCTGCATTAAAAAGTCCAAACTTTAAACATTTCTTAGTGTTAATCACGATAACAATAATTGAACAACACATAAAATATGATGAGTATGAATAAAATCCGGTAAATAAAAATATCTAGAAAAAGTTTAAATATTAGCAGTATGCAGGCATTTACTGGTGTCAAAATAACCAAATTTTGAAATAGTACTTTTTGATTATACATGTTTATTTGTTTACTAACCGGTATCGCAAAACTCCACCCAACATTTAGCATAACTACTACAAACATAAGATTAGAAAAGTGCTCAATTTCCATATCATACCCACAAGCACAACCTGGACAGTCACATACTATCATCATTAATACCCTATTTGACTGTCTGATACTATAATAGGGGTCCAACAAGATGTCATGTGCAACATTAAAATACAATAGCTTAAATTTTATAAATATAAGATATACCAAAACTAAACCACTGTAATTGATGCCATGTTTATAGATTGTGTAAATATATAATACTGTAAATACTGTACTACTGTAAATATGTATTTGAGAATATTTATTCCCTCTGTAATTGTCAACATATACAATCATTTTATAATTTATGTAAATATATTTTTGACTGAATTCCTTCATAGAACAGTTATTCTTATTTCTAACTTTAACATTTTTTATTACTAACTTATTTTTAATATACAACACATTTAATGGAATAATGAAAGGTAACCTAATCATCAGTTGTATTGACAATACTTTTACCAAAAACACGCTCCACATCAGCTTCCGAGCGGATAGCATAGGTGCGCTTACCATCAGCTTCTTTAGCTAATATTCTACCGCGCTTTGTCCATATAAACTTCCAGCCTAGGTGTGTGGCAGTCTGTCGTGTGAGGTAAAACAACTGTTTGTTGGTCCTGGTCAGCCTTTCATTGAGGTAGAAGCGCTGCGGGGGCCCCTCAAAACCATCCAGGTCAGCGGTGGTGGCGCCGCGCCGCACCCGCGCGCTCCGCAGCAGCTCATCGCGGAGGCCGCGCCGCGCCAGCCGCACCACTATGCGCCTGCTCCTGGCCGCGCCCACGCTCCCGGCCCCCCGGGTCCGCTCCGTCCGGGGGCCCACTCGCTCGGCATACACGATGTCGGTTTTGTCTATCGTTACACCGATCTTCCTCGCCAATAGCTCGACCGTGTGGACTACGTTTTCCCCCGCACACTCAGGAAGGTTTGAGATCTCCACATCAGAAAGTAAGAGATCTTGCTCTCTGTCATTAATTTCAAGTTTCAAATTGTTAATTGTGTGTTCCAGTTCGTGTGCCGGATGGGCGTCCTTCTGCCGGTTCTCGATCGAGACTATGCGATGTTCCAGGGTGTCAACCTTCTTCCTGCATGTTGCCAATGACTGCCGAAGATCAGCCACCTCGAGTTTGAATTCCCTGAGCTCTGACTTAATATCATCCCGCATAGATATAATCTCCGCCCTCAGGAGCCGCATTTCATGTCCTATGTCAAGTACAGGCGATGGACAGTTGTCCCGCTTTCCGACAGACACGCCCGAACCGCCTGCAGACACCGAAGAGACCAGTGAATTGGGGGGTGTATCCACACTATCATCACCCGCCACAGGATTCGCTCGAGTGATGTCCCTGTTGACTTTGTTCCTATTTCTACATCTGCAACATGCTGCACCACCCTTCGCGGAGAGAAATTTTCCACATGCTGCACACTTGCCAGCCATATTTTTATTTATCATAGGCCTTTATTGAGATGAAAGAATAATTTGTCAACAAACCGCTAGTACTTTTACTGGACAACAGATGGCGTTGTTGTCAATTTTAATATAAAAGTCGTTTTCAGGCTGTACCAATTACAATTTTTTAAGAAATAACTGTTTGTTTTATTCACTACTCACTGGTCCACACACAGGGATATGAAAACAGGGATAATATTTTGCTATTTAGTTTTTAGATTTCCCTTTTTGACAATATAGGGTAGGTTTTTAGTCACTGTTTCTGTGCATAATTTGATATTAGATTTATTAAGTTCTCACTTGTATATATCACAGGATAACACTATATGACCTTTATTAAAGCCTTGCCCGAATTATACCAATAGATTGACTTCAAAAAAACTATACAATTATTTTTAATTTCAAAGTAAACATATATTACGAACTGCCAGCGACGTCAAGCGCCATCTACCTCCACCAACCTTTAGTTGCGCCGTTCCGTGCACGAATATAGTTCAATTTACATTCTGCTTTCGAAGCAATGCATCAACTTTATGGTCGTGTATTGTCAGATTGGTATACGTAGACAATCTTATTCAATCTTTCAGAACAATTTCAAGGTAATTCTTGAGGCAAGATGTTACTGAATCTCGTTTTGAAATAGTTATTTTACTGTTACAGTACCATTTATTTAATAGATCGGAGGACCGACAGCCACAAAACGTGTTTAAACTATTGAAATTGGTGTCACACAGTCAATATAGGTCCTCGCTCATACAATTAATATTAATATAATATATTAATAAATAAATAAATAAATTAAAATTCAGAATAAGTTATTATACTGCGGACTATTTTACCTACTACTTATCTTAATTTGTAGTTATAGATGACTAGCGAACGTCACGCGGTTTCACCCGCGTAGTTCCCGTTGCCGTAAGAATATGGGAATAAAATATAGCCTATGTTCACCGCAAAGAGTGTAGCTTTCCAACAGTGAAAGAATTTTTCAAACTGGTCCAGTAGTTCCGGAGCCTATTCGTTACAAACAAACAAAAAAACAAATCTTTCCTCTTTATAATATGTATTAGAATAGATAGGTAAGAAAACGAACACATTAGTTCCTATCACTGAGCGAGATGGAACATGGAACGACCTGCCCGCACATGTGTTTCCCTCATCTTACAATCCCGGGTTCTTCAAGAGGAGCATGAAGAGGCACATCACAGGGCCGACCACTTGAGGACCACTGTCGAAAGTCTTACGGACTGTGAGACTGGCCCCCAATCGCTAGATACGCCACGGCTTACCATCAGGCTGGTGGAGATGTAGAGATGAACGCGTGCTGGACGCGTTGTTCGGGATCGGAAAGAAGATATTTGAATACTTGTTATTGTATTTTACTCTACTAAGTTGGTATACAAGCTTACGTCCTACCTCGTGGTTGGCTACCGTAGCTTATGGACGTTTGCAACACACACGCCGCCGACTTAGGCGCAGGTTGTGACGATCCACTGTTGAAAATTTTCAAGCCGCCCGGTGTGGCGCCCATATATGTCCTCATAAGGAATTTAATGTGGAATACATACATACATAATGGTCACGCCTTTATTCCCGAAGGGGACAACCGGGACCAACGACTTAACGTGCCTTCCGAAGCACGGAAACGCTCAAATAAATGTCACAAAGTGATCACATGGATGGTCACCCATCCATGGACCGGCCATAGTGAAAGTTGCTTACTGCAGTGATCGTTTACAGAACACTGAGACCGCGGGGCCACGAGCGCTTCTTGTGTGTGGAATACATGTGGAATACACGGCAATATTAGCTCACCAACAGTAACTATTGTGTAGGACAAAATGTAATATGCCTATCCCCTTCGGGGAAAAGGTCTTGCGTAAATGTCTATTCAGCACTTCCTCATCTAACTCCTAATAGGACTTTTATGAGGACAATCCGAACATATAAAGGGAATTCGTTCAGATATTATTGCTACCAATCTACGTCCCTGTTGAGAAATTGCTAGCCATCGAATTTACATATAAATTAGGTTTACCGGATTTTAGTACTTTTATGCAAATATACTGTTATTCGTACTTTGAATCTTTATAAAAAGGAGTAACTAGTTAAATACAAATTCCACACAAGCATAATAAGCATAGGTGCATAATAGGTGGTGAGTCATAATTAAATTGCAATTAATTTTTTTCGAAGCCTTTCACAGAATAAGTATGGAATATTTTTGGCCAAATATTGTTTCCGTTTCCGTATCCCCTGACAACATATCAATTTCCGGGATTAAAAGTATAAAATATAATTCAGACCGTAAGCAGCTATCCCTGTGCCATATATCAGCCAGATCTGTTCAACCTTTAGAGCGTGAAAGAGTCAAACATCTTCACAAACTTTCGCATTTATAACGAAATATTAATGAAAATTAATATTTTAACTATCAACAGTAGTTTTATAACATATTTCTAACCAGTTTGTTCACAACTAATCCACACACAAGATATTACAGTCTCGCATCACACCCTCCTAGGAAATTGATCGCAAATAGGACATCAGTCTCCCGAGACATTATTCGACCGATATCGCGCCGCGATCGGAATTATCTTAGAATTGAATCCGCACGCGATTTTGTAAGGGCATAGAGCAACGCAACTGATACAAGGGGAGTAGACATAGCATGTTTGCTTGCTCTATACATTATACTGGGGCACATAGAGCAACGCAACTAGTGCAAGGGGAGTAGACATAGCATGTTTGCTCTATACATATCTGTGCGTCACATAGAGCAACGCGACCAGTGCAAGTGGCGTAGACATAGCATGTTTGCTATATACATATCTGTGCGTCACATAGAGCAACGCGATCAGTGCAAGGGGAGTAGACATAGCATGTTTGCTCTATACATATCTGTGCGTCACATAGAGCAACGCGACCAGTGCAAGGGGAGTAGACATAGCATGTTTGCTATATACATATCTGTGCGTCACATAGAGCAACGCGATCAGTGCAAGGGGAGTAGACATAGCATGTTTGCTCTATACATATCTGTGCGTCACATAGAGCAACGCGACCAGTGCAAGGGGAGTAGACATAGCATGTTTGCTATATACATATCTGTGCGTCACATAGAGCAACGCGATCAGTGCAAGGGGAGTAGACATAGCATGTTTGCTCTATACATATCTGTGCGTCACATAGAGCAACGCGACCAGTGCAAGGGGAGTAGACATAGCATGTTTGCTATATACATATCTGTGCGTCACATAGAGCAACGCGATCAGTGCAAGGGGAGTAGACATAGCATCTTTGCTTTCTACATATATTCTGTGTGTTTCATAGAGCAACGCGACCAGTGCAAGGGGAGTAGACATAGTATGTTGCTCTATACATATCTGTGTGTGACATAGAGCATCGAGACCGGTACAAAGGGAGTAGACAAAGCATATTTACTCTGTACGTTATCTGTGTGTCACATAGAGCAACGCAACTAGTGCAAGGGGAGTAGACATAGCATGTTTGCTCTATACATATCTGTGCGTCACATAGAGCAACGCGACCAGTGCAAGGGGAGTAGACATAGCATCTTTGCTTTCTACATATATTCTGTGTGTTTCATAGAGCAACGCGACCAGTGCAAGGGGAGTAGACATAGTATGTTGCTCTATACATATCTGTGTGTGACATAGAGCATCGAGACCGGTACAAAGTGAGTAGACAAAGCATATTTACTCTGTACGTTATCTGTGTGTCACATAGAGCAACGCGACCAGTGCAAGGGGAGTAGACATAGTATGTTGCTCTATACATATCTGTGTGTGACATAGAGCATCGAGACCGGTACAAAGGGAGTAGACAAAGCATATTTACTCTGTACGTTATCTGTGTGTCACACAGAGCAACGCGACCAGTACAAGGGGAGTAGACATAGCATGTTTGCTCTATACATATCTGTGTGTCACATAGAGCATCGCGACCAGGTACAAGGGGAGTAGACATAGCATGTTTGCTCTATACAAGCTGTGTGTCACATAGAGCAACGCGACCAGTACAAGGAGAGCAGACATAGCATGTTTGCTCTATACAAGCTGTGTGTCACATAGAGCAACGCGACCAGTACAAGGAGAGCAGACATAGCATGTTTGCTCTATAGATATCTGTGTGTCACATAGAGCAACGCGACCAGTGCAAGGGGAGTAGACATAGCATGTTTGCTCTATACAAGCTGTGTGTCACATAGAGCAACGCGACCAGTACAAGGAGAGCAGACATAGCATGTTTGCTCTATACATATATCTGTGTGTCAATTAGAGCCATGCGACCAGTACAAGATGAATGGACATAGCATGTTTGCTCTATAGATATCTGTGTGTCACATAGAGCAACGCGACCAGTGCAAGGGGAGTAGACATAGCATGTTTGCTCTATACAAGCTGTGTGTCACATAGAGCAACGCGACCAGTACAAGGGAAGTAGACATAGCATGTTTGCTCTTTACTTACAATATTATCTGTTTGTTATTGTTGCGGGGGAAAACCGTATTAATATATACCACTACAAAAGCTCTCAGTTGACAATATGGAACTTACACAAAGCAATACACTCAAAATTTCAGACACATTTATGTGCAATATTTGTTATAACATAATTTGGAGTATATATTGACCGGGAAAATTTTCGTATGGCTCGTCCCTCACGATCAAAGTCACAGGTCGTATTGCTCTATGGGGTAAGGGTAAAGTGGGGACCGGTTTAATATCGAACTTCGCTTTATTTTCGTATTCAATGGAGTTTATGAAAGAAAATCTGTGCATATTTGTGGTATTATATGTTTTCATCGCTAAGAACCTCAGTTATGTAGATAGATAGATACTATGTCTTTTTACAGAGCAATCTCTTTCTGGCAACGAGATATAGAACAGGTAGGTAGTACATACATAAAGATATAAAGGGTTTGGAAGGACAGGATTCCTAAACGTCTGTGTTAGCTAAATGTCTGGTTAGAAAAAAGTTAATGCTGCAAAACGTCTTGATTGAAAACGTTTTGCTTGTATAGACGTTTTCCAAAACGGACATTTAGTTAACAGGGACTTTCTTCGGGACGGTCTTCGGTCTTACACCTCAGCGCAGTGCTATAGGATTGGTCTTCTTATCCTCCAACTAGATGGTCATGGTAGCGGTATCGTACAAGCATCTCAACACCTCGATATTTCGCCAATGAACACGACACCACTGCAGAGCGACCAGTACTGCCCAGGTTTCGATAGAGTCGAAGGCTTTCGTAGTCCACAAAAGTCTTCGGTCCATCTGGCGGTCTATTGCCACATAAATCATAATTAAAACGCATATTCTATGAGATATTATAATTATTTTTACCATTAAGGCGGCACACGAGCAAACGGCCCACCAGTTGTACTAGTGACCACCGTAGCCTATGGACGTTTGCAACACCGGATGCGCCACACTCGCGCTGCCGACCTTGCGAAAACCTTCTAAGACCCCTTTTGAAGAACCCCATACTGTAGGCGTTTGGGAAAACATAGGCAGGGAGGTCATTCCACAACCTAAGCGTGCGCGGAAGAAATCCCCTATCATTTGACTGCCTCTGTGGCGCAGTCGGTAGTGATACCGCCTGCGGCGCTGGAGGTCGTGGGTTCGATTCCCACCGGAGACAAATATTTGTGTGACCCATAAATGTTTGTCTCAAGAGTCTGGGTGTTTCTATGTATTATATGTATGTATTTAAAAAGTATATAAGTATTAATATACGTGGTCTGATACCCATAACACAAGCAGGTTATTCCTAGCTTACTTTGGGATCAGATAGCGTTGTGTGAGATGTTTGTGAATATTTATTTATTTATCTATACTAATATTATAAAGAAGTAAAGTTTGTGTGTTTGTTAAATTGTAAGGAGTAATCTCGGGATCTACTGAACCGATTTTAAAAATTCTTTCACCAATAGAAAGCTACGTTATGGTGGAGTGTCATAGGCTATACAGCATCACGCTACAACGAATAGGAGCGTAGCAGTAATAGTAAATGTTTCAAAAACGGGGGAAAAGTTATTCCTTTTGAGAGCTTCGTTGCGTGTGCTGCGTAAATATTTATAGTTATGTATTGAATATTAACGAGGAGACGCTACGGGAGTAAACGCAACGCGACGGGAGTAAATGCGACGGGAACAGGTAATACTCTCTCTTATGTGGCGCAAACGAAGTTGCGCGGGTCAGCTAGCCTATTATATAAAAATAAGTCGAGTTTTCCTTCCTGACGCTATAACTCCAGAACGCACAAACCGATTTCCACGGTTTTGCATTCGTTGGAAAGGTCTCGGGCTCCGTGAGGTTTATAGCAAAGAAAATTCAGGAAAAATTTCAACAGAAAAGCGGGAAAATCATTTTTCACATACAGCGCCATCGCGGGCGAAGCTGCGGGCATCAGCTAGTTTATTTATATATCTAACCGTACTCAAACGCTCTGGACGCAAAGTATGAAAATCCTCTGGCGGTCTATTGCCACTTATATCATACTAAATGTTCCCAGCGGCTTCATCCACGTAGAAGTCTTTGTCGCGTAAAATCATTACCTTCCTTACGGCCTGGCCACGGGGCACGGCACGGCGGTGCGAACAGCGGTGCGGCGGGCGAGGCGACTAATCGCGCGGCATCGTTTGCAGGCCACGGGGTAGTCGCGTTCGCCGCCGCGACCAGTAATTTTATCACTGGCATAGTCGCCGCGACTGCTTCCCGACGCCGTGGCACGTGCCGTACTGCTTCATGTATTTGTTCCACTCGCACGCCGCACCGCCAGTCGCCCGTGCCGTTCGCTCGGTACATTTCGCCGGTTGCGTCGCCGCCGTTCGCCGCGTCGCGTGGCTTGCTCAGTACATTTCTATTAATTTGTTTGAGTCGCAAGACGCTTCGCCGTTCGCGCAGCACAAATTTTCGCTATGGCGACTAGGCGACAGTCCCGTTGCCAGGCCGTAAGTCAGTTAAAAAGTAGCCTATGTCTTGCCCAGGGACTCAACTTATCTTTATATGAAATTTCATCTTAATCGCTTTAGCAGTTTATGCGTGAAAACGTAACAGACAGACATTTAAGAGTTACTTTTACATTATTTTATAATATTAGTAGGAATTAAAACAAATATACTCTACGAGATATTATTATTTTCGACCGCTCTGGTTCTATTACGAATAAAATTAGCATACGATTATTTTAATACCGAAATAGCTACAAAATCAACAACAATATTTAGATAGGCACGTAACTGGTATTCTCTCAATTATTTCAAAGTCAACAAAATGTAATGAAGGTTGTATTAGTTTAGTATTGTACCCCATTTTGATATTGTTTTGTTTAGATTTAGATGTAGAACTACACAACTACACAGAGTAGAAGGTATTGCTAAGTGGAATTTAAAGGATAATAGTTTTTCTACCTTATTTTACCACTAGGGTGGCAGACAAGCATACGGTTCACCAGAAGGATAGCTGGTGGTCACCGCAGCTAATTAACGTTTGCAACACCAGGGGCACCACACTCGCGCTGCCATTCTCGCGCTGTAAAAACATTCTAAGACCCCTTTTGAAGAACCCCATACTGTAGGCTTTTGGGAAAACGTTTGCAGGAAATTCATTCAACAATCTAAGCGTGCGCGGAACAAATCCCCTATCGGATCTAACCGTGCTCGAACGCTTCGGACGTAGAGTGTGAGGTTGAACTCCCTGTCTGTGGCAAGCGCTGCGATGATAGAACGTAGCCATGTTTCTATACCGTACCCAAATGGTAAAAACAGGAACCTATTCATAAGACTTCACCGTGCGTCTGCCTGTCTGTTTATCACCAGGCTGTATCTCATAAACCACGGTAGCTAAAATGTTGGGACTATCATAGATGGTAGACGGAACAACTGATAATAGTCCACAGTATTATTGTTCTTGCTGTAACAACAAATACTAAAAACTGAAAAAAAATAAAGGAAGCTTCCATACAAGCAATGTTGACGTTCTTTTACTTTTTACGGAACCCTACGTGCTCAACACCCGATAAACCCCCTAAAGAGGTGCACAGGAACCCCCCTAGGTTAGGCCGCAGTGGTAGCCGTAGGTCTGTTGGTAGTCTAGGGGTATCCTTCTGAGGGCTGTTAGGTGGGATGCGTGTGGTTTTAGTCGGTAGGAGTCCGGCATAGTATCCATGTAGGATTATTCTTACGCTGAAAATAAACCCTGCGAGCTCGAGGCGAACTCGCAATTACTCTATTGTTGTGATTTTTCTAAAACCATTCAGTTTTGTAAATGGAATTGTAAATTTGAGTTACTTTAACAGTGTATTCAAATTTAACCTGTATCCTTCTGCGGAGTAATCTTGTATCTTACAAAATGTCCATAATAGCGATATTCTATAATTTAGATTACGCCCAAGAGTCTCTCTGCAAAAAGAGTAGGTAGGTACATAACATTATGAGAATAAAAAAATCATCAGAATCTTGTGGCTGCACCTCACAAGAAATATAGGTATCGTACCTTGCAGTTTCTTTTATTCAAATACAATTTCTAAAGTAATACCATACTATTTCTAAGTATAAAATATAATTATTAGACTACTACTGTAGTCTAATAATTATATGTCTAGTTTTTTATCCTGTATTTGTGAAATAGGATGGTTTTACTTACCAAAAAGTTCCCAATAAATCTTGCGAATTTATAACATGTACATCAACCATAAAAGAAGGTCTTTCTGGTTATCATAGTAGACTCCATAAGGTCAATGACACTTTATGGGTAGTTACCCAGTTAAACAGTGGTAGGTATACGCTCTTGCGACAGGCTACCAACCGAATTTGAAGGTATTGGTATGGTTAGATTAATCAGAGTATCTCAGTGATTGACTTAAGAATACTTATACATTTTGCATTGACACATTTTATGCGCATACCATGATTATTTTATATTATTATTATTATTTGACATAATTCGTACCTACTTCAGATTTATGTTTGCAAACGTTTGACACAATTTATTATAGTATGATATGAAATTATTAATTATTGACATTATTACATGAATTAAACTATTATTACATTATAAGACACCAATATTTTTGTTATTATCATCTGAGATTTTTATTAATATTTAAAATGATTATCTAAAGTCATTATTATTTGCATGAAATTTATTAAAGTTAGTTTACAGTATCGGAATTTAATCTATTGATGTATTTATGACCTAAGTTACAATTTATTGATTAAAATTGTCGGCAATAATAAACACATTGTAACACTATCGAATTAGGGAAACCTGTAAGGATAGATGTTGATATAAAAAAGGTAACTTCGAGAATGCCACAAGAGCTACCTTAAATACTATATTTATGTGTCCTTAGGGTTAAGGTATAGGTATATTGTGGCTTCATCACGTTGCCTGAAACGACGATTATTAAGGTTAAAAGAACTTTATTTCACATAAGAACAATAGTTCGCTTAAAATGAGACTAACAATTTAATTTACAAATATTATTTAAGTAATTTTATTATGATGGTAGTATTAGATACCTAATGATTTTTTTATGAAAAATCACTCGCTTGTACTAGTTGTATTCCACTATTAAATATATTTTACACTAATTGCTGACACTTGTAATGATTTCTTTTGCTGGAAAAGGAAACCTGGAAGTGATCTGCAGACTCTGCTGGGTTTTAAAAAAGAGATCACTTTTTAGATTGTACATTTGTAAATAGTTTCAGCAGGCGATCTGCTCGGTGAACTGGTTACTTGTTGCCTTTGTTTTGTATTCTTGACGTTTCGCCAGACTCAAGTTCTCACTTATAGTTTTACAAAATAAATAATGATTGAGTTAATATTATAAGCCTATAGACTATAGACAGAGTAGATAGAAGATATAGAGAAGGTTTAGGTTTAATTAAACTTTAAGATTTTGATTTAGCATATTATGAAAAGCCGCATAAAGGTATTATTGTTATGTACGTTATGTATAAAAATATGAGATTAGTTTAACATACAGGTCCGAATGTTGTGATTACTGCGTG
Source organism: Miltochrista miniata (assembly GCA_933228765.1). Classification (NCBI taxonomy): domain Eukaryota; kingdom Metazoa; phylum Arthropoda; class Insecta; order Lepidoptera; family Erebidae; genus Miltochrista; species Miltochrista miniata. Next base: position 4,395,788 of record OW121777.1, read on the forward strand.
CTCCGGAGATAGCACGCTGTCTGATGGCCGAATGTTGTGATTTTTCTAAAACCATTCAGTTTTAAGTAGTAATAAGTTATTTTTGTGATGTCAACACCGCCTCATAGTAGAATGATTAGCCTGTACATAAAACATTAATTGATTATTCGAAAATAGTGGGTAGTTGATTTGACATAAAAATGTTCACTATGAGGTGGGAGTTGTTGAGAGGCGATAAAAAGTGAATATTCTGGAAAAAGAACACATTCTGTTTCCTGATCGAGTTCAGTAAAGTGCTAACTAATTAAAGTAGAATATTTGTATTAATTAATAGTTAGTACTTAGTTGTGCAAGTAGTAGTTAAATTGTGAAAATAAAAATGTAAAGAATCTACAATCATAGGATTATTATTTCGTAATACCATTAAGTGGAATGTAGGAGTAGTATCTATTATTATACGAAGAACAGAAGAATAAATAGCTATGTAAAGGATATTGGAGTATCATTTCTCATCACTATTGCTATTATTCTACCGGTTTCTCTTCCATTTATTTCAATGTACCTTTTTCGCAAAGCTTTTCTTCCATCCTTGCAAGTATTATTTCAATATTAATCAACATTCAAAAGTTGATCAGTAATTTACAAAAAATATACAAAGATCGAAAATATCTAAATTCTTTGAATCATTAATAAATCAGACCGAGATATAAAGCAAAGCGAATGGTATTTTCTTTCTTCGTTTCTGTGAACGTAAGTTACTGCGTATCTGGCTTTGAATCTGAGGAATAAAAATACTTATAATATTTAGGGAAGGAAAACTCGAAATGAAACCCGGTTGTCAGTAAAATGATAATCGTTAAGCCAAGTTGAAGTCCTCATGGGCGGCTTGAAAATTTTCAACTGCAGGTCACAGCGACCTTCGCCTGTCCATTTCAACACGGCAATAGGCACACCAGCTCTTACGTGGGACATAAAACTATAAGGTGAAATGTGGGCGTGTACTACGCCTACCTCTTCGGAGATAAAGCCGTGACTATATGTATGTATGTGTATGTAAAAATTCTCATAAATGGCGCTTGCAATGTGGTAAAAAAAAACATTCTTTATTTCAGTAAAGTTTATTTAAATGGCAGAGCATTGCTCTTTTTATTTTTAACGAGAGGGAAATCCGTCATGGATGCTATGCCGGACTCTTACCGACTAAAAACCAACACGTTCCCCACATTGGAACGTGATTAGGTAACAAACATCGAAATATCTTTACAAAAGTGTACTTCTCTTCTTCAGTATCTCCACTATTATAAAATTGTAAAAATAACTGAGACTGTACATTTAAGATAATTTTTTATTAATAAATAGCGGACGTCACGCGGTTTCACCCGCGTAGTTCCCGTTCCCGCGGGAATACGGGAATAAAATATAGCCTATGTTCACCGCAAAGAGTGTAGCTTTCCAACAGTGAAAGAATTTCTTCAATCAGTCCAGCAGTTCCGGCGCCTATTCGTTACAAACAAACAAACAAACAAAAAAGACGTGTGGCACTCGGGGACTGCCGCGGTAAAGCTATTACATAGCATTTTTTACCAACTATGCTAGTATAATTATTTCTATATAAGAATACTAGCTGATGCCCGCAGCTTCGCCCGCGTGAAATTTGTTACCGCGGGAAGTTATTCCCGGGATAAAAGGTAGCCTGTGTGTTATTCCAGACTATAATGTATCTCTGTACCAAATTTCAGCCCAATCCGTTCAGCGGTTTGAGCGTGAAAGAGTAACAAACATCCACACTCACAAACTTTCACATTTATAATATTAGTAAGAACTATGTTCAACAAAGTACCAAGTACTTGACTGTGGACATTTGGGCTTTTGGAATTTTGGCCTATTGGCCTTTTGGCCTTTTGGACTTTTGGACTTTTGGACTTTTGGACTTTTGGCCTTTTGGACTTTTGTACTATTGGACTTTTGGACTTTTGGACTTTTGGACTTTTGGACTTTTGGACTTTTGGACTTTTGGACTTTTGGACTTTAGAAGAACCAAAAGTCCTCAAAGACCGAAAAGTCCCAAAAGTCCAAAAGCTATGCAATAGCTTAATAGATATTTTGTTTTAGAACTTTTTAAGAAGAACAAATAGGTATTTTGTAATAAATTATTTTTATGTAACTTCAACCATTTACGCAGAGGCGCAACGGATACTCTTATAACGATTAAATGTTTTCCGTTTTCGAAACATTCCTCATTGCTGCACCGCTCCTATTAATCTTAGCATTATGTTATGTAGCCTATAGCCACTATCAATAAATGTACCTACTTACTATCGAACAGTTTTTGAAACCCTACCAATAGTTTCAGTAAGGCTTGCCTTGGTATGATGTGATCATGGTCCCTTTGCAGCGTGTGTCCAATCCAGCGCAGCAGCTACACTTCCGACGTTTGATCTGTTGGTGGATAGGGGTCTCACTGCAGCGTTCCAATAGTCTTACGTTCGTGATGTTCTCGGGCCCGTATGTACCGAGGATCCATTGGAGGCAGCGTTTGACGAAGACTTATAGCTGGTAGCTGGTGCGAAATGTCTTTAGTGACCTTCCATGTCTCGCATCCGTATAGCAGTTAGCAGTACAGTTTTAACGTTTACTTTGTTTTGAGTTTCACTCTTCGTGTCCATTATCGCAACTGCCTACGGGGCGCAGCTGTGTAAAGGTTGTTCTGGCCTTGGCGAGACTCGAAATGATGTAGGGTACTCTTCTATCCCATCAGTTTCTGACACGACACTCCCGAGGTACGTGAATTAGTGCCTCCACCACATCTCTTGCGTCTGTCGATTTTAATTTCAGTCCAGCCATTCGCTGCCTCATCCTGCTCGTTGTCCTGCACGTTGTCCTGCAGACATGCATGACGGCGTGTGTGTGCCTCAGCAGGCACAGGACATCGGCATCACTTAAATCCTCCAGGATATCAGTATAGGCCCCATTCTATGCCGCGCCGATTGTTCTTTGCGGTATTCAGCTTTATATCATCTATTTTCTATGGATGGTTGTTAACTATCCTGTTATCTTCATAACGATCCTCTAAGGTAGGTACAGTATGTATTTTCAAAAGAGTTTGTGAACTCTATTTTTAATTTCTTTTTCAGAATATTGATGACATTTGATTGATGTCATTTTATACACGTTACGTCTACTACATTGATACATGTAATAAAATTCTATCACGCCGGTGTTTGTATGTAAATTGTTTATACTGAGGAAAATTCTATACTGAGGAATAGCTTTAACCATTAAGCTCTATTTTGATTAAGCAAACAGGGCAGATTCACACGCTACTTGATGAGTATGATTAAAAAAAGACGTGTGGCACTCGGGGACTGCCGCGGTAAAGCTATTACATAGCATTTTTTATCAACTATGCTAGTATAATTATTTCTATATAAGAATACTAGCTGATGCCCGCAGCTTCGCCCGCGTAAAATTTGTTCCCGCGGGAAGTTATTCACGGGATAAAAGGTAGCCTATGTGTTATTCCAGACTATAATGTATCTCTGTACCAAATTTCAGCCCGATCCGTTCAGCGGTTTGAGCGTGAAAGAGTAACAAACATCCACACTCACAAACTTTCGCATTTATAATATTACTAGCTGATGCGCGCGGCTTCGCCCGCGTGAAATTTGGATCCCGTTCCCGCTTCCCATGGGAACATTTTCCCGGGATAAAAAGTAGCCTATGTGTTATTCCGCACTATATTCTACCACGGTACTAAATTTCAGCCAGATCCATTCAGCCGTTAGAGCGTGATTGAGTAACAAACATCCAAACATCTAAACATCCAAACATCTTCACAAACTTTCACATTTATAATATTAGTAGGAAGTAGGATAGGATAGTAGGATATATAAGTAAGATTTTAAGGCCTATGTTCAACAAAGTAAAGTACCAAGTACCTACTTGACTGTCGACATTTGGGCTTTTGGACTTTTGGACTTTTGGACTGTTGGACTGTTGGACTTTTGTACTGTTGGACTGTTGGACTTTTGGACTTTTGGAGTATTGGACTATTGGACTTTTGGACTTTTGTACTTTTGGACTTTTGGACTTCGGTTTTTTGGACTTTTGGACTTTTTACTTCGGACTTTTGGACTTTTTGGACTTAAAAGTCGTACCAAAAGTCCCAATAGTCCCAAAAGTTCCAAAAGTCCCAAAAGTCCCAATAGTCCCAAAAGTTCCAAAAGTCCCAAAAGTCCCAAAAGTCCCAAAAGACCCAAAAGTCCCAAAAGACCCAAAAGTCCCAAAAGTCCCAAAAGACCCAAAAGTCCCAAAAGTCCCAAAAGTCCCAAAAACTCCCAAAAGACCCAAAAGTCTTTTCTTAAATTCTGCAACACTTTTCAGCACTGCGCCATCGAGACGCATCGCAGGTACACGGCAAGGCTTGTTTTTTTTGTTGAATATACCTAAAAACTTTAAAATAATTATAAAATATCCTGGTGTTATCGGCTTTCTTCAGAGGTATCCATCTTCGATTCTTCAATCCTAACGTACAACAGTTACGGATAACCAGGATAGGATTGACGAATCGAACTCCTCATCGGAGGAAATTTGGATGTAGGAGAAGAAAAATATCTGTACCCTCCAGATTCTTATTTGCCTGCCTCGGTGGCATTCGGTAATATAACTGACTGTCGCGCTGGGGTCCTGGGTTTGATTCCCGGGCAGGCCAAAAAATCGTGGGATCTACCAATGTTTGTTTCGAAGATTTGATGTTTTCTAAGTATAATATGTATAAATAAATAGATAAATTCTTTATTGCCATTAATTGTGTACATACATGAAATTGAAATTCCCTGATACCTGCGCTAGTACAAACTGTGTTGCGATATCAGTGTTCTCGCCTAAAATATTGATACTTGACAATATGTTTACACAGAACTATTAAAATATTAAAATTGTTTCCTACTATAAACTTATAATAATTAGACATAGAAAAAACGATAAAATATGAAACAAAACCAATACAAAATCTTAAAGCATGCTTAGGCTTTCGTGTGTGTGCGTGCGTGTGTGTGTGTGTATGTGTGTATGAGTGTCTGTGTGTATCTGTGTGTGTGTGTGTGTCTGTGTGTATGTGTGTCTCTCTCTGTGTGTGTGTTTGTGTGTGTGCGTGTCTGTGTGTGTGTGTGTCTGTGTGTGTGTGTGTGTGTGTTTGTGTGCGTGTGTGTGTGAGTGTGCGTGAGTGTGTGTGAGTGTGTGTGTGTGTGAGTGAGTGTGTGTGTGTGGGAGTGTGTGTGTGTGTGTGTGTGTGTTTGTTGCATGTATGTTTATGTAAGTTGATTTTAAAGAACTTGTAGAAGGTCTTCCACAGATTCATATTCCATTGGTTTTAATCACTCAGTTACTGCCGTTTTAAATTCTCCGTATGCAGGCATACTTAGAAATTATATGAGTATGTATAAAAAAGTTTTAATTAGATCGCAAAGAAAATGTCCAAAAGCCAAAGTACTTGAAGCAAAGTCGTTGATATACCTAATTAGAGATAATAGAAAAACCTCGCAGAACTTCAGAACAATACACACTCACACAGTACTGTTTTACGATTACCGATTATAATTATTTAAAGTTAAAGTTCATTTTTAAATAATTTATTATACTATTAAACTTAAACTAATTGTTGTCAAACTGATTATGATTACCTCTTTTCATAATCAATAAGCGAGTACAACCGTTAAACAACACTATGCCAAAGACAAACAACACTGAGAAAAAAAAATTTAATGACAAGCAAGAATGACAGGTTTCAATTTTTATCATCGAAGTATTTTTAATGAAATTATTCTTTATTCTAAAGGTAAATTAGTGTCGAAATGGCCGCATAAATCTGGTTCCTTAAAACAAATATTATCAGGATTGATATTTAAATGTAAGTAATTATGGAGAGTCGAGATCCAATCTGTTTGTTTACTACATTGTTTGAATCTGTTGAATTCCACTATACCTATATGAAGTGCTCGATACACGAACGTGGCCGAAGGTAGCCGAGAGTGTGATTCGTTTTCGTGACAGAATTTCTGGATTCGGTCTCCACGCAAGGCCCGCGATAGAAGCTATGCAATAGCTTAATAAATACCTCTAATTTCATAGAACTTGTGTGACGTAAACAAAGTTGCGAGGGTCAGCTAGTTAAAAGATAAAACAATAGGTTTCTTCTTATCTACTTAAAAACTATTTTTACAAATTTTATGGTAATAATAGTAGTAGTCTTTGAAATATGCATGTATGGTATTGTTGTGACTTTTATGACACGTTTAAAGTACATAGGTATGGGATAGATGGCGCTCGCGGCTACGTCGGCGTGAAATTTTCTTCCCGCTTCCCATGGGAACGTACTCCCGGGTTTGGTTATCTTTATAGCAGTATTATATATTATATAAATTAACAAAACAAAAAATAATACTGCATTGGTGATAATAATAATAAAATGTATGTATATAGAGTACTCACTCATTTTCTTTCACTATTTTTCGTGACTTTCTTCATTAATAAATGCACTTTGTTTATTCATATTTAAAACACTTTTTACACAAATTATACGAGTACAGTTCACTGTTGTACATAGATGATGAATACCTATACACCTATAGTCGAATTTTTATTAAGACGAAGTAAATTGACAGCAACTAATGTAATTGACAGCATCGAAATTGTCATTTCACATTAAGAACTCTAAATTCGACCTGCACTCTTAATTCAACTTTGGTCGAGTGGTTAAGACGCGGATCGGTACGCAGAAGGCGCAAGATCGATTCTGGGTACAAGCATCAATTTTTGGATTATTTGACATATAACGACTGCAGAGTTCATAATTGACGTAAACAAAAAAATTATGAAGTGCGAGACGAGATATACGAACGTGGCCGAAGGTAGCCGAGAGTGTGATTCGTTTTCGTGACACAATTTCTGAATTCGGTCTCCACGCAAGGCCCGCGATAGAAGCTATGCAATAGCTTAAAAACAAATCTTTCCTCTTTATAATATTAGTATAGCTTCTTAATCTACGGTTTTTTGTTTGTTTATTAGTACGGAATTTATAGGCATTTCTTAACTTAACTATCGCTGTATTTTTCATCGAATTCGGTTCAGCGGAAATAATATCAAAGCTTGACCTATGGTTTACTAATAGCCCTATGCATTGAACAGGTCAAAGTCGATTGGTTAATCCTTAAAATCACTTCGAGAACGAAGTCGCCGGAAAGAGCTAGTTTATAATATTATGAGAAAATAGAAAGGATAATTTGATTTCTTAGTCGGGAGGCTGGATATAGAAACGCCATTGAATTTCAATAACAAAAGGAATTGGCGATCAAAAGATTTAAAATCAAATTCTATCCAAACACAAGGGAGAAGTCGAAATGAACATAAATAAGAATAGGATTAAATAGGATTATTATTAAGCTTATTTATTAACTGTGAAGGTTATTAATCCTTTGCGAAAATCTCTACTATTATAATATTGTAAAATAGCTTTGACAGTACATTCAATATTATTAAAAAACAAAGTACTCGACTATTTTAGGGCTTCTGAGTTCAAATCTATACTAATATTATAAAGAGGAATGATTTGATTGTTTGTTTGTTTGAATAGGCTCAGAAACTACTAAATTGTTTTAAAAACGTTCTATCATCGTACCGCTCGCCATAGACAGGGTGTTCATACTCACATCCTCACATCTTGTGTCTGGTCGAGCACGGTAGGGGCTTTCTTTCCGAGTACGTTAATTTTGTGAAGTAATCTACCTGACTCAATTTTTCCAGACGCGTACAGTTTGGGGTTCTTCAAATAATGTTTTAGAAGGTTCTTGTAGGTACAGTAGTACGAGTGTAGCACATTTCATCAGATGGGGCTTAAGCTTGTCTGCCACCAAAGTGGTAAAAAAAGCCCTTATTGTTTCCTTTTTATTACGTGGCCTTTTTTACGACTGAAAATCCTCATGGATGTTATGCCGGACGTTTACCAACTAAAACCACACCAAACCAACCCAAAGCCCAGGACTCCCGACAGGCTTAGTCTACCGTTGCAGACTTTCCCATAGGATTTGGGTTTTATTCCACTTCGTGGTGAGTGGGGGTTCGGGTGCTATCCCTCTGCTGGGGACCCTCAGTCGTGAAAGCCGGTAGTCTTGGGCGTATAGCTGTCTGCAACGACCTCGCCGGTGACTGCGGAACTCGGGAGGGAGATTTCTCTCCCGCTGCCTCCTTCGCGAGCATGACTTGCTCCCAGAAAGACGCAGCGACGACACACTTTCTTCCGCTGGAGACCATAGCCCTCAATATGATCTCCATCATGAGAATATTCATTTATTATGTGGCTAATAAAGTCTGACATTATTTATACTACAAAGCTTAACCTCTTTGCTCAACGGCTGTAAAAATTGAACTGAATAAAGATTTTTATCTTCGGATAAAACCACCGCTTTTAAAGGTTGTAATATTTAAGTACCTTTATGTAGTACTATTATATTATCTTTGTTACTTTATAGGGAAAACTTAATGTTTTTTATTTTATTTTCAGGTACTTACACGATTGAAATCTGGTGCAGACTATGGTGGAAAATTTGGTATCAAAAATTTCTTCCAAGCACAGCAGGTCGTGCAGGTGCTGCTGCTGCTTCTGCAGAAAACGTCAAACGGCGCAAATCCTTTAATCTAATAGGTAATTATATGTTTGAGCCGTTTGGGGTTGAAACGTTGGGGCCTTGGGGTCAAAGTGCCCGCTTTTTGTATAAGGATTTGTCAAAGCGGTTAGTCGACGCTTCACGGGACCAGAAGGCTGGCTATTTCCTTGCACAAAGGATAAGCATTGCCATTCAACGTGGCAATGCTGCCAGTCTTCTAGGAACGTTTCCAGTGAACGATGATGTGGAGGATACTACGACGCTTGTATGTAGGTATGTACATAAAATTCTTAGTTCTTTCTTAAATTGTTTGTTTTAACCTTTTGTAGATATTTTATAATAGTTGTAAATAATTATTTTGTAGTTCTGTATTAGTTTATGTAAATAAAGAACCTACTTACTAAATTAAATAAATAAACTGAATAACTATAAAATAAGGGTTATTTAAGACTAGCGGACGTCACGCGGTTTCACCCGTGTGGCTCATATTTCCGTGGGAATACGGGAATAAAATATAGCCTATGTTCAACGGTGATAGTGTAGCTTCCCATTGGTGAAAGAATCCTTTAAATCGTTTGAACATTTTTTAGTGCTTATCTTTAACGCTTGGTTAACATTTCTCAAAAAAGATAACCCCATTAATGGTAACATTAACATTCATACATACATACACATGGTCATACCTTTATCCCCGAAGGGGTAGGCAGAGGCATATTATTATATGCCCACATTTTACCTTTTCATAATTAGTCCCACGTAATAGGTGATGAGCAGTATTGCCGTGTTGAGATGGACAGGCAGGTTGTGACTGCCTGCTGTTGAAATTTTTCGAGTCGCTTAAAAAGGCTTTCAACTTGACTTAACGACTGCCATTTTACTGGTAACCGGGACCAACGCCTAAACGTGCCTTCCGAAGCACGGAAACGCTCAAATAAATGTCACAAAGTGTCACATGGATGGTCACCCATCCAAGGACTTGCCATAGTGAAAGTTGCTTACTGCAGTTATCGTTTACAGAATACTGACTCTGCGGGGCCACGAGCACTTCAATAAGAGAAGTAAAAATATTAGAAGTAGGTAGAAGACGTTAACTGTATTTGTTACTGATTTTTAGGCTTAATTTTTTGAGATATCGTCAATATAGATATCATCATCATATCATAAATATAATAAAATCGTAACAAGTCGCTGTCTGTACATGGAAGATAAATAAGAAAAGATATTGGGGGCTTTAGGAACGCAATAGAACTCAAAACAATGATTTTTAGATTTTTGTCTGTTTGTCTGTATGTCTGTTTGTCTGTACGGTTGTGCACGCTAATCTCAGTAACCGCTTAATCGATTGCAATGCGGTTTTCTTTATTGTGTCGAGGTTTGCTCCACTTAACATTTAGTGTTTATTTCATGTCAATCGGTTTATAAATAAAAAAGTTATATCACTTAGAGAATCGTACATAGACATATGAATCTAAAAATCGGTAAATCTAAACTGGCGTATGGCTTAATCATAAAAGAGGGTCTTTTCAGTTAACTTAATCTTTAAGCTCTTTTATGATTAAGCAAACAGGGCAGTTTCACACGCTGGTTGATGAATCTGCTGAAGAAATACCTCTCCTTTCATATACTTTATGTGACGTAAACGAAGTTGCGGGTTCAGCTAGTGCTCTAATAATTCTGAAGAGATAGATTCGATTACTTTTGAAAAGTACCAAAACTTCTGAAACACCTAGAGGTAAAATAACAACGTAGCGCTACGAAAAGCTACGCAGCTACGGTGCTACGGTTAATATTCGTAGACACCTTTTTCCGTAGCAATAAATTAAGTTGGAGCTTTAGGCGCGAAAGGTCAGTCGAGAATTTTAATCTACCCTCGTTCTTTGTAAAGTTGTCAACGGAATATTGATCGAGATTAAATTGCGTCTTATTGTGGATTTTTTATGCTAATGAAAGAAAAAGAAGAGGAGTTCTTTGATCACTGGGAAACCATTAATATTCTTTAGATTATTTTTACAAAATTTTATTAAATTAACAGTTTTAAATAAAATTAAGTTACAGTGAAATGTGACGCAATGGTACTAGTGACAAAGAGGGAAATTTAGGAAGATATTAAAAGTCTTTTTATCATTTAAGCGTTGTGTGAGAATGTCACACATTTTTTTACACCCACGTGGCATTTTGTTCCCGTTCCCACTTCCCATAGGAACTTACTCCCAGAAATAAAAGAATCTATCTTTGTACCAACTTTCAACCAGATCCGTTATGTCGTTAGATCGTAAAAGAGTAAAGTTCGCATCAACACAAACACAAATCAATCAAGCCGATACACAAGGTAACTGCTGTAAAGCGTTAAGGAATTCCCTCGTCCCTTCAATTTTTGATGGTTGCCCTCGATTTCTTCTGGATCCCAGCATCAGATCCTGATACCCTAGATATGAGACCACCTCAGAAGTAGCCTCTTTCAAACAAAATCTATCCATAATTGGCGCCGCTGTCGCGTAACATACATACAAAACTGGTTATCAAAGAAAGAAAAAAATCCATGTTCGTAGCTGGTTACGAAAGATCAGTTACGATGGTGGACCAAAGGGTACGAACTGAGAACCTGCCCCATTTTTGAAGTCGGTTAAAAAGAAGCAAAATAGCCAGTACAATAAGAGTTCAATTGTAATCTTACGAAAACTGTAAAAATGTCACTCAATAATGTTGATCCAAAAACCACTTTTAAATTCTTAAACAAACTTTTGTTGGAACAAAATGTTTCGAACCAAAGTTTATCAACAAAAGTTGAAAATTTCGACGTTTAGAGCTCCTCGCGGCGACCGGTCGCCGCGCATAATAATCAAGTTTTTCCGTAAAGCCCCGCGCGGCGACCGGTCGCCGCACCTACCCAGACGACTTTAAACTTAAATTTAGCCTTCTTACGTCCTACTTTTCTATGAACAGGTTTATTGCATGTGTAGTTTATAACATTTTCTTGTTTTTGGAATCTTATAAAGTGACGTCAATGGGCCAGAATTATTTACAAAAATCGAACAGTTGAAGTTGAGAGTGGATTGCGCATGGATGTCGTGCGTTTGTGTAGTACGTGTGTGTTTCGTGTTTTTATTATAAATAATGTGTTTGCATTATTATTTATTATTATACACAGTAAAATAAACAATATATCAATAATCCGGTTGGTGTTTACAGGATCGTAAAATATGGTGTGGTGGTAGAGTAATCAATGTTTTTTTTGTTGAGTGCGTGTGTACCAAGTGCAAGTGTGCGTGTGTGTTTTGTTTTTTTATTATAAATAATGTGTTTTCATTATTGTTTATTATTATACACAGTAAAATAAACAATTTATCAATAATCCGGTTGCTGTTTGCAGAATTGAAAAATTTGGTCTGGTAAGTGAGAAAAAAATTTTTTTTGGGAAATGGGAAATCTTTTTTCATTTTTAGGGTGGTGGAGCTAGGTCCGCGTGATTACCGATTTTCGATATATTTTTTTAGTGTGTTGAAGGGTTAAGAAATGGAAATGATCAGGATTTGCTTTTTAAACTTTATAAAATGGACTATTTTATTCAGTTGACTGTATTATTAATGGAAATGGCAGCATCTGATCTTTACTAATAACATAAAGAGGAAAAAAAAAGATGCTTGACAGATATTCTTATTTACATATTTCTAAATACAAACAAATTATACAAGGAGACACCCTAACTCCTAAACAAACATTTTGTAGATCAAAAAAAATATTTGATTCGACCCAAAGAATCCAGCTCCAGTCGGATACCAACTGCACCACCGAGGCAGTACGGAGTTTTGGTGGTTTTACTTTATTTTTTTTTATATTTAGCTTGTCAAAATGAGTAGTGAAATATTGGGCACTCTGTCCCACTTTAAGTTCGCATCGTCGCTGCCGCTCCTCGCTCACGTGGGACAGAACTCGCCCAATATTCCACATTTTAAAAATGTAACCTAACCTAACATTATTATAAAAAATAATTTAAAAAATAAAATTTGCTGAAGCTCCCTCCATGTTCATTACTTACCATTTATAACCCACAACGTTTTCTGTAACCAGTTGGGTTCGACTACTTCTAGTTATAAATATTTATGTTATTAATTCATCTTTTCATTATGAGTCCATCAGTATTGCATAGCAAACATGAAATTCGTTAAACAAAGACAATCGTTACAGGTCAATACAATCTGTGATGATTTGACAAAAAAGAAATTACGTCATGGAGAATTATTACCGAATACTGTACGTTGCATCATTTGTGGGCCATCGAATTGTGGAAAAACTAATTTATTAATTGGTCTTCTATTGCATGAAAATGGTTTGACATTTAAAAATGTTTATGTATACTCTAAAACTCTACATCAACCAAAGTACATCTTTTTAGAAAAGGTTTTACAACGAGTACCAGGTATCACTCTTCATAAATATCAGACAAATGATGACGTTTTAAAAGTTTCAGATGCAAAACCAAATTCTGTGATTATTTTTGATGATGTAGCTTGTGAAAATCAAAGTAATATGCGTGATTATTTTGCCATGGGAAGACATAAATTGATTGATAGTTTTTATTTAAATCAAACTTATACCAAAATACCTAAACAACTTGTAAGAGATAATGCTAACCTAATTGTGCTTTTTAAGCAAGATGAAGTTAATTTGAAACATGTTTATGAAGAACATGTTAACACCGATATGACATGGTTGAAATTTCGAGAAATGTGTTCCTTAATATGGAAAGAACCTTCTGATTATGTGGTAATTAATAAAGATTGTTCTAAAAACAATGGTTGCTATAGAAAAACGTTTGACACATTTGTATTATTGGATGAAATTTGAATATTTAAGTAGACTGCAGTCTGTTTATTGTTATTCTTTAATTGATTCTTATTCGATTACCACCTATTTTACATAATGGATAAATCATTGAAAAAACAAATTGTTGATGCGACACAAGCTGTCAAGAAAAAAATACGTAAAATGCAGGATTTTGAAGATAATAATAAGCATGCTCTTGATACAGTTTTTAAACCTGTCACAGAATCTCTCAATTTAATAGCCAACACTAATAACCACTTAGCTCTAACAAAAAAGGAGGAAAAAGTAGAACCCCAAGAACCACAAGACCAAGATATGAAAGAAACAGATGATAGCAGTATTGCTAGTAACGAAACGGAACCCTCATCGGACTCTTCATTTCAGTCATTAGTCGGTACTAATCCAGATGCATCATCTTGGTCGTTATCTTCACAAGTACTATCAGATGTTCCATTTGGTATAAGAAATGAACGTGGAAAGCTAATGTTGGGTTCCTCTAACATAATGTAACGTTGTGAAACAACGGGTGCAAATAGGGGTTTAACATTAGGGGTTTAAAATGAAAACTTAGATCAATAAATGAAAGCGCCATCTACCGAGTAAGGGTCGCAACGACGGAAGCCATAGTCATATAGGCGGTCTTGACGATTGAGTAGTTTCGAGTGGTGCCACTAGAGGCGCTATTTCATTAATATATAAAGCGTTGCGTCAAAGGCAGGAGCACCGCCAGATTAATATTTAAAATAGCTCACGGACGTATAAGTGTCATTGGAAATTGTGAGAAATACAAAAGTTTGAAAATCATCGTTTATATCATCGTAAATATCATCGTAAATATTTGTCAAGTATAAGGAGCAAATAGCTCTAGACAGAAGACCCCATCATTGGGTGAGTTAAATTAATTATTATAAATCTAGATTTTTTAAACAGTGAAAATTAACGGCTGTTGGTCAACCCTGTTATGGGAGGGTAGATTACAGGGGTGTGAAAAAAAGGTCTCTGTAAACTTAATATATAGACAAACATTGTAAGGCAACTGACTCCTAAATGGTTTAACCGGGGTCGGCTGTCTAAGCAATGGGCGGGAAAAAAGGGTTCCAGCTAACCCGTCTTCTGGAACATTCCAGGGTCCACCCTACGGGTTCAAGATATCCACCTTACGGGTTGTGAAAGTACACCCTTCGGGTTCTACGAGAGAAGCAATCCACCCTGCGGGTTGAGAACACCGTGCCAGCCAAAGTTGTGGACGGCACGGCTACGTCACGGACTGCCTCAGACTTCAGAACCACCAAGATAAGTCGAACCCTGCGAAGGCCTTCGGAAACCGTAATTGCTGCCCGAAATTACCACGACCCCGAGTTCTTTCCTTATATTTAAATAAATTATTACTTTCAAATGCTAAACGTCACCTCTTCTCATTTCTCTCTTCTTCCTGAAAGCCATAAGCTTTTCAGTGGCGCCCATATCGTGGTTTCGGGTAGCGAGAAAGCGATTTCCGACGGGAGTCGGGAAGTCATAATTATAAGATTATTCAATTTGTGTAAAATAGCCTTAAGAGTGCCCGTTAGCGGGGTAGTTTCCCTCCAAATTATTACAACTACCCAGGAATTTGGCTCTCCTGACCTCTGCTGCCAACTTGTTCTTTCCGGCTTATTTTGTGTGTTTTTTAGTGATTTTAGACAGATTTCGGCATAAACAAGAACAAGGCAAAATTTGAATTTTTCTCAACGTAAATTGTAATTTTTCCAAATTTTAACGGTCCCCAATTTATTTTTCACACCCTCAAATAGTTATTTTATGGTGGAAAATTTTTAATGAAATTTAAAGTAAAAGATTTTTTTTTTCAATTTTAAATAGTACTTTGTCAAAGTCTGAAGTAAAACTTCTAATTTGAAACGCTTACATTAATTTTCGTAAGTGAATTGTATTGCCTATATTCATCGTAAAAAGTAGTCACAGTAAATCACCACCACAAATTTTATTTTTTACGGCGTCAAACCGCCTCAATTTGTGTATTATTTTGTTGTATTTC
The DNA here is from genome assembly GCA_933228765.1 of Miltochrista miniata. Lineage (NCBI taxonomy): Eukaryota > Metazoa > Arthropoda > Insecta > Lepidoptera > Erebidae > Miltochrista > Miltochrista miniata. The sequence goes on from OW121777.1 coordinate 4,411,283, forward strand.
CTATATGTGAATTTACAGCGAGACCAACAGCCGATAATCACACTTCTGGGTAACAATCCCTATTGAAATTTCACTTTAGTAAAACGAAAGATTTTACGAATTTCACTTCACGTAAATTATAAAAGATTCATAATTGTTTCACTTTTCGAATTACGTAGAATTCTGATACACTGAAATAAAACTGGAAGAAAAAACATTCCAAACGTGGATCACGCAGTGAAAACATTCTTGCCATAACAATTGTAAACTTATAACTTTGATTCGGGTTCTGAATAAACAACGGCAGATGTTGCTTTCATAACGTTTACGAGTAAGTTGAATTACTAGCTCGATAGTAGAAAAATTTTTTTTTTCCATATAAACTGTGGGTGGAAGTGAATAAAATACACTCCGGACACCAACAGTCTCATACAAAATATTTCCAGAAGCGTCCAAGTACGAATCGGTTTTTCTAACAATTCGAAATATTCAAGGGTTCCGTAGTGGTGAGGAACAATTTACATAAAAGGTTGGTTACTACTATATAGTTTATTTCAAGAACCGTCCAAGTGCGTATCGTCTTTGACACAGTTCATAATAATTAAGGGTTCCGTAGTAGTAAGGAACGATTAAAGAAAAAATTAGTGGTACGAGTTACAATACAATTAACTCTTAGTACGTTCGTGGGAATAGTTACATTTTAATAAAAATAATATTAACGTCAAAAATTGCATTCATCGATTAAAACGGTCAGACATTTAGCTAACTTCATCAACCCATCATCATACACCTCACTTTCACTACTTACTGCTTCGGATTAGATTACATTTAAACACAGACAGACAGACAGACAAGAATATCTAGTAGGGTCCAAATTTTTATTTGAGTGAAGGAACCCTAAAAGGTGAGATTTCCAAACTTAAGTATTTCCAAAAGCAAATACTAAGTTTTATAAAGGTTCAATTTATAATTCGGTTCACCGAACCCTAAAACGAAGAAATTTTTTTTCGTTATTCCGAGGGTGTATCGAAAAATATTCACATTCCTTAACATACAAAGACGAATGCAGATAACGGTAAAGGCCGTAACACACTGCATCAAGATGCATTTGCGAATAGCGTATCTAGTACATCAGTACAGTTACACAATAGTGTTTTTGATAGTTATTTTTTTGGAAAATATAAGGGTGTTAGCACACAGTAACATAATATTAATACTTAGGTGGCACATATAGGTACCACAATTCATGTCATGTTACACGCATACATGTTATCATACGGAAGTTTCACAATTACACTTACATAATAAGTAGGTAGTAGATGGTCATCACATATTCATCACAACTATCTTCACACACAATTCCAAACACTTCATAAGCAGTTTTTTTTTGTTTTTTTGTTTACATAGTGACACTTGAACTTCATGTTGTGTGACTCCCAAAGGCGGAAGTAGGAGTCAAACTGGTTACAGGCGAGTCACTTTCGTAGATTAGAGAAAGTGACTCAAAGGTCCTAGGTTTTGGTTCCCGACCAAAGCTGACGGGTTATTATATAGCATGGAATGTAGTGTGACACTGGCCTTAGATGCAACGATAAATAACACGTTTACATCAACACGATTACGTCAGCAGCTTACGCGCAAACAAAACAAAACTTGCACAGGGGAGATTTCATACGTACATACATACATATTATTGATTTAAGCACGCACATACATTTCACACTGCCATGGTGGCAAACAAGGGCACCATATTTTTAGATATTTGGCATAATGGCCAAAGATCATTTATCTTAGTTATTTATTAGGGTTGACATAATAGTCATAGTCAACATTCTTCTGCTAAGATTGCGAATAAGCACTTAGCTTTTGTTGTTGCTACTAAGATTGCAAATAAGCACTTAGTTTTTTTATGTTATTTTGTTAAAGGGCTACAATAGCCTAGCAATTAGATAGGGACACTACACATTACACACGACTTTCAAGTAACTACACATGACAAAGTGACAAACACATGCCGTGTTCGTCATGGGGACATAGGGGTTAATTAGCATCACGGAGGATTCTGCAAGTAAATTATTTTCTATCACTTTTCTGTTTCTTGGTATAGTTGGGAGTTTTCTGTTAGTTGGAAGCATGAGTCTATCCCTAACAGAGTTCGTCGTTTACTGTTAGTTGGCAGCATGGTCTTGCCCTAACAGAATTATGTTGTAGGTTACTGTTACGAGGAAGCATGAAGCTTACCCGAACAGATTTATGGTGTAGGTTTAGTACTGTTACGAGGAATCATGAGGCTTACCCGAACAGAAATATGGTGGACTGTTATTTGGCAGCATTTGTCTTGCCCTAACAGTCGTAGGTGTAGATCACCGTTATCTTTATTTTCGTCATATGGCTACTCCTACCACTCGGAAGCTAGAGGCTTGCCCTGGGGGATAGTCCATCCTATGAGTCGGAAGTGTTACACTAGCCCTAGTAGGATGTTCTTCTCTGGGACGGTTGTATTAATCCCAGCCTTCAGCAAAAAGCCTTATTATACACACACCACTTTCAGGCGGTGCGTATTACCTGAACCTTCAACCCAAAGCCTCAAATACGTCTTTTCTCTTTCTGTCCCATAAGATCCTTCAGAATCACCTAAATACATCCTGCGAGTTGGCTTCATTAAGGTTAAGGCCGACTCTTCGCTACACCCAGCATCACCTCATTCACACAACACACTAACATACACACACACATAGACGAGTAGTAGGTATTATGTTAGGGGCGTTCGAGGACGAACGCAGCATTTGACGTGTTAGGGTACGTCAAACGCTCACCGGGGAGGGGGAGTATGTAACGTTGTGAAACAACGGGTGCTAATAGGGGTTTAACATTAGGGGTTTAAAATGAAAACTTAGATCAATAAATGAAAGCGCCATCTACCGAGTAAGGGTCGCAACGACGGAAGCCATAGTCATATAGGCGGTCTTGACGATTGAGTAGTTTCGAGTGGTGCCACTAGAGGCGCTATTTCATTAATATATAAAGCGTTGCGTCAAAGGCAGGAGCACCGCCAGATTAATATTTAAAATAGCTCACGGACGTATAAGTGTCATTGGAAATTGTGAGAAATACAAAAGTTTGAAAATCATCGTTTATATCATCGTAAATATCATCGTAAATATTTGTCAAGTATAAGGAGCAAATAGCTCTAGACAGAAGACCCCATCATTGGGTGAGTTAAATTAATTATTATAAATCTAGATTTTTTAAACAGTGAAAATTAACGGCTGTTGGTCAACCCTGTTATGGGAGGGTAGATTACAGGGGTGTGAAAAAAAGGTCTCTGTAAACTTAATATATAGACAAACATTGTAAGGCAACCGACTCCTAAATGGTTTAACCGGGGTCGGCTGTCTTAGCAATGGGCGGGAAAAAAGGGTTCCAGCTAACCCGTCTTTTGGAACATTCCAGGGTCCACCCTACGGGTTCAAGATATCCACCTTACGGGTTGTGAAAGTACACCCTTCGGGTTCTACGAGAGAAGCAATCCACCCTGCGGGTTGAGAACACCGTGCCAGCCAAAGTCGTGGACGGCACGGCTACGTCACGGACTGCCTCAGACTTCAGAACCACCAAGATAAGTCGAACCCTGCGAAGGCCTTCGGAAACCGTAATTGCTGCCCGAAATTACCACGACCCCGAGTTCTTTCCTTATATTTAAATAAATTATTACTTTCAAATGCTAAACGTCACCTCTTCTCATTTCTCTCTTCTTCCTGAAAGCCATAAGCTTTTCAATAACTATTGGGGACAAAGTTATTACTGTAGCCGAACACAAATACGAAAGTACACCTGGGTTGCGAGAGTTACTGTTAAAAAAAGACATTGATCTGAGCTTGGTTAATGACTGTGACAAGCAAAATTATAAGACAATGTTACTTGTAACGAATGCACATCGTCGTGATTTCGATTCAAAAAAACCAATTAAAAGTAATAAAGGACAAAAATATCTGCAAGTTATTAAACCACTTTTCGATCAAGAAAGTAGAAGTCCAAGTTGTAGACAGAAAGTAGGAAAAGGATTACCTTTAACAAAAATGTGGAAAAAAAACACAGATTTTGTATATTGGGATGATCCCAATGAATTGGTTGATAGATTAAAGTTATTAATTGCTTCTCGAGATGCCGGTAACACAGGACTAGACAATGAAATAATATCTATCATTGAAGAACTACGTGAAAGCAAAATCATTAAATAAATAGATCTACTAATGTTATATGTGTGTCATTTTACTATATACCGTTCAACATAATACACCTTTAATATAAATGTAGACAAATTTGGTCATTATATTCATAAGCGAATGCGGATATCAGAAATACTTGATTTTAATGATAACGCATTAATAAAATCTGATTATGGAGATTATGACTTGAAGACATCGAGGCTAAAAGGTGTTAAACCTCCTCAAGACGCAGATGATGCAGTAAATAAAGCATATGTAGATGAATTGAAAGGTGTACTAGTCAATGACTTACGAAAATTGCAAAGTTCTATTCCAAATAGTGTTCAAAACCACATAGAGAAAGCTTTAAAAACAATAATGTCTGAGATAGAGACTCATTTGGAAAGCAAATTTTACACAAGAAAAGCAGTTGATAGACTAGTTCAAGACGCAATTCAATCTATATTAAAAGATCGAAAAACATAGCCCTTAAAGTTTGTTAAAATGACGAAACAACAAATCGTCAATGAAATACATAAAGCAGCACGAAAAAATTTTCCTCGACGATCTGTAATTTTAAAAGGTATTGATGATTTGTGGCAAGCAGATTTAGCTGATATGCAAAACCTAAAACCCTTTAATAAAGGATATAACTATATTTTAATAGTTATTGACTGCTTCTCCAAGTACGTTTGGGTGGAACCATTAAAAACTAAATCCAAACATGATGTCTCTCTTGCATTTGAAAAAATACTTTTTTCTAATCACAGGATACCAAATCATCTGCAAACTGATATGGGTACTGAGTTCTATAATTCTACATTTCAAAAGCTTTTACAGAACTATAATATTAATCACTACTCTACATTTTCAATAAAAAAGGCTTCAATTGTAGAACGAGTTATTAAAACTATTAAAAATAAATTGTACAAATACTTTAGCTTGAACGGACACTATAAGTGGATAGATGGTGGCTTGAACGGTATTGTGAAGACATATAACAACACAAAACATCGTACTATTAAATTTGCACCTGTTAATGTCAATAAGTTTAATGAAACTAACATTAAAAATAATATTACGAATTCCATGATAAAGGTAGTCCAAAAATGTCGTCCAAAGTTTAAAATTGGTGACAAAGTTCGAATTAGTAAGTACAAACATATATTTGAGAAAGGATACACTCCTAACTGGTCAACAGAATTATTTACTATAAAAAAGATAAATAACACTGTACCAATAACATATCGCATCGAAGATAATCAAAAACAAGTCATATTAGGAACTTTTTACGAACAAGAGCTTCAAAGGTCGTCCTGTCCTGGTGTCTATTTGATAGAAAAGGTATTAAAAAAGAAAGGAAACAAACTGTTTGTAAAATGGTTGGGTTTGAATAACAAAGAGAATAGTTGGATTGATAAGACTGCAATAGTGGAATGAGTTAATTATATAAGTGATATGTAATTTTAAAGTATATTCATTATTCTTTGGACGATGCAAGGTGGTGGACTAATAAACAATATCATTAATCATTTACCATTCGAACTACACATACCTGGTTATAACTATTGTGGACCAGGAACAAAGCTTTCGAAACGATTACTACGTGGTGATAAAGGTGTAAATAAGTTAGACGAAGCTTGTATGCATCACGATATTGCATATGCAAACTACACAGACTTGCCTAACCGTCAAAAAGCCGACTTACGCCTTATAGATATGGCTAAGCAAAGACTTAAAGCAAAAGATGCTCGAACAGGGGAAAAGATTAGTTCGTGGATAGTAAACAAAGTTATGAAAGCTAAATTGAAGTCTGGTGCTGGTGTTAAGACCTTTAATAACTTTGTTAAAAAAATAAAAAGAAAACTCAAAAAACTCTCACCTAAAGATGATAAGTCATTAATAAATATAGCTTATATGGTTGCCCGAAAATTAGTTCCATGCATTCCAAAAGTTCGAGTACCTCGAATGATACCTATACCAAAAACTGGAGGCATTCTACCTTTAATCCCATTTTTTGCTGGTTTATCTGCTTTAGGAGCATTAGCTGGTGGTGCAGCTGGTATTGCAAAAACTGTGAATGATTATAAACACGGTCAGAAAAAATTACAAGAAACTGAACGTCATAATAAAACTATGGAGGCTATAGCAATAGGTAAAGGTCTATACATTAAACCGCATAAGCAAGGTCAGGGATTGTTTATAAATCCATCAAAAAACTAATTGATCAGCTACCTAATCGCGCTTTAACTAATATCGATATTCAGAAGTATGGCCATTGTATTCCACATTTTCGAGGAGTTTATATGAAGGATCAGTTACCAAAAACACCTAAACGAATTGAATGTGCTATAGTTAACCTAGATAATTCGAGAAATGATGGAACGCATTGGGTAGCTTATGTTAAAATAAACAATTATTGTGAATATTTTGATAGCTATGGTGATTTAAAACCGCCAAGAGAATTAATGCTATATTTTAAGAACTGTGATGTTCATTATAACTATGATAGATATCAACAATTTAACACAATAGTTTGTGGACATATGTGTTTAAGTTATTTGCAAACTTTTTGGATTAAATACTATAAATCTTTATTATAATTATAATACTTTAAATAAAAATACCTATTAGATATCAATGAACGAAAACGAGGCTAAAGCATCTAATGCTTGGGGATGGAATATCGAAGGCATAAATAGTGCAAATGGGTGAAGCTTTTCTGCTTCTATACCCCTCTGTAACATTCTTGGTTTTGAAGATTTCAAGAAAGTAGTGATAAACAGCAAACATGAATTAATATTGTTACGAAGTAATACTAATCTGAACGCCCTAAAACTTAACGATGGTGAAACTGTAGAAGATATTATTATAAATAAAATAATATGGCGTGTACCACAATGTCAAAGTGTCCGACAGGGAAAAAATAAATATGTTAAAACTGTTAGAAAAAGATCGACCACTCCAGATGATATTTAGGAATTGGGATTTATATGAATATCCGGCTTTACCAAAAACTACTAAGCATACTTGGTCCATAAAAACATCGTCGCAAATAGAGAAACCAAGATTTGTTATTATTGGTCTGCAAACAAATAGAAAAAATAATTCTAAATTGGATATGTCTAAGTTTGATCACTGTGATGTTCGTGATGTTAGAGTATACCTAAATTCAACCTACTTCCCTTATGAAAATTTGAATTCAAGTTTCTCGAATAATCGAATTGCTTTAATATATGAACAATATACTAGATTTCAACAGTCGTATTATGGACGTCGCGCCGAGCCGTTATTAAATGAGAAACAATTTAAAAATATTGCTCCGTTATTTGTAGTAGATTGTTCTAGACAACCAGATAATCTTAAATCAGGTCCTGTTGTGGATGTTAGAGTGGAAATTGAAAGTGATATTGATATACCAGATCAAACTTCAGCATATTGTCTTATATTGAACGACTGTATAATCGAGTATAAGCCATTAAGTAGCATCGTGAGAAAGATATCATGAACAAAAATACTATTATAGTAGATGTTCAGGGTTTTAAAGATCGTTATAATAACTTTATAGTCAAAGAATTAGCTGTAGCTACGTTGGAACATACTCATATATTCTTAATAAAACCTCCTTTCCCGGTCTCCTCGCTAACTGATGAAGAAAGAAGACACATTTGGTGGATTGAAAGGAATAGAGGTTACCGCTGGAGCGAAGGATATATGGCTATTTCTCCTGGTTGCTTAAATTTGATGGTCACACGCTTATATTTTCTGAACCGTATGAGTTAGAAAGAAATGTTTTAAAATAGTGGATAAAACAGCTATTACGCTATAAAATACATGAAATTTGTTGCAATAGAAGTAAATATTCATACCAAAAATTAACACGAAAGGTCAAAATCGGGGTCATTTTTCGCATTCTACTCGTGTCACACTTCCCGATTCAGTTAAACATTTGGTCACTGCTTCACCAAATTTCCATAGATTTTTAAGTTACATACACTAAATTCACCGTAATAACATACACTACACACACAGTATTACAAAAAAAATCTTCTAACTATTATTTAGAACTTAAAACACAATATATATCGGTCACACGAATCTAGGTACTCTAAATTTGCGTAGTAAACGGTTTACTGTTGACCAAAACGACCGCCCTAATAACAAAACTCAACTAAACTGATCGTTATACGTGAACGGGCTTCGCGAGAGTGCAACGTGCAAATCCTGGCTCCTTGAGAAAAAAAAATATCAGTAAGTTTCTACATTTGTCACTTAATTCGAGTACTTTTCGTGGGTGACTTTTTGTACATTGTATAATAGCTATTGAAGTCAGAGTTTATTCATCAAAACCGCAAATTAATTGAGATATTTATGTAGTATTTGATTTAAAACGTAACGGCTAAACTTTGTCGGAATTTAAAAAAAAGCTATGTTTTCGTTACCTTCGTGTCACATCCTTCGTGGCGTTTTACCCACGAAGGTGAGTTTATGCCACGAAGGTGATCTCTGACTAGTTTCAGTAAGAGTGGTACTCTTTTAGATTCGTATTGTAGTAGATATGTAGCGGAATAATAGTAGAACAAATAAGTAGGTACCTACAATCATGGCAAAGGACAGAGCAATACCTATAACATTCCGTGTGAAGCCCTTTTATAGGAGTAGAAATCCCACCGGACGTTATGCCAGATCCAAACCGTCTAAAACCCACATCGTAGCTACTTACCCGTCTAGTATTAGGCGCCCCGGACAACTCCTTAGAATGATGTATCAGGGTACCCGACAGGCTTAGGCTATCACCGTGGCCTCGCCTACGGGTTCGGGTGTTATCTTGCGTCTTTTGGGTTAGTTCAGATGCTTTTCCGCTTCTTGAGGCGTGCGGCATGCTAAGAATTTTTGAACAAAGACACAATGACCTTCGCATCCAAGTCTCAAGAAGAAATCCTGGGAAAGAGTCATGCTACCTAAAGCTTACTCAAGGCACCTACTACCTTATAATTATATCAACTTAAATACATTTAGGTACCTAGTACTCGTCGAGTTTTCCGGCAAGGCGGTTTGTGACTACTCTCGAGAACAACTTGTAAACATGGCTAAGGAGTGAGATGGGTATATAATTCATCAGCAAGGTCTTGTCACCTTTTTTGAAAAACAGAGCCACCGCACTCCCGCTCCACGCTTTAGGTGTTTGTCCCTGTTGGAGGACGGAATTAAAGAGACTCGTCCGCTCTTTGACAACTAGAGTCCCGCCAGCTTTAAGAAGCTCAGTCGTTATTCCGTCCTCTCCAGGGGTTTATTGGTTTTTAGTTGTTCGAGAGCAGCCCTGACCTCGCCCTGGTCAGTATCCAGATTGTCTTCGGTATAGTGGCGCATTAGTAGGGCTCTGTGGTCACGGTCGCTAGGTCCCGTCGGTCATTTTTTCCGTGATGCATATAGTTCTCTGTAGAAGCTCCTAACTTCTTCGAGAATCTCGAACCTCGAGGTCTCGGTTTTGCCACCCGCTGTCTTCAATTTTGTCAGACGAGGTCTTCCGAGCTGTTAGGCAAATACTTTAGTACCCCAATTTTGCGTGATCGCTGCCTCTACGATGTTGGTGTTATAACGTCTGAGGTCGCGTCATAGCAGCTTTCGGATTTTGATGTTTAAATCTCTCTGGTCTGACGAAGACCAAAAGTAAGCAAAAGTAAGTATGCACAGATTTTTATTTTTTTATTGAGGTTCGCAAACTGGATTCTCGGCAAGACTATTCAACATCGCTCATTTAGACTCAGTTCAGCCGAGAACTCAGTGCGAACACAGCATGCATCCTAATTTTTGCACTTCAATGAAATGTAGATGGCGTTTCCCGTCTGATTCTCATGAGCTCGAGGGTCTCGGGCGAAAGCTGGGAACACCTATTTTTGCTTTTTTCCAGACTGAAACCTTCGGGACACTTGTTGTAGCGTCCTGACTACAGTGTCGGCCTTATCGTGATCGTTGCCAGTGGTTTCCAGCAGATCGAAACGATTTTGAAGCTCCAATTGAAACTTCTTGGCACACAAAGTTATTTGGAGCGCAGTAGGTCGGAGAGTAGGCTTCATCATCCGGACCCTTTCGACGCGGAAGTCTAAATTCAGAGACGTTCTGACTAGTCGGTGATCATTTCCGGTATGAAACCTGTTGATCACAGACACATCTTCTCCAAATATACACCTCCTGTCCGACATGATGAATTTTATCTCGTTTCTTGTGACCTTGTTGGGGCTTCGCCAAGTCCACCTTCTATGGGGTTTCTTCTTAAAGAATGAGTTCATCAAGAAGAGCCCCGAGCCTCAAGAAAGTTGATAAGCATACTGCCCTGCGGCCCCCGGTCATTTCTACGCCCAACACCAAAAAGTCCGATTTTCGTTTCACCGCGTTCTTGTACTCCCACTTTGACAGTGAAGTCCCCTATCATAACATTGTAGTAAGTCTTGGCAGTACCGTGTAATGCTTTCACCACGTCCTCGTACACGGTCTCAACTGCCTCGTCAGTGCTTCTCGAAGTTGGGGCATAGGTACACCTGAATCACCTTCAGGGAGTCCTGTTGGTAAGTCTCAGTATTACGTATGCTACCCGAGGCGAAACACTCTTGATCTCCACAATGCTGCTAACGAGTTCCTTTTTCACCGTAAAGCCGACACCGCCCTCGGAAAAATGTCTTCCATCACCTTCCCGAAAGTAGAATAGGTCACCCAACCCAAGGGTTAGCGTGTCCTCCCGCTTTCTTCGGACTTCGCACTACACCAGTATGTGCCAGTTTATGCGACCAGGGTCTACCTCGAGTTCGGTGAGCCGATCGTCTAGCCGCAGAGTGCTTCCATTATAAGTAGCCAGGTTCGGACATTCTCACACAACATCATCTAGCCCAAATTAAGACAATATAAGCTTATGCTATGGAATCTAGACAACTGATAATTTGCCACTTTGTGCCAAAGAGATGTACAGTCGACTCTCGTTAATTCAAACCTGCGATAATTCGAACCTCGCTATAATTCAAAGCTATCATGAGTTCCCTACAAAATCTCTTTATATTTCGAACTAAATTAATACAATTTTATACACTTGGTAATTCGAACGAAAAAATCATTGCTATATAACAAAACGACGCGTTAATTCGAACTCATCGGCGTCCAACACTCGATAATTCAAAGTTGCAGAGGGAAGGAGGGGGAAAGATTGTATGTAAGTACATTTTGCGACAAGTTCAAACTTGTAGCAACGTACATGAGCCTTTGTTTTTGTTGTGATTACTAATAGTTTGACTATACGACACACCCCAACAAGCAAAATAGTCTCAGAACACATATGTTATAGGAATAAGACACTTATAAGATTCTTATATTGATTTTGGCGTTCGCAATTACTCTTATATGCGTCTTAGAAAATGCTATTTGGTTTTGGATCACGATTATTCTGATAATTAGCTTTTTAAGGGCTTATAATACTATGTATACAGATCACTATAAGCCGCACCCTCTTGTTAAAGCTTTTAGTAAGAGCAATCAGACTTAAGAATGAAGGTTCTTATAACCAGCACTTGTAAGCGCTTTTAAGATTGCTTATGAGGCTACTATAGACCCGAATCTCCTATTAAACCTGCCCATAAGTGTAAAACACTTGATTCCATTTACACTTGTTACTTAGTTTTATAAGCGCTAATAAATACAATATTTGAATCCGTTACAAATAAAGTAGTTTTATAAAACCATTTGTAAGTCGTAATTGAATCTAGTTTAATGCGAGCTTATAATGAACTTTTACTAATAACATACTTGCCACATGCTATTATTAGTGTTATGATTTTATACGAGCTAAGTTCAATACTGTTATTGTCAAATAAACACTTGTTGATTCGTTGGTAAAGTCATTTTAAGATTATTTACTCTTGCAATAGGTTTCTTTTAATTCGCAGTACCTACGACCTTGTGAAGTTCAAGTCACAAAACCTGGCAAGGGTTCCGTATATTGGACCATGACTCAAATACAGAAGAAGTAACACCAAACCACTTAGGTGGTGATTATGCTCATGAATAAATATGACAAACTTGTACTGTTAGTATTAGAGCAAAAGCGCATATTAATTACTTACACAAATCGTCAATAAATACATACCTGCTTATATTCATGAACACAAATATCACCTACAGGTGTTATTTCAATTTTAGGTTGTATATTTAGCGTTTTTCTTATTTCACCACGGATCCCCAAAAGATAAAACATGGCGAGTGAATGCAGCGACTATGAGACATTATAGAACCGAGTTTGTCTATAGTGGTGTAGTAGAACACTTCCAAATGCTAAACTAAAAATGGCTACCGAAAATGACAGATGGGGAACATTTTGTTATTTTAAAATAATGAATACGAATGAATAATTACTTATTTTAAGAGGGGCTTTAAAATTTTCACCAGAAACTTGGTATGTTGCACGAGAAATACGAGTTCGCAGTGCGTTTTTGATTAACATCATGAAATACGAGGACTCTGAAAAATTATCATATAACTTGCCTTATTAATGTCCAAAATATTATTAGTAAGTATTTTAATAAAGTTTTTAGTATTATGTACACGGAGTCTGTAAAACTCCCAATATTGATAACTGAATGATTGACTGAACGAAATGAACGAAATGAGAACTTGTAGAACAGTTGTAAAGTGCATAACAATCTAGTTTGGTTTTTTAAGAGACTATTAATAGATTTGGTAGGATTGTAATGGTTTTACAAAATGCCGCTACACGGCTGTTACAGTCGGTTCACTCGGTAGTTGAATTCCACGAGGGTACTATTAGACAGTTAAAAACTGAATACACTAATAAAGTGGGCCCTTTTCCGGGCTTGTAAGCTCTTATGAGTTCGTTATATGTCTATTGAAAATTGGTCTTAGGATAATTATAAAACCGCTTTTTGCTTGTTGGGACTGGGACACTTCTAACGAATTGGCTGTTTAGTTATCATTCAGTTACTGTTACTCTTTCGTTGGTATACAGATTAAAAGTTTGTAAGTTATGAGCCCTAAAAAGTATAAATGTTTGACGATTGCTGAAAAGAAGAAGTTAATCGAAAAAGTAGAGGAAGGTGAGAAGAAAAGTGATGTTGCAAGATTAATTAATTTACATAATGAATACATGTTTGTACACTAATGTACCTCTAAACTTTTGAAATTGTTATAGAATAGCAGATAATAATTAATAATTGATTGCCACTTAATAATTCGAAGTTTTATTTATTTTCTCTCACAAATTTCGAACCATTCGATATTTCAAACACTCGATAATTCGTAATATTTTAAGAGTACCTCGAGTTTCGAATTAACGAGAGTCAACTGTACTGTGTTATTTTTATAATATAACTAGCTGACCCGCGCAACTTCGTTTGCGCCACATAAGAGAGAGTATTACCTGTTCCCGTCGCATTTACTCCCGTCGCGTTGCGTTTACTCCCGTAGCGTCTCGTCGTTAATATTCAATACTACGTGAGAGAGAGAGAGAGAGAGAGGTTTCTCGTCGCGTGTATTCCCGTCACTTTATTTTTAAGAACAATATCGGTTATGAAAGAGGTATCCCGTGGCATTATTGTAGAAAAAAATTGATTGCCATTAAAATGGTTATTGTGCACCAACCCAAAGATAGACACATGCTATCGCGTAATTTTTTTAGAACTTTTTTAAGAGAAACAATGTTGTAGTACATATATTTTACATAACTATAAATATTTACGAAGCACACGCAACGAAGCTCTCAAAAGGAATAACTTTTCCCCCATTTTTGAAACATTTACTATTACTGCTCCGCTCCTATTCGTTGTAGCGTGATGATATATAGCCTATGACACTCCACAATAACGTAGCTTTCTATTGGTGAAAGAATTTTTAAAATCGGTTCAGTAGATTCCGAGATTACCCCTTACAATTTAACGAACACACAAACTTTACCTCTTTATAATATTAGTATAGATTATGGTTCCAGAATAACTTTTACGTCAAAAGCATGTGTAGGTATAGGATCTGGTAATTGTAGCTGTTACCATATAACTGCCGAATGAACAAATTAACTTATAATTTGTACTTAAATAATGATTAATAATGTCTGTAAAGCTACTGCGTCACCTTCGTGGATCGTCGCGTCACCTGCGTGGGATCAAATAATTCAAAACCTTATTCTTCCAAATCTGACTCAAAATTTAACTTGTTGACTTATATATGTTACTTAACTTACCAAACGCTTTGTGTTTGTTTAAAAAAATTGTTGAAATAATCAGTATTTAAAATTTACCATGAAGGTGACGATGAGAATCGTAAAAAGTAGAAATAGCCATATAGACTACAGAGAATTTTCTAGAATAATCAAACCCTATTTGAAGGAAAAAAAGGTTCTTGTTAAAGGCAGTGAGAAAATTAATTGGGTTCAAGAGCTATGTGGTTATAATAATGTTTCTGACATATGTGAAAATAAAAGTGTTCCTAACTTAAAGACTCTTACTGATCTTTACTGTAAAGATCTATTTTTGTATAATTGTTTTGCTCATAAGAACTATTGTGCTTTAAGGAATGTATTGTGTATTAAACAATGGTGTTTAGAAAATGTTTTTTGTATTTCATAAGTTTAATAAACCGAATAAATGTTTTATTACTATACTGTGTTTGTTTTTCATACTATTTCCTACCCAAGTCGAAATTGAAATGAAAAAAAAAATTAATCATAATACCATTTATTTAATGTCTCAAAAAATTACATTGATCTTAAACCTAACACAATGATATAAAATGACGCGTACAAAATGTTGAAGCGTCAGCAGTACATCTCTAAGTATTAAGGTGATGTATAACTTACTTAAAACTAAAAACACATTAGTTAAAATGATAAGCTATCACCATGAATTCTCTTAGATATTTTCTTAATAATACCTTCAGCCATGTCCATGATTTCATCAACAGTATCATGAACTACGTATTGAGCACTAAGTATCACACTGTCACTATCTTCACAAAACGGCAACGAAGGTTTGTCTTTGTCGCTGGTGATGTCCAAGATCTTTATCTGAATTAACTTGACTCCTTTTGGTTGGTTGCTGATTACAAAAGATTTATGAGCTGTCTTTTTAGATTTTCTACAAATAGTTGGTTTTCTTCTTTTTGGTTCAACTTCCGTAGGTGAAAGAGGTAAAATATGTGAGAAGTCAAAGGGGTCTTGAGCGTATTGAACAATACCGTCACCATATGCGTCTGCCATTATTTATAATGTATTAATGTTGAGGTATATCTGGTTGGCCTCGTCCTCCTCTGCCACGATCTTCTAACGTTTTAAATATTTGGCTCAGTAATTTCTGTTTTATAATATACTAGCGGACGTCACGCGGTTTCACCCGCGTAGTTCCCGTTCCCGTGGGAATACGGGAATAAAATATAGCCTATGTTACCCGCAAAGAGTGTAGCTTTCCAACAGTGAAAAGATTTTTCAAATCGGTTCAGTAGTTCCGGAGCCTATTCGTTACAAACAAACAAACAAACAAACAAAAAAACAAATCTTTCCTCTTTATAATATTAGTATAGATTTCATCCCACTGATCGTAAACAATATATTGGGTTTTCACTCTTGTATGTATTTCTACTTCGTTATCTGATGTATCTTCAGCTTCTAATACATCTATTTTAATTACGTATTTTGGAATCCTCCTATTCCTTGTAGCAAAGTAACTGGTTTGAGGTTCAGAGATGCACTGCTGTTGCTTCAACATTATTAATTAAAAGACTGCTTTGTGTGAATGTAAAGAGAACAAGTATGAAACTGAATGTAATTATGAGTAAAAGGTGAATTAAATAGAAACATGACCCGCTAGTGACACATACACTGTACTACGTATTAATTCAAGTTCTGACCTGTTGATTTAGTTTATTTTGCAATAAGTTGTAACGAGATACTCCCTACAAGTTTGCAAGTGTCATCGTTCACTATGACGAACATGTTCAAACATGTCTTAAGAATGATGTTAATGCACATAATTGTAAACGTGTTGTAACGTGAATGATGATGCATACCATCAGGTGTTATGAGGTTGTGACCGTCGCTACCAAGGTCCCAGGTTTTGAAGATTTTTTTCAGTATGTCCAATAGTCCACTACTACTACTAAGTACGTACGTAGTGATATCCTATTTCACATTTCTAAGAAATTTTACTTCGAAGTATGTAACTTAAGACATATGACGTATGTATGTTATGATGTCTTAAGTTACACATATTTTCACACCTTGTTTACCTAATATTATTTTTTTGCAAGATTGTAGTTTCAAATAGGGTTAGCAGTAAATCGTAAATTACCGTAGTATAGTAATTTGCAATACAGTACATGATGAAAATTTATAAGAACCCTTATACCAAAGTAATTAGTATAATTAGTAAGTAAACTAGTAGCATGAAATACAAAAACAAGAATTATGAAGTTGTTTACGTTAAAAAGAATTACTTAGGTACTCATAGATTGCTCTATTAATTCGTATTATTCGTAATTATCATACTTATAGATAATAAGATCCTATTAATACTAAAGATAAATTATCTTTATTACATACATACATATGTATGTATGTATGTAATAAAGATAATTTATCTTGATGCGGTCACGCCGTTATCCCCGAAGGGGTAGGCAGAGGCATATTATATGCCCACAATTCACCTTTGTATAATTTGTCCCACGTAATAGGTGGTGAGCCGTATTGCCGTGTTTAAATGGACAGGCGCAGGTTGTACTCTGCCTGCTGTAAAATAAAATAAAATAAAATAAATAAATAAAATAAAATAAAATTTATTCCCTTTGAAATTTTTAAAAAAATATTTAGGTTTGTCAAAATTTTTGTGACTCTACCGGGGGTTCGGAAATGCTACAGACTGAGAAGAACACCCCAAGAAACTCAGTCCGGTCCCTCTTATTCATCTTAGTATCTAATACAGTTTTTTTTTTAAATGTAGAAAGGAGCAATTCGTGTCACTGCCAGGCAGTCTTGTCTTCTAGAAAGTCTTTAATGCTATAATAAGCTTTCTGGCACAATTTAAGCTTTACTAGTTTTTTAAATTTATTAACTGACAAACCTGTTATGGCTGTCGGCAATGTATTGTACATTCGAATACAATTGCCCGCAAAAGAATTGCTTATTTTATTAAGCCTAAATCTAGGTACAGCCAATTTATTCTTATTTCTTAAGTTTAGGTTATGGATATCACTATTTTTAATAAATTTACTGTTATTTTTATGAGTATATAATAAGTTTTCATATATGTACTGTGAATACACAGTAAGGATGTTGATATCCTTAAACTTTTCTCTTAATGACTCCCGAAACCCCATACCATAGATAGCCCGGACAGCCCTTTTCTGCAACACAAAGATACATTCGATGTCGGCAGCGTTACCCCATAATAGTATGCCATAGGTCATGACACTGTGGAAGTAGCTAAAGTAGACAAGACGCGCTGTTCTAATGTCTGTCAGTTGTCGGATCTTTTTAACGGCATAGGCTGCAGAGCTCAGTCTGCCCGAGACTTTCTCGATATGAGGCCCCCACTGCAAGTTGGAGTCTAACTTTATGCCCAGAAAGACAGTTTCATCGACCAATTCTACTTGATCATCCCTAATCCTAATACTGGTGTTAACGAGCCTAACATTTGGCAAGGTGAATCTTATACATTTTGTTTTAGTTTCGTTTAACAATAAATTATTAGCGTTAAACCAGTGGACTACCCTAGAGAGGGCATTGTTTACTTCGTCAAGATCGCGTTGTCCACGTTCAACTTTAAATATTAAAGATGTGTCATCAGCAAACAAAACTACCTCGTGATCGTCTCTTATAAGGTGAGGGAGATCATTTATGTACACTAAAAATAGAAAAGGTCCCAGAATTGAACCCTGAGGCACCCCCATTGTTACAGCAGAACCATTTGACTGTTTACCATTTATAACTACTCTCTGTACTCTCTGTTCTGTCTCTGTTGAAATAAAGCCTTCAACTTAGCTTAACGACTGCCATTTTACTGGCAACCGGGACCAACGGCTTAACGTGCCTTCCGAAGCACGGAAACGCTAAAATAAATGTCACAAAGTGATCACATGGATGGTCACCCATCCATGTACCGGCCATAGTGAAAGTTGCTTACTGCAGTGATCGTTTACAGAACACTGAGTCCGCGGGGCCACGAGCGCTTCATTGAGGTATCTTTATTGAGGTATTTTAAATATATAATAAATATTGTACTGTTTGAAATTTGTATTGTTGACAACCTTAATCGCTGTTTAGAATTTCAACATTAACAAAAATACAAAAGTATCAAAACCGGAGTCAGATACTAGTATAATTGTACTCGTATACCTTGTTAGTGTGACAACCCTAAATATTTCCTGCATTGACTATTTATTAAATATCTTAGTTGATACTTTTTAACAGTTATAATACGTCCAAGGAAAAATGTTCGATTGCTTGTTATTTGTTAATGAATTACACTAATTTTGAATACGACAAGCTATCAGCCTTGTTTTAGCTTATAATCTCATAATTTCAAAAGACTTCCATTACCATTCGAGTTGTCTCTTGTGTAATTACTAGCGACGGTCTAAGGTTAATTCCATCCGGCTAGATACATAAGAACTCATCTCCGCTATGGTAACGTCTCTTAGCCTCTTGGTTGTACGTAGTTGCTAATGCGATGAAGCACTAAATGCGCATGTCTATGACGACGACTGCATTAAACGCAAATGTCGATGTCTGACGACTGTGCTATAAGTGTGAAAGCGCAAATGCATACTGCATACATCGTCTCTTAGCCTCTTGGTTGTACGTAGTTGCTAATGCAATGAAGCACTAAACGCACATGTCTATGACGACGACTGCATTAAACGCAAATGTCGATGTCTGACGACTGTGCTATAAGTGTGGAAGCGCAAATGCATACTGCATACATCGTCTCTTAGCCTCTTCGTTGTACGTAGTTGCTAATGCGATGAAGCACTAAACGCGTATGTCTACGACGACGACTGCATTAAATGCAAATGTCGATGTCTGACGACTGTGCTATAAGTGTGGAAGCGCAAATGCATACTGCATACATCGTGGTTGTACGTAGTTGCTAATGCGATGAAGCACTAAACTCACATGTCTAAGACGACGACTGCATTAAACGCAAATGTCGATGTCTGACGACTGTGCTATAAGTGTGAAAGCGCAAATGCATACTGCATACATCGTCTCTTAGCCTCTTCGTTGTACGTAGTTGCTAATGCGATGAAGCACTAAACGCACATGTCTATGACGACGACTGCATTAAACGCAAATGTCGATGTCTGACGACTGTGCTATAAGTGTGGAAGCGCAAATGCATACTGCATACATCGTCTCTTAGCCTCTTCGTTGTACGTAGTTGCTAATGCGATGAAGCACTAAACGCGTATGTCTACGACGACGACTGCATTAAACGCAAATGTCGATGTCTGACGACTGTGCTATAAGTGTGAAAGCGCAAATGCATACTGCATACATCGTCTCTTAGCCTCTTGGTTGTACGTAGTTGCTAATGCGATGAAGCACTAAACGCACATGTCTATGACGACGACTGCATTAAACGCAAATGTCGATGTCTGACGACTGTGCTATAAGTGTGGAAGCGCAAATGCATACTGCATACATCATCTCTTAGCCTCTTCGTTGTACGTAGTTGCTAATGCGATGAAGCACTAAACGCGTATGTCTACGACGACGACTGCATTAAACGCAAATGTCGATGTCTGACGACTGTGCTATAAGTGTGGAAGCGCAAATGCATACTGCATACATCGTGGTTGTACGTAGTTGCTAATGCGATGAAGCACTAAACTCACATGTCTAAGTTGACGACTGCATTAAACGCAAATGTCGATGTCTGACGACTGTGCTATAAGTGTGGAACCGCAAATGCATACTGCATGCATCGTGGTTGTACGTAGTTGCTAATGTGATGAAGCACTAAACGCACATGTCTATGACGACGACTGCATTAAACACAAATGCCGATGTCTGACGACTGTGCTATAAGTGTGGAAGCGCAAATGCATACTGCATACATCGTGATTGTACGTAGTTGCTAATGCGATGAAGCACTAAACGCACATGTCTATGACGACGACTGCATTAAACGCAAATGTCGATGTCTGACGACTGTGCTATAAGTGTGGAAGCGCAAATGCATACTGCATACATCGTGGTTGTACGTAGATACTAATGCGATGAAGCACTAAACGCACATGTCTATGACGACGACTGCATTAAACGCAAATGTCGATGTCTGACGACTGTGCTATAAGTGTGGAAGCGCAAATGCATACTGCATTCATTGTCTCTTAGCCTCTTGGTTGTACGTAGTTGCTAATGCGATGAAGCACTAAACGCACATGTCTAAGACGACGACTGCATTAAACGTAAATGTCGATGTCTGACGACTGTGCTATAAGTGTAAAACCGCAAATGCATACTGCATGCATCGTGGTTGTACGTAGTTGCTAATGCGATGAAGCACTAAACGCACATGTCTATGACGATGACTGCATTAAACACAAATACCGATGTCTGACGACTGTGCTATAAGTGTGGAAGCGCAAATGCATACTGCATACATCGTGGTTGTACGTAGTTGCTAATGCGATGAAGCACTAAACGCACATGTTTATGACGACGACTGCATTAAACGCAAATGTCGATGTCTGACGACTGTGCTATAAGTGTGGAAGCGCAAATGCATACTGCATACATCGTGGTTGTACGTAGTTGCTAATGCGATGAAGCACTAAACGCACATGTCTATGACGACGACTGCATTAAACGCAAATGTCGATGTCTGACGACTGTGCTATAAGTGTGGAAGCGCAAATACATACTGCATACATCATGGTTGAACGTAGTTGCTAATGCGATGAAGCACTAAACGCACAAGTTTATGACGACGACTGCATTAAACGCAAATGTCGATGTCTGACGACTGTGCTATAAGTGTGGAAGCGCAAATACATACTGCATACATCGTGGTTGTACGTAGTTGCTAATGCGATGAAGCACTAAACGCACAAGTTTATGACGACGACTGCATTAAACGCAAATGTCGATTTCTGACGACTGTGCTTTAAGTGTGGAAGCGCAAATGCATACTGCATATATCTTGGTTGTACGTAGTTGCTAATGCGATGAAGCACTAAACGCACAAGTCTATGACGACGACTGCATTAAACGCAAATGTCGATGTTTGACGACTGTGCTATAAGTGTGGAAGCGCAAATGCATACTGCATGCATCGTGGTTGTACGTAGTTGCTAATGCGATGAAGCACTAAACGCACATGTCTATGACGACGACTGCATTAAACGCAAATGTCGATGTCTGACGACTATGCTATAAGTGTGGAAGCGCAAATGCATACTGCATACATCGTGATTGTACGTAGTTGCTAATGCGATGAAGCACTAAACGCACATGTCTATGACGACGACTGCATTAAACGCAAATGTCGATGTCTGACGACTGTGCTATAAGTGTGGAAGCGCAAATGCATACTGCATACATCGTGGTTGTACGTAGTTGCTAATGCGATGAAGCACTAAACGCACATGTCTATGACGACGACTGCATTAAACGCAAATGTCGATGTCTGACGACTGTGCTATAAGTGTGGAAGCGCAAATGCATACTGCGTACATCGTGGTTGTACGTAGTTGCTAATGCGATGAAGCACTAAACGCACATGTCTATGACGACGACTGCATTAAACGCAAATGTCGATGTCTGACGACTGTGCTATAAGTGTGGAAGCGCAAATACATACTGCATACATCATGGTTGAACGTAGTTGCTAATGCGATGAAGCACTAAACGCACAAGTTTATTATCAGAAATGTTTTTGGGCATTCTACTCCACCGAGAGTGACTGCGGCGAACGCAGTGAGCCGGAGGAATGGAAGGTGGAGTAGAATGCCCAAAAACATCCTACTAAAATGATGCCGCCGCCTGATGGAAAGCCACAGCGACATCTAACGATTGGGGCCACTGACACGGTCCTCAAGTTGGCGACCCTATGATGTTCCTCTTCACGCTCCGCTTGAAGAACCCAGGGCTGTATGAGGGCTACCTCCTCAAACAACCACACGTTCGCTGGCAGGTCGTTTCAGGTTTTTATGGTTTAACAGAGAAACGGTCTTTTAAATCATTCAGTTCTAGCAAAGATTCTCTCCATTGTATGAGATTGGCACCCCTGTCCAGCACGGGTTTTTCGGGATAGAAAAGGAGAGGGCGGGATTAGGTTGAAGAGTTCTTCAGAACACTCACCATGATAGATACGGTAGAATGCAGTAAAAGATAAGTAGTTCTTCGCAGCGCCAATGGCTCTAGAATTACCGTGAAATCCTAGCAGTTGATAATGCAAATAGCTCGCCGCTGCATAGAATCCAGTGCGTCAAGCAAGTACCTCGCGAAGACGTCCCAAAGGTGAGAGCAGTATTCGACGCAAGGACGAATCTGCGTCTAGTACAGCAGACACTTTTGGAGCGTCGCAAAAAAACCGCTTCACCTTGTTTAGGACTCCTAGTTTTCTTGAGGCTAGCTCAATACATCGCTCAATATAATATTTGTGATTGAGCTCGAGCCGGACGTCCAAAGCCAAGGATGTCCAGATTGTCCCTAAGAGAAAACGTCGTATTCTGAAAAGAGGATAAATCCCCATTATGAAATGCGGTCCATATCTGCAGCTCAGGTACGACGTAAAGAACCGCTTCACCTTGTTTATTTAAAGTTAGTCAACTCTAAATTTGCGTCAACCTTGGTGTGAAGATTAAAGCAAAATTCCGCTTTGATTTAAAACGAATTTTTGGCTCACTCTTAATTACAAGAATACGTGTCACCAAAATGTAATCTAAATGAATTAAGGTCTGACATAATCCTAGGTTTATTTTTTAGAATCCTTACATTATAGAATAACTCTTTGACATAAACTTTCATGACCAAGATTGACATGGGTGAAAAGCGGTGTATGCTACTTTTTTTTTAATGTGAGGAAAATCCTACATGAATACTATGCCGGAGCGACTAAAAACCACACGTATCCAACCTAACAGCCTACGGTTGGAAGCCCCGGGTAAGACCTCGGAAGGAAACCCCAGGACTGTGTACCTACTTAGACGTGACTAGAGCGCGACTGATTTTACATAATATCTTCTTACAAATATTAGAAAGTTTGTGAGCGTGGATGTGTGGAAGTTTGGATGTTTGTTCTTCTTTATGCTCTAACGACTGAACGGATCTGGCTAAATTTTTGGTAATATAGTTTACTTTTTATCCCTAGTTTGCATTTGATGCAACATCAGGTACAGAATCCACGCTGAGTCTAGTTTACACTAATATTATAAAGAGGAATGATTTGAAAATGACAATGTGTCTATCTGTTTATTTCTTTGCATTGAATAAGGTCCATAGAGATTCCTTCTTTGTAGGAAAGCTACTCCCCCGCGTGACATTATTCTAATATTATAAATGTTTGTAATTCAATCACGCTGTAACTGCTAAACAGATTATGATGAAATTTGTACAGAGATAGCTTATAGTCTTACAGGGAAGCCAGTACGGGTAGGTACCGAATTTCACGCCAGTGAAGCCGCAAGGCTATTTTTTACTACCGATTAAGAAAGAGTGGCGAAAACTTGTAAATCTATGGTATTCCCACAGGAACAGAAACTATCCCGCGTCTTTGGGGGTTTCGGGTGTGATACCGCTTCTAAGCGGGGGCGTGCGTGAATCCCTCACGTCACGCTGCCGTCATGGGTCTGCTTCTGTAAGGACGGTGAGCAACTAGGGAATGCAAATCTCGCGAGATCCGGCTCAGGCGAGATCTCGCGAGATTGCGGATAACAATACCGCGAGATCTCGCCAATTACGTGATCTCGCGAGATTGGCAGTTTTGTGTGTTTATTTTAGAAATAATCACAATATTTGAATAAATTAGGAAAAAATAGAGAGAATTGTTGATACTTATTGTGAAATAAACATTGAAGTAGATATTTAAAAAAGACTTTTTTACTAAATGCTAATTATAGTATTAATTAACAAAAGATTGTCTGAACATTATAAATTATTATTAAGTAATTAAGAAGTAGCTCCTTAAAAAACAAAATGTTCAGAGAAGAATCCGTTAAGCGACTTCTTATTTTGCTGTTCAGATAACTAGCCGCTGAGAAGTCTCTTTCCGGTTCAAAGCTGTGGGAAGTGGGAACCATCGATCTCAGGCAGTCTTCAGTTCGTTTTACAGGTTCAAATGCCTGGTACAAATTCACTAAAACCGCATGTTCTTCTGAAGTCAAAGAGTAGTATCAGCCTACCGGCCCAAGTCGATTAAAGCTTTGCTGACACACATGTTGAATCTATTATGTACGAGTAGAAAAATCATGTCTGTTAGGCTCGAACATCGGGTTGTACAATCAAGTTAAAATTTATGTCTTTCTCAAAATCTTGCTTCACGTATAATTATACAGAGTATCGCTTTTAGTTGGTGATCTTTTTAATAGTGTCACCAATTTCTTAACTTTCATTAATCTATGCATCTAGCAGTTCGCGTTCACACGCAATATTTCTATGCTCGAGTGCAATCTCGTTAACCTCGCGAGATCTCGCCTATTTGTCGGCCGAGATCAATCTCGTAGAAAAGGGCCGAGATCTCGCGAGTTCGAGATCTCGCGAGATCGAGATTGCATTCCCTATGAGCAACCCTCTCACAGACCTCAAGCCCCTGGTCATGGAGGCCGATAGTCATCGGCGAAGACACGTCGGCGGCGCCCAAGCCGCCGACTGCGGAACTCGGGTGGGAAAGTCCTCTCCCGTTCTCGCCCCGCCGTTTCCTTCACGAGCTTGCTCGCAGAAAGAGGCGGTGCAGTCTCACTTAATCCCGCTGGAGATCATGGCTCGCACTATGGTCTCGAGTGAGAGAGTGTCCACGTCCAGACCCACTACGAGGACCTGACGCTGTTGAGCCCGCGCCGTGAACTACATCAGTGTGGGAGCGCTGTGTCTGCGGTCCTCGCAGTGCTGACACTCGGCCGTGGTTTCCCGGTGTCTTCGCCATGATACCTACCGAAGCTACCGTGCCCGATAAGTATCTGTGACAACCAGTAGGAGAGAGCACCGTGTCTCCTCTCCAGCCACTCGTCCATGACCGGCACTCATCCATGACCGGTCACGTGACGTCCTTTATCTTACTAATTTTACTAATATTACAAATGCGAAAGTTTGTAAGTAGGTATGGGTGTTTGTTACTCTTTCACGCTCGAACGGCTGAACGGATTAGGCTGTAATTTGGTACAGCGATACATTATAGTTTGGGAATAACACATGGGCTACTTTTTACCTCGGGAATAAGTTCCCACGGGAAGTGGGAACGGAAATAAATTTTACGCGGGCGAAGCTACGGGCATCAGCTAGTTGTAATACAGGAAGAAACGAAGGGTTCACCCCCACCCCATACAATCAATATATAGCACATTCCGATTGTCTGCAAATTACAATCGAATAATAAAACCGCCGTTAAGGCGAATCAATCAATTATATTGTATCGCCATTACAGCCAAGGTTTAATAAAACAAGATTATATCCCGTAGTAACATCCAACAGCCTACGATTGAGAGCCCCGGGTAAGCCCTCAGAAGGATGTCCCAGTACTCCCAACAGACCTACGGCTCTGGTTTACCGATAGTGATCACAAAATTAGCTGACTCGTGTGACCTTTAAGTGGTGAGGGAGAATTTTATTATTTGGAATAATGTAACAATGCCCTACATCCATACATATAGTCACGCTTTTATCCCTGAAGGGGTAGAGGCATTGCATACGCCCACATTACATCTTACAGATTTATGTTCTACGTTATATGTGACGAGTCTACTCCCGTGTTGAAATGGACAGGCGTAGGTCGCGACGACCCGCAGTTGAAATTATTCAAGTCACTCATAAGGTCTTCAACTTGACTTAACGATTGTCATTTCAATGACAACCGGGTTTCATTTCCAGTTGTCATTCTCTACGCATAGGATCGTCTTGCGAAAGTGTTTCCTTAGTCGCCTCTTACTACTCGCTCGACCCTATGTACAGACGGGGTTTTTCAACGTAAAAATTATATTCCATTGTCGTTGCAAAAACACTTTTGATAAAAAATATTGTCTTCTGAAATTGAGTTTCATCTCCAAAGTGTGCTCAGTGATTCGATAATGGATGTTCTTTATGGTAAAAGGGTATTGAAGATGACGTAAGGTTTATCACAAAATTCACATTACATAAGTATTTTTATGCTATTTCTTTTATTTATAAAAAAATATATTTAAAACACCACTTGTACTGTTCCACAATATTATTATATTATACTAGCGGACGTCACGCGGTTTCACCCATGTAGTTCCCGTTCCCGTGGGAAAACGGGAATAAAATATAGCTTATGTTCACCGCAAAGAGTGTAGCTTCCCAACAGTGATAGAATTTTTCAAATCGGTCCAGTAGTTCTGGAGCCTATTCGTTACAAACAAACAAACAAAAAAAAACTAATCTTTCCTCTTTATAATATTAGTATAGATTAATGGATGAACGAGTATAACGTATATTCTTTAATACTGTGGAACAGTACAAATTATTGTTGTTTTAAAGAAACGTGCCGTCAGTTCTACCAATCAATCAACATTATAATTAGGCAGGTAATCATTTTTTTTATAATAATACTCTAGGTGACGAAAATAATAATGATAGGACGGCATTGTGTAACCTTTTTTCTATTGCCATGGAATCAGCTGATAGCCTTTCTAAAATTATAAAAAAACTGGCCAAGTGCGATTCGGACTCGCCCATGAAGGGTTCCGTAGCAGCAAGTTCCATAGCATAAAAGTTCTTGTAGTTCGTTGTAACTTTGATTGATGTTTTAACACCTTCGCTGTGGTAGTGATTTTTCTAAGCGAAAATTGCGATTTACGACTTTTTAAAAAAAACTTCTTTCTAGATCTCGTTCGTTCTTTCTAGATCTCGGTAGTTTTTATAGCAATGTACATTACTTATTTTTTTAAATTTATTATCCTCTTAGTTTAGAAGTTAGAGGGGGGGGGGGGGACACATTTTTCCACTTTGGAAGTGTCTCTTACGCAAACTATTCAGTTTTGAAAAAAATTATGTTAAAAACCTCAATAGCATTTTTGAAGACCTATCTATAGATACCTATCTATCTATAGACCAATCTATCACGTATGGGTGTGATGAAGAAAAATTTTTAGACTTTTACTTTTATGTATGGGGACCTCAAAAATTTACTGCTTTTTCTCTAATTTTATGTAAAAATCTTAATGCGTTTCACAGAATACATCTTCTTACCAAGTTTCAATGGCCTAGATCTTATAGTTTCGGAGAAAAATGGCTGTGACATACGGACGGACAGACATGACGAATCTATAAGGGTTCCGTTTTTTGCCATTAGGCTACGGAACCCTAAAAATCAACATTGATAACTCTATTTTTATTCATAACTCCGCTTGTACTTAAGCAATTACGATGAGTCAAACGTAAGATTTTAAGTCCTAATAAGATCTTTCTAATAAAACATTTCAAAACAAATAGTTTCTACGTCACGAACGAACGAACAGACAAGAAGACCAGAAAACTTTTGTGTTTAGTATTGAAAATATAGCATAACCTAAGTTTTTTTAAAAATCTTCATTAGACAGACATGACCACTTTACAATTTTATAATTGGTATAACTTAATACCAGCAACTTCGCCCGCAACTAAGATTTGTATCGCTACCAGAACTTAACCCTAATATGACATACATACAGACATATGGTCACGCCTTTATCCTCAAAGGCAACTCTGCCTACCAGAGGCATATTATACACCCACATTTCCCGAGTTGAGATGGACATACGCAGGTCGTGACTGACTGCCATTTTACTAGCAGCCGAGACCAATTGCTTAACGTGCCTTCCAAAGCACGGAAACGCTCAAATAAAATTTATTTGAGCGTTTTCGTTGATCCGTGATTCTGCTTCTTGGAACTCAAAGTATCTGGAAGTAATTAAATTGGTTACGGTACAATAACTATTGTGCAATCTCATATTAGGATGAATATAAAGCGCTCTTGGCCCCGCGGACTCAGTGTTCTGTGAACGATCACTGCAGAAAGCAACTTTCTCTATGGCCAGTCTTTGGCTGGGTGACCATTCTTGTGACCACTTTGTGACATTTAATGTCACAAACTGGTCACAAGTGATCGTTTACAGAACACTGAGTCCGCGGGGCCAAGAGCGCTTTATATTCATCCTAATATGAGATTGCACAATAGTTATTGTACCGTAACCAAATTAATTACTTCCAGATACTTTGAGTTCTATAAAGCAGAATAAGCTCATTAAACTCAGAATGCGTCGCGTGCGTCTTACACAGAAGATTTAGGGGCTGTACACATTGTGATTCAATCGTCGGTCTGACGGTCACGATCTGAATTCTGGCAGTCACTTTAATTTATACATATATATTACAGCACACAATAAAATAGAACAGAATAGAATAGAATTATATATAATTTAAGCAAAGCAAATAAAACTTTATGGCACACCAATGTTAAAAATTCTCATTCTTATATGTACAGAGGGTCTTTTACAGGCAACCTTTAAATGAAAAAATACCGTCAAGAATCATGTTGCAAAAGGGGTAGTCATTGGTGTCAATACAAACATACTAAATCTACTATACGTCTTAAGTCAACAGAATATAAGTAGGTACATAAGTACCAATAAATACATACATAAATATATACATATATTTATAATAATAAAAATAGGTACAAATTATACATACATACACACTAATTATACATACAGATATATACATTATTTACAATCGCAAATACTATGAAGCTAAGTAGTGCTCCTTATCCAGTCTTTTGAAAGTATTTAAAGATTGCGCACGCCTAATGTTTAAAGGTAGTAAATTCCACAACCGAACTGCTTGTACAGCGAAGAATTTGTCGTAAAAATTATAAAATAGACATATCTATAGGAATAATTTGGGGCATTTTGTGTACAGAGCAAACCCAATAGCAATTAAGTTTTTAATGTCTCGCGTGAGACAAGAAGTGTGCGTACAATTTAATGGATATGCATTTGATACAGTTGAGACTACCTACAGTGATTTTGGTCATAACTTAAGACTTAGAGTGCAGTGAAATCTAGATAGGTGATAAACATACTTGCCTTTCTAAACACAGATAGATAACACTCTTAGACCCTCGTCTAGCCCAAGCTAAGCTTAAATAAGTTTGTAAATTGTGTATATCACAATGTAATCCAATGGGGTGGAGTTGAACCTTTGAGGTCTATCGCATACAAAACCACTGCGGCCCCTTGTCGCAGTTAATGTTTCAAAGAATGAAAATGTGACCGCCGCCCGGATCGCCAACCGTAGACCAATGTGCACGCCCCTTAAAACCTATACTTCAGTTAACTCGTCAAATCAAAGTCGTGAACGCGACGGTACTCCGGAACTTAATTCAACTTACAAATGGAACAAAGGGTTAATATTCTATTATACTGTACAGTCGTATACAAAAGTGGGTTAACGAGTGTCAAATAACAGTATAAGGCATGGTACGCATGAATAGTTAAGAGCTTTCGCGAAAGTTGTTCGTGAAATTCAGAAGGAGGCCGGAGGGAGTCATTAAAAAGTTGCCACTGTAAACTTTTGCTGGATTATACGACTGACTTTAAAAAAATTGAGGCTAAGAATACCTAATTTTGAACTATTTAAATAGTTGAAATAGCAGACGCCATGGGGTTTCACCCGTGTAGTTTCCAATCCCGAGGAAATATGGGAATAAAAATTGCTTAAGTCAAACGCGGATAGCGTAGCTTCGTAACAGTGAAAGAATTTTTTAAGTCAGTTCAGTAGTTTCTGACCCTATTCGATGCAAACAAACAATCAAATACTTCCCCTTTATAATATTAGAATAGATGTAAAAAGATTAAAATCGATCCTGCATCCCATGAAAACTTGAATCAGGTATTTTTGTGTTAGTGAACCAAATCTAGTCACAGTATAGTGAAGCTTCAACTATAATTGCTATGACACGGTTTTATAACCCAACTGTTTATGCATTGTCCTTGATACACAAATGCCATGGGTTCAAATCCCGTCTACACCATAATTATCTCTCTTTCTCTCTTCCACTTTCCATGGGAACGTTTTCCCAAATCAATAAAAAGCTTCTCTGTATCTATACATACATATAGTCACGCCTTCATCACCGAAGGGTTAGACAGAGGCATAGTATACACCCACTTTTCACCGTATAGTTTTATGTCACACGTAATTAGTGGTGAGCCTATTGCCCTGTTAAAATGGACAGGCAGGTCGTGACATCCCATTGAACAATTTTTCAAGCCGCATATAAGGCTCTTCAACTTGGCTTAACGATTGTCATTTTACTGACAAACGAGTTTCAGATCGAGTTTTCCTTCTTTATCCCTGTAATTCAATAAGTGAGGCTGCAGTGGTAGCCGTAGGGCTGTTATGAGAGCTTGGGACATCCTTTCGGGGGCTTACCCGGGGCTCCCAACCATAGGCTGTTAGAGAGAATACGTGTGGTTTTTAGTCGGCAGGAGTCATAGCATCCGTAGGAAGCATAGCATCTGTAGGAAATTCCTCACGTTAAATAAATCCCTGTATTTTACCTAGATCCGTACCTCAGTTACAGCGTGATTAAGCAACAACATCCCGACATCTTTAAATACTTTTGTTAGTAGGGTAAATAAAAATTTACATTACAC
The DNA here is from genome assembly GCA_933228765.1 of Miltochrista miniata. NCBI lineage: Eukaryota > Metazoa > Arthropoda > Insecta > Lepidoptera > Erebidae > Miltochrista > Miltochrista miniata. Next base: position 4,442,329 of record OW121777.1, read on the forward strand.
TTCTTAGCTTAGGAGCTGAATGTCAGAAAAATACGTTTACATATTTTGTATCCAAATAATACTTGTTTATTTAGGACCAGTATGGTTCGTGGATTTTAGGGATTACGTAGTACTAACATTCAAGGTCAGAATATCATTCATTCTTTGGTAAATAGTAGAGTGGTTTTAAATATTTCTAAGTAGTTAAAGTTTAACAGCAGCACAAGATCAGGATAATATAAATTTTCTATATAAATCTTAATATATAAAACAAAGACGGGTTTGTTACAACATTTATAACTCCAGAACGGCCGTACCGATTTGGCTGAAAATTGGTGGGGAGGTAGCTTAGAACCAGGAGACGGATACTTTTTATCCCGTTTGACCTCGCTTTTTTTGGTCGATTCACTATTCTGCTGGCAACGTACACCAGTAGTCCACGTCCTATGCATGAATATGCGCAATTTCTACAATAATGCGACGGGAAACATTATTTTGACGGGAGTAAATGCGACGGGAACGGGTGATTTACTCTCTTATGTGACGCATACGAAGTTGCGCGGGTCAGCTAGTATTGTAATAAAAATATGTCGGCCCGATATACCTAATTATAGTTACCTACCTACATGTTAAATATTTAATTATTATTGTAACATAATATTAAGGAAAAGTTTAATTATAAGTAACTATTTTTCAAACAAAGGTATGTACTTACCATTTTGCAATGCCTGAAATGGGCAACTAAGTTGTGTCAATTATATTATATTAAGACCTTTTTATATGTACACTTGGTTGGCAATAAAGATATGACTATGACTACTTTTTTTTAATAAAACCGGCCTAATGCGAGTCGATTTCATGCAAGAAAGGTTCCGTACCACCAAAAAATGGCAAGAAAATTAAGTTTATTGTTTGGTACATTATTATTATGATTTTTATTTGTTGTCATAGCAGCAACTTAAATATATCGTCTGTCTTTTAATTTTATTTATTTAGAGAAATTTTATTGATCAATACATATAAAGTTGATATACAAAAACAGTTTTACATTTAATTTAAAATTCAGACTAATTAATTTATTAACCCGTCTCTCATCGTATCTGGTGCTAATGTACCCATCACACAGGCAGCATTGCCTCGCTGGATAGCGATGGCCAACCTTTGCACCAGATACAAACCGGAACGAGAGTCACTGGTCTTATCCTTTAGAGAAATTTTAGTAACAGTCCGTTTTTATCTTTTGAGTACAAAACCCTCAAAACAGACCTTAATTTATACGGGTATATTTATATTGCCTTGTTTGTTTATTTTGGTCAAATTTGGTAATTAAAAATTTGATCCCCTCTTTACCCCTGACGGAAAAGCTCGTTTTACCATCGACAGAAAAACGAAGGGTGGCAAGAAAATTAAGTTTTTTGTATGGGAGTCGACCTTAAATATCATTATTATTATGATTTTTATTTGTTGTTATAGCACCAACTTAAATATATCGTCTGTCTTTTTATTTTATTTATTTAGAGAAATTTTATTAGTCAATGCATAAAAAGTTGATATACAAACACAGTTTTACATTTCTACTACTAATTAATTTATTAACCCGTCTCTCATCGTATCTGGTGCCAATGTACCCATCACACAGGCGGCATTGCCTCGCTGGATAGCGATGGCCAACCTTTGCACCAGATACAAACCGGAACATGAGTCAATGGTCTTATCCTTAAGAGAAATTTTAGTAAAAGTCCGTTTTTTATCTTTTGAGTACAGAACTCTCAAAACAGAACTTAATTTATACGTGTATATTTATATTGCCTTGTTTGTTTATTTAGGTCATATTTTGTAATTAAAAATTTGATCCGCTCTTAAACCCTGATGGAAAAACTCGTTTTACCACCCTGTCGGTGGTAAAACGATCTTATCCTTTAGAGAAATTTTAGTAAAAGTCCGTTTTTATCTTTTGAGTACAGAACCCTCAAAACAGAACTTAATTTATACGGGTATATTTATATCGCTTGTTTGTTTCTTTAGGTCAAATTTTGTAATTAAAAATTTGATCCCCTCTTACCCCCTAAAGGAAAAGCTCATTTTACCATAGACAGAAAAACGACGGGTGTTATTAGGGTAACTTGTGTATTTTTTTTCTGTAATTTGACTGTTTCGGTGGCGCAGTCGGTAGTGTTAAAGTGGGTTCGATTCCCGGGTCGTTCTAAATACACGTAGGTATGTGTGATCCACAAATGTTTTTTTCGGAGTTTGGGTATTTTCTATGTATAATATGTGTGTATTTACAAATATATAAGTTTGTCTATCAGTCGTCTAGATCCCATAGCACAAGCTTATTTATATTAGCTTAATTTGGGCAAGATGATGTTGTGAGAATATGTGCACAAATATTTATTATTTAAAGTTAACATAGATAGAAGAATTTGGGAAATACTTCCAAGGAGATTCCCGGCGCTTGACAGGCACTTCAGTGGGAATGTATTAGTCGGTTCGAATACGGCATAGCATTCGTGGATTTTCACACGGAAATTAAATAGAAGATAGATACTCCATTGTTCAAGACAGCATATACATACATACATATAAAACATTTCTTTTAAAAACGTGTAACCGAGCGAGCTCCTCGCCTTTATTGCTCGAAGCGTACAATATTTGGTAGCAAGTGAATCGACAACAGCACTGGGTAGGCGAGGAGCTGTTTACTGAAATACTAATGAAATTCTCCACGGAGAAATTTATTGCAGCTGTTAGGAACAGCTGAATATTCTCAAGCTCTTAGCTACATACAATTATTCGAAATTAACGGTCGTTTTCACGAGAAAATTTTGTGATACTCTAGCTGGGAGTTTTCTAGCCAAAGTCCATTTCGTCACGGCAATAGAGGTATTACCTAATAGGTGTGAATGAATAAAAACGGTGAAATATGGAAATGCAGTACATGTGGAGGTCATAATATTTTGACTGCCTCGTTGGTCTAGAGGTCGAAATGTGCGACTGCGGATCACTAAGTCGTGGGTTCGATTCCCACCAGAGACAGAAATTGTGTGATCAATAAAATAGTGTTTGTCTCGAGAGTCTGGGTGTTTTTACGTTGTTAAGTATGTATTTAAAGCTACATGCATTAATAATCATTGTCTGATACCCTTAACACAAGCAGATTATCGTTGTGTGAAAATGCCCGTGAACATTTATTTTATTATTACAATACAGTCAGACTCTTCCACCTGCCTACCCCTTTGGGAATAAAAGTGTGACCATTATGATTGTATGCATGTCTTAAAAGGAACCAAGGGTGGCCTTTTGGTTTCTTTGTAAACCATTACTCACGAAACGAACCGAGAAACAAATTAACTATTTATATTGTACTTAAGGATATTTCTCTGTACTTAAGTATATTTAGATAGTATAATACTATATATTATGTATGTATTTATGTATGTATGCTATTTAAGGTTTATGTATGTTTATTATTCTGCACACACTTATTTACTTTGTCTCTCATTCACATCTCCTCTCTCAGGCCTACTGGAAGAGATTTCATTAGAAATAAGTAGTGCCTTGTACAATATTCCATATGATTTCTTTTGTTTTTAATTGTGTGTACAAAACCAATAAATAAATAAAATAAAAAAAAAAAATTAAATTAGACATTCAACATAGTAATAATTCCTTCTGTGAATTCGCAGAGCCTTAGACTTGAGGCAATAAACCTATAATTTATTGAGACAAGGTCGTAGCAGACACAATGAGTAGATTGGTTTAGGAAATTTGAATAATATCAGTGACAAATGGATTGACATAATAACAGAAGGTTTGAGAAATAGACGTTATTTGAACTGAAAGTATAATCGGTTCTTTTATGCCTAATAGACCGCGCTGAAAATGTTTTAATCTTGGCCGTTAATACAGAAGTTTTGAAATAAGAATCACAGAAAAAAATTGTCTATTATCGAATAGTCTGGGTATGTAATTATGTTTATTAAGCACTGAATATTTGCAGATTTGATGTGTTTTAAAGAAATTCTTTTTTTATCTTTATTTTTTTAAAGATCAACAGACGGTTTTAAGTTTTATCAAGATGCTATTATTCCGGTAAAATGTATGAGTAGTACACTTTCAAAGTGCTTCTAACATTGAAACACTACACATTTCAGCACTGTGAGACCTTAAATTTAATAAAATCTCGTCGTTTCTGACAATTCAGTACGTCGTAAATGGCGACCGTTTACCCCGCTGTGTCAACGTGACAGCTGTCAGACAAGTACCAAATGGAAATAAGCCCCATCTTAGTGGTCTCTTTTACAATGTTCTATGATTATAAGTATTTTAATGTTCTTACCACACTAAAAAGAAGCTCTTGAATTTTTTTAATTTAATTTCTAAAGCGGGAACTATCCGTATATTTTTTTTTTGTGAAGTTCATGATTTCAGAGCTCATCGACTATAAACAAACAAATTATTCTTCTTTCTTAATGTTATATTCTATTGTAAAAAGCGCTCGTGACCCTGCGGACTCGGTGTTCTAACAATCAAATGTAGCAAGCAATGTTTACTATGGCCGGTTATGGATGGGTGACCAACACATGACCACTTTGTGACATTTATTTGCGAGCGTTTCCATGCTTCGGAAGGCATGTTATGCCGTTGGTCCCGGTTGCCAGTAAAATGGCAATCGTTAAGACGAGTCGAAAGCCATTTTAGCTGGCTAGAAAAATTTCAACAGAAAGCAGTCACAACCTGCGCCTGTCAATATCAACACGGTAATACGGCTCGCCCCCGCGTCACGTAATAACGTGGGACCATTTCTAAACTGGTAGAATGTGGGCATTTAATATGCGTCTACCTACCTTCGAGGTTGAAAGGCTTGATCATATACATGTATGTTAATATTAGTATAGAAAATATGTAAATCAGTTTTCTATCTCGTGGTCCCTGGCCCTATTGATGAGACAACGGAAAATATCATTTAACGTGTTTCCATTGGCCAATGAGACAGCCAAACATAAAATTTACACCAGTATTTAGGTACCTACCCATTTTTTTATCGTGAGGGAAAGTCCTCATATGTAGTTGTTATGTCGGACTCCTACTGACTAAAAAACCTCACGTAACGCCCAATATAATGGTTGGGAGCCCCGGGAAAGCCCTCGGAAGGATGTCGCAGGACTCCCAACAGACCTACGGCCGCCACTGCGGCCTCGCCCAGGGGGTGGTTCAGGTGCTATCCCGCGTCTTTGGGGGGGTTTCGGGTGTGATCCCGCTTCTAAGGGGGAGCGTGCGTGAATTCCTCACGTCACGCTGCCGTCATGGGCCTGCTTCTGTAAGGACGGTGAGACCCTCTCACCGTCCTCAGGCCCCTGGTCATGGAGACCGATAGTCCTCGGCAAAGAACTCGGGTGGAAGAGTTCTCTCCCGTTCCCGCCCCGCCGTCTCTTTCACGAGCATGAACTGCTCGCAGAAAGAGGCGGCTTAGGTACCCATTAAACTAAAAGTACTGAACGAATTTTCATTCTTCTTCTTCCGCGACGGGGACCAACGTTCAGATGATGATCCACATCAAAAACTGCTACAATATTAACCTACGTAATAACGAGATTGGTCTGTCTTGTCCCAAATTGTCCCCCAATACCCAAAAGCGTCACGCACCGTGTTAATATTTAACAAGATGGCGGACGCACGTGACGTCATACGGCATTCTGGTTTATAACCCTTTTGTCTTTATTTCACAGTTTTGTCACAAAGAGGAAGACAGATTGTTATTTTATGTGAATAAGTTGTTTTGTGTGCTTCAAGCTGTAATCCTCACCTTTGAAATCTCAATGAAAACGAATTTTGACAATGCCAAAAAATAGTCGTGAAATAGTCGTAAATAGTCGTACATGTAAAAAAAATTGTCGTATTATAGTTTCGGCGTTACGGCTATAGGTTAGTGAGGAATATGGCTTGAACGTCAAGCTATAACGCCGAAACTGTATTACGATTATTTTTTTTACATGTTATAATACGACTATTTACGACTATTTCACGACTATTTTTTGGCGTTGTCAAAATTCGTTTTCATTGAGATTTCAAAGGTGAGGATTACAGCTTGAAGCACACGTTGTTTTGTTGTGTTTCATACCCTAAGGGTGAAAAGGGGACCGTATTGAGACAATGTGTTTCATAAATGTATGTCTTGAGGGTCTGCGTGTTTCTATGTATGATATGTATGTATTTAATATTATAAAAGTATGAATATCCGTGGTCTGATACCAATTACACAAGCAGGTTATTCCTAGCTTACTTTGGATTAGATAGAGTTGTGTGAAAATGGCCGTAAATATTTATTTATTTATTTTATTTTTTGCTCATACTCTGATGTTCGTCTATCTGTCCGTTTGTCTGGTACCAGGCTGTATCTCATGAACTGTGATTGGCAGTTAAGGTTTATAAACTCTAGACTTCTTTTTCTGTTTTTCAACAACATACTCGAGTTTTGCTGTTTTTTGATACGGAAACATCCGTGAGCGAGATCAACTAGCATTCTAGCATTCGGCCGGACTTTTCATCATAATAGTAAGGGTATCTGTGCCACTCGGTTTTTAACTACCATAACGTACCTACTTGCAGCATGACGTGAGTAATTCACGCACTCCCCCCCTTACAAGCGGGATCATACCCGAAACCCCCCAGAGACGCAGGATAGCACCCGAACCGCCCCATGGGCCAGGACGCAGTGATGGCCGTAGGTCTGTTGGGAGTCCTGGCCCCTATGACATCCTTCCGAGGGCTTACCCGGAACTCCAAAACATAGGCTGTTGGGCGTTATGTGAGGTTTTTTAGTCGGTAGGAGTCCGGCATAGCAGAACCGTTATAACGTTATTTTCATTAATTTATGAAACATTGTCACATGTTATGTTACTTAATCTCATACATCAGTCACGCAATAATAACATAGTTTAAAAATGTGATATTTTGCGTGTTACAAAATTCTTTTATATTTTTTACAATGTTTATTAATAACATTATGAAAATTCACTTGCACTATTCCACTTATATTTTAATATTAAAAATACCTGACCGATTTCGCTATAAAAGCATTATCAAAGGTTCTTACACTAATTTTGACACAAGGCAATGACGTTATTAAAATTTAAATAAAAATGGAATAGTACAAGTGAATTTTCATAATGTTTTACATAATTATAACAAGTTCTATCAAGTGCCAACAATCAAAAGTATACATTCATACATACATATGGTCACGCCTTTATCCCCGAAGGGGTAGGCAGAGGCATATTATATGCCCACATTTCACCTTTTTTGTATATAATTTGTCCCACGTAATAGGTGGTAAGTCGTATTGCCGTGTTTAAATGGACAGGCGCAGGTTGTGACTGCCTGCTGTTGAAATAAAGTCTTCAACTTGACTTAACGACTGCCATTTTACTGACAACCGGGACCAACGGCTTAACGTGCCTTCCGAAGCACGGAAACGCTCAAATAAATGTCACAAAGTGATCACATGGATGGGTGACGTAATAGGTGGTGAGCCGTATTGCCGTGTTTAAATGGACAGGTGCAGGTTGTGACTGCCTGCTGTTGAAATAAAGTCTTCAACTTGACTTAACGACTGCTATTTTACTGGCAACCGGGACCAACGGCTTAACGTGCCTTCCGAAGCACGGAAACGCTCAAATAAATGTCACAAAGTGATCACATGGATGGTCACCCATCCATGGACCGGCCATAGTGAAAGTTGCTTACTGCAGTGATCGTTTACAGAACACTCCGAGTCCGCGGGGCCACGAGCGCTTCATAAAAGTATAAAAGATATTAATATATAGTTTTCTTATTTCTAATATTATATGACAGCGTCTGTTGTGCATTCGGTAGTGTAACTGTCATCCTCGCTGAGGTGCTGGGTTCGATTCCCGGCTCCGTCCAATTATTTGTGTGATCCACAAAAGTTTGTTTCGGAGTTTGGGTGGTGTTTTCTATGTATCGTTTGACGTTATAGTAAACAAGAAAGCCGTGAGATCGTTCTCACCATACTGCTCCTCTCTAACACGTTTATTGTGAAAGTGAAAGTTCAATCCGATTGACGTTGTCATTTTTGTTTTATTTCAAACTTTGAACAGATGATCCACGTGACCTAGTGACGTAATTTAATGCAACAGAGTCACAGACTACAGACACAAGTCTCGCCATAAGCCCCTCTGCACTCTATTTTATAGAGAGGGGCTAGAACGGGGTCTTAGTAATGAGTCTTTCTATTTTTAGGGTTCTATTTTCAAAGAGTGAAAACGAAAGCTTATTAGTGAAACTCCGGTGTCCGTGTGTCTGTCACCAGGCTGTTTCTCATGACCTGTGATAACTGGTTGAAATTTTCTGCAGTCTACAAAATGCTTAAAACAAAAGAATCATGACTTTCACACAGACACTTTAGCATTTATAATATTAGATAGATGTTTTAATAGATATAATAATACTTTTGTGTTACTTATCTTCTATCTGTACTATCTTCTATACTAATATTATAAAGAAGTAAAGTTTGTGTGTTTGTATATTTGTTAAATTGTAAGGGGTAATCTCGGGATCTACTGAACCGATAGTAAAAATTCTAAAGCTAAGTTATTGTGGAGTGTCATAGGCTATATAGCATCACGCTACAACGAATAGGAGCGGAGCAGTAATAGTAAATGTTTCAAAAACGGGGGAAAAGTCATTCCTTTTGAGAGCTTCGTTGCGTGTGCTGCGTAAAAATTAAAGTTATGGAAAAAATATGTACTAAAAAATTGTTTCTCTTAAAAAAGTTCTAAAAAAATTGCGCGATAGCATGTGTCTATCTTTGGGTTGGTGCACAATAACCATTTTGATGACAATACATTTTTTTCTGCAATAATGCCACGGTATAACTCTTTCATAAACGAAATTGTTCTTAAAAATAATGCGACGGGAATACACGCGACGAGAAACCTTTCTCTCTCTCTCACGTAATATTGAATATTAACGACGAGACGCTACAGGAGTAAACGCCACGCGACGGGAGTAAATGCGACGGGAACAGGTAATACTCCCTCTTAAGTGGCGCAAACGAAGTTGCGCGGGTCAGCTAGTAATTTATAAACAACAAAAACAATTACTTACACTAGTATACACTCGATTCAACATCAAACGCCACGCAAACACGCCACGTCGACATTATTTATTCATGAGTTCATTGTACAATGTCACTATGATAGTTCATTGTTCTGTTACACGTTCTATAATATTGTCCATATACATTCATATAATCACGCTTTATCCCCGAAGGGATAGGCAGAGGCATAGATTACGCCCACATTTCAACTTATAGTTTTATGTCCCACGTAATAGGGGGTGAGTCTATCGCCGTGTTGAAATGGACAGGCGCAGGTCGCGCGACCTGCAGTTGAAAATTTTCAGGCCGCCCATTATGGCCTCCAATTAGCTTGGCTTGACGAATGTCATTTTATTGACAACCGGGTTTTATTTCGAGATTTCCTTCTCTACGCAGTGGTCTTTTTCAAAAGTGTTTCCTTAGTCGCCTCTTACGACACCCTTGGGATGCGTTATATCAAATTAATCAACCAAGGGTATCGCCACAATCGGGGCGTTCAGACCGGTCGTGGACGAGTAGCTGGAGAGGAGCCACGGTGCTCACTCCTACCGGTTGTCACAGATGCTTACCAGGCACGGGAGCTACGGTAGGTATCTGTGGTAAATACACCGGGAAACCATGGCCGAGTGTCAGCACTGCGAGGAGCGCAGCGAGGACACAGCGCTCCACAAATTGGAGGAGTGCACGGCGTGGAAGCAACAGCGCAGCGCCAGGTCCTCGTAGTAGGTCTAAGAAAGCCTTTGGAAGGATACCGCGGGACTAAGATGTCTACCTAGATGGTTTTTTTAATACCACTAAGGTATCAGATAAGCATACCAAATGTACCGGTGGTCACCGAAGCCTATGGACGTTTACAACACCAAAGGCGCTACACTTGCGCAGCCGAACCTGTCAAAACCTAGATGATGTAGATGTATAAAATAGATAGCAGAGGGGCTTATGGTGAGACTTTGTCTGTACTCTGTGACTCTGTTGCATTCCTCCTATGACCCAGATTCGAAGAGAGCAGTTTCGAGAACGACCCAATGTCCTAATACTAGAACTAATTAATAAAGTACTGAACGCCCAAACCAAAAATTGTTTGTATCTCTCTAACCGCACCATATACAGCTGTCATATTTTAGGCGTGTTATAATATTGATTTAGGCTTGTCAGACAAAAAGAAAAAACATTACGTCACTAAGTCACGTGGATCATCTGTTCAAAGTTTGAAATAAAACAAAAATGACAACGTCAATCGGAGTGATCTTTCACTTTCACAATAAACGTTTTACAGAGGGGCAGTCGGGTGAGACCGTCTCACGGCTTCTTGTTTTAATTCAGATGTTTGTGAAAGCGAATTTGGTCGTTAGTCCGATTTTGTATGTTGTTATAGCGGCAACAAAACAAATCATCTGTAAAAATTTCAGCTCTCTTATAATACTACTACTTTCACAGGGGCAGTTGGGTGAGACCGTCTCACGGTTTCTTGTTTATGCCACTAAAGTAGATTTGGAAATGATAGGTCCAATACCTAACCTGTAAAATAAGTTTCAAATTTGAATAAAACCCGACAGTGGTCACACAAGTGGCTGTTCATGTAAAATTCTCACGGAGGGACGGTTGAACCCAAAAGTTTAGTCGAACACTGTTTTAGAAGCTTTTTGTAATGATCAAAGTTTTTAAAATGATTTTATAAATTTATTTTATATCTCATTATATTTTAAGGTGGCCACCCTAAACGTTATTAATCTGGTCACAATAAATAATAATAATAAATATTGACGCATCTCACACAACGCTATCTGATCCCAAACTAAGCTAGGAACAAAATGCTTTTGTTATGGGTATTAGATCACGGATATTAATACTTACATACTTTTACATATATACATATTATACATAGAAACACCTAGACTCTTGAGACAAACATTTATGGGTCACACAAATATTTGTCTCCGGTGGAAACCGAACCCGGCGCCGCAGGCGGTATTACTAGCGACTGCGCCACAGAGGCAGTCCCAGACACCCTAACAGCGTTTCCCTCTGTACCACGCTATGGAACCGGCGCCCACACGGTGAATCCATGGAATGCTGAGGCTTTTAAAAAGGTGAAGTGTGGTCATATAATATGCCTCTGTCTACCCCTTCGGGAATAAAAGCGTGACCATATATGTACATACATATGGTCTTTCGTTCGAAGTCTATGACGATACGTTTTGATATCTACATACATACATGTGTATGTAGATATCAAAACGTATCGTCACAGACCTCGAACAAAAGAACATTTTAATACAAAGGTAACCAAAGTCGGTAACCTATTTCTTCTACACGCGAAATGACTTCAATAATATTCTGCATTACAACGCAAATTGAACTTAAACTCTGGTAAATAAAGTTCATTTTACGTTAACGTAACTTAATATTGTAGTGTCAAGTCACTTTCCGTTTGAAATCGAACCTCTTTCCATAGTTTTGAACTCGGCTTTGAATTTAGAACTTTAAATTAAACCGACTGAATAAAGTTTTTAAGTAACTTGGAGGTGTCTTAGTCAGAACTTTACTTGTCTGTTATTAGAATAAAAGTTTGCGTAAGTTCTGAATGAAATGAAAATATCTTTATTTAAATAGGTCACGTAAACGTCAAATTAAGTCCTAGGGTATCCTTCTGAGGGCTTACCCGGGACTCCCAACCGTAGGGTGTTAGGTAGGATTCGTGTGGTTTTTAGTCGGTAGGGGTCCGGCATAGCATCCATTTAGGATTTTTCTCACGTTGAAAAAAAACCTCATATTATTGCTTGTAAATTTATGTAAACCGGAATACTGTCCACCTGAATAAAAAATGGTTACGGTTTATCAGCAATCGTAATTCCTAACTATCCTTACTATATTTTAAATGCGTGTGTCTGTCTGTAAAGCTTTCACGCCTAAACCGCTGAACCGATTTTTATGAAATTTGGTATAGAGATAGTTTAAGTCCAAAGGAACAAAATATGCCACTTTATAACTGACTGCGCAAAAGGAGGTTAATGATTTCACGCGATAACGACTTTAACGCGGACGAAGCCGCGAAGAACAGTAGTACCTAATACTTCAACTATTCCGTTTATTTGAAACGGATAAGAAACTCATATATTTTTCACATACAATTCTCTTGTTAAATAAATAGAAAGCACCGTGTATACTGTTAAATTTAAATTATTATGCGTGACGCAGAACCTTCGTTGATCAACAATATACTAGATATCGTGTCGACGCAAAAGCCGCACCATCACATAATATCGGCTCACTTTTGAGTGGGAACGTTTCTTTAGTTTAGTTCTGTCCACGCACTGCCACTGTGAAGCCGCAGTGCGCATTTAAAGATGCTGCAATAACTATCGAAAGTACAAAGTTTTGGATGAAATGTCTCATAATCAATAATTACGAGTACTTACATACATTTTGAGTTATATTTTAAACTAGGTCACAAAAACACTTATCAAATGTCGAAATTATCCGGAATCCACCTGATGAGAACTGGTTACGGATATCAGCAATCTTATTCTATATAGCTGACCCGCGCAACTTCGTTTGCGCCACTTGAGAGAGAGTATTACCTGTTCCCGTCGCATTTACTACCGTCGCGTTGCGTTTACTTCCGTAGCGTCTCGTCGTTAATATTTCCCCCGTTTTTTAAACATTTACTATTACTGCTCCGCTCCTATTCATTGTAGCGTGATGCTATATAGCCTATCCGTTGAATGCCGCATGAAACCCGAGTTGCCAATCTCCCGAACAGTCGATTGCTTTGGCAACCAAGGCGGCCAACTTTTTTCGTTTGGTTCTCCTCGCACATTTTTCGATATCTATGGCTGTATGGTCGCGGGTCTAAGTCTTTCTGTTTAAATTAATGTGTAGAATTGGTTATGGTACTGAATGAGATAGCTTGCCGAGTGAATGTAATGAAAAAAAAAGTCGAAATCACGATTTGATCGCTGTCATTATTTATTGTTTGTTTGGCGCCGTTCTTAGAAAGTATTAATACGATTAATTTTTGAATATTTTCGTTTATTCTGTTTCAAATATTGTTGTTTTGCATTTAAAAGTATCCTGTCATGTTGTTCAACAGCTGTGATAAATATTTTCAGTGTAATTCGAAGTTAAATTTGTAAAATTTGATAAAATAACACGCGAAGGTCACCATTATTTTTTGTTGTTGTTTTTGTTGTACAGTGCTCGTATTTAACCGATATTTGTTGAGATTTTCTCAATAGAAACTATAATCTTTTGTCAAAATACCATTTAACATTTAACATATGAATAATTTATGTGAAAATCAATAATAAAAATGGAGGGTTTTTTTTTTAAATAATTTAAGATTACATAGCCTCGATATCCCCAAAATAAACAAAAAAAGAAACAAATAAATAGGCAGCAATATTTTATTTTATTTTCGGAGATTTTATATCTACAGATTATTATTTTTTTGGTGAAAGTGAATTGTTGATGTGTATATTTTGTAAATAAAATAATTTATGTCAGAAAACTGCTTTTTATTTTGAATTACATGGTAAAATCTGAGAGTACTCCTTCATTTTCCCCATCCTAATTTTCGGCCAAATATCATAAATCCATTACACATGGGGTGTTCTCGGATTTAGTGTAGTTTTTTTCGTCAGTTATCCAGCATGATGTAACAGTAAGTATTTATGTAGTACGACTCCTGTAAAAGAAATAAGGATATATTGTGTGACGTCCGGCGTGCAGCCGCCGTTCCCGCCGACGGCGTGGGCACCGCCTATGGATACGCCGGCGTGACCACGCCACCGGCGGGATTGAGCGGCTATGATACTTCACAATAACGTAGCTTTCTATTGGTAAAAGAATTTTTAAAATCGGTTCAGTAGATCCCGAGATTACCCCTTACAATTTAACAAACACACAAACTTTACCTCTTTATAATATTATTATTAGTAATTAGTATTAGTATTAGTATAGACTAATATTATAAAGAGGAAAGATTTGATTGTTTGCATCGAATAGGCTCCGAAACTACTGGACCAATTTTAAAACTCTTCCACTGTTGGGAAGCTACACTATTCCCGGTTAACATAGGCTATATTTTATTCCCGTATTCCCACGGTAACGGGAGCTACGCGGGTGAAACCGCGTGACGTCCGCTAGTACCTAATATTCCCAACTATACCGTCTACTTGTGACGGATAAGAAACTCACATATTTCTCACATGAACTTTTCTAAACGAATAGTAGGCGCCATTTTGCTGCTAAATAATTTAAATTATCATGCGTAACGCAGTACCAATTTCATATCGTATTATGTACTTAGTACAATGAAACGCGCACGTTGTTTTCTATGGATTACTTGTATACTAGTACGTAATATTAATCCCCCTTATTTTAACCCTAGAGTGGCCACGCGGACTACAAAATGTAATCTACGAGTAGAAAATCAAAAAATTCTTTAACCTCCTAACTTCTGAAGGTATAAAATATTTCCGATTTTTATGAAACTTAGTGTAGATGTTAGGTATGGTATGAAAACCATGGAAAAAATATTGAAAAAAATCGTAAGCTTGAAAAAGTGGGTTTTCTTGATGTACTATACATAGTACATTCGGTGTCTGTTGAGCTTAAATATTTAATTTGATGTTCTATCTGTAGTACTTTAGTTGTGAAATAGAGTAAAAAAAGAAAGAAAATTTTAGTCTTTATTTCAAAAAATGCTTGTATACTGCTATAAAATAAGTTAAAAAGTTAAAAAAATACAAAAAAGATTGAAACTAAAAACAAAAATTTACGGAAATAATTTCTTAGTAATCAGAATCTTCAAAGTAATGTTAGCACAATAACACTATTTAATTTTTCATGATAATTTTTGGCGAGCGTGAATTCCTCACGTCACGCAATTTAATTTAATATGTTATTAATCTAGCAGTTTTCTAGTGGAGAAATATCTACCATAACATAAAAATGGCTAGGTTTACGTTTCTGTAAAAGAGCGTAGGAGCCATGAAGGCGACCATGAAGGCGAAGGGACTGGTACTGGTAACGGAGGAGCTGATTCAATATTTTCTTCGACATCTGATAATGATAATGAACTAGAAAATGAAAATTTGTTTTTTTTTTTTTTTTTTTTGTTGTTAATTTTCTTTGTTTTTGTTTTTCCTGTATATAAATATGTAGAGTATAAGTAATTTTAAATTCTCATTTTGTAAATATGTGAATAACTAGAAAATTATTCTCTTGATATGTAGAGGGTCATAGTCAGAATCTTCTGAAAAATCATGCTCGGATTCGTCTAATATTGTCAAAATTAAGCTAAAAAATATGAACATCGATCACACCATTGGCACCTGATGTATTATGCATAGTACATCAAAACAGTTAAAAAACAGTAACTTGACCCCTGTTGTACTATATGTAGGACATCAAAATATTTGACCTTGTAGTGAAAAAACTATTGAAACCAAAACCAAAATACATCGTAAATAATTATCATATACTTCATAATCCAACAGAAAACACATTGCAATCTAAAAATATTATCCTGAAGACTGAATCTTTATGAATTACTTACTATGTTTCGAACTAAGAGGCGTACACCTGCGTTGAAAGTATTTCTTGGAAAAAAAATTGTCAATTTGGTGAAGGTGGTAGTATTTTTTTTTAAAAGAGACGTTCACATACCATGCTATAGCAGAAAAAAAAATGCAATTTTTTAATTAGCTATCTCGTCAGATTTTTTTACTTTTGATGTACTATGTATAGTACGCCAGGGGTTAGGAGGCTAAAACAGTAAGAGTTAAACAGGAATCGAACCCAGGGCCTCCAGCGCCGTGGGCGGTATCACTACCGACTGCGCCACAGTGGCAAGCCTCGTCTCTTCTATTTTGTCGTTTCCTCCTCTCTTCTACTTTGCCGTGCCCGACGGAGTCCATATTGTACACAATAATCTAAAATTTATAACATCTATACTAATATTATAAAGAGGAAAGATTTGTTTTTTTGTTTGTTTGTAACGAATAGGCTCCGGAACTACTAGACCGATTTGAAAAATTCTTTCACTGTTCTAAAGCTACACTCTTTGCGGTGAACATAGCCTGTATTTTATTCCCGTATTCCCACGGGAACGGGAACTACGCGGGTGAAACCGCGTGACGTCCGCTAGTCTGTAATAAACATATGGTGTGCAAATAAATAAATATGAAATATGAAGCCTCAAATATTCCAGCTATCCCATATACTTGTAACGAATAAGAAACTCACATATTTTTCACATGAACTTCTCTAAGCAAATAGTAGGTGCTCACATACAAATTGCCTTGTTTAATAAATAGTATGCGCCATTATGCTGCTGAATAATTTTAATTATTATGCATGACGCAGTACCCACTTCATATCGTATTATGTACTAAGCACAATGAAACACGCACGGTCGTTTTCTATGAATTACTTGTAAACGAGTACGTATTATTAATTCCCCCTATTTTAATCCGCTGTAATATAATTATAAGGTTCTGACTGGAGAGGTCTTGAGTCAGCAGTTTGCCCCTAGTATCAGTAGTCCGATTAAATAGTCCGATGATCGAACTACTGAGACTTTTCCGGCTCAGTAGTCCGATGATGCAGATGATTATAAATCATCGGACTACTGAGTCTTTTAGTCCGATTCGACATTCCGGAATACGAAATGAATGCAGTAGTATTAACATTTGTTTTGCATATTTATTTTTTTCAACATGCTAATTTTGACATTCGACATTCCGAAATAAGAAATGGATGCAGTAGTATTAACATTTGTTTTGCATATTTATTTTTAACATGCTATTTTATTTGTATAAAATTGCTTAATATTTGCATGTGTGAAAAAAAATAAAAAATTAAAAACGAAGATTGCAAAAAAAAATAAATAAATAAAAATGGTTACCTATTCGACTTCGCAGGAATACTCATATACTATCCTTATTATATAATATTCTCTTCAACCCATCTTCACCTTCCTATTTAAAGGAACGTTTTAAGTTCCTTCATGAAACGCATGCCAGATGTTTGAGATCATCGGAAAACTTAGTGTTAAAAATGCCTCCGCATTCCACAAATTTCTGTGACAGTTCCTTTAGTGTTACAGCAGTTCGCTTGTGGAATATGTTACCACTGGAAATTAAAAGCGCTGAAACTTTGCAAAAATTTAAAACCTGCATTAAGAGCTATTATTTAACAAGCTTATCATAGTTGAAACGTTTTTATACTATGAAGTATATACTGTACGCATAATTAGATTAGTATGTATGTATTTATGTATGTATTATAAATAATAATATTTGTACGTATTTTATTATATTTTAATATAAATATTTATTTTATATTTGTATGTAGGTATGTTTTATAAGTATCTAGTAGGTATAAATAATGTGTATTTATAGATGATATTTCGTATTTTTATCTTTTGTTATACCTATTATAGGGTATAATACCTTAAATGTGACGCCAACGACTACCAGTTTCTGTCCTACCATCATATTTCCATCCAAAGGTTGCCTGGCAGAAATTGCTTTTAGCGATAAGGCCGCCCATTGTATTGCTATTTTATATCAAGTTTGTAAATTGTAATACTATCTTGGCGTACAATAAAGTATATAATAAATAAATAAATAAATAAAAATACGATAAAAAAAATATGATAAAAATAAAAATGATAAAAATAAATATGTTGAAAAAAATAAATATGAAAAAAATAAAATAAAAAAAGTAAATAAAAAAAATGAATAAAATAATTAAATATAAAAATAAATAAAAATAAATATGATAAAAATAAATATGTTGAAAGAAATAAATATGCAAAACAAATGTTAATACTACTGCATTCATTTCGTATTTCGGAATGTCGAATCGGACTAAAAGACTCAGTAGTCCGATGATTTAAAATCATCTGCATCATCGGACTACTGAGCCGGAAAAGTCTCAGTAGTTCGATCATCGGACTATTTAATCGGACTACTCATACTAGGGGGCAGTTTGTAAGTAAGTACTGTTATAATTTTTTTTGGTTACATAAATGGGATCCCTTGCAGGATCACATTTTTATAAATATTACTAAATATAAAAGCTTGTGCTATGGGATCTAGACAATTGATAGACATACTTATATATAAGGTTTTTAAACTCACACGACTTGTACTACACTTAATAATATATTTCGGGTCTTTTTCGCGTAAACATCTAACTGTTCTCACCTCTCGACGTTTCGACTATATTGCAACAGCCGTGGTCACGAGTAGACTCGTGACCAAAATATATTATTATACTTATATATTTCTAAATACATACATATTATACATAGAAAACACCTAAACTCCGAAAGAAACATTTGTGGATCACACAAATATTTGGAACGACCCAGGAATCGAACCCAGGACCTCAAGCGTGGCCGGCGGTTACACTACCGACCGCCACCGAGACAGTCAAGTTGTCCGTCTGTCAAGCAATACCCCTTATATTATAGATTAAAGAATTTTTCGCTACTCTCAATAGATACACATAGCGTGCGAGCGAGACCTCATTTATCAGTACACATAGCTCGAGAGGAAAAGAGATAGCAACTTGTGTACTCTTAATTTATCACCCTAGCACCCGTGGTGATAATATGTCATTCATATCTTACAATATTATTTATTATCTTACGAATAAAATGGAAAATTCAATATTTTCTACGATGGTGTCGAGTTCAGTGTGTGAATTTGATATTAAATAACATATATAGATTCATATACATATATTCATTTTCACACATAGATATTTCTTTTTTGGTTTCGTTTTCTATCTGACACTGTTTATCTTCTATGCCTTATCTCGTGAACGCGTGAAGGTTTCAACTTGACTTTTACACAATTTTATTTAAGTTTAAAGTCTAAAAAAATAAAACTTCTAAGCTAATTCTGAAAATAATTACGGCAGTTTATGTCGCCCAA
Source organism: Miltochrista miniata (assembly GCA_933228765.1). Classification (NCBI taxonomy): domain Eukaryota; kingdom Metazoa; phylum Arthropoda; class Insecta; order Lepidoptera; family Erebidae; genus Miltochrista; species Miltochrista miniata. The sequence goes on from OW121777.1 coordinate 4,461,382, forward strand.
AACATGCATTTCGATACCCATAAGAGAATCAAAATTAATAAGGTACTTACGCTTAAATACATACATATATGGTCACGCCTTTTTCCCCGAAGGAGTAGGCAGAGGCATATTATATACACACATTTCACCTTTTTAGAACTTGTTCCACTTAATAGGTGGTGAGCCGTATTGCCATGTTGAGATAGACAGGCGCAGGTTGTGACTGCCTGCTGTTGAAATTTTTCAAGCCCTTCCTAAGCCCTTCTACTTGACTTATCGACTGCCATTTTACTGGCAAGCGAGACCAGTGGTTTAACGTGCCTTCCGAAGCACGGAAACGCTCAAATAAATGTCACAAAGTGGTCACAGGGATGGTCACCCAGCCAAGGACTGGCCATAGTGAAAGTTGCTTACTGCAGTGATCGTTTACAGAACACTAAGTCCGCGGAGCCATGAGCGCTTCATCTACACTAACAATATTATAACCAGATACAGATGTTTACAACAAATCTCTTAAAGTAATTAATAAAGTGATGAGTGAAATTAATGAACTGTGTAGCTTATAGCCCTAAATATATGACCCTGTTTCCACTTCAATCAATTTAGAAGCAAAACCATTCGGCGTATATAACTGTCTCTCATTTAATTTCAGATAACGGAATAATACATGAGACAGGCACATATTACGGGGTGCCTGAGATCTTTTGAAAAGCTGACTTTGAATATAATATGTTACACATGACGGGTCGTGAATTAACAACACTAATATACATTAAGTGTTTACTTTTGACTGCTTTCGCTTTTTTTTAACGTGAGGGAAAATCCTTTATGGTTGCTGTAATGGACTCCTACCGCCTAAAAAACCTAACGTAACGCCCAACAGCCTACGTTTGGGAGCCCTGGGTAAGCCCTCGGAGGGGTGCCTGAGATCTTTTGAAAAGCTGACTTTGAATAATAATATGTTACACATGACGGATCTTGAATTAAAATAGTTATACATTAACCCTTTTATTCATAATCGTTTATTATATATTATTATTAAAACATTTTAAGTCTATTGCTGTCTCTAACCAATGACAGAGTATGGTTAGAGACAGCAATACACTTAAAATGTGTTTTAACTAAAATAGGTTTAATAAACGATTATGAATATGAGGGTTAGTATTTACTTTTGAACGTGACTGGTTTCGCCTTACGGCAGTTTCGGAGGTTGAGGCAGATGTCTACTTATTTATTTAAAGTTGTGTTTAAACCCTTGATACGTAGTACATAAATATTTTGGAATGCGTACATACATACATACATTCATACATACATGTGATCACGCTTTTTATCCCCGAAAGTGTAGGCAGAGACATATTATATTCCCACATTTCACCTTTGAGATGTCTACTTAAATTGTAAGATGTGTTTTAAAAAATTATCGCTGGGTGTTCAACATAATATGATACCGAAGCCAAAAATATAGTTAGAGAAATTGTGTTAATTCCACGAACGGTTAAATCCTCGAAGGATTTATTATTATAATTTACTTACATACATATAGTCACGCCTTGATCCCCGACAGGGTAGGCAGAGGCATAGTATATGCCCACATTTCACCGTTTTAAGATTTTGTCCTACGGAATAGGTGGTGAGCCTTATTGCAGTGTTAAAATGAATAGGCGCAGGTTGTGACTGCCTGTTGTTGAAATTTTTCAAGCCGCCCCATAAAGGCTTAACGACTACCATTTTACTGGCAACCGGGACTAACGGCTTAACGTGTAATAAATGTCACAAAGTGGTCACATGGATGGTCACCCAGCCAAGGACCGGCCATAGTAAATGTTGCTTACTACACTGATCGTTTACAGAACACTGAGTCCGCGGGGCCACGAGCGCTTTGATAAATTACATTTTAAATCTAATTAAAATACTACCAATCAGTATTCATCACGGATTTAACCACAACGAGGTCACTCTGACCTCTGCCAACAACTCCTCTGAACAATTTTGTCCAAAATGAACAACACAACAAGTTGATTTACGTGAAAATTGAATTCGTTGTGTTGCGTTCCGTCCAATTATTTTTTGATGCCCGATTGAGCTCAATGATCGTCATATTTTATCGTGATTGGATATTATAGCGCCATTTTGTTTTTCCTATTGACAAAAATAAATTATACGTACATACATTATACATCGTTACCACAAAAGTGTAGACAAAGTTGGACCGTTAGGTTGTCTGCTCCTTAATATTGTAAAAAAAACTGGCCAAGTGCGAGTCGGAGTCGCGCACGGAGGGTTTCATACCAAAAAACGACAAAAAATCCCGTTTGTTTCATGGAACCCTTAAAGCATCTCCTTGCTCATTTTTTTTGCTATTATATATTATACTAGCGGACGTCACGCGGTTTCACCCGCGTAGTTCCCGTTCCCTTGGGAATACGGGAATAAAATATAGCTTATGTTCACCGCAAAGAGTGTAGCTTTCCAACAGTGAAAGAATTTTTCAAATCCGTCCAGTAGTTCCGGAGCCTATTCGTTACAAACAAACAAACAAACAAAAAAACAAATCTTTCCTCTTTATAATATTAGTATAGATACTTATAAGGGCATTATATTATACTAGATGACGCTCGCGGCTTCGCCCTCGTGAAATTCGGTACCCGTTCCCGCTTCCCGTGGGAACATATTCTCGGGATGAAAAGTAGCCCATGTGTTATTCCAGACTATAAGCTATCTCTGTACTAAATTTCAGCCCGATCTGTTCAGTCGTTACAGCGTGATTGAGTAACAAACATCCAAACATCTAAACATCCAAACAACTTCACAAACTTTCACATTTATAATATTAGTAGGATAGTAGGATACTTATAAGGGCATTATTAGTATAAAATATAAAAAAGCAAAAAAATTACGTTTGTCGCATGGGAGCCCACTTTAAATATTATTATTTATTTGTTGTTATAGCGGCAACAGAAACTCATAATCTGTAAAATTTTCAGCTCTCTAGCTATCATCGTTCACGATATACAACCTCGTGCTCGACAGACAGACCGAACTCTCATAAATAGGGTTCCGTTTTCACCCTTTGTGTGCGGAACCCTAAAAATAATCTTCACTAATAACGTGACATCTGTAACACGGAAAACTCGGTTCAACTAAACGGCTACAGTATGGGGTTCCTCAAAAGGTGTCTTAGAAGGTTTTTACAGAGTTGGTAGCGCGAGTGTGGCGCCTCTGGTGTTGCAAACGTCCATGGGCTGCGGTGACCACTAAGTACATCTGGTTGGCAGTATGCTTGTCTGCCACCTTAGTGGCTTGTTTACAGAACACTTGAGTTAACGGGGTTACAAGCGCTTTCAAATATTCTAGAATTATTTATTTACTAGCCATTTCATCCTTGACCTACTTTTAACCCCTTTTGCACCCTTTTGACCCATATATATGATAGTAATATTTTATAATAAGGTATGGAGGTCGTCCGTATCTGTTGAAATTTGTGGTTACTGCTTTACCTTTTTTGGTAGTAGCGTAATGATATTTTATGTAGGTATATCGTTGTTCCAAGAACTGCTATCTGAAACAATGTTTTCGATTTCAAACCGGTAAATACTTCAGAGGTAGAAAATTTTTGGAATGCAAAATTGGTCGTTTTAAGGATTTAAAAACACAAAACGTCCACAAGTTTATTCAGCTAAAATTGGGATAGCCCACATACTGTCTTTGTCTAGAGACTATAGTGTAATGTTTCACAGAAAATAAATGTCCCATCAGTACAATAGCTGCATCTTGCAACTAAATAAAAATGGAAGTCTTACTTCAAATCCAGGTAAAAGTTAAATATTTTATTACGTAAGGAAAAATCCTACATGGATGCTATGCCTGCTGACACCTACCGACTAAAAAACCTCATGTATCCTGCCTAACAACCTACGGTTGGGAGCCTCGGGTAAGCCCTCGGAAGGATACCCCAGGACTCCCACCCAACAGACCTACGGCTACCACTGCAGCATCACCTAGGGGGGGTGGAGTTTGGGTGCTATTCCGCTTCTTAGGAGGGGGGAGGCGTGCGTGAATCCCTTACGATACGCTGTCGTCTAGGACCTGCTTCTGTAAGGACGGTGAGCAGCCCCCTCAGCGTCCTCAGGCCACCGGTTATGGAGGCCGATAGTCTTGGGCAAAGACACGTCTGAGGCGTCCCCGCCACCGACTGCGGAACTCGGGTGGGAGAGTTCCATACGGCTCCCTTCCCGCCGGACCGCTTTCACGGGCATGACCTGCTCGCAGAAAGAGGCAGTGGAGTCCCACTTACTCCCGCTGGAGATCATGGCTCGCACCATGCACTCCAGCGAGCGAGTGAGGTCCGAATATTTTAGAAGCAAGAATACGCTAAGATGAGGAAGTAGATTTTATTTACATAAACTTTTTAACAAGCTGTAGAATAAAAATGTTAATTACTACATTCAGTAAAAGGCGCTCAAGTTATTTTAAGTTGTTCCTGTTCAAGTATGAAATGTTTGCTATTGAAATTTCAACTTTATGTCTGGGCTGCGAAGGGTAAAATTCGAGTGCCATTTTGAATCCTAAATTGAAACGAAAATACTGAGATTTCTACGAAGTGTAAATATTTGTGTATTTTGAAAAGTGAGTGGCAATTTGCTAACTTACAGCAAATTTTAAAATAGACTGATATTTCACTAAAATTTAAGATTTTCACTGAAATTTTATAAGCAATTTTATTTTCCTGTGAATTTTGTTAAAATCTCGTTATCATTCAGAAAGTGAGCTGATGCGTATTATTCTTGAAGAGGTCGGCAGAGTCATATTATTTGCCCAAATTTCTACTTTATATTTTGTCCCACGGAATAGATCGTGAGCCGTATGATATGGACAGGCGCAGGTTGTGACTGCCCGCTGTTGAAATTTTTTAAGCCACCCATAAAGGTCATCAATTTGATCAAACGACTGCCATTTTATTGGCAACCAAACTCAAACTCAGACTCAAGGTAGTGCCTTTATACGCTCGCAAATAAATTGCCACAAAGTGGTCACGTGGTGGACACCTATTCATGACCGGCCATAGTAAATCTAGAGACGCAGCGCAGCAGCGTGTCAAACCAAGTTCAAGCAAAGGAACTGACTGGCCAGCACCGAGTGTTTTTTTTTTTTTTTTTTTTTTTTTTATACCACTAAGGTGGCAGACAAGCACACGGCCCACCAGAAGGACCGGTGGTCACCGCAGCCTATGAACGTTTGCAACACCAGAGGCGCCACACTCGCGCTGCCGACCCTGTAAAAACCTTCTTAGACCCCTTTTGAAGAACCCCATACTGTAGGCGTTTGGGAAAACCGAGGCAGGAAGATCATTCCACAACCTAAGCGTGCGCGGAAGAAAACTCCTATCGGATCTAACCGTGCTCAAACGCTCCGGACGTAGGGTGTGAGGATGAAATCCCTGTCTATGGCGAGCGGTGCGATGATAGAAGGTAGCCGTGGGCATCATGTCAAACAATTCCTCGGAGCACATACCATTGTACAGGCGGTAGAACACGCATAAGGAGGCATAGTCTCTCCTGTCGCGAAGAGGTTCCACACCACCTGTCAGTATAGGATCGTTGACAACTCTCACAGCTCGCCTCTGCACCGAGTCAAATGGGCGAAGCTGATATTCAGGTGCCCCCGCCCAGAGGTGACAGCAGTACTCCATGTGTGGCCGCACTTGCGACTTATAGAGAAGCAGTGTTTGCGCCGCAGTAAAGTACCGCCGCGCCCTGTTGAGCACACCGAGCTTCTTGGACGCCAGCTTGGCCTTGTCCTCCAAATGACTGCGGAACTGAACGTCACTGGATATGTCAACACCAAGGATCCCTATACTTTTAGAGATGGAAAGAGATGTGCCCTGGAATCGTGGCGCTACAGTAATTGGGGCTTTCTTAGCGGTGAAGAAACACGCCTGTGTCTTGGAGGGATTGAACTGGACAAGGTTTTGTCTACCCCAATCGGACACTCTAGTAAGAGTAGCCTCGATTTCAGACACAAGCTGTTCACGACTTTCCTCCACTGCGTCCCGAGAGATACCGGGACGCCCTGTGTAACAAGTGTCCCCTGTACTGTCGTCCGCATAACAATGAATGCCGTCAATAGACAACATGTCATTGATATGCAGCAGAAACAGGGTAGGGGACAACACTGAGCCTTGAGGTACTCCAGCGTTTATCGCCATGCAGTCAGAACAGCTGCCGTCGACAACAGCCCTGATGCTTCTATCGGCCAAAAAGCTGGACACCCATCCGCATAATCTCTCGGTCAGTCCGTAGGAGGGCAATTTTTTAAGAAGACCGCGGTGCCAGACCCGGTCAAAGGCTTTAGAAATGTCGAGGCTCACTGCTAGAGCCTCGCCCTTACTCTCGATAGCCGTCGCCCATCGGTGTGTGAGGCACACGAGAAGATCGCCCGTCGAGCGACCGTGACGGAAACCGTACTGCCTGTCACTGAGCAGGTCGTTTTCCTCAAGGTACCTCAGGAGCTGTGTATTAATTACACGCTCCATCACCTTAGACAATAGTGAGGTGACGGCTATAGGCCTGTAATTGGCCGGGTCGGTCCTATCACCCTTCTTGGGCACAGGATGCACATACGCGATCTTCCACGACGCCGGGACTTGTCGCATGGAATAAGAAAGCGAGAAAAGACGTGTAAGTACCGGACACAACTCTGGACCACACTGCTTAAGTACTACCGCGGGTATACCGTCTGGCCCACTCGACTTATGAACGTCCAGAGAACGAAGCTCCCGCCGGACGTCCCGCTGCGTAAATTTAACTTCCGGCATGGAAGTTCCACACCACGGAACGTCCCGCGGCACAGCACCCCCGTCGCTCATGGTCGAGTTAGAGGCAAAGAGAAAACCCAAAAGGTCGGCCTTCTCCCTGGCACTCTGGGCCAGACTACCGTCGGGTTTAAGCAAAGGTGGTAAACCTGACTGACAGAAGTTTCCCTCGGCAGCTTTGGCAAGCGACCAGAATTCACGACTCCCTGAAGGGTACCCTGCTAGCCGCTCACCAATTCTGCCGACGAAATCGAATTTTGCCCTGACAATTGCTCTTTTGCTGGCCCTCGAGGCGGCATTTAATTTGCGTTTCACCTCAGAGATGTTAGGATCTGAATTTGCACGAGTGTACCGAAGTCAAATCATACCTACTTTAAGATCTCACATTTTTTAAATAACAACAATTGTGATAGGTATCCAATAAAGCAAAGAAGTAGAATTTAATACTTGTTCATAATGGTATTTTGTTTCTATAAATACAGGTCTACAGTTCTGAATTATATTTGGATTTTGCATAGAACCTGGCACTCATTTAGATCTCCATTCTTTTTGAGGCGTAGCCCACAGCCAAGCATAATTTTTGTATTGAACTTGGATCTCCTTTTTTACATTTATGTTTTTGGTGGGATGTTGTTTACGGTAGTGATAGAACACTGAGTCCGCGGCGCCACGAGCACTTCTCATACAAAAATAAGTCCACCCTTTATAGCTAGGTAATGCTGCCACAGACAGACACACACATACAAAGGTCAGACTTATAACACCCTCGTTTTTCGTCGGGGATTAAAAGCGCTATTTCCATTTATTCCGCAAGACTATTGAAACTTATTTCATTATGCTCTGTGAGTTGAACAGTCAAGGTTGCTTTACAATAGGTAATGATAAAATCAATAGTTCTAGTTCATTGTTTACAACCTAGATAGGTATATTTCTTTTGTGAATAGTATTTTGTTGGACTCACCCTTTCTTTTAAGCCACTAAGGTGGCAGATAAGGCCCAGTAGTATGGCCACGATAGTACTTCTTCTTGGGGTGCCATCTTCCTAACGAAGGTCGGCGATCATTAAGGCAATTTGAACCTTGGATACAGCAGCTCTGAAGAGAGAACAGGTGCTTTTATTGTACCACTGGTGTAGGTTCTTGAGCCAGGATAGTCTTTTCCTACCAACATTGCGCTTGCCCTGTATCTTGCCCTGAATTATAAGATGGAACAACTGGTATTTAGGATTTCTCATAATGTGCCAGAGATATTGCAAATTCCTCACTTTTACTGTGTGTAATATTTCCAGTCCTTTATGCATGCTCTCCAGCAGCACTTCGTTTCTAATTTTGTCTATCCAGGATATCCTTAACACGTTTACAGTTCCTATACAAAAGTCTTAGATCTCCCCATTTGTCCACTACCGTTTTAGTAAAAATTAGTCAACCCAAATTAAAAAAAATATGCCCTGTTTTTTATTTTTATTGTTTACTACCTGATGCCCGCAGCTTCGCCCGCGATGGCGCTGTATGTGAAAAATGATTTTCCCGCTTTTCTGTTGAAAATTTACCTGCATTTTCTTTGCTATAAACCTCACGGAGCCTGAGAGACCTTTCCAACCGTGGAAATCGGTTCGTGCGCTCTGGAGTTATAGCGTCAGGAAGGAAAACCCGACTTATTTTTAAATAATAGATTATAATCCTCTTCACAAGTCCAGCAATAACAAACAAACTAAAATTATAAGTCCAGGACACTAGAGCCCCTCACGTTTATTGTGGTTTGTAGTGTACCGCATTTGGTACACGGACTCGGCGGTACCGCTCAGCGTGTACCCTGGACTGGTAACGTGTTAATATTCTTACCATCTCTTATCATCTTACCATAGCTACTTTGTGCTTATAGTTACTTTGTGCTTATTAGTTGTTGGCAAATGGAAAATCAATTTACTTTTAGAATAAGTTCCAAATATTCTTTAGTGTAGTCATATATTCCGATTTTGGTCGAATCCGCTACAAAAACCTGGATACTTATAATTTAAGATACCTTGCTACCTTGTTTATGAACAAATAGATCTTTGCTATTCCATTCTATTCCTATTTCAAGTTTCAGTTTGAAATTTGTTTCGGAAGTTTGTAAGATAACAGTAAAGTTTATCTTTAAACCTAGGATGTGCCTGAAAAATATATTTTCCTAGATGTTTTTAAGCACTTTCGAGGTCTCCAAAAATCTGGCTCGATGCCAAATTTCCCAATTGCCTTTGGAGCTCGTAAGATTTATAAGGAAGAGCAGTACCTGAAAAGAATTTTTAAAAAGTTTAAAATTTTCGGTAGTTTCTTTAAGATTCAAAGGTTTTGAAACGAATTTTGTAGGAAATGCTCTTGGATTTGCGTTGAAAGTTTTACGTAATTTGAAAGAAATGCATTTTGATATACTTTTGATGTTGAAAAGACTGAAACTGATTTGAAATGCTATTTTAAAATTCAACCAAATTCTTGGGTTGAAAGCTAGACCTTCCGAGAGCTTACCCAGGACACCCAGCCGTAGAAAGTGTGTAGGAAACCGTGCTATTTTAGCTAATAGGAATCCAGAATAGAATCCATAAGGGTGTCGCGTAATAAATAATATTGGATCGTGATTAAGTTACAAGTTTTTACAAATTTTAAAACTTATAAATTTATTACAATGCGTGTCCAGTACAATAATGCGTTCAGGGTGCTGTTGGGGCTGACGCGGTTCTGTAGCGCTTCTGGAATGTTTGCTGTTGCTAGGGTGGATGACTTTTACGCGATTATCCGGAAGCGTAGCGCGTCCATCCTGTACAGAACTCGTGCCAGCTCCCACAGCATGCTGAGGGTATTGAGTAACCGGTGGGACTGTCCTATGCTGGGGAGATGGATAAAACTTCACTCCTACGTATCCAGTTGATAGCACTGCATAGTTATTTGCATTTTAATTTATATTATTTTTAAATGGATCTTGCATGTAGTTACTTTACCCATCTCTAATTTGTACATTATTGACATTTTATTTATTTTTCGCCCATATTTCATTTTTTTTTTTGATTTTAATTGTGATTTTCAATGGCCTATACGTGTATTGACATTTTAGTGAAATTAATTTTGTAATATTTAATGTATTTTAAAATTATTTTGATTATTGTATATTGGATTTTTATATTTTAACAATAATGCTCAGGTTATAAAATGTAATGACGATAATATGTATGTAGGTATATAATATTGACATTAATAATGATATTTAATTTGTTGCTTTGTATTGTGTGCTTTTTATGTAATTATGTAAAATTGTTTTAGCTATGGACAAATTAGTCTGAAATAAAGAATTTATTTAATTTATTTAATTTATTAGTAGTTAGCTATTATTTTGTAACGTAAGGAAATATCCGTCATGGATGTTATGCCGGACTCCTACCGACTAAAAAACCTCACGTCACGTAAGCCCTCGGAAGGATGTCCCAGGACCATGCCCAGGACATTTGTAGATAGCTACAATTGTATTTCAGTAAAATAAATAGTATAGATATCTTTAGTATAACAGATTTTATAGATATCTTTAGTACACCGGTAATAATACATTTTATTCCTTTTTGAACTAGTGGGTTATTAGGAAATTACATTATTTTTTTTATTTGCATAATATAACGTAATTTCTGTGCATAACGTAAAAATCTTTAAGGTGAATGTGGTGAATGCTGTGTTTCTGTCTACCCCTTAGAGGATAATTCTGTAGTCATCCTTACGAGGGCTTACCCGGGGCTCCCAACCGCAGGCAGTAGATAGGGAACGTGCGGTTTTTAGTCGGTAGGAGTCCGGTATAGCATCCATGATGGATTTTGCCTCACGATAAAACGAAAACCCCTTTGAGGTCAACGGCGTGACTATTATGTCTGTAACATATTGAGATGCTACAAATAATTCGCAATCTTCTAGTAAATTACAGAGGCTGTATACGAATTTTCATTAAACCAAATTACTTGTGGGCGTAAGAAGCATAACATTTGTATTCAAAAAGCGTATTCACGAGGCTCATACGTTACATTCTAATGAATATGTAAAAAAACCGGCAAAGTGCGAATCAGAATCGCGCACGGCGGGTTCCGTACCATAAAATTGCAAAAAATATGTTTGTTCTATGGAACACCCCTTATCTTAATTTTTTAAAGTGATGGAAAATCCTTCATGGATGCTATGCCGTACTCCTGTCGTCTAAAGAACACAGTCTCAGGACTCTCAACAGACCTACGGCTACGGCCTCTCCTATGGGGGGTTTGGGTGCTATCCCGCGACTTTGGGAGGTTTTTAGGCTGTCATCTCGCTTCTAAGGGGGGGTTTGCGTAAATCCTTCTGGAAGACCCCCTTAAATGTAAGTATTTTATGTACTGATTTCAGTTTTATTGGTTGTTATAGCAGCAAGAGAAATACGTCAATATTTTACTCTTCGCTCTCTAACTATCAAGGTTCCTGAGATACAGCCTCGTGACTTATAAACAGACAGACTGCCATACATATGCGATAGGACAGTTCAACCGCGACCACAGGTGCAGCAACGTGTCCGAAACGTCAGTGCATGTAAGTGAAAAGTATTTCGCGTGCAGTCCCGAATTCCATAAATATGAGTGTAAAAAACCGCGATACTTTAGAAATAACACAGACAGACGGCAAAGTCTCGCTCAAAGTATTCGCTGAGGCTACGCACACTAGACAACTCATTTACATACACTACGCACACATAGACAACTCATTCACAGACACTACGTACACATAGACAACTCATTTACAGGCACTACGCACACATAGACAACTCGTTCACAGACACTACGCACACATAGACAACTCATTCACAGGCAGAAGATCAGGCGGTCTCAACCGGATTTTCAATACTGCTTTGTGCGCGAGTGTGTGTAGCCGAGGGTAGGTGTGAAAAAAAGTACATACATGAGTTTTCCATTTGTACTATCTCTAATTTGAGCCCGTACCCTTTGGATACGGAACTCCAGTAAACTCTCGCTGAGGAATAGTAGCTTAAGGGATCATAAGGGTCCAAAAAAGGTTTGACTGATAAATATAAAAGTTATGAAAGGATAAAATATTGTAAACAAATAAATACTGAGGGATACTTTGAAGTGCTCGTGCTACTGAAATTATAAGGTACAGAACACAATCTCATGTATGCACTTTTTTTTGACACCTACGCTCTGCTAAGCACTATTCGTGCACAAATCAGTATCGACGACTACCGCAAATTAAAGATAGTTTTTTCACACCTACCCTATGCTACACACACTCGCGCACAAATCAGTATTGAAAACTCGGCTCAAACCGCCTGACCTAGTGGCTGTGAACTCAGTGAGCGCTGTCTATGTGTGTGTAGCCTCATTGAATTTAGTATGTAGGTTTCCATGTGTACTATCTCTCATTTGTGCAACTACTATCAAAGATAATATAATAGTATTACATACAGATAGGCAACTCTCTACCGCGCCACAGCTGTCATTATAGTTGACCGACGTGTTAAAATTTGCTTAGAATTATTGGTCACACGCACACATTCACGAATTACGATTGACATTTTTACTAGGCAAGCGTTTTCTTGCTGCGGGAAGACTCGTTAAACCGTATGTCCTTATTTTCAGTAAAATGTCAATCGTAAGCCTGATTCAAAATCGTATAGTGTGACGTTGAAAAGTTTTAAAAGCAGGCAGGAAAAACGCTCACTCTAAATCACTGTTACGTGGGACAAAATGTGTTGTTAACTAGCGGACATCAGAAAGAAAGAAAGAAAGAAAATTAGTTTATTCCACTAGCACTACTCAAACAAAAATATCAAAAACAATAACTAAAATATACATCCTTAAATCTAAAAACACAATTTCATTACCGCACACTGTGGAATAACGGCCGCCTCTCAGCTTAATGCTGTCTGCATGTGGTTCATGCAGCCAGCGCTGGTTTTCAGAGGCGGCCGGACGCGACGCGACTACCCGATAAGACAGTCAGCAAAACAACAAAATACAAACAAACATCGCCAATCACATGCAACTAATTTAAAAAACAAAAAAAAATATATAATAAAATACATAACAAATATGAGGGCTGGCAACATTTCTGGCAGTTTCCGTCTCCGAGCGAGAGACGAGACGCCACGCCACCGCCATTACTGTCAAGTGTCAATTCATGAATTCAATCATATTAACAACTTTCCTTTTCATTCCCAAGAAACCGGTTAAACCAGATAATGGTAACTTGTTATTCAAGTAATAATCATAATGATAACAAAGAAGATAAACAGTAAGCGACCTTAGTAAGTTGTGTTGCATGTGATTACGATTTGCATCCAGTACTTAATCAATGTTCTGTTCTGTGGTGTAAAATGTGTTTAATGCTGTGTCAATCTTTACCAGTTCATGTCAACATTAACGGAATCATTCACAATTTCCACTATTTAGCATAACCATAACTCAAGAAGGTTTTAACGCAGTCGCCCATGAAATAGGTAAGCAAAATCATTTTACCTTAGACTATTATTCTGCAATCTGAGCATTGGTCACACAAATTGGTCCGGTGTTCACTACATTTATTAAATCAAGTATTTTTTAGTTTTCTCTTATAGAAATTAAGTAGTAAGTTACTCAGGTACAGAAGTGGGCATTAGGACTTATAATTATTTCTTAATTTAAGTAATTTAATTTATCTAAATTCCCTTTATTTCAGACAGGAATGAAAACGGGCCACATTCCCCCTCACCCCTGGCACAACCAGCCCCTGGCTATTACCATATCACGCGGTGTCACCCGCGTAGCTCTCGTTCCCATGGGAATATGTAAATAACCTATGTCACCCGAGGATAGTATAACTAGCAGTGAAAAAGTTTTTAAGATCGGTTCAGTAGTTTCGGAGCCAATTCGATGCAAACAAACAAACAGTCATATCTTTCCTCTTTATTATATTAGAATAAGATTATAGAAAATTGGTGCGTAAAATATGCTAGTACTGTGTAAACCACTGCTACGGGTTAAGTAATTTCAGATTTATCGATGAGTAGTATTATACAGTCATAAATTTTAAATATGGAAAAAGAATTGGTTTCGAGCAGGATTCGAACCTGCATCTTCTCGCATTTGGTGCAAGATGCCTAACCACTTAGCCACCGAAACCTACTCGGAACCAACCAAATTTTCCACCATATATACCTACGTCTTGGGGCCCTGCCCTTGCGACGTAGGCACCATCAAGCGGTACTTTTTTTTTAAAAGTTACACGGCACGAATGTATGCAATTGCCTCTATATTCATTCGATTTATGATGAAACCATGATCAGTGAGCATACTAATTGCTTTTCAAAAATAATCTATAATACAGTCGTCGCAAAAATAACCATGAAAGTGACAAAATAATGGCCTTTAAGTAGCTGTCTTTCAAAAAAATCGAAAAAATGGGCTTTATCATAAATAACACTTTAGATAAGTTCTTTTTTAACGATTTCCACTTTGTCACTCTTTCCCACTATCAGCAGAAACAGAACACAATCTCATGTATGCACTTTTTTTTGACACCTACCCTCTGCTACACACACTCGCGCACAAATCAGTTACTATTCAGTATCGAAAATTCGGTTGAGACCGCCTGACCTCGTGTCTGTGAATTAGTTGTCTATGTGTGCGTAGTCTCGGCGAATTTAGTACGTAGGTTTCCATCATTAGTATTTCTGATTTGTGGTACAAGGCTCGTTCCACTTGCACACAAACAAACTTGTTTGTGTTCGAGCGGGACGAGCCCCCCGTTGGCAATTTATAAATTTGGTCATAGTGTGCGAGGTGCCCGTGTGATGACGGGAAAGATTACAAAATGTCGTCACCCCAATTCATCCCGAGATTATCGTAAGAGGTGATTAAGGGAACATTTTTGCAAAACAATCCATTGCGCTGAGAAGGAAAACTCGAAATGAAACCTGGTTGTCAGTAAAATGACAATCGTTAAGCCAATTTGAGGCCCAAATTGGCTTGAAAAATTTCAACAGTGGGTCGTCACGATCTGCGCCTGTCCAATTAACACGGCAATAGGCTCACCACCTATTACGTGGGATATAAAACTATAAGGTGAAATGTGAGCGTTTACTATGCCTCTGCCTACCCCTTCGGGGATAAAGACGTGACTATAATGTATGTATGTGCGTCGTGCGGCTCGCTCGGTACGTTTGTTATGTGTTTTGTACTCAGTTCGCGCGCTCTCGCCGCTGTCGCCGTCGCCCCGCTCATGAAATCTAGTTTGAGACCTAATAGTACCCCATCTGTTTTGTGTTATCTAGATATCAATTCTGGGTCGTGGTACTACTGCCTATGGTGGTGTTTATTGTGTCAATATGATGCTGGCTTAGTGTTATGTGAATGGTTCATGTGTTAAGCATCTTACGCTGCGGTTACCAATCTTTAAAGTCCGTCAAAGATGTATGACTGGGTTGCAGGCATTTCCATTTACATGTAAAGTCATTAGTTGTGGTTGTCAGTAAAAGCTATCGATAAATTACTTTAATTTAAAAAAATAATAGTCACGCCTTTATCCCCACAAGGGGGTTTTCAATAAGCTACGGCAATCACTTTTCACACTCTTACGTGGGCCGTAAGCTTGTATGTTACCTTAGTGGAATCAATTGAGCTTTCAGCGATGAAATGCAAAAAAAAAAGAAAAAGAAATATATCTCAGAACTCAAATCTGAAAAAGAATAAATGGAGTAGATATCACTTCATTTAAAACAATGGACAGACGAAAAATGACCGAATTAGCTTTCATTTCGAAACCAATTCTTTCAAACATAAATCAAATTTTGGAAGTTTCTAAGGAAACTCAATTAAGTTACTCTCAAAGTTAAATTACAGAAGTGCTAATGTATTATGGTACTTTTATTTCTTAACTAGATGGCACCCATGGCTTCGTCCGCATGTAATTTTATATCTGTTCCCGCTTCCCATGGGAACCTATTCCCAAAATAAAAATTATTATTATTATAATAAATATAATAAATATTTTATAATAATAATAATAATAAATATTTATTATTTATTATTATTATTATTATTATTATATAGTTGGTGAGTGTGGATGTTCGTTACTCTTTCACGCTCGAACGGCTACACAGATCTGGCTGAAATTTGATACAGGGACATTATAGTCTGGAATAACACATGGGCTACTTTTTATCCTGGGAACAAGTTCCCACGGGAAGCGGGAACGGGAACAAATTTTACGCGGGTGAATATATTCTTTCGTTATTTCAACTATTATCTATTCCTGTGCCAAATTTCCGACAATTTGCCAATATTTTTTTTCGTGTGGTGTTCCGGTTATTGACTAAAACCACACAACGTGCCCTACCACACTGCCTACGTCATAATCCCCGGGCAAGCCCTCTAAAGAATGTTCCAGGATTCCCAACAGACTTTTGCTATCACTGCAGCCTCAACTAGGAGTTCGGGTAGTTCGAATGTTAACCCATTTCTTGAAACTCTTACGTCACGTTTCGAATTGGGCCTACTTCTGTGAAGACGATGAGCTGTGCTCAGAACCCTGGTTATAGAGGCGGATAGCCTTGGGCTTGTCTTCGCCCAAGCTATCGGCCTCTATGACCAGGGATTCACAGTCTGCAGCGCCACGCCACAGACTGCGAAAATTGGTGGGAAAGCCATCTCCCGCTACCTCCCAGCACCGCCTCATTCACGAGCATGACTTCTCAAGGTCTAACGACTGAACGGATCTGATTGATTTTGGTAATGCATTCCCGTTCCCATGGGAAACAGGAAAGCAAACAAAATTCAATTCGGGCAGACACGGGTGTCATCTAGTAACTCAGTAACCTTATAATTAATGACCTGAAAGAAATTATTCAAATCTTAAGCAAAAGGGTAAATCTGAGTGTTTTAATGGCACAGGTCATAAACATTTAATCGCTTAAGTAAATGGCACGTCGTCATATTGTTAACGACTTTTAGACTAATGGGAATGTATGGGGTACTTAATGGGAATTTCCAGTACAATATGATTTGAGTTTATAGAACCAGTTTTTGAAACTTATACTTATTAAAGAGCTATCTAGCCTAATGTAGGCTAATACAAGTTTGTGCTATGGGGTCTAAACAAGTAATATACTAATCTATATCACGACGGCTGGTCCTATAAAGTTGACCGTCTGTGACATTTCCATAAACGCGTGTGGAAATATAGCAATATAAATGGAAATTCCCATTAACAAGTATTTATTACTTGCAATATCTAAAGTAAACCTTCTAGCTACCCCCTGGAGAATAAAACGATCACTTATCTACGACGTAGCAAGTTTCTTCTACGCCGTAGACACTAGCCTACGGCGTAGCTATAATCGAACAATCTAGTAACATAATACACGGTCATTATGATCGCCAGACTATCGATCTTTGTAAAAAACATTGCCTTTAGGGTTCAGTGCCCAAAGGGTAGAAAACGGTAGGCTATTCATGAGACTTCGCCTAACGTCAATCTGTCTGTCTGACCGTGACGAGGCTGTATCTCTGGAATCGTGATAGTTATAGAGATGACTTTTTTTACAGATTCATAATATTTCTTGACGCTGTAGCAACAAATATGAAAATTAAGAAAAGGTAGGGGGGGGGGAGTTAGGGGGTTGCCCATACAACAAACGTGATTCTACTCCGTTCTTTAGTACGGAACCCTCCGTGCGCGAATTCGACTCGCACTTGGCCGGGTTCTTTTTCATACCCTTGTTAGAGTTTATCGAGGTACTGAATTACATGGTTAATGCTTGTGTAAGCATTTCTATCACATGGAACTTGATAGCCAATGTTTGCGGATCGAACTAAATTGTTGGTAACAATGTTTGGGCAAATATTTGGATTTGAAATGCGTTTAGATGGATGGATCACTCATATCCTTAGATCATCTAACCACAGGATGCGCCTTACTTAAGCATTGTTTTCTGCCATTGCACATGACCATTTTGGTCTTTTGGCTTTATAAAAAGCACTGTACATCAGTACATCATTTTATATGATTAAACTAGTATATTTCATTGTAGTTGACTGTACAATAAAAATAAACACACAACAGCCATTACGCATTTGTCGATTAATACATTTTTAAATGCAATGAAATTTTATATGTCTTTGTGTTTCCCCCTTCACTTGTATGAAAACTGGCAGAATATTTTTGTATGCGGTGGTTCGCAAAGGCTAGTCCCGTGATATATGGTCTAAACTCATATCAGTTTGTCGTAGCATATTACTGAATGTAAGCGTATTTAATACATTTAGGGGGAGTGATTGGACCTCGCCTTAGCTTGTAACGCGCTTATAGCCCAGTTGACTCAGTGTTGTGTAAACGATCATTGCAGTAAGCAAATTTCACTATGGTTAGTTCTCGGATGGATGACCATTTCATTTGCTAGAATTTCCGTGCTTTGGAAGGCATGATAAGCCTTTGGTCCCTCGTTGTATCTATTTTTTCACTCTACTTATGTGGCTACCGTAGTCTATGGACAGTTGCAACACCAGAGGCGCTACACACGCGCTGCTAACCCGGGCGCAGGTTGGTAGTATCCAAAACATGGCAGTTGTTAACCCAAGTTGGAGGCCTAATGGGCAGCTAAAAGCATGGTGTGCGTATGTTATGCCTGTACCACGCTGGCCAGATGAATTGAAGACTCGTTTACCGTGGAAATTGGACAGAAATTCATTGAAAATATTTTTTATGCACTTTTCCTAAACAATAAGTTAAACTGTACCAAATTTCTAGTTCTCTGTTCTCGCAATTTTATTTAAAGGTACATAGTTTTCATATCACGTATTATTATGATACAGATTTTCCCAGAGACTGGACAGTATAAAATTTATACAGATGAAAATCCAACTACATTTTGTTGTATAAAATTTTCTAGCTCAGAAATATCTAAACATTTTTATTTCATCCGTAAAATCCGTACGCGACACCTGTCAAAAATGGAAATGATATAAGAATTTTGCACACAGGGAAAATGTTTTCGTAAAATATATTGTTTAAAATATATGTGGCGAATAGAAGCAAGTTCATAAAAATGTTTCTGTGACCCGTATAGTAGAAATACCTGCATAATATATAAGCACAAAAAAATTGGTCTACCAAGTTTGATAAAAGTTTCTGTAGGATCTAATATTTTCAGGCTGAAGAGTTTGTGTTGTGTTGAAACTACTGGTTGGAAACTTCAAGAATTCTCATACTTTTTTACAGTCTATTTATTAAGAAACGCTATAAATATTATTTATGGGTACTTTGATTGCTATCTTGTTTAAATGCAAGGATCTCACCCTATTCTGCGGCGTACATTCGAGGACTAACCTAGGGCTACCGTTTGCCTGTGCAAGTCCTTCATCGATGCTATGCCGGACTCTTCCGAACTAGAACCAGTCGGTTTCCTACCACTGCCTAAGGCTGAGAGCCACGGGCAAGTCCCTTTTTTTTTTAATTTTGGCTACCACCATTGTCTTATTTAAGGATTTGAGTACTGTCCTGAGTCTTTGGGGGTTGGTTCAGGTGATATGCTGCTTCCTGGAACGTGAGGTATGCGTGAAATTTTCGTGGAACGCCTTCCTTTTAGGTCTGCTTCTTTAAGGACGGAGAGCAACCTCCCCTACAAATTTTAAAATTTGTTGACTTATACTTTCAAAGTAATTTTTAGATTTTGAGCCCTTATAAAGTCATTAAACTTGAAAGAAATAAAACTATTATAAATTGAAATTTTTGAAGCGCTCGTGGCCCCGCGGACTCAGTGTTCTGTAAACGATCACTGCAGTAAGCAACATTTACTGTGGCCGGATATGGATGGGTGACCACCACGTGGACCACTTTGTGACATTTATTTACGAGCGTTTCCGTGCTTCGGAAGGCACGATAAGCCGTTGGTCCCGGTTGTCAGTAAAATGACAGTCGTTAAGCCAAGTTGAAGGCCTTATGGGCGGCTTGAAAAATTTCAACTGTGGGTCGTCACAACCTGCGCCCGGGTCGGCAGCGCGTGTGTAGCACCTCTGGTGTTACAAACGTCTATAGGCTACGGTTACCAACCTTCCGGTGGGCCGTAAGCTTGTCTGCCACCTAAGTAGTATAAAAAAATAAAAAAAACTGTTTACAAAGTTTAATGGAAAGGTAGGTACTTAAAAGGTTTTCGTAGTTAGAAAAGTACTTTTAATCACCTTTAGGTTGAGTTATTAAAGCAACAGCAGATTCAAAGTATACATTTAATCGCTGCTACGAAAATATTTCAATTCAGAATAGTTTTAGTTAGGATATTTTATATAATAGCTATTGTAAGGAAACTTTTAATGGACGGAAATGAAACGAAGTACATCAGCAGCTCATAACTACAATTATGGTGTTTTCTTTTTAAAATTAACTTAATCAAATTGACAGACAGTGGTCCTTAAGATGCTGGCCCTATGGTGTGCCTCTTCACGCTCCACTTGAAGAACCCAAGAAGGAGGCAGATTGCACCAAATTTTCATGATTTGTCAGAGCATCAACCAATTGGATCGCTCAGTTCTGGCGATTACTCTCTTCACTTAAATCTCTCTTGATAACTCTCTTCTTTTCTCTGCCAAGAAGAGTAGCACCTCTTCTTGCCACGCAATTCAGCACTTTATTCTCAATTAAAATCCAAAATGTCTTATTACTAACAGTATAATAAGAGTTTTTTTTGCGTTATTCTTTGTGTCATAAAAATATCACGGTCCTATCCTCCACATTATAGTGATTCATTTATTATTACTGTCATAAATAAAGCAGTAATACAATTCCTAGACACTAACATAAAACAATCAAAACAAAAGCTCCGTGCCTCCTACTCAAGTATCCCATCAGCAAAAATAATATCATCTCGAACACAAATCAATTATTTCTTTAAGAGGAAACACAATATTGACACGTTATTCTGATATTCAGAAAATAGATATTTATGAAAAGTGCGTCCTTTACTTTGTATCCAAAAGGTTTCTTATTCAAAATTAAATTTATCTACCTCAGTATCTTTCCATTTCATTAACTATAATTCTTATTAAGATAACTTAAGTTAAACCTCAAAATGTAGTAAAATAAATGGTATTCATCGTCTTTTCATATAACAGCTACGGCAGAAATCAAAACTAGTTAATTAATACGTCTTTACCCACTTGGAATTCTGTTCACGTTTTACAATTACTGGAATAAAAGCCTATGTTTTATTCCAGTCTTAAATAAGCTGACGCTACATAGTGAAAATCAATTTAAAATTAGGCCTGCATTTCCAGAGATTCGACGAGTGATCTGTAATTTAGCATTACAAACTGACAATTCTGGCGAATTTTCTGAAAAGCAACAAATTAGAAACAAGAAGCCGTGAGACGACCTCACCTGACTGCCCCTCTCTATAACGTTTTTTTGTGAAAGTGAATGTTCAATCCGATTGACATTGTCATTTTTGTTTTATTTCAAACTTTGAACAGATAATTCACGTGACCCATCGATCTTCTTTTGTTTCGTCGATCTTCATTTGTTTTGCCGGTCTTATTTAGTTTTAACGATCTGCTTTTTGTTTGTTTGGTCTCATTTGTTTTTCCTGCACAAGGTAATTTATTTCCCACTTACTTTTATTTCTAAAATGAAACTACTGGAATACGATGAAACTTTTTTCTGTTTTCATATTTATAAGGATTTATATTTCTAGCGGTTACGTTGTTAAAATTTCCCAGTAAGTAATAAAAAACCTGTTGGGGAGGAAACTAGATAATAGTTTCATGGAACTACTGGGACTAAAAAATCCCTGTAGTTTCATCACGGAACGACGCAATGGAACATCTCGGATACGGCGTGTTATATAAATTTAGATGATATTTCTCGCCTTTTCACATGAAAGCCGCGGCTTATATCAAGATTAAATATAATCTTATTAGACTAAAATAATAAGATTATATTTAAGCTTACAAAAGCAATAATGATATCGTTGCTTGGCGAGCTTGGAAAAAGGCAGTCTTGAAAGAGCGGAGATTGTGTGCCGATGTTGGGTTAGAATTAACGCTTTAGGTAATAATTGAGTTAACCTTTATTAAGTCATTATTACCTGCTTTATGTTAAACTAACTGACCCGGCGAACTTTGTACCGCCATAAGAAACTGGCCCGGCGAACTCTTTTTTTATTATTATTTCTCATTTTTTTGGATACAAGCCTTGCCCTGGCTTATGGGCGGAGACCCTGACGGCCATCAATGTGGCTAGACTGCTGAGCCCGCAGAGAGTGATGGCCGTCAGGGTGATAAGAGGATACCGCACAATCTCCGGTGAGGCGGCATGTCTCCTAGCCGGGACCCCTCCATGGGACCTGGAAGCGAGAGCCCTTGCGTCACTGTTCAGATGGCGCAAGGAGGCGCTGGAGCGGGGCCAAAGGCCCGCTTATCGAGAAATCGAGGCCCAGTGGTCCCTACTCCACCAGGAAACCGTGGAGACATGGAAGGTGCGACTTGAGCAACCACAGGGGGGATTCGCCACAATCGCGGCCGTCAGACCGGTCATGGACGAGTGGCTGGAGAGGAGACACGGTGCTCTCTCCTACCGGTTGACACAGATGCTTGCCGGGCACGGTAGCTTCGGTAGGTATCTGTGGCGGAAACACCGGGAAACCACGGCCGAGTGTCAGCACTGCGAGGTCCGCAGCGATGACACGGCGCTCCACACACTGGTGGATATATACATACATACAATAAATATATCTATACATACAATAAAACTGTAGAGGGTCTAGAGTCTGTACATGGAAGATATTTTGAAAATTTTTTAATAATAAATAATAAATAAATAAATTTATTTTCTCAAAAATTGTTATTTTAATTGTAGGGCATGCTCTAATAGATAATAAAGCCGAAAATGTAATTTAAACTTTTCATGTCTGTCTGTCTGTCTGTCTGTCTGTAACCCGAATAAGTATCACGCCGAAACTACTGAACCAATTTGAATGATACTTGGTACATTTTGAGCTCATTTTCCGAGGAAAGTTCTAGGATACTTTTAATTCCTATATTTTCCGCAGTTCCTGCGGGAGAGGGGATGAAAGATAAAATGGTTTTTCAGCTGTAATTTCTTAACGCGTAACGTCAGGTGACCGTCTCTGATATTATCATAAACGCGTCTGGAATTTTAGCAATATAAATGGAAATTCCCATTAACAAGTATTTATAGCTAGCAATATCTAGAGTAAACCTTCTAGCTACCCCCTGGAGAATAAAACGATCACTTATCTACGACGCGACGTAGCAACTTTCTTCTACGCCGTAGACACCAGCCTACGGCGTAGCTATAATCGAACAATCTAGTAACATAATACACGGTCATTATGATCGCCCGACTATCGATCTTTGTACAAAAACAATATTGTTTTTAGTGTTCCGTACACATAAGGTAAGAAACGGGACCCTATCTATTATGAGATTTCGCCGACCGCGAATCTGCCTGTCTGTCCGTCACGAGGCTGTATCTAGTGACAGCTAGAAACCTGTTTTTTTTACAGATTTTGTATTTCTGTTGCCGCTATAACAAAAAATACTCAAAATACAATTTTTGTGACTGTCTCGGTGGCGCATTCGGTAGTGATACCGCCTGCCGCGCTGAGGTCCCGGATTCGAGTCCCGGGTCGGTTCAAATGTTTTTGTGCTCCACAAATGTTTGTTTTTCGGAGTTTTCTATGTATAGTATGTATGTATTTAGAAATATATAAGTATGTATATCAGTCGTCTAGATCCCATAGCACATGCTTATATTAGCTTAATTTGGGCTAGATGAAGTTGTGTGAGAATGTCCACAAAAAAGGAAATTTAAAAAAAAATCTTGAAAAAAAAAAAATCTTTTGCTGTTTATTGCTACGGAACACTCTGTGGGCGAGTCCGACCCGCACTTGACCGGTTCTTTTGTAATACTCTTGTTAGTGTTTGTCGAGGTACTGAATTACATGGTTAATGCTTGTGTAAACATTTCTATCACATGAAAGCTGATAGCCAATGTTTGCGGATCGAACGAAATTGTTGGTAACAATGTTCGGACAAATATTTGGATTTGAAAGGCGTTTAGATGGATGGATCACTCATATCCTTAGATCATCTAACCACAGGATGCGCCTTACTTAAGCATTGTTTTCTGCCATTGCACATGACCATTTGGTCTTTTGGCTTTATAAAAAGCACTGTACATCAGTACATCATTTTATATGATTAAACTAGTATATTTCATTGTAGTTGACTGTACAATAAAAATAAACACACAACAGCCATTACGCGTTTGTCGATTAATACATTTTTAAATGCAATGAAATTTTATATGTCTTTGTGTTTCTCCCTTCACTTGTATGAAAACTGGCAGAATATTTTTGTATGCGGTGGTTCGCAAAGGCTAGTCCCGTGATATATGGTCTAAACTCATATCAGTTTGTCGTAGCATATTACTGAATGTAAGCGTATTTAATACATTTAGGGGGAGTGATTGGACCTCGCCTTAGCTTGTAATGCGCTTATAGCCCAGTTGACTCAGTGTTGTGTAAACAATCACTGTTGTAAGCAATTTTTACCATGGTTAGTTCTCGGATGAATGACCATTTCATTTGCTAGCATTTTCGTGGTTTGAAGCACGATAAGCCTTAGGTACCTCGTTGTATCTATTTTTTTTATACTACTTAGGTGGCAGTTACCTTAGCCTATGGATGTTTGCAACACCAGAGGCGCTACACACGCGCTGCCGACCTGAGCGCAGATTTGTAGTTTTCAAAACATGACAGTTATTAACCCAAATTGAAGGCCTAATGGGCAGTTTTAAGAACCCCAAAAGCATGGGGTGCGTATGTAATGCCTGTACCACGCTGGCTGTATGAATTAAAGTCACATATTGACACACAAATTTGACAGTAATTTATTGAAAATATATTTTATACAAAATAAAATATATTTTATATAAAATATATATTTTTTTTTACAATACATAACTTAAACTGTATCAAATTTCTTGTTCTCTGTTCTCGCAATTTTATTTAAAGGTACATAGGTTTCTTATCACGTATTATTATGACACAGATTTTCCCAGAGACTGGACTGTAAAAAAATTATACAGATGAAAATCCAACTACATTTTGTTGTATAAAATTTTCTAGCTCAGAAATATCTAAACATTTTTATTTCATCCGTAAAATCCGTACGCGACACCTGTCAAAAATGGAAATGATATAAGAATTTTGCACACAGGGAAAATGTTTTCGTAAAATATATTGTTAAAAATATATGTGGCGAATAGAAGCAAGTTCATAAAAATATTTCTGTGACCCGTATACCTGCATAATATATAAGCACAAAGAAATTGGTCTACCAAGTTTGATAAAAGTTTCTGTAGGATCTAATATATTCAGGCTGAAGAATTTTTGTTGTGTTGAAACTACTGGTTAATCTTCAAGAATATTTTTACATGTTGATAGTCAATTTATTAGGAAACGCTATTATTATTTATAGGTACTTTGATTGCTATCTTGTTTAAATGCAAGGATCTCACCTATTCTGGGGCATACATGCGAAGACTAACCTGGGACTACCGTTTGCCTGTGCAAGTCCTTCATCGATGCTATGCCGGACTCTTACGAACTAAAACCACTTGGTTTCCTACCACTGCCTAAGGCCGAGAGCCCGAAAGGATGTCCTAGGATTTCCGACAGATTTTGGCTACCATCATTGTCTTATTTAAGGATTTGAGGGTTACATCCCGCTTTTTGGGCCCCGAAGCATGCGTGAAACTTTCGTGGTACGACTTCCCTTTAGGTCTGCTTCTTTAAAAAAATCCCTCCTGTCTTTTTCCACCTCCTCTGTTTAAAATAATCTCTCTTATAAATTCTAAATTTATTGACCTATAGTTTCAAAACTTTTTTAAAATAATTTTTAGTCCTTGAACACTTATAATGTCATTAAACCTGAAAGAAATGAAGCTATTATAACTGTTTTCAAAGTTTAACTGATTCATTTATCATTACTGTCATAAATAAAGCACTAATACAATTCCTATATAACAACAGACACTAACACAAAACAATCAAAACAAAAGCTCCGTGCCTCCTTCTCAAGTATCCTATCAGCAAAAATAATATCATCTCGAACACAAATCAATTATTTCTTAAAGAGGAAACTCAATATTGACACGTTATTCTGATATTCAGAAAATGGATATTTCTGAAAATTGCGCCCTTTACCTACTTTGTATCCAAACAGGTTTCTTTTTCAAAATGAAATTTATCTACCTCAGTATCTTTCCATTTCGTTAACTACAAGATAATTTAAGTTAAACCTCAAAATGTAGTAAAATAAATGGTATTCATCGTCTTTTCATATGACAGCTACGGCTGAAATCAAAACTTGCTGATGCTTGCGACTTTATTCACGTGAAATTCAGTTCACAATACACGATTCCAGGAATGAAAGGCTATGTGTTATTCCAGTCTTAAATAAACTGACGCTACATAGTGAAAATCTATTTAAATTTAGCCTTTCCAGAGATTCGACGAGTGAAAATATTTTTACGTTCATATGCATTTAGTGATCTGTAATTTAGCATTACAAACTGACAATTCTGGCGAATTTTTGGAAAAGCTATCAACAAAATAGAAACAAGAAGCCGTGAGATAGTCTCACCCGACTACCCCTCTCTAAAACGTTAATTGTGAAAGTGAAAGTTCAATCCGATTGAAGTTGTCATTTTTCACAGAGTCACAGACTACAGACACAAGTCTCGCAATAAGCCCCTCTGCAATCTATTTTATAGAGAGGCTAATAGAAATGATGAGAGAAAACAATTTTCAACCTTATTGATTTTTAATTTTCAACTTATCTTTATTTGTTTTGCTGATCTTCATTTTTGTTTTGTCGATCTTCTTTTGTTTCGTCGATCTTCATTTGTTTTGCCGGTCTTCTTTAGTTATAACGATCTTCTTTTTGTTTAATTGATCTTTATTTGTTTCTTCTGCACAAGGTAATTTATTTCCCACTTTTATTTCTAAAATGGAACAGCTGGAATACGACGAATCTCTTTTTTTTGTTTTCATGTAAAGATTTTTATTTCATTAGGATATCTAGCTGTTATGTTCTTAAAATTTCTAACTAAGTAATTAAAAACCTGTTGGGGAGGAAACTAGATAATAGTTTCATGGAACTACTGGGACTAAAATCTCTGTAGTTCCATCATGGAACTACTCAATAGAACTACGAGGATACGGCGTGTTATATAAATTTAGATGATATTTCTCGCTTTTTCACATGAAAGCCGCGGCTTATATCAAGATTAAATATAATCTTATTAGACTGAAATAATAAGATTATATTTCAGCTTGCAAAAGCAATAATGATATCTTAGCTTGGAAAAAGGCAGTCTTGAAAGAGCGGAGATTGTGTGCCGATGTTGGGTTAGAATTAACGCTTTAGGTAATAATTGAGTTAACCTTTATTAAGTCATTATTACCTGCTTTATGTTAAACTAACTGACCCGGCGAACTTTGTTCCGCCTTAGCAAACTGGCCCGGCGAAGTTTTTTATTATTATTTTTTATTACTTTTTTTGGATACAAGCCTTGCCCTGGCTATAACTAAAACAAATAAAATAGAATTAGCGAAATCGGTCCAGTCATTCTGAAATTATGCGGGTACATTATATTTTGCAGATGCCTTTTTTTATAACGGGTGTTTTTTTTAGAGGTATAGAACTTTAAGTTGGCATAACTGTTTTAACTGGCGGTATTATTATCAGCTGTAAAGTGATTTATGTTTAGTTTGGTTGGGCATTTCAACATGAATAGACTGAAGCCTGAACAACGCTTCCAAATTGTGCAAATTTATTTTGAAAATATTGGTTCTGTCCGTAATGCGTATCGTGATTTTCATAAGCGAATTTTGTTTAGCGGTGCCGCTCACTTTTGGTTGAATGGATACGTCAATAAACAAAACTGCCATATTTGGGGTGAAGATGATCCTCAAGTGTATGTTGAGACACCGTTACATCCAGAAAAACTGACTGTGTGGTGTGCTTTATAGGCTGGTGAAATAATTGGTCCGTACTTCTTTAGAAACGATGCTGACCAGAACGTTACAGTCAATTGTGACTGCTATAGAGCGATGATTACTGACTTTTTTGTTCATCAATTGAACAACCATGATGTGCTGTAGTAGTGGTTTCAACAAGACGGCACAACATGTCACATAGCTCGTGCCACAATTGATTTATTGAAGGAAACGTTTGGTTACCGCATAGTTTCGCGTTTTGGACAAGTGGATTGGCCTCCAGGGTCGTGCGATTTTACGCCACTTGACTATTTTCTGTGGAGATATGTGAAGTCGCTCGTCTACGCCGATAAGCCCGAAACGATTGACCACTTGGAGGACAACATTCGGCGCGTTATTGTCGATATACGGCCAAAAATGTTGGGAAAGTCATCGAAAATTGGACCTCTAGATTAGACTACGTCCGAGCCAGCCGTGGCGGTTATTTGCCAGAAATCATATTTTAATTATAATGCCAGAAGATTTCCTTTCGAATAAAGTCATTTTCATATCAATAAAAACAATCACCTTCGTTTTATTCCATTTCAAAGTTCTATACCTCTAAAAAAAACACCCTTTACATATATGTATTAGACTAGCGGACGTCATGTGGTTTCACCCGCGTAGTTCCAATTCCCTTGGGAATATGGAAACAAAATAAAGCCCATGTTAAACGGGAATAAGATAGCTTCTCATCAGTGAATTTTTTTTGACATCATTACAGTAGCTTTTGAGATTATTCATAACAAAAATATTAATTTTTCCTCCTTAAAATGTAAGTGTAGATGTAGATTTGTTAATTATGTTATTAAAATTATATATGCGAAAATTTGTGAGTATGGATGAATGGATGTGTGGATGTGGGGATCTGTGAACGTTTTTTACTCTTTTACTGTGTAACCCTGAACGGATTGGAAATTTGGTAGATCCTTGCATTTAAACAAGATTTTTTTTTACGTGAGGCAAAATGCATCACGGATGCTATGCCGGACTCCTACCCGAGTGTGAGTGTCCACATCCAGACCCACCACGAGGACCTGTCACTGTTGTGCCCACGCCGTGCACTTCACCAGCGTGTGGAGCGCTGTGTCATCGCTGCGGTCCTCGCAGTGCTGACACTCGGGCGTGATTTCCCGGTGTCTCCGCCACAGATACCTACCGAAGCTACGGTGCCTGGTAAGTAACTGTGACAACCGGTAGGAGAGAGCACCGTGTCTCCTCGTCTATGACCGGTCTGACGACCGCGATTGTGGCGAATCCCCCCTTTGATTGCTCAAATCACTGTCTCCACGGTTTCCTGGTGGAGCAGGGACCGTTGGGTACGCAATGGATTGTTTTGCGAAAGTGTTCCCTTAGTCGCCCTTTACGACACCCTCGGAATGAATTGGAGTGGCGACATTTTGTACTCTTTCCCGATCACCCAAGATCAACGGCTTCCAAATACGAAAAGATTTGTAAATGAAATTGCCACAAATGGTTTCCCATCTCAAGTGTGATCGTATAACGGTGAGAGGGTCACTCACCGTCCTTACAGAAGCAGGCTCATGACGGCAGCGTGACGTGAGGAATTCACGCACCCCCCCCCCCCCTTAGAAGCGGGATCACACCCGAAACCCCCCCAAGGACGCGGGGTAGCACCCAAACCAAACCCTAGGCGAGGCCGCAGCGGCGGCCGTAGGTCTGTTGAGTCCTGGGACATCCTTCCGAGGGCTTACCCGAGACTCCCAACCATAGGCTGTTGGGCGTAACATGAGGTTTTTAGTCGGTAGGAGTCCGGCATAACATCTATGAGGATTTTCCCTCACGTTAAAAAAAAAGTGTGATCGTATAAAGAACATTAAGCCAGAGGGGTTACGTGTGCTTTGTGAAAAGGAAAAAATAACAATCCAGTGTACGGAATCAATTTCTTTCGAAAATAATATTTTGAATTTATCCTGTAAGTGATATTAGATACATCTCCGCATAAGGCTTCTTACAGCTAGAGCAACAATATTGCAGCCACTGGTAACTAGCCTTCGTGTGACAACGGGGTCCCGTGTGGCGACGAGTAAGAGTACAAAATGTCGCCACTCCAATATATACAGAGGGTGTCGTAAGAGGCGAATAAGGGAACACTCTCGCAAAAAGATTCATTGCGAAGAGAAGAAAAACGCGAAATGAAACCCGGTTGTCAGTAAAATGACAATCGTTAATCTAAGTTAAAGGCCTTATTAAAATTACAACTGCGGTTTGCAGCGACCTGCGCCTGTCCATTTTAACACGGCAATAGTCTCACCACTTATTACGTGGGACATAAAACCATAAGATGAAATGTGGGCGTATACTATGCCTCTGCCTACCCCTTCGGAGATAAAAGCGTAATTATAAATGAATGGTAGCTAGCAATCTTCATTGTTTGGGTGTATTTCTATGGAACTGCACACATGTATCAACTGGAGTGCTGGGGTTGGATGATATACAACAGCAAACGCAGAAATTTCCCACCCTCCTTTACCCCGGTTCCCTTTTTGGTTAGCCCCCCCCCATCTTCAGAATCACAGATTGACATAAATTTGTGACCAGAATGAAGAAAGAAGGCTTACAGCTTTGGGTTGTGCGAACTAATTTCTTCCATAGTAAATAATTGTGTGATCTACAAAAAATGTTTGTTTCGGATTTAAGTGTTTCTGTGTATAACGATGAATATTTATTAAAAAAAAATATTTAATTCCGTTTATCAGATGTCGACTTTCCATGGCACAAGGTTATATTAGCTTCCACAATATCAAAAATAAAATGATCTTTTAAAAAATTGATAGTTGACGCAACAAAAGTTGCTTAGTCTGCAACGAGCCTATAGTACCTAAGCAATGTAGACACGGTATACCTTCAAATGGCTGCAAGTAACAATGAAAAGATAACAATGCTCTTTATAATATGTATTTTCTTTTTATTTCTTACTAGGTTACTCCTCCATTTATTATGTACCTAGGTATTTATTTTATAAAATTTTCTTTTTATTGAAACTAGCCATATTCTATGATTTCACCTGTAACTTACTATGATCGCTTAGTACCGTACCTCCGTTACCGCTCAATGTATTTTCAGAAATGTGTGGTCCTTCCATGTAGCAACGCGGGCCATTGTGGCAACAGGAAAAAGAGCAAAATGTCGCCACACCAATACATCCCAAGGGTGTCGTAAGAGGCGACTAAGGGAACACTTTTGCAAAACGATCCGTTTTGTAGAGAAGGAAAACTCGAAATGAAACCCGGTTGTCAGTAAATTGACAAACGTTAAGCCAAGTTGAAGGACTTATGGGCGGCTTGAAAAATTTCAACTGCGGTTCGCGGCGACCTGCTCCTGTCCATTTTAACACGGCAATAAGCTCTAATCTCCTTTTACGTGGGACATAAAACTATATGGTGAAAATCCGTTACTCATGAATTGGAAATAACTTACTGTACATTTCATTAACAACCTGGATTTAAACAGATTTCTTTGATCGTTATTTAAGTAAATCTACCGCATTTATTTGTATAAATCAAGAGTAGGCATACTCACAGGTCACGTTGCAACCTATGCAACTTGCGCCGTAAAGTTGCAAAGTTATTTACACTTTATGTACACGTAGTCTGCAAAACTTGGAACGAATCAGAACTTTGAAAGTTTAACCAACTTGAACTTTAAAAGTTAGGAACACAAGTAACAATGCATATTTAGATCCCTAGGGAATTCCACTTGACCACAGCGTAACGATAAAAGTTTGACGCATGCCAGACACCCGAAGATACGAGATAACACCCAAACAACACACTAAAGACCGCAGGGGTAGCCGTGGATCTGTTGGGAGTCCAGCGGTATCGTTCCGAGGGCTTACTCGGGGCTCCCTACCGTAGGCTGTTAGGTAGTGCGGTAGCGCTGTTGGTGTCCGACATAGAATCCATGTAGAACTTTCCTCACTTTGAAAAAAAAAAAAACATTTGGGAGGGAAAACAAGAAATTTAATAAGAGCTCATTTAAGAGGGAAAACAATAAATATGTATGGTGTTGCTTCAAAACCGAGAATAAAATTTGTAAAGAATTCATTTTCTTTTGTTTCCAGGTAATAGAACAGACTGATACCAGAACAGAATATCGACCAGGTTTGTTTGCTATAGTATTGAAAAAAAATTCTAACTGCGCATAATATGTACTTGGATTTTCAGAACTAAGAGAGTTCTACACACATGATTACAAACCACCACCCATTCGGCAGGTAGAAATTTAAGAGCATCGTGTGTATACAGTCTTAATTCCGTTCAAAGTAAGTTTTTTTTGTAAACGACAACGTAAACTACATAGGTACATTATTAAAGTTATAATGAATACTGTCCACCCGTATGGCGACGGGTCCTCAAAATATCACCATCCCGATTCATCCCAAGAGAGTGTCTTAAGAGGCGACTAAGGGAACACTTTCGCAGAGAAGGAAA
Source organism: Miltochrista miniata (assembly GCA_933228765.1). NCBI lineage: Eukaryota > Metazoa > Arthropoda > Insecta > Lepidoptera > Erebidae > Miltochrista > Miltochrista miniata. The sequence goes on from OW121777.1 coordinate 4,493,716, forward strand.
ACTCGCTAAGAAACCCGGTTGTCAGTAAGATGACAATTGTTAAACCAAGTAGAAGGTCTTATGGGTGGCATGAAAAATTTTAATTGCACGTGACCTGTCCATTTCATCACGGCAATAGGCTCACCACTTATTACGTGATACATAAAACCGTAAAGTGAAATGTGGGCATACTCTATGCTTCATTCTGCCAACCCCTTCGGGGATAATAGCGTGATTTTATTATATATGTTTATTATTATAGTATAATTTTTATCACGCCTTTCAATGATGTAGAAGTAACATTATAATTGCCTTTAGTTCCGTGGTTAGGTGTCTTCATAAAAATAAATTATTCTAAACAAAACTTTAAAAACTAAAATAGTATAACTTTGGTACTGAGAATTACGTTCTAAGTAGTATGAGAAGGAACAAAGGAACGAGAAATGTTTTATCCGTTAACAGTATTAGTTGGATAGAAATAATACGTTAAGTTTTAAAAATATTATTTATTTCTTTAGGAGCTGTCAAATTAATTAAAACCTTAATGTTGAATGTGAAAAAATTAATAATGATAACTAACTAACTATCTTCACGCCAAATCCCTTGCGGGGTAGGCAGAAAGAACCGAGCGCCACACGGCACGGTCCATACACACCTCACTTGCTTCTTCAACTTTCATTTTTCTTTTCATGCATGCACGTCGGTTCCTACGGCTCTTGACACCACCCTCCACTAACACATGATTAATTTGGTCGTGGTAGGTGTGTCGTGGCCTTCCCCGACTCCTACGTCCATCCACTTTCGCGTTGTATATCTGTTTTGTCATTCTTTCATCTCCCATTCGCCCCACATGCCCGAACCATCGTAGCATGCCCTTCCTTACTTTAACACCGACACTCTCTTTCAGACCAACTCTCTTTCTTACATCTTCATTCCGAACGCGATCTGCGAGCGTTACTCCGCAGATTTTGCGTAGCGCGCGCATCTCGACCGCGTTTATTCTACTTTCATGCGTTTCCTGCTATACCCAACTCTCGCTTCCATACGTTAGCGTAGGTATCAGCACCGCATTGTGTACTGCGAGCTGGACTTAATAATGATTTACTTCAATTAACTAGGTGCGATTTAAACGTCGCTTGTGTACATAAATTAACTAAATTTTTTTAGCCTGCATTTCATGTAATTGTGGACTATTTGAAAAGTGTAGCCGTGAGTTTTCTTGCCAGATTCTTTCTTACAGGCTCTACCTATTGTCTTATGAATCTGTCAGTAAATGTAGAATCAAAAATCATTACATTCGTAAGTCTTACTTCGTGACAAAATAAATGTTTAAATAGAATCAAAAATTATGACATTCATAAGTGCTACTTTGTGACCGTGATTAAAGATAAGTATTTTCATTTTCTTTATAATATGATCAGCTTTTCGACGCACATTTTAACCTAAGCCCAAACAATAACAAAAAAAAATAATTTTGTAAATCCAAATAATTTTAATTAGAGCTTTAAAATAAAAAAAAATATTTCTATTTATTTTATCAAATTAATAATTTTAATCGATTCTATTTATTAATAACGAGTGAAAATTCCAAACCAAAACGACATCATTATTCATTAATCGTGTAACTTAAACAAGCTGTCAAATTCATAACCCTTCTTTGACTTTACCACAGTCAGGTAAAAACGTGTAGAATTTGTGTCTCAAAGAGCTAAGTAATTACCAACTAAGGTATTTTATCACAAAGTCCTTTGAGTGTAGTATTTCCTTAAGAAATTAAAATTGAAGACCTTCTCGACTATCTTAGAGTCAAGTTTGTTTTTAGGATTCTGTACCTAAAGATTCCTTACAAAAACGGGACTCTATTTAATAACAATATTTTACCGTCCGTCTGTCTGTCTGTTAGTAGCGAGCTAGAGAGCTAGAGCTGAAATTGTCACAGATGAAGTATTTTGTTGCCTCTACAGCAAAAAAAATTAATTAAGGGGGAATCTCATACAGCGAACGGGATTATTTGCCGTTTCTTGGTAAGGAACTCTTCGTGTCCGACTCGCGCTTGGCCATTTTTGGGGTTCCGTTTCCAAAAGGTAAAAAACGGGTCCCTATTCATGAGACTTCGCTGTCCGTCTGACTATCTGTTTGTCATGAGACTGAATCTCAGGAACCGTGATAGCTAGAGAGCTGAAATTTTACACATTATTATGATGTATTTCAGTTGCCGCTATAACAACAAATACTAAAATGATGCCGTTTACCTGATGGAAAGAGCGACACATACATACAATCATCTTACTAATGGCCGAAAATTCAACGTGTAAATGCGTCCAACCTTATGGTACTTTACCGGTTTACATCGATGGCATTCTTTGACACCTGAACGATTCATTGTCAGTCTTCCCAGTCCCCCTCCCTTCTTTTTTAGGGTACCGTACCCAAAGGGTACAAACTGGGTCCCTATTCATGAGACTTCGCTATCAGTCTGTCTGTCTGTCCGCCATGAGGCTGTATCTCAGAAACCGTGATAGCTAGAAAGCTAGAATTTTCACGATAGATGTATGTCTGTTGCCGCTATAACAACAAATAATAAAAGAGAAAGAAAATAAAAAGTTGTTTTTTTCTTTCTTTCTAAAATGATGCCGTTTACCTGATTGAAGCCATGGCAACATTTAACACAAAGAGCGACACATACATACAATTATCTTACTAATGACCGTATTACAACGTGGGAATGCGTCCAGCCTTATGGGTACTTTACCGGTTGACATCGATGGAATTCTTTGAAACCTAATCGAGGCATTGTCTTGTCAGTGAGCAGGGATAAAGTATAGTTTGGAATAGCACAGCGCCTTTAAATGAGCATACCTGCGCCGGGGCCGGCAGTGCGTGTGTAGCGCCTCTGGTGTTGCAAAATATAAGTTACGTTAACAAACCTTTCGTTGGGCCGTAAGCTTGTCTGCCACCTAAGAAGTATAAAAAAATGGACTTTTATAAGTTACTCTAAAACAACAAATTGTAGACAATATAATTTTAAAACTTATGAAATACGCCTCAATGTACTCAGTAATACGAATATTTTGTAGTATGAAACTTCTTTTATAGAGCTACTCACGAATCGATCATTATTTTCTTTGTTCCCGCACGAAAACAGTATAATCCCTTTAGATTTTATCTCTTTTTAGGGTACCGTACCCAAAGGATATAACGGAGCCCTATTACTGAAAATCCGCTATCCGCCCACAGGCTGTAACTCAGGAACCGTGATAACCCGAGAGCTGAAGTTTTCACAGATGATGTATTTCTGTTGCTTCAATAACGGAATAGGATACAGAATATTTCGTGCGTGAGTTCAACAAGCACTAGGCCATTGTGCTTGTTGAACTCACGCACGAAATGTCTTGTACCAAAAAAAAAGGAAAAACGTGAGCCCTATTGAAGTAGTTGTTGTTATAGCGGCAACAGAAAAACATCCTCTGTGAAAATTCAGATGAATAGCTATCACGGTTCCTGAGATACGGCCTGGAGACAGACAGACAAACAGAACGCACGCCCCCCTCCCCCCTCTTAGAAGCGGGATCACACCCGAAACCTCCCAAAGACGCGGGACCACACCCAAACCGCCTCCTTGGCGAGGCCGCAGTGGTGGCCGTAGGTTTTGTACCTATGTTTACAAAGCAAATAAATTGAATTGAATTGAATTGAATTGAATTGTCGGGAGTCCTAGTACATCCTTCCGAGGGCTTACCCGGGACTCCCAACCATATACTGTTGGGCGTTACGTGAGGTTTTTTAGTCGGTAGGAGTCCGGCATAGCATCTATGATTGATTTTATTTCACGTTAAAAAAAAGCATAGTTACCGACGTGATTTTATGAAGTTTTATGGTACGGAACCCGTCTTATTCGGTTCCGACTCGCACTTAGAAGGTTTTCTTAATCATAATAGGGATAGAGGGTACAGCTAATAGATCGTGACTAGAATCGGTTCGGAGGGATATCCGAAACGAACCGCGATCAAGATAACATTAAGACGTTTAGTTAATCTTGGCAAGTAGATTTATTTGTAACTAGCTGATACCTAAGGCTTGACCCGTGTAGCTCCCGTTCCAGTGGGAATACGTACATACATATATACATAATATGTATTATATTATGTATGTCATATAGTCACGCCTTTATTCTCAAAGAGGTAGGCAGAGACAGTATAAGTCCACATTTAACCTTGTACATAGTTTTATGTCCCACATAATAGGTGGTGAGTCTAATGCCATGTTGAAATGGACAGGCGCAGGTCGTGACAACCCACGGTTGAAATTTTTGAAGGCGCTCATAAGGCCTTCAACTTGGCTTAACGATTGTCATTTCGCTGACAACCAGGTTTCATTTCGAGTCATCTTTCTCTACACAAAGGATCGTTTCGCGAAAGTATTCCCGTAGTCGCCTCTTACGACACCCTTGGGATTAATTTGGGTAGGTAGTGACATTTAATGTTCTTTCCGTCGCCACACGGGACCCGTCGCCTCACGGGGTGGGAATTCAGGAATGAGATAATAACCTATATCAATCGGGCATAGTGTTAGCTTTCCAACAGTGAAAAGATTTTCCAAATCGGTTTAGTAGTTTCGAAAGTCGAAATTGCGCACAGTTACCCCACATGACTCCATGACAGAGTTTATGCCATCTATACTAATAAGAGTCCCGTGTTAGGAAGGGTAAGAGTACAAAATGTCGCCACCCCTATACATCTCGAGAGTGTCATAAGAGGTGACTAAGGAACCACTTTCGCAAAAAGATCCATTGCGTAGAAAAGGAAAACTCGAAACAAAACCCGGTTAACAGTACATAACAATCGTTAAGCCAAGTCGAAGGCCATATAGGCGGCTTGAAAATTTATAACTGCGGGTCGCGGGGACCTACGCTTGTCCATTTCAACACGGCACTTCAGCTCACTACCTATTTACGTGGGATATAAAACTATAAGGTGAAATGTGGGCATATACAATGCCTCTGCCTGCCCGTTCAGGGAAAAAGGTGTAATTATATGTATGCATGTACAAATATTATAAAGAGGATAGATTTGTTCGTTTGTTTGTTTGCTTGCATCGAATATTCTCAGAAACTACTGAACCGATTTAAAAAAGTCTTTCACTGTTGGGAAGTTACACTATCCTACAACATAGGCTATATTTTATTCCCGTATTTCCACGGAAACGGGAGCTACGCGGGTGAGACCGCATGACCTCCGCTAGTCGAGAATAAAGGTCTGAATAAAACTATATAACACTATTTATGCTTTGCCTGTGTGAAACTCTGTTGCCGTTTTCTAATCCCGAGGGGACCTATTCTAAAGATAAATAGCCTATTATATTATTATACCTGAAAATAATAAATTTCTTTGCAAAATTTCAGCCAGAGCAGTCCAGCCTTTGGTGCATAATTAAGCAAGCAAACATTCAAAACACCCAAACATCTTCACAAAGTTTCACATTTAATATTACTACCCGTTCGCTCTAACTTTGCCGCTGGCGTAGAGGCGTATACCCGAATTGTTAATTAGACGAAGTAAATTAACACTAGCTAATGTCACTTCGTCATAGAAAATACGCAACATTATAAGAAGAAGTGACATTAGTTGCTGTCAGTTTACTTCGTCTAATCAAAAATTCGACTTTAGTATGGAGCCGAACGGCAAAGTTAGAGCGAACGGGCAGTAGTTGGATTAGTTGATACTCACGGCTTTTCTACTCGCAGTTCTCGTTTCCCATGGAACACATTCCCGGTATAAAAAGTAGCTTTTGTGTTATTTTACCAAACCATATCCGCCCGATGAAGCGCTCGTGGCCCCGTGGACTCAGTGTTCTGTAAACGATCACTGCAGTAAGCAACTTTCACTATGGCCGGTCCATGGATGGGTGACCATCCATGTGATCACTTTGTTACATTTATTTGAACGTTTCCGTGCTTCGGAAGGCACGTTAAGCCGTTGGTCCCGGTTTCCAGTAAAATGGCAGTCGTTAAGCTAAGTTGAAGGCTTTATTTCAACAGCAGGCAGTCACAACCTGCGCCTGTCCATTTAAACACGGCAATATGGCTCACCACTTATTACGTGGGACAAATTATACAAAAAAGGTGAAATGTGGGCATATAATATGCCTCTGCCTACCCCTTCGGGGATAAAGGCGTGACCATATGTATGTATGTATCCGCCCGATCATTGAGCCTATACAACGTGGTTGAAGAACCAATATATCCAAAACATCTTCACAATCTCTTACATTTATAATTATTCAGATAAGTTTTATTGACCTTTGCCCTTTCTTCTCTCTAGGGAATAAACGCTGGCGCAAAATACACTCAAAACTTTTTCCAACATAATTAATTCCCTACTAAATATTCACAGAGCAAAACCATTTAAACTTGGTCCAAACAAAGTCCCTTGAGAGACGCTACTGTGGACAAACATTATGTACTAACATGTTAATTAAACTGGGACAATGTTAACATGTATATTCACGCCTTTATCCCCAAAGGAGTGGGTAGAGACTTAATATACACTAACTTTTCAATTGTTTGTATTTTGTCTCACATAATAGATGGCTACCAGTTGTTAAAATGTGTATGTGTAAGTGACATAGTATACGCTCACATTTCGTTTTAGCCCCTCTCTATAAAATAGATTGCAGAGGGGCTTATGGCGAGACTTGTGTCTGTAGTCTGTGACTCTGTTGCATTAAACTACGTCACTATGTCACGTTAATCATCTGTTCAAAGTTTGAAATAAAACAAAAATGACAACGTCAATCGGATTGAACTTTCACTTTCACAATAAACATTTTAGAGAGGGACAGTCGGGTGAGACCGTCTCACGGCTTCTTGTTATAGTTGTTATTTTTCCCCGTAATAGATGGTAACCCTATTGCTGTGTTGAAATGGACAGGCTCAAGTTGTAAAGACCTGCCATGTTACTGACAACCGGGAAAGAAATAAGTGGTCACTTAGTTGTCACCCATCTAACTACCGGCCATAGCGAAAATTGCTCACTTTAGTGATCGTTCATAGAACTTAACCATGCGCTTCTAACTTAACCATTTTTATATAACAGTTCATCTATAGATAGTTTATAATCTCTCTAAGTAGCTTTTCTTTTTAACATGGAGAAAATCCTACATGGATGCTATGCCGGACTCCTATCGACCAAAACCCACAAATATTCTACCTAAGTTGGAAGTCCTGGGACAGGGGGCTTACCCGGGGCTCCCAACTATAGGCTGTTGGGCGTTACGTGAGGGTTTTTAGTCGGTAGGAGTCAGACATAGCATCCATGATGGATTTTCCCTCACGTAAGAAAAAAAAAGTGTTATGCCTAACAGCCTGCGGTTGGGAGCCCCGGGTAAGTCCTCGGAAAGATACCCCAGGACAGTCTCTAAAGACCTAGATAAGAATCTTGTTGCTTCCACAATATTTTACGGTGACATTTACAAATGATATATATATACTCAACGTATTTATTCTGTAATGTTCTCGTTTGACCCGCCTAGCCTGTTCCCGTGGGAATACGGACATATAATATAGCATATTGCACCCGGGGCAACGTAGCTTTCCAACAGTGAAAGAATTTTTCAAATTCGATCAGTAGTTACGAAGCCTATTCGATACAAACAAATAATCAAATCTTTCCTCTATAATATAATATTAGTATTGAACATCTTGGGATATCCTTCCGAGAGCTCCCAACCGTAGACTGTTGGGCGTTACGTGAGGTTTTTTAGGCGGTAGGAGTCCACGACGGATCTTCCCTAACGTTAAAAAGAAAAAAAGTGGGAACCTCCTAAAATATATTTCTGATTCCAGCACCTACTTGCTGATATAGTGGCTACAGAAATGTGAAAATTTCAACTATCTAGCTATAACAGTTACTAAGATACAGCCTCATGACAGACAGACGGACAGCAAAGTCTCAGTTACAGGGTCCCGTTTTTACCCAACAGCTACGGAACTCCGAAAATGCTCACCGCTAGAATATTATTCTCTCCCCCTGGGCGTGGCCCAGTGGTGACCGTGGGTCTGTTAAGAGTCCTTGGACATCCTTCCGAGAGCTTACCCGGGGGCTCCCAACCATAGGCTGTTAGGCGTTACGTGTGGTTTTTTAGTCGGTAGGAGTCCGGTATAGCATCCATGAAGGATTATCCCTCACGTTAAAAAAAAGTATAGAAAATACGCTCACCGCTAGAATATTATTCTCTAATCCGCACAAACATCTAAAGTCACTTCTCAACTTCATACATCACGCGTAAATCCCCACATTCATTCATATCTCGTATTAAAGCCATCAATCATTCCTCACAGCTCTAAAGGATATATGCTACACTTCATCTGTTACTCGTCTTTGTGAAGGAATGACGGGATCACACACATTAAGTACATGTGGGACATTTTCTGAAGTGAAAATTTCTTTAGACGCGTTGAGCGCTTAGAAAAAATATACGAGCCATTTAAATAGGTAATGTATATTGCTCGTGATAGAGTTCAGTAAACGATCACGGCAGTTAAGTAAGTAACTTTCACTTTGGCTATGCCGCAATAGTAGGCAAAGTCTGTTAGGAATTCTGGGACATCCTTCCGAGGGCTTACCCGGGGCAATTGAAAAAAAATATATTTGTGAATTTTTTAATTGTGGGTATTGTTTTTTGTTGTTTGTAATAAACTCCCTGACTCTATTTTCCCAAACGTCTTTAAAAAATCGGTTGTCTGTAAAGTCGGTTTACTGACGATGGTTGAACGTGACAACGTCATAAGAAAATAAAAAAAATAAAAGAAATTAAAAAAAAAATTAACATTACAAAACAAAAGGAAATATAAAAACACATCAATTGAATATAGTGCCATCTGTTGAACATTATTAAAATAAATGGAACGCCTCAGAGCTAGGTAACGCCGAATTGCGTTAACTTATTCCGTTCGTGCAGCCGGCTCCATTGAATTTTAAGACGTTGTCACGTCAAAAGGGTATCTTCAAAACCTTTTTAGTAGGTTTTTTCGTTCGGTAGATCTCAACGTCTCAACGCTTTTAGATATTAATACCTGCTTACTGCACTGCATACTAACTTAGTTTGATGTAGATGGCGTTATGCGAAATTCTTATTTATGTCTTATGATGTTATGAAAATTTAATGGCAAATCCAGCACAAATATTGGGCTCTGATTTACAAACGTGTCCCTTGAGTTACAAAGGGCTTTCACTTAAGCTGTGTTAAGTTTAGAGTGCCGTAAAGTTGAACAACACCTTGGAGGATACAAATTCGTGTTTGACCTTGAGCTTATAATAAATCGGCAAAGTGCGAGTCACAGTCATCACGAAGGGTTCTGTAGGTACCTAAAATCCACATAAAGCATTATGTATGCTGTATGTTTGCACTTTTTTTTTAAATATGCATATCACCTTTAAAAACATGATCTGCTAGCTGACCCCCGCAACTTCGTTTACGTCACATAAGGTGTATGAAAGGAGAGGAATTTCTTAATCAGCCCTGAAACTGCCCTGTTTGCGCCAGAGGCGTGGACTGAATTGTTTTAGAATAGACTTAATCTTTAAGCTCTTTTATGATTAAGCCAACACGCCAGTTTAGATTTACCCATTCTTAGATTTTTATTTTTATGTATAATTCTTTAAAGTGCTATAAACATTTTTATTTATGGGCCGTTTGACATGAAATAAACACTAAATGTTAAGTAGAGCAAACCTCAACACAGTTAAAAAACCACATTGCAATCGGTTAAGCGGTTACTGTGATTAGCGTGCACAAACGTACAGACAAACAGATACACAGACATAATTATAGACATACAGATATACAGACAACAGACAAAAATTCTAAAACCATTGTTTTGTGTTCTTTAGCGTTCATAAAGCCCCCCTATAATATTTTAACTTATTTATCTTCCATGTACAGACAGCGACCTGTTACGATTTTATTCTAAGCATTGATTTAGCTATCACAGACCGACAAACAGCGACGTTTTAGTATTCTGTTTTTATCCTTTTGGTACGAAATCCTAAAAACCAGCCAAGTGCCAATCGGACTAGCGCACGGAGGGTTCCATACAAAAAGAAAGCGACAAAAAATCCCGTTTATTGAATGGGAGCCCTTCTTAATCACCATTTTTTAAATTTAAGTATTTGATAGTTAAAGCAGAAACATCATCTGTGAAAATTTCAGCTCTTTAGCTATCACGGTTCCTGAGATACAGCGTGACGGACAGACAGTAATCTATAATAGAACCCGATTTTTACTCTTTGGGAACGGAACCCTAAAAAACTTTGAAAATCTTTTTCGATCCTTCAGTAGGTCAGAAAATCTTTTTTTATGTATCTCTAGGGAGACGTAAAAACATTCGGTGTGATCGCAAACTAGAGTTAGATATTTATGAACTGTGAGCTTAGGATGTGCCCCAGGGCAAGATGATAATGAATTACTACGTAGTACGAGTAATTTTTTTCGAATTTATATGATTTTTTTTTAATGTGAGGGAAATTCCTTCGTGGATGCTATGCCGGCCTCCTAGCGACTAAAAAACCTCACGTAACGCCCAACAGCCAACGATCGAGAGCCTCGAGTAAGCCCTTGGAAGGGTGTACCAGGACTAATTTATATGACATTAGCGGTTGCCATGTGGTTACGTCCACGTAGTTTCCGTTCCCGTGGGAATACGGGATTAAAATATAGCCTATGTTCACCGCAAAGAGTGTAGCTTTCCAACAGTGAAAGAATTTTCGTCGGTCGTGTAGTTCCGGAGCCTATTCGTTACAAACAAACAAAAAACAAAAAAAATAAAGAAAATTTTTCAAATCGGTCCAGAAGTTCCGGAGCCTATTCGTTACAAACAAACAAACAAAAAAACAAACCTTTCCTCTTTATAATATTAGTGTAGACTAGCGGACGTCACGTGATTTCACCCGCGTAGGTCCCGTTCCCGTGGGAATACGGGAATAAAATATAGCTAATGTTCACCGCAAAGAGTGTAGCTTCCCAACAGTGAAAGAATTTTTCAAATCGGTCCAGTAGTTCCGGAGCCTTTTCGTTACAAAAAAAGAAATCTTTCCTCTTTATAATATTAGTATAGAAGTATAGACTAGCGATTGCCACGCGGTTTGATCCGGTTAATTCTCCATCTCGCGAGAATACAGGGATAAAATATAGCTTATGTCGCCCGGGAATAGTGTAGCTTCCTAACAGTAAAAGGACTTTCCAAATTGGTTTACTTGTTTTGGAGCAAAGTCGAAGCAAACAAACAATCAAAACTTTCCTCTATATAATATTATACTAATATTATAAAGAAGTAAAGTTTGTGTGTTTGTTAAATTGTAAGGGGTAATCTCGGGATCTACTGAACCGATTTTATAAATTGAAGGGTCTAATTCGAGAAGGGGTTAACTGACTAATCGTAATGTTGTAGAAAATGGGCTCTAAAGATTCGTGGATTTATTATGATGTTAAGCATCTAAAATCGTTATAAAAAAGGTTGGTTAAACTTTTAAATGATAACTTTTATTGTGTATTATATAATTATACTAGCTGACCCGCGCAACTTCGTTTGCGTGAAAAATGAAGAACCGCTCGACCGATTTTGTGCAAACTTCACATAAACTATCTACCAAATAGTCCGAACAAAGCAAAAAGATTTGGTTTGGATAGGTGAGCCCGTTCTTGAGTTATAAAATTACAACGAAAAATGGCATTGATTTTTATATATATAGATAAATAAATAGAGCTAAAATGTATAGTATACTGTAAATATGTGATGATTTTCACTTAAACCTAAAATGCGCGTGAATAATGATGCATTTCGTGAGTATAAAAACGATTTAATGTGAAACAAACCGTTTTTCCTCTAATATATTACGGATTTCGTCCTTTTGTAAATTACATTATTGGAAATTAACCCATTATTGTGTTTTATTAATGCACTATTGCTAGCCTTTTACTTCACGACAGAGGTCGCGGATCGATTTCCGCAATAGAAAAGTATTTTTGTGTACAGGGATCTTGTTCTGGGTGTTTCTTTGTATCTTAAATATGTATTTATGTACAAATAAGTATTAAGCTGCGTTCACCCATTGTTTACTACCCATGAACAAGTTTTGCTTAGTATGGTAACAGTTTGTGTGGTTGTGTATGAATGTGTTAGATTTTTATAGTGATTAAAAAGTATAGGGACAAATAAAACTATATAAACATTTATAATATTTCTTTTTAACAAAAATAAAACCGACTGCAAACAAAAACTTAAAAATAAAATTTACTTAGCACAAAGTAACATGTCTTTTGGTTTATCAGATTTTATTAAATACCATATTGAAGTCGGTGCCAAGTAAACCCGTAGGTTTAGGTAGGTACTATTAGTGGCACTGACTTCATATCAATATCATCATAGAATAGTTTTTGTTTAAAGTTGGTTTTATTTTTGTTAAAAAATATTATTTCATTACTTTGAGTGACAGTTGGACTGAAAAATCTATCCATTTAAGAGAAAAGTTCTCATCCATACAAATTAATCAAGCCCAAACACAAGGTAACTGTGTAATCAGCACTAGTTGTCCCTACAATTTTCAGTGGTTGCCCTTGATTTCTCCTGGATTCCATCATCAGACCTGGTGAAAATGGGACCACCTCAAAAGTTAACACCATTAAATGAAGAAAGAATTTTTGAAATCCGCCTTTAATATAATAATTCCATAACTGAGCCATGATAGGCCGTTAACAACGCCGCTACACTAACAGTAGTTTATACACAACTGCTCTAGGTATACGTCTGGGCCGTACAGTTAAGTCTGCTATCAGTAGTTTCCATCGACCTTCTAGTACTGTGTCCCAACTCCTAATTATTAAGGAGTTCTTTAGCTTCATCATCAGCACAAGAGCAACAGTTGTTGTTTCCAGCATACAACAGGAGCATCACGTTAGCCCTACATACTACTAAGTAGTTTCCATCGACCAATTGCAGACGGTCTCCCAACTTCTAACCGTTAAGGAGTTCTATAGCTTCATCATCAGCACAGCAGCATCATATGTTGACACCTGAAGTGAATATCTGAGTCGGATATGATTACATAACAAAAGCACAACATACAATTTTCTAATTTAGTTGCCCTCGTTTTCTCATGGATCCCATCATCATATCCTGACCTTTTGAAAATGGAATGAACGTTTGAAATCCATGTATAATTCACGGAAATATCGGTGACCATACATAAAAAAACATACAGACGAGTTGAGAACCTGCTCCTTTTTGGATCCTGTTAAAAAGGGTTTATTATCGCTTAAAAGTCTTCGTTTAGGCGATAATAAACCCTATTTAGTGTTCTGACACTGAATATTGTATGTGGTAAAATTAGTGCAAAAAGGATTTAAATTACCTTAATCCCGTCTTGAAACAATTCACTTAGCTCATTAGATGTGTTCGTGAACGTTAAAACAGCTTTATGTTATGTTAACTCCTTTTTATATTTGAAAAAAGTAGAAATGTGCATTTTTCGGTAAGTTTACAAGCATTAAATCCTTTTTGAATTAGCGGACTTCAAATCCTATGTCAGTTAAACCCTTTTTAGACTGAATATATCGAGATACGTAAACAATTTCGCTTTTATGTTATTGTCATAAGGTAGATAATTTTACTACGAATCCAACGGTACCCATAACTCGTTTTGCGTAAAAACGTCAGTTAACCCCTTCTCGAATTAAACCCGTCAATTCTTTCACCAATAGAAAGCTACGTTATTGTGGAGTGTCATAGGCTATACAACATCACGCTACAATGAATAGGAGCGGAGCAGTAATCGTAAATGTTTCAAAAACGGGGGAAAAGTTATTCCTTTTGAGAGCTTCGTTGCGTGTGCTGCGTAAATATTTACAGATATGTATTGAATACTAGCTGACCCGCGCAACTTCGTTTGCGTGATAAATGAAGAACCACTCGATCGATTTTGTGCAAACTTCACATAAACCATCTACTAAATAGTCCGAACAAAGCCTAAACATTTGGTTTAGATAGGTGAGCCCGTTCTTGAGTTATAAAATTACAACGAAAAGTGGCATTGATTTTTATATATATAGATTAACGTGGAGACGCTACGGGAGTAAACGCAACGCGGCGGGAGTAAATGCGACGGGAACAGGTAATACTCTCTCTTATGTGGCGCAAACGAAGTTGCGCGGGTCAGCTAGTATTAGTATAGATTAAAAAAATAGTTACCTATATTCGTACTTAAGGCAGTAAAACGTCTGTCAGGTATTATAAAAATAGGATGCCAATAAAATATATGAATTTGACAGTTGACAACGTAGACATTTTATTATGACATTTTACGGTCAGGTAGTCATAACGAGCTCGGCATGTTGATATTTTACGACTTAAGAGTCCGTATGACGCTATAATAATAGATATTTTCTTCATCTAGATCTCAGGACCCGTGAGGTCTAATGAATTCACGTTATCCTTGCATCAGTCGGCGCGTCAAACGCGACAAACACAAGACAACACAACTTCAGTTCGTAAACTCATAATGCTCAAAGAAAAAATGCGATTACCCGCTCTATCTAATGAAATTCTCGATGGTATTTTTTTGTTGAAAATACCTCGATTGCTGAAATTTTCAGCTTGATCTTCATTTGCTTAAAGTTGGTTTCGTTTTTCATTCGTAAAATCTTCAAAACTCCAACCACATTAGTCCTAATTTTTATAGTACTTATAAAAATAATTTATTTCTTTAAAGACGTGCAAAAACCGAGCCATCTTTCTCCGTTTTGCACGCTAAAATGTATATACGTAATCATCTTTCAAGCGATTAGCGTCAGGTGGGCTCTTAAACATTATATACCGGACCCATATAGCGCGTTGTTGACTTACGACCTTAAGGTGGGCACACATTAGCAGCACAGCTCGGTTGGGAGATCCTTCCGCATTCTTACACATAAGTATAAGCACAGGGCGGAAACTCCTTTTATTTATTTTTTTTTTTTTATACCGCTAAGGTGGCAGACAAGCACACGGCCCACCAGAAGGACTGGTGGTCACCGCAGCCTATAAACGTTTGCAACACCAGAGGCGCCACACTCGCGCTGCCGACCCTGTAAAAACCTTCTTAGACCCCTTTTGAAGAACCCCATACTGTAGACGTTTGGGAAAACCGAGGCAGGAAGATCATTCTACAACCTAAGCGTGCGCGGAAGAAAACCCCTACCGGATCTAACCGTGCTCAAACGCTCCGGACGTAGGGTGTGAGGATGAAATCCCTGTCTATGGCGAGCGGTGCGATGATAGAAGGTAGCCGTGGGCATCATGTCAAACAATTCCTCAGAGCACATACCATTGTACAGGCGGTAGAACACGCATAAGGAGGCATAGTCTCTCCTGTCGCGAAGAGGTTCCACACCACCTGTCAGTATAGGATCATTGACAACTCTATTACAAGTGATTCGTTTTCAATTCTCTCACCTACACTAAAAAACACGTTATGTTTGTATAGTGCTTGAATGTGTGTGTGTGTCCAATAAGGCTAAACAAATATTCCTTCAAAACGCCCTCCAACTACTAGTATGAGACAGTCGGGACAGCGGCGGTGTTGGGGGTGAGGAAGCTTGCTTAGTGGGAGGCGGGGAGTTGCCTATCTGTATGTAGGGTCTGGTCTCTGTCTGGGAGGGAATGGCGGTGGACCGACTAAAGTGGAGGCGTATCGTACACACTAAGGTGTTCGATTTCGAGACTAAACGAAGAGAGTAGCTCGATGCTAAACGAGACGAGCTCAAGGCCCGTCCACCCGCGGCCATTCATTATAATTACGTCGAAGGGGTGCTGACCTGTAGCATATGTGACCGTGCATGTGCTTAAAAGATAGGCTATGTCAGTCACCTGAGAGCACATCAGCGAGGCTCTCATTAGTTAGTTGTCAATCGCTGTGGCCGAATACGGTCAGGAGGATTATATATCTGTATGTAACTTATTATCTTTGATATAAGTTTATACCAGAGGTAACTATGCCGGACACTTCATTAAGCATACCGAAGTGTTCTTAGAGATACCGAGGTATTCTTGCTACTACCTTTATATACACGTGGGTGCGCTATCTTTTTTGTTATTATGAAAATCCCCTCATGAATGCTATGCCGGACTCTAAACGACTAAAATCACACTGTGCCCTACCACTGCATACAGCTGGGATACTTGGGTAAGCTGGGAGCACGCGTCGTGGTGTACTGAAAACTGTCTAAACGTACCGAGCTGCTGCCGTGGCCGTATATGGTATGCCTAAATGTAATTGTAAACAGTACTGTTACATACATACATACATTATAGTCACGCCTTTATCTCCGAAGGGGTAGGCAGAGGCATAGTATACACCCACATTTCACCTTATAGTTTTATGTCCCACGTAATAGGTGGTGAGCCTATTGCCGTGTTGAAATGGACAGGTGCAAGTCGTGACGACCCACAGTTGAAATTTTTCAAGCCTCCCATAAGGCCTTCAATATGGCTTAACGATTGTCATTTTCCTGACAACCGGGTATTCTCCTAATCCTTTTTAACCGACTTCAAAAAAAGGAGGAGGTTCTCAATTCGTACGCTATGTTTTTTTTTAATATAAATAAACATATATTACCTGGGGTATCCTGGGGTTGAAGTACTGGGGCCCAGTACTCTAACATAACTACGGCTACCACAGCGGCCTCACCTAGTGGGGGGTAGGGGGTGGGCGGGGGGGTTTCGGGTGCTATCCCGCATCTTTGGGGGGATTTTCGGATGTTATCCCGCTTCTTAGGGGGGGCGTGCGTGAATCCTTCACGTCACGCTGTCGTCTAGGGTCTGCTTCGTCTGTAAGAACCTCAGGCCTCCGGTCATGGAGGCCGATAGTCTTGGGCGAAGACGATTGCCAGATACGTAAATTATATTTTCATTCTTCGTCTAGAATACCTTGTCGTGTCATGCCGCCAGTGTGTATCGGGCCTAAGTGTACCAAGTAAACACCCTGTAGAATAATTTAATACTGTTTACCCTTTTAATGACGGGTCGTTATGTTAATGTAAGTTAGGCTCCTGTTTTCCTAGTACACATACGTAGTATATTGTAATGAGAAGCTATTTGAATGTATTAATGAAACGAAACATTTTTTTAAGGTCCCTTACCCAAAGGCTATTCTGTCTGTCTTACTGTATGTCTGTCTGTATGTCTGTCACGAGGCATCTCAGGATTCGTGTTTTGTTTTTTTTTATTCCACTAAGGTGGCAGACAAGCACACGGCCCACCAGAAGGACTGGTGGTCACCGTAGCCTATGAACGTTTGCAACACCGGAGGCGCCACACTCGCGCTGTCGACCTGTAATAACCTTCTAAGACCCCTTTTGAACAACCCCATAATGTAGTCAATTGGGAAAACCGAGCCAAGGTGATCAATATCATGCATTGCACTATTTTAATGGAACATTCTATTTTCTTGTAAAAATCGCTATGCAATTACGCGTAGCGTAACCTTATAACGACCTATTGGAGACGACCTTTGAATTTTATTAAAATAACTTTGAAAAATTACCACTACTTTGAAAATTTAATAAACAACTTTAAACGAACATACTTAACTTTAATAACTATTAGTTAGCTAACAGTTTTACTAAACTGTTTATTAAATTTGAAATTTTTGGGCTGTAATAAGATAATACGCGCTCTAAAGGGATTTCATATTCGTTGATTATGTTTTGATTAATATCTATTATTTCATTATATTTTTTTAAATAGGTAATTAAAAGCCTGGAACGACCTGCGTGTTTCCCTCATCTTCCCGGGTTCTTCTCACAATCCCGGGTTCTTCAAGAGGAGCGTGAAGAGGCACATCACAAGGCCGCCAACTTGAGGACCACTGTCAGAAGTGGCCCCCAATCGCTAGATGCGCCACGGTTTTCCATCAGGCTAGTGGCGAAGTCAATTTGGCGAACCAAATATTAAAAAAAAAATATTAAAAGAGAACCTCTAATATTATAATTGCGAAAGTTTGTGAGTGTGGATGTGTTAACATTTGTTACTCTTTCACGCTCTAACGGCTGAAAGGATCTGGCTGATTTTTTTTTTATTTAGCTCGCCGAAATGATGCCTGATGGAAAGCAACGACGACGTCTAGCGATTGGGGGCACTGTCACAGTCTGTTAGACCCTATATGTGCCCCTTCACGCTCCGCTTGACGAACCCTGGATTGAAGAGGAGGGAAACACGTGCGCTGGCAAGTCGTTCCAGGTTTTTATGGTTCGACAGAGAAACGATATTTTGCATTTTATTTTATTTTATTTATTTATTTATTATTTTATACAAATACTTTTTGTTACAGTAAAATTATCCTGTAAACCCAGATAGGGTTTGTGTAGGATAACAAATTAAAATATACATAACACATCATGCTTACTTACATACTTACTAAATATACAATCTGCAACAGTTTTCAACATAATAACCAAGTTCGCAACCAAAACAAAGGCATGTATCACAAAATAATAATATGTAGGTATCCAGTAAAACCATGGATGATGGATGCATGGCATCGTTTAGTTAAAGCAAAAATTCTCTTCACTGTGTGAGAGTGGCACTTCTGTCCAGCACGTGTTGTTCGGAATCGGAAAGGAGAGGGCGGGATAAGGTTGAAGAGCTCTTCAGAACACTCATCGTGTATCTGATACATTATATTTATTTATTTATTAATAGAGGACGTCACGCGGTTTTACCCGCGTAGCTCCCATTCCCGTGGGAATACGGGAATATAATTTAGTCTATGTTCACCGCAAAAAGTGTAGTTTCCCAACAGTAAAATAATTTTTCAAATCGGTCTTGTAGTTTCGGAACCTATTCGATGCAAATAAACAAACTAACAATCAAATCTTTCCTCTTTATAATATTTTGTATAGATTTATTTATTTACACAGTTTGGGAATCGAACCCGGTCGTTATAAAGCGGATCTATCTATAGCCGATAAAAAATTGTATAAAGTCGATTAGTACAGTTAGGGGCCAAACAACTTAGCAAAAAATCCTTAAGAAATGAACTTCTATGTTAAGGGTGTATTCATTGCCAGTCCATCAAGCGCTTCAAATTAAGTCCTCCATTAATACTGTCAAGTACTTCACAAAGACCTTTCACTTGAAGCTACACTGCACACAATGAATTATGTGGTCATAAAACTCTCTGTAATAAGTTTAACGACGAGGCAGAGAATCTTTGAGGCAATATCGTAACTCGTATCACATTTACTTGTATTTTTTTGGCACTTCCTCGACTTGACAGTATGCGAATGTCAAGCAATTAGTCCTTTATTCTGTATTTTTTGTCATACTACTGAGGTAGCAGACGAGCTTACGTCCTACTAATGGTTGGTTACCGAAGCCTATGGACGTTTGCCGTACCAGAAGCGCAATACACGCGCTGCCGACCTGGGTGCAGGTTGTGACTACCCACAGTTGAAAATTTTCAAGCCGCCCATAAGGCGTTCAATTTGGCTTAACGACTGTCATTTTACTGACAACCGGGACCAACTGCTTAACGTACCTTCAAGTGGTTACGTAGTGTTCACCCATCCATAATCGGTCATGGTAAATATTGCTATATTTTACCCAATTATAAGCATGTCTATCAAGCGCTTCAAAATATGTCCTCCATTAATACCCTTAAGTACTTCACAAAGACCTTCCACTTGAAGCTACACTGCACACAATGAATTATGTGGTCATAAAACTCCCAGTAATACGTTTAACGACGAGGCAGAAAACCTCTGAGGCAATATTGTGTGTAGAACCCGTATCACATTTAACTTGGAAGGTTGTGTTGCTTGAAAAACTGGCTAAGTGCAAGTCGAACTCACGCACGAGGAGTTTCGTACAAAGAAACACAGGAAAAATCAATGATTATAAAAACTATAGATACGTTACCAACACTGAAAAATGGCAACAAAAAGTCAGGCAATTGCCTTACTTTTCATACATGCATAGATAATTTCATAGAAATACTTTTTTTAAATGTATAAAAGATCTGCTGTGTTTGAAAGGCGTGATGTTCGTGCATGACGTGTCTATATGTAATACCTACGTCGTCGGGAAAAATCACGTTAGTTGTGAGCCCCTCTTAAATTTAGGTTTCTTTATTTTGATTTATTTTATGTTGAGCAACAACAAAAACATATCATTTGTGAAATTTTTTACTCTCTAGCTGTCAATTTACAGATTAGGTACACACGCATCAGCTCGCTAAGCTGCTAGTGTTCTTCATTAATTTATTATTAATGGTTCTTGAGATAATAGCTTGGAGACAGACAGAAAGCGGAGGTTTTATATTTTGGGCACGGAACCCCTTAAAATATCAGTGGGTAAGTGTAAGCGAGGCGTTGTGGTCGTTTTGTTGCGAGCAAGAATATTGCTTTTTATTCAAAAGTAAATTAAACTTGAGTTGGAATAATAATATATAAACATTATGCTACGAATTGAACAAGAGTGTTTGGGATAGGTTACCTTTTTTATACCACTATGGTGGCAGACAACTTCACAGCCCACCTGATGGAAATTGGTCACATTAGACTATGTACGAGGCGCTTCACTCTTGCTACCAATAGAAAGCGTGACCATATATATGTGCATGCTGTGTATGTAGGAATATACGATATATTGGTATTCTACAATTTATTCTACTCGTATATACATACGAGGCTATAGAAGTTTCTCCTACCTTGATAATCATTATCTTGTGTCGAGATCGGAAGGGACCGCTGTTTCTGATTACTGCGTTTGATACGCGTATGTAATGTACATAGTTTACGAACCCTTGTGCAAACTGTTGATGAGTTTTGAGTAAACAGATGGTTAGATAGGGTCCCTTAATTCTCTAATAAATGCCGTATGATCTAAACAACTTTCACACATTAAGTCCGTCTAATGTAGTTTTAGAACGAGACACCGTTCATTTTTTTAGAAAAGGCCCTATCAAAATTTTTGGTGCTAAGTTTCAGTTGCAAGAGTTGTAACTCATGACTCTTCGTACTGGGGGTTGATAGATGACAGCAGAGAGAGAGTGTGTCATCGGTAATTTTATTTATATTTATAAAAATGAATCCCTATTTCCTTGGTCACAGCGTCACGCGTGAACGGCTGGATCAATTTCACTAATTCTTTTTTGTCGTGTTTGTTATTGTCAGGAGAAGGTTCCAGGTAGAAATTTAGGAATACTTAACCAACTGCTTACCGCTTTGGACAGTTATGAACTTTTTTATTGTAGCATTATGACATAGAATTGACTGAATGCTTGCTGCAAATATCAACCACAAGGATGTAAAATAGCGAAAAATTCTAAATCTATGGTAAAAATACTGAATATCGTTTAAATATGAACAAATTATTTTTTTTTTATAAAAACGAATCTGCGAAATGTATGTAGGTGCGCGCATAACTTTAAAACGGCTGGACTGATTTCGCTAATTCTTTTTTTTTGTTTTTTATTGTCAGAAGAAGGTTGAAAAAAAATGGGTGGATTTTTTTTAAATAACTGTTTCCCGCTTGAACTGTAAGAAGAAATGCTTTCTACTGCGATTTTGGATCGGGTCTTAGAACTGGAAACTTCGAAATGGGAACCGGGAACAGAAAGACTGCCAGGGAACTGAAACCCGGTAACCGAAAACCAGGAACCGGGAACTCTGAACTCGAAACCGGGAACCCAGAATCTGAAACCGGGAATGGGAACAGAAGACCGGGAACTCAATCCGAAACCGGGAACAGGAAAAAAATTTTTCAAAGTTAAGGCAGGACAACGTCTGTCGGGTCAGCTAGTATCAAATATTTTCTATCAAACACTGAAGCAAAAAACCGACCAAGTGCGAGTTGGACTCGCCCATGAAGGGTTTCGTAGCAGCAAGTAACATAATATAAAAGTTCTTATAGTTCGTTGTAATTTTGATTGATGTTTTAACACGTTCGCAGTGAAAGTAATTTTTCTAACCGAAAATTGCGGTTTATGACGTATTAAAAAAAAACTACCAGCTCTATCTCGTCCAAACCAATTTTCGTTGGTAGTTTTTATGGCAATGTACATCATATATTTTTTTTAGATTTATCATTCTCTTAGTTTAGAAGTTAGAGGGGGGGGGGGACACACATTTTTCCACTTTGGAAGTGTCTCTTGCGCAAACTATTCACTTTAGAAAGAAATGATGTTAGAAACCTCAATAGCATTTTTGACGACCTATCTATTATTATAGCATTTTTGAGTTTCAGTTCTGAGTATGGGGACCCCCAAAATTTACTACTTTTTTTCTAGTTTTATATGAGAATCTTAATGTGGTTCACAGAATACATCTAATTACCAAGTTTCAATAGCATAGGCCCTATAGTTTCGGAGAAAAATGGCTGTGACACACGGACGGACAGACAGACAGACATGACGAATCTATAAGGGTTCCGTTTTTGCCATTTGGCTTCGAAACCCTAAAAATGGAGCAAGCTATCCTTGAAAATTCGAGACCGTCGGATGTAACTCGCAGAGTATGCGCTGTAAATTCGCAATGGGCTGGCTACATCAATAAAAGAACCATCGGCGGATAGAGCAAGCTAGTTCCTAAGTAGAGGCCGTGGCTTGGTAAACACGAGATAGAATCATGCTGATGGATCAAGGACCTGAAAAAGGTTGCTGTGAAGAATTGGATGCGGAAGGATCAGGACTATGTATTATGGCGTAAATTATAAGAGGCCTTTCTTTTGTTTTACGTGAGGGAAAATCCTTATTGACGTTATGCCGGACTCCTACCGACAAAAAAAACATTACGTGTCCTGCTAACAGCCTACGGTTGGGAGCCCCGGGTTAGCCCTCGGAAGGATACCCCAGGATATTAGAAGAGGCTATGTCCAGCAGTGGACGTTTGTATCTCGGCAGTCAGTCAAATTAGCCTATAGCAAAAGATAATATGATTGACTGCTAATATAGAATGTTCACTGCCTCGGTGGCGCATTTGGTACTGTAATCCCCTGCCGCTCTGGAGGTCCTGGCTTCAATTCCTGGGTTATTGTGTGATCCACAATAGTTATTTGTTATACAAGAGTGCAAAGTTGCTTTTTAACCGCGTGCTCAATTTGGATGACCGAGCCAGCGAAGGACTCTAAAATTGAATCACGAGCGCAGCGAGTGATTTAAAATTAGAATCCTGAGCTTAAGCGAGGGAATCAATAGAGCACAAGGTGAAAAATCTTTGCGCTCGAGTGCAACACGTAATTTATCATTCCACCTCAGCGAGGAAATCAATACGTTTACTGAGAAAGTTGTGGCTCCTTTAGCTAGTCCCCACGTGTTAAACATATCGTACTGTTTCAAAATACTTCTTGCGCGATTGTTGAGACAGAAAGTTCATTTGCACATTACTAACAGTTTCGATCAATTTTATAGGCGACAAATAAATTTCATCGTCATCGCTAGAATCACTCATCATTGGTTTTAGTTTTTTCACTTGTGTTCATTAGAATTTAACAGTAGTGAACAAAGCGTGCACAAAGCAAAAAAAAAGGTAGGTTAGTACACCAAAGATGTTCCGAGTTTGAGGTCTTAAAATTTTTTTAAAAAAGTTTTATTATAAATTCAACACCATAGTGGTTAATGTAAATAGGTTTAATGATGTTTTGAAGTCACAAACACATAATGCAGACGATGTTCCAAATTCAGATTTACTTTACCTTCTAGCGGATAAAAAAGACTTTTGCACTTAGATTTTGAAGAGCAAAAATACTCTTTCCGAGATGGGGGGATGAAAATGTTTTTTTTTAAATAATTTAGCTTGCCAAATTGACGTCGCTACCAGCCTGATGGAAAGGCGATTGGGGGCCACTTCTGACAGTGGTCCTCAAATTGGCGGCCTTGTGATGTGCCTCTTTACACTCCTCTTATAGAACCCGGGATTGTAAGATGAGGAAAACACGTGAGCGTTTTTTTCATGGTTTGGGTGTTTTCTATGTTTCATATTTATGTATAATCATGATTCATATTTAAGTATATTTATCAGTCGTCTAGATCGCATAGTACAAGCTTATAATATTAACTTAATTTGGGCTAGATGAAGTTGTGTGAGAATGTACAAAAATATTAATTTATTTCACTGGAGTATTTGGAAGCTTAGCCCAGTAGTCATAAAATTCTATATTCTACCCCAAAACATATATTTCTATATCTCCCCTCGCTCTGCGCTGCAGAGGATATACGTTAACATAATAAAGGTGTGAGTTCAACTCAATTTATGCGAGTTTCATTCGTGTTACGAAGACAGGTAGAGCCGTTGTAAAGAGAGGCTTAACGTTCTATCCTAATTCTTTTATACATTTCTTTGGTACAAGTGTCGAGATATAGCGATTAACATTAAAAATTTCAAAACTTCATTCATAAATTAATACAAACAAGAAGCCGTGAGACGGTTTCACCCGACTGCCCCTCTAACGTTGACTGTGAAAGTGAAAGTTCAATCCGTTTGACGTTGTCATTTTTGTTTTATTTCAAACTTTCAACAGATGATCTACGTGACCTAGTGACGTAATTTAATGAAACAGAGTCATAAGCCCCTCTGCACTATATTATATAGAGAGGAGCTAAATTAGATTCTATTTTATAGAGACGGGCTAAAGAAAATGTTAGGGTAGTGTACAGTTAGACGACTGAAAATAGTTAAATAGGGCTTGAAGCATCTTCTACGGAGAAAAATAATACCTACCAAAAATAAATAAAAAGAGACTAATAAAATTGGATAATGACCTTCACATATTGTCATATTTAAGCCTCTCTAGGTAAACTTACCATAGTTTTTAATTAAGTAAATAATAGGCTTGTGTATATACAGACACAATATAAAAAATAAAATAACATTTGTAGACAACCTCACACAAAATCATCTAGCCATAAATTAAGCTAATATAAGCTTGTGCTATGGGCTCTAGATGACTGATAGACATGCTTACGTATTTCTAAATATTGGTGCTTACATATGAAATTGGCGTTTTGTATAGGAGGAACAAAAAGTCGAATATTTTTAAATCTATATATATAAAAATCAATGCCACTTTTCGTTGTAATTTTATAACTCAAGAACGGGCTCACATATCCAAACCAAATGTTTAGGCTTTGTTCGGACTATTTAGTAGATGGTTTATGTGAAGTTTGCACAAAATCGGTCGAGCGGTTCTTCATTTTTTATCACGCAAACGAAGTTGTGCGGGTCAGCTAGTATAATATATTTAATTAATCAAAGTATGAACCATTGTTTTCTATGCATTTTTGCCATCTCATAGGTAGTTCATTGATCCCTTTACTAAAAAAACCAGTCGGACGGGAATCAATAAAATCTGTGAAGGCGATTTGGACTGCCCCATCAGAGTTGAATTTTTTCCCTTGCAAGAAGTTGTCCAAATTTCGAAAAAAATGGTAATCTGTTGGAGCAAGATCCGGGGAGTACGGAGGATGTTTTAGACATTCCAATTGAAGCTTGTAGCATTTATTTTCTATAGATGCAGTATTTAGGATGTGAAAGCAGCCTTATCGAGTTATCTTTTTTTAATCGGTTGTCAGTGGTGACATTTCTGCTGTCAGAATGACAGGATGTCATAAGTTCGGTGACGAAGCGTTTCGCATTTAAAGGAACGGGTTTTGGTTAAGATTTTTCGTGAAAGACGGGACTTTTGACCGAGACCTGCTTTGGGGTAGTTGGAGGTCCTTTGGCTTATGCTCTGAGACTGTGCCGCGAATCAGTTTTTCGCTCAAGCGCGATTATTTGTTGCCTCGCATGGTCTAGCGGGCTGTGATTGGGTTGCTGCATTGCATCTTACTACATTTTACCCAGAAAACTGGTGAGTCACTTCTTCTTTTGCAAAGCGGGTCGATTGTCATCTGTCGCGCAGCCAAGATCTTAATTTGTCGTTTCTTTCATGACAGGGTTTTTTACTACGGGGCTAGTTGCCGGATGAGATATTTGGTGCCGCACCTATAAGTTAGTGGGCTGCACGTGGTACGACAACGTGGAAGTGCGGACTACACGAGCTTCTCATGTGAGAGGTATCTGCCGTCATCACCTGGCAGTAACAACAGGCAGTCACTCTCACTCAGCTCACTCTGCAGGCCAGTAAATCCACTACTTATGTGTAGCTTAGTAGCATAAGTACCTAAGCACTGACTATACTTCTGTGTACCTGTGATATTTGTGTCTATCAGTGAATAAGCTCTCTGTGTGTCTCTGTGTATCTCTGTGTTATATAAATATATGTGTGTACACCCTACCTGACTGTTTTCGTCAGAGCCCTGGCCTACCCTTGCACGCACACTGGAATCTCTGTAGTAAGGCGCCCTGGGAAAGAGTTCTCTGCATAGCTACCTCGCGCTAGTTGGTGAGTAACACTGATCATCTTAGTGTTACAAATTGGCTCCCAACGTAGTGGCAAATCTCTGGGTCTACTCTGCGGTAGTCTCAGTCTGGTGTGTGTGCATAGGTGGTTATCTCTGGCGAAACCATTCTGGAATCGTCCGAGACGCTCCAGGACGTTAATTGGTGGTGCTAGCAGCTAAGCACAAAACCTTCCCTTTCGTCTTCTTCCAGCTCCCTACATCTTTGGCTGGAAAAGACACAAAATTCTAAATTCAAAAATTTAAAATAGCTGTGATTTTGGAAAAAACTTTTTGATTTTATTTGGCATACCCACTTCTTTTCTTATTGTGTTTCTTTTCTTTGTTATGTTCCTTTTTATGGTGCACACATATATTTAGTGTAATATTATATTAGCATAGATTAATATATTACATATATTATTCTATAGCTTCACCTCTGTGTTAACTTAGTGAATTTCACTCTGTGTAATTATAAATTTTTTTTTGAAGGTATGTTGATACCTTGTAATTTTAATTATAATCCTGAACTGTGTTATCAGAAAATTTAGAAACTTTTCTCTCTTAGGATACCCTTAATCTTTGTTAAATTCTAAAAGTCAATTTGAAACATAATTACCTAACTTAGTACACTTTGTTGTAACTCAATTTACATTTTTACTTTGTAATTGATCCTTATCTGTGCCATTTTATCTTTATAATTGTTGTAAGTAAATTTTTACATAATGGCACAGATGAAAAAATATATTAATTATTTAAGAAAGGATGAACTTGCTAACGAGCTGTCCCACATGGGTATTTCAGTGGAACCGGAAACGACAGTGTCTGGCCTTCGGAGTGAGCTAAGAGCGGCACACCGACTCGTCCGTCGAGGTAGCATCAAAGCGAGTGCTCCGGTACCCGCTGATGCATCGGCTGAGCTCTCGATCTGCCTCCCGAAGGTGTCCGAGCTGGAGGAGGCTATTCAGTCAGGTGACATTTTCATTAATAAGGGTAGTCGTCTTAGGGTGTCCATCAGAGCCAACTACTTATTGAGTAGGTTAGCTCGTTGTGGTCTGGATTGCCCCGACCTGGTGGATATTCGTGGTAGGCTAGTGAAGATCATCGCTAGGGCTGAACCCAGTAGTGATTCTGAATCCGAAGGTTCGGATGATGATGGTGATGATCCTTCGGGTCGTGACCAGGTGGAATATACTTCACCAGTAGTGAGAGAGGACCGCTCGGTGCGAGCTAGTTCAAGTAGGAATAGTTCTACATGTAACATAGTGTATAAAGAACGTCCCCTTAACTTATGTTCATTTAACTTAAAATATGATGGTTCTACTTGTGTACGTGTGTTTTTAGAGAGATTAGAGGAACTTAGATGTGCTCGGGAGGTTACTAAGCCTAGACTCCTTATGGCTTTCTCCGACCTGTTGGATGGACCGGCTTTGTCTTGGTTCCGTACAAACAAAGCTAACTTCATCTCATATGAGGATCTTATTAGTGAGCTTAGAGATACCTTCGATATTCCTGATTATGATTACCGCCTCAGGAACGAGATAAGACAGCGTACACAAGCCCGCTCTGAGTCCTTGGTTAACTATATATGTACAATGCAAGCCATGTTCTCAAGGTTGTCATGTAAGATGCCCAGTGAGGAACAGCTGGACATTCTCATGCACAACATTAGACCTGACTACATGAAGGAACTGGCCTTGCATGATGTCAACTCTGTAGATGACTTGAGACGTTTGGGTAAGCGCTTGGAGCTTGCGCGTACTAGGGCAGACGCTTTCCATGAGCCTGCTCTTGACAAGTTTGAGATTACATCTGACTTACACCAGCTTAAGAACAAAGGTGTACAAAAGCCCGCTAAGCAGGTGTCTGCAGTGGAGACGCCGGTTACCCCCCACGATCGCAAATGCTTTCGTTGCGGCGGGGGCGGTCACACTGCATACAGCTGCACACAGTCAAGGGAGCTGGTGTGTTTCCGGTGTGGTCTCAAAGGAGTCAAGACCCCAGACTGCTCACACTGTACTAGCAAGTCAAAAAACGCGTAGGCCAGGGCCTTATTAGGAACTCTGTGCATCACTCTGTATCTGAGTCTATTTCTGATAAGGTCCTGTTTCCTAAACGGGATAGTGCAATAGACCGTATCTAGTTGTTAAGGTTTTAAATTTAAATGTCTTAGGCCTTCTAGATTCCGGTGCCTCCTGCTCTATACTAGGTAAGGGAGCGCACCGCATCTTCTTGGAACTGGGTTTTGATCTTGTGAGTATCAATCCTACTTTTCGTATTACAACTGCAGACAGCACTCACTTGCAATGTCTGGGTTGTATCTCTTTGCCAATTGAGTACAATTCGGTTATCCGAGTCGTCAAGTTCTATGTTGTCCCAGGTATAACCACCTCCATGATATTTGGAGTGGATTTCTGGCAACAATTTAAGTTAAGTGATAAGTTAATTTTACAAAATATTAGTCTTGATAGCTTTAGTGATAATAATCCTATAGAGTCTGTGTCCCTTAACGGTGGCCTCGAGGATTACGACAACCTGACAACTAAACAAAGGTGTGTAATCAACGAGGTCATTGAAAAGTTCGACTCGTTGAACACTGATAAGGTGGGTTTAGGTCGGACCTCACTTGTGCACCATGTCATTGACACTGGTGACAGCAAGCCGATCAAGCAGCGTTATTATCCGCTCTCTCCCCTTAAGCAGAAGGCCCTGGAAACCGAGCTGGACCGAATGCTGGAGATGGGAGTAGTGTCCCCGTCTCAGTCCGCCTGGAACTCTCCAGTGGTCATGGTGGAGAAGGCGAACGGCGACCTCAGATTGTGCTTGGACTCTCGCAAGCTGAACTCTGTGTCTAAGAGTGACGCCTACCCCTTACCCTATATCAATCAAATCTTAGACCATCTTAATAATGCTAAGTATTTAACCTCTGTAGATCTGAGTGCGGCCTACTGGCAGATTCCATTCGACTCACTCCAGTCTGCTGAGAAGACTGCTTTTACGGTTCCCCGGAGAGGATTGTTCCATTACAATTCCATGTGCTTCGGTCTTGTCGGTGCCAGTGCCACGATGCAACGCCTCATGGACCGTCTGTTTGGTCCCGAGTTCGACAACAAGGTATTTGCGTTTCAGGATGACATAGTCTGTGTGTCCAGCACCTTTGAGGAGCATGTAGAGCTCTTACATAGAGTCTATCAGCAACTCAAGGATGCTGGCCTAACTATTAACATGAAAAAATCCCACTTTTGTCGGAGTGAACTCAAATACCTGGGGTATTATGTGGACAAACATGGCCTACGGACAGACCCGGGTAAAGTTGAGGTTATCCTCAACTATCCCACCCCTTCTAACCCTAAGGAGGTTAAGAGATTTCTGGGAATGGCCGGCTGGTATCGTCGCTTTGTTAACAACTTCTCGAAGATTAGTAAACCTCTGTGCAAACTCACTTCTACGAACCTTAAGTTCGAATGGACCCCTGAGGCTGAACAGTCCTTTAACCTGCTAAAGTCAGCCTTGGTTTCTGCCCCTATATTAAAAATGCCTAACTTTGAGATGCCCTTCCGCATTCTTAGTGACGCGTCAGCTTACTCAGTTGCTGCTGTACTGACACAAACTCACGATTGTGTTGAGCACCCTATCGCCTACTGTAGCCGTTCTCTCAACAAGAACGAGGTGAACTACAGCACAACTGAGCGAGAACTTCTGGCCGTGATTTTCGCTTTGGAACAATTTCGACAGTACGTCGAAGGCCAAAAATGTACGGTCGTCACGGATCATTCATCTCTTCTGTGGTTCCATAAGCTAAAAAATCCCACGGGTCGTCTAGCACGGTGGAGCATGAGGCTCAGTCAATTCGATTTTGACATAGAGCATCGAAAAGGTAAAGACCACGTTGTACCTGATGCTCTGTCTCGTATCAAAATTGATTCCCTCGATGCAGTACCCACTAAAGACCCGTGGTATGACCACACCATGAATAGTGTTCGGAAGAACCCGAGGAAGTCACCAAACTTTGACATTCGTGACAACCTTTTATATAGGTTAACTAAAAATAAATATTCTCTGACTTCAGACTTTGACTGGAAGCTGGTGGTACCTCAGGTGGATCGCTTGCCCCTGCTCTCTAAGTACCACGATGACACACTAAGTGCCCATGGTGGTGTTTGGAAGACACATAAAAGGTTAGCCCTAAATTATTACTGGCCCAAGATGTACGAGGACGTCAAAGAATATGTCGGGAATTGCGAAATCTGTAAGCAGTACAAACCCGTAAACACGTCTCGTCCCGGCCTAATGGGTAGCCCGAAGCGGGTTTCGAAGCCATTCGAAGCTATCTCTGTCGATCTGCTTGGTACCTTTCCCACTTCGAGCAATAGAAACGTACACCTGATCGTGGTCTCCGACTACTTTAGCAAATACGTCATGTTGTGCCCTGTTCGGGTTGCCACAGGCGCTGTAGTCGCGAGGTTCATAGAGAAGAGTGTGTTTCTCGTGCACGGAGTCTGCAAGACTATTTACATGGATAATGGCCCTCAGTTTGTGAGTAAGCCATTTAAGGATCTGTTGGCTAAATACAATGTACCTAATATATATTATAACCCTAGGTATCATGCCCAAACTAATCAGGCGGAACGAGCTATTCGCAATGTGGTTCAAGCGATCTCATGCTATGTGAAGTCACAACACAAGTCTTGGGATCAGTTCTTGGTTGAGATACAGTGTGCTTTAAACACTGCAGTTAACGAAGCAACTCGTTTCACCCCTTACTTTTTGGTACATGGTAGGGAATTTATTGGGGATGAAGTGCTGTACAGGCAGACAGATATCGCGTGCCATCCTACTTCAGTCTCTGTAGACGATCCATCAGCCTTCGGTGTCAAGCTGAGAGAAATACAACGCATTTACGACCAGGTGAGGAAACATTTGAACGTTGCCCACCAGCGTAATGAAAAGTATTACAACCTCAGAAAAAGGCATGTAGAGCTGAAAGTGGGACAGATAGTTTACAAACGCACGTTCTACCTGTCCAACAAGGCCAAGAATTTTACTGCTAAGCTAGCTCCTAAGTTCCTTAAATGTGTGGTGACTGCTAAACGATCCCCTTTAGTATATAGGCTGTCAGATCTGGACGGTAAGGATCTTGGGGAGTACCATATCAAGGACATCCTGAAGTATCAGGAGGAGCAGTCTCCAATACCTAACGTAACTACATAGCACTGTTTCTCTAGTTTATTAAACCAGTGCTATGTGATCATTATGTAAGACTATTTTAATCTTTTGTTTGTATTTCTATATGTGTACGTGACTTTAAATTGTCACGTTGTAGTTTCTTCTATGCACCGCACCGAGCGTTTTTCTCTCATTCGCTTCTTAGTACTCTACATTATCCTGAGAGCTTGGGTAGTGTTACGGTATCGGCAGTGAGTAAAGGGAGCATTCGTTTTCTATGAAGGGCATTAGACTCTAGTTACTTAGCCTAACCGGTACACGAGTCAGTGTCTAGTTAGGTACATAGGAGGATCTTTCTTTGGTATTGTAATGGTCGTAGTCAGCTGGTGTTTGAAGGACCTAGCTGGTTGTCTTTGTTTATTAGTCAGTACTTTTCTGTTTTCTTTATTGTGTATTTCCAGCGTGTCATATCCGCAGGAAATACTATTAAAGGGGGGGTGGTTGTAGCATTTATTTTCTATAGATGCAGTATTTAGGATGTGAAAGCAGCCTTATCGAGTTATCTTTTTTTAATCGGTTGTCAGTGGTGACATTTCTGCTGTCAGAATGACAGGATGTCATAAGTTCGGTGACGAAGCGTTTCGCATTTAAAGGAACGGGTTTTGGTTAAGATTTTTCGTGAAAGACGGGACTTTTGACCGAGACCTGCTTTGGGGTAGTTGGAGGTCCTTTGGCTTATGCTCTGAGACTGTGCCGCGAATCAGTTTTTCGCTCAAGCGCGATTATTTGTTGCCTCGCATGGTCTAGCGGGCTGTGATTGGGTTGCTGCATTGCATCTTACTACATTTTACCCAGAAAACTGGTGAGTCACTTCTTCTTTTGCAAAGCGGGTCGATTGTCATCTGTCGCGCAGCCAAGATCTTAATTTGTCGTTTCTTTCATGACAGGGTTTTTTACTACGGGGCTAGTTGCCGGATGAGATATTTGGTGCCGCACCTATAAGTTAGTGGGCTGCACGTGGTACGACAACGTGGAAGTGCGGACTACACGAGCTTCTCATGTGAGAGGTATCTGCCGTCATCACCTGGCAGTAACAACAGGCAGTCACTCTCACTCAGCTCACTCTGCAGGCCAGTAAATCCACTACTTATGTGTAGCTTAGTAGCATAAGTACCTAAGCACTGACTATACTTCTGTGTACCTGTGATATTTGTGTCTATCAGTGAATAAGCTCTCTGTGTGTCTCTGTGTATCTCTGTGTTATATAAATATATGTGTGTACACCCTACCTGACTGTTTTCGTCAGAGCCCTGGCCTACCCTTGCACGCACACTGGAATCTCTGTAGTAAGGCGCCCTGGGAAAGAGTTCTCTGCATAGCTACCTCGCGCTAGTTGGTGAGTAACACTGATCATCTTAGTGTTACAAGCTCTTCTAATTTGGTAGCCGTCTGTTGTGCAGTGTGTGGTCTAGCGTTGTCGTGAAGCAGCAGTGGCGTGGAGCGATTGACCAGCCTAGGTTGTTTAGCCGCTAGCTTTTCCATCATGGTTTGCAATTGCTGACAATAGACATCAGCCGTAATAGTCTGGCCAGATTTGAGAAAACTGTAATGAACAATACCGGCACTAGTCCACCAAACGCTTACAAGTAACTTTTTTGGGGTTAATTTTCGCTTGGGGCAGGATTTGGCTGGCTGGCCAGGATCCAACCATTGCGCTGAGCGCTTTCGATTATCGTAAAGAATCCATTTTTCGTCACAGGTAATGATTCGGTTTAAAATACCTTCATTATTGTGCCGGTTCAGTAATGTAACGCAGCAGTCGACGCGCTTTTGCCGGTTTGCTTCAGTCAATTCGTGAGGTACCCACCTTTCAAGCTTTTTAATCTTCCCAATTTGCTTCAAGTGAATTAAAACAGTTTTATCACTAACACCGCAGCCTGCAGCTAACTCGGACGTGGTTTGCGATGGATCCGCTTCCACAATAGCCTTCAATACTTCATTATCAACTTGAGTCTCAGGCCGTCCACGGGGCTTGTTCTGCAGGTCGACATTTCCTGAACGAAAACGTTGGAACCAAAAACGAACTGTGTTTTCTTTTGCAACATGACCGCCATACACATCATTCACCCTTCTAGTCGTTTCCGCAGCACTAGTGCCACGGCGGAACTCGTACTCGTAAATAATGCGATATTTTAAGTTTTCCATTTTGTAAAATGAGTGACGCAAACAGAAAAAAACAGAAGAAAAAAACAAATGAATGACGGTCATCGAAGGATAAATACATGAGTAAATAGCTGGAAAAATTTGAATTTGGAATTCCTTACCAAAGAGGAGAAAATCGTAATTAAAGTGGCCAGTACGAAAAACGCCAATTTGATGTGTAAGCACCTAATACATACATATTATACATAGAAAAAACCCAAACTCCGAAACAAACATTTGTGGATAACACAAATATTTGGACTGACCCAGGAATCGAACCCAGGACCTCCAGCGCGGCAGGCGGTTACACTACCGAGTACGCCACAGACCTTTTTGATTGGGTCGGCTACAAAGCAAAATAGGCAGTCTATATAAATAGAAACATCCAAACTTCGAAACAAACATTTGTGAGTCACACAAACATTAGATCCGACCCGGTAATCAAAACTAGGATCTTAGCGCGCCAGTCGCAAATATTATACCACTGCACTATTGAGAAAGTCCTTAACTGCCTATAAACATAAACAGAATAACAAAATTCTTTAACCGCTACCTCTTATAACTTTCACCCATCTTCCACTCCAATACCCTCATGGGGCTTACCAATTGGCACATCTCTTTACGTTGTCTAACTGCAAACGGGCAGAGATAATTCTATTTTATCTCTCAGGACTTTTGTTATCTTTACTTGTAAAATGGGATTTTATTTTTGAGAATGAACTTAAAAATATAAGATAAAAGGTGGTGACATTATGTTATATTAATTTTCTTGATGACATTGGAATTCAAAACGGAGTTCATTTTAATAAATTTTCTGTACGTTTTAACCACTATTTGTATGCTTTTTTTTTTGTTTAACGTGAGGTAAAATCCTCATAGGATGTTACGCCGGACTCTTACCGACTAAAAAACCTCACGCCACGCCTAACAGCCTATGGTTGAGAGCCCCGGGTAAGCCCTCAGGAAGGATGTCCCGTGACTCCCAACAGACCTACGGCCGCCAATGCGGCCTCGCCCAGGGGGTGGTTCGGGTGCAATCCCGCGTCTATGGGGGGTTTCGGGTGTGAACCCGCTTTTAAGGGGGGGGGGGGCGTGCGTGAGTTGCTCACGTCACGCTGCCGTCATGGGCCTGCTTCTGTAAGGACGGTGAGCGGCACTCTCACCGTCCTCAGACCCCCGGTCATGGAGGCCGATAGTCCTCGGCGAAGACACGTCGGCGGCGCCCAGGGCGCCGACTGCGGAACTCGGGTGGGAGAGTTCTCTCCCGCACCCGGCCCGCCGCCTCCTTCGCGAGCATGACCTGCTCGCAGAAAGAGGCGGCGCAGTCCCACTTACTCCCGCTGGAGAGCATGGCTCGCACCATGGCCTCGAGCGAGAGAGACTATTTGTATGCTACTAATATTTTAAAAGTGAAAGTTAGTGAAGATGTTTGGATGTTTGTAGCTCAATCAAGCTCTATTGGCTAAACGGATCTAGTTGCAATTTGGAACAGGGAGAGGATAAAGTTTTATCTTTGAAATATGTTCCTTAGGAATGCGGAAACGAAATAAAATTCCACGCAGACGAAGCTGCACGCATCGTAGTTCGTCAATAATTTTAAAAAATCTGATAGCCGAGTTGCTCGTAGCTATGTGAGATTCTCGTAGCAGATTACCACGCTCGTAGCACAGGGCCTAAGCAGTTTCAAAATTCGAATATTAATCACAGTGCAATGGTGAATAGTTTTGCCGTTATCATAACAATAGGTGTGCAATTATTTATGTAATAATAAAAATAATGACACTGCTAACTATGTATATAAACACACAAATTTTACGACAAGCGAAAATACCGACAAACAGATAGGAACCAAAATAACTTAAAACTAAATTCATTTTGATAAAATTTTATAAAATTTTGCCAAGATTAACCACCCTCTTAAGGAGCAAGATGGCAATTTTCTCAAAACAAACTGCTGCAATTAAAGCAGCCTTGACGGATCCACGACATTTTGGAGAGTAATTTTGAGGATTCTACAAAATAAAGTAGCTTGTTCCAAGGTTTATAGATTTCTATATCTCAGTGCAAAGAATAACACCGTGACTGATTTATAATCAACTTGCAGTTCAAAATGTTTCACGATTTAAGCTCAAATTTAATTTAAAAAAAATTTAAACTGCGCTTTTAGATTAAGGGAATTTAATTGTTATAATTTATTTATCGATACATTCAACGATTTGTTTCATTTTTAAAATGACATGAAACCCATGACATTTCATGGGTTTAGGTCCCATCCGAACTTGTAATTCTTTCGTTTTCTTTTTTATCTTTTTTTAGGAATAGTGAATATAACTATCTACTAATCATGATAAACATTTATCCATATACAGGATGAATTTTTCAAAAGGGATTGGATGGCCAAATCCGAAACTATAAGGAATAACGAAAAATGCTCAAAGGAGTCACGAGCCCGATTTTTATGAAACTTAAAACCTCATCATTAGATTTTTGAAAAACCAATAATCCTAGCTGGGAATCGAATTCATTGATTTTGAAAAAAAAAACACACCCTTTATTATTACACCATACGATAGTGTTGCTATTAAGGATCATATTCTGGGAAGTAATGATATACGGCAAACTACAGAAAAGAGCTCATCTTTAACAAAATACATTTTATTTTTCTTACGTTAACTGATTAATTGTTCAAAATCTTTGCAATACATAGCTGGATTCGAAACCTCAAGGAATAATTAAGGAATATTATTGATTCCGTTGAGAATATTCTCTAAAAAAACATTCTGAGCATAATTTAAAACACGGAATAGTTACGATGTTTTCTGGAATTTCGAACGAAACAAATTATGATACAAAATTTAGGTACATGAAATATGCATTCTATTAAAATTCCAAATGTTCCTTAAATTTGGCGTATATCATTACTTTGCAAAATTTGATCCTTAATAGCGACTCTATCGTATGGTGTAATAATAAAGGGTGTGTTTTTTTTTCAAAATCAACAACTTCGATTCCCAGCTAGGATTATGAGTTTTTCAAAAATCTAATGATGAGGTTTTAAGTTTCATCAAAATCGGGCTCGTGACTCCTTTCAGCATTTTTCGCTATTCCTTATAGTTTCCGATTTGGCCATCCAATCCCTTTTCAAAAATTCACCCTGTATAAGTAACATGCCTACATAGAAAACACAAAAACTTCGAAACAAATCCGTTTGTGTTTCAGTCATGAGACTGTAATCTCAAGCGCGATAGCTTGAAATTTTCACAATTATGAATGACTAGCTGATGCCCGCAGCTTCGCCCGCGTATAATTTGTTCCCGTGGGAACTTATTCCCGGGATAAAAAGTAGCCTATGTGTTATTCCAGACTATAATGTATCTCTGTACCAAATTTCAGCCCGATCCGTTCAGCGGTTTGAGCGTGAAAGGGTAACAAACATCCACACTCACAAACTTTCACATTTATAATATTAGTAAGATGTATTTTTTGCCACTGTAACAAGGAATACTAATATCAGAAAAAACCCTTTTTGCTCAGTAAGACTACTTCGCAGTAAGCCTAACTCGCGATACGTCTAAAAAACTTGGATAAGTTTAGGAGGACTAGGTAGAGGTTTCTTATAATAAATATACTACTGGTAATAAAATAATGCTGCCAAACAACAAATGTTATTTTGTCGATTTTTTGGTAGGTACCTACGGGACCCTTCGTGCGCGACTCCGATTCGCGCTTGGCTCGTTTCTAGGCTGATTTTTTTTTCTGATTTCATTTTTGTTGGTTTTTAGGGTTCCGTACCCAAAGAGTGAAAACGAGAACCTATTCATGAGACTTCGCTGTCCATCTATCTGTCTGTCCATCACGAGGCTGTATTTTCACGAACTGCGATAGTTAGAAAGCTGAAACTTTCACTTATCACGTATTTCTGTTGCCGCTATAACAACATCTGAAATCAGAAAAAAAATCGGGGTGTAAGGGGGTCTCCCATACAACAAACGTAATATTTGTACCATATTTGGTACGTAACTCATGGCGGGATTCTTCTATTTATATAGTTTATTCATAAAACTGTCCCATCTTCATCATTTTGTCTATGACTTCTTTTTTTTTTCTTTGAGGTCGAACCACTGAGGTTGGCATACAAAGACTGTAGCTTAAGTGCGAGGCCGCATTTGCGTTTTTTCTCGGCGGTTTCTAACCTCAAAAATTTAAAACCTATGAAACCCTGTACAAGCGGCCGCACTTGCGGTTTTTAACCGCGACTGATTTCTAAACCGCTTACCACAGAGTACTTAAACCAACTTAAGCTGCGTCTGCTGCATATAGTACGTCTGCGACAACGTGTTTTTTAGTTTCTACCAAATATTTAGAATAGAATAGAAAACACACTATATTAATGATTATACTTAATTTTTGTAATGGCTTAGTTTAGTACGTATATTATTTTGGAGTCCCATAACTAAGTTAGCCGCTGGTTGGCCAGCTTCCTGCACGGGTGACGTATACGGGTGGCACGAGAGGGGTGGATCAGCCACCTATCTCGGTCCAAGTATAGGTATATTTATATGATTACTAGCTGACCCGCGCAACTTCGTTTGCGTCACATGAGAGTGAGAAAGAGTTTAGATTACTTAATATTTTAAGTAGGTAATATAATCCCGTCGTATTTACTCTCGTCACAGTGCTCTCGTCGCGTGTCTTAGGTAGGTATATTTATTAGAGAGGTGTGGTAGGTTTTAATATTTAAAGTGATATAATGTTTCCCGTCGCATTTATTTTTGTCCGTTTTTTGCATCAAGTGCGAGTCCGACTCGCACTTGGCCGGTATTAGCTTTCAGTTGACTGGCGACTGCTGCAGAAAACGTTTACTCCCGTCACGACGCGCCGAGTTGCGTCGCTCATATTTTAAAAAATACTTAGAAGGTTATTGTAAGTGAACCTTAAAAGATAGGCATATGCTGTTCAGGATTTTTTTTGTAACTTTTTAAGATGAAACATTTTGTAGTACACAATTTTTACGTAACTTTAACCATTTACGCAACGTACGCAATGAAAGCTCTCAAAGGAAATAAAATTTCCCCGTTCTTAAAACATTATTCATGGCTGCTCCGCTCCTATTTGTCTTAGCATGATGTTTTATAGCCATTAGCCGTCTTAAATAAATGGACTAAAAAACTGAACCAGTTGTTTCTGAGATCCTACCACAAACAAACTCTTCAGTTTGATGATATTGTGAGCTAACTTTAAAAGAAAGACTAATTAGGTTATTGTGAGCGAACCTTAAAAGATAGACATATGCTGTCGCGGACTTTTTTATAGAACTTTTTAAGAGAAACATTTTTGTAATACACAATTTTTACGTAACTTTAACCATTTAGCCAGCGTACGCCTCGGAAGCTCTCAGACGGCAAAAATAATTCCCCGTTTTCGAAACATTCTTCATTGCTGCTCCGCTCCTATTCATCTTAGCGTAATGTTATATAGCCTATAACCATCCTCAATAAATGGACTATCAAATTGTAAAAGAAGTTTTAAAATCGAAGCAGTAGTTTCTGAGATCCTAGCGTTCAAACAAACAAACAAACAAACTCTTCAGCTTTATAATATTAGTATGGATGATTATGATTATATTTACCAAGGAGATAAATATGAACAATAGGGTTGAAGTAATACTGCAGTTATCTGCGTTTATTCTCATATAGCGAATCGATATATTACAAGTACAACACAGAACGAGCACGAGAGGGTTCTTCAAGTCCTAGACCACCAGACCCAGTGATGTCGCGCAGATGGTGTATGGTACATCACCTGAAGGGCAGCAGGCAGCGAGAGAGGCAGACACCGCACGTGCAGCCGTTTTTATAATGGATTCTCTGTGATGTCTGTCTACTCCCACCTGTTCTGTTGACTAGTTCGGTTGTTATTGGTTTATATATTCTGTATACCCATTAGTTGGTACTACCAGTGGTACTACTGTTAGTACCATGAGTAAAAAAATTACCCGTGGTACTGCCAAGTGGTCCCAGTAGTACCACGGGTAATTCAATATTACGCGTGGTACTACTGAATCAAAAATAAATGAAGATCTGTAAAACGAAATGAAGATCGGTAAAACAAATGAATGTCTGTAAAAACAAGTGAAGATGGGTGAAAACAAATGAAGGTGGGTGAAAACAAATGAAGATCGGTAAAAATAAGTGAAGATCGGTAAAAACAATTGAAGATCGGTAAAAACAAGTGAAGATCGGTAAAAACAATTGAAGATCGACAAAAACAATTGGAGATCTGTCAAAACAAGTGAAGATCGGTGAAAACAAATAAGGGTGGGTGAAAAAAAATGAAGGTCGGAAAAAACAAGTGAAGATAGGTACAAGCAAAAATTAAAATTGTTAAAAAAGATCTACTTTTTCAAGGGCATTTATGCTAGAAAATTGCAATCAATCAGTAGGTTCTATTTAAATTGTCGCTTGATTTTATTATATCTTGTCTTTTTTTTTATATCTTACTGGATCTTCACCCAGGAAATACAAAAAAGGAACAAAGTTCATGTATCTTTACTTATTGGTACTGTATTTTAAAATCTGCAGAGAGCCTTAGCATTTTATTATATTTATGTTTAGATGTTGTTTTTGTTTATGACTATTCTACTTCCTAACCAACTTTAAAAAAGGACGATGTCCTTTATTTAACTGTTCATTACCTCCATAACTTTTTGTGCACAAATTCAATCTTTATACAAACTTGTTTATTATCTAGATTGCATCATAAAAGTGTAGGTCTTTGATATTAAAATTATCATTTTTTTCTTTACATCGAGCGCCATGATCTACCACGTTTAGGTTTGAATCGTGCATCTATGTATAGTTCATTTGTCATTGACAACGCTTTATTTGTAAACATACATCAAAGACAATCTTAGACAACAACAACAACACCAACAACAACAACAACAACAACAACAGCAACAACAACAACAACTCAAAATACAATCTTTAACTACGCTTTCGTGAAATCCGCTAGGAAAACAGATGAGGCTGATTAGTTACTATTGGCTCCTTCAAGGCCACTACCTGACATTTACAGTTGTATGCTAATATGTATAGGACATACTAATTGCAATTATTTTTTTTTTTTTTTTTTTCATTTATTGTTTAAAAAAAATACATATTTTACATTTTTTTATTCGTAACAGCACCAAAAAACTACAGAGGTTTAGACCTGTGCTGTTGTGAGAATAGAATAGTAGAATTGCGCAAATCACACGTTTTACAAAATATCATCATTCGTTTGCACCGATCTTTATTTGTTTTATCGATCTTCGTTTAGTTTTACCGATCTTCATTTGTTTTTCACGATCATTACTTGTTTTTCAAGACTTTCATTTGTTTACATTCATCTTCATCTGGTTTTTTCGATCTTTATTTGAATTCACCGATCTTGACTTGTTCTCACCAATCTTCATTTGTTTTACCCATCTTCATTTGTTTTTATAGATGTGCATTTGTTTTTATCGATCTTTACTTGTTCTCACTAATCTTCATTTGTTTTTATCGATCTTCACTTGTTTTCACCAAGCTTCATTTGTTTTATCGATCTTCATTTGTTTTTATCGATCTGCATTTATTTTTATCCAGTGAAGTTGACGAAGTGGTTCCAGTAGTACCACTGGTAATTCAATTTTACCCGTGGTACTACTGGGACCACTTGGTAGTGCCACGGGTATTTTTTTTACTCGTGGTACTACCAGTGGTACTAGTACCACTGGTAGTACCACGCGCAAGAAAGGCAAAAATAGCCGAAAATCCAAGTAGTCCGATCTTTAGTATCAAATCAAATCAGAAAAAATACGGCAACGAGAAAGTCGGTTTCTAGTGGTGTATCTTGATCGGTCAGTTGGTCCGGCCCAGCCGTCCACGTGTTCGGATTTGGTGCAGAGCAGACCACATTCAATGTGCAAACAAGCAGACCACGACGGTCTTCTATTACATAATACTAATGATCTCCGCTGGATTGCTCTACAGACTGTTTGATATGGTCCGGAACCACTGCACCGAATCCATGGTCCACTCATACCAAATCCGGAACCACTACACTGAATCCATGGTCCACTTATACTTAATCAGTGGATGTGTTTCAGGTTTAAGATAACAGACAAGCTTACGGCCCTACCTGATGAATTGTGGTCACCGTAGTCATATTTACCTATATTCGTA
Organism: Miltochrista miniata; assembly: GCA_933228765.1. Classification (NCBI taxonomy): domain Eukaryota; kingdom Metazoa; phylum Arthropoda; class Insecta; order Lepidoptera; family Erebidae; genus Miltochrista; species Miltochrista miniata. The sequence goes on from OW121777.1 coordinate 4,535,675, forward strand.
AAAGTCAATAAAATTACCAGAAAAGTATTAAAATACTTAATTCGGTCACACTGTCATTACGTTAGTACTATTAGTTGTCGGTGCTGTCGAGCGGAGTCAACCGTAGTGCGGCCTCATCAGCGGTTCTGCGGTTGTCAGCCGCAACCGCAACCGCAGATGCGGCCTCGCCCTTAGGGCGAGGCCGCATTTGCGGTTTCTAACCTCAAAAATTTAAAACCTATGAAACCTTGTACAAGCGGCCGCACTTGCGGTTTTTAACCGCGACTGATTTCTAAACCGCTTACCACAGAGTACTTAAACCAACTTAAGCTGCGTCTGCTGCATATAGTACGTCTGCGACAACGTGTTTTTTAGTTTCTACCAAATATTTAGAATAGAATAGAATACACACAGCTCTCTGGCAAGTTCTTATTGATTTCTTTGTTTTGCTTGTGAATTTCCAAGTTTGGCAAACATAAAGCAGACAAGGGTTAATGCAAGATTCTATTATTGTTTTTTTCAGGTTTGTGTCATAGTTACCTTTTAAAATTTCTTTTTGAGTCCAGAATTTCCTCCAAGCTAAATTCATTCTTCTGTTTATTTCGTCTTCGTTGTTTGTTTTCTTAAAATATACCATTTTCCCTAACATAAGTATACGTATTCATCTACGAATTCCAGCTTTTAATTATCTATATATATGTCTCTTTTAATTCCGTTTGTCATTATTTTGGTTTTATCGTAATTCATCTCCAGTCCCACCTTCTGACTTGTTTGGTTTAACTGATTGAGCATTTAATCCAATTCATTTGCGTGTTCATTAAAAATAACAATATCGTCTGCGAATCTGAGATGACTTAAATATTTCTTGTTGATGTAGATATATGCCACTGTTTTCCCAACGTAGGTCTTTAAATATTTCTTCCAAAACAGTAATAAATAGCTTGGGCGATAAAGGATCTCCCTGTCTGACCCCTCTTTCAATTTTTATATCTCCGCCTCTTTTCTCAAGTTTTACATTACTGACGCTGTTTCTGTATATAATTTGTATTATTTTTATATATTTTGGCTCAATCTTTAGTTTTTCTAGTGCTATCCAGATGGCGTTGTGACTTATACTATCAAATGCTTTGCTATAGTCTATGAAAGCAAGATATACAGTCCGGTTGAACTCCTTATATTTCTCTAAGATTTGCTCGAGGGACTGTATGTGGTCTATTGTTGAAAATCCGGAGCGAAATCCGGCTTGTTCTACTGGTTGCTCATTATCTATTGCTTGAGTTATTCGCTTTAGTATGATCGTCGAGAAGAGTTTGTATGTATTTGCCATCAGATTAATTGGTCTATATTTTTTTATGTCCGAGGGGTTTCCCTTCTTGTAGAGGAGTATGATGTCCGAACTTGTCCACTGAGTTGGTATATTCTCCGTGTTTAATATCATGTTAAACAATTTCGTTAGATAATTTATTAGGATTGGTGCTGCTATTCTGATAGCTTCGTTTGTAATTCCGTCTGGACCAGGACTTTTTTCTTGCTTAAGTAATTGGATGTGTTCTTTTACTTCCAATTCGCGTATTCTATAGATGCTACTTTCTTTGTGATTTGATATTATTGTTTTTGTTTCGGTCACGGTGTCCTTGAACTTAGCTCTATATAGATCCCTGTAGTACGCTGTTGCATATTCTACTATATCATTTCGTGATTTTGTTTGTTGTTTTCCTTTGTTAAGTTTCTGTATCCATTCTTTATGCGTGTTTCATGCCTTGTCAGCCCGTTTGATACTTCTGTACTTAATCGAGTTTTCTTCGATTTTAGTTTTTCTGTATAAAGCATAATCTCTTTTTATGATCTTGTTTGTTATTTTAAATATGTTGCTAAGTTCTTTTCTATTTTCTTCATTTTTAGGTTTTATTTTAATTAGTTCTGAACGTTTTTTAATCAAATTTTTAGTATTTTGTGTAATTATACTACATTTTTTGTTTGCATTTGTTTTTGTTCTAAGTCCATTTATGATAATCTCTTCGAGTTTATCGTAATATTTTTGTACTTCATTTTCATGTATGTTTTCTAGTTCCGGTATTTTTCTTTGTATCTCATTTAAGTATTTTTCCATCTCTTGTGGTGTTGTTGGATGTTTTGGTGTATTCTTAAAGTCTTTTCTATTCTTTTTTGAGGCATTTATACAAAGGGTTGCACGTACTGGCCTGTGATCCGAGGGGAAGTTAACCGCAGATAATACCTCGACATTACTGACGAGTTTTGGTGTGTTGCATAAGATGAAATCTATTTCGTTCTTCGTTCTTCTTATATGTACAGGACATACTAATTGCATTTGCGCAAATCACACGTTTTACAAAATATCATCATTCGTTTGCACCGATCTTTATTTGTTTTATCGATCTTCGTTTAGTTTTACCGATCTTCATTAGTTTTTCACGATCTTTACTTGTTTTTCAAGACTTTCATTTGTTTACATTCATCTTCATCTGGTTTTTTCGATCTTTATTTGAATTCACCGATCTTGACTTGTTCTCACCAATCTTCATTTGTTTTACCCATCTTCATTTGTTTTTATAGATGTGCATTTGTTTTTATCGATCTTTACTTGTTCTCACCAATCTTCATTTGTTTTAATCGATCGTCGCTTGTTTTACTGACGTTCATTTGTTATACCGATCTTAATTCGATTTTACCGATTCATTTGTTTTTATCAATCTTCACTTGTTTTCACCAATCTTCATTTGTTTTACCGATCTTCATTTGTTTTCACCGATCTTCATTTGTTTTCACCGATCTTCATTTGTTTTTACTGATCTTCATTTGGTTTTAAAGATGTGCATTTGTTTTTATCGATCTTTACTTGTTCTCACCAATCTTCATTTGTTTTCGCGATCTTCGCTTGTTTTATTGACGTTCATTTGTTTTACCGATCTTCGTTTGTTTTCACCGATCTTCATTTGTTTTTATCGATCTTCACTTGTTTTCACCAAGCTTCATTTGTTTTACCGATCTTCATTTGTTTTTATCGATCTTCATTTATTTTTATCCAGTGAAGTTGACGAAGTGGTCCCAGTAGTACCACTGGTAATTCAATTTTACCCGTGGTACTACTGGGACCACTTGGTAGTACCACGGGTAATTTTTTTACTCGTGGTACTACCAGTAGTACTACTGGTAGTACCACGCGCAAGAAAGGCAAAAATATCCGAAAAAGAAAATCCAAGTAGTCCGATCGTAAGTATCAAATCAAATCAGAAAAAAATACGGCAACGAGAAAGTCGGTTTCTAGTGGTATATCTATCTATCTTGATCGGTCAGTTGGTCCGGCCCAGCCGTCCACGTGTTCGGATTTGGTGCAGAGCAGACCACATTCAATGTGCAAACAAGCAGACCACGACCGGTCTTCTATTACATAATACTAATGATCTCCGCTGGATTGCTCTACAGACTGTTTGATATGGTCCGGAACCACTGCACCGATTCCATGGTCCACTCATACTAAATCCGGAACCACTGCACTGAATCCATGGTCCACTCATACTAAATCAGTGGATGTGTTTCAGGTTTAAGATAACAGACAAGCTTACGGCCCTACCTGATGAATTGTGGTCACCGTAGTCATATTTACCTATATTCGTAAAAGTCAATAAAATTACCAGAAAAGTATTAAAATACTTAATTCGGTCACACTGTCATTACGTTAGTACTATTAGTTATCTGTGCTGTCGAGCGGAGTCAACCGTAGTGCGGCCTCATCAGCGGTTCTGCGGTTGTCAGCCACAACCGCAACCGCAGATGCGGCCTCGCCCTTAACATAGAGGTCTAGATAACAACTATAATGAAAACCCAGATCCCATTTCAGGCTTTCATTCCTAAATCTGAATAGAAATTTGTACAAAACATTTTCAGTCTATTGTCCAAACCAGTTTGCTCTTCACCGCGGTGACGACGATCCTGAAATTACTAATTAGATTTTACTAAGACTCTCCGGTTTGTTGTGTTAGCTAATTTAATTTTGATTCAGACATTTTTTTTCTCGTTCTATTTTAATATTTAGTTCTCTCATTTTTTCTTGTTTATGAAAATAGAGTTTTCTTTTTAACAGAGTAAGCCTTACATCATTTTTGGTGTAAGGGGGCTTCATGAATTATCCAGAGGACTAACCAACGATATAAGCACATTTACTTTAATAACAAGCCATATCCTGAACGTAATCGTCATAACCAAAACTAATTGCTACAACCAGACATGGCTGTTCCTAGCTATGCTACTATCAGCCATATGGCCATATAGCTTAATGTGCTTTCCACAAGATGCTTAGAACTGAATCTTTACAAAGTGGGTCACCCATCCGAGGATAATGATTTTTATCGTTTTCGTGTTCCATCAAAGGTGGCGTGTACGCGTGTAGGGAGAGGTAGATATCTGGACAAGGATAAGAGTCACTGGCTGGTAAGGGTATGCATCTCCCGTGATTCGGCTTGTATAACCAGTAGGTTAGAACAAGTATGATTGGCAGAGGTGGAGGTGGGTTTGTTTTAGGGTCCAGTACCCAAAAGGTAAAAGACGGAACCCTATTAATGTGACTTGGCCGTCCGTTTGTCTGTATGTCTGTCTGTCAGTCCGTCACGAGACTGTATCCCAGGAGCCGTGATAGCTAGAGAGCTGAAATTATGCAATCTATTTTATAGAGAGGGGACAAAACTAGTTTGAACATGAAGGTAGCATCTCTGTTGATGCAAACGTCCATAGGCTGCATACATACATATATTATGATCACGCCTTTCATCTCCAAAGGGGTAGGCAGAGGCATATTACATGCCCACATTTCACTTTTTTTTAGAAATTAACCCATGTAATAGGTGGTGAGCTGTATTGCCGTGTTGATATGAACAGGCGCAGGTTGTGACTGCCTGGTGATCCAACGGCTTAAAGTGCCTTCCGAAGCACGGAAACGCTCGCAAATAAATATCACAAAGTGGTCATGTGGTGGTCACCCATCCATAACCAGCCACAGTAAATGTTGCTTACTACAGCGATCTTTTCTTATATATATATATATATATATATATATATATATATATATTTAGCTCGCCAAATTGATGTCGCCACCAGCCTGATGGAAAGCCGTGGCGCATCTAGCGATTGGGGGCCACTTCTGACAGTGGTCCTCAAGTTTGCGGCCCTGTGATGTGCCTCTTCACGCTCCTCTTGAAGAACCCGGGATTGTAAGATGAGGGAAACACATGTGCGGGCAGGTCGTTCCAGGTTTTTATAGTTCGACAGAGGAAAGATCTTTTGAAACGCTCTGTTCTGGCGAAGATTCTCTCCACTGTGTATGAGTGGCATCTCTGCCCGGCACGCGTTGTTCGAGATCGGAAAGGCGTGGGTGGGATCAGGTTGAAGATCGCTTCAGAACATTCGCTGTGATACATTCGGAAGAAGGCAGCCAAGGACGCTATGGTTCGTTTACAGAACACTGATATCCACAGGCTACGGTGACAACTTTCCATCAGCTTGTCTGCCAACTCTTTGCTATAAAAGAAATCATCGTGATAGGCCAGATGTCAGTCACTTTCATATACATAAATCCTGTCCATCCCACTAGTTCCATTGAGTTGTCCCATCATGAGATAACTGAGACGATTACGTCTCAGTAGTTCCATGGGACAAGTGGAACTAATATTTTATTAATAAAGTCGATAAAGTATCAGTAAAGGAAAATGTCACAATCGGTCACTCATCTGAAAACTGACCTTAGCTAAGTAGCTTAACGCACTGATCGTTTTACAGTACACTGAGTAAGTAGGGCGATGAATGCCCTTTGATTTAAAATGTCACACTGAGTTATTTGCACTCAAAGTTCCTGAATTAGTTCAACATCAAAGTTCAAAAAGTTGAATGTTTTTGAAAGTTGAAGAAGCAAGTGAGGTGCGTATGGACCGTTACGTGTGGCGCTCGGTTCTTTCTGCCTACCCCGCAAGGGATTTGGCGTGAAGATAGTATGTAGTATGTATATCAAAGTTCATAATAACAGTCTCTAAGAAAAATTAATGGATTATCTTCTTGGAATAAGTATTTTAGAAATTTAAGTCAACGTAAAATTACTTATTAGCCTCAAAGAGTAAAATCGGGACCCTTTAATAGTGTTCTGTTTCATGAGACTTCGCCGTTCGTCTGTCACAAGGCTGTATCTCAGCAACCCTGAAAGCTAGATAGCTGAAATTTTATATATTTAATCCCATTACAACAAACGTGGCTTTTTGCCGTTTTGAACTTGGCCAGTTTTTATGCTATTAAGATTGCAGACAAGCTTACAAACTACGTGGTGGTTGGCTACAGTATTCTATGAACGCTTGCAACACCAGACGTGTTACACAGGCGCTTTTAACACAGGCACAGTTTGCAACGACCCTCTTTTAAAAAATTTCAAGCCACCCACAAAGCCTTCAATTTGGCAAACGGCACGGTTGTCGGATCAGATATGCGTATCTACAACAAATTCTCTCTTCATTAAACTAAGATATGTCGACATCAAACACATTTACTGCTCGTTCGCTCTAACTTTGCCGTTTGGCTCCCTAATAAAGTCGAATTTTTAGTTAGACGAAGTAAATTGATAGCAAATTGTCACTTCTTCATACAATGTTGCGTATTTTCTATGACGAAGTGACATTAGCTACTGTCAATTTACTTCGTCTAATTAACAATTTGGGTATACGCCTCTACGCCAGCGGCAAAGTTAGAGCGAACGGGTAGTACTATCGTTCACATGACATTCTTCACATAAAACATAATACGACAATGCTATCATACCGCCCCAGCAATGTGGGGCATGCAAATCTAACTATTTGTCGACCCAGTCATATTTCAATGTTCGTGACTCGAATATTGGGTGAATAAGGGTCCCAGTATCTTGTCTGTGCAGTATAGATTAAAGTAACTGTAGTTAGTTCTAAAGCCCGATTCGATTAAACTCAAAGTTAAACCAGTGTAACTATTCAGGAAATAATCTGTAGTGTCTAAGCATTTGAAAAGTTATTGTCTGTGGTATACATTAGTACCTAACCTACTAAGTATTCCTTTTATATTGCGGTGGGTGGCGCTTTAGACTCAGAAATACAGCTATACCGTGCACACATGCGTTTTATTTGACATAATCTTACACCTTAATTACGACTAATACTTCTGCGAAGAGTAGACCTCGCAGAAAACCAGCGCTAACCCGCTCATTACGCGAAGTAGCTTCAAAGCTGAGCTAGGGACCATTTTTGTCTTTTGCGGGGATATCAATATTATCTGTTTACTGTAGGTTCCTAATATATCATGTATTACTTTTTTATTGTGTCCTTGCTGAGAACAAAATAAACCATTTTCTTTCTTTTCTTTCTTTCTTTCTCGCGAGCATACAGGAAAAATACTACCTGCGAAGACTCATATCCTTTATATTTCAGTCAAAAATCATCAAAATCTATTCATAAATAACGTGACAACAGTCTTTACCTCTTTTCTTTCCCATTTTCCCCCCAATAAAAAAAAACTCTCAAAGATAGTTGTATTTAAATCAAAAATCCGTTTTTTTAGTTTTCTTAGTGGTGAAAAAACACGCTTGTGTCTTGGAAGGGTTGAATTGGACAAGATTTTGTCCACCCCAATCGGACACTCTAGTAAGAGTAGCCTCGATTTCAGACACAAGCTGTTCACGACTTTCTACCACTGCGTCCCGAGAGATACCAGGGCGGCCCGTGTAACAAGTTTGGTGAGAATCGGTTAAGGAATGCGTCCTCTAGATCGTAACTGACATACACACAGACATACAGATGAAAGCAAACTCGTCCATGCTGTTGAATGGGAGACTCTCACTCGCTTCGCTTGCTCAGTTAATAAATATGACTGGGATATTATATTTGTTTACGTTTTTCCAAATTACTTGTGGGTTCCGATAATAGTTGTATGGTTAAAAAATAATGATGAAGGAATGTATAATCCGACAAAAATCTAATATATGCTACTGTTTCTTAAACCTTGACTTGAAATGCCATAACAATTGAATTTTAATGGATAATACAGTGAAATATCAGCCGACAGCAATTTTTTGTTATAAAATTCTTTTGGTCGCCATTGGTTCATTTCGCGATTTGTACATTGTCTCCCTTTTTGCGATTGATCCATACATACATACATAGTCACGCCTTTATACCTGAAGGGGTAGGCAGAATAGTATACGCCCATATTTCAGCTTATAGTTTTATGTCTCCCGTTATAGGTGTTGAGTCTATTGCCGTGTTGAAATGGACAAGAGTAGGTTGGGACGACCCACAGTTGAAAATTTTCAAGCCATTTGGCCTTCAACTTTGCCTAACGATAGTCTTTCCACTGACAACCGGGTTTTATTTCGTGTTTTTCACCTCTACGCAATGGATCGTTTTGCGAAAGACCCTCAAGATTAATTTGGGTGGCAACATTTTTTACTCTTTCCCGTCGAAGCACAGGCGATTGATCCAATTCACTTAGTCCAATTTGCAAATAATCCAGTTCGCGATCTCTACAAACAATAGTTCTTTTACGTTCAAAAGTCCTTTTGAATCTCATAGAAATTTCACAGTACATTGTTGCATTCAACCTCAAACAGCCTTTAACGTTTTTATGACCGTGCAAATATAGTAACAAGTCATTATATTTGTCGTAAAATTCCTTGCAAACTACCTTTGTTTATGATTTTAGTATTAAAAACTTTCATACGAAAGAACTTGGAAACTACCAGTAAACACGACTGTAGTTCTGCCACATAAATTCAAAATAAGTACCTGCTTTGAAAAACTAAAACTATAATGGCGGTATTCAAAGTGAACTTTTTTTTTGATACCACTGAATAAATATGGCAGACAAGCTTACAATATGATAGTAAGCTTAATCTGCAATCAGGTGATGGAAAGTGGTTACTTTAGATTAAGAAGATCCTCTTACAATCCTGAATTCTTCAAGCGGAGCGTGAAGAGGCACATCACAAGGCCGCCAACTTGAGGACCGCTGTCAGAGGTGGCCCTAATCGCTAGATGCGCCACGGCTTTCCATCAGGCTGGTGGCGACGTCATATCTTTCCCTGACTTTACATCAGACCTGCGGAGTCAGTGTCGACGACTTAAATATAATTTAAGTACACATTCAGTCAATCAATCATATCAGCCTGCAGTCCACTCCTGGACGTAGGCCTCACCCAATTTACGCCACAACACACGGTCCTGCACCGAACACATCCTGTCTACTGCGACCTTTTCCAGGTCGCTGGTCCATCTGGTGGGTTGGTGGAGACTTACGTTGACTGAGTCTTGGTCTCCACACTAGAACTCACTTGCCCTGTCAACTATTGGTACTTCTGCAGCTGTGGCCAGTCCACTGCCGCTTTAAAGCATGCATACCTGCCAAAGCACGTAAATTTCCTTCCTCTTACAACTTCTTCAAGCTTCTGAGGAATTGATTGACTATGGCTTATATATTCTATCATCGCACCGCTAGCAACAGACAGGGTGTTCATCCTCACACGTTGCGTCCGAAGTGCTCGAGCACCGTTAGATCCGACATGGGCTTTCTTCCGCGCACGCTTTGGTTGTGGAATGATCTCCCTCCCTGCCTGCATTATGCTTGTCTGCCAGCTTAGTGGTATAAAAAAAGGGGAGCGTAAAGAGGCATATCATCGCGCCGCCGACTTAAGGATCATTGTCAGAAGTCGTATGGGCTGTGAGGATGGCCGCCAATCGCTAGATATCGCCATGACTCTTCATCAGGGCACGCCGCCCTGATGAAAAGTCGTGGCCATAGAACTACTGTTTTTATTTATCCCAGTAGTTCTTACATAGAACTAGACTTTAGAATTACTGGGAAACGGCGAATTTGACCTAAAAGGAGGAGGAATAAATGAAAACCGATCTCGAACACCAGGGGTTCCGTACATCCGTCCCTTCAACCGTCCGTCCGCCTGTATGTCCCTCTGTCCTACTGTCAAGAACTTAAATCTCTTGTAAGCGTCGTTTCCCTTGGGAGTGTCGAAATGCACGTTTTTGACCTCAACCTCAGTGGCTGTAATTTTTTTCTGTACTAAAGTGCAGAACTCTAGACTACTCGTACAAAAGGCTACTATTATATAGACCTTGATAATATGACATTAATTTCATCTCGTCACATTAACGCGTTCACGAGATAAAGGGTCTTGACAGGCAGACGGACGGAAAGTGATCCTATTTGGATTCCGTTTTTTCCTTTGAGGCACGGAAACCTAAAAAAGATAGTACCTACTTTATGTATACACACACACACATACGAAATCATTTGTCCTTAACTTTGGGCTTGAAATTTCTGAGTTCAATCCTAATTGTTCACTCAGGACAAATACCAGGGTCACTGAATCGTTCATTCACTCATGAATGGATTTTGAAAATGAATTGAGCGAATTAGGTCATGTACGAAATTACTCTTCAGAGGTTTTAGGCAGATATAGCGATTTATTGATGGTAGGTATTTATGAATATATTAAAAAGCAAATTCTTCAAGTGCAGTAGTTACGTCAGAATTTTTCGATTTGATAAGCACGTCAGGGCACTGATTCTCGATCACGTGACATGAATGTGTGGTGAAACGTCATCTATCTCATTCACAAATTTAATGTGAAAATTTTTTTGGTCTCAAACAGGTCTCGAACCTGTGTCTTCTGGTTTGCCGGACCAGACACCCTAATCGTTTGACCACCGAGACGCTACTCTCCACCGTCAAATTCTTTCACCACATTACGTCTTGATTGCCGTTCTTAATTATGAGACAGAAGACTGTTAACCCTTAAATTTTCATCTGCATTTACGAAAGTTGAGAATCGGCACCCTGATGGGTTATAAGTGCTTCTACAACATAACGCACAGGATATGATGTCTATTAAAATAAATGAGATTCGATGGTAGCATGCTGTGAAGAATTGGAGGTCGAGGAGAATATTGACCCTGGCATTTCTTCTACCTCCAATACCCCCATTTTTTTACATCACTGAAGTGACTAGCATACTGCCCACCAAAAGTACCGGTGGTCACCGCAGCCTATAAACGTTTGCAACACCGAAGGCGCCACACTCGCACTGCCAACCCTGTAAAAACCTTCTAAGACCCCTTTTGAAGAACCTCATACTTATTTTTGGGCAGTATGAATAAATACCGAGGAAAGTTGACTCATATTTTTACATATTTTACATCATACATGACGTTATAAGTCTTCTCGACGGAATCAAACTGGAAAAAATTCAGTTTTAACAGTTTCTTTTTCAGACCTATAAACTTAGGGATTTTCTTATTATCTGCCTTGGTGGCGCTGCGCTGCCATTCTGAGTACGACTTGCCGTTGAGACCTCGTGATCAAATTCTGGGTAAGATTAAAAAAATACGATCCGCAAATAATTTTGTTTGTGAGTTTAAATGTTGTTTTTTTTTTCCCTGAGAGAAAATCCGTAACGGATGCAACGCCGGACTCTTACCGACTAAAAAACTCACGTAACGCCCAACAGCCTATAGTTGGGAGCCCCGGGTAAGCACTCTCAAGGATTTCCCAGAATGTTAGGTTAGTTTAAACTTTATGAGTGTTCTACCACCTGTACAACGGTTTGTGCTCTTAGGAATTGTTTGATACAATGCCCACGGCTACATTCTATCATCGCACCGCTCGCCACAGACAGGGAGTTCATCCTCACACGTTGCGTCCGGTGCGCTCGAGCACGGTAAGAAGGTTAGATCCGATAGAGGCTTTCTTCCTCGCACGCTTAGGTTGTGGAATGAACTCCCTGCCTCGGTATTCCCAAACGCCTACAGTATGGGGTTCTCCAAAAGGGGTCTTAGAAGGTTTTTACAGGGTCGGCAGCGCGAGTGTGGCGCCTCTTGTGTTGCAAACGTCCATAGGTTACGGTGACCACCAGTACATCTGGTGGGCCGTATGCCGCTGTCACCTTAGTGGAATAAAAAAAAATCGGTTGTCTGTAAAGTCGGTTTACTGACGATAGTTGAACGTGACAACTCAGCCTTAAATGGAACGCCTCAGAGCGACGTAACGATTAAAGAGAGAAAGATTCACCTTGCCAAATGTTAGGCTCGTTAACACCAGTATTAGGATTAGGGATGATCAAGTAGAATTGGTCGATGAAACTGTCTTTCTGGGCATAAAGTTAGACTCCAACTTGCAGTGGGGGCCTCATATCGAGAAAGTCTCGGGCAGACTGAGCTCTGCAGCCTATGCCGTTAAAAAGATCCGACAACTGACAGACATTAGAACAGCGCGTCTTGTCTACTTTAGCTATTTCCACAGTGTCATGATCTATGGCATACTATTATGGGGTAACGCTGCCGACATCGAATGTATCTTTGTGTTGCAGAAAAGGGCTGTCCGGGCTATCTATGGTATGGGGTTTCGGGAGTCATTAAGAGAAAAGTTTAAGGATATCAACATCCTTACTGTGTATTCACAGTACATATATGAAAACTTATTATATACTCATAAAAATAACAGTAAATTTATTAAAAATAGTGATATCCATAACCTAAACTTAAGAAATAAGAATAAATTGGCTGTACCTAGATTTAGGCTTAATAAAATAAGCAATTCTTTTGCGGGCAATTGTATTCGAATGTACAATACATTGCCGACAGCCATAACAGGTTTGTCAGTTAATAAATTTAAAAAACTAGTAAAACTTAAATTGTGCCAGAAAGCTTATTATAGCATTAAAGACTTTCTAGAAGACAAGACTGCCTGGCAGTGACACGAATTGCTCCTTTCTACATTTAAAAAAAAAACTGTATTAGATACTAAGATGAATAAGAGGGACCGGACTGAGTTTCTTGGGGTGTTCTTCTCAGTCTGTAGCATTTCCGAACCCCCGGTAGAGTCACAAAAATTTTGACAAACCTAAATAATTTTTTAAAAATTTCAAAGGGAATAAATTTTATTTTATTTTATTTTATTTTACGCTGCATACGTCATGTTTTTTCGTGCGTGCAGCCGGCTCCATCGAATTATAAGACTTTGTCACGTCAAAATATTAGAAATATACGTAAGTACTCATCATCATTCCGTTATTTATCAGCCTAGTTTAGGCTGTAGCATTATGTAAAAAGATCGCAAAAATATTATTTCATTTACCCTTGAGTCCAATTAGTGAGTTTTTCGTCATAAACTCAGTGACGAATCACACAAAAAGATCTCGGGACACAATTCAAAAACTTTTTGTTCACAAAAACCCGTATTTGTATAACACAAACTTTTTAAATTATGTTTGTGAGGTGAAGGCCGTAGATATTTCTTTGTGGACATTGTCTCACAACAGCATCTAGGTCGAATTGGGGATGTGAATATTTTTAAATATTGTGATAAATGGAAATATCATAATTATGTAACTTTTATAACAAAACTATTTTTGTTATTATGATTTTCGCAATAATTCAGAAGATAAACCAATTTAAAAATTCAATAATGAGTCGAACACAACAATCGTGCGAAAACACGGCGACAGCTCCCGATCAAATACGAGCGCGTGTGACGTCATCGCAACAGGTTTCAATCGTATATGTCGGGCGTTTAAAGTCGCATGGTCGTATTTCAAATTTTATCAATTTTAACATTTTTTTTTAATTTTTCGAAATCAATATCGATATTATTAACCTAACCTAACCTTTTAAAATACGTAAAAAAATCAATATCAATTTTTTTTTACATCCCTTATTAAGCTAATACAAGCTTGTGCTACGGTATCTAGACAATTGATACACATAAGTTCCTACTTACAAAATTCTAAATAATAAATTATACATAGAAACACCCAAACTCTGAAACAAACATATTTGTGGATTACACAAACATTCAGCTCGATCTGAGAATCGACCCAGAAACTCAGCGCGCCAGTCGATGATACTACAGACAGCCGGTTGCTTTTAGTCCCTCTCTATAAAATAGCGTGATGAGGGGCTTATGTCGAGACTTTGTCTGTAGTCTGTGACTCTGTCGCATTAAACTACGTCACTAGGTCACGTGGATCATCTGTCAAAGTTTGAAATAGAACAAAAATGACAACGTCAATCGGATTGAAGTTTCACAATTAACGTGTTAGAGAGGGGCAGTCTGGTGAGAACGATCTCACGGTCTTCTTGTTAAGTGGTGTATAAATAAAATAATATTGAATATAAATAGTCACGGACATTTACACACAACGCTATCTGATCCCAAAGAAACCTAGAAGTAACCTGCTTGTGTTATAGGTATCAGATCACGTATATTAATAATTCTATACTTTTAAATACATACTTATCATACATAGAAACACCCCGAATCTCAAGACAAACCTATGGCTACACAAATTTTTGTCTCCAGTGGGAATCAAACCCAGTAGGTACTTGGTGATTCGCAGTAGCACAATTCGACCTCTAGACCAACGAGGCAGTCATGACTAACCTACTAATATTGTAAATGTAAAAGTTTGTGAAGATGTTTGGATGTTTGTTGCCCTTTCACGCTCGAACGACTGAACGGATCTGGCTGAAATAGCTTATGGTCTGGAAGTTATTCCAGACCATAACCCATGTGTTAACATGGGCTACTATTTATCCCGGGAATATGATCCTACAGGAAGTGGGAAAGGGGAACCGAATTTCACGCAGGCAGCATCATGTAGTCTTCTATACGAATCCGATTTCCCCCCGCAACATACGACACACAGATAATATGTATAAAGCAAACATGGTATGTCTAATCCCCTTGTACTGTTCGCGTTGCTATAAAGGGCCGTGTTTCCACTGACGCGGAGCTGGGCGGAGAGGAGCGGTGCAGAGCGGTGAAAAGTGGTCAGTGTTTTCACTGAAGCGGAGCGGAGTGTACTTTTGTAATCGCGCATTTTTTTCGCTCAGTTACACTCAATCTCTCAGAAAGACCATACGTCATGTTGTCGTTTAAAAAGAAAAAGCAATCATTTATATCTTTCTCTACTGGAAAACGAAGATAACGAATCAGATAAAGTGTCTAATGCGTCGTCCACACATCTTCGCTGACCTCCGCACCCCACCGCCCCACTGTCCTCCGCTCCGCACTACAATGCTCGTTGTCCTCCACACCGCATCGCCTCGCTGTATATTTATTATAATACTAGCTGACGCCCGCGGCTCCGCCCGCGTGCAATGTTTTTCCCGGTCACAGGGGTATGAAAAATAGCTGTTGGCCGATTCTCAGACCTACTCAACATGCTCACAAATTTTAATGAGAATCGGTCAAGCCGTTACGGAGGAGTACGGCAACGAAAACTGTGACACGAGAATTTTATATATTAGATAACTAGCTGAGCCCGCAACTTCGTTTACGTCACATATCTAAGGTGTATGAAAGGAAAGGTATTTCTTCATCAGAGTCATTAGGCAGCGTCTGAAACTGCCCTGTTTGCTTAATCATAAAAGAGCTTAATGATTAAGTCTATTTTAAAACAATTCAGTCCACGCCTTCGGCGCGGACTGAATTGTTTAAAAATAGTCTTAATCATTAAGCTCTTTTATGATTAAGCCAACACGCCAGTTTAGGTTCACTCACATTCAAAGAAACCCCTACAATTAAAATTTTCAAAATATCTGATTCTTAAAAGTGTTATAACTCTTTTATTTCTAAACCGATTTACATAAAACAAACGCTAAATGTTAACTGGAGCAAACCTCAACACAATAAAAAAACCGCATTGCAATCGGTTGAGCGGTTACTGAGATTAGCGTGCACAACCGTACAGACAAACAGATATACAGACATACAGACATACAGACATACAGACAAACAGACAAAAAATCTAAAAATCATTGTTTTGGGTTCTATTGCGTTCATAAAGCCCCCCTATAATATTTTTTCTTATTTGTCTTCCATGTACAGACAGCGACCTGTTACGATTTTATTATATGTATTGATTACACTCAGCTCTGCTCCATCCTGCTCGTGCTGTTTCCATTAAAGCGGAGTGGAGATTTCGAGCATAGTAATAGGTCAATTCGTGCACCGTTAAGCTCCTCACCGCCCCACTCCGCGTCAGTGAAAACCCGACCTAAAGGTGCGGTTCCACTTAGGCGGAGCGGAGAGGAGCTGTACCGCCATTCACCAATCACGGTGCAGAGTGGAAAAGAGATGTGGATTTATAAGCCATATGATTGGTGAATCGCGGTACTCCTCCTCCTCTCCGCTCCGCGTCAGTAGAAACCCGACCTAAGTAAGCCCTTTGACAATAAACATGTTTGGACGGGGACGTTTGCGTACCCTTTGTATTGTGAAACGTTTCGGATGTAAGGTTAGATTGTTGTCAATGGAGGATGGTTGACATTTTTTCGAATGCTCTAGAAGTTTGTGATGTTGTAAAGTATTCGTAATCTCTTTCAGTGTTCAAAAAATAAATTTTTCAATAAAAAATAAAACCGACTTCAATGAAATCCTGAAAAATAAATTTACTTAGCACAAAGTAATGTATTTTGATTTATCTGATTTTATTCAATATCATATTGAAGTCGGCGCCAAGTAAACCTATAACTTTATGTGGGTATTATTCACGGCACCAACTTCAATATTATCAATCATCATCAATACATATAATAAAATCGTAACAGGTCGCTGTCTGTACATGGAAGATAAATAAGAAAAAATATTATAGGGGGGCTTTATGAACGCAATAGAACCCAAAACAATGATTTTTAGAATTTTTGTCTGTTTGTCTGTATGTCTGTATGTCTGTATATCTGTTTGTCTGTACGGTTGTGCACGCTAATCTCAGTAACCGCTCAACGGATTGCAATGCGGTTTTTTTTATTGTGTTGAGGTTTGCTCCAGTTAACATTTAGCGTTTGTTTTATGTAAATCGGTTTAGAAATAAAAGAGTTATAACACTTTTAAGAATCAATTTTAATTGTCGGGGTTTCTTTGAATGTGAGTGAACCTAAACTGGCGTGTTGGCTTAATCATAAAAAAGCTTAATGATTAAGCAAACAGGGCAGTTTCAGACGCTGCTTGATGACTCTGATGAAGAAATACCTTTCCTTTCATACACCTTATGTGACGTAAACGAAGTTGCGGGCTCAGCTAGTATTGAATAAAATCTGATAAATCAAAATACATTACTTTGTGCTAAGTAAATTTTATTTTTCAGGATTTCATTGAAGTCGGTTTTATTTTTTATTGAAAAATTTATTTTTTCATTATTTTAAGTGACGGGTGAACCGAAATATATAATATCTATCTAAATGAAAGAATCTAAGTCACGTCTGTCTCTCTGTTTTCAATCCCTACTAATTTTATAAATGCGAAAGTAACTCTGTCGGTCTGTTTGTTACGTGAAGCGATTGAGATGAAATTGGCATGGAGATAGTTCGAGGCTCTTTACACCGACTGCGCAAAAGGAAGGTTATGATTTTACGCAATAAACGACTTCTACGCGGTGGAAGCCGCAGGGAACAGCTAGTAAATAAATAAAATAAGAAAAATTACTGTCCCTGTGTGTCTCAGGTTTAAGCTTGAATTGAAAACGGACACACGGTTGACTGAATTCCAAATGTTTTAGAAGATATAATTCAATTCAATTTTACGGAGCATGTAGTTGATATCTTGTTTGATTGAGGTTGACATTTGAGGCTGTCAAACCCAAAAATTTGACTTCTACTTTGTATAATTGACAAGGGACGTTCTCACATGACACACGAATTTGACTAATAGAAGTTGACATACATAAGTTCACGCCTTTTATCCCGATGAGGTAGGCAAAGGCATAGTAAGCCCTCACTTCACCTAGTAATTATAGTTTCAATCTATTGCCGTGTTGAAATGGACAGTTGCAGGTAGTGACAACCCACTGTTGGAAATTTTCATTGTCATGTTACTGATAACCGGGACAAATGGCTAAGCGTGCCTTCCAAAGCACGGAAAAGTTCGCTAATAGATGTCATGGTGGTTTCCTATTTAAAAACCGATCATTTCGTTGGTCAAGTATTAAATCACGTTTTTGTATGGGAGCCCGCTTAGTATTTCTTTTTTGCATTTAGTAGTTTTTAAAGCAACAACAAAAATACATCTACATCATACACCATATCATCAACTTTGCTATCACGGTTCATAAGATACTGTCTTTTAAAAATCCGTTCTTGGAAGCTATGCTGGACTCTCCCCGACTAAAAACCAACACGTTTCCTGCCTTCTGCCTACGGTTGAGAGCCCCAGCTGAGCCCTCGGAAGGATGTCCTGAGGATCATAAGATACAGCCTGGTTACAAACAGAAGAACAACAGACGTACAACAAAGGGTCTCTTGTTTTTTACCCTTTGGCAACGGAACCCTAAAAACACAAAGACATTATCCAGAAATAAAATTTCAAACGTTACGTACATCATTTTAAATAAATACACATATTATTCTAACTTAAAACTTCATAAATTCTAAAGTTGGCTGCAAAAAGAGTCTCTTAATCATACTCAACTTCAAATACTTAATGAGCTTAAGGTACAGCTTAATGTTAGGAATAAGGGCTTTCGCTAAGTGACACGTGCACTCGTCGCGGACGCCCGCCTGGCGTGCTTTTATTTGAAAGTGCCCTTTTCCGTGGGGATACGGGATTTAATACAGCCTGTATCTCTCAGTTTCCTAACAGTAAAATAATTTTTCAAATCGGTTCAGTAATTCCTAAGTAGTCAACGCAAACATACAATCAAATCCTTCCGATCGATGACTGAACGTTAGGAACAGAGTTGGTGGTCAGTACATAAACGACGACGGCGGCGTCTCGTTCACAGCAGCAGAAAAAAAAAATAAAAGTAAAATAATAATAATAATAGTAGTAAAATGGATATGAATTCGATTTAAGCATTACAATTATCATAATGTAATATTTCGTCTAATTCTGTATTTTTATAATTAATATTGCGCCTTCTAGTTTATTATATTATTTTGACATATTTTCTTCACACTGACGCTGCAATGGATAGCCACTTTATCCGCACGCCACCGTCAGCGCATGAAAAATACCACAGTAGTACATTTCCATATGCATAGTGACGTGATGTATACGCAACCGGCGTTTATAGGAGAAAAAAGCCTAACTGCGGCGGCACGTCCGCCGCAGTTAGGATTTATTCTCCTAGAACTGGTTGGCAGGCGCACATATTATTATGGTGACGAAAGTGCACGGCTTGGGTACTACGTATGCGTGATGAGTTGAAGCGTTCATGGGAAGCGTTTTTTCCCTAGCGTGTCTTAACTACCACGTGTAGTAGCATAGGGAGCTTGCAGAGGATTCAAAGCCCGCGACGCGTGACTGTGACTGTAGCGAGCGTGCAACTGCCGCGTGCGCCCGCTTCACTGAGCGAAAGCTTTCATTAATTCATTATGAAGGCTGTTGATTACGGCGAGGCGACGTCTAAATCCTGAGAGGATTATGTCGTGCTGGGAGATGAATTAAGGGCTTACTGATGCTCTTACAACTCGTTATCTTTTCAAAGGAAAATAAAATATTTGCTAGATGGTACCTACGGCTTCATACGCGTGGATGTCGGTTATTGCGACCAAAAGAATAATGTTCTCACAGAAATCCAACGTTAATGTATTTTTGTTTACATTTCTTGTTATACTCACTTGATCACTGTCAAAAAAACGTAAGATTTTAAGTCAGACAAGTAGCATTTCTTTTTAAAAAAGCGCGTCTAAATCTGCTCTATAGTTTTTGCGTCTATTGCGATCAAACAGACTTAAAGACTAATAGACAAAAATTTAAAAAAAAACTATTGTTATGCATCTATACTAATATTATAAAGAGGAAAGATTGTTTTTTTTGTTTTTTGTTTGTTTGTTTGTAACGAATAGGCTCCAGAACTACTGGACCGGTTTGAAAAATTCTTTCACTGTTGGAAAGCTACACTGTTTGCGGTGAACATAGGCTATATTTTATTCCCATATTCCCAAGGGAACGGGAACTACGCGGGTGAAACCGCGTGACGTCCGCTAGTCTTAATAAAATTATAACACAGCCGTATTGGCAGCTTTTATCAAGCAAATATCTTCATGGATGCTATGCCAGACTCTTACCGACTAACCATTATGGTCCATAGGCTGCGGTGTCCGCCAGTATATCTGGTCGCATGCCGTCTGAAACCTTAGTGGTATAAGAAATGGTACCTATGGCCAGGAGTCCCGGGCAAGTCCTCGGAAGTATAAGCCCAGGATTTCCGACATGGCCTTATTGGCAGCTAAACAGATTTCAAAAGCAATTAATCAATAAACTGCTCCTGTGCATATCAAATTGTTTATAGGTTTTTAATTTTATGTAACGTAGTGAGTTAAATGATATTAAAATTTTAATCCCCTAATGACACACCCATTCCTACTAATATTATAAATGCGAAAGTAACTCTATCTGTCTGTCTGTTACGCTTTCACGCCTAAACGGCTGGAGCGATTAAGATGAAATTTGGTATAGGGGTAGTTTGAGGCCCTGGGAAGTACCTACATAGGCTACTTTTTAACCGACTGTGCAAAAAGAGGGTTATGATTTTACGATATAACGACTCTTACGCGATATTGACTTCTACTTGGTTAAAGCCACGGAACAGCCAGTTATTGTATAATCTTGGAATTGAGTTCATTTTAGTGTGAGCTAAATTTGAAAACAATAGGTCGTATTTTTAAATTATTTTAAAACAAACTTTGACACCTCATTCCACTTTCTTTCGGAATGAATTTTTACAAAACCTTTCTTAAATGAATCTCTGCGTTACAAAAGAAAATGACTGTCCATATTTCATATCTCTTTCTTCAATTGTTTCGGCTACGGGTAGATATCTATCTCAAAACAAAGCCATTTATATAAATAGATAAAGATACTCGTAACTGTTGAAATTACTCCCTAGTGTAACTTGGAAGAAAATCCCGAGAAATATTTCTATTGAAAACGAATCTAGGAAAACTATTTCGTGAGCTAGTTATAGCCAAAGACTTCTATATATTTATATATACGAGTAGAAGTCTTTGGTTATCCTAATTCCTACTATTCCTATTCCTACTATTCCTACTAATATTATAAATGTGAAAGTTTGTGAAGATGTTTGGATGTTTGTTACTCAATCACGCTCTATCGGCTGAACGGCTAGGGCTGAAATTTGGTACAGAGATAGCTTATAGTCTGGAATAACACATAGGCATCATCCCGGGAATATGTTCTCACGGGAAGCGGGAACGGGTACCAACTTTCACGCGGGCGAAGCCGCGAGCGTCATCTAGTAGCTATATACCTAACTGTTACGGAAGGCAAAACCTTTTCAAAGGAGAAGGATGTCCCAGGACTCCCAACAGACCTACGGCTACCACTGCGGCCTCGCCTAGAGGGTGGTTCGGATGCTAACCCGCGTCTTGGGAGGAGGGGGGGGGGGGGGTATGCCGAACTGCTACCGAATAAAACCACACCATTTCCATCCACCTTCCCGCAGCTGGGAGTCCCTTAAACGCCCTCGGAACAATAACCCCAGGACTCCCAATGGCAGCCTTCAACTTAGCTTAACGGTTGTCATTTTCCTGACAACCGGGTTTCATTTCAAATTTTCCTTCTATAAATAGATCTTTTTGCGAAAGTGTTCCCTTAGGACACCCTCGGGATATATTGGGGTGGCGACATTTTGTACTCTTACCCGTCGCTACACGGGGCCAGCTACTCTTTTGTTTAACTTCTTAAAAATGCCAGCGCAACAAGTTTTCCCCCTCTTGCAACCTGGGTTCTTCAAGCGAAGCGTGAAGAGGCACATCGCTGAATCGCCAACTTGAGGGTCACTGCCAATACCCTTGTGGCCGGTGAGAGTGGACCCCAATTAATTAGATATCCTTTTGACATGATAAATTTTAAAATAATAATCCCTTAACATAATTGGTTTCAGACTGCGCTGTAATTTTTGAAAAGGTTCATTCCACTTTATAGGAGTTAGCCTCTTAGATAGTGGAATAAACTCAATGCCTCAGTTTTAGCCCCTCTCTATTAAATAGAGTGCAGAGGGGCTTATGTCGAGACTTGTCTGTGTTAGAAAGGGTGAGAACGATCTCACGGCTTTCCTGTTTCGGAACATCTACATAACAGTAGGTAGTGTTTGTGTGCGGTTTTGGGTATCATTATTACTATTGTCATTAGTATTTCTTTTTATATTTATCCAATAATATTGATGGATGCCCGTTGGACCGATTGGGATCTGTGGGGGTACATCGCAAAGGGTCCTTGAGAGGAACCTTGCACATGCTGAACCAGGCCCTATTTGAAATGCTTGTGTTAATATACCAATTTAAAAATATATTTTAAAAAAGCTACAGAATATTTTTTCTATCTTATTTTTTCTTTCAAGGTATGGAATTCTAAGAAAGTTTCTACAGGGTCGATGTTTGAGTGATTTTTGAACCTGTGGTGTAGGAAAAGTGACCACTTTCGCTCAGATCGATCGTATGCTTGTGTGTAACCTAGTTTAAAAACAATAAATTTTTAAGATAAGATAAAATACTTTATTATTATTTTTATTTTTTAAACGAAATTTATTAAAAAGATGTTAGAAAATATAAGTCGTTGGTACAGGGTGTCTCACTGTAGTTACGGTATGTAAATTATTTCTGCTTCCCATTGAAAAGTTTTCCTGAGCTTTTGCATTATTCAAGGGTGTCAATGAAATTGCCACCATTTCCGATCAGCCGTTTGAGTGTTATTTTAACAAACATCCAAACATCGAAAAATCTTTACAAACTTTCATATTTATAACATTAGTAGGATTATCAAATACGTAAATTATCAAATAAGTACTTTTGAAAGTAAATGACGCTGTATCGCTTTTATTATAACAGAGAAATAAAATAGGTATAATTTTTTTGTTTGTAAATGAATGAACATTTGTCATGTCCATTGTAATCATTACTGTCGTAGCTTCACGTTCCCGAGGAGCGTTGGAACGTTCTAGTATGCTGGAGCAGATAAACTAATAAGCTATATGTACCAGTAGGCTTTTACAGCTGTCAATTCTATTGGTAACAGTAGGTATTTTACTTTCGTATGTCTGTTATTATGTTATGTAATTATATGGCATTCCGCTAAAAAGTATCTTTATATTTTTAGTACACATGATTATTATTTTGTATCAATACTTGATTTATACAATGAAATAAATGTTTTTTGACAGTTTTTTTATGATGTAGTTAGCACACAATAATTTTAAATTGCTTTACGTAGCTTTTTAAAGTCTAAAGCATAAAATAGTTCATGTTAAATGGAACTATTTGCAAAAAAAGAAATAACACCGATATCCTATTCTAACGATACAGTATGTAAGTTCTTGGCTGAGGCAAATTTTCTACCCCTCTGAATAAACTGCAAGTACCTACGCGTAAGCTAACAATTTCTTCAGACGTCCAAGCCAGATAGGGTGATTTCTCCATCGGCGTAGATTGAAGTCAATAAATATAAAGTCATCTATTACCAACATCTCGAAACAGAAACGATTTATTTTACCAGTAGCTTCGTATTCTCTGTGTCAGACTAGAATGCGGCGTTGGGTGGGACGTAAAAGTATCTAGTAGATCAGATAATTAAACAGTAGTTACATAGTATTATTGTCTTGCCAATACACGAATATTTGTATTAAAAAATCTTTTGTGAAGTATTTAGCTATTAAACAAATGTAATAATATCTTCAGTGATTAAATCAAATTGTTTTAAAAATTTAAAATATCCCTGTTTTTTAGCATATATTTTACTTCAAATACACAAACTTTAATCTTAGTTGGCTTAAATTGGACAAGATTTCGTAATTAAAGGAAAACAGTTTAGAACCACCACGATCAATTTTGTTTAGAGTTAAACTATTTGAAATATTTTCAGGAATGAGCACTACACCAAATCTTTTTGAATATAAATAAAACCACCCTGGAAAAGCCATCATTTTTATCTCATCTGTATGGTGCTTTTACATCTCATAGCTATAAACATTTGGAGTAGGGCTGGAACTTGAAAAATGATGTAGTAGGGCTGCTGTTAATTATATTTCGAAACTAGAAATAAAAGTCCCCCGCTTAAATGGAACTAAGATTACTTAATTCAAGACTGGATATTTAATACAGTCTACACCTAGACTAGGCAACATGGTCTCCGATAATAAATTATTTTTTAGGGGATAAACAGTCCAAAAGAAGTAAATTCCTGTAACTCCTTTACAAGACAAGTGTCCTATTTGAACGCACTCAATATTATGTAAATGAATAAATAACTAGCTGTCAGTTCAGTGCCAGTGTACTTGCTCGTTTGAACGCAATTGGATCGATGTTGACTCCACAACGCCGCATCGCAGTCGGCATCACCTATGGCCATTAGAACAGCTATAACCAGATGTTCTGGTATGATAATTGTATTTGTATTGTATGATTATTGTATTTTGGAAATTGTATATATTTATGTCAGACATAATTAGGATTGTATTGGTTGATTACCTTCTTATAGAAGAATTTGTTAATTTAGCATAACATTTAAGCGCTTTGGTCCAAACTGTAAGCTTACATTGTTCTTTATACGTAAGTAAATAAATTTTCTTCTGGAATAAATTTAGGCATGCTATAAATTTACTGACTTCTTGCCTATTTAATGTGGTTCTTAAAAAGAGGTTTAGAAAGTTTTTACAAGGCTACCACTCACATGTATCTTTTATCGTGTTGCAAATGAACATAGTATACAGGAACCATTTTCAATCTGGTGGCTCGTAGGCCTGTCTATCATAATATATGCCTGTTTACCCTTTAAACTTCACTTACACTTAGTGTGATTTGTATCCTATGGCCGATGGATTGGAAGAATTTTGAAGTAGAGACCCGCTTCTCAATAGCTTGACTATCTGTAAATAGTCATTGCAAGACAGTTAAAATTAATGGTTTTTGCAATAATTATGAGGGGCCTGAAGCCAGCCAAAATAATTGTAAAACTTGATTTGTTTGATACAAGTAAAATAATATGAATAAGAAGTAGGTATCCCGACTATTTTATCTCTAGTTCCCTCAAATCACTCTGTGAATAAAATCGCTATTTTAATGGCCACACAAATAAACTTTTGTTTTTACTCCCATTCTCTGTGACAGTGCTGCTTGCTCAGGGTCTCTATATTGAGGTAAAAAGAGGTTTTACCCATTATGTCAGTTCTATAGTGTTTAGATTACAATAATAACAGCAGCTTCTTGTAAACTAAAGTACCAAGTTTAAGGTTTCCATCAACGTGATCCACCGCCACCTGGAATCCGCGAGGCCGAACTTATTTTTCCTGACGGAGACTAAGATATCTTGCCCGAAGGATACATCTTACTTGATGTACCCTGGCTATAAGCTTGAGGCTAATTTCAGGCGTCAAGCTGTATAACACTCTAGTGTGGTATAAAAAAAAATTCTTCACGTGAACTTGACTGAAGGGGCACTTCATCAGGTCGCCTATTTGAGGGTCACTGTCAAATAGCCTTGGGTACTGAGAGAGGGGCTTCCAATTTACTAAAATATCGACATGGTCTTCCATCAGGCAGGCATGTGTCACTTTGTCGACCTAAATATTAATAAGTTGCCTGGTAGAAATAAACGTTGCCTGGTAGAAATCGCTTTTAGTGATAAGGCCGCCCATTGTGCCTTCCTCTTGTACGGAATCTATGTACTCTAATTAAATTTACATGGTGTAAAATAAATAATAAAATAAATAAAAGCAGTGTCATGGTCCTGGCACATCCTTCCGAGGGCTTACGCGGGGCTCCCAACCATAGGCTGTTGGGCGTTACGTGAGGTTTTTTAGTCGGTAGAAGTCCGGCATAGCATCCATGAGGACTTTCCCTCACGTTTAAAAAAAAAAGCAGTGTCTTGGTGAGAAATTAAGCACAAAAATCTTTTTTCACAGGCGATTAGAGTAATTTGAGTCCGGCCATTCAACAAACGGAACTGCAAAGCATTGCGGAATAGCCACGTTTAAATTCAGGCATACTGCCAAAACCTGCAGGCTTGCCAGGCGAAAGAATTTTATTCCATTAATGCCAACTGACGTTAGGAGTTCATTTTGCGGTAAAAAAGTTAAATAATTTTGTACGGCAACTTTAAAAATTGAAATTAAGTTGGCGGAAAACGTGAAAGTTAGTTAGGAGAAAATTTTCTTGACTGCAGAAATTTTATTTCTAGTTTTAATTAGGTAGCATGGTTTTTTTTGTACTACTAAGGCATCAGACTGAAGCGGTTGTCGTAGCCTATGGATGTTTTCCAACACCAGAGGTGCTACGCCTCTTTTGAAGAACCCCATACTGTAGAAGTTTAAAAAACCGAGGCAGGGAGATGATGGAATGATCCCATCATCTAAGAGTACGAAGAAAGTCCCTATGGGACCATACAGTGCTCGAATGCTCCGGACGTAACGTGTGAGGATAAACCCCCTGTTTGTGGTGAGCATTGCGATGATAGAACGTAGCCGTGGGGAACTTATCGAACAATTCCTCAGAGCCCAAACGATGCTATTGACGGTACATTGTTTCTTGAAATATTTACAATCTGAGTGCGCAAATAATTAACCAAATCAGTCTGTGGCAGTCCATCCTGGACGTAGGCTTCTTCCAAATTTACGCCACAACATACGAACCTCCATTCCGCATCAGTCCCTGCTTGTAACATTTTCCAGGTTGTCGGTTCATCTGGCGTGTGGACATCCTACCCTACGTTTACCAAATCGCGGTCTCCACTCTAGAACCCGTTTGCTTCATCTGTCGTCGGTTTTTCTGTATATGGCCAGCCCACTGCCACTTTAATGTGTTTTTTTCTATGAGCTATGTCAACAAATTAAGATTATGGAACTGTTTGGTTATAGGAAAAAGACGTGTTAACAAGATTTATACTGAAGCAATGTAACATAATAGTTTACATAGTTTGGGCGTTTCCTATGTATAATATGTATGTATTTGGAAATATAAAAGTACCTATGTATATCAGTCGTCTAGATCCCATAGCACAAGCCTATATTAGCTTAGTTTGGGCTAGATGATGTTGTGTGTGAACATCTAAAAATATTTATTTATATTTGTAACGACTAAGTTAATTATATTTGAGAAGATTAGCAATATATTACAAATACTTAAGTAAATTAGATAAATATATGTTACCTATAAAGAATTAACAGCGAACCGCCTACAAACTGAAAATACCGTTTGGCGAGTAAACAAACATGTATAAAATTTGTAACTTTTGTGAATATTACATGAAAAGTTACAAAAAAAAAATGTAGCTGCAATAATTTAAAACCTGTTGTTGACTACAAAATGTATGGTAATAAACCGTAATTGTGGTTTATAAAAGCTTTAATTTATTGTGGCAAAGAGCCAAAGCCCTATATTTTGTGAAAATAGCGGTGCAGTGTAGGAATTCTTGCAATCGTATTAAAAAGTTTACAGCTGAAATTACTGTAGTTGCTGTTTCGAGGCTCGTTTTAGTTTATTTGTTCGTGTGAAAGAATTAGCACTTTGTCACTTTCTCAAAGTTTTTTATACCATTTCGGATACTACACTCGAGAGCAATGAATCCGGGTCACTTAAAGAATGTTAAAAATCTCGGAAACTAAAAATGATAGGTTAATGCAATAAATTGTATTTAATAGACAATGTAATACTCCTTAAATGAAAGTAAAAAAAATATGAGTCACCATACATTTTATTAACACAAAATTACATAAAGAAAAAACTGCCGATCTCTCCTTAAAACAAAAATAGGAAACATGAAATTTTGGAACTTTATTACGATTTTCTTGAATTTTAATACTTCGTATTGCCTCCTCGTGCTTCCATTACTGCGTTTACGCGGTTTGGCATGCTGTACACCAAGTTCCTTATACGATTTTGGGGAATATTCTCCCATTCCTCTGTGAGAGCAATTTTGAGCTCACGAAGCGTGATTGGGGGAGGGTTTCGTTGTTTTACGCATCTGCCTAGCTCGTCCCAAGCATGCTCGATCGGGTTGATATCCGGGCTGCGCGCTGGCCACTCCATACGAGTAATGTTCATCTCTTGAAGGTAGTCATTCACAATCCTACCTGTATGAGGTCGGGCATTGTCATGCATAAATATAGCATCCTCACCTAAATTGACCATAAATGGACCAACGTGATCATTGAGGATTTCTTCCACATATCTTACGCTAGTTAAAGAGCCGTTTTCTATGATCACCAGCTCTGTGCGACTTTCAGAAGAAATTCCGGCCCACACAAGTACAGACCCACCACCGTAGGCTACTTTTTCTTCGATGCATGCTTGCTTGAATCTTTCCCCTGGTCTTCGATACACTCTGTGTCTTCCATCGTGCTTGTAGAGCATAAATTTTGATTCGTCGGAGAACATAACTTTTGACCAATCTTCAATACTCCAATTTACGTGGCTCTGGGCATACCTTAGTCTCGAAATACGATGCCCACGCTCCAGTTTAGGGCCGTTTGCAGGTCTAAGGGGTTTTAAGTTAGATTCAGCAAGCCGACGTCTTACTGTCCATGCACTTGGGTTACTTCCTCCGAGGCGTCGAAACTGATTGGTGAGTTCAGTTCCTGTGAGAAAGCGATTTCGAAGCATGGTGTTCACCAAGTATCGGTCTTCTCGTGCTGTGGTACACCTGGTTCTGCCCGTTCCTGGTCTGCGTAGGTTAGAACCAGTTTCTTCGTAACGTCGGAGAACTCTTTGTACTGTTGACAGCGACACACCGACAGTCCTGGCTGTATCGCGCTGACTCCGGCCGGTTTCCAGCATTGTAAGTATTCTGGTGCATTCTTCAGGCGTAAGCGACATAATTTCAGCTTGATTAATGAATATAGAGCACTATCAACATGGTTTATGTACCCACATAAATGACAGATTACAAACAAAAGCAACACCAAATGCTGTAATTTCGTAGTTCCATCTTCGAAAGTGGCCCTTTTTCAAATTTGATTTTTTTATGATATAACTTTACAATAACTAAGAAGTTTTAATACCTTCATTTAAGGAGTATTACATTGTCTATTAAATACAATTTATTGCATTAACCTAGCATTTTTAGTTTCCGAGATTTTTAGGATTCTTTAAGTGACCCGGATTCATTGCTCTCG
Source organism: Miltochrista miniata (assembly GCA_933228765.1). Classification (NCBI taxonomy): domain Eukaryota; kingdom Metazoa; phylum Arthropoda; class Insecta; order Lepidoptera; family Erebidae; genus Miltochrista; species Miltochrista miniata. The sequence goes on from OW121777.1 coordinate 4,564,806, forward strand.
AGTGTATTTCGGACTCTTGCTACAAAAGGACATTTCGAGAAAAGGACATTTTGAGAAAAGAACATTTTGAGAAAAGAACATTTCGAGAAAAGGACATTTTGAGAAAAGAACATTTCGAGAAAAGGACATTTTAATAAAAGAACATTTCGAGAAAAGGACATTTTGAGAAAAGAACATTTCGAGAAAAGGACATTTTGAGAAAAGGACAATCTGCGAAAGGACATTATGAGAAAGGATATTTCGAGAAAAGGACATTATGAGATGAGACCATTAGATAGTACAGATGGAAATATGCATGTACTTTTTTTTCACACCTACCTTCTGCTATTATGCTAAAAATTTATGTGTCACACAAATATTTTTCTCCGGTGGTCAAATGGGACTTATGATATGCCTCTGCCTATCTCTTTGAGGATAAAGGCTAAATATAAGGATAAATTTCAACAGCAGGCACTCAGAACCTGCACCTGTTCACTTCAAGACGGCTCACCACCTATTACGTAGGACTAAACCTCAAAGGTGAAATGTGGGCATATAACATGCCTCTGTCTTGCCCTTCGGGGATAAAGGCTTGACTCATATAGTACGCCGTTATATTAGGTGTAACAAAATTGACTCTCCAAATTTCGTCACGTGACGTGGCATCAGTCAAGAAACATTACAAAAATTAAGAAAAAAAATCACATGAATACTTTAACCGTAAATCCGTTATAAAGCTCCGATAAATTTTCATTATCACCCTTTCTATCGCTACTGAGCGGCAGTAGAAAGCGACAACGACATCCAGACGGGTGTTTGTTTTGCCGCGGTGACCATGTTACCTCGAATTCCCGCGGTAAAAAAACGAATGCTTAATGTGCGACAAGAAATTTAAAAAAAAAATGGAAAAATTAACTTTTTAGGGTTTCGTAGCCAAATGGCAAAAACGGAACCCTTATAGATTCGTCATGTCTGTCTGTCTGTCTGTCTGTCTGTCTGTCCGTCCGTGTGTCACAGCCATTTTTCTCCGAAACTATAAGGCCTATGCTATGGTAACTAGATGTATTCTGTGAACCGCATTAAGATTCTTTTATAAAACAAGAAAAAAGTAGTAAATTTTGGGGGTCCCCATACTCAGAACTGAAACTCAAAATTTTTTTTTCATCAAACCCACACGTGTGAGGTATCTATAGATAGGTCTTTAAAAATGTTATTGAGGTTCCTAACATCATTTTTTTCTAAAATTAATAGTTTGCGCAAGAGACACTTCCAAAGTGGAAAAATGTGTCCCCCCGCCCCCCTCTAACTTCTAAACTAAGAAAATGATAAATCTATAAAAATTATATGATGAACATTGTCATAAAAACTACCAACGAAAATTGGTTTGAACGAGATAGAGCTGGTAGTTTTTTTTTTAATACGTCATAAACCGCAATTTTCGGTTAGAATCATAATCATAATCATAATCATTTATTCATTTGCTGATCAAAGGTGTACAATGATGTTACTTTTGTTCCATATTTTAAGTCCTCTTTGGTCTACCTTACTGGCATGCAAATTTATTTTACAACTTTAAAAAGAAAACACACTCAAAGCTTTAAGATAATATTTCATTTCAAGCCTTATGTTGGCGTTGTTATATTTTCGAGCATTATAAAGACACGCAGGTACAAGACATAATTATGCCATAATCAGAGACATCAAACAAAGTCATTTAACACTCATCAATAATAATTCACAATCACATCACCAATAGATAAAAGTATGTTAATGTCCAAAGCTTGACTAAATAAAACAGTCTGGACTAAATAAATAAATAAAATGTCGATGTGTAATTAACAAGTCAATCACTAAAATCATAAGAATGAAATGTCAAAAATTAATAAGTAGGTACATGAAAATTTAATATGTCAATACAATATTGTCAAATGGAATACCTACATATTTAGTGGTTATTTTCCTTCTAGAAAATCACTTATTTTGTAGTAGCATTTTCCAGTCAAAAAATCCTGCAAGCGTCTCTTAAATAGCATCACATTGAGCTTCTTAATTTCATTAGGTATTTTATTAAATATCACTGGTCCCATGCAGTAAATGCTCTTATGTAGTAAAGCTGTATTTGCTCTGCGCATTCGCATCCTATTGCGAGTAGCTTCTCTCCTGTTACGAGTTATAGTAGCCGACAAAGTTTCACAGCTCAGGATTTGATTTAATAAAAACAGCAGTTTCAAATATGTGTAGTGATGGTAAAGTTAAAAGTCTATAGTTTTTAAAATACGGTTTACAGCTATCTCTAATATTCAGACGAAATATTGTGCGTATGCACCTCTTTTGTGCCTTAAATACCATGATGCCATTAGTGGAGTTACCCCAGAACATTATGCCGTATCTTAAATAGGACACAGTTGTACCATGGTATGCCGTCAATAGTGCGTCGACACTTAGAACCGGTGCAAGTTTAAATAAGGCATATGTTGAGCTACTGACCTTTTGACATAAAGCCTGCGTGTGTGATTTCCATTCCATTCCATTTTGAATATCGGTTTGACTATGGATATTAATTCTGTCCACTTTTTTTTACTACTTAACTGTTAAATGTTACGTTTTGTATTTTTAAAACAAAATATTTACGCGGGTCGATGTTCACGCATGGCACACTAGCGCCATCTCTAAGCGCCATCTCAAAAATCACTACCACTGCGAACGTGTTAAAATATCAATCAAAGTTAGAACAAACTTTTATATTATGTTACTTGCTGCTACGCAAGACTGTCGAGTCCAACTCGCACTTGGCCGGTTTTTTTATTAAATATTTGTATATGATTTCCGATGCCAAGTCATCTCATGAAATTTGGAGAGGTAATTTTGTTACACCCAGTATACTATGTTGTTTACAAACGTATCTACGCAGTAGTTTCATTAGATTGAACAATTCCATTTCAAATATTTGTCAAATCACTCTAGTGCCGTGTCCGCCCGTCGAGGTGTCTATCCATCCGTCAATTACGGCGTAATTCCCTCGACCCGACGGGATCAAAATAAGTTGGGATTTCGCGTTACGTGTTAGACGACCCCTTCGGTACAGAGTTTGGTCTTATTTTATTTATTTAATGCTAGAGAAGTCTGGTCAATTTTTTATACTAAGAAGGCGGCAGACAAGCGTACGGCTCATCAGATTTAACGTTGCAACACCCGAGTTATCAATATCAATCAATATCAATCATCAATACCTACATGTGAAAACGTAACAGGTAGTACGTATGGTAGACGTAGTCTGTACATTGGAGATATAATTATATGCAAAAAATTATAGGGGGTTTTTATGATCGCAATAGAACCCGTTTGTGCATGCTAATCTCAGCAACCGCTCGACCGATTGCAGTGTGGTTTTCTTTATTACGTTGCGGTTTGCTACACTTAACATTTAAGTATTTGTTTCATTTCAATCGGTTCATAAATAAAAAAGTTGTATCAATCTAAAGAATCACATGTAAAATGCATCGTACGAAGTCGCGGGCATCAGCTAGTAGTTAATAAATCCATAAAAAATTCAACTAAATTTCTTAATAAAATATTCTTTATTTCAAAAAATTCAAACCTACAATTCAGCACTATCGGCACTGATTTGATTTTTCTAAAGATAAGCTCATTTATTAAATGAATACCTATCATCATTTTCATTCACACGCTGTCATTCAGACACCAAGCAATTTCAACTAAGACTTTATATTTATGCAAACACAGCAAGAAAATAAATCTTGAACCTCAATAAATTTCGCCAGCCAATTTCACTTTGCCCTTAAAACATGTACGGAACCATCAATATTCATGTCACAGACACCTTTTTTATTAGGGTTTCGTAGCCAAATGGCAAAAACGGAACCGTTATAGATTCGTCATGTCTGTCTGCCTGCCTGTCCGTCCTTGTGTCACAGCCACTTTTCCCAGAAACTATAAGGCCCATGCTATTGAAACTTGGTAACTAGATGTATTCTGTGAACCGCATTAAGATTCTTATATAAAACTAGAAAAAAAGCAGTAAATTTTTGGGGTCCCCATACTCAGAACTGAAACTCAACATTTTTTTTTTCATCAAATCCATACGTGTGGGGTATCTATAGATAGGTATTTAAAAATGATATTGAGGTCTCTCACATATTTTTTTTCTAAAGTGATTAGTATGCGCAAGAGACACTTCTAAAGTGGAAAAATGTGTACCCTCCCCCCCCCCTCTAACTTCTAAACTAAGAGAATGGTAAATCTAAAAAGGAATATATGATGTACACTGCCATAAAAACTACCAACGAAAATTGGTTTGAACGAGATAGAGCTGGTAGTTTTTTTTAATACGTCATAAACCGCAATTTTCGGTTAGAAATCAATCAAAGTTACAACGAACTATAAGAATTTTATATTATGTTACTTGCTGCTACGAAACCCTTCATGGGCGTGTCCAACTCGCACTTGGCCGGTTTTATTAAGGCGAAGCAGGGATGGTTATTAAAAGCTGGTGTTAGTTCACTGGTCTCATGGTCTCTGAATACATACAGACAGAGTGCTGACGCCACTTACCTTAAAATTCTCGGCCGGTAGGCGTCTTCCAATCTTGCGTTCGGGGTCTTGATTCACGACCAAGAAAGATGCTCACAGGAGCCATATACCATAGCTCTCGAGACTGTGGCTGATGTTAAGCGGTATTGCGAATTCGGATGGGTGAACGCGGTTCGCGAGCGGTGCGTCAGAGTATGTGCGGTCTCGCGACGTTTTTCACAGTATGGCCAGTAACTATTTTTAATCTGTGGTATGGCGGACAGGAATTTTGAAGCGGGGGGATAGAGTTGCCATATACATTACATAAAAGTATGATGCGTTTCAGTATGGTGCGCGAGTGTTTACATATAATAATAATATGTACTTTTTTTTCCATAATATGTACCATAAATATATAAATTAAAAATATGTATGCGTCGATGCTAGCGCATCTACAGAGGCATATTATAATGCCCACATTTTTTAACTTCTTTGATGAAAAAAGGATATCGGACTCTTACCGACTAAAATCAGACGTTGGCCTGCCATAAGAAAGAAAGAAAGAAAGAAAGAAAAAGAAATTTATTTCACATAGGCATTTACAGATGCTCTTGTAAAACGTCCAGAATATAAATCAAAAACTACCACCAGTTCACAACGCGACCCACCTGAGAAGAACTGGCAAGAAACTCAGCGGGTTATTCTTTTTAGAGCTCTATTTACAAAATGAATCTAAAAACTATGCATTTGACAATTTTTTGAGAATCCAGTAGAGCAGGTCATTTCCAGGCTTCTCCATCCAACAAATAATCACCAATTGTATAGTAGCCCCTGCAGTACAATTTACTTTTTACAACCTTTTTAAATTTATTAAGGGACATACTTTTAATTTCCTCTGGTAGCCTGTTGTAAAAGCGTATACAGTTACCCATGAAAGAATTGCTGATTTTGTGCAATCTGCTATGATAAACAGCAAGGTTACTTTTATTTCTAGTGTTCACATTGTGTCTATCACTTAACTTAGCGAAACTATGTAAATTTCTTTGTACGTACATAAGATTCTCAAAAATGTATTGTGATGCTACTGTAAGAATTTTAACCTCTTTGAATTTCTCGCGCAGAGAGACCCTTGGACCTAATCTATATATAGCTCTTATGGCCCGCTTTTGTAAAATAAAAATTTTATCTATATCTGCAGCATTGCCCCACAGTAGAATACCGTATGACATTATGCTATGAAAGTAACTGAAATAGACTATTCTAGCCGTATCTACATCCGTCAAGTGCCTTATCTTTTGTACAGCAAATGCTGCTGAACTTAGCAGCCTACGGTTGAGAGCGCTGGGTAAGTCCTCGGGAGGATGTCACAGAATTAGTCCACTGTTGTGCCAGACGTGTAGACGTAGGCCTATCTTAATCATTTTGTCATAGTCTCTACCATTTTATTTTCTTTTTAACGTAAGTAAAATCCTACATGGATGCTAAGCCGGACTCCTACCGACTAAAAATACATATATACCGACTAATAATGCATACGGTTGGGAGCCCCGGGTAAGCCCTTGGAAGGATACCCCAGGACTCCCAACAGACCTACGGCTACCACTGGGCCTCACCTAGGTGGGATCCGAATGCAATACCGCGTCTTTGATGGTTTGTCGGGTGTTATTTCGCTTCTTATTCGTGCGAGAATCCGTCACATCACATTGTCGTCTAGGGCCTGCTTCTGTAAGGACGGTGAGCAGCCCCCTAACCATCCATACGGCAAGTCCCAAGCCTTACGTAAGCCCTACAAAGTCAGACGGGTCGGTAAATGGTTTTTTCTCAAGATATACTTCTCTTCATTCTGACCTTTCAGACTAGCTTACGTCTCCACCGCATGAACTGCGGTCACCGTACCCTATGAACGCTCTACGTACCCTATGATAGCACTTCTGGTGAAACAAACGCATCACCAGAGGCGCTACACTCGTGCTATCGACCCTGCAAGAAGACCTTTTTGAAGAATCCCAAACGTTTGGGAAAACCGAATTTCACCTTTTATCACCATTCATATGATGCAGCCTCGTGATGGACCCACAGACAGATAGACGGACAGCGAAGTATCATGAATAGAGTCCCATTTTTTACCCTTTGGGTACGGAACCCTAAAAATGGCAGGTCTACAATGTATGTCTCCTCTTTCCAGGTCATCATGAGGACATTCACAGTAGTGCTGATAGTCACGTTGAGCGTGGCGGCCGCAGTAGTACTGTGCGCGCTGGCGGTCTACCTGTACATCAGGAGATGTTCCAAGAAGAGGGAGGATGAGGAAGATGGTACCAGCTGTGCTATTAGGTAAGGTTTAGTTTAGAATAGTATTAGCTACTAATGCTATGCATTATAGTACAGTGATAGTATTAACTACGTATGCAGCTCGGGGATACGGGAAATTCCAGGGTATTGAGCTGTACTATAATAACGCAGTTTTTACTTATGGAAAACGTAACTCCAACACGGTTTGACATATCTGAAAACTTGATACGGCATTTTCTCCAGGTCAATTTGGAGATGTGCAGCGGCACTTCTAGTTGACTGTAGATCAACCGGAGGTCATAGGGAGCCATTTACATGATGTTGTGTTTACACAACAGTCAATGCTCAGTTAGTGTCTCTTGGATATTTAGTTCTTCCGAGGACTTACAGCGCTCGCCAATTAACTTTGCGTCTATGAAGTTCGTTCGTTTGCACCGTAATTTTGCAATAATTGGTATCACGGGGTAAACTACTGCGCAGCAGAGGCAGGAGGGGCACCTCTCCTACTTCATTGCATAATACCTATTATTGCAGCGCGAACGAACTAAGCGTTCTTCTTGTGTACCTCACACACCGCTGGGCGGCGGCTATCGAGAGTAAGGGTGAGACTCTAGCAGCGAGCCTCGACATCTCGAAAGCCTTTGACCGGGTCTGGCACCGTGGTCTTCTTACGAAATTGCCCTCCTATGGACTGCCCGAGAGTTTATGCGGATGGGTGTCCAGGTTTCTGGCCGGTAGAAGCATCAGGGTCGTCGTTGACGGCAGCTGTTCTGACTGCATGGCCATAAACGCTGGAGTACCACAAGGCTCAGTGTTGTCCCCTACTTTGTTTCTGCTGCATATCAATGACATGTTGTCTATTGACGGCATTCATTGTTATGCGGACGACAGTACGGGCGACACTTATTACAGGGGCCGCCCCGGTATCTCTCGGGTTGCAGTGGAAGAAAGTCGTGAACAACTTGTGTCTGAAGTCGAGGCTACTCTCAATAGAGTGTCCGATTGGGGTCGACAAAATCTTGTCCAATTCAACCCTACCAAGACACAAGTTTGTGTTTTCAGCGCAAAAAAGACCCCATTCACTGTGGCGCCACAATTTCAGGGCACATCTCTCACCATCTCTGAAAGTATAGGGATCCTTGGTGTTGACATCTCCAGTGATGTGCAGTTCCGCAGTCACTTGGAGGGCAAGGCCAAGCTGGCGTCCAGGAAGCTCGGAGTGCTCAGAAGGGCGCGGCGGTACTTTACTGCGACGCAAGCACTGCTTCTCTATAAGTCGCAAGTGCGTCCGCATATGGAGTACTGCTGTCACCTCTGGGCGGGGGCACCCGAATACCAGCTTCATCCATTTGACTCGGTGCAAAGGCGAGCTATGAGAGTTGTCAACGATCCCATACTTGCAGGTGGTGTGGAACCTCTTAGTGACAGGAGAGACTTTGCTTCTCTGTGTGTGTTCTACCGCCTGTACAACGGTTTGTGCTCTGAAGAATTGTTTGATATGATGCCTACGGCTACATTCTATCATCGCACCGGTCGCCATAGACAGGGTATTCATTCCCACACGTTGCGTCCTGAGCGCTCGAGCACGGTGAGATCTGGTAGAGGCTTTCTTCCGCGTACGCTTAGGTTGTGGAATGATCTCCCTGCTTCGGTTTTCCCAAACGCCTACAGTATGGGGTTCTTCAAAAGGGGACTTAGAAGGTTTTTAAAGAGTCGGCAGCGCGATTGTGGCGCCTCTGGTGTTGCAAACGTCCATAGGCTGCGGTGACCACCGGTACATCTGGTGGGGCCGTATGCTTGTCTGCCACTCGAGTGGTATAAAAAAAAAATAAAGAACGCACTTCATAGACGCGAAGTTATTTGGCGCGAGCTGTTGGTACCCTGGTTGTCCGACTTTAGACAGATATGTAGGAACAGTGTAGTTTGCTGGATTTGATATCCGGCATAATATCCGTGGGTACAAGTAAACACAAAAAAACACACGTGACTTACCTTTTTTTGAATAACCTCATAATGTACAAGTGTAGACATTGACTTTCAGGAGAACTAAGACCGAGAACTCATTCCACAATCTTATAATCTGATAATAGCAAAAATAGTAGAAATTAATAGTCACTGTTTTAATGACAACCTGTAAAATAGAACCACCAATCAGTGTCCAGTAACCAATAAACGTCAATAAAAGCACCAATGAAATTGTATTTCGTCATTGGTTGTTTGACAAAAATATTTTGTTTTGTAGGTACCATTTTTAGGGTTTTGTAGCCAAATGGCAAAAACGGAACCCCTATTGATTCGTCATGTATGTCTGTCTGTCTGTCTGTCCGTCCGTGTGTCACAGCCATTTTTCTCTGGAACTATAAGGCCTATGCTATTGAAACTTGGTAACTATAGTATCCGCAATACGAACTGGCACTTTGGGTCATAAATGTCACTTACTGTAGGGGTTGAACCATGTCGATAAAATATTTAAGAATTTGTCGATATGTCGTAATCTGATATTAAGTGGGTAATTTGCTTTTAGTTGTAAATATGATATTAATAGCAAATAAGACTTTCTTAAATAATTTGCTAAATTTTAGCAATAAAAAAGTAAATTTGAATTTTTTTTAGTTAGTAATTCACCTACTCAACTCAAAAAAAAATTAAATAAATATATTAAAATAAGTAGTATTTTAATATATTTATTTAATTTAATACATTTGTCTTAATAAATCAATGCTGATATAAAAATAAATAAATCATATTTAAATTTTTCATTTCATTACTTTTGTCGATACTGTTATGGAATACGTAAAAGATTACCTGCACAGCACTATGGGTGCGAGTCCCGCTCCATAAGACTATGTAGGTGCGAAAGAGATAGCCCGAATCCGATGATTTATGGCCCAACGTGCCAGTTCGTATTGCGGATACTATAGATGTATTCTGTGAATTGCATTAAGATTCTTATATAAAACTAGAAAAATAGTAGTATATTTTGGGGGTCTTCATACTCAGAACTGAAACTCAATTTTTTTTTCATCAAACCCATACGTGTTTGGTATCTATAGATAGGTCTTCAAAAATGCTATTGAGGTTCCTTGCCCCCCTCCCCCCCTCTAACTTCTAAACTAAGAGAATGATAAATAAAAAAAAAAATATGATGTACATTGCCATAAAAACTACCAACGAAAATTAGTTTGAACGAGATAGAGCTGGTAGTTTATTTTTAATACGTCATAAACCGCAATTTTCGGTTACAAAAATCACTACCACTGCGAACGTGTTAAAACATCAATCATAGTTACAACGAACTATAAGAACTGTTATACTATGTTACTTGCTGCTACGAAACCCTTTATGGGCGAGTCCAACTCGCACTTGGCCGGTTTTATTACTATGTAAATACAAGCGTGCAAAATGTTAGATCAGTTTCTTCACTTTCTGCCAAGGTATATGCGGAAGAAAGCCTATATCGAACCGTACCATAAATGACCGCTCTATTTATACTGACCCAAACCCCAAACTGATATAACACCATTCCAATGCATAGAGTAATCCGCATTGAATGCTAAGCTGGCTCGATGCCAGATTGACCACCATAACTGTCTCGATAATACCTGTGGTAACCTATATTAGAAATCATTTGCACATCCATTGTACTAAAATTTCTACTAAACTATATATTACTAAACTATATATATTTCTACTAAACTAAAATGAAGCGCTCGTGGCCCCGCGGACTCAGTGTTCTGTAAACGATCACTGCAGTAAGCAACTTTCACTATGGCCGGTCCATGGATGGGTGACCATCCATGTGATCACTTAGTGACATTTATTTGAGCGTTTCCGTGCTTCGGAAGGCACGTTAAGCCGTTGGTCCCGGTTGCCAGTAAAATTGCAGTCGTTAAGCTAAGTTGAAGGCTTTATTTCAACAGCAGGCAGTCACAACCTGCGCCTGGCCATTTAAACACGGCAATACGGCTCACCACCTATTACGTGGGACAAATTATACAAAGGTGAAATGTGGGCATATAAAATGCCTCTGCCTACTCCTTCGGGGATAAAGGCGTGACCATATGTATGTATGTATGTCTACTAAAATTTGTTAAATAATTAACCCGTTTTGAGAAAAAATTACTCTCAGATCCGGAAATCAGTCAATGACAGGCAATATGGTTAATTTTTAGGGTTCCGTACGCAAAGGGTAAAAAACAGGACCTTATTCATGAGACTTCGCCGTTCGTGTGTCTGTCTGTCTGTCCGTCACGAGACTGGATATCAGGGACCGTGATAGCTAGAGAGCTGAAATTTTCATAGATGATGTATTTCTGTTGCCACATATTGATATTGAATAATATAGGTGTGGTTATTTTTTCAAAATCAATGGGTGTGCGATTCCTAGCTAGGATTACTGGTTTTTCAAAAATCTAATGATGGGGTTTTAAGTTTCATCAAAATCGTACTCGTAACTTCTTTGAGCATTTTTCGCTATTCTTTATAGTTTCGGATTTGGCCATCCAATCCCTTTTGAAAAATTCACCTGTATATATATTATTTTTAAACTACTGCGGTTTTTTTACACTCATGCTTATAGAACTCGGGACTTCGCTCGAAATACTTTTTACTCACATGCACCGACGTTTCGGACACATTGCAGCGCCCGTAGAGTGCAGTGATAGTTTAACAATTATTCTTGAGCTAGCGTAATAACAAAGGTAGAACACTAAAATAATATAACTTTAAAAGTTTACAATTTTGAAAACTTACATTATATTCTAGCGAAGTTACAATCATCATCAATACATATAATAAAATCGTAACAGGTCGCTGTCTGTACATGGAAGATAAATAAGAAAAAATATTATAGGGGGGCTTTATGAACGCAATAGAACCCAAAACAATGATTTTTAGAATTTTTATCTGTTTGTCTGTATGTCTGTATCTGTTTGTCTGTACGGTTGTGCACGCTAATCTCAGTAACCGCTCAACCGATTGCAATGCGGTTTTTTATTGTGTTGAGATTTGCTCCAGTTAACATTTAGCGTTTGTTTTATGTAAATCGGTTTAGAAATAAAAGAGTTATAACTCTATTATGAATCAGATATTTTGAAAATTTTAATTGTAGGGGTTTCTTTGAATGTGAGTGAACCTAAACTGGCGTGTTGGCTTAATCATAAAAGAGCTTAATGATTAAGACTATTTTTAAACAAATCAGTCCGCGCCAAAGGCTTGGACTGAATTGTTTTAAAATTGACTTAATCATTAAGCTCTTTTATGATTAAGCAAACAGGGCAGTTTCAGACGCTGCTTGATGACACTGATGTAGAAATACCTCTCCTTTCATACACCTTATGTGACGTAAACGAAGTTGCGGGCTCAGCTAGTACAAAATATGAACGTGGCATTGCGCCAAATACAGATAACTATTTTTATAATATTAGAACGTAACATCACGCCTATGTCACCGAGGGGGTAGATAAAAGTGAGTTACACACCCGTACTTTAACAGTAAGTTTGTTGATCCAACATTAGGGGGTTAGGTCACAGAATACTAAATAGTTACTACGTAATTCAGGCGAAGTTTTAACGACGAGAAAATAAACATAACCCGGCCAAGTTCCAGTCGGTTTAGCTCACGGACGGTTCCTTACCAGAAAAGATAAATAAAAAATAAAAATAAATAAATGTTTATTGCAAAACTTCAGTACAGCTTTTTACCCATAACATTTCACCCACAAAATGCAATTGACAGACCTTACGATTACTACAAACAATACAATACGACAAAAAAGCGAAAGCATTTAAAAACAATAAGCAGCGGACCCGGCTTTATGGGCTCCCGACACGACCATGCCCTGCAACCGTCAATCACGTCCAACATGAATGGAAGTTGCTTCAGTGTGCTTGACTTCTTTGCATGTCTGTGTGCATCGACGTATATGTACACATGATATTTTACGTGACCGACAATCCGCCAACTGACCGTGTCGGGACCCCTATACAGTCGCTGCAAATAACCTACTAAAATCGAATTTCTAACCAGACGAAGCCAGGCGACAGCAGCCAACATCACCCCGTCACACAAATTATGAAACATCTTATGAAGAAGCGATACCATCCACCGCCACCCGACCCCGCCCAATCAAAAACCCGACCCCATATTTTGGTTTCCGGACAAGGTCCATAATATTGTGTCAATTCTGAAATAATTATTTAAGGTTGCGCTAGTCGCCATTTCTTCCATACAATTTTCGGGAGGATACTACTCAACTGTTTGACACCCCACTTACAAAGTCAGACATTTAACTGAAATAGTAAATTAAAAGATAGTAAATTACGTATGATGTGTAGGAGCTTTAATATTTTTTTCTGTTTTTTTAGAACTCGTATTTTTTTGGTGTAACGTCAACAGAAATCGATCATCTGTGAAATTTTCAGCTCCTTAGCTATCACGGTTGCTGAAATACAGATGATGAAATTTTCACAGATAATATTATTTCTTTTGCCGCTAAATCAGAAAAAGGGGAGTGAAGAGGCTCCCATACAACGTGATATTTTTTCGTTTTTTGATACGGAACCCCCTTTTTTTAAACGTGAGGGCAAATCCTCATGAATGCTATGCCGGACTCCTACCGACTATAAAACCTCACATAACGCCCCACAGCCTATGGTTGGGTGCCCCGGGTAAACCCTCGGAAGGATGTTCCACGACTCTCTACAGACCCACGGCCATCACTGCGGCCTCGCCTAGGGGGTGGTTCGGGTGCTATCCCGCATCTTTGGGGGTTTAGGGTGTGATCCCGCTTCTAAGGGGGGGGGGGGGGACATCACAGGTGATATTATTTCTGTCGCCGCTATAAAAACAAATACTAAAATCAGAAAAAAAAGGGGATGAAGTGAGGCTCCCATACAACAAATGTGATATTTTGTCGTTTTTTGATACGGAACCCCCTGTGCGTGAGTCCGACTCGCACTTAGCCGGTTTTCCATCTGTGACTTCACTTATGAAAAAAACACGCGCATCGTGCATTATAGATAAAAAACTAACTTAAATGGTCAAAACTTTTATGATCTATGGCATATTCGGAATGAAAGTCCGAATGTAAAAGGAAAAACTTCGTTCAAACCGTTCCCATCCCATTTATTCTTTGATTTATAGAAGCGGAGAAAACTTTCCGACAAGAGCTTACTATCGGAAAAAATATTAAACGTTAAATTGAGTAGTTTATATGCCCTGAATGTCTGTTAACTATATATAATAGGTTTACTCAAAATCATATTCCAAAATTATAAGTGAGAAAGATTGTAAAAATGGTTGTTAATCAATCGAGTCACTTTCAACATTTTGACGTGATAATTTATCATAAATCAATAAGTCAACTACACGCACGGCTCATCTATTTATGACATTATCACTTTTGAACCGAGCAAGAGCGCAGAACCAGCGGTGGAGGCTCCCTGCCACTCAATCGCTGATAACGATTTTGTGATAATGTATGTCACATAAAATTATCGTTTTTACAGACAAGCCCCTTTTTCCTGAATGTTTTCCCGGGACTACTTTCTGAGCAGTTTCATGGACGCCCAGCGGCTGAAAGGGATCAGAAGCATAATCGGTGTACCTATCTTTATAAAAAAATGTTTTTTACTCAAAAAGATAGACAAATAAGCATAACAAAATCGAGAGTTTTCAAAACCATCACCCCATTGAACTTTGCGAAACCAATAGTGCTACACTCACTCTACCGATTCCGCAAAAACTAAGTTTTTTTTTAAATATCTTCATATTGTAGACCTCTCTAGATTAAATTCCACAATCTATACAAATAAATAAAAAACAAAAAAAAACTAAATAAACCATTTTTTTTATTACATTCCACGCGGACGAAGTCGCGGGCACAGCTAGTCATAACATAAAAAAGAAAGTCCAAATCCAAATAAATGCGCTCCTAAAGCAAAGTGTAAGTTACGAGATCCAAACTGTCATACAAATGCATACTTACATTATTCAGCTATCATATAAGACTCAGGAAGTAATAATCGGATAAACTTGCCGTGACCCTGATCTTTAGGGATCAATACTTTTATCAACAGATAATCTTTAAGCCAACTCACACGTGCTACTTTTGGTTTTGACGAAACTAGAACTCAGTGACGAATGAGAAGGAGGAAAGATTTCGAAATGCGGGTTCCACTAAGAAATAACCATGACGTATGCTTCTGTAGCCCAGTGGTTGTCTATGCGACTGATATTGTTAAAATGACGAGACCAACAACTAGATTCGTCATTTCAACAACAGCAGTCGGGTAGGTAGTAGTAGTAGGGTTGCAAAAAAATATTCCAATGATCATCAAAGTGATTTGCTTAATTTTTATGATAAACTCTTCTCTATCAAACCTATAAGATAACTATGTTAAATTAGCGTTTTTGAAGGTATTAGTGTGACCTATGTAAATCCGTCTACGTTATACCTATGATCTTATATTCTCATTGGGTATAGTGTTATTTTATACCTCAATATTATAAAACCATTTTTTTATATATATTTATAAAGCTTTTATGATCATTGTTAGTAGTAGTTCAAGTACAATGTAAATTGTTTATATAAATGAATAAATGACTTATTATTATTATTAATTGACGTCGCCACCAGCCTGAGAATAAGTCTGGAACCATTTAACTGTTCAAATACATAAAATGTTAGTCAGTACACCACTTCGGTCTTATTCAATGTATTTAAGTCTTATCAAATAGTCGAAAATTTAGTATTTTCTTTTAAATTATTGTACCTATTTCGGCATTCCGCCTACAAAATTCGAAGAAACGCCGAATCAAGAACTAGCACGTGTGATTCAGCCGTTTCGAAAAGGAATAACGTCTTCACAGTAAGTTAGGCTCGCACAACACAACGTGACGTAAAAACTTTTTATTGCTATGTTTGTTTGTTGACAACTGTCGTTATGCAAAGAAAACATCGTTTCTAATATAGTTTATTCCTTCAAAGGGAATCAAGGTCATAGCAGAAATGGCTTGCTAAATAAAATGAATAAATATTGTAGGACATGTTCTTACACAGCGCCGTCTACATACATACAGTCACGCCTATATCCCCGAAGGGGTAGGCGGAGGCATAGTATACAACCACATTTCACCTTATAGTTTTATGTACTCGTAATAGGTGGTGAGCCTATTGCCGTGTTGAAATAGATAGGCGCAGGTCGCCGCGACTCGCAGTTCAAATTTTTCAAGCCGCCCATAAGGCATTCAACTTGGCTTAACGATTGTCATATTACTGACAACTGGTTTCGTTTCAAGTTTTCCTTCTCTATGCAATGGATCTCTTTGCAAAAGTGTTGCCTTAGTCACCTCTTATGACACCCTCGGTATGTATTGGGGTGGCGACATTTTGTACTCTTAACCGTCGTAACACGGGACCCCATCGCCACACGGGGTCCAAAATTACACATAGAAATAATATAAACCTTCATAATTAATGGATCAAAAATTCAACGGACATCCATCATTTTCTTTTCTTTCTTTTTTACGTCATTAGAGCATTAATTTTTATTTGATGTTATCTAAATTGACGTAATTAGTGGCTCCACAAGCCATTTCGGCTGAAACAAAAGGTACAATTGCGTTGGGCTATGAGAAAATTATTTACACACGGAAAATAGGATACTGGCCAAGTACGAGTCAGACTCGCGGACGAAGGGTTCCGTATCAAAAATGTCAGGAATTCATTCTTGGTTTTTTTTTACTATCGGCCGCCATGTTGTTTCACCCGCCTAGCTCCCGTTCCAGTGGGATTATGGGAATAAAATATAGCTTCTATCACTCGCAGAAGGTATAGCTTTTCAACAGAGATTTTTTTAAATCGGTTCAGCAGTTTCCGAACCTATTCGATGCAAACAAACTAATAAACAAATCTTTCCTCTTTGTAATATTAGTATAGATATAGATGAACATTTCAGCTCTCTAGCTATCAAGGTTTATGAAATGCTGCAGATAATGTAGTGACGGATAGACGACTACACGCACAGATAGCGAAGTCTAAGTAATGGGGTTCCCTTTTACTTTTGGGTACGGTACCCTAAAAATTGCCCTGTAATTCAACATTTTGTTATTCATAAGTGGTGGCTTGTACACCCATAATTGTAGCTTATTTTATGTTGGCTCTAATCATTAGGGACTTACCTTACAATTATTTAAATTTTGCTTTTTAATTGTAAAATCGTTTGTTCATTTCGATCTTCTATACAAGAAGACGAAAAGCAGTTTAAAAAAATGATTGACATTCAATAAATTTTTGAATAGAATAAAAACCCGACCAAATTTGAGTCAGGCTCACGCACCCGTTGAAATGGTTCCCCCACACACCACAGCAACTAAGCGTAAGCATATAATATTAGTAGGATTAACTTTTCGTATCCTAAAAGAATTTAGCCACACATCAATCAAAAAGTTTGATAATAAAGTTTAGAGGCAGCCCTGAAACTTAATCAGGGCTGTCAATATTTATTACCTGACAAAGCCCTGCTGCGTTCTGTTTTTATTATTTTGGGATATTTGATTCTATTTTACTGTTGTTACGAATGAACTGTATTCTTTTGAAGTACCTGTTATTATGTTATTGAATTCAAATATAATGTAAATTGTTGATGAATTAAATAAACAAACAAACAAACTGTAGATAATTAATTTAGATTTTCGACACCATCAATTTTTACTTGCTTAAAAAGAATGTTACTAAGGCTAGCTTTCCCGCGCAACTAGTTTTACGTCACACATTAGAGAGAGAAAGTCGGAGGGAGAGAAAGAGAGCTGTATTTTATTCATCGGGCTGAAAGAAACTGGCGTGTTTGTTAAAAATATTGAGTCTAAGTAAAATTATTCGGTAAATTTAATGTATAACGTCTTTTATGATACCCAAAATTCAAATATTTAGTTTACCTCTGCATTAAATTACATCAGAACCGGTTCAGCAATACTTTCGTGATAGCGTAACTGACATATTTACTTTCGCACATGTACTAGATTAGTAGTAACTAGTGGGATTAACTTTTCGTACTATAAAAGAATTTAGCCACACATCAATCAAAAAGTTTCATGATAAAGTTTACTGGCAGCCCTGAAACTTAATTAGGGCTGTCAATATTTATTACCCGACAAAGCTTGAGGCATTAAACTGGATAAGAGCGGCAAACCAGACGACATGGCGACAGCGACAGCGTCGTTTGCGGCACTAGCAAACCGTGCTCGGTGCGTTTTTTAGGCCTCAAACTGGATGTCAGCGGGAAGAGGAGCGGCGGCAATAGCGGCCCAAGAGCAGCACGATTTAGCGTATGGAGTCTCATTGAAGTGAACTGAATGACAGCTGGGTGACGGCTGCGCGGGCAGCTGTGCCAGAGCGACGAGCGGTGGTCATGTGATATGAGAGGGCGTAGCGTTAATATCTTTTGTATTTTTTTTTTGTAGTTTACATAGTATTTGTAAGTAAAAAAGTTTCCACAATCGACACTAAACACAACAATTTGTCGCCTCGAAACGAGCGATTTGACCACTGAAATCACGCTCGACCACGCCGCTACCGCCACAGTTGCCACAGCCTTACCACCTACCGTAGGGAATATTCTTACGCAAGGTCGCAACGTGAAAAGAATGTTATTAGTTGAGGTGAGTGATTTATGAGCAATCAGAAGATTCGCTAATGAATTATAGCACAGTACAGGTAGAAGCTGTAACGCAATGTAGGTTAAATTATCCTTACCAATATTATAAACGCGAAGTTTTTGAGACAATAGAGAGAGAGAGAAAGTAACAAACATAATACATGCCAAAAAGTGATCCAAGTACCAAGAAGTGACCCTGAATTTTGCATATCTAAACAGCTATAGGCTTGGTCAATCACACCATGACCATCCCAACCGAAAAGTGTTTTCGAGGTGAAATTCCGTAACCTTGAGACTTAAAAGGTGTTTCGAAGTAATGACCAGCAAAAAATACCAAAGTTGCCAATTCACTGGCAGAAAATGCCAGTCATTTTGCTGACTAAAGCCAGATGTTGGAGGAAATGGACTCACTTACGAATATCAAAGATACCTATTGCGAATTTCACACGTAAAAAATATTATACTTCTTCTTTGTAATTGGTTAAATCTCTGTGTCCCGGCAAGACAGAAAATATGGTTACGAGTTCTGCTCGAGACATTTAAATTTAGAAGGATCGCCTCATCGATCTATATGTACTACGTACTAGATGCAGCAATCAGAACAAGCGTCGTGTTCCCTCCACTGCAGTTTATACACCGAACCGACCATTAGTTCGATTTGTGCCAAAATATGAATGACACGCACGTGACTGAGATATTTTAATTTACTGTGGTAGAATTATCAAACAAGGTGTTGTAAACGCAATGTACAGAGGTAAACACATAAAAGTTCAAGCTAAGTAATATAATTATACCTACAACGTTTATACCGTATTCTTCATACTAAAATATGTGCTATATGGCACCTGTTAGGCGAGTCCATTAGTATCGCTGTAGAACATATTCAATGTATGGACGTTCCTGTCTATCGGTAGAATAATGTCATTGGACCGCCCATAAATAAATTCATGCTTGACAAATTGCAACAGCAGGCAGTCACAACCTGCGCCTGTCCATATCAACACGACAATACGAGTCACCACCACTACGTGGGACTTAATCTCAAAGGTGAAACGTGGGTATATAGTAAGCTTCTGCCTACCCCTTTGGGGATAAATGGCATGATCATATGTATGTATGTTAGAAGGGCCTACATTAACCAAGGGACTGCGATGTGCTAATTTGATTGATTGAATAGCTGTGCTATTCTGACACTGCTTCTAGCTTTTATTTTTTTTTAACGTGAGGGAAAATCCTCGTGCATGCTATTCCGGACTCCTACCGACTAAAAAACCTCACGTAACGCCCAACTGCCTTTTGTTGGGAGTCCCGGGTAAGCCCTCGGAAGGATGTCCCAGGACTCCCAACAGACCCACGGCCGCCACCGCGGCCTCGGAAAGGGGGTGGTTCGGGTGCTATCCCGCGTCTTTTGGGGGTTTCGGGTGTGATCCAGCTTCTAAGGGGGGGCGTGCGTGAGTGTTTCTAGCTAAAGCTCACCAATCACTTCACCCAGGTAGTCTTGACTTACTCGCTTACTTAAAGCTCTAATCAAAATTTGGTCAGAGAAAAGCATAAAGTCGTTTACACTCCTGCATTTCTGCCGTTAGTGGATAGTTCTACCTCCTGTACAATGGATTGTGCTCTGAGGAATTGTTTGATATGATGCCCACGGCTACGTTCTATCACCGCACTGCTCGCCACAGACAGGGTGTTCATCCTCACACGTTGCGTCCGGAGTGTCGAGCACGGTTAGATCCGATAGGGGCTTTCTCCCGCGCACGCTTAGGTTGTGTGTGGTATGACCTCCCTGCCTCGGTTTTCCCAAACGCCTACAGTATGGGGATCTTCAAAAGGGGTATTAGAAGGTTTTCAAAGGGTTGGCAGCGCGAGTGTAGCGCCTCCGATGTTGCAAACGTCCATAGGTAGCGGTGACCACCGGTACATCTGGTGGGCCGTATGCTTATCTGCCACCTTGGTGGTATAAAAAAAATGTTTAGCAGTTTACTTCCTGTTGACATTATGTCAATCAGAAGTGGCTAAGAACATTCCTGAGATATGACCAAACAATAACAATAACACATCCCAAGGATCCTTAAAATATTTTGAGAGTTATAGTGGCGCGACCAAATAGTGCGGACAAACGCACGCACCACATTGATATTTATAACATTCCGCAGAAATACAATGATTAAATGTACAATTTTGCGCAACCATACTATTAGGTATATCGCAACAAAGATTGACATTAACGATAGACCCGACAATACAGTCATTATAATAAGTTTGTATATTTGTATACCTATATAGTATGAACATAGTATGTAATACCTATTACTTTCTTCCCTGCATCATAGTGGTGCAATACAATTTACTACCTGAAAAACCGTCTTTATTTCCACAGTCATAAAGCTGAATTTAGTTTGTCGAACAGAGACATAAAAATGCAGGTATTCTTCAATTGAAATATGAATACCTAACATAATTGGACATTATTTTTCTTCATGCCCTCAATAATAAATTAGAATACCTTTGTGAAACCGCTGAAAACTTTCAATCTATATAATGAAATTGAATCTTATTTCTAAGGCGATAAAGTTGATTTTCATTTGAACAATATGTGTAGGCTTTATACTGAAAGCACGTTTGATTCAGTTCAGTCGCGTGTGTCGAACGCCGAAGTTGTTTCAAAGGAATTTCGAAAAAAGTGAAATTAATGTATACATACTTTGCGGTGTTTTGTTAAGAAATGTGTGAATAAGTGAGAGTGTATTCATCGCCGAATCACTTTAATGAATGGAGCACTTTTTTTGTTACTTTTTAAAGCACTTTTATGTTTATTTATTTGATCAGTGACTGTTTTCTTCTTTTTTTTTAATACTATTAATTTTGGTTTTGTACTATCTTATTAAATTATTATTTAACGTATTCGAAAAACAAAATGTTTCTTTCTCGGACCGTCACCGTTTGTTCAATTAATAAAATTAAGATTTTTTGTGCCACAAAAAATAAATAAAAATACATTAAAATAATTACCTATCTAAATACCTAGCTGATAAATCGATTTTAAACATAAAAAAAGATTCAAGTAAACCATAAATTTGTATAATTGCTACATCATAACTTTTTCAGCCACGAAACGATTTGGAAAATTATTTAATTTGGTTACTTACATTAAAATTTCAAAGCGATTGATTGATAGGTTAAGTAATGGATTCGGTTCAAAGCAATTATTTGTCGATTACATCATTGTTTATTTAAAACCAATTATAGTACGCGTTTAAAGTAAGGTCAAGTGCGAGTCAAACTAGTGATTGGAGGATTCCGTACCCAAAAAAAGACAAAACATCGCGTATGTGTTATGGGAGCCTTCCTTAAACATTCGTTCTTTTCTGATTTTAGTACTTGTTGTTATACTGCAACCGAAATACTTGTGAAATTTCTGCTATCTAGCTTTTTTTTAACGTGAAGGAAAATCCTCATGGATGCTATGCCGGACTCATACCGACTAAAAAACCTCACGTAACGACCAACAGCCTATGGCTGGGAGCCCCGGGTAAGCCCTCGGAAGGATGTCCCAGGACTCCCAACAGACCCACGGCCGCCGCTGCGGCCTCTCATACGGGGTGGTTCGGGTGCTATTCCGCGTCTTTGGGGGTTTCGAATGTGATCCCGCTTCTAAGGGGGGGATGGGTCACGTTGCCGTCATGGGCCTGTTTTTGTAAGAACGGTGAGCAACCCTCTCACCGTCCTCAGGCACGGGAGGGGGTCTGCCTTAAACATTCGTTCTTTTCTGCTTTAGTAATTGTTGTTATGTTGGCAACCGAAGTACATTACTTGTGAAATTTGCAGCTATCTAGTTATCAAGATTCATTAGATACAGCCTGAAGACAGACAGACAAACAGTGAAGTCTGAGCATAGGCTGGCGTTTTTACAAGAAAGCCGTGAGATCGTTCTCACCAGACTGCCCCTTTCTAACACGTTTATTGTGAAAGTGAAAGTTCAATCCGATTGACGTTGTCATTTTTGTTTCATTTCAAACTTTGAACTGATGATCCACGTGACCTAGTGACGTAGTTTAATGCGACAGAGTCATAGACTACAGACAAAGTCTCGCCATAAGCCCCTCTGCACTCTATTTTATAGAGACGGGCTAAAACAATTTTCCTTTTTTAGGGTTCCGTCCCCAAAGAGTAAAAATGAGACCCTATTCATGAGACTTTGCCGTCCGTCTGTCTGTCTGTCCGTCACGAGGCTGTATCTCAGGAACCGTGATAGCTAGGAAGACTGAAATTTTTACAGATGACGTATTTCTGTTGCCACTATCACAAGAAATACTAATCTCAGACAAAAACTATTTAAGGGGGCTCCTATATTCCTGGGACAT
Organism: Miltochrista miniata; assembly: GCA_933228765.1. Taxonomy (NCBI): domain Eukaryota; kingdom Metazoa; phylum Arthropoda; class Insecta; order Lepidoptera; family Erebidae; genus Miltochrista; species Miltochrista miniata. The sequence goes on from OW121777.1 coordinate 4,587,629, forward strand.
CCTTCCGAGGGCTTACCCGGGACTCTCAACCATAGGCTGTTGGGCGTTACGTGAGTTTTTTAGTCGGTAAGAGTCCGGCATGGCATCCATGATGGATTTTCCCTCACGTTAAATATATAAAAAGAAGGGGCACCTATGTAACAAACGTGTTTTTTTTGCCGTTTTTTGATACGGAACCCTCCATGCGCAAGCCCTACTAACTTGACCTATTTCAAAAATTCATTGAAGACCAGCAATAATGACTAATTTTTTCTAAGCAGTATAACGATGAAAAATGACTGAATCTTCTAATTCTCTCAACTGATTATCTCCAAAGCTTTTGCAAATTGAAAAGGTTAATTAACCCTAGGGAACACGACATTTCTCTTAGATATGGACATAATTTATGGCGACCTTGAGGGGTGCTTTTCTTTCGAAAATATGTTGTTTTGAAATTGCTTGTTCATAATTGATTTCTTACTTGTAAATAAAATGTATGAATCACTCTCCATTGAATGTTCTATGGCAAGCTTAGAAGGGGGGGAGGAAGGGGAAATACCCTTCAGCCACTTTGGTAACTATATGGTTCATAACCAGCTACGAAATAGTATTTTTTTCCACTGTTTTGTAACCAGTTACTAAGAAACACCCCTTCAGCCACTTTGGTAACTATATGGTTCATAACCAGCTACGAAACAGTATTTTTTTCACTGTTTGGTAACCAGTTACTAAGAAACACCCCTTCAGCCACTTTGGTGCCGATAAGGTTCATTACCAGCTACGAATAAGTAATTTGTTTCACTGTTTTGTAACTAGTTACTAAGAAACACCCCTTCAGCCACTTTGGTAACTATACGGTTCATAACCAGCTACGAATAAATAATTTGTTTCACTGTTTTGTAACTAGTTACTAAGAAACACCCCTTCAGCCACTTTGGTAACTATAAGGTTCATAACCAGCTACGAATAAATAATTTGTTTCACTGTTTTGTAACTAGTTACTAAGAAATACCCCTTCAGCCACTTTGGTAACTATATGGTTCATTACCAGCTACGAATAAGTAATTTGTTTCACTGTTTTGTAACTAGTTACTAAGAAACACCCCTTCAGCCACTTTGGTAACTATATGGTTCATTACCAGCTACGAATAAGTAATTTGTTTCACTGTTTTGTAACTAGTTACTAAGAAACACCCCTTCAGCCACTTTGGTAACTATATGGTTCATAACCAGCTACGAATAAATAATTTGTTTCACTGTTTTGTAACTAGTTACTAAGAAACACCCCTTCAGCCACTTTGGTAACTATATGGTTCATAACCAGCTACGAATAAATAATTTGTTTCCCTGTTTTGTAACTAGTTACTAAGAAACACCCCTTCAGCCACTTTGGTAACTATATGGTTCATAACCAGCTACGAATAAATAATATGTTTCCCTGTTTTGTAACTAGTTACTAAGAAACACCCCTTTAGCCACTTTGGTAACTATATGGTTCATTACCAGCTACGAATAAGTAATTTGTTTCACTGTTTTGTAACTACTTACTAAGAAACACTTATATTTTCTACTTTCGTAATTTTTCATAACCAGCTATGGAAATATACTGGTGTGCAACCAAGATGTTACTTAAGGGGAAATTAAGCAGCATGCTTATAGTCTATTTGTCGAAGGTACAGGCACACTAGAATCCCTCATTTTACCCTCTTAGAAGATTCTTGCAGGGTCGGCAGAGCAAGGTTACTGAGTTACTGAGTTGTTAGGATCGTTGCTGCGTAGTACCATTAGATATTCGATGGCATTTCTCGCTGGCTAGTGAAACTAGAGATGAATGCTTTCTAACATAACCCTACCGATTTCCAGTATTTATATTTAGTTCTAGATCCAAAATAGACTGGACCCAGTTGTGGCTACTTGTTAATAATTACTTTGTAAGGCTTTACTGAAGCTAATTTACCTACTTTAGATGTCTCAAATGATGGATAACTCCAACTCAGGACGGCCCATAGTGCAAGTCGCGTAACACAGTGATTGCACAAATTAAAGATAGTACAGATGGAAACCTACATACTAAATTCGCTGAGGCTACGCACACATAGACAACTCATTGACAGACACTACTCACACATGACTCATTTACAGACACGAGGTCAGGCGCTCTCAACTTTCGATACTGATTTGTGCGCGAGTGTGTGTAGCAGAGGGTAAGTGTGAAAAAAAAATCTACATACAAGAGTTTTCCATCTGTACCTACTAGTGATTGTTTGCAAAACACTGAGCATACAGACTATGAGCGCCTAATTATTTATATTGAAGAAAAAATTGATAGAGTTAGGCCCAACTCTCTTTAATGTTTCTGTTATTGTTATGAATGTTGTGTTTTGAAAAGTGCCTACACGATAGACTTCATTTATTGAATACTTAATTAATTCTGTTCTGCTCGATTGTGGCGTAAACAGAACGATGTTCTAGAAGAATTGCTACCCTAATTTTATTTATATACTACCCCCACTTTTAGATTACTATTTATTTTATTTTCAAATGCCCAGAACATAATAAATGTAATTTAGTAAACTGATGAGTTCGAATTACTTTATAAAGTGCTTTAAAAAATAACATACATATTAAAAAAGTGATTAACCAACCAATTAACTTGAAGTAAGAAGATATTTTTTTTATTGTGAAAGTGTGACTGAGTCAAGTCAAGTAGTAGTCGAGCAGCCAACATGAGTTTGAAAAGGTAAGTTCCTTACTAACATTATATAATCACGCCTTTTATCCCTCGAAGGGGTAGGCAGAGGCATAAATGCCCACATTTCAATTGTTTTAGATTTTTGGCCCACGTAATAGGTGGTGAGCCGTAAGTTCATACACATACATACATACATATGGTCACGCCTTTATCCCCGAAGGGGAAGGCAGAGGCATATTGTATGCCCACATTTCAACTTTGTATAATTTGTCCCACGTAATAGGTGGTGAGCCGTATTGCCGTGTTTAAATGGACAGGTGCAGGTTGTGACTGCCTGCTGTTGAAATAAAGCCTTCAACTTAGCTTAACGACTGCCATTTTACTGGCAACCGGGACCAACGGCTTAACGTGCCTTCCGAAGCACGGAAACGCTCAAATAAATGTCACAAAGTGATCACATGGATGGTCACCCATCCATGGACCGGCCATAGTGAAAGTTGCTTACTGCAGTGATCGTTTACAGAACACTGAGTCCGCGGAGCCACGAGCGCTTCCTTGAGCGTAAGTTCATAACTACTGTTATTTATGGTAAATATTATTTATAACTATTATTCCGCCTTTGAAGTGACCCCGTGTGGCGACGGGAAGAGTACAAAATGTCGCCACCACAACTCGTCCCGATGCTGTCGTAAGAGGCGACTAAGCGAAGACTATCGCAAAACGATCCACTGCGTCGGGAAGGAAAACTCGAAATGAAACCCGGTCGGCCCCAACTGGATTGGGAAAAGGCTTGGTGGATGATGATTAATATACATACATATGGTTACGTCTTTATCCCCGAAGAGATAGGCAGAGACATACATACAAACGCCCACATTTTACCTTATAGTTTCTTGTTTTATGTGGTAAGCCTATTGCTGTGTTGAAATGGACTGACGCAGTTCGTGACGACCCTCGGTTCAAAATTTTCAAGCCGTAAGGCCTTAAACTTGTAATTTGTTACTGACAACCGGGTTTCATTTCGAGTTTTCCTTCTCTACGCAATCGATCGTTTTGCGAATTTCGTGTTCCCTTAGTCGCTATTTACGACACTCTCGGGATGAATTAGGGTGGCGACGTTTTTTACTCTTTCCCGTCGCTATACGGGGCTTCTTACTTAACATTGCAACCCTATTTAATAAATGTGGGAAAATAAGAATGCCATACGAGACAGGTTTTAGTTCACACATTATTTATACATTAGCTTACCTTCTTATGCGTAAAAATAAAGGCCATGTACGAGTTAAACTCACGCTCGAAAGGTTCCGTACCAAATGTAACTTTCTTAAATGAAAGCCCGTAAAAAATATTATTATATTTTTTTTTATATTCAGCTCGCCAAATTGACGTCGCCACCAACCTGATGGTTAGCCGTGGCGCATCTAGCGATTGAGGGCCAGTCTCACAGTCCTTAAGACTTTCGACAGTGGCCCTCAACTGCAAGTTGGCGGCCCCGTGATGTGATTCTTCACGCTCCTCTTGAATAACCCGGGATTGTAGGATGAGGGAAAAACGTGTGCGGACAGGTCGTTCCATGTTTTCATAGTTCGACAAAGGAACGATCTTTTGAAACGCTCGGTTCTGGCGAGGATTCTCTCCACTGTGTATGAGTGGTATCTCTGCCCGGCACGTGTTGTTCGGGATCGGAAAGGAGATGGTGGGGTCAGGTTCAAGAGCTCTTCAGAACATTCACCGTGATACATTCGATAGAAGGCAGCCAAGGACCTGCGCTGTTTCCCGCGACTTCGTACGCGAGAAAATTATGTTATAATGCCAATTTGATTGCTCTCTGCTTAGCCCGTAGGATATGTAGCCTGATAATATATAGCCTATTTGAATAAACCTCCTAGACCCTACCCCTAGTTAATATTGGTGCAAAATTTGAATCAAATCTATTGAGAACTTTTCGAGATCCTTCCGGACAAAGCATACCAAACAGACAAACAGACAAACAGATAAACAGACCCAGACAAATATACAAAAAAAATTCTAACCTCCTATATTTTCGGCTTCAGTATCTTATGTTGAACACCCAGCGAGTATTTTTTTAAATATTTCCAATGTACAGTTTTAACTTTTCTATCATTTTATTATAATTAATGTATAGACTAGCTGAAGCCCGTAGCTTCGCCCGCGTAATAGTTGGCTCCCGTTCCCGCTTCCAAAGGGAACTTATTCCCGGGATAAAAAGTAGCCTATGTGTTCTTCCAGACTATAATGTATTCCTGTATCAACGACTATAATGTATTTCAGCTATATCCGTCCAGCCGTTTGAGCGGTAAAGAGTAACAAACATCCACACTCACAAACTTTTGCATCAATAGTATAAAACAAAGTCGCTTTCTCTGTCCCTATATCCATATGTATGCTTAAATCCTTAAAACTACTCAACGGATTTTGATGCGGTTTTTTTAATAGATAGAGTGTGTTCGATAACTCAGTGAGCTAGTGGACTGTCTTTCTGGTAGTTCTTGCAGGCACACAAGACGACACAAGAAGTTTCGGAAATCGGACCGCCACCAAGAATGATTCGCCACTTACCTGGATTCTTTCCCGCTCTTCCTTAGGGTTGCTCCGAGGCCTTGATATTCGCTTGAGGTTGTTTTCGAGTTGCCGTGTCGACCGAGGCGCTGACGTGTGGATGGGTTGCCGGCAATCCACCACAGGCGCACACACAAGATGTCCGAACCGCGTCCGAGATTTGACTGAACGGTCGATGAGTGGCCGCCCGCCTGGCGAGGCAGCGCGGGGCGGGTGCGGGGGGGGGGAATAGCCAGCCGAGTGACGAACTCTCCCGATAGCCGACCGTTCGCCGAAACATCCTGCCGCCTAACCAAGGTTCTGCCTTGGTTACCCACTAAACCACCGAAGGCAATCCACAAAGCTTAGAGACAGGTCGTAAGATGTTCCCTTGCTGAGTCCTGACCTCTACAACTCTGACAATTCCGTCCCTACCCGGAAGTAACCTAACGATCCGACCGCGTTTCCATTGGAGAGGGGGTAAATTATCCTCCTTTATCAATATCAGGTCATCGACCTTGGGAGCCTCGTTATGAGAAGTCCACTTATGCCTTTGTTGGAGTGTGTGAAGATATTCACATCTCCACCGAGACCAGAAATGCTGGGATATCTTTTGAATAAGTTGGTACCGAGACAACCGGTGCTCCGGAGTTTCCGTGTAGGGATACTCAGGAAGTGCAACGAGAGGTTGCCCTATTAGGAAATGACCGGGGGTCAATACATCAAGGTCTTCCGAGTCCGTACTAAGGGGGCAAAGCGGCCGAGAATTCATTACCGCTTCTACCTTGGTAAAAAAGGTGGTCAGCTCTTCGAAAGTGAGCTTGGCTTCTCCGAGAACCCGTTTCGCATGTGTCTTGGCACCCTTCACTGCCGACTCGAATATGCCACCGCTTGAAGGATTTGAAGGGCAATTGAAGAGCCAAGTTATGTTTTGAGCCGTCAGCTTCCGATCAATTTCCTGGTGATGGTTCCGTAAGAATATGTATAACTCCTTTAAATATTTATCGGTTCCCGTGAAGTTTGTACCGCAGTCTGATCGGATCAAGGACGGTACACCTCTCCTAGATACGAACCTAGTCAAGGCTGCCACGAAGGCTTCAACTGATAAGTTTGATACAATTTCTAGATGTACCGCCTTAACCGACAAGCAAATGAAAACGCATAAGTAACACTTTTGAATCCTTGCATTACGCAACGAGCTCGTTTTAACGTAAAAAGGTCCAGCGAAATCCGTGCCGACCCCGACGAAAGGTCTGACTCCGGTAACGCGATCGGCAGGCAAATCTGCCATATATGGCTGTTTAGGCCGAGCCCGGTGTCGAAAACATTGTACGCATTTAAACGTTATGTGTCGCGTGACACGCCGCGCCGAGATAATCCAGTAGCGTCGTGAGAGAATCGCACTCAACGCGTTAGCTCCGACGTGACAGTAGACCTTATGATAATGATTGACTAGCAAGTCTGTGAAACTACCCCTCGCCGGTATTAATATAGGGTGCCGTGACTCATATGGAAGGGTAGAGGCGCCGATTCTGCCGCCGACACGAATAATATCATCCCTGTCCAAAAATAAATTCAACCGTCGCAATGAATTTTTAATTTCAGTACCCGTTCGAAGGTTTGTCAATTCATCGGAGAAATTTTTTGACTGCACAATACGAATTAAGCACAGATTTGCGATTCTACGTTCCGACACCGTTAAACTACCGTAAACCTTCTCAGAGTTAATTTTTGAATTGTTTTTAAAGCGTAGTAAGTATGTAGTAACGTTTAGCAACTTTTCATATGAACTAAAACGATCTAATAAATTAAAATCCGATATCAATTCGTTTACATTCGCCTGACAGACAGTTTTGGTACATCTCCTCAGAAGATTAATGAGGTACAGAGTCAAACAGAAAAACAGATGGAAGTACAAAAATCAGCGACTAGAAGATCTGTAAGTAAGGAATTAACATGTATGCCTGAAAATGGAGAAATAATAAATAAACCAGCAAAAATTGAGGCACATAAAAAAGAGGTGACCTACAGAAAAAATAAAGTTTTAATTCTTGCAGATGATCAGGGTAAAGGTATAGGTAGTAAGCTGCAATATTATCTGGGAAAGGAATTTGAAGTAAAGTCTATAATTAAAACAAATGCGCCTTCACAGGAAATAGTGAACAGCTGTAACGCATTATGTAGGGACTTTGGCAAGAATGACATGGTAATAATATTGATAGGTTTACATGATACAAATCCACTAATTATGCAATCTGTGTTGCACTACAATTTATATAATATGTCTCATACCAATGTTATTCTTGGAAAAGTTCAAACTAGTAGATATCTTAATGTATATAAGCTTAACTATATGCTTGAATTGCTATGTTATAATGTGAAAAATGTAAATTTAGTTGACTTTGGACATTATAGAAACAAGACGATTAAGACTCGATTACTGTTACGAGAAATATTACGAATTTGTTATCGAAACAGCTATATTAAATATTGTACTAACATAAATAGGAATGTAGCTGAACACCGACTTGCACATAAACATGCTCCAAAAATAGGTACAATCCCATTTTACTTTAGACCATTAGAATATTCACAGTCAATACACTTGAGTTCAACAAATGGAGACAGAGCACTAGAACTAAGTGCTAGAGACAAAGCTCAATCAAAATGCCAGCTAAATCCCATTACTAGTCCAAGTGTCACAAATAAAAGACAGCTTTTTCGTTAGCAATGTAGAACCTTTATCCAAAATCTCAAATAAAAGAAAATTTACACTAATCCATCAAAATATTGCAGGTTTAGTATCAAAAAAGGACTCATTGGAAGTCGTATTATGTGAATTGGCCGACAAAGAGATAACGCCTGATGTTCTTTGCTTCACGGAAACTTTCATAAAAAAGGGCACCGAACAAAACGTTATATTTTGTAACTATAAATTAGTAGCCAACTATTCTAGGAAAGGCAGTAGAGGGGGTTCCTCAATCCTACTTAAAAAGGGGCTGGAAGGTTGCGTGATAAACTCTCTTGACAGATATGTATGTCCTGACATATTTGAATGTTGTGGTGTGGAGATAGCAGCATATAAATTAATAATAATATGTCTCTATACATCTCACAATAGGTACTCTAAAAAATTTCTTCCACGTTTAGAAGCTATAATTCATGACCTTTTAAAAAAATATATAAATAGAAAAATCATTATCGCAGGTGACTTCAATATCAATACTCTGGTAGATTCTACATCATCGCGATACCTGAAGGACATTGCTAATTATTTTAACATGAAACTTTACATAAATCAACCAACACGACAGGCCAATTGCATTGACCATATATTGAGCAATATAAAGAAGGGAACAGGAGAAACACTGACATTGCAATTATCGGACCATAATACAGCACAAATGTTCTCTTTTCTTATAAATAAAGATCCACCTATAACACATTGGTTTGTAGAACGAAGAGATTATAATTTGGAAAATCAATTGAAATTCCAATCACACTTGCAATCTCTATCATATAGTGAAGTTTACGAAAGCAACGATATAGATACTGCATTCAATAAATTTTATGAGTTCTTTTGCTTACTGTACAAATTATGCTTTCCCAAAATTAAAATTAAAATTTTAAGCAAACCAAAAAGACCAAAATGGATCACAAACGGTCTCAAAATATCTACCCAGAGGAAAAGAACACTACGTTACAAATATTATAAAAGTAAAACCTTAACTAATAAGACTATGTATAACCAATACTCTAAAACATTAAAGAAATGCATAATCAATGCACAAAGAAATTTCCATAATAATTTTTTAAAAAGAAGTCATAATATTTGTAAAGCTTCATGGAAAATAATTAAAGAGGAAACTGAAAATTGCGCAGTAAATTGTGACATAGCCATGTTAAAAATTAAAAATCACTTGTTATCAGAGGCCGGTGAAATAGCAGAAGCATTCAATGAATATTATATAAATCTAACGAAGAATAAACACATTCACGATAGCATAAATCATACAAAAATTAAATTAGTTCCAAGTTCTCATTATAGTTCATTTTTCCTTGAACCGATAAATATATCCGAGACTCTAAATATCATTAACTCACTGAAAAATACAAATGCTCATGGCTATGATGAAATCGCTACAAAGATTATAAAATTATGTAAATCCGAATTGGCCCCTATCTTAACATATCTCATCAACCTATCATTTGAAGCAGGAAAATTTCCGACATCACTCAAACATTCTATAGTAAAACCCGTCTACAAAAAAGGTGATAAAACGGATCTGAGTAACTATCGGCCCATAACACTGATACCCATCTTATCAAAAATATTTGAAAAGAGTATGCACAAGAGACTGATGGACTATTGCATAAAGTATAGTATTATAAAACCCGAACAAAATGGCTTTCAAAAAGGAAAATCCACCACTCTCGCTTGCTTTGACTTGGTACGCGATATTACTCGTGGTCTTGACATAAGGCAACATGTAACCGTACTATTTTTTGATATGTCCAAGGCGTTTGATTTTGTTGTCCATGAGCGACTACTTGATAAGCTTGAAAACTATGGCATTCGAGAGCCTGCTCTATCTTGGCTCAAAACTTATTTAAATGAGAGGCAGCAATGTGTCGAAATATCCAGACTAGATTCTGATAAAGTAGTCTCGACACACCGCTCTAGTTTTAAAATAAATGAGTTTGGTGTACCGCAGGGTAGCGTCTTGGGGCCCTTATTATTTTTGCTCTATATTAATGATTTACCTAATATCACTGACCATAAATGTATCTTGTTTGCTGATGACATATCAATAATTATAAAATGTAAATTTGACAATTGCTCTAATTATGAAAATGACATTAATCACTTGATTGGAAATGTAATTGATTGGCTTGACATAAATAATTTAAATGTTAATTTATCTAAGACTAAATTCATACAATTTAATGTAAAGGGTCGTGAGAAACTTAATCTTAAGATACAGTATAAAGGACATATTTTAGATAGCGCTAATGAGGTGACATTTCTTGGCATATTATTAAATGAAAGTTTAAATTTTGCTTCACATATTGACAAGGTATGTAATAAGGTAAATCGTTTTGTCTATGTTTTAAGAAGGCTAACAACAATAACATCATTAAATGTTACTCTTAATGCCTATTATGGATATGTGGCCTCTGCATTAAACTATGGAATTTTACTGTGGGGAAATAGTGTAGACATCAATAGAGCTTTCATTGCCCAAAAAAAGTGCCTCCGAGCCATTTGCTGTAAAGGACCGTATGAATCATGTAGACCACTGTTTGTAAAATTAAGAATATTGACACTTACTAGTATGTACATTCTGGAGATCTTTAAGTTTGTTAAGATGCATGCTCACTTGTTCAAAACGGCCCGCGAAGTGTACCCACGCAACACAAGGTCATCAGAGAGACTGGTTTTAGAATATTGTCCCAAGACCTCTTTATTTCAAAAAAGCTGTTATGCGATGTGTATAAAAGTTTTCAACAAAATACCTAATAAATTTAAAATAGGACCAACAAAGAGCATGTGTAAGAGGCTACGTGAGTGGCTGTTAAATGGTTGCTTCTATGACATAAATGATTTTTTGGACAAAAAATTTGCATGTTAATGTATGTTAGCAAAACAGAGGACACTGTATTAAATATTTAAGACCTATATATCAACGAACCTGTTTTAAGCAAATAAAGAACTTTGAACTTTACATTAGCAACCCTAACGGCCGGCCTCAGGCCAGGTAACAAATCTGGCGGGAACTCTGGGCCCCCGGACGGCCACGTATGGGGCGGCCGCTCCAGCCAACTCGATCCCCACCACAAGGGATGGTTCAAGAGTTCTGCCGCCGAGCAACCGCGTGACGCAACGTCCGCACAATTCATCTCGCCGGGTACGTGACGCCAGTCGATGTTGGTCTTAGAGGTTATTATATCCGAAACCCGGTTTCCTTCAAAGACTTGTAATTTATGAGGTGGTGTCCGTAACCACGCCAAAACGATAGTGCTGTCGCACCAGCCTACAATTTGGTCTAACCGAACCTTATCCTCCATTGACTCGACCGTGTGATTAACCAACGTTGACAGCAACTTAGCACCATTCAACTCCAGTTTCGGTATGGTTAACTTAACCCTTAATGGCGTTATACGTGACTTAGCAATAAGTAGGCGTACGTGAGTCCGTCCGTCTGCGCCCTCCGCGCGCAAGTAGACTGCTGCAGCGTAACCGACGCTGGAGCCATCACAAAACCCGTGAAGAGTATATTTAGTCGGTCCTTCTAACTTGACACACCGGGGAATGGAGATACGTTGCAGATGCGGCAAGTCAGAGATGATATCCCTCCATTGTCGCACTAAATCTATGGGGGCCGGGGCATCCCAAGCTACCCCCTTTGAGTTATCAGAAGTCGCCAATAGGGACTGTAATAAAAGTTTTATTTTAAAAACTACTGGACAGATCCACCCAAGTGAGTCGTAAAGTCTAGCCACTATTGACAAAATACTACGACGTGTGACGTCACTATCTGTGGGCAGATTTACATGGTAAGTGAAATTGTCACATTTGGGGTCCCACTGAATGCCTAAAATCTTGACAAAACCCGTTCCATCCGAATCGCGATCATCGAAACGCCGCGGTGACTCCAAGTGTTCCGTGGGTAAGTCATTCAGTAATGCTGGCATATTACTGGACCATTTCCGTAACTCATAGCCGGCCGAATTCATCAATGAGATTAACTCATCGCGAAGCTCACGCGCCTCAATCAGCGAGTCTGCGCCGCCATTCAAATCGTCAACGTATGTGTTGTCTATGAGTAACTTAGCGGCACGGGTTTTATCAACCTCGTCCCGGGCGAGCTGGTGTAAGCAGCGTATGGCTATGAAAGAGCTCGACTTCAAACCGTATGTATTTGTGTTTAATTGATAGGTAAGTAGGGGCTCCGTGGGCGACGCTCGCCAGAGAATCAACTGATATCTCCGATCGTCCGGGTGAATCCACGTCTGCCTAAACATCATTTTAATATCCGTAGTAAATACAATTTGTGGAACCCTAAATTTCATTATAATATTAGTGATATCGTTTTGCAATCGTTCTCCCGAAAACAGACAGTCGTTTAATGACACTCCCGAACTTGTTTTCTGACTGCCATTGAATACAACGCGAATTTTATTCACATCGCCCGATTTTTTAAATACTCCGTGATGTGGGAGAAAGTAATGTTCTTGCCCCGAATTAATATCAAATTGCGATACACTCATGTGTCCCAGCCTAATATATTCATTAATAAATTCAATGTATTTCTCCCGAAATTCCGGATTCCGTTGCATCCGCCTCTCAAGCGACATAAATTGCTTATAAGCGGGCTGGCGTGAGTCTCCTAATAGACGTCTATCACCTGCCGAGATAAGAGGTAAGCGCGAGATATATTTACCGTCCGGGCCTCGCGATACCGTTGAAACAAATAATTGTTCGCATTCCAAGTCCTCGGGACTTTTAATTTTATTAAGAGGGGGTTCCTCAGATCGCCAAAACCTTTCCACCGTTTCCTTGAGTGTCAACTGGTTAACCGACGATTCGGCCAGCTCCCGCGTCTCCGGCGAAACTGGTCCGAATACCGCGAAATTAAATACCGTGCCCAACGCGTAGGGCCCACCCTGACACAAAGTAATCTTTTCCCCATTTAAGATTTGACCGAGTATATCACATCCAAAAATTACGTCTATCTCTGAAGAATTCAATGAGCCGTTATCTGCGAGTTTCAACTCTTTAAAAACCAAATTTGTTCTGTTAACCGAATAAGACGTAAGCCTTCTTAAAACTGCCGCCGTTACCGCTAGTACTGGGTGTTCTGAATGTTCTGGTTTGAAATATATAACAACAACGTGTTGATATGTATTGGCTTGAATGCCACCGATACCCGTGATTTGTACATTACTATAAGACCGTTTCAATCCGAGGGTAGATACCAAATCCCCCTTTATTACCGACATTTGAGCCCCTAAATCTAAGAGAGCCCGTGCTTTAACGAATTCACCATTTTTATTCTTAATTTCAATAATAGCCGTGGGTAGAACAACATTATACGGGTTTCGATGCAAAGACGTTGAAGATGAGTCATCATGTAACCTTAATTGCTATGCTGAATATTGCTTTTGAGAATTATTACGTGACTGACCGCGCGATTCGTGCGATTCCCGCCGTTCGCATGCCTGATAGCCGTTGCGCGAGCTGACCTGAACTACACGCTCAGCTGATGAGCGCGACGGTACCTCTCTTCTTTCGCGAGGAGAGGCCGTGCGCGTGCGACGACGCGGACGGTGGCTGCGGTAGCCAGGTCCCTCCGAAGGCGAGCTAGCGCGAGACGCAGTATAGTTGTGCATGCATATTAAGTCGTTGTGACCCCGATGGCCACAGCGTTTACATGCTGTCCTTTTATCGCACGTAGATGCCGAATGCTTACCAAAACATTTAAAGCATACGTTTTCAGCTCGCACCCAGTCTTTACGCTGACCCGCGGTTAATTTTTTAAATTTAAAACACTCCGAAATCATGTGACCGCTTATTTCACAGTATAAACAGCGCCTAGCGATTATTCGTTCATTCCTGTAAGATTCACTTTCGTTTCCGATAATGTGTATGGTGCGGCGGGTACGATTGTCCTTCAAGGTCGCGCCGTCAGCTGTTGTCGAGTCTATAAGCCGACATTCATTTTGCAAAAACTCCACAAGTTGATTGAATGTGGGTAGGGTGATTATATTTCCGCCGTACTTCTGTTCAAACCGAGTTTTAACGTCTAACGGAATTTTATTTAAGCTAATGAATAATAAAATATAAGACCATTGATCTATAGGAAGGCCTAAATTATTCAAGGCGCGAGTGGACTCCAACAGTGGGTTTAGAATTTTAGAACGCAGATCATAGGGTTTATTTAATGTAGGTAGCTGTAGGATTCTAGAAATGTGACTATCTGCTAGCATCCTGATATTTTCATATCTACCCTTAAGAATTTCTAAGCCTATATCTAGGGATTCGTCTACCATAGGTAAATGCCGTATTAAGGTATGCGGTTCATTTAACACATGAGAAACTAAGTAATGAAATTTTTCCGTCTTTGATATATCTTTCCGTGTTAGTACCAACGAACTGAATAGGCTTATAAAACTTGTCCACTGAAAAACGTCACCATCAAATTTGCATAAATCGATTCTGGGAAGTCTTGCCGTATTTGAACTCTCGGACGGTCTATGAACCCCGTCCAAACCCGGGTAAGCCGACGAGACCGCTTCCAGTTGATTATAAGCCAACTCCGCCTCATTATAATCAGCCGTATAGATTTTAATCATTTCCGGATCTACCGTATTATCCAGCAATAACTCATACTGTTCCGACAAAAGTGCGTATCGTTCATCGAGTTTACGTAATCTCGCCGAAATAACTGCATTGGTTTGAGTTTTTCTCGCGATCATTTCTAACGTGCTTCTAAGCCATTCGACTTGAATTTTAAATTTAGTTGATGATACCTTAGCCATTTTAAATCGTTAAGACTCCAAATCGTGATGCACCCACCCCCGGGTAAGAGAAAAAAAATATATAACGGAACCCTACAATAAATCAATTAAATTGTTCTAATAACTGAGGATAATTTCACAAATATCGCATACCGCACAATATAATACAATAACCGAACCGCAAATGACAAACAAACTTAACGACTTTAATTTGAATTGTATCCGACCGAATCGAGACTTGTGTCAGAGCTGTAAGTGGCGGTTAGGAATTTCAATTTTTAAATCTACAACCGACTTATGATTTGAAAAAATACCAACAAATATACCGAAATCCGGCTGAAATCCGGCTCGAAGGACCATAAATATGTTCGATAACTCAGTGAGCTAGTGGACTGTCTTTCTGGTAGTTCTTGCAGGCACACAAGACGACACAAGAAGTTTCGGAAATCGGACCGCCACCAAGAATGATTCGCCACTTACCTGGATTCTTTCCCGCTCTTCCTTAGGGTTGCTCCGAGGCCTTGATATTCGCTTGAGGTTGTTTTCGAGTTGCCGTGTCGACCGAGGCGCTGACGTGTGGATGGGTTGCCGGCAATCCACCACAGGCGCACACACAAGATGTCCGAACCGCGTCCGAGATTTGACTGAACGGTCGATGAGTGGCCGCCCGCCTGGCGAGGCAGCGCGGGGCGGGTGCGGGGGGGGGGAATAGCCAGCCGAGTGACGAACTCTCCCGATAGCCGACCGTTCGCCGAAACAGAGTGATTGATGAGGAAGGTTTATACCTATGCTAATATTATAAAGAGGAAAGATTTGTTTTTTTATTTTTTTGTTTGTTTGTAACGAATAGGCTCTGGAACTACTGGACCGATTTGAAAAATTCTTTCACTGTTGGGAGCTACACTCTTTGCGGTGAACATAGGCTATATTTTATTCCCGAAATCCCACGGGAACGGGAAATACGCGGGTGAAACCGCGTGACGTTCGCTAGTTTATAATATTAGTAAGATAGTGTTCTGATACTATCACAATATACACTGATGGACAATGAAATCTCAATAACATGGTCCCGTTTTTACCCTTTCGATACGGAACCCTAGAAATGTAAATTGGAAAGGGCTATGCCAAGGAGGATGTTATTGCCTAAATTACCCTAAATTACAATGTCACAGTAAATTGCTAAGACAGTATTCCAGCTGATGCTAATGTTGTTTATTACAATGCAAACTGTTTTGGGCAGCTCTGAGACAATGTGCTTGCAATTAATTGAAGGACATATTTGTATATATGACTAGCTTGTATCCTGTGACTTCTCTCTCTCAATGTACTTTTGCCTCTTTAGTGAGAGTTTTAAAAAACCCATTATATCTCACTAGCTTTTTCCCGCAGTTTCTTTTTCAGTGTTATAAAGGGATACTTAAAGGATTTTTCCACACAAGTTTCGATGCGGAGGGTTTTGTAGTTCAGGAATTAGAGACATCTCAACTTTCGCAAAACCTAGAGTTCAAGGATTCCTTTGAATGTAAGGGTAAATCTAAACTGGCGTGTTGACTTCATCATAAAATAGTTTAATGATTAAGGCTTTTGTAAAACAATTCTGAATTGTTTTAGAATGGACTTAATCTTTAAGCTCTTTTATGATTAAGCAAACAGGGCATTTTCATACGCTCCCATTGGTCTGTTGAACTCGTAACTACTCAATGCGTGGTCCGATTCCAAAACAAAATTCAGTGTTATAAAGGGAGTACTTTAAGGATTTTTCCACACAAGTTTCGATGCTTTGGGGTTTTGTAGTTCAGGAATTAGAGATATCTCAACTTTCGCAAAACCTAGAATTCATCTATTCCTTTGAATGTACGGGTAAATCAAAACTGGCGTGTTGAATTTATGCGGCTCTTCACTGTCCTCAGGCCCCCGGTCATGGAGGCCGTTAGTGTTGGGCGAAGACACGTTTGCGGCGCTCCCGCCGGAACTGCGGAATTCGGATCACGAGCATGACCTGCTCGCAGAAAGAGGCAGCGGAGTCCAACTACACAACCCTTATGAGCAACTTGTAATAAAAAACACATGAACAAAGTGACTTCCCATTTAATAGAGACATTAAGATAAATGTTAATGGACACATTCTTACTATTCACCTTATATTAGCAGTTTAGGTTAAATGTTAGTTACTTATTAGTCTTATGGTTAGATTGCAATGTATATGACATGCTGTCTTAGCACGTCATTGCTGATTGCGTCATGAAAAAAAAATGTTTTCTGAAGTAAAATGTACTTTGCGATGCAATCATATTACAAGTTGTTTTGAGGTCTTCCACTTACTGTACTTTGTAATGCAATCATACGGTCTTCTACTTGGCTTAACGACTAACCATTCTACTGGTTGTCATTCGGTTAACGTATCTCCCGAAGTCTGAAAACTGTTATGTACTCTTTTCAGTATTAGACGTACCTGAATCCCTCCTGCCACACTATGACACGCAGTGACTGCTTCTCGCACAGTTGCGATGTCGTGAATATTGCTCTACCAGCGACACACTCATCTACTCACGATGATCATCGCGGTGTTACCTCGCTCGTATTGCCACTCCTTTTGGCTCAGACAAAAAAATACTGAGAAATTGAACCAGGGGGGTTGGAAGAGTGGCATGATGAACAATATGGCACACACGAGCAAAGAAACCACGAACCTTGAAGCTACTTTTATTCACATTTCAACAGAATATCAAGTTGCATTGACCGTCTTCAGAGCAGCCACGTCTTTGCCCATTTCCCTCGCTATTCTTCGTCGAAAGTGTGGCCGTAGCATAACGCAATGACTATCTTCTAACACTGAGCCAGCAGGCTACGAGTTTTAATTATTAACTTACAGTATTTAAATATTAATAATTTGAAGCTTTCCGAGGGTCACCAAAAGTTCATGAAAGATGTCTATTTCTAAGTTTTGGAGAAAATGTTTCATTTAAATCGTGCTTCATTTAGTCTGGCAAAGTTTCTGATTGTTAGAACTTAGCCCTTATTAATACGATTGAATTTATTACAAAAGTTAAAGATAGATTGTGCTTTTCAACAACAGAAACGTTACAAAGTGATAGTTTGGGATTGAACAGCGTTAGATAAGGGTCAGAAACTAATAGATAAGGCGAGGGAGTTCAGACTGCCAAGGGTATAATATACAGATCAAATATTTGATCTATTGTGCCCTCGGCGCCAATTCTCTATCGTAAAATAACGTAGACGGGGGTTTACGGGTGAAACTTTTAAATACCGACTAAAAATGAGGAGTGTTATAAGTTGTCCTGGGGTATCATTCCGAGGGCTTACCCGGGGCTCCCAACCGTAGGCTGTTAGGTGGGATACGTGTGGTTTATAGTCGGTAGAAGTTCGGCGTAGCATCCATGTAGGATTTCTTCACGTAAAAAAAGGGTTTTTATACTGTTCCACCAGTGTTTCTGTGTATCCATTGGCACCAATCATGGGGTGGTTCTTAGCTATGAATAATAATTTTGAAGGTCACTATGTCATTGTCAGTTCCTTAGTCGTGACGTGATTTATCTTATATATAAAATTCTCGTGTCACAATGTTCGTTCCCGTACTCCTCCGAAACTGCTTGACCGATTCTCATGAAATTTTGTGAGCATATTGAGTTGGTCTGAGAATCTGCCAACATCTATTTTTCATACCCCTAAGTGATCGGGAATAACATTCCACGTGGGCGGAGCCGCGGGCATCAGCTAGTAAAATATAAAATTTATAGGTCAGATGCCTGATAGGTACTTTGGTGACGTTTCTATGATCCGGAACTGGCTCATGTATCAAGTTGTCTGCGATTTTTAAAATTGATTATTGTCTGTTTTATTTATTTGGAATTTCAAATAGATAATTAAATTTATTAATTAATTGTATAATTAAAAAGAAGAGATTTGCCAAGGCAGTTACCTGCTTAAAACTCAAAGCCACATCCTTTTCTTTTCATACATGAATGTAGATTATACACTTGAACTGCGGAGCACTCGATTAAGGAATACAATGTACTGACAACAGCCGACCAATCTCCCCACAATATACTGAAAATGATAATACTCAGCAGTTTTGATAATGGCAAATACACTCGAGAGCAATGAATCCGGGTCACTTAAAGAATGTTAAAAATCTCGGAAACTAAAAATGATAGGTTAATGCAATAAATTGTATTTAATAGACAATGTAATACTCCTTAAATGAAAGTAAAAAAAATATGAGTCACCATACATTTTATTAACACAAAATTACATAAAGAAAAAACTGCTGATCTCTCCTTAAAACAAAAATAGGAAACATGAAATTTTTGAACTTTATTACGATTTTCTTGAATTTTAATACTTCGTATTGCCTCCTCGTGCTTCCATTACTGCGTTTATGCGGTTTGGCATGCTGTACACCAAGTTCCTTATACGATTTTGGGGAATATTCTCCCATTCCTCTGTGAGAGCAATTTTGAGCTCACGAAGCGTGATTGGGGGAGGGTTTCGTTGTTTTACGCATCTGCCTAGCTCGTCCCAAGCATGCTCGATCGGGTTGATATCCGGGCTGCGCGCTGGCCACTCCATACGAGTAATGTTCATCTCTTGAAGGTAGTCATTCACAATCCTACCTGTATGAGGTCGGGCATTGTCATGCATAAATATAGCATCCTCACCTAAATTGACCATAAATGGACCAACGTGATCATTGAGGATTTCTTCCACATATCTTACGCTAGTTAAAGAGCCGTTTTCTATGATCACCAGCTCTGTGCGACTTTCAGAAGAAATTCCGGCCCACACAAGTACAGACCCACCACCGTAGGCTACTTTTTCTTCGATGCATGCTTGCTTGAATCTTTCCCCTGGTCTTCGATACACTCTGTGTCTTCCATCGTGCTTGTAGAGCATAAATTTTGATTCGTCGGAGAACATAACTTTTGACCAATCTTCAATACTCCAATTTACGTGGCTCTGGGCATACCTTAGTCTCGAAATACGATGCCCACGCTCCAGTTTAGGGCCGTTTGCAGGTCTAAGGGGTTTTAAGTTAGATTCAGCAAGCCGACGTCTTACTGTCCATGCACTTGGGTTACTTCCTCCGAGGCGTCGAAACTGATTGGTGAGTTCAGTTCCTGTGAGAAAGCGATTTCGAAGCATGGTGTTCACCAAGTATCGGTCTTCTCGTGCTGTGGTACACCTGGTTCTGCCCGTTCCTGGTCTGCGTAGGTTAGAACCAGTTTCTTCGTAACGTCGGAGAACTCTTTGTACTGTTGACAGCGACACACCGACAGTCCTGGCTGTATCGCGCTGACTCCGGCCGGTTTCCAGCATTGTAAGTATTCTGGTGCATTCTTCAGGCGTAAGCGACATAATTTCAGCTTGATTAATGAATATAGAGCACTATCAACATGGTTTATGTACCCACATAAATGACAGATTACAAACAAAAGCAACACCAAATGCTGTAATTTCGTAGTTCCATCTTCGAAAGTGGCCCTTTTTCAAATTTGATTTTTTTATGATATAACTTTACAATAACTAAGAAGTTTTAATACCTTCATTTAAGGAGTATTACATTGTCTATTAAATACAATTTATTGCATTAACCTAGCATTTTTAGTTTCCGAGATTTTTAGGATTCTTTAAGTGACCCGGATTCATTGCTCTCGAGTGTAGTATGAAAACAGTCTATCTATTGTCATACAATTTTAGATTATTGAAGACTAGATGATCTCGCAGCTTCACCCGCTTGAAATTTGGTACCGATTCCCGCTTCCCGTGGGAATTTATTACATACATACATACATATAGTCACGCCTTTATCCCCGAAGGGGTAGGCAGAGGCATATTATATGCCCTCATTTCACCTTTGTATAATTTGTCCCACGTAATAGGTGGTGAGCCGTATTGCCGTGTTTAAATGGACAGACGCAGGTTGTGACTGCCTGGTGTTGAAATAAAGCCTTCAACTTAGCTTAACGACCGCCATTTTACTGGCAACCGGGACCAACGGCTTAACGTGCCTTCCGAAGCACGGAAACGTTCAAATAAATGTCACAAAGTGATCACATGGATGGTCACCCATCCATGGACCGGCCATAGTGAAAGTTGCTTACTGCAGTGATCGTTTACAGAACACTGAGTCCGCGGGGCCACGAGCACAGAGCATCGCGCGCCTCTACAGAGGGAGGGGCCAAAGCTTTCAAACCCCCTCTGGCAATAATGTGACATATCGACGACAAAAAGTGCCCAGTTCCATACAAACTGAAGGAAGATTTCCCCCCGCCACCCGCAAAATATGACAGAAAATTTTGTACCGAGCAATCGTTCTATGCCGTCTCCCCTCAGACAGTTCGCGTTGCTCTATGGCCACGAGCGATTCTTATTTATTACTGGGATTAAAAGTAGCCCACGTGTTATTCCAGACTATAAGCTATCTCTGTACCAAATTTCAGTCCTATCCGTTCAGCCGTTAGGGCGTGATTGAGTAACAAACATCCAAACATCTAAACATCCAAATATCTAGGAAGTCTTAGATAGAGTAAGCTCTACATTTGCAGAGTCTATGTTCTAAGTAGGAAGTAGGATTAGTAGGATGGGATTTGTGGTATAATTTATTTACATTTTTTCATAAACCAGGTTAATCGATTTATATATGTATAGTAGGTACATGTATTTCGTGCACGAAACAGTACGGCGCACTGCGCCTTTCAAAGACGCATAAGGTAAAGGAATTTGTCAGATTCGAGTAGGGTCCCGATGTCAGTGTTGGCAAAGCATCCCCCTTCCCGTGGGAATACGGGAATAAAATATAGGTAGCTTACGTCACCCGAGGTTAGTAGGACTTTCAAACAGTGAAAGAATTTTTCAATTCGGTTTAATAGTTTAGGTGCTTATTTAATGTAAACAAACAAACATACAAACAAATTATTATTTAATTATTATGGACACAATGCCACGGGCCCTATTTTTAGGTTTAGTTTAGATAGTAATAATGTAAATATATAGATATGTAATACGAGTAATTATGTTTCTCTGTAACTTTTAACAATAAGCTTTTTCTCCGTAAATAGCAGGTACAGGTACGAGATAGTCAGATTCTGTCATCTGCTTTTACATCTGTATAATATAGAAGCAGATGACAGGACCATACGTAGTAACTATTATTTAATCTGTGACCATACTATCTCGCATAAAAATAACCAGATAAATATACCTACTCAGGGCTAAGTAAGATTGTCTAATTTATTATCTTACAGAACATAAACAGATTGGGGTGAAAAGTCCAATTACTAGCCAGTCTCTAATTTTCATTGTGACAGACTAAAATTGAATTAAGAAAGTTTTAAGTTAAGCTTTAATTTAGCTGAAGTTGTTAATTTTGTTACTTAGTTTATGTTTTAAGAAGTACAGTACTAATTAGAACTGTGCATAGTTAATTTAACCAAGTGCTCGTTGCTCCATTAGCTCAGTGTAATCTCCAAAGTTCAACGCCAGCGATGCACGGGCCTTTCAGAAGGCGAGCTATGAGAGTTGTCGGCTATCTTAAACTTACAATGATGTATTGTATGAATAATGATTTATGCTCTGAAGACGCATATAGGTCTTAATTCCGCGCACTCTTAGATTGTGACATGATATCTCTGCCTCAGTTTTCCCAAACTTCAAAAGGGGTCTTTAAAGGTTTTTTTTATAAGATCGGCAGATCAAGTGTAGCGCCTCAGGTGTTTCAAACGTTGATAGGCAACGGTGACCACTAGTCCATCTGGTGAGCCCCGTGCTAGCCATCTTAGTGGTATAAAGAATACAAAAATGAAGCTTAAATATTAAGCTCAAGATATAAATTCGCACACTAAACCTGTTTACGAGCTATTTTGCTTTTCACATTTCTACGAAACATGAAAAGAAACCTCTGCAGATACCTCCTGAACACTGTATAAGCATGTAATAAAGGCAAGATAGCATGGTTACTTCTCTTAAACTACTTGAATCGTAACCCACCTATGTATTTAAACACTGGTGGGTACTTCTTGTTTATGATCTAACCACAGTAAATAGTAACCATCACTGTAGATTACCTAGCATCCACAGTGATTAAGACATTTTCGCACATATTTTATTGTACGCCGGCTTTTATTCCAATAAAGACTTCAACTCCCTACTTTCTGCAAAAAAACAAGCGATTCTCTATTTTTGCCTTACAAAAACTTTTCGAATGAATCGTATCCTAAATTATGTTTCGTTAGGGTTGACAGGTTCATGACAAAACACTATTAAACTTTCTTCTATTCCAACCTGAAAACAACACAAATCTACCGTAAAATAATTAAAATCGAATCACAATAATATGGAAAAGCGAAACTATGGAACGTTGGAACAGTTTTTTCATGACACGCGATCTTCTGTATTTCAGTAAACAATATGAAATCAATATCGCTACTTTACGACTGATCATGATACATTTTATTACTATTGGGACATGGAATAGGCTGTTTACCCTACGTAGTGAATGTTTAATACAAATTGAATTTCATTTTTTGGATTCCGTTTTCAAAGGTTAAAAGCAGGATCCTACTACTTAGACTTCGCTGTGTGTTTTTTTGTCTATATGTACTCAGGCTGTATCTTATAAATGTGCGTATACTATGCCTCTGTCTACCCCTTCGGGGATAAAGTCTAATCTAATTCTGTACCATATTTTAGCCAGATTCCTACAGTCGTTAGACTGTTAAAGGCTAGCAGTCCTGGGACATGCTTCCGAGGGCTTACCCGGGGCTCCCAACCATAGGCTGTTGGGCGTTAAGTGAGGTTTTTTAGTCGGTAGGTGTCCGGCATAGCATCCATGATGGAGATTTCCTCACGTTAAAAAAAACATCCTTTCCCCAATTGATGAAAAGTATGTACGCGCATAACTTCAGAACGGCTGGACGTATTTTGCTAATTCTTTTTTTTTGTGTTACTTATAGCCAGGGCAAGAATTTTGTATCCAAAAAAAATTAAAAAGAATAGCTTATATCATATATCGGGTCAGCTTGATATGGCGATACAAAATTCGCCGAGTCAACTAATCCCACTATTAAAATAAATGTGAAAGTTTGTGAAGATGTATGGATGATTAGATGTTTGGATGTTTGTTACTCAATCACGCTGTAACGGCTGAACGGATTGGGCTGAAATATGGTACAGAGATAGCTTATAATCTGGAATAACACACAGGTTTATATTATACTTTTCATTCTGGGTATGTGTTTCCACGGGAAGCGGGAACGGGTACCGAATTTCACGCGGGCGAAGTCGCGAGCATTATCTGGTAATTTATAATAATTTGTAAGGTAGTATGATATTTAGCCTACAGTACCTACAATCCTACATTCACGTGATTCATCACTCAATCCAAATTTACATAGCTGTAATCGTATCCCACTGGCATCGTGAGCCAAAGTTATAAGTTATAGCCAAAGTTATCCTTAATATCTTTTGTGGCACCTCGGTAATGACAGTTCACAGTGTTTTATCGTTAGGAAGTCA
Organism: Miltochrista miniata; assembly: GCA_933228765.1. Classification (NCBI taxonomy): domain Eukaryota; kingdom Metazoa; phylum Arthropoda; class Insecta; order Lepidoptera; family Erebidae; genus Miltochrista; species Miltochrista miniata. Next base: position 4,611,915 of record OW121777.1, read on the forward strand.
CATGGAAGGGAGTGAAGAATATTTTAAAGGGTAATAATCTTACAAATTCTTTATTACGTCATTGTAGGATATTTGAGATTATTTTTTGGTACTTTAATTAATTCGTGCTAAGTTTACTGCAATCTGAAATTTGAACTTAGAATTTTTACGGGTTTTGGTTGCAGCTAATGGTCATTCATCCAAGGATCAGACATAGTAAAAGTTGCTTACATATTTGTTATTAGTATTACATAGTTGCTTATTACATTATATTACATCGATACTAATATTATAAAGAGGAAAGATTTGTTTTATTGTTTGTTTGTTTGTAACGAATAGGCTCCGTAACTACTGAACCGATTTCAAAAATTCTTTCACTGTTGGGTAGCTACACTCTTTGCGGTGAACATAGGCTATATTTTATTCCCGTATTCCTACGGGAACGGGAACTACGCGGGTGAAACCGCGTGACGTCCGCTAGTATTTGATAAAGATAAAAGCCAATTTGGAAGTTTAGGTCTAAATTTGGAGCGCCGCATTGAGCAGTGTACTGTGTTAGACTGCTTTGTATGTAACAGGGCCTACGCTAATATGAATATAAATTATTACACAACCAAAAGAAATTCCCATACACTAGAAATGTCTGCAAGCTAAGTAAGACTTAAAGGCGTACTTAAAATTTTCGCCGACTTTGACCCACAAAAATTGCTGACCAATTTTTTCAAGATGGCGCCCCCTTATACCCTCGGTTTGAGTGCTTAAATGGTTGCGGGGGACGCTTATACGTAATTTTTCCTCGTAATATGTAGGTACCTACCTTATGACATAGTCGGGTTTATTTCAACACTTATCACTCAAGAACGGGTGGGCTGATTTTTGTGATATTTGATGTGTTTGTAGATTCTGCTATTCGAGGTGATTTGCAGTCACCTCGAATAGCAGAGTTAGAAAAATAAATAGGAAAAATTATAAGTCGATACGAAGTTTACCAAAACCACTAATGTACATAGAAACTGGTCAAGTGCGAGTCGGACTCACGCACGATAGGTTCCGTAACAAAAATACGTCAACAAATCACGTTCATATTATGGACGCCACCGTAAATATTTTCGTTTTTTTTAGAATTACTGTTGTTGTAGCATATAATATAAGTATGCTAATGCTAGAATTTACTGCTTATCTTTCAAATACTTTCCATAGCTTTATTAATTCATTCTTTTTGTTTGTAGTTGTTGATCGAAAAATAAAACCAATCTTATAGCAATAGAATATGTAGGTCACGTTTTGTAATCATCATTCATGAATATATTGAGTGTTGGGTCCAACTATAAAGGTCTCTGTATAGCCTCTACCTCTCAAGAGAGAGAGAGAGAGAGAAAGAGAGTTTGGCTGTAAACTTGAAAGATGGCGGACGTAAATAACATCTATTTATACTAATCCCAACTAATATTATAAATGCAAAAGTAACTCTGCCTGTCTGTCTATTACGCTTTCATGCCTAAACGGCTGGAGCGATTGAGATGAAATTTAGTATAGAGATAGTTCAAAGCCCTGGGAAGGACATAGGCTACTTTTTAACCGACTGCTCAAAATGAGGGTTAAGATTTTACGCGATAACGACTTCTACGCGGTCGAAGCCGCGGGGAACAGCTAGTAGTGGTATAAAATAACGGGTCACGTGCGAGTCGGAATCGCGCACAGAGGGTTTCGTACTGAAAAAATACCAAAAATAACGTTTGATGCATGAAAGCCCCCATAAGCCCCCTTTTTTATGGTTTCGTAGCCAAATGGCAAAAACGGAACCCTTATAGATTCGTCATGTCTTTCTGTCTGTCTGTCTGTCTGTCTGTCTGTCTGTCTGTCCGTCCGTGTGTCACAGCCATTTTTCTCCGAAACTATAAGGCCTGTGCCATTGAAACTTGGTAACTAGATGTATTCTGTGAACCGCATTAAGATTCTTATATAAAACTAGAAAAAAAGTAGTAAATTTTGGGGGTCCCCATACTCAGAACTGAAACTCAAAATTTTTTTTTTCATCAAACCCATACGTGTGGGATATCTATAGATAGGTCTTTAAAAATTCTATTGAGGTTCCTGACATCATTTTTTTCTAAAATGAATAGTTTGCGCAAGAGACACTTCCAAAGTGGAAATATGTGTGTCCCCCCCCCCCCCTCTAAATTCTAAACTAAGAGAATGATAAATCTAAAAAAATTATATGATGTACATTGCCATAAAAGCTACCAACGAAAATTGGTTCGAACGAGATAGAGCTGGTAGTTTTTTTTTAATACGTCATAAACCGCAATTTTCGGTTAGAAAAATCACTACCACTGCGAACGTGTTAAAACATCAATCAAAGTTACAACGAACTGTAGGAACTTTTATAATATGTTACTTGCTGCTACGAAACCCTTCATGGGCGAGTCCAACTCGCACTTGGTCGGTTTATTTTATTTTAATATGTTGTTATAGCGACAACAGCAATACATCATCATATGGGAATTTTTTTAGCTCTCTAGCTATCACGGTTCCTGAGATACAGCCTCGTCACGGATAAAACAGACAGACGGACGGCGAATTCTCATGAATAGGTTCCCGTTTTTACGCTTTTGGTACAGCACCCTAAGAAAGAAAAATTTCATAGTTTAATTGTTTGTTTGCACTGAAATATGAATCTATAAAATGTTAATGTAAAATATTGACTATTTTTTTGGTACGGAACTCTCCGTGCTCGGGTCCGACTCGCACTTTGCCGATTTTTTTATAATACCAAACATTGTGATGGTATTTAGCCTGAGCGGGATAGCTGATTAATTAGGTTATTCAAATGAGATTTAGGACAGGGGTATTACGTTTTAAATGGGAGCCAATTTGTATGGATCAGGAGATTTTCTCTAGATAATTGTCTTTAAATCCATATTATTAGCTAAGTGTAATATACAATGTATAATATACCTACCTACTTATGTTACTTTATTATTATAAATGCAAAATTTTAATAAATGAATATTTACGGACATTTTGTGAAACAAAGTCAGCTGATCGCAATGTAAGCTAGGATTAACATGCTTGTGTTATGGGTACCACATTAAGAAAGTTGTGAGTATGTATAACTATGTGCATAGTTATGTTTGTAACTTACTCTTTCACTAACGACTGAACAGATCTAGGTACAATTTAGTACAGGGATAGCAGGGGCGAATTGTCCATACAAGCCGATTTCTTGTGGCTTCCCTTTTCAGATCTGGCAGTGACATGTTATATTTACTCATAACTAATAAACACAATAATATATTCTCGAATACTCATTTAAATATAAAAATATTTGCAAATTTACACGGTAAGTCGGCATTTTCGTCTGCTACAAAAGTCATAGAAATCTATCTCTGACATCACGATAAGCCCGGCTTTCTGATCATTTTGTGTCTCTTTCGTTAGTACTACGCAAATATATAATTGCGTCCTTTTCTCTCACATTTTTTGAAGATTTGATTCGTCGATTTTCGCGTCTAGGAAGCCGACCAACTTGTGGTTTATAAGCGAGACAGTCATAATAATAGAAAAGGACAACGTATTTCTTTGTTTTGATTGTCGCTGGCGGCTGGCCTTGACGACTCGACCAATTTAAATGCACCTAACGCACGTCGAAACGTTTTCCAGCCAAGTGTTTTTTAATTTGATGGGTTGTTATTACTTCATTTCACATGCGTTTCCCGCGAATCAAATCAAACATTGTTTATAGTTTCTAAGATGTTGCTGTTTTTTAGTTAATTATGAATAATAATCTACTTCAAGTACTAAATACATCGTGAAAGTGTGTAAAATTGTGTTTTGTGGTAACAAGTACATTATAAATTACCTACTTAATTATTGTGGTTTCCGTACACATGATTATTGTTTTGGAGTCACATGCAATATATTACGGGTTCGATAAAAAATAAAGGTCAGCTTTTTTATATTTATCAAGTATCTCAGAATACGCTAGTGATATTAGTTCAATGGCTTGGGATACCTAATAATCTTTATTTTGACTGTATGTTTCATTAATAGTTTATAACATAATAAAGCAGTTTTGTTCCATAGAATTACATTGTCAGATATTTTTGAAAAAATAGATAAGAAGTATGTTTCATTTCAATTTTGTATTGTAAAATATCGCGGTTTTTAATACGCTTTTATTAGGTCGTCGTGTATGTAACGAATTAATACTCTATAGGTACTTGAAATCTTACTAATATTATAAATGCGAAAGTTGTGAGTGTGGATGTGGATGTTTGTTACTCTTTCAGGCTCGAACAGCTGAACGGATCGGGCTGAAATTTGGTACAGATATCCATTATAGTCTGGAATAACACATAGGCTACTTTTTATCCCGGGAATAAGTTCCCACGGGAACAAATTTTACGTGGACGAAGCTGCGGGCATTAGATTAAAAACATTAGAAGTACCTATACCTATTTCGCGTCTAAGTCCCAAATTTATGAATTATTTTCAATTAACTTCAATCGAGACAAATTGAAATAGGTAGGTATGAGCTTGCAGAGAGAAGTAGAATAATTTCAAAACATGGTTAGTGTAAATTTAATATCTTTTTAGTCATCAGTAGATAATTTCAATAGTAGGTAAGGTGGTAAGTGCGCCTTCACACTAGCGTTTTCCGGCGTAGGCGTACGATGGACGTATGCGCGGCGCCGACGCGACGTATACGCGACGTATACGCCGCGTTGGCGCAGCGTCTCCACTGGAACACATGAGTACCTACGCGGAACAAGCGTCGGGCGTGCGCGACGTATACGCCGCGTAGGCGCGGCGTCTCCACTGGAACACATGAGTACGCTGAACAAGTGTCGGGCGTGCGCGACGTATACGCGACGTATACGCCGCGCATACGTCCATCGAACGCCTACGCTAGTGTGAAGGCGCACTAAGGATCAAGTCAAATTCGCTTTTTTCAAAGCCAATTTATCGTGCACGTAAGACATTGTTTTAAATTAAGTACATGAATCTTACGAGTACCTATAGTAAAGAAAACTCAAAAGGCATTACACCGCCGCGCGCCATTATACGCTAAATACCTATACTACAGGTGTGACCAACTGGATTATAATTTTTTCACCGGCTTACCTTTTGAAAATATTCAGTCTTCGCCACTGAGGGATAGATTATAATATAAAAAAATAGCATAGTTAATAAGCTACTTTTTTCCTGGAATATTTTTAACTCAACACAAATTTACACGTAGGTAAAGCCTAGGCATTAGCTAGTTACCTACATGATTTAAAATAACTATAAGGTTCTTCTGAAAAGCCTAGTGAAATACGAAGTCTTACATTCGTTTTATCAAAAGATCTTGAAAAGGGCTGGTCGGCTATTCAATATCATTTATCTTGATGTCCGAAACGCCGTTGAAAACTAAAAGGTCATTAATTATAGACTTGACCGCTAGATGCCGTTAATGGGAAACTTAAACGATCTCGAGGGAACGAAGTGAAATATTGAGTAGAAAAACTAAAGTAAGGCTAGCATACATACATATTATAGTCACGAATAAACAAGAAAGCCGTGAGATCGTTCTCACCAGACAGTCCCTCTCTAACACGTTTATTGTGAAAGTTCAATCCAATTGACGTTGTCATTTTTGTTTTATTTCAAACTTTGAACAGATGATTCACGTGACCTAGTGACGTAGTTTAATGCGACAGAGTCACAGTTACAAAGTCTCGCCATAAGTCCCTCTGCACTCTATTTTACAGAGAGGGGCTAAAAAGTTAAAAAAATCTGAAAATCGCCAGTAGATGGTGCTTACATCACCCCATGACGTATATAAGGTGGCAAATTTGGTGGGTTTGAGTAGGTTTCGGCCACAGAAACCTACTCAAACCCACCAAATTTGCCACGTGGTTAAGGCGTCTGCACGGTATGCAAGAAAACGCAGGTTCGAATCCTCGAAACTAATTCTTTTTCGATATTTAAAAAGTCATGAATAAAATTCCCAAAAAGGTAGGCACACACAGGCATAGTATACGCTCACAATTCACCTTATAGTTTCATGTCCCACGTAATAGGTGGTGAGCCTATTGCCGTGTTGAATGGACAGGCGCAGGTTGTGACGACCAGCAGTTGAAATTTTTCAAGCCGCCTATAAGACCTTCAACTTGGCTTATCGATTGACATTTTACTGACAACCGGGATTCATTTTTTCCTTCTCTTCGCAATGGATCGTTTTGCAAAAGTGTTCTCTTAGTCGCCGCTTACGACAACCTCGGGATAAATAAAATTGGGGTAATAATCCACAACAAAACATATAGGTATTATTTAACACGATTTTTCGTTTCTTTTCTAATAATTCCAAAAATTACAATATTCAAGGTCAAATTTGGCACGCTTATGATACAAAATTCTGAAATACATTATTTACAGTGAACTCGAGAAGTAGATATCTAAGCAATCATAAATTTTATTACCTTCCTCACTCCAGAGGGGACGCTACGGAACAAAACAAACAATTTATTTGTTCACAATACAGTTTATGTTATTGTTTGTGAAAGACCAAGATATTTATCTTGACATAAATAGTATCATTTGTCACTTTTAGGGTTGATACAAAAATTTTATTTGGACTCAGGAAAAATATGTGAGGTAAAGATTTTGAAACATAGTAAAGTATTTATATTGTTTCTGGAATATAGATACACACACATACACTCGACTGTGGTGACGTAGGCAGTACTGTATCTGAAAATATAGAATTTGAGTTTGTTTAGTTAATAAAAATACATAAGTAGGCATTAGGCATGTACGTCAGTTATCTAGATCCCATAGCACAAACTTATGCTGTATATTATTCAACACCGTATTTCGATTCATTTTCACTATCTTTTGCGAATAATTCCAAAAATTACAAATTTCATGGTAAAATTTGGCACGCTTAAGATACAAAAGTCTGAAATACATTATTTACAGTGAACTCGAGAAGTAGATATCTAAGCAATCATAAATTTTATTACCTTCCTCACTCCAGAGGGGACGCTACGGAACAAAACAAACAATTTATTTGTTCACAATACAGTTTATGTTATTGTTTGTGAAAGACCAAGATATTTATCTTGACATAAATAGTATCATTTGTCACTTTTAGGGTTGCTACAAATATTTATTTAGACTAAGGGAAAAAGATTGCGGTAAATATTGAAAATGTGTTTTTATTGAATGGGTTTATGGAAAGTATAGGTAACTCACACGTAGTCACAAATCCATACACATAATCATACCATACACACACACGCGCGCGCAGTCAACCACACACACACACACACACACACACACACACACACACACACGAAGAAATCTAGTAAATTTAGGAAGAAAAGGTAACAATATTTATTGTTTTTCGAAATATTTTACCAATATTTTGAATTACAGTAAGTATTATTTACCTTTTTATATTGTATCTAGAATATAGGTAAACACATACACTCGACTATGGTGGCGTAGGCAGTACTGTATCCGAAAATTTAAAATTCAAGTTTGTTTAGTTTATAAAAATATACATCGCCTCTTTGCTTCAATAATGTGTTATCGTGAAAACTGCAATTTTACAGGAGAGTGATTTTTAACTTAAAAAATACAATTTTCGAGAAACAAAGAATTTTTTTAATGTCGATCCTTGCTTTATTATTTGACATGACAAATAAACTGTCTGAAAAGTTTTAAAAACCTTGTCAATTTGAACGTTTAACCAGAAATTGGCTTCAATTTGAAAAAAGGGTTATATTTATCACGTTATTCTTGAAAATATTCTGTAATATAAGCGTTACAACCTAAGTTGTCGCGTTGTAGATAATATTACAGTTGTTATGACACTGAGTTACGTCATAAATAAACATTGTTTAAACGAAAACTTTAAGATTTAAAAATATTTTTTTATTAGGAAAAGAGGAACTGCAACCGCACTTATTATAATTTATATGACAAAAATAAATTTTATACTGCAAAAACCACAATTTGTATTGTTCACTTAAAGAGAATCACAAGTTATAAAATAGGTATACTTTTAAAATAATATCCATCAGGCAGGGTGTAGTCAACATGACGACCAACTATAAAAAAAAAAACAATCAGACTTTGACAATGATTGTGCACCATTATTATTTTAATTATTCTAACCATATAACAGTAAATTAATAGGCAGAACATGACTATTCAATAGTGTTTAAAATATTTGACAAACTATCACTGTGCTTTGTAATAGAATCACAATTTTACTTATAATAATTATTATCTTTAAAACAAACAAACGGTCTTGGTATTGTTTGACGTAGGTATTAATAAATCAGTTTTTATATCAGCATATTTTTTGTAACCGCTATTCCGCTCAGTTCAAGTGAAAATTCTTTCAATATAACTCTTGTGAGATGCCCAAATTGTTCGCAAGAGAAATCGTCGTTTTCTGATGAGAGGGTAAAGGTAGGAAAGGGGATTTTTAGCTGTAAACGTACACGCCTGTGTTTTACGGGCATTGAACTCGACAAGGTTTTCGGATCCCCATCGGGAAATGCGGTCCAGGACCCTGTCGAGATCAGCCACAAGTTGCCATCTCTTCTCCTCAACGTTGGTTCTCCGGCCGCTGGACGGGTCGAGTAACTTCCGTGCAGGGTGCTATCGTCTGCATAGCAATGTATCCCCCCGAGAAAACTGACCGGAAGAAAGAGGGTTGGGGTCAATACAGGTCCCTATGGTACCCCGACATTAACCTGCATGAAACAGAAAGCCGTCGTATTTGTCGTACATGCAGAAAGCTGTCCATCCAGCTGCGCAATTGGGGCAGTAGTCAAGCATGTAGGCAAGCTTCGAAAGTGGCGTCGCATGCCATAGTCCATCGAAGGCTTTTGCAATATCGAGAACTATTGCCAATGACTCGCCGTGCCTCTCCATAGCCTCACCCCAAACATGTGTCAGGTAAGCCAGGAGGTCACCCGTAGATCGTTTTGGCCTAAAGCAGTATTGTGGATCACTCGCTACTCTATAGCGAGTGATCCTCGAGGTAACACATGAGCTCTTTGTTGATAATCAGCTTAAATATTTTACAGACAATTGTGGTGGCGGCGCTATGGGACGATAGTTGGCTGGATTGGACCGGTCCCCTTTCTTGGGAATCGGATAAAAAAAAAAAAAACACTATTACATTTAGGATGATAATCTTGACAGCTCACTATGTTTACATCAAGATAACCTCATAAAATAGAGTAGCACATAGACGAGTACCGCCCACTTATCGTAGTCAAGCGTCTTTCAAGGATACCGCTCAATTGACTAAAGACAAATGAATGGAATATATCGAATTTAAGTACCTATATTAATCGAAATGCAAGTAAAACGATTGACCCTATCAAAATTATAAACCTAAATTTAACAGTGTTACAAATGAACTGATATCCAAACTATTTCCCTACATTTTTGTGCATTATTTAAAGTCTGTAAGATAGTACTAATATTTAAGCTAGACGCGCGGTAGTTCTTAGCAAAACTTAGTAGTTCCTCTAGTTTAATAAGTCAGATAATATGGTAATAGGTACCTACACTCAAATATTTACCCGCACTTGTATCTGGTTCAAGAATATTCGCATTCTCTGTCGCTATTGCAAGTTTGACAAGTTTTTTATATTATATCTAGAGTACATCTGCAAAATTTGGTAAAAATGGCTATTAGTTTTAGTATGTACAACGTATCATTTGGGAATATTACAACATAAATACATTTCTGTTCGTTCAAGAACGGGACATTAACAATTATCTATAGCTTAAATTTTGTATTAGAAAAAATTTCATCATAGAGGCGAAATGTGGGCTTAAAATATGCCTCTGCCTACCCCTTTGGGGATAAAGAAATGTTTATAATTATGTATGTATGTGTCCATCCACACATTCACACATTTATTTATTAAGGCACACAATACATGATTTCATACACCTCTTCCCACAAAATCGATAATTCGGTTTAACAGTAGAATCAAAGTCTCTGTACATAAATACATTATGGTCTAAGAGCCAGCGGCCCCCAGGCATTCGTTAAAGTATAAAAGCTGTAAGTTTCTCAATGTATGTCCCCAACACAGGTAAGAACGAACCCCGCCTATGAAACTTGAGTCGCGGTGGCTTTCGCAGGTATCAGGTAGTAAAGGTGTGTAAAATTGTGTGTTAAATTTGGTAAAGTATAAAACTCAGTTTTTACATATTTTACTTATAATAATCCTAAAAGTCACCTTGTCGAAAGCCAGACACTTTGTACGGTTGCAACCCTCTGCCAGACACCCTTAAAGTATATTTAATTATTACTATACTTACGGTATAGTATAAAAGCTGCAATTTATATATGTTATTTGGAGAACTATCAAATGATGTTTTCTCAATAGCCAGACAGTTTCAGTAGTTCCTTTATGTTGCCAGGCACATCAAAAGTCTAATGTAGGTGCGAGCGCGAGGGATATGTGTGTCTGAGGGTGCGAGTGAAATACCGCGTTCGGTCCACTGCAACGTTATACTGCGCATCAGCTATCATTTATGATAGCTGATGCGCATGAGAACTATTTTCTAGATTTACTATGAAAATTCATTATGTACCATAACTAAGGATCAACGAATAAATGTTTAGAAAATTCTTTTATAAAATTTCTGTGTTTAGGAATCATTAAATTAACAATTAAATAATATATTTAAATAATTATTTTAATAATAGTTATTGGAATAATATAATTAATCTAATACAATAATTAATGGAAAAATATTTCAAAGATATTCTATGAATCGTGGTCGTCAATATCTTGAGTGTCCTCATCACCGCACCCAAAGACGGGAGATAGCACCCGAACCACCCCCTGGGCCATAGGTCCGTAGGGAGTCCTGGGACATCCTTCCGAGGGCTTACCCTGGGCTCCCAACCATAGGCTGCTGGACGTTACGTGAGGTTTATTAGTCGGTAAGAGTCCCTCATAACATCTGTGAGGACTTTCCCTCACGTTAAAAAAAAGAACCCTCATGGGATTGTTCGATGATTGTATTTTCCATCAAATTTGTGAGATCTTCGCTGTGTTGTAAACATTAATTTGATTTTAGACAAGCATACGGCCCACCAGAAGGTCCGGTGTTCACCGCAGCCTATGAACGTTTGCAACACCAGAGGCGCCACTCTTGCGCTGCCGACCCTGTAAAACCCCCTCACTGTAGGCGTTTGGGAAAACCGAGGCAGGGAGATCGTTCCACAAAGAAAGCCCCTATCGGATCTAACCGTGCTCGAACGCTCCGGACGTAGAGTGTGAGGATGGATTCCCTGTCTGTGATTTCTATTTTGTGCCAAATTTGACAATAACTTATTCCTTCTGCTATGTTATTATAATAACACTGTACTACGGAATGTAGTTGAATAAATCACAGATTTAAGAATAATTAGTACGCAAGCTTTAATACGTCAACCTCCCGTGACGAAACGGTCAAGTATCTGATACCTTTGTTTTTAAGAAGTGAGACGCGCCAAATTTTTCGACGCATACACGTACAAGTGTATAATGCCCGTCTGTCTTTTTATACGCTCCAAAATACCACTAAATATTTAAAAATATAATAAATATGGCCAAATGGAAGACAAAATTCTTAATTCAATAATGTAAAAAAACGATTTTCGCGAAAATGCAGATGTCCGTTTGCTCTTTGCTTCCGTCGATATATCCCTGGCGCTCGCATCTACATTAACTTTTGATGTGCCTGGCAACATAAAGGAACTACTGAAACTGTCTGGCTATTGAGAAAACATCATTTGATAGTTCTCCAAATAACATATATAAATTGCAGCTTTTATACTATACCGTAAGTATAGTAATAATTAAATATACTTTAAGGGTGTCTGGCAGAGGGTTGCAACCGTACAAAGTGTCTGGCTTTCGACAAGGTGACTTTTAGGATTATTATAAGTAAAATATGTAAAAACTGAGTTTTATACTTTACCAAATTTAACACACAATTTTACACACCTTTACTACCTGATACCTGCGAAAGCCACCGCGACTCAAGTTTCATAGGCGGGGTTCGTTCTTACCTGTGTTGGGGACATACATTGAGAAACTTACAGCTTTTATACTTTAACAAATGCCTGGGGGCCGCTGGCTCTTGCTCTATTAGATAGCTACTAACAACTAAGTGTACACAAATTAATGTAATTAATAATGGATGCATACCATCAGAGGAATTACCAATGACATACTTACATCAAAAACATCTACCCTTTTTTAACCTGAGGGAAAATCCATCATGGAGGCTATGCCGGACTCCTACCGACTTAAAAAACCTCACGTAATGCCCAACAGTCTATGGTTGGGAGCCCCGGGCAAGCCCTCGGAAGGATGTCCCAAGACTCCCAACAGACCTACGGCCACCACTGCGGCCTCACCCAGGGGGCGGTTCGGGTGCTATCCCGCGTCTTTGGGGGTTTCGGGTGTGATCCCGCTTCTAAGGAGGGGCGTGCGTGAATCCCTCACGTCACGCTGCCATCTAGGGCATGCTTCTGTAAGGACGGTGAGCGACCCTCTCACCGCCTTCAGACCCCCGGTCATGGAGGCCGATAGTCTTCTGGCGGCGCCCAGAAGCCGCCGACTGCGGAACTCGGGTGGGGGAGTTCTCTCCCTTTCCCGCCCCGTGGCCTCTTTCACGAGCATGACCTGCTCGCAGAAAGAGGCGAAAACAGCTACACTACAACTTACATCAAAAACATCTACACTCACAAACTTTCGCATTTATAATATTAGTGAGATGTGAAATATACTCGTGTGTATATTGGGTGTAACAAAATTACCTATCCAAATTTCGTCACGTGACGTGGCATCAGTCAAGAAACATTACAAAAATTAAGAAAAAAAAATCACATGAATACTTTAACCGTAAAGCCGTTTTAAAGGTCCTATAAATTTTCATTTTCACCCTTTCTATCGCTACTGAGCGGCAGTAGAAAGCGACAACGACAGCCAGACGGGTGCTCTGTGTTTGTTTTGCCACGGCGACCATGTTACCTCGAATTGCCGCGGTAAAAAATGAATTCTTAATGTGCGACAAAAAAAATTAAAAAGAATGAAAAATTTACCCCCCTTTTTTATTAAATATTTGTATTTGATTTCCGATGCCAAGTCATCTCATGAAATTTGGAGAGGTAATTTTGTTACATCCAGTATACAGGGTGGAATTTAAAGACGGTAGTTGGAGGGAAAGTACCCTTAATATTGATAATGGCAAGTTTTGCTGAAAGGAAACATTCCTTTATTTTTAAAAGTAAGTAAAACTGCATTTAAAGATTTTTGAAAAATCACCTGCTTGAGCCGGGAATCGAACCAAGGACATGTGAAAAAAAAACATCCTGTATTTTATGATACCAACCGAAAGAATCTTTAATAAGGAGAAATTTCTTATAAACAACATAGTATCTTAAAGTAAAGGTAGACCTAGTAAAATACGTTTTTAGTGTAAAGCTTACTCACCATCTGAAGAAAAATAACAGTGTTATTGAGATTCTTCTCCTTTTTTTAGAAGTTGGTAAAAAATGTTCTAGTTTCTGTGAATGGGAATATTCGTTCTGGTCACTTAACCAACCAACTTCAAAAAAAAAATAGGAGTTTCTCAATTAGACTGTTTTTTCTTCTTCAGATAGTGAGTAAGCTTTACATTAAAAACATATTTTACTTGATCTTCCTTTATTTTAAGATACTATGTTGTGTAAAAGAAATTGATCCTTATTAAAGACTGTTGCGGTTGGTATCATAAAATACAGGATGTTTTTTTTTCAACATCTCCCAGGTTCGATACCCGGCTCAAGCTGGTGATTTTTCAAAAACCTTTGAATGCAGTTTTACTTACTTTTGAAAATAAAGGAATGTTTCCTTTCAGCAAAACTTGCCATTATCAATATTAAGGGTACTTTCCCTCCAACTACCGTCTTTAAATTCCATCCTGTATACGCTTTCACGTTGAACTCAGTTCCAATATGGAAGCGATCTGAAAGGGCAATAAGCAAAACTAGCATCATTTTAATCACCTCGCGAACGAAATCGCGGGCAAAAGCTAGTGTATTATATATAACCATACGGATATGGAGACCGTCTGTCTGCACCAAATCTAGTTATCGGGAACTCGAGAAGTGCTTCTCGAAATAACAAGATTATGTCGTATTGAAATAGAATGCATGACATTTAACATCGTCAGGAGAATAAAGTCTTCCTATATAGTAACATTGATTTTCTATTTAGGTACAGTTTTCTATTACTAATAAATGGCGTGTACTTGGGCCAGCGACTCAGTATTGCCATTCAACGTGGCAAGCCATTCAACGTGGCAATGCCGCCAGCGTTTTGGGCACGGTTGTGGTCGACAGCGATGTGGAAGAATTTTTCGATGCCTAAATCGGGTATTTTTTTTTCTAAAAAGTATTATAAGTATTAATATCCGTGGTCTGATACACATAACACAAGCAGGTTATTCCTTGCTTACTTTGGTATCAGATAGCGTTGTGTGAAATGTCCGTGAATGTGTATTTATTATATTTATTATTTATTTATTTATTAAACTGTAATATCTCCGATATGCCCCGTGTGGCAACGCGAAAGAGTACAAAATTTCCACACCCCAATTCATCCCGAGGGTGTTGTAAGAGGCGACTAAGGTCACACTACTGCATAATGATCCATTGCGTAAAGAAGGAAAACTGTAAATGAAACCCGCTTGTGAGAAAAATGACAATTGTTAAGCTAAGTTCAAGGCCTTATGGGTGGCTTAAAAATTTATAACTGCGTTTTGACATGACCTGTGCCTGTCCATTTCAACACGGCAATAGGCTCACCACCTATTACGTGAGACTTAAAACTATAAGGTAAGTGCCCCTTCGGGGTTAAAGACGTGATTATATATATATATATGTAGTGACTTATATGAAAAAATAAGGGATTCTTAGATAGTTCAGACACGAGAGAATGGATGAAAATAGACTGATCCCTTCGGCAATAAAGGCGTACTATAAGCATGTATGTACAAATGTACCTAATTATTTACATAACACTGAGCAAAGGCTTTTCGCAAACTTCAAAACTTCTTAAATAATACAGAACTACGCCTCAATCGTACCTTTTGGCCATTAGATGATTGAATGTGGCCATCATCCCAATTTTCCGATCCCATAAATCACTCAACCCAAAGGGTCGATTCAGGTCCATTAGCATCATATTCGTGTGGGAATATAGCTCTTTAGATAGTAAAGGCTACGCCACACAGACGCGTTGTTATTGTATGCGTTATTGCGATATCTGATCGTAGTAGGTACATTTTGTGCTGAAGACGGCAGCTTTAAAAACTTACTGCTGCGATAATAACGACACGGTAACAGTAGAAAAGCTACCAACGTTTGTCCGTCTTGTGAGATTTCGATGTTACACATTTTATGTGCAAAGATTATCAAAAAACTCAAACCTGCTTCTTCTGACTAACTGGGTCAGATGTCCTGACCACTTGGACCATTGTGACACTAATCTGACCGACTAATTATTTCACCTAATTAATCTTGGGGCATCGTAGAATATAGAACAAATAAAAATATTTAAATATTCAGATTACAACGCATGCGATGCTGCACAGCTGTTATAAAGTGTAATCAGAAGTATGATACGAACATGTTAGACTGTTGAGGAATCTATGCCGTGTAATATAAACGAATACGAAATAGAATCAGCCTACGATAAAAACGCAGTTATAATATGCAAGCTGCTTGCTCTGTTGGATTTTCGAAAAAAAATTTTTTTTTTATTAGTTTAAGGATTCTATATAACTGTAAATAAAGCACTAAAAAGTATAGGTCATCAATCTTCTTGTCACTTTTTTAAGAAGAAGCGCGTTGTGAACTAGTTGTATGAACCT
Source organism: Miltochrista miniata (assembly GCA_933228765.1). NCBI lineage: Eukaryota > Metazoa > Arthropoda > Insecta > Lepidoptera > Erebidae > Miltochrista > Miltochrista miniata. Next base: position 4,627,836 of record OW121777.1, read on the forward strand.
TTCTTTCGTATTCTTGACGTTTTACTACAACCTACGTAAAGCTTTTTGTAAAATGAAAGTTTATGACTTTTTGACTTTTAATAATAAATTAATTTTGACCGTTAATAACGCATCAGTGTGTGTGTGACCCTTAACACAATTACCAAATTGGATAGGTACCACTACAGATATAATTGTGCATTCTCGTATCTCATCTAACTTAGTTTGTTGTTTGATGTAATAATTATCAAAATTGGAAGCAGAGTTACTATGCCTTGAACTAGCTGTGCACTACGGCTGCGCCTCTGACATTATTTCAATCATGTAGCATCCACATCCATACTAATATTATAAAGCTGAAGAGTTTGTTTGTTTGTTTGTTTGTTTGTTTGAACGCTAGGATCTCAGGAACTACTGGTTGGATTTCAAAAATTTTACAGTTTAATAGTCCATTTATCGAGGATGGCTATAGGACGCTAAGACGAATTGGAGCGGAGCAGCAATCAATAATGTTTTGAAAACGGGAAATATTTTTTACCGTCTGAGAGCTTCCGAGGCGTACGCTGCGTAAATGATTAAAGTTGGGTAAAAATTGTGTAGTACAAAATTGTTTCTCTTAAAAAGTTCTAAAAAAAAGTCCGCGACGCGAAAAGATAGACATATGCATGTCTATCTTTTAAGGTTCGCTCACAATAACCTAATTTGTCTATCTTTGAAACTGAAGAGTTTGTTTGTGCTAGGATTGAGATCCTAGCACAAACAAACTCTTCAGTTTAAGTGTTAACTGAAACTACTGGTTTCATTTCAAAAAATATTTTACAGTCTAATAGTCCGCTTATGGAGGCTGACTAATGGCGATATAACATCACGCTAAGATGAATAGGAGCGGAGCAGCCATGCATAATGTTTCGAGAACGGGGATTATTTCTTTCTTTTGAGAGCTTCCGAGGCGTACGCTGCGTAAATGGTTAAAGTTGGGTAAAAATTGTGTATTACAAAATTGTTTCTCTTAAAAAGTTATAAAAAAAAGTCCGTTACAGCATAGCTCTATTAAGGTTCTCTTACAATAACCCTCTTATTAAGTTTTAAAGTATGAGCGACGTGACGGAAGTAAACTTGGTTTGCAGTGGCAGCCAGTCAACTGAACGATAAAAACCGGCCAAGTGCGAGCCGGACTCGCACACGATGCGTGGAAGTAAAAGCGACGGAAACCATTATATCACTTTAACACCTCTTTCCTTCTCACTCTCATGTGACTCAAACGAAGATATGCGGTTCAGCTCTAATAAATACAAGCGACGCGACGCGACGGGAATAAACGCGACGGGGGTAAATGCAACGGGAAACATTATAATACTCGAAAAATTAATACCATACCTCTCTCTTTCTCACTCTCATGTAACGCATACGAAGTTGCGCGGGTCAGCTAGTAACCCATACTTTGACTATCGTGTATGTTTTATGATGTCAATTGAACATTTTGTATGTTAGCGGAGATTTATATTTCGAAGGCATGCTAAGCCATTGGTCCCGATTGTCATTAACATGACAGTTGATAAACCAAACTGAAGGCCTTTTGGGCGGCTTGAAACTTGACCTTCAACAGAGACTTTTCTATTCTCTCTTTGTTCAATCTAGAAACCCAAAAATTATAAAATAAATAGGGACTACTGGCGCTCGACGGCCGCAGCCGCGGCACGCCTTCGCGCGTTAATGGTCTCAGTTCTAACCTAACCTAACCTAACCATAACGGGGATGCGGGGTCCTACTAACATCTTAAGGCCCCCAATGGGTCGGATCCTCCTCGTGGTGCATCCTGGGCAACGGAGTAGCGACCACTTCCCTTCCTCTGTGGGGGAGTTGTGCTACTCTGGCTAATTCCGGCCGAGGCGGGAGTAACCCACCTGTGGGTTGCTCGGTGGTGTGTGTTGCTGCCGGCCGTGCCGTTATTCACGGCCGGCAGCAGCAATGCTGGGTCGCCGTCGCTTCGCCATCTTTGCTGGCGAGACGATGGCGGCAAAGTGGGAGAGGCACTGCGTGGGGGGCGGGAGTTTGGGTAAATGCTCCCGCCCTGCCATGCAGTTCGGGCTGCCGGCCGTAAATAACGGCGCGACCGCCGGCAACAGTGCTGGGCCGCTGTCACATCGCCAGTTGACGAGGTGATGGCGGCAAAGCGGGAGGTGCACTGTGCGGGGGAGCGGGAGTAACGGATAATGCTCCCACTCTGCCGTGCAGTTTTTTGACGATTGTGTTTTGACCGTGGGCGTAAGGTCCCCGCCCACCGACGGTCACATGGCGGTGGGCACCTTTCCTGTGTTCCCGCACGCCTGCGCCAGCCGCTCTCTGTCTCCTCTATTACAGAGGGGCGCTCGAGAGCGGTGCAGGCGTGGTGTTCAGCTCCTTAGGGAGCTTTGGGGAGCCGCCCATCTGACTCCCCTGAGGAGAGCCCCGAATAAAGGGGGCGCCCCTAGCCGGGTCGACGTGAATAATCTTTTGATATCCCTCGGCCCGGTTAAAGGGTGAGGAGGAACACCGCGGGGCTTAGTGGGTAGGACGGTCCATTCCGGACCGGGCCGGGAGTCCCACACACCATTCCAGCTGCCCCCGCAGCTCCCGCCCCCGCAGCTGGGATGAAGGTAAATGCGGTCCTTGCGTCAAAAAAAAAAAAAACCTAACCATAACGACCGCCTTTATACTTACCTGACTACTAGTTACTTCATAATTTGAGCGCCAGAAGCCCTATTTATTTTATTGTTTTTTGGTTTCTAGATTAAAGTAAGATTGACGGTCAAACAAATGAGAAAAAAAAGTCTCAATAGTTCGACGGTCGGACTAATGAGAAAAAAAAATCTCACTAGTTCGACGAATGATTCGAACTATAGTATCCGCAATACGAACTGGCACGTGGGGCCATAAATCATCGGATTCGTGCTATCTCTTTCGCACCTACACAGTCTTATGGAGCGGGACTCGCACCCATAGTGCTGTGCAGGTAATCTTTTACGTATTCCATAACAGTATCGACAAAAGTTTTTTTTTTTTTTTTTTTTGTATAAAGTGTACGCTATCTTAGGTAGGTAGGTACACTTTAGACTATTACAATCTAGCTTTAGCTAATAAGTAATTTTATGCGGACTTAAACTTCTATAGTACCTACTTATTCTAAGAAAAGAATCCATTGATTAATCTTAGAGTCTGATAAATTAATACACTTTGTTCTTGTGTTCTTAAACAGTAAGCACTAAAGACACTTATTATTCTCACTAGGCACTACACTAACTCAAAGGGCTTAGTTCTTTTGAGTCTTCTTTTTAAGTCTGTCCAATCGAGGAGTTGAATTGCCTCCGGATTGTCATGGTGGAGCAGTCTCTTTTCATGAGCTTCTGCGAAACGTTGGATAATTTTGTCAACCGGCTGTACTTGAAGGTCCCGGTGAAGGTCATCATTTCGAACGTACCAAGGTGCATCAACTATGCCCATTAGCACTTTATTTTGGAAACGCTGTATGACATTTCTGTTGCTCTGTTTAGTGCAGCCCCACAGCTGTACACCATATGTCCATACCGGCATCAGGACTTGTTTGTAGAGTAAAAGTTTGTTTGGTATTGACAAACTTGATTTCTTTCCAAGCAGCCAATACATATCGTTATAGCGTATGTTGAGTTCTTCTCGTTTTTTCTTAATGTGTGCCTTCCACCGCAACTATGCATCAAGAGTCATACCTAGATATTTTGCTGTATTTGCAAACGGAATGATCTTGTTGTCGATATAAACTGGGTAGTAGTCAGCTGATTTGTTAGTAAAGTCAATGTGAGTCGATTTTGTTTCATTGAGCTTGATGCGCCACTTTTTGGTCCATTCAAAGACTTTTGTCACTGCGATTTGCACATTTTGCACGGCTTCCTCGCGAGTATTTCCAGTTGACATTATGGCGGTGTCATCGACGAAAGTTGCAATGAGACTGTTTTCTGATTCTGGAATGTCACAGGTGTATAATAGGTACAAAACCGGCCCTAACACGCTACCTTGTGGTATTCCAGCTTTTATTTCCTTAAGTTCTGAGTAAGCATTTTCTTGCCTTACTCCAAACATTCTGTTAGAGATATAAGACTTTAAAATAGCTACAAATGGGGAAGGCAGCATTGAACTCAGTTTATGTATTAGGCCTTTATGCCATACTTTATCAAAAGCTTGCGCGACATCTAGGAACACCGAGGAGCACACTTTTTTTTCTTCTAATGCATTTTCAATAAGTTTCGTGATCCTATGTACTTGATCTATAGTGGAATGTCTCTCCCTAAAACCAAACTGGTGATTAGGTATTAGAGCTTTTTGGTCAAGTATAGGTTTCATTCTTTTTAATAGAAGTTTTTCGAACAATTTAGAAATTATAGGTAGCAAAGATATCGGCCTATAAGATGTTGGTTCGTGTGGCGGTTTTCCTGGCTTTGCTATCATTATGACTTCAGCTACTTTCCAAACGGCTGGAATATATTTCAATCTTATTACTGCATTAAATAGGTTTGTTAATTTCACCAATGCTTTTCGTGGGAGATGTTTTAGTACCTGACCTGTAATAAGGTCGTAGCCTGGCGCTTTTTTGACATTCATGCTTTTTCTAATTTCGAATGCAACTTCTTTTGGGGTTACCAATTTTATTTCCGACAAATCTTGTTGGCGTTCGTGGTACGGCAAGTCCTCTGACGATCCTTCATTTGGTTGAAATATTGATTCTAAATGTCGCGCAAATCTTTTTGCCTTCTGTTCATTGCTTACAGCCCATTTGCCGTTAGTTTCCCTTATGGGAGGAATGGGTGTAATAGGTGCTTTGCATTTCCTCAACGCCTTCCAGAGTGAATAATTGCTGGAGCGGTCACTAGACAAGTGTTCTAGTGAAGTGGCAATTGAGTCTTCTTTATAGGCTTTAATAGTTTTAGTTAGCGTTTTTGTCAAGCTATCTATATATATAAAAATCAATGCCACTTTTCGTTGTAATTTTATAACTCAAGAACGGGCCCACCTATCCAAACCAAATGTTTAGGCTTTGTTCGGACTATTTAGTAGATGGTTTATGTGAAGTTCGCACAAAATCGGTTGAGCGGTTCTTCATTTATCACGTAAACGATGTTGCACGGGTCAGCTAGTTTAGTATATTTTTATCGAAGGGTGATCTTGTGTGATGCCATTTCTTTCTCTGTCGCCGTTTTTCGGCGATTAGTTCAATGATTTCTTTAGGATATATATTACCTTCACTCCTTGTCATTAAAGCAGGTGTATTTTGCCATGCCGCCTGCTGAATATCCGAAGTAAACTTGTTAACCTCGAAGTCCAATTGAACTTCATTTCGGAGGGGCACATTGAGTTTGATTTTGGATTCTACGTCAACCTGAAAACTTGACCAGTCTGTTTTTAAATTGACCAATGATTGATAAGTTTCTCTGAATAGAATATTTTCACCAAGTTGTAGAGTTATCGGGGAGTGGTCAGAATTCATATCAAAACCTTCTTCAATGGTCAAATAGTTTGACGATATATTTTTAAAAATAAAAAAATCCGTCAAATCTGGCAATCTATCTGGATCCGTTGGCCAGTAAGTCGGTTTCCCAGTTGATATTACGTCGCATTTGATTTCGTTCATGGCACTTCGTAGTTCTCTTCCCTTTGTTGAAGTTAATCTGGAACCCCAGTACGTGTTCTTGGCATTAAAGTCACCCCCAAGAATGAATCTATTGCCGAGTTTTTGCAAAAAGTTAACTTATTATTACGACAAAAGTAATGAAATGAAAAATTTTAATATGATTTTTTTATTTATTTATTTTTATATCAGCATTGATTTATTAAGACAAATGTATTAAATTAAATAAATATATTAAAATAAGTAGGTTGAATAGGTGAATTACTAACTAAAAAAAAAATCAAATTTACTAATTTTAACTTTTTGATTGCTAAAATTTAGCTAATTATTTAAGAAAATCTTATTTGCTATTAATATCATATTTACAACCAAAAGCAAATTACCCACTTAATATCAGATTACGACACATCGAATTTTTTTTAAATATTTTATCGACATGGTTCAACCCCTACAATAAGTGACATTTATGGCCCAAAGTGCCAGTTCGTATTGCGGATACTATAGTGAGAACAAACGGGCTAAACGACTGTCATTTTACTGGCAACCGGGACCAACGGCTTAACGTGCCTTCCGAAGCACGGAAACGCTCGCAAATAAATATTACAACGTTCTATGACCAGCCATAGTAAATGTTGCTATCTACATTGATACATTATTTATGGAATACTTTCCTGATAATAATACCAAAATGGACACAGAATTTCAGAAATTTATTCTATAAATAAACTAACCAAACCACAGATTAATGAATAGTTATGACCAAACATAAGTATTCCTCTCACGTATATAACTAGACCCACATTATAACTTTTGAACACAGTAAATTATCACAACACTGCTGAATTTGTTAAAATTAATGTTTTGCAATACCTAAACGAGGCGTGTGTCCTGATATAATATGAACCGTATCTTTATTCGTGATTCTCGAGTTGTGGTATAAGCGCATAAACTGTAGCGATGTCATGAAAGTTCTAATATTGTGTAAAAATGTCCGAAAATATTTATTTATTTATTTTATTACTAGCCGACTCTTGCAATTTTTGTTTACGTCACAAGGTGTATAAAACAAAGGGTATTTTTCCATCAGACTCGTAGTTTTCCAGAGAGTATGTGGCAAACTGACCACATGGAAAAGACCGGCCCTACACACGCGCTGCTGAGCCAGGCACAAATTGTGAGTGCCAGAGATGCACGTCTTAGGTGCAACAGCGTCAGGTTCTCGTGGCGGGTCTTGACGTGGACACTCTCTCACAGGAGACCATGGTGCGAGCCATGATCTCCAGCGGCAGTAAGTAGAACTGCGCCGCGCGACGTAACTGATTGCCGCGCTGAGACTCTGGTTTGGATTTCCGGGTAGCTGCAAATATTTTTATAATCCAATAATGAATGTTTTGGAGATTGGGTGTTTTTTAGAAAGACTTCCTAAAAATTATATTATAACTACATAATTTCTAGCGATCTTCTAGATCCTATAGCAACAGCTTATAATTACGAGTAGCTTAATTTGGACAAGGCGATGTTGTGTGAGGATGTTCAACAATATTTTTTTTAAAAAAAGCTAAACGTTTATGGCTTGAACCACAGCTTGCTTATATGGCTGAGCTCTCAACGACATCTGCTGTTTTTGAGTTTTGACTACCCACTGTTGAAATTTTTAAAGCCGCCCAAAAGACCTTCAACGTGACTTAACGGTTGTCATTTTACTGACAACCGGGTTTCATTTCAAGTTTTCTTTCTCTACGTTTATATAGATATAGATCGTTCTGCAAAAGTGTTCCCTTAGTCTTTTTACATCCTCGGGATGAATTGTGGTGGCGATATTTTGTACACTTTCCCGTTGCCACAAGAGGTTTATTTGTTTATTCTTTATTTTTGTACATCCTGTTCCTATATTGTGGTACATAATACCACCAGCTGAACGCTTATAGCTTGAACCACAGCTTACTTATATGACTGCGGAGTGCGCTTTCAACGACATCTGCTGTTGACGGTCCTTAACTACGGTACAACTCAGCTTTGCTTGCACACGGCTACTTATTTTGAGGACAGAATGAACTTTTTTGACAGTGCAATTTTTTTTTTATAGTTTTGACGACCCACTGTTGAAATTTTTTAATCCGCCCATAAGACCTTTAACGAGGCTTAACGATTCTCATTTTACTGACAACCGGGTTTATTTCGAGGTTTCCTTCTGTACCCAATAGATCGTTCTGCGAAAGTGTTCCCTTAGTCTTTTTACACCCTCAGCATGAATTGCGGTGGCGATATTTTGTACTCTTTCCCGTCGCCACACGGGGCCCCGTCGCCACAAGGAGCTTATTTGTTTTATTTTTGAACGTCCTATTCTTATATTTTTGTACATAATACCACCAGCTGAACGCTTATAGCTTGAACCACAGCTTACTTATATGGCTGCGCTCTGAACGACATCTGCTGTTGACGGTCCTTAACTACGGTACAACTCAGCTTTGTTTGCACACGGCTGTTTATTTTGAGGACAGGAATGAACTTTATCGATAACTGTGTTGTTGGGTTTTAAACTTTTCAGTGACTTCGTAATATCAAAGTTTTCTAACACACTTCAACGTTTAAAATACTTCTTTCTACAACCCATCCATTGTCGGACTGCTGGAAGAAATTCCTTTTTTATATGTTCGTCTGTTTGCTTTGCTTTGTCCGGAAGAATCTCGAAAAGTACTCAATAGATTTGATTCAAATTTTGCACAATTAATAACTAGGAGTAGGGTCTTCAAATAGGCTATATATTATCACGCTACATATCCCGGGGGCTAAGCAGAGAGCAATAAAATTGCCATTGTAACATAATTTTCACGCGTACGAAGTCGCGGGCTACAGCTTGTGTTAAATAAATAAATAAAAACCTACAAAATGCGAAGAAAACCTGCCGAGTACGAGTTGTTTCGAGAAAAACAATCACAAGTCTTTTATGGGAGCCCCCTTTTTTTTAATTTTTTTTTTTGGTGTGAGGGAAAATCCTCGTAGGATGCTATGCCGGACTCCTACCGACTAAAAAACCTCACATAACTCCCAACAGCCTATGGTTGAGAGCCCCGGGTAAGCCCTCAGGAAGGATGTCCCGTGACTCCCAACAGACCTACGGCCGCCACTGCGGCCTCGCCTAGGGGGTGGTTCGGGTGCAATCCCGCGTCTATGGGGGATTTCGGGTGTGACCCCGCTTCTAAGGGGGGGGGGGGGGGGGCGTGCGTGAGTTGCTCACGTCACGCTGCCGTCATGAGCCTGCTTCTGTAAGGACGTTGAGCGGCCCTCTCACCGTCCTCAGACCCCCGGTCATGGAGGCCGATAGTCCTCGGCGAAGACACGTCGGCGGCGCCCAGGGCGCCGACTGCGGAACTCGGGTGGGAAAGTTCTCTCCCGCACCCGGCCCGCCGCCTCCTTCGCGAGCATGACCTGCTCGCAGAAAGAGGCGGCGCAGTCCCACTTACTCCCGCTGGAGAGCATGGCTCGTACCATGGCCTCGAGCGAGAGAGTGTCCACGCCCAGACCCACTACGAGGACCTGGCGCTGTTGCGCCCACGCCGTGCACTCCACCAGCGTGTGGAGCGCCGTGTCGTCGCTGCGGTCCTCGCAGTGCTGACACTCGGCCGTGGTTTCCCGGTGTTTTCGCCACAGATACCTACCGAAGCTACCGTGCCCGGCAAATATCTGTGTCAACCGGTAGGAGAGAGCACCGTTGTCCATGACCGGTCTGACGGCCGCGATTGTGGCGAATCCTTTGGTTGCTCAAGTCGCACCTTCCATGTCTCCACGGTTTCCTGGTGGAGCAGGGTCCGCTGGGCCTCGATTTTTATATATTTTTTTTTTTTTTTTTTTTTTATTTATTTATTTCAACTGAACCTACTTCTATCATTACAGGCAGTGCCCAATGCAACAGTGTAGGCATATCAAAAATACATAAATATTGTACCAGTCTTATGTCTTATAATAATAACTAATTATATATAATGTTACCTTAGTGAATTCACTCAGTGAACAATTAAATATATCGGTCTTCTCCGCCACAAGGTTGAGACTGTGAAGCGCCCGTGACAGTGGCGCCTCCTTTAGGAGGTTGGTGCGTGCGTTCGGCACCACTAGCAGGCGAGGCCTACGTCGTCGCCACACATACCTATCCGGCACGCACAGACCTACCATTCCTAAGATATCTGGATTGTGTAACTTTCCTCTTATCAGTTTAAATAAAAACAACACGAGCGAGAACTCCCTTCTAACTCTCAACTCATTATATCCCACCATGCCCAGTACGAACAGGGTTGGATACATGAGTGGGTAGAAGGGGTACACACCGTACAAGCGTAAGTATAAAAATCTAACAAATTTATTTTGAACCCGCTCCAGCATGAGACTATATTTAGTCTCCTGGGGGGCCCAGATGACTGCATTGCACTCTAGTTTCATTTCTCGAGACGCAGGCCTTTGGCCCCGCTCCAGCGCCTCCTTGCGCCATCTGGCCACAGTGACGCAAGGGCTCTCGCTTCCAGGTCCCATGGAGGGTTATGGGAGCCCCCTTAAATACATTTTTTTATGTTTTTACTATTTGTTTTTCTGCAACAAAAATACTTCATCTGTGATAATTACAACTGTCTACTAATGCAATAATTTCAACTTCCTGTAACATGTGAACCGTGATAGCCACGGTTCATATGTTACAGGCTCATTACAGACAGGTAGACAGACGGATAGAGTCTTAGTAATAGGGACCCGTTTTTCCGAGGCCTTACCCGGGGCTCCCAACCGTAGGCTGTTAGGTAGGATACGTGTGATTTTTCAGTCGGTAATAGTCCGGCATAACATCTATATTTCGAAGCGCTCGTGGCCCCTCGGACTCAGTGTTCTGTAAACGATCACTGCAGTAAGCAACATTTACTATGGCAGGATATGGATGGGTGACGAAGGCACGATAAGCCGTTGGTCCCGGTTGTCAGTAAAATGACAGTCGTTAAGCCAAGTTGAAGGCCTTATCGGCGGCTTGAAATATTTCAACTGTGGGTCGTCACAACCTGCGCCCGGGTCGGCAGCGCGTGTGTAGCGCCTCTGGTGTTGCAAACGTCTATCTATAGGCTACGGTTACCAACCTTCCGGTGGGCCGTAAGCTTGTCTGCCACCTAAGTAGTATAAAAAAAAATAGGATTTTCTTCACGTAAAAAAGGGGTCACATTTTTAGCCTTTGGGTACGGACTACGGACCCCTGATTATAAGATGCTATGTCGATATTAGACGAATCAATAGTCAAGACGGTATGACCTCAGAGTCCAATGTATCAAAATCTCTCATTCTCTCATTCTTAGAAAATGTCAAATTGAAACCCGCAGTCCACATCTCTATTTGGTTTTAAGGGTTCTATAGCTATCGGCCTCCATGACCGGGGGCCTGAGGTCGATGAGAAAGCTGCTTACCGTCCTTACAGAGGCATGCCCTAGACGACAGCGTAACGTGAGGGATTCACCAAAGAAGCGGGATAACATTGGATTCTTGGGGTCATTCTTCCGAAAGCTTACCTGGGTTTCCCAACCTAGTTGGCATGGCATTCTCTGTAGGATTTTCAACGCGTTAAAAAGAGTTCTGTAGCACACACCGACCCCAAAAACTATCCTTCAAAATCGAACTTTAAATGATCGACGACTGTACATTGTCTACGCTTCTTCCAAAATAGGTATATATTCTCCATAAACCTATTTTCCGTACCTCAAAAATAAAAACAGAAACTCAAGAAAAGACTTTTAGTAAATGATGCCGAAAAGTTATCATAGGTACCTTTAAAGTTGAACCTTAAATGATTGATAACTGTAACTTTGAAACACTGCTCTTACAAAATAGGTACCTATATATTAAATTCTCCATAAGCCTATTTTCAAAGCGACAAGCTGTTTCAAGTCATATTATTCCGTAAGCGTTGTATAATTGTACGTGAGTAGCTATTAGCATACTGCGGGCTTCTTGATGGAATTAAGGTATTATTTGTGCATTTCTGCTGTGAGAACGTTGGGGAAAATTTGTGTAGAATACGTAATTTTTGCCTCTTTATTTAGATAACTTTATGTTTACAATGTCTGTTGTAGCTTTAACGTACTGGCTGTTACTGGATTGTTAATTATTGTTTTCAGCTTTTAAACCATACCTGGACTTCTATAAATAAGTATATCGGAACGTTAAAACTGTAATGAACTATTTAAGCATGTAATGTAATCTACCGAGATCTTCGGGACCCAAGCGAGGGTTTCGTACCTTCAAAATAAAAACGGAAACCCATAAAATCATGTATTTTAGGAGATGATGTCAAAAAGTTATCATAGGCACCTTCAAAGTTGATCTTATAATGATTTATGACTGTAACTTATTAAATTTTCCATAAGCCTATTTCATAAGCCTATTGCATATTCCGTAAGCGTTGTATAATTGTACGTGAGTAGCTATTAGCATACTGCGGGCTTCGTGATGGAATTAAGGTATTATTTGTGCATTTCTGCTGTGAGAACGTTGGGGAAAATTGGTGTGGAATACGTAATTTTTGCTGCTTTATTTAGATAACATTTTGTTTGCAATGGCTGATGGAACAATATGTAACTTTAATATATTAGCTGATTCAAAAAAGATCCGTTACTCCTCAGTGTAAAAAAAATTGTGGATTGGTAATTATGGTTTTCAGCTTTTAAATCATCCCTGGACTTCTATAAATAAGTATATCGGAATGTTAAAACTGTAATGAAATATTTAAGCATGTTATGTAATCTACCGAGATCTTCGGGACCCAAGCGAGAGTTCCGTACCTTAAAAATAAAACCGAAAACCCAAGAAAAAACATGTATTTTAGTAGATGATGCCGAAAAGTTATCATAGGTACCTTTAAAGTTGAACCTTAAATGATTGATAACTGTAACTTTGAAACACTGCTCTTACAAAATAGGTATATATTAAATTCTCCATTCGCCTATTTTCAAAGCGACAAGCTGTTCCAAGTCATATTATTCCGCAAGCGTTGTATAATTGTACGTGAGTAGCTATTAGCATACTGCGGGCTTCGTGATGGAATTAAAGTATTATTTGTGCATTTCTGCTGTGAGAACGTTGGGGAAAATTTGTGTGGAATACGTAATTTTTGGCTTTATTCGGAAAACAATATGTTTAAAATGTCTGCTGTAATAAACGGTACCTATAACATGCTAGCTAACACAACATTTCGTACCTAATACTACCTATTGAATAAAATTAAATTCGAGTTTATTAAATTTTCTAAGCTCTTAAACCACCACAAGACTTTGACAATTATTTGTGTGAAAAATCGAATTAGCCCCAGGTTTCCTATACTGTATTTCAATAGCTTTGCGCAAAAATGTAAACAAACACATTTGATCCTATTTATCCATAGTTACTTGCAATTGAGTATTCGCCCTGATTATATTCCAGTATCCAGGAGTCATACAGTGTTCTTACAATCATTTCGACACCAAATAACTTCTTCATGACAGTTTATTTTCATTTAAAATTCCTGCTCAGGATAGCAAAAAAAACAATATTTTGTCATACTATATTTTTCTACCATCTGTCTTAGACAACGATTGTCAAAACATGACATGTTTACATTATTGCCAGATCGGGCAGGATTGGACTATACCACTCCAAGTTTATTTTATGGGTTCCGTACCCAAGGGTAAAAATGGAAACCTATTCATTAGTCTTCGTCTGTCTGTCTGTCCGTCCGTCACAAGGCTGTATCTCAGGAACCGTGATAGCTAGAGAGCTGAAAATTTTCACAGATGATGTATTTCTGTTGCCGCTATAACAAGTAAATTGTAATAGTTATGTTTTTATAAGGTTGAATTGAGTAACCCCCTTCTTCTTCGAAGTCGTTTTAAAAAGGGGGGATTAAGGGAGTTCTGAAACAATAAACGTAATTTTCGGGGTTTTTTGGTACGAAACCCTCTGTATGCGAGTCCGGGTCGCACTTGGCCGGTTTTATACACTGTAGAGTTGTTACATCTACGATCTTTTTACAATCCCAAAAATCCGGAACGTTGCGTTCATTGCCCTACATTTAAAATTTTTCAACGTATCTTGCATTTCTGCGGAATGCTATTAAGAATGGCGTAAATAACTAAACTCCCGCTAATTTCAGAAATACAGGAGTGTGAACGGCTCCTTACCGTTCTCCAATCCGAGCTAATTTTTCACCAAAGCTTACATCCAGATATAACAAATACATCAAAAAAAGACTAACCAAAATTGATTCAATCATTAATGCGTGAGACCGTCTAATAAAGAGATATCCTAGGATCCCTTTAAGAACGACCTTCACCGAGCTGGTTATTGGATGAAAAGTGTTTTATATTTAACTAAATATGTCACTAATTAATTTGCAATCGGGTTGCCTAAAAATGTTCAGTCCAGAACATGATAAATTAAGAATTAAAAAAAAATACTATTTTCTGGTTTGCTTAATAGATACATTCCATACTAATTGAAAGTATAACGCCCATAGAATATGCAAATGTTACGCTACGTCCTAGGTAGGCGGTTCAAGGCGAACGCGATTCTGAAGCGGTGACACGCGAATTCAACGCGACGCGGTGCGACGCGGCGGCTATGTCCTACGTGCACGCGAATCGTCTCGCACAGCCGCCATCGACCGGCGAGGCTGCCGTTCAGTTGGCACTTTGCATCAGCCTAATGCAACTGCTATAGATCAAAAAAATGTATGGAGTTCTAGATTTTAGGTTTTCAGAGGCTGGTTTCCGCAAATCAACGTCATTTCTGCGCCTATTTTGGTGGGGGGTTTTGGTATGGCTATTGCCATCCCAGTTCTTCCAATAAGTCTAGCAGACTCGTCACGTTGCCGGAGACTTCCTGAAGCGACCTTGGTGTACCGAAGTGTCTAGCCCTGTATCCTTACCAGTTCTGGGCATTCCATAAGAATGTGACTGGCAGTTCGTCCGTCTGCAAAGGGTCTGTGACACCTGAATTAAAGAGATGATTGTTAAGTAGACTGTGACCGCAGCTTTACTTTGACTTTGGACTTTGGACTTGTGACTTTTGGACTTTTGATCCTGCTTTTTGTTGGCAAGTCCAAAAGTCCCAAAAGTCCCAAAGTCCAAAAGTCCAAAAGTCCAAAAGTCCAAAAGTCCAAAAGTCCAAAAGTCCAAAAGTCCAAAAGTCCAAAAGTCCAAAAGTCCAAAAGTCCAAAAGGCCAAAAGTCCAAAAGTCCAAAGGCTGAAATTTGGTATAGAGATACATTATAGTCTGGAATAACACATAGGCTACCTTTTATCCCGGGAATGGCTTCCCGCGGGAACAAATTTTACGCGGGCGAAGCTGCGGGCATCAGCTAGTATTAGATCGAGTATTAGGTGGAGTGTATCGACGATAATAAATTTACTTCTTTTCTTGAATTACATTGATTAAAATTTCTATTTCCAACATTATAAAAAACACGGCGGCACCGCATCCAGTTCGCGCGCAAATATCAAACCAACTGATCGCGTTCGCTTCATTTCGCGCCGCCCCGCACCGCACCGCACTTGCGTTTGGTCACGTAGGACACTTCAATAGGTTTCAACTGTTTGTTGGTATCGCGCCGCGCCGCGCCGCTTTGCGTTCGCTTACGTAGGACGTCGCCTTAGGTTGTCGATTTTTTTCTCGTCACGACTTTTGTTACGCAGGGTATAAACAGGTAAATCGATACTAGTAATTCAACGTTCTGGTTAATGAATTAAGTAAAATTTGCATATTCTATAGGCGTTAAACTTCCAATTGGTATGGAATGTATCTAATAAGCAAACCAGTAAATAGTAAAAAAAAATATTTTTTTTTAATTCTTAATTTATCATATTCTGGACTGAAAATTTTTAGGCAACCCTATTGCATTTTAATTTTTGACATATTTAGTTAAATATAAAACACTTTTCATCGAATAACCAGCTCGGTGAAGGTCGTTCTTAAAGGGATCTTAGACCAAAAGCTATTGCAAAAAAATAGCGCTTTCCCTCCAATACTATCGCTACTGCAGTAACAAAATCCGCGAGTCTGACTTGCGCTCAGAGGGTTCCGTACCAAAAAACGGCAAAAAATCACATTTGTTGCATGGGAGCCCCTTTGATTTCACTAATCGTTGTCATAGCGCCAATAGAAATACATCATCTGTGAAAATTTCAGCTCTCTAGCTATCACGGTTCCTGAGATACGACCTCGTGACGGACAGACAGACATGCGGACAGCGAAGTCTCATGAACAGGGTCCCGTTTTTACTTACCCTTTGGGTACGGAACCGAAATAAAAAATATTTTCTTTCTTTAACCCTTAAAAAAGAATTTCCTTCATGACTGCGACGTAACTATAGGGCGCTTTTACTAGCGGTTATATATCATTCGTATACATACCAGTTTGTACAACCTTGATATTTTAACAGGGCCACAGTAGGAAAAATAGTAACACAGTAGGTACTTTCAAAGATACCTTTTTTACGTGCGAAAGTTTTTCATTAATGCTATGCCAGACTCTTGCTGACTAAAACCACGCCTTGCCCGCTCACTGCATACCGCCATGAGCCCGAAGCAGCCCTTCAAGTTAAATGTAAAATTAAAACAGTAATGTATTGAGTTAAGAATTTTAAAAATGTTTCATCTTTTTTATATTATTACTAGCTGTTGCCCGCGACTTCGTACGCGTGAAAATGATGTTATAATGCCAATTTCATTGCTCTCTGCTTAGCCCCTAGGATATGTAGCGTGATAATATATGGCCTATTTTAAGACCCTACCCCTAGCTAATATTTGTACAAAATTTGAACCGAATCCATTCAGTACTTTTCGAGATCCTTCCGGACAAAGCAAAGCAAACAGACAAACAGACAAACCGACAAACAGACAAAAAAAATTCTAACTATATTTTCGGCTTCGGTATCTTATGTTAAACACCCAGCGAGTATTTTTTTTAAATATTTCTAATGTACAGTTTTGACTTTTCTATCATTTTATTATATGTATAGATTAGTCAAGTCTTCTCCATCCTACAAAGTGTAAAAGTTTGCGAAGATGTTTCAATGTTTAGATGTTTGTTATTCATGCACGTTCCAATAGCTGAACGAATTGTAATCTCGAAAAATATCCAAAAATATATTTTTTTGTAAAATATTCCGAAATACTGCTGTACTTGTACTCTATGTACTGTGTCGACGCTTTTACCTTAGGAACGTAGATACGAAACCCATTAGAATGTCGTTACCACTATATTATTGAGACGGGTGCCTTCAATGGGTGATACCGTTAGGGCACGTTTACACTGCGACTTTATATGCACAATACTTAATAGTTAATAGTTGAAACAAGAAAGCCGTGAGATCGTTCTCACCAGACTGCCCTTCTCTTACACGTTTATTGTGAAAGTGAAAGTTCAATCAGATTGACTTTGTCATTTTTGTTTTATTTTAAACTTTGAACCGATGACCATGTGACCTAGTGACGTAGTTTAACGCAACAAAGTCACAGACTACAGACAAAGTCTCGCCATAAGCCCCTCTGCACTCTATTTTATAGAGAGGGGCTAAAAGAACAGTCATCCTCCAAGCCTTTTCCCAACCCAGTTAAGGTCGGCTTTACAAAGAAACACAAAATATTAGTTCAAAAGAAGAATGTAAGTACTCAATTTATTCGGTAGTCTGTGTATAAAACAATTTCTTATATACGAGTAATATACTGACATAAAGAAGGTTTGTATTTAGGTACCTGTTTAAAAGGAAAGTTGTGATTGTTTATTTCTTTGCATTGAATAGGGTCGGAAACTATTAATACGATTTGAAAAATTCTTGCACTGTTGTGAAGTTACGTTATCCACGGTGAAAATTGCCAATATTTTAGTCCGGTGATGTTATAAATATAATAGACTAGCGGACGTCACGCGGTTTCACCCGCGTAGTTCACGTTCCCGTGGGAATACGGGAATAAAATATAGCATATGTTCACCGCAAAGAGTGTAGCTTCCTAACAGTAATAGTAGATTGTTAACCGAGGGTGGAAAGAATCAATTCCCGAGGTATTTAGACGCCCGAGCGCAGCGAGGGCGGCTATAGTCCGAGTCGGAATTGATTCTTTTACCCGAGTTAAACACTCTACTTTTCATTTTAAATACGAGGAAAATAAAACTAATAATAAGATTCAAACCTTACCATAAAACATTTGTGCTTGTTTTCGATGTGTAATGGGCCTGTAAACTGTAGTTCCGCATATTCATTCTGTCTTACAAGAAACACGGAGTTCCATATTTAAAATTTAAAAAGTCGACATAATGTAGTTGTTATTATTTTATCTGTAACAGAATTCAAAACAATTATACCAATTGTTTTGAATTCTGTTACAGACTAAATAATAACAACTACATTATGTCGACTTTTTAAATTTTAAATATGGAACTCCGGCCGGCCCCATACACGTACAATATTGATTCAATATTTATTTCCATCCGAATATAGTCTGTTCAAACCTCAATAATATGTTCAATTTATTGCTACATTGATCAATATTATTGTACGTGTATGGGGCCGGAAGAAATTTTCGCTAAGTTCACACTGGCTGTTTGGAAAGTCGCATGGCCGCAGCATTTTTTAATTTTTTTTTACACAAATCTCTTTACTATCACAGCTGACTTGTCAGCAGTTCTATTTTTAAAGTTCATTCCGGCCCTTGGGTGGGAAGTAATTTGTATGAGTTTTTCCCTCCCTAGGGAGGGAAACAGCATTTTCCACCCAATAGTCAGATCAAGAAAACACTATTTTCCGAGTATGAGAAATGAAAAAGAATTTTTCAAATCGGTGTAGTAGTTCCGGAGCCTATTTGTACAAACAAACAAAAAAAAAACAAATCTTTCCTCTTTATAATATTAGTATAGATTATAAACTTTCTAATCTTTCTTATCATATAGATTTAGTATAGGTGCTTTTTTTATGTTGATACCTATGTAATTTCAAAGCACATTCATCTTAAGTCTTTAACGTAATCTTACTAATATTATAAAGGTGAAAGTTTGTGAGTGTGTATGTTTGTTACTCTTTCACGCTCTAACGGCTGAACGAATCAGCCTGAAAGGTACAGGGATAGATTATGGTCTGAATTAACTCATAGGCCTTTTTATCCCGGGAATAAGTTTCCACGGAAAGCTGGTACGCGGGCGAAACTGAGGGCATAAGCTAGTAAATTATAAATTCGAAAGTTAACCAGAAAACTAAAATTTCGTGCAGTGATATATTTCTTTTCTATTCTATACATACATAAACTTTAAACTTTAAACATAATAAACATAAACACAGCACGGACCGGTATGCAATGATGGAGCGAAAAGTGACAGCTGACAGTGACGTAAACCCTGTTCTTGTCTCATGTCAGCCCATTATTTGTTTTTTCGATGTGGGTGCATGTTTTGGCTTTTGGCTGAACATCAAACGTGTGGGCTGTTTCAAAAATGATAAAGATAATTAATGTATATAGTAATTTAATTAACAATTTATAGTTAAATATTAATGATGGAATGTATGTGGTAAATTATGAATATACTATAATGTTAGATTGTAAAAAAATCCTTAATGTGTGAGTTAGTGGTATAAGTGAATAATATGTTTAATTTATTATCTAATGCAATGTTATAAGATGTGATAATTTGTATGAATTGTTTTAATTTAATAATTTTAATATGTGATTAAGGTTCCAATTTTATTTTATTATATTGGTGTAGTATTCGCGTGTAAAATAGTTGGGTATTGATATTATTCTGTTATGTAGGTTAATTTTCTTTTTAATAACATAAGTACCTATTGAATTGTATTGAGTATGGTATTGTCAGTCTGTTGCTTACTACGAGGTACTAGTTATGTAAAAATAATAATAATTTTAATAATTAATTATATAATTTTAATAATAATTTTAGTTATAATAATTTATAAAGGTAGGTACATGTAATAGTAAGCCTGATGTTACTAACCATCTAAAGGAGCCATCTGAAAATCAGCGCTGCATGCCATTCCCGTGAATGGCATGTAGCTTAGAGCTGAGATGGTTGCCTTTTCGGGTACATAGACCATTAGGAAATATTGTTTAGTGTTGCACTAGTTGAATTGTTGTTATGTGTTGTGCCTGAATAAAATTTATTTCTTTCTTTCTTTCTTTCTTTCTGATAGATAGAAAGAAAGAAAGAAAGAAAGAAAAATATTTATTGTGAACCACAACGCACATACATATTACGACATTATAGGTATAAAGTACTTAAAATTAATTAATAATATCTGCCACGTAGTGTGATCTGCTCAGGCAGCGGTCAAAGTTTATTCTAGGCGTTATATAAAAAAAAAAAAAAAAAGAAACAATGAAACGTAGAACATCTATGTCCGCCGTCCGACTCCGAGCATGACAGTCATGACAAGTGACAATTGCACGCGTCAACGTCATTATGACTACACAACAATGTTGGTTACGTGTCTTACTACGTGGCTACACGTGCTTTTTCATTTAGTGTACTTTTTACAACTTTTTACTACTAACTATATTATGTACGCTGTGCCCGCAATTAGGGATAGACACTCAGCATACACTGAGATGGGTATCAACCATGCCAGTACTGATTTTCAGTGCCACCCTTTTATAGTGTCACCCGACGCCTTCCGGCAATATCGTTCCATGAATCAATACAGTGAAACATACCCACTGAATTATAAACTAGAAACTTATACCTAAAAGACAAGGAGAATACTTCAAACGCCAAAAGGTAAGTAGAAAAAAAAAAAAAATCCCTACAATGCACAATTCCATTAGGCATGCCATGGTTCTGACCTTATTACTACTTGTAACTTTGCTAACTCACTCCTCCCATCACAGGACCAACAAAGTGTAGCACCACCAGAAGACCAATATCACCTCTCTAATATCTGCTGTTGACAATAAATAGCCATGAGGTGCCCAAACACCACAGAGAGGCGACTCCGAAATGATCTGGCTGTGGGGACAAACATTAAGGTATACCAATGATTTATACTACACATATAATTATTCGCAACAATAGTATTTATAAACATACATACACAACCCATATGCCTCTTCTGACCGCCGCGTTGATCTAGAGATCAAACTGTGACTGCGGGTCATATAGAAAACGCCCAAACCCAAACACTCACATCTGTGAATCACACACATGAACTCTTTTGGTATAATAGTAGAAATCCTTTGTACTTGACTTTAAATGTGTATCTGGATTTCAGGTCCCTAATAGGTGGAGGCAGATCATTCCAGATTCGCATCGCTGCATATTTTAGAGACCCTCGGAAAGCTGTAGTCCTATGCCTGGGCACTGATATAGTGCAAGTTGTAGACCTAATAGAGTAAGGATAGTAACTTTTCCTAAAACAAATTTTTTTATAAAGATAGTCAGGCTTTTTAAATTTTAATAAGTCAAAGAGCATAGTGGCTAAATGTAACTTTCTTCTGGCCTCCATTTTCAATACATTATTGGCATTAATATAAGGTGTTACATGTTGCCGTCTTGGTATCTGGAAACAGTACCGAGCACAAGCATTTTGTATGCGCTGTACAAGATTCTTAGTCTTGGCCAGCAAGCACGGACCATACACTATATCGCAATAATTAAATCTAGATAGAATGAGACTGTCCACCAGTTGCTTTCTTAGTGCTGTCCCCAAATAGTCCCGAATGTTGTAGAGAAGTTTTAATCTATAGAAACAATTTTTTACAATTTTATTCACATGTCCTTCAAATTGGAGCTGAGGGTCCATCACGAGACCTAGGTTGGTGGTCTCTTCAACTCTTGCCACTCTTTGAGCATTTATAACTATTGCTGGATCGTATTTCAAGATATTTTGAATTTGTTTCTTACTGCCTAGTATCATAAATTTAGATTTTAGAGGGTTAAGGATAAGTGAGTGCTCCCTTGACCACTGGACTACCCTTTCCAGGTCCTCATTTAATTTGGACACAGCTGTAAGTGTGTCATCAGGTTTAAATGACAGATACAATTGTGTGTCGTCTGCAGATCTGTAATAAATACGTTTTATCCCCTAAATGACGCAGAATCGCGAACAAATTTTCACGCAAGCCAATTTAAGCAATCTATAAAGTCTTCAGCGATAAAATTAGCTACCCAAAAGTGGTCATATAGTGTGACCCAGCCTTTATTGTGACGTAATATTTTGACTAATTGAAAAAAGAAAAAAAAAAAAAGAAAAGAAAAATAATTTATTTTGTTCTCAGCTAGGACACAATAAAAGTAATATTAGGTACTTAGGTATAGCAAACAGATAACATTGATATCCCCGCATGAGACAAAAATGGTCCCTAGCTCAGCTTTGATGCTACTTCGCGTAATTAGCGAGTTAGCGCTGGTTTTCTGCTAGGGCCAGTGAAAATACGGCCGAGCAAACTGCCAAAATAAAATTAAAACAAAATACATTGCTAAGTTACATGACTAAGTAGGTATAACCATTATATTTATGCTTATCTGCATATTATGATACCACCTGCAAATCACAACACCGTGATTCATCTTATTATGATAAATCATTCCACAATACTAATTAGGTAACTAACAATATTGTCTGCGCCACAAAGTGTAACAAACAAGAACCAACATAATATAATGTTAGCTCCTATCCCCCACACCCCACAGCACAAACAACCATGTATTTAGCAACGACGTGTTATAATTAGACACGTCATGCACGAACATCACGACTTTCAAAAACAGCAGATCATTTATACATTTAAAAAAGAATTTTTATATGAAAGGTAAGGTAATTGCCTGACTCATTATTGCCTACTGGTAACGTATCTATAGTTTTTATATATCAGAATTGGTATATTGGTATTCAGAAATTTTCCTCTAAACCTGTTTAAACCACACACAATACAAACCCTTAATCTTTAATGGGCTCAGGAGACGGTCAAATAGTCATCAATAACTTTATGTCAACAAATGTGTACATTACGTCGCCGTCGATGCACACACCCGTGCACAAACAAAGCATGCATACTGAACCAACTTGCATTCACATTTATCAGACTTGACTCAATATTATTGACCGTGTCGGGAGCCACAACAAAACCATCAACATCTGATATGAATAATCTCTAGTGAACCAATTTACAATTTTACTAGTTGGATTGTCTATGGTGGTGAACGAATGAATGAATGAATGACAGAAACATGCTTCGCGGGGTTTTCAATTGCAATGTTAAGCGTCTTGTCAAAAAGAAAGAAAAGCAAAGAAAATGCCAAGGGAAATGTGTTGCCCTTCGTCTGTTGGCGTCTGCGTGCGTCGGTACCCGTGTCTGTGGGCGTGTCTGTTACCCCGCGTCCCGCGGTGCGAGCGGCGTCGGTTGATGTTCTTAAAATGGCGATTTCTCATAACTTTTCTATGGTAGCCATTTAAAATACTTACCTCACTGGAATCGTTATGAAACAAGCTAATGATAAAATGATAGATAAGACCAGTTCTGCCTTGTAATGTATTACAAATTTCTATTAGAAAAAAGAATTTGTAATTTTTCACCAGTTTTCTCTACAAAATTTGTAAAAAAAAAAAAAATAATGTAAAATTCCAAATTTTTTTTTTTTTAGTATTTCAAATACATCCTATTTCACAATGTTCAACAGACACAATACAACTCGTCATACATTTTTTTTTATTTACAAGCTTTTCAAAATACGACTCATTTCGGCGACCCGACCGCCGACCGCCAAAAAAAGGTTAAGTTCATGCCATGATTCTGAGAAAACTGTGCTTCAAGTGGCTTTCATTCTTTTTTTATTCGTAAGTATGGTCCTTAAATTTTTTTTACACAGAGTTTTGTTTGACAAACGTGTTTAGTTTATTAGAAATTGAACAAAGAACCAAGCACTTAAAAAGGGGCCCAAAAGGGAGGTCGTAACTTTGTTTTTTTTTTTTGAATTTTTTTTGTGTATTTTTTTTCAAAAAAATTTACAATCTACAGCTACATGACTTTTCCTAATCGATAAACATAAAAAAAAGGTGTCCTGGCATACAAATATATTTCAGAAATAATTATTTGAAATTTGAAAGTTTTGCAAAAAATTATCGAGAATTTCGACCCAATTTTACACAAAATTATTGAAATAGATTTTACATTCAATGCTTGAAAACAATAAAAGAATACATAAAAATACATAAAATAACGATAGATTGTCATCATTACAGTATTTATTCTTTGTATTTCATCCAAATGTATGGGCTTGGCGCCGCGCCGCCGTGACGCCGACGGCGCGTAAAAATACAACAAGGAATAGAGAATCATGAGGTGCAGCTGTGACAGACAGACATACAATGTACTACATACTTGTCCCGTTTCTGTCTAAGAACACTCCATAAAAATTTGAACAGGATAGAGATAGTACTTTTTGCGCTACAAGACCGCAAACTGTCTGACGGCAAGGTATCTCTAGGAGATACTTACACAGATGCGAGACATAGCAAGGAATAGAGAATCATGAGGTGCAGCTGTGACAGACAGACATACAATGTACTACATACTTGTCCCGTTTCTGTCTAAGAACACTCCATAAAAATTTGAGCAGGATCGGGATAGTACAGCCTGAGCTAGAAGAGCCCGAACTGTTTGGCGCCAAAAGTGTTCAAATATTGAATTCAACAGATGCGGACATTTGGAAAATGTATCTTATTTTGAATTCAACACAGGAAAGGGCCTGATATGTACTGATTGAATATTTGACAAAAGGAATATTATAAACAATACAATTTTGAGTTACAATGTGAATTATCCTCAATTTATTTACTGTAAGTAATGTATTAGAATTATGATAATTTAAGGCACTCAAAAGAAAAGAAAACTTTTTCTACAAGAACAATGAGTTCATGTGAGAGGAAAATTGATATTTATTAAGAAAGGTAAGGTTTTAGTTTTTGTTCGTTAAGCAAGTGTTGCCTTAGCTTTCTGTTAAACGTAAAAACTGACTTAGAAGCACGGAGCGGCGGCGGTAAGTTGTTCCAACACCTAGTACTTTTAAGTCTATAACTGCCACGGAATGCTGCTCCATGATGCCTTGGTGTCACAAGAAGGTAAGAGGAAGCTCGAGTCCTATGCTTATTGTAATTTCTGGCCCAGGTAAGCTTTTTGTATAGGTACTCAGGCCTCTGAGTTAGAATAACACCAAAAAGTAAAGAGGCAAAATGAAGGTTTCTGCGAGTAGACATTTTCATCATGTTTCCCCCATTAATAAAGGGGGTAACATGTGAGCGAGGAGGAATAGGAAAACAAAATCGTGCGCATGCGTTTTGAACACGTTGAATCATCCTTTCGGTTCTGCTCAAAAGACAATTCCCGTACACTGTATCAGCATAGTTTAATTTTGACAGAATTAGAGATTCACACAGCATAATTCTCATATCAACATCTATGTAAGGCCGAACACGATAAAGCAGCTTGAGTCGGTAAAAGCAGTTACGTACAGATTCCAACATCTGGGTTTCAAACTGCAGTAATCCATCAAAAATCACTCCCAAGTTCCGAGCCTCCAACACCTGCTCAATTTGGGATCCATCTATCATGACATCTGGGTCAGATTGTTTGATTTTCTGGATAGATGCCCTGGAACCCAACACCAAAAATTTAGACTTACCGGGATTTAAGACAAGTGAATTTTTCCTTGCCCAGTCTGAAATCCCGTCTAAATCTTTATTCATTTTATCCACAGCCTCATGACAGTTCTCTGGATGACAAGAGATATAGAGCTGAAGGTCATCAGCATATAGGTGATAGTCACAATAGTTAAATGAACTCGTTATATCCGCAGTGTAAATAATAAACAGCAGTGGCCCGAGGATCGAACCCTGTGGAATTCCCCTCGACACTGGACTAAGAGAAGACTCCACAATGCCTCCATCAACACTGCCATTCAGCAGCTGCACACATTGAGAGCGACCACTCAAGTAACTGTCAAACCATCTCACAGTCTCTGATTCACAACCATAATAGGATAGCTTGGACAATAACAGAGAAATATTTATGGAATCGAAGGCACGTGAAAAATCAAGCAGAGTGAGCAGAGTCCCCCTACCCTGGTCTCTGGCCCCCAAAATATCGTCAACCACATCCATCAAGGCAGTCGCAGTGCTATGCCCTATCCGGAAACCAGATTGCTTTTCAGGTAAGATTTTTGAAGTTTCTATATATTTTCTAAGTTGAAGGCAAACCACTTTTTCTAAGACTTTTGATAAACAAGGAAGCAGGCTGATTGGCCGAAGATCCTTAATCGAATTTGGATTTGACTTTTTAGGAATTGGTCTAACCAATGCTATTTTCCACAGGTCCGGAAATGTAGAAGTAGCCAGTGACTTATTAATGATGCCTGTCATGGCAGAAACTGTGAAAGGAAGTGTCATCATCAACATGTCACGAGACACACCATCCACTCCTAAGGCGTTTGTTTTTAAACTTCGAATAATTTTAAGGATCTCAACTTGATTGGTTTGTTCAAAGCGGAATTGGCTGGACCCAAACCTCTGCAATTCATAAAAGGTCAGTTGAGACAAGGACACCTCACCACTACCAGGTACATCCAAGAACTGTTTGTTAATAACCTCTGGATCACTGCAGAAATAAGGCAGTTCATGCCCGTTAACACCCTTATATGCTGTCACAGATTTGATATTTTTCCATAATTTTTTAGGGTTTTCTATGTTCCTATGAATGTTAGATCTAAAATAAGCCCGCTTCTCACTATCTATAGCAGTTTTTACCAAAACTTTCATTTCTTTGTATGAATTAAAATGAGAATCAGACTTACTACCCTTAAAACGCTGATGACACCTGTCCCGAAGTCTGATCATCTCTTTCACCGTATCAGTGATCCATGGAGGATTCCTTTCTCTCAAGGTCACTTTCCTGAGTGGAGCATGAAGATCGAATAACCTCACCATATAGGCGTTAAAAGTTTCCACCATGCTGTTAACGTCATTCAGATCTGCAATGTGGTCCCAGTCCATTTTACCTACATCATTAATGAAATAATCAAGCAGTATATCTTTCAATGGCCTGAAACTAATACATTGAGGAATAGGCTTTTCAGTTTTAAAATTCAATTCTACCGATATCATTGCATGCCGTCCGAGTTCAGGTCTGTGCATCACAGAAACACTTGATACCCGGGCATCGGTGCACACTAGGTCAATTACAGTTTCAGTTTCAGTGAAATGCGTAGGTTCCACAATGACATTCTTCAGACTGACACAATTTAGAAAATTATTGAAAATTTTTGTTTTACTATCATCAGGCTTCTGAACGTCAATATTGAAATCCCCAAGCAACACTATTTTATCAGAGGGGGTAAGTGAGGATAGTGTGTCAGAGATTGCATCAATAAAAGTATTAACATTCAACCAAGGTGGTCTATAAGCCGTGCCAATGATAAGGGATTGTGAGTTGAGATTCAGTCTGATCCACATCTGTTCAACCAAGGGCGAGCTCGGATGTGGTACGGTGCGCACCCTCAGGTCCCGGCGCACATAGAACCCGACTCCCCCACCTCCGTCCTTTGGCACAGTGGGCGGGCGCGGCGTGTGTCGCAACCTATAATTAGGCACCGTGGGCGCGCGGCCCTCCTCCCCCAACTCCAGCCAAGTTTCGTTGATTGCCATTATATCCACTGAAACCTCCTCCATAGCCAAAAGAAACTCATCATGACCCGTACCAAGAGAACCCGCATTAAATAAACCTAAACGCAATTTTTTATTTCTTTTCATTACTGAAATTTATAAAAATTATGTCTCCATAAGTAACGTTTCCACCATAGACAGTCACATGCACAGACAATACTATAAAAAATAATAATAACCACACTGTTAAAAAATTCAAGCTGATATATTACTAATAATTTACATTTTACTATTTTATATTTTACTTTTATATTTACTAGTTTTATTATAATTAATAACTGCAAAAAGTATATCACAACCAATACACTCTGCTCAAATGATGTTAGAGAAACATCAATTTTGTAAAAAACATATTTATCTTTATTGTATGTAATAAACAGTACAATAACATGACACCTGAGTTCTATATTGTAATCGGCAGTAGACAAAAATGTAAATTGATGTGGTACCAATAATTTACATTTTATTAGTTTATTCTTTACTTTTAATTTTTTTACTAGTTTTATTATAATTAACAAATGCAAATAGCATATCACAACCAAACATATCACAAACAAATAGAATATTACACTATTACCATTTTCAAATGGTGCCCCAAAAACACTAATTTCATACAAGACAAGAACGTTACATCTGAGTTTTTTCTTATAAATGGTATTATAGACAATATCAATTATGAGATGTATGATCCATTCCAGCATCATATTGCAAGCAACACAAAGTAAACAGGAAGAATGCAGAATATTATAGAATTTCCTGCATTCATAATAAGTAGAGTGCAAACATATAAATAAAGCATAAAGTGCAAATCCAAATTTTACAAATATGATATACCTAGCAAGGAATACTAAACCACATACTTGTCGCTCAATTGCTATTGATTCCAGAGGCATCGACAGGGAAAACACGTTCAAGGTCCTCCTCCGAGCGTAAGCTGATCATACGCTTACCTTCCCCCTGTTTAACGAACACCCGGCCGCGCCTCGTCCAGGCGTATCTCCAGCCCGCGCTTTCGGCCGCCCGGCGCGCCCGGTAGAACAGCTGCCGGTTGGTTCGGGTGAGCCTCTCATTGATGTAGAAACGCCGCGGGGAGCCCGGCAGGCCGAGGTCGGCGCTAGTGGCCCCGCGGCGCACGCGCGCGCTCCGCAGCAAGTCGTCGCGCAGGCCGCGCCGCGCCAGGCGCACCACAATGCGGCGCGGCCCATCCCCCGCCGCACCGGCACCGGCCCCACCGTGGGGCCTGGGGCCGACTCGCTCCGCGAAAACTATATCTCGGGCTTCGAGTATCACTCCTAGTTTTTTAGCTACGAGCTCGACCGTATGTATGACGTTTCCCTCGCCGTCCGGAAGGTTAGTAATCTCGAGGTCAGATGAGAGCAACTCCTGCTCCCTCTCGTTGAGCTCTATTTTGAGTTGCGCCACCGTCTGCTCGAGTTTAGCTTGTAAACACTCAGAGGCGGCGTCGTTCTGCCGGTTTTCGAGCGCTGCTACTCTGCACTCCAAACTGTCGACCCGCCATAAAATATATAAAGCGAAAAAAACATACAGACGAATTGAGAACCTCCTCCTTTTTTGAAGTCGGTTAATGACTAAAATACGTTAAAAAGATAACTCGTGGAAATTTCCCATGGATGCTATGCCGGACTATTACCGACAAAAACTACTGGTTCGAACTGTCCCGGGACATCCTTCCGATAGTTTACCCGGGGCTCCCAACCATAGGCTGTAGGGCGTTACGTGAGGTTTTTTAGTCGGTAGGAGTCCGGCATAACATCCATGAGGATTTTCCCTCACGTTAAAAAAAGACCGGTTCGAACTGTTCGAAGCAAATGTTTTTATTGCGATTTGCATCGGATCTTGGAACTAAAAATCTAAACAAGAAAGCCGTGAGATCGGTCTCACCTGACTGCCCCTCTAACGTTTATTATTAAAGTGAAAGTTCAATGCGATTCACGTTCTCATTTATGTTTTATTTCAAACTTTGAACAGATGATCAACGTGACCTAGTGACGTAATTTAATGCAACAGAGTCACATACTACAGACACAAGTCTCGCCATAAGCCCCTCTGCAATCTATTTTATAGAGAAGGGCCAAAATGGAAACCGGGAACAGTACAGGACCGTCTGTTGACCGTCTGTCGGGTCAGCTAGTAATCTTACTAATATCATAAATGCGAAAGTGTGTGAGTGTAGATGTGTTGATGTTTGTTAGGTACTCTTTCACGCTCGAACGGCTAAACCGATCTGGCTGAAATTTTATACAGGGATACATTATAGTCTGGAATAACACATAGGCTACTTTTTATCCCGGGAATAAGTTCCAGTGGAAACAAATTTTACCCGGGTGTAGCTGCGGGCATCAGCTAGTGAATAAAATTTCATTTTTTGGTAAATGTTTGATGTACTGACTGCCCTGCCATCTGTTATTTTCTACGCCAACTAAGTGTAAAGCTTTCAGGAGCGACTTCTGAAAACATTTGTTTTACTTTAGTTTGTGTGCTCTCAGATAGATGGCAGTAAATAGAATTTGCAAAATTTATTGAAATCTCACAATAAAAGAGATTTTTGAGTCTCAAAGTAGTTCTGTATTATCTCTTCTCTACTATTATAAAATTGTAAAAATAGCTGTGACGGTACATTCAAGATAAATAATTTGTTTATTTGTCCGGGGATCGAGCAAAATTCAGTAGCTTGATCATAATTCGCCCTCCCCGGCGAATAGTATGGTATTGTGGTATAACGACAGTTAAGGTTTTATTGCATTTTCGGTTTTTAGAGCATCGAATACACATCGTAAATTTTTTTTGGAATTTTTTAGTGGATATTTTTGAAAATACTATAATTCCCATAGGTCCATAATGAACATAACAATTTTATTCAGTTAAATTAGTAATACAATTTGCACATGAATAATACCGTAAACGATAATGCAAAGTTATTTTGTCCCGTTAGTATCCGTAATGCCCTTTTACAATAAATTACAGATCTTAATAAAAAGGTAATGTTTCTTACCGTATCATATAGATAAAATTCTAAAAGTAAGGGGTTTTACATTGAAATATTGCAATAATATGTTGGAAGGCAATGCAATAACACACTACTGTTTTCGGTAGTATTAGCGAAGCAAAAGTGCTCGCGTATTTTGTTCGCTTATTTATAGAGACCAACCGAAGTTTCGGTTTCGGTTTCGGCCAAAATAGGCCGAAACACAGGTTTGTGAATTTTGAGACGCAGCTTAATTAGGCTGTGACGGTTGTGTTTGTCTGTCAGCAAGCTGTACCTATCACAAACACCGTGATAGTTGAACAGTTAAAAGTTTCACACAACAAATAATAAAAACAGACAAAATAACAATATTAAAGGGGCCTCCCATATAAAAAACGTGACGTTCTTGTTCGAAACTCCAAGTGCGCGAGTCAAAACCTTATTTGTCCATTCAAAGGTTGCTGCTGAAAGAAATTGCTTTGAGCGATAAGGCCGCCATTTGTACATTTTCATTTTATTTTATATTTATTGGTCAAATCTTACTGGTGTGTCTACAATGAAGTTTTACTTACTTAAAACCGGCCAAGAGCGTTTTGACGTTTTTTTAAATATTTCTAAGCCCATCTTCGATTCGCCTGATGCAGTAATAAGAGGGTATAGTATTGTCTCCGTTGAGCAGCATATCTCCTTTTAGGGACCCCTCAATGGAAAATACATAGCCTAATGAAATTTAAAAAATGGAAGCGAGAGCCCTTGCGACGTTATTTAAAAGGCGTTGGAGTAAGGCCATAGGTCAGCGCCCAGCGAAATCGAGACTTACCGGTCCCCGGTCTACCAGGAAGTCATGGACACTTGGAACAGATGCGATTTCAGCAACCAAGGCGGGGAAATGCTACAATCGAGGCATACAATCTCATACCGCTAGTGACAGATAATATCGGGCACGAATAATTCGCTAAATATCTGTGGCAATACACCCGCAGACCACAGCGGAGTACCAGTAAGGTGAAGAAGCAGCTAGGACACAGAATTCCACTCATTGGTAGAGTGCTCAGCGTGGGATCAGCGACCTGGCAAGTCCTGAGGCGGCCATTCTCTCACTGAAGATCATAAAATAAAATAAAATAAAATAAAATGAAATAAAATGAAATAAAATAAAATAAAATTTATTACCTTTGAAATTTAAAAAAAAAATATTTAGGTTTGTCAATTTTTTTGTGACTCTACCGGGGGTTCGGAAATGCTACAGACTGAGAAGAACACCCCAAGAAACTCAGTCCGGTCCATCACAAAATTCATCTTATTATCTAATACAGTTTATTTTAATATGTAGAAAGGAGCAATTCGTGTCACTGCCAGGCAACCTTGTATTCTAAAAAGTCTTTAATGCTATAATAAGCTTTCTGGCACAATTTAAATTTTACAATTATTTTAAATTTATTAACTGACAAACCTGTTAAGGCTGTCGGCAATGTATTGTACATTCGAATACAATTGCCCGCAAAAGAATTGCTTATTTTATTAAGCCTTAATCTAGGAACAGCCAATTTATTTTTATTTCTTAAGTTTAGGTTATGGATATCACTATTTTTAATAAATTTACTGTTATTTTTATGAGTATATAATAAGTTTTCATATATGTACTGTGAATACACAGTAAAGATGTTGATATCCCTAAACTTTTCTCTTAATGACTCCCGAAACCCCATACCATAGATAGCTCGGACAGCCCTTTTCTGCAACACAAAGATACATTCGACGTCGGCAGCGTTACCCCATAATAGTATGCCATAGGTCATGACACTGTGGAAATAACTAAAGTAGACAAGACGCGCTGTTCTAATGTCTGTCAGTTGTCGGATCTTTTTAACGGCATAGGCTGCATAGCTCAGTCTGCCCGAGACTTTCCCGATGTGAGGTCCCCACTGCAAGTTGGAGTCTAATTTTATGCCCAGAAAGACAGTTTCATCGACCAATTCTACTTGATCATCCCTAATCTTAATACTGGTATTAACCAGCCTAACATTTGGCAAGGTGAATCTAATACATTTTGTTTTAGTTTCACTTAACAATAAATTATACATAGTGCGAACCATAAGCTCCAGCAGAAGTAAATAGGACGCCGACTCTTGTTTTTACGAGCAGGTCATGCTCGTGAGTGAGCGCACTCACTAACATGACCTGTCACCTGGCAGGGTGGGAGCGGAAGAGAAATACCGAGTTCCATAGTCTAGAGCTCAGGCGCTGCATGATTGTCTTCTATCAGGACTATAGGTCTCCATGACCGGGGCCAGAGGACGGCGGAATAGTCGCTCGCCATCATTACAGAAGCCGGCTCAAGACGGTGGCATGACGTAAGAGTTTCATGCACGCCTCACGCCCCAAATAGCGGGATAACACCGAAATCAACGCTTAAAACGCGGGATAGAAACCTTACTCGAAACGGCAGTGCTAGCCAAAGTCTGTCGGGATGCGATGCGATATGAACACGCCTTCATCTCCGAAGGGGTAGGTAGAGGCATATTGTAGGCCCACATTTCACCTTTTTTTAAAATTTATCCCACGTACTAGGTGGTGAGCCGTATTGCCGTGTTGAAATGGACAAGCAAAGGTTGTGACTGCCTGCTGTTGAAATTTTTAAAGTAGCCTAAAAAGGCCTTTAACTTGGCTCAACGACTGCCATTTTACTGGCAACCGGGACCAACGAATTAAAGTGTCTTCCGAAGCAGGGAAACGCTCAAATAAATGTCACCAAGTGGTCACATAGATAGCCACCTATCCAGGGACTAGCCACAGTGAAAGTAGCTTACTGTAGTGATCGTTTACAAAACACTGAGTTAGCGGGGTCACGATCGCTTCAAGTGCGGTTGGAAAACATGAAATATCCTTCCGAGGACTTACCAGGGACACCCTTCGTAGGCAGTAGCAGGGTAAAGTGTGGTTTTAATAAGTAAGAGCTTGCAATAGCATCCTTGAGTAATTAAACATGTAATAGAGAGAAAAAATAGAAATATCTCCACCTAAAGAAGTTAGGTGAAGATATTTCTATCAAATCCATGATAGATAGAGATCTAAATTTTTCACAAGTGATGTATGTCTGTGTTTGTGTGTGTGTACCAACTAAAAGCAGAAAAAAGAATCCCCACACAATAAACTGGGACCACTGGGGCCGAAAAGAAATCTGCAGTTTTATTTATTTATTTTATTTGAACAGAAAGAAACAGTCACTTATAACTATATTAACACAGAAGCCCTTATTGAATAATAGACCTACAGTTTCCTAAATTTCTAACATCATGAATAGGTACAGTATTCAAATTTAATGCATTGTATTTCTTAAATATTATTTATGATTATTATTTAAATAAAACATGTAGTACGAATATCAACTGCCTCTAAAATTGCACATTATATGTAATTTTATTAATTAGTACTGTATTATTTGATGAAATATTATATTTGCAATATAGTATTACTAATAATCAGTTGACACTATATATTGATCAATAGTTTGCAAAGTAATATTACCGTTGACACCATCACATGCATTTCCCCGAATAATATGGTAAAGTTCACGTGCCGTAAACGTTTTTAGCTCCATATTTACATGAACAATACTGTAATGCATTATTACTGACCACGACAGCAATGGGAATAACACGCGAATAATATGGTAATGATACATTGCGTACTATACTTTTTATCTACAATTTCAGTAAAATGTTTTTCTTAAATTACTTTATTCCAATATCCTTTTAAAATAAAATTAACAAAGAAACTAGTCTGTACAAAAATTAGCTTTCTTTTGACATATAAATTATTGCCATACAATCTACCTGCACTGAGATATAAGCACAAAACAGTTATTTCCTTCTCCTGTAAAATTTAGAATTTGCGATTACCATATTATTCGCCGGGGAGGGCGAATTGTACAATTACGATTTTGTAGATATTTTATCAACTTAAATATCGCTGTAAGTATGTTAAATCAAAATCGGTTCAGCGGAAATGATAATACAGTTTGACCTATGTTTTATTTACTTAACGAACTTAGCTTAACGATTGTCATTTTACTGACAACCGGCAGGCTTATTACGTATGTTACAATAGGCAAGCGACAGCGATAATCTCGCGGAAATCGCGCGATAATCGCTGTTTGTTGACTGTTTCGTATTACGTATCAACGATCGTTTTGCCATAGCCAACTAGCGACGGTGCTGCCTCTGTAGGACAATCAGTAAATTAAAAAGTGTATTTGTGCTATACTGCGGCAGCGATCTGGCGATAATTTCGTATTACGTATCGTTTTTGGCAGCGATTTCGATATTTTATTAGTGTATGTGTGTACTGAGAGACCACTTTCATTTTTTGCGGATTTTTTGCAGTTTAACTAACAATAGTGCTGCGAGCACGTGTTCGGACGCGCTTTCTAACCGATCACTAAGCTTTACAAATATTTTCGCAAATTTTAATAAGCACTATTGTTAGTTAAATTGCAAAAATCCGAAAAAATAAAAGTAGTCTCTCAGCACACACATACACTAATGAAATGCCCAACAGATGTGACAGTTCCCAGTTTTCAGTGATCGCCACGTAATTGTTTATGGCGCTAGTTTCGTAGTGATAAGTGCGACGTAGCGATTAGCGAACGATTCGCTATAGAATTTAACATAATACCATTTTTTCCGCCACCAGCGATAAATCGTGCGATGATTGCGCAATGATTGCGCGATTATCGCTGATCGCTGTTTTATACGTAATCAGCCTGCGGGTTTCATTTCTAGTTTTCCTTCTCTACGCATAGGATCTTACCCGTACTCTTACACGTCGCAACACGGGACCGCGTCGCCACACGGCGCCTTGAAAGTAAAAAAATGGCAAAATACTTTAATAACTGGATGTTTCTATGTAAAATATGTATGTATTTGAAAAGTTTATTATATAAGTATTAATATCCGTGGTCTGATACCCAAAACACAAGCACGTTATTCCTAGCTTACTTTGGGATCAGATAGCGTTGTGTGAAATGTCCGTGAATATTTATTTATTATTTTTAACTATTGATAATAGTAGATTGTATAACAAGGGGGCAAAATAGTATTTTTACGGCGAGGGCGCTACTTTGAATCAAGAGCGAAGCGAAGGATTCTAGAATAGAATCCCGAGCATAGCGAGGGATTCTAACGTAGAATCCTGAGCGCAGTGAGGGATTCAAAGTACACCGCCCGAGGGAAAAATAATTTGCTCCCGAGTAATATACTCTACTTTTCATTCCCTTTCTATGAGAAAAAATAAGTTTTGTACGACGTAGTTAGGTCCATTCCATATCCATTCAGGAGTTAATTAATGCATTGTCACTTTCATAATTCGACGTAGAAGTCACTATACTTGCAGAATACAATAAAATACTCCACCAAGCGAAGTTGACTAATGCGTGCTTACTGCCTGCACCTACATCAGGCACTTACCAGAATCGCCTTAGTACCGTCGGCAAGGATGCATACCACGCTCATTTTATCCATTTTCGTAAAAGTTCAGGACAAAACAAAACTGGATCGAGTAAAGAAATTTTTCGTAACATTTGAATCATCAACTTCGCTTGGTAAAGTGGTACTGATTACTACAAGAGCAGAGAGATAAATCACGCTCTTTAGTTTTTTTTTAATAAGCATAGGTCGCCGCGGTTCTATACAGTCAACACCTACCAGCCAGTACCTAATCCAACAATTTGCGTTCGATTTCTATGAATTTTTCAAGTTCCAAATTCAAATCACTTTGCCGCCCGCTAAAAAGCTCTTAACAGAAAAGAGCTATTTTGCGCCCTGTTATCGAGGTCCAAAGCGATTCTTTTCGAATAGAAGGAATGAAAATATATTTTTGTTATTTTGTTCCCAGGGCTGATTCATCATCAGACGGTGTAAGAGAGAAAACTACGAGCAGATTGAACGGGTTCCTCAATCTGAAGACACCTTTGATCAGCACTAAAACATTGGGGTAAGTACACTTAGTACCTTATCATAAACTAGCGGACGTTACGCGGTTTCACCCGCGTAGTTCCCGTTCCCTTGGGAATACGGGAATAAAATTCAGCCTATGTTCACCGCAAAGAGTGTAGTTTCCCAACAGTGAAAGAATTTTTCCAATCGATCCAGTAATTCCGGAGCCTATTCGTTACAAACAAACAAACAAGAAAACAAATAAACAAATCTTTCCTCTTTATAATATTAATATAGATAACCAGTAATAGGTTTATTTAGAAAGAAAGAAAAATACATTCTTAAGCACACAAAGACAGCAAACTTAAATTTAGCTTCAACTATCCTACCATACCTATAGGAATTACAAAAGGTTACTTATTTGAATTTAACCTAACCTACAGTCAGTGCAGAATGTGTGCGTCTAAAAGGCCGCAGTTCAGCTAATGCTACAGATATTTATAATCCGCAGCGCTGATCTTCCACTGCCGCCAGCATACTATATAGCCACACAGTAGGCATTATTTTATTTTACAATTAATGTCTACGTTAATCTGGAAGTATTATTATTTACTTGTTGTAGAGATACTATTAGCCCCTCTCTATAAAATAGAGTGCACAGGGGCTAATGGCGAGACTTGTGTTGTAGTCTATGACTCTCTTGCACTAAACTACGTCACTAAGTCACGTGAATCATCTGTTCAATGTTTGAAATAAAACAAAAACCGGCCAAGTGCGAGTTGGACTCGCCCATGAAGGGTTTCGTAGCAGCAAGTAATATAATATAAAAGTTCTTATAGTTCGTTGTAACTTTGATTGATGTTTTAACACGTTCGCAGTGGTAGTGATTTTTCTATCCGAAAATTGCGGTTTATGACGTATTAAAAAAAAACTACCAGCTCTATCTCGTTCAAACTAATTTTCGTTGGCAGTTTTAATGGCAATGTATATCATATATTTTTTTAGATATATCATTCTCTTAGTTTAGAAGTTAGAGGGGGGGACACACACATTTTTCCACTTTGGAAGTGTCTCTTGCGCAAACTATTCACTTTAGAAAAAAATGATTTCAGGAACCTCAATAGCATTTTTAAAGACCTATCTATAGATATCCCACAGCTATGGGATCGATGAAAAAAAAAATTTTGAGTTTTAGTTCTGAGTATGGGGACCCCCAAAATTTACTGCTTTTTTTCTAGTTTTATATAAGAATCTTAATGCGGCTTATAGTTTCGGAGAAAAGTGGCTGTGACACACGGACGGACAGACAGACAGACAGACAGACAGACAGACAGACATGACGAATCTATAAGGGTTCCGTTTTTGCCATTTGGCTACGAAACCCTAAAAATGACAACGTCAATCGGATTGAACTTTCACTTTTACAATAAACGTTTTATAGAGGTGCAGTCTGGTGAGAACGATCTCACGGCTTTCTTGTTTTATTTACAAATAACAATGAAAATACAGTAAATATTATTATTAAAAATATTTACAGAAAAAAGGAGACGGGGGGGAGGGTTATTTGTAAGCTCAAAGCAACATACAGTAGAATTAGAATGTAGAAAAAAAATCTGCTCTAAAACAGACGCGGAAAAGGCATTATCAATATCAATACAAAATAATAAAATCGTAACAGTTCGCTGTCTGTACATTGAAGAGATACATAACAAAATAAATTATGGGGTGGCTTTGTGAACGCAATAGAACCTAAAATATTTTTAGGATTTTTGTCTGTTCTTCTGTACGTTTGTGCACGCTAATCTTAGTAACCGTTTTACCGATTGTAATGCCGTTTTCTTTATTGCGTTACGGTTTGCTCTACTCATCATTAAGTGTTTGTATCATGCCAATCTGTTCATAAATTAAAAACTTAAATTAATATAAAGAATTAATTATTTTACCGCTTGTACTATATAAATATCCTTACTGTTTTTCTAGCGCCTGTGTGTCATGCCCAACGCCGAACTCGTATAGTCCAATCCTGCCCGATTTGGCAATAATGTAAACATGTCCTGTTTTGACAATCGTTGTCTAAGACAGATGAGTAGAAAAATATAGTATGACAAATCATTTAATTTTTTACTATCCTGAGTAGGGATTTTAAATGAAAATAAACTATCATAAATTAGTTATTTGGTGTCGAAATGATTGTAAGAACACTGTTTAACTCCTGGATACTGGAATATAGACAGGGTAAGTACTCAATTGCAAGTAACTATGGGCATATAGGATCAAATGTGTTTGTTTAAATTTTTGCGCAAAGCTATTGAAATACAGTATACCTACTTACTAAAACCACAAATTAGAGATAGTATCTCTAATTTGTGCTAAAACCGTGTGACGTCCAGAAACGCGTCCACTGTCTCAAAAATCTGTATGTCTTATTCCTATTGAGGTAATCTTGAAAATTTGCATGTATATTCTGAAACTAGCGGACGTCACGCGGTTTCACCCGCATAGTTCCCGTTCCCGTGGGAATACGGGAATAAAATATAGCCTATGTTTACCGCAAAGACTGTCGCTTCCCAACAGTGAAAGAATTTTTCAAATCGGTTCAGTAGTTCCGGAGCCTATTCGTTACAAACAAACAAACAAACAAAGAAACAAAAAAACAATTTCAGCCCGATCCGTTCAGCGGTTTGAGCGTGAAAGAGTAACAAACATCCACACTCACAAACTTTCGCATTTATAATATTAGTAAGATTATGAAAGAGATTTCTAGACTTCCTGTATTTGTAGAGGCACGCGTTGCTCAGTATTCGCAGATGAAAACCCTTCTGAAAATAGTTCTCAATTGAGAACAACGCCATCTCTGAATAAGTTGAAATACTAAAATGAACAGGTGCGTTTGGTTTTCTATTTCCTTCAGGCAGTGAAACGAGTTTAAATTACTTCTACAGATCCTAGATGGCAGTGTGCGAGATATTTGATTTTCATTTTAGTTCTGTTTTGTGTATTTTTGGAGATAAAATTATGATTGCAATCAGATGAAATTCTATACCTAGTACCCCAGTTTAGATTATCTATGTGTGATTTGCTGCCTCAAAGTGGTAGGTAGGTACAGGCCTAATGTACGCCAATACTTTACCAGAAATATTTACCTATAATCATAGATTTAGAATTTTTCGCTAATAGATAACGCTCGCTGAAATGGTAGATAATGTTATTTTATAATACTAAGAGGCATCGATACTTACAGCAATTCTTTGAAAAAATACATTACGCACTTCTTCAAATCCAACCGAAACCGGATTAAAGAAGTTTCAGTTAAAAAAAATCCGGCCAAGTGCGAGTTGGACTCGCCCATGAAGGGTTTCGTAGCAGCAAGTAACATAATATAAAAGTTCTTGTAGTTCGTTGTAACTTTGATTGATGTTTTAACACGTTCGCAGTGGTAGTGATTTTTCTAACCGAAAATTGCGGTTTATGACGTATTAAAAAAAACTACCAGCTCTATCTCGTTCAAACTAATTTTCGTTGGTAGTTTTTATGGCAATGTACATCATTTATTTTTTTTAGATTTCTCAATCTCTTAGTTCAGAAGTTAGAGGGGGGGGGACACACATTTTTTCACTTTGGACGTGTCCCTTGCGCAAACTCTTCACTTAAGGAAAACATGATTTTAGGAACCTCAATAGCAATTTTGAAGACCTATCTATAGATACCCCATACGTATGGGCTTGATGAAAAAAAAATTGAGTTTTAGTTCTGAGTATGGGGACCCCCAAAATTTACTGCCTTTTTTCTAGTTTTATATTAGAATCTTAATGCGGTTCACAGAATACATCTAGTTACCAAGTTTCAATAGCATAGGCCTTATAGTTTCGGAGAAAAGTGGCTGTGACACACGGACGGACAGACAGACAGACAGACAGACAGACATGACGAATCTATAAGGGTTCCGTTTTCGCCATTTGGCTACGAAACCCTAAAAACTAATATCATGAAATCCTCTTTCGTTAATGTCACTTTCGTGTTAGCTTCTCGTTACAATGAATTTTTAAAAACAACTCTGCTAAAATATCACCGTGTGATTTAAGATCTCTCTTAGTTTCAAGAAAACAATATGTAACTGTTCAATACAAATTCGATCCAGAATATTCCTTAAGTTTTCCAGTAGGTACAATACACCATATCACTTACATACCATAAACGAATTTAAAGGCGAGGCAGTTCAGACACTACTTAATTATTCCGACAATGTGCAAAATATTCATCAGTTTTTTTTTATACTACTAAATTAGCAGATAAGCATACGGCCGACCAGTTGTACTAGTGGTCCCCGTAGCCTATGGACATTTGCAACACTAGAGGCGCCACACTTGCGCTGCCGACCCTCCAAAAACCTTCTAAGACCCCTTTTGAAGAACTCCGTATTGTAGGCGTGTGGGAAAATCAAGGTAGGGAGATAATTCCACAATCTAAGCAAGCCGGGAAGAAATTCCCTATTGGATTTAACCATGTTCGAATGCTCCAGACCCGAAGTGTGGGCAGAACAGCCTCTGTGCTGCGATGATAAAAAGTAGCGGCGAGCATCATATCAAACAATTCTTCAGAGTACAAAACATAATTGTACAGGCAATGTTCCTCCTGTCGCGAAAAGGTTCTACACCACCTGCAAGCAAAGGATCGTTGACAACTCTCATGGCTCGCCATCGCACCGAGTCGAACGGGCGAAGCTGATACTGGACACTAGACTCACCACTCATTTTGCTGAACAAAACAAAATTGGCAAGTCTATCAGAATAATTATGAGAGACTAGCGGACGTGACGCGGTTTCACCCGCGTAGATTCCGTTCCCGTGGGAATACGGGAATAAAATATAGCCTATGTTCACCGCAAAGAGTGTAGCTTCCCAACGGTGAATCATCACCAATCAAGTCTTTCGTCTTTATAATATAAGTATAGATAATCACAGATAGGATATGCCTACAGCGCATTAGGTAAGCCCTCGGAAGATTACGATTCCCGGCAGTTTTAAAATACCTAAGCCTAAAACGAAAGACCTCGCCTTAAGGTCGTGGGTAGGCCTAACGACCTTGACCATACAAAACACGCGTCCTTTGTAGTAGCATAGCATTTTATAGCTTATTTTAGTTGTAACAAGCTAATACTTATACTTATTCAAAATCGTAGAAAACCAATTTAAAGGTGTATATTTTCTTCATATGTTGGCATATTTTTTTCTTTCGCGTCGATAAAAATTTAAGTCCTAAAATTATTCATCTAAATTTTTTGGAGGTGACTCTACGATCGTTTTACACTTTATTAATACGCTTTTATTAGGTCGTCGTGTATGTAACTAACAATGTAATGGAATCTAAGGAAACGAATTTAACCATCTTCCAAGGATCGTAGCGTCATATAAATTGGCAGATGTATGTAGTTCTGATGACAGCACAAAAATATAGTACTGTCAAACTGATATGATAATGGAGCCGGAAGATAGGTACTGAAAACACGTGGAATCTAAGGTTGCTAATTTAACCAGCTTCCAGGGATCGTAGGGTCATGAAAATTGGCAGCGGTATGTAGTTCTAATGACAATACAATAATATGGTACTGTCAAACTGATATGAAGATGGAGCCGGAAGATAGGCACTGAAACTTCGATGGAAAAAGTGGAATCTAAGGTGGCTAATTCAACCAGCTTCCAAGGATCGTAGCGTCATGAAAATTGGCAGATGTATGTAGTTCTGATGACAATACAATAACATAGTACTGTCAAACTGATATGATGATGAAGCCGGAAGATAGGTACTGAAAACAAGTGGAATCTAAGGTAGCTAATTTAACCAGCTTCCAAGGATCGGAGCGTCATGAAAATTGGCAGATGTATGTAGTTCTGATGACAATACAATAATATAGCACTGTCAAACTGATATGATGATGGAGCCGGAAGATAGGTACTGAAAACAAGTGGAATCTAAGGTAGCTAATTTAACCAGCTTCCAAGGATCGTAGCGTCATGAAAATTGGCAGCTATATGTAGTTCTGACGACAATACAATAATATGGTACTGTCAAACCAATCTGATGACCGAGCCGGAAGATATGCACTGGAACTTCATAATGAAATATCGTATATTATATCTGTTTTTGGATTCGTCAGAAAAGTCTTGTAATGAACTTTGACCAGGCTTAGGTTTCAGGGTTATAACAAACCTTTTTTTAATTGACTTGTAAAACTATGCAATGGAATCTCAGGTAACTAATTTAACCATCCTCCAAGGATCGTAGCGTCATGAAAATTGGCAAATGTTTGTAGTTCTGATAACAATACAATAATATAGTGCTGTCAAACTGATCTGATGATGGAGTCGTAAGATATGAACTGTAACTTCATGATTAACCATCGTATCATAGCTGTGTTTGGATTTGTTAGAAAAGTCTTGTAATGAACTTTGACCACGATTATGCTTTAAGGTTATAACAAACCTGTTAAACATATATTGAAGTTAATATTGAGTGTAAATATTGACATAGGTACCTGCATAAAATGTATATGTATTAGAGTAGATAATGAAATATTTTCACATTAGTCGAACTCAGACAAAACACCATGTAATACAAAAACTAACTAATATTATAAATGCGAAAGTAACTCTGTCTGTCTGTCTGTTACGTTTTCACGCCTAAACCACTGAACCAATTTTGATGAAATTCGTTATAAAGATAGTTTAAGTTTAAGGGAAGGACATAGGTGGTCCGTTGCTCAGAGGGGTCGGCGTAACGTGTTACACCGAGACTCCCTCGTTACGGTGCGGGGAGCAACGCACCGTGCCGCAGCACTTAAGGCCACGGCAGGGGTTGCTCAGGTCGTGGGTCGGATTCGGCGGCTGGGTCTCGAGGTCGCCCTTCACAAATCCGAGGCTCTGTGCTTCCACGGACCTCGGATGGGGCCACCTGCGGGATCCAGCCTACAGGTAGGGGGCGTCAGCATTGGCATTGAGCCCTCGACGAAGTATCTGGGGCTCGTACTCGATGGCCGGTGGAACTTCGGACATCACTTCCGAAGTTTGGTCCCAAAACTGAGGGGAGCATCGGCCGCACTCGCGCGGTTGATGCCCAACATCAGGGGACCCAACGCTCCGAACAGGAGGCAGTACCTGGGGATCGTGCGAAGCATGGCCCTGTTCGGGGCTCCCGTATGGGCGGAGACCCTGACGGCCAGCAATGAGGCTAGACTGCTGAGCCCGCAGAGAGTGATGGCCGTCAGGGTGATAAGAGGATACCGCACGATTTCCGGTGAGGCGGCATGTCTCCTAGCCGGGACCCCTCCATGGGACCTGGAAGCGAGAGCCCTTGCGTCACTGTTCAGATGGCGCAAGGAGGCGCTGGAGCGGGGCCAAAGGCCTGCGTCTCGAGAAATCGAGGCCCAGTGGACCCTGCCCCACCAGGAAACCGTGGAGACATGGAAGGTGTGACTTAAGCAACCAAAGGGGGGATTCGCCACAATCGCGGCCGTCAGACCGGTCATGGACGAGTGGCTGGAGAGAAGACACGGTGCTCTCTCCTACCGGTTGACACAGATGCTTGCCGGGCACGGTAGCTTCGGTAGGTATCTGTGGCGAAATCACCGGGAAACCACGGCCGAGTGTCAGCACTGCGAGGACCGCAGCGATGAGACGGCGCTCCACACGCTGGTGGAGTGCACGGCGTGGGCACAACAGTGGGTACTCGTAGTGGGTCTGGGCGTGGACACTCTCTCGCTCGAGGCCATGGTGCGAGCCATGCTCTCCAGCCGGAGTAAGTAGGACTGCGCCGCCTCTTTCTGCGAGCAGGTCATGTCCTTACACTAAGCAGACCCATGACGGCAGCGTGAAGTGAGCAACAGCACACCCGAAACCCCCCATAGACGCGGGATTGCACCCGAACCACCCCCTGGCCGAGGCCGCAGCGGCGGCCGTAGGTCTGTTGGGAGTTACGGGACATCCTTCCTGAGGGCTTACCCGGGGCTCTCAACCATAGGCTGTTGGGCGTTACGTGAGGTTTTTTAGTCGGTAAGAGTCCGGCATAGCATCCTACGAGAATTTTCTCTAACGTTAAAAAAAAAAGGGAAGGACATAGGCTACTTTTTCACTGACTGCGCAAAAGGAGGGTACTACCCGTCGCTCTAACTTTGCCGTTGGCGTAGAGGCGTATACCCGAATTGGTCGTTAAACGAAGTACAGTTTGTCTATAAAGTCGTGAAATGAATGTTTGAGGAACTAAAAATAGTT
Organism: Miltochrista miniata; assembly: GCA_933228765.1. Taxonomy (NCBI): domain Eukaryota; kingdom Metazoa; phylum Arthropoda; class Insecta; order Lepidoptera; family Erebidae; genus Miltochrista; species Miltochrista miniata. The sequence continues at coordinate 4,672,348 of OW121777.1, forward strand.
ATGTGTGTGGCAACACTGGCAACAAGAAACATAAGTACGTCAGTTGTCAATGCTATCGTCGAATTTCGTTTACTCTCTCACGTAACTTTAATGTTTGGATTAAACTGCAACAAATTGAGACCAAACTACGCATAAAGGTTTGAGAAATGAGTAAAGAAAATCGGAGTGGTGCGCAGGAAGTGATTTTTAAAGTTTTCCAGTGATGTTTCGTGGAGTACCAATCTGGACAATTGTTGTGGGATTTTGAGGATGTTTATGAGCGAATAGCATCTTTGGTGGGTATGTAATCGTGTTATTGTTTGTTTTGAATCTGTCTGAAGTTACAAATTTACTGAATTTACGATTTGGAGATAAAAAAAGGCATTGTTTGCATATTTTTAGGTTAGAATCTTAAACTTACAATCTACCTATAATGTAAGTCAGTGGTTAGAACAACATGGTTATTTTATAGTACGACCTACATTTTTGATACTCAGTTCAATCTGGTTTTCTACCAATTTTTATTTTGAATTAATTGCTTCATGTCAATAGTTTGTTTCCAATATGTAATTAATTTTCTTTTTTTACTCTTTTCAGGAAAATCAGAGAGTACAGTTAGGCGAATAGTTAACGAAGGTTTTAATAATGAAGGAAAGTTTGAAACTCCTGGTAAACACAGAAAAGGTCGGCAAAGAAAGAAATAGACGAATTTAATATTTGAGCACTGCGCCAAAAAAATCCTTGTCAGATGGGGGAAAGTTACAGATAAAACATGTAATTACATGATTGTGGCAAAGTAATTGGGACTGCTAGGCACCTGCTGGTGGGTTGTAAGACGCTATTAGACCGGGGCTTCTGGATCTGGTTCAATAACTTTATTCTGGATCTGATTCAATAAAACAGAAACAAAATTAAAAATGTATAATGTGTTTTATTTATTAACTCACTAGCTGATGCCCGCAGCTTCACCCGTGTCGAATTTGTTCTCGTTCCCGCTTCCCGTAGGAACTTATTCCCGAGATGAAAAGTAGCCTATGTGTTATTCCAGACTATAATGTATCCCTGTACCAAATTTCAGCCAGATCAGTTCAACTGTTCGAGCGTGAAAGAGTCTCACATCCACACTCATAAGCTTTCGCATTTATAATATTTGTATTGTTCCCGTTCCCGCTTCCCGTAAGAACTTATTCCCGGAATAAAAAGTAGCCATGGTTATTCCAGATTATAATGTATCCCTGTACCAAATTTGAAGCGCTCGTGGCCCCGCGGACTCAGTGTTCTGTAAACGATCACTGCAATAAGCAACTTTCACTATGGCCGGTCCATGGATGGGTGACCATCCATGTGATCACTTTGTGACATTTATTTGAGCGTTTCCGTGCTTCGGAAGGCACGTTAAGCCGTTGGTCCCGGTTGCCAGTAAAATGGCAGTCGTTAAGCTAAGTTGAAAGCTCTATTTTCAACACAACCTGCACCTGTCCATTTAAACACGGCAATACGACTCACCACCTATTACGTGGGACAAATTATACAAAGGTGAAATGTGGGCATGTAATATGCCTCTGCCTACCCCTTCGGGGATAAAGGCGTGACCATATGTATGTATGTATGTATGTACCAAATTTCAGACAGATCCCTTTAACCGTTCGAGCGTGTAAGAGTAATAAACATCCACACTCACAAACTGTCGCATTTATAATATTAGTAAGATTTTACTCGGAACGAACTCCTCGTATCTAAATCATTTTGGTCGTACTATATAGGGTTGCATACATGCATTCAGCAGCGCCCTCATTTAATTTCACGACTTTATAGACAAACTGTAAATTGACAGTAGCTAATGTCACTTTGTCATAGAAAATACGCAACACTGTATGAAGAAGTGACATTAGTTGCTGTCAATTTACTTCGTCTAATAAAAAAATCCGCAGGGAACAATGTTGTGACTAAAAAGTATAAAATAAATAAATGGTTTAAAAAACCCTAGAAAAATACGCTTTTATAATGCACGAAAAAAAACAAAAATAAATTATGGATCGTTCAAATTGCCTCTATTTCTAGGCTGAAGTGTAAGCTATGTGCTTTTAGTTATAATATTTGATTGTAAAAGCGTGGGGCGCTGCAACAAGAAAGACTTTTTTGTAAGCAAATTCCTATGAATACTAATCCTTTTATAATAAAAATCCTGGCCAAAGCTGCATGAGGTCGCACAAGAGCATAACGTTTATGCTGCCAAAGAGAACGCCTATTCTTTCAGGCAAGTAGATACATGAGGGAAATGCGTTAACCGTGGCAAAATGTAGAGTTCTTGTTCGAGAACGAGATATCTTTGGTTACCTTTGATAACCCACTTGGGGATATATGCGTTTGTATTCTTATTACATGATTACTACATATTCTACTAAATATCTTGGAATGCCGAAACTTTAGGGATCTACCAATGAATCATCTATTAGAGATCCGTAACGGTAATAGGTTTGCTCCTATTACGAGGGCGTCACGAAAAACTGGCAAAAAGGGTGTTGAAAATGCGTATACGTGATTAACTACTTTGCTTTTCAAGTAAGTGTGTTATGCCTTTCAATTAAAGCCTATCATCGTTAATACATTTTCGAAATATAAAATGATATTAATAATAGTAAAAGTCGCAATAAAAGCGTGACAGTGTAAATTATTAGTTTAAAAACACGAGAAAAACACGCTTTTATAAATGTGACCTTATCCTTAATCTGACAAGACATTATGCAGCTTCCGCCAGGAAAGTCTTTCCTGTTTCAGCGCCCCATGCTTTTACAATCAAATATTATAACTAAAAGCACACAGTTTACACTTCAGCCTAGAAATAGAGGCAATTTCAACGATCCATAATTTATTTTTGTTTTTTTCGTGCATTATAAAAGCGTATTTTTCTAGGGTTTTTTAAACCATTTATTTATGTATAATTAATTTACAATTTACAACAAAACCATATTTTGACATACATCTTGTAGATTAACAATCTATTTTTGACTATAATTTTCCGTCTACTTATGCAGACAAAAAACGGTTTCATTCGCATCTCTTTTTCGTCATTTTCTAAACCAGTCCCCTTAACAAAAAGGTATTATGTGGAACGAAAACACGTAGAAATTATATTTCTCAGTAGGCATCATAAATCATACCGAAAAGAAAGTCTTTGATCGGCAGCTTGTCAATCAAAGAAAGGTCTAAAATAAAATTTTGCGGTTTTATTCTTTGGGTGAAGAGTAAGGTATATGTGACATGTTATAGGAGATAGCGTTTTTACATTAAGATGATAAGGTTGACTTTTTTTTAACGTGAGGAAAATCCTATGTGGATACTATGCCGGACTCCTACTGACTAAAAACCACACGTATTCTAGCCTACGGTTGGGAGCCCCGGGTAAACCTTCGGAAGTATACCCCAGGACTCCCAACAGTAAGGTTGGCTCACATTAAAGTGGTAAGATTTGAAACATGGTGGTGGCATATGAAAATTCCACGTCAAACCGCAGAGTTAAGCTTGCTTGAAAAGATAAACGAGCGATTAACCTCCAACTACTTTTTGTTTAAATTTTCAAAAGTCTTCAATGTAATGTACCGGCCAAACACTCAACAAAGAGCGAGGGAAATGGTCACAGACGTAGTGTGGTAACTAATTCGTCATACTACTCGTTATGCTGCATGTATTCAAAACAAAATCATAATTATCTTACTAATATTATAAATGCGAAAGTTTGTGAGTGTTGGATGTTTGTTACTCTTTCACGCTCGAACGACTAAACGGATCTGGCTGAAGTTTGGTACAGGGACAGATTATGGTCTGGTATAACACATAGGCTACTTTTTATCCAGGGAATAAGTTCCCACGGGAACCGAGAACGGAAACAAATTTTACGCGGGCGAAGCTGCAGGCATCAGCTAGCATGAAATAAATAATAAGTAAAAAAAAATGTTAAAGACATTTCAAACCTCCTGGATTAGATCAAGACAAAAGATGCTTTCTTCTTGTCTGTGGTCAGATTTCTTACATCAAACCTAGCATAGCACTATTATTATAGGTACCTACTGCCACAGGTAACATAACCTACCTACTTAATAATATTCTTTTGTAGAGTTTAGTGCCTACCTATCTTATTTGCCTCTGTGGCGTAGTCGGTAGTGATACCGCCTGCGGCGCTGGAGGTCGTGGGTTCGATTCCCACCGGAGACAAATATTTGTGTGGCCCATAAATGTTTGTCTCAAGAGTCTGGGTGTTTCTATGTACAATATGTATGTATTTAAAAGTATTAATATCCGTGGCTGATACCCATAACACAAGCAGGTTATTCCTAGCTTACTTTGGGATCAGATAGCGTTGTGTGAAATGTCCGTGAAAATTTATTTATTTATTTATCATACGCCTGATATCTCATAAATTCTCTGCTCTAACAGTTATGTATCTACTAGGTACCTATTTAAACTTGCACCTGCATTACCGACCTCAATGTGATGAAGACATTCATTTTTATAAAGTTTGAACATCCTTCATGTCTCTAACCCACTAAAACCACTTGTGCCCTACCACTGCCTATGGTCAGAATCTCCGGGTGAATCCTCGGAAGGTGTCCTAAAATAAAACCAATACCTTTTATAACTTAAACCACACACCAACCCTCCAGTCAAGCGTTCTCTCCATGACGCACACACCTTCGCTCAAACACAATAATATTTGCCCTACTCATTTGTACAGTACGTTATATTGACACAGTTCCTCTAACAAATACGGAGTAACTTGTGGTAGCACCTGAACTTTCTGCTGCTACGGCAAATTGTAATATCGTTTGTTATAAAAGAGCAACGCAGACTTTTATCGGAAAGGGAGGCGCTGTATTAAGACTTTTTACTCTGTCAAAGCGTACTCCAAATGGTTTATGAATTATTATGTTTGTTAACAAATGTCCCCTGTGGCGACGGGTTCCCGTGTTGCGACGGGTAAGAGTACAAAATTTCGCCACCCTAATTCATCCCGATAGATAGATAGATAGATAGATAATCGTTTATTTGTCAGAATATTGTACATAAAGGTGTTACAAGCATTGAGATGATCATAATATTCTGCAGTTTTCGGCGTACAAACATTAGAGTAGTTAGAACTTATTAGACGTCACTTTCCAACTAATGGGAACTCAACCAGTATCGCCATTGTCAGACGTGATAGAGAATCCTGTGTCCAGTGATTCAGCAAATTAATTATACAGCTGTTTTGCAGTATCAGCTGTCAAATTAACAATTATACGCAGCCATGCAATTATGATTCAATTGATTTATATAATATTAATTCTAAACGGATAATTATGATAAGTTACATTATATGTCAATTTTCGAGTCAAACCGTTCATTTAGGTAGTCATGAACAGAATAGTAACATTTTTCTAGTAGGAATTGAAACAATTTATACTTAAATGTCCTGTATGTCAAAGTCTTAAATTTATCAGGGAGTTTGTTATAGATGCGCACAACCATACAATATACATTTTTCGAGAATATTTACATATTTTGTTTTGGTATGTGTAGCTTGTGAATTCTTCTACTACTTGGTCTAATGACAACATCATTATGCAGCTGAAATAGATTTGTATGGTTGCGGACAAAGACACAACTTTCAAATATATACAGAGCTGGTAGGGGCAGTACTTTTAATTTTTTAAAGAGCGGGGCACAGCTCTCTATTGACTGTGCTTTACATATAGCCCTAATGCATTTTTTTTTGAGCACGGAAAGCTGCTATCAGGTTTACAGAGTTACCCCATACTATTAGGCCATATCGCAAAATCGATGAGACATATCCATGATATGCACATAATGCGGCCTCAACACCTGATACGCGTGTCACTCTAAAAAGGACAAATACAAATCGATCCACTTTACCACACAATATCTCAATATGGGCCTTCCAGTTACAATTTTTGTCTATTTGTATACCCAAAAATTTGATGTCTGTAACCTCTTCTAAAAACTCGCCGTTATATTGTACTTGAAGTTGTGTTCTTTTACTATTGTATGTCTGGAATTGTATAAACTTAGTTTTATTGATATTTATGTGTAAATTGTTGTTTTTTAACCACGTTACAATACTATTTAATGTCAAATTTAGCTCTTTTTGGTGTTCCAAATAATTTTTGTTTTTTGATTGAAAACTAACCGTGGTGTCATCGGCATACAATACACATTTGTGTGAAGTGACACCAGGCAGGTCATTTATATAGAGGATAAATAAGAGGGGCCCCAGTATGCTACCCTGGGGTACCCCAGAGTTGTTTGTCTAATATGGAGACCTATGTGTTGTTTTTTCCTGTCCACATAGTCTTGTCACTTCCACGCACTGTTGGCGGCCAGTCAAGTAACTTTCAACCCATTTGAACGCATTTCCTCTGATGCCATATTGATGAAGTTTGAATAGGAGCAGCTCATGGTTCACAAAATCAAAGGCCTTAGACATGTCTAGGAATATTGAAGTGACAGGTGTTCTGTTATTAAGACTCGTTGTAATTTGATTCAGTAATGTAAAGCACGCTAATGTTGTAGACCTCTCCTTCCTAAAACCAAACTGTTCCGCCCTCAATAGGTTAAATTGAGTAACAAATGAATAAAGTCTGTGATGCATGGCCTTTTCAAAAACCTTTGATATAATAGGTATAAGAGTAATTGGACGGTAATTATTCATATCTTTCTTGTTTCCTTTTTTATGAACCGGTTTAACAATTGCGAATTTTAGCTTTGAAGGAAAAATTCCCTGGTCAAACGAAGCATTAATCAGGTAACTTAAATGTTTCGCTAGAAATTTAGAGCAGAGTTTAAGAATCTTTGTATTAATGTCATCAAATCCAGTGGAGTTAGTGGCATTCAGAGAATTAATTATTTTAATAATGTCCATGTCAGTAGTGGGTGTTAAGTAAATACTATTTGCTATGCTAGGTATAGTATTTTTATATACAGCTATTTTGTTAGCTTTAAGGTCAATTGGTATGTTTGTCATGTCAATAAAATAGTTATTAAAGTGGTCAGCTATAATGTCGGGTCGGTGGTATATTTGCTTATTAAAATTTATACTTTTGATGTCATACACATGTCTTTGGTCATTACAGTTATCCTTAATTATTCTCCATGCCGCTTTACATTTATTTTTGGATCGTGCTAGGAATCGAGTGTTGTCAGTTTTTTGTGCTTGATAGATGCACCGTCTTAGAATGCGATTGTAATTATTATATTTATGTAAGGGTGAGAGGGGTGAGGGTGTCGTAAGAGATGATTAAAGGAAGACTTTCGCAAAATGATCCAGGAGGAAAACTCGAAATGAAACCTGGTTGTCAGTAAAAAGACATCGTTAAGCCAAGTAGAAGACCTTATGGGCGGCTTGAAAAATATCAACTGCGGTTCAACACGATTTGCGTCTGTCCATTTCAACACGGCAATAAGCTCACCACTTATTGCGTGGCACCAAAAGCTATAAGGTGAAATGTGGGCGTATACTATGTCTTTGCCTACCCCTTCGGGGATAAAGGCCTGACTATATATATATATATATATGTGTGTGTATGTATGTAAGTATGTTATATTGACAAATACGGTGTTACTTGTGGTAGCACGTATAACACCTGAACTATTTGCTGCTACGGCAAATTGTAATATCGTTTGTTATAAAAGAGCAACGCAGACTTTTATCGGAAAGGGAGGCGCTGTATTGAGACTTTTTACTCTGTCAAAGCGTACTCCAAAAATGGTTTATGAATTATTATGTTTGTTAACTAATATCCCGTGTGGCGACGGGTAAAAGTACTAAATGTCGCCACCCCAAATCATCCCGAGGGTGTCGGAAGAGGCGACTACTTGTGGTAGCACGTATAACACCTGAACTATTTGCTGCTACGGCAAATTGTAATATCGTTTGTTATAAAAGAGCAACGCAGACTTTTATCGGAAAGGGAGGCGCTGTATTGAGACTTTTTACTCTGTCAAAGCGTACTCCAAATGGTTTATGAAATACTAGCGGACGTCAGGCGGTTTCGCCCGCGGAGTTCCCGTTCCCGTGGGAATATGGGAATAAAATATAGCCTATGTTCACCGGCAAAGAGTGTAGCTTCCCAACAGTGAAAGAATTTTTCAAATCGGTCCAATAGTTCCGGAGCCTTTTCGTTACAAACAAACAAACAATAAACGAAAAAAACAAAACAAATATTTCCTCTTTATAATATTAGTATAGATTATGTTTGTTAACTAATGTCCCGTGTGGCGACGTGTAAGAGAACAAAATGTCGCCACCCCAAATCATCCCGAGGGTGTCGTAAGATTAATGGTAGACTTTCGCAAAAAGATCTATTGCGTAGAGAAGGAAAACTCGAAATGAAACCGTGTCAGTAAAATGACAATCGTTAAGCCAAGTTGAAGACCTTATGGGCGGCTTGAAAAATTTCAACTGCGGGTCTCAGCGACCTGTCCATTTCAACACGGCAATAGGCTCACCACCTATTACGTGGGACCGAAAACTTTAAGGTGAAATGTGGGCGTATACTATGCCTCTGCCTACCCTGCCTATCCATCCTATACCAAAAATGTTTTGATAGAAATGCTTGTAACCAGGTTGACTGTAAACGATTACTGCGATATACATTACGTTATGACGGGTTCTGCCCCGTGTGGCGATAGGCCCCATGTGGAGACGAAAAGCGTACAAAATGTCGCCACCCGAATTCAAGGTGTCGTAAGAGGCGACTAAGGGAACACTTTCACTAAACGATCCATTGCGTGGAGAAGGAAAATTCGAAATGAAAGCCGGTTGTCAGTAAAATGAAAATCGTTAAATAAAGAAGGCCTTATGGGCGGCTTGAAAAATTTCAACTGCGGTTCAACACGATTTGCGTCTGTCCATTTCAACACGGCAATAGGCTCACCACCTCAGCGAGGGACTTAAAGCTATTAGGTGAAATGTGGGCGTATACTATGTCTTTGCCTACCCTTTCGGTGATAAAGGCGTTACTATTATGTATGTATGGGCCTGTAATGGGGGATCACTTTGTGGTATTTCAGTTTACGAAGTTTTGAGTGCTTTGGTAGATAAGCCGTAGGTCCCAGCTGTCAGTAATATGGCAATCGCTAAGCCAAGTAGAAGGGCTTATGGGCGGCTTGATAATTTCAACGGCATGTAGTCACAATCTGCATCTGTCTATTTCTGCACGGCAGACTCAGCACTTGGTATTTAGGTCAAAATGTCAAAAATTGCACGTTGTCAGAATATTGCAGTGGATGTGCGATTTGAAATTGAACTATGATAAAAATGAGAAGTTTGCGAAGTATAGCTGGAGTGAAATTGATGGATAAAGAAAAAATACATATATAATTGTGTGATTAGGGAACATTGCGGCAAGCCGCAATGTTCCCTAAAAAGAGTTCTCTCAAGAGAGAAGATGTAGTGACTAAGATAGAGAAAGGGATGCTTAGATGGTTCGGACATGTGGAGAAAATGGATGAAAACAGACTGACAAAAGAGATTTATAAGGCTAGAGTGAATGGAAAATCTGGTAGGGGTCGACCGCGTCGCACTTATGTCGACCAAATTAGACACCTTTTGGAAATGGCCAGGGCAAGAGTACCCTTAATCGGAGAGCATGTATGAAAACGCTTATGAAAGTAAAAGAAGCGAAAATGATACGTCAGGATCGTAGCAAGTGGAAAACCATAGTCTCTGCCTACCCTGTTGGGAAACAGGCGTGATGTTATGTATGTATGTATGTATGTATGATAACTTTTAAGAACTCTCGATAAGGAAAGCCTTGCAGAGGTGCTCGCGCGTTGCTCTGTGAACCGCCATCGAAACGTGAATGCGTGAACGAAAAATTCATGTTGAAACGTTTTTTGTTTAATTATTTATTGTCGTTTCTAAATATAGGTAAGACAGAATTTCCTTTTCACCAGTGAATTTCCGTCCTCGTATTCACGTCTATTGAAAAACTATTAGCAGATTAGTCCACTGTACAAACATACTACCGCTGAAAATACATAGAGAAAGATGGATTTAGCGGTATAGCATTACACAGTCATCGGGTGTTCAATAATTCATTGAAGGCAATGTTATCGATGGTTATATCGAAAGATTATTTTTTTTTGTTTATACACTTATCGAGACATGGATGTGGTTATCTCTATCTACGGCCTATTATGTATGAACAGAACAGTGCCGCCGCCATTGTGCTTCTGCCTGCTCTTTTTTGCCATGCTGTTTAATGTCTGTAATGCTATGTCTCACAGTAATTCCGCTTCGGGACAGGCGAGTTGGTGGGCTTAGCATATTTGTAAATTTGTTAAATAAGTATTTTATTTTTTGTATTTTTATATTACTACGCCTTCGTCATTCCTATTGCTTTGTAATATGACCACAAATATTTTAAACAACAGTTTCTTTACATGTTCTACTACTTCCGACAGTTTCGTTAGCGCGGACGATGGATCCACTGCAGCTTTAACCTTGCATGATGAACTTTGCTCCATTTTTGAGAATCATCCCAAAAACTTCAACTTAGTACATATTAACGCGCAGAGTGTTCCTGGCCACTATTCTGATGTTCTGGCATCTTTTAGCAACTCTCCTCTGGACATGGCGTCCACTGATCTACGAGTCCTTTTTAAAACCATCTCTGCCATCAATTAACTACCTTCTCCCTGGTTTCAATCTGATCCGAAACGATAGAACCGGTAAAGACTGCGGAGGGGTGGCAATTTATCTCCGTGATACCATCTCATATAAGATAGTCAGCATATCCCCTTCTCCTATCACCCCATCAGCTGAACATCTATTTATTGAGATTACCTTAATGCATTCTAAGGTTTTACTCGGAGTTCTGTATAGTCCAAATCAGTCAATTGACTATTTTGATTCATTCGAGACTCTCTTAAACAATTTGACTCCCTCCTATGAGCATGTGGTCATTATGGGCGATTTTAACACTTGCTTGCTAAGGAGAGATAGCAGGTCTCGTAAGTTGTTATCATTATTATCTGCCTTCAATCTTTGTACTCTTCCTCTCACTGCCACTCATAATTTTCCTGACTGCACTCCCACTCTTCTAGATCTTATTATAGTTCCTTCTCTGGATGTTGCCAGTTCCCATGGTCAGCTAGATGCTCCCTTTTCATATCATGACCTTATTTTCCTATCTTATCGAATTCGTTCTCCCAAACGTGTGGCAAGGTATCGTTTCCTTCGTAATTTTAAGGACATTGACCTGGAGGCGTTAAGGAGTGATGCTGGTGACATTGATTGGTCTCTAGTATATAGGTCTAACGACTCAAACGAAATGGTTGACTGTCTTAATTACAAAGTCGTTGAGCTTTACAATCGACATGCTCTAGTTAAACGTGTCAAAATTGAGCGCGACCCGGCCCCCTGGTTGAATGCTTCTATCAAAAACATAATGGCCCGAAGGGATAGGGCTAAACGGCGTTTCCGGAATAACCCTTCGGAAGGCAACCTGCTTGCCTTTAAAGCTTTGCGTAAGCGCTGCAGTCGAATGTGTAGGGATGCAAAGAGACACCATTTCCATACCTCTCATGATAGTCGAAACTCTTCCGAATCCTGGAGATTCCTGAAATCTGTTGGTATAGGCAAACCCACTGTGACCCATAATAACGATGTGGACGTTACCGCTTTGAATACTCATTTCTCAAAGGCTCCTGTGTTATTGGATGCTTCTGCTAAAAACTCCACATTGCAAGCTCTCTTGGCTAGACCTGCACCGTGGATACCGTTTTACTTTAATCCAGTATCTGAAAAGGAAGTACGATCCTCTCTTACCTCTATTACTTCCTCAGCCACCGGCAATGACAACATTTGCTCGAGGATGATCCTTCCCATTCTTCCTGTGTTACTACCCGTATTAACACACATTTTCAACTTTTCCCTATTCTCATGTATTTTTCCTGAATCTTGGAAGTTTGCGTATGTAATTCCTTTGCCTAAAACATCTAATCCTATCACTATGACAGATTTTCGACCTATTTCCCTTTACCTACCCTTTCTCTCAAAAGTTCTCGAGCACATTGCGCATCGGCAACTATCCTTTTTCCTATCTTCCAACAGTATTCTTAGTCCATTCCAATCTGGTTTTCGCGCCGGCCATAGCACAGTTTCAGCACTTATTAGAGTAACTGATGACATTCGCTGGGCAATGGAAAGGAAGCAACTAACCTTATTAGTATTACTAGACTTCAGCAGCGCTTTTAATTCTGTCGATTTCGATATGCTACTTGGCACTCTGAAGTCTGTAAATGTTTCTCCCCCAGCCATTTCTTGGTTTGAATCCTATCTTCGGGGACGCTCGCAGTGTGTGCGCTTAGACGACAAGTCTTCGGACTGGTCCCAGCTCACGGCGGGCGTACCTCAGGGTGGTGTTCTCTCTCCTCTTTTATTTTCCATTTTTATTAACTCTGTATCGAGACTAATCTCAAGCAACTTCCATCTCTACGCTGACGACTTGCACATTTATCATCATTTTGCGGTTTCTGATAGCTTGTCTGGTATATCCAGCATGAACCAGGACTTAGATCGCGTTAGTGACTGGGCCAGGTCGGTCGGACTGTGCATTAACCCTCGTAAGTCACAGGCAATCATTATAGGGAGTAAGTACATGCGCAGCAGTTTGGATGTAGACACATTGCCTCCTGTGCTTCTAAATGGAACTCCAATACCATACACAGAAAAAGTAAAGAATTTGGGAGTAATTATGGACATCAATCTATCCTGGTGTTCCCAGGTTAATGAGGTTAGTAAAAAGGTTCATTTTACCTTCCACACTCTGAAATGCCTCCAAAACTTTCTACCCCTAAAGACTAAAATTATCCTGGCCCAGACTCTTATTCAGCCTATTCTCGACTACGCCAACGCTTGCTATTTAGATGCCACTGAGGAGCTCCTAAACAAACTTGAGAGGCTTCAAAATTTATGCATTCGTTTCATATCTTCCTCAAAAAATATGATCATGTCTCACATCTTCGCCAAAAACTCAAGTGGCTCCCTATCCGCCTTCGCCGGAACACTCGTATACTCTGTCTTCTTTATAATACCCTGTACAACCCCAATTCACCTTCCTATCCAAGCGATCGATTCTCATTCATGCGTGATCCTAATGTTCCCTGTAGATCTCATCTACGCTCTATCCTGAAATGTCCTAGACACAAATCTGATTGCTTCACAAATTCCTTCACAGTTCATGCGGCTAGACTGTGGAATTCCCTTCCGCCTAACATACGAGATTCTAAGTCAATATCAATCTTTAAAAAAAAAGTTCGTTTACACTACCTCTCCTCTATCGCGTAATCTTTACTTTCTTTCCTATGTAAATATTTTGGTCATTTCAAACTAATTTTCTCATGCTTATTTATTTGTTTTAGAATAGGAATATTATAGTTATATATTTATAATATGTATATCTGCCGTCATTTTTTAAAAGGCAGTCATCAGACAACCAGCCAAATTTGAGTTACCTATATGGCCGCAATCAGGAAAAAAAGACGCGTGGACCCATTTAACCCGTTTTTCTGTATCAGATTTCGTTTTCGAGATAATTTTCTCGTAAAAGGCAGTTAAGTGATGGCAATACCAGCGCTTATTCACAAAAACGCAGTCTTTTTACATTAATTCTTAAGAAAACAGTTAAAATCTCTTCACTACATAATATTTAAAAAAAAATTAAACCAAAGCTTATTTAAAAAGCAGTTTTGTACGAAACTGTCTTATGCTATTATTTTTTTAAATATTTACCTGTATAAAATTCATTAAAAAACAGTTTTGGACAAAAATTTTTTTTTAAAGGCAGTCTTGTGACGTAGGCTGCCTTTTAGGTAATTTTTTCGTAGATACATTTTACTTCCGTACTTCGAAGAAAGAGAGAAGTTTACTTTGGTTTTAAAATTATTATTTACTAATTTTTGAACTCAATCGGACATTAAAAAGCAGTTATCTTGCAATAATTTCTTAAAAGGCAGCAATGTTTTGTCGCCCCACTCCAATATTTCATGTAAGTATTCGGTGAATCGGCGACCCCTCTCGCGCTCCTCAATCCTTGTGCCGGAGAGGGTGCGAACCATAGCGGACGACGGTTGGACTGACGGTTAGAGATGGGTAACGACCCGGGTAAAAACTCACAAGTGGGTTAAAACCCAGTTATTACCCATTTCAATCCACCCACTGGGTGCTTTGCCCAGGTGAAAACAAAATATTGCCGATAAAACTTGCAGCGCGCTGCGATCGGTATGCGGGGTGGCAGGTCTGTGCCGGAGGGGGTGCAGCGCTCGCGCCTTGCTCTTGCTCAAACTCTCTCTCTCTCTCCCTACTCTCTAGTGAACTTCGCTACGCTAGTTAGAGAGGGCGCGTTTTGTGTGAATTTGTTGCTGTTTTTATTTACGACTCTGCATTATTATTGTGATCTGATTCAGTTTTTACCTGAATGACCTTGGCTTGAACACCTTGACTACGATTTGCTTATGAAATTTGATTCCGTCGACCCGGCTCTAGCCAGCTCGGGGTAAGTTATCCGCTGTGGCTGGCCCTCTCGGAAAGATAGGCCCCAACAGTTCAATGGAGGTAAGGAGGCACTCCATGATAAATTATTTATGATGGAGTGCCTCCCGCCTCCCTAACGCAACTCCAGGGCAAGATGTTGAATGTCTTGGCGATGTCAAGAGACACTGCCATCACCAGTTTACCCTGTGATGATATCGCTTCCTCCGCCAGGCCTCTAATGGTCTAACTGGTTATCTGCCAGATCTGGCCCAACGCATGTGAGGTGCCCAACGAGGCGCTGTGCAATAATACGCTCAAAGAGCTTGCACATCTCGTCGAGCAACACGACTCTGGGTCAGTGGGGGTGCCTTAGGACGTAGTTTGCCCCTTAACATAAGGTACGGGCGCCCCTATGGGTTCCGCTCCAGGGTCTTCGGCAACACTTCGCAGCCCAATTTTTTGGACCGCTTAATGGCTGCTTGAGGGGCCCTCTTGGCCTCCCTATGCCCCTCATAGAGCTCCATCTCTCGAGCTGCCGCATTGTCTGAGTGGCGACGCTTCCGGTGGAACGTAATGCACGCAGCTGTGCGATTTCCGGCATCCACCAATACACTTAGTCCTTGCGCGTCCGAACCTAGCTCTTGGCATCGCCGCATCGCAGATTTGCGACATGGCTCTTCTGAACCACCCCACTTATGCATCAACATCGACAGGCTTGTCCACAGTCGAATCCAGGCCTGCACGATGGCCGCCTCCAGGAGAGCCTCCCGATCCAGGCGATTGAGTGCCCATCATGTTTCTGGGGGATTCGTGATAGCCGGCGGTAGGTTAGGTGGAGGGGAGGCGTCGAACCGGATATATCAGTGGTCTGATGACGACTCATTCTCCTCCACTACTCGCTATCCTCGGACATGGCGGGCGAGATCAGGGGTCGCAAACGATACGTCTACGACCGGACTGAGCTCCCGCCGCGTCGAGGTTGCGACTTTCTCTCGTTTCAGGATTACTAGTCCACGTGTAGCGAATGCCTAGTCCTCCAGTTTATGGACCACTGCGCGATGCTCTGGCGCAGGCCTAATGCCCAACCGGTGGTCGGCCGCCTTGCACTCCGCCACACAAAACAGCGTGGCGGAGCGTCACAAGCAAGGCCATGTAACAGGGCTGACCACAGCGGAAGCACCGGTCTCTCACGGTGACTTTCTCTGTGCACTGCACCCCCACATTACCCATGACCTGGCTTCGCGGTGCTGTAGAAGATGCACCTGCGCCTTGAGGAAGCCCCCAATGAGAAGGCTCGGTCCGTCCGCCACTTTCTGATCCACCGCGACAGGGTTGCTCACGACTACCAACCCGTGGTACCAAAGCGAATTTCACTAGATCTTATTTTCGCGACGGCAGCCGCTCGCTTCCATGACAGCGGGGATTATCTTCTCCGTCGTAGCCGCATCATCCAGACCCGTAATGCGCAGACCAGCGCATTTATTGGGTCTGGTGACGCTGACGCGTGTGACATCCCCCGTGTCCGGCGTCTCCATCAGCTTAGCCGCTAGGGCATCCGCCTTGGGACCACTGGTGGCGCCGGAGATCTTGAGGAGGCGTGCTCCAGTGCGCGCCACCTTGCCCCGGAGCCCTCCTCCTATGTCGAGGGCCTTTAGGTCCACTGAAGCTTTCGCCTGCCTCAGGACCTCAGCGTACCCCACGCCCTTGCCATGCCCTCTGTCGTCACCGAAAGAATGACGGCAGTGGCGCGGGGAGCACGGAGCCTTTTCGGCGCTTTCGCCGCGTCGGTCCTTGCTGCGGCGGCCCTTGCCGACTTTTGGCAGCCTTCCTTTTCGCTCCCGCTACCTCCCAGACCCTCTCTCTTGGGGGGTTCTGGGGTGCAGCGGGAGCGCACTGGCTGTACTGGGGGAGGCGGGGTTGCCCTCTCCCCATGTGCCATCTTCTTGAGGTCGGGGGAGGGGGCGTTGGCCTTCCGCTGGGGACCGGGAGCCCAACTGGATGCAGCCGATGTGACGACGAGTGCCGCCAGTGGTGGGCGGTTGGCCATTACCATTTTGTATCATTTTCAATCCACTGGACTGCTGGTATCCAAGTTTTAGAAAAATACGTAATAAAAGATAATTCATAAAAAACAGTTTATTGCATTTGAACATTTAAGGCTGTTTATTTGTAAATTACTCAGTGGATATATTACTTAGCCTATAATCGATAAAAAAGCAGTTTGATGTGATAATCTATTAAATGGCAGTTGCTGGACTATCACGTCTTTGATAACAATTACACTGATTGATTTTTATGGTTTCGAATCTTTCTAAAAAGGCAGTAAAATGCAATAAGCTGTTTTTTAAAGAATTACGCCTATAAAAATAAAAGGCCGTTTAATTTTCTAAAATAAATCTCTAGCAATAATTTACTACAGAGCAGCTTCGGCACCGAAGCTGCCTTTTAGTGGATTATTGTAAGGTTTAAAATTAAGTCCAAAATGCTGAATAAAATTATTAAATTTTTTATTTCATAAAATTATTAAATTATTAATAAATAAATATTCTAATTTAAAACAAATACTCTTTTACACAGAAAAAATACTAAAACCTTATATTTTCTGATGCAAACTTAACATCACTAGAAAGTCTAAACAAAGACTGCTTTTGCGCTTTTCTCAAAAGACGGTTACGTCAGATGACTGTCTTTTTAAAAATGACGGCAGATATATGTATGGTTATGTGTATAATATATAATTATGTCTTGAGTATTTATGTATACAGGATCTATTATATTGGTTTGTGTATGTTTACTATATTCTTGACTGAGTTTATTATCACACTTCTACCTTTAACATACTTCTTTCTTCAAACTGTTCTTTCGCCGGACTGCTGGAAGAAATTTCTTTTTAGAAATAAGCAGTACCATTGTACTTTTTTTTTTCTCCTTTGATTTGTATTACCTGTGTGATCATTATGTGTACATAAATTTTAAATAAATAAAAAAAAAAATTAAGATTTTAACTTTGCATTATTGGTGGAATTTGGAAAAAATCTTTTAGATGCTGCCAGTCTGAATTAAACCCATGTCGACCTCGAGTGATTGCAAATCTTACAGTCAACAAGACTATTGATAGTGCCCTTCAAGATTGCGGCCCAATGAAGTACGTCTTTGCGCTGCGCTTGAAGTACCCGGAATTATAAAACGAACACTTAAGCTGACAGGGCATTTCAAATTTCTATGGTTCAACAAAGAAACGATCTTTTGGATCGATTGGTTCTGGCAAAGATTCTCACACTGTATGTCACGTTCAACAAATACTGGTATTATTTATCGAAGGTTATAGGAAAGTGGCACCCCTGCCTTTTTGAAAATTTGTTGAGTTGAACTGGATTTAGCGGTTATAACATTACATAGTCATAGGGTGTTCAATAATTCATTGTTGGCAATATTGTCGATGGTTATATCGAAAGATGTTAACTTTGCATTATTGTTGGAATTTGGAAAAAATCTTTTAGATGCGGCTAAACCCATGTGATCGACGTGGGTTTAATTCAGACTGGCAGCATCTAAAAGATTTTTTCTCAACAAGTCACACAGTCAACAAGACTTTTGATAGTGGCCTTCAAGATTACGGCCCAATAAAGTACATCTCTGCGTTACGAGGGCATTTCAAATTTCTATGGTTCGTCAAAGAAACGATATTTTGAATCGATCGGTTCTGGCGAAGATTCTCCCCACTGTATGCCACATTCAAGAAATACTGGTTCGAAGGTTGTACGAGAGTGGCACCTCTGCTTTTAAAATAATTATGTTGAATAAATAAAATGAAAATGTATTTAGTGGTATAACATTACACAGTCATAGGATGTTCAATAATTCATTGTTGGCAATGTTAGTCGATGGTTCCCAGCGCTATTTGATATCGGAAGAAGTTAACTTTGCATTATTGATTTTGAATCATCTACGTAGCAGGCGTGATTATATGTATGTAGCAAAATTTATCATGAAATGGACTAGCTAGGGACCTCAGCTTGCAGAAACTGTTTATAAACTTAATTCTCTTTGGGGTTGAATTTAAAAAAAATCCTTTTCGATGCTGCCAATCTGACTCAAACCCACGTCGACATTTGTTCAACAATTGCAAGTTCAATTTGTGATTGCATCAACAAGACTATAAATAGTGACGCTCACGTCATTTGGCCTAATAAAGGACGTCCTTGCGCTCCATTTAAAGCTCCTGGACCGGACTTCTAAACCGAAGAAACCCCTATTTTTTGACAGAGAAACTATATTTTAAATTTTTCGCTTCTGGCGAAGTTTCTCCCTTTGTAAAAAAAGGCACCTATGTTTTTTTTAATAAGCAGAGATAACATTGATTCATCGGTAAAACATTACACAGTCACAGGGTGTTCAATAATTCATTGTGGGCAATGTTAGTCGATGGTATCCGATATCGGCAGATATTAAGAGTTAAGATTGGTAACTTTGAATTATTGATTTTGAATTTACGTTAGACTTAAAGTCGATAGTCTCAATAGGCATTAGTTGACTTTAAGCACAGGGCGGAAACTTCAGCTTGAATGTGTGCGTGTGACCAATAATGATAAGCAAATGTTCCCTCAACACATCCGTCAACTAAAATTACAGCTGTGACGCGACATCGACGCCTATCTGTATGTAATACTTATTATAATTGTCAACCTGTGAAAACAAACTCAGCATTTTAGGCTTATTACCTGTTAGTATTAAAGTTTGCGGGATATTTACCATGTATTGTTGTGAGTTTCCGATATTTCGGCGCTGTTACAAGCACCATGATCACGGAGGAACTGAAGTACTGGCGGTTGAAAGCGAAAGTCTCAGCACATATATCGATCTACCCTCCTTCGCAGTAGATAGATATATGTGCTGAGACTTTCGCTTTCAACCGCCAGTACTTCAGTTCCTCCGTGATCATGGTGCTTGTAACAGCGCCGAAATATCGGAAACTCACAACAATACATGGTAACCTTTATACTTTTGATTGTTGGCACTTGATGGAACTTGTTATACATTATGAAAACTCACTCACTTGTACTATTCCACAACTTTTATTATAATTTTAATAATACCTAACCGGTTTCGCTATTATAGCATTCTCAAAGGTGTTTACACTAACTTTTTTAGTTAGTGTAGTCTAAAAGTTAGTGTAAACACCTTTGAGAATGCTATAATAGCGAAACCGGTTAGGCATTATTAAAATTATAATAAAAGTTGTGGAATAGTACAAGTGAGTGAGTTTTCATAATACATGGTAAATATCCCGCTAACTTTAATACTAATGTCTGTGACCAAGAAAGTTTAAATACCTATATTATTACCTGTTTTTTATACATACATATAGTAACGACTTTATCCCCCAACGGGCAGGTAGAGTTTCAATTATTTGCAATAGTTTCCGTGCTCTGTTAGGCACGTTAATGTTGAAGGCCATACAGGTGACTTGTTTTATTTCGACAGTGTGTCGTCACAGTATTGGGTTCTTCAAAAGGTATCTTAGAAGGTACACGGGATCGGCAGCGCGAGTGTGGCGCCTCTGGTATTGCAAACGTCCATAGGCTGCGGTGGCCACCAGTCCTTCTGGTGAGCCGTATGCTTGTATGCCACCTTAGTGGTATGAAAAAAGAAAATAAAAACAACCTGGACTAGGGTCAAGAGCGTGCTGCAGATGGGTTCTAAGCTTGAATGCTACCTTAGCAAACTTACGTAAAATGTCTACTTTCATCATACTTACAATGAAGATACGGACAGTTCAATATTATGTGCCATTTTCAATAATCTGTCTTTTCAGGATTTTTACCGAAAATACGAGAAATATATCGTCCAATTGGATTTTCGCTTGTATTGTGGCGGGAATTATCGCTAAGCTTCGCGCCATAAATAAAAGATGATTCGTGTTTTCACGACGATCAAAAGATTTAATAAGATCATAGCTCTCCCTGGGACATCCTTCCGAGGGCTTACCCGGGACTCCCGGCCGTAGACAGTTGTAGAGCATCGTGTGGTTTTAGTCGGTAGGAGTCCGGCATAGCATCCATGTAGGATTTCCACACGTAAAAAAAAAAAAAAAAAAAAAACATCATAGCTCTTTATTATAGGAACTTTCATGGTAGGTTCGTCTTTATGAAAGACTAGCTGACCCGCACAACTTCGTTTGCGCCACATAAGAGAGAGTATTACCTGTTCCCGTCGCATTTACTCCCGTCGCGTTGCATTTACTCCCATAGCGTCTCGTCGTTAATATTCAATACTACGTGAGAGAGAGAGAGAGAGAGAGAGAGAGAGAGAGAGAGAGAGAGAGGTTTCTCGTCGCGTGTATTCCTGTCGCATTAATTTTAAGAACAATTTCGTTTATGAAAGAGGTTTCCCGTGGCATTATTGTAGAAAAAAAATTATTGCTATTAAAATGGTTATTGTGCCCACAGATTGACAATTTTTTAGAACTTTTTTAAGAGAAACAATTTTGTAGTACATATTTTTTACATAACTATAAATATTTACGCAGCACACGCAAAGAAGCTCTCAAAAGGAATAACTTTTCCCCCGTTTTTGAAACATTTACTATTACTGCTCCGCTCCTATCCGTTGTAGCGTGATGCTATATCCGTGGCTGGCGTGAATAAGTTGACAAGTATAAAATGTCAATTTTAGAGGGCGGCCATTTGAAAGTTTGACCGTTTCTGGTAAATCGGTAAATTAGTTAAATTTAAGAGTATGTATTGTTTTCCATATAATTTTATGCCAATTTTAAAACTATGATAGTAAATGAGACAAAAGCCTTACAGTTTTGGCAATATTAGACTTGTCAAGTTGTTCACCGACGAGTTATCAAGTTAATCACCGAATTATCAACTTGTTCTCAGCAACTATAAAAGTGTTTACAGTAGTTATCAACTTAGGCACCATCAAAATAAGTATTGTTTTCTTGGGCAAGCAATGTTTTCTTATAATACATGATACCTAACTGACAAAAACAAGGGAGGTAGGTACTTACTATTTAAACATAATTATCAAAATTCAAAAAAAAGAGGTAACTGGATAAGTGGAGATATCCAGAAACCGACATTATCCTGGTAGCTAAGTATATCTTGATATAACCACATATCAATCTTCGTTCACAAAAAATAAATAATCGATAACTAGGCATGTAGATTTATCAAATTAGAGACGATAAAATGCGAGATGTCAACATAGTACCAAGCGTGATTACAAAAAAAATTGTGTACATATTCAGTTGTAATTTTTTTATATATAGATTCATACCGTTAGGATCGTATTAAGCTAATAAAAAGAAAATCATACAAGTCGAGATGTCAAGTTGTTCACGCCAGCCACGGATATAGCCTGATATGACACTCTACAATAACGTAGCGTTCTATTGGTGAAAGAATTTTTAAAATCGGTTCAGTAAATCCCGAGATTACCCCTTACAATTTAACAAATATACAAACACACAAACTTTACTTCTTTATAATATTAGTATAGAAGTATAGACTAGCTGGTACCCGCGACTTCGTACACTTGAAAATTATGTTACAGTGCCAATTTTATTGATCTTTGCTTAGCCCCTAGGATATGTAGCGTGATACTATATAGCCTAATTGAAGGTCCTACCCCTACTTTCATATTTTTGCAAAATTTTAATCAAATCTAATGAGTAGGTACTTTTCGAGATCCTTCCGGAAAAGCAAACAGACAAAAAATATTCTAACTATATTTTCGGCCAAGGTATCATAATGTTGAACACCCAGCGAGTATTTTTTTTTTTTAATTTATCCAATGTACAGTTTTGACTTTTCTATCATTTTATCTATAAATATAAAAATCAATGCCACTTTTCGTTGTAATTTTATAACTCAAGAACGGGCTCACCTATCCAAACCAAATGTTTAGGCTTTGTTTGGACTATTTAGTAGATTGTTTATGTGAAGTTTGCACAAAATCGGTTGAGCAGTTCTTCATTTATCACGCAAACGAAGTTGCGCTGGTCAGCTAGTTATATGTATATTTTATTGTTTGTTCTATTATATGTCTTAAGGTTTTAGTGGAATTTTGGTTAGTTAGAAAATTATTTTAGGATTCCGTACCTAAAGAGTAAAAACGGGCTGCAGTTACTGAGACTTCGCTGTCCGTCTGTCTGTTTGTCTGTGCAGTCTGCAGCTTTTATTTTAACACACAAAATATTTAACCCAAAGACTTCTATATTAAGTTTATATAAAAGTCTTTAATTTAACCCAGAATATACCTATGAAAAGATACTTAGCATAAATATTAAAATTAATTCTCTGGATTTTGCGTCAACCCTGAATTTTAACAATAAAAAAACAAACTTTCTTTTAAAAAGGCCGTACGCTTATTTGCAACCTTAAAGAAACAAAAAATGTCTTCCAACGACAGAATAGCTCCAGGTAATTAAAATACTTTTTGCGGTAGAGGCAAAAGTAGTTGACCCAGTTCAGGGTAATAAATCGCTTGATGCTCATTTATAAACTTGTGCAATAAATTACTATACAATACTAGCTGACCCGCGCAACTTCGTTTACGTGATAAAAGAAGAACCGCTCAACGTATTTTGTGCAAACTTCACATAAACCATCTACTAAATAGTCCGAACAAAGCCTAAACATTTGGTTTGGATAGGTGAGCCCGTTCTTGAGTTATAAAATTACAACGAAAAGTGGCATTGATTTTTATATATATAGATAGATATTACCTACTAGACTAGCGGATATCACGCGGATTTACCCATGTAGTTCTCGTTCCCGTGGGAATACAAAAATAAAATAAACCCTATATCACCCGGAAGCGCTCGTGGTCCCGCAGACTCAGTGTTCTGTAAACTTTCACTGTGGTCAGTCCTTAGATGGGTGACCATCTATGTGAGCACTTTGCTGCATTTATTTCAGCGCTTTCGTGCTTCGGAAGTCACGTTAAGTCGTTGGTTCCGGTTGTCAGTAAAATGACAGTCGTTAAGCCAAGTCGAAAGCCTTTTTAGGCAGCTTGAAAAATTTTAACGGAAGGCAGTCACAACCTGCGCCTGTCTATCTCAACATAAAACAATAAGGTGAAAATGTGGGCGTATACTATGCCTCTGCCTACCCCTTCGGGGATAAAGGCGAGATTCTATGTATTTATGTGTGTAATTACTTTTTTTGAAACATACTATTCAATGGAGTAGTGTCCAATATCCACGATTCGTCTCATTCCCGCCAAAAACATCCAATATCTGAGTCTCGGAACTCTTTGAACACGTAAAATCTGTCTTTTCTCTACTTTTACGAGTATTCTCTTAGAATCATGTACTTAAGAAAAGCAGGTTCAGCTTTAAGCAGTCATATCGCTTAGTCATGGCGATTTGAGCGAGTTTATTGTAAGCTTTATTCCTTTCGGACAGGACTTTCTAAAGGTAAGTATAGATCTGAGCTTTCATTTTTGTAACTAGCTGAAACGGGCAACATTGTTTGCGTCACATAAGAGAGAAAAAATAAAATTTAAAAAAAGATGTAAGATTTTTTAGAGTTTGGAGACACCGAAAACCGGGTATCCGTATCCATACTATTATTTAAAGCTGAAGAGTTTGTTTGTTTGTTTGAACGCGAGGATCTCAGAAACTACTGCTTGGAATTGAAAAACTCTTTTACAGTTCGAAAGTTAATTTATCAAGTATAGCTATAGAGGAAAAATTATTTCTTTTGAGAGCTTCCGTTGCGTGCGCGTATGATAAAAGTTATGTAAAAATTATCTAGTACAAAAATATTCCTCTTATAAAGTTCAAAAAAAATCCTTGCAAACGATATTGTTTTTTATAATGCGACGGGAATATACGCGACAAGATACCTCTCTCTTTCTCTCTGTCAAGTACTATGAATATTAACGACGCGACGCTACGGGAGTAAATGCGACGGGAACCGTTAATTTACTCTCTCTTATGTGACGCAAACAAAATTGGGTCAGCTAGTGTTTCAATAAAACTAGTTACTAGAATGACGAAGACATGGCAATACTTTTAACCCTCTTTCTTTTGTCCTGGGACATCCTTCTGTGATTGGGCTGTGGGCTTACCCGGGGCTCACAACCATAGGCTGTTGGGCGTTGCATGAGGTTTTTTAGTCGGTAGGAGTCCGGCATAACATCCATGAGGATTTTCCCTCACGTAAAAAAAAAAAAAAAACCCTCTTTCTTTTAAACCAAAGCTGTTGTATGTTTTCTGCCATTTATTACGAGCGTCACATTATTTGGAAACTAGTGAGGTGCTCGCGCTCCGTTCGCTTGGAGTCCTTGTCTCGTTCCTGCATCACATACGTTACGTTCCAGGTTTAAGTAATTAAGGTTTGATTTCCGTTTAATTTATTATTCTTTTCGTCGCTATAAATCATCCACGCGGGCAAAGCCATGGGAATCAGTTAGTCTTATTTATAATTAAAACATCTTCCTCAAAGTTTCTTATGATATTCACGACGGAGTAAATAATCTAGTTATCGACTGTTTCTGCATCTCATTGTAATTCAAGTGGCGGTTCGAATCCGTGCGGGCGCTATAAATCAACCGTGAACCGGGTTTACGTAATATCTACTGATTATATTCTGCCTGTTGTGATTTTCGATTATATTAATCGTGATATCTAAACTGAAATTTAAGACGAAAGATTTGATTGTTTGTTTGTTTGCATCGAATAGGCTCCGTAACTACTGAACCGATTTAAAAAATTATTTCGTTGTAGGGGAGCTACACTATTCCCGGGTGTCATAGGCTATAATTTTTATTCCCGTATTCCCATGAGGATGGGAGCTACGTGGGTGACAGCTCGTGACTTCTGCCACATTACAGCTTGTAGTGATATTTAAGCTTGGCCCCGCTTCCTGGTGTAGTCTATTGGTGGTTGTTTGGTTTTTTTTTTACGTGAGGGAAAATCCTCATGGATGTTATGCCGGACTCCTACCAACTAAAAAACCTCACGTAACGCCCAACAGCCTACGGTTGTGAGCCCCGGGTAAGCCCTCGGAAGGATGTCCCAAGAACTTTTGGTGGGATAAATGGAATATGTCTAGTTCGCTTAGAAGTTCATACTTCAAAATTGTGCAAAAATCGACCTTGTGCATCGGAATAGCGCGAAATAAATTACTGTACAGAGCCCCTTTTATATTTTTAAGCTATTGCATAGCTTCTATCGCGGGCCTTGCGTGGAGACCGAATCTAGAAATTCTGTCACGAAAACGAATCACACTCTCGGCTACCTTCGGCCACGTTCGTGTATCTTTCAAACAATGTAGTAAACAAACAGATTGGATCTCGACTCTCCATAATTACTTACATTTAAATATCAATCCTGATCATATTTGTTTTAAGGAACCATAGTTAGATTTATGCGGCCATTTCGACACTAATTTACCTTTAGAATATAGAATAATTTCATGAAAAATACTTCGATGATAAAAATTTAAACCTGTCATTCTTGCTTGTCATTAAATTATTTTTTCTCAGTCTTGTTTGTCTTTGGCATAGTGTTGTTTAACGGTTGTAGTCGCTTATTGATTATGAAAAGAGGTTTAATCATAATCAGTTTGACAACAATTAGTTTAATAGTATAATAAATATATTAAATTTATTCAATAAAATATTAGACAAGTTTTAAAATAAATTAATAACTATTTACAATATGAATAAATAAAACTAAACTAAATCTAAATAGGGCCCCCGTGGCATTGTGCCCAAAAGACTGGCAGCATTCCCCCTTTGAACGGCGATGCCTATTCGTTGGGAGAAATAACTGCCAGCCCTTAGGTCACCAGTTGACTCCACAAGACGCTTCTTCAAAATTTTAAAAAAATTATGTACGTTGGGACCCCATGGACCTAGGTCCATGGGGTCCCAACGCACCGGCCGGTCGGTCTCGACACCGACTGGAATAAAATTGTACGACGAGCCGAGACCCCTATACTTAATTATTTTTTTATATAAATAAATTATTTAAAAATGAACTTTAACTTTAAATAATTATAATCGGTAATCGTAAAACAGTACTTACTGTGTGAGTGTGTATTGTTCTGAAGTTCTGCGAGGTTTTTCTTTTATCTCTAATTAGGTATATCAACGACTTTGCTTCAAGTACTTTGGCTTTTGGACATTTTCTTTGCGATCTAATTAAAACTTTTTTATACATACTCATATAATTTCTTAGTATGCATACATACGGAGAATTTAAAACGGCAGTAACTGAGTGATTAAAACCAATGGAATATGAATCTGTGGAAGACCTTCTACAAGTTCTTTAAAATCAACTCACATAAACATACATGCAACACACACACACACACACACCCACATACACACTCACACACACACACACTCAAAAATCAACTCACATAAACATACATGCAACAAACACACACACACACACACACCCACACTCACACACACACACACACACTCACACACTCACACACACACTCACTCTCTCACACACACACACACACACACACTCACACGCACGCACACACACACACACACACACACACACAGAGAGAGAGAGTGAGAGAGACACACACACAGAGACACACACACACACACACACACACACACACAGACACTCATACACACATACACACACACACACGCACGCATACACACGAAAGCCTAAGCATGCTTTAAGATTTTGTATTGGTTTTGTTTCATATTTTATCGTTTTCTCTATGTAAAATTATTATAAGTTTATAAGTTAGTAGGAATCAATTTTAATATTTTAATAGTTCTGTGCAAACATATTGTCAAGTGTCAATATTTTGGGGGAGAACACTGATATCTGCAACACAGTTTGTACTAGCGCAGGTATCAGGGAATTCCAATTTCATGTATGTACACAATTAATGGCAATAAAGAATTTATCTATTTATTTATACATATTATACTTAGAAAACATCAAATCTTCGAAACAAACATTGGTAGATCCCACGATTTGTTGGCCTGCCCGGGAATCGAACCCAGGACCCCAGCGCGACAGTCAGTTATATTACCGAATGCCACCGAGGCAAGCAAATAAGAATCTGGAGGGTACTGCTCGTTCGCTCTAACTTTGCCGCTCGGCTCCATACTAAAGTCGAATTTTTAATTGGACGAAGTAAATTGACAGCAACTAATGTCACTTCTTCATACAATGTTGCGTATTTTCTATGACGAAGTGACATTAGCTACTGTCAATTTACTTCGTCTAATTAACAATTCGGGTATACGCCTCTACGCCAGCGGCAAAGTTAGAGCGAACGGGTAGTACAGATATTGTTCTTCTCCTACATCCAAATTTCCTCCGATGAGGAGTTCGATTCGTCAATCCTATCCTGGTTATCCGTAACTGTTGTACGTTAGGATTGAAGAATCGAGGATGGGTACCTCTGAAGAAAGCCAATAACACCAGGATATTTTATAATTATTTTAAAGTTTTTAGGTATATTCAACAAAAAAAAACAAGCCTTGCCGTGTACCTGCGATACGTCTCGATGGCGCAGTACTGAAAAGTGTTGCAGAATTTAAGCAAAGACTTTTGGGTCTTTTGGGACTTTTGGAACTTTTGGGACTATTGGGACTTTTGGTACGACTTTTAAGTCCAAAAAGGCCAAAAGTCCAAAAGTCCAAAGTAAAAAGTCCAAAGTCCAAGTACAAAGTCCAAAAGTCCAAAAGTCCAAAAGTCCAAAAGTCCATAAGTCCAAAAGTCCAAAAGTCCAAAAGTCCAAAAGTCCAAAAGTCCAAAAGTCCAAAAGTCCAAAAGTCCAAAAGTCCAAAAGTCCAAAAGTCCAAAAGTCCAAAAGTCCAAAAGTCTAAAAGTCCAAAAGTCCAAAAGTCCAAAAGTCCAAAAGTCCAAAAGTCCAAAAGTCCAAAAGTCCAAAAGTCCAAAAGTCCAAAAGTCCTAAAGTCCTAAAGTCCAAAAGTCCAATAGTCCAATAGTCCAATAGTCCAAAAGTCCAAAAGTCCAACAGTCCAACAGTCCAAAAGTCCAACAGTCCAAAAGCCCAAATGTCAAGCAAGTAGGTACTTGGTACTTTACTTTGTTGAACATAGGCCTTAAAATCTTACTTACATATCTTACTTCTTACTAATATTATAAATGCGAAAGTTTGTGAGTGTGGATGTTTGTTACTCTTTCACGCTCAAACCGCTGAACGGATCCGGCTGAAATTTGGTACAGAGATACATTATAGTCTGGAATAACACATAGGCTACCTTTTATCCCGGGAATAACTTCCCGCGGGAACAAATTTTACGCGGGCGAAGCTGCGGGCATCAGCTAGTATTCTTATATAGAAATAATTATACTAGCATAGTTGATAAAAATGCTATGTAATAGCTTTACCGCGGCAGTCCCCGAGTGCCACACGTCTTTTTTTTTTTTTCTGTTTTTAGTTATATTTGTTGTTATAGCGGCAACAGCAACTTTTCAGTAATTGGGACCCATGGATTGGGACCCTTAGAGTATAAATAAGGTATAGAGCGCGCGTATCCAAGAGCGACCAGTAGGCACGGGTGAGACCATGACACCATGAAGACGTTCCCGCCCCGAGCGCTTGCAGTCGTATACATGGTGTTATCACTTAGAACTGAGCATTGAATTATAATGTAACCAACTTACGTAGGTTCTTAACGTTGCAGTTACATTGAGACTTGTCATGATATTTAATTTCGTTTCATTATAACGTAAGAGTTTCCAGAAACACGTGGTAGTTGGCGCTGTATGCAATATTAAAAAATATATTATTTTAGTTAAAAATTCACAACTAGATGGAGCTGTGCCTTTTTTTAAATCGCGGTATGGTTTCGTTACATAGGATCATATAAGTAAGACTACTTTTCTGCCCAAGGTTGTTAATTATTACTTTTTACGATCTTAAAACTAATTTTTCTAAAAGATTCAAGTTAACTTAAATATATTTGTTACACTCGATTTTTATTTCATGGTCACGCAGTCAGAAAGTTTCTTGCAATAGCTGCTTGGCACCGCTGGTGTCGTCACTTAGTCGAGTGACGTCTCTATCTCATAATATACAAATGTACTCTGTGGTCGTATTAGACTTGCGCAAAACAGTACCCGATGATGTCCTGACATATGGCATAGCTTTCCGAACCGTGCCATATGGCATTCGAACAGTACCCGGACCAGTACCCGATCTTTCGTACAAGTACAGTGTTCTGATTGTTCTGACAGGTGTCGGACCTTCATAAACCGTATTAAGAAAAATAGACCTTATCCGCAAGTAAATAAAGTTCTCTTGAACCCGGACCAGTACCCGGTCTTTCGTACGAGTACATACAGTGTTCTGACAGGTGCCGGACCCTCATAAATCGTATCAAGAAAAATACACCTTATTTTAATGATCATAAAGTTCTTTTGAATTTGCATGCCATTATGCGCCATCTAGGGCAACCCAGGCAAAACAGATACGATGGGGTAATTCATGGGTAATTCAGATACGTCCATCTGAATTATCCCAGTTGCAGCAGATGTCGCTGTTATAAAATGTATGTGTACAAGTATAGATAGGTACAAGAACTTGAATTATATAGAATAAGGTCTATTTTTCTTGATAAAGTCCCTTTGAGTTGCTTATGTTGGTACGATCGAATAGAACATAGAACCACAGATAATTTATAATATTTTCTATAAAAGAACTAGGTAACTCATTCGTTTCGTGAGAGTAAGAAATGCGGTCAACGTGCTCTAGATGGCTTTGGTACTGCTATCATACTAATATTATCTTTATTCAGACAAAATAAAGCCTTTAATTAGGTTTATGAAAACGGAACAGAAAGGTCCTGCTGAGTGTTCTGACAGATCCCGGTTCTTTTCTTTATTATTAATTTGAACACGCTTTGGTTACTTAGACCAAATGCCAAGTCTTGTTTCTTTTTTTATCTTCATTTCACATTTCCTCTAAGTCCCAGTCAAAGTCAAGTATAGTCTTCGGAATCCACCGTTGATACACATAAAACATTTGAAAATACTCTAATTTAGAAAAAAATATACAACGGAGCGATAACCGCCCTTGCCTGCTTCGCGCCAAAAAGTCCTGATGCCGTATAAAACAGCAACAAGAAACTTAGAACATAATATATCTGCAGTTGTTATGAATGCCTTAATGTACTAATTCCCGCTTTGCAATAAATAAAGGGGGGGGGGGGGGGGCGAGGGTCACTTATGTTTGTATGTGTTTGCCCCTTATGGTTGGGGCTTTCTTAAAGGGGGATGAAAATTTTGTTGTATTTGATCAGGATATCACGCACGGTTTTCGAGATACAAGATTTAGAAAAAAAAATCTACCTTGTAATCATTCTCTTCTATGAAACTACTAGCTGATGAGGATGACTGCAACACCGCCAGCATGGACCCTTTTTGACGATTAATATCAAACCAACAAATAAACCTATACTACAGGCAACGTTATGCCACCTTAGTGGTATAAAAAATCGTTATTCGTAATGTATATTTGGCGGATGGGGGGTTTCAAAGGGGGGTCAAAAATGCCATTATTTTTACGATAGCACTCACCGTTTTCGAGATAATTAAAAAAATAAAATATGTCACTTTTTCTTCATTTATCCTAATAATAAATATTATTCGTTTAATATATTATTATCTGGCAGGTACTACACGTACCTCGACTAATGGGCTCTTATATGGTCAATATGCACTTGACAAGTCGATTAAAATATTAATGAAAGTAGCTTCAGTGTGCATGATTTCTTTGCATAAGTGTATGCATCGACGTGTATGTACACTTGATATTGACTCAAGTCGCTTGACCATCTCCTGAGCCCATTAAGCAGGCAGGCGTGCCTCAAGTATTCATATAACATTCATCAGTATTCGTTACTACTCGTACACGTTAAGTTGAGATACACTACGTAGCAAAATGTTCCCAAGCGTGCATCATTCCGGTCACCCGGTCGCTCGGACCACAGATAGTATAATATATTCTATCTCGGACTCGGACGCGGCCGAGTATTTGTAATCTATCTCGGACTCGGACGCGGGCCGGCCCAACGCGGCCGAACGTCGACTGTACGCGCCCGAGCGGTATATCGCGTCCGAGAAAGGTCCTGGGTCCTGCTAAATTTTGTCGCGTACTGGGTACTGAACCAGTACGCGGTTATGCCATATAACACGTCCGGCAGTACGAACAGTACCTACCCAAGTCTAGGTCGTATACGAATGGTAGCGGTACGAAGCAGCGCGCGTCTGTTCAGCTTTTATATAATTTTTTTTAGTATATTAATGGTCAAATGCGCTGCAAAATCGCGAAATATTTATACCCTGAAACAGACTAAAAAGAAATCAATAATTACATCTCACAGGCAAGACATATTATTGTTACTTTTACGTTAAACAAATATTGGCGTCACTATTCATCGATATAGCTAGCTATAGCTCACCTGCCTACGTTGTGCACAAGGAGACCGGTGCTATACTCGCTCTCTATACCTTCTTAATTATACTCTAAGTTGAAACCCCTTTGTATCCCCACACTTGAGGCCACACGCCCCAAGTGTGGGGCGAAATAACACCCGAACAACCCCCCATAGATGCGGGATAGCACCCGAACCTCCTAGTTGAGGCCATCAGTGGTAGCCATGGTCTGTTGGGAATCCTGGGGCATATCCTTCCACAGGCGTACCCGGGGCTCCCAACCGTAGGCAGTAGGTAGGGATAGTTTTCAGTCGGTTCCTTACGTTACGTTACAAAACAATAAATAAAAAAGTGAGAGACATCGTTTGAGTCTAAAATTCAGATATTATCTTCTTATTACGGAAATCAATATTAATACATATAATAAAATCGTAAGAGGTCGCTGTCTGTACATGGAAGATAAATAAGAAAAAATATTATAGGGGGGCTTTATGAACGCACTAGAACCCAAAACAATAATTTTTAGAATTTTTGTCTATTTGTCTGTATGTCTGTATGTCTGTATGTCTGTACATCTGTTTGTCTGTACGTTTGTGCACGCTAATCTTAGTAACCGCTTAACCGATTGCTATGCGGTTTTAATTCCTATTGTGTACTTAAGTTATAACACTTTTAAGAATCAGCTATTTTGAAAATTTTAACTGTAGGAGTTTCTTTGAATGCGAGGGTAAATCTAAACTGGCGTGTTGGCTTAATCATAAAAGAGCTTAAAGATTAAGACTGTTTTAAAATAATTTAGTCCGCGCCGACGGCGTGGACTGAATTGTTTGTTTAAAATAGACTCAATCTTTAAGCTCTTTTATGATTAAGCAAACAGGGCAGTTTCACACGCTGCTTAATGAGTCTGATGAAGAAATACCTCTCTTTTCATACACCTTATGTGACGTAAACGAAGTTGCGGGGTCAGCTAGTAAATAAATATTTTTTTATTTTCTTGGTAAGTAAGTTGTGAGAAACAAAACAATGTACCTACATCTTCTGCTATTAATTTCAATAAAATATTTTTGCCCTTGTCAAAATTTAATCTCCTAAGAAATACTGTTACCGACGCTGGGAATTTGGGTAAATATTTTGAGAATTTGGGGAATTAACGCGGTGGACGGTATCTTTGGTCTACCGCTAAGTTTAAGCTTAGGCTAGAGTATTAGGTACTATAAAGGGATTTATTTTTAGTTGAATATTCATATTTTCGACTACCTAAAAATATCTTAATAATATCTTCTAATACAGATAATAAAATGATAGAAAAGTTGAAACTGTACATTGGAAATGTTTTTAAAAAAATGCTCGCTGGGTGTTCTACATAAGATACCGAAGCCGAAAAAATAGTTGAAAAATTTTTGGTCCGTTTGCTTCGCTGTGTCCGGAAGGATCTCGAAAAGTCCTCAATAGATTTGATTCAAATTTTGCACAAATATTAACTAGGGATAGCGTCTTCAAATAGGCTATATATTATTACGCTACATATCCTAGGGGCTAAGCAGAGAGCAATCAAATTATCATTATAACATAATTTTCACGCGTAAGAGGTCGCGCTTCTAATACAGAAGACTAGCTAACCCACGCAGCTTTGTTTACGTCGCATAAAGGAGCGATTTCGTGCTTCAGAATGCTTCGGTTGTAGACAATATGACATCCCCCACTAGGTAGCCGTAGGTCTGTTGGGAGTCCTGGGCTCATCCTTCCAAGGGCTTACCCAGGTCTCGCAACCGTAGGCATCAAGTAAGAAACGTGTATTTTTAGCCGTTCATAGCATCCCTGTAGAACTTTCGATACGTTAAAAAATAAGTTACATGACATGGTTTAAAAAAAACATCAAAAATGTTTCGTCACAACTTGCGCCTATCCTTTTCAACACGGTAAAAGGCTTACCACATTAAGACCAAAAAGTATTAGATGTAATGTAGGTGTATATTTACCATGGCTCTGTCTACCTCTCCGGGGATAAAGGCGTGACTATATATATATATATATACTGCTCGTTCGCTCTAACTTTGCCGCTCGGCTCCATACTAAAGTCGAATTTTTAATTAGACGAAGTAAATTGACAGCAACTAATGTCACTTCTTCATACAATGTTGCGTATTTTCTATTTTCTATGACGAAGTGACATTAGCTTCTGTCAATTTACTTCGTCTAATTAACAATTCGGGTATACGCCTCTACGCCAGCGGCAAAGTTAGATCGAACGGGTAGTACGTATGTACGTAACGCCGGAGGTTAAACAAGTTAATAGTGAAGCTGCATTTCAAATTATGTTAAGCTGGACATTCTCGCACAACATCATCTTACCCTAATTAAGTTAATAAGCTTGTGCTATAGATAAATTACCTTTTTTCTTTATTTCTACAGGATACAACTGATAAACATTCTTATATATTTTTAAAAGAAGCGCTCGTGGCCCCGCGGACTCAGTGTTCTGTAAACGATCACTGCAGTAAGCAACTTTCACTATGGCCGGTCCATGGATGGGTGACCATCCATGTGATCACTTTGTGACATTTATTTGAGCGTTTCCGTGCTTCGGAAGGCACGTTAAGCCGTTGGTCCCGATTGCCAGTAAAATGGCAGTCGTTAAGCTAAGTTGAAGGCTTTATTTCAACAGCAGGCAGTCACAACCCGCGCCTGTCCATTTAAACACGGCAATACGGCTCACCACCTATTACGTGGGACAAATTATACAAAGGTGAAATGTGGGCATATAATATGCCTCTGCCTACCCCTTCGGGGATAGAGGCGTGACCATATGTATGTATGCATGTATATATTTTTAAACACATAAATGACACCCAAACTCCGAAACAAATATTTGTGGATCACACAATTATTTGGTTCAACCCGGTAATCAAACTCAAGACCTCAGCGCAGCAGGCCGTTACACTACCGAATGCACCACTGAGTCGTGATTATGTACTGCTCGTTCGCTCTAACTTTGCCGCTCGGCTCGATACTAAAGTCGAATTTTTAATTAGACGAAGTAAATTGACAGCAACTAATGTCACTTCTTCATACAATGTTGCGTATTTTCTATGACGAAGTGACATTAGCTACTGTCAATTTACTACGTCTAATTAACAATTCGGGTATACGCCTCTACGCCAGCGGCAAAGTTAGAGCGAACGGGTAGTATGTATGATTGTCATGAGTAAAGTTAAGCCGGAGGGCTCTATTTTATTTATGTCAATGGAACTGCATGTCAAATTACGTTGTGTAAAATTTAAGCGTCGCATAACGCTAACAGCGGTGACAGGTAGGAACTGCCAATTAGCGATTAATGAGCGTGAACTTAAATTGTGTGGGTACCGCGGTTTTGGATCTGGGTCATATTCAGATACTAGCTGATGCCCGCAGCTTCGCCCGCGTAAAATTTGTTACCGCGGGAAGTTATTCCCGGGATAAAAGGTAGCCTATGTGTTATTCCAGACTATAATGTATCTCTGTTACCAAATTTCAGCCCGATCCGTTCAGCGGTTTGAGCGTGAAAGAGTAACAAACATCCACACTCACAAACATTCGCATTTATAATATTAGTAAGATATTATATTTATAATTTTAATATCAGTAGTCATATCAAATATTCATTGTTTCTAATTCTAGTTAAAACTAGCGGACGTCGCGAGATTCACCCGCGTAGTTCCCGTTCCCGTGGGAATCCTACTTCCTACTAATATTATAAATGTGAAAGTTTGTCAAGATGTTTGGATGTTTAGATGTTTGGATGTTTGGATGTTTGTTACACAATCGCGCTCTAATGGCTGAACAGATTGGGCCGAAATTTAGTACAGAGATAGCTTATCCCGAGAATATGTTCCCACGGGGAGCGGAAACGGGTACCGAATTTCACGCGGGCACAGCCGCATGCATCATCTAGGAATTTATATAATACTAGTTGACCCCGCAACTTCGTTTACGTCGCATAAGGTGTATGAAAGGAGAGGTACTTCTTCATCAGACTCATCAAGCAGCATGTGAAACTGCCCTGTTTGCTTAATCATCATTTGCTTTAAAATAGCCTTAATCATTAAGCTCTTTTAAGATAAAGCCAACACGCCGGTTTAGATTTACCCATTTTTAGCTTAACCCATTATGATTTTTTAAAGT
Source organism: Miltochrista miniata (assembly GCA_933228765.1). Taxonomy (NCBI): domain Eukaryota; kingdom Metazoa; phylum Arthropoda; class Insecta; order Lepidoptera; family Erebidae; genus Miltochrista; species Miltochrista miniata. Next base: position 4,708,434 of record OW121777.1, read on the forward strand.
GATATAACTTTTTTATTTATGATCCGATTGACATGAAAGAAAACAAAATGCTAAGTGGAGCAAACCTTAACACATTAAAGAAATCGCATTGCAATCGGTTAAGCGAATACTGAGATTAGCGTGCATAAACGTACAGACAAACAGATATACAGACAAACAGACAAATATTCTAAAAATCATAGTTTTGGGTTCTATTGCGTTCATAAAGCCTATAATATTTTTTCTTATTTATCTTCGATGTACAGACAGCGACCTGTTACGATTTTATTATAATGTACTGATTGACTAGAGGACGTCACGCGGTTTTACCCGCGTAATTCCCGTTCCTGTGGGAATACGGTAATAAAATATAAGCCTATTATCACCGCAAAGAGTGTAGCTTCCCAACAGTTAAAGAATTTTTTCAAATCGGTCCAGTAGTTCCGGAGCCTATTCATACATATGGTCACGCCTTTATCCCCGAAGGGGTAGGCAGAGGCATATTATATGCCCACATTTCACCTTCGTACAATTTGTCCCACGTAATAGGTGGTGAGCCGTATTGCCGTGTTTAAATGGACAGGCGCAGGTTGTGACTGCCTGCTGTTGAAATAAAGCCTTCAACTTAGCTTAACGACTGCCATTTTACTGGCAACCGGGACCAACGGCTTAACGTGCCTTCCAAAGCACGGAAACGCTCAAATAAATGTCACAAAGTGATCACATGGATGGTCACCCATCCATGGACCGGCCATAGTGAAAGTTGCTTACTGCAGTGATCGTTTACAGAACACTGAGTCCGCGGGGCCACGAGCGCTTCTCTTATAAAGAGGAAAGTATGTATGGGTATGGGTGTAGTGGGGCCTACCAACACCTTCGGGCCCAAGTCAACCTCACGTGCAAGCTCGTGCACCTGCTGAACAACGGACGAGGCTCTGACGTCGGCGGTCCACTTCAACACGGCGATGGGCTCACCACCTGTTACGTGGGACCGAATTGTACACGGTGAAATGTGGGCCGGTATAGGCCTCTGCCTACCCCTTCGGGGATAGAGGCGTGAGTATATGTATGTATGTATGTATGTAATATAAAACATTCATTGTTTGGAATTTTAAAAAGAAATAGCGGACGTCACGAGGTGCGCCCGATTAGTTCCCTTTCCCGTGGTTATACTGGAATATAACAAGGTAACTACTGTTTATCGGTAGGGAATTCTCTCCACTGTCTTTCATCTCCATCATCAGATCGACTCCAGGCCTTCATTAAATTGTACTACTTTAAAGCCCTTAACAAAAAAATTAACAAACGCCTTTGATGCCCCTACAATTTTTAAAAGTTACCTTCGATTTCTCCAGGATGCCATCATCAGATCCTGACTTCCTTAAAATGGGACCACCTTGGAAGAATCTATTTTCAAACGAAAAAAAAAATTTTCAAATCGGTCCATAAACGACGGAGTTCTGCGCGAACAAACATAAAAAAAAATAAAAAAAAATATATATACGGTCGAATTGAGTAACCTCCTCCTTTTTTGAAGTCGGTTAAAAAGGCGTATATCACCTGCGGATAGTCTGGCTGTGTGTTTTTCAAATCGGATCAGTAGTTTCGAAGCCTATTCGATGCAAACAAATAAAACAAACGAACAATACATCTTTCTTCTTTATGACATAAGATGGTTGGGTTATGAAATAAATTGCAGATGTTCATTTTAGCAATGTTATCATTTTACAGTCTCTAAAGCATTTCTTGTACGAATCTGCAAATGAATCAGATTGCTAATGCCGAGATACAAACATGCTATGTTGCTTTTTAAGCCCCTCTGGTATTGCAAACATTTTTATCAGGTGATTTCTACGTTGGTCTGCCGCCATAGTAGTATAAAAAATGCATGTATGCTTCTTTTTTAACGTGAGGAAAATCCTACAGAGATGCTATGCCCAACCGACTAAAAATCACACGTATCCTACCTAACAGCCTACGGTTGGAAGCCTCGGGTACGTCATTGAGGGTTGCTCGGATGTTATCCCGCTTTTTGGGAGACTGGCGTGCGTGAATTCCTGACGTCACTTCTTATTATAAAAAAAATCTACTTATTACAAAAAATGCATGTTACCTTAAACACTGACAAGTGAGATTAAGAGACAACCCTAATCCGTTCAACCACACATTATTTCGATAGCCACTAAGCCTATTCGTGTCGATTACGTATGATAGGCCAGTGTTCGGGTATGTTCGGGCACACTCGGCTGTCACGATAACACACGAACGCTTTTGGCGAGGAATCGTTTAACCTAGATCGGGATAATTCAGCGAAATTGGAATACTGTCGTATTATTCTGACCGTACGTTATACGCTTCTAGTTTTAGGGTTATGTAGCGAAAGAGTAAAAATGGGACCCAATTACTGAAACTCCGTTGTCTGTTCGTACCAGACTATAGTAATTCATGAACCGTTATGTATTTCTGTTGCCGCTTTAATTAAAAACTAAAAAATAGCCAAATAATAATATTTTAAAGAGCTCCCATTTTAAAGCAAAACTTCTTTAGACGCGACTAGGCAGTAACTCAGATTTTTTTTCTGACGGAAGTAACGCTTTATTCAAAATTCGAATAAATGAAATATAGAATATTTGATGCCGTCAATGGCAAAGAAGTTTTAGTTTAATCGCGCCTAAAAGTTACACGCACACACTTTTTTTTTTGTTTAACGTGAGGGAAAATCCTTCATGAATGCTATGCTGGACTTCTACCGACTAAAAACCTCACCTAACGCCCAACAGCCTATAATTCGGAGCCCCAGGTAAACCTTTGGAAGGATGTGCCAGGACCCACGGCTACCACTGCGGCGGCGCCTAGGGGGTGCTATCCCGCGTCTCTGGGGGGTTTTCGGGTGTGATTCCGCTTCTTAGGGGGGGCGTGCGAGAATCCCTCACGTCACGCTGCCGTCATGGGCCTGCTTCTGTAAGGACGGTCAGCAGCCCCATCACCGTCCTCAGACTCCCGGTCATGAAGGCCGATAGTCTTCGGCGTAGACACGTCGGCGGCGCCCAGGCCGCCGACTGTGGAACTCGGATGGGAGAGTTCTCTCCCGCTCACGCCCCGCCGCCTCTTTCTCGAGCATGACCTGCTCGCAGAAAGAGGCGGCGCAGTCCCACTTACTCCCGCTGGGGAGCATGGCTAGTACCATGGTCTCGAGCCAGAGAGTGTCCACGTCCAGACCCACCACGAGGACCTGGCGCTGTTGCGCCCACGCTGTGCATTCCACCAGCGTGTGGAGCCCTGTGTCATCTTAGAAGGTTTGGACAAGGTCAGCATCGCCATTGTAGTGCCTCCGGTGTTGCAAATGTCGACAGGCTGCGGTGACCACCAGTATATCTGGTGAGCCGTATGCTTGTCTACCACTTAAGTGGTATAAAAAAAACATTATAGTCCGTTCACAGTTTATTTACCTCTGACAGATCGTTTTCTGTATGTTGGTATTGCAGTAAACTCCCCCTATGAGTGCCAGCTTAAGACATTTTGCCGCGTATTATGGGAGATTTTATGATGTAAACGTTAGCACTAACAATTAATTTTCTATGTAAATATCTAATTGTCAACATACATAACTTTACTAAACACGTGATTCTGATACTATAAGATAGTACTTAAGTTTTATTTTTATTGATATGGATATTTTGAAAAGACACTCATTACCATCACCAAAGAGGGCGAAATTACTCCTTTCACATCTGAAATAATTTTCGCGCCCGAAAAACGGCAACAAAAAAGAAAATATGTTTCGACTTTTAGGTTAGAGTAACACGAAAGTCAAGCAAGCCAACATCTGCGCTAGAGGTAAATTAACTATGAACGGACTATACCTATCTCTCAGTTAATCGATAAGTCATATTCCAACACAAAACATTAAAAAGTTTATAATCATTACCCTCTTACAACGCGCAGTCAGGTAAAAACAAGGTCAAGTATTCATTTCAAAGATGCCTACTCTACCTTTTTATTCCCGCACAATGGTCACGTAACTACCTCTCCCGGGACACAATAAATCAGCCTACTTAAATGAACCTTCCCGGTAGGATTAACGAATAAGTTACCCGATCTCCGATTTGTCTTACGAAGCTTTACGTGATACTAATAAAATAAATTTGTAGGCATTTTGTATGATTTCTTTTAATTGGGAATCATGGGAGACCAGCGTTGGCAAAATTAAGGCCGTGGGTAGGCCTAACGACCTTGATCATACAAAACACGCGTCCTTCAGGCTAGGAAATGTAGCATTTTATAGCTTCTTTTTGTTGTAACAAGCTAATACTTATTCAAAATCGAAGAAAACCAATTTAAAGGTGTATATTTTCTTCATTATGTTGGTATATTTTTTTCTTTCGCGTCAATAAAAATTGAAGCCCTAAAATGTATTCATCTAAAAATTTGGAGGTGACTCTACGATCGTTTTACACTTTATGTATAATTAATATACAATTTACAACAAAACCCTATTTTGACACATATCTTGTAGATTAACAATCTATTTTTGGCTATAATATTCCGTCTACTTATGCAGACCAAAAACGCTTTCATTTGCACCTATTTTTCTTCATTTTCTAAACCAGTCTTAACTTGAGAAACTAATTAAATGTATTTTCTACTAGCTGTTCCCCGCGACTTTGACCGCGTAGAAGTCGTTATCGCCTAAGAGTCGTTATATCGTAATATTATAACCCTCCTTTTGCGCAGTCAGTTAAAAAGGTAGCCTATGTCCTTCCCAGGGCCTCGAACTATCCCTATTTTTCCCGAAATTTCATACCAATCGCTCCAGCGGTTTAGGCGTGAAAGCGTAACAGACAGACAGAGTTACTTTCGCATTTATAATATAAGTAGGGATAAAACGTCATTACACATTAGAGCTTGGAACCTATGCAAAGACAATTTGGCGGGAGCTACGTATGATATATGGAGTGTTCGTTCATTCTTACAAAGGCGGCAAATTCAAATAAGTACTTATTTTTAATATTAACAAATTTGAACGTGAGGAAAATCCTACATGAATGCTATGCCGGACTCTTACCGACTAAATACTACACATTTCCTACCTAACAGCCTACGGTTGGGAGCCCCGGGTAGGCCTTTTTTTTTTACGTGAGGGAAAGTCCTCATGGATGTTACGCCTACCGACTAAAAAACCTCACGAAACGCCCAACAGCCTATGGTTGTGAGCTCCGGGTAAGCCCTCGGAAGGATGTCCCCGGACTCCCAACAGACCTACGGCCGCCGCTGCGGCCTCGCCCAGGGGGTGGTTCGGGTGCTATCCCGCGTCTTTGGGGGGTTTCGGGTGTGATCCCGCTTCTAAGGGGGGGGCGTGAGTTTCTCCCGTCACGCTGCCATCATGGGCCTGCTTAACCGGGTAGGCTCTCGGAAGGATGATCCCAGGACTCCAAACATTTTTGTATGGGTATAGCTGTTGGGAGCGCTCGTGGAAGCGAACTCAGTGTTCTGTAAAATCACTGTAGTAAGCAATTTTCGTTGCTGACCCTTGAATGGGTGACAAATTTGTGGACATTTTTATTTGCGTACGTTTTCGTGCTTCGGATGGCACGTTAAGCAGTTGGCTTCAGTTGTCAGTAAAATGGCAGCCATTAAGCCATGTTAAATCACTCAATCACGCTCTAACGGCTGAAATGATCTTTGATGATGATGATGATGAATGGTAAAGGTTTAAAATTTGGTACAGGGATAGATTATGGTCTGAACTCTTTATCACGGGAGAACGTTCCCATGGGAAATGGGAACAAGAACAGAATTTTGGCACCATCTAGTAGTTACATAGATAAATTAGAAGTTAAATAAAAGCTTGTAAAAAGCCGTTTCTATCAGTCATATTTTAGTATAGAAGTGTCTAGAAACAAGAATAGCCGGTTCTCTATATATTGCTATATAAATAGAACCGAAAGACAAAGAGGGGGCCACACGTCAGCGTAGAGATATGAATGCAAAACTTAACACTGCGAAGTAGCATCGGCAGAAAAAATTTAATAATATTTAAAATTTAAAGTTTATAATTATTATGCCTGTGATGTTATGTTGATGAAAATTAAATAATATTTTATTAATTTTCATCAACATAACATCACAGGCATAATAATAATAAACTTTTATTCGTATGAAATCTATTGTGTCACTTTTTTGACACCTAACTGTCACGTCTATAGCGTGAAATTCGGCCTTTATAATTATGTAGGCAGAGGCTTAATATATACCAACATTTCACCTTATAATTTAATGTCCCACGTAATAGGTGGTGAGCCTATTGCCGCGTTGAAATTTTAGTAATCTTTGCGTTACTAAGAAATAACTGTTTGTAGTCTATAATACTCAGAAGTTAATGTTCTTGTTATCGTGTACAGGAGATAAATAATTACACTGATTAATGTCACAAATTGTTCTTATTTAATGTTGTCCTTCATAAAGTGATTTAGGATAGCACAGTACTTATTACACAGAACTAATACATGTTAACACAATAAAGGTTACGTAGCGACTGGTTAGCTAACTAACAGTATGAGACTCAACATACGCAGTACCACGAATCTACGTCAGCATAACCACTATAATATTCCCCCCTTTTTTAAAAGAAGCTAAATATTTCAAAATTTAATACACAAAAAAAAATTTTTATTACAACTTTAACAATACAATGTTTACAATCTCTGGCTTATTATAATCATTCAAAGTCCAGTCGCTAACACTGCAATTCTGCAAAACACACTACAATGTACTTACTGTTCTATTTTAGAACGTACCTACTGCTTTATAACGCTTACTAATACTGTATACGAACGTTACACAATATACAATGTAATTTTTTTTATTTTAAGGTTGCAAACAAAGATACATTTTATACTTTTGACACATTATTTACTTAGTTAGGTACCCTTTTAGGTATAATTACACAACCTTAACAAAATTAACCGTAAAATAACCGTACTTAATCTATTTCACGTTTTATAACTAAATTTCACATTTTAATAACACATTTTTATGATATACATTATTTAGACACTTTATTAACTGATCAAGATACCACTAATTTTGATACTGACGGTGCTTGCGATTTTTGAATATAAGGTTGCTGCAAAGCTTCCACCTTGATGCTAGGCAAGGCAATTGAGCTTGCAACCGTCTCTTTTCTTAACCAAGACTTAACTCCTTTTCTACACTTGTTTTTTATAACGCAGTAGCTAATTACTACGATTATCAACAACATAACTGTGCAAAATATGCTTAGAATATTGAACTTTGTATCCACTGATGCTAAATTTGAGATATTCTAAGCATATTTTGCACGTCGGGGTCACCAATTTAGTAATCTTTGCGTTACTAAGAAATAACTGTTTGTAGTCTATAATACTCAGAAGTTAATGTTCTTGTTATCGTGTACAGGAGATAAATAATTACACTGATTAATGTCACAAATTGTTCTTATTTAATGTTGTCCTTCATAAAGTGATTTAGGATAGCACAGTACTTATTACACAGAACTAATACATGTTGACACAATAAAGGTTACGTAGCGACTGGTTAGCTAACTAACAGTATGAGACTCAACATACGCAGTACCACGAATCTACGTCAGCATAACCACTATAAAATGAACAGGCATAGGTAGCGACAAACCGGTAGCGTTTTTTTAAGCTGCTCATAAGGCCTTCAACTTGGATTGACGATTGTCATTTTACTGACAACCGGGTTTAATTTCGAGTTTTCCTTCTCTGCGCAATGAATCGTTTTGCGAAAGTGTTTCCTTAGTCGCCTCTTACGACACTATCGGTAAGAATTGGAGTGGCTGCATCTATTGTAATATAATTTGTCTGTGCTTGTCATCAGCATCCACTGAACTTTTTTCCAATCCAGTTAGTTTCTGCTTTCCAGTCTAACTGCGCTGCGGCTGAACTTCGATATTCACCGTGAAGTGACTGCCATCGATCTCTGACCTCCACATCCAGTTGGCGATGTCAAGGTTCTGTAGTTAGATAATGGTTCTTTACTCAGGTTGCTTTTTTGCAGAAGGAGGTATTAGTAGCCTTCAGCTTGTTTCTTCGTCCTTACTTATATAAAAAAAAAAAGACGTGTGGCACTCGGGGACTGCCGCGGTAAAGCTATTACATAGCATTTTTTATCAACTATGCTAGTATAATTATTTCTATAAAAGAATACTAGCTGATGCCCGCAGCTTCGCCCGCGTAAAATTTGTTCCCGCGGGAAGTTATTCCCGGGATAAAAGGTAGCCTATGTGTTATTCCAGACTATAATGTATCTCTGTACCAAATTTCAGCCCGATCCGTTCAGCGGTTTGAGCGTGAAAGAGTAACAAACATCCACACTCACAAACTTTCGCATTTATAATATTACTAGACTAGATGATGCTCGCGGCTTCGCCCGCGTGAAATTACTGAATTTCACGCGGCGCATGTTACTCAATCACGCTCTAACGGCTGAACGGATTGGGCTGAAATTTGGTACAGAGATTTAATCACGGGAACCGGGAACGGGTACTGACCCGTTCCCGGTTCCCGTGATTAAAAGTAGCCTATGTGTTATTCCAGACTATAAGCTATCTCCGTACCAAATTTCAGCCCAATCCGTTCAGCCGTTAGAGCGTGATTGAGTAACAAACATCCAAACATCTTCACAAACTTTTACATTTATAATATTAGTAGGATATATAAGTAAGATTTTAAGGCCTATGTTCAACAAAGTAAAGTACCAAGTACCTACTTGACTGTCGACATTTGGGCTTTTGGACTTTTGGACTGTTGGACTGTTGGACTTTTGGACTTTTGGAGTATTGGACTATTGTACTTTTGGACTTTAGGACTTTAGGACTTTAGGACTTTTGGACTTTTGGACTTTTGGACTTTTGGACTTTTGGACTTTTGGACTTTTGGACTTTTGGACTGTTGGACTTTTGGACTGTTGGACTTTTGGACTTTTGGACTTTTGGACTTTTGGACTTTTGGACTTTTGGACTTTTGGACTTTTGGACTTTTGGACTTTTGGACTTTTGGACTTTTGGACTTTTGGACTTTTGGACTTTTGGACTTTTGGACTTTTGGACTTTTGGACTTTTGGACTTTTGGACTTTTGGACTTTTGGACTTTTGGAGTTTTGGAGTTTTGGACTTTTGGACTTTTGGACTTTTGGACTTTTGGACTTTTGGACTTTTGGACTTTTGGACTTTTGGACTTTTGGACTTTTGGACTTTGGACTTTTGTACTTTTGTACTTTTGTACTTTTGGACTTTGGTTTTTTGGACTTTGGACTTTTTACTTTGGACTTTTGGCCTTTTTGTACTTAAAAGTCGTACCAAAAGTCCCAATAGTCCCAAAAGTTCCAAAAGTCCCAAAAGTCCCAAAAGTCCCAAAAGTCCCAAAAGACCCAAAAGTCCCAAAAGACCCAAAAGTCCCAAAAGTCCCAAAAGACCCAAAAGTCCCAAAACTCCCAAAAGTCCCAAAAACTCCCAAAAGTCCCAAAAGTCCAAAAGACCCAAAAGTCTTTGCTTAAATTCTTCAACACTTTTCAGTACCGCGCCATCGAGACGTATCGCAGGTACACGGCCAGGGTTGATTTTTTTTTGTTGAATATACCTAAAGACTTTAAAATAATTATAAAATATCCTGGTGTTATCGGCTTTCTTCAGAGGTATCCATCCTCGATTCTTCAATCCTAACGTACATAACCAGGATAGGATTGACGAATCGAACTCCTCATCGGAGGAAATTTGGATGTAGGAGAAGAAAAATATCTGTACCCTCCAGATTCTTATTTGCCTGCCTCGGTGGCATTCGGTAATATAACTGACTGTCGCGCTGGGGTCCTGGGTTCGATTCCCGGGCAGGCCAAAAAATCGTGGGATCTACCAATGTTTGTTTCGAAAATTTGATGTTTTCTAAGTTTAAAATGTTTAAATAAATAGATAAATTCTTTATTGCCATTAATTGTGTACATACATGAAATTGAAATTCTCTGATACCTGCGCTAGTACAAACTGTGTTGCAGATATCAGTGTTCTCCCCTAAAATATTGATACTTGACAATATGTTTACACAGAACTATTAAAATATTAAAATTGTTTCCTAACTTATAAACTTATAATAATTTTACATAGAGAACACGATAAAATAAGAAACAAAACCAATATAAAATCTTAAAGCATGCTTAGGCTTTCGTGTGTGTGCGTGCGTGTGTGTGTGTGTATGAGTGTCTGTGTCTGTGTGTGTCTGTGTGTATGTGTGTCTCTCTCTCTGTGTGTGTTTGTGTGTGTGTGTGTGTGTGTGTGTTTGTGTGCGTGTGAGTGTGTTGAGTGTGTGTGTGTATGAGTGAGTGTGTGTGTGTGAGTGTGTGTGTGTGTGTGTGTGTGAGTTTGTGTGTGGGTGTGTGTGTGTGTGTGTTTGTTGCATGTATGTTTATGTGAGTGTGTGTGTGGGTGTGTGTGTGTGTGTTTGTTGCATGTATGTTTATGTGAGTTGATTTTTGAGTGTGTGTGTGTGTGAGTGTGTGTGTGGGTATGTGTGTGTGTGTGTTGCATGTATGTTTATGTGAGTTGATTTTAAAGAACTTGTAGAAGGTCTTCCACAGATTCATATTCCATTGGTTTTAATCACTCAGTTACTGCCGTTTTAAATTCTCCGTATGTATGCATACTTAGAAATTATATGAGTATGTATAAAAAAGTTTTAATTAGATCACAAAGAAAATGTCCAAAAGCCAAAGTACTTGAAGCAAAGTCGTTGATATACCTAATTAGAGATAATAAAAAAACCTCGCAGAACTTCAGAACAATACACACTTACACAGTACTGTTTTACGATTACCGATTTTAATAATTTAAAGTTAAAGTTCATTTTTAAATAATTTATTATACTATTAAACTAATTGTTGTCAAACAGATTATGATTAAACCTCTTTTCATTATCAATAAGCGAGTACAACCGTTAAACAACACTATGCCAAAGACAAACAAGACTGAGAAAAAATAATTTAATGACAAGCAAGAATGACAGGTTTAAATTTTTATCATCAAAGTATTTTTCATGAAATTATTCTTTATTCTAAAGGTAAATTAGTGTCGAAATGGCCGCATAAATCTAACTATGGTTCCTTAAAACGAATATGATCAGGATTGATATTTAAATGTAAGTAATTATGGAGAGTCGAGATCCAATCTGTTTGTTTACTACATTGTTTGAAAGATACACGAACCTGGTCGAAGGTAGCCGAGAGTGTGATTCGTTTTCGTGACAGAATTTCTGGATTCGGTCTCCACGCAAGGCCCGCGATAGAAGCTATGCAATAGCTTAATAATAATATGTTATAAATCGAACAATAACTATTTTGAAATCCTATATTAAAGAAACAAAGAAGATTAAGTCGCTATTATTAGAAATGAAGAGGCCTTTACAATTTAGTAAAACATTGGTAAACAACGAAACACTGGAAGATTGCCAGGAAGTAATAACAGTTTCTCTTTGAAGTCACAACAAAGTCATTCAGTAGATTCGATAACTTGACTTGGCAATGAACACAAAAGTGACAAGATAACATTAAGTAGATTGAGCATTGAGTGTTGTGACAACACAACACCATGTGGATGACTTCCGTGACTTCCGATTGACCTATGGAGAATCATATGTGCTATATCTCTCCAAAATTGACCAGAATATTACCCAAGTAACAAAATTTGATCCTATAGAAGTCATTTGATATTTCAGTTGATACGTCAGTTGGTACGTCAGTTGATACGTCAATTCATACGTCAGCTTCCGAATCGTATGGACCGTTCGGGAGCTACGCGTGTAGGTAACTAAAAGAATCCACCAAATTCAATAAGTTTTTAAAATCTCATTAAGTACAACGAATTTACTTTACGAATGAGTTTTCAGTAAAGAGTTATTGAAAAGAGAAGGTTTTGTGAGTTTTACACCTCTGATTTTGCAAGCGGCTATAACAAAGTGACCGCTTTCGATATAAGTAAGCCAAATACCGTACTACCGTCATAATGGAAAAAATGAGATACCATAATTATATCAAAGAAAATCGTCAAAATTCCATTAATCGTTTAAAAAAAAAACATTTAAATTTATAACATTAATGTTGTAAATGTATGTGATTGACACACAAATAAATACACAAAGTATAACAAATTGTATTACACCCTGTTTTTTATTTTTTTAATGTGAGTTTAAATCCATCATGGATGCTATGCCGGATTCCTACCTACTAAAAAACCTCACGTTAACGCTCAACGGCCTAAGGTTGGGAGCCCGGGGGAAGGATGTCCCAGGGCAACTGTTTTGTAGCCGTCTTTTTTTTTTCTAACGTGAGGGAAAATCATCATGGATGATATGCCGGATTCCTACCGACTAAAAAACCTCACGTTAGGCCTGACAGCCTATGGTTGGGAGTCCCAGGTAAGCCCTCGGAAGGATATCCCAGGACTCCTATCCCAACAGACCCATGGGCGCCACTGCGGCCTCGCTTAGGTACTGTATAACACCCTTATTTTTGCATTGAAGGTGAATAAATACAAAAAAAAATTAACTCCTTTAACAATTCAAACTTCGAAACAAGGTCACAAATTCGTAATTAAACACAAGCACATCTCAACAACTTCGCCGTGAATCAGAAAGGAATTTAATTGAAAACTTGGCTGTTTGTTTGTCGATTATTTGCTTTGTGTTATTGTTAACTTGTATTCCATTTTAGTTTATTTTCACTCCCTCGGATATTGAAAAGTTAAATCTATTCAATACCACAAAAGGAGAAAGATTTGTTTGTAATTGATAAACTGAGAAACTACTGAACCGATTTCAAAACTTCTTTGCCCATTAGAAAGTCAAATTATTCTAATATTTTGAAAAAAACGTCACAATTAATTATTTATACCTTATTATATTAATTATTTATTACTTTAATTTATAATATTAATTATTTATACCTTATGAAGCGCTCGTGGCCCCGCGGACTCAGTGTTCTGTAAACGATCACTGCAGTAAGCAACATTTACTATGGCCGGATATGGATGGGTGACCACCACGTGGACCACTTTGTGACATTTATTTACGAGCGTTTCCGTGCTTCGGAAGGCACGATAAGCCGTTGGTCCCGGTTGTCGGTAAAATGACAGTCGTTAAGCCAAGTTGAAGGCCTTACGGGCGGCTTGAAAAATTTCAACTGTGGGTCGGTGGGTCGTCACAACCTGCGCCCGGGTCGGCAGCGCGTGTGTAGCGCCTCTGGTGTTGCAAACGTCTATAGGCTACTGTTACCAACCTTCCGCTGGGCCGTAAGCTTGTCTGCCACCTAAGTAGTATAAAAAAAAAAAAAAAAAACCTAGAAAAAAAGAAAGATAGAAAAACCTTTATTTGATACAGGCATGTAGGCCGCATTAAATGCTTAACCTAAAATTGTAGATGCTTTTTTTTGCTATATGTGCCTCATGAGTGACCGGTTTTCCTACACAAGCTAGCTACTATATCGAAAACACACAAACAAATTATTCTAAAACTACGCTATACATAATCATTCAACTTTCCAAGGGAGTGGAGTAGAGATTTTGCTCAATGCACTCTTAAGTATAATCCTTTAAAACCTTCAACTCACATTTCTTTTTAAAATTTCTAAATTGTGAATTAGAAATTTTAAAATGAGAATGAGATGTGTCTCATGATAATATTTCGTATTCAAAACATTTCCGCAAATTAAAAATTAAAATCACAAAAAATAAAATTATCTTTTTTGCGCACCATACATCTATGACGTCACACCCGGTGTCTCAGTTTATTCCGGCTGAATATTTCAGGCCGTAATTACAGCCTCTTTTCAGGCATTCACGGCTGTGGTTTGCCCTTAATTTGAGTCCAGATCTCACAGTATACAGAATTCAGTAATATGAGATGATTTATCATTTTGAATTTATTGTACTGTGACTTAGTGATAAGATTTGGTATACTGGTTGTATTATTATTAAGATGGCTGTAATTTATGCTTTAGTGTTGAATTTTAATAAATTTGGTTTACTAGTTGTTCCCCGCGGCTTCGACCGCGTAGAAGTCATTATCGCGTAAGAGCCGTTATGTCGTAAAATCGTAACCCTCCTTTTGCGCAGTTGGTTAAAAAGTAGCCTATGTCCTTTACAGGGCCTCGAACTATCCCTAAACCAAATTTCACCTCAATCGCTCCAGCTGTTTAGGCGTGAAGGCGTAACAGACAGACAGAGTTTCTTTCGCATTTATTATATTAGTAGAGAAGTAGGGATATCAGATCAGACACTCTTTTTTTAACCTGAGTAAATCCTACATAGATGCTATGCTATATACTCCTACCAACTAAAAACTACACGTATCCTACCTAACAGACTACGGTTGGGAGCCCTGGGAAACCCTTGGAAAGGCACCCCAGGACTCCCAACAGACCTACGGCTACCATTCCAGCCTAATCTTTTTGGGTGCTATCCCATATCTTTGGGGGGTTGTCGGGTGTTATCCCGCTTCTTAGGGGAGACGTGTGTGAATCCCTCACGTCACGCTGTCGTCTAGGGCCTGCTTCTGTAAGGACGGTGAGCAGCCCCCACCGTCTTCAGGCCCCGGTACAAACGACACCACATTTTATTTGCACTAATTATTATACCGAATTCATGTATTTGTACCGATATAAAATGCGATAGTAATTGTAAGTAACCCTGTTTGTGAATAAATTATTATTATTGTTATTAAAAAAACCTGGAAATGAATTGGGGTGACGACATTTTGTACTCTTTCCCGTCGCCACAGACACGATTACTTCTCGATTTTATAATAGTAAGACGAAACTGCTAAGCTACCAATATTTTTAGCGTCAACCTCTTATATAGACTAATCTTACTTCTTACTAATATTATAAATGCGAAAGTTAGCGAGTGTGGATTTTTGTTACTCTTGCCAAAGACTTCTATATAAACTGAGGTAGACATGCCCTACGCACCGATTTTTGAAACCTATAAACTGCGCTAATTAGCAACGTTGCTCGCACTGTTGTGAGTCAAAACTTCGAGAGTAGGTGCTCGACTTGCAATCGGAGTCCATACGCCTTCTCTTTTACTCTTTTTCTATTCGTATATTGCTATTGTGTGTGGTGACAATTACGTAAAAAATATTTATAAGTGAGTGTAGTCTTAGTAATGTGTGTATTTGAGGATTACTTTTGAAATCTCGTTTGTTAGCGTACGGCGCGTCTACCTCAGTTTATATAGAAGTCTTTGACTCTTGCACGCTCAAACGGCTGAACGGATCTGGCTGAAATTTGGTACAGAGATACATTATAGTCTGGAATAACACATAGGCTACTTTTTAACCCGGGAAAATGTTCCCACGGTAATCGGAAACGGGAACAAATTTTACGTTCCCAATTTTATAAAAGTAAGATGAAACTGCTACGCTAAGAATATTTCTAGCGTCAACCTTGTAGATAGACAAATGTAGGTATAAAATATAGGTTAGTTACAACGAAAACAATCGTGTTTTCTCTAACATAGACGAAAGTTTTATCGGTTTGTTTGTCATGTAACTAAGACTTAAGGCGACAGGAATTTAGGGCGGTTTTATCGGTGATATATTTTCGGCGACATTTTTATACCGAGTTGAGATTAAAGTGATTCTATCCCGATGTTAGGCGATACTAGAAACGCTAGAAGCTGACTCAGTGTTCTGTAAAAGATCACTGCAGTAAGCTTTTGCTGTGGCTGGTACTTAGATGGGTTGGTCACTTTGTGACATTTCCTTTGCTAGCGTTTCTGGGCTTTGTAAGGCACGTTAAGTGAATGGTTTCGGTTGTCAGAAACATGAGAATTATTAAGTCAAGTTGAAAACCTTATGGGCATTCAATGCCGCAACAGGCTCTCTCATTCTAAAACTAACAGAAAAACAATTAGAAATAAATTTTGAAAAGGTTCTACCGCAATCAAAATTTCGCCCCAGGACGTGTTTAAGGTGGAAGAATTGATCGGTTTTGTATAGGCACAGATTGTATAATATAGTATAGGGTATCGATGGCGGCGTGGTTACACGTCTTGCACGCCATGTGAGAAGACGCATACTGTCGCAAAATATAATACTTATTTTACCTACCTACTTATTTCATACATACGCTCTATCCCAATATCATTTGAAAGGAATGAATCCCGATAAAGAGGGTCGATTCGATTCTTAGATATATAAAGAGGTCAATTTTGGGGACACCAAGGTCTCGATTGTACAATTTCATCTATAACTCGTATTGTAATCGAACGATTTCAATTTATTATTCGATAGAATGAGAGCTGTTATCTGTGAAATGAGATTCTTGTTATAT
Source organism: Miltochrista miniata (assembly GCA_933228765.1). NCBI lineage: Eukaryota > Metazoa > Arthropoda > Insecta > Lepidoptera > Erebidae > Miltochrista > Miltochrista miniata. Next base: position 4,724,790 of record OW121777.1, read on the forward strand.
TTGCACCTTTTTAGGGTTCCGTAGCCAAATGGCAAAAACGGAACCCTTATAGATTCGTCATGTCTGTCTGTCTGTCTGTCTGTCTGTCCGTCCGTGTGTTACAGCCACTTTTCTTCGAAACTATAAGGCCTATGCTATTGAAACTTGGTAAGTAGGTGTATTCTGTGAACCGCATTAAGATTCTTATATAAAATAAAAAAAAATTGCGTGTACTAGTGTACACACGTAAGAAGTGAAACTTCTTCATAAACTTAATTTTCACCTCACTTTAAATAAAGTCCCAAAGTCCCAAAGTCCAAAAGTCCAAAAGTCCAAAAGTCCAAAAGTCCCAAAGTCCCAAAGTCCCAAAGTCCCAAAGTCCCAAAGTCCAAAAGTCCCAAAGTCCAAAAGTCCCAAAGTCCATAAGTCCAAAAATTCCAAAAGTCCAAATGTCCCAAAGTCCAAAAGTCCAAAAGTCCAAAAGTCCAAAAGTCCAAAAGTCCAAAATTCCAAAAGTCCAAAAGTCCCAAAGTCCCAAAGTCCAAAAGTCCCAAAGTCCCAAAGTCCAAAAGTCCAAAAGTCCCAAAGTCCAAAAGTCCCAAAGTCCAAAAGTCCCAAACAAAGTCCCAACGTCCCAAACTCCAAAAGTACAAAAGTCCAAAAGTACAAAATAAGTCCCAAGGTCCCAAAGTCCCAAAGGCAAAAGTCCCAAAGTCCCAAAGTCCCAAAGTCCCAAAGTCCCAAAGTCCCAAAGTCCCAAAGTCCCAAAGTCCCAAAGTCCCAAAGTCCCAAAGTCCCAAAGTCCCAAAGTCCCAAAGTCCCAAAGTCCCAAAGTCCCAAAGTCCCAAAGTCCCAAAGTCCCAAAGTCCCAAAGTCCCAAAGTCCCAAAGTCCCAAAGTCCCAAAGTCCCAAAGTCCCAAAGTCCCAAAGTCCCAAAGTCCCAAAGTCCCAAAGTCCCAAAGTCCCAAAGTCCCAAAGTCCCAAAGTCCCAAAGTCCCAAAGTCCCAAAGTCCCAAAGTCCCAAAGTCCCAAAGTCCCAAAGTCCCAAAGTCCCAAAGTCCCAAAGTCCCAAAGTCCAAAAGTTCCAAAGTCCCAAAGTCCCAAAGTCCCAAAGTCCCAAGGTCCCAAGGTCCCAAGGTCCCAAGGTCCCAAAGTCCAAAAGTCCAAAAGTCCCAAAGTCCCAAAGTACAAAAGTACAAAAGTCCAAAAGTCCAAAAGTCCAAAAGTCCAAAAGTCCAAAAGTTCCATAGTCAAAGTTCCAAAGTCAAAGTCCCAAAGTCTCAAAGTCTCAAAGTCCCAAAGTCCCAAGGTCCCAAAGTCCCAAAGTACCAAAGTCCACAAGTCCAAAAGTCCCTAAGTCCCTAACTCCCTTAGTCCAAAAATCCTTAAATGACATGCTATCCCTGGATAAAGTACTCTTATTTCGAATCCACCGCGGTGGGGAAGAGAACAAAGATGGCGCGTAACCAAAAATCGTGACGTGACGTGACGCAAATTTTTTTCCAACGCCGATAAAGAAGTTTCACTTCAACTAGAAAAAAAGCAGTAAATTTTGGGGGTCCCCATACTCAGAACTGAAACTCAAAATTTTTTTTTTCATCAAACCCATACATGTGGGGGTATATTGATAGGTATTCAAAAATGCTATTGAGGTTTTTAACATCATTTTTTTCGAAAGTGAATAGTTTGCGCAAGAGACACTTCCAAAGTGGAAAAATGTGTCCCCCCCCCCCCTCTAACTTCTAAACTAAGAGACTGATAAATCTAAAAAGAATATATGATGTATATTGCCATAAAACTACCAACGAAAATTGGTTCGAACGAGATAGAGCTGGTAGTTTTTTTTTTAATACGTCATAAACCGCAATTTTCGGTTAGAAGAATCACTACCACTGCGAACGTGTTAAAACATCAATCAAAGTTACAACGAACTATAAGAACTTTTATGTTATTTAATGGCTGCTACGAAACCCTTCATGGGCGAGTCCAACTCGCACTTGGCCGGTTTTTTTTATTATTTACGACATTGGACTTACCACTATTACGTGGAAAATAAACTATATAGTAAAATTTGGGCGTATACTATGCCTCTGCCTACCCTTTTGTGACTGTATTTAGGTATTTTTTTACTATTGAGGTATAGACAAGCATGCGGTTCACTTGGTCAAAAGTGGTCATTATAGTCTACAGAATGATGATCCACGTGACCTAGTGACGTAATTTAATACAACAAAGTCACAGACTACAGACACAAATCTTGCCATAAGCCCCTTTGCAATCTATTTTATAGAAAGGAGCTAAAATGTGGAAACTTGCCTGTTGAATTGTAAGAAAAAATGGCTGTAAGTTTTCCAATTCATAAATAAATAAATAAATGTTTAAAAAAATTTAGGTCCACAATCCGTGTAAATAGAAACTTACCTTATTTACGACCATTGAAGCAAAGAAACGCTAGTTTAAGAACATGAAACAAAGAGTAACCTATATTAAGTTAACAGAAATACAGCAATAAAAATACATACATACATATAATCACGCTTGTCTCCCATCGGGGTAAGCAGAGACTATGGCTTTCCACTTGCTACGATCCTGACATACAACTTTCGCTTCTTCTACTTTCATTACTGTTTTCATTCATACACGCTCGCCGGTTACGGGTACTCTTGACCTTGCCTTTTTCCAGAAGGTCTCTGATTTGATCGGCATGCGTACGCCGAGGTCGACCCCTACCAGTTTGCTCATTCATTCTCGCCTCATAAATCTGCTTTGTCAGTCTATTCTCATCCATTCTTTCCACGTGTCCAAACCATCTAAGCATCCCTTTTTCGATCTTAGTCACTACATCTTCTGTTATACCACATTTTTCCCTTATCACGCTATTTCTTTTTTTGTCCATTAAAGTCACTCCAGCTATACTTCGCAGACTTCTCATTTCCACTGCATTAATTTTGCTTTCATGCTTCTTCTGCCATACCCAACTTTTACTACCATACATAAGTGTAGGGATGAGCACTGCCCTATGTACAGCCAACCTGGCCTTCTCAGACACATTTTGACTGCTCATAAAGGTGTACATAGCCCCATTCACTTGATTTCCTGCCAAAACTCTTTGTTCAATATCCTGGTCACACTTTCCATCCCTAACAAATTTGGAACCCAAGTAAACAAATTCTTTCACCTGTTCCACTCTTTGCCCTTCAATGAAGATTGAGCAATTCGTCATACTTTCTTCTCTTTCAAAAACCATAACTTTCGTCTTGTTTACATTAACTTTCATTCCTCTACTTTTTAGAGCCTCATTCATACTATTAACCATCAGCTGCAATTCCTCCGCTGATGATGCTAATGTCACCTGATCATCAGCGTATAGGAGGCATTTGACGGTCAGTTCATTCATTTTTAAACCATACATACTCTCTTGCAGTTTTTTCAGACAACTGTCCATGCAATAAAAATGTTTCTGAAAAAAGGCTGTGAAGGTCTGAAGACAGAGAGATACACGGACAGACTGGCTGACCAGACTGACAGACTAACCGACTAACAGACGGACAGACTGACAAACGGACAGACGGAAAGCGGAGTCTCGGTAATTATGCATACTTTCAGAGTTTTGCCTATCTCCTCTGGGATATTGGTGAAATTGATTGGTATGTTAAAACTATAGCTATGCCAGAATTTTCTACTAAAATAGAACATCATAAATAAATAGAATTTCATTGCTTGCAAATAGATTCATCTTTAGATCTCTCTATGTCAAAGGGCTGGAAAATATCTTCGACAAATAGAAAGCTCTGGTACACACTGTCATTACTGAGAAATGCACAGTCAGACAATACGATTTTCTAATGTATTCTAAAGGAATAGCCCTTTTTAAACATTTCTTGTAAATAGATTCATCGTTAGATCTCTTTATGTCAAATATCTTCGACATATACAAAACTCTCGGACATACTCTCATTACTGAGAAATGCCCAGTCAGGCGATACCATTTTCTAATGTATTCTAAAGGAATAGCTCTTTTTAAACATTGCTTGTAAATAGATTCATCGTTAGATCTCTATATTATATCAAAGAGATAGAAAATATCTTCGACAAATATAAAAATCTCGCCCATACTCTCATTACTGAGAAATGCACAGTCAGACGATACGACTTTCTAACTGTGTTCTAAAGGAATAGCTTTTAAATCGTCTTTTGAGAGATTGAATCTAGTATCCATTGCAAATGTTTACTGCAATAATGTTGCTTTAGCCCCTCTCTATAAAATAGAGTGCAGTGGGGCTTATGTCGAGACTTCGTCTGTAGTCTGTGACTCTGTCGCATTAAACTACGTCACTAGGTCACGTGGATCATCGGTTCAAAGTTTGAAATAAAACAAAAATGACAACGTCAATCGGATTGAACTTTCACAATAAACGTGTTAGAGAGGGGAAGTTGGGTGAGAACGATCGCACGACTTCTTGTTTATTCCGGAACTCTCTGAGTGCGAGCCCGATTTGACTGCCTCTGTGGCGCAGTCGGTAGTGATACCGCCTGCGGCGCTGGAGGTCGTGGGTTCGATTCCCACCGGAGACAGAGATTTGTGTGACCCATAAATGTTTGTCTCAAGAGTCTGGGTGTTTCTATGTATAATATGTATATATTTCAAAAGTATATAAGTATTAATATCCGTGGTCTGATACCTATAACACAAGCAGGTTATTCCTAGCTTACTTTGGGATCAGATAGCGTCATGTGAAAAGTCCGTGAACATTTATTTAAAAAAAATAACAATAAACTTAGAGGGGCAGTCGGGTGAGACCGTCTCACGGCTTCTTGTTATGGGATTCCATACCCAAAGGATAAAAACGTAACGCTATTACTAGGACTTCGCTCTTCGTCTGTCTGTCTGTCTGTTTGTCACGACGATGTATCTCATGAACAGTGATAGCTTGAGAGCTAAAATTTTCACAGATGATGTGGTCCTCAAGTTGGCGGCAAAAAAGTGCCTGAGTAAATAAATATTTTAGAACATTTTTTCGTATAATAACGCCATTAAGCCTAAATAAAGTACACGCGATTTTTGACGTTTTTTTGGTACAGAACCCTACTTGTCCAAGTTTGACTCGAACTTAGCCGGTTTATTATTGCTTCCCTGCCTATAACTTCCCCCCCTCTTTTGTGCAGAGTATTACACAAAACAATATCAAAAATAAATTGAAACTTCATTTTCTGAACAGCCTGTAGAAACCTTGCACAAACTGGTTCCGTTCTTTTTCTTTTTTATTAGTGTGTCACACAATAAGTATCGCTTTGATGCTTGTTCTGTAAGTGGGTAGATTTGATTTTATTTCATTAATTTGGAAACTTTGGACTTGTGTTGGTTGAAATTGTATGGGTAGGTATGTAACTTTTGAACTGTATTTGCAGAATGTACGGCACTCCGCATAAACCCTTTGTGGTTTTTGGTTTGCCATTGCTGTTATTTTTGTATTTTAAGGAAATAAATAAATAAAAAAAAAAAAAAAATAAAAAAAAAAACATTAGTTCTAATACATTGCAGAACTGTGCTAAACAGAGCTTACTACAAAAGCTAGTTCTCACATAGAATACTAATTTCTTCACACTAAAGACTGTGGAACCCGGAGACAAATTGCACCAACGTGATCACAGCTATAAGGTACTTTTCTACTACACTTTTTGTTGAAGTAAAACTTCTTTAGGCACGACCTAGGAAGTAACTCAGATTTTTTTCTGACGGAAGTAACGCTATTAATAAACGTAGTTTCCGCTATTCTAAATTCGAATGAATGATATTAATATAACATTTGATGCCGTCAATGGCAAATAAGCTTTACTTCAATCGTGCGTAAAGGTTACACGCACACTCTTTTTATTAACGTGAGGACAATCCTACATGGATGATATGCCGGACTCCTACTGACTAAAACCATACGTATCATACCGAATGCATGCGGTTGGGAGCCCCGGGTAAGCCCTCGGAGCGATACCCCAGGACTCCCAACTTTCTTTTTCTACTACGTTACTTTATTATAGATGCGTTTGGTATCCACCAAACAGTCTTGGGTTCACAAGTAACGACGAATGTGATTGGTGCATTGAACGCATCTTCAGCAACGTAGCATAGCATATCTCTAGTGACAAAGCACCCTTTAGGTGCTTGTGTAATGTAAAAGCTAAGCTATAAAACCATCTGACCATTTCTACTGATACTAATAAGGAGGAGTACAAATAAAAAAAAAACGCAAATTGGACTCGTACTCCGCCGATTTTTGGCTGGAGAAAACGGCAAAAAATCACGTTCGTTGTATTTTTTTAAAATTTTTTTTTTGTTACAACGACAATAATTAGATACATTATGTGATTCCTGAGGTCGTCCTTCCGAGGGCTTAACCGGGACTCCCAACCGTAGGCATTAGGTAGGATACGTGTGGTTTTTAGTCGGTTTTAGTCCGGAATTTTTCTCACATTAAAAAAAAGGTACGGCATCTGTGAAAATTTCAGCTCTCATTAGCTATCACAGTTCCAGAGATACAATCTCGTGACCAACGGACTGACGGACGATGAAGTCTCATGACAATAGCGTCTTATATTTACCCCTTGGATACAGAACCCTATCATAATATTACGTACTTCTTCTACTCTAATAATTTACTAAGTTTACTTACTGCTGAAATAAGGAATAAAACCGGCCAAGTGCGAGTTGGACTCGCCCATGAAGGGTTTCGGAGCAGCAAGTAACATAAAATAAAAGTTCTTATAGTTCGTTGTAACTTTGATTGATGTTTTAACACGTTCGCAGTGGTAGTGATTTTTGTAACCGAAAATTGCGGTTTATGACGTATTAAAGAAAAACTACCGGCTCTATCTCGTTCAAACTAATTTTCGTTGGTAGTTTTTATGGCAATGTACATCATATATTTTTTTTAGGTTTATCATTCTCTTAGTTTAGAAGTTAGAGGGGGGGGACACACATTTTTCCACTTTGGAAGTGTCTCTTGCGCAAACTATTCACTTAAGGTAAAAAATATTTTAGGAACCTCAATAGCATTTTTGAAGACCTATCTATAGATACCCCACACGTATGGCCCTGATGAAAAAAAAAATTTTGAGTTTCAGGTCTGAGTATGGGGACCCCCAAAATTTACTGCCTTTTTTCTAGTTTTATATAAGAATCTTAATGCGGTTCACAGAATACATCTAGTTACCAAGTTTCAATAGCATAGGCCTTATAGTATCGGAGAAATGTGGCTGTGACACACGGACGGACAGACAGACAGACAGACAGACAGACAGACATGACGAATCTATAAGGGTTCCGTTTTTGCCATTTGGCTACGAAACCCTAAAAATGATGCTACATTATCTAGCACTTAAGTTCCTACAAAGCTTTATTCCCTCTAGGGCTTTTTGTAGTGTTTTTCTTAGAAGAACTGAATTACTTTTCTTTATACAAAGTACACCACTTTAATGAATATCCGCTGAATGAATTTCAAAACAAATTAAAAACCGACCTAGTGCGAGTAAGACTCGCGCACGGTAGGGTCCGTACCAAATACGGCAAAAAAATTACTCCGTTATACGGTACCCTATAATTACTTTTTGAAGTGACACCGTCTTATAATTCGATGGAGCCGGCTGCACGCACTAAAAACATGACGTATGCGGCGTTACCTCGCTTTGAGGCGTTCCATTTAAGGCTGATTTGTCACGTTCAACTATCTTCAGTAAACCGACTTTACAGACAACCGATTTTTTTAGTGTTTTTACATACATACATATAGTAACGCCTTTATCCCCGAAGGTGTAGGCAGAGGCATAGTATTTGCCCACATTTCAACACAATAGTTTAATGTCCCATGTAGGCGCACCACCTAGGTGAGCCTATTACCATGTCGAAATGGACAGGCGCAGGACATGACGACCCCCAGTTGAAATATTTCAAGTCGCCCATAACGTTTGTCATTTTATTTATTTACTAACTGTTGCCCGCGACTTCGTACGCGTGAAAATTGTTACAATGCCAATTTGATTGCTTTCTGCTTAGCCCCTAGGATATGAAGCGTAATAATATATAGCCTATTTTAACACCCTACCCCTAGGTAAGACTTGTGCAAAATTTGAACCAAATCTATTGAATACTTTTCGAGATCCTTCCGGACAAAGCAAAGCAAACAGACAAACAGACAAAAATTTTTCTATCTATATTTTCGGCTTCGGTATATTATGTTGAACACCCAACAAGTATTTTGTTTTTAAATATTTCCAATGTACAGTTTTGACTTTTCTATCATTTTATTATATGTATAGATGTATAGATTTGACTGCCTCTCTGGCGTAGTCGGTAGTGGTACCGCATGCCGCGTTGGAGGTCCTGGATGCAAATCCTGGGTCGGTCTAAATATGTGTGTGATCCACAATTAATGTTTGTTTCAGAGCTTTGGGTGTTTTCTATGTATGTATTTAGAAATATATAAGTATGTATATCAGTCGTCTAGATCCCATAGCACAAGCTTATACTAGCTTAATTTGGGCTAGATGTTGTTGTGTGTGAATTTCCACAAATATTTGTGTTTAATTATTTTATTGACAACCGAGTTTCATTTCGAGCTTTTCTCCTCTACGCGATGGATTGTTTTGCGAAAGTGTAAGTTAGTGTTTTTACCCGAACTGCCGACGACAGGAGGGTAATGTTTTTCGAGATAATGTATGTATGTATGTATGTATAATTCTTTGTTACGTCCTACAGCCTAAACGGTTTGACGGATTTTGACATGCAAGGTGTCATTTGATTCGTCGTGATTGTGTAAGTGACACCAGGTACATTAAAATTTCTAAAAAAAAATCAAAAAATGGCTGTCTTTTGGCGCTAAAAAGCTATGGGAACATTAGCTATTTTGTAAACCACCACTCGCTTGACTTAGCTTCTTCCCGCCTGTAAATGTTGCCGACAAAGTAAAACAGTAAGTAGCAAAAAGAAAATCACAAAAGAAATGTAGAGCTTGTTTTTTGCTTTTCAGTTGTATGTTTACTTGGCAATCGGGTTTTTTGTATTCTAAATAGGTAATTAAGTTTATTAATTCAATTTTGTAACTGTCACGGTTCATAATACAACCCGTTTTTACCCTTCGAAAACCTAAAAAAGATGAAAGTAAAAATATGAATACAAGGCGAAATATTTCGAACAGACAGTACAGAATTTATTTGATGGAAAGACGTCCATTCCAATTTGCTGATACTCGTAGGAGTAACAATGTTTCGTTGTAGGAATTATATCGCACACTGAGAACATAAATGACACTATACAAAATTCAGCGAAATCGAGTTAAAGCGACATCTGAAACCTACAGATAAAACTACGTAATCTGTAAAGACCCTTTCTTTAATAGTTATCATAGATTTCGCTAGGTGGCACCGCGTGTCAGTTCATACTTCAAGGTTATGCGCTTGTTCATTAAGGAAAAACAGACACTAAGCCAGTTCGTGCCCAGTCATCGGCGACTACAGTACACAGGGTAAGTGAAAAAATGACTTTATTCGTTTAGTGTCGGTTATACCGTAACAAACCATGTAATTTTTAAATTTTCTTAAATGTAAAAGTGGCATCATTTGTATAGTGCCGCTTATTACGTAAGATAATCAAGAAAATTAATATGGACTATGTTAATAAAACGACATTATTCGTTTAGTGCCTTTTATGTCGTAACTTTTCGTGATAAAATTGAGAATTAGTTAATGAATAAGTAACGTATTTCGTTTAGTGTCGTTTATTACATAAAATAATCCACAAAATTATTTGAGGTTATATCAGTAAATGACACTATTCGTTTAATGCCATTTATTGTGTTAAAATATTTTGGTTCATTTTTATTATTGTGTTAGTATAGAAAGGGCTCTTTGTGTTTAGTGTCGGTCATTCGATTAAAAAACGTTTAAAGTAATAAATATTTGTGAAAAAAACATTGACTTTTTAGTGACTAGCTATTTTTTCAAGCAACTCCCAAGCTATTTTATTGATTATTTACAAAGCTAAGACCTAAATTTTATGTATTATTTGTTTAAGGTACCTTGCTCATTGAAATACCTAACTATGGTATCATATAGAAACAAAAGAAAAAAAATATTAGAACTAGCTGTGAAAAACTATAATAGCGAAAAATAAGAAAATACAGTTTCAACACCTTGTAATGAACAGCGGTCGGAGTGACGGCGGGAGGGGGGGTGCTAAGAATCTCCGGGTTACGGGAGGCTGCCATACAAAACTGACCCTTGCTACGTTTAATAGAACAACTCTGCGCCTGGACGAGCGGCTCACCGAACTCGAGGTAGAACTTGGTCGTATTAACTGGCACATACTGGGATTGTGCGAGGTCCAAAGAAAGGGGGAGGACACGCCAACCCTTGCATCAGGCGACAATGTGGTCAGGACACTACAGCAAGTGTCCCGAAGGTTTTTGTCCAGAAAAAGCAATAACAGGTGCTCTAAGCTCTCGCCTGAGACTCTCGAATTTATGAGAAAAAGACGGGAAACGCCATCTACGCACTCGTCTTCGTCAGACCAGCGGGACCTAAATCTGAGAATCCGAAAGCTGATACGACGCGACCTTTGACGCTATAACACCAGTATCGTCGAGGCAGCGATCGAGCTGAAAAGGGGTACCAAAGTGTTTGCCCAACAGCTTGGAAGACCCCGTCTGACGAAACTGAAGACAGCGGATGGCAGAACTGTGACCTCAAGGTTCGAGATTCTCGAGGAAATTAAGAGCTTTTACAGAGACCTGTATGCATCACAGACAAAAAGGCCGACCATGTTTACAAGTTGTTCTCGAGAGTCGTCACAAACCGCCTCGCCGGAAGGCTCGACGAGTTTTAGCCAAAGGAGCAAGCCGGGTTTCGAAAAGGCTTCAGCACCGTGGACCACATCCATACTGTACGGCAGATTGTACAGAAAACAAACGAGTAAAATCAGCCTTTGTGGATTACGAGAAGGCCTTTGACTCTGTCGAAACCTAGGTAGTCCTGGACGCTCTGCAGCGATGTCGTGTAGATTGGCGATATATCGAGTTGTTGAGATGTCTCTACGACAACGCCACCATGACCATCCAGCTAGAGAACCAAAACCAGTCCCATCGAATTGCGTAGAGGTGTAAGACAGGGTGATGTGATATCCCCCGAAACTCTTCACCAATGCGCTTGAGGACATCTATGAGACACTGGACTGGGAAGGGTGGGGCGTGAACATAAACAGCACGCAAATCTTGCACCTTCGGTTTGCCGATGACATCGTTATTGTGGCGGAGACACTGGAACAGCTAAGCGGAATGCTGCATAGCATGAACGGAGCGTCTCAACATGTTGGTCTCGGCATTAACTTGCAAAAAACCAAGGTCATGTTTAATAAACACGTTACACCGGGGCCAATATACGTCGAGGGATCGATGCTAGAGGTCGTCCAGGAGTATACTTACCTTGGGCAGGTTATTACACTCAACAAAGGGAACCTGTACAAGGAAATCGCCAGTAGGATACGGTTGGGCTGGGCAGCATTTCGCAAACTGCGTCGAGTCTTCAATTCGCCTTTACCGCAATGCCTGAAGACCAAAGTCTATAACCAGTGCGTTCTACCCGTTATGACATACTGTGCCGAGACGTGGACACTTACAGAGAGGTTGGTTAATGCTCTAAAGGTTGCGCAGCGGGGTATGGAAAGGGCTATGCAAGGAGTGTCTGTGAGGGATAGACTCCGAAATGAGACTATCCGACAGAGAACTAAAGTGGTCGACATAGCTCACAGAATAAGTACATTGAAGTGGCAGTGGGCCGGCCATATCTGCAGAAGAACCGACGGCCGATGGAGCAAACGAGTTCTAGAGTGGAGACCGCGTCTCGGCAAACGTGGGTTAGGACGTCCACCCGCTAGATGGACCGACGACCTGGTAAAGGTCGATGGCTGGGACTGGATGCGTAAGGCGCAGGACCGTGTATTGTGGCGTAAATTAGGAGAGGCCTACGTCCAGCAGTGGACTGCGATAGGCTCATTTGATGATTGATAATAATTATTTTATGTGCCATAAATGTGTGACAGTTGAGAGTTTTTGAAAAGGTTTGTAAGGATGCCTTTATTTTGTAAGTTGATGAAAAATTAACGATTTTGTAACTTTTATGGTAGAAGCCATCATAGAAAAGAAACTAAATACATTTTATAATTATTCCTACATTAAATTGTTTGATTTTTGTCGATTATTAAAAAGTATAGAGGATTAATTCAAGTTTTTTTTACAGTCACAAAAGAACAATTACTTAATTATATTAAAACAAAAATGGCACTATGCTGAACTTTTTTTTAAAATTAATATTTTGACGTATCTACCTATTATATTAAAAATAATTTAGTAGATTCCGTTAGAGTAGAGACTAAACTAGTATACAAAACAACAATATAAAATCTATTTGAATTCACGGAACTGTTACAGCGGTTACAAAAAGTATAAAAACTTTAAATCGCTCTACTGAAAAATTGAGATTTTCGTTTAGTGTCATTTATGTTCTCGGGGTGCGATATTGTTCGTACTTTACCTAGCTTTTTTTTTTTTTTTTTTTTGTTTAACGTGAGGGAAAATCCTCATAGGATGTTATGCCGGACTCTTACCGACTAAAAAACCTCACGCCACGCCTGACAGTCTATGGTTGAGAGCCCCGGGTAAGCCCTCAGGAAGGATGTCCCGTGACTCCCAACAGACCTACGGCCGCCAATGCGGCCTCGCCCAGGGGGTGGTTCGGGTGCAATCCCGCGTCCATGGGGGGTTTCGGGTGTGACCCCGCTTCTAAGGGGGGGGGGGGGCGTGCATGAGTTACTCACGTCACGCTGCCGTCATGGGCCTGCTCTCACCGTCCTCAGACCCCCGGTCATGGAGACCGATAGTCCTCGGCGAAGACACGTCGGCGGCGCCCAGGGCGCCGACTGCGGAACTCGGGTGGGAGAGTTCTCTCCCGCACCCGGCCCGCCGCCTCCTTCGCGAGCATGACCTGCTCGCAGAAAGAGGCGGCGCAGTCCCACTTACTCCCGCTGGAGAGCATGGCTCGCACCATGGCCTCGAGCGAGAGAGTGTCCACGCCCAGACCCACTACGAGGACCTGGCGCTGTTGTGCCCACGCCGTGCACTCCACCAGAGTGTGGAGCGCCGTGTCATCGCTGCGGTCCCCGCAGTGCTGACACTAGGCCGTGGTTTCCCGGTGTTTTCGCCACAGATACCTACCGAAGCTACCGTACCCGGCAAGTATCTGTGTCAACCGGTAGGAGAGAGCACCGTGTCTTCTCTCCAGCCACTCGTCCATGACCGGTCTGACGGCCGCGATTGTGGCGAATCCCCCCTTTGGTTGCTCAAGTCGGACCTTCCATGTCTCCATGGTTTCCTGGTGGAGCAGGGTCCGCTGGGCCTCGATTTCTCGAGACGCAGGCCTTTGGCCCCGCTCCAGCGCCTCCTTGCGCCATCTGAACAGTGACGCAAGGGCTCTCGCTTCCAGGTCCCATGGAGGGGTCCCGGCTAGGAGACATGCCGCCTCACCGGAGATCGTGCGGTATCCTCTTATCACCCTGACGGCCATCACTCTCTGCGGGCTCAGCAGTCTAGCCTCATTGCTGGCCGTCTACTTTACCTAGCTATGTTTGCAGAAAAAGTTTTGAGTAAAAATGATAAGGTTCTTCCAAGCGTCTGAACAAATACTTATTTACATTTAAGCACTTTTTTTAACGTGAGGAAAAATCCTCATGGATGTTATGCCGAACTCCTACCGACTAAAAAACCTAAAGATGTCTTAGGAACATTTAAGCACTAGCTTAGGTAATTTGTAGAAACCTAAGTGCCTTCACATATTGTATGAAACCTTTTTCGAGCAAGTTTCAAGTATACTATGGTAAGGAGTACAGAAATTCTGCAATCTTTATAGGATTTTTTGAATATAACCGGCCAAGTCCGAGTTGATGTCACGCAGGGAGAAATTCCATACTTAAACAAGAAAGCCGTAAAATCGTTCTCACCGGACTGCCCCTCTTTAAAACGTTTATTGTGAAAGTTTAATCCGATTGACGTTGTCGTTTTTGTTTTATTCCAAACTTTGAACAGATGATCCACGTGACCTAGAGGCGTAGTTTAATGCAACAGAGTCACAGACTACAGACAAAGCCTCGTCATAAGCCCCTCTGCACTCTATTTTATAGAGAGGGGCTACAAAATAATAATATTTATTGTGGGATTCCAACAAAAAACTTGATTTTTTACCGTTTTTTTTTTCGTACGTTACTCTCCGTGCTCAAGTTCGACTTGCACTTGGCCGGTTTTATTTATACTAAGATACGTAATAAATAAATAAAATAAATAAAAATAAAAAAGCCTTTTATTTCTTACAGAATTACAAAGACGATTTACATTAACTATAAAAGTATTTCCTAGTTGAATATAAGTATGTTTCCTATATCTAAAAGTTTGTTTTCCCTTAAGTTTTAGAATAATCCTTCTTATATCCAATGATCTTTTTAATGTTAAGCATGCTACGCTCGATTCCTCGTTGAGTAGAGATTATTTTGTCTTTTGTTCTTTTGTTAAATTTCCAGGTTTGGCAAGCATACGTTAGGCACGGTATAAGGCAAGTGTCCAGCACCCTAGTTTCAATTTTGATCGGCATACTGCTTTTAAAAATGTCCTTGAGTGCCCAGTATTTATTCCACGTTAATTGTACCCTACGCTCTACTTCTTGATCATTACTATTGTGGTCCAAGCTAATTTGTTTACCCAGGTAAATATATTTGTCTGCATAGTTGAGAGGCTTGTTACCGACATATAGTGCTGTCTTTTGGCTGTTGGTCATCAACATTGTTTTGGACAAATTCATTTCTAAGCCTACTAGTTTACTGACGCCATTCAGTGATTCTATCATATATTGTATTTCCGAGCATGTTTCAGACAACACAATCAAGTCGTCTGCGAATCTTAGGTGGCTTAGGTAGGCGTCTTTAATCTTAATACCCATACCTTTCCAATTAAGTTGACTAATTATAGATTCGAGAGTAGCTATAAACAGCAACGGCGATAGGGGGTCGCCTTGTCTGACGCCTCTTTTAATTGGAAACCAAGGTCCGGCTTTCTCTAGCTTTACTCTACTCTTGCTGTTGTTGTATATACTCTTGATTACACAAATATATTCTTCTTCTACTCCTTGCATTGATAGGCTTTCCCATATGCTTTTATGTGATATGCAGTCAAAAGCTTTCTGGTAATCAATGTATGCAATGTAGAGGGGTCTATTTCTCTCTCGGTATTTTTCAATGAGAAGTTCTAATGTGTGTATGTGGTCAATCGTTGAGTATCCTTTCCGGAATCCGGCTTGTTCAACAGGTTGATGTGATTCCAGTGTATAGTTTAATCTCTTACTTATTATTGAGGAGAAAAGCTTGTAGATAGTGGGTAGCAGGCTTATTGGTCTGTAGTTACCTATATCCTTTGGGTCGCCTTTTTTGTAGATAAGGATAATGTCAGATTCCGACCATTGGGTGGGTGTCTCTCCAGTTTCAATAATGAGGTTAAACAGTTCAGCCAGGTGACTTATAAGGGTTGTTGAACCGATCTTTAGGATCTCATTTGTAATACCGTCAGAGCCCGGACTTTTATCTGACTTACGAGCTTTTATTGTTTCCAACACTTCGCTTACTTCAATGTATGCTACGGGTGGATTACTGCAATTGGGACTTTGGTAATCTTCTCCACTATCTGTAGTCGTCTTTTCGCTAGTGCTGTAAATGTTCTCATAAAATTGTGTTGCGACCGTGATGACGTCGCTACGGTTGCTTTGTAATTTTTCGCCCTGTCTCAGACCTTCAATCCATATTTTATTTGTTTTTTAACTCTTTATAAGCTTTTTTTGTGCCTCCCGTTTGAATTATGTGTTTTTCCATAGTGTTGTATCTGTGGTTTGTATAATCCTTTTTAATATTCTTACTTATGAGCTTACAAAGAGCAGATATCTCATTCTTAATCGCTCTAGATTTGTTTTTTGTACATTGAAGTTCCTTGCGTCTTTCCATTAGTTTTAGTGTGCGCTCTGACAAAATTTTATGTGTTTTTTGTTCTTTACTTTTGTTTCGGATTGTTCGCAGGCTTCCAGTAATGGCTTTGATAATATTGTCTTAATAGCTTTGAACTGAGTTATTTGACGGTGGTTTCAGAGTCACATTTATGCTCTCATTGAATTTGCTTGTATCATCTTCTTTAATTATTGTTTTCTTTTGGTAGTTATTATATCTTGTTCGACTTTTCTTTGATTGTGTATGTGTGATCGTTGCTCTAACTGGTCTATGGTCTGATGGGTAGTTTATATTCAGTACTTCTATGTTTTGAAATATATGGGGACGATTTGAGAGAACAAAATCGATTTCGTTTTTAGTTATTTTATCAATAGAGAGCCATGTCCATCGATTTTTTAGTTTCTTCTTGTAAAATGTGTTCAAAATTGACAATTTATTTTCAGTAGCAAATTCTATCAATCTCTGTCCTCTCTCATTCCTTTCACCGTACCCGTTCGGTTTCGTGATTAGATGTTCTTCCTGTTATGGATTACCAATTTTTGCATTCCAGTCTCCCATCAATATGAGGTCTTTATACGACATTTCGATCGCTTTGTTGACTGTATGATAGAAATTGTCGATTTCGTCTTGGTGTGCTTTTTCCGTAGGGGCATACACTTGTATAATTGATAATTGCGTATTTTTAAATACCATGTTTAAGACTGCGACTCTTTCTGTAAGTCCAACAAAGCTTTCTATGTTGTTTTTGTAGCATTTTTTTACTATAAATCCCACGCCATACAAACCAGGTGTTTCTCCCGTGTAGCATAATATTAACTCGTCATACTCCTCAATTCTATTTCCCATACGTCTCACTTCAGCCAGTCCTATTATATCGTATTTAATGTCTGATAAAGATTCATTTAATTCTATCAAGCGTTCGTATGTTGAGAGTGTTTTAACATTGTATGTTAAAATATAGAGCTTTCCTGATGAAGTCATAGTAGTGGTAGTATTAGTTGAACTGGGTAGTTTTGTAACAATTTCTTTTTGAACCTTTGGAGGGTTTTGGTCGTATTCTTCCTCGGTGACCAGCCGGCTTGGAAGAAATTGATTATTTTTTGCTATCGATTTTTTGATGCCATCTGAGTGAGAGGTGTACTGTAGTTGCTAAATCTTCACTTTATTGTTGTCGTTTCTCCCGGGCACACTATTTGAATTCTTAGAAGTCAAGTAGTTCAGGATCCCTGGTTTTATGACCTCTTCCGACATACTAGAAAATTTTTTACGTGACGCCTGGGTTATTGTATTTTGGGTTTTGTTCTTCTTGCCATCGCGCCCGGAAGGGTTGGCTTCAGGAGATATTGAAAGCATTCTTTTATTTTTAGCGGTTGTATTCTCCTTTTCTCTTACTATTAATTTATCATATTTTATTAATGCAGAGTTTCCCTTCTCCATTTCGATTCGCGCCTGTTCTTGAGGCTCTCTTCTTTTTTCAAGAATATTTTGAGGGTAATCTTCTTTTATATAGAACGCTGTATTTTTTAAGCAACTGCTCCTTTTGAGTATGTTGATTTTTATTCCCAAAGTGTGACTATTAGTGGTCTTGGTCTATCCCCTTTTTTCCTATTCTCTTTATTTCTTTTAAATCCCTAATATCCAATTCCAATGAGAAATGTTCTTTTACAAAGTCGATCATAATGCTTTTTAAGCCTGAATAAGATTTTTCCGTTTCTTCCAGCCCAAAAAAGACAACATTATTTTTCCTTGATTTTCTAAAAAATATAGTCTTTTTTCTTGATTATCTATTTTTTCCTTGAGATTTTCGTATTTATCGTCTAATATTTTGAATTTTCCTTCTAAGATACAGTTTAAATTTTGGGTTACTTGCTCGGTAACTCTTTCCCCGTTCTGTAAGATCGTATTCTTTTGCTCATCAAGTTCCCTTTGAATATTTTTTAGTGCATTCATAACTTCTTCCATGTTTGCAACTATTGCAAAGTTGACGGTTCCTCAATCACGCAGACGGAGAACACAATAGACTCCGTGCCAATTCCGTTGCCCTCCTACAAGAGCAGCGAGTATTAACAATAAAAGGTGAAGCTACAATTGTCTATTCGGAGTCGTTTAAGGAAGCGCTCAAAACTTCCACAATAAACCAAATTATTGGGTAAACTTTTCCTGTGGCGACCCTATAATATCTCTTTTAAGTGATATAATTGTCTATGGTTTGGAATTATTGTTATGGTGCGGAATCTTGATTACAGATGGCGTTAGTGTCTATGCACTGTTAATAGTATATTTCACGTATTACTGTATTCTCTTTGATATCTTTTTGCATAGTCATTTGACAAAATAGGTTATATTTTTATTGTTTCACATTAAAAATGGTACACATGTCTTTAATTGATCTGCACATAAATAGTTCACAATCGTTTTATAAGTTAATGTTCTTTTGTTTACGCTGGAAGTCTTTATAAAGCACTGTAACAGTATTTTTGTCAGCCACAGATTTTCCCAATTTAAAACTGAAGCACTTGATTAAATAGCTTGCCTACACTTCAGGCTAAGAATTGTCTGTTTATATTTCACTTTTTCTTCTTTTAACTGAGTAATTACTAAAACTGAGTAAAAACTAATAAGCACAATTACTTTTTAACTTCACGATAAATACGGAGATGAAGTAAACAGTGGCACAGTAGCGCCCTCTCCCGAGAGGTTAAGATACGTGCTCTATAAAATATTTAAAACCTTGAACGTATGAACGTGAGCGCTTAACCTTATCTCCCCTTATTCGTGACGTCACAACGACAAAATGGCGGCTATCTATGATCAGCTTTACGCTTATTTGGGTATCTACTTGACTAATCTCTAGAAGAGATATCACTATTTACTATTTAGACATACCATATTAAATTGTCTCGCCTTTATCCCCGAAAGGGTAGGCGGAGGCAAAGTAAACGCTCACATTTCAGCTTATAGTTTTATGTCCTATGTACTTATCAGAAAGAGGAAAGATTTGTTTGTTTGTTTGTTTGCATGTGGCCCCGAGTTGCGACGGGTAAGAGAACAAAATGTCGCCACCCCAATACATCCCAAGGGTGTCGTAAGAGGCGACTAAGGGCACTCTTTCGCAAAATGGGTCACCTTGGGTCACCGTTCAACTCTCCCAGGCGCTTTTTCAAATTTATGCCCCATGGACTTTTGAAACGAATTTATGGTTAAAATGTTCATGTCATCTTTTAAATTCTTTTTTTGTAATTTTTTGACTGATGCCACGTCACGGGATGAAGTTTGAACAGTTAGTTTTAAGACGATCGTATAGTGTGTGTTTTATAACAAATCGTAAAAGTGTATGTGACACTTAAAATTTTATACACTGGGATTTCTATCTATATATTCACAAAGCTCTAAACTCAATGTTTTATTGGTTTATACGACTGGAATAGTAGATAAAATAGATTTCAGATTATTTATACATAATAGAAGACTGCCTCGTTGGTCTAGAGGTCGAAATGTGCGACTGCGAATCACGAGGTCGTGGGTTCGATTCCCACCGGAGACAAAATTTGTGTGACCTATAAATATTTGACTCAAGGGTCTGGGTGTTCCTATCTTCTTCTTCTATAAATATATATAACTCAAAGGTGACTGACATAGTGATCTATCAACGCACAGCCCAAACCACTGGACGGATCGGGCTGAAATTTGGCATGCAGGTAGATGTTATGACTTAGGCATCCGCTAAGAAAGGATTTTGATAAATTCTACCGCCAAGGGGGTAAAATACGGGAAGCGGGAACGGGAACAAATTTTACGCGGGCGAAGCTGCGGGCATAAGCTAGTGTATGATAATTATGTATTTAAAAGTATATAAATGTATTAATATCCGTGGTCTGATACCGATAACACAAGCAGGTTATTCCTAGCTTACTTTGGGATCAGATAGCGTTGTGTGAAAATGTTCGTGAATATTTATTTATTTATAATAGTCACGCCTTTATCCCCGAAGGGGTAGTCAAAGGCATAGTATATGCCCACATTTCACCTTATAGTTTTATGACCCACGTAATATGGTGAGCCTATTGCTGGAGCGAAATGGACAGGCACAGTTGAAATTTTTCAAGCCGCTATATAAGGCCTTTAACCTGGCTCAACTATTGTCATGTTATTGCAATTTTTTTTACAATTATTTATTCCTCGTATTGCGTTGTTATTTTTTGTATTTTTTTTTATGACACACGTGATAGGTATTAAAATGCTGCTCGAAAGGCACGTAACTTGGCTTCAAATCGTGACTAATGTATGTTTCTAAGTAAGTTTTCGCAAGCGAAGATTCATCTTGAATTAAAAGTTTTATTAGTTTCGACAACTCCATTAAGGAGATCAATAGTTCAACACTAACAAGCATATTACTAGAGTATGCAGAACCCAATCTACTTAGAATTGTACGCAAATTGGAGTCCTTGTAACTTGTTCAATTTCCTTTTGATAGAGATCCTTGAATGATTGTCTTTAGAATAGTAATTTATATAACCTTGTGATTTCAATTGCTTGTTTTAGTTGCTGCAGTATTGCATAGTATTTATACCATGTGGCGACGGGCCCCGTGTTGCAACGTAAAAGATTATATTAAGTTGCCACCCTAATTCATCCTGAGGGTGTTGTAAGAGACGACTAAGGAAACACTTTCGCATAACGATCTATTGCGTAGAGAAGGAAAACTCGAAATGAAACCCGGTTGTCAGTAAAATGACAATCGTTAAGTCAAGTTGAAGGCTAGGTAGTTAGGGCGACTTGAAAATTTTCAACGGCGGGTCGCAGCGACCTGCGCCTGTCCATTTCAACACGGCAATAGGCTCACCACCTATTACGTGGGACATAATACTATAAGGAGAAATGTGGGTGTATACTATGCCTAGGCCTATCCTTTCGGGGATAAAGTAGTGACTTTAGGTATGTGTTTATACCGTAGTACTTGCCAAATTTGTCCGTTTGGTCGTCACGAGACTGTATCTAAGGAACCATGACAGCTGGAGAGCTGAAATTTTCACAGATGATGTCCGTTGAGATGATTGATTTTTGTTAGGGCTATAACAACAATAACTACCTATACTAAAATTAAAAAAATATTAAACTTTATTGAAGTAAAACTTCTTTAGACGCGACCTAGGGAGTAACTCAGATTTTTTTTCTGACGGAAGTAACGCTATTTGAATTTTGAATAGCGGAAACATAGTTCGTTCGTTAGTTAAAAATTCGAATGACCGATATTAATGTAACATTTGATGCCGTCAATGGCAAAGAAGTTTTACTTCAATCGCGCGTAAAGGTTACACGCACACATTTTTTTTTGCTGGTTTTGCGAACCTAAGAGCACTTAACTGGTTTTCTATTCAGTGTGTTATTGTTTATTAATTGTGCTATTTCTTTGTTTCAGGTAAGTTTGATAATAGCAATCTATCAACGCGTCTTCTTCCTTTGAGGAGTTGTATAGTTTATTTCTGTAAGTAATTTAAACTATTTTCAAAAATAACTACTTATAACTAATAACTTTACCAGATTTAAGTAAGTTTATTTTTAAATGAAAATAAGGAAGCGCTCGTGGTCCCAAGGCAGGAGTCCTTAGAGGAGTTTTATAATTTGTAAGTAATTTAAACTATTTTCAAAACTAACAATTTTTTTAAAAATAACCATACCAGATTTGAGTAAGTTTATTTTTAATAGTTTAGAGTAAGTTTATTTTTAAAAGTTTATTTATAATAAATTAAGGAAGCGCTCGTGGTCCCAAGGAAGGAATAC
Source organism: Miltochrista miniata (assembly GCA_933228765.1). Taxonomy (NCBI): domain Eukaryota; kingdom Metazoa; phylum Arthropoda; class Insecta; order Lepidoptera; family Erebidae; genus Miltochrista; species Miltochrista miniata. The sequence continues at coordinate 4,746,628 of OW121777.1, forward strand.
TTAGAGGAGTTGTATAATTTATATCCGTAGGTAATTTAAACTATTTTCAGAAATAACTATTTCTAACACTTATCACCTTACCGGATTTGAGTAAGTTTATTTTTAAATAAAATTAAGAAAGCGCTCGTGATACCAGTGTTCTGTAAACGGTCACTGTAGTAAGCAACATTTACTATGGCCGATCAGTTTGTGACTTTATTTGCGAACATTTACGTTCTACGGAAGGCACGCTAAGCCATTGGTCGCGGTTGCCAGTAAAATGTCAGTCGTCAAGCCAAGTTGAAGGCCTTTATGAGCAGCTTGAAAACTTCGACAGCAGGCAGTTCAAAAACCTGCGTCTGTCCATATCAACACGACACTACGGCTCATCGCCTATTACTTAGGACAAAATCTAAAAAGGCAAAATGTAGGGAAATAATATGCCTCTGCTTACCCCTTAGGAGATAAAAGTGTGATAATATGTATTTACGTACAAATACGTGACTGACCTCGTGGTCCAGTGGTTAGTGTGCCTGACTACGGATTCGGAGGTCGTGGGTTTGATTCCCACCCAGGACAAATCTCTATGTGTGATGAGTACATTGATTTGTTCTGTGTCTGGGTGTAATTTATCTATAGTATGTATATTATATCATAGATAAATCTTATATATAAAAATGAATCGCAAAATGTGTTGGTAAGCGCATAACTTCAGAACGGGTGGACCGATTTCACTAATTCTTTTTTTGTTGTGTAAGGTATTGTCAGGAGAAGGTTCTTATGGAAGAAAAAATATTGTGTTCCCACGGGAACGGCAACTACGCGGGTGAAATCGCGTGACGTCCTCTAGTTATCTATAAAATGTATGTATTTACAAATATGTATATAAGTACTAGCTGATGCCCGAGGCTCCGCCCGCGTGGAATGTTATTCCCGGTCACAGGGGTATGAAAAATAGATGTTGGCCGATTCCCAGACCTACTCAATATGCTCACAAAGTTTCATGAGAATCGGTCAAGCCGTTTCGGAGGAGTATGGCAACGAAAACTGTGACACGAGAGAATTTTATGTATTAGATGTCTATCAGTCGTCTAGATCCTAGAGCAAAAGCTTATATTATCTAAATTTGGGCAAAATGATGTGTGAGAGTGTCCACAAATAGTTATTTTTTTATATTTAAATACTTGTATAAGTTCCTTCTCATTAAGTAGCGTAAAAATGTGACTGAAGAGTCCTACTAAGCTCAGTTTTTTTCTACTGATTTTGAAAAAACAAACAAAATAAGAAACTTTTTATATTTAATTCCGTAAAAATGTTTTCCAAGAATCATTTTCAAAGCCACCCGGACCTTTCTCCCATAATCGCTAAGAAAAACAGCGGGAAACATTATTACTTTTAATTCGCTAAACGCAGTTCCCAGGGAGAAAATGTTAATTTTATTTTCTTATTTTATAATACTTTAAGCTTTTGCGGTGTGTAAAATAAGGATTTGTTTTTTTTTTATATAATTCTGTGTATTTTATTTTGTAGTGCCACAACGTACTGACATTAGTTAGGTAAGTACTATAAGTTTAGATTAGAATTTATTGTAGACCCACTTTTTAAACAAAATAGATTTTTTATTCCAGTTAATTTATTATAGGTAGGTACTTTATTAAGGAGTGTAATTTAATTCATCTTACATTTTTTTGTTATTTAAACTTGATAGGATTTTTAATTATTTGTAATTTATTTAGATTTGAATTTAAATTATTTAAATTAAAAAATAACTGAATATAATTCATCTATATATATAAAAATCAATGCCACTTTTCGTTGTAATTTTATAACTCAAGAACGGGCTCACCTATCCAAACCAAATGTTTAGGCTTTGTTCGGACTATTTAGTAGATGGTTTATGTGAAGTTTGCACAAAATCGGTCGAGCCGTTCTGCACTTATCACGCAAACGAAGTTGCGCGGGTCAGCTAGTGCTTAATGTATATTTTCCGCCTGACGGAAGTTCATGGTGTAACATCTTCACAAACATCTTCATTTATACAATAATTGTTCTTCATTTATAAAATTATTTTGATAGGATTACAAAAATGATCAACCATCTTCATTGTCATCGTATCCATATTGCCTTTTAAGACTTAAGATTACAGAACCCTTGTACCAAAAGGATTAAAATGTGACCCTATTCCTATGATTTTGCGGTTAGTTTGTCTATCTGTCTGTCATGTGGTTGTATCTCAGGAATACGAGCATATTATGTTATAGCCAGAAAATTGAAATTTTCACAGATGATGTTAGGTAAGTATTTCTGTTGCCGTTGTAACAACAAACACTAAAACCATTAAAAAAATAACTAAGGGGAACTCCAATGCACTAAACGTATTTTTTTAAGTCTTTTTATACGAAAAATGCGCAAGTCCGACTCGCATATGGCCAGTTTTTTTTTCAAAGTCATCAATTTACGCCACGTAACGTATTGTATGGAAGTAATAAGCTTCCTTGCCGTAATTAATGCTGCCGAAATCACAAAATTCTGATTAATTAATTATCGTCTGCTGTTCAGTCAAAACGACAGAAACATATAATCTATAGAGCTGTATAAATGGCAGCTTTTTTACATCAATTTCGCGAAAAAAAACCATTTCTAAACTAGGTGCTCTTTTTATCTCAGGATTCAAACTCAGAATTCAAAAAAAATTTGGAATTTTCCAAAGTTATAATATAGCACTCGTCTGATTTAAAGCCACGGCGTCATCTAGCGATTAGAGGCCACTCTCACAGTCCGTAAGACTTCTGACAGTGGTCCTCAAGTGGTCGGTCCTGTGATGTGACTCTTCACTCTCCGCTTGACGAACCCGGGGTCGTAAGAGGAGGGTCGGAAAAGTTATATTTAATACAGGGTTCAAAGAATTTCTTATTTGAAGTAGGGCACTATTTCATAGAACTAGCGTAGGCTTTTGCATACCTTGGGTTCTTTGATCAATGATAAACTTCTGTATATTCTTATTGAAATGCCAGATATGCATTACAATACTGTTTGAATTAAACAAAAACTAGCAAAGTGCGAGTCGGATTCGACGAAGGGTTCCCTAACATCAAAAAAATCAAAATAATAATTGATCCACCATTACCCCTAGCAGCTACAAATTTTAATATTGATTGAAACTTGGACTGCACGGTAAGATGACATATTATTTAACAACAATAAAAATAATTCCCACTTCAAAACAATAAAAAAACAAAATAGTATTATTATATTACAGCATAAAGAAAACCAAAACAAAAAAATATATCGTAGCACCTCTACGAGATTCGTAGCCATCCCGTAGCTACAGCTACGCGCATCTACGGTTCTCAGTGATATTTTGAGAGCGGCACAGAACGGCTGTCCGAATCTTTCTCTCGCATTTCTAACTCTTTCTTGATAAAAAACTCTTTCTTTCTTCACCTTGAAGCTAATATAAATTTAAACGTTCAGTGCATATTGTGTTACTTTATATAATTTATTTATAAAAAGTTCGGATCTTGCTACGAGTGTTATGTAATAGGTTTGTATATAACTTTTGTATGATTTACAAGTGTTGTGTATGAATTTGTAACTTATATAACACTTTTTTATATTTATATTAGCCAAAAGTACTTTGTGAGGTTAATTTATGTATCTTATACTTACATAAAATAAGATCTCTTCGAAGCTTGCTTAAAGCTTAATATTTCATTGTTATTTTTTTCTTCATCTTAGCATATTTCCAAACTCTACGTAGATTTGAAATTTAAATTAATTGACCACTATGGTGGTAGATAACCGAAGCCTATAAACGTTTGCAACAGATTTGCACCCAAAATTAGACGTTATACTTTCAGGAATATTGGAACAAATACCCCAGACTCTACAATAAGTCACAAATATCACTTTGACAAAGTATTAGTTGTGAAAAAAAAAATGTATTTAGAAGAGGAGAGTTACCCAAAATTGTCTTATGCGCAGTTTAGTAAATTAATTAATTAAGCAATCAAAAATCACGTATTACGTGACACACAAATACTATAAAGTTAAATGTGTACGTAAAATATGTCTCTGCCTTCCCATTTGGGACCTTGAGGACGTCACGTGGTTTTACCCGCGTAGTTCCCGTTCCCGTGGGAATACGGGAATAAAATATAGCCTTTGTTCACTGGAAAATGTGTAGCTTCCCAACAGTGAAAGATTTTTGAAACTCGGTCCAGTAGTTTTGGAGTCTATTTGATGCAAACAAGAATTCAAACAATCAAATCTTTCCTCTTTAAAATAATTTAAAGATGAAAGATTTGATTGTTTGAATTCTATTATTCTATTACTAATAATAGTACAGATAAAATCAACCTATAGCAATCCGCTGCTGGACCTCTCCCAATTATAAGAGAGGGTGATTGGTACAGTACCACGCTGGCCAGACAACTTGGTACAGGATTTTAACTTCTAATACAGGTTGGTTGACTGGTTGGTAGACGCGGGATAGCACCTGAAACCCCCCTAGGTGAGGCCGCAGTGTTAGTCCTTGGAGCATCCTTCCGAGGTTTTACCCGGGGCTCCCCACCGTAGGAATTAGTGGGGCAGTATGGTTTTTAGTCGGTAGCAGTCTGGCATGAGATCCCAGTAGGATTTTCCTCACGTCAATAAAAAAAATCGGTTGGTACCTCCTCCCTGCCACTTTGTCCGTTAATTAGAAGACACCACTTGTAAATGGTCCAAATATTTGTATGATCTACAAATATTTGTTTCGTAGTTTAGATGTTTTCTATGATGATATATATATGTATTTAGAAATAAAGATATACATTTATTGCTAAAAATTACAGAGAAATATAATTATTACATATCTATATTTACATTATTACTATCTAAACTAAACCTAAATAAGGCCCCCGTGGCATTGTGCCCAAAAGACTAGCAGCATTCCCCCTTTGAATAGCAATGCCTATTCGTTGAGCGAGAAAACTGCCAGCCCTTGGGTCACCAGTTGACTCCACAAGGCGCTTTTTCAAATTCTTGAAAAATTTTTGCGCATTGGGACCCCATGGACCTAGGGTCTCGACACCGACTGGAAAGAAATAAATAAGTATGTATGTCTATCAGTCGTTTAGGTCTTATAGCACAAGCTTATATTAGCTTAATTTGGGTTTGATGTTGTTGTGTGAGATTGTCCACAAATATTTAAATAAAATATAATAACTAGCTCTTGGGTCTTGAAATTCTTGAACCTCGCTGTACTTATGTAATTTTACAATATAGTTCAACATTTTGTTAAAGTTTCCATTTAAAATAACACGAGCCTATTTTCGCAGTCATAATCATAACTGTGATTTTTTTTACCTAAGACCGATAGTGGGAATGAGAAAGGATGAGCAGGGACTTAAATCAATCTATCAAATTATATTAAAGATTAAATATGTATTTATTTAGAAATATATGAGTATGTATAATATCAGTCTTCTAGATCCCATAGCACAAGCTTCTATTAGCTTAATTTGGGCTAGATGGTGTTGTATGAGAATTTCAACATAAATTATTTTTATTAAAAAAAATCTGGTTTAAAAGCCATTAGTCAAGAGACACTGATTAATCGTATAGTGTCGATTTTATATTATTTTTGGAGAGATGAAGTTTTTTTGTATTCGTAGTCCCAGCTTCGTACCACCCCAAAAGCCAGGTATGGCTGTATAGGCGTATAGGTCTTTTATGGCTGTCATCCTAAAACCTCGCAACTATCAAAAAAAGTCCTAATAAACGACCCTGTGTTTATAAAAATTCATTTGTCATCCGTACCATACTTCAGTAAATAATAAACATTTATTACATTTCATTATTCTCCAGCCAGAAGTAATATACTTAATTGTCTCTTTATTATCTAGCCCTAGGATCAAAAGCAAACATATAAGCATTCTTTTTGAAATTATGAAGCTAGAAGATTGTTCTTCATAAAATTTTGCAAAGGAATGTTTTGTGAAAATAGTTTTTGTATTATTTTTGGGTTATGTAATTAAAATATTAAATGTTCAGTAAATTTGAATTTGATATAAATAAAAGGCTAAAATTTGAAAACAATAAATAAAAGTACCACTGACTAAAGTTATCGCCAAGAGCGATTTTACAGGTAAATTTTATGAATGAAGCCTACTAATATTATTATTAACTAGCGGACGTCACGCGTGGGTATACGGGGATAAAATATAGCCTATGTTCACCGCGAAAAGTGTAGCTTTCCAACAGTGAAACATTTTTTCAAATCAGTCCTCTAGTTCCGGAGCCTATTCGTTACAAACAAACAAACAAAAAAGACAAATCTTTCCTCTCTATAATATAAGTAAAGATATGAAAGTTTGTGAAAATGGTGGACATTTGTTACCCAATCACACTCTAACGGTGAAAATTTGGCACCGGTATAGATCTATCCTAGAATTTGTTAAATAAATAAATAAATAACGCATAGGCTACTTCTTATTCCTCATTATAAGTTCCCATGAGAATCCACGTGAGCATAGCCGTGTGCGCTACCTAGTTTAGTAAAAAGCTAAAGTCACCCACAAAACTTTAATAAAGGTTAAAAGAATTTTAGCTTTAAAGTATGCGAGCTGACAAAAATAATGAAGTACTTGACAAATTACAAGTTTTAAAAGTTTTTTACATAGTCTAAAGAAATGTTTTTGCCAGAATGATGAACTTTAATTTAGAGTTTAAATTGCAATGGATATGTGACCGTAAAATTGTTAAAACTGTTATTTTGTAACCTTGCAAGATTATGAACGGTCGAGATTTTACAAACGTAGGTGAGATTGTAAACTAACAAAGCAAAACATTACAAAAAATAAAGTAATAGGGCATTTGGCGCTCGGAGACTGCTGTCGCGGCCTGCTCGCTTCGCTTGCTCGACTTCGCACATTGATGTTCACTGTCAGTATCTTAACTTAACCATCTTTAGGTTCACAGATTACCATCGTTTATGGTTACAAAATAGTTATCTACAGTTTACTATCTTGCTGGGTAGATTAAGCAAAGCGCTCGTACCCCCGTTGACTCGAAGTTTTTTTTATGTTCTTAATAGGTATTTATTGCACAATTTTACATTTATAAGTAACTAGCTGTTCCACACGGCTTCGACCGCGTAGAAGTCGTTATCGCGTAAAATCATAACCGGAGTAGTCGGTTAAAAAGTAGCCTATGTCCTTTCCAGGGCCTCTAACTATCCCAGTTTAGCCGTTTAAGCGTGAAAGAGTAACAAACCAACAGACAGACAGAGTTACTTTCGCATTTATAATATTAGTAGGGATGTTCTATTGTAAATTATGACTTTTATTCTTAATTGGGCAAGAATCCAGCTTTTGTCTTGAGATTTGAGGATGTTATGTTTGCCAGCAAGGAATGACTAAAGGATTTGTACTAACGTAGACTATTGCCTAAATTAGAATTCAGAATAGTAAAATTAAGTTAGTATGGTCGTACTTCGGCAAATGTATATGTATGTAGGTATTTAGCTTACTTTGCCATAGACAGGGTGTTCACCCTCACACTTTGCGTCCGGAGCGTTCGTACACTGTAAGATCCGATAGAGGCTTCCTTCCGTGTACGCTTAGCTTGTGAAATGAACTCGCTGCCTCGATTTTACCAAATATCTACAGTGAAAAGTAACTTTACAAGATATTTACAGGAATGGCAATGTTTGTAAACCCTCTATCTTAGTGTTTTATCTGTAAACGATAGGATTAAGTATCGCTCTATTTATAGTCTATCCAACCGTTTATTTTATTTTTGATTTTATTATTTTATTTTAATTTTTTTAATTTTTTTTTATTTATATTTAGCTCGCCAAATTGACGTCGCCACCAGCCTGATGGAAATCCGTGGCGCATCTAGCGATTGGGGACCACTTTTGACAGTGGTCCTCAAGTTGGCGGCCCTGTGATGTGCCTCTTCATGCTCCTCTTGAAGAACCCGGGATTATAAGATGAGGGAAACACGTGTGCAGGCAGGTCGTTCCATGTTTTTATAGTTCGACAGAGGAACGACCTTTTGAAACGCTCAGTTCTGGCGAAGATTCTCTCCACTGTGTGTGAGTGGCATCTTCAATGGCTATGGCGGGGTTTCTTTATAAATGTTTTTATTTAATTTTTTTCTTACCTTTTTTTTTTTTTTTTTAACGTGAGGGAAAATCCTCGTAGGATGCTATGCCGGACTCTTACCGACTAAAAAACCTCACGTAACGCCCAACAGTCTATGGTTGAGAGCCCCGGGTAAGCCTTCAGGAAGGATGTCCCGTGACTCCCAACAGACCTACGGCCGCCGATGTGGCCTCGCCCAGGGGGTGGTTCGGGTGCAATCCCGCGTCTATGGTGGGGTTTCGGGTGTGACCCCGCTTAAGGGGGGGCGTGCGTGAGTGCTCACGTCACGCTGCCGTCATGGGCCTGCTTCTGTAAGGACGGTGAGCGGCCCTCTCACCGTCCTCAGACCCCCGGTCATGGAGGCCGATAGTCCTCGGCGAAGACACGTCGGCGGCGCCCAGGGCGCCGACTGCGGAACTCGGGTGGGAGAGTTCTCTCCCGCACCCGGCCCGCCGCCTCCTTCGCGAGCATGACCTGCTCGCAGAAAGAGGCGGCGCAGTCCCACTTACTCCCGCCGGAGAGCATGGCTCGCACCATGGCCTCAAGCGAGAGAGTGTCCACGCCCAGACCCACTACGAGGACCTGTCGCTGTTGTGCCCACGCCGTGCACTCCACCAGCGTGTGGAGCGCCGTGTCATCGCTGCGGTCCTCGCAGTGCTGACACTCGGCCGTGGTTTCCCGGTGTTTTCGCCACAGATACCTACCGAAGCTACCGCGCCCGGCAAGCATCTGTGTCAACCGGTAGGAGAGAGCACCGTGTATTCTCTCCAGCCACTCGTCCATGACCGGTCTGACGGCCGCGATTGTGGTGAATCCCCCCTTTGGTTGCTCAAGTCGCACCTTCCATGTCTCCACGGATTCCTGGTGGAGCAGGGTCCGCTGGGCCTCGATTTCTCGAGACGCATTTTTTTTTTGTAGAATAAAAAAAACGTGTAACCTTCTCGCGCGATTGAAGTAAAACTTCTTTGCCATTAACGACATCAAATGTTAAATTAATATCATACATTCGAATTTTGAATTCGAATATTCATAATTCAAATAAGGAGTAAGCGTTACTTTCATTAGTTATTGTATTGAGTATTGAAGTAAAACTTCTTTGCCATTAACGACATCAAACGTTAAATTAATATCATACATTCGAATTTTGAATTCGAATATTCATAATTCAAATAAGGAGTAAGCGTTACTTTCATTAGAAAACAAACCTAAGAGTTACTGCCTAGTCGCGCCTAAAGAAGTTTTACTTCAAAAATAAAGACAATGATCTATGTGAAAAATAAGCTAAATATGGAAAACAGCTTTTATATTGAACATGGTAAAAACCAACGATCTGGTAAATATATTTTTTTCTAGAGCTACGAAATAAGATGTTGTTTACTTAGTCTGACGTCAAACGCGTAATTCAATGTTTAATGGTATGTAATAATTCAGGATTACATTCACTAAATTAGACATTGTACGTAAGTATATACTTTAGGTGTATTTATTAAGGCCGGTCGTATATGTTACAGAGTTAATAGTTCATTAGGAGCAAGAGATTTAGAACTAGGAATTCATAATAAACTTCGGTGATACTGTGTTTTATATTTGAGGGTTTAGGTCAGAATTTATTATAAAACTTGGCATGAAGTGACGTGCTTAGAAATGGAATGAAAAAAACCGGCCAAGTGCGAGTTGGACTCGCCCGTGAAGGGTTCCGTAGCAGCAAGCAACATAATATTAAAGTTCGTGTAGTTCGTAGTAAACGCAGATATCAGAAATTAGTCATGTTAGAAGTTCTGACTTTTTTCTGATTTCTGTGGTTATAACTTTGTTTGATGTTTTAACACGTTCGCAGTGGTAGTGATTTTTCTAGGCGAAAATTGCGGTTTATGACGTATTAAAAAAAAACTACCTACTCGATACGTTCCTTCGAACAGTACCTTTGATAATGCACAAATGCGAAATCGGTCACATTACGTTAAATTAAAATTATATTATAGTGGAAAAGAATGATTGCCTCGGTGAATATCGCGAAATTATGAAAAGGAACTACAGGTTTAATATCGTCACATTTTGTACCTGCAAAAAGATCTAATTAAATTAGGAGAAAATATTGGTCCTGAGATGTTAAAAATCTCTTCTTCTAACCAAATCTATACTTGTTTGTTTGATTTTTATTTTTATTGTTTGTTTGTTTGTAACGAATAGGCTCCGGAACTACTGGACCGATTTGAAAAATTCATTCACTGTTGGGAAGCTACACTCTTTGCGGTGAACATAGGCTATATTTTATTCCCGTATTCCCACGGGAATTGGAACTACACGGGTGAAACCGCGTGACGTCCGCTAGTATTTTATAAAGTTAGCATTTTAAGCATAGGAATAAAGCTAACCATCTCTAACATGCTACGTAAACTCTAAAGCGTTTAAATTTTAAATGCAAATAGACTAGTATACCCGCCATCTTAACTTGCCAAAGTTACGAGCTCATCTACATACATAAATATATACACTCACAAAACATGTTAATATACTTAGCAACATGTGTTAACATGTTCTATTACTTAATAACACATAAGATATTAACCTACTTGGCGCTTTGAAAACATTTGACTGCCTCTGTGGCGCAGTCGGTAGTGATACCGCCTGCGGCGCTGGAGGTCGTGGGTTCGATTCCCACCGGAGACAAATATTTGTGTGACCCATAAATGTTTGTCTCAAGAGACTGGGTGTTTCTATGTATAATATGTATGTATTTAAAGTATATAAGTATTAATATCCGTGGTCTGATACCCATAACACAAGCAGGTTATTCCTAGCTTACTTTGGGATCAGATAGCGTTGTGTGAGATGTCCGTGAATATTATTATTATTCCATTTATTTTTCATTTATAACATATTTTAATACATTTTTAAATAAATACTTAATATAAAAATGAAAAATCTATTTAAAAATATAAAAAAACAGTGTCCCACCGGCATCTGGCGCAGAGACCAAGCTACCGGTGGTTAGGGCTTCAGAGACAGGAACCTCCTCACAATACGTGCCGTGTCTAGGAGAACTGCCTTTTTCATCTGGCTCTTGACCCAACTACCCAACCCGAGCCTCTTCAGATGTTGATCGAGGCTCTTGGCAATCAGACCATGTGCTGATACGACTATCGGAACAATAACCGCCGAGTCCACATCCCACATATCGACAATCTCGTGAGCCAAATCCAAATATTTTATTATTATTTCCTTTATTTACTACTTTATACATATTAATTTAGATTTTTAAATACATTAGTATAAAACAAAAAAATATATTTAAAAATATAAAAAAATAGTGTCCCACCGGTATCGAGTACAGGGACCAAGCTACCGGTGGTTAGGGCTGCAGAGACAGGAACCTCCTCACAATGCGTGCCGTGTCTAGGAGGACTGCCTTTTGCATCTGGTTCTTGACCCAATTACCTAACGCGAGCCTCTTTAGATGTTGATCGAGGCTCTTGGCAATCAGACCATGCGCTGATACGACTATCGGAACAATAATCGCTGAATCCACATCCCACATGTCGACAATCTCGTGAGCCAAATCCAAATACTTTATTTGTTTCTCCTTTTCTGCCTTCACGAGATTTCCGTCATGTGGGACGGTAATGTCAACGATTATTGCTAGGCGCTCTGATCGATCTATTACCACTATATCAGGCTTATTGGCCACAATAGTCCTGTCAGTGATAATAGATCGATCCCAATACAATGTGACACGACCATTTTCAAGAACTGGGTCGGGCACATACATATAATACGGTACCTCTGAATCAACAAGTTTATATTTTAGTGCAAGTTGCTGATGGACAATCCTGGCCACTTGGTTGTGTCTATGTAAATACTCCCCGTTGGCAAGACGAGGACAACCAGAAATAATATGTCTGAGAGATTCACCCGGTAGGTGGCATGCCCGACATATGTCAACCGTACCATCTCTCAAAATATACTTCCGATAGTTATTCGTCATAACAACTTCGTCAGTAATTGCACAGACAAAACCTTCGGTTTCTCCAAACAGATCACCAAAACGTAGCCAGGATACTGATGCTAGTAAATCTACATCGGGCCCATGTAAGGCCCGATAAAATCGTCCATGCAGTTCTTTACTCTGCCATATCTCCTTGCGGTCATTGGTAGTTAGTATTACTGGTTTGTGCCAGTTCTCTTTGGCAAGAGAAAGAGGGGTCAGTCCGCTGTCTATTGTTACTACATCCCGATGCATACCCACGTCCGCATTAAGGAAATATTCCCTAAGGTTGTATATCTCACGGTTGTGCAACGTCTTGATATTTAAAAAACCACGACCGCCGCATTTCCGCGGGATATACAACCTCATAACAGACGAACGCGGATGATGCATCCGGTTTGCAGTCAACAACGAACGGACTTTTCTATCCAGGGTGTCAAGTTCTGTCTGAGTCCATCTCAGTATGCCGAAGGAATATCCTAAGACAGGCATGGCCCAACCATTGATGGCTCGCACCCTATTACCACCTGATAAAAGACTTCTCAGTACTTTTTTCAGGCGGCCAAAGAAACGATCCATCAACGCTTGTTTCATGTCTGCCTCAGCAATACCTAAAGCCTGCGACATACCAAGATATTTGTAGGTTTCAGTTGCGGAGAGAGATTTAAGTTTTGTGAAATCTGAAAGTTGTACTCTTTCAGATTCCACAATCCGTCCCTTCTTTACATGCATGACTGCACATTTATCTACACCGAATTCCATTTTGATAGAATTACTAAAGGTTTCAGTTATCTTGAGTAACTCTATCAAGTGGGAATTGGTGCAGGCAAATAATTTCAAGTCATCCATGTACAGAAGGTGGGAAACAACTTGACCTCCTCTCCTAAACTGATAGCCTAGCCCTGAACCCTCCAGTAAAGTACTGAGAGGATTCAGTGCTAGACAAAACCATAAGGGACTCAGGCTATCACCCTGAAATATACCCCTCTCAATCTTGACAGGTTCACCGTTCCCAAGAATCTGACGACATCCTGGATAAACAAGAGCCGTTCTCCATTGCCCCATACATGCCTTCAAGAAGGTGCAAAGAGTTGTATCAACTTTATACAACTCTAGCACCCTCAACAGCCATGTATGTGGCACGGAGTCGTAGGCTTTCTTGTAATCAATCCAGCATGTCGCCAGATTTCTCCGGTTACGACGAACCTGCTGATTAATGGCCATGTCAAGAATAAGGAGTTCTTTAGTACCACGTGACCCGCTTCTACATCCATTTTGAGAGTTGGACATAATACAATTATTTTCTATATGAGATGATAATTTAACTCTCAAAATAGATGTGAGAAGCTTATAGACCGTAGGCAAACAAGTTATCGGTCTATAATTTTTCGGGTCCGTGGTACTACCGGATTTATAGAGGAGGTGTGTAATACCTGAAGTCATAAAAGATGGGAGCGATCCGGACTCAAGTGATGATTGAAAGCAAGATGCCAAACAATCATGCGAGCTATGGAACCATTTGAGCCAAAAATTGTGCAGTCCGTCCGGCCCAGTTGATTTCCAATTGGGCAACGAACGAACTGCACTAGCAATGTCAACAGTTGTTATTATGACTGGTGCCATGGTCTCAATAGACTCGCATGACCGCCCGACATCCCGCATCCAATCACACTCTGTATGACTAATAGGCGCCGACCAAATACCTCGCCAAAATGTGCTTGTGGTTTCGGCATCAGGTAGGCACATATTAGTCATACTTGAATCGGGTTGCTCCCATCTTCTATATACACACCTCTCATCTTTTTGAAACGAACGATTCTGAATATATCTACCCACTCTCTTCTTGTATCGCCGTATACGGTTTGCCCACGCATAAATTTTCTGCTTCAGGTAGTCAATGCGTTCCGTGACTCGTACAGAGAATTCGCGGGGACTAATATCTGTCCCCGCAAATGCACGAGTCACAAAACGCATCACTCTGGGTCGGGTATTACCCCCCCTGAAGCAGCATAGCTTACCAATGAGCACCCTAGTCTCGGTGATACGACGCTCAATCCTGCATTGCCAGACTGGAACAGACTTAGGTCTAGTAGCTGGCTCAACTTTAGGAAATTTGACACCAGCTACGCGACAAACTGCTACAGCCGCGCAATACAGAATTGAGTGTGCATCACTAATATCTACACAAGTATTGAAATAGCTTGGTAGAACCGAGTCCAGGGTGCTCACTAGAGCCATGTTTTTTTTATGCGTTGGCAAACGCGGTATACGTGGGCGACACACGGGATCGCAAAACCTATACTCTTGAATCGTTCGTTCCAAAACACTCCTTAGTTCATCATTGTATTGAGTACTTACTGTTGTAGCAACATCATCCACTAGTTCGTCAATAGGTACGTCAGGTTGCGTTGCATGAATCTGTATATCAGTAGTTTGAGACGAAGTAGGGATGATGACGCTACACTGCAGCTCTGAGCGAAGCCTCTCAAGCACAGCATCATCCAACATATGATTACGTTGTATGACCCGCACTTGATCCGATAGCCGCTGTGCCGACACGCTGATAGTTGGTTCAAGAGCCTGACACAAAGGCAGCAAACGAACACGGTACGCAGTGAGGTTAGTTCCTCCCTCTGTAGCCGCAAAATATGCCCGCATGACGTTTTCGTTCATAGATGAAGTCCATCTCATGCGGTGCACATTACCACCGGCAGCGGGGGCCGCATGCGAGGCCGGTGGGCCTCGGGGTCCCAAGCAGGTCGGTGGCCGGGTCCTCCCCTGCCGACGTGTAGGTGTTGGCGACGTCGGCGGAGAGAAGTACTCGTCGCTTGATGATGAGCTCGACGCCTCAGCAGCAATCGGTTCCGACGATATGGTTTCCACGTGCTGCGAGGCGGAGCTAGGCGACGAGTCCGGTGATGTTAGTTGTGCTAAACGCCTTCTGGCTCTTGTAAGCATTATTTAGGTATATTTTATTTATTACACATTTTGGTTGACATGTTGACATGTCATGTCATTCTCCTCCATAAATTTTTCTTTAGGTTTATTGATTGATAAAAACATATTTGTTATATTTTTCATTGCAGGTTTATAGTATACTTCTTCTATTTTATAAAATGGTTCACTTTTTAACAAAATGCAAAATATATACAACTTAATTATAAATTTCTTTCTGTGATAAAAAAATATACCACTGCTCTTGTGTGGGGTTGCCAGTTATTATTATTATTATTATGTTTCTATCTTTACTCGGGTACCTTCTTTTTTTTTATTACGAAGGTACCCGGTCTTTTGGTAGGCTTACATGGGGACATATTGGTCCAACACGCAGAGGCCCTTTGAGATTTTTAATGTATTGGAAAATGGGACCCCCACTGCAGACAATTCACGTCCGCCTTATGTAGAAGAACGGCAATGGACTGCCTACAATTTATTATTATTCTTCTGTCTTTCTCGGGTACCTTCTTTTTTTTTTATTACGAAGGTACCCGGTCTTTTGGTAGGCTTACATGGGGACATATTGGTCCAACACGCAGAGGCCCTTTGAGACTTTTAATGTAAGGGGATATGGGACCCCCACTGCAGACGATTCACGCCCGCCTTATGTAGAAGAACGGTAATGAACCGCCCGCAATGGGAGCTAAACTATTGGAAAATATGCTAACTACAAAATGGGCTATTGTGTTGGGGGTTAAATGGAACTAAGTAACTTATGCTATGGATGATGACGGCGTCTGCCATTTCAATATAATATTATTACCAAAATATTGGCAGACGGTGACTCGCCAACTCACTAGATGGGCCCCCTATACAATCGCCATAGGCATGCAAGCCTGTGAGGCGACAGAGGGCAACACCGGTGTGAGTGGCTAGGGGTGTCGAGCGGTGCGGCGCCGGTTTCGCCATCGCGGGTCAGACCCGGAGCGGGTTTCCCCGTAGTTATGCCCTTGAAAATGACACTTCCACCCCCGAGCAAAAAGCTCTGGCTTCCTCCCTCTGACCGGCCAATAAAGGCAAGCCAGAGTTGAGATTTGCTGTACTTCCGGGAGTAGCGCCCTCCCATTAGCCCATTAAATGCTAACCGGTGACAAAGCGCAACAAAACTCTGAGGAATCGGGACCGATGTGTAGCCACGCACATTCAGCTCGCCACAAGCTGCCCTGCGGATGTGTGCTTTTCTATAACCTTGTGAGACATTTTTTTGTTGATCTCAAAAAGCAGACGATTCAAAAAGCAAATCTACTATGCCCTCATAAGGTTGCGTTAATCCCATGAAAAGATAACGACTGTCCACGAGGGGTTTATTTAGGGGTCACAATTTTACATACATATTATGTATGTAAATTGTAACAACCGTCGAGATATTACGACGTTTCACAATATTTTTCGTTAGATTAAATTCTACTAATATCCTACTAATATTATAAATGTGAAAGTTTGTGAAGATGTTTGGATGTTTAGATGTTTGTTACTCAATCACGCTCTAACGGCTGAACCGGATCGGGCTGAAATTTCTAACCGGGGTAGATTATAGTCCGGAATAACACATAAGTTACGTTTCATCCCTGAAATATGTTCCAATGGGAAGCGGGAACGACAACCAAATTTCACGCGGGCGAAGCCGCGAGTCTCATATAAATAAATAAATATTCACTGACGTTTAAAACTAACGAAAAGTGATAAATTATAAAAAATAATACTAACAGGACGTATTGTCGCTCGGCTTGAAAATTTTCAATAGCGGGCAGGCCGTCCTGTGCCTATCCATATCAACACGATAATACGGCTCACCACCTATTACGTGGGACAAATCTAAAAGTTGTCGTACAACAACGCATAATCATTATGGTTATATAAATATTCTTACATACAGACTTACAAACAAAAGGCAAAACCTAGCCGTTTTGAATTACATCGTACTTCTTCTTCATCATCACGCCTTTATCCCCGAAGGGGTAGGCAGAGGCATATTATATACCCACATTTCACCTTTTTATAATTTGTCCCACGTAATACGCTGTGAGCGTAACGTCCAAAGCACGGAAACGCTCAAATAAATGTCACAAAGTGATCACATGGATGGTCACCCATCCATGGACCGGCCATAGTGAAAGTTGCTTACTCCAGTGATCGTTTACAGAACACTGAGTCCGCGGGGCCACGAGCGCTTCAAACATCGTACTAATTGAATTAATACCGTTCCCTGTAATTCAATAAAAAAATTTTTTTATCAGGATTATGTTTCTGTGTTGACAATGACGGCCATTTTAATCAGCAATTGGGTACAAAGGTGTGTCAGTTATACCATTTAAGTTTTTATTTGACTGCCTCGTTGATCTACACTACGAAATGTGCGACTGCGGATTACGAGGTCTCGGGTTCGATTCCCACCGGAGACAAAAAATTGTGTTACTCATAATTATTTTTCTTAAGAGTCTGGGTGTTTCTATGTATGATAAGTATGTTTTTCAAAGTATATTATGTATTAATATCTGTGGCCTGCTAACCATAACACAAGCAGGTTATTCCTAGCTTCCTTTGGGATCTGATAGCGTTGTGTGAAATGTCCGTGAATATTTATTATTATTATCATTACTAGCTGATGCGCGCGGCTTCGTTCGCTTGAAATTCGGTACCCGTTCCCGCTTCCAGTGGGATCATATTCCTGGACATGACATTCACACAATCTCAGTGGAATGTTTTCAAACTACGTTATTTTATCTGGATGAATGAGATGTGCGCTTTGGTAGTGCAAGTGTTTGCTATCACCGATGTCTCTCATTCAAATCCCAGGTTGGAACATTTATTTTTGTGCTTCGCAAAAGTTTCAATCGGAGTTTTGATATTTTCTTTATGAAATTTATATACCTATTTAGAAATTCAGTTTATCAATTGTCTATTACCAGTTTTACATTATGCTAAGAAACTTCTTTTACGCTTCCAGTGGGAACATATTCTTGGAATAAAAAGTAGCCTATGTGGTATTCCAGACTTTATGCTATCTCTGTATCAAATTTCAGCCCAATCTGTTCAGCCGTTAGACCGCTATTGAGTAACAAACATCCAAACATCTTCACAAACTTTCACATTTATAATATTAGTAGGATTAGTAGGATTTTCCTAATAATATATTTTTAGATTGGTGGTATGTTTATATGCGGAACCCCTCTATCAATTAAGAAGAATTATTTGTATCCCATGGACTTATTCTTTAAACGATCACTGCAGTAAGCAACTTTGGTTAGGCCAGCCCTTGTTTTCGTGACCACCACGTGAACACTTTGTGAGCGTTTCCGTGCTTCGGAAGGTACGTTAATTATTTGATCACGATAGTTAGTAAAATGACAGTTGTTAAACTAAGTTAAAGGTCTTATTGGTGACTTGGAAAGTTTTAATAATAAGTACGTAAATCTAAAACTTAAACCATCAAAACGTTCCCATCATTCAATCATGTTGCTAGTCTTTTGAGCACAATGCCACACGGGCCTTATTTAGGTTAAGTTTAGATAGTTATAATGTAAATATATAGATATGTAATAATTATGTTTCTCTGTAATTTTTAACAATAAATGTTAAATCATTCCCTTATAACAATTTAATCAAAAACACCGCTTACAATTCGAAAGCGAATCCCTATATTCACCAACAACTAGTAGTAAAATAGCTCCAGTTTTGAACGCTGTATAGAAGCTGTCGTGTACACTCGTGCCCCACTTAATGTTGCTCGTACAAAGTTTTGGATTGAGCCATAAATCTTAAGTCATAACGGGACCGTGGTACAGCCTTTATACGATCATTTTTGTTTAGAAGCAACATTTAACATGCAATAGGTTGGCAGAGGTATAGTTATTAGTCCTCATTTCGCCATTGGCTTTTGTCCCATGTATCATGTGGTGAGCTTATTTGCCGTGTTAAAAATGAACTGGTTGTGACTACTTCAAGTTTGGTAAGTCTTCTTAACTGGGTTCAACTGCTTTAAGTTTCTTACATTGCAAACACCCTTAAAAGGAAATAAAACAAACTGCCTTTCAAAAACCCTCTCACAATTCAAAACGAAATCCCTGTATTCACCAACAACTAGTAGTAAAATAGCACTAGTTTTGAACGCTGTATAGAAGCTGTCGTGTACACTCGTGCCCCACTTAATGTTGCTCGTACAAAGTTTTGGATTGAGCCATAAATCTTCAGTCATAACGAGACCGTGGTACAGGCTATATACGGCGATTTTTGCTTAAAAGCAACATTGGGAATGATAAATTTAGCATACATATATATGACATAGTTGCGATGATGTCTTCAAAGAGGTTTTCAGAGGCATAGTATCGATATAGTTATCCCCAAAGGGGTAGGCAGAGGCAGAGTATACGCTCACAGTTTGCCTATTTGCCGCGTTGAAAATGGACAAGTTAAGTTGTAAGAACTTTAAGTTTTTCTGGTTTATTATTATTAATCTGCTTCATTTTTAACATGTGTCAACATGTGTTTATTATTCCTGGTGAATAAAAAAAATCCGCCCTATAAATGTGTTTGTTGTATGGGAGCCCTCCTTATTTTACAATAGAAACTCATAATCTATTGCAAAATTGCACCTGTCTAGCTATCAAGGTTCATGAGATACAGCCTCGTGACAAACAGACTGATAGCGGAGTATCCAATAGTCTTATTTTTACCCTTTGAGTACGAAACCAAAAGATTGCAAAAAAAAGGAAACTTTTTTTTTTATACCACTAAGGTGGCAGACAAGCATACGGCCCACCAGAAGGACCGGTGGTCACCACAGCCTATGAACGTTTGCAACACCAGAGGTGCCACACTCGCGCTGCCAAACTATGTACACACCTTTGAAAAACATTAGGAACTAATATTCTCTCTTTCTATCAAAAATCTAATATCACTGAGAGCACCTGAGATCTCTTCAGATAGTTCTATCTAACAAAAACTTGACAAATAGCCTGTCACAATCTACGCTCTAAACACCTGTTTCCTAAAAGATATTCCCAGCCCTTCCCATTCAAGAAGAATAAAAGTGAAAAAAAAAAACCGTCGGACTAGAGCACGGAGGGTTCCGTACCAAAGAAAAAACGGCAAAAAAATCGCAATTGTTGTAAATGAGCTCCCCTTAAATATTCTTTTTCCAATTTTATTAAAAGTTGTTATAAGGCAACAGAAATACATCGTCTGGGAAAATTTCTGCTATCTAGCTATAACGGTTTCTGAGATACAGCTTCGTGACGAACAGACAAACGGCGGATTCTCATGAATAGGGTCTCGTTTTTAGGGTTTCGTAGCCAAATGGCAAAAACGGAACCCTTATAGATTCGTCATGTCTGTCTGTCTGTCTGTCTGTCTGTCCGTCCGTGTGTCACAGCCACTTTTCTCCGAAACTATAAGGCCTATGCTATTGAAACTTGGTAAGTAGATGTATTCTGTGAACCGCATTAAGATTCTTATATAAAACTAGAAAAAAAGCAGTAAATTTTGGGGGTCCCCATACTCAGAACTGAAACTCAATTTTTTTTTTTTCATCACACCCATACGTGTGGGGTATCTATAGATAGGTCTTTCAAAATGCTGTTGAGGTTTCTAACATCATTTTTTTCTAAAGTGAATAGTTTGCGCAAGAGGGACTTCCAAAGTCGAAAAATGAGTGTCCCCCCCCCCCCTCTAACTTCTAAACTAAGAGAGTGATAAATCTAAAAAAAATATATGATGTACATTGCCATAAAACTACCAACGAAAATTGGTTTGAACGAGATAGAGCTGGCAGTTTTTTTTTTATACGTCATAAACCGCAATTTTTGGTTAGAAAAATCACTACCACTGCGAACATGTTAAAACATCAATCAAAGTTACAACGAACTATAAGAACTTTTATATTATGTTACTTGCTGCTACGAAACCGTTCATGGGCGAGTCCAACTCGCACTTGGCCGGTTTATTACTCTTTGAATACGGAACTCTGAAAAACAATATTATTTAATAAGACATTTATTTGATGAAGGTTTTTATCTACAGACACACTTAGGCGTCGGTTCCTCAACATCATTTTTTTCTAAAGTGAATAGTTTGCGCAAGAGGGACTTCCAAAGTCGAAAAATGAGTGTCCCCCCCCCCCCCCCCCTCTAACTTCTAAACTAAGAGAGTGATAAATCTAAAAAAAATATATGATGTACATTGCCATAAAAACTACCAACGAAAATTGGTTTGAACGAGATAGAGCTGGTAGTTTTTTTTTTATACGTCATAAACCGCAATTTTTGGTTAGAAAAATCACTACCACTGCGAACATGTTAAAACATCAATCAAAGTTACAACGAACTATAAGAACTTTTATATTATGTTACTTGCTGCTACGAAACCCTTCATGGGCGAGTCCAACTCGCACTTGGCCGGTTTATTACTCTTTGAATACGGAACTCTGAAAAACAATATTATTTAATAAGACATTTATTTGATGAAGGTTTTTATCTACAGACACACTTAGGCGTCGGTTCCTCTATTGGCGACACAGCGATTTTATCGCCTGTGTTCTAAAAATTGATTGTGTCTATAAAAAAAAATACAAAATTTAATTAATAAGCGCAGTTTGTACACGGGATTCACGGGAATTGTGATTGTATTGTGCAAAAATATTCCCAATTGCATATTAACAAAAACAAAATTACGATTATTATGAATAGTTCCGAGGATAAGACTTTAAATCATTAATTTTAACCCCTCTCTATAAAATAGAGTACAGAGGGGCTTCTGGCGAGACTTTTTCTGTAGTCTGTGACTCTGTTGCATTAAACTACGTCACTAGGTTACGTGGATCATCTGTTCAAAGTTTGAAATAAAACAAAAAAGACAACGTCAATCGGATTGAATTTTCACTTTCACAATAAACGTGTTAGAGAGAGGAAGTCTGGTGAGAACGATCTCACAGCTTTCTTGTTTATTGCGTGTTGATCAGAACAACAGATTTTGAGTTATTTTACTGAAAATATAGGTACTATTACCTGTACACAATATTAAATTTCATCAACGGTACTTTGAATATCAATGCGCGTCAAGTAATAAAAGATAAAAATACTGGAAAGGAAGATCAAAATGATCTTTGACTTCGAATTCTATGAATTTCATGAATTGGTTATTGTCATATAGTTTTAATGTAAATTAAATTACACAAAAATTAAACAATTTAAATTTTATGCGGTTTTATCCGTGTAAATTCTGTTCCCGTGGGAATACGGGAATAAAATCTAGCCTATGTCAACAACTAGTGTAGCTTCCTTAAAGTGAAATAATTATTGATATCAGTTTACTAGTTTTGGAGCATATTCAATGCAAAGAAACATACAAACAAACAGTCAAATCTTTTCTCGGTACAATGTTAATTTGTATAGACAATACAGACGGATTACATAGGTATTTAAACTTTAATGGTCACTGATATAACTTCAGTTCCTCCGTGATCATGGTGCTTGTAACAGCGCCGAAATATCAGAAACTCTCAACTATACATCCCTCTAATTTTAATACTAATATAGACGAACTTTACTCGTTTTAGATTTTTTTTATCTCGCTGCCAGTGAGACAAAAGCCTTACGTGATCGGCATGTTCTTTTATCTTCCAATGTATAAAAGGTTCATTTATTTCCATATATTTTTCATAACCTTCTACAATATGCCTTTATTTACACACTTGGGAACTTTGAACGTACTCGAAAGTCTTTATTAGAAAATATTGTTAGAAGTAACCTACTGTAGAAGTAGGGTTTACTTAACATAAATCACGCTTATTTCCCAGAGGTAGGTAAAGGTGAATATTACACACCACACTATGCCCATAGGTTTGTTCGTACTATCAGCACTACTTAGCTTCATAGTATTTGCGAATGTAAATAATGTATCTATCTTTGTGTATAATTAGTGTGTATGTATGTATACTTCTGCCTGTGTATATATTGTATATGTATAATTGTATATGTATATATTTATGTAAGTATTTATTGGTACCTATGTACCTACTTATATTCTGTTGACTTGAGACGTATAGCAGATTTAGTATGTTTTTATATGACACCAATGACTACCCCTTTTGCAACATTATTCTTGACGGTATTTTTCCATCCAAAGGCTACCTATAAAAAACCGGCCAAGTGCGAGTTGGACTCGCCCATGAAGGGTTTCGTAGCAGCAAGTACCATAATATAAAAGTTCTTATAGTTCGTTGTAACTTTGATTGATGTTCGCAGTGGTAGTGATTTTTCTAACCGAAAATTGCGGTTCACGACGTATTAAAAAAAAACTACCAGCTCTATCTCATTCAAACCAATTTTCGTTGGTAGTTTTTATGGCAATATACATCATATATTCTTTTTAGATTTATCACTCTCTTAGTTTAGAAGTTAAAGGGGGACACACACATTTTTCCACTTTGAAAGTGTCTCTTGCGCAAACTATTCACTTTAGAAAAAATTATGTTAGAAACCTCAATAGCATTTTTGAAGACCTATCTATAGATACCCCACAGGTAAAGGTTTGACGAAAAAAAAAATGTTGAGTTTCAGTTCTGAGTATGGGGACCCCCAAAATTTACTGTTTTTTTTCTAGTTTTATATAAGAGTCTTAATGCGGTTCACAGAATTCATCTAGTTACCAAGTTTCAATAGCATAGGCCTTATAGTTTCGGAGAAAAGTGGCTGTGACACACGGACGGACAGACAGACATGACGAATCTATAAGGGTTCCGTTTTTGCCATTTGGCTACGAAACCCTAAAAATGGAAATGTCTAATGGTCACCCATCTCAGACTAATCATAGCGTAAAATGATTAACGCAATAATCGTTTATGGAACACTAAGCTAGAGAGGCCGTTTTTACCATAAAATAGACATTACCAAGTAAATGTTTCTAAATGAATAAACTCTCCCAATGTACCTTGAAATAAATGTTCGTAGTTACGCGTCACAAATGATCATTCCCTTTCTCCATCATTAAACCTTTAAAAGGTAATCATGTGTATAGGCACTAGATGGCGCTCGCATAGAGTTTCATTATCGTTCCAGCTTCTCATGGGAACTTATAACCGGGACAAAAAGTAACATTAAGGGTCGGCAGAGCGTGTGTGTTGCAATCGTTTCTATGCTGCATTGACCACCAGTCCATCTGGTTAGCTGTATGTTTGTCTGCCACCTTAGTGATATAAAAAGGAAGCGTAACTGTATTATAGTTATCTCTTTACCAAATTTCAATCAGACTGACTGACAACTTCAAGATCTCCAGAGATCCACACATTCTTTCAAACTTTCGCATTTATATTATTAGTAAGAAAATAGTTTGTACAGCGTTTCGAATGTCTGGTACTTAATCACGCTATAATCCTGAAACCAATGTTACTAAATCTTGGAATACAGATAGCTGATAAGTACTCTGGATTAACACACAGGCTTTTTATCCCGGGGATTAAAAGTGAAATGGTTAGAGGAAAACTGCTTCAAGTTGAAGGAGTCACGGGTATTTTGTAATCTTACTAATATTACATACAAACAATATTATCACGCCTTTATCCCGGAAGTGGTAAGCAGAGGCATAGTATTTGCCCACATTTCACCTTATAGTTTTATGTTCCACGTAATTGGTGGTGAGCTTATTGCCGTAATACACTCTTTTCATCCCAGAGTAAATTTCTATGAAATGTAGATGAAGCGCACTTGGCCCCGCGGACTCAGTGTTCTGTAAACGATCACTGCAGTAAGCAACTTTCACTACGGCCAGTCCTTGGATAGGTCACCACCCTTGTGACCACTTTGTGACATTTATTTGAGCGTTTCCGTGCTTCGGAAGCACGTTAAGCCGTTGGTGCTGGTTTTCAGTAAAATGACAGTCGTAAAGCCAAGTTAAAGGCCTTTTTAGGGGGCTTGAAAAGTTCAACAGATGGCAGTCACAACCTATGCCTGTCCATCTCAACACTGCAATACGGCTCACCACCTATTACGTGGGTCAAATTCTAAAAAGGTGAAATATGGGCATATTATGCATCTGCCTACCCCGTCGGGGATAATGGCGTGACCATAAGAGATGTAGATGTGTAGATAAAATAATCATTATAACTCAATAATCTTTCTTAGAATTTCAACAGCCTTTAAACAATATAGAAATCAAAGCTTATTCTTACAAAGTGCAACCAATATTAATCTCACGCCAGCTGCCGGTTCTTGAAATTTCATAAAGATTCATTTCATAGCGTCAGCCATCTTGAAAAATGATATGTCAGATACGTAACTTTAATATCGTTGGATAGAAAACGGAAATTAATAGAAGAAAACTGACTTGCATAACTATACATTTATATGCTTACGGTTATATTGCCAAAGGTAGGCAGTGGGCAGAACTTCAAAAGCTTTAGATAAAGAAGAAAACTTAGCACAATCTTATAAAATGCAACCAATATTTGTATCGTAACCGTGTTTTGTAACCAGTGACATAACCCCTCCTAGGCGAGGCTGCAGTGGTAGCCGTTCCTGTTGGGAGTTCTGGAACATCCTTCCGAGGGCTTACCCGGGGCTCCCAACCGTAGGCTGTTGGGCGTTACGTGAGGTTTTTTAGTCGGTAGGAGTCCGGTATAGCATCCATGAAGGATTTTCCCTCACGTTAAAAAAAATCTTTTACTTAAGAAGAAAATTAACATCTTGTCTCGTAACTAACGTACAAAATGAGATAATACTTTTCTATATTCTTTTTATTTTGTAATTTTAGTAATTTATTTTTTTATGGAAGTCTCCTACCGGCTAAAATCAACTAACTACAACCACAGGGTGGAAACTCCATACAAAAATGTTCGTTTTCACCCACACTAATATACACGTAATGTGAATGCTTGAATCAAGCTTGAATGTGTGTGTGAGTATACTAGGGACACTAGCTATGGAAATTAAATAATAAGGAACAGAACGCAATCTCATGTATGTAGGTACTTTTTTTCAAGTCTACCCTCGGTTAAGCACAAATTAAACCAAAGCAATAGCACAAAGTACGTAGGTAGTAATACGTAATGCAACGCAGTGACACTCTCTCAAGTACTGACACGGCAAACGACACTTAAATTTTGGTGGGGGGGTGGGGAAGCTTACTCGGTGGGAGGCAGGCAGTTGCCCATCTGTATGTAATACTATTATATTATCTTTGCTACATCTGAAATTAAATAAGTACACAAATTAGAGATAGTATAGATGGAAATCTCATATATGTACTTTTTTCACACCTACCCTCTGCTACGCACACTCGCGCACAAATCAGTATCGAAAACTACTATGAAAATCTTTGACCTCGTGTCTGTGAACTCTGTGAGCGGTGTCTATGTAAATAAATAAATAAATATTTGTGTACAATCTTGCACAACTTCATCTAGCCCAAATTAAGCTAATATAAGCTTGTGCTATGGGATCTAGACGACTGATAGACATGTGTGTGTAGCCTCAGCGTATTTAGTATGTAGATTTCCATCTGTACTATCTCTAATTTGTGTGAAATATCTAAGATATTTAAGTCCCTTACATAAAAGCCGGGAAAAAAAACACATAAAACAATAAAACACTTTCTTTTACCACTCCGAATCGTAAAAAAGCAATGTAATGAAATCTACCCACATTTCACTCTCAAATACCTACAGAATACATCGGTGTAACATTCGTACGGTACTTCGAGGGAGTTACTTTAAGATTGTAACTATTTGTAAGGAAATATTCAAAATTTATTTGGACAGCCACGGGTAAAGCCGAGAGGCACATCTTGTATATTTTGTTAGTTATATTTTGTTAGCTTTTTTATCCCTCGGGGTTTAGGGGATATGCGTTACTTCTCATGGAGCTAACGTTACACCCTGAGGGTACAGTAGTGGCTTCTTCAATGAGATCCCTAAGATTCAATATCTTAGGGATTAACGAAAAAGCCCACATTAGGAGGAAGGGCATAACGGTACTCCGTTCGTTGAGCAGCCCGCCTGGGGCAGTACCTCCGCCCTGCAGAAGACCGCGGTAATAGTAACCTGACTCCGGTTGGGTTATGTTCTCCGTCGGTTAGCAGGGATCCAGAGCTCATTGGCGCGACTTTGTGCCGGTGACGGTGAGACCAGAGGCTTACCTGGCTCCATTGGCGGATAGAGGCGCGGAGTATTGGTACGGCGGTCAGGGAGACCCGGTGAAACGGTTGACCGCTGACCGCCCGCAGGCTGTACGGAACCCGAACCTGGGGATCACTTAATCTCCGCCCCAGGAGGCTGAACCAGCAGCCTGTGTAAAGTCCCTGGTGCTGTGGTCGTGCCGGAGGAGGATACCGGAGTGGACGCGGCCACTGCATTGGGGGGGGACCGGGGGCCCTTCCGTACGCCGTGCCGATCTTCCGCATTACCTTTTTCTGCCTTTGGTGAGTTGGAGCCTCGCTTAGTCTCCTGCGCCAGCGGCACACAGGCGCCCCCTCAACCTTCTTAATTCCCCTTTTTAAAAAAAACAACCATGGCAGCAAAAAGGAAAAATAAAAGGGTATCCACAGCGGCAACGGCGTCCACACTTCAAGTGGACTTTTGCAACATCAGAGGCATGCGCGCGAACATCAACGTAGTCCACCACCATCTTGAAACTGCGAAGCCGACCCTTTTTTTCTTGACGGAGACGCAGATCTCATGCCCGGAAGATGCATCTGACTTAATGTACCCTGGCTACAAGCTGGAGTACCACTTCAGGCGGAAAGCCGGGGTGTGTATGTACGTCCGGGATGATGTCTGCTGTCGCCGTCTTACAAGCCTCGAAGACAGGGACCTGTCTACGTTATGGGCGCGCGTGGATCACGGGGGCCACACCCGGATCTACGCGTGCGTGTACAGGTCTCACAGCGGTAACACGGACACAGTTCGCCTTTATGACCACCTGCAGCAGTCGACTGACAGGGCGATTGAGCAGTGTCCCTCCGCGGAGATAGTGATTTTGGGAGATTTCAACGGTCATCATGTTGACTGGTTGGGCTCCCGGACCACCGACTTTGCGGGAAAAGCTGCTCACGAATTTGCCTTGACCTATGGGTTCTCCCAGCTGGTTAAATCCCATACAAGGATACCAGACAGGGAGAACGAGCATAGTGCATTGCTGGACCTCCTGCTGACAACGCGTCCGGACGGATACAACGTTTCAGTGGATGCTCCGCTAGGATCGTCGGACCACTGTGTCGTTCGGACGCATGTGCCTCTCGCAAGGCCTGAACCACCTCGGCCCAAGGAGTGGCGACATGTGTGGCACTACAAGTCAGCAGACTGGGATGGACTGCGAGAGTTCTATGCGTCGTACCCGTGGTGGCGGCTTTGTTTTGCCTCAGAGGATCTGGATTCTTGTGCTATAGCAGTCGCTGAGGGGATCTTGGAGGGTATGGAATGCTACATTCCCAACCGCTGGATCCCTGCAGGTGCAAAAAAGCGACCGTGGTTCAATCGGCTCTGCAGAGAAGCTCTAATGCAGAAAGAATCTGCCTACAGAGCTTGGACCACGGCTCGTGCAAATTCAGATCCAAACATCTCTGAGGTAAAACGCAAATTAAATGCCGCCTCGAGGTCCAGTAAAAGAGCAATTGTCAAGGCCAAGTTCGATTTCATCAGCAGAATTGGCGAACGGCTAGCAGGCTACCCTTCAGGAAGTCGTGAATTTTGGTCGCTTGCCAAAGCTGCCGAGGGAAACTTCTGTCGGTCAGGATTACCACCCTTGCTTAAACCCGACGGTAGTTTGGCCCAGAGTGCCAAGGAGAAAGCCGACCTTTTGGGTAATCTCTTTGCCTCTAACTCGACCATGAGCGACGGGGGTGCTTTACCGCCGGGCATTCCGAGTTGTGGCACTTCCATGCCGGAAGTTAAATTTACACAGCGGAATGTCCGGCGGGAGCTTCAATCCCTGGACGTTCATAAGTCAAGTGGGCCAGACGGCATTCCCGCGGTGGTACTAAAGCATTGTGGTCCAGAGTTGTGTCCGGTACTTACACGTCTTTTCACACTTTCCTATTCCATGCAACAAGTCCCGGCGTCGTGGAAGATCGCGTATGTACATCCTGTACCCAAGAAGGGTGACAGGACCGACCCGGCCAATTACAGGCCTATAGCCGTCACCTCCCTTTTATCCAAGGTGATGGAGCGTGTAATTAATACACAGCTCCTGGGGTACCTTGAGGAACACGACCTGCTCAGCGACCGGCAGTACGGTTTCCGTCACGGTCGCTCGACGGGCGATCTTCTTGTGTACCTAACACACCGATGGGCGGCGGCTATCGAGAGTAAGGGTGAGGCTCTAGCAGTGAGCCTCGACATCTCTAAAGCCTTTGACCGGGTCTGGCACCGTGGTCTACTTACGAAATTGCCCTCATATGGACTACCTGAGAGATTATGCGGATGGGTGTCCAGCTTCTTGGCCGGTAGAAGCATCAGGGCCGTCGTTGACGGCAGCTGTTCAGACTGCATGGCCATAAACGCTGGAGTACCGCAAGGCTCAGTGTTGTCCCCTACTCTGTTTCTGCTGCATATCAATGACATGTTGTCTATTGATGGCATTCATTGTTATGCGGACGACAGTACGGGGGACACTTGTTACACGGGCCGCCCCGGTATCTCTCGGGACACAGTAGAGGAAAATCGTGAACAGCTTGTGTCTGAAATCGAGGCTACTCTTACTAGAGTGTCCGATTGGGGTGGACAAAATCTTGTCCAGTTCAACCCTTCCAAGACACAAGCGTGTTTTTTCACCGCTAAGCAAACCCCAATTACTGTAGCGCCGCAATTTCAGGACACATCTCTTTCCATCTCCAAAAGTATAGGGATCCTTGGCGTTGACATCTCCAGTGACGTTCAGTTCCGTAGTCATTTGGAGGACAAGGCTAAGCTGGCGTCCAAGAAGCTAGGTGTGCTCAACAGGGCGCGGCGGTACTTCACTGCGGCGCAAACACTGCTTCTCTATAAGTCGCAAGTGCGGCCGCATATGGAGTACTGCTGTCACCTCTGGGCGGGAGCACCTGAATATCAGCTTCGTCCATTTGGCTCGGTGCAAAGACGAGCTGTAAGAATTGTCAACGATCCTGTACTTACAGCTGGTGTGGAACCTCTTCGCGACAGGAGAGACTTTGCCTCCTTATGCGTGTTCTACCGCCTGTACAATGGTATGTGCTCTGAGGAATTGTTTGATATGATGCCCACGGCTACGTTCTATCATCGCACCGCTCGCCACAGACAGGGAGTTCATCCTCACACTCTGCGTCGGGTGCGTTCCAGCACGGTTAGATCCGATAGGTGTTTTCTTCCGCGCACGCTTAAGTTGTGGAATGACCTCCCTGCCTCGGTTTTCCCAAACGCCTACAGTATGGGGTTCTTCAAAAGGGGTCTTAGAAGGTTTTTACAGGGTCGGCAGCGCGAGTGTGGCACCTCTGGTGTTGCAAACGTTCATAGGCTGCGGTGACCACCGGTCCTTCTGGTGGGCCGTATGCTTGTCTGCCACCTTAATGGTATAAAAAAAAAAAAAAAAAAAAAAGCTGTTGCCCGCGACTTTACTCGCGTGAAAATTATATAATAATGCCAATTTGATTGCTCTCTGCTTAGCCCCTAGGATATGTAGCGTGATAATATTTACCCTTAGTTAACATTTGTGCAAAATTTGAATCAAATCTATTAAGTACTTTTCGCGGTCCTTCCGGACAAAGCAAAGAGACAAACAGACAAACAAATAGTTTTCTAACTATATTTCCGTTGAACACCTAGCGAGCAGTTTTAGACTTTTCTTTCATTTTATTATTATGTACAGATAGATGAAACTGGTCAGTTACGAGTCGGACTCGTGCATGGAGGGTTCCTTATCATTAAACAGCAACAAAAATGACTTTTCTTGTATATAATCCTTTTTAGGGTTCCGTAGCCAAATGGCAAAAACGGAACCCTTATAGATTCGTCTTGTCTGTCTGTCTGTCTGTCCGTCCGTGTGTCACAGCCACCTTTCTCCGAAACTATAAGGCCTATGCTGTTGAAACTTGGTAAGTAGATGTATTCTGTGAACCGCCTCAAGATCTTTATATAAAAGTAGAAAAAAAGCGGTTAACTTTGGGGGTCCCCATACTCAGAATTGAAACTTGAATTTTTTTTAAAGTGAATAGTTTGCGCAAGAGACACTTTCAAAGTGGAAAAATGTGTGCCCCCCCCCCCCCCCTCTAACTTCAAAATTTAGAGAATGATAAATCTAAAAAAAAAAATATGATGTACATTGCCATAAAATCTACCAACGAAAATTGGTTTGAACGAGATAGAGCTGGTAGTTTTTTTTAATACGTTATAAACCGCGATATTCGCTTAGAAAAATCACTATCACCGCGAACGTGTTAAAACGTCAATGAAAGTTACAACGAACTACAAGAACTTTTATATTATGCTTCTTGCTGCAACGGTACCCTTCATGGGCGAGTCCAACTCGCACTTGGCCGGTTTATTTCTGAGTTTAACAAATACGCCATGTGTGAAAATTTCTGCTCTCTAGCTATCACGGTTCCTGAGATACAAACTGACAGACAGACAGACGGTTAAGACACTTGGAAAGGGTCTCATTTTTATCCTTAGCGTTACAGAACCTTATATATCGTTAATATCTGTTATTGGACAAATTTTATTTGTTGACATGTTTCATTGAATATACATATAATAATTTTTATCCATTAACCAGCTCGGTGAAGATCGTTCTATGGCGGGATTTAAGACCAATTCAAGACTATGTGTGCAAGTCTGATAAAAAGTCTAGAAATGAAATCAATATTTTTTTACATTTTGTATGTTGGTGACATTAAGTCAAAAAAGTAGTCAAAGACTTTAGTTACTTAATTTAGTATTACAATTTTATTAGTACAGTATATTTACCGTGAAATAAATATGAAACTAAAGAGTCGCCATTACTAAGAACAGCACAGTAGTAGGGCCTCTATTATCTACTCTATATTGCCAAGCTGTACAAGGCACTTAGCTAAAAATGACAAATAGCAACATTATTCTTGCCAGATAGCGAGCATTACCACCGATATTCATGAACTATTAAAAATTATTTATAGTTTGTGTATACGTGGGACAGTGCAGTTTCCTTTGTGTTTTAAGTTCCATTACATACATGCATACATATTATTATATAAACGCAAAATTTTGAGAGTATAGGATATTATATGTTATGTGGATGTTCGTTAACTACTCTTTTACGTAGTAGTAGTAGCTTAACAAATCTGGCTAAAATTTATACAAAGATAGTCTGAAATAACATAGACTATTTTTTATCAAGGAAATTAGTTTATATAAAAATAAGCGCAGGTATTACTTTAGGTTCAAGTCTATGAGCAAATACATTCAAGCATTTTGCTAAAAATAACAAATATCAACGTGTTGCCATTATATTGTATGAAAAGCACAGTAGTAGCGCCTCTATTATCTATTCTATATTGCCAAGCTGTACAAGGCACTTAGCTAAAAATGACAAATAGCAACATTATTCTTGTGAGATAGCGAGCATTACCACCAATATTCATGAACTATTAGATTTTATTTATAGTTTGTGTATACGTGGGACAGTGCAGTTTCTTCCTTTGTGTTTTAAGTTCCATTACATACATGCATACATATTATTATATAAATGCGAAATTTTGAGAGTATAGAATATAATTTTAATAATAAATAATAAATAAATATTCACGGACATTCCATACAACGCTATCTGATCCCAAAGTAAGCTAGAAATAACCTGCTTGTGTTATGGGTATCAGACCACGGATATTAATACTTATATACTTTTAAATACATATATATTATACATACAAACACCCAGTCTCTTGAGACAAACATTTATGGGTCACACAAATATTTGTCTCCGGTGGGAATCGAACCCACGACCTCCAGCACCGCAAGCGGTATCACTACCGACTGCGCCACAGAGGCAGACAACACAAAATTATATGTTATGTGGATGTTTGTTAACTACTCTTTTACGTAGTAACAGCTTAACAAATCTGGCTAAAATTTATACAAAGATAGATGATAGTCTGAAATAACATAGACTATTTTTTATCAAGAAAATTAGTTCATATAAAAATAAGCGCAAGTGTTACTTTAGGTTCAAGACTATGAGCAAATACATACAAGCATTTTGCTAAAAATTACAAATAGCAACGAGTTGCCATTATGTATGAAAAGCACAGTAGTAGCGCCTCTATTATCTACTCTATATTGCCAAGCTGTACAAGGCACTTAGCTAAAAATGACAAATAGCAACATTATTCTTGCCAGATAGCGAGCATTACCACCGATATTCATGAACTATTAGATATTATTTATAGTCTGTGTATACGTGGGATAGTGCAGTTTCTTCCTTTGTGTTTTAAGTTCCATTACATACATGCATACATATTATTATATAAATGCGAAATTTTGAGAGTATAGAATATAATTATATGTTATGTGGATGTTTGTTAACTACTCTTTTACGTAGTAACAGCTTAACAAATCTGGCTAAAATTTATACAAAGATAGATGATAGTCTGAAATAACATAGACTATTTTTTATCAAGAAAATTAGTTCATATAAAAATAAGCGCAAGTGTTACTTTAGGTTCAAGACTATGAGCAAATACATACAAGCATTTTGCTAAAAATTACAAATAGCAACGAGTTGCCATTATGTATGAAAAGCACAGTAGTAGCGCCTCTATTATCTACTCTATATTGCCAAGCTGTACAAGGCACTTAGCTAAAAATGACAAGTAGCAACATTATTCTTGCCAGATAGCGAGCATTACCACCGATATTCATGAACTATTAGATATTATTTATACATGGGACAGTGCAGTTTCTTCCTTTGTGTTAAAAGTTTCTTACATGCATACGTATTATTATTTAAATGCGAAATTTTGAGAGTATAACATATATATGTTATGTGGATGTTTGTTAACTACTCTTTTTTTATGTAGTAACAGCTTAACAAATCTGGCTAAATTTATACAAAGATAGATGATAGTCTGAAATAACATAGACTATTTTTTATCAAGGAAATAAGCTCAAATAAAAATAAGCGCAAGTGTTACTTTAGGTTCAAGACTATGAGCAAATACATACAAGCATTTTGCTAAAAATTACAAATAGCAACGTGTTGCCATTATGTATGAAAAGCACAGTAGTAGCGCCTCTATTATCTACTCTATATTGCCAAGCTGTACGAGGCACTTAGCTAAAAATGACAAATAGCAACATTATTCTTGCCAGATAGCGAGCATTACCACCGATATTCATGAACTATTAGATATTATTTATAGTCTGTGTATACGTGGGATAGTGCAGTTTCTTCCTTTGTGTTTTAAGTTCCATTACATACATGCATACATATTATTATATAAATGCGAAATTTTGAGAGTGTAGGATATATATGTTACTAGCTGATGCCCGCGGCTCCGCCCGCGTGGAATGTTATTGCCGCTTCCCGGTCACTTAGGGGTATGAAAAATAGATGTTGGCCGATTCTCAGACCTACTCAATATGCTCACAAAATTTCATGAGAATCGGTCAAGCCGTTTCGGAGGAGTAAGGCAACGAAAACTGTGACACGAGAATTTTATATATTAGATGTGGATGTCTGTTAACTACTCTTTTACGTAGTAACAGCTTAACAAATCTGGCTAAAATTTATACAAAGATAGATGATAGCCTGAAATAACATAGACTATTTTTTATCAAGGAAATTAGTTCATATAAAAATAAGCGCAAGTGTTACTTTAGGGTCAAGACTATGAGCTAATAAATACAAGCATTTTGCAAAAAATTACAAATAGCAACGTGTTGCCATTATGTATGAAAAGCACAGTAGTAGCGCCACTGTACAAGGCACTTAGCTAAAAATGACAAATAGCAACATTATTCTTGCGAGATAGCGAGCATTACCACCGATATTCATGAACTATTAGATATTATTTATAGTCTCTGTATTCGTGAGATAGTGCTAGTTTCCTCCTTTGTGTTATTTACTACTATTAATATTTTAAAATACTTATGAAAATATTCTAAATGAACCAAAACACTAGGAACGACCTGCCCGGGCACGTGT
Organism: Miltochrista miniata; assembly: GCA_933228765.1. Lineage (NCBI taxonomy): Eukaryota > Metazoa > Arthropoda > Insecta > Lepidoptera > Erebidae > Miltochrista > Miltochrista miniata. The sequence continues at coordinate 4,781,838 of OW121777.1, forward strand.
TTCTTCCTCTTACAATTAAGAGTTCTTCAAGTGAGAATTTTTTTTTGTTTATTATTATTTTTATACAAAGAATGTTTTTTCTGTTACTGTTTTGGTTGCTGTTTTTTTACTATTTTTTGTTACTTATTTGATGAATGGAGACCGGTTGACATCCGTGGCTCGTTAGGGGTCTGGTTGAAAACCAGCGCTAGGCAGCAGTCTAGCACACGCTGAACCAGGCCCCATTCGGCACGCTTTGGGGATAGCAAATACGATAATGTTTTTTTTTTTATTCTCTTATAATTTGAATGTAAGTATCCTTAATGCGAATGCTGAATAAAATTTTTCTTTCGTTCTTTCTTTTCTTTCTAAGTGGAGCGTGGAGAGGCACATCACAGGGCTGCTAACTTGAGGACCACTGTCAGAATTCTTATGGGCTTTGAGAGTTTCACCCCAATCGCTAGCTCTCGGTATGGCTTTCCACCACCACAGCAGCATCAATTTTGGGGAATATAAAGAACTAGCTGTTCCCCGCGGCTTCGACCGCATAGAAGTCGTTATAGCGTAAAAGTCGCTATCGCGTATCACGCGAGCGAAGCATACCTATATAATCATCTAGTGTTACATAAACCTAAACCATTCATACAACATTCCCACTCACTCAGAAACATTCCTAGCCGCCATTTTGAATATTTCATAGTAGAGAGTCATCGTTTACGAACGAGAAAGACACGTTTTCTCGTAAAATTATTCAAAGCTAACCCGTAACGCGGCCATTTTGGGGAGCAAAGGTCACAAGTAGGATATTTGGACCTTGAATGAGTAATTCTGCTCAGTTCGACCGCGTTTTACGACTCTGTGTGGGAAATGTCGGTATACTTTTTTTGTAGTAATCAGAGAGATACTTGCTTTAGATGAAATTGTAAAGTTGTTGTAAGATAGTAAACCAAGCGATCCATTTTTATTGTGTTTAGTTTAATAAACTAGAAGATGATTGTCCAAATTGTATTTCTCGGTGCGGGAACGGGGATAGAATATCACGAGAATGAGAACATTTAACTCCGGTGGACTGTGGTTGTCTGCGAAAATTTTCTTACATAATATTTTTACACCAGAAATTAGCGAATTATTGACATCAAATGGTGATCAGCTGTCACCTTAGACCATATAACACGGGACTAGCCTTTGCGAACCACCGCATACAAAAATATTCTGCCAGTTTTCATACAAATGAAGGGGGAAACACAAAGACACATAAAATTTCATTGCATTTAAAAATGTATTTATCGACAAACGCGTAATGGCTGTTGTGTGTTAATTGTTATTGTACAGTCAACTACAATGTAATGTACTAGTTTAATCATGTAAAATGATGTACTGATGTACAGGCTTTTCATAAAGCCAAAAGACCAAATGGTCATGTGCAATGGCAGAAAACAATGCTTAAGTAAGGCGCATCCTGTGGTTAGATGATCTAAGGCTGTCACTGTCGACCATACTTTTTTTTTTTAATTCTGCGTTTTGTAATGGCTTTGAGCTGTCTGAATCTAGTACTAGTTATCGCAGTATCGAATACCGAGCGGTTTAAAAATAAATCGATAAAATGTATGGTGTCGAATATATCGACAGAGCCCCATAAAGGGTTCATTGTAAAAGTTCAAGTTCTTTATTTGTTGAATACGGTACAATAACGTGCTTTCATTAAAGTAGTAAGTAGTAGTCACATGTCATTCTGCCGGTTTTGGTGTACAAATTTAACATTTTTTAATTATTAAAATAACTATTAATTGACTAGCTGATGGCCGCATATTCGCCCGAGGAAATTTTTTTCACGTTCTCGCTTCCCGTGGGAACTTATTCTCGGGATAAAAAGTAGCCTATGTGTTATTACAGAGTATACTCTATCCCGGTACCAAATTTCAGCCAGATCCGTTCAGATGTTAGAGCATGATTGAGTAACAAACATCCGAACATATTTACAAACTTTTACATTTATAATATTAAGTTGGAAGTAGGATACATGTAGACCTCATCCAAACAAGCTAATGTCAATATTAAAATGTCACATTAAAAAAAATTAAATATTAATGTAAAATATAACAAGAAGCCGTGAGACGGTCTCATCCGACTGCCCCTCCAACGTTTATTGTGAAAGTGAAAGTTCAATCCGATTGACGTTGTCATTTTTGTTTTATTTCAAACAGATGATCCACGTGACCTAGTGGCGTAATTTAATGCAACAAAGTCACAGACTGCAGACTACAAGTCTCGCCATAATCCCCTCTACAATCTATTATATAGAGAGGGGCTAAGACGGGCCCCATTACTAATAGAGGACCAATTTTACCCATTGGGTGCGGAATCCTAAACGTTCTCACAATACTTTATGCCACACAATCATACGCTCTATTTTCCCACAAGGGGACAAAAAGCAATACACCCACACAACATCAGATGTAGTATAATACTTGTTTTCCTTGTACGTACAAGTATTATGGAGAAAATAAAGAAAATAACTCGCAGATATATACTATCGGTGTTTACGATGCGAGTGGAAGAGAGAATTTGGTGTTTTCTATATATATGTGTATCTAGAATCTTCGTGGACTTAATTTCATAAGTATATTATGTACTAGCTGGCCCCGCAACTTCGTTTACGTCACATAAGGTGTATGCAATGAGAGGTATTTCTTCATCAGACTCATTAAGCAGCGTCTGAAACTGCCCTGTTTGCTTAATCATAAAAGAGCTTACAGATTGAGGCTATTCCAAAATAATTCATCCGCGCCGGCGCGGGCTGAATTATTTTAAAAAATAGCCTTAATCTTTAAGCTCTTTTATGATTAAGCCAACACGCCAGTTTAAATTTACCCTCACATTCAAAGTACAGTTAAAACTTTCAAAATATCTTCAATGTAATAGATTCTTAAAAGTGTTATAACTGTTTTATTTATCAACCGATTAACATGAGATAAACTCTAAATGTTAAGTGGAGCAAATCTCAACACAATAAAAAAAACTGCATTGCAATCGGTTAAGCGATTACTGAGATTAGCGTGCACAAACGTACAGACGAACAGACACACGGACAAACAGACAAAAATTCTATAAATCGCTGTTTTGGATTCTTTTGCGTTCATAAAGCCATAATATTTTTCTTATTTATCTTCCATGTACAGACAGCGACCTGTTACGATTTTATTATATGTATCTATTGATATTGATATTGACTGTGTATCAGTTGTCTAGGTCCTATAGTACAAGATTATAAAGGTTTGGTGCTAACTGACATTTTGTAAACACAAACATTTTGTGAACATAGGCTATATTTTGTTCCAGTATTCCCAAGGGAATGGGAATTACGCAGGTGAAACCGCGAGACGTCCGTTAGTAACGATATAAAATTATATTGTAACATAATTATTATAGAATAACTAAGCTTGGTATATTTACTGTCAACAATCAAAGTAAATTTTACCATAAACAAAATAATTCGTCAGTCTTTCCCAGCTAAAAATAATCTCCCAGAAACTGGAATGAATTCCAATCAGGTGATTGGTATGTTGTTGTGTTCCGAGCATTTCTCTCTGGAATGTTTCCAAATTTCTCCATCAATTTTATGGGTATGACAACTATGTTAAAGCTTGAGTTGTTTACCAAAAATATAAGGATTACGTAGGTACTCATATCTTCTAGTACATCTACACTTATATTATACTAGCTATCCCGCGCAACTTCGTTTCTGTGATAAATGAAGAACCGCTCGACCGATTTTGAGCAAACTTTACATAAACCATCTACTAAATAAAACCTTAAAATTTGGTTTGGATAGGTGAGCCCGTTCTTGAGTTATAAAATAACAACGAAATGTGGCATTGATTTTTATATAGATATAGATATATAGATATAGATAGATATAGATATAGTAGATATAGATATAGATTAAGGAAATAGTAAATTGTTTGTCTTTGTATGTTGGTTCTCATTGCTTCAAAGCTAGTAAACCGATTTGAAAATTCTTTCACTGAAGAAAAGCTACACTATCCCTGACTGGCTTAGGCTACATGCTATTTCCGTAATCCCACGGGAACGGGAACTACGCGGGATTTAATCACGTGGCGTCCACTAATATACTTAATCTATACTTATTTCAAAAAAGTTACATCGAGAGGTTATAGGTTGTAAACACGAGATCTTCTACTGAACCGCCTCTTTCAGTATTCAGTATTCCGTATTCAGTATTCAGTATTATTTATTTGCTTTTCCACAATGTAGGTAAGATCTTAAATTATAATAGATACATAAAAGCTTCATTATGGACCCTTTTAATCTTTTTGTAATTGATAAAAGGCCGCCGACGTGTTTTCGCAGAAGGCTAAGTATCGGCCTCCATGACCGAATCTCAGGACGGTGAGAGGACTACTTACCGTCCTTACCGAAGCAGGCCCATGACAGCGTGACGTGAGAGATTCACGCACGCCCCCACTTAGAAGCGGGATCACACCCGAAACCCCCCAAAGACGTGGGATAGCACCCGAACCACCCTCTAGGCGAAGCAGCAGTGGTAGCCGTGGGTCTGTTGGGAGTCATGGTACATCCTTCCGAGGGCTTACCCGGGGCTCCCAACCATAGGCTGTTAGGCGTTACGTGAGGTTTTTTAGTCGGTAGGAGTCCGGCATAGCATCCATGATGGATTTTTTCTCACGATAAAAAAAAGATGTAAGGCTCTTGTTAAAGAAGGTTTCTTAACAAAAGATAGAGTGATTAATGAGAAAGGTTTATCAATCAAACATATCAGCCTATGGTAGTCCACTGCTAAACGTAAGTTTCTCCCAAATTACGCCATAACAAACCTCCTGAGCCTTCCGTATCCCGATACTCCATGAAGGTTATAATGTAGGTATAAAAAATATTAAAACAAAGAAAGGAATAGCGTGATTAGAAAACAATGTGGTGTAACTGAAGATGTAATGACAAAGATAGAAAAAGGGATGCTTAAATGGTTCGGACATGTGTAGAGGATAGATGAAAATAAACCGACTAAACAGATCTATAATGCGAGAATGAATGGGCAAGCTGGTAGGGGCGAGAATGAATGGGCAAGCTGGTAGGGGTCACCCTCGGCGTACGCACGGTAATCAAATTGATGACCCATGGAAAAAGGTCAGGTCAAGAGTAGCCTTAACCGACGAGCGTGTATGAAAGCACTTATGAAAGTAGAAGAAGCGAAAGTGGTATGCCAGGATCGTAGCAAGAGGAACGCCAAAGTATCTGCCTACCCCGATGGGAAACAGGCGTGATGATATGTATGGATGTATGTAAAAAAATATTATTACAGAATACCCGAGCTAGAACGTAAACGAAGATGCGTGATTTAGCTTGTATAATTTTATAAACCTACTGTAGTCTAAACCTATCGAAATATAATAGTATAGTATAATCTATGATAACCCTATAGCATGATTTGATTAATTAATTGATAACATGTTCAATAGAATTCACGTCCTCATAACAAACCCATGCATATGTTAGGTATCTAAATCATTTCAAATTAAGCTTATAACATTTATTCACGGAACTAGACAATGGAAAAAAATAAGTCTTGGACACCAATAAGCAAAAAACCGGCCAAGTGCGTGTCGGATTCGCGCACGGAGGGTTCCGTACCAAAAGACAACAAAAAGTCTCATTTGTTGCATGGGAGAGCCCCCTATTTTTTTTTATTTAACGTGAGAGAAAATCTTTCATGGATTTATGCCGAACTCCTACCTAAAACCTCACATAACGCCCAACCGCCTACAGTTGGGAGCCCCGGGTTAGCCCTTGGAAGGATGTCCCAGTAAATGTCCATTTTGTCTTAATTATTTATTTTTAATGAAAATACACTGCTCGATATTCTGTGAGTATTTCAAGCGTCTTCTGGTTGCCCTTATTACCTAATAATAGTACATATATTATTTATTATAAAACAAGTATTGCTCTATGGTGTTTGTTAAACACAGAGCAACGCGCGCCTTTAGACAGTTCGCGTTATGTTGATCCTCTACGGGGTAGGTGCAGTATGTATTTTCAAAAGAGTTTGAGAACTCTATGTTTAATTTCTTTTTCAGAATATAGATGACATTTGAATTATGACATGACATTATAATACACGATACGTCTACAACATAAGTGCATGTAATTGAATTGTGTGTTTGTACGTAAATTGTTTATACTGGAGAAAAATCAAAAATACGGGCTCTTTGTTTACTATTTCCTATGAAATTGCCATTTTTGAAATATTACACCTATATAAAGTAATCTGCTGAAAGCGTTGTTCACTTTTTAAAGAAAAAATATTTACGATGAAAGTCAAAAAATAAGTCAGTATGTGACCCGTGTAATGTTCAATCATGGCGACAAAAATTACTTTCGTTGCGCAATATTTGATTGTGCTATACCTTCTAAAGTATTCATTTAATTTTCATGGTGTAAAGGGAATAAATGATCTTGATGAAATGTTAAAGCCAACTAACGTATTTTAATTGAGATAGATACCTTATTATTATTATTTTTTTTTATATTCAGCTCGCCAAATTGACGTCGCCACCAGCCTGATGGTAAGAAAGCAGTGGCGCATCTAGCGATTGGGGGCCACTTTTTACAGTGGCCTCAAGTTGGCGGCCCTGTGATGTGCCTCTTCACGCTCCTCTTGAAGAACCCGGGATTGTAAGATGAGGGAAAGACGTGTGCGGGCAGGTCGTTCCATGTTTTTATAGTTCGACAGAGGAACGATCTTTTGGAACGCTCGGTTCTGGCGAAGATTCTCTCCACTGTGTATGAGTGGCATCTCTGCCCGGCACGCGTTGTTCGGGATCGGAAAGGAGATGGTGGGATCAGGTTGAAGAGCTCTTCAAAACATTCGCCGTGATACATTCGATAGAAGGCAGCCAAGGACGCTATGGTTCTTCGCTGCGACAAAGGTTCGAGGCCTCCCGTCACCTGAGGACAACCAATTATTCGGATAGCACGTCTCTGCATAGCGTCAAGCGCGTCTAACAAGTACCTCGCGTAGTCATCCCAAAGGTGAGAACAGTACTCGACGCAGGGACGAATCTGCGTCTTGTACAGTAAACATCTCTGATATGGCGTGAAATACCGTCTCACCTTATTCAGGATTCCCAGTTTCCGCGAGGCCAGACCAATACAGCTCTCTATGTAGTTTTTGTGATTGAGCTCACGCCGGACGTCTATACCGAGGATCTCCAGGTTGTCCTTTAGTGGAATCGTAATGCTCTGAAGAGAGGGCAAGGGTAGGAATGGGGACTTCTTAGCTGTAAACGCACACGCCTGTGTTTTTCTGGCATTGAACTCGACCAGGTTGTCTGAACCCCATTGGGCAATGCGGCCCAGGTCCAGATCGAGATCCGCCACGAGTTGTCGTCTCTTCTCATCCACGTCGCCTCGCCCCGCCGCTGGACGGCCAGAATAGCTCCCATGAAGAGTACTGTCATCCGCATAACAATGAATGCACCCAAGGGACAGCATGTCATTGATATGCAGAAGAAAGAGAGTTGGGGACAATACCGATCCCTGTGGTACTCCGGCATTTACCTGAAAAAAACAGGAAGCCTGACCATCACAGAGGACCCGAATCCGTCGCCCGTTCAGGAAGCTGGCCAACCAGCGGCACAACTGATGCGATAAACCTTAAGACGGCAGCTTGGAAAGAAGCGACGCATGCCATACCCTATCAAAGGCTTTTGCGATGTCTAGGCCAATAGCCAGAGATTCGCCGTGCCTCTCCATAGCCTCACCCCAGGTGTGCGTTATGTACGCTAAGAGGTCACCCGTTGATCGTTTCGGCCTAAAGCCATATTGGCGATCGTTAATTAACGAGTGATCCTCCAGATAGCGCATGAGCTGTTTGTTGATGATTAGCTCGAACACCTTGCAGATGACGGTGGTTACGGCTATGGAGCGATAGTTGGCTGGATCCGACCGATCCCCTTTCTTGGGGATCGGTTGGACATTCGCCTCCTTCCAAGCCTCCGGCACTTCTCCCGACGAATACGAAAGGCGATACAGGCGTGTTAGCGTTGGAGACAATTCAGCTGCACAATTCCTCAGCACCACGGCCGGAATGCCATCAGGACCACTGGCTTTCCGCGTGACGAGTGACCGTAGCACCGCCCGCACATCGCACTGCCGGATTACAATTTCCGGCATCGTGGTTCCACAGTTGGCGATAGTGGGAGGTTGCTTGCCACAGTCATCGACCCGGGAATTAGCCGCAAAGAGCTTGAAAAAAAAAAATAAGATAAAATGGCCAAAAAACACGTTTGTTGTATGGGAGCCCCCCTTAAATATTATTATGTTTTTGTTTTTATTTTTAGTATTTGTTGTTATAGCAGCAACGAAAACACATAATCTGTAAAAATTTCAGCTCTCTAGCTATCACCGTTCATGAGATACAGCCTCCTGACGGACAGACAGACAGACAGACAGACGGACAGCGAAGTCTCATGAATAGGGTCCCGTTTTTACCCTTTGGGTACGGAACCCTAAAAATGTGTGAAAGTAAGAATCAATAAACTGCTTTTTAGGGTTTCGTAGCCAAATGGCAAAAACGGAACCCTTATAGATTCGTCATGTCTGTCTGTCCGTTTGTGTGTCACAGCCACTTTTCTCCGAAACTATAAGACCTATGCTGTTGAACTTGGTAAGTAGATGTATTCTGTGAACCGCATTAAGATTCTTATATAAAACTAGAAAAAAAGCAGTAAATTTTGGGGGTCCCCATACTCGGAACTGAAACTCGAATTTTTTTTTTCATCTAACCCATATGTGTATCTATAGATAGGTCTTCAAAAATGTTACTGAGGTTTCTAACATAGTTTTTTTTAAAGTGAATAGTTTTCGCAAGAGACACTTCCAAAGTGGAAAAATGTGTCCCCCCCCCCCCCCTCTAACTTCTAAACTAAGAGAATGATAAATCTAAAAAGAATATATGATGTACATTGCCATAAAAACTACCAATGAAAATTGGTTTGAACGAGATAGAGCTGGTAGTTTTTTTTAATACGTCATAAACCGCAATTTTCGGTTACAAAAATCACTACCACTGCGAACGTGTTAAAACATCCAATTAAAGTTACAACGAACTTAAGAAGTTTTATATTATGTTACTTGCTGCTACGAAACCCGTCATGGGCGAGTCTAACTCGCACTTGGCCGGTTTTTTAACGTGTGAAAAATCCGTCATGAATGCTATGCTGAACTCTTACCGACTAAAAACTAGACGTTCCCTAACTACTGCCCCGGGTAAACCCTCGGAGGGATGTCTCCAAGAAGCCTCATTAGGCTAGATGTCACCCTGTTGGAAGTCCTGGGACATCCTTCCGAGGGCTTACCCGGGGCTCCCAACCATAAGCTGTTGGGTGTTACGTGAGGTTTTCGACGTGAGAACTTCTTATAATTCGATGGAGCCGGCTGCATGCACGAAAAAACATGACGTATGCGACGTTGCCTCGCTCTGAGGTGTTCCATTTAAGGCTGAGTTGTCACGTTCAACTATCGTCAGTAAACCGACTTTATTTAGTCTGTAGGAGTCGGTATAACATCCATGATGGACTTTCCCTCACGTTACAAAAAAAAACTACTTTCATCACACATACATGGCGTCACTTCACCGAACTAATTATGATAGAAAACCTTAAATTTAAGAACTATTATTACAGCTACCCACCCGGGAATGAACTGAAATGGGCCACCTGGAAGTCCCTAAATAGGTTGAGGTCCCAGGTCGGTTGCTGTAGGGTGAACCGAGTAAGATGGGGTTACCTAGACTGGGGAGCGGAGGCTGTGACTGTGGTGCACTCCTGCAGTCGATGGACCATCTACTGTCATATTCGCTTTGCCCCTGCAGCTGCACAATTGCTGATCTAAACGAAACGACGGATTGTGGTCCATCTTGCCGAGTTTTGGGCTGGGCTTATTTACTATTCATTTTTTTTTATTGTTGCCATTGACACGAAGAAGAAGAATACAGCTACCCAACTAGATTATACTTACTTTACTTTTCAGCTGCATTTTCCAAAATTTTAAACTGAATATTCTTGGAAGTAATGAGTAAGTCACCTCGATTTTCTCGTCTTCTTTCTTAATTAACTTCTCAACCAGGACTTTACCCAAAGATACCCACTTAATTATACATTTGAATATAACTTTGAACCCGGTTAGAACTATATGAAAAGTTTCGCAATCTCCCAAATTTAAACCGCAGCAAAGGGAATTACGTATATCTACCGGTAGATTGCGTGTTTTGACTTAATTAGTTTCATGTAGGTTCGTTTATAATACACTAGTTGTGTCCCTTGGCTATGCTTGTGATGTTTCATAAGCCCCATAGCACACAATCATTAACGGTAAGGGGGCTGCTTACCGTCCTTACAGTAGCAGACCCTAGACGACTGCGTGATGTGAGGGATTCATGCATGCCCCCCCCCCCCCCCCCACAAGGCGAGAGCGAACGAAAAAAGAAGAAAAGAACCTGACAATAAGTGGTTGAAAATATGTCATAATGTTTGACATTTAATATTACTTTTCTGTGCCGCTTACCTAAGAAAGAAAGAAATAAATACTTCAGAATAATTAGCTAAAACATAAATGTTAAACTAAAAACTCACGATACGTATGTACTCGTAGCTAAAGATTTTTTGAATCGTACGAAGAGTTTTTCGATTTCAAACAATCCAATCTTTCCTCTTATCAACATAAATAGGTACGTATGTTACTAAGTTATCCAGATTAAGCATTAAAAATCAACTTAATTAAAACTAGACGTTAAATAAATAATGTTCCAAAATATTTATACCACTAACGGTTCTCACAATAGCAGATTACAGTTCCATAATACAAAATTAATGGCGTCCATTTTCATAAATTAATTCGGTCCACGGAACTTTTCAAATATCTCTGGAGTGTTTCCCTTTTGTCTTATCTATCAAAATAAGGTAAACAGTCATAAATTGTACATTGAAAATGGTGTCTGAAATTCCTCATTTTGTTGTGATTATTTGTAAAATGTCCATTTGTATTGACCAATCTATGAAAACTGCAGTAGTGTTGTCTCAGTATGTACTGATACTGTTTTGTTGATCTGTACATACAATGAGTAGACAGACAATATAAGGGCACAAGAGCCATATTAATAGATTCCTTTTTCATAGGAAAGAAAAACGTTTAAAAATAGGGCTATTTAATGCAGGGTCATTGGGCACAGGACAAGATGAGTTCATTGTTGCTATGGGGAGGCACGCCGTGGATATCATGGCAATAAATGAAACGTGGATCAAGGAGGGCGATGATTATAAGGCGCCGGTTGTGCCGGGCTACAGATTGCGCCATACTCCGCGCCCGACTTACATATGCGAGGGCCGTGGTGGGGGAGTCGGCTTCTATATCCGTCGTGGAATTAGCGTGCGAAACGAACCACACCCAGTGACTCCGAATGTCGAACAGATGTGGCTGAGACTCAACAAGAACTCACAGTCTATCATAATTGGCACAGCATACAGGCCACCTCGACTTAATGTTGTTACATTCTTAGATGCTGTGACTGATTCTATCTCTTCCTTCTCTGGAGTCGACAAGGTAGTTCTACTTGGAGATTTTAATGTAGATCTTCTGAAAGGGGATGACGGCAAAACGAGACTGCTTCGGGAATTCTTAGTAAGTATGAGTTTGAATAATTTAGTGACAGAACCTACTCACTTTAAGGATGATGATACTGAGACACTGATTGATTTAATCTGTACAGATGCTCGAGCGTTCAATGTATCGGTTTTGCACACCCCTGAACTTGGTCGACATGCCTTGATCTCGGCGGAGATTGACATCAGAGTCGAAAAGCCTATCCCTCAGTGGATTATATATAGGCCGTTACAGGATATATTGAAGGACAAGTTTGAGGAGGACATTAGTGGCATTGACTGGAACTCCATCATGAATTTGACTGACATTGACTCCAAGGTTGCTGCACTTAATTCATATATTAACTCCTTATTTGATTTACATGCACCCATAAAAAGAATTTTGCTAAAAGAGAATACCTACCCCTGGATTACAAGTACAATTAAGGATATGATGCACATAAGAGACAAATATTATCGTAAAGCAAAGGCAACTAACTTAGAAGTACACAAGAACTCATATCGTGACCTCAAGTACACTGTGAGAGCTGCCATAGAAAACGAAAAGCGAGCGTATTTTAAATATCATATAAATAATAATTTGCAGCAGCCAAGGAGGTTATGGAGCCAGCTCAAGTCAACTTTACTGTCAAATAATAAAAATTGCGATTTGCACGACTTTTGTGGGAACCCTGATAATCTGAACCAGCATTTTTTGAACATACCTGGTAGTGATAAGGTGTCCATATCAGATCTTACTTATTTTGAGTTCAACAGATACAGCCACTGCAGTTTTCAGTTGAAGCCAGTGGAGGAGGATGATATTGATAAAATTATCAGAAGGCTCAAATCAAATGCAATGGGCGCTGATGAGATCTCATTGGACATGTTGCTGATGACTCTCCCTCAAACCTTGAGTGTTATAACACATATTATAAACACATCCATCACAACATCAACCTTTCCCAGCATGTGGAAAACTGCCAAGGTACGACCTATTCCAAAACAGCCATGTCCCTTGAGCCCGAAAGACCTAAGGCCCATTAGTCTATTGCCATGTCTGTCTAAAGTATTGGAGAGAGTTGTTAGTAATCAGCTCACTAACTATCTGGAAAACTCGAACATTTTACCAGCTATGCAGTCAGGCTTTAAGAGGGGACACAGTACGACAACAGCGCTATTAGCTGTGGTGGATGATGTGCTGCAAGCTAGAGACCAGGGTATGGGTACAGTGCTCACTTTGCTTGATTTCTCCCGCGCTTTCGATGGAATCAATATTTCACTGCTGTTGTCCAAACTTACCTATTACGGATGTGACATGGGGGTGGTTAAATGGTTTCATAGCTACCTGAGTAACAGATTACAGTTTGTACAAATTAAAGATCATAAATCTGGTTACATCTATGATTCATCACATCGTCCTGTGACCCGCGGAGTCCCACAGGGCTCGATCCTTGGACCTTTGTTGTTCATCTTGTACAGCGCCGATATCACCAATACAATAAGTAACTGCAAGTTTCATCTCTATGCAGATGACCTTCAGCTGTACCTGTCTTTTCCTCCTTCTGAGTGTCTGGAAGCAGAAAGCAAAATAAATGAGGACTTGAGCAATGTTGCAGACTGGGCACAAAGAAACTCATTAATCTTAAACCCGGAAAAGTCCAAATTTATTGTTATGGGTACACAAAACACAATAGAAAAAATATGTCAATTACAACCTGACTTAAGAATAAACAGCTCCTCAATTGAAAGGGTGAGTGAAGCCCGGAACCTTGGATTAGTTATGGATGAGCAGCTGAGGTTTGAGAAGCATGTTGGACAAGCTGTGCAGAGCTGTTTCTACAGATTAAAGTTGTTGTATAGAATTCGTCCTTACATTAATGTCAGCATAAGAATTCTATTATGTGAATCACTAATTCTTTGTAAGCTCAATTATGCTGACACAGTGTTTGGAAACTGCCTTTTAAAGAGAACTGAGCGACTCATACAGCGTGTGCAGAATGCCTGTGCTAGGTTTTGCTACAACATACCACCGCGTGCACATGTGACGCCTTTTCTCTGCAATGGCAACATGCTTAAGATGAAAGAGCGTAGAGAGTTGCATCTCGCCACCTTGCTGTTTGGAGTTGTATTGAGTCACAGACCTCAGTATCTGTACGACAGGCTGGCGTGGTTGAGGTACGTTAACAAGTATGCGACTAGGGCTTCAACTCACCTAATATTAACGCCTTGGCACCGAACAGCAGGATTTCAAAGCAGTTTTAAATATTCTTCTAGTCGTATTTGGAATGATCTGCCGCCGCCAATACGTGCGCTGAAATCAGTCAACACATTTAGAACCAAATACAAATCACACCTACTGTACAATCAGAAAGCATGTGCTTAGGTATAATCTATGGTAACTTACCAATGGGTTATGCACTGGGGGCATGCTACGACGGTCAAACAATAGAAAATTGTCTTCCATTCTATCACACAATTATGTTGATGAAGTACGGCGAGCAGTATTATGCGGTTTGCACATCATAACCACACTTTGCAGGATATCACAAATGCTAATGATGACAACTTAGGATCACTGCACAACACATTTATAGCAGGAACAGGCATTATTGTTATATTCTCGACTCAACTTTGTTGTTTTAGTTTAATAAACTGCTTTTAGAGATGGACATTGTTTCATGATGTTGTGTTTACAGTTTAATCGATGCTCACTCACAGTAAACAACATGGCGACAAGAGAGAACGAAACGTCTGTATTCTTATCTTGTTAATAATTATAAAACTATCTATCTACATATATGTCACTATGCACTTCTGAGCGTTCGGACGCGACCATAGATCATTTAGGAAGTGTTACCAATTCTATTAATAATGTTACCATGTCAAAATCATTCATTTTTGTTTTCACCAGTTTAGGTACCTTTATTTATTATATTCAATGTCTAATACTATTACAATGTCGAGATAAAATACTAATTATATTTATTTATACTTAGTCAATACATTTTACAAATTCAATGTCAGAAAGAAAACAGAATTAATAACTATCAGAAACATTCTTCATATAATATGTTACCAAATTATATTTTATTGTATTCAATGTCAAGTATTATTATGTCAGTTCGGCAATCATGGACCAGATTTTTTATTTATTTTCATATTTTTTTTTTTTACTCAACAGGTGTATTTTAGTTGTATTTTTGATGTTAAAATTATTTATTGTGAGAAATTTGTAATATATGGAGTGCGCGTACGTACGTGACGTTCGTCATTTAGAGGTGCCACCTAAAAACCAGCGCTGCACGTCACAACAACTTGTGACGTGTAGCATTATGCTGAGGTGGCAACCCTTTCAGGCCCAGTAGGTATATTATATTTTACTATTTATTTTTTGTTTTTTTTTTTTGTTTCAATAGGATGTTCTATTATTTTTTTTATAAGAATATTAAATATTGTGTGTTTTTTAGAATAGTTTTGTAAGTTAGTAGTACTTAATAAGTATCTCAGATTGTTTGTTTTTTTTTTTTTTTTGCTTATATTTATACTATTATTGGGCTTAGAATAAATACATTTTCTTTCTTTCTTTCTTTCTTTCTTTCTTTCTTTATTATTCATACTAATAATAATATTATAAAGAGGAAAGATTTGATTGTTTGTTTGTTTGTCTGCTCCGAAACTACTGGACTGATTTAAATTATTCTTTCACTGTTGGAAAGCTACACTCTTTCCTGGTGAACACAAGCTATATTTTACTCCCGTATTCCCACGGGAACGGGAGCTACACGGGGCAAACCGCGTGACGTCCGCTAGTTAGTCATAAATCTATCCACATATTACATTTTAACTAGATACGCGTTAGAGCCTGATAGAGTAGTAAATATCCATCCAGATATACCTACAAACCTTCATATTTATACGTACTAGACACGCCTTTATCTGAAGGGGTAGGCAGAGGCATAGTATACGCCCACATTTCACCTTATAGTTTTATGTCCAACGTAATAGGTGATGATCCTATTGCCGTGTTGCATTTCGAGTTTTCCTTATCAAGAAAGGACCTTTAAAAAAACTCGATACGATACCCTCGGGATGAATATGGGTGGCGATATTTTGTACTCTTTCCCGTCGCCACATGGGGGTTTATGCTATGGTATTACTTAATGATGCTCGCTTCGCCCTCGTGAAATTTTATTCCAGCTCCCGCTTCCTATGAGATCATATTCACGGGATTATAAGTTAGTACAGGCTATTATTTATACCTGTACCAAATTTCAGCCAAATCCGTTCAGCCGTTAAAGCGTGAAAGAGTAACCAACATCCATCAATCCATATTTACAAACTTTCGCATTATAATATCTTCTTCTGCCTCGTTGGTCTAGGGGTTGAAATGTGTGACTGTGCATCACGAGGTCGTGGGTTCGATTCCCACCGGAGACAAAAAATTGTGTGCTCCATATATGTTTGTTTCGAGAGTCTGTGTGTTTCTTTGTATGATAAGTATGTATTTAAAGTATTTACGTATTGATAGCCGTGGTCTGGTACCCATAGCACAAGCACGTTATTCCTAGCTTACTTTGGGATCAGATAGCGTTGTGTGAAAAATGTCCGTGAATATCTATTATAATTATTATTTTCCCGGGAAGTTCCCAGGAAGAGCGGGAATAGGAACAAAATTCCACTACGGGCATAACCATAAAATTAAGTTGACTCAGAAGGTCCTTTATAATTATTTTGCACTTTAATTTAATTTTATGCTCTAAATGATGATAAAACTTAATAGAGTACTAAAGTCGCAAGAACTTTGGAATGTTATTAGACTTAGTAATTATTATATTCAGGGTTGCCAAGTCGCTCTTTCGGTACAAAAATACGGGATATAGCAATTTAGACGTAATGACTTTCATTCTCACTTCTCACTTAAGATCTCCTGCTGGGGGTTTATTACATACATACATACATAACATCACGCCTGTTTCCCAACGGGGTAGGCAGAGACTATGACTTTCCACTTGCTACGATTCTGGCAAACAACTTTTGCTTCTTCAACTTTCATAAGTGTCTTCATACATGCTCTTCGGTTAAGGGTACTCTTGACCTGGCCTTTTCTCAGAAGATTATTGATTTGATCGACATGAGTATGCCGAGGTCGACCCCTACCAGTTTGCTCATTCACTCTCGCTTCATAAATCTGTTTCGTCAGCCTATTTCCATCCATTCTCTCCACATGTCCAAACCATCTGAGCATCCCTTTCTCTATCTTAGTCACTACATCTTCTGTCATACCGCAATGTTCCCTTATCACACTATTCTTTACTTTATCCCTCAATGTCACTCCAGCTATACTTCGCAAACTTCTCATTTCCACTGCATTAATTTTACTTTCATGCTTCTCCTGCCACACCCAACTTTCACTACCATGCATAAGTGTAGGGACAAGCACTCCTCTATGTACAGCCATCCTTGCCTTTTTAGACACGTTCTGACTGCTCATAAAGGTGTGAATGGCTCCATTCACTTGGTTTATTATGTAAAAATAATTTCCCGTGGGAATAACATTTTTTTTCCAGAATGAAACCATTACCTACAAATCATCGTTTCATTCGGAGGGTTAAAAAAAACTTTTATTCACATTTAAAATTGACGAAGTGAATATACTCAGCAAGCGTGTATAAAATAAATTATGATAGTAACAAAATTTTTAACAAAAAATAAACCGACTTCAAACAAAACTAAAAACTGAAAAATAAAATTTACTTAGCACAAAATTAGTGTATTCCGATTTATTAGATATCATGAAATATAATACAGAAATCGGTGCCCAGTAAAACTATTTACCTAGGCTTAGGTAGGCATTATTAATCTCTCTCATAGTCATATAATATTGGCACCGACTTCAGTATTATAATATTTAATGATATCTGATAAATCAGAATATCTTGTGCTAAGTAAATTTTATTTTTCAGTTTTAGATTTGTTTGAAGTCGGTTTATTTATTTTAATTTTTTTTATTCACTATTTTTAGTGACATGTAGACTGAAAATCTATCTATCTAGGTGTAAAGTTCTCAACAGTAAAAATTAATACAAAGCCCTGGGAAGGACATAGGCTACTTTTAACGGACTGCGCAATAGGAGGTTTATGATTTTACGCGATGACGACTTCTACGCAGTCGAAGCCGCGTGTAACAGCTAGTATATTTAAAAATCTCAATTTACTGAAAATCTTTTGTGTTATAATTTTGTATTTAAGCAATGAATCTTTACGAGGAGTCATTAAATTTTATTGTGATCGTATGTATATTGGATTTCAACCCTTCCGACGCTAAAGTGTCGTTTGGGGACCCCTGTGTTCATTAAGTTTGAAACTTTAATTATTTTAATTTCGTAACCCGGCTTAAACAGTATTCTGTGACCGATCATTGTTAGAAATAATTTTAAATCACTTATATAAATCATTTTAAGTTGTCACCAAAATGGATTAATTAATTGACACCAAAAACTCCAGTTCTAATATGCATCACGGTTAGTTTAGGTTGGAACTGTGACCATTAACGCGTGAAGGTGAGTGAGCGAAGCGAGCGTGATGCGGCAGTGGCCGCCGAGCGCCAGAACGTATTTGTATTATTTATACTTAGTAAGTAATTTCGATAGATTTATACTTAATATAGGTACCAGCTACTTATCGAATAATAATCCGACAGTTTAAACAGTCGACAGTTAGTTTTCTTGCTTCATTTTTTAGGAAACTTAATTTATGACCATTTATCAAATTTGGAGACCATTTATTCATTTTGGTAAACGTTTCGAATTTTATTGGTAGTAAAATAGATACATTTTTGGGCCCCGTTTAAACACAAGCCATTTTAAATCATTTATTTCAATAAATGGAAAATAATCTGTCTCAATCGGATTTGTACCTGCGTCCTCTCGAATACCGTGACGCAAGACGCTTTATCTCTCAGCCACCGAGACCCTACTCAGAACCGACGAATAAATTTATTATATAGTTAACACATCCTTCATTCATGCTATGCCGTACTTTTACCGACCAAAAAACTTCACGTAACGCCCAACAGCCTATGGTTGCGACCCCGGGAAGCCCAGGACTTCATGTTTTGAACCGTTAAGAGAAGAGAATCTAATAAATTACAATAATATAGTTTTATCAGGTCAAATCAAGGAATATTTTCTAGTATAAAGTTCACCCCAAGATGAGTCTCTTTCGAATAAACAAGCCTTAACTATGTTTCACTGGTAGCTTTAATAGCTTGACGTTTCAAACAGGTTAGCTTATACAGACTGAGTTAATTTCAAACGTCAACAGCTACCAATAAATCCATCAAGTCCTGTCAGTGACGTCGCTCGTTGCACCGTGACGTCACGGTTTTATTCTCCAATATACGCTTGACCCAAATACGATATACCATTCTGTACTTAACTAGTACTGTGCACAGTTTCATGCTATGGAGGAGATTTTAATGCACATAAAAATACTTTAAAACGTTTATAATATTTTGCTTCACATTGGTCACAGGTTTTTTTTAACGTGAGGAAACAACATTCATGTATGCTATGCTGCTCTCCTACCGACAAAAAAACATTACGTAACGCCAACAGCCTAAGGACGGGAGCCCCGGGTTAGCCCTCGGAAGGATGTCCCAGGACTCCCAAAAGACCTACGGCTACCATTGCGGCCTCGCCTTGGAGCTGGTTCGGGTCTTCGGGTGCTATCCCGCGTCTTTGTGGGTTTTTCGGGTGTGATCCCGCTTCTTAGGGGGGGCGTGAGTGAATTTCTCACGTCACGCTGCCATCATGGGCCTGCTTCTGTAAGGACGGTGAGCAGCCCACTCACCGTGCTCAGGCCCCCGGTCTTGGAGGCCGATAGTCTTCGGTGAAGAGACGTCGGCGGCGCTCAGGCCGCTGACTACGGAACTCGGGTGGGAGAGTTCTCTCCCGCTCCTGCCCCGCACTTAGCCACAAGTAATTTGAATATTGATTTCGAAAGTGTTGAAAAGGGTAAGAATAACCGGTCAAGTGCGAGTCGGACTCGCATACAGAAGGTTCCGTACCAAGAAATGACAAAAAATCACGTTCGTTGTATGGGAGATCGATTCATTTTCTAATTTTAGTACCTATTTGTTGTTTTAGCGGCAACAGAAATGTATCATCTGTGATTATTTCGGCTTACGCTATGACGGTTCCTGAGATACAGCTTCGTGATGTACAAACAGACAGATAGATGTACAGTGTGTGAACACTAAGGCTAAGCAAACTTTCCGTCAAAATTCGCTGCAACTATAATGACAGCTGTGGCGGGGGTGGGGAAGCTTGCTTAGTAGAAGGCAGGGAGTTGCCTATCTGTATGTAATCCCTAATCCCTACTAATATTATAAATGCGAAAGTAACTCTGTCTGTCTATCTGTCTGTACAGACAGACAGATAGACAGACAGAGTTACAGACAGACAGCTGTCTGTTACGCTTTCACGCCTAAACCGCTGAACCGATTTTGTTGAAATTTGGTATGGAGATAGTTTGAGTCCAAGGGAAGGACATAGGCTACTTTTTAACTGACTGAGCAAAAGGAGGGTAATGATTTTACGCGATAACGACTTTTACGCGGTCGAAGCCGTGGGGAACAGCTAGTTATTATCTTTGGTTAAAGATCCTATTTTTACCTCTTGGATACGGAACCCACACACTCTTTTTATCGATATCTAAAATCTAATCTAGCAAGCACAGTCCCTATAGATTAGACGGGTGTCTGGAACAAACGTAATCGGTTTATTTTTCACGTGATACGGGTTGAGAGATATGTCATCCTCAGTCCCTGATGTGCTGTTAATTTCGTATTTTTAATTGGATTTTATAAAATAAACGAGTTTTATGATTTAGAATCTTATACCCTCGGTTGCTCTGTATTTGTAGTGGATTATAATGTCAAGTAGACCCATTTAAAAACTGCATACTGTAGACATTAGAAAACAACGAGGCAGGGAGTTAATTTCATAATCTAATTTGTATTTCTTTTTTTTTAACAAGGAAAGCGCGAAACAGATAGACTGTATTAGTTGTGTCTTCTACTCGTATACTAATGTTATAAAGAGATAAAAATTTAATTGTTTGTTTGTTTGATTCGAATGAACTCCAAAATGTTAAAATGATTTGAAATATTATTTTACTTTTTTTTAACTGTTGGGAACCTTTCGGGTACGGAACCCTTACAATCCGTTTCTCGATATCTAAAATCTAATCTACCAAGCACAGTCCCTATAGATTAGACGGGTTTCTGGAACAAACGTAATCGGTTTATTTTTCATGTGATACGGGTTGAGAGATATGTCATCCTCAGTCACTGATGTGCTGTTAATTTCGTATTTTTAATTGGATTTTACAAAATAAACGATTTTATGATTTAGATGATTTACCCTCGGTTGCTCTGTATTAATAGAGGACTAGTGGACGTCACACGGTTTTAATGACTCAGCTACCGTTCTCGTGGAAATACGGGAATAAAATATAGCCTATGTTCACCGGGAAGAGTATAGCTTCCCAACAGTAAAGTTTTTTTTTAATCAGTCTTGTAGTTTCGGAGCCTATTCTATGCAAACAAATAATCAAATCGTTGCACTTTATAATCTTTATATATATAATTCTACTGTACGTGTGTACCTATGTCACTGAACTCCGCCTAAACGGCTGTAAATTTGAATGTCTTTTTTGAATGCGTTTTTTGTATGTTTGTTCTGATTTATATGTTTTATATGTGTGGCGCCCTGGATGGTTAAGATACACAAATAATCCCGGCAGATGGCGCTGCAGTCGGTATCTATGTTATAACGTAAACGAAGTTGCGCTGCGCTGGTTAGCTAATAATATTATAATGTCAAGCAGACCCATTTTAAAAACTCCACACTGTACACATTAGAATAAATCAAGGCAGAGTTCATTACACATCTAGTTCATATTTCTTTTTGTTTGAACAAGAAAGGCAAGAACATAAACCGAATCATTGTCTCTTTTAGGGTTCCGTACCCAAAGGGTAAAAATCCAGGACCGTATTCATGAGATATCGCCTTCGGTTTGGCTGTCTTTCCGTCTCAGGAACCGATAGCTAGAGAGCTGCAATTTTCACAGATGATGTATTTCTGTTGCCGCTATAACAACAATACTAAAATCAATTATAAGGGGGGAGGGGATTTAGAGATCCTCCTATACAACCAACGTAATTTGTTGCCATTTTTATAGCGGAACACTCCGTGTGCTAGTCCGACTCGCACTGAACCAGCCTTACTAATATATTTATATTAGTTTTCGAAACGCCCGTGGCCCCGCGGACGTGTTCCGTAAACGATCACTGCTGTAAGCAACTTTTACTATGGCCAGTCCTTGGACGGGTGACCACTTTGTGACATTTATTTGAGCGTTTCCGTGCTTCGCAAGGCACGTTAAGCCGCTGGTCCCGGTTGCCAGTAAAATGGCTGTCGTAAAGACAAATTGAATCAGTAGTTCGATCATCGGACTATTTAATCGGACTACTGATACTAGGCCAAATTGAAGGCTTTTATAGGGCGGCTTTTCAACAGCAGCTAGGCGCAGGCAGTAACCTGCGCTATTGCCATTTGAACATGGCAACAGGCTCCCCACATATTTATTACGTGGGACAGAAAACTATATGGTGAAATGTGGGTTACTATGCCTTTGCCTACCCCTTCGGGGATAACGGCGTGGCTATATATATGATGTATGTATGTATGTTAGTTTTCAAGAAGAAAACAGACATTGTAAATTACCAAAAACTAATACAACCAAAACAGCCACCAAAATACCAATACAAAATCAAAAACACTCAACGTAAATCGCCCATAAATTATGCCCTCTCATTATTATTTACGATCGCCAAGATATTTTCTGTTCATTTATCACTGTTTGTACTCTGAAATGGATAACAATAAGGCTGTTGATCAGTTTCAGAACAATAAGGACTTAACAATACCTTACTTTTGAGTTATGGATTCTGTTGTGACGATGTTGCACCAGGATATTATCCAATATTTGAGATTATAGTTATTGATATCAGAGTTACTCAGAAGCTCGATAATTGGCTCTATAATAATATTTTTCAATATAACTAGTTTACAATATACCGTAGAAATAAAAATTTATGGCACGATGCTGTAGCATAGTAGTGAAGCATTTCCTAGAAGTCTGGAGATACTTGTAATCTATTTTCTGTTCATTTATCGCTATTTGTACGCTGAATTGGAAAACAATATGGCTGTTGATCAGTTTCAGAACAATAAGGACATAACAATACCTTACTTTTGAGTTATGGATTCTGTTGTGACGATGTTGCACCAGGATATTATCCAATATTTATGCATAAGGTTATTGATATCTCGATAATTGGTTCTAAAATAATATTTTTAAAATACCTAGTTTACAATATATCGTAGAAATTTAATTTTTAGGACGATGCTGAAGCACAGTAGTTCAGCATTTCCTAGAAGTCTTATGTACCTTTCTCCATACGACCTAACTCTGCTCCACCCGATTCCTTTCAAATAACTGCTCACTCTTGTCTCGGCCGGCAGCTCTGCTGTGACTGTCCCGTGCTTCTCAAAACGGACTGCATAAAATATTTGGGAGTTCAAATAGACTGTGGCTTAAGGTGGGACAGACAGGCTGATACACTTATTACTAGGACGATGCGTCTCATACACGTTTTCAAACTCCTCAGGAGATCAGCAAACTCTGATACGTTGAAACTGGTTTATTACGCACTTTGTCAATCGGTATTGGGCTATTGCATTGGTGTCTGGGGTGGGACGGCAAAGTCATGCTTGCTGAAAGTGGAGAGAGCACAACGGGCTGTTTTAAAGTGATGACAAGGAAGCATTTTAAGTACCCAACAGCACAATTGTACAATGATTGCAAAGTGCTCTCGGTCCGCCAGCTTTATATTTTGCAGTCAACCCTGAATTGCCACAGCACTTTGCCTCCAATGATCCACGCAAAACGCAGAATCACCCTCCCTACTGTTCGCCACAGAACCTCCTTTGCAAAGCGCCAATTCTATGTGTTGAGTCCTTTCCTCTATAAAACCCTTAACAAACATTTGGATGTTATTAACTCACACAAATATACGGTTAAACAACGATTGACTGAGTGGTTACTGCTTCACTTTATTTTATATGTTTTATTGAATTTTGAATTTTATTTTAGATTTAATTTAATTTTTAAATGATTATTATTTTTAATGTTTGTTTATTAAAACTTAATTTTAGATTCACACAGATTTTAGATTTGATTTAATTTTAAATTGTATATTGTTTTCAATTTTTTATTTATATTTAAATTGTATTTTTGATTTAATGTAATTTTAAATTGTATTTTATTCTGTTTTTTTATAATGGTTAACTGTGTAAACAGACCAAAAGCAGTCTTACATGAGTGGATCAATACCGCCTCGCTGGCCAATATTGAATAAGAAAATGTATAATAATATCAAAACCGCAATCGAAAACTGACCCTTAAGACACAGGCTACGCCTAGTTTAAGGAGCAGGGTTCACTTACTTTACAGTATAAAATATGTTATTAATCATCTGCGTCATGTTAGTAATACTCTTTGTATGTACCTACCTACTATTGTTATGAATCTGATGCTAATCTGTTACCAAGAGGTGTCACTACTGTAATATTTCTCTTTTTGTTAATAAATATCTTATCTATCTTAGATACTTGAAATCTATTTTCTGTTCATTTATCACTGTTTGAACTCTGTAATGGAAACAAGTTGATCGGTTTCAGAACAATAAGGACATAACAATGCCTTACTTTTGAGTTATGGAATTAGATGTGACAATGTTGCAACTGAATATTATCCATATATTTGAGCACTAATATTATAAATGTGAAAGTTTGTGAAGATGTTTGGATGTTCTGATGTTTAGATGTTTGGATGTTTGTTATTTAATAACGCTCTAACGGGCGAATGGATCTGACTAATATTTGAGACAAAGAGTATAGTCCGGAATAACACATATTCCGTTTATCACGGGAAAATGTTTACACGGGAAGCGGGAACGAGAACCAAATTTCACGGGGGCGAAGCCGCGCGTATCAGCTAGTTTGAGCATAAGCTTTTTATCTTTATAACTTTAATCCCGGGAACTAGTTTCTTTGAAAAAAGGCGAAGGGATAACTTTATCAAAACCAGTTCATATTTTTATGTTCTATCTAACAGTTGGTATAAAAAACATACCAAAAGAGAATACTGACTTCATAAAATGCGAGTACAAAAAACTGGAACAACAATAAAAAAGTCAACAATGCCTGGAGCTTTGTTGAATATGTATGCATTAAATTGGCTTTTAAAAAGAGGCACCTTTTTCCCCCTGTGTTTAAACAATCATACTCTCGCGCGAGCTTTTTAGGGATGCGTACACGAGGGGTAAAAACGGGAATATATTGCTGTGAGACACTTGTTCGTTTGTCTGTCTCCAGGCTTTTTAGGAACCGCGATAGCTAGAGTTAAATATCACAGATGATGTATTTCAGAGTTACCGCTGAAACAACATCGACAAATATAATAAAATGATCGAAAAGTCAAATGGAATAGTCAATGGAAATATTTAAAAAAATATACTTGCTGCTAACATAAGATACCGAAGCTGAAAATATGGTTCGATTTTTTTTTGTCTGTTTGCTTTACTTTGTCCGGAAGCATCTCGAAAAGTACGCAATAGATTTGATTCAAATTTTGTGTGCTTCAAGCTGTAATCCTCACCTTTGAAATCTCGATGAAAACGAATTTTGACAACGCTTAAAAATAGTCGTGAAATAGTCGTAAATAGTCGTACATGTAAAAAAAATAGTCGTATTATAGTTTCGGCGTTATAGCTATAAGTTAGTGAGGATTATGGCTTGAACGTCAAGCTGTAATCCTCACCTCTGGTGCAAGCAAACGGCTAATGCTATCGAATTGGTTTAGGTTCCAAAACATAGTCGTGAAATAGTCGTAAAGACCTGCCAAATCTCAGAAATAGTCCATAAGCTGTTTCCGAGATGTGAAGGTACCCTGGTGAGGATTATGGCTTGAACCTTTGATAACTTTAAATTTCTCCGGAACGCCTGCGAGTTTCGGTTTAAAGTTTGTGCCAAAAAATAGTCGTGAAATAGTCGTAAGAAGCTATAATAAATTTGAGTTGATTTAATGGGAAAATAAAAACTTTTTATTTTGCCTACATTTCTATTGATGTACAGTCGTGTACAAAATTTGTAACTTCCAATGATACTAGAGGAAGTCACGCGGTTTTATCCGCGTAGTTCCCGTTCCCATGGGAATGCGGGAATAAAATAAAGCCTCACGTCATTTTTTCACATCAAGTTTTCCACACTTTCAATCTCCTCATAAAAACAGTTAGTGGATTTTGCTCATCCTTAATAGATTCTTCCCAGATTCTAACATTTGAAGGAGGATTACAGTCATCAGTTGAGAGTTTTTCTTGCATTAAATCAGTCTTACTGTCAGAAATTGGAGTAGTGGCCAAGAAAGGTTTTTTAAGTGTTCTTATTGACAGCTCACACCGTGTTTCCTGTCCGAGTTTACTACCCCGATATTTGTGATTAGCTACAATAAACATATTTTTTATTATTGTACTGTGCCAATATTGTAACGAGAGAAGATTTGATTGTTTGTTTGTTTGCATCGAATAGGCTCCGAAACTACTTCACCGATTTGAAAAATTCTTTCACTGTTGGGAAGCTACACTCTTCCCGGTAAACATAGGCTTTATTTTATTCCCGCATTCCCATGGGAACGGGAACTACGCGGATAAAACCGCGTGACTTCCTCTAGTATCATTGGAAGTTACAAATTTTGTACACGACTGTACATCAATAGAAATGTAGGGAAACTAAAAAGTTTTTATTTTCACATTAAATCAACTCAAATTTATTATAGCTTCTTACGACTATTTCACGACTATTTTTTGGCACAAACTTTGAACCGAAACTCGCAGGCGTTCCGGAGAAATTTGAAGTTTTCAAAGGTTCAAGCCATAATCCTCACCAGGGTACCTTCATATCTCGGGAACCGCTTATGGACTATTTCTGAGATTTGGCAGATCGTTACGACTATTTCACGACTATTTTTTGGAACCTAAACCAATTCGATAGCATTAACCGTTTGCTTGCACTAGAGGTGAGGATTACAGCTTGACGTTCAAGCCATAATCCTCACTAACCTATAGCTATAACGCCGAAACTATAATACGACAATTTTTTTTACATGTACGACTATTTACGACTATTTCACGACTATTTTTTGGCGTTGTCAAAATTCGTTTTCATTGAGATTTCAAAGGTAAGGATTACAGCTTGAAGCACTCCAAATTTTGCGTAAATATTAACTAGGGGTAGGGTCTTCAAATAGGCTATATATTATCACGCTATATGTCCTAGGAGTTAAACAGAGAGCAATCAAATTGGCAATTTTTGTCACATAATTTTCACGCGTACGAAGTCGCGGGCAACAGCTAGTACTAAATTTAATGTTTAAGGGGAACTATACCTCAAAAATAGGTATTTTTTGTCTTTATTTGAAACTTACGGACTCCTCTGTACGTGAGTACAGCTCGCACTTGACCAGATTTTTATTGACTTTGTAGAACTCATTTGTATTATAATTGGATGGTTCTTTTAACATGCTTTTTTAATTTGTTAGGATATACTAACTGTGCATCCGGTTCTGCTCATGATAAACTCTTAATTTCTTATTTTATCCCTTAAAGGGTAAAATTTAATATTAAATAAAAAACCGGCCAAGTGCGAGTTGGACTCACCCATGAAGGGTTTCGTAGCAGCAAGTAACATAGTATAAAAGTTCTTGTCGTTCGTTGTAACTTTCATTGATGTTTTAACACGTTCGCAGTGGTAGTGAACTTC
The DNA here is from genome assembly GCA_933228765.1 of Miltochrista miniata. NCBI lineage: Eukaryota > Metazoa > Arthropoda > Insecta > Lepidoptera > Erebidae > Miltochrista > Miltochrista miniata. The sequence goes on from OW121777.1 coordinate 4,809,439, forward strand.
CTAACCGAAAATTGCGGTTTATGACGTATTAAAAAAAAACTACTAGCTCTATCTTGTTCAAACTAATTTTCGTTGGTAGTTTTTATGGCAACGTACATCATATATTCTTTTTAGATTTATCATTCTCTTAGCTTAGAAGTTAGAGGGGGGGGGGGGACACACATTTTTCCACTTTGAAAGTGTCTCTTGCGCAAACTATTCACTTTAGAAAAAAAATTATGTTAAGAACCTCAATAGCATTTTTAAAGACCTATCTATAGATACCCCACACATATGGGTTTGATGAAGAAAAAAATTTTGAGTTTCAGTTCTGAGTATGGGGACCCCCAAAATTTACTGCTTTTTTTCTAGTTTTATATAAGAATCTTAATGCGGTTTACAGAATACATCTAGTTACCAAGTTTCAATAGCACAGGCCTTATAGTTTCGGAGAAAAGTGGCTGTGACACACGGACGGACAGACAGACAGACAGACATGACGAATCTATAAGGGTTCCGTTTTTGCCATTTGGCTACGAAACCCTAAAAACGGGTTTCTATATAATATAAGAGTAGCTTAAACTAGAAATGTTAAGGTTTTATGTGTATTCGGCTGGGTGATGATGGATGAGTAAGTCACCTCGTAATGGTATTAATTTAAATAGATTTGACGATAACTGCGAAATCATATTGAAAACGACACTTGTACTTTTCTACAATATTTATTATTATAAACCTGACCGCTTTCGCTTCACGGCATTTTAAAATAGGTTCGATTTGACTTGACCATTCTCCATTACATCAGTCTTTTAATAAAGCTGATCAACATATTTTATAATTCTGATTAACACGAAGTCGTGAGACGGTCTCACCCAACTGCCCCTCTGTGAAAGTGAAAGTTCAATTCGATTGACGTTGTCATTTTTGTTTTATTTGAAACTTTTTCTTTAAATCTTCAAAGTCTCGCCATAAGCCCCTCTGCAATCAATTTTTTATCGAGGGGCTAAAACTGGCCAAGTCAAATCTAACTTACTTTCAGCTCTCACATTTTTTTAAATAACTGCAATTGTTATAGGTATCAAATAAATCTAGTAGTTTGAGTTACAGAAGGGTCAAAAGTGGCACCAAGTGGATATTACACTCGGCGCTGGATAGCCAGTTCCTTTGCTTGAACTTGGCTTGAGAGTCTAGATCGAACAGATTCCTAATATAGACGAGCCAGCCAGCCAGTTTATTTATACCGTTCATATTGACTAAAGCCAATACGAAAGTTGCTATGTTTAAAAATACTTGCTAGATTTATGGGTCAAAAATTACTCCGATTAAGTTAGGCTTAGGATTAAGTTAGGCAAAATTTGCTTAACCTTATTGGTCACACACATATTCAAGGTCTGTACGAACATAGCGTGTTTTATTATGTGACGTGTAGGTGACGGAATTGAAAACAAATCATTTTTACGGAGTTTCGGCCCCGTGCTAAGTGACATTCGTAGTTTGAAAACGAATCATTTTTACGGAGTTTCGACCCCGTGCTAAGTAACATTCGTAGTTTGAAAACGAATTATTTTTACGGAGTTTCGGCCCTGTGCTAAGTAACATTCGTAGTTTGAAAACGAATCATTTTTACGGAGTTTTGGCCCCGTGCTAAGTAACATTCGTAGTTTGAAAACGAATCATTTTTACTGAGTTTCGGCCCCGTGCTAAGTAACATTCGTAGTTTGAAAACGAATCATTTTTACGGAGTTTCGGCCCCGTGCTAAGTAACATTCGTAGTTTGAAAACGAATCGTTTTTACGGAGTTTCGGCCCCGTGCTAAGTAACATTCGTAGTTTGAAAACGAATCATTTTTACGGAGTTTCGGCCCCGCGCTAAGTACCATTCGTAGTTTGAAAACGAATCATTTTTACGGAGTTTCGGCCCCGTGCTAAGTAACATTCGTAGTTTGAAAACGAATCATTTTTACGGAGTTTCGGCCCCGTGCTAAGTAACATTCGTAGTTTGAAAACGAATCATTTTTACGGAGTTTCGGCCCCGCTCTAAGTTACATTAGTAGTTTGAAAACGAATTATTTTTACGGAGTTTCGGCCCCGTGCTAAGTAACATTCGTAGTTTGAAAACAAATCATTTTTACGGAGTTTCGGCCCCGTGCTAAGTAACATTCGTAGTTTGAAAGCGAATCATTTTTACGGAGTTTAGGCCACGTGCTAAGTAACATTCGTAGTTTGAAAACGAATCATTTTTACGGAGTTTCGGCCCCGTGCTAAGTAACATTCGTAGTTTGAAAACGAATCCGTTTTACGGAGTTGCGGCCCTGTGCTAAGTAACATTCGTAGTTTGAAAACGAATCATTTTTACGGAGTTTCGGCCCTGTGCTAAGTAACATTAGTAGTTATTACTTCCGTAATACTAGATAAAATACTTTATAGAAAGAAAGATATAAATGATAATAATATACTGACAGTATTATTTTCGCGCTAAAAATACAGTACTCAATCTGGCATTACTAACCCCTTCTTTACACAACACACAACTTAACTAAAAATACTTGTAGCTATGTAAATTCCGACGAATGTCAGTTATAAATACGGTTAAATTTATACTCTTCGACGAACGTCAGGAGCCAAAATAAAAAACCAGCCAAGTGCGAGTTGAACTCGTGCACGAGGCGTTCCGTACCAAAAAGAAATCCAAAAGCATGGGGTCCCCCCTTAATTTTCTTTTTCTGATTTTAGTATTATTAATTATAGTGGGCACAGAAATACATCATCTGTGACAATTTCAGCCCTCTAACTATCACGGTTCCTGAAATACAACCACGTGACGGACAGACAGACAGACAGACGGACGGCAAAATCTCATAATTTGGGCCTGATGACGGTGGGGGGGCTGTTCACCGTCCTAACAGAAGCAGACCCAAGACTACAGCGTGACGTAATAGTTTCATACACGCCGCACGCCCCATGAAGCCGGATAATACCTGAACAACCCCCCAAAGACGCGGGATAGCACCCGAACCCCCTAGGTAAGGCCGCACTGGCAGCCAAGGTCTGCTCGGAATCCTGGGGGTATCCTACCGAGGGCTTACCCGGGGCTCCAAACCGTAGGAGGGAACGTGTGGCTTTTAGTCGGTAAAATTCGGCATAACAGTCATGACGGATTTTCGTCACGTTAAAAAAAAGTCGGGATTTCACCCTTTGAGCACGGAAGCCTAAAAAGAATATTTGACGAGTCTCCGTTACGTATGACACTTACTATTTTTCGCATACGAGCGTTTCCAACACGGGTGACATAAGAGGGGGAACCCCCTACCTCCCACTGGGAGGCTACGTTTCACGGAGAGTGAAAATAATCATTCTCTGGAAAAGACTTTGTTAGGATGTCTCAAAGGTTTTCATGTAGTATACGATCGCACTCTTCTAGTTAACAATTTGGCTCTTTGTCTGGTAAAAAAAAATAATAATGAAAAATTGACACGATTGCAGTTTTGGAATTGGTATTATTTGACAGTATATTTTGTATTTTTTGGGGTTTTGTTCCCGAAGGGTAATAGAAAATAATTTTTATCTAGCTATTGTGTGTGACTTTCCACGAGCATTAAATTTGTTAGTACCCGATTACCTTAATGAACTTGCTTACAAGATAAAAGTGGCCTATGTCCGGTCCTCGAAATTTCATAAGAATCGGTTCAGTAATTAATTCGTTGCGCCCTGAGCGCTCGAGCACGGTAAGATCCGATAGAGGCTTTCTTCCGCGTACGCTTAGATTGTAGAATGATCTTACTGCCTCAGTTTTCCCAAACACCTAAAGTATGGAGTTCTTCAAAAGGGGTCTTAGAAGGTTTTTACAGGGTCGACAGTGCGATTGTGGCGCCTCTGGGGTTGCAAACGTCCTTAGGCTGCGGTGACCACCGGTACATCTGGTGGCCGAGAATAGCCAAGTGTTAGGCTTTTTTCGTGACGGAATTTCTGGATTCGGTCTCCACGCTCAAGGCCCGCGATAGAAGCTATGCACTAGCTTAAAAGCAAAACAAGTCGACTGAATTGCTTACACAATCATATATTAGCAGAATGTTTTTGTTTAAAGCTATATTCTTGTAAAAACAAGTTTGATCAAGTTTTTGCTCCTGAAATTGTTCCTAATAAGTACTAACGAAAATGACTTAATGTTGGTCGAACTTTTCACTTAGAACAAAGTGATCTAAATATAGCTGAGGTTTTGTCTTCAATAGCAGCGTAGATGTAGCGTAACGTAGATGAAGCGGCAGCGATTGGTCAATTTAAATAAAATTATATGTGACTAGCGGACGTCACGCGGTTTCACCCGCGTAGTTCCCGTTCCCGTGGGAATACGGAATAAAATATAGCCTATGTTTACCGCAAAGAGTGTAGCTTTCCAACAGTGAAAGAATTTTTCAAATCGGTCCAGTAGTTCCGGAGCCTATTCGTTACAAACAAACAAAAAAACAAATCTTTCCTCTTTATAATATTAGTATAGGTTAAATGGTATACTTTTTTAAACGCAATGGTTCGGTAGTGAAACTGAAAGAAAATATATGAAATATACTAAAAACATTTAAATTAATTTCCACAAATTTGCATCAACTACGAAAAAGCAAACCAAGAGACTCAAAAAAAGACAAATTGCTGTGTACAATATCCCATTAGTACGTATTTTTAAGGGGTTAAAATTTGAAAATCGCTTTTAAATGGGTGACCAGAACCACAAAATGGTGTTGTATTTAAAATCGGTTTAGCGATAATAATTTTACATAATAACCTCATAAAAAACATAAACGTAATCGGCCGATGTTGAGAAAGAGAGATAAACTCGTCAGAAGCCGAAGTTCCGTGCTCTCACTTGCACGCTCTGCTCTGGTAGAACGTGACAATGTTTTGTGCGTTTAGCCAGCGTTCATTGATTCAAATAAAAAAAAATTGGTGTGAGCAATTTGACAGGGCGTCGATAGGTGAGTCAGTCACAAAAAAAACTAAATATATGTAACTTAGAGGTGACTGACTGACTGACATAGTGATCTATCAATGCACAGCCCAAACTACTGGACGAATCGGGCCGAAATTGGGCATGCAGGTACATGTTATGACGTAGGCATCCGATAAGAAAGGATTTTGATAAATTCTACCCCCAAGGGGATAGAATACGGGAAGCGGGAACGGGAACAAATTTTACGCGGGCGAAGCTACGGGCATCAGCTAGTGTACGTATTTAAACGGTTTACTAATGTTTGCCGTAATTTAAAATGTCATAATTTCATATGCCATACTGGTGTTTGCCATAATTTCATTAGAAATAACGCTTCAGTTGCCATAATCGTGAAATAACATAAAATGACTTCCACTAATTCCATTGGTCATAATCGATCAAGTGTCATAACATTTTAAATCCATAAATGTATTTACCATAATTTTCGTTTTCAATAATGCCATTTTCCATAACTTTTATTCCCCATAATATACTTCTGGGTGGTTTAAATTGCACTGAGTCGGGGTGTTAACAATAATTAATATCGACCTAACCATATTATGTATTATTTTCAAAATTATATCAAATTTTGATTATGTCAAGACTCAAGAGTCGATTATGAGAAGTGTTACTTATGGAAACTTATTATTATGATATATGTTGTTATAGAAAGTCATTTTATGGCAAATAAAAGTTATCACTGTTGAGTTGTTAAGGCAAACGTTATTAGTATAAATGATAATAGTGCAAGTAAATATTATGATCGGGGATGATTATGGCAAACAATATTAGTGCAAATGAATTTATGGAAAACGAGAGAAGACCATTTAAACGCTCTCTGTCTCTCACCGCTCACCGTATGTTTTGAGAACGCAACTTAAAATTTATTTGATGCGTATTATCAAAATGTTTTTGTCATTTTAGAATGACTTCTTAGACGCTGTGTTGTCAAATCTCTTTGTGGTTAGACACTTTGGTAACAATACCTCAAAGAGTACGAAATTCACTGTTTTGGGTACTTTTGTAAGTGGCGTAACTGTAGGGTGGTAGGGAAGATAAAAGTCGATGAATTTCGGAACAAATATTTTGTATTACAGAGTAAGATGTTAGCGTTTTCGTAATTTTTATTGCAATTTTACCACCGACGCAAAATAGATGTGTTATACTATACCTAAGTTTGAAAACCTGTGTTGTGTGTGTGACTAACGAATTACACACAAGTATAATCTAGTAAATCTTTTAGTAGCCCTTTGTACAATATCTTACGATTATTTGTTTTTTCTGTAAACTATAACTTGGTGTACAAATAAAGTTATATTCTATTCTATTCTATTCTATTCTATTCTATAATCTCTACTATTATGAAATTGTAAAAATAGCTTTTTACGGTAATTCAAGATAAGTTTAAAAAAATAACTGTAATCGACTAATTTAGGACTTCTGAGTCCAAATCTTTAATTTTTTTTCTTCATGTCAGTTTGTTTGTTTATTTGTTCGGTGTTAGAGCAAAATTCAGTAGCTTGATCAAAATTGTACTATTAGGATTTTGCAGGTATTTTTTCAACTTAAATATCGCTGTATGTTTATGAAATGATAATACAGCTTGACCTATGTTTTACTAGAAGCCCTATGCATTGGACAGGTCAAAGTCGATTGGTTATCAGTTAAAATCACTTCGCGAACGAAGTTGTGGGCAAAAGCTAGTCATTTATATAGGTATATGTACTAGCTGTTCCCCGCGTAGATCGTAAAATCATCACCTTCCTTTTGCACAGACGGTTAAAAAGTAGTCTATGTCCTTTCCAGGACCTCGACCTCGACCTCGAACTATCCCTATGCAAAATTTTATCTTAATCGCTTCAGCTGTTGAGGCGTGAAAGCGTAACAGACAGACAGACAGAGTTACTTTCGCATTTATAATATTTGTAGGGATTTACAAAGTACCTAACGATTCTGACTGAATGGGCCCTATCGTTCCTTCCTGCAAATGTTGACCTCCTCTTAGAACCGTGGGGCTTCTTCAAGCGGGGTGTGAAGAGACACATTGTTGGATTTGCGAACCACTGTTTTAATATTTATGTTTGTCATAATATTTAGACACCTTCCACATATCAGACGTAGCCATGGGTTTCATAATTTCACCAAAGTACCGTCTTTCTATCGGAATTCTACTTCTTTTAGCCCCTCTCTATAAAATAGAGTGCAGAGGGGCTTATGTCCAGATTTTGTCTGTAGTCTGTGTGTCTGTTGCATGAAATATGTATTGATTTATATATGTGTAAAAATTACAGAGAAACATAATTATTACATATCTATATTTACATTTTCTGTTGCATTAAACTCATAACTACAAAACCACCTGACTTACAATACTGAAATTTTGCAGACAGTTTAATAGCTGGTCATTTTGAGAGAGTATCCGAAATCCTACCATCTGCCTAGGGATGGAACCCAGGGTGGCCGACACAGACCCTTAGTAAAAAAAAAGCATAAATAAATTTATTCATTTTATGCTAGTTGTGGAGGAAGGGTTGGGAATGTTCCTCCAACACACAAACGGAGGATCCTCCGACCAGGCTAGGTGATCGCGCCTGGCGGGCCGAAGCCCAACGGCTGATGTTGGACTGTTGGTTATATGATTCATCGCCGTGAAAACTCTGATATCGTGATGCAGAATATATCTAATCTTTGTTGCGAGAACTTTCATATCGCGATGCAGGACTTCAGTTGATCTTCGCTATGTGACGGTGGCCATACTAGTTTACTACTGAACTGAAATATTTAGCAGTGCTAGTTGACCGACTAACATAACCTAGTTTACATTTTTTTTTAAGAAAATAATTTATTCCCTTCCTAAAAATCATACATATAAAAAAAAAGATACTTTAGATTCAACAGCTCTTTTATTTAGAGAAATAAAAACATATCACAAAATAAAACCCAAAAGATAGCAAAGTCACGGTTTTTGAGATCTTTTAGGGCACGTTTCTAAAAATAAATAGCTCTCATCTAGAGCAATAAGAGAAGCCTTTTGAGAAATGTCTTTAGATAAACTTGTGAGAAATAGAACGCACTCTTTATGGTCAAGATATTATGAAGATGTATTGCGATGTATATTTTGAAAAAAAAAAGTGTTGTTTTATATTTTCATGACAACACGTGACCACTTTCTGATATTTCATTTGCAAGCATTTCCGTGCTTTACAAGTTAGGTTATTTTCCCTTAATTCAAAAAAAGCCTTTTAAAAAATCAACATTGATCTTAGTGGTTATTATGTCTACTTAAACAGTGTCAGTGACTTCACAGTCGTTAGGTCAAGTTAAAGGCCTTATGGACGGCTTGAAAATGTTCAGAGTGGCAAGTGCGAGTTTTGGCGTGCGTCTGTCGACATTCACGGTGAGTGCGTTAACGCTGATTCGTATGGAATCGAGACACCGCCACCTAGTTGTAAACGCGAGAACTTGTGTTGATTCCATACAAATTCGCGTAAACGCGCTCACCATGAATGTCGACAGGCGCACGCCAAAACTCGCACTTGCCCTTGCTCGCACCCGCAGCAGTGGGTCGTCACATCCTGCGCCTCTCCATTTTAACACGGCAAGCAATATGTTATTTTTAAACTATTGCGGTTTTTAACACTCACTTCACAATTAAAACTGACGTAGTGAGTGTATTTATTTATTTATTTATTTAAACTTTATGCACAAATTACAATTGTACAAAGGCGGACTTAATGCCAAAAGGCATTATCTGCCAGTCAACCTTTGGGTGATGCAGAGATAAGTTTGAGTAGGTGCTCAAAGAATATATTATGGGGAAAGCTAAACGGTACAAGACTTCAAATTTTAATATTATTATCTATTAAATCATGTAAACATAACATGTATACATACATAAAAATAAATTGAAATACATACTTATCATATATACATGGATATCATATAAAATACATACTATTTATATTTATATATATATATATATATATACTTAAAACATATTTCATACATACACTCGAGAAAATCCTTAACAATATTGTTCTACCTATGGGTTCTTATATAGTTCGCGAACTCTGTTTCGAAAAGTTAACCGATTAGTCAACTTCCTGACTTCAAGAGGAAGAGCATTCCAGAGAAGAATAGAACGCACTGGAAAAGAGGAATGGACAAGATTAGAAGAGTGAGTTGGACAGTGCAGTAGTAGATTGTTAGAGGAGCGCAGATGTTTGTCGTGGTTAGAGCCAATTAGATGAAGATGAGATTTTAAGTAAGGAGGAGCGTTGGGAGAATTGAGTAGTGAGAAAATTAGACAGACAGATCGCAGACTGCGTCGCCGCCGAATAGGTAACCAACCAAGCTCTACCCGACAAGCCGAAACATGATCGTACTTCCTTAGGTTGTAGACGAATCGAATGCAATTGTTGAGAAGTCGGTCAAGCTTATTGAGCAGATCTGCATTCAGGTCAAGATAGCACACATCACCATAGTCGAAGATCGGAAATATTAAAGTTTGCACAAGCATTGTCTTGGTTTTGACAGGTAAAAAATTTCTAAGACGATAAAGAGCCCGAAGCATCCCAGTAACCCTTTGACAAACATTAGTCACCTGAACCCGCCAACTCAAGGTTGAGTCAATGTTTAAGCCTAAGTTCTTAACGCTGAGTGTAACAGGAATAGCTTTATCATTAAAAGTTATTGATGGCAGAGTTACGTCTTTCAACTTGTTAATCATATGATTAGTGCCAAATATAATGCTTTGGCATTTATCAGGGTTGACGGCTAGACCGAACCTACTACACCAACTATCTATCAAGTCTAAATCCGCGTTAACACTGTTTATTGCATCCGATATATTGTCCACAGAGGCTTGGCAATACAATTGCAGGTCATCAGCATACAGGTGATACGCGCACTGAAGATTAGAGGTCACGAAATTGATGAATATTGAAAATAGAAGAGGAGATAAGATGCCGCCTTGAGGGACCCCAGAGTCAAGTTTGCACCAGATCGACGACTTCTCGTCAACACAAACTGACTGCTGACGACCCTGAAGATAAGAGGAAAACCAATCCAGCTCGTTAGAAGAGATCTTAATATGGGCAAGGATTGACAAAAGAATGTCGTGGTTGACACAGTTAAATGCATTTGAAAAGTCAACTAAGACCATTACGGTGGCCTTAGCTTTTTCCATCCCATCCCTGATATCACCAGTTATCTTGAGAAGTGCAGTAGTCGTACTATGGCCTGGCCTGAATCCCGATTGCATAGGAGTAAGTATGGAATTATGCTGTACAAAACCAGACAACTGCTTATGCACGCATGCCTCCAACACTTTTGATGGAAAAGGAAGGATAGAAATTGGACGAAAATGTTTTGGAAGAGACGGATTGGAGATTTTAGCAACGGGGCGAACATAGGCTTTTCGCCACAAGATTGGAAATTGACCAGATTCAAGCGAAAAGTTTATTATGTGTAAAATAGCAGGAAGAAGTAAGTCAAGGATAAGCGTAACCATACGTCGACTTATGTTGTCACAGCCCACTGCCTTTGATTTAATGGACAAGATATTTTTTTTGATCTCAACCAACGTGACCGGAGAAAACTGAAAGGGTGCGTGACTGGGACTGGTCAGTCCGGCTATGAAGTCAACCGTTTGACACTTGGTTAGGCCATCGATTACAGGAGTGGTGGAGAAATAACGATTAATAGCATCTAACTCAATTGTCTTGGGTAGCTCCAGCTGCCTTGGTTTACCAATACCCAGTGTCCCAAGAAACTTCCAAACATCAGCCGGTGATGAGTAAGTGATGTTGTCAAAGATGTGTCGGCGTTTAGCGTTTCGTATCACCTGGTTACACCGATTCCTGGCAGTATTGTAAGAGTCCCAATTAATATCCGTGCGATGTTTTTTGAATTTAAGGAATGTACGGTCTCTACGTCTCATAACAATTCGAACCTCGTTTGTTAGCCACGGCGATGGAGGATGCTTCAATTTTACTTTTTTTACAGGTGCATGTATGTCGTAGAGGCTATTTACAGTTTTATTAAAAAACAGAACCTTGTCATCCACCGTAGTAGCTTCAGCCAAAGGCACTCAATGCATCGCATGTCAATACGCCCAAAACAACGCCTGTACAGCACTTTAGGTTTAAGTTTAGGAGGTTTAAGAGTATAAGAGACATAAATTAGATCATGGTGTGAAAAAGCCGGCGCTAAAAGCTGACCGTGTGAATGAACAAGAGTAGTAGAAGAAGTAAGGATTAAGTCGAGCCAGGTATCATCCGTGTCCTTATTATGGTGAGTGGCCTCAAGTGGCAAAATATGAAGGTTGGCTGACTCAACTATATGAAGAAGTTTTTGAGCTCGTGAAGAGTCACCTTCCAGAAGGTTAGTGTTAAAGTCGCCCATGATGATGTAATGCTCGTAATCAGACCCCAAAGATTCTAAAACCAATTCAAAATCAGTGAAATAGTCGACGGTGGGGGGACTGTAAACAACTCCGAGAACAGTTTTGATCCCCTTGACCCAAACCTCAAGGAAGAGGAACTCTGCGGTGGCAGAGTATTGTGGAGGAGATGAGGCAATTATTTTGTAAGGCAGATCACTTCGGAGGTATATTGCAACCCCACCCCGTTCCTTACCCAATCTATCGTTTCTTATTAATATAAATCCAGGGAGTGGGTAAGAAGTAGAGAGAAGATTAGGCTTCAAGAAGCTCTCAGAAACAAGAACAGCATGGACATGAGAGTCGGCGAAAGTTGCTAATAGGTCACTGTAGTGTCCTGACACACTCTGTGCATTTATATGACAGACATTAAATGTCCGTCCTAATTCTTGCTCAAAACGCGTACGCAGTACATCACCCAGTGTATGGTTTGTAATTGAACAAAAACTGTCATTCACAGATTCTGATGAAGGTGTATCGATCTCATAGGCAGAATGAAAAGAGTCATTATTATCAAATGAATCACTCATAATAGTATAAAATATTATAAAATAAATAAAAACAAATATAACTAAAATAAATAATATATAAAAGTTAAATAAAATTATAAACTAATGATAATAATAAAATAAAAATGTACCAGTATTTTAACAACGCTGAGTCGATGTAGGTCTCAGTCTCTGCACCACCCGCCAGCAAACATTCACAATAATGTACTGTAATAAAAATTTGACCTTAAAAAGCTACAAAAAGATCGAAAAAATAAAATAAAATTAAAGATTAAACGATTTGGTATCCGAGTGTACACTGCACGAAACGGAATGTGATAACTCACAATCGAAACATTTCTGCAATACAGTTCTGTTATCTTGAGCATACATTTCTGAACGACCGATTTACCAAACGTCAAAACCAAATGTCACTGTCACGTCAAATCGTATTTTGTAAACAATGTAGAAAGTAAAAGTAAACACGAGTTTATCTAAATTTGTAGTGTGTCGCCGGCCTTATCCTTCGTTGTAATAACAACGGAGGGTAGTTCGACAAGAAATAACTTCGTGGTTTTTGTCGATCCTCGCCTCAGTCCAACCGCGACCACGGGTGCTGCAACGTGCTCGAAACGTCGGTGAATGTAAGTAAATAGTATTTCGCTTGAAGTCCCGAATTCTATAAGTATGACGGCAAGCCATAGACTCCTACACCTATTACATGGTAGAAGAAACTGTCCTGCAGCATCCTTCCCAGGGTTTACCCGGGGCTCTCAACCGTAGGCTTTTGGGCGTTACGTGAGGTTTTTTAGTCGGTAGGAGACCGGCATAGCATCCATGAAGGATTTTTGCCTCATGTCAAAAAGAAATTGTAGAAGAAACTGTAAGATGAAGTGCATAGACTACCCCTTCAGGAATAAAGTCTATGTATGTATACTACACAAAGATTCCCGTACCCGTTTACAATGAAATAAAATTGTTTTCGTCCTAAACAAGTTAGCCGTGAGATCGTTCTCACCAGACTGCCCCTCTCTAACACGTTTATTGGGAAAGTTCAATCCGATTGATGTTGTAATTTTTGTTTCATTTCAAACTTTGAACTGATGATCCACGTGACCTAGTGACGTAGTTTAATGCAACAGAGTCACAGACTACAGACAAAGTTTCGCCATAAGCCCCTCTGCACTCTATTTTATAGAGAGGGGCTAAAAGTAACTGCCCCTCTTCCAGAGCCTACAGTCATTCTAACATTGATAGTTTACCTAACAGCTGTTACTGGAGTACATGTCTGTGGAAGGTGAAGTGACCATGACCTAGGTCAAGCGAGGGTATAAAATTGATAAATTTTCCCTATTTGCAGAAACTCAGGTAAACGGCATCGGGCATTTTTTCAAACTAAGTTTATTTGTATCTGAGTTTAGGTGTTTCTATGTATAAAATGTATGTATTCAGTCAGTCATTTCAAAGCTCAAGCTTATATAAGCTTGAATCGAAGTCCGTTGTGATCTAAAATAAATACATTTACTACTTTAAATAGATGAAGCTGAAAATAACATTTAAAGACGAATAGCTAGATGAAGTGGGCGTATACTATGCCTCTGCCTACCCCTTCGGGGATAAAGGCGTGATTAAGTATATGTATATATATATATTACTAGCTGATGCCCGCAGCTTCGCCCGCGTGAAATCTTGGTTCCGTTTCCCGTTTCCCATGGGAACTTATTCCCGGGATAAAAAGTACCCTATGTGTTATTCCAGACTATAACCTATCCCTGTACCAAATTTCAGCCAGATCCGTTCAAACGTTCAAGCGTGAAAGAGTAACAAACATCCACACTCACAAACTTTCACATTTATAATATTAGTAGGATGTATGTAGCCAGATGAAACATTCATAGAGGAACAGTAGCTCAAAAAATGCTCAGCGTTTTTAAGTACTTATAAGGTAGACTTTTGAAAGATATTTTTATCTTGTGGTTAGAGGAAAAATCGTACAACTTTAAAGCTTTTTAAGTATCATTACCAATATCTATATTACTTATTTAGTAGCTTAAAGTATTCATTTTATCGTAATAGCCCTTTTTATTCAGAAGAAGGATTTACCCATTTAGTGCTCAGAAGTGGGGCCATAAAATACAACTTTAAGAGTAAAAGCGTCTATTTATTTTGTGGAAATGGGATGAGGTTGGAAATTGGCCATTTTTTATCTTGTAGCCCTTCACACTATAATATGTATTTATGTATTGTGCTCTTTATTTTATTATAGTAACAAGTTACTATAAACGTTTATTATTTTTAGCATTTTACGCTTACACTTACACTGGTCCAGGGATGGGTGGCAGTTTTGTGATATTTTTATATGCCAACGTTTCCATGCCTCGGCAGGCTAGTAACAATGCAGACTTTATTCCAAATGTGGATGTTTATTGTGCCTCTGTTTACTCTTTCGGTGTGATTTTATGTAACCCATACAGTGACTACATAAATTTTGCCTTTTTTAGCGGTAAGTCAGGCATGGTACGCTTAAAGTAGGTACTAACATAAAGTAAATGAAATAAAATAAAATAAAATTTATACCATTTGAAATAAAAAAAAAATTAGGTCAGTCAAAGTTTTTGGGACACTACCGGTGGTTCGGAAATGCTACATTTGAGAAGATACAGACCAAGAAACTCAGTCCGGTCCCTCCTAAAATTAATCTTAGAATCTAACACAGTTTTTAGGGTTTCGTAGCCAAATGGCAAAAAGGTCTTCAAAAATGCTTTTGAGGTTTCTAACATTTTTTTTTTCTAAAGTGAATAGTTTGCGCAAGAGACACTTGCAACCTTGTCCCCCCCTAACTTCTAAACTAAGAGAATAATAAATCTAAAAAAAATATATGATGTACATTGCCATAAAAACTACCAACGAAAATTAAATTGAACGAGATAGAGCTTTTTATTTTTAATACGTCATAAACCGCTATTTTCGGTTATAAAAATCACTACCACTGCGAACGTATTAAAATATCAATCAAAGTTACAACGAACTATAAGAACTTTTATATTATGTTACTTGCTGCTACGAAACCCTTCAAGGGCGCGTCCAACTCGCACTTGGCCGGTTTTTTTAATTATATAGAGGGTAAAAGTACTCTACAGGGGTGCCAATGGCGTAGCCAATCAAACAAGTTCCTCTGTTGAACTATAAAAACCTAAAACGACCTACCTGCACACGTGTTTCCCTCATCTTAAAATCCCAGGTTCTTCAAGCGGAGCGTGAAGTGGCACATCACAGGGCCGCCAACTTGAGGACCACTGTCTGAAGTCTTACGGACTATGAGAGTGGCCCCCAATCGCTATATGTGCTACGACTTTCTATAAGTAGCGACGTCAATTTGACGAGCTTCATAATAAAAAAAGCTTATTACAGTTCTTTAATGATAATTTTTGAGGGTAAACGGCGATATGGTCACCAATCTTAAGACCAACTATAGCGTAAGATGCTTTAACGCAGCAGTAGTGATGGCTTACAGTACACTTAGGTAGTGTGACTACGAATTCTCGATTAAGCAAAGCAAACATCATTGAAACCTAGATATACCGACGACCTAAAAAATGTCGCAGTGAGTGCCATAGTTGAAATTGATTTGAATCAAAACCTTGTATCTAAATCACAATAAGATTTAAAGCTCGCTGTTTTTAAGGCCATAAAAAGACTGAATTCGATAAACGACACAATTCTTATTCCGAACCATTAAGTACACAGATGAAGGGTTTTATCATTGTAATGTAGGTATAAATTTTGGAGACAAAGAAATAATAATTGTTATGAAGGTTTTAATAATAGTTCAAAATATATTTCAAGAAGGGTCTTACATAGTTTTTGTAGAGTCGCCAGCGCGAATATTTGCAAACCTCCATAAAACACGATGACTACTACATGACTACGTACTTACATCTACATATTTTGGTATTAACCAAATAGGCTTTAGTGAAGTATTATTGTTATTTTTTTCAATATTTTTTAAATAAAGTAAAAAGAAGAAGAAAATTCGAAGAGGCTAACCGGGATTTTTTTTATATAAATAAATATAAATATTCACGGACATTTTACACAACGCTATCTGAGCCCAAAGTAAGCTAGGAATAACCTGCTTGTGTTATGGGTATCAGACCACGGATATTAATACTTATGTATTTTTTTAAATACACACATAGGTATTATACATATAGAAACACCCAGACTTTTGAGACAAACATTTATGGGTAACACAAATATTTGTCTGCGGTGGGAATCGAACCCACGACCTCCAACGCCATAATGAAAGACCATGCTTCAAGGTAGTGGCCACTGTTCATTAGAATAATACCGCAAGTTACCATCTACGCTCAATCCTTAGGACAAAGATTCCTCCTTCATCAGCCCTAACCGGCTGGTCATAGAAGGCATGAACTTTATTCTATAGTGCTGACTACATTCTATCAGAACACAGACTCACTAAGTCTTTGTAAAATACGGGAATGGCCTCTACGAAGACTACATTCGAAAAGTAAAAAGAGCCATTAAAATGGACATGAACGCTTATTACTTTAGCAGGTTTTGGTTAGACCATCTGTATTAGGGGGGCAAAGCCTACAGTAGCACGGTTTATCCAAACGTCGTAGGCTGGGACTACCTGAAGAAGGAACTAAGTAACGATGTCAATTGTTTTGAAGAGAAGTTGTGTCAAGCAGTAGTCTAGCCAATGAATTAAGAAATGTATTTAATAAATAAAACTTAGCTCATATAATATGTATTATGAATTTGTTAACCAGAAATCTATCTATCTAACTACTATTATAAATGCAAATGTTTGTAAGTGTGAATGTTTGTTACTTTTTAAGCTGTAACGGATGAACAGATTTAGCTGAAATTTGGTACCAACAGGATAGGTTCACGCAGGCAAAGCTGCGGGCATCTGCTAGTTTTACATAAAAAACTAGAATATTTTTCCTATTTTAAAACTAAAACACACAGCTGGTCGTAATTTGAACTTAATTCGTTAGAATTGTTCCTGAGTACTTGAAATTTTCTTTTTAGTTTTTGAAACAAATTAAACTTTGTCGGTACAGTTGCTACTTCTTTGTTGTAAATAGCTTTTAGTTGCCATTTCTTTGTTTTACTAAATATTTTCTGCTAGAGGAAAAAACGTTGTTTAAAATTGCATCTAAATCTGGTGTTGCAAAAGTCTATAGGCTACGGTAACCAACCTTCAGGTGGGCCTTTCAACTTGTCTACCACCTTAGATGTTAAAAAAGACATGATTTCCTACTAAATGTTTTCGTTCCTGCATTCCATGGTAACGTTATCCAAAATAAGTAGTCTATGTATATTATTCCAAACTATAATTCTTTCCCTGTACCAAATTTCAACCAGATTCGTACAAGCCTTTTTTTTTTTCTTTTTTAACGTGAGGGATAATCCATCATGGATGCTATGCCGGACTCCTACCGACTAAAAAAACCTCACGTAACGCCCAACCGCCTATAAGCCCTCGGAAGGATCTCCCAGGACTCTCAACAGACCTATACCACCGCCACCACTACGGCCTCGCCCAGGGGGCGGTTTGGGTGTGATCCCGCTTCTCACGTCACGCTGCCGTCATAGGCCTGCTTCTGTAAGGACGGTGAGCCGCCCTCTCACCGTTCTCAGGCCCCCGGTCATGGAGCCTGATAGTCTTCGGCTAAGACACGTCGGCGGCGCCCAGGCCGCCGAATGCGGAACTCGGGTGGGAGAGTTGTCTCCCTTACCAGCCCCGCCCGCCGCCTTTTTCACGAGCATGACCTGCTCGCAGAAAGAGGTGGCACAGTCTTAGTATTAATATGTTTAAACATTCAAAATCAATATTAGGTATTGGTACTTACCCAAAATTAAAATACGTACCACTACACTACATACCACTTTCTCGGCAGCGCGAGTGTGGCGCCTCTGGTGTTGCAAACGTCCATAGGCTTCGGTGACTACCGGTACATCTGGTGGGGCCGTATACTTGTCTACCACTCTAGAGGCATGAAAAAAAGAACCACGCCTTTTCCCCAGAAGGGACTAAAATAACTACTACAGTTGTCATCTATAATAATCATTATTGAATAATTAAAATCAGAAACAAATTTATATTTAAGGGGACTCCCATACAACAAACGTGATTTTTTGCCGGTTTTTGGTACGGAACCCTCCGTGCGCTAATTTGACTCGCACTTAGTCAGTTTTTTCAAAATAGTTCCCGGTTCTTCTGCTATTTACAATACAATATAGATAAACTATACATATAATAATAGAAAAGTCAAAACTGTACACTGGAAATATTTAAAAAAAATACTAGCTGGGTGTTCAACTTATGATACCGTAGCCCTAATATAGTTAGAAAAAATTTTGTCTGTTTGTCTGTTTACTTTGCTTTGTCCGAAAGATCTCGAAAAGTACATAATAGATTTGATTCAAATTTTGTACAAATATTAACTAGGGGTTGGGTCTTCAAATAGGCTATAATATTATCACGCTACATATCCTAGGGGCCAAGCAGAGAGCAATAAAATTGGCACTATAACATAATTTTCACGCGTACGAAGTCACTGGCAACAGCTAGTAGATGAATGAAATTCATAGTCGATTATCATGAAAATCGGCCCACTCATTCTACAATAATAGCTGAAATTTGTAATTTCTTGGAACGTGCGGAACCCTGCGTTACGTCATTACACAGAGATCGTACAATCAAGGGAAATGGGATTATTTTTGTCATTCAAAAGGACGCTGACGACTTGTTATGAATTGAATGGGCCGTAACAAGTGAAATGTTACTAATTTGATGTTGTTTTTGTGGAGGACTCCCAAACTGAATTTCGACAAATCCTTCTACGACAAGATTTTTCTTCGACAACATGAAACTCCGACACGACTTAATTTCGACAAAATTTTAGATCGAAATAACTTAATCCCGACATTACTCTACTCCGACAAAGGAAGAAACGCTTTGTCGGAGTACAGTAGTGTCGACATCGGGTTGTTTCGATCTAAAATATTGTCGAAATTGAGTCGAATCGGACTTTCATGTTGTCGAAGTAAAATCTTGTCGTAGAAGGATTTGTCGAAATTCAGTTTGGGAGTCCTATGTTTAAAATTAAAATGCCGTAAAACCTACGTATATATAGCATTTTATTATCAACTATTTTGTGACGCAACTTTACCATTGCCCTACTTTGTAATTTAAAACCACAATTTACTCCTTTGAAAGGGTTGAATTTAGGAATGAGTGCTTCTTTAGCCAATATTTAAGGATTGGTTAGCCAAAGTCGAGTAACATAAATTGTTTTATTTTATTTTTATTTACCTACTATATTTTTATTTTACGTATTTTCATTTTTACTTGAGAGGTACCTATAGATGAATTGCAACGCTAGGTTCTGTCCAAACATCTACTCCTGCAAAGTGGCTTAATTTCTTACACAATTATACATTTGAAGCGCTCGTGGCCCCGCGGACTCAGTGTTCTGTAAACGATCACTGCAGTAAGCAACTTTCACTATGGCCGGTCCATGGATGGGTGACCATCCATGTGATCACTTTGTGACATTTATTTGAGCGTTTCCGTGCTTCGGAAGGCACGTTAAGCCGTCGGTCCCGGTTGCCAGTAAAATGGCAGTCGTTAAGCCAAGTTGAAGGCTTTATTTCAACAGCAGGCAGTCACAACCTGCGCCTGTCCATATAAACACGGCAATACGGCTCACAACGTATTACGTGGGACAAATTATAAAAAGGTGAAATGTGGGTTTATAATATGCCTCTGCCTACCCCTTCGGGGATAAAGGCGTGATGATGAACATGAACAATTATACACGTTCTTTATGAATTTTTCAAGAATCTATTCATACTATACTATACTATACTATACTATACTATACTATACTATACTATACTATACTATACTATACTATACTATACTATACTATACTATACTATACTATACTATACTATACTATACTATACTATACTATACTATACTATCTTCACGCCAAATCCCTTGCGGGGTAGGCAGAAAGAACCGAGCGCCACACAGCACGGTCCATACACACCTCTCTTGCTTCTTAAACTTTCATTTTTCTTTTCATGCATGCACGTCGGTTCCTACGGCTCTTCATTAGTTTTGAAAATCTTTCCTACATAAGTACAGGCGTCTGTTTTCTTATCCCCGCCTAAAATTCTGTTCGTATCTTAATAATATAGTCTCAGCAATAGCCTTATAATCAAGATACTTATGATAGATATAATAAGGAAAAAAGGACAATGAATTCTAAAATGTCTTGTATTAAGGCAAGCACCCGACGAAGACTTGAACATTATGATTGTATTCTAAACAAAGTACTTTTGGCTAAATATCTAAAGATACTGCTTACGAAATTTACAAAATTTGCCTTCCTTTTCAGGTTTGCGTTGTCTAAAGCGAAAAACAAGCATCGAAAAAACAGCATCTGTGATAAAAAGAGAGAAAACAAAAACAAAAGTCAAAAAAATACAACAAAAATACAAAATTATGTATCTGTTGACTATTTAAAAACAAAAAAATAAATATTAGCGTGTTATTTGTTGCAATCAAAAATTTGAAAATAGAATTCGATGTTGGGTTACCAATTCAAAAAGTAAGTGTTAAGTTTTAAGTGTTACCAAGTTAGTGTTCAAAGAAGTGTTTGTTGATTTTATTTTCTACATTAGTGTTGTCAGTGATTTTTAATTTTTTTGTGGTTTTTGTGTGACAATAGTGACGTCACAGGAGTCGACGATGACGAAGAACTTTTTGACCGTGACCAACATAGTCAATGAGGGTATCAAGGGGAGCAAGATATCCAAGCTTGGACTATCCAAGTACCTATCGCAGTCTCTGTAAGTATTTTAGCATTTTCTGAACAGTTTTATATAGTTTGCTCTGAACCTATATTTTTTGGTCAAATTTTGTCATTGACATTTGACCCCATCTGTGGACAGATTGATCAGATATTTGGTACTATAAATATTGATTTAGTATTAAGTTCTGACTAGATGACGCTCGCGGATTCATCCATATGTATTTCGGTTACTGTTACCGCTTTTAATGGCAACTTATTCTGGGAATAAAAACATAATAAAATAGTATTACATACAGATAAGCAACTTCTTTCCCCCCCCCCCCCCACTTAGTTAGCTTCCCTACCCCCGCTACAACTGTCGTATAGTTGAAGGGTATTTTGAGGGAACGTTTCCTTAGCCTTAGCGGTCACACATTCATTCAAGCTCTGTACAAACATAATGTTTTTAAGTGTAGGTGAGAGAATTAATAATGAATCATTTGTGGTGTTACTACAGATTGTAATTAGGTATCCCTGTACCAATTTTATTTTTTATTGGTTCACAAAACTGGACAATACAAAGTTCGAATACATAACATATTTACAACTTAGAACTAAAAACAATGCAATCTCTTCTAGATGCGAACACTGCATGCAATTACTTACCTACAGACAATTTCAAAAAAACAGTTGGTACTTACACTAACAATACCTATAAATAAAAAATAAATAAATAGAATCTTTATTGAAGTGGCCCCCAATCGCTAGATGCGCCACGGCTTTACATCAGGCTGGTGGCGACGTCAACTTGGCGAGCTAAATATTAAAAAAAAAACACACATATTATACACATCAGAACTTTGAACGAAAACTGATTCCCAAGCTAAGCTAATATAAATACTTAATCACAATACCAAGTATACATTTTAACCAATTAATCTCAGAATATTATATTTTATTTAACTACAGACAGAAATTTCAGTAAGATCCGTTCAATTGTTAGAGTGTGATTGAGTAACAAACATCCCAATATCTTCAAGTGCTCCTCCAAAATTTAACTGCTTAGCTCACAGTTTATGGGATACCGCCTTTTTTGACGTGTGGAAATCCTACATGGATGCTATGCCGGATTCGTACCGACTAAAACCACATGATGCCTTACAATTGTCTATGGCCGGGAGCCCCGGCACGACCTCGGGAGTAGGTCCTAGGACTCGTTGCAGAAGGAATACCGAATGTTTACGTACAGACGAGGTCGAGTTTCAGTAACAGGGTCCTATTTTTGGCCTTTTTTTTACGTGAGGGAAGGGAGGTTTAGCGGACGTCACGCGGTTTCACCCGCGTATTTCCCGTTCCCGTGGGAATACGGGAATAAAATATAGCCCCTGTTCACCGTAAAGAGTGTAGCTTCCCAACAGTGAAAGGTTTTTTCAAATCGGTTCAGTAGTTCCGGAGCCTATTCGTTACAAACAAACAAACAAAGAAAAAAACAAATCTTTCCTCTTTATAATATTAGTATACTTAGATAATGTATCTCTACCACAAATTAGAGATAGTACAGATGGAAAACTCATGTATGTACTTTTTTTTCACACCTACCCTCTGCTACACACGCTCGCGCACAAATCAGTCACAAATCCTTGTTGTCCATGTTGAGACCGTCTGACCTCGTGTCTGTGAATGAGTTGTCTATGTGTGCGTAGCCTCAGTGAATTTAGTATGTGGGTTTCTATCTGTACTCTCCTACCGACTAAAATACCTCACGTATCCTGCCTAACAGCCTACAGTTGGGAGCCCCGGATAAGCCCACGGAAGTATACCCCAGGACTCTCAACAGACCCACGGCTACCACGGCGGCCTCTCAACAAATCTGTATCGACACAATCATGTCAATGACAATCAATAATTCTCCGTGAATTGGAACGTAAACAAGACCGTTCAAGAGATATTATTTCTGACTTTATTACACAGATCAATCTTCAAAGAGTTTCCCGCCTTTCGAGATTTCCTTAGGGAGGTCGCAAGAAATAGTAGACCATTCATTTTCTTGGAAATCGTACTCGATGTATTTTCCGACATTGTATCAATGTTTTTCAAGTATTTATAACCAATCATTGTTACATATTAGTTTCCTGATGGGATTTAGTACAAATATAAGATGATGGGGTGCTGACACCCCAATTTATTTCGTGGGTGTACGAACAGACAGAGTATTTTGCGTTTATATATTTCGTGTTGACGTGATATGTCGTGTGTCGTAAGAAGCGCTCGTGGCCCCGCGGACTCAGTGTTCTGTAAACGATCACTGCAGTAAGCAACTTTCACTATGGCCGGTCCATGGATGGGTGACCATCCATGTGATCACTTTGTGACATTTATTTGAGCGCTTCCGTGCTTCGAAAGGCACGTTAAGCCGTTGGTCCCGGTTGCTAGTAAAATGGCAGTCGTTAAGCTAAGTTGAAGGCTTTATTTCAACAGCAGGCAGTCAATACCTGCGCCTGTCCATTTAAACACGGCAATACGGCTCACCACCCATTACGTGGGATAAATTATACAAAGGTGAAATGTGGGCATACCTATAATATGCCTCTGCCTACCCCTTCGGGGATAAAGGCGTGACCATATGTATGTTTGTATATATATTTCGTGTTTCTAGTTATGTTCACTATCTCAATACTATAATTATATCATAAACCAACTACGTTCATTTAATCATTATAAAAATATTTTATAGAAGCGCTCGTGGCCCAGTGGACTCAGTGTTCTGTAAACGATCACTTTAGTATGCAACATTTACTACAATCGGTCATAAATGGGGGACCACCACATGATCACTTTGTGACATTTATTTGCGAGCGTTTCCGTGCTTTGGAAGGCACGTTAAGCCGAGTTGAAGGCCTTTATGGCTGGCTTAAAAAAATCAACAGCGGGCAGTCACATCCTGCGCCTTTCCATATCAACACGGCAATACGGCTCACCACCTAATTACGTGGGACAAATTTTAAAAAGGTGAAATATGGGCATATAAAATGCCTCTGCCTATCCCTTCGGGGACAAATAAAGCGTGATCATAATATGATGTTATGTTATAACAATTGGGATTTCTATGTTTGTATAATTATGTTTCTATGTATAATACTAGCTGACCCGCGCAACTTCGTATGCGTCACATGAGAGTGAGAAAGGGAGAGGTATAGTATAAACAGTATTTTGTAGGTATATAATATATGCTTCCCAAAGAAGCTACAATAACAACGCAGTTAAAACAAGCTATATACGAGACAGGAGACAGAATGGCGCGCTCTCAGACCCATCCATCACTGTAATAGACATAACTCGATATTGTAGGTCTATATTGATTTTGATAATGTTTTCTTTGTCGCTTACATGTCAGACATGTGGTACCATCTGAACCAAAGTATATATATCGTATCTATTACATACATAATAAATAGTCACTGCTTGTACTACCTGGTGAAAAGGTTGGCTATTGTCATTCAGCGTGGAAATGCGGTGAGTGTTTCAGGCAATTTTGCACCGAATACAAGCCGGGGAGGGTTATTTAGTTAAAAATCTTAGTCGTTTATATCCCACCAAAAACATAAATGTAGAAAAGGAGAGCCACGAGTACGCTTCGCCGAAAAAAGAATGAATATCTAAATGAGTGCCAAGTTCTATGCAAACTCCAAATATGTATTTATAGGAACAAATAACATTATGAAACAAGTATTAAACTCTATTTCTTTGCTTTATTGGATACCTACAACAATTGAACCGCTCGTGGCCCCGCGGACTCAGTGTTCTGTAAACGATCACTGCAGTAAGCAACTTTCACTATGGCCGGTCCATGGATGGGTGACCATCCATGTGATCACTTTGTGACATTTATTTGAGCGTTTCCGTGCTTCAGAAGGCACGTTAAGCCGTTGGTCCCGGTTGCCAGTAAAATGGCAGTCGTTAAGCCAGTTGAAGGCTTTATTTCAACAGCAGGCAGTCACAACCTGCGCCTGTCCATTTAAACACGGCAATACGGCTCACAACGTATTACGTGGGACGAATTATAAAAAGGTGAAATGTGGGCATATAATATGCCTCTGCCTACCCCTTCGGGGATAAAGGCGTGATGATGAACCTGAACCTACAACAATTGCTGTTATTTTAAAAAAAATCGAGTACTTAAAGTACGTTCGATTTGACTTGACCAGTTTTCATTACATCAGTTATTTTATAAAGTTTTTTAAAAATATTATATTTTAATTTTGATAAAAACTGGCCAATTACACTCAGCGCTGGCTACCCAGTTTCTTTGCTTGAACTTGGCTTGACACGCTGCCGCGTGTCTAGATTGTATAATGATGATAATAGTCACACCTTTATCCCTTAAATGGTAGCTTTTGGGGTTCCGTACCCAAAGCTGAGACTACGCTGTCCGTCTATCTGTCTGTCCGGCCGTTACGACGCTGTATCTCAGGAACCGCGATAGTTAAAAAACAAAAATTTTCTGTTTCTGTTATAAGACTTTACCGTCTGTCTGTCGGTCACGAAGCTGTATCTCAGGCACCTTATAGCTAGAAAGCTGAAATTTCCACAGATAATGTAATTTTGTTGCCGCTATAACAGCACATAATAAAAATAAAAAAAAAAATTGAGGGAGTTCTTATACAACAAATGTGATTTAACGTGAACAATATAGTCCTACTTCCTACTAATATTATAAATCTGAAAGTTTGTGAAGATGTTTGGATGTTTGTTACTCAATCACGCTCTTACGGCTGAATGGATCTGGTTGAAATTTTGTACAGGGATAGAGTACAGTCTGGAATAACACATAGGCTATACATAGGCTTTTTATCCCGGAAAAATATTCCCACGGGAGGCGGGAACGGGAACCAAATTTCACGCGGGCGAAGCCGCCCGCATCAGCTAGTAATCATTATAATTATGCCATATCGTTACTGGATTGGGTAATTCGTTTGGGGGCTACGCGTGTTAAAAAAATAAACCACGCATAGAATTTAAGAAGGGGAATGGCCGAATGGGGGCCATTCAATAATGTCCAGAATATCTTTATCAGTACAAAGCGCTGAAAATTTAAAATCTGAATTTGCCAAAATTCTCTCCCATTTTGCCAACAGGCAAAAGGCGAGTCGCCTTTGAGTTTTGCTATCTAATACAGTTATCGACTAGGCGCCACAGCCTCGGTCTTATTAATTACCTGCACTAATTGTTTTACCTCTTCATCAAGATGTTGGGCACAGTAAGTTATAAGCGACAGCGGGTAATATCCGCTTAAAGTAATTTGTTGTCACAAACTCTTGAGTATTTAAAATTTAGACAGTATGGGCAATTCAATTCAATTCAATTCAATTTATGTCATAAACAATTTTCATTGTGTCGAAATTAATACAAACAATTAATAAATAATAAATTACAAATCTCACATAATTATAAAAACATGCATAACTTGATACAATTTACTAAAACTAAGCCTTTGAATCAAATGGAATGTCAAAACTATTACATTTTATTAGTCTCGGAGAATAAAATGTCATAAAAATTACATTATTTCAAGTGAATCATATAAAATAGAATTAATAGTGTTATTGTCACTAAACCTCAAAAAACAAAATAATTACACAATGTCCAGTCCATTAAATTACCCAACCAAAAAGAGTTCAGTCAATCCTGTTATAGCTCCTTCAGTGAATAAAGATTTTTGTCTAAAAGAAACGCTTTTAAATTAGTCTTGTATTCCTGTGTATACATAGACCTTTTCAAAGCTATTGGCAGTTTATTAAATAATGGCACGCGGACGGAATGTAATGCTGCGTCCTCATTCGTAAAATATCAGCGTGTCATCGCATCATTTACAATGGTACCGACATGCGAGTCTGAGTATTAAAGATATCGGAATATTTACCATGTATTTTTGACCTTGTTCAGTGACCATGAAAGTTTTAATACCTATATAATGCGAGTCTGAACTTGTGCAGGAGAAATTTGCAGTAAAAATGTAACAGTTGTGAACGCAGCATAAGGATGCTAATGTTAAACGGACAAGGCAAGTGTCAGCTGTACCGCAGACAGGATAATTTTGTTTTTTTTTTATAACACCAATGTTGCTTTTTTTTAACCAGACAAGCATACGGCCCACCAGAAGGGCTGGTTGTTTTTACATAATGCGTGCGTAAACACGTACAAAACTGCAGATAAGAACTAGTAGGTATTTAAAGAAGGTGATCATCAATCGGTCCGTTCTTTTGCCAGAAAAATAAACCGTTACACAAATACATAGGGTAAAATTATAACAGCCTTCATTTTGCTGTCAGATGTTCATTTCATCACAACGCTGTCATTTACAACTTGGGCCACACGAAGTTTACAGGCCTCTCATGAATCTCTCGATTTTAATGAACTTTGAGGGTAGGCAGCGACATTGCCGCCATCTAGCGACACTTTAACTAATCCTCAACTTTGACCTATCACGGAGAATGGGGTCGAGAGCTGGATTGAAGATATTAATGATGCTGTTGACAATCATTATTGTAATTGGAGTGGTAGGGGCAGTAGCAAAGAATTAATTTCATAAAATAATGTTTCCCTACGCGTCTTTTATAGATAGATAGATAATAATGCTTTATTGTGTACCATTACATACAGTATTTTTAATCATAACTTAATAACTATGAATGAAGAGTACAATGGGCGGTCTTATGGTGAAAGCGATGGTCTCTAGCAAGTGGGATGCCGCTGCATCTTTTTGCGATTGGTATGGAGAGAGAAAATCAGGAAATAAATGGTAGTTGATGGCGCACTTATAAAACTTACAACTACTTACATACATAAAACAGAAATAATATTGCGGAAACTGTTCATATTTATGTACGAGATTTACAAAAAAATGGATATAAATATTTGGACAGAAGGACAGATAGTGATTTTTAACTCTGTCTCTGATAATTGACAAGTACTTCGCACTTCGTATAGTTAATGGCGACGCATTCCATAGTCGTATTGCCAGAACTGTAAATGACTTGTCAAAGAACGTTGTAGTATGTGGTTTATAATATACTACTGAGGTAGCAAACAAGCTTCCGGTCACTTGATGGTTGGTTCCTGTAGCCTGTGGATGTTTTGCAATACCAAAGGCGCCGGGCACGCGCTGCCGACCCAGACGAAGGATGTGATGACCCGCTGTTGAAATTTTTCTTTTTTTATAAGATGACACAAATGTCATCTCATAACAATTACAATCTAGCCTTGAGGCTAATAAGTAATTTGGATTTAACTTATTTTACTAAAGCTTACAGAGTATGTGTCCATCGGCACTTTTCTTATTGTCTCTAATTATAATAGAAAGTCACTTTGTTCTTGTGTTCTTCAAGTATAGCACTCAGGCACTACTTTACACTAATTTCACTAAACTAGAACAAAAGGCTTAGTCCTTTTCAGTCTCCTTAAAATGTCCGTGGTGTCAAGAAGCTGGATTGCCTCGACATTCACATGTTTTAGAAGTCTTTGTTCGTGAGCTTCGGCATATTTTTTATAACCTTTGTAACAAGGTCCACTCCTAAGTCCCGGTGGATGTCCTTATCTCTAATATACCAGGGAGCATTTATTATACTCCGAAGTACTTTATTTTGGAATCTTTGAATTATCTCAACATTGGTGCGTTTTGTACAGCCCCAAAGCTGAATACCATATGCCCATACAGGCATAAGTACTTATTTGTACAGAAGTACCTTGTTGTACACTGATAATGTTGAATGTCTGCCGAGTAGCCAGTACATTTTCCTGAAGCGTAAATCTAACTCCTGGCGTTTCTTTTTGACGTGTGCCTTCCAGCGTAGTTTTGCGTTTTGACATTATTTAAACCGCCCATAAAACCTTCAACTTGGCTTATCGACTGTATGTTTACTGATAATTCGGAGCAGCGGCTTAGCGTGCTTTGGAGGACACTTTAAGCTGGTGCTTTGTTGGTCAACCATACAAGGACCGGCACCCATACATAACACCGAGCCCAAGGGGCCAGGAGCTCTTGACTGCCTCTGTGGCGCAGTCGGTAGTGATACCACCTGCAGCGCTAGAGGTCATGGGTTCAGTTCCAACAACAAATATTTGTGTGACCCATAAATGTTTGTCTCAAAAGTCTGGGTGTTTCTATGTATAATATGTATGTATTTAAAAAGTATATAAGTATTAATATCCGTGGTCTGATACCCATAATACAAGCAGGTTATTCCTAGCTTACTTTGGGATTCAGATAGCGTTGTGTGAAATGTCCGTGAATATTTATTTATTTCTTCAAAAACATATTCGTCTCTTTGTTCGTGATGATCTAAATAGGAACAGATTTTGATACGGTTTACAACAATGGACTAGCTGACCACTGCAACTTCGTTTACGTCTCATAAGACAGAGAGAGAGAGAGAGGAGGGGTGAGAAAAAAAGCGTACTTGCTTATAAGACGCAAAGAAGCTTGTGTGTTGGTTATATCATAAAAGAGTTTAAAGATTAATTCAGTCCACGCCCAATTACAATCGAGAATTGATGATACCCATGTATGAGAATGTACATGAAAAAATATTCATACCAAAATTCGAAACATTGGTTCAACAAACAGTACAGGTTAATTCAAAATCTCCACAATTCAGCTGTGTATTATCATGGAAAATTTCCATGAAGAGGATTTAAACCTTTTAAATTTTATTAACTTACATTTTAAAGACTTCACGAAGTCGTTTCGTAGGTACTTACAAGATATTTTATCTTTTCGCATATACATAACTGGAAACTCGAGAGCCGTCATAAAATCCGGTTTACTGTCTCTGCTAATGGAGATTAGGGAAAGGGGAGACTTGACTAAGTTGCACCACAGTGGATTGAGTACACAGTATATTTTATCGTCTTACAGTATGTTGAAATTGAAGGTCAACGAATTTTTTTGGCCGTATTGTAGGACGTTTTCAAAAATCAAGGATTGTTTTATATGGAGATAATAATATGAATTAAATTAGTAATAAATAAATAAATTGAAATTAAAATAACCTGAAGTGAATCATAAGTACTGAGATTGATTTTTATACCTGACAAAAACAAAAACCCCCGTGTAGCGACGGGATCCGGTGTTGCGACGGGTAAGAGTACAAAATATCGCCACCCCAATACCTCCCGAGGGTGTTTATTCGATGCAAACAAGCAAACAAACAAACAACCAAACAAACATACAAACAAACAAATCTTTCCTCTGTATAATATTAGTATATAGTAAAGATGAGTGCGGGCATATAGGTACAGTACATTGCACTTCTTAGCCACTTTGTAGTTAAGGTGAAACTAAAATTATATTCCACTGTATACTTACTAGTTATTTGCTCTTAATGTCATTAAAATCAAAACAAAGGAATAAATTATACAAACTAAAACAGAAGTGATTTACAAAGTCAAACTTAACTCAGTATAAAGTTTTCTACCTTCAAAGGTCCTTCAAAGTTTGCTTGAGTTTTGAGGTAGACAAAGTGCTTATAATTATAATTATAATAATTACGGACACTTCACACAACGCTATTCGATCCCAAAGTAAGCTAGGATAACCTGCTTGTGTTATGGGTATCAGACCACGGATATTAATACTTATATACTTTTAAATACATACATATTATACATAGAAACACCCAGACTCTTGAGACAAACATTTATGGGTCACACAAATATTTGTCTCCGGTGGGAATCGAACCCACGACCTCCAGCGCCGCAGGCGGTATCACTACCGACCGCGCCACAGAGGCAGTCAATAAAATAATAAAGGCTTATAAAAGAAAGACTGCTAAGAATATAAATATCAATTAGTTATTTACTATTTTAAAATAGGTAAGAAAATGAAACCCGAAAATAAGATCATATTTTAATAAAGCGTTAGATGGCAATACTTATTTTTACAGCAATATGCCAGCAGTAATCTCGTGGCCCCGCCGACCCAGTGTTCTGTAAACGATCACTGCAGTAACCAACTTTCACTATGGCCAGTCCTTGGATGGGTGACCATCCATGTTATCACTTTGTGCGTTTCTGTGTTTCGGAAGACACGTTAAGCCGTTGGTCTCGGTTGCCAGTAAGTAAAATGGCAGTCGTTAAGCCAAGTTGCAGGCCTTTGTAGGCGGCTTGAAAAATTTCAACAGCAGGCAGTCACCACCTGCGCCTGTCCATCTCAACACGCCAATACGGCTCACCAACTATTACATAGGATAAATTCTAAAAAGGTGCAATGTGGGCAAATAATAATATGCCTCTGCCTACCCCTTCGGGGATAAAGGGAGCATTATATTACATTATATGTATGCCATTATTTTACGGGACAATTTTTTGGAACCTTCGCATCAAAAACCGTCGTTTTTGATGCGAAGGGATTTTAGGACAATCCTGTACATTTCTCCAACTCTTCTCGTGTGCTTTCAGTAAATATATTTTTTTTTACCCTGTAAAAATAAATGTTGCATTACTTTTATTAACGTAGGGCCGAGTTCTTTGGCGTAATTTGGGAGAAGCCTACATCCAGCAGTGGACTGCCATAGGCTGATTTGATTGATTGATTGATTGCTTTGAACTTTATTAAACAGTCTAAACAGTGTCACTGTTTTGACGACCGTAGGTAGACAATCCATTTCAAGGACATCGTCAAAACGTAATACTGGTTCACAGCTACTTTTACTGTGATCACATTAAGTAGTCAGTGTACGCTCCAAGAATAACATTACCAATTTCCCGCGCTAAACTTTCGTGACAGCTTTTTCGAAGTTCGTAAGTAGATAAGTGGGCTTTTTTTTGTTAGTTTTCTACGTGTTATAGGACATGAGGTCGTAGATATTTGTATTGGGTTTAAGGTCATATTAAGGAACTAGTTGATGTTGAACTAAAAGAGACAGAAAAGTATTTTTAAAATAGGTGGTGGTAGGCAGTGGCGGCTGTACCTTAAGTGCGCTCGTGCAGTGAACCACCAGCTCAAAGGATTTAAAAATAACAAAATTTATTAATGAATTACTTACAATTAGGTATTTACCTTACACTTATTCTATAAACATACAAAAATTCAAAATTAATAACATGTCTAATTATGACGAAACAATTTAAGCTCTTTGCTACACTACTAAAGCCCAGACTCCCTGTAACAAAAATCGGCGTGCGCTTTCCCGAGTGCACGAGGGCTGCTCATACAACTTGTACTAGATACGAGCTAATACGCCTGGCGCGTGAGACAAAACATCGTTCATAGAAAATGTACCGGGCAATGAGTCGCTTTTCGTGCGCCGCACGCGCTCGGGCAATCCGAAGATTACCGAGAGTCCTCGATGTTTTGTTGATGACGAAATGCGAATTCTCCCGGTATTGTTTCGCTGTATCTGTGACGCGTTAAATATGTATTGATAGTTCTGATTTTTAAATTGTTAGTTGTTTTATTTTGTTTTTAGTTCTATTCTATATTACGTGCAAAGTGTGTGGAGTGTGTGAAAATGAGCATAAACAATAACTAAGTAACTAAGTACTTAAAACTATACTATATAAAACTTTTCAATATAAAGTTGATAGGTATAAAATTAACGCTTAATAAATTTAAAACAAGAAAGCAGACAAAGTGCACCCCCAGATCGAGGACCCACCAGCCGCCACTGGTGGTAGGTCTTGCATAACTAATTTTTGCATCACTTTGAATTTGCATTATTTTGAAAAATCAAGGAGTATGACTAACTAAATCACAAAAATACATTCATACATACATATAGTCACGTCATTATCCTCGAAGGGGTAGTGAGAGGCATAGTATACGCCTACATTTCACCTTATTGTTTTATGTCCCACGTAATAGGTGATGAGCCTATTGCCGTTATGAAATGGACAGGCGCAGGTCGCCGCGACCCGCAGTTGAAATTTTAAAGCTGCCCATAAGGCCTTCAACTTGGCTTCAACAAATTTAATGTGAAAGAAATGACTGCCCTTGTGGCGCAGTCGGTAGTGATACCGCCTGTGGCGTTGGAGGTCGTGGGTTCGATTCCCACCGGAGACAAATATTTGTGTAACCCATAAATATTTGTCTCAAGAGTCTGGGTGTTTCTATGTATAATATGTATGTATTTAGAAGTATATAAGTATTAATATCCGTGGTCTGATACCCATAGCACAAGCAGGTTATTCCTAGCTTACTTCGGGATCAGATAGCGTTGTGTGAGATGTCCGTGAATATTTATTTATTTATTTATTATTTATTATTAAATATGGGTCTTAAGCCAGGACTCGAAACTATTTCAACCAAATAATTCTTTCACCTCATATCGTATTGCTATCATAACAAATCAAGTGATTTTAGGTGCAATTCACATTTGTGCTATGTAACTTAAATAGATGCCGGTTGATAGTACCTATGTCACTAATACTTACCATTTACATTCGAGAACTGACAACCCTATACCACAGTGTAACATAATCAGTACATCCATATATTATACTTGTTGACTCTGGCGTTATGCCAACCCTGTCCGCAATTTGTGTCAGTAATATTGTGTGGTATTCGGACAGCTGAATGTTGACAATCGATTTAGTTACGGGCGTTTAGGTTTGATAGGAACAGTCATAATTTTGTCAAGATTATATCGGTATGTTGATGATTCACATACATACATATTATGGTCACGCCTTTATCCCCGAAGGGGTTGGCAGAGGAATATCATATGCCCACATGTCAACTTTTTTAGAATTTGTTCAACGTAACGCCTTATTGCCGTGTTAAGATGGACAAGCGCAGGTTATGACTGCTTGCTGTTGATTTTTTTCAAGCCACCTAAAAAGTTCTTGAACTTGGCTTAACGACTGCCATTTTACTGGCAACCGAGCTTAACGTGCCTTCTGTAGCACGGAAACGTATAACAGACATGAATGGTCACCCATTAAAGAACCGGCCACAGTGAAACTTGCTTACTGCATTGATCGTTTACAGAACACTGAATCCGCGAGGCCACGAGTGCTTCTTCTTCGTTAATGATTCAAGTGTTAAGATTTGAGCCCGAGCTCGACAGCAAGCACTGCTGTCGTTGCAGTGCTGCGAAGCAATGCTGCCTGCCGCGTTGATTCCAAACAAAACAACTCTTTCAGAGTTCTGTACCCAAAGGGGACCTTATAACTAAGGCTGGAATGTCCGTCTATCTGTCTGTCTGTCAAGCAGTTGTATCTTAGGAACCGTAATAGCTAGAGAGCTGAAATTTTCAGTGATAGTGTATTTCTGTTGCCGCTATAACAAGTGCAAAAATCAGAATAAAATAACGGGGCTTTTTATAAAACGATTTTTTGCCGGTGTTTGGTACAGAACATACATTTTTCTTTTCAAATCAAGCCAAACTTAACAGTCAATAAGACTATTTTTGGGAGTCCTGGGACATTCTTCCGAGGGCTTACCCGGGGCTCACAGCCATTGGCTTTTTTTAGTCGGTAGGAGTCCGGCATAGCATCCATGATGGATTTTACCTCACGTTAAAAAAAAGCCAAATTAATACTAGTCCGTATAATAGTCCGTACCAATTTCAATATTTTAGCACCACAAAAAAAGTAAGTACTTAAAAAACAAATAAAAGCTCAAGTAACTTCGTGGGTGTAAGAAAAATCTCAAATGTTATTAAAAGAAAAAAATATTTCGGGATTTGAGGCTTTCGTGAGAAATAATAAATCATGTTGAATCTTAAAAAGTTTTCTTTGTGAGAAGCTACAAGGATAAAGTATCATTTTTGTGTTATGAAAGAAACACCCTGTTTTAAATTTATTGCTTTTCACAACAAGCTTAGTGACTACTGTGCTTAACCTGTCATCATAGAACATTTTACTTAACATTTAGTGCCATCTTATGAAAAGTAACCTTTTTTTTACATTTAGCTTGCCAAATTGACGTCGCTTCCAGCCTGATGGAAAGCCGTGGCGGATCTAGCGATTGGGCCACTTCTGACAGTTGTCCTCAAGTCGCCAATTTGAGGACAACTGTCAGAAGAGGCCCCCAATCGCCTTGTGATGTGCCTCTTCACGCTCCTCTTAAAGAACCCAGGATTGTAAGAGGAGCTGGCAGGTCGTTCCAGGTTTTAATGGTTCGACAGAGGAACGATCTTTTGAAAGGCTCTGTTCTGGCGAAGATTCTCTCCACTGTGTATGAGTGGCATCTTTGCCCGGAACGCGTTGTTCGGGATCGGAAAGGAGATGGTGGGATCAGGTTGAAGAGCTCTTCAGAATATTTGCCGTGATACATTCGGTAGAAGACAGCCAAGGACGCTATGGTTCTTCGCTGCGCTAACGGTTCGAGGCCTCCCGTCACCTCAGGACAGCCAATTATTCGGATAGCACGTCTAGTAAGTAAGCTAGGAATAAACTGCTTGTGTTATAGATACTGGACAACGGATATCAATACGTGTATCTCTTTATTTTCTGGAAAATTCACACTTATATTGCACAGACAGACAGTCTGTCTGTCTGTCTGTTACGCTTTCACGCTTCAACGGCTGGAGCGATTGAGATGAAATTTGGTATAGGGATAGTTCGAGGCCCTGGAAAGGACATAGGCTACTTTTTAACCGACTGCGCAAAAGGAGGGTTATTATTTTACGCTCTAACTACTTCTACGCCGTCGTAGCCGCGGGGAACAGTTACGAGTAGTAATCTATGTATAGATTTAGATTGTAACAATCGATATCCCTAGCTGTAATTAAGTAAAAACTACTAGACAATAAGATTTCTCAAAAACATTGTCATGCCTTAAGCAAGTAGGTAGTTATATACCTAACACAAAGCCTAAAAACTCTCCCAACACGCCACACAACCATGCTTGACAAGCGAATTTACAGCATAACTTGCTAAGCTTGGCAGCAAGCCAACATGTAGTACCACAACATGTCAAATTAATTTGAAACTTTGACGTGCACATACGCACATACGAATGGATATGTTGTTTCAATTGATATACGCACATACATACATATAGTCACGGCTTTATCCCCGAAAGGTTGGCAGAGGTATAGTATGCGCCCACATTTCACCTTATAGTTTTATGTCCCACGTAATAGGTGGTGAGCCTATTAATTGCCGTAATGAAATGGACAGGTGCAGGTTGTGTCTGCCTGCTGTTGAAATTATTCAAGCTAGGTGGCTTGAAAAATTTCAGACCTTCAACTTGGCTTAACGACTGCTATTTCACTCGCAATCGGGATCAACGGCTTAATGTGGATTAATGGTCAACAAAATGGATAACCTAATTAATTGACACCAATAACTCCAGTTCTAATTTGCCTTAGAGTAATCAAGGTTGATTAGGTTGGAACTGTGACCATTAAAGCGCGAAGGCGAGCGAGCGAAGCGAACGTGCTGCGGCAGCGGCCGTCAAGCACCTGAACCTTTTGGTATTATTTATACTTATTATGTAATTTCGATAGATTAATACTTAATCTACCAACTACTGACCGAATAATAATCCGTTAATCTCTCGACAGTTTAAACAACAGTCAGTTGGTGAACATTTATCAAGCCTTTTAAAACTGAAGAATGTGTTTGTTTGGTCGCAAGGATCTTAGTTTTTACGGGCTGGTTTCCGCAACTCGTCTTCGTATTGTTGCGCTCATTTTGCGTGGGGGGTTGTGTACCAATATTCCAAAAAAAAGTATATTTCTAATTTAAATATTTACTGTTCATTTATTATTAAAAAGGATTTTTTCATGCCACAAAATGCTATACAAAATATTCAATTGAAAAGACATACTCATAGAATAAACTTGACCTAAAAAGGGTACTGTAGGTAACTGTGCACGTTTCGTTGTTACGCCGTAATGAAACATTCTTGTTACGATACATGAAAAAAGTTACCATACGGCTTTGTCCCCATGCATGAGAGGTAGCGATTGGCGATCTAGGGATTTTTTAGTCAAAAACGAGGCAAGTAACATTTATTGCCAGAGAACCATGAGTGGTTGACATAGCTCGTAGATTATGCGTTTTGAAGTGGCAGTGTACTAACCACATCTGTAGAAGAACAGAATCGAGCAAACGATTTCTCAAACTCAAACTCAAAAAAACATTTATTTCGCATAATCCTAATTACATAGCGACACGCATGAATACAAATCAAAGTTAGTACCACCAGTCGGCACCAGTTCGGAACGCGGTCCACTTGAGAAGAGCTGGCAAGAAACACGGCGGGCTTTTCTTTTTGTGCTCTATTTACAATATTATTAACTAAAAATCACAAAATATTGAGAATGGCAGTAGAGCAAGAGTACTCTGGAGTGGAGACCGCGACTTGGTACAGGTAGGGTAGAACAGCAGTAGGATGGAGAGCTCTTCAGCCTGATCCCACCCTCTCCTTTCCGATCCCAAACAACGCGTGCCGGGCAAAGATGCCACTCACACACAGTGGAGAGAATCTTCGCCAGAACTGAGCGTTTAAAAGATCGTTCCTCTGTCGAACTATAAAAACATGGAACGACCGACCCGCACACGTGTTTCTCTCATCTTACAAATCCGGGTTCTTCAAGAGGAGCGTAAAGAGGCACATCACAGGGCCGCCAACTTGAGGGCAACTGTCGGAAGTAGCCCCCAATCGCTAGATGCGCTATGGCCTTCCATCAAGCTGGTGGCGATGTCAATTTGGCGAGCTAAATATATAAAAAAAGAAAAAAAAAAAGGATGATCCCACCCCTGATTGACTGACGTCTTAAAAAAGGTCAGTAGGTGACGGAATGATGCAGACCGTGTGTCGTGGCGTGAATTGGGAGAGGCCAAGGTCCAGGAGTGGACTACCATAGGCTGATTTGATAAGGACTTAAGATACTTTTTATTCCTGGATACGTTTCCTGTGGGGAGACGAAGATTTTTCACTACGCTTGTCTTTGCTATTAGTAAGTATAACTATACGAGTAACAAACTATAATGATCTAAGCGACTAAAAGAATAATGACCTTTTTTGACTGCCTCCTTGGTCTGCATATTGAAATGTGCGACTGCGGCTCATGGGGGCCGTGGGTTCGATTCCCACCAGAGAAAAAAAATTGTGTAACCCATAAATGTTTGTCTCAAGAGTCTGGGTGTTTCTATGTATGATAACTTGATAAATATGTATTTAAAAGTATATAAGTATTAATATCCGTGGTCTGATACCCGTAACACAAGCATGTTATTCCTAGCTTACTTTGGGATCAGATATATTGGGATTTCGTTGTGTGAAATGTCCGTGAATAATGACCACGAAATCTCAACCTTGGTTGTTCTATTTTTGTTCAAAACTCCGCTTCAATTTATCTGATTGCAATAAAACAAACGTTATATTTTTTTAAATATCTTCATTGTACAGACAGATACAACCACTTTACAATTTTATAAGGAAATTGTAACAAACATTACGAGATTGTAAAAACTGGACATTATAGCTCCATACCAGAGGATGTTCAGACCCAACATATTCCTGATTTCGAGGATACAAAGGCGTGCCGTGCTCGTAGACTCACGGTGCCGTGGGAGACCAACATACCTAAGGACAGCCACGCCAACATACACAAGAACGCCATGAAGATAAATAAATACATACTTTGACTTGACCAATAAATTAACCAAAAATGGCTATGTGGTTAAACTCTATGCTGTAAAAGTAGGAGCAAGGAGAATTCCAGCTAAATCCCTGTATAATTATTTAAAGACCTTGGATTGCCAAGAGCTTCAGTAAACTCTTTACTAAAACGGATATCCAAAGCGGCATTGATAGGATCTTACTAAATCTGGTTGGGTAGGGGAGGGAACATTGCTGACGGTTGCAGTGGAAGGTGAGCGTTTATGCGCATAGTAAGGCGGCCACCCTAAACCTACTCAAATGGGTCGTAAGTCCCAGACGCCGTCGGGGTGTTCCCCCCTGTGCCACACTATGGACCCGGCGCCCGCACGGAGAATCCATGGAATGCTAAGAATAAGGTCTCTTTATTGGTAGGTACTTACAATTTCTTGTAGAAATTGTATAAACATTTATATTATTATGTTTACTGCTGTAGCTGTAACCCATTTTGGTACCTACACAAAATTTTAGTGTTATTATTTTACTTTCATCTTATGGAGATAGTTAAATATAAATGGTACGACTTCATTGCGGGTTTCAAATATAAGATAATACCTCGAGTTTCCTGAAGCGTTTTATGCTTTTACAGTTGAAATTTTGTATGTTATTTGTGGGTTAAGTGTTATTCTTATTACTTATCGTTTTGGTATTAAAATAAAATCTCTTTTTTTAAGCTATTGCATAGCTTCTATCGCGGGCCTTGCGTGGAGACCGAATCTAGAAATTCTGTCACGAAAACGAATCACACTCTCGGCTACCTTCGGCCACGTTCGTGTATCTTTCAAACAATGTAGTAAACAAACAGATTGGATCTCGACTCTCCATAATTACTTACATTTAAATATCAATCCTGATCATATTCGTTTTAAGGAACCATAGTTAGATTTATGCGACCATTTCGACACTAATTTACCTTTAGAATATAGAATAATTTCATGAAAAATACTTCGATGATAAAAATTTAAACCTGTCATTCTTGCTTGTCATTAAATTATTTTTTCTCAGTCTTGTTTGTCTTTGGCATAGTGTTGTTTAATGGTTGTACTCGCTTATTGATTATGAAAAGAGGTTTAATCATAATCAGTTTGACAACAATTAGTTTAATAGTATAATAAATATATCTATTAAATATATTCAATAAAATATTAGACAAATTTTTAAATAAATTAATAACTATTTACAATATGAATAAATAAAACTAAACTAAATCTAAATAGGGCCCTCGTGGCATTGTGCCCAAAAGACTGGCAGCATTCCCCCTTTGAACGGCGATGCCTATTCGTTGGGAGAAATAACTGCCAGCCCTTAGGTCACCAGTTGACTCACTCTACAAGACGCTTCTTCAAAATTTAAAAAAAATTATGTGCGTTGGGACCCCATGGACCTAGGGTCTCGACACCGACTGGAATATATATAATAAAATTGTACGACGAGCCGAGACCCCTATACTTTATTATTTTTTTATATAAATAAATTATTTAAAAATGAACTTTAACTTTAAATAATTATAATCGGTAATCGTAAAACAGTACTGTGTGATTTCTTCCAGGCAACCTTTGGATGGATATGAGTGTAAGAGATCAAGTTTATAACTGGGCAGATATTTCATTAGTGTTTTAATAGAAAGAAGGTACCTCGCAGAACTTCAGAACAATACACACTGTATTTTTCTGAAGTTCTGCGAGGTTTTTCTATTATCTCTAATTAGGTATATCAACGACTTTGCTTCAAGTACTTTGGCTTTTGGACATTTTCTTTGCGATCTAATTAAAACTTTTTTATACATACTCATATAATTTCTTAGTATGCATACATATGGAGAATTTAAAACGGCAGTAACTGAGTGATTAAAACCAATGGAATATGAATCTGTGGAAGACCTTCTACAAGTTCTTTAAAATCAACCCACATAAACATACATGAAACAAACACACACACACACACACACACACCTACACACACACTCACACACACACACTCACACACTCACACACACACTCACTCACACACACACACTCACACGCGCGCGCACGCACACACACACACACACACAGAGAGAGACACAGACACACACACACACACACACACAGAGAGACACTCATACACACATACACACACACACACACACACACGCACGCACACACACGAAAGCCTAAGCATGCTTTAAGATTTTGTATTAGTTTTGTTTCATATTTTATTGTTTTCTCTATGTAAAATTATTATAAGTTTATAAGTTAGTAGGAAACAATTTTAATATTTTAATAGTTCTGTGCAAACATATTGTCAAGTGTCAATATTTTGGGGGAGAACACTGATATCTGCAACACAGTTTGTACTAGCGCAGGTATCAGGGAATTCCAATTTCATGTATGTACACAATAACACAATTAATGGCAATAAAGAATTTATCTATTTATTTCTATATACATATTATACTTAGAAAACATCAAATCTTCGAAACAAACATTGGTAGATCCCACGATTTTTTGGCCTGCCCGGGAATCGAACCCAGGACCCCAGCGCGACAGTCAGTTATATTACCGAATACCACCGATGCAGGCAAATAAGAATCTGGAGGGTATAATATTGTTCTTCTCCTACATCCAAATTTCCTCCGATGAGGAGTTCCATTTGTCAATCCTATCCTGGTTATCCGTAACTGTTGTACGTTAGGATTGAAGAATCGAGGATGGGTACCTCTGAAGAAAGCCAATAAGTCCAAAAGTCCGAAAGTCCGAAAGTCCAAAAGTCCAAAAGTCCAAAAGTCCAAAAGTCCAACATTCCAACAGTCCAAAAGTCCAAAAGTTCTAAAGTCCAAAAGTCCAAAAGTTCAAAAGTCCAAAAGTCCAAAAGTCCAAAAGTCCAAAAGTCCAAAAGTCCAAAAGTCCAAAAGTCCAAAAGTCCAAAAGTCCAAAAGTCCAAAAGTCCAAAAGTCCAAAAGTCCAAAAGTCCAAAAGTCCAAAAGTCCAAAAGTCCAAAAGTCCAAAAGTCCAAAAGTCCAAAAGTCCTAAAGTCCAAAAGTCCAATAGTCCAATAGTCCAAAAGTCCAAAAGTCCAACAGTCCAACAGTCCAAAAGTCCAACAGTCCAACAGTCCAAAAGTCCAAAAGCCCAAATGTCGACAGTCAAGCAAGTAGGTACCTACTTGGTACTTTACTTTGTTGAACATAGGCCTTAAAATCTTACTTATATATCTTACTTCTTACTAATATTATAAAGGTGAAAGTTTGTGAGTGTGGATGTTTGTTACTCTTTCACGCTCTAACGGCGGAACAGATGTTTCTGAAATTTGGTACAGGGATAAATTATAGTCTGGAATAACACATAGGCTACTTTTTATCCCGGGAATAAGTTCCCACGGGAACAAATTTTTCGCGGGCGAAGCTGCGGGCGTCAGCTAGTATATAATATTATAAATGCGAAAGTTTGTGAGTGTGGATGTTTGTTACTCTTTCACGCTCAAACCGCTGAACGGATCCGGCTGAAATTTGGTACAGAGATACATTACTGTCTGGAATAACACATAGGCTACCTTTTATCCCGGGAATAACTTCCCGCGGGAACAAATTTTACGCGGGCGAAGCTGCGGGCATTAGCTAGTATTCTTATATAGAAATAATTATACTAGCATAGTTGATAAAAAATGCTATGTAATAGCTTTACCGCGGCAGTCCCCGAGTGCCACACGTCTTTTTTTTCTATCTAATGACCTTTTGCAATACGCTACTATTGAAGCGCTCGTGGCCCCGCGGACTCAGTGTTCTGTAAACGATCACTGCAGTAAGCAACTTTCACTATGGCCGGTCCATGGATGGGTGACCATCCATGTGATCACTTTGTGACATTTATTTGAGCGTTTCCGTGCTTCGGAAGGCACGTTAAGCCGTTGGTCCCGGTTGCCAGTAAAATGACAGTCGTTAAGCCAAGTTGAAGGCTTTATTTCAACAGCAGGCAGTCACAACCTGCGCCTGTCCATTTAAACACGGCAATACGGCTCACAACGTATTACGTGGGACAAATTATAAAAAGGTAAAATGTGGGTATATGGTATGCCTCTGCCTTCCCCTTCGGGGATAAAGGCGTGATGAGGAACCTGAACCTACCACAAAAAAACACTGTTATTTTTATTTATTTATGCACACACTAGTAATAACAGCAGTATAGCAGAAAACTTAGGTTAAATGTAATATTCTCTAGGTATGTTGGTACTCTATCCATCTGGCAGGGTGCGTTCTTTCTTTTTGGGGTGCAATAAGGTACCTAAAGGGAGAGTAAAAGGATCCCGAGAAAGAAAATCTAGAACGACCTGCCAGCGCACGTGTTTCCCTCCTCTTATAATCCTGGGTTCTTCAAGCGAAGCGTGAAGAGGCACATTATAGGGCCGCCAACTTGTCCCGGGACATCCTTCCGAGGGCTTACCCGGGGCTCCCGACCGTAGCTGCGTAGGCTGTTAGGCGTTATGTGAGGTATTTTAGTCGGTAGGAGTCCGTCATAGCATCTATGATGAATTTTCCCTTACGTTAAAAAAAAGAAGGGTCGCCAACCAGACTGTCTATTATACTATAGTCTTACAGACTGAGACAGTGGCCCCCAATCGACAGATGTCGCTGTGACTTTCCATCAGACGGCGGTATCGTTTTTGTGAGCCAAATATATAAAAAAATCCCATTATTGAAAATCTGCATTGAATATTAGAATTAGAAATAAAAACCGGCCAAGTGCGAGTTGGACTCGCCCATGAAGGGTTTTGTAGCAGCAAGTAACATAATATTGAAAGTTCTTATAGTTCGTTGTAACTTTGATTGATGTTTTAACACGTTCCCAGTGGTAGTGATTTTTCTAACCGAAAATTGCGGTTTACAACGTATTAAAAAAAAACTACCAGCTCTATCTCGTTCAAACCAATTATCACTGGTAGTTTTTATGGCAATGGACATCATATATTCTTTTTAGATTTATCAGTCTCTTAGTTTAGAAGTTAGAGGGGGGAGGCGGGCACACATTTTTCTACTTTGGAAGTGTCTCTTGCGCAAACTATTCACTTATGAAAAAAATGATGTTAGAAACCTCAATAGTATTTTCGAAGATCTATCTATAGATACCACACACGTATGGGCTTGATGAAAAAAAACAAAATTGAGTTCCAGTTCTGAGTATGGGGACCCCCAAAATTTACTGCTTTTTTTCTAGTTTTATATAAGAATCTTAATGCGGTTTACAGAATACATCTACTTACCAAGTTTCAATAACTTCGGAGAAAAGTGGCTGTGACACACGGACGGACAGACAGGCAGACAGACATGAGGAATCTATAAGGGTTCAGTTTTTGCCATTTGGCTACGAAACCCTAAAAAGAACTTTTTTTTTGAAGATTCTAATATTCAATCGCGTTTGGAAATAGTGACTCAGTAAACGTAAGTTAGAATGTTTCCTAATCAGATGCACTGAGAACCTAAAAAACAACACAGAGAGGAATTAAACATGAAAGGCATAAGTAGCAAAATTTGGAAAGAACTACATCACAAATTAGAGATAGTCCAGATGGAAACCTACATACTAAATTCGCTGAGACTACGCTCACATAGACAACTCATTCACAGACACGAGGTCAGGCGGCCTCAACCTAATTTTCGATACTGATTTGTGCGCGAGTGTGTGTAGCAGAGGGTAGGTGTGAAAAAAAAGTACATACATGAGTTTTCCATCTGTACTATCTCTAATTTGTGTCTACGTCCAACAGAGGACTAAAACGTCGAAGTGAGAATTGAATTTGCGCACTGGGGGTACATACATGCATACATACATATGGTCACG
Organism: Miltochrista miniata; assembly: GCA_933228765.1. NCBI lineage: Eukaryota > Metazoa > Arthropoda > Insecta > Lepidoptera > Erebidae > Miltochrista > Miltochrista miniata. The sequence continues at coordinate 4,853,595 of OW121777.1, forward strand.
CCTTTATCCCCGAAGGGGTAGGCAGAGGCATATTATATGCCCACATTTCACCTTTGTATAATTTGTCCCACGTTTGTCGGTGGTGAGCCGTATTGCCGTGTTTAAATGGACAGGAGCAGGTTGTGACTGCCTGCTGTTGAAATAATGCCTTCAACTTAGCTTAACGACTGCCATTTTACTGGCAACCGGGACCAACGGCTTAACGTGCCTTCCGAAGCACGGAAACGCTCAAATTAATGTAACAAAGTGATCACATGGATGTTCACCCATCAATGGACCGGCCATAGTGAAAGTTGCTTACTGCAGTGATCGTTTACAGAACATTGAGTCCGCTGGGCCTACCCTCTGCTTCAGCACTGAGGGTTCCGTACTTAAAATTGGCAAAAAAAAATACAAGAGGCTTAATAATATTTCTTTCAGCTCTCTAGCTATCACGGTTCCTGAGATACAGCCTCGTGACGGACAGACAGACAGCGAAGTCTCATGAATAGGGTTCCGTTTTTACCATTTGGGTACGGAACCCTAATTATATTCCAATTTAGAACTCGTCTACTCCATCAGCTTTTTCATCCTCAGATAATATATCCAGCCTATTTAAGCCCCTCTCTACAAAATAGAGTCCCGGGACATCCTTCCGAAGGCTTACCCGGGGCTTCCAACCACAGGCTGTAGGGCGTTACGTGAGGTTTTTTAGTCGGTAAGAGTCCGGCATAACATCCTCTGAGGATTTTCCATCACGTAAAAAAAAAAAGAGTGCAGATGGGCTTATAGCGGGACTTGTCTGTACTCTGTGACTCTGTCGCATTAAACTGCGTCACTAGGTCACGTGGATCATCTGTTCAAAGTTTGAAATAAAAAAAATGACAACGTCAATCGGATTGAACTTTCACTTTCACAATAAACGTGTTACAGAGAGAGGCAGTCTGGTGAGAACGATCTGACGGCTTTCTTGTTTACTATGCTTACTCTGCGAGTTTCCTTCAACCCATTTCAAGTTTCTAACGAAAATAAAAATGTCGAATACATTTTTGGTCGACTAAGTTAAACAACATGTATTCGTACTTTAAAACTTACTTTCGGAAACTGGGAAAGTTGGTACGTGGTTGAAATAGTGTTGGGAACTAAACTATGTCTTTATTTTAGGGTTAAGGTAGCAAAAATGTGCCAACTTTTTTACTAAAATTAGGTACCTATAATGCGAAAGTTCATATGGATATGTGGATGTTTATAATACTCTTTCATGATCTATTCTCTTAACAAATCTGACTGAAATTTAGTATAGGAATAGACTATATTCTGGAGTAACATATAATGTGGTTCTTTTAATCAACGGAATAGGTATATGACCCATGAAATGTGGGAAATGGAAACATTATTCCACTCAAGGGAAACCGCGGGCAATATCTAGTTAATCTAGTTAAAAAACAACATAAATAGTCTCCTCTTATTCCTTGAAGGAGAAAGTAGCGACATTCCAAATACTGCATTTATTCAGTCGAATTTTGTCCTACATTATAGTGGTGATATTTTTTTAAATATGTTTTTCTTACTTTCTTATTACTTACCGTAGCTTAAGGTACTTCATGCAGTAATTGCTTACAGTACAAACACTTTGCACATCAAAACATCATTTTTAGGGTTCCGTAGCCAAATGGCAAAATGGGAACCCTTATAGATTCGTCGTGTCTGTATATCCGTCCTTATGTCACAGTCACTTTTCTCCGAAGCTATAAGGCCTATGCTGTTGAAACTTGGTAAGTAGATGTATTCTGTGAACCGCATAAAGATTTTTATATAAAACTAGAAGAAAAGCATATAAATTTGGGGGTCCCCGTACTCAGAACTGAACCTCAATTTTTTTTTTCGTGTTGGGTATCTATAGATAGGTCTTCAAAAATGCTATTGAGGTTTCTAACATTATTTTTTTTATAAAGTGAATAGTTTGCGCAAGAGACACTTCCAAAGTGGAAAAATGTGTCCCCCCCCCCCCCCCTCTAACTTCTAAACTAAGAGATTGATAAATCAAAAAGAAATATATGATGTACATTGCCATAAAATCTACCAACGAATATTGGTTTGAATGAGATCGAGTTGGTACTTTTTTTAATACGTCATAGACCGCAATTTTCGTCTAGAAAAATCACTAGGTACTACTGCGAACGTGTTAAAACATCAATGATTAATATAAAAGTTCCTGTAGTTCGTTGTAACTTACACCGAACTACAAGAACTTTTATATTATGTTACTTGCTGCTAAGGAACCCTTCATGGGCGAGTTCAACTCGCACTTGGCCGGTTTATAATATAGAAAGATCGAAACCTAGTCTTACACTATTACGAGTAGTAACCAGCAGAAACTATAAAATGAAGCAGGTTGCCCCGCATTAGTTCTGCATCAAGGCATTACAAGCATCTGCCTGTTATTATAAGATTTAAATTCAAAATTCAGCACTGAGCGAAGCATATATGCATAAATTTAATCCCGCTCAGTGTGTGCCAGTAAAGATAATAATAAAATACAAGTACATGGTTACGTTATAAACCTTATGGCTGCAATGTTCGACCTTGACAAATTCTAAGGCAATTCGAACGATTGCAGCGTACGCTTTTGCCGGATTTCATTCGATTCTAATACATTATATTACTGTTATAAAATCTGAGGGGATTTAAGAAAAAGTCTATACGTAAAATATTGTTCTAAAGACCTATATCTATTTTATGACAAGTTTTTATTGAGAATTAAACTCATTTATTTAGATAAAAAAAGTACATTACTCGTTAAGATTTTTGCAATATTTCTTATTTTTCGAGAGCGATTTCGATCAAACAAAGTATTCCCAATCGTGTTTTGATACGTTAAAAAAAGCAAGAGTATCTAATAAATTACAATAATATAGTTTTATCAGATCAAATCGAAGAATATTTCCTAGTATAAAGTTCACCCCAAGATGAGTCTCTTTCGAACATACAAGCCTTAAATTTGGAGTAGCGAAGAATTCTAAATCTATGATAAAAACCACTAGCTGACCCGGCGAACTTTCTTCCGCCATATCAATATATTCCTTTGTGCTTCGAATTTTTTGAATACAAACATTGCGCTGGCTACAACTAAAACAAAAAATAGCAAAATCGGTCCATACATTTCACAGATTCATTTTTTATATAGATTAGTAGTAGCTATGGAGCAACACGACCTATAAATTTGATCGGTAGTGACCATGACAGCCGATTGATTTTGCAATTGTAAATGAATACGAAAAGTATTATGACAGACATAGGTTTTTTTTACGTGAGGGAAAATCATATAGTCACGCCATTATCCCCGAAGGGGTAGGCAGAGGCATAGTAGACGCCCACATTTCACCTTATTGTTTTATGTTCCACGTAATAGGTGGTGAGCCTATTGCAGTTTTGAAATGGAGAGGCGCAGGTCGCCGCGACCCGCAGTTCAAAATTTTCAAGCCGCCCATAAGGCCTTCAACTTGGCTTCAACAAATTTTATGTGAAAAAATTATAGGTCTTTTTTTTTTAATGTGAGGGAAAATCTTCATGGATGTTATGCCGGACTCCTACCGACTAAAAAACCTCACGTAACGCCCAACAGCCTATGGTTGTGAGACCCGAGTAAGCCCTCGGAAGGATGTCCCAGGAAGGTGACAGACATAGGTATATGTTTAGAGCAAACATGCTAGGTCTATTCCCCTTGTACAAGTCGCGTTGCTCTATAGTAGTAGCTATCTGCAAGCTCAGTAAAAGACCTTCAACGCAAGCTTTATAAGGCTATTTTCACAAATGCAAGCTTTCAGAGGCTGTGCTCGAAAGCTTTTAAAAGGAATGAAACTATAATGACGACATAATGCGCGAGACACACTTGACATAAATTGTTTTGTGAGTGCGGAATGGAATTTCTCAATACAATTGTAAATTTACCCGATTATGTAAGGCAATTCCAAGAGAAAACAGGCTTCTGACCTGATTCCCTTTATTTCTGGCTTTACCTTACATACATATATAAGGTCACGTCTTTATCCCTGAAGGGGTAGGCAAAGGCATATAATATGCTCACATTTCACCTTTTGAGAATTTGTCCCAACTAATAGGTGGTGAGCCGTATTGCCGTGTTGGGACAGACAGGCGCAGGTTGTGACTGCCTGCTGTTGAAATTTTTCAAGCCGCCCATAGGGCCTTCAACTTGACTTAACGACTGTCATTTTACTCACGACCGGGTTTCATTTCGAGTTTTCCTTCTCTGCGCAATGGATCTCATTTCGAAAGTGTTCCCTTAGTCGTCTCTTACGTTTCTTAGGATGTATTGGGGTGGCGACATTCTGTACTCTTGCCCGTCACAACACGAGACCCCGTCGCCACACACAGGGCAAGATTAACTATTATTTTTGTAAGTAGTACACCTAATTTAAGTTTTTATGCATGATGACTACTCAGACAATATTGAAAAAACCGGCCAAGTGCGAGTTGGACTCGCCCAGGAAGGGTTTCGTAGCAGCAAGTAACATAATATAAAAGTTCTTATAGTTCGTTGTAACTTTGATTGATGTTTTAACACGTTCGCAGTGGTAGTGATTTTTCTAACCGAAAATTGCGGTTTACGACATATTAAAAAAAAACTGCCAGCTCTACCTCGTTCAAACCAATTATCGCTAGTAGTTTTTATGGCAATGTACATCATATATTCTTTTTAGATTTATCAGTCTCTTAGTTTAGAAGTTAGAGGGGGCGGGGGGGGACACCTTTTTCCACTTTGGAAGTGTCTCTTGCGCAAACTATTTACTTTAGAAAAAAATGATGTTCCAAACCTCAATAGCATTTTTGAAGACCTATCTATAGATACCCCACACGTATGGTTGTGATGAAAAAAAAATTTTTAAGTTTCAGTTCTGAGTATGGGGACCCCCAAAATTTACTGCTTTTTTTCTAGTTTTATATAAGAATATTAATGCGGTTCACAGATTACATCTAATTACCAAGTTTCAATAGTATAAGCCTTATAGATTCGGAGAAAAGTGGCTGTGACACACGGACGGACAGACAGACAGACAGACATGACGAATCTATAAGGGTTCCGTTTTTGCCATTTGGCTACGAAACCCTAAAAACCGGCCAAGTGCGATTTTGACTCGCGCATGAATGGGTCCTTATCAAAAAATACTCATAGTTTGTAATTTTATAAATTTTAGTACTTCCTGTTATCGCGGCAACAGAAATACATAACCTGTAAAAAATTTAACCCTCTTCTAGCTATCACGATTCATGAGATACAGCCTGAAGACAAACAGACAGACGGACAGCGACGTCTCAGTAAGTAGTAGAGTCCCGTTTTTACTTTTTGTATACGGAACCCTAAACAGCTTTATACTCTACTAGCCTTAGACCACATATCACGGGACTAGCCTTTGCGAACCACCGCATACAAAAATATTCTGCTAGTTTTCATAGCGGGTGAACGGGGAAACACAAAGACATATAAAATTTCATTGCATTTAAAAATGTATTAATCGACAAACGCGTAATGGCTGTTGTGTGTTAATTTTTATTGTACAGTCAACTACAATGAAATGTACTAGTTTAATCATATAAAATGATGTACTGATGTACAGTGCTTTTATAAAGCCAAAAGACCAAATGGTCATGTGCAATGGCAGAAAACAATGCTTAAGTAAGGCGCATCCTGTGGTTAGATGATCTAAGCTACTAGCAGACGTCACGCGGTTTCACCCGCGTAGTTCCCATTACCTGGGTAATACGGGAATAAAATATAGCCTATGTTTACCGCAAAGAGTGTAGCTTCCCAACAGTAAAAGAATTTTTCAAATCGTCCACTAGTTCCGGAGCCTATTCAATACGCACAAACAAACAAATCTTTCCTCTTATCTATACTAATATTATAAAGAGGAAAGATTTGTTTTTTGTTTGTTTGTTTGTAACGAATAGGCTCCGGAACTACTGAACCGATTTGAAAAATTCTTTCACTGTTGGAAAGCTACACTCTCTGCGGGTAACATAGGCTATATTTTATTCCCGTATTCCCACGGGAACGGGAACTACGCAGGTGAAACCGCGTGACGTCCGCTAGTAATATTAGTATAGAATAGACACAGCTATTTACTTTAGTTCCAAAGATATTATAATTAACTGCCTTTTGAGAAAGTCAATTTTCTTGAATTATGGTTTCTTTAGCAAATGGCTCCTTTAGAAATCGTTAAGCTGAATTAGGTTTTTATAAGGATAATACTTTTTTATTTCGTTGATGGCTGGAAAATTCGAGTTTGTATACTGATGAAAACTTTTTTTAAAATTATCGTTCATTGCTAATTATTGCTTTTTTGTACATATGTTGAAAAAAATTAAATTTATCAATAAAAACGACGTTTATTTAGGAACCAAGACCAAGACGTAATAAGGTGAAAGAATTTGACGGTTGATAGTAGTGTCTCGGTGGTCCAATGGATGAGGCGTTCTGCAAATGTTACGCGTCTGCCCTGCATATGTTGGTTTGCATCCTGCGTACCAAAATATGCAGGGCAGACTAGGTGAAACCAAAAGGGATCGACGTCCCGCCCCATCAGTGATATGGGGTGGGATACCATCTACCCATGGATGATATGAATCACCCAGTGATGTGCTTTAGCCATGAAGCCACTGATATGTTCCTAAGGTTTTTTCCTCCTGCCGATGTAGGTTAACGTGGGGTTAAGTATTTAATCAGGAAAGCCAGGAATCCCAATCTTGTTGGGATGTCCAATGCGACCCAGTGAAGGTGATACCCTGGTGCAGCAGTGGTGAAGCCCAAAGAAATTGCCTCCCACCTCATCAGTGATATGGGGTGGGGTACCATCCACCCATTGATGATATGAATCACCCAGTGATGTGCTCCAGTTATGAAGCCACTAATGTGTTCCTAAGGTTCTTTTCTCCTGCCAATATAGGGTACCGTTGGGTTAAGTATTTAATCGCGAAAGTCAAGAATCCCAAACACATTCTACGTCTCCCGCTAACGGGATCGAGCATAAAAAACTAAGGTAATGTTAAGTCACGGTCGCGTTGGCAAATGGTTTTTTTTTTTGTTTTACTTGAAGGAAAATCCTCATGGATGTTATGCCGGACTCCTACCGACTATGAAATCTCAGGTTTCCTGCTAACAGCCTACGGTTGTGAGCTCCGGGTAAGTCCTCGGAAAGAAACCCCAGGAATCCCAAAACATGGCAAATGGCTCTCTTAGGGAAATCTCGCCAGGCGTATGAGAAGGAGACAGAGAGAGAGAGGGTGGGGGAATGATCCCTTCACCCTCTCTCTCTCTCTCTCTGTCACCTTATAAAGATCCTAATCATATAAGCTTTTACCTATTTATGTTATTTGGTTTTTAAAGAGCTTAGTAGAACTCTTTTTATAGGTAAAATTAAACTACAATCAAAATTTACTTATGTAAAAAAAAATAGAAATTCGCAATGGAAAATCTTTCTAAAATTAGTCTTCATCAGTAACCAAAACTTAATATCCTTAGCCTCCTTAAAGAAATCAAGAAAGCATTATACCTATAAAAACATAATAAAGCTTAATGAATTCTGGAGGAACGATTTGCTAAAGAGACCATAATTCAAGAAAATTGAATTTCTCAAAAGGCAGTTAATTATATAACTTTGGAACTAAAGTAAATAGCTGTGTACTCTCGAGTATTTTTCGAGGACTTCAATATTTTTTAAAAATCAATTAATAACAGTTCGAGTCCTGCTCGAGACTAAAGTATTTTCAGATTTAAAACACCCGATGTTTGTATATCAGAATAATTCTAATTATCAAATAAAATTACACACATACATTATAATAATTAACTCCGGTTCCATTATCAGGACCTGGTCAAGTAGAACTACTTCTCACTGAATAACCCACCCCTAATCATACCTGACCTGGGTGCAAATGTGCCCAAAACACTCGCGGCGTTGCCTCTCTGTATGGCTATGGCTATCCTTTGCACCAGATATGACAAGGCGTGAGAGTCATGAGTTTTAACACTTAATCTACCTACGTCCTATATCCGAGATCAGGGACGTAGCCTCGGCCTCCCAACAGCCCATCGTTTCCACTGCCATCGGTACCACAAGATATTGCGCATCCATCCCCGCACATTTAAGACGTTTTTTTTAGCGGCATCTTCCACAGCGGCCGCCGGTGTGTGAATGGTGCGAGCAAGGTGACAGACAGCAAAAGTGCAAGATTTAAAATAGTAATAGGTAGGTACTTATTCACAGACTGTAACACTCATTGTTGCTGTTGCTTTGTTCGTCTAAAGGACAGGCAAAGGTATTTAAAACCACACTGCCAACACTTGCTTTCAGCTATTTATGTAATTTTTTCTCAGTCCTCGTCCTCTAATTCCAGTCAAAGTCAAGTACAGCCCTAAGTCAAAGTCAGTCTTCTCTAGTAAAGCGGTGGGACTTTGCTACAAGTGTCTCTGGAGTTTTTCAAAAAATGAAAGAGTCACGTTTCACTGTGTTTTCTCACTTTCCAACACTTGTGCACGTTGTCGAACTTTTCCACCACTTTATGCTCATAAAACAATCGAAAATACAAGAATTTTGGAAAATTGTACAACGGAGCAGCATCTGCTTGTCTCCAATTTCGCGCGCAAAATCCCTGTAACACTCAATTAGGTCAAAAATAAATGTGAACTCATTCAATGTCTCATTTAGTCTAGTACTCAAATTCAAACAAGTTTTTGAGAGGATCTTCAATTTATTTCTTACAACAATTTTATTTCTCTTTACACTGGAGAGACTCCTCAACTTAATTAGTTTTTATAGTGTTGTATATTGTATCTATAGATGTGGAAATTGGTCCTACTTAATTAAAATTATATAAAAAATAAAAAATTAAAAAACGCCTACAGTATGGGGTTCTTCAAAAGGGGTCTTAGAAGGTTTTAACAGGGTCGGCAGCGTGAGTGTGGCACTTCTGGTGTTGCAAACGTACATAGACTGCGGTGACCACCGGTCCTTCTGGTGAGCCGTATGCTTGTCTAACACCGTAGTGGTATAAAAAAATGTCACGTCTTTATCACCAATGGGAGAGGTAGAGGCATAGTGTAGCCTAGTTTCACCTAATAGTTTTTTTTTGTTTTACGTAATAGGTGGTGAGCCATTGCTGTGTCGATTTCGACAAGCGCTTTCAACAGTGGTTTGACAGATTTTAAGCCCACAAGGCGTTAAAATTGACTTAACGACTGCAATTTTTTGTAGCGTGAGGAATATCCTATTGGGGTGCTATGCCGGACTTTTTCCAACTAAAAACCACTCGTTTCCAACCCAATGCCTACGGTTGGAAGCCCCGGGTAAGCCCTCGGAAGGATGACCCTGGACTCCCAACAGACCTAAGGCTGTCAATGCGGCCTCATCTAGGGGGCGTTCGGGTTCATGTGACTTTGAGGGGTTGTTCATTGTTATCCCCTTTTTTGTGGCGTGCGTGAATCCCTCACATCACGCTGTCATTTAGGGCCTGCTTCTGTAAAGACGGTGAGCACGTTAACGTGCTATCTGAAGCCTTAATCTAACCTTTTTATAGGTGTCTGGAAGAACCTCATTTGTCAGCGAAAAGCTACTATAAAAATATTCTCGGTGAAACACAGACAGGTGTCATATAATCAACTTCATCAACACTATAAATTATAAAAACCTGCCAAGTGCGGGGTGGACTCGCGCACTGAGGGTTCCGTATCAAATAAACTGTACAATAAACACATGGGGGCCCCCACATATTTTTTATATTGTTTTTGTATTAGCGGCAATAGGAATAAAATCATCATCTTCAAAATTTCGACTGTTACAATCTACATATCTATCACAGTTCATGAGATACAGCCTGGTTGACAGACAGACAGCATCTTAGTAATAGGGTTCCGTATTTCGCCCCTAGTGTACGTAACCCAAAAAAAAGCTATAAAATATTACTTTAATACTTCACAATTCTCGCGACTATAATCAATTTTCGTTTGAGCAAACGTCACATGTTATTCAAAATTGATCTTTTTCTAGACGAAAATATTTCATACCTTGATGGATTAAAGCTATTTTTAGCCAAAACCGAAAATTCCTCTCGATCGGTTATCGATTTGAGCGAAAGGTTTTGCGAATCGTCTCCGAAACGGTTTCGCGCCAAATTCGATAATCCTCAGACCTTTTTAAGGGCTATTGTTGTGTCGTTTGGGTATCATTTTTTTTACTTTTTTTGGCCAAAATGTTCGGTCTTACTTTATTAAAATATTTCTTGTATTTGAGTGTAATATTGTATGGTTTATTGGAACATTCGACTGCCTCTGTGACGTAGTCGCGTAGGCGCTGAAGATCCTGGGTTCGATTCCTGGGTCACCTCGGTCCAAATATTTGTGTGAACCACAAATGTTTGTTTCGGAGTTTGGGTGTTTTCTATGTCTATACTAATATTATAAAGAGGAAAGATTTGTTTATTGTTTTTTTTTTGTTTTTTGTTTGTTTGTTTGTTTGTTTGTAACGAATAGGCTCCGGAACTACTGGACCGATTTGAAAAATTCTTTCACTGTTGGGAAGCTGCACTCTTTGCGGTGAACATAGGCTATATTTTATTCCCGTATTCCCACGGGAACGGGAACTATGCGGGTGAAACCACGTGACGTCCGTTAGTATAATATAAATGTATTTAGAAATATGTATATAAGTACGTCTATCAGTCGTCTAGATCCCATTACACAAGCTTATATTAGCTTAATTTGGGCTAGATGATGTTGTATGAGGATTCACACCACAAATAAATTTTAAAAAAACATGTTTTCTGTTACTATAGGCGAGGCCTCAGTAGTAGCCGTAGGTCTGTTGGGAGTCCTGGGACTTCCTTCCGAAAGCTTACCCGGGGCTCCCAACCAAAGGCAGTTGGGCGTTACGTAAGGTTTTTTAGTCGGTAAGAGTCCGGCATAGCATCCATGAGGATACTCCCTCACGTTAAAAAAAAAACCACTCGAGTGAGCAAATTTATATTTTTCTTTATATGCTTCGTACATAAAGCGCTCGTGGCCCCGCGGACTCAGGTCTCTGTAAACAACCACTGCAGTAAGCAACTTTCACTAATGGCCAGTCCTTGGATCGTGACCGTCCATGTGACCACTTTGTGACATTTATTTTAGCGTTACCGTGCTTGGGAAGGCACGTTAAGCCGTTGATCCCGGTTGCCAGTAAAATGGCAGTCGTTAAGCCAAGTTGAAGGCCTATAAAGGCGGCTTGGCAACAACAGCAGGCAGTCACACCCTGCGCCTGTCCATTTCAACACGGCGATACGGCTCACCACCTATTACGTGGGACAATACTAGAAGGTGAAATGTGGGCATATAAAATGCCTCTGTCTACCCCTTCGAGGATAAAGGCGTGACCATATTATGTATGTATGTACTTACTTATTAGATGGCGACCGTGGGTCCACACGCAAGGAATTCTATCCCTGTCCTAACTTCCCATGGGATCTTATTTCGCACATAAAAGTAGTCTATGAGTTATTTCAGGCTATTATCTATCCCATCCAAGGACTGGTCATAGTGAAAGTTGCTTACTGCAGTGATCGATTACAGAACACTGAGTCCGCGGGGTCACGAACGCTTTTATAAAAGTAATAATTTAATAATTAAATCTAATTACTATTCCGAACTTTTTGATTAAAATCTTAATGCTACTTATAATGACGAATAATATTCGGAAAGAACGCGACTTCATTAAGTAATTTGCAACATTTTCGGAGTAATTTGCCGAAGATCAATAGTGAGGATCAATAGTGAGGGAGCTGGGAGCCATTATTTTCGAAAATTGAGGCAAATTGTGATATGGTTGACCTAGATTAAGATCGTTGGAGCTATTTTGTAAATGAATTAGGTTCATATTCCGTATTATACCGTTTAGACCTTATCCCACGTAATAGGTGGTGAGCCGTTTTGGCCTGTTTATTCAGGTGCAATTTGTGACGATCTGCTATTGAAATTTTTCAAGCCCAAAAAGGCCTTCAACTTGACTTATCGACCGGCAATTTAATGGCAACCGGGACCAACGGCTTAGCGTGCCTTCCGAAGCACGGAAACTGATGATTAAATGATTTAAGAAAATAAATATTTTGGAACTTATAAAACTGATCTTTTCAAACTTAAATTCGGAGTAGGATTCGCGCAAGGAAGGTTAAAAATAATTAAGTTTATTGTATGGAAGTCGCATTAAATATTATATTTTTCTGTATATAGTATTTTGTTGTTATAGAGACAACAGAAATACATCTCTGAAAATTTGAACTGCGTTACTATCACGGTACATGAGATACAGTCTGATAGACAGACAGAAGCGAAGTTTCAATAATTAAAACCCGTTTTTTACTCTTTAGCTACGGAACCCTAAAAAACCTAACGCACTCTCCTCTATTCTCTAATCTATTAAAGAGCAATAAATAATCTAAATAGAGTTTGATTTTAAACAAGAAGCCGTGAGACGGTCTCACCCGACTGCCCCTCTAATGTTTATTTTAAAAGTGAAAGTTCAATCCGATTGACGTTGTCATTTTTGTTTTATTTCAAACCCTGAACACGTGAACTAGTCACGTAATTTTGACGCAACAGAGTCACAGACTACAGACAAGTCTCGCCATAAGCCCCTCTGCACTCTATTTTATAGAGAGCGGCTAAAAGTGAGAAAACATTTTTCGAATACCACAAATCATTTGAAACATCAACTTCGTGTAAAATATGCCCAAGGGATAAAAAGTTTACAAAATGTTCTTGAAATAAGAATTGTTTCTACAACAATGCGATCCAGTACTTGTTCTTTATCTTTGCAAAGTTAGGTAAAATATTTCCACATTTCCCACGGTAAAATATATATTTTAGTACCTACTTTAGTCAAAGGAGAGATATCTTAATGTTTCAACATTTATAACAAATGCAATGAATGAGCGTACTTGTATTAAAACCAGTCAAGTGCGAGTCAGACTCACGAACATACAGTTCCGTACAAAAAAACTGCAAAAGTTCGTTTTTAAACGGTTTTATTTAGCTCACCCCGTTTGTTTTATTATTTATTCTTGGGTCAAATTTAGTTAAATTCCCACGACTGTATCTATTTTATTATTTTTTGTTTTTTAGTACATTTATCTTAAACATTGCAATGTATGTTTAACATAAAACCGTTTAACTTAAAAAGTTTTTTACCTATTTTTATTTGTTTTGTGGTTGGTATGGGAACACTGAAATCAGAGAAATAAAGATATTTATCTTTATTTCTCTGATTTCAGTGTTAGTTTATTGTTATAGCTGCAATAGAGCCCCTTGTGGCGACGGGGTCCCGATTTGCGACGGGTAGGAGTACAAAATGTCGCCACCCCAATACATCCCGAGGGTGTCGTAAGAGGTGATTAAGTGAACACTTTCGCAAAAAGATCCATTGCGTAGAGAAGGAAAACTCGAAATGAAACCTGGTTGTCTGTAAAATGACAAATTATTTAAGTATATTAAAATTTCTTCTTACTATTGTGCTTAAACAGTATGTATTGTTATTTTAGTAAAAAGAATTTAGTATGCTTCTGTCTACTCCTTCGGAGAATACTCATTAGTCATTACCATGTTAATCCTATCCTACTTCCTTCTAATATAATATACTAGCTGTTCCCCGCGGCTTCGACCGAGTCGTTATAGCGAAAGCGTCGTTATATCATAAAATCATAACCCTCCTTTTGCGCAGTCGGTTAAAAAGTAGCCTATGTCCTTCCCAGGGCCTCGAACTATCTCAATACCAAATTTCATCTCAATCGCTCCAGCCGTTAAGGCGTGAAAGTGTAACAGACAGACAGACAGAGCTACTTTTCATTTATAATATTAGTAGGGAGTAGCGATGTGAAAGTTTGTAAAGATGTTGGGATGTTTAGATGTTTGTTACTCAATCACACTGAACGGATTGTGCTGAAAATTGGTACCAAAGTAGACAGCTCTGGAATTACACATAGGTTACTTTTCATACTGCGAATATGCTTCTTAGAGAAGCGAGAACGGGAACCAAATTTGAGCTATTATGCATCAGTAATGTATTAAATTTACCGTATATTATTACTTTGCAGAATTTGATCCTTATCAGCGACACTATCGGTACACTATGGTGTAATAATAAAGGTGTGTTTTTTTTTCAAAATCAATGGGATCGATTCCCAGCTAGGATTATTGGTTTTTCAAAAATCTAATGATGAAGTTTTAAGTTTTATCAAAATCGGGCTCGTGACTCCTAGAGCATTTTTAGCTATTCCTTATGGATTCGGATTTGGCCATCCAAGCCCTTTTCAAAAATTCATCCTGTATATAAATTCTCTTGGCTTTGGGCCAGCTGTTGGCACTTTATCAATCATTTTCGTCCAATAAAACGTATTATGTAGAGGTAATCGAGTTGATGTAAAAGAGGGTAGACGCTTGCCAATTTGTACCCTTTGCTACTATTAAGGTAGGACACACAACTGTGTGGTAAGTAGCAAAATTAGAAAAATATGGTAGAAAAATAGTAGTCTTGCAAAATTCGAAATTTTTGGAAAACTAGCTGACCATCACAAGTTTGTTCACGTTATAACCTAGATACCGACTGTATCATCTGTTGGATTGATTTGTGAGTGTAATCCAGGGCGCCACCCAAACGCATATATAACAAAATTCGTTCAAATCTGTCCAGCCGTACATGAGGAGTTCAGTGACATAAACACGTACAGTAGAGTGATATTTATAAAGATATATTGGTAAAATTAATTTCTAAAATATGTCAATTTGTGCCTTGGTGACGTAATAGTAAGTTTACTCTGTAAAATATAGCTTGACCTCTGTGACAGTTATATTAACGTAAACAAAATTGACTTTTATTTCAAAGGCATAAAGTTGTTATTTACAGTTTGCACCTCTGTGTTCTCACTCTCTGCATTTGAACCACAAAAGCTTTATGCCGTTGACATAAAGTCTATTCTAGTTTACGTTTACAGAACTGTCGCAGAGATCAAGCTATATTTTACAGAGTATAGTATTTTGTAAGATCAGGGGTTTAAATTCCGGGTCAAGATCAATGTTTTTGAAATCCGCAAACGACTGGATTACAATACAATTCACAGTTTGGGTATTTTCTAAGCAGGTATATTATTACAATATAAGTTGTACTAATATTTTAAAGGTCGCAGGCTGGGACTGGATGCGAAAGGACCAGGACCGTGTGTTGTAACGTGAACTGGAGAAGCCTAAGTCCTGCCGTGGACTGATATATAGGCTGATTTGATTGAATGTTTAAAAAAATAAAGATTTGGTTATTTGTTTGTATGCACCGAATAGGCTCCGAAACTACTGAATCGATTCGAAAAATTCTTTCATTTTTAGTAATCTACACTATCCCAGGTGAACAAAGGCTATATTTTATTCCACTATTCCCACGGGAACAGGGACTACGCGGGTGAAACCGCGTGACGTCCGCTAGTATTTCATACAATCTTTTGAGCTACCGAGGTAGATAAATAATAATTAAATGGATGACTGTAGTCCTCTCAAGTTATTATTATGTCTAAAGTAGCTCTCTCAAAAACGACCGTCTGACATTTTAGTTTATATTGTAGACAAAATCACGGACCTATGTGTTATTCCAGGCTATAATGTATCTCTGTACCAAATTTCAGCCAGATCCGTTCAGCCGTTCGAGCGTGAAAGAGTAACAAACATCCACACATCAACACTCACAAACTTTCGCATTTATAATATTAAGTAAGAAGTAAGATTTAGAGATATTTCCTTTAGGCGCGATTGGTCCAATTCGCGATTGATCCATATTTGTGTATATTTGAGCTTACGAGGCATTTAAAAAGATATTTCATGTATTAACTGCTGTATGTCTGTCAAGAATTTATTAGGTACTAGCTGAGCCCGCAACTTCGTTTACGTCACATAAGGTGTATGAAAGGAAAGGTATTTCTTCATCAGAGTCATCAAGCAGCGTCTGAAACTGCCCTGTTTGCTTAATCATAAAAGAGCTTAATGATTAAGTCTCTTTTATGATTAAGCCAACACGCCAGTTTAGGTTCACTCACATTCAAAGAAACCCCTACAATTAAAATTTTCAAAATATCTGATTCTTAAAAGTGTTATAACTCTTTTATTTCTAAACCGATTTACATAAAACAAACGCTAAATGTTAACTGGAGCAAACCTCAACACAATAAAAAAACCGCATTGCAATCGGTTGAGCGGTTACTGAGATTAGCGTGCACAACCGTACAGACAAACAGATATACAGACAAACAGACAAAAATTCTAAAAATCATTGTTTTGGGTTCTATTGAGTTCATAAAGCCCCCCTATAATATTTTTTCTTATTTATCTTCCATGTACAGACAGCGACCTGTTACTTGTGACATCAATACATATGTATTGATGTCACAAGTAGCCCTCTTCAAATAGACGACCGTCTGACATTTTAGTAATAGTTTAGACAAGCTCTCATTCAAAATCACTGACCTGAAAAGAATGTACTCCAATTTATTTTACACAGTAAAAACCAGACAAGTGTGATTCGGATTCGCTTTCGGAGGGTTTTGTACCAAAAATCGGCAAAATATCACGATTTTTGTATGGAGGGGAAGATTTATCTGATTTTAGTATTTGTTGTTATAGCGGTAACAGTAATACATCATCTGTTAAAATTTCTGCTCTCTATCTATTACAGTTTCTGAGATACTACCTCGAGACGGATAGAAAAATAGACAGACGGACAGCGAAGTCTCATGAATAGAGTCCCGCTTTTACTATTTCGTTACGGAATCCTAAAAACCAGACAAATGTGATTCAAATTCGCTCGCGGAGGGTTCCGTACCAAAAAACTGCAAAAAAATGTTTTTTGTATGGGAGCCCCCTTAGATACCTACTAATATTTTTATGTTTTGAGTATTACTTGTTATTGCTACATTAAATAAATAAATATTCACGGACATTTCACACAACGCTGTCTGATCCCAAAGTAAGCTAGGAATAACCTGCTTGTGTTATGGGTATCAGACCACGGATATTAATACTTACATGTATACTTTTTTTAATACATGTTTATTATGCATAGAAACACCCAGACTCTTGAGACAAACATTTATGAGTCACACAAATATTTGTCTCTGGTGGGAATCGAACCCACGACCTCCAGCGCCGCAGGCGGTATCACTACCGACTGCGCCACAGAGGCAGTCAACTCCCTTTACAGTGGCAACGGAAATACAATCATCTGTGGAAACTTCAAGTAGCATAAGTTACAGCCTGGTGACAAACGAACAGACGGATAGAAGGACAGCGGAGTTTCTGTAATAAGGTCCCGATTCTACCCTTTGGGTACGAAACCCTAAAAAAGAACCTGTAGACCTGAGTATAATAATGGTTTTAATTTCAACTCGATACCTGTAAGCGCTCTTGAGATCAAAACGTCTCGATGACATACGATCAAAAGGAAAACAAAGTGATCCTATAAGGGTTCCGATTTTCCACTTGAGTTGCGGAACCCTATAACGATCTTAACCCTTAAATGCATGATTTTTCCTTTTTAAATACCATGAATTGAAACAGGTAGAAAATTAAACATATATTAAGGGAAAAATAAACAAAATATTTCTTTATTTTATTTATTTATAGATTTATAAAAATTAATTACTGATGTAGATCTACATCAGTATGCATTACGGTTACTTTTAATAATGTAAACTAAGTACTATTCTATTAAACGATTGTCTTCGAATTAGGCTTACTGCACTGTGTGATAATCTTTGAAACAGTTATTTCGCTGATTTAGACACAACGGTACATTACATTTGGTACATGACCATTGTGTGGTGCTCTTTTTTTTGAACGTGAGGGAAAATCCTTTCGGGTGCTATCCCGCGTCTATGGGGGGTTTTCGGGTGTGATCCCGCTTCTAAGGGGGGGCGTGCGTGAATCCCTCACGTCACGCTGCCGTCATGGGCCTGCTACTGTAAGGACGGTGAGCAGCCCACCACTGTCCTCAGGTCCCCAGTCATGGAGATCGATAGTCTTCAGCGAAGACACCTCGGCGGCACCCAGGCCGCCGACTGTGGAACTCGGGTGGGAGAGTTCCTGATCTCTCCCGTTCCCGCCCCGCCTTTTTTTTTAACGTGAGGCTCTTTCACGAGCATGACCTGCTCGCACAAAGAGGCGACGCAGTCCCACTTACTCCAGCTGGAGACCATGGCTCGCACCATGGTTTCGAGCTAGAGAGTGTCCACGTCTAGACCCACCACAAGGACCTGGCGCTGTTGCGCCCACGCTATGCACTCCACCAGCGTGTGTGGAGCGCTGTGTCTTCGCTGCGGTCCTCGCAGTGCTGACACTCAGCCGTGGTTTCCCGGTGTCTTTGCCACAGATACCTACCGAAGCTACCGTGCCCGGTAAGTATCTGTGACAACCGGTAGGAGAGAGCAACGTATCTCCTCTGCAGCCTCTAGTCCATGACCGGTCTGACGGCCGCGATTGTGGCGAATCTCCCCTTTAGTTGCTCAAGTCGCACCTTCCATGTCTCCCTGGTTTCCTGGTGGAACAGGGACTAAGGCCTTTGACCCCGCTCTAGCGCCTCCTTGCGCCGTATGAATAGTGACGCAAGGGCTCTCGCTTCCAGGTCCCATGGAGGAGTCCCGGCTAGAAGACATGTCGCCTCACCTGAGGTCGTGCGGTATCCCCTAATCACCCTGACGGCCATCGCCTTTTGCGGGCACAGTAATCTAGCCACATTGCTGGCCGTCAGGGTCTCCGCCCATACTGCGTGGCCGCCAGAAGTTGTTCTATGTCTCTATCTGCCACTTTACGGGACATTCTGGAAAAATAATTATAAAATTCGTATGAATAAATTACGTATCTATAACAAATAAGTCAAAAATAAAAATAAAATATTATACCTACAGTAAAACTATTTCTTGTCGATTTTGCATACTGATGTATTTCTACATCACATTTATAACGCTGATATTTACAAAAAAACTGTTATTGAAATAAAAAAAAAACAATGTTATGTGTTCTGCTTACCTTTATCCTCTCGTAAATTATTTTTAGCACGTAATTATGCTATTTGGTATCCACTAAAATAAAATCACAAATTTGCCGCCAAAGCGGGTAGTTGTTAGTGGTGCGTCAAGCTGCCAAATTATGACATTTAAACAATTGAACTGCCATATCATGAAAGCTTGCCTTCAAAAACCTAGATCTAGATATTTTTAGCACCTAATAAAAGTAAAAAGTACTGTGTTAGAGTTACCGTTTACAAATTATATAAGGAAAAACACACTGATGTATATATGCATCATTATGCATTTAAGGGTTAAATGTTCACAAAGGCTAGTAAGTACATAAGCGTAATGGATCCTCATACGTTTTAAAAGAAGGCAAAGGATATTGTAACATACAGCCTTATTGTGAGCAACACAAGATGGCTGAACGAAAGGGTAAGGGTCTTTTAAGCAATTGCAGACTAAATGGGATTTTATTAGGTCTGCGTCTAATTTCGTTTGAGATTTTCTACTGTAGAGAAGAAATCCGTTTTTGAGAAAATGTCTTTTCATAAACAGTTAAAGGAAAATAGTAGTCGGTAATTGGTCGGTAAGCCTTATAAGAATATAGTACCTAGTTTTAATGGAAAAAATTAGTGCTTTTTCCTTTTAATACGTATGTTTAGATTTATTCTCTATTTTATAACTAAAGTCTTTGTTTCATATTATAGATAGTGATGAAAACATGAATTGCATTAACCTTCAATACAACAGTACTTTTTATCTAGAAAGTACAGTACGGGGCCATAAAGAATGCACATCGGCAACCATCGCATTTCCGAATGCAAACGAATGCTCATTTCCATGTACATCAATTATTAGATTAGTCGTTTATCAGAATTTGAATTTAGCACTAAGTACTTTATTGTTGTTTTGTTTTGATTTCACGTGAAATATATAGAGATGTAAAACACGATGTAACTATTTTTAATTATTGCTATATTCTTGTTAGGAAAAAATAATCTTCAAATAATCTTCATAAATATATATTTTATATAAGATCGACAAAAAGTGTAATATTGTGGTGACAAATTGCTAGGCCATCGGCCACAACACGGTTTAACCCTGTACCCTTAGTCGACTTATGCGACATATTATTTTTCTTATTCTAATAGAACACCGCACGGGGAAAAATACGGAATTAGTATAATAAAAACAAAATCATGTATATTCAATTCCTTCCATTTGACTATTTGTGCTCTCATTGAGGTCTGTGTCACTGCCACTATCAGCTGTATTTATTACTAGCCTATCCATTCTATCTATTTTGTCGTCCATAGCGTGTTGAATTCCTCGATATTCATTCTCGCATTTTATCGCATGATCGCAAACCTTTTTCCACTCATCAGCCCCGATCATGTTTAATTTTTCAGTTAATAATGTTTTTATTGAACTTAAATTCATATCCACGTTTCTCGCGGCTACATAGCCTTTTAGTTGAGACTATTATATTTTCAATTGGATTAAAATCCGGATGGTACGGTAGCAATCGCAACACAGTGTGCCCATGTTCGGCTGGTATCTTGTTCACGGAAAACTCTGTAAATCTGTCCTTGTGCTGACATATAAAATTATATATCTGAGGTTTTGTTAATTTATGATCAACTGAAATTTCGTGTCTTTGTAACCAATTGATCATTTCCGGTTTATTGGTGTTTGAGTTGGGGGGTCTTTCAACATATTTATTGTGATAGGGTGCGTTGTCGATAACCAGAACCGAATCATTAGGTATATTTGCAATTAATTGATTAACCAGCCACTTCTCGTAGTTTTCGTTATTCATTTCGTTGTGATAATCACCTTTAGCGTCCGTGGATTTATACGTTAAAAGGCTCCTGGTACAAAGCCTTTTTCGTTACCTGCGTGAACAATTATCAAACGTTGACCTTTTGAAATCGGTTTTTTACCCCTATTTGCTTATCATCACTCCAAGTTTTTCCTTTAGTGTGGGTTGTATGTATGTAGGACTCATCCATATAGATAATGTTTTTTCCTGCTTCGCGAAATTCGCGTATTTTGTCCAGATATTCAATTCGTTTGAGAGCTACATCGTGCTTTTCCATTAGAACTTTTCTATTGTCTTTTATTTTTGTGAACGCAAATCCCATTTCATAAAGAATTTTTCTTAACGTCTTTTCAGACCCATTGTAATTAATAGCCTCAGATAATTTAGCTTTTAATGTTTTTATTGTAGGCAGTTGTTTGTAACGCAGATGAAAATCGTACACCATTCTTCTAACAACATCATAATCAAAATCGTCCATATCTAAACGAAATTGTTTTTTTGGTCTCCCATTTTTTCGAGAGCTGGATTTTGTTCCACTGGAATGTGTATTATCAGTGCCAGTGCCGACTTCATTTCTAGTAAAGTTCTTTTTGAAATTCCAGTGGCATCTGCAACTCTCTGTTGAACCTTCTTAAAATAATTACTTACATTAACATCATCATGTTTTTTTAAATTGGTTGGCTTCAAATAAAAAATATTTATAAACATTATGGATAATTTCGCGAACGGCTTACCTTTTTTCCCTATAGATGCCATAGTAGGTACTAATTTAATTTTATAGGGGTTTTAGCAGCTCTATATATATATATTGGCTTAGATAAGCGACTGCACTCTCTTGCATTTGAACCATGACTGACAAAACAAACGTCATGGTGTGTGCGACACAGATATCGCTATACGAAGTCGAAATTAGCCGATTGCCTCTTTCTAAAGCTCGATGTGCATTCTTTTTGGCCCTTTACTGTACCAACGTTGATAAAAAATAAACACACCGACCTCTTTTTGATTAAACACAAACAGTCGATCTACGATGTTCGAATTTTAAATTCATTGGTATTTCTGCAGAATTTTAAAAAGGTTGTAAATTGATAATCTGTTCCTTTCTCTTTTTTTTAATAATTGGAACGAGACTAATAAACCACATCTATAACATGGACTAAAAAATTATGTATTTTAACGTGAATAAAATACTAAATATTCGTTTCTTTTTGTTTCAGGTAAGTCTTCTACTATCTACAACTGCACTAAGTCATTAGTAAGTAGTTTAATTCAAGTATGGAAAAGCGATAGACTTCAGCCAAATAGATTTGAGAGGAAGAGGCAGTCACAGCCCTTATTCAAACAGCAGGGCCACTTGACCAAGTGGATTTCTGAAAGACCTCTTGTCTCCATGAATGGTAATCATGAGCTCGCCTCTAAATTAAAAAAATACATCATGTATTTGAAAGTTTGCGCTAAAGCTGCACTTTTTTTTTCTTTTTAACATGACGATTTCCCACATGGATGCTTTGCCGGACTCCTACCGCCTAAAAACCTTCACGTAACGCCTATCCCTTTAGTTGGGAGCCCCGCGTAAGCCCTCAGAAGGAAGTCCCAGGACTCCTAACAGACCAACGGCCACCACTGCGGCCTCGCCTACAGGGTGGTTCGGGTGCTATCCCGCGTCTTTGGGGGGTTTCTTGTGTGATCCCGCTTCTAAGGGGGGCGTGCGTGAATCCATCACGTCACGCTGCCGTCATGGGCCTGCTTCTGTAAGGACGGTGAGCAGCCCTCTCACCGTCCTCAGGTCCCCGGTCATGGAGGCCGATCGTCTTCGGCCGAGACACGTCGGTGGCGCGGCGCCCAGGCCGCCAAAAATGCAAACGATTATATTGTGCAATGATCCTGCCTCGGTTTTCCCAAACGCCTACTATATGGGGTCCTTCAAAACACCTTCGAGGTTGCCGACGTCCATCGGCTACGATGACCACTTTCATCCAAGAAACCCATAATATGGGTTTCTAAGGGTTTTTAAGGTGACAAACCATAATATGGTTTATCACCTTAAAAACTTAGAAATAAAAAATATTATAACTTTGTAAACAGAATAAAATCAATTGAGTCACGGCCACCATTTTCCAAATCCCCGTTTACTATAACGAGGTCCCTTAATGCATCCTATTCTTAATAAAAAGTTGTGAAAGTCCCACCATTCTTAGTTATTACGGTTCAAAATAAACTCGATGAACTTTTAATAAGGGTTGAATATTTTATCTTACTAAATAAATAAATAAATATTCATGAACATTTCACACAACGCTATTCGATCCCAAAGTAAGCTAGGATAACCAGCTTGTGTTATGGGTATCAGACCACGGATATTAATACTTATATACTTTTAAATACATACATAGAAACACCCAGACTCTTGAGACAAACATTTATGGGTCACACAAATATTTGTCTCCGGTGGGAATCCCACGACCTCCAGCGCCGCAGGTGGTATCACTACCGACTGCGCCACAGAGGCAGTCAAATATTATAACAGTGAAAGTTGTGGATGTGGATGTATGACACTCTATCACGCTCTAACAGCTGAAGTATAATAACACATGGCTATTTTTTGGGTTCCGTACCTAAAGGGTAGAAAACGGGACTCTGTTCATGAGACTTCTCTGTCCAACTGTCTTTCTGTCTGTCCGCCGCGAGGCTTAACCGTGATAGTTAGAGGCCTGATATTCTTGTTACCGCTATAACAGTAAATAAAATCGGAATAACAAAAACATTTAAGGCGGGCTCTCATACAACAAACAAGATTTTTTACTATTTTTTCGTGCGAAACCCTCCGTGCACGAGTACGACTCGCACTTGGCCGTTTATTTATTATCTCTGGAATATGATTCTATGGGATGCGAACAGTAAAAAAATTCCACACGCAGACATTAACTAGTACCTTCTATAAGCTGACTTCAAAACACAGTCTTCTAAAATGTTCGTATGTAAACTAATATGAGGCAGTGTCGCCATTTTGAAATTTTAGTACGCAGAGCTAAAATATTAATTACATGGTTATTTATTAAGAAGCATACGGGCTTTGGGTTTCGGGTATGATATTGTTGTTATGTGTATGAGACCCAAACTCGCTCGGAATTTATTTTGTAGTAGCGGATGTTACGTAACTTCACCCGACACGTGCTTTACAGTTCTGTTCCAGCCTGCGACCTTTTCACGGTCGTCGGTCCATCTGGCGGGTGGACGTCCTACCCCTTTCTTTTTATATGTTCAGCTTGCGAAATTGACATCGTCAGCCTGATAGAAAATCATAGCACATCTAACGATTGAGCACCACTCTCACAATCCGTAAGACTTATGACAGTGGTCCTCAAGTTGGCGGTTCTGTGATGTGCCTCTTCACAATCCGCTTGAAGAACCCGGAATTGTAAGATGAGGCAAACACGTATACAGGCAGTTCATTTCAAGTTTTTATTGTTCGACAGAGCAACGATCTTTTGAATCGCTCAGTTCTGGTGAAGATTCTCTCCACTGTGTATGAGTGGGACAAGTGTACAGCACGTGTTGTTCGGGATCGGAAAGGAGAGAGCGGGATTAGGTTGAAGAGTTCTTCAGAACACTCACCGTGATGGATACGGTAATGTAGCCAAAGATGCAATAGTTCTTCGCTGCGCCAACGGCTCCAGACTTTCCTTCACCTCCTGGCAATTGAAAATGCGAATAGCACGTCGTTGCATAGCCGTCTCTCTGACTTTCTGGCTGTATCTCAGGAACTATAATAGCTAAAGAGCTGCAATTTTCACAGGTGATGTATTACTGTTACCACTATAACACAACACATACTAAGTTCAGCCAAAAAGGGGGGATAAAGGGAGGCTCGCATACAATAAACGTCTTTTTTTGCAGCTTTCTATTTATAATTAGCTCGCCAAAATCATGCCAACGTCCGATGGAAAGTCACAGCGACATCTAACGATTGGGGGCCACTGTCCCAGTCTGTAAGACTATAGGAAGCGGCCCTCAAGTTGGCAGCCCTATGATGTGCCTCTTCACGCTCCGCTTGAAGAACCCAGGATTGTAAGAAGAGGGAAACACACAACAACACCCTCTGTGCGAGTCTGAATCGCACTTGTCCTGTATTTTTATCCAGTATTTTTTAGTTGCAACTTTATGTCAGAAAGCCAGAAGCAATGAAAACAGTCGTAGAATCGTTTATTGAGTGTTTGAAAACTTAACTCAATTTAACTTCTACAAAGATTTTATAAGGGTGCGATTTGACTGAATCGGTTCTAGAAATATTCAGAGTTATTTGAAATTTTAAGAGAATAATCAGGGATGAATTGTGTTGTAGAGTTAAAATTGTATAATAATACCAGATAGCGTTCCCATGGGAAGCGGCCAATACATATTATGTATGATGTAAAAAATATTACAAGAAATTAGGTATATCTACATTTTTTTGTAACATTTATTGTTAAAACGGCAACAGATTTTAATTTTTCAGCGTTCACGGTTAATGGGGTCCCGTTTTTACCCTTTGGGTATAGAACCCTAGAAAAAATGGTTGGACAGTTGGTGGTCACGAACAGTTTTTTTTTGGGACAAGTTCACACAACGCCATGTAACCCAAACAAAACTACAGGATCTAGACAACATAATTATTTTGAAATGTTTCTATAGGCTCACTATAATATTAATTGTAAACCAGGATTAAAAATCTGAGTCATTAAATGACAAGTGCTACTGTCAATGATACAAAAAAGGGTGACCCGCTACAAAGGTGATGTTCGGCCATCAATAAAAAATGTCCAAGTCTATTGATTGCCGAACATCACTATTAATTGTAGCGGGTCACCCTTTTTCGTATCAGTGACAGTTGCACTTGTCATTTTACTGACTGAGATTTTTTTTATACCACTATGGTGGCAGACAAGCATACGGCCCACCAGATGTACTGGTGGTCACCGCTGTCTATGAACGTTTGCACCACCAGAGGCACTACACTCGCGCTGCCGACCGCAATTTTTTTTTAATAGTTTATAAAGGCACACAATAATATTACTAAAAAGAGTGGCCCGCTACAATAGTAATGTTCGGCAATCAAAAGAAAATGTCTAAGTCTATTGATTGCCGAACATCACTATTGTAGCGGGACACCCTTTTTCGTATCAGTGACAGTTGCACTTGTCATTTTACTGACTGAGATTTTTTTTATACCACTATGGTGGCAGACAAGCATACGGCCCACCAGATGTACTGGTGGTCACCGCTGTCTATGAACGTTTGCACCACCAGAGGCACTACACTCGCGCTACCGACCGCAATTTTTTTTTAATAGTTTATAAAGGCACACAATAATATTACTAAAAAGAGTGGCCCGCTACAATAGTAATGTTCGGCAATCAAAAGAAAATGTCTAAGTCTATTGATTGCCGAACATCACTATTGTAGCGGGACACCCTTTTTCGTATCAGTGACAGTTGCACTTGTCATTTTACTGACTGAGATTTTTTTTATACCACTATGGTGGCAGACAAGCATACGGCCCACCAGATATACCGGTGGTCAATGTAGCCTATGGACACTTGCAACACCAGAGGCGCTGCACTCGCGCTGTCGACCCTATAAAACCATCTAAGACCCCATTTGAAGGGAGCTCATTTTATAAGAAAAGTACTAAATCAAATTACACTTCAGTGGACACAATACCTAACATACAGAAAGCCATCTGAAAACAACATTTCAAAGTATTTTTGTTTAAGATAAGAAACTTACTACTGTTTGGAAATTTATTATTATTATGAGACAAGTTTAAGTAGTATAGTTTAGAAAATTAGCACCATAAATTTTGGACTTAGTTGTAAACAAGAGTTTTGAGTAGAGATATAATAACAACTAGCTGTTATCCGCGACTTCGTCCGCGTAGAAGTCGTTATCGCGTAAAATCATTACCCTCCTTTTACGCAGTCAGTTAAAAAGTAGCCTTTGTCCTTTCCCTGGACTCAAACTATCTTTGTACCAAATTTTATCAAAATCGGTCCATCGGTTTAGGCGTGAAAACGTAATAAACAGAGTTACTTTCGCATTTTTAATATTAGTAGGGATGTATCTAGGTGTTGGGAGTCACGGGACATCCTTCCTGAGGGCTTACCCGGGGCTCTCAACAATAGGCTGTTGGGCGTTACGTGAGGTTTTTTAGTCGGTAAGAGTCCGGCATAGCATCCTACGAGGATTTTCCCTCACGTAAAAAAAAAAAAAAAAAAAAAAAGGGATGTATCTAGATTATTCTAGATGCACAAAGCCAATTTCTAATATTAGATAGTAAGAAAAAAATTTTCAATAAAAAATAAAACCGACTTCCAACAAAGCCTGAAAAATAAAATTTACTTAGCACAAAGTAAAATGTATTTTGATTTATCAGATTTTGTTCAATATCATATTGAAGTCGGCGCCAAGTAAACCCATAGGTTTATGTAGGTATTATTCATGGCACCAACTTCAATACTATATTGAATAAAATCTGATAAATCAAAATACATTTTACTTTGTGCTAAGTAAATTTTATTTTTCAGGATTTGTTGGAAGTCGGTTTTATTTTTTATTGAAATTTTTTTTTCATTATTTTAAGTGACGGGTGAACCGAAAAATATATCTATCTAGGTAAAAGTTTTCATCAATACAAATACATCAAGCCCAAACACAAGGTAGCTGCTGTAAATCGTTAAGGATTTCCCTCGACTGTCTTTCGGTTCCATAATCAGATCGACTCCAGATATTCATTAAATTGTAGTACATTAAAGCACTGAATTAAAAAGTTAACTAATGCACTGGTTGTCCCTACAATTTTCGGTGGTTGCCCTCGATTTCTCCTGGATCCCATCATCAGATCCTGATCTGATTAAAATAGGATCACCTCAGAAGTAAACCCCTTTTCAAGAAAGAAAACAATTTAAATCCGTTTATAATTGACGGAAATATCGGTGAACATACATAAAACATTGAGAACTTCCTTTTTTTTTGAAGGCGGATCTATCAATCTAGGTGCAAAGTTCTCATCAATACAAATCAATCAAGCCCAAACACAAGGTAACTGCTGTAAATTGTTAAGGAATGCCCTCGACTGTCTTTAGACTCTATCATCAGGTCGACTCCAGACCTTCATTAAAGTGGAGAACATTAAAGCACTTAATTAAAAAGTTGCACTAGTGGTCCCTACAATTTTCGGTGGTTGCCCTCGTTTCCTCCTGGATCCCATCATCAGATCCTGACCTGGTGAAAATGGGACCACCTCAGAAGTAAACCCTATTCAACAAAAAAAAATTTTGAAATCTGTTTATAATTGACGGAAATATCGCTTGACATACATAAAAAAAAATACATACAGACGAATTGAGAACCTCCTCCTTTTTTTGAAGTCGGTTAAAAGTATTGAACTATAGGTACTATGATTTTTAATTCGAGTCAGTAAAATGACATTTTCAGTGTTGCGGGATTTTTGTCACAAATAAATATAGTGGTTGAATCGAGTTTTACAGTTAAAAGTTAGTCGAGATTATATTTTTCAATTCCATATCAAACAGTAATTAAATATTACATAAAACCACCTATACCGTATTTCAACTCATTCAAATAATGCAGTAAACAAACAATAATATTTTATCTTATTTATCTTCCATGTACAGACAGCGACCTGTTACGATTTTATTATATGTATTGATGATATGTAATAGATAGATATTATATATTTACAATATAAAATTTAAAATACAATACAAAAACACCTTTACACCTAATAAAATAAAGAATGACTAAAATGTCTAAGTCTATTGATTGTCGAACATCACTATTGTAGCGGGTCACCCTTTTTTGTATCAGTGACAGTTGCACTTGTCATTTTACTGACTGAGATTAATAATCCGACTTTACAGTGGACACAATACCTAATAAATTTTAAATATGGAAATATAATTGATATCGAGCGGGATTGGAACCTGCAGCTTCCCGCATTCCGTGCAAGATGCTTAAAACCACTTAGCCACCGAAACCTACTCGGAACCAACCAAATTTTCCACCTTATACACGTCTTGGGGCGACGTAGGCGCCATCTACCGGTACTTTCTTTTATTTTTTTGTTTATTGGTTGGTTCCGAGTAGGTTTAATACCTACCTACTATACAGAATGCTCTCTGAAAGGAACATTTCAAAGTATTTTTGTTTATGATGAGTAACTTGTAACTGTTTGGAAATTTATTTAGTTTAGAAAATCATTCCATAAATTTCAGACTTGGTTGTTAACAAAAGTTTTGAGTGGAGATAATATATAATAAATTTAGTTTCCCCGTCTCCAATCTACGCTATTTATTATACTGGGATTGTTTGTTGTTTTTTGACGACATACTATTGAAAATTATTCAAGCCGCCCTTAAGGCCGTTGATAGGGCTAACGACCTTGACCATACAAAACACGCGTCCTTCAAGCTAGGAAATGTAGTATTTTGAGCTTATTTTAGTTTTGTTAAGTAGTTTTATTCAAAATTGAAAATAAATCAAACTATAGGTGTATGTTATCTTCATATATTGACATATTATTTTCTTTTGCGTCGATAAATATTAAAATCATAAAATGCATTCGTCTAAAAATTTGGGGTGGTTTCTGTGATAATTTTACATATTATGTGTTATTAATGTACAATTTGTAACAAAAGCATATTTTGACACACATCTTGTAGATTAAAAATCTACTTTTTGCTATAATTTTTCGTCTACCTATGCCAACAAAAAATGATTTCAGCTACATTTTTTTTTCGTAATTTTCTAAACCATGTTCATGTTCATACAGTGTCTATGCATCCGGAGTTCGTGCACCAATCCGCAATTGATATGGAATAGCCCCAGTAAGAAACTTTGTTTTATTTACGTTCGTTAACGAAGTTTCGTTTCGTAGAAAGACAGTAAACCCCCAGGCCCCTTAAGTTCTTAAGACTTGGCTTAACGATTGTCATTTTACTAATAAATAATAAATTAATGATAAATACGAGTAAATATTTACGGACATTTCACACAACGTTATCTGATCCCAAAGTAAGCTAGGAATGACCTGCTTGTGTTATGGGTATCAGACCACGGATATTAATACTTATATACATTTAAATACATACATATTATACATAGCAACACCCAGTCTCTTGAGCCAAACATTTATGGGTCACTCAAATATTTGTCTCCGGTGGGAATCGAACCCACGACTTCCAGCGCCGCAGGCGGTATCATTACCGACTGCGCCACAGAGGTAGTCTCAACCGGGATCAACGGCTTAACGTGCCTTCCGAAGCACGGAAACGCGATACATAACTATCGATATTGCTTTATTATAAGTTTAATATTACCTTCCCTCATTATTTTAGCCACATTGTCTAAGATACTTCATAAAACAATAAACCTTAACATCAAGTTACTGGGAACAAGAGTTTGGTAATTAATTAGTTGAAGTATTCAGACTCTCATGAAGAGAAGCTTTGGTTTTGACTTTCGGTAAGGTTGTCAACATTGTGGAATAGAAAGCAGATAAGTAAGTATTAAACTTTTATCACGCCTTTATCCCCGAAGGGGTAGGCAGAGGCATATTATATGCACACATTTCATCTTTGTATAATTTGTCCCACGTAATAGGTGGTGAGCCGTATTGCCGTGTTTAAATGGACAGGCGCAGGTTGTGACTGCCTGCTGTTGAAATAAAGCCTTCAACTTAGCTTAACGACTGCCATTTTACTGGCAACCGGGACCAACGGCTTTACGTGCCTTCCGAAGCACAGAAACGCTCAAATAACTGTCACGAAGTGGTCACATGGACGGTCACCCATCCATGGACCGGCCATAGTGAAAGTTGCTTACTGCAGTGATCGTTTACAGAACACTGAGTCCGCGGGGCCACGAGCGCTTCAAATATATATTAAATTTTACTATTTTCAAAATTAGGGTTTTAAGGTTTCGGGCAGGGTATGGTTGAATGTTTAGATAGCAGAATGATCATCCAATCTTGATTTTCCAAAATGCCTACTGTACGAGGTTCTACAAAAGGGGCCTAAAAATGTTTTAAAGGGTCGGCAGCGCGAGTGTAGCGCTTCCGACCACCAGTCTCTCAGGTGTATGCTTAACATAAACATAAAACATAAAAACTCTTCATTGCACACCAGGAAATATATTTGAGTAGCCTAATTTTAACTTATTGGTATAACAATTGGTGGCCTTATCGCACAAGGTAATCTCTTACAGGCAACCTAGAATGGAGTCTGTAGTGAGAATAATGTAGGGCAGTTTGATGTACATTATTACCTAATTCTAAATATAAATTAGAACACCATACAAATCACATTTAGGTACATACATACATAAATAAATAAATAAATAATAAATATTCACGGACATTTCGCACAACGCTATCTGATCCCAAAGTAAGCTAGGAATAACCTGCTTGTGTTATGGATATCAGACCGCGGATATTAATACTTATATACTCTTAAATACATACATATTATACATAAAAACACCCAGACTCTTGAAACAAACATTTATGGGTCACACAAATATTTGTCTCCGGTGTGAATCGAACCCACGACCTCCAGGGCCGCAGGCGGTATCACTACCGACCGCGCCACAGAGGCAGTCAATAATAACATAGTTATATATACCTATATGCATATACTTATATAATCTTATATAATATATATAATGCATAATACATATACAAGTATACACATATAGGAACCATAATAACATATTCATTCTAATAATAATAATAAATACACAGTATGCTTGTCTGCCACTTTAGTGGTAAGTATAAAAAAAATGTTGAAGTAAACTCTAGATATACAGCTATGAAATATCGCTAGGTATGTGATTTTAGTGGATACGACTCCGAAACCCTCGATGGTGAGTGCG
This sequence comes from Miltochrista miniata, assembly GCA_933228765.1. Classification (NCBI taxonomy): domain Eukaryota; kingdom Metazoa; phylum Arthropoda; class Insecta; order Lepidoptera; family Erebidae; genus Miltochrista; species Miltochrista miniata. The sequence goes on from OW121777.1 coordinate 4,885,414, forward strand.
AAGAAAATTGAAACCGAATAAAATATGTAATGTCTTGTTATTTCTTCAAAAACCGGCCAAGTGCGAGTTGGACTCGCCCATGAAGGGTTTCGTAGCAACAAGTAATACTTATAATATAAAAGTTCTTATAGTTCGTTGTAACTTTGATTGATGTTTTAACACGTTCGCAGTGGTAGTGATTTTTCTAACCGAAAATTGCAGTTTACGACGCATTAAAAAAAACTACCTGCTGTATCTCGTTCAAACTAATTTTCCTTGGTAGTTTTTATGGCAATGTACATCATATATTCTTTTTAGATTTATCATTCTCTTAGTTTAGAAGTTAGAGGGGGGGGGGGGGGGACACATTATTCCACTTTGGAAGTGTCTCTTGCGCACACTAATTACTTTTGAAAAATGATGTTAGAAACCTCAATAGCATTTTTGAAGACCTATCTATAGATACCCCACACGTATGAGTTTGATGAAAAAAAAATTTTTGTGTTTCAGTTCTGAGTATGGGGACCCCCAAAATTTACTGCTTTCTTTCTAGTTTTATATGAGAATTTTAATGCTGTTTACAGAATACATCTAGTTACCAAGTTTCAATAGCATAGGCCTAATAGTTTCGGAGAAAAGTGGCTGTGACACACGGACGGACAGACAGACAGACATGACGAATCTATAAGGGTTCCGTTTTTGCCATTTGGCTACGAAACCCTAAAAATCACCCAACAAAAGGACGATTTCAAAAACATACACAGAAATTAAATTTTCTATACCAATTTATTTGCAATATGGCGGTGTACTTTATTGGAGCGTAAAATTTCAACAATTGTACTTGATTTGTCGTACACGATAATCGAATATGTCATACACAATAAGTAATGCATCAAAAATTCCATTATGTATTATTATGGTCGACCTCGGCGTATATGTCGATCAAATTGAAGACTTTATAAGAAAAGGGCAAGTACCTATAAGTATTAGTAATATTATAAAGGCTAACACGGCAATAGGCTCACCATCTTTATTTTAACCTGAGGGAAATTACTAATGGATTGTCGGACTCCTACCGACAAATAAACCTCATGTAACACCCAACAGCCTACGGTTGGGAGCCCCGGGTAAGCCCTCGGAAGGATGTCCCAGAACTCTCAACAGACCTACGGCTACCACTGCGGCCTCGCTTATGCGGTGGTTTGGTTGCTATCCCGCGTCTTTGGGGAGTTTTCGGGTGTCATCCCGCTTATGGGGGCGTGAGTGAATCACTCACGTCACGCTGCCGTCTAGGCTCCCCTTGTCCTGGACATCCTTCCGAGGTATTACCCGGGGCTCCCACCCATAGGCTGTTGGGCGTTACGTGTTTTGTAGTTGGTAGGAGTCCAGCACTCCATAAAGGAATTTCTCTCACGTTAAGGGGCGCGTCCGCAAAATGCACAAAAAGACATTTAGGATTTTGGAAATATTCAAGACCTTACTTCATTAAATGACACTAAAATGGAACCTTAAATTTTTAATAGATGAGATACATAATAACACCGTTCGCTTTTTACAAAATAATTATTTACTTGTGAAAAGCCTCTGAAAATGATCGAAATTTACCTTTGTCAATTTGATTATTTCTGCTATTTCGATGATTTTTAATAACTTAAAGAGGTGTTTTTTTTCTTATGTAAATAATTATTTTGTAAAAAGGTTCCATTTTAGTGTCATGAAGTGGGTTCTTGAATATTTCCAAAATCCTAAGTGCATTTTTTGCGGACTAGCCCCTTAATCAAAAACAAAAAAAAATAAGGCTCCCTTTTTATGAAATGAGAGTGTTCAATGTGCGTTTGCCTACAACTTCGGCGGATAAGGCATGACTAATGTTTAAGTATGTCAAATTCGTATCTAATTCTTAAATCCTTATTATCTGTATAGGACTGGTGAGCATCTCTCGTATTTTTAATAAGGATTACAGCATTGTAAAGGATCTCAAAAACTCCTTTATTCGATATGTACATACGAGTATAATGACGTATATCCTCTGGATACTCGACCCGCTTTTGACTCCGCTGACCTATATTTTAGTGTAAGCACCAGTATTTTGTAGGGTGGAAAGAAATTTGGTACATTAATGGGTTAGCTGCATATTTTAGCAAGCATTTAATAGGTTAGCTTTGAAGCGCTCGTGGCCCCGCGGACTCAGTGTTCTGTAAACGATCACTGCAGTAAGCAACATTTACTATGGCCGGATATGGATGGGTGACTACCACGTGGACCACTTTGTGACATTTATTTACGAGCGTTTCCGTGCTTCGGAAGGCACGATAAGCCGTTGGTCCCGGTTGTCAATAAAATGACAGTCGTTAAGCCAAGTTGAAGGCCTTATGGGCGGCTTGAAAAATTTCAACTGTGGGTCGTCACAACCTGCGTCCGGGTCGGCAGCGCGTGTGTAGCGCCTCTGGTGTTGCAAACGTCTATATGCTACGGTTACCAACCTTTCGGTGGGCCGTAAGCTTGTCTGCCACCTAAGTAGTATAAAAAAAAGACGTGTGGCACTCGGGGACTGCCGCGGTAAAGCTATTACATAGCATTTTTTACCAACTATGCTAGTATAATTATTTCTAGATAAGAATACTAGCTGATGCCCACAGCTTCGCCCGCGTAAAATTTGTTACCGCGGGAAGTTATTCCCGGGATAAAAGGTAGCCTATGTGTTATTCCAGACTATAATGTATCTCTGTACCAAATTTCAGCCCGATCCGTTCAGCGGTTTGAGCGTGCAAGAGTAACAAACATCCACACTCACAAACTTTCGCATTTATAATATTAGTAAGAAGTAAGATTTTAAGGCCTATGTTCAACAAAGTAAAGTACCAAGTACCTACTTGACTGTGGACATTTGGGCTTTGGAATTTTGGCCTATTGGCCTTTTGGACTTTTGGACTTTTGGACTTTTGGCCTTTTGGACTTTTGTACTTTTGTACTTTCGGACTTTTGGAATTTGGTTTTATGGACTTTTGGACTTTTGAACTTTTGGACTTTTCCAAAAGTCCAAAAGTCCAAAAGTCCAAAAGTCCAAAAGTCCAAAAGCCCAAAAGGCGAAATGTCTTTACTTTAGTGACCTTTCATGTCTCGCATCCGTATAGCAGTTAGCAGTACAGTTTTAACGTTTACTTTTGAGTTTCACTCTTCGTGTCTATTTTCGCAACTGTCTACGGGGCGCTGTGTAAAGGTTGTTCTGGCCTTGGCGAGACTCGAAATGATGTAGGGTAACTACTCTTCTATCCCATCAGTTTCTGACACGACACTCCCGAGGTACGTGAATTATTGCCTCCACCACATCTCTTGCGTCTGTCGATTTTAATTTCAGTCCAGCCATTCGCGGCCTCATCCTGGTGGCCTACCATAAGCTCTTAAAACAGGCCAATATCAGCCGATAATTGAACGGACGTCTTATTTCGTACCATAAACGCGATGAACAGCAGGCGAGTTAGCGATTGCCGGTCAGACGTCACGTGATTGAGCATTTCAGCGGCGCTCGTTGTTCTGCACGTTGTCCTGCAGACATGCATGACGGCGTGTGTGTGCGGTGTGTGCCTCAGCAGGCACAGGACATCGGCATCATTTAAATCCTCAAGGATATCAGTATTGGCCCCATTCTATGCCGCGCCGATTGTTCTTTGCGGTATTCAGCATTATACCATCTATTTTCTATGGATTGTTGTTAACTATCCTGTTATCTTCATAACGATCCTTTAAGGTAGGTACAGTATGTATTTTCAAAAGAGTTTGTGAACTCTATTTTTAATTTCTTTTTCAGAATATTGATGACATTTGATTGATGTCATTTTATACACGTTACGTCTACTACATTGATACATGTAATAAAATTCTAACACGCCGGTGTTTGTATGTAAATTGTTTATACTGAGGAAAATTCTATACTCAGGAATAGCTTTAACCATTAAGCTCTATTTTGATTAAGCAAACAGGGCAGATTCACACGCTACTTGATAAGTATGATTAATAAATACCTCTAATTTCAAAGACCTTGTGTGACGTAAACAAAGTTGCGAGGGTCAGCTAGTTAAAAGATAAAACAATAGGTTTCTTCTTATCTACTTAAAAACTATTTTTAAAAAAAATATGGTAATAATAGACATTCTTTGAAATGTGCATGTATGGTATTGTTATGACTTTTATGACACGTTTAAAGTACATAGGTATGGGATAGATGGCGCTCGCAGCTACGTCAGCGTGAAATTTTCTTCCCGCTTCCCATGGTAACGTACTCCCGGGTTTGGTTACCTTTATAGCAGTATTATAAAATTAACAAAACAAAAAATAATACTGCATTGGTGATAATAATAATAAAATGTATGTATATAGAGCACTCACTCATTTCCTTTCACTATTTTTCGTGACTTTCTTCATTAATAAATGCACTTTGTTTATTCATATTTAAAACACTTTTTACACAAATTATACGAGTACAGTTCACTTTTGTACATAGATGATGAATACCTATACACCTATAGTCGAATTTTTATTTAGACGAAGTAAATTGACAGCAACTAATGTAATTGACAGCATCGAAATTGTCATTTCACATTAAGAACTGTAAATTCGACCAGCATTCTTAATTCAACTTTGGTCGAGTGGTTAAGACGCGGATCGGTACGCAGAAGGCGCAAGATCGATTCTGGGTACAAGCATCAATTTTTGGATTATTTGACATAATATAATAATATATAACGACTGCAGAGTTCATAATTGACGTAAACAAAAAAATTATGAAGTGCTAGATACACGAACGTGGCCGAAGGTAGCCGAGAGTGTGACTCGTTTTCGTGACACAATTTCTGGATTCGGTCTCCACGCAAGGCCCGCGATAGAAGCTATGCAATAGCTTAAAAAAATATTAATATTACTAGTGCATCTAGTTTCACCTGTGTTAATGGTAGCAATTCTCCTTTAAACCAATTATTTTACTGACCTCAGCCAGTAAGCTATTTATAACAGCGAGTATAAACCGGCCTAATTATAATCACAATCAAAAAACAAAGTTCTAATTATAATACAAACAATAAATAAATATGTTAATTTAGAAAACTTTACAAAGGCAAAATTTAACGCCAAGTTCGGAAACCATAATTTCGGTAGTAACTGGAAACTAGCTGAGTATTGACTATTGTGCAAAGACAACATCAGTTGACTAGCACTCGGTAATTTCTGGTTGACCAATTGCCAACCGCATGTGCCATCACACTTAATCTTTAAAGGTCAATTGGTAAGGTTCTTTTGTGAAGGAAAACTATTATTATTATTATGTCTCTCTTTCACACGGGTATCTTCTTTTTTTTTCTTACGAAGACACCCGGACGTTTGGTAGGCTTACACGGGGACACAGGTCCAACATGCAGAGGCCCTTTGAGACTTTTAATCTAAAAGGAAATGGGACCCCCACAGCAAACAATCCACATCCGCCTTATGTAGAAGAACGGTAACTGACAACGGTAACTTTCCTGATATAGTCCGTTCTCCTGGAGTAAGTAAGTAAGTAAAACTTTATTGTACACCAATATAACCAGTTTACAAAAGAAACAAAAACACAAATATGTACAAATGGCGGCCATATCGCTAAAAGCAATCTCTTACTGGCAACCTTTAATTGGACAAAATGAACATTTAATTTTGAGAAATGGGTAGGTCCTAGTTATCTGTGTCAAATATTGTACAGTGCTAAAGATAAAGAATATAGGAGGGGGGTACAGGAGGCGGGAGGGGAAGATATTCCACTCCTATGAGGAGTACGTGTGCACGTCACCTCAGCCTTATTAAACAACAGCAATACAATTAACGGTGAAATTCTACTGAAACTTGCTTTACATCTAATTTACCGTGAGGCTTTTACGTCAAAATTTATATTTGCCTTCAAAGTCATACGTAGCGTATTTTCATTAAACCACTTTATTGCCGAGAATGTCGTAAACCATACAATCAATAACGTTTATGCTTCAAAGTAGGGTTGCCACATGATAAACAATGTCGCTTAAAAAAATTATTGAAATATTTAATATTTTTTCGGGAGTGAATCCTTGTATTAAATTTCCGCGAGATCCGTTCAGATCGTGATTGAATAACAAAAATTTAAATATTTTCACAAACTTTATATTTTAAAATTTTATAATATTAGTGGGCTATAGAGCCATAATATTAGTGGGCTATAGATTCATTCTAAATGAGTGTGCAATAAGCGAGTTCTATTTTTAATTCTCTCTTTGTACTCCTAGTAGTCAAAAAAAATAAGTTCGACATACATACATACACACATAATAGTCATGCCTTTATCCCCGAAGGGGTAGGCAGAGCCATAGTATACGCCCTTATTTCACCTTATAGTTTTATGTGCCACGAAATATAATATTTATCAACCCGCTTATAAGGCCTTTACCTTGGCTTAACGATTGTCATTTTACTGACAACCGGATTTCAATTCTAGTTTATCTTACTTTGAGAAGTAAAATAAAATTTTTGGATGGTAGGTAAAATTCACGCTAACAAGAGGCAGTGAAAACTCAAAAGTGGTAACCCTAGCTGAAGTAAATCTGCTTTAATTTAATTGCTTCACCTGCCATACAATTTACAAAGAGCATTTACATTAATACTGCAGTAAATGATTCAATTAAGTGAATAATGTGCTGTTTAATGAAATATTAATGTATTGATGAATTATTTTTTTTTATACTACTTAGGTGGCAGACAAGCTTACGGCCCACCGGAAGGTTGGTAACCGTAGCCTATAGACGTTTGCAACACCAGAGGCGCTACACACGCGCTGCCGACCCGGGCGCAGGTTGTGACGACCCACAGTTGAAATTTTTCAAGCCGCCCGTAAGGCCTTCAACTTGGCTTAACGACTGTCATTTTACTGACAACCGGGACCAACGGCTTATCGTGCCTTCCGAAGCACGGAAACGCTCGTAAATAAATGTCACAAAGTGGTCCACGTGGTGGTCACCCATCCATATCCGGCCATAGTAAATGTTGCTTACTGCAGTGATCGTTTACAGAACACTGAGTCCGCGGGGCCTCGAGCGCTTCAATCTTAATCTTAATAATATACATAGTAATTATTCATTTTGATAATGCTGCGATGCTTGAGGGTTCGAGTTAACGGAGAGAATTGAGAACGTAGACTTTTTGATAAATGAATATAATTGAATAAAGATTCATGTACAGTAAAGATTAGATTACAAGACAGTATAGATTATTAGTACAAAAGTTCAGATGCAAGTGTTCGACGTAGGTAATTCTAGTGAAGCTTCGTAGTATGGCCGTTGATCAAGCGCTGTGATTGGTCGCCGATGACGTGATATCTTGATGCGATTGGTTTAATATCTCGTCATATATGATACGTGATTGCGGTCGTTGCCGATCTATGCGACATCTGGTGTCGGTTACGATGTACTAGGTGCTTGCCTTAACACATTTAAAGCTTAATGAGATGTGGGTACTTAAGGTTCCGTCCCCACAGGGTAAAGGACCGTTCTTCACGAGGCTGTATCTTAGAAACCGCGAAGCTAGAGGTCTGAAATTTTCACAGATGATGTATTTCTATTGCCGCTGTGACAACAAAAATACAAAAAATGCTTTTTTGTCATTTTTTGGTAAGGAACCCTCTGTGCGTGAGTCCGACTCGCACTTGGCCAGTTTTTTGAAGTGCTTCTACCCCACTAGCTCGTGCTCCACCTAGCTAAGTGTTTTGTAAACGACTGCTGCGTTATACGTCTTTATTTTCTGATGCTGAGATGGGTGTGTACTACCATTTTATCATGATGGGCAAAATTGAGAGAAAACGACGCGATATTAGACGTAGAAAATAATTGCTCAGGAACATCAGGGACATGGACTGGAATAACTAGTGTAGGGGAGCTCTTCCGTTTAGCTCAAAACTGTGTGGAGTTACGAAAGTTAAAGGCCAACCTCCGGTAGCGGAAAGGCACTGAAAGAGAAGAAGCACAACGGTTCTATGTGCCATATAAACGCACGGAATTGCTCCGTACAGTTACGTCATTACAGAACACTGAGGTACTATAGGACAGTTTCCAAAAAATATGAAAATATAGATAATTCAGCACCGACAACTATAATTGCTCGACTTGGTGAGGGCACAACCGTGCCCTCAGATACCTACTATCTAGTTCGCGAACTATCATAACACAGTATAATATTCTTATTTCAGATTATTATTATTCTTCTTTTTATTATTCTTTTACTGATAGATGACCGTTGGACTGATTGGCACCCGTGAGAGGAGGACATCATAGGGTCTGGTTGAAAACCAGTGCTTGGCAGTAGCCGTGCACATGCTGAACCAAGCCCTATTCGGCATGCTTATGTTGAAAACCATGTATTTCTTTTATTTAGTTTTTAATGTTAAGGCTATGTACCGAATAAATGTTATTTCTTTCTTTCGTTATGATCATAGGCTACTGTAATCAACTATTACCACCACCTTAGCAGTATAAAAATATAATTTGAACCAACAGCTACCTACTCACTAGTTTACGAACTATATGAGTTGTCACGCTGCATATCCGCTAGCTCGGGGTTGTATTGAGTTCGTACAAAGTTTCCTTTGAGCCGAGTTTAAACATGGAGACACACAATTTGTACAGTTTAGTTAGACTGAATGGAACGGGAACAAAATGACAACAAAGTGATACTATATAGGTTCCGTATCTCCTAGGAAAACAAAAGGAAGTCTTATATTTGCTTTTGAGGCATGAAACCCTAAAATAGAAAGTGTTAGTTATACATCCAAAAAAATTGAAAAAAGTTATCGAGTGCTCTAATTCGTACGGAATTCATAAGCTAATGTAACCAACTATATTTAAGTTGATCGGTAAGCTTGTCTCCCACCTTAGCAGTATATTTTTACAAAAAAGAAAGCGATAAGATACTTTACAAAAAATATAAGAAATAAAACATAATATGTTTATAACCGAGAGTTACCAACTCTCTAGTTCACGTACTACATAAGTTTTCACGCTGCATATCCGCTAGCTCGGGGGTGTTTTGAGTTCGTTCAAAGTTTCCTTTGAGTTGAGCTCAACCATGCAGGCACATAATTTGTATAGTTTAGTTAAGCTCAAACATGAAGTAGAGATGTCATTGTTTAGTTAGAATAAATGAAAAGGGCTGTCTGTAAATTCGATTCGCGTACAATAATTTTACGTGAAAACGTAATGAAAAACGTAATCTACCGGTGGAATGGAAGAGAGATTTATACGATACCAGCCCAACGCTTAGGTCGATCGTGCCTTTCTATCGCTTGCACCGCGCTCTCGCTTGCACACTCAGCAAAGACGGAACGTGACAATATGTCATGCTTCGTATGTGCAGCAGGCGTTTCTTCGAAAAGAACATTTAAAATAGAAAGCGATAAGATACTTTCCAAAAAATCTAAGAAATATAAATATTATAATGTTTATAACCGACAGTTGCATACTCACTAGTTCACGAACTAAATGAGCTTTCACGCTGCATATCCGCTAGCTCGGGGGTGTATTGAGTTCGTACAAAGTTTCCTTTGATTCGAGTTCAACCATGCAGGCACACAATATGTATAGTTTGGATAAGCTCAATTGTGAAACAAGTAAGAGAGTAAGAAATAATGGTACATTTGATTTTATCCTTTTATCTTCGAAGGGGTAAGCAAATGCATGGTATACGCCCACATTTTAATGCTTGTTCTTATCCAAAGCAATAAGGTGAAGAGCTTATTGACGTGTAGTTATTTTAGTTTGAAAATTAAAAAAAAATAACAATTCAGGGAAAAGAATTGCCTCGAGATGGTGCAGTGGTAATGCGAATGCCGTTGCTGAGGTCTTGGATTCAAATACTAGGTTATAATAAAAACTTATTTGTGCAAAATGCATGCGAGCTATAATCCAGAAGTCTATAATTATGTATATTAGTCACAAAAATATTCTTTTCAATACTATTATTATAAAGCGGAAAGATTTGATTGTTTGTTTGCATCAAATAGGCTCCGAAAGTACTCGACCGATTTAAAATTCTTTCACTGTTGGGAAGTTACACTCTTTGCGGTGAACACGGGCTATGTTTCATTCCCGTTTTTTTACGGAAACGGGAATTACGCGATTGAAACCGCGTGACATCCGCTAGTGATTAATGCAAATAATTAGCATCATTTTCGTAAACCTACTACGTTTTTGAAAGACCTACGGATTAGTTCTATGAATAACAATTAATCAAGGCCCAATCTCGAACAACGCGTGCCGGGTAGAGATGCCACTCATACACAGTGGCCAGAATTTTCGCCAGAACTGAGCGTTTCAAAAGATCGTTCCTCTGTCGAACTATAAAAACTTGAAACGACCTGCCCGCACACGTTTTTCCCTCATCTTACAATCCCGGGTTCTTCAAGAAGAGCGTGAAGAGGCACATCACAGGGCCGCCAACTTGAGGGCCACTGTCGAAAGTCTTAGGGACTGTGAGACTGGCCCCCAATCGCTAGATGCGCCACGGCTTACCATCAGGTTGGTGGCGACGTCAATTTGGCGAGCTGAATATAAAAAAAGGCAGTCCAGTTCCATACGTAGGTCTCTCTCAAATCACTCCACAGAACACGGTCCTGTGCCTTCTTTATCCAGTCACTACCTGCAACCCTGTTCAGGTCGTCAATCTGGCAAGTTAGTCTTACCCCACGTGTTTTGGTTTCTACTCTATAATTCATTAGCTCCATCGGCTACAATTTTTCTACAGATGTGGCCAGCCCAATCCTATGAATATTAAAATCCAATATTATGATAACCAAATTAGACATTTTTATTTAAATACAATTCAAACGGGGACCTGACTTTCCGGATAAAATCCGGAGGAATTGTTACTCTATTATTGATACAGTGAAGTTGATAAATGGATTTCGGCTTAAGACATTTGATCCTCATCTGTTTAAAATTCATGAATGTTAGATCGTTGGTTAGATGTTGGCAAGATGTTTTTTGAAGTGAAATGTCTTTAGGTGCGTTGATCATTATTACTTTTACACTTTCGCAAAACGCTCCATTGCGTAGTGGAAAACTCGAAATAAAACCCGGATGTCAGTACAATGTCAATCTTTAAGTCAAAGTGAAGGTCTTATGGGCGGTTTGAACGGGATGTTACAACCTGCGCCTGTCCATTTCAACCCGGGAATAGGCTCACCACCTATTACATAGGTCATTAAACTATTAAGATGAAATGTGGGCATATACTATGCCCCTTCAGAGATGAAGGCGTGGCTGTGTGTAGTGTATATATATTTCTGTATTTTTTTAGAAAAACAGTCAAACTGTTCTTTAATCCTTATCGTTACGATTACTGACACCTATATCTTACTATTATGAAATTGTAAAGTAGTTGGATTGGTTGAGTTTCCGTTCGTGCTTCCGGCTTTTTTTATCTATAAATAACTAAGTACTTAAATATGATATGGTCTTACTGCCAATTAAAAAGCTTGTTTATTTTCTATCAAATTAATGTTACTAAAGGGATTTGGTTAAAATTTCACAATATTTATCCATAATTTCATTCATAATACATATTCCAAAAAAATATAATATACCTAATATTCTTGTTTAAAGAAAAATCACTATACCGTGAAATAGGTCGACTATAAAGTCAATAAAAATGTCCAAAACCGAAAAAAATACAATTTACGATTACCAAACAAAATTACAGCCGAGTAAAATAATTACGTACATAAACCTATCCGGATAATATCCGGACATTGTTTCTCTACGCATTAGTGACGGAGTGACATTGATATATTGCTTGCGGGTTCGAACTTGCGACCCTCATCCTGGTTGACATTCATGGATGAGAGATAGACGGGTTTGTTTTAATCATGAATTACCTTAAAGGGGAATTTCCCTGATTTACATTTTAGGCTAACGTTTTAATTGTCTAGTTTGTGCTTCATCATCGAGAAAGGTAAAGTGCGAGTCGATCAAATTAAGTACCGAGAGCGGTAAGAAATCACCGCCCCTTATTTTAGGAGTGGAAATCTGTCATGGATGCTATGCCGGACTCCTACCGACTAATAAACCTCACTTAACGCCCAATAGCCTATGGTTGGGAGCCCCGGGTAAGCCCTCGGAAGGATGTCCCAGAACTCCCAACAGACTTACTTGGTGCTATCTCGCGTCTTTGGGGGGTTTCGAGTGTGATCCTGCTTCTAAGGGGGGGGGGGGCGTGAATGTCACGCTGCCGTCATGGGCCTGCTTCTGTGAAAAGGACGTTGAGCAACCCTCTCACGTCTGAAGGTGGCCACCTTAAGTCTGCTCAAATGGGTCGCAAGTCCCATACACCCTCACAATGTACCTGGGACATCCTTCCGAGGGCTTACCCGGGACTCCCGGCCTTAGACACTTGTAAGAATCGTGTAGTTTTAGTCGGTAGGAGTCCGGCATAGCATCCATGTAGGATTTCCACACGTAAAAAAAAGGAAACCCTCACAGTGTTTCCCTCTGTACCACGCTATGGACCCGGCGCCCGCACGGTGAATCCATGGAATGCTGAGGAAACGTTCTCAATAAGGCCGAAGTTGCTGTCTTTGTGAAAACTAACCCGAATCGCTTTAAACGCTTAAATTATATTATCCCTAGAAATAGACGCGACAATAGCAATAGCTATGTATTCATAGAGCAAATACTATGTTGATGCAAAATAGTGTATTTTGTATGGCTCCTTCAATATACAATAAATTGCCATTATGTACATTGTAGGGAATTGCCATTGCATTTGTTTAAAAAAGACTACATAGCTTCCTAGCAAGTAAAGCCTACTACAGCATTGATGAGTTTATGAAGGAAAAATGTAGTGTGTTTAACTTATTGTAAAAAAAGTTTTATCAAAAAATAACAACGAAAAAACGAAATGTATAATGTGAACTTTTGTAATTTTTTTGTAATGTTGTAATAAGATAATGTATAATATTGTACTAGTTCATATCGTCTGATAAAATTTTTTGCATGCCTAATGGTAAAATATGGCAGGTCTTTCCATATTTATGTATTACCATTGAATGTATGACCCATATTTGCAAAATAAAGTATATCTTATCTTATCTTATCTTATCTAAGGTTCCGTTTTTACCCTTTGGGTGAAGAACCCTAATACAAAAACATCAATCCGCAAGCTTTTAATGCATTCATTTCTAAATCAACCATGATGACGATAAAACATAACAAAAGTATAGAAACTAGGGTTCAGCGCAATAAACCCTGGTTTTTATAGTGTTTGCCCGAAGTTGATGTGGCGAAGTTGGGCCCATTCAGCAGAATTTGCAGTTTCTACGGTGACGTAACACCATTGAACGTTGGTAGGGATTCCTGTTGCTGACGGTGTATTCAACCTATATTATTTTGTTTTCAAACTGGTGGGGTATTCTGAGTCTGTGCTAAGTTTTTAAAGGCTCAAGTCAGCTTCTCTTGTGGGACAGTCGTATTGTAATTATTAATCAACCTAAGCCTGGATCAGCATCGTATGTGAAGCGTCCCCGGTGTTACAAAACGTTTATATGCTACGGTCACCACTTCCCATCAGGTGGGTCGCAAGCTTATCTGCCACATTAGTATTCTACAAAAATATCGATAGTAGAAAATCAAAGCATATCGGTGTAAACTTAGGTAAAGCTTATAAAGGATTAGGGTGAGGACAATACGAAAAAGAAATTGAATACATAACTTTGAATAAACGAAAAAAGAAACTAAAATAGTAATAAAGTTTCTACTTCCCTCGCCTCTTTGTCTTTCGTGAAAAATATCACTTACCACAAATTATGTATGAAATTAAATTTGTACAACTCACTGAAAATTATTTCAGAATAATTACCAAGTCTTGAGAAACAGTTACACTGACTGAAATATTTCAGGAAACTTACCTACAACAGTTCAATACAAGTGTTTATCGGCCGCAGCAATTACCTGGGTACGAAACACCATGTCTAACACCTCAGCGGTATTAATAAAATTCCTTCTTTTAAGTTTCATGCTATATAAATTTTAGTTTTATAAAAGTACAGTATCAAATGCAATGACCTTATTCGTAAGACAAACTATGTCGAGCACACCCGAACGTTTCCGAGTACACCCGAAACAAAATCAATATAAATACATCCTCGTGACTTCACTTGTATATTTGGAAACTCTTTGGCGGGTTTTTACAATGACATTTTCATTTTTTTAATTAGTCCAGAGGACTTAAGATTGAATCTTTCAATGCAATTTTATTTGCTCAAAAAATGTATTATTTTGGTTTCGTGTGGATGCTTTGCTGGACTCTTACCAGCTTAAATCACAAGGTGCTCTACAAACGTCCTAAGGCCGTAGTTCCGGGATATCATTGGGAAGGAAATACCATGGTTCTCGATAGATTTTGGATAACATTGTGGCCTCAACTAGGAGTTAAGGTCAAAGCCCACTATAACGACTCCACTCCCACCCGGCAAAAACAATATAATTCAAATATAGGCTTTAAATATTGCTCTTTAGATATATTTTACATTGCCATCATCAATTAGCAGACAGCTCGCTGTCAGCGAGCTTACCGCCGTCAGACTGCTCGGGAGTGGACGCCTCGCTGGCCGCGCGTTGTAGACGAGCGGTCGGCGCGGTGCCCGCGCGCTCACAGCTAGCAGTCGCCTCATCGCATCGGCTCGCTACTACGAGTTGCTTTAATGGAAACCGATCGCGAACTGTGTCTATTGCGAAAGGCGAGAGCGGTCGGCGGGTGGACAGCTGGCCGTCTGCTAGCTGTCGCCGCGTGGACTGCTGGGTGCGTGCTAGCTGTCGCCGCGTAGACTGCGAGCAGTAGCCTTCTTTTAGGGCAGTGTTGGGTGGGAGCGGTGTTGGAGCGGGGTGGTTATAGTGTGCTATGACCTTTAGGGTACTATCCTGCGTCTGTAGGGTTAAGTTTCGGTTATATCTCACTTTTTAGCATTAAAAGCCATATTACAAAATTATACTTATCTAGCGGACGTCACGCGGTTTCACCCGCGTAGTTCCCGTTCTCGTGAGAATACGGGAATAAAATATAGCCTATGTTCACCGCAAAGAGTGTAGCTTTCCAACAGTGAAAGAATTTTTCAAATCGGTCTAGTAGTTCCGGAGCCTATACGTTACAAACAAACAAAAAAACAAAAAACAAATCTTACATCTTTATAATATTAGTAAGATGTTTGAAAAATGCTTCTTTTATTTATCAGAATTCCAACGGATTTTTGCGGGTCTTGAACTGAACGCCTTCCCATCTTTGGCCGGAGTCAGGAAACGCTTGTCTTTATTTTTGAGATTTATAAAACTACACTCGTGTTTTCTAAAGCTAGATATCTACAATCAAACTTCTTTTTTTACATACATACATTATGGTCACGTCTTTATCCCCAAAGGGGTAGGCAGAGGCATATAATTATATGCCTACATTTCACCTTTTTAGAATTTGTCCCACGTAATAGGTGGTGAGCCGTATTGCCGTGTTGAGATAGACAGGCGCAGGTTGTGACTGCCTGCCTTTGAAATTTTTCAAGCCGCCTATAAAGGTCCTCAACTGGGCTTAACGACTGCCATTTTACTGGCAACCAGTGGTCACATGGATGGTCACCCATCCAAGGACTGACCATAGTGAAAGTTGCTTACTGCAGTGATAGATTACAGAACACTGAGTCCGCGGGGTCACGAGCGCTTCAACTTTTTTTTAACGTGAGGAAAATTTCTACATGAATGCTATGCCGGACTCCTAGCGACTAAAAAACCTCACTTAATATTAAGGATTTTCCTTAACGTTAAAAAAAAAGATACCTTGTTGGGTAGAACTCATAAACGTAAGGAACCTTAAATTATATTAATGGCCTTTTAAGCCCTGACTTAAAGTAGGTATAATCCCTAACTGACTAACTTTTAGAATTAGAATTGATTTATGTACTTTAATAGACAAGGTAGGCTTATTTAGTAGATCTCATATGACAAACGGATTAGCATACTAGTAACCGCCCATAGCTCTGCTCACTTAGTAACACTAAAAAATAATGTCTCTACATACTTATTGGTTTTTTAACGTGAGGAAAATTCTACAGGGATGCTATGCCGGACTCTCAACGACAAAAAACCACACATAACCCTAACAGCCTACGGTTGGGAGCCCTGGGTAAGCCCTCGGAAGGATACCTCAGGACCTCGCAAGAATACCCCAAGACTATTAGGTAGGTACGTTCTTAAGGCATGCGGGAAAAAGAACAGAATTCTACGCGTGCAGAGCCGCGGGTGGATGGGAGACTAATAATATAAAGAGGAATGATTCGATTGTATGCTTATTTGCATCAAATGTTGGTACGCCGAAAGCGGCAGAATATTATGATCAATTTAATCTTTGTAACACCTTTATGTACAATATTCTGACAAATAAACTATTATCTTATCTCATCTCAGCTTATCTTATCTTATCTTTTCTTTTCTTTTCTTATCTTGTCTTATCTTATCTACACATATAATAAAACTGTTGGGGGTCGAGAGTCTGTACATAGAAGATATTTTGATAATTTTAATTGTAGGGCATTCTCTGATCGATACTGAAGCCAAAAATGTAATTTAAAATTTTCATGTCTGTCTGTCTGCCTGTATCCCGAATAAGTATCACGCCGAAACTACAAATCGATTTGATTGAAACTTGGTAAAATCAGAGCTTATAATCCGAGGAAGGTTCTAGGATACTTTTGATCCCGATATTTTGCGCAGTTCCTTTGGGAGAGGGAATGAAAGACAAAATAGTTTTATAGTTGTAACTTCTCAATGCGTGGTTCGATTCCAAAAAAAAAATCAATGTTATAAAAGGAATACTTTAAGGATTGTGTCACACAAGTTTCAATGTTGAGGGTTTTGTAGTTCAGGGATTAGAGACGTCTCAACTTTCGCAGAACCTATAATTCAAGGATTCCTTTGATTGTATGGGTAAATCTAAACTAGTGTGTTGGCTTTATCATAAAAGAGCTAAATAAAAGGCTATTGTAAAATAATTCAGTCCGCGTGGACTGAATTGTCTTAAAATGGACTTAATATTTAAGCTCTTTTATGATAAAGCAAACAGGGCAGTTTCATACGCTCCCATGAGTCTGTTGAAAAAATACTTGTCCTTTCATACACTTCATGTGGCGTAAACGAAGTTGCGAGGGTCAGCTAGTCTTATCTAAGCTTCGAAACTACTGAACCGATTAGAATTTTTTTAACGTTGGAAAGGTACACTATTATGAACAGCATTATTAAACCGAATATGTCCGTAAATAAAGGTGCCTATATGGCATTGGGCTAAATGGCTGCTACGAGCGAAGCCATGGGGCACAGCTAGTATCGATATAAAATCAAATACATTAAATCATTTTTGTCAAAACTTCAAAATATAATATAAGCGATAAGATATTTAAAATGCATAGATTTTGCTATCGCGTTTTATGAAACGAAGCCATTTCTATTCACAACGGAATATTTATTTATTTATTTATTTATTTATTGGTTTTGTACACACAATTAAAAACAAAAGAAATCATATGGAATATTGTACAAGGCACTACTTATTTCTAATGAAATCTCTTCCAGTAGGCCTGAGAGAGGAGATGTGAATGAGAGACAAAGTAAATAAGTGTGTGCAGAATAATAAACATACATAAACCTTAAATAGCATACATACATAAATACATACATAATATATAGTATTATACTATCTAAATATACTTAAGTACAGAGAAATATCATAAACATCTCTAAGGATAAAATGTTATGTTAAAGATAACAGGTAATGTTCTTTCACTTTCTTCTTAAAGAGTGAAATAGTTTTACAAGTTCTTATCTCCGGTGGGAGAGAATTCCATAGCCTTGCAGCGTGAACAGTGAAGGAGTAAGAGTAAAAATCAGTTTTGTGAGAAGGGAATGTAAGGCGATTTTCAAGATGTGTTCTACAAAGAGCATCAGGTGTACGCATAAAAGAGAACCGCTCACGTAAGTAGGTAGGACATAAAGGATTGTGCAAGATATTGAATAGGACACACAATATCCGAGTATTCCTCCGAAGTCGGATTGGGAGCCACTTGAGTTTTGCACGAAATTCAGAGACATGATCATACTTACGAAGATTGAAAATAAACCGAATGCATACATTTTGCAGTCTCTCAAGTTTGTTTAAAAGCTCCTCAGTAGCATCCAAGTAGCAGGAGTCCGCATAATCAATAATGGGCTGTATCAATGTTTGAGCAAGTGAGATTTTAATATCTACAGGCAAAAAAGGCTGGAGGCATTTGAGGGTGTGGAACGTGTAGTGAACCTTTTTGCTGACATTCAGAACATGAGCATTCCAGGACAAGTTTCCATCTAAGGTAATACCAAGATCTTTTGCCGTGTCGGTACAAGGTATTCGAACTCCATCAAGTAAGAGAGGCGGAAGACAGGCCATGTCTAGTCCAGATCGCATTTGCCTACTGCCGATCACTATCGCCTGAGACTTACCTGGATTAATTAAAAGTCCAAAAGACCTAGCCCACTCGCCAATAGCACTCAGGTCACGATTCATATCGGCTATGGCGCTTCTATACTCATTCAACTTAAAATGACGATACAGCTGCAAATCGTCTGCATACAGATGGAAGTTGGAAGAAATAACTCGAACAGAAGAGTTGATGAAAATGGAAAAGAGTAGAGGAGAAAGTACGCCACCTTGAGGCACTCCAGCAATGAGGTTACGCCAATCCGAGAAAGACTCGTTAAGGCGAACACACTGCGAGCGCCCCCGAAGATAAGAGTCAAACCAAGCCACAGTCTCAGTGGAGAAATTAAGGGAATTAAGAATGCCTAGAAGAATATCTAGATCCACTGAGTTGAATGCGCTACCGAAGTCCAGCAGAACAAGTACGGTAAGAGATTTGTTCTCCATGGCCAGACGAATATCATCCGTCACCTTCAGCAGAGCCGTCACAGTGCTGTGACCTGGACGGAAGCCAGATTGCATAGGATTGAGAAGTTTATTCTGGGTAAGGTAACAAGATAGCTGTCGATGCACTAAATGCTCAAGAACTTTTGAGAGAAAAGGAAGAATGGATATGGGACGGAACTGGGACAGCAGTGTAGGATTTGTGGTCTTAGGTAAAGGAATAATCAGTGCTTGTTTCCAAGCACTAGGAAAGCAGCATGTGCTTATAGAGCAATTGAATATGTAAGTGAGGATGGGAATCACGCTGGAAAGTATGGGAGTGAACATTTTTGAGCATAACTCATCATTACCTACCGCAGAAGAAGTAATCGACATGATCGATTTTTTCACTTCAAGCTCATCAACTGCATTAAGCCTGAATAAAGGACATTGTGGTAAAGGCATAAGAGAGAGATCTAGCATGGTGCTGGCCTTAACAATCGGGTCAAGAGATACAGGTGGAAGCGAGAAATGTTTGTTATGAGCACTTAAGTTAATATCGTGACAATCGATATGGGGAGACTTGCCAATACCGTTAGCTTTAAGAAATTTCCAGATATCGGAGGAGTTACGGGTCTCAAGAGATTGATGAAAGTGGCGACGTTTAGCATCACGACACAGACGATTACACCTATTACGTGTAACACTCTGCAATACTCACCAACACATTATCCATACGTTCTAATATAATACTCTCTTTTTGTCTCGTGATAACGAGGATTTCATACATTAAGCACATTAACACAAAGATATTAAACTCGATATCTTTCTGTCGTTTTATTCCGTGTTTACATCCAGTCACAATACTACACATACACATAGGTTAGACGTCGTGAATCTGACATTGTCATTTTGACAGTAACAATGACTGATCCTGGTCAACGAAATAGTTTAGGAATAAAAAAAAAGAACATAAAAAAAATAGTTTTATTTAGTGTACAATAAATCTAGATTAGAATAAATAATAGGTATATTAAATTAGTAAACAGATTTGGAACTAATGATAATTTATATATAGTTTACGAGCGGATCAATTTCGGAGTGGTCACACCAGAATTCACGTTCCGCGTAACGTAGAACATTATGTCAAATAGTGGATAAAATATTCGCTTAAGAGGATAGGATGGTTAATGTACAGGATAGTTTTAGCTTCAGTTAATGACATGGCGTTAATGCGATAAAGCCCTAATCGTGTATGGCGTATGAGAAGTGGAGGAATAAAAGTCACGAACGGAACGTGAGGGATGAGTGAAATGAAACGGACCGTAGATGTAACTGACCAAGCGGGTTTGGCTTGGTGGGAAGGGGAAGAGACGAAAAGCAAAGATGGAGGCAGTCGGCATTTTTTTTTCTCTCGAGCGAGAAGACCCGTAAGGTGTCTCTTCAAGAGCAATTCGTACCATCACAGGACCCGCAAAAAGGTATTTATAAGCTAGATAGACCTTGTAATAATCGCGGTCTGTGAAGTGCGTGCTGATTGCTAATGACGCGTAACTTTTGTTGTAGCGGGTCTTTGGAGTACCTACCTATTATTGCTGGGAATACCTGCCCGTCCCTTGGCGGACTCCCAACTCGGAGGAATTCTTCCCCGTGAACCCATCAGCGTGGGACGCGTGATCCACAGACGGGACTGCGCGCCGCTGACGAGCCCGGCTTTGTAGCGGTAACCGGTTCTCGCACCGGCATTTTTTATTCTCTTTTTTACGCCACGTGCATTTCTTTTTCACTACTTGGCACCAAGGAGGGCCACCAGGATTCTTCTTATACATCCATACGCGAGGTTGATTACTGCATCTCGTTGGTTAGCGGTGCCTACGCGATAGTCCACCGACAGTTTAACAACGTAGTTCACCTTCAGGAGGCTGCATAACGATCCGAGAATGTAACTAGATTTATTTAGCCTTTAAATCATAGATTATAATAATGTTAACCAGAATGGATCCATCTCTAGGTCGCTAGATTAAAGTATATTTTGTTAGCCACGTCACAAGGTGATGTTTAGTTAATTGTGTCAAATGAAATAATTTCATCGCATCGGCGCAAGAGCCGGCCAGGTCAATAGATTTGATATAAGTTTATAGCAAGTAAGTAAAGTGTGTGTAGATATAAGTATTCTAACTGGAGTAATACTGGTGCATCCTGCCATATATATAGGCTAAGTAGTGCGTTTGATATACCACAAGGCCTGTGGTTTTTGTATTGTAGACCATTAAACGTGGTGATAATAATATACACTGGTTTTTCTTTCACGAACTCACTGCAACAGGGGTTTACTAGCCAGACAACACGGCCCTTAACCTAAAAGGTCCACTGTATCTCCGGCTGCTGTTATTCAGGTAATCTTCTTTTACAAATCAAACTATTGTAACACGGGACTTGGGAAGTCCACACCGACACCCTTGACGCCCGTTACGTTACATGGCGCCCGAACTTTATTTTATTGTGATTACCTATTAAAGTGCTGCATGTACAGCGCCTGAATTCAATTGAAATTAGTTGGTAACCATTGTTGCAATTGAGCTTCGGGGGGGAATTTCCTTTGTGTTTATCTTTTGAGGGATACAATTTTTATTGTTGTATCTAGGCTTGAAAGCAGTAGCTTTACTTTAAGAAAATTAATAGTTCATACTTCACCGTTCCCTCAGGAATATGTCAAAATTTTAAATATTGACATATTGATGGTTTATAGATATTGAATCTGGTCACTCACCCTATTAAGAATTCATATCCGTGAAGACCAGACCACAAAATGTGTAAATTTTGACTTTTTTATGCAAATTTAAGTTTTTTTTTCTTTAACAAAAGTTTCATCCAGAACTAACAACATTTTTTAAATATTGACATCTGGATGGTTTAAGTGTTTAATATAATTGCTTACACTGCTTAGAGTTAATAACGGTAGGAAACCAAACCAAAATATGTGCAAGTTTTGTTTTTGTGAACAAATTTGTGTTTTATGAGTTGTCGTTCTCATCCCGGCAAAAATCAACTTTTTAAGTATCAACATATTGGTGATTTTTAAACTTCTATCTGATTCGGTGCACCATTCTGCATTGATAAACACTAGGACCAGATAAAGTCTTGTGTCAATTTTCGATTTTGTGAGCAAATTTGAGTTTTTTTGTCTTATCGTTCTCCCGACAAAAATCAACTTTTTAAATATCAACATATTGGTTGTTTTTATAGTTTTATCTGATCTTGTACACCCTTTAGAGCTTACATACACAAGGATCAGGACTAAATAGTTGCAGGTTTTGTTTTTATTAACAAAATTGAATTTTTCATAGTAATTTTTACGAACATAATTTTGAAACATAACTTTGTTGTTATTGTGTCTGTGGCATTGCTACAGTGATTATACCATTACTACTACTACTACTAGAGCATTTTAGGCTAAATACAAACTAGATATTAAGAACTTATTTATAAAAAATGTCAAAAACTCCAGATACTGATGCAAGTGAATTTGCTTCACCGGTGCATAGTCGGAACGTTATGCAGGTAACTTCTAGCCCGTATACACGACCTTTAGAGGTACACATACCTATGGATACCGTAAATACACGTCCCCGAGTCAACGTGAACCGGACTTCATCTTTGGCTCCCGAAACGTTTACGACGTCCATAGTCTCTAATACGACCACCCATTACGCTGCCTCTCACAGCAACACACAAGAGACATACGTGGCACAAGAACCGATAGCACACGCACATAAGACATTCCCCATTAAAACTAGCGAAATTTTTGACAACATGAACCAAGGTAATGGTATAACACAAGTGGTTGCACCGCCCCCCAGTGCGCATGTGTACTACAAATCATTGAATTTAGCTTCCCTTAAACTCAAGTATAACGGAGAGTCAGATATTGACGACTTCCTCCTTAGGGTTAATGAAACACGTATCGCACGACAGATTGACGATACAACATTAGTAAGAGGTTTTTCAGAACTGTTATCTGACACCGCACTCAAGTTTCATAGAACAATCCAACATAAAATTAACTCTTGGTTTGATATTTGCGTTGAATTTCGAAAATTCTTTCAATCAAAGAATTACAACTACAACATAGAGAGACAGATTCGTGAAAAAAAGCAGAAGCTAGGTCAGTCTGTATCATTCTTTATTTTAGATATCCAGGATTTAAACAATAGACTAACATATCCTATTACAAGCGACAACCTACTTGAAATTATAAAACACAATTTGCTACCTACATACGCCCAACTATTAGCCATCAATGATATTACTACCTTTGACCAATTGGTCAACGTGTCCAAGAATTATGAGGCTTATTCTGGTGTTTTATGTCAATCTAAACCGGTTGGCAAGCGCGAACTCAATGCAGTCAGCGTCGGCAAATTACCTGACAGGCGCGGCTCACCTATTACTTGCCTTAAATGTAAAAAAGTCGGCCATAGTTATAAGGTGTGTAGGTCAATACCAGGCATAATATGTTTCAAGTGCGGAGCTAAGAGGGTGACGATTAGGAGCTGCACCCAATGTAACACAGGCTTGCGCTCGCAGTCTACTACACAGACACTTAATGAAAAAAACTGATGGGGCCCCCGAGCAAGTCGTTACACACACAAACAGTCTCTTCGCCTGAAATATCGTCATTCGTAGGGGATAATCGGTTGTTTGTTAAATTCACAATAAAGGACCGTAATTTCGAAGCATTGCTCGATCCTGGGGCACATTTATCAGTTTTAGGTGCGAATAAGCATCGATATTTTCAAAGACTTGGATGGACATTACATGCTAGGGATGCTTCAGTCGTGCCAGCAGTATTTTTAGCGGATTTATCTCAAATTAAAGTCATTGGCATAATGTCTTTGCCAATAACTTGTAATGGGATAACTGCCCACTTTAATTTTTTAGTTTGCCCTGACATACATCACGAAATCTTGTGCGGTATGGATTTCGCTGATGCATTTGGTCTAGTGGACATTTTTAAGTTTGGAGATGTCGTGAGGAGAGGCAACTCCACAAGTTATAGTGCTTGCAGTGCGTTGTGTGAGGTGAAAGCTTTAATACCCAGAGATGATCTAACATCTCAACAAGCCAAACATCTACAAAAAGTAATGAATGACTTTGAGTCAATTTCATCAGAAAAAAAAGGTTTAGGGAAAACGCATATCGTTACACATAAAATTATTACACAGGGAGAGCCTATTAAACAAAGATATTACCCTTTATCGCCTGCTAAGTTGACAGCATTGAATAGGGAGGTGGACGAGATGTTGAGGCTCGATGTCATCGAACCGTCGAGGTCACCATGGTCCAACCCGGTTGTCATGATCCCAAAGAAAGATGGATCATGGAGATTCTGCCTCGACGCGCGTAAGCTCAATGATGTCACGGTTAAAGACTCGTACCCACTTCCTTATATAAATTCGATTTTGGACAATCTGCGAGGAGCACATTATCTTAGTTCAATTGATTTATCATCGAGTTTTTGGCAGGTCAGTTTGTCAAGTCAGGATGGAATAGACGGCAAAGGTACTTCTTGTGAGAAAACAGCTTTCGTAGTCCCTAATAGAGGTCTTTTTCATTTTAAAAGAATGCCATTCGGATTATCCAATGCGGGAGCGGAAATGCAAAGGCTAGTTGATTCGCTATTTCTGCACAAATTTGACGGAAAAGTTTTTTGTTATCTGGACGATCTTCTGATTGCCACAGAGTCATTTTATGAACATATGGAGATACTTGCTGCTGTAAAGAGGTCGCTTAGTGACGCTGGTCTCACTATCAACTTAAAAAAGTGCGAATTTTGCAAAGGAGAGCTTAGATACTTGGGATACATCATCAATACACAAGGTTTGCGCACTGACCCAGAGAAGCTGAGCAGCATTCAGAATTTCCCACAGCCTAAAACTGCCAAGCAGCTACGAGGATTTATAGGTCTATGTTCATACTATCGTAGGTTTGTTAAGGATTTTTCCACCATCATAGCACCTATGACAGCGTTGGTAGGTAAGAAGAAAGGCAGTGACGGCATCCAATGGTCCGAAGCAGCTGAGGATTCTTTCAATACCCTTAAAAATGCTTTAATAACAGCTCCAGTTTTGGCGTCGCCAGAATTTTCGAAACCTTTCGTGCTTCATTGCGACGCATCATCCGTAGGCATTGGTAGTGTTTTGACGCAGGACATAGATGGAATCGAGCGTCCTGTGGCTTTCTTTTCACGTTTACTGGCAAAACCTGAGAGAAATTACAGTACAACAGAGCGTGAACTGCTCGCGGTAGTGGATTCCATAAATCATTTTCGTGCTTACATAGAAGGTACTAAGTTCACGGTCATCACTGACCATATGAGTTTAAAGTGGCTTAAGTCTTTAAATAACCCCTCAGGCAGGTTGGCCAGATGGGCAATGCAGATATCCACTTTTAATTTTGACATTTGCCATAAGGCAGGTAAGCTTAATGTCGTACCAGATGCACTATCCCGAATTTCGGTCGATGCTATTACTTTCAATCAAGAACTTTCTTCAACTTCTGATGAGTGGTATAAGAAGATGTATAACGGCTGTAAAACTATGCCTACTCGTTTCAAAAATTTTCAGATCCTAGGCAACAATTTGTTTAGATTTTGCAAAGGTGGCTCTTGTACTTCAAAAAACAATTGGAGGTTAGTAATTCCTAAAGAGCTGGTCGATGAATGCATCAAGGAAAACCATGACTCCTTCTGTAGTGTACACCCAGGAGTTCAAAAAACGTATTTGAAAATTAGGGAACATTATTATTGGCCAAATATGTTTGAAAATGTTAAGGAATTTGTCACACGGTGTGACAAGTGTAAAGCATATAAACACTCAAATTCACCACCTCACGGACTCATGACAAATCAAAAGGAGGTGGACGTTCCGATGCACACGTTGTCAATAGATATTATAGGCCCATTACCTAAAGCATATTCGGGTCATATATACATTCTGTCAGTTGTAGACGTTTTCTCAAAATTTGTATGGCTTCACCCCCTCCGTACTGCAACCACTCAAACGGTCACTTCATTTTTGGAAAAGGAATTGATCTTGAAATGGGGAACCCCCGCGATTCTTATTTGTGACAACGCTACCATATTTAAAAGCAAATCGTTTAAATCATTTTGCGATGGATATTCTATCCCTCGAATTTTCTATACGGCGCATTATGCACCGCAAGCGAATACAGTCGAACGGTATAACAAAACCGCTGAAGTCTGTTTATCCATACTAGTTGAACAAGATCAACGTAATTGGTCCAAATACCTTCAGCAAATTCAGCTATCACTGAATAGCACGGTGAACCTAGCAACGGGATACACACCGTACTTCTTAGCCACCGGTCGTGAAATAGTCACTGACGGTCAATTCCATTCAATTCTTAGGGATTTACCAACATCAGTTGATGATCTGACCATAGGCGATAGAAGCGCAGCGGCATCATCGTTGTTGGAATTGGGAAAAATTTTTGACAAGGTAGTAGATGCATTAACTCAGGCGTACCAGAAAAATTCACAACATTATAACCTAAGACGACGACACTTCACAGCGAAAATAGGCGATGTGGTCTGGCGAAGGAACTTCGTACAATCTAACGCAGCGAAGTATTTCTCCGCCAAGCTGGCGCCGAAATTTGTGAAGTGCACGGTTGAAAGGAGGTTGTCAGATGTAGTGTATGAGCTACGCGAGTTGTCGTCAGGATCTGTTGGTAAATTTCATGTAAAGGACATCTTGCGTGTAGATTAAATTATTTACACACCCTGTCCGATATTGTTGCTTGTCTAGTGGTATTTACTCCGAACCCAAGATTTTTTTTTTGATCGTAGGGCTAGGCAAGCATTTATCGAAACTAATGTATGCAATTAATAATTGCTTTGCCGTTTGTGTTTTTACATTGTGTTCTTATTCTTACAGTTAATGTTTATATGATATGATACTTAACAACGCATGAGCAAAAAAGTTGTTTTTCTTGACAGTCAAATGATTGACCGACAGTACGATTGGCCAAAGTATGAAAAACTCTTACAGAATATAAGACTGATGAATGACAGCATGTAAATAATTATGGAATGATAGGAGCAAATAAGAAAGGGAAGGATAAGTGCATGACTGAATGATAGGTGGAAAATAAGCTTTAAATATTATTATATGTATTATTATAATTATTATTAATATGGAAAGGATGACGAATGAATGTACATAGATAAATATGAAATACTGTGTGAGGTATGGAAGAGTGAAGTACGCGTTTTGAAAGGAATACCTATCCAGCTGTGATCATTCTAAAGGGCAGTCAGAAGAATAACTATTGCTAGCAGCGTTCTGAAGTTTTATTCTTTTATTTCTCGGTATTTTTTTAATCCTTTTTGGAGTCGGTTAAGTAACCACTTTTTCCCGGTTACCCCGGCTGTTTCTTTCGGTAAACCTGTCGGTTTACCTCTTTTCCCGAGGAAGGGGGTATTGTAACACTCTGCAATACTCACCAACACATTATCCATACGTTCTAATATAATACTCTCTTTTTGTCTCGTGATAACGAGGATTTCATACATTAAGCACATTAACACAAAGATATTAAACTCGATATCTTTCTGTCGTTTTATTCCGTGTTTACATCCAGTCACAATACTACACATACACATAGGTTAGACGTCGTGAATCTGACATTGTCATTTTGACAGTAACAATGACTGATCCTGGTCAACGAAATAGTTTAGGAATAAAAAAAAAGAACATAAAAAAAATAGTTTTATTTAGTGTACAATAAATCTAGATTAGAATAAATAATAGGTATATTAAATTAGTAAACAGATTTGGAACTAATGATAATTTATATATAGTTTACGAGCGGATCAATTTCGGAGTGGTCACACCAGAATTCACGTTCCGCGTAACGTAGAACATTATGTCAAATAGTGGATAAAATATTCGCTTAAGAGGATAGGATGGTTAATGTACAGGATAGTTTTAGCTTCAGTTAATGACATGGCGTTAATGCGATAAAGCCCTAATCGTGTATGGCGTATGAGAAGTGGAGGAATAAAAGTCACGAACGGAACGTGAGGGATGAGTGAAATGAAACGGACCGTAGATGTAACTGACCAAGCGGGTTTGGCTTGGTGGGAAGGGGAAGAGACGAAAAGCAAAGATGGAGGCAGTCGGCATTTTTTTTTCTCTCGAGCGAGAAGACCCGTAAGGTGTCTCTTCAAGAGCAATTCGTACCATCACAGGACCCGCAAAAAGGTATTTATAAGCTAGATAGACCTTGTAATAATCGCGGTCTGTGAAGTGCGTGCTGATTGCTAATGACGCGTAACTTTTGTTGTAGCGGGTCTTTGGAGTACCTACCTATTATTGCTGGGAATACCTGCCCGTCCCTTGGCGGACTCCCAACTCGGAGGAATTCTTCCCCGTGAACCCATCAGCGTGGGACGCGTGATCCACAGACGGGACTGCGCGCCGCTGACGAGCCCGGCTTTGTAGCGGTAACCGGTTCTCGCACCGGCATTTTTTATTCTCTTTTTTACGCCACGTGCATTTCTTTTTCACTACTTGGCACCAAGGAGGGCCACCAGGATTCTTCTTATACATCCATACGCGAGGTTGATTACTGCATCTCGTTGGTTAGCGGTGCCTACGCGATAGTCCACCGACAGTTTAACAACGTAGTTCACCTTCAGGAGGCTGCATAACGATCCGAGAATGTAACTAGATTTATTTAGCCTTTAAATCATAGATTATAATAATGTTAACCAGAATGGATCCATCTCTAGGTCGCTAGATTAAAGTATATTTTGTTAGCCACGTCACAAGGTGATGTTTAGTTAATTGTGTCAAATGAAATAATTTCATCGCATCGGCGCAAGAGCCGGCCAGGTCAATAGATTTGATATAAGTTTATAGCAAGTAAGTAAAGTGTGTGTAGATATAAGTATTCTAACTGGAGTAATACTGGTGCATCCTGCCATATATATAGGCTAAGTAGTGCGTTTGATATACCACAAGGCCTGTGGTTTTTGTATTGTAGACCATTAAACGTGGTGATAATAATATACACTGGTTTTTCTTTCACGAACTCACTGCAACAGGGGTTTACTAGCCAGACAACACGGCCCTTAACCTAAAAGGTCCACTGTATCTCCGGCTGCTGTTATCCAGGTAATCTTCTTTTACAAATCAAACTATTGTAACACGGGACTTGGGAAGTCCACACCGACACCCTTGACGCCCGTTACGTTACATACGCCAGGATTTAAACCTCTCAAAATTAATATCATTAGGACTACGTTTGTACCTTCGATTAGCTCGATCTCTTCTAGTCATAGCATCCCTAATATCAGGTGTGATCCAGGGTGCAGGCATGTGTTTCACTTTAACTCGTCGTTTAGGAGCATGTCGATCGTACAACGCAGTAATGATTTTGTTAAAGTTTAACACTTTTTCGTCAATGGCATCGACACCAACTACAGGTGACCAGTCAATGTCCTCTGCGTCCCGCCTCAATACCTCCAGTTTGATGCCCTTGAAGTTACGAAGCACAGAAAACTGTGACTTACACTTAGAAGGACGAACAGACAGAGATAAATAAAGTAAGTCATGGTGAGAGAAACATGCAGGTAGTTGACCATGTGTGGCAACTAGATCAGGAGAGGAAACTATAATTAAATCAAGTAGAGAAGGGCGGCAGTTAGGAAAATGATGCGTAGTAGATAGGGGAAGAATATGAAGATTAAGTGAGGATACGATAGATTCCAAAGAGTGAGTACGATTATTATTTTTGATCAAACATGTATTGAAATCCCCACATATGACTACGCGGTTGTAAATAAGACACAGTTCATTAAGCAGGGCATCGAATGACTCAAAGTAATTTACGTGGTAATCGGGACTGTAGAAAACTCCTAGTAGCATTTTGCTATGCCGAACAATAATCTCCAAAAAGAGGTACTCCGCCGAATAACTGTAATCCGATGGCGAAGCACTGACAATTTTAAAAGGTATGTCCTCTCTTAAATATACAGCCACTCCGCCACGACCTTTGCCAGTCCTTTCATTGCGTATAAGCACATATCCAGGTAGCCCAAAAAGTCTCGTTGAATGAGAAGGTTTGAGAAACGATTCAGAAACCAGTACAGCATCAATTTGGTCACTGCTAAAGGATGCCAGAAGATCAGAATGATGGAATGGAATACTCTGGGCATTGATGTGAACTATGTTAAAGTTTTTGGGAAATTTAGAAAAGATAGAAGAAAGCTGATCACGCAAAGCAAGGGATGCAAAACCATTGCCATCAGAACTATTAAAACTTGATCCTAAAAGAGAACACGAGCATATAATATCTTTGCTTTACAAAATTGAACATTCATTTCCAAACTCCTTACATTTTTCTTTGCAGTTATTGTACTATGCATATTCATCATTTGGTATTTGACTATTACAAGAAATTTACGTTCGATAAACTTATTCTTCAACAACATGACTTTTATTTTATTTATTTTTTTAAACTTTACGCACAGCAATAGTACATTGGCGGACTTAATGCCAAAGGCATTCTCTACCAGTCAACCACAAATGTGGTGCAGAGCTACATCATGAGGTAGGCGCGTTTAATTCAGGTCATCAATAACATTTAAATTTAAATAAAATACTATATTGACTTGTGACAATAGGCTTTGTTTGTTAATATCTGGTACCAGTTTACTTAACAATAGCCGCAAGAGTCTTAACTATTACATGTATAGTACCTATATGAGCACGACTCACGAGTTCAACGAGTCGAGTCCTTTTAAAACGTAGGAGTCTTTACGTCACGACTGAGTCGTTTAAAAAGACTCAGAGTATTTTTAAAAGACTCAGTTTAAAATAAAACTCGAGTCCTAGTCGAAGACTCTTAAAAGACTCGGGACTCAAGGCTTAAAGACTCGATCAAATTGTGAAGCGTCATAAGTCGTTGTAACGAGTCGAGTTTCTTTTAAAAGACTTAAAAGACTTGAGTTCTTGCATCACTAGCCGCAAGTCGCCACATTCGGGAAATGCCAACGAATTCTCTTTTTAGTACCTATCTAAGCAGCGTTGCTACAGCACTAAATCCACGTTCACATAAATATGACGATCGTAATGCTATCAAGAATGATGAATAATTGACTACAATCAAGGGTTTTTTTCGAAGGGGTTTTCGGGTGTGATCCTGCTTCTAAGGGGGACGTGCGTGAATTCCTCACGTCACGCTGCCGTCATAGGCCTGCTTCTGTAAGGACGGTGCGCGTCCCTCTCACCGTCCTCAGGCCCCAGGTCATGGCGGCCGATAGTCTTCGGCGAAGACACGTCGGCGGCTTTGGCGCCATCGACTGCGGAACTCGGGTGGGAGAGTTCTCTCCCGTTTCCACCACGCCGTCTCTTTCACGAGCATGACCTGCTCGCAAACATGACCTGCTTTCAATCAAGGGTACAAATTACGGGATCGCTTTTTGTGTCTAAAACTCTTGGTAGCTAGTTTCTTGTTCGTCGTCAATTCTTCTTCCAGCTGCGGCGATATTGCTGAGTCGATTTTTGAAAACGGATCCAACATCCAGTCTGGTATTTTCAAGTTCAAAATGTCCTGGTATCGTTTGATAAAGTCAATGTGTAGGTTTATGTTGGCAGTAGGGAACAACCGTTGTTACTGCAGGATGCTGATAATTTCAAAAAATTGTGAAATTTCCGTCTGCTGATAATCATTTGTGTAGAATCAATTTGGCTGCGAAACCGTCAACGACATTTTTACAGCCCCCCTTGTGACCTTCACAGCCCACTAGGGGGCGTTATTGCCCACTTTGGGAAACTCTGGTTCAGATGATTGCTGGGATGTGTTTTTATAACTTTTTTCAATGATAAATACACTTATGAGAGGGGTTTTCATTGCCTATGGTGGCAATTGAAAGCCATACCTGTTTCAACACTTGTTGCGGACGTTATATTATTTTTGTATAATTTTCAACGCTTTTAAATACGCCATTTCCCAAATACGCCGTCCGTAATGACGTACTTAAGTACGCCGTTATGAAATGCAACGCGTGTTTTCACTTTAAAAAATAATAAGATAGTCTGTTTGGAATCGGTTTAAATGTAAATCTACAAGAATATTATTTGCTATGAATTATTCGCTTGACTACAGCAAAACAGAAAGGGTATTGGATTTGCAGTCTTTTATATTTCCTGTATAAATATAAAAGACTGCAAATCTAATACCCTTTTGAATTTTTGAAAAGGGCTTCGGTGGCCAAATCCGAAACTATAAGGAATAGGGAAAAATCCTCAAAGGAGTCACGAGCCCGATTTTGATAAAACTTAAAACCTCATCATTAGATTTTTGAAAAACCAATAATCTTAGCTGGGAATCAAACCCATTGATTTTGAAAAAAAAACATGCCCTTTATTATTACACCATACTATAGTGTCACTGATAAGGATCAAATTCTGCGAAGTAATGATACATGGCAAATTTAAGGAAAGTTTGGAATTTTAATAAAATTCATATTTCATGTACCTAAATTTAGAATCATAATTTGTTTCGTTCGAAATCCCAGAATAGATCGTAACTATTCCGTGTTTTAAATCATGCTCAGAATGATTCTTTGGAGAATATTCTAAACGGAATCAATAATATTGAATGCAGTACGATCCTTGAGGTCTCGAATCCAGCTATTGTATTGAAAACAATGGTCTGCATTTTGAACGATTATTAAGTTAACGTCAGAAAAATAAATTGTATTTTGTTAAAGATGAGCACTTTCTTTTAGTTTGCCGTATGTCATTACTTCCCAGAATAAGATCCTTAATAGCAACACTATCGTATGGTGTAATAATATAGGGCATGTTTTTTTTTTCAAAATCAATGGGTTCGATTCCCAGCTAAGATTTTTTCAAAAATCTAATGATGAGGTTTTAAGTTTTATCAAAATCGGGCTCGTGACTCCTTTGAGCATTTTTCCCTATTCCTTATAGTTTCGGATTTGGCCATCCAATCCCTTTTGAAAAATTCATTCTGTATACAGGCTGAAAATTAAAGACCGTGGTTGGAGGAAAAAAAAAATGTTTAAATTAACATTTCCTATATTTTCAAAGAGGTCGCATTACTATATTTACAAATCAGCCCTTTGAGCATAAAGGCGCTATGCATGTATGTAAATGTCAAATTGTCGACAATCTTCCTTGATGGTAATTGGCTGGGTCCCGAGCGTGAATGTATAAACGTTTTTAGGGTTCTTTGCCTGAAGGGTGAAACAGGTCCTGTTATTGAGACGCAGCAGTCCGTCTGACTGCATGTCATCAAATTAATATATACAGGGTGGAATTTAAAGACGGTAGTAGGAGGTAAAGTACCCTTAATATTGATAATGCCAAGTTTTGCTGAAAGGAAACATTCCTTTATTGTCAAAAGTAAGTAAAACTGCATTTAAAGATTTTTGGAAAATCACCTGCTTGAGCCGGGGGAATGGAACCTGGGAGAAGTGAAAAGAAAAACATGCTTTATTTTTTGATACCAACCGAAAGTGTCTTTTATAAGGAACAATTTCTTTCAAACAACATAGTATCTTAAATTAAAAGAAGACCAAGTAAAATTGATTTTTATTGTAAAGCTTACTCATTATCTGAAGAAAAATTTAAACTCGTAATGCCATGATTGACCTACCTACTTCATCAATACAGTAAAATGATATATGTTTTAAAAAGTCTCTAACACAACAAACGTAATTTTATTGCCGTTTATTGATACGAAACCCTCCACACACGATTTCAACTCGCACTTGGCCGGTTTTCACAGATTTATTTCGCAGATACAGCCTATCCAATTTTTACCCCAAACATTTCAAGTACATTCTCATAACGCATATATCTAAAAGATAAACTGAACGCGACCAGCCACAACTCATCACGCCCATATACGTCCAACAAAATATGATTTGTGTGACGTATTTTGGGCGTTCCTATTTATTTTATTCGGCACAAATTGCTCACAAACTTTCGACTACCTCGGCTGCGCAGGCGGTAGTTGAGTAAGGGCTTGACTCCCGGTTTGAGCTAAATATTTATTGTGTGGATTATTGTTGTTTGTTATTATATTATGGTCAATGTTGTGTACATCTGTTATAGGGATACATTAAGAATATAATATGGATGCATGACAAATTTAATGATTTGTATGTATGCTGTTGATGTAACAATAAATAAAATAAAATTAATAATGGTCTCTGAGTTGTATACATATATGTATTGTGTATGAATTTGAAAATATATAAGTATGTTTCCGTAATTAGGTAAATGTATGTTTATGTATCAGTTTCCGTAGCAAAATTTTATATTAGCCCCTGACCATAGGCAGTGCTAGAGCACGTGTGGTTTTTGCCGGTAAGAGTTCAACATCGTATCCATAAGAGATTTTCACACGTAATAAAAGAAGGCTATAGATAATAATCATATCACTGATAATAATGTTACTGAAAGAGTAAAATCATAAATAAATTATAACGTAGCGCAAGTCAACTAGCATTTATGATAAAAAAGCAGAATATTTAACCCCCATTTTCCCACGGAAACGGAAACAAGGCGGGTAAAACCGCCTGACGTCCGCTAGTATCAGATAATATGCTATTTCCTACAAAATGTCCTTTAAAACGCCATTAAAGCGTATTATAGAATCTATATCGGATCTTTTAACTCAGTTTTATATAGATTATATTGTTTGTTTGTATTTATTGATTAGGCTTTGAAACTGCTCAGCTGATTTTAAAAAATCTTAACTCAGTTTTATACAGATTATATTGTTTGTTTCTTTCATTGATGAGGCTTTGAAACTGCTCAGCTGATTTTAAAAAATCTTAACTCAGTTTTATACAGATTATATTGTTTGTTTCTTTCATTGATGAGGCTTTGAAACTGCTCAGCTGATTTTAAAAAATCTTAACTCAGTTTTATACAGATTATATTGTTTGTTTCTTTCATTGATGAGGCTTTGAAACTGCTCAGCTGATTTTAAAAAATCTTAACTCAGTTTTATACAGATTATATTGTTTGTTTCTTTCATTGATGAGGCTTTGAAACTGCTCAGCTGATTTTAAAAAATCTTTCACAATAGAAAGCTACATATCCCCGGGTAACATCTTATAAATGCGAAAGATTGTGAGCTGTATTGGTCTGGCCTTGCGGAAACTGGGAATCCTGAATAAGGTGAGACGGTGTTTCACGCCACATCAGAGATGTTTACTGTACAAGACGCAGATTCGTCCCTGCGTCGAGTACTGTTCTCACCTTTGGGATGACTCCGCGAGGTACTTGTTAGACGCGCTTGGCGCTATGCAGAGACGTGCTATCCGAATAATTGGTTGTCCTGAGGTGACGGGAGGCCTCGAATCTTTGTCGCAGCGAAGAACCATAGCGTCCTTGGCTGCCTTCTATCGAATGTATCACGGCGAATGTTCTGAAGAGCTCTTCAACCTGATCCCACCATCTCCTTTCCGATCCCGAACAACGCGTGCCGGGCAGAGATGCCACTCATACACAGTGGAGAAAATCTTCGCCAGAACCGAGCGTTTCAAAAGATCGTTCCTCTGTCGAACTATAAAAACATGGAACGACCTGCCCGCACACGTCTTTCCCTCATCTTACAATCCCGGGTTCTTCAAGAGGAGCGTGAAGAGGCACATCACAGGGCCGCCAACTTGAGGACCACTCTAAGAAGTGGCCCCCAATCGCTAGATGCGCCACTGCTTTTTTACCATCAGGCTGGTGGCGACGTCAATTTGGCGAGCTGAATATAAAAAAAAGACGTGTGGCACTCGGGGACTGCCGCGGTAAAGCTATTACATAGCATTTTTTATCAACTATGCTAGTATAATTATTTCTATATTCTTATATCGAAATAATTATACTAGCTTCTTATACTAGCTGATGCTAGTATAAGTATTCTTATACTAGCTGATGCCCGCAGCTTCGCCCGCGTAAAATTTGTTCCCGCGGGAAGTTATTCCCGGGATAAAAGGTAGCCTATGTGTTATTCCAGACTATAATGTATCTCTGTACCAAATTTCAGCCGGATCCGTTCAGCGGTTTGAGCGTGAAAGAGTAACAAACATCCACACTCACAAACTTTCGCATTTATAATATTACTAGCTGACCCGCGCAACTTCGTATGCGTCACATAAGAGAGTAAATCACCCGTTCCCGTCGCATTTACTCCCGTCAGAATAATTTCGTTAACGATAGATGTTTCCCGTCGCATTATTGTAGAAATTGCGGATTTTCATGCGGCCGTTCTTGAGTTATAAATGTTGTAACAAACCCGTCTTTGTTTTATATATGTAGGTATCTTGTGTCTCTCTCTCTCTCTCTCTCTCTCTCTCTCTCTCTCTCTCTCTCTCTCTCTCTCTCTCTCTCTGTGTGTGTGTGTGTGTGTGTGTTGCATGTATGTTTATGTGAGTTGATTTTTGAGTGCGTGTGTGTGTGTGTGTGTGAGTGTGTGTGTGTGTGGGTGTGTGTGTGTGTGTGTGTTGCATGTATGTTTATATGAGTTGATTTTAAAGAACTTGTAGAAGGTCTTCCACAGATTCATATTCTATTGGTTTTAATCACTCAGTTACTGCCGTTTTAAATTCTCCGTATGTATGCATACTAAGAAATTATATGAGTATGTATAAAAAAGTTTTAATTAGATCGCAAAGAAAATGTCCAAAAGCCAAAGTACTTGAAGCAAAGTCGTTGATATACCTAATTAGAGATAATAGAAAAACCTCGCAGAACTTCAGAACAATACACACTCACACAGTACTGTTTTACGATTACCGATTATAATTATTTATAGTTAAAGTTCATTTATAATTATTTTTTTATATAAATATAAAAAAATAATTAAGTATAGGGGTCTCGGCTCGTCGTACAATTTTATTCCAGTCGGTGTCGAGACCCTAGGTCCATGGGGTCCCAACGCATATAAATTTTTTAAAATTTTGAAGAAGCTTCTTGTAGAGTCAAATGGTGACCTAAGGGCTGGCAGTTATTTCTCCCAACGAATAGGCATCGCCGTTCAAAGGGGGAATGCTGCCAGTCTTTTGGGCACAATGCCACGGGGGCCGTATTTAGATTTAGTCTAGTTTTATTTATTCATATTGTAAATAGTTATTAATTTATTTTAAAATTTGTCTAATATTTTATTGAATAAATTTAATATATTTATTATACTATTAAACTAATTGTTGTCAAACTGATTATGATTATACCTCTTTTCATAATCAATAAGCGAGTACAACCGTTAAACAACACTATGCCAAAGACAAACAAGACTGAGAAAAAATAATTTAATGACAAGCAAGAATGACAGGTTTAGGTAAATTTTTATCATCGAATTATTTTTATGAAATTATTCTATATTCTAAAGGTAAATTAGTGTCGAAATGGCCGCATAAATCTAACTATGGTTCCTTAAAACGAATACGATCAGGATTGATATTTAAATGTAAGTAATTATGGAGAGTCGAGATCCAATCTGTTTGTTTACTACATTGTTTGAAAGATACACGAACGTGGCCGAAGGTAGCCGAGAGTGTGATTCGTTTTCGTGACAGAATTTCTGGATTCGGTCTCCACGCAAGGCCCGCGATAGAAGCTATGCAATAGCTTAAAAAAAAAAAAAAAAAGTGTAACTGTGTGGATGTTTGTTACTCTTTCACGCTCGAACGGCTAAACCGATCTAGCTGAACTTTGTTACAGGAATACATAATTGTCTGGAATAACACATAGGCTACGTTTTATCCCGGGAATAAGTACCTACGGTAGGCGGGAACGGGAGCCAATTTTTATGCGGGTGAAGCTGCGGGCATCAGCTAGTCGTTTAAATTTTATTCCCGTATTCCCACCGAAACGGGAACTACGTACGTTAAACTGCATGACGTCCGCTAGCAATATAAGAAAGAGAAAATCCTAGAAAATGTCATTTAAAACGCCATTAAAGCTTAATATAAAATCTATATCCGTTCTATGACCCAGTTTCATATAAAACTATATCCGTCAAACATTTACGTTTCAAAGAAATATCCGCACATCTAGAATACTTTATCCGGATTTTATGTCTCTATTATTAAAAGGAAATGAAATTTTATATGTGACGACATTTTGAGATAAACGACCTTTTCTGTGGTTATTAACTCATTGGGTCAAGAAACACTTGTCTTTTTAGGCTTACCCATAGGCTGTTGGGCGTTACGTGAGATTTTTAGTCAGTAGGAGTCCGGCATAGCATCCATGATGGATTTTTCCTCACGTTATAAAAAACCGGCCAAGTGCGAGTCGGACTCGCCCATGAAGGGTTCCGTAGTAGCAAGTACTATAGCATAAAAGTTCATGTAGTTCTTTGTAACTTTGATTGATGTTTTAACACCTTCGCTGTAGTAGTGATTTTTCTAAGCGAAAATTGCGGTTTATGACGTTTTGAAAAAAAAAACGATTTAATAAATCTCGTTCAAATCAATTTTCGTTGGTAGTTTTTAGTCTTAGTTTAGAAGTTAAAGGGGGGCGGGGGGGGGAACACATTTTTCACCTCCTTTCTAGTTTCATGTAAAAATCTTAATGCGGTTCACAGAATACATCTACGTACCAAGTTTCAACAGCATAGGCCTTATAGTTTCGGAGAAAAGTGGCTGTGACATACGGACGGACAGACAGACAGACATGACGAATCTATAAGGGTTCCGGTTTTTGCCATTTGGCTACGGAACCCTAAAAAGGGTAAGAACAGGATTCTGAGACTCCGCTGTACGTCTGTTTGTCTATCTGTTATCAGGCCGTATATCATAAATCGTGATGGCTGAAGTTGAATTTTCACAGATGATATATTTTTGACCAATGAAGTCTCAAGGGTGTCGTCGTAAGAAGCGACTGAGAGAACACTTTCGCAAAAAGATCCATTGCGTAGAGAAGGAAAACTCGAAATGAAACCCGGTTGTCAGTAAAATGACAATCGTAAAGTCAAGTTCAAGGCCTTGAAAAATTAACCTGCGGGTCGTCATGACCTGCGACTGTCCATTCCAACACGGCAATAGACTCACCACCTCCTACGTGGGACGTGAAACTGTAATGTGGGTGTATACTATGCCTCTGCCTACTCTTCGGGGATAAAGGCGTGACTATACTAATAATCTCCTTGCCTCGGTTTTCCCAAAAGTATGGAGTATTTCAAAAGGAGTTTTAGAAGGTTTTTACAGGGTCGGCAGTGCGAGTGTGGCGCCTCTGGTGTTGCAAGCGTCCATCGGCTGCGGTGACTACCGGTACATCTGGTGGGCCGTATGCTTGTCTGCCACCTTAGTGGTATAAAAAAATGTATGTATGTAAGTCCCAGTAAAGGGTCCCGAACCCTCATAAATACACTCGAGAGCAATGAATCCGGGTCACTTAAAGAATCCTAAAAATCTCGGAAACTAAAAATGCTAGGTTAATGCAATAAATTGTATTTAATAGACAATGTAATACTCCTTAAATGAAGGTATTAAAACTTCTTAGTTATTGTAAAGTTATATCATAAAAAAATCAAATTTGAAAAAGGGCCACTTTCGAAGATGGAACTACGAAATTACAGCATTTGGTGTTGCTTTTGTTTGTAATCTGTCATTTATGTGGGTACATAAACCATGTTGATAGTGCTCTATATTCATTAATCAAGCTGAAATTATGTCGCTTACGCCTGAAGAATGCACCAGAATACTTACAATGCTGGAAACCGGCCGGAGTCAGCGCGATACAGCCAGGACTGTCGGTGTGTCGCTGTCAACAGTACAAAGAGTTCTCCGACGTTACGAAGAAACTGGTTCTAACCTACGCAGACCAGGAACGGGCAGAACCAGGTGTACCACAGCACGAGAAGACCGATACTTGGTGAACACCATGCTTCGAAATCGCTTTCTCACAGGAACTGAACTCACCAATCAGTTTCGACGCCTCGGAGGAAGTAACCCAAGTGCATGGACAGTAAGACGTCGGCTTGCTGAATCTAACTTAAAACCCCTTAGACCTGCAAATGGCCCTAAACTGGAGCGTGGGCATCGTATTTCGAGACTAAGGTATGCCCAGAGCCACGTAAATTGGAGTATTGAAGATTGGTCAAAAGTTATGTTCTCCGACGAATCAAAATTTATGCTCTACAAGCACGATGGAAGACACAGAGTGTATCGAAGACCAGGGGAAAGATTCAAGCAAGCATGCATCGAAGAAAAAGTAGCCTACGGTGGTGGGTCTGTACTTGTGTGGGCCGGAATTTCTTCTGAAAGTCGCACAGAGCTGGTGATCATAGAAAACGGCTCTTTAACTAGCGTAAGATATGTGGAAGAAATCCTCAATGATCACGTTGGTCCATTTATGGTCAATTTAGGTGAGGATGCTATATTTATGCATGACAATGCCCGACCTCATACAGGTAGGATTGTGAATGACTACCTTCGAGAGATGAACATTACTCGTATGGAGTGGCCAGCGCGCAGCCCGGATATCAACCCGATCGAGCATGCTTGGGACGAGCTAGGCAGATGCGTAGGGGTGTGGGGTAGGACAACCTCCACGTGGTACACCCTGGTAACGTGGACGACGATGTGCGCTTCATGCGAGGCGCACGTCGTCGCCCATGGCCAATAGTCCTCCATAGAGGGGCCGTACAGGCCGCTTCGGGCTGCTCCACCTACGCTCAGCAAAGCAGAATGTATTGAGTGGAGAAGCCGCAGGACGTGAAGGTCTTCTGCTCGCGCAGTGACTTAAAGGCATTCGTGCCACCGTCGGAGTTGGGGAGGACCAGCCATCCTCCTCGCGTTCCGTAACCACTAGGGTCATCGCAACCATCCAACTGATGGCACCAGTTGGTACGCTATGAGCCTAGAGGCCGGAGGGCTTGCCTTTGCTGGCTGGCCCACGACAAGGATAGTCTATAAAACCCGAGAGCAAAGTCGTATAGGCCTGTAGGGCACCTGGAGCACCCTACAGTATATATCCCGCTTCCTGGAATGAGCGTCACCCAGGGAGTGATATAAATCGTCTCTACTCGTGGGATCAACATGGAAGAAATTAATAAAAACCAAAATATGATAACTGTCAATAACGACTTTAGCATACTCCTAACGGACACTGAGCTGCCTAGCGAACAAGATATTGATGCGAGGAATCACAAAGAAACTGACGTGGAGTCAGTTCTTAGCCTGGATACCGAAAATGAGGGTCTCGGTATCCATAAGAGAAAGAGGCCGCGATCGACCGGATCCGGAAAAAGCCTGTTCCGACGACCAGGAACGGTCTCCTCCAGTGAGGATGACCTACCGGCGAAAGTACCGGCTACTACGGCGGGCAGAGGTCGAGAATCCGACCAGTGTTTGAGAGGGCGGGCAACAAAGCCACCGGTGAATGTCCCGCCACTACCCAGTGGCAGAGACAAGGAGGTCCCAGCGGCGCGGGAGCTCCTCGCAGCTCTTGCTCGGATTTCCGACGCCATGAAGGGTGCCAAAAATGTCGCCGGAAAGAAGAAGGTTGTAGCGGAATGCGTCACTGGAGCCACGAGGGCACTAGACGAGCTTCTTGCCAGAAGCGTCTCCGAAGAGGAAGCGAAGCTCAGGAGCCGGGTGACGAGTCTGGAAACAGAGCTCGCCGACTCTCGCGAACAGATTCGGACCCTTCGAGAGCAGATTGATAAAATAGCGGTGGGTCAGGGTTCGCAGGTCCCACGGAAGACTCAGACGGCTTCTGAGATTCAGGTCTCCCATCATGGGACTTCTGCGCCGCCTAAATCAGCACCGTCTACATTTCCCAAGACGGCAGCTAAACCCACGCCTAGTGTGGCGCAAGTATTGGCGGCAATAGAAAGACGTCTCGCTGTTCTAGAGAATCGAGCGTACCGTCCACCGCTAAAACACACGTCGGATTATGCGAACGTGGTTGGGGGTGCTCCCGTCCCCAACGGAAAGACATCCACGTCTCCCATAACGAGGCTGACTGAGACGAGGGGAAAAAGTGTTGCCCCCTCTACTACAGGCACCGCTCCCATTACCTCCAGATATCCCTCCGTAGAAGAGGGCTGGCAGGTAGCGGGAGCAAAGAAAAAGGCAAAAGCCGCCAAAAAAGTGGCTAAAATGGCGGCCAAAGCTGCCGCGGCGAAAGCGTCGTCAAAGAAATTCCGCGCCCCGAGATCTACAGCCGTCGTACTAACGGTCACGACGGAGGGCGTGGGGAGAGGCGTGGAGTACGCCGAGGTTCTTAAGAAGGTGAAAGCCTCTGTCGACCTTAAAGCCCTCGAAATTACAGGTGGACTCCGGTGCAAAACAACTCGCACCGGAGCTCGCCTGCTTGAGGTTTCCGGCTCCTCCAGCGCCCCCAAGGCCGACGCCCTGGCGGCCAAACTAAGGGAGACGCTGAATGCAGCTGACGTCCGCATCACGAGACCTAATAAATGCGCTAGCATGCGCATCTCGGGACTAGATGACGCGGCCTCGACGGAGGAGTTAATCACCGCCGTAGTGGAGGCGAGCGGCTGCCCCCGTGACCAGGTGAGAGCTGGAGAAATCCGCTTCGGCCGCACCGGTCAAGGGACAGCGATCGTCAGCTGCCCCGTCATAGCGGCCCAAAAACTAGCTGATGGACGAAACCTTCTCATTGGAGGTTTCTTGAGGGCGCAGGTGAAGCTCCTGCAACCCCGCGAAACCAGGTGCTACCGGTGCCTGGTTGAAGGTCATGTGGGGGTGCAGTGCACAGCGGAAGTTACCGTGGGAGACCGGTGCTTCCGCTGTAGTCAGCCCGGTCACAAGGCCAGTTCCTGTGTTGCCCCGCCGCACTGCTTCAAGTGCGTAGCGGAGGCTAAAACCGCGGACCATCGGGCGGGCAGCAAGGACTGCGCCGCCTCAAAACCAAGGCCCCGTTATCCTGCACGGGGTAGTGACA
This sequence comes from Miltochrista miniata, assembly GCA_933228765.1. Lineage (NCBI taxonomy): Eukaryota > Metazoa > Arthropoda > Insecta > Lepidoptera > Erebidae > Miltochrista > Miltochrista miniata. Next base: position 4,928,319 of record OW121777.1, read on the forward strand.
AGGGAGCTATCCAGGAACGGCCACGTTCGCAGCGGGATGCGGAGATGGACGTCCATTAATGGATCCACATATCCGCATCCTGCAGGTAAATCTGAACCACTGCGCTGCTGCTCAGGATCTTCTGTACCAGAGCATCGCGCAGTGGTCCATAAATGTGGCCGTTATCGCTGAACCGTACTGGGTCCACCCAGGGAACCCAGTGGACCTGGACGGAAAGGCGACTTTCTTTGGGGGAACCGCCGAGGACACTGCGCGCCTTGTAATAATTGCAAGGGGCCGAGGTTGCGTTGCGGTGGATTATAATGGAGTAGCTGTCGTGGCCGTTTATATCTCGCCGAACCTCGACCAGCATCGGTTTGAGCTTTGGCTCCCTGAGCTGGACGTCGTTCTTGCCGCTTGCCGTCCTCGCCCTGTCCTGGTCCTGGGAGACTTCAACGCCTGGTCTCAGGCTTGGGGCTCCCGGGAAACCATTGGCAGAGGACGAAGTTTGGAAGACTGGGTCACTACACGTGGCCTAGAAATTCTAAACCGGGGGAACGTCGCAACCTGGGTGCGGGGAGGGCTCAGTTCGGTCGTAGACGTATCGTTTGCGACCCCTGATCTCGCCCGCCGCGTCCAGGGCTGGCGTGTGGTGGAGGAGGAGGAGTCGTTATCCGATCACAGATATATTCGGTTCGACCTCGCCTCTCCACCCGACCTACCGCCGGCTATCGCAAATCCCCCGGAACCGCGTTGGGCGCTTAAACACCTCAATCGGGAGGCTCTCCTGGAGGCAGCCGTCGTGCAGGCCTGGATTCCGGCAGAAAACACGCCTGTCGATGTTGATGCAGAGGCGGAGTGGTTCAGGAGAGCCATGTCGCAAATCTGCGACGCTGCGATGCCTAGGGTAAGGCCCGGACCGGCAAGGAGGCAGGTGTGTTGGTGGTCGCCGGAGATCGCACAGTTGCGTGCCACTTGCGTGTCCGCGCGCCGTCGATACACCAGATTCCGCCGGAGGCGTCGCCGCCCAGATAATGCGACAGCCCGAGAGACGGAGCTATACGATTCTTACAAGGGGGCCAAGAGGACCCTCCAGAGAGCCATAAAAGAGGCCAAAAAATCGGCCCGAGAAGAGCTCCTGGAGACTCTGGAACAGAACCCATGGGGGCGTCCGTACCTCATGGTTAGAGGTAAGCTTCGCCCTAGGGCGCCCCCACTGACCCAGAGCCTCCAACCAGAGCAGCTGGAGAGGGTTCTGGGCACCTTGTTTCCATTGAGAGCGGAGGAACATATTCCTCCGCACATGGCTCCGTCTTCGGCGCCTGACGCGGATAACGGCGAGAACGACGTGCCCGAAGTCACCGAGGGTGAGCTAGGGGCAGCTGTGCTGCGACTTAAATCCCGCAAGAGCACAGCCCCCGGACCCGACGGCATTCCAGGCCGAGCGTGGGTCCTGGCTCTCGAAGAACTTAGGCCCCGACTAATAAGGCTCTTTAGCGCATGCCTCGAAAAAGGTCAGTTTCCCAAGGTATGGAAAACGGGGAAACTGGTCCTGATCCGAAAGGCGGGGCGGCCGGCGAACTCACCATCTGGGTACCGGCCGATCGTGTTGCTCGACGAGGTGTGTAAGCTCTTTGAACGTATCATTGCTGAGCGCCTCGTCGGGCATCTCACACACGTGGGGCCAGATCTGGCGGATAACCAATTCGGTTTCCGTCGGGGGCGCTCCACTGTGGACGCGATCATGCGTGTCAGGAGCCTGGCGGTGGAAGCGACATCGCGGGGCGAGGTGGTGATGGCGGTGTCTCTTGACATCGCCAACGCCTTCAACACCTTGCCCTGGAGCTGCGTTAGGGAGGCGCTCATTTATCACAGAGTGCCTCTCTACCTCCGTCGCATTGTCGGGGCTTATTTGTCCGAGAGAGCCATAGCTTACCCGAGTTGGCTAGGGCCGGGGCGGCGAGACGTGTCGTGCGGTGTTCCACAGGGGTCGGTCTTAGGACCGCTCTTGTGGAACATCGGCTACGATTGGGTACTTCGAGGTTCGTTGCTCAGAGGTGTCGACGTAACGTGCTACGCCGACGATACCCTCGTTACGGCGCGTGGAGCAACGCACCGAGAAGCAGCCCTAAAGGCCACGGCAGGGGTTGCTCAAGTCGTGGGGCGAATACGACGGCTGGGTCTAGAGGTGGCCCTTTACAAATCCGAAGCCCTGTGCTTCCACGGGCCTCGGAAGGGGCCGCCGACAGGATCCAGCATACATGTAGGGGGCGTTAGCATCGGCATCGAGCCCTCAATGAAGTACCTGGGGCTTGTACTCGATAGCCGATGGAACTTCGGACACCACTTCCGAAGTTTGGTCCCAAAGCTGAGAGGGGCAACAGCTGCACTTTCGCGGTTGTTGCCCAACATAAGGGGACCCAACGCTCCCTGCAGAAGACTATACCTCGGGATCGTGCGGAGTATGGCCCTATACGGGGCGCCTATATGGGCGGAGACCCTGACGGCCCGCAATGTGGCTAGACTCCATAGCCCGCTGAAGGCAATGGCCATCAGGGTGATTAGAGGGTACCGCACGATCTCTGTCGAGGCGGCATGTCTCCTAGCTGGGACCCCTCCATGGGACCTGGAAGCGAAAGCCCTTGCGTCGCTTTATCAGTGGCGCAAGGAAGCGCTGGAGCGGAACCACAGGCCTGAGTCTCGGGAAATCGAGGCCCAGCGGTCCCTGCTCCACCAGGAGCTCATGGAAACATGGAAGGTACGACTTGAGCAACCAAAATGGGGGCTCACCACTATTGAGGCGGTGAAGCCGGTCATGGATCAGTGGCTGGAGAGACGCCATGGTAGCCTCACTTATCGGGTGTCACAGATACTTACCGGACACGGGTGTTTCGGTAAGTATCTGTGGCGCATACATAGGGAGGTAACACCCGAGTGTCAGCACTGCGGTGACTGCAGCGAGGACACGGCGCTGCATACTCTGGTGGAGTGCTCAGCATGGGCGCTACAGCGCCGAGACCTCGTTGCAGGCCTGGGCGTTGACGTTCTCACACTGGAGACCATGGTAAAAGCTATGGTCTCTAGCGGAAGCAAGTGGGATGCCGCTGCATCTTTTTGCGAGCAAGTTATGCTTCAAAAAGAGGTGGCGGGAAGAGACCGGGAGAGAAATCTCCCTCCCGAGTTCCGCAGTCGGCGGCGAGGTCGTCGCAGGCTGCTATACGCCCAAGACTACCGACCTCCATGACCGGGGGCCTGAGAACGGTGAGCTGGCTGCTCGCCGTTCTTACAGAAGCAGGCCAAGACGATGGCGTATATCTCTTTGCCCCTCATAGTGGTGATAGTGGTGGGACAGTACCCAACTCCCCCCCCCCCTTCCCCAAGTAGCGGGTTAACACCCGAGCCGACTCTCCAGACGCGGGATAGCACCCGAACCCCATAGGCGAGGTTGAAGTGTTCGCCAAAGTCTGCCGAGAGCCCTGGGACATCCTTCCGAGGGCTTACCCGGGACTCCCGGCCATAGACAGTTGTAGAGCATCGTGTGGTTTTAGTCGGTAGGAGTCCGGCATAGCATCCATGTAGGATTTCCACACGTAAAAAAAAAAAAAAAAAAAAAAAAAAGGCAGATGCGTAAAACAACGAAACCCTCCCCCAATCACGCTTCGTGAGCTCAAAATTGCTCTCACAGAGGAATGGGAGAATATTCCCCAAAATCCTATAAGGAACTTGGTGTACAGCATGCCAAACCGCGTAAACGCAGTAATGGAAGCACGAGGAGGCAATACGAAGTATTAAAATTCAAGAAAATCGTAATAAAGTTCAAAAAATTCATGTTTCCTATTTTTGTTTTAAGGAGAGATCAGCAGTTTTTTCTTTATGTTAATAAATTGTGTTAATAAAATGTATGGTGACTCATATTTTTTTTACTTTCATTTAAGGAGTATTACATTGTCTATTAAATACAATTTATTGCATTAACCTATCATTTTTAGTTTCCGAGATTTTTAACATTCTTTAAGTGACCCGGATTCATTGCTCTCGAGTGTAGTAAGTAGCTGTCCTTTGTAAATAAAGACTACGTAACTGTCTGTAATATTATGAAAGACATAGTCTTAACCAATATAAACACACGGCTTATGCCAGAGCCGATACCCTCGCTCATGTTCGCAAACAAGATGCGTACACATATATTTCAGAATATATTTTTGAAATCTTATGTATGTGCAAAAAAATCTATCTACTTAGTTTCGTTAAGTTAAGCGATATACGCAGTGTAAATACCAGACATAAAGATAACCTTGCTGGTCACCAGTGTAGACTGAAAAAAGTCAGTAATTCCTTCCTGGGTAACTGTATACGTTTTTACAACAGGCTTCCAAATGAAATAAAAAGTATGCCCAAAGTAAATTGTACTGCAAGGGCTACATTTGACGATTATTTGCTTGACAAGGAATCCTGGAAATGATCTGCTTGCTCTACTGTATTCTCAAGCAATAGTTTGCGATTTTTAGTTAAGGGGACTGGTTTAGAAAATGACGAAAAAGAGGTTCAAATAAAAGCGTTTTTGTCTGCGTAAGTAGACGGGAAATTATAGCCAAAAATAGATTTATTATCTACAAGATGTGTGTCAAAATATGGTTTTGTTGTAAATTGTGTCTCAATTATACATAATGTGTAAAAGGATCATAGAGTCAGCCCCAAATTTTTAGATGAATACATTTTATGACTTCAATTTTTATCGACGCGAAAGATAAAAATACGCCAACATATAAAGAAAACATACACCTATAAATTGGTTTTCTTTGATTTTGAATCAGAATAAGTATAAGCTTATTACAACTAAAATAAGCTAAAAAATACTACGTTTCCTAGCCTGAAGGACGCGTGTTTTGTATGGTCAAGGTCGTTAGGCCTACCCACGGCCTTTCAAATTTTGTAAATAGAGCACAAAAAGAAAAGCCCTCCGAGTTTCTTGCCAGTTCTTCTCAAGCGGGCCGCGTTTCGAACTGGTGGTAGTGACTTTGCTTTGTATTCATTGACGTGTCGCAAGTGCCTATGTATTAGGAAACGAAATAAATGTTTTTTTGAGTTTGAGTTTGTCAAAAGATCGTTCCTCTGTCGAACTGTAAAAACTTGGAACGACCTGCCCGCACACGTTTTTTCCTCATCTTACAATCCCGGGTTCTTTAAGAGGAGCGTGAAGAGGCACATCACAGGGCCGCCAACTTGAGGACCACTGTCAAAAGTGGCCCCCAATCGCTAGATGCGCCACGGCTTTCCATCAGGCTGGTGGCGACGTCAATTTGGCGTGCTGAATATAAAAAAGGAAACAGCATTATCGTGTCGTCCCCTTATCGTGAACTCAAAAACCCTTTCTTTATAATAATCGCCACAACGAGCGCCACCTAGCGCCGTAAACACTCATTTCCGTATCCGTTCCGATTTGCCCGTGTATTGTATTGTATATACATACGTATATTTTATACCGATATGTCTGTGTATTGTGTAACTTGACAAAAGGCTTTGTGTTTGGCTTTGGACAGCCATGTGTGATGTGTCATTACTGTTGTTTTATGAGTTAATGTGTGTAGATGTTTTAATTAGTTACATAGGGTTAGATATTCTTTATATACAGTGTTAGATATTGTATTACGTTTGAAAATACCTTAATAAATATTCAAGGACATTTCACACAACGCTATCTGATCCCAAAGTAAGCTAGGAATAACCTGCTTGTGTTATGGGTATCAGACCACGGATCTTAATACTATTATACTTTTTAAATACATACATATTATACATAGAAACATCCAGACTCTTGAGACAAACATTTATGGGCCACACAAATTTTTGTATCCGGTGGGAATCGAACCCACGACCTCCAGCGCCGCAGGCGGTATCACTACCGACTGCGCCATCAAAGGCAGTCGGTAGTGATACCAACTGAAGATGTGTTTACAACATATCGTGTCGTCCCCTTATCGTGAACTCAAAAACCCTTTCTTTATAATAATCGCCTTAACGAGCGCCGCCACCTAGCGCCGTAAACACTCATTTCCGCATCCGTTCCGATTTGCCTGTGTATTGTATTGTATTATACGTACGTATATTATATATATACCGATATGTCTGTGTATTGTGTAACTTGACAAAAGGCTTTGTATTTGGCTTTGGTCAGCCATGTGTATTGTGTAATGTTTCATTACTGTTGTTTTATGAGTTAATGTTTTAATTGGGGATGTGAACTTTTTTATTTCTTGTGATGAATGGAAAGATCATATACAAGTTTTATAGTTAAACTATTTTTGTTTTTATGATTTTCGCAATAATTCAGAAGTTATACCAATTTAAAAATTCAATAATGAGTCGAACACAACAATCGTGCGAAAACACGGCGACAGCTCCCGATCAAATCCGAGCGCGTGTGACGTCATCGTAACACGTTTCAATCATTGTAGTTGTAGCCATCGTGACGTCACAGCCATCGGTTTCTATGGCTGTGACAAAGTCGGGCGTTTAAAGTCGCATGGTCGTATTTAAAATTTTATCAATTTTAAATGGTTCATAATTCAATCATTATTTTAAAAGTTTTTCGTAATCAATATCGATATTATTAATGATAAGCTTTTTAAATACGTAAAAAAAATCAATATCTATATTTTTTCACATCGCCAATTAGTAACATAGGGTTAGATATTCTTTTATGTGTGACAATCCCTTATGGATGCTATGCTCGAGTACTACTGACTACAACCGCTGATCGCTATAAACTGTCAGGGATTCCCCGATAAATCCTCTGAAGGATGTTCTACGTTTCATGGCAGACTTATATTTAGGAGATCGGGTTCTTTCCCGCGTCTTTTGGTGTTGTTTTGGGTGTTATCCCGCGTCTAGGGCAGTGAACGTGAGGCATTCGTGGAGATTTTTTAATATTCTTGGGCCTGCTTCTGTCAAGATGGTTAACAGACCTCCCCTCTCTTCCGATCATATACAGGGCGTCCCAGGGCTATGCCACATGGAGGGAAAAACCTTGAAAATTGTAGATGGAACATTTTACTGAAAGAAGACATTATTTTAATTTAAAAAACAATTTAAACTGCATTCATAGGTTTTTAAATAATTACATGGTTGAGCCGGGAATCAAACCCGCTATACGAGAAAAAATAATTATCCTGTAGCTGTAGATCATACCGATCGAAAGGCTTCATCATAAGGATTATTTTTTGCAAAATGAAATTATTTAAAAATCTATAAAATACAGTTGAAATTGCTTTTTAAAAATAAAATAATGTCTTCCTTCAGCAAAATGTTCCATCTACAATATTCAAGGTACTTTCCTTCCATGTGGCATAGCCGTGGGACGCCCTGTATACCGATAGTCTTGGGTAGTCACATTTTTATCCCAGAAGCGATAGGCAGAAAGGCATAGTATACACCCACTTCACTTTTGATTTTAGCCCCTCTCTATAAAATAGATTGCAGAGGGCCTTATGGCGAGACTTGTGACTGTAGTCTGTATCTCTGTTGCACTAAATTACGTCACTAGGTCACGTGGATCATCTGTTCAAAGTTTGAAATATAACAAAATGACAACGTCAATCGGATTGAACTTTCACTTTCACGATAAACGTTAGAGGGGCAGTTGGGTGAGACCGTCTCACGGCTTCTTGTTTATTTCTCTACTTACATTTTCGGGGATAAACCATACACGGCGTAAATCTTAATAATAATATGTACTAACACTCTTTGTATAGAGTGCTTTACGAGATAACTTCTTTGCTGGTAACTTAGATTCTGTAGCAAAGTCTACCTTCACTTACGAGTTAAAAGCTTTTAAACAAAGCTACGTCTCAATTTACAAAGCTTTCTAACAAAGCCTTTGCTTTTCAAAATAAGTAGCTGTCAAATTGCTAAGAGGTTTATTGATTGACAGAGTAAGGTAATCACACTTCTTAATGAACAGTATGGGGTTTTTTAAAGGGGTTTTTGTAGGGTCGGTAGTGCGAGTGTAGCTCCTGGTATTGCAACTATCTGCCACTTTAGCAGTGTCTTTGTAATAGGTATTACAAATGTTAAATGTTTGCGAGTATGGATGTGAAGATGTCTGGATGTGTAGATATTTATTGCTATTTCTCGCTTCCTGGAATAACACAGGGTCCTTTTTATTCTGGGAGCAACTCGCACGGGAAGTGGGAATGGGAACAAAAATTCACGCGGGTGTATTGTGGGCGCCATATCCGTATTAGTAGTACACAATAATAATGTTATATTACTTGTTATCTTTAAGTAAGAATATCGTCTCAAATACTAAAAAAACGCATTGAAATCGATTCACATATTTAAGAACTCTAAGTGATATCTACACAGGAAAAGAATAGCGCTTTAACTTACAAAACCTCTCTTTTTTAAAGCAATTTAAAAGGATTAAAAACAACCATAAAAACACATAAAAAGTAATATTATAACTTTTTACAGCTTTCAATACTTTAAAGAACAATTTAATAAAGTTAACGACTTGGCCGGAATTGGCGCCATCTTGAAGTGGCGGCCCGTAAACACTCATTTCCGACCCGTCCGCAATGAAATCGGTTAATTTCTATTCTTTTGAATATTTTTTGTCTTATCTTCGTTCATAAATACTTGTTAGAAGGTCAAGGTTATCAATAAATTATAATTCGCTAGGTTCCTATAAATTCAAATCAGCATAAAGGAAGAATATTGTAGGAATAATTAAATTAGGAGAAATTCTTCGATACTCAGACAGTTTATATTCTTATTAGGCGTGTATTTAAATTGATATCTGTATATTCCCTTTTCTGAACTAAATATTTCAAAGTTAAACCAAAAATACTGACTTGCACACTAATTATGCACACTGAATAAATTAAATTCATTATACTGTTTAATGGTATTTGCAAAACTGTTTTACTGAAAAATATTAAAACTTTTTTAAGGAAAACCATCGCCTAATTTACTGTAAGGAACATCGTTTATTCTAAGTAAAACTCCAATTTAATTAGTCAACTTTACAAACTTAAATTTTATTGATCATAAAAATAAAATTAATTCCATTATAAGATTGTATAATTTAGAGTGCAAGTTAGTATTTTTGATAAATAATTCGTATTTCTGTTTACAAATCACATATTCGATGTACGGACATTGGTGTGAATTTGATTAAAAAGGTCATCTCTTTGTGAGTAACATATATTATAAGTTTTTTAAGTAGGACATGTTTAGTTAATTAATTGATCTTTTTGAACAGCATTTAAAATTTTCTGGGTTGCATTCAATAAATTACTGGAGTTACCTAGTGTGCAGAAAAATTAAACAGAGGTGCATTTAAAAATATCCCTTAAAAATGTCCCTTTTTATTAAATTAGGCAATAGCACTCAGAGATAAAATTTATTTATTTATAACACACACAATTACACCATCTTTACAGTAACTTAACACCAAGGCGATATTGTAAGCAACCAGTAATTATATAAATCTAAGCAACTAAGTATATTTAACATTTGAATAAATAGTCATATATCTACTCCATGTTCACATCAATTATACAAAAACAATATTATCCCCTACAATAGGCACCAATCATGCAACAGTCAATCCATACAATAAAATTACTCTATGATACAAATCAATGTAGATTATTATATTATTTAACGCCGTTAACTTATTTATTACAAACATAAACTCAATAATAACTTTTCATAAATGAGGCAATTTCATAATACAACTGTCCATTTAGTAAGATACTGTCAGTAAAAAATACAAAAATGTCAACGCAATAATATAACGTCAATTCAATAAGATAATGTCAATTTAATAAGATAATGTCAATTCAATAATACAAATGTCAATTTAAAAAGACAATGTCAATTCAATAATATAAACGTCAATTTAATAAGATAATGTCAATTCAATAATACAGATGTCAATTTAATAAGATAATGTCAATTCAATTCGATAATACAAATGTCAATTCAATATTACATAATTAAAATTTATTACATTTACCTCTATTATAATTAAACGACATTTATCAATATTCATTATTTGAAATTATGCGAAATGTGACCCGAGTAAACTCCCCCAGCGTACACGAGAACACATCTATTTGCAAGGCCACCGCATTGAGAACGCGCAGCGCGCGCGTGAGAGGCGCCCTCTGCAGTAAGTTAGTGCGCGCAACCGGCACCCCGAGAAGGGGCGGGCGCCTCCTCCGCCACACGTATGCGCTCGGCACGCATAGCCTCACTTCTCCCAAAATAGCTGGGTTGTGCAACTTACCTCGAAGCACCTTAAATACGTAGGTCGCCAATGCCACCTCTCTCCTTACCTCCAAAGTGTAATAGCCCACCATGCCCAGAATAAATAGAGTTGGGTACAAGTACGGATACCCTGGGTATAATTTATTGTATAAAAACCTAGTGAACTTATTCTGTATACGCTCTAGCATCAATTTATATTTGGCTTCAGGTGGGGACCAAATGGTAGCACTGGATTCGAGGTGGCTCTTGACCACCTTGAAAATACCTATATACCTACCTGTACATCTTTCCCAGGGTTTTTTTTTATTTAACATGAGTGAAAATCGCTTCTTGGATACTATGCCAGACTCCTACCGACCAAAAAAAACCTCGCGTAATGCCCAACAGCCTATGGTTTGGAGTCCGGGTAAGCCCTCGGAAGGATGTCCCAGGACTCCCAACAGACCTACGGCTACCACTGCGGCCTCGCCTAGGGGCTTCTTTTCCGGGGTTCCTTTAGTTTTAGTCTGTAAGAGCCCGGCATAGCCTCCATGAGGGATTCCTACACGTAAAAAAGGGGATAAAATACCTTTCTGCCGGCAAAAGAAATTCAAATCTCTATGTACAACTATTGAATATATTTTTTTCTTGGCATGAAATACAGTGCGGGATACGGGAAAGCCATACCGGTTATACGGTACTCACACCGCATATAACCGACCTGTGGTATGCCAATAATACTGTAGAAATAAATAAAAATACTCGTACTAGTTTTTCTTTGTGGGACTATGTCGTAGCTTTGTTCGAATATGAGCGCATGAAATATGTACCTATTTAGTTTGGACAGCATTTTTAGGTAGGTATCCGTACCCAAATAGTACAACTTGACCTTATTCATGAGACTTCGCCGTCCGTCTGTCTGTCTGTCTATCTGTCTATTTGACCGTCACAAGGATGTATCTCAGGAACCGTAATAGCTAGAGAGCTACAATTTTCACATTTCTGTTTTCACAATAATTCCAAATACTAAAAACAGAAGAAAAGGGTTTCAGGGCTCCCATTTAAAAGAAGTGATTTTTTTTCGACGTGAGTTTTAATGGTACTTTTTCCGTGAGCAAGTCATGCTCGTGCAAGATGCGGCGAAAAGAGAGTGGGAGAGGACTCTCCCATTCGAGTTCGCCTATGACTATTGGCCTCCATGACCTAGCTACACACGAGGCTACAGCGTGACGTGAGAGATTCAAGCACCCCCCCCCCCCCTAAGGAGCAGGATAACACCCGTAACCCCCCCCCCCCCCAAGACGCGGGTAGCACCCCAAGGTGAGGTTGCAGTGGTAGCCGTAGATCTGTTGGGAGTCCTGGGGTATCCTTCCGAGGGCTTACCCGGGGCTCCTAACCGTAGGCTGTTAGGTAGGATACGTGTGGTTTTTAGTCTGTAGGAGTCCGGCATAGCATCCCCGTAGGATTTTTCTCACGTAAAAAAAAATTAAAAAGAGGCCAAATTAAGCTAGTATAAGCTTGTGCTATAGGATCTAGACGACGGATGAACATACTTATATATTTCTACATTCATTATATTATATATCCACATCTTTAAGCTGAAACTAGGTGTAATAAATTCACGGAGTAAATAATTTACTAGTACATGATAACTTAGTACAAGTCCCGTAAGTTTTAAATAAGTTAAACTCAACTCATACGAAACACGGGTAACTTAAACAATAGTTTAAAGTGTATCATAACTTTAAATTAACAAGCAATTATGTTACTTAATTTCAATATGATAGTAGGATATATACTCGTATTACCTATATTACCCTTATCAGAACTTTTGACTTCATTTGTGCTGAAAATGATTCAAGTCGTTGTCGACCTATCGGATAGAATATCCATCCATACTAATATTATAAAGCTGAAGAGTTTGTTTGTTTGAACGCTAGGATCTCAGGAACTACTGGTTCGATTTCAAAACTTCTTTTACAGTTTGATAGTCCATTTATTAAGGATGGCTATAGGCTATATAACATTACGCTAAGATTAGGAGCGGAGCAGCAATGAAGAATGTTTCGAAAACGGGGAATTATTTTTACGGTCTGAGAGCTTCCGAGGCGTAAGCTGCGTAAATGGTTAAAGTTAGGTAAAAATTGTGTATTACAATATTGTTTCTCTTAAAAAGTTCTACGAAAAAGTCTGCGACAGCATATATCTATCTTTTAAGGTTCGCTCAGAATAACCTAATTTGTCTATCTCTTAAGGTTAGCTCACGATTGAAACTGAAGAGTTTGTTTGTGCTAGGATCTTAGAAACTACTGGCTGCATTTCAAAAATTATTTTACAGTTTAATAGTCCATTTATTGAGGCTGGCTAATGGCGATATAACATCACGCTAAGACGAATAGGAGTGGAGCAGCCATGAATAATGTTTCGAGAACGGGGATTATTTCTTTCTTTTGAGAGCTCCCATTGCGAACGCTGCATAAATAGTTAAAGTTACGTAAAAATTGATATTACAAAATTGGTTCTCTTAAAAAGTTATAAAAATAAGTCCTTATCAGCATATGTCTATCTTTTAAGGTTCACTTACAATAACCCTCTTATTAAGTTTTAAAGTATGAGTGACGCGACGGGGGAAAACTTGATCTGCAGTGGCAGCCAGTCTACTGAACGATAAAAACCGGCCACGTGCGAGTCGGACTCGCACACGATGAGTTCTATACCGAAAAACAGATGGGGGAAGTAAAAGCGACGGGAAATATTATATCACTTTAACACCTTACCTTCTCACTCTCATGTGACGCAAACGAAGATATGCGGTTCAGCTCTAATGAATTCAAGTGATGGGACGCGACGGGGGTAAATGCAACGGGAAACATTATAATTCTCAAAATATTATACCATACCTCTCTCTTTCTCACTCTCGTGTGACGCAAACGAAGTTGCGCGGGTCAGCTAGTTACTTCATATTTCCATACTCCCTTAAGCTTTAATATCACACTATCAAAAGATCTTTTACAGGACATTGAACAAACGGGTCTACAATCGCTTTATCGGTTCAAGAATAACTTAATACCCTTTCAAAGGGTGTTTGCATAAAGGTTCTGTATAAACAATGTTTATCTAACAAACTTGTTTGAGAGTACCTTGTGGGTCTTTCGAAATTGACTGCGATACAAGGACTAACATATTCAGAGGTAATATAGGTACTTCCTTATTAATACATTAATAAGTTAAGGGGAAATATTGTACACATTTTAGAGAAAATTGCGCGGATAGGTGATATATTTTTCGAGGAGCAGGAGTATTGGATGCTATGCTGGATTCCTACAGGTACAGGTACAGCGGATGTCCCGGAGTTCTGGGACATCCTTCCGAGGGCTTACTCGGGGCTCCCAACCATAGGCTGTTCGGTAAGAGTCCGGCATAGCATCCATGATGGATCTTTCCTCACGTTAAAAAAAATGGATTTCCCGCGGTTTCACCCGCGGAGTTACCGTTCCCGTAGGAATACGGAGATAATAATGTCAAAAGTGAAAGATTTTTCATTGTTTTGGAGCCTATTCAATTGAGATAAACAAACAAACAATCAAATCTTTTATTTTTATAATATTTAGTACAGATGACACATTTTTTCGTACAAGAACGAAACTTCCAAGCTGGCAGTTGTCTCTGTAATTGCATGGTTACATACAGTTGCTAAAAATTCAAATGAAACTTTTCGTAGCAGCGTAGCTTTCGTAGCTGTGTAGTACTTTCGTAGTAAAAACAGCTGAATAATTAATTTGCTGAATCACTGGACACAGGATTCTATATCACGTCTGACAATGGCGATACCGGTTGAGTTCCCATTAGTTGGAAAGTGACGTCTATTATGTTCTAACTACTCTAACGTTTGTACGCCGAAAACGGCAGAATATTATGATCTTCTCAATGCTTGTAACACCTTTATGTACAATATTCTGACAAATAAACTATTATCTATCTATCTATCTATCTATCTATCTAGCATACTCGCAACTACGTATTTTAAATTAATTATTTATGTCGTCAAAATGACACTGTTCTCCTGATAGACAGCCATTGTGGCGCTCAGACATGAGGTTTGATAATTTTCTAGAACAAGTAGGAACCTACAACGTGGGACCAAAATATCTACCCTTTCAGAAAAAAAGCTTGTCTCTAAGTAATATAGCTATATACTTTAAGCGCTAAATTAAGATAAATAATTTGGAAACGACTGCAGAATCCCAAAACGTATTTGTTAAAACTGCAAATGAAACATTTTACATTCCTTAACTTTAAGAGCACAACAGTATTTCATCTGAAAATTATATCTTTATCCAATAATAAACCCTTTTGCTAGAGAAATATAGTTCGAAGTTGTGTAGCAATCCCAAATCAAGCTTTGAAAGCAGTAAATATTTATAGCTTTATAAATTTATGTCAACTTATAAAAATGAGGGTAATTCAGTTTGTTTATGGAAATTTTATTGTATTGTGTTTCTAAGTTGAAATATCAAGCAGGATCATTCAGAATATTGTATCAATCTATAATATCTATGTTCTCTGATCTCTGCTGACCCTGTACAACTCAGAAACCAACATAAGGTTGAGAGCTATGTTTTGTTATTGGGAGTTATCCGGGGTACACCCGGGAGTCCCGGCCGTATGAGTAGGCGTAGGAAGCAACATGCATCCATAAAGATCTCTACATTTAAAAATGCCTTCTAGACACAACTTACGCTGAGCTTAACGTTGTATGGTAAAACGAATCCGCCCTTGAACTTTTTTTTTCAGTTATTGTGTCAGTATTGTTTTTAATAGCAGCAACTGAAAAACATCATCTGTAAAAATTTCAACTCTCCAGCTATCACGGTTCCTGAGATACAGCCTAGTGACAGGCAGACGGACAGCCAAGTATCAGTTATAGGGTCCCGAATTTTCCCTTTGGGTATGAAACCTTATAAAGACCACCATAGGTAAAGTTATATATCAACAAGCAAATAAAAATCCATAGGACAAATTGAACATCAAACATAATCGTGACTTAGAATCTAAAACAACGCCATCTATCTTTCATTTACCGAAAACTTACAGAAGTATTTGTAAAACTACTCGCACTTCTCTTAACATAATACATCGTAATAATTCACATCACGTCCAAGTTTCAAACATAGCATACATCTATTTGAGCCGGAATAAAGGTGGTTCTGGTAGGCGAGGGGCTAAAGAGGTGAGGATGACGATTGTTGTCTCATTAACTTAAGATCCTATCACCTATTTACATAACTACAATCTACACCATCAATATTATCATTATAGCTATTTCCTTAGAATGATACCCTGTCCTTACCACCCACGAAAAGTTGTATTACATCAACATACAATGAAAAATTCCATAGAAAACATTGAACATTAAATATAATCGTGACTCAGAAACTAAAACAACGCCATCTATCTTTCATTTACTGAAAACTTACAGAAGTATTTGTAAAACTGCTCACACTTCTCATTACATAATACATCATAAAAAATTCTCATCAGACATGAGTTTCAAATACAGCATAGAGCTATTTAAGTCAGAATGGAGGGGGTTAGGGGTTAAAAGGGGTGGGAAAGAGGGGGAGGGCGGTGACGATTGTCGGCTTCCGGTAACAAGTAGCAATTTCCGATTAAACCCACTTCGTGCCGTTCAAAAGGCATTTGTAAAGAGCCGTATCTGTTTTATTTTTTGGTGTAAAAATATTTCAGTTTGTTTTGCTAAATGCGAGGGTAGATATTGAAAAGGTTATTTTTATATTATACTAGCTGATGCCCGCCCGCGTGCAATGTTTTTCCCGGTCACAGGGGTATGAAAAATAGATGTTGGCCGATTCTCAGACCTACTCAATATGCTCAAAAAATTTTATGAGAATTGGTCAAGCCGTTTCGGAGGAGTATGGCAACGAAAACTGTGACACGAGAATTTCATATATTAGATAAAGTGATATTATATATACTGTAGATATGGAGCTGCCTAAACAGTTTGTGCCTTCATTAAATACTTATAGTCACGCCTTTATCCCCGAAATGGTAGGCAGGGGCATATTATATGCCCACATTTAAACTTATAGTTTTTGCACAACGTAATAGGTGGTGTGCGTATGGCCGTGTTGAAATAAACAGACGCATGTTATGACTTTCACGTTACAGAAAACCGGGACCAACAGCTTGAAGTGCCTTCCGAAGCACAAAATGCTCGCAAATATATTCCACAACTAGCTGACTCCGCAACTTCGTTTACGTCACATAAGGTGTGTGAAAGGAGAGGTATTTATTCATCAGACTCATCAAGCAGCGTGTGAAACTGCCCTGCTTGCTTAATCAAAAAAGAGCTTAATGATTAAGGCTATTTTAAAACTCTTCAGTCCGCGACGAAGCCAACACGCCAGTTTAGATTTACCCATTTTTAGATTCATGTGTCTATGTATGATTCTTTGAAGTGATATAACGTTTTTGTTTATAAACCGACTGACATGAAATAAACACTAAATGTTAAGTGGAGCAAACCTCAACACAATAAAGAAAACCGCATTGCAATCGGTTAAGCGGTTACTGTGTGCACAAACGTACAGACAAACAGATATACAGACGTACAGACAAACAGACAAAAATTCTATAAATCATTGCTTTGGGTACATACTATTGCGTTCATAAAGCCCCCCTCTAATATTTTTCTTATTTATGTTCGATGTACAGACAGCGACCTGTTACGATTTTATAATAATTATTATATTTATATTGATGTGGTCATGTGATGGTCATCCATTCAAGGACCGTTCATAGTGAAAGTTACTTACGGCAGTAATCGTTTACAGAACACTAAGTTCATGCCAGTTTGTGAAATACTACAGGAATCTATAAAAAGGATAAAACTAGTATTTTTCATTTTCAAAGTACAAACTATGCTCGTTAAAAGTTGCGGCTAACCATCGCTTTGACGTGAAAGAAGCGCCGTATCCCAGTAGTTCCATAGCGTAGTTCCATGAAGTACCAACATGTGAAATATATTTTGAACAACAATTAGTGAACTGCGTCATAATAAATGCGAAACAAAACCGGGTCGGAGAATGGCGTTAAGCCGTTCAAACTCCTGCATCTCTGCCATTAGTGCATGTTTAGCAGTTTACACATCATGGCTAGGAACCTTCATCAGACATGTTCCAAATAATATATCTTAAACGCCTTGGAGGGTTCCAAGTCGTTTAGGAGTTACAGAAGCGCGACCATCTAGTGCAGACCCACGCATGTACCACAAAAAAAAATCATGCTAGATCAAGCGACTCGCATATTCTACTATGCCGGAGAACATTTTTGACTGCTAGGCTCTCCGCTCGGGAATTTTAAGAAATAATATTGGATGGACATGGATGGGTGACCATCCATGTGATCACTTTGTGACATTTATTTGAGCGTTTCCGTGGTTCGGAAGGCACGTTAAGCCGTTGGTCCCGGTTGCCATTAAAATGGCAGTCGTTAAGCCAAGTTGAAGGCTTTATTTCAACAGCAGGCAGTCACAACCTGCGCCTGTCCATTTAAACACGGCAATACGGCTCAGAACGTATTACGTGGGACAAATTAAAAAGTGAAATGTGGGTATATAATATGCTTCTGCCTACCCCTTCGGGGATAAAGGCGTGATGATGAACCTGAACCTAATATTCCTAAATATCATGCCGAGAAAGAAAGCGCGACTACGAATTTTTCATGCAGCCTTCCATATTTTCTCCACGTTGCAATTACAAACAAAATGTATGAAAGAATGTTTTGTGATTTCATTTATACAATCGGTTGATGGCAATTGGTGATTGAATATATAAATGTATTTGCATGTTATGATGTAGTGGCCATCAAGTTGGTGTTTTTTTACCTTTGCGAATGCCGAGAAGCGAAACCGGTCAGGTGTAAAGTAAATACATGTTGTGGAACAGTACAAGTGTGTATTATTAAATATGTCTTGTGATTTTTACCGTCCACCAACCTAGTCTTAGAATTGAAAAATATTCTAATTCTAAGACTATACAGGGTGAACTTTTCAATAGGGATTGTATGGCCAAATCCGAAACTACAAGGAATAGCGAAAAATGCTCAAAGGAGTCACGAGCCCGATTTTGATGAAACTTAAAACCTCATCATTAGATTTTTGAAAAACTAATAATCCTAGCTGGGAATCGAACCCATTGATTTTGAAAAAAAAACCACACCTATATTATTACACCATACGATAGTGTGCTATTAAGGATCTTATTCTGGGAAGTAATGACATACGGCAAACTAAAGGAAAGTGCTCATCTTTAACAAAATACATTTTTTTTTCTTAAGAAAACTGGTTAATTGTTCAAAATGTAGACCACTGTATATTATGTATGAAACAGAAATAAGATTTCTTCCACTTCTTACGGTAGGTTTAGGTCGCAATATATAATCGTTCAAATACTTCTTATATCTACAAAACTGACCGCTGTGCAACCGTTGGCTATCTGCCAAGCTATTTCAACTTCAGCTTTCAATATAGTCAAGTGGAATGACTGCTCAAGCAATATTCTGGAGAAACTTGTGTTTAAATTGGATTTTTAACGTGTGAAAATCACCACGTATATCATGTTAGTTTTGAACAGGCTAAAACTGCAAATGAAATTATAAGTAGGTAAAAAAAGTTTATAAAAAATAAATAAATATAGAAGCCCGCAAAGGACCTGCGCTGCTGAATTGTCAAAAAAATTAGAAATACATCGTGTTTAGATTCTTTTGTAAATAGAGCACTAAAAAGAATATACCGCTGAGTTTCATGCCAGTTCTTTTCAGGTGGGTCGCGTTGTGAGCTTGATGGTAATTCTTTGGTTTATATTCGTGACGTTTTACATTTGTTCATCGGTAATGACTAAGTATTTTTTTTCGCGCGTTGTGAAAGGGGGCTAGACGGAAAAAATTCTTACGAAAAGTTGTCACGACACTTTTGTTAGTGATAGTGGTAGTGATAGTGATAGTGGTAGTGATAGTGGTAGTGATAGTGGTAGTGATAGTGGTAGTGATAGTGGTAGTGATAGTGGTAGTGATAGTGGTAGTAATAGTAGTAATGATAGTGGTAGTGATAGTGATAGTGGTAGTGGTAGTGATAGTGGTAGTGGTAGTGCTAGCCAGGGGATGAACATGAACTCTACGAGCAACACCAAAGCAAATAGGAGTTTCACTCTGTTCAGTTTCAGTCGCCCGTAAAGGTTACACGCACTCACTTTTTTTTATATTTGTTTTCTTTTTGTTTTTGTTTCTGTTTTTGTTTTTGCTTACAATAAAATTTTAAAATTAAAATAAAATTTTATTACAATTCCTTCACTTTAATCGAAAGGAACTTCGTTCCATCCGGGTGTCCCTTGACACCTCTCAAGTTTTTTGTTTGTTTGTGTGCTACCTGTTATTTACGTGTAAAATCCTCATGGATGCTATGTCGGACTTTTACCGACGAAAACCATACAGTGACTTTCCATTTGAGCGGCCGAGAGTATCATGTAAAATCCCAGAATTCCCCACCGACTTTCGCTATCACCGAAGCCTCACTTAGGCTTTCGGGTATTATCTCGCACCATTGCATTGGGGGTTGGTTCCATCATCCCGCTTCTTGAAGTGTAAGGCGTTTTGGGTCTGCTTCTGTAAGGATAGTATGCAGTCCCCCAGCCGCGATGACAAATCTACGGCGACCTCGATACAGAATAGCTCGCAGAAAGACGCGGTGGCATTCCTCTTACTCCCGCTGGAGATCATAGTGCGAGCTATGATCTTCAACGAGAGGATGTTCACGTTCAGATCTGCTATAAGGCTAGAGACATCTATCGTTTCAAATAAGTACTATTCATTAACAAACTATTTATGTAATAGTCTCAGGTGCGAAACGTATATTTCACCCATAACGAGAGCGTAAGGTACTTCACCTAATTGTTTTGCTCGTTAGAACCATTTGTTTGGCGTTCAAAGCGGGGCCATGAAATTAGCAATTTTGTATAAACTAATGGAATCATGGCGGAAATTCATCTCACAAACATACATACATATAATCACGCCTTTATCCCCGAAGGGGTAGGCAGAGGCCATAGTATACGCCCACAATTCACCTTATTGTTTATGTCCCACTTAATAGGTGAAGAGCCTATTGATGTGTTGAAATGGACAGGCGCAGGTTGCTGCGACCCACAGTTGAAAATTTTCAAGCCGCCCATAATGCCTTCGACTTGGCTTAACGATTTTCATTTTACTGACAACCGGGATTCACTTCGAGTTTTCGAAAGTGTTCACTTAGTCGCCTCTTAGGACACCCTCGGGATGCATTGGGGTGGCGACATTTTGTACTCTTACCCGTCGCAACACGGGACCCTTTGCCACACGGGGCATCATCATCTTAGAACGATAATAAAGTTAGGAGGGAGAGGAACCCATCTCACTCCCTCGATTCGTCAATCCTTACGTACACCGGTTAAAGATAGCTACAACTAATTGTAAGGAAGGAATGACGAACCAAACTACTCAGTTTTTATAATAAATAATCTTTTTTTTAATTAATATTGATAATAGAAGCAATTTTGTAATTAATATAAACTGTACAATCTGTATATTTATCATTAATAAAGTAAGTCTAGTTATATCAATAAAGTGATTGACAAGCTCAGTTCACTTGGTTGAAAGTGCCTATAGTAGATTATGGATGTTTAAAGCATGAAAAGTGTTATACTCGGGCCACAGATCCTATAGTTTTAACACCAACACTGATAAGTTGAGCCTGCCTGAAGACACTCTTCTGAAAATTTTCTTTCTAGGGACAACCGAGACCAACGTTACGGCTTAACGTGCCTTCGCTCGCAAAGAAATGCCACAAATTGGTCATGTGGTAGTCACCCATCCGAGAATACGCCCCAGCGAAAGTTACTGAAGTGATCGTTTACAGAACACTGAGTCAGTGCTTCACCTTTTACGTGGAACGAAAATTATGAGGTGAAATGTGGGCATATAATAAGCATGCGTCAGCCTACTCCTTCGGTTATAAAGGCGTGACTATAGTATGTTTAAAATGATGTTGTCGGTGGTCGGCAGCGCGAGTGTAGCGCCTCTGATGTTGCAAACGTCCATATGCTATGATGACCACACAGTCCTTCTGGTGGGCCGTATGCTTGTCTGCCACCTTAGCGGTATAAAAACATTTGCAATATCACTCTGATATTTTTAAAAAGCTGAATTTATGCTTTTTTTAAAATATTTAGCTCGCCAAACTGACGTCGCCACCAGCCTGATGGAAAGCCGTGACGCATTTAGCGATTGGGGGCCACCTCTGACAAAGGTCCTCAAATTGGCGGCCTTGTGATGTGCCTCTTCACGCTCCGCTTGAAGAACCCAGGATTATAAGAGAAAGGAAACACTTGCGCTGGCAGGTAGTTCAAGGTTTTTAAATATAATATTCAATTATAAAAATTACAATGAAGCATAATAACTATTTACAATTTAAGTATATATAAAACTAAACTAAATAAATAAATAATAAATAAATAAATCTATAAATCTAAACAAGTCCCCCGTGGCATTGTGCCCAGTAGACTGGCTGCTTTTCCCCTTTGAATAGCGATTCCTATTCGTTGGGAGAAATATCAACTCGTCATCCGTCAACTCAAACAAACGCTCCTTCAAATTTTAAAAACGTGTATGTGCCTTGTTATACCATGGACTTATCTCTGGCATACGTGTAAAGGCTCTGGTATTGAAGGGTATAGTATGATATCGCTGTGTCAATGGCCCTACACGAGAGTACCTGTTGACCCTAATGACGTCGCCTACTGGAATCACTAAGTACTTCTTTCATGTTTGTTTGTTTTTGTCTCTCTTTCTCCTTCCCTCGTTGCTCGTCTCGGAGAAAATTTTTAGGCCCGTTATCTTCGTGTTTTGAGTGTCTAGTGCGAATTTAAGAGAGCGGTTGTCGTGATTTACAGTCATAAAGCAACGCGACTAGTACAAGGGGAGTAGACGACGACGATACTCATTTTCCATAATTACTCGAATTTTCAATGTATCCAAATATATATTTTTTTTTATACTACTTAGGTGGCAGACAAGCTTACGGCCCACCGGAAGGTTGGTAACCGTAGCCTATAGAAGTTTGCAACACCAGAGGCGCTACACACGCGCTGCCGACCCGGGCGCAGGTTGCGACGACCCACAGTTGAAATTTTTCAAGCCGCCCGTTAGGCCTTCAACTTGGCTTAACGACTGTCATTTTACCGACAACCGGGACCAACGGCTTATCGTGCCTTCCGAAGCACGGAAACGCTCGTAAATAAATGTCACAAAGTGGTCCACGTGGTGGTCACCCATCCATGTCCGGCCATAGTAAATGCTGCTTACTGCAGTGATCGTTTACAGAACACTGAGTCCGCGGGGCCACGAGCGCTTCAAATTCAATAAGAAATGCGATGAAAACGTCACACTAATCAATAAACAAACGACTACTCTTGGAAAATGAATTCCATGTATCTATATCAGTACTAATATTATAAAGAGAAAATATTTATTTTTTTGTTTTATGTTTGGTTGTTTGTAACGAATAGGCTCCGGAACTACTAGACCAATTTGAAAAATTCTTTTACTGTTGGAAAGCTACACTCTTTGCGGTGAACATATGCTAAATTTTATTCCCGTATTTTCACGGGAACGGGAACAACTCGGGTGAAACCGCGTGACTTCAGCTAGTTTATAATAAAATTAATTTGATAGGTATTAGAATTCTTAGCCAAACAAAAAATATTTTGATTTAAAATGGCCAGTACTGCAGAACGGCAATTACGAGTACTGGTGTGATAAAGTGGTGTGACTACGAGTTGGTAGGGGTAAAGACCTATTATTAGCCTAATTTGGGCTAGATGATGCTGTGTGAGAATATCCCCAAAATTATCGTTATCAGGTCACATCTGCTTTCCACCAAATAAAACACATCAAAATTTGTTAATCCGCTGCCGCTACGACACCACAGACAAACACACTGAGTCACAGCAATCCTCGTTTTTCGTCAGGGGTTAAAAACATTTATGTATA
This sequence comes from Miltochrista miniata, assembly GCA_933228765.1. Taxonomy (NCBI): domain Eukaryota; kingdom Metazoa; phylum Arthropoda; class Insecta; order Lepidoptera; family Erebidae; genus Miltochrista; species Miltochrista miniata. Next base: position 4,951,653 of record OW121777.1, read on the forward strand.
TTCTCATACTTTTAGAACCCGGGACTTCACGCGAAATACATTTACTTACATTTTATACACTGACGTTTCGGGCACGTGGTCCTCTATTTCGCGTGAAGTCCCGAGTTCTATAAGTAGGAGTGTAAAATACCGCGACAGTTTAAAAATAACATTTATGTATATCTTTTTCAAATGGTTTACTTTGTGAACTTAGTTTTTTGAAGACTTCCTCGAGAATAAGATATTTTTACTTGTAAGTGAAACATGATAACCAGCTAGTATCATATCGTGTCCTGTATCCTTCACATAACCTTCAATATCACTTTTACAGCTTGAAGGTCGCAGGGTCACAGCTGTAGGATAAGATAGAATTACGGTAAATGGAATGGATGATCGTAAATGACAATTTTATATGATTTACGGTTAACATGTTACGGTGTTGTCGTTTTACGTAAATCAATAATGTTATTTATACTTGTAATGAAATCGTAGAGGGTCTTATCTGTAAATCGAAGATAGCTAGATATTTTTGTAGCGCATATTATAATTTACGATCTGATCACTTCCCGTGGGAACATATTCCCGGGATGAAAAGTAGTGTCTCTGTACCAAATTTAAGCCCAACCCGTTTGGCCGTAAGAGAGCGGTAGATGGGCAAACATCTTCACAATCTTTAACATGATTTAAAAAAATTGAATACGCCAGTTTGCAACGCTCCTTTGAGCCTGATGAACAAATACACCTTTCTCTCCCTCTCTCTCTTGAATTTCATAACTGACGTAAACGAAATTGTATGGGTTAGGTATGTAGATAGTATATACTAATATTATAAATTTGAAAATAACTTTTGTGTGGAAAAGCCCATATTTTGGTAAAGGCTTTAATATTTTTAAGCTGTTTCCCAAGGGGACCGAGCAGTTACCATATAATGTCAACAAAAAATTCTATTCAAATATTGTTCACAGTTATTCGAAACTGGTTGCACTCCTATTCTCATTTACTTAAATATGGGTGAGTTAAGAATAAAGATGTTATTCTAGTCCGACTCAGAAAGTACTTTTTGATATGCATGTGTGTTTGTTTTTATGCACTCTTAAATCCAATAGTATATTTTTAATCTTTCCTGGAGCACAAAACAAGACTGTTTCATAACTTTTGTACAAAGTGACGAACCACACTTAGCCGCGCCACGAATGCTGCGAGATTCTTTTTAAAAGTCTATATCTGTGTGAACACTTAGAAATAACTTTGAAAACCAATTACTATGCTAATTTAATCATAAATTTAAATGAAGACAGACTTATTGGGCTTGAGCATAATTCGAATCTGTGTCTTCTAGCGTACCGTGCCAGACGCTTTGCCAACCAGCTATCGAGTCCGATTCGGACCTTACGAATTTTCCACAATAATATACATCTTGGGATGACGTAGGCACCATCTACCGGTACTTTTAGTAAAGTTATACTGCACGAATGTATACATACATGCCTACACCTACCTATTCAATCATAAGACTATCGGCCTCCATGACCGGGGGCCTGAAGATGGTGAGTGGGCTGCTCACTGTCGTTACAGAAGCAAGCCCATGACGGCACCGTGACGAGAGGGATTCGCGCACGCGCCCCCTTAGAAGCGGGATCACACCCGAAACCCCCCCACCCCCAAAGACGTGGGATAGCACCCGAACCACCCCGTAGGCGAGGCCACAGTGGTTGCCGTAGCGCTGTTGGGGGTCCTGTGACATCCTTCCGAGGGCTTACCCGGGGCTCTCGACCGTAGGCTGTTGGGCGTTACGTGAGGTTTTTGAGTCGATAGGAGTCCGGCATAGCATCATGATTGATTTTCCCCATGATTTTCCCTCACGTTAAAAAAAAAACCTATTCAATCATTATTTACTAACTGCCTATCCAACCCCTAACAGGCATTTCAAACAAATCAGCCTATGATAGCCCAAACGTGGACGTAGGTCTCTCCCAATTTACGCCACAACACACGGACACCTACTTGAAAATAATGACATTATTAATGATAGAACACGGACATTATTATTCGCATCAAAGACATGGGGGAGACAAGGTGGAGCGTGAACCATGGCACTTTGCGTTAAGTTATAACTTGCTCCATTTAAGTTACAAGTATGTAACGCATATACAGGACGTTCTTTCTTCTGATATGACAGAAGATTATAAAATTTTCTTTTCAGCTGCTAGAAAGCACGGTTGCGATCGTAGTTTGTAACCAGTTACCTAAAAGAAATAATAATAATATTTATGGACACTTTCACACAACATCATCTAGCCCAAATTAAGCTAAATATGAGTGTGTTATGGGATTTAGACGACTGATAAACATACTAATATATTTCTAAACACAGACATATTTATAGATAAATTACACCCAGAAACAGACCATATCAATGTGCTCATCACACAAAGAGAACCTCTGAATCCGTAGTCAACACTAACCAATAGACCAAGAGGCCAGTCTTGTATAGACTGATATTATGAAAAGTATATAAAATTTTCCTTTCAGCTGCTAGAAAGCATGGTTACGGCCGTGCTTTTTAACCAGTTACCTTAAAAGAAATTATCATTTCGTATTAACGTAACCAAATTGCAAATCGTGATTGTACGGAAACCCTATTCATGAGTACCTACCGTCAGAGGGGCATCCGAGAGCGGACTGACGGAATCAGCACTTACAACTTCATTAGGAATTCAGGGAGGGGGCAGCCCATCAAGCCCCCCCGTGGAGAGTCCCGATGTAACGGGGCGACCGTTTGCCGGGCCGCAGTGATTTATCCACCGGCCTATCCTGCGACCCGGTTAAGGCGAGGCGGAACACCTCGGGGTTTAGTGGGTAGGACGGTCCCATGTTGACCGTGAGTCCCACACAAAGCCGCCTTGTTCCCCCGAAACAAGGCGGCGAAGTGCCTAACCTCCAGTCCCCGCGTTATGAAAAAAAAAGCAAAACCAAATTGCAAATGGAAATGAAAAATGTTCTGTCTTGGTAACTATTTAGTAACCACTTCGATTCATTGTCGATTTTCCTTTATTCTATCGATCTTCTTTGCTCTTCATTTGCTTAGTTAATTTTCATTTCGTCCTATCAAAGAATTTGTTGTTAAATTCATTGTAGATATAATTATTCTTAGTATGTGACTTGGTTACGAGACAAGGTGGCAATTGTTTCACACACGTAGAACACCCTGTATAATTACATTAAACTTGTACTGTAACTTTAACTTGGGCAAGGTTCCAACTTGTGAGAATTGTTAACGTCGTAGGTTGAGCATAACTTAACGACTTACCTACATCATTTAAGTTTTATACATATTTATGAGACTTATGTCATTATGGTGAACATACATACAATATAGTGACGCCTTTATCCCCGAAGGAGTAGGCAGAGGCATAGTATACGCCCACATTTCACCTATAATTTTATTTCCCACGTAAGGTGGTGAGCCTATTGCCGTGTCGACATGGACAGGTGCAGGTGGCCGCGACCCGCAGTTGAAATGTTTCAAGCCGCCCATAAGGCCTTCAACTTGGCTTAACGATTAATATTTTACTGACAACAGGGTTTCATTTCGAGTTTTCCTTCTCTACGCAATGTATCTTTTTGCGAAAGTGTTCCCTTAGTCGCCTCTTACGACACCTTCGGGGTGCATATTAGTGGCGACATTCTGTACTCTTACAAGTCGCAACACGAGGCTATGGTGAACATGTTTCTAAAAAAAATGTAAAATTATTCTCAAAAATATGAGGTGGAACTATAACTTTTTTTTTTTAGGGTCCCGTACCCAATGGGTGAAAACGGAACTCTATTAGTAAGACTCTGACGTCTGTCTGCCCGTCTATCGTATCTCAGGAACCATGTAAGTATATAGTTGACAAATTATAGAGTTATATCGATTGCAATAAAAACTTTGAAACCAGTTTTGAAATAACTAAATCAGAACCAGTAAAAACCGCTTTCATAATTAATTTGTAATTATTTAAAACAAGAAGCCGTGAGACGGTCTCGCCCGACTGCCCCTCTGTGAAAGTGAAAGTTCAATCCGATTGCCGTTGTCATTTTTGTTTTATTTCAAACTTTGAACAGATGATCCACGTGACCTAGTGACGTAATATAATGCAACAGAGTCACAGACTACAGACACAAGTCTCGCCATAAGCCCCTCTGCAATCAATTTTATAGAGAGGGGCTAAAACTAACTTAGTAACATTAAATAGGTAAGTGACACAAAAATTATTTTAGTTTTTATTACAATTTGCCAAAATTTGTGTATTTCGAGTGTTTTAGGAGTAAAAAGTGGTGGATTTATAAACACAAAAGTTCGGCAACGTGCACAAGTGTCGGGAAGTGATATAACGCAGTGAATCCTGACTCTTTCGTTTTTCGACAAACTCCAGAGACACTTCTATTAAAGTCCCACCGCTTAAATGGAGTAGAACTTGTCCATTATTGGACATTTATACACGAATACGTTGCTATTTACAAGAATTTTATAAACACTAGCTGATGCCCGCAGCTTCGCCCGCGATGGCGATGTATGTGAAATTTTGCTGAATTTTCTTTGCTATAAACCTCACGGAGCCCGAGACCTTTCCTACGAATGCAAAACCGTGGATATCGGTTCGTGCGTTCTAAAGTTATAGCGTCAGGAAGGAAAACCCGACTTATTTTTATATAATAGATATGCCTAAAAATTACTGGACTTTGGCATACTTTCAAGCAGAGATAGCCCAAGAAGAAGAGATATAATTGATGTTTTACTAGATGATGTGGAATTATGTTCTCGTTCACACTTACCATGGGAACATCTTCCCGGGATAAAAAGTAGCGTATGTCATTGTGATATATCAGCCTATAATCTATCCTATATCAGCCTCTACTAAATCTCTTCCCGATTCTTTCACCATTTCGAACGTGATTGATTAACAAACATGTTCACAAACTTTTACATTTATAATATTAGTAGGATAGTTGGATACAACGTCCATAAAAGTCATAACATCTCCAAATCTCCAGTTATTAAGCAACGTTCCCGCCAAAATGTCCGTCAGGAAACGAATTCCGCAAAGGAGACAAGATGGCCGACTCCGACCGACCGAAGCCGGAAATACGTTACCGAATTATCGGCTACTAGAAACCCACGTCTGTTGTGAACGAGTTGTGCTTTTATTTTATCTTTAGGGTTCCGTACCCAAAAGGTAAAAACGAGATCCTATTATTGAGACTGAAGCGCTCGTGGCCCCGCGGACTCAGTGTTCTGTAAACGATCACTGCAGTAAGCTACTTTCACTATGGCCGGTCCATGGATGGGTGACGATCCATGTGATCACTTTGTGACATTTATTTGAGCGTTTCCGTGCTTCGGAAGGCACGTTAAGCCGTTGGTCCCGGTTGCCAGTAAAATGGCAGTCGTTAAGCTAAGTTGAAGGCTTTATTTCAACAGCAGGCAGTCACAACCTGCGCCTGTCCATTTAAACACGGCAATACGGCTCACCACCTATTACGTGGGACAAATTATACAAAGGTGAAATGTGGGCATATAATATGCCTCTGCCTACCCCTTCGGGGATAAAAGGCGTGACCATATGTATGTATGTATGTATTATTGAGACTCTGCTGTCTGTCCGTCTGTATGTCACTGTCACTAGGCTGTATCTCATAAATAGTGAAGCTATCACGGTTTACGGCAACAAAAAATTCAAATAAAATGATAGAAAAGTCAAAACTGTACATTGGAAATACTCGCTGGGTGTTCAACATAAGATACCGAAGCCGAAAATATAGTTAGAAAAATTTTTGTCTGTTTGCTTTGCTTTGTTCGGAAGGATCTCGAAAAGTACCTACTCAATAGATTTGATTAAAATTATGCACAAATATTAACTAGGGGTAGGGTCTTCAAATAGGCTATATATTATCACGCTACGTATCCTAGGGGCTAAGCAGAGAGCAATCAAATTGGCATTATAACATAATTTTCACGCGTACGAAGTCGCAGGCGACAGCTAGTGTAATACTGAAAACAGATTACCCTTTACGTCTCGCCAAAGATAATTTATAATAGTATTATATACAGATAGGCAGCTCCCTCCCCCCACTGAGCAAGCTTCCCCACCCCCGCCACAGCTGTCATATAGTTGGAGGGTATTTTGAGGGAACGTTTGCTTAACCTTTAGTGGTTACACACACATTCAAGGCCTGTACAAACATAACGTGTTTTTAGTTGTAGGTGATAGAATTAAAAAGGAATCATTTGTATGTAGTTTCTGCCCTATGTGTCCACACAGTCACGTAAAAATAGAGAAAAAGAAAGTAGTATTTAAGGGAGGCACCACTTGAGAGTCCTGGGACATCCTTTTGAGGGCTTACCCGGGGCTCCCAACCATAGGCTGTTGTGTGTTACGTAAGGTTTTTAGTCGGTAGGAGTCCGGCATAGGATCCATGATGGATTTTCCCTCACTTTAAAAAAAAAAAGGGAGGCACAAACATATTCTTTTTTGGTACAGAACCCCAAGTGCGAATCCGGTACGCACTTGGCCGGTTCTTACACATAAACACTAATTTAAAAAATAATATAGGTTTGGAAATAAACTCCAAGTTTTACCTTATTCCGCTCCACCATTCATTTTCAATAGAGACTGCCATGTTGACATAAAAAATATACTCATTTTGCGTATGATCTCTATTATTACAACAATCCTTCATCTAAAGTACATCGCAAACCCAATAACCCTTATCAGAGTACACAATAACGCATAAAATAGTCATAAATTGGAGTATCATACGTGCTATATACCACTATCTTACTGAGGCGGATATTGATAAGGTTTATTAAGTTTGTTAGCCACTGAAAGCTGTAAAATATCGCTTGGCTTAAAAAAGAAATGCTTAGTATGAATTTTGTTTCAAAAATATGATAAATAATCATCAATCACAGTGAGATCGCATGTGAACTCTGGATCTATTCATAAAATCTCGCAAAGCGGGCCACGCACCAAATGTCAAAGAAGTTTAGTCCCTCCAGGAATATCTCCAGCTCTGAAATGCGTACCAAGCAGTGGTACCAATCTCATTTAGTTGAAAGAATCGCCCTCAACACAAAGAGATTCTAAAGCTAATTGCTCTATCTGAGTATAAAAACTTGGAGCGCTCTGTCAGCGGATGCGTTTCCCTCTTCTTGTTACCTCAGGTTCTTGAAACTGAGTGTGAAGCGGCATATCTTTCAGTACTCAACTTAAAGACTGCTGGGCTGCTGTCTTATGGGCCATTATCGTAAGATGTAGGATTGTAGACATGGCCTTTAAGCAAGCCTGCGATGTCTTTCGAAGACCTATTTAAAAAACAGCTCTTCTACAAGAGTCAATTTTCAACCAACACGTTCCCTACCTACTGCTTACGATTGGGAGCCCCGAGTAAGCCTTCGGAAACAACTTGGCTGCCACAGTGGCCTCACTTGGAGTATTTGGGTGCCATCTCGCATCTTCGGAGGACTGTTCGTGTGCTATTCCATTTCTTGGGGCACGTGGCGTGCGTGAAACTACCACGTCACGCTGCCGTCTTGAACTAAATTTGACTCTATAAAATTTTTTTATCAAACGCGTTTTCTCCATATTGCTTACCTACGAGTATAGCTCGTACTGTGCATGTACCTTAACTTTTTATGTCAGCTTTTGTATAGATAACAAGGATATGATTTTTCTTTGACGCAAAATAGTTTGTTGCTAACAAATTTTGCATGAAAAGCTCCTTAAATATTCCTTTCATGAAACATTTTTGCTTAGAAAATGCTTGTAATAGCATTTACAATATCGCTTCAAAACTCAGACACTTGATCGTTCCTCTGTCGAACTATAAAAGCTTGGAACGACCTGTCCGCACACGTGTTTCCCTCATCTTACAATCACGGGTTCTCAAGCGGAGCGTGAAGAGGCACATCACAGGGCCGCCAATTTGAGGACCACGTTTTTTAGGGAAAATCCTACATGGACGCTTTGCCGGACTCCTACCGACTAAAAAACCTCACGTAGCGCCCAACAGCCTATGGTTGGGAGCCCCGGGTAAGCCCTCAGAAGGATGTCCCAGGACTCCCAACAGACGTACCCCTACCTCTGTTAGATGTTGCTATGTCTGTCAGTCAGGCTGGTTACGTACTCGCGCACGGAGGGTTCCGAACAAAAAAATCACTCATGAATAGGGTCTTGTTTTAGACTTTGGGTACGGTACCCTAAAAACAAAAAAAAAACACGTTAGTAAGCTCATTATTTATCAATAGGGGTATTATAATATGCCTCTACAAGTCCCTTAGAAATAACAGCGTGAAAATATATTATTTATGTTCAAAACTCGAATAAAGCTTTTCCTCACAAAAATAACAAAATTTGATGGACAAAGAACAATTTGTTTTGTTTGCTTCTTTTTATGAATTTTAACCAAACAAACATCAAATTAATTAAGAAGGTTTAATAAAGAACACTTCGCGATTTCCTGAATTGCAACATTCTATCTGAGCAACAAAAATAATTTTAAATGAAATGAAATTTACTTCTAAACCCCACCTCGCTCCAAGAAGTGGGATATCGCTTTTAGTGACAAGGCCGCCCATTGTACCTGACTCTTGTAAGGAATCTGTGTACTGTATTTATATTTACCTGGTGTATAATAAATAACATACATACATACAAATAGTCACGCCTTTATCCCCGAAGGGGTAGGCAGAGGCTTAGTATACGCCCACATTTTCACCTTATAGTTTTATGTCCCACGTATTAGATGGTGAGCCTATTGACGTGTTGAAATGGACAGGCGCAGGTCGCCGCAACCCACAGTGGAAAATTTTCAACTTGGCTTAACGATTGTCATTTTTGCTGACAACCGGGTTTCATTTCGAGTTTTCCTTCTCTACACAATGGATCTTTTTGCGAAAGTGTTCCCTTATGACAACCTCGAGATGTATTGGGGTGGCGACATTTTGTACTCTTACACGTCGCAAGTCGTAATAATAAATAAATAAATCCCAATCCCTAGATAGAGGCCGCGATGGCTGATAAAGTCTGTTAAGGTTTTTAAACTCACACGACTTGTACTACACATTATAATAAATTGGCGGTCTTTTTCGCGTAAACATCTAACTATTCTCACCTCTCGACGTTTCGGCTATATTGCAACAACCGTGGTCACGAGTAGACCGGGGAAAGCAGCGGGCGCCGTCATCTCGTACCGGCGATTGTCCAGGTACATAAAGTTTTTGTTAACAATCGTTAGGGTTGCGACACATAACATTCACTATGTCCGAACGAATCGTTCGAAGCCTGATATTAAATAATTTCTTAGAGCTGCTTTTAATTACCTTTAAATAACATAATATAACACTTTTTGATGTACCTTTTTCTTTGTTTCAGGTAAGTGCGAAGGCAGCATGACACAGTTAATTTTAAAATGGTTTTTAAGAGTAATATTATTTAAATTTGTGCTCTCAATTAAAGTCATTTAAGTTTGTGAAATGGGCTATGTAGGTACAAAAGTTAAAAATATATGTGTGTGTTTTTGTAATATCTATACACTAAGCACTTAGGGAGTATAATATACCCCTGCCCAACACTTTGAAAAAAGCATGTCTTATCAAATTATTCAAAAACTAATAATGATTTCACGAAGAGTTTGATCAGATTATATTACGATCACCCTTGTCCAAGGGCGGAAATCTATTCCAATATTTATTGAGTTCAATTTATTTTGCTATCGGTGACAAGGGTTCTTTTACCTTGTATTGATTAATTGGATCAAAAGGGGGTAGGTGTAAAAAAAATTATAAACTAGCTGTAGCCCGCGACTTCGTATGCGTGAAAATTATGTTATAATGCCAATTTGATTGCTTTCTGCTTAGCCTCTAGGATATATGGCGTGATAATATATAGCCTATTTGAAGACCCTACCCCTATGCAAAATTTGAATCAAATCTATTGAGTACTTTGTAGCATTTATTTTCTATAGATGCAGTATTTAGGATGTGAAAGCAGCCTTATCGAGTTATCTTTTTTTAATCGGTTGTCAGTGGTGACATTTCTGCTGTCAGAATGACAGGATGTCATAAGTTCGGTGACGAAGCGTTTCGCATTTAAAGGAACAGGTTTTTGTTAAGATTTTTCGTGAAAGACGGGACTTTGACCGAGACCTGCTTTGGGGTAGTTGGAGGTCCTTTGGGCTTATGCTCTGAGACTGTGCCGCGAATCAGTTTTTCGCTCAAGCGCGATTATTTGTTACCTCGCGTGGCCTAACGGGCTGTGATTGGGTTGCTGCATTGCATCTTGCTACATTTTACCCAGAAAACTGGTGAGTCACTTCTTCTTTTGCAAAGCGGGTCGATTGTCGTCTGTCGCGCAGCCAAGATCTTAATTTGTCGTTTCTTTCATGACAGGGTTTTTTACTACGGCTAGTTGCCGGATGAGATATTTGGTGCCGCACCTATAAGTTAGTGGGCTGCACGTGGTACGACAACGTGGAAGTGCGGACTACACGAGCTTCTCATGTGAGAGGTATCTGCCGTCATCACCTGGCAGTAACAACAGGCAGTCACTCTCACTCTGCAGGCCAGTAAATCCACTACTTATGTGTAGCTTAGTAGCATAAGTACCTAAGCACTGACTATACTTCTGTGTACCTGTGATATTTGTGTCTATCAGTGAATAAGCTCTCTGTGTGTCTCTGTGTATCTCTGTGTTATATAAATATATGTGTGTACACCCTACCTGACTGTTTTCGTCAGAGCCCTAGCCTACCCTTGCACGCACACTGGAATCTCTGTAGTAAGGCGCCCTGGGAAAGAGTTCTCTGCATAGCTACCTCGCGCTAGTTGGTGAGTAACACTGATCATCACTGTGTTATAAATTGGCGCCCAACGTGGGGCAAATCTCTGGGTCTACTCTGCGGTAGTCTCAGTCTGGTGTGTGTGCATAGGTGGTTATCTCTGGCGAAACCATTCTGGAATCGTCCGAGACGCTCCAGGACGTTAATTGGTGGTGCTAGCAGCTAAGCACAAAACCTTCCCTTTCGTCTTCTTCCAGCTCCCTACATCTTTGGCTGGAAAAGACACAAAATTCTAAATTCTAAAATTTAAAAATAGCTGTGATTTTGGAAAAACTTTTTGATTTTATTTGGAATACCCACTTCTTTTCTTATTGTGTTTTTTTTTCTTCTTTATGTTCTTTTTTTATGGTGCACACATATATTTATTATATAATTAGTGTAGATTAATATATAATATATATTATCCTATAGTTTCACCTTGTAAGGTAAACTTAGTGAATCTCTCTGTGTTAACTTAGTGAATTTCTCTGTGTAACTTAAAACTTTTTTATAAGGTGTGTACATACCTTGTAATTTTGAATGTTAACCTGAACTGTGTTATCAGAAAATTTAGAAACTTTTCTCTCTTAATATACCCTTAATCTTTGTTAAATTCTAAAAGTCAATTTGAAACATAATTACCTAACTTAGTACACTTTGTTGTAACTCAATTTACATTTTTACTTTGTAATTGATCCCTATCTGTGCCATTTTATCTTTATAATTGTTGTAAGTAAATTTTTACATAATGGCACAGATGAAAAAACATATTAATTATTTAAGAAAGGATGAACTTGCTAACGAGCTGTCCCACATGGGTATTTCAGTGGAACCGGAAACGACAGTGTCTGGCCTTCGGAGTGAGCTAAGAGCGGCACACCGACTCGTCCGTCGAGGTAGCATCAAAGCGAGTGCTCCGGTACCCGCTGATGCATCGGCTGAGCTCTCGATCTGCCTCCCGAAGGTGTCCGAGCTGGAGGAGGCTATTCAGTCAGGTGACATCTTCATTAATAAGGGTAGTCGTCTTAGGGTGTCCCTCAGGGCCAACTACTTATTGAGTAGGTTAGCTCGTTGTGGTCTGGATTGCCCCGACCTGGTGGATATTCGTGGTAGGCTAGTGAAGATCATCGCTAGGGCTGAACCCAGTAGTGATTCTGAATCCGAAGGTTCGGATGATGATGGTGATGATCCTTCGGGTCGTGACCAGGTGGAATATACTTCACCAGTAGTGAGAGAGGACCGCTCGGTGCGAGCTAGTTCAAGTAGGAATAGTTCTACATGTAACATAGTGTATAAAGAACGTCCCCTTAACTTATGTTCATTTAACTTAAAATATGATGGTTCTACTTGTGTACGTGTGTTTTTAGAGAGATTAGAGGAACTTAGATGTGCTCGGGAGGTTACTAAGCCTAGACTCCTTATGGCTTTCTCCGACCTGTTGGATGGACCGGCTTTGTCTTGGTTCCGTACAAACAAAGCTAACTTCATCTCATATGAGGATCTTATTAGTGAGCTTAGAGATACCTTCGATATTCCTGATTATGATTACCGCCTCAGGAACGAGATAAGACAGCGTACACAAGCCCGCTCTGAGTCCTTGGTTAACTATATATGTACAATGCAAGCCATGTTCTCAAGGTTGTCGTGTAAGATGCCCAGTGAGGAACAGCTGGACATTCTCATGCACAACATTAGACCTGACTACATGAAGGAACTGGCCTTGCATGATGTCAACTCTGTAGATGACTTGAGACGTTTGGGTAAGCGCTTGGAGCTTGCGCGTACTAGGGCAGACGCTTTCCATGAGCCTGCTCTTGACAAGTTTGAGATTACATCTGACTTACACCAGCTTAAGAACAAAGGTGTACAAAAGCCCGCTAAGCAGGTGTCTGCAGTGGAGACGCCGGTTACCCCCCACGATCGCAAATGCTTTCGTTGCGGCGGGGGCGGTCACACTGCATACAGCTGCACACAGTCAAGGGAGCTGGTGTGTTTCCGGTGTGGTCTCAAAGGAGTCAAGACCCCAGACTGCTCACACTGTACTAGCAAGTCAAAAAACGCGTAGGCCAGGGCCTTATTAGGAACTCTGTGCATCACTCTGTATCTGAGTCTATTTCTGATAAGGTCCTGTTTCCTAAACGGGATAGTGACATTAGACCGTATCTAGTTGTTAAGGTTTTAAATTTAAATGTCTTAGGCCTTCTAGATTCCGGTGCCTCCTGCTCTATACTAGGTAAGGGAGCGCACCGCATCTTCTTGGAACTGGGTTTTGATCTTGTGAGTATCAATCCTACTTTTCGTATTACAACTGCAGACAGCACTCACTTGCAATGTCTGGGTTGTATCTCTTTGCCAATTGAGTACAATTCGGTTATCCGAGTTGTCAAGTTCTATGTTGTCCCAGGTATAACCACCTCCATGATATTTGGAGTGGATTTCTGGCAACAATTTAAGTTAAGTGATAAGTTAATTTTACAAAATATTAGTCTTGATAGCTTTAGTGATAATAATCCTATAGAGTCTGTGTCCCTTAACGGTGGCCTCGAGGATTACGACAACCTGACAACTAAACAAAGGTGTGTAATCAACGAGGTCATTGAAAAGTTCGACTCGTTGAACACTGATAAGGTGGGTTTAGGTCGGACCTCACTTGTGCACCATGTCATTGACACTGGTGACAGCAAGCCGATCAAGCAGCGTTATTATCCGCTCTCTCCCCTTAAGCAGAAGGCCCTGGAAGCCGAGCTGGACCGAATGCTGGAGATGGGAGTAGTGTCCCCGTCTCAGTCCGCCTGGAACTCTCCAGTGGTCATGGTGGAGAAGGCGAACGGCGACCTCAGATTGTGCTTGGACTCTCGCAAGCTGAACTCTGTGTCTAAGAGTGACGCCTACCCCTTACCCTATATTAATCAAATCTTAGACCATCTTAATAATGCTAAGTATTTAACCTCTGTAGATCTGAGTGCGGCCTACTGGCAGATTCCATTCGACTCACTCCAGTCTGCTGAGAAGACTGCTTTTACGGTTCCCCGGAGAGGATTGTTCCATTACAATTCCATGTGCTTCGGTCTTGTCGGTGCCAGTGCCACGATGCAACGCCTCATGGACCGTCTGTTTGGTCCCGAGTTCGACAACAAGGTATTTGCGTTTCAGGATGACATAGTCTGTGTGTCCAGCACCTTTGAGGAGCATGTAGAGCTCTTACATAGAGTCTATCAGCAACTCAAGGATGCTGGCCTAACTATTAATATGAAAAAATCCCACTTTTGTCGGAGTGAACTCAAATACCTGGGGTATTATGTGGACAAACATGGCTTACGGACAGACCCGGGTAAAGTTGAGGTTATCCTCAACTATCCCACCCCTTCTAACCCTAAGGAGGTTAAGAGATTTCTGGGAATGGCCGGCTGGTATCGTCGCTTTGTTAACAACTTCTCGAAGATTAGTAAACCTCTGTGCAAACTCACTTCTACGAACCTTAAGTTCGAATGGACCCCTGAGGCTGAACAGTCCTTTAACCTGCTAAAGTCAGCCTTGGTTTCTGCCCCTATATTAAAAATGCCTAACTTTGAGATGCCCTTCCGCATTCTTAGTGACGCGTCAGCTTACTCAGTTGCTGCTGTACTGACACAAACTCACGATGGTGTTGAGCACCCTATCGCCTACTGTAGCCGTTCTCTCAACAAGAACGAGGTGAACTACAGCACAACTGAGCGAGAACTTCTGGCCGTGATTTTCGCTTTGGAACAATTTCGACAGTACGTCGAAGGCCAAAAATGTACGGTCGTCACGGATCATTCATCTCTTCTGTGGTTCCATAAGCTAAAAAATCCCACGGGTCGTCTAGCACGTTGGAGCATGAGGCTCAGTCAATTCGATTTTGACATAGAGCATCGAAAAGGTAAAGACCACGTTGTACCTGATGCTCTGTCTCGTATCAAAATTGATTCCCTCGATGCAGTACCCACTAAAGACCCGTGGTATGACCACACCATGAATAGTGTTCGGAAGAACCCTAGGAAGTCACCAAATTATGACATTCGTGACAACCTTCTATATAGGTTAACTAAAAATAAATATTCTTTGACTTCAGACTTTGACTGGAAGCTGGTGGTACCTCAGGAGGATCGCTTGCCCCTGCTCTCTAAGTACCACGATGACACACTTAGTGCCCATGGTGGCGTTTGGAAGACGCATAAAAGGTTAGCCCTAAATTATTACTGGCCCAAGATGTACGAGGACGTCAAAGAATATGTTGGGAATTGCGAAACATGCAAGCAGTACAAACCCGTAAATACGTCTCGTCCCGGCCTAATGGGTAGCCCGAAGCGGGTTTCGAAGCCATTCGAAGCTATCTCTGTCGATCTGCTTGGTCCCTTTCCCACTTCGAGCAATAGAAACGTACACCTGATCGTGGTCTCCGACTACTTTAGCAAATACGTCATGTTGTGCCCTGTTCGGGTTGCCACAGGCGCTGTAGTCGCGAGGTTCATAGAGAAGAGTGTGTTTCTCGTGCACGGAGTCTGCAAGACTATTTACATGGATAATGGCCCTCAGTTTGTGAGTAAGCCATTTAAGGATCTGTTGGCTAAATACAATGTACCTAATATATATTATAACCCTAGGTATCATGCCCAAACTAATCAAGCGGAACGAGCTATTCGCAATGTGGTTCAAGCGATCTCATGCTATGTGAAGTCACAACACAAGTCTTGGGATCAGTTCTTGGTTGAGATACAGTGTGCTTTAAACACTGCAGTTAACGAAGCAACTCGTTTCACCCCTTACTTTTTGGTACATGGTAGGGAATTTATTGGGGATGGAGTGCTGTACAGGCAGACAGATATCGCGTGCCATCCTACTTCAGTCTCTGTAGACGATCCATCAGCCTTCGGTGTCAAGCTGAGAGAAATACAACGCATTTACGACCAGGTGAGGAAACATTTGAACGTTGCCCACCAGCGTAATGAAAAGTATTACAACCTCAGAAAAAGGCATGTAGAGCTGAAAGTGGGACAGATAGTTTACAAACGCACGTTCTACCTGTCCAACAAGGCCAAGAATTTTACTGCTAAGCTAGCTCCTAAGTTCCTTAAATGTGTGGTGACTGCTAAACGATCCCCTTTAGTATATAGGCTGTCAGATCTGGACGGTAAGGATCTTGGGGAGTACCATATCAAGGACATCCTGAAGTATCAGGAGGAGCAGTCTCCAATACCTAACGTAACTACATAGCACTGTTTCTCTAGTTTATTAAACCAGTGCTATGTGATCATTATGTAAGACTATTTTAATCTTTTGTTTGTATTTCTATATGTGTACGTGACTTTAAATTGTCACGTTGTAGTTTCTTCTATGCACCGCACCGAGCGTTTTTCTCTCATTCGCTTCTTAGTACTCTACATTATCCTGAGAGCTTGGGTAGTGTTAGGGTATCGGCAGTGAGTAAAGGGAGCATTCGTTTTCTATGAAGGGCATTAGACTCTAGTTACTTAGCCTAACCGGTACACGAGTCAGTGTCTAGTTAGGTACATAGGAGGATCTTTCTTTGGTATTGTAATGGTCGTAGTCAGCTGGTGTTTGAAGGACCTAGCTGGTTGTCTTTGTTTATTAGTCAGTACTTTTCTGTTTTCTTTATTGTGTATTTCCAGCGTGTCATATCCGCAGGAAATACTATTAAAGGGGGGGTGGTTGTAGCATTTATTTTCTATAGATGCAGTATTTAGGATGTGAAAGCAGCCTTATCGAGTTATCTTTTTTTAATCGGTTGTCAGTGGTGACATTTCTGCTGTCAGAATGACAGGATGTCATAAGTTCGGTGACGAAGCGTTTCGCATTTAAAGGAACAGGTTTTTGTTAAGATTTTTCGTGAAAGACGGGACTTTGACCGAGACCTGCTTTGGGGTAGTTGGAGGTCCTTTGGGCTTATGCTCTGAGACTGTGCCGCGAATCAGTTTTTCGCTCAAGCGCGATTATTTGTTACCTCGCGTGGCCTAACGGGCTGTGATTGGGTTGCTGCATTGCATCTTGCTACATTTTACCCAGAAAACTGGTGAGTCACTTCTTCTTTTGCAAAGCGGGTCGATTGTCGTCTGTCGCGCAGCCAAGATCTTAATTTGTCGTTTCTTTCATGACAGGGTTTTTTACTACGGCTAGTTGCCGGATGAGATATTTGGTGCCGCACCTATAAGTTAGTGGGCTGCACGTGGTACGACAACGTGGAAGTGCGGACTACACGAGCTTCTCATGTGAGAGGTATCTGCCGTCATCACCTGGCAGTAACAACAGGCAGTCACTCTCACTCTGCAGGCCAGTAAATCCACTACTTATGTGTAGCTTAGTAGCATAAGTACCTAAGCACTGACTATACTTCTGTGTACCTGTGATATTTGTGTCTATCAGTGAATAAGCTCTCTGTGTGTCTCTGTGTATCTCTGTGTTATATAAATATATGTGTGTACACCCTACCTGACTGTTTTCGTCAGAGCCCTGGCCTACCCTTGCACGCACACTGGAATCTCTGTAGTAAGGCGCCCTGGGAAAGAGTTCTCTGCATAGCTACCTCGCGCTAGTTGGTGAGTAACACTGATCATCACTGTGTTATAACTTTTTGAGATCCTTCCGGACAAAGCAAAGCAAACAGACAAATTTTTTTCTTACTATATTTTCGGCTTCGGTATTTTATGTTGAACAACCAGCGAGTATTTTTTTAAATATTTCTAATGTACAGTTTTGACTTTTCAATATATGCATGTACAAATGTACAGGCAGCAAGAGAAGTAGATTAGCACTACTCAGAAAATAACAACAATATCGACCAAGTGCGAATCATCACAGTTCGCTTTTTAGGGTTCCGTGGCTAAAGCGTAAAAACATGACCCAATTACCAAAGATAATATAAAAGTACAACATATGTACTACTAGAGGACGTCACGCGGTTTCACCCGCGTAACTCCCGTTACCGTGGGAATACGGAAATAAAATATAGCCTATGTTCACTGGGAAGAGTCTAGCTTCCCAACAATGAAAGAATTTTTCAAGTCGGTCTAGTAGTTTTGGAGCTATTCGATACAAACAAACAATCAAATCTTTCCTCTTCATAATATTATAAATAGTGTAGATAATTACTGAGACTCCGATGTCCGTCTGTCTGTCAGTTTCCAGGCTGTATTTTAGGAACCCTAATTGCTAAAGAGCTGAAATTTCTACAGATTTTGATGATGTATTTCTGTTGCCGCTATAACAATAAATAAAAATATAAGAATATAATAAATTACCTTACTTCTAACAAATATTATAAATGCGAAAGTTTGTGAGTGTTAATGTGTGGATGTTTGTTACTCTTTCACGCTCGAACGGCTGAACGGATCTGGCTAAAATTTTGTACAGAAGTACATTATAGTCTGGAATAACGCATAGGTTACTTTTTATCCCAGGAATAAGTTCCCACGGGAAGCGGCAACGGGAACAAATTTTAGCGGGTGAAGCTGCGGGCTTCAGCTAGTAAGAAAATATATAAGATAGTATTGTTCTGTACGTAAAAATGCAAAAAAAGCTTGTATAATCTCTTTTTTGCGTTTTTCGGTACGGAACCATCCATATACGAGTCACATTCGTATATATCAAGTAACCTTTTTCAGTAGCTTTATTTCCCCAAATCACGCGGGTAGTTTTATTTTGTTTTACAAAGATTTCTTTTTACACATCAACAAAGAGAGACGAGTGCCAGTCTCTTAATACACTTAAGTGTATCGAGCGTTCTCTTATGTTTAGAGCACTTGAATTTCCTTGTCTATGTTTTAGTATGTTTCGGGTATTTTTTTTATCATGCAGTGCCTTCTAGACCAAGTATATTTATAGAAATTTATAGAAAATGGTATCATCTTTTTTTTTTCATTTTATCTTCGAACAATATTATCGCTGCAACGTTCCAATTTTGAGATATTGGCAAAAATACAAGAACAAAAACTTTGTCACCTACGAGTTCCCTTTTTAGACGTTAGAATTTTTAATTTTGTTTTCTCTCTAAGCAACCTGAATAAAGCTTTATTTCCTCAAATCACGAGGGTAGTTTTATTTTTTCACAAAGAATGCCTTCTCTTTACACATCAGCAAACCGAGACGAGTTAAGTGCCATACACTTAAGTGTATCGAGACTTAAGTGCATTAAGTGTTCTCATATGTTTAGAGCCCTTGACTTTCCTTGTCTATGTTTTGAGACATTTTCTTTGATACAGTGCTTTCTAGACCGACTTTGTACATTTTTGTAGTTGTATAGTTTAAAAACAGTTAGAAATAAAAAAAATAATTAGAATCATACTATAGTTACAGAGAATTTTATCATCTTTCATTTCTTTTAGAAATTTATCGTTTCAACGTACGAAATTTTGAGATATTTGCGAAAGTTTAAATACGAAAATTTTGTCACCTACGTGTTTCCTTTCTAGCCTTTAAAATTTTTAGTAATGTTTTCTCCTTAAGCAACCTGAATAAAACTTTATTTCCTCAAATCACGAGGGAAGTTTTTTTTTAACAGAGAATGCCTTCTCTTTACACTTCAGCAAAGCGAGACGAGTTAAATGCCAGCCACTAAATACACATAAGTGTATGAAGACTTAAGTGTATCGAGCGTTCTCATGTGTTTAGTACCCTTGAATTTCCTTTTAAGCCTTACGATCAAACTGTTAGAGACCTTTTTTTTTCTATTTATCAGGGTTTTATTGAGTCTATTATTATGTCTCTCATTCACACAGGTATCTTCTTTCTTTTTTCTTACGAAGACACCCGGACTTTTGGTAGGCTTACATGGGGACACAGGTCCAACATGCAGAGGCCCTTTGAGACTTTAAATCTAATAGAAAATGGGACCCCCACTGCAAACAATTCACATCCACCTTATGTAGAATAACGATAATGGACCATCTGCAATCGCTCTTTCATTACATCTATCAATTGATTCATCTTACCTTTCATACCACCACGCACATTCCACGTGCCTGTCCGGCACTCGACTCCTCGCATCCCGCCAGAGTTGGCGCTGCGTGAAGGGTGGCACGCATGCAGTCATACCGAGGGGGGCACACCGGTACGCGTCGCCTCGGGGGGACGCCCTAGCCCTGTCAGGACTCATTTCTCGGTAGTGATTGG
Organism: Miltochrista miniata; assembly: GCA_933228765.1. Classification (NCBI taxonomy): domain Eukaryota; kingdom Metazoa; phylum Arthropoda; class Insecta; order Lepidoptera; family Erebidae; genus Miltochrista; species Miltochrista miniata. The sequence continues at coordinate 4,971,639 of OW121777.1, forward strand.
TTTCGCGTTTTCGCTTTCGCCGCTACTTACGGGGAGGCCCCGAGCACAGGTAACGCTCTTCGTGAGGGCACACTACATCCCCCCCCTAACTACCTAACTATTAATATTATTATTATATAATGCAATAGCAGCTTATAGCTGATGCGTGCATATCTAGTGCAATTGGTCGTTTAAGAATTGGTCCAGTCTGTTCTTAAAGGAGTTCACAGAGGGAGCACTTATAACTGTTTCCGGTAATTTCTTCCAGGATTTCACCACTCGGTTAGGCAAAAAGTGTTTGCGTGGGTCACTTGTACATAGTTGCCTATGGAGTTTCAGTGAATGCCCTTTAAGGTGTTCGTTACTATTCATAGTGAAAAGTCCGGGCAAAGTTATGCTTTAACTTGAGACTTCTCTAATAATTTCACAATCTCATTATCTTTATACTGTGCTAATATTATAAAGAGGAAAGATTTAATAGTATTTTTGTATTTTTTGCATTGTTCCGAAAACGCTAAACAGATTTGAAAAATTCTTTCACGGTATGGAAGCTAACACTATTCGCGGCTGAAATAGGCTACAATTTATTTCTGTATTCCCACGGAAACAGGAACTAGGTGGGTGAAACCACGTGACATTCGCTAGTCTATACTAGTATTATAAAGATTTGACTGTTTGTTTTTTTTATTTATTCATTCATTCATTTATTCATTTCGTGAACATAAGCAAACAAGTTTAATGTTACAGATAAGATAAGAAGGTACCTGCTATGTTCCGCTAATTAGCATACAAAATGATATGATGCCTACGGCTACGTTCTATCACAGCACCGCTCGCCACAGACAGGGAGTTCATTCTCACACTCTGCGTCCGGAGCGTTCCAGCACGGTTAGATCCGATAGGGGTTTTCTGCCGCGCACGCTTAGGTTGTGGAATGATCTCCCTGCCTCGGTCTTCACAAATGCCTACAGTATGGGGTTCTTCAAAAGGGGTCTTAGAAGGTTTTTACAGGGTCGGCAGCGCGAGTGTGGCGCCTCTGGTGTTGCAAACGTTCATAGGCTGCGGTGAACACCGGTCCTTCTGGTAGGCCGTATGCTTGTCTGCCACCATAGTGGTATAAAAAAAAAACATACATGATTGAATTTTGTTTGTTTGCATCGAATAGGCTCTGAAACTTCACGACGGATTTGAAAAATTCTTTCACTGTTAGGAAGCTACACTCTTTCTGGTGAACATATGCGAAATTTTATTCCCGTATTCCCGCGGGAACGAGAGCTACGCGGTTGAAACCGCGTGACGTCATCTAGTCTTTAATAGAACACTTTTCGCACAGTATGGGGCATAAAATTCTTTGTCTTTGCAAACTGCAAATAATGTTAAATATGGGCGGGCATAAAAACGTGAATATATGATGTATGTATGTAAATAAGCTGAGCTTATGAAACCGTTTGAACAAAAAAGCCAGCCAAGTGCGAGTCGGACTTGCACAAGGAGGGCTTCGTACTAAAAAACGCAAAAAAATCAAGTTTTTTTTTACATTTAGCTCGCCAAATTGACGTCGCCACCAGCCAGATGGTAAGTCATGGCGCATCTAGCGATTGGGGGCCAGTCTCACAGTTCTTAAGACTTTCGACAGTGGTCCTCAAGTTGGCGGCCCTGTGATGTGCCTCTTCACGCTCCTCTTGAAGAGCCCAGGATTGTAAGATGAGGGAAGAACGTGTGCGGGCAGGTTGTTCCATGTTATTTTTTCAAGTTTGTTGTGTGATTTGAGCACCCCTTAAATATTTTATCTGTTAGTATTTGTTGTCACAGCGGCAACAGAAATACAAAATCTGCGTAAATTTCAACTGTAGTTATAGCTTTCACGATGCATGAGATGCAGCCTAAAGACAGACAGACACACATAGGTACAGTCAACTACAGTGAAATGTACTAGTTTAATGTTACAAAATAATGTATCCCTGCGAGTGCCATAATGAACTAATCAAACATGGTATCCACCGAACTTGACAGTAACAGTTACTGTCAAGTTCGGTGGATACCATGTTTGTCACAATCTTTGGTTAGCTCATTATGGCACTCACAGGGATACATCATTTTGTAAGATTAAACTAGTACATTTCATTGTAGTTGACTGTACAACGTGGTCTCAATAATAGGGTTCCGATTTTACGAACGGAACCCTAAAAATGTTTTCAACACAAACAAAAACTCAAAACATCATTCCTCTCAGATAAGCGCGAAACAGACGCCATTTTAAACAGAAATTTAATACGAAACGTGACTGTAATGTTCAAATATACATTAGCGTTACTTGTAAACGAATTTAATAACGCCATTTTAGTTAGAAAGTGGTAGAAACTCGTAAATTGGTTTCTTGTAATAATTTTACTTTCAAATCTCTGTTTTCAAAACTCGTTTTTTTGACAAATTTCTTGGAATTTGTTATTTGATTAATGTGTTTTTTTTATATTTCAATTCCATCTACTTATTTACTTTTTATTTAATACCCTTAACAGTAGGTGTATGAAATAATACAATAATCTGAGCTTTAGACAAAGGAAATTTTTGCAAGGATTAGATCGCAAAAATGATATATTATAAAAAACAACAAGTAAGTTTAGCTTTGATAGTGGGATCTCGCTGCATCAGATTACCCAAACGTCTACAGAAGGGATTTATTCTAAAGGGATCTCAGAAGGTTCTTGTAGGGTCGGCACAGCGGCACACTCTGGTGTCGCAAACGTTCATAGGCTACGATGACCACACTCCATCATATGGGCTGTAGGCTATTTACATTATTACTATCTAAACTAAACCTAAATAAGGCCCCCGTGGCATTGTGCCCAAAAGACTAGCAGCATTCCCCTTTTGAATGGCAATACCTATTCGCTGAGCGAGAAAACTGCCAACCCTTGGGTCACCAGTCGCCTCTACAAGGCGCTTTTTCAAATTCTTAAAAAAATTTGCGCATTGGGACCCCATGGACCAAGGGTCTCTTCATCGACTAGTAGAAAATGGAATATTACATAAATTTATTAATTTTAATATTTTCAGCCGCTTCCGCTGCTGTGCTGGTTTTTATTTTGTTTTAGGAAGATGACACGGGGCAAGAATAAGTTAAGCTTATCTATCAACTTGTATTATTAAATAAAATCGGCCAAGTGCGAGTTGGACTCGCCCATGAAGGGTTTCGTAGCAGCAAGTAACATAACATAAAAGTTCTTATAGTTCGTTGTAACTTTCATTGATGTTTAACACGTTCGCAGTGGTAGTGATTTTTCTAATCGAAAATTGCGGTTTATGACGTATTAAAAAAAAACTACCAGCTCTATCTCGTTCAAACCAATTTTCGTTGGTAGTCTTTATAGCAATGAACAACATATATTCTTTTTAGATTAATCATTTTCTTAGTTTAGAAGTTAGAGGGGGGGGGGGGGACACACATTTTTTCACTTTGGAAGTGTCTCTTGCGCAAACTATTCTCTTTAGAAAAGAATGATGTTAGAAACCTCAATAACATTTTTGAAGACCTATCTATAGATACCCCACACGTATGGGTTAGATGAAAAAAAAAATTGAGTTTCAGTTCTGAGTATGAGGACCCCCAAAATTTACTGCTTTTTTTCTAGTTTTATATAAGAATCTTAATGCGGTTCACAGAATACATCTAGTTACCAAGTTTCAATAGCATAGGCCCTATAGTTTCGGAGAAAAGTGGCTGTGACACACGGACGGACAGACAGACAGACAGACAGACAGACATGACGAATCTATAAGGGTTCCGTTTTTGCCATTTGGCTACGAAACCCTAAAAAGGCCAATTTCGTAGGTTTCCCAACATTCCAACTCTAAAACAAGAAGTCATGAGTTGGTCTCACCCTATTGCCCCTCTAACGTTTATTGTGAAACTGAAAATTCTATTCGATTGACGTTGTCATTTTTGTTTTATTTCAAACTTTGAACAGATGATTTGAACAGGATGACCTGTGACGTAATTTAATGCAACAGAGTCCCAGACTACAAACAAAAGCCTCGCCATAAGCCCTTCTGCAATCTATTTTATAAGGAAGGGCTAATTAAGACACACTTTCTAGGACATAAATTTTGATTCTATGAAAGAATAGAACGAGTTCCAACAGTATATCAATTTATTTATTCAAAAAGGTTGTATCGCCAATGAACACTACATCTGTCACTCGGTAGATCTGCCTGATTTGTTCAAGTAACAAATGGTTATTGTGAGGTCAAACTAACTTGTGTTTTCTACCCGCTTCGGCCGCCTAGGAAACCGGAGTTCGGTAAATGGAAAAGGATTCGTAAAATCTTTAAAGGCTAGTTTTTTATACTACTAAGGTGACAGATAATTTTACGGCCCACTTGATGGTTAGTTAAAGAGTCTTTGGACGTTTGCAACACCAGATTCGCTGCACAAGTGCTGCCAACCAAAGCGCAGTTTGTGAGGGATCTCTTTTGAATTTTTTCAGGCCGCCCATATGGTCTTTAACTTTGCCTGCCGTTTTACTGGCAACCGGGACCAACGGCTTCACGTGCCTTCCCAAGCACGTAAACGCTCGCAAAGAAATATCACAAAGTGGTCACGGTGGTCACCCATCTAAGGGTTGTCTTCATCAAATGTTGCTTACTGCAGTGATCGTTTACAGAACACTGAGTCAGTGGGGCCACTAACGCTTCCATATCTATTTTTTTTTTAATTTCAACAGTATATTTATCCAAAAAGGTTGTATTACTAATGAACCCTACATCTGTCTCTCGGCAGATCTGCCTGATTTGTTCAAGTAACAAATGATTATAGTGAGGTCAAACTAACTTGTATTTTCTAACATTTTAATGAATTAGGTTCGTAGCCTTGTAAATTGATTATTTAAGGGTTAGTTTTTGTATACTACTAAAGTGGCAGATAATTTTACGGCCCACTTGATATTTGGTTAAAGAGTCTATGAATGCTTGCAACACCAGTGACACTACACACGTGCTGCCGACTCAAGCGCACGTTGTGAGGATTCACTTTTGAAATGATTCAAGCCACCCATAAGGTCTTTAACTTAGCTTAACGACTGCCATTTTACTGACAACCCAGACCAACGGCTTCACGTGCCTTCCGAAGCACGTAAACGCTTGCAAAGAAAGATCACAAAGTGTCACCCATCTAAGGGCTGTCTTCACCAAATGTTGCTTACTGCAGTGATCGTTTACAGAACATTGAGTCAGCGGGGCCACTAACGCTTCAACATGCATTTTCTTTTTATTACAACAGTTTGGACATAATTGGATTTATTTATCCAAAAAGGTTGTATTACCAATGAACCCTACATCTGTCTCTCGGCAGATCTGCCTGATTTGTTCAAGTAACAAATGGTTATTGTGAGGTCAAACTAACTTGTGTTTTCTACCATTTTGGAAAAGGTTCGTAGATGTGTAATTGATTGTTTTAATTTTCTTTTATTTTCTGATTTCAGTTCTTTTTAAGTTTGATTGTTGAGGAATTGATGGGGAATTGTGGAATCATTTAACACTCTTCTAGCTTTGAAATAGATAATTTTGATAACTCTTCATTGACCGTCTCCCCTGTCTCATTATGTAAATCTAATAAACTCTCTCATATAAATATAACCATAGAACAAGACGACCTCTGATTAAAAGTCAAAAGATCAAAGTCATAGGTCATGTTGTTCTATGCTTGTACTACACTTCCTTTTAAAAGTCGAATTTATAAAACATCAAACGAATTTAGCTTCAAAAGAATTTCAGGTGAAAATTTCTATTCGTTATCAAACCTTAAAGATGAGAGATTTTCTATGTAGTAATTAAATAATGTTTGCTCAAAACACCCGCCAACTGTAATGACAGCTGTGGTGGGGGTGGGGCAGCTTGGTCAGTGGGGGGCAAGAAGTTGCCTATCTGTATGTAATATACTTACCATTATGTTTCTTTATTTTAAGACAGTTTCGCACAAACGTTTGGGTCCCTGCGGAAACGCTCGCTGCAGTAAGCAACTTTCTCTTTGGCTGGTCTTTGGATGGGTGACCACACGTGACCAGTTTTTGACATTTTATTTGAAAGCGTTTCCGTGTTTCGGAAGGCAAGTTGGTCCCGGTTGTTAGTAAAAGGTGGTTGTTAACTTGAAAGCCATATGGCTTGAAAATTTTCAACCGCGGACAGTTTCAACCTGCGCCTGTCCATATCAACACAGCAATACGCCTCACCACCTATTACGTAGGACTGATTCTAAATGGTGGAATATGCCATATAATATGCCTCTGCCTACCCTCTAGGGGATGAAGGCGTGACCTGACCTAACCTACCTGAAGTACTCAAGTAGAGACGAGAAATGCTTTATATATACATATGAAGCTTTATATAACGACGAAGCTCTACGTAAAGATATGAGAAGAGCTCTTTGTTAAGTAACTGGTACGGCAAACATTGAGTCGCTAACTTTGAGCGGTGAAACATGTTAGGCGTTGTTTGTACAAAGCGAATTGTTTTCTGACTAGAATACGCTCTTTGATATTTTGTGAGGACTCAGAAAACGCTGCATGTATAATAATCATCATCGGAGCGCTAGTCCTGGTTATGTTACATGCTCCACGGCTTTCCATCAGGCTGGTGGCGACGTCAATTTGGCGTGCTGAATATATAAAAAAAAAGGAATCATCCGCAGCTCCGTCTGCGTGGACTTCCGTTCCGGATTCAATGGAAACTCCGTTATTTTGTATTCCGTTAATCCGGACTATAATCTATCCGTTTTTTTTAACGTGAGGGAAAATCCTCATGGATGCTATGCCGGACTCCTACCGTCTAAAAAACCTCACGTGGCGCCCACCAGCCTACGGTTGTAAGCCCCGGGTAAGCCCTCGGAAGGATGTCCCAGGACTCCAAACACATCCATGGCCGCCACTGCGGCCTCGCCTAGGGGGTGGTTCGGGTGCTATCCCGCGTCTTTGTGGGGTTTCGGGTGTTATCCCGCTTCTAAGAGGGGGCGTGCGTGAATTCCTCACGTCACGCTGCCGTCATGGGCCTGCTTCTGTAAGGACGGTGAGCAGCCCTCTCACCGTCCTCAGGCCCCCGGTTATGGAGGCCGATAGTCTTCGGCGAAATCTATCCCTGTACCAAATTTCACAAAAACCCCTTCCGATGCCGATAGAAGGTGACATATTATTATGTATAGTACTAAACATCCACACATCCAGTCTACTGATTCAGATACTGTAACCACTATGCAACTGCCGCTTGACTGAACCAAAACTGAATGAATTAAATACACATTTTATACAAACTGGTATAAATCAAAATTACATATTGAATTGATAAGGCCTGCATAATATTAGTAAGCGAAGCCTATAAAATATGCTCAATCAGAATGTTTCATTAACGCGAGACTGTAGACAAACAATGCTATCGGCAATCATTTGTGACACATACCAACATACAAACAATAGCAAACGAGGGTAGAACGATAAAAATGTGCTCATTTCAACCGCCAGTATATGATCATGGCGTTTGCTGTAGTGCCGAATTTTGGAAACAATAATAACTAGGTTAATACAACTATTAACCTAGTTAATAGTTGTATTAACCTAGCTAACCTAACTTAATATCCTCATTACAACTAATGAGGTTATTAAGTTCATCCCGGGATAAAAAGTAGAAAGATTCATTCAGCTGTTAGAGCTTGAAAGAGTTACAAACATACAGACATCTGTTGTACATTCACAAACATTCACTTACAGATAGGCAACTTCCCCCGCGCCACAGCTCTCATTATAGTTGGCGGGTGTCGTGAGGGAACATTTGTTTAGAATTATTGGTCACACGGACACATTCAAGCTTAAAAACGTATGCAGTTTCCGCCTTGTGATAATAACACAGGGCGGAAACTCCAGGTTGAATGTGTATGTGTGATTAATAAAATGTAAGCAAATTGTCCGTCAACGCGCACGTCAGCTCTACTGACAGCTGTAGCGCGACAGGGAGTTGCCGATCTGTATGTAATACTATTATAAAGGATGTTTTTTTTAGAGGTATAGAACTTTGAAATGGAATAAAACGAAGGTGATTGTTTTTATTGATATGAAAATGACTTTATTCGAAAGAAAATCTTCTGGCATTATAGTTTAAATATGATTTCTGGCATATAACCGCCACGGCTGGCTCGGACGTAGTCTAATCTAGAGGTCCAATTTTCGATGACTTTCCCAACATTTGTGGCCGTATATCGGCAATAACGCGCCGAATGTTGTCCTCCAAGTGGTCAATCGTTTCGGGCTTATCGGCGTAGACGAGCGACTTCACATATCTCCACAGAAAATAGTCAAGTGGCGTAAAATCGCACGACCCTGGAGGCCAACCTACGGGTCCAAAACGTGAAACTATGCGGTAACCAAACGTTTCCTTCAATAAATCAATTGTGGCACGAGCTATGTGACATGTTGCGCCGTCTTGTTGCAACCACTACTCCTGCACATCATGGTTGTTCAATTGATGAACGAAAAAGTCAGTAATCATAGCTCTATAGCAGTCACGATTGACTGTAACGTTCTGGTCAGCATCGTTTCTAAAGAAGTACGGACGAATTATTCCACCAGCCCATAAAACACACCACACATTCAGTTTTTCTGGATGTAACGGTGTCTCAACATACACTTGAGGATTATCATCACCCCAAATATGGCAGTTTTGTTTATTGACGTATCCATTCAACCAAAAGTGAGCTGCACCGCTAAACAAAATTCGCTTATGAAAATCGCGATACGTATTTCGGACAGAACCATGATTTTCAAAATAAATTTGCACAATTTGGAAGCATTGTTCAGGCGTCAATCTATTCATGTTGAAATGCCAAACCAAACTTAACATAAATCACTTTTCAGCTGACAAAAATACCGCCAGTTAAAACAGTTATGCCAACTTAACGTTCTATACCTCTAAAAAAAACACCCGTTATTATCTTTGATAATAGTAAGACTTTGACCTTTATTTTTAAAAGACGGAACAAAACTCGCTAAGCTCATTTTCTGCCGAACATTCTTAAGAATGCCTCGTCTGAAAGCGACACATGTGTCGTCTTAGTGTCAGGTTGTAAAGCGAAGTATTGCATTATTTTACTAACAATCTATATACTCGTAAAAAAGGTCCCTTTTTCTAAATTCCTTTTTTGAAGGATTTGATTCGTCATTCCTCCGTTACAACTAGTTAAGGTTATCTTTCGACGAATTGAGGGTGTGTGATGAATCTTGTGCCTTCGCCTCTTCTAATATTGCTGTTCGATGGATTTCCACGATTTATAGAATGATTGTTTTTACGTTGTAATAGTTTTTTTTTTACATACATAAGGCAGCAAGGGGTATGCAGAGGCATAGTATACGTCCACATTTAACCTTATAGTTGTGCGTCCCACGTAATAGGTGGTGAGCCTATTGCCGTGTTGAAATGGACAGGCGCAGGTCGCCGCGACCCGCAGTTGAAACTTTTCAAGCCACCCATAAGGCCTTTCACTTGGCTTAACGGTTGTCATTTTACTGACAACCGGGTTTCATTTCGAGTTTTCCTTCTCTAGTTTTTTTTTCTAACCTTTGGAAAATCCGTTATGGATGCTCTTAGCGACTAAAACCACACGTTGCCTACCTAATCCTACGGTTGGGAGCCCCGGGTAGGCCCTCAGAAGGATATCCCCATGATTCATCATGGCTAGCACCATGGTCTCCAGCGAGAGAATGTCCACGTCCAGACCTGCCAGCAAGACCTGGTGCTTACATTGTAATACTCTTAAATGGGTAAAATGATGTCTACGTATAGATTGGGAATGAACTCATATAAAATAGTAACTATAAAACTGTCGAACTATAAAAACATGGAACGACCTGCCCACACACGTGTTTCCCTCATCTTACAATCCCGGGTTATTCAAGAGGAGCGTGAAGAGGCACATCACAGGGTGACAACTTGAGGACCACTGTCAGAAGTGGCCCCCAATCGCTAGAAGCGGCACGGCTTTCCATCAGGCTGGTGGTGACGTCAATTTGGCGAGCCAGATATTAAAAAAAAAAATGTTTTCATTGGTTTCGAAGGCTATGGAACATGCTATGGAAGACCCGTTAAGCCGTTCGGTCCCGATTATCAGAAGAATGACAATCGCTAAGTTGAGGATCTCATACGCAACTACCAGCAGTGGACTGCTAGGCTGATTTGGTTTGTCTGCCTCTGTGGCACAGTCGGTAGTGAAACCGCCTGCGACGCTGGAGGTCGTGGGTTTGATTCCCACCAGAGATAAATATTTGTGAGACCCATAAATTTTTGTCTCAAGAGTCTGGGTGTTTCTATGTATAAAATATGTATGTATTTAAGATAAGATAAGATAATTCTTTATTTGTTGAACATGGTTTGGTATAAAAAACATGCATGATGTTATTACATATATATGGTATCATATGTTCTGCCAGTTTTTGGCATACAAATTCAGCGATGATTTTAACCACCGCTAATAAGGTTGTGAATGTTAATAAGTTTAATATTACATTATTTCACTAGGAGTCAAAAATTGTAAAACATTCAAAATAAAATAAAATAAATTAAGAATAATGTCAAAGACTAATAATAATAACTAAAAATTCTACTAATTGATTAATGTTGAATTGAGTATATTTGTTTACAATTTTTCCTAAAATACAGTTATTTAAGTCAAGTACAGTGTCAGATATCCTATAACTAAATCATAATATTATACACTGATTCTTTATATATTATTATAAAATTAAAAATAATCAATCTCAAGTAGGTTATGTCAATTATATTGTTTTCATGACAATTATTTACACAATTTTGTTACTATAGGTGATATCAGACATAGTTCCTACTGCACCATATTTTTACAATTTATCGGTCAGATACTGTGTAATTGAATAGTATGCTTTCTGCAGAAGCAAGTCTAGAAGTTGTTTTTTAAATTTGTTAATATTTTCTAATTATTGTAAAACAGATTTCGGCAACTTATTATTTATTCTTGGTGCCATTCCTATTATATTAGTACTAAATATAGTCTTTACATGTCTTACAATTCGAATTTTATGACACTGCCGTGGGTTAGACAGTTTGTCGTACAAATGCATATTACCCCTGACAAACATGATCACTTCAAATATATACAAGGAAGGCAATGTCAGAAGGCGTAAGTTCTGATAATATGGCTTACAGCTTTCAGTAGTTCTGATACCACAGATTGCTCTCACGCATTTCTTTTGGGCTTTGAAGACTCTTTCTCTGTCTGAGCCGTTCCCCCTAAAGATTATGCCATATCGCAAACTGGATGAAACATAGGCATTATATGCAGTAACCACAGTTTGCATACCAGCTACTTTGTATAATTTATACAATGCAAATGAGTATTGGCTAAGTCGTTTGCATACGTTGTCTATGTGACTGCGCCAAGTCATATTATTATCCATGTCAATTCCTAAAAAAAAATTATTATTTATCTCGAGAATATTTTTGTTCCTGTAACTTATCTGAGGTACGGTATGGCTCGTTTTTTGTTGAAACAACATTAATGTCGTTTTTTCGAAGTTAAGCTTCAAATTATTAACCGTAAGTCATTCTACTAGTGTTACGAGACAGTCATTGATATCTTTTACAAAATCAACCTCATCTCTTGCACTGAACAGTACTGTGCTATCATCTGCAAACAGTATCATGGGATGACGAACATGTCTGGGCATTTCGTTTATGTACACCAGAAATAAAAGTGGTCCCAACACACTACCCTGCGGTACACCATACTTAGATATCCGTTGTGACGAGGTGTAAGTGGTTTCTGTTTTCCTGTGGGTATTGACATTAGTAACAACAGTTACCTGTTTCCTGTTACACAAGTACGATTCGATTAATTTTGATGCATTACCTCTTACACCCCAATATTCTAGCTTCTTTAATAATATTTGATGGTCTACATGGTCAAATGCCCTACTCATGTCCATGAACAAAGCGACAACTGGATTTCGTTTGTCTACATTTTTCATAACTTCAGACACAAGTTTATAGAAAGCCATGTTAATAGTTCTTTTCTTTCTGAAACCGTACTGTTCTTCAGCGAATAGGTTATTACGCTCAAAGAATGCATACAGAGAGTTATAAATTACTTTTTCTATGATTTTGGAAAAGACAGGGATAAGCGCAATAGGTCGATAATTGGCAAGATCTTGTTTATTACCCTTTTTTAGTATAGGCTTAATAATTGTAAATTTTAGTTTTTCTGGAAATATCACGTCTATTATACATAGATTTATAATATGAGCAAGCATCGGCGCCACAATATGTGACACTGTTTTTATCACTTTTGTAGTTATGTCGTCGTATCCAGAGCTATTTGTATTGTTTAGAGAGTTTATAATTGTCACAATGTCATTGGGTATCACTGGATTTATAAATAAAGATTGTATTTATTGTAAAATTTTTATTGTTATTATTTGTACATGTACCTTTAAGTGTACATTGTATTTGGTCAATAAAATGATTATTAAATACCTGCGCAATCGCACCAGGGTCCATTATTACTTTATCGTCAATATTAATGCTCGAAATATATTGTTTTGATAGGCATGGTTTGGTTTTCTTGATCACTTGCCAAGTAGCCTTTGTTTTATTATAAGCATTAGTTATGTGATGATTATTTTGTGATCTTTGTGTTAATTTAATTATCTTTTTTAATCTAAGTGAATATGTTTTGAAGGACGCTTTATTTGCTGCGTTTGGGCATAACCGATATTTCCACAGCATTTCCCTCTTGCGTTTACAACATTGGCGTATTCCCTTTGAGATCCACTTTGGTTTCTTACATAATGTCGAAATTCGTGTTTTTTTGTACGGGAAGCACAGGTCATACAGGAGTTTAAATTTCTCATAGAAGAGATTGAAGGCATCATTTGAGCGGTCACAGTTATAAACTTCGTTAAATGTCAATGACTTTAGGTATCTTACAAATGTGTTACCTCAGAGTAGTTACGCTTCTGTACAATCCAGTGAGACATAGAGTATGTTTTTCTAACAGGGCATTTTAGTATTTGAGCTGTATGATCAGACATGGTCAAGTCGAGTACCTCACATTTACTACCCCTAATGTTATGAATAATATTGTCGATACATGTTTTGCTACTCAAGCGTGTTATTGCATGTGTGCCTACTGTAAGATTGTAACTTTTGAGTGTTTCACAAAATTCTATTTTACCTCTATCCCTCTTTAACATCCCCGTCGATATTAAAATCCCCACACAGTACAATTTGACGCTCTTTCTTAAGTGATATATGCGTAAAAAAAAGTATATAAATATTAATATCCGTGTTCTGATAATCATAACACAAGCAGGTTATTCCAAGCTTCCTTTGGGATCGGATAGCGTTGTGTGGAATGTCCGTGAATACATATTTATTTATTTAATTTATTGATTGATTGGTTAAGCCTCAGCCTACCCCTTCGGACATAAAGACGTGACTGTATGTGTTTGTATGTACGTAAACTATTAGCCTAACGAGAATACGCCCTAAATTCGACGACGTTACGTAAGCTCTATACAGAAAGAATAACTTATAAAATAAAATCAAACTACCCACTTTTTAACACATTTCGTACCAGAATCGAACCCCCAATAAAATAGGAAGCAATTACGACCGTAGTAACTGTCAGCACTTCAGATATTTGATTTCACAGATAAAATTTATGTCTATTCAGCACTCGTAAAAATTCGCCATTAACCGTATTATTTGATGGTTCCTATTTTGTCTGGTGTCCTGTTATAATTTATTCAATTTAAATTGTTTATGTTCTATAGGGGAAGAAAGAAGCAGTGAGATCGGTCTCACTAGACTGCCCCTCTCTAACACGTTTATTGTGAAAGTTCAAACCGATTGACGCTGTCATTTTTGTTTTATTTCAAACTTTGAACAGATGATCCACGTGACCTAGTGACGTAGTTTAATGAAACAGACACACAGACTACAGACAAAATCTGGACGTGGGCTCCTCTGCACTCTATTTTATAGCGAGGGGCTAAAACGGAACCTTATTGCTGAAACTCTTGTTTGATATGATGCCCACGGCTACTTTCTATCGTCTCACCGCTCGCCACAGACAGGGAGTTCAGGGAGCTCACACTTGGCGTCCGGAGCGTTCGAGCACGATTAGAACTGATAGGGGCTTTCTATCGCGCACGCTTAGATTGTGGAATGATCTCCGTGCCTCGGTTTTCCCAAACGCCTACAGTATGGGGTTCTTCAAAAGGGGTCTAAGAAGGTTTTTGCAGGGTCGGCAGCGCGAGTGTGACTCCTCTGGTGTTGCAAAAGTTCAATAGTCTACGGTGACCACCAGTACTACTGGTGCGCCGTATGCTTGTCTGCTACTTTAGTGGTATAAAAGAAACTGTTCTGTTCGTCTGTCTGTCTAACAGAAGCAGGCTCAAGACGACAGCGTGACGTGAAAGTTTCACCCAAGCCTCACGCCCCAAGAAGCGCGATAACACCCGAACAACCTCCAAAGACGCGGGAAAGTAACCGAACCCGCTTTTTTTTAACGCGTGGAAAATTCTACAGGCATGCTATGCCGGACTTTTTGATTGATGATTTTTTTTTTCTCATGTGGTTAAATTATTAATTTTGTACTATTGACATTTCTCTGTATTTTGGACATTTCATTTGACATTAATTAATATTATGTAAATTGCAAGTTTAAAGGGCTTTTACAATTTGTGCATTTAATTGACCTTTATGCTCTTGACATTTTGATTGAATTTACTATAAAACTGCAAGGATTATAACGAAAATGTCACAGAATTAATATGACATTTTATCTAATTGTATTTATTTTGTAATCTGACATTCTTAGCATAGTAAGCATCAATCAGATTAATAATATTGACATTTAATTATTGATTGAGAAAATTGCAAATTGATTACTGCACTGTATGCATAATAATTAATTGTTTTTTATAATGAGTCTATGTGACGATGACTTTTCTGTTACTATACTATTTCCATTTCTTTATTTTCTCGATGACAGTTCCTGTGAAAACTTGTACGAGCGTCTTTTTTACATTATGTATGTATTATTTTATAAAAATATGACATTTACGCAGGTACAAGGTTATACCTGACTCTAAGAAACTGATAGGGATTGAGCTATCGATAAACATAACACGATTAGATTCGATATTTTTTTACAAAATGTAAGAAACTAAACTGCTTACCTACTGCCGGATACTTTTGTACAAATTTACTAACTAGTAGATATTATATTTCAGTACAAGACGTTACACGTGTTAATTTTTGATTGATAATGCCAACTTCTCTAAAATTTTCGAAGCGTTTGTAAAATAAGTAGGTATAGGTAGGTAGATACTCGACCATGCAACGAAATAAGTATAATGACAGGTAATCTTTATTTATTTATTTTAATCAAAATCTGACGAATCCTCACTGTCACTCGATGAGCTCTCTCCAACATTTATTATAAGTTCCTGTACATCTACATTTTCGAATGCCACATAATTTTTTCCCAATCCGTAGCTATAATGTTCTGGCTTCTTCTCACGATTTTTTCCCAGTTTTCGGCAGTAACATCCGCACATGCATTTTTTAATAAATCTAACATCTTGTTTGCCGTAAAAGGGGAATAGTTATTGTTTCGAGCGGCGTCCTATGATTTGTGCCCATATTATATCTCTATAAAAAGTGTCCTGGCAATGATACAATATTCGATCAATTTACGATATTCGATCGATATCATTACTTATTTGGTCGCAACACTAAAACTATCAAATTAGAACTGTCATCGAGAAAATAAAGAAATGGAAAGACTATAGTTTGCATGCAATCACTTTATTTTAAATAGAATTTAATGTATCGTACGCCTTAAGGCAAAACATAGCTGAACACCAAACTAACAATAAGACCTGTAAAATTAACCTGTGTTTACGAAATAAAGAATCTGAATCTGAATCTGAATCTGAATCTGACTCCTACCGACTAAAAACCACACGTATCCTACCTAACAGCCTACGGCTGAGAGCCCCGGGTATGCCTTTGAAAGGATGTCCCCAGGATTCCCAACAGATCTACGGCTACCACTGCGGCCTCACCTAAGTGGGGGTTCGTGTGCTATCCCGCGTCGTTGGGGGGGTTGTTCCGGTATTATCCCGCTTCTTGGGGGGGTCATGCGTGAATCTCTCATGTCACGCTCTCGTCTAGGGCTTACTTCTCTAAGGACGGTGAGCAGCCCCCGTACCGTCTTCAGGTCTTCGGTACACCAGAACCCCCTAAGTGAGGCGACAGTGGCAGCCAAAATCAGTTTGGAATCCCGGGAATATCCTTCCGAGGGCTTACCCGGGGAGCTCCCAACCGTAGACATAGGTATGGCAAGTGAGGTTTTAGTCAGTAAGAGACCGGCTTAGCATCCATGACGGATATCTACACGCAAAAGAAAAAAAAGTAACAAAAACTGGTCAAGTGCGAATAGGGCTCGTCCACGGAGGGTTTCGTACCAATAAAACAATAAAAAAAGTCACACCTGTGTTATTGGAGCTCCCCCTTAAATATGTATTATAATTTTTATATTCAGCTCGCCAAATTGATGTCGCCACCAGCCTGATGGAAAGCCGAGGCGAATCTAGCGATTGGGGGCCACTTCTGACAGTGGTCCTCAAGTTGGCGGCCCTGCGATGTGCCTCTTCACGTTCCTTTTAAAGAACCCGGGATCGTAAGATGGGGGAAACACGTGTGCGGGCAGGTCGTTCCAAGTTTTTAAAGTTCGACATAGGAACGATCTTTTGAAACGCTCAGTTCTGGCGAAGATTCTCTCCACTGTGATTTTAGTATTTGTTGTTATAACGGCAACACAAATACATCATCTCTGAAAATTTCAGCTCTCTAGCTATCACGGTTCCTGAGATACAGCCTCGTGACGAACAGACAGACAGACAGACAGACAGACGGACAGCGAAGTCTCATGAATAGGATCCCTTTTTACCCTATGGGTACGGAACCCTAAAAACTAGGCTATTTACATCTAAACTAATATTATACTTATAGAGGAAAGATTTGATTGTTTGTTTGTTTGTTTGCATCGAATAGGCTCCGGAACTACTGGATCGATTTAAAAAACTCTTTCACTGTTAGGAAGCTACACTCTTTGCGATGAACATAAGCTATATTTCATTCCCGTATTCCCACGGGAACGGGAACTGCGCGGGTGAAACCGCGTGGCGTCCGCTAGTTAATTATAAACTTTATTATATTTAAAAGTAAAACTTACAGCAAACCAATTTCATTTACTGTTCGCTACAAGAGGTCTCATTATCTATCAAAAATCAAAGTTTTTCAATAAAATATTTTTTGCTTCTAACTTCGGTATTTATTGAGGACGGCTATTTGAGAACGGTTGACAACCATAAGCCTTCTTGCGGGGCCATCTTGACTTTTGAAAAGGTTTTCGGGTTCGTATGTATTCTAAGATTGTACTATGGCTTGAAAGCGTGATATTTCTTATTTATAGATTACTAGCTGATGACCGCAGCTTCGCCCGCATAAAATTTGTTCCCGTTCCCGCTTATTCCCGGGATTAAAAGTAGCTTATGTGTTATTACAGACTATAATGTAAGTATATTCTGTGCCAAATTTCAGCCCGATCTGTTCAGCCGTTTGAGCGTGAAAAAGTAACAAACATCCACACTCACGAACTTTCGCATTTATAATATTAGTAAGATTGTTGAAACATGAATAAAGCCCCGTGTGGCGACGGTAAAGAGTACACAATTTCGACACCCCAAGTCATACCCAGATTGTAGTAAGAGATGAAAAAGGTAACACTTTCGCAAAACGATCCAATAAGCAAAGAAGGAAAATTCGAAATGAAACTCGGTTGTCAGTACAATGACAATCGTTAAGCCAAGTTATATGCATAATGAGTGGCTTGATATATTTTACCGCGTGTAGTCGCAACCTGCGCCTGTCCATTTCAATAGGCTCACCACCTATTACATGGGACATAAAACTATAAGGTGAAATGTGGGCGTATACTATGCTTATGTCTACCTCTTCGGGTATAAAAGCGTGACTAATATGTATGTATGATATTTTTAAAGTTTTTCTTTTTAAGCCCCTAATGGGCTTAAAAAGAAAAACTTTCTTACCATAACAACTGACATGTTCTTGACAATCGAGACAAACGGCTTCACTTGCTTTCCAAAGCACGTTAACGCCGATCCATCAAAGAATCGGCCATATTGAAAGATACTTACTGCAGTGTTCGTTTACAAAACACCAAATCCACGGGCCACGAACGTTTCTGTTTTTTTTAACGTGAGGGAAAATCCTCATGGATGCTATGCCGTACTCCTACCGACTAAAAAACCTCACGTAACGCCCAACAGTCTATGGTTGGGAGCCCCGGGTAAGCCCTCGGAAGGATGTCCCAGGACTCCCAACAGGCCCACAGCCGCCACTGCGGCCTAGAGGGTGGATCGGGTGCTATCCCGCGTCTTTGGGGGGTTTCGGGTGTGATCCCGCTTCTAAGGGGGGGCGCGCGTGTATTCCTCACGTCACACTGCCGTCATGGCTCTACTTCTCTAAGGACGGTGAGCGACCCTCTCACCACCCTCAGGCCCCCGGTCATGGAGGCTGATAGTCTTCGGCGAAGACACGTTGGCGGCGCCCAAGCCGCCGACTGAAAGGGGGCCACGAGCGCTTCTAAAATCTTTTCATTTCCAAATTATTTATAAACATCGAATCTTTAAATACACAGGTATTTCTGAGCTTTCACTCAAGCATACTTCAGATTACTTTAGAAACTTGTCAATCAAGACTTAGGAACTCATTTCAATCAACGCCTCCAACTTCTCATCAAACCTGCCAATACTATTTATAAACTTTCTCGCTTAATGTCTTGAACGTAGAGCGATTGCTTTATATCATATTTATGATGACTGTTTTGATTTTTTTTATACTACTAAGGTGGCAGACAAGCTTGCGGCCCCTCCAGATGGACTGTTGTCACCGTAGCCTGTGATCGTTTGCAACACCAGAAGCGCTACACTCGCGCTTAAAGGTTAAAGGCGCTCCCTCACCGGAAGCATTATCGTGTAATGTAACGTTACAGAATCGAGTATTACAACAGGGAGGGAGGAGACCCGAGCATTGCAATGCGCACCTTGTAATGATACAAGATGAGGTTACATCAGTGAAGGAGGAGAACCGAGCATTACGATGCGCACCTTGTAATGATACAATGTGTAATGTGCTAAATGTTACATTACACGCGAATGCTCGTCGGTCAGGGAGATAGTATTGTAACGTAATGCTCAAAGTCGAATCTTTAATGTTACATTACACGCGAATGCTCCCGGTGAGGGAGGGCCTTTAGTCTATGAATGGCTTGAGTGAAAATAACGAGTATAACTGTTGACTAGCGGTGGATGGTAAGAATCTACAACCCTCTTTTCTTTTAGGTGTGAAAATCCCTCATGAATGTTGTGCAGGACTCTTATTAAACTAAAACCACACAAAGCCCTACTACTGCCTGCGATCGGGAGCGCAGGCTGCCCAGGGAGACCACCACTATCGAACTTCGTCATTACCTTACATAATTACATTTCTCACTCATAATCCCATGAAAGTATCGAAATCCACATGGAACAACTTCACCTGAAATCTTGAACCAAAACCCTGTTTCAACCCGCCCTGCCAGCTATTCTGTTGGCAGAACTACTGGTAATTGTTTTCCTATTAGTTCGGGCCACACAGAGCAACGCGCGCTTTGACGTTGCTTTATGGGGCTACAGAACAAATGCAATTCCCACCTCTTTTGATGAGCACAGCTTGGCAAAAAAGTCTAGAAACGGAACTAATATTTTGCAGGCTGGCTACATTGTCAAAAAGCTGCCAATAACGTCACATATGTCTGTCAGTCAATGACGTTATACAATTTGATTGGTGGGTTTTATTGACGGTTGTTGACAACTGGATACTGATTGGTGGTTGTTTTTAACGGGTTGCTATATAAACAGCACAGTGGGTCCTCCATTATTTTCTTCTCTCTTTGGCTGTAAAACTCTCTCTTGAACTCTTTATTTAAGGGTGTATAATAGGTCTCTGCTGCCTACCCCGTACGAAGAAAAAGGCATGACTATAGTATGTAATTATGCAAACTTGAAAAATAAGTGTGTTTTCTAAGTAAAATGGCTAACTGACAATGATAAGTTGAGCACTTTAGACTTTGAAATATCTCCTTTCGTTCAGAACTTAATGTGCTTTTTGCTTTGTATTTATTTTTGAACGATAAATCTTGCTTGAGTACACATTTCGTTGACAGATTTAAATTGAATCGATTTAAATTTTATAGATGAGCATAGAAGCGCCGTAAAGCGTTCATTGCTCTTTTTCATAGTCAACTATGCTCATAGGATTTTTATTTCATTTCTAGGGCGACAGGGCCGTATGGGATCGGGAAAGAGTACAAAATATTGCCACCCCAGTTCATCCTAAGAGTGTCGTTACAGGCGACTAAGGGACCACTTACACAAAACGATCCATTGCGTAGAAAAGGAAAACTTAAAATGAAACCCGGTTTTCTTTAAAATGACAATCCTTAAGCCAAGTTGATGGTCTTATGGGTGGCTTGAAAAATTTCAACTGCGGGTCGCCGCGAAATAAATAAAATAAAATATAAAATAAAATTTATTCCCTTTGAAATTTTTAAAAAAATTATTTAGGTTTGTCAAAATTTTTGTGACTCTACCGGGGGTTCGGAAATACTACAGACTGAGAAGAACACCCCAAGAAACTCAGTCCGGTCCCTTCTCTTCTAGTATCTTAGTATCTAATACAGTTTTTTTTTATGTAGAAAGGAGCAATTCGTGTCACTGCCAGGCAGCCTTGTCTTCTAGAAAGTCTTTAATGCCATAGACTTATAACACAAATTCTATGTTTAATGCTATAATAAGCTTTCTGGCACAATTTAAGTTTTATTAGTTTTTTAAATTTATTAACTGACAAACCTGTTATGGTTGTCGGCAATGTATTGTACATTCGAATACAATTGCCCGCAAAAGAATTGCTTATTTTATTAAGCCTAAATCTAGGTACAGCCAATTTATTCTTATTTCTTAAGTTTTTTACTGAATTTGAATATTTCATTACAGCAAGGAACATTTGCTTTTAACAAGGATTCTGCTATTGGGGTAGAAGAACCTAGGGCTCTGGTCAAATCTACTGGAATACGAGAAAAAAAATGTTCAAATTCGTTAGCGACTTCGGCATCTGTTGTAATTATGTTACCATTTACTTTAAGTTTAAAATTATTATCATTTGATTTTGCTTGGCCTCTTTCTGCGTTAATTATTTTCCAAGTAGATTTAACTTTGTCTACACTATTGATAATTTTATTACTTATATACTTTCTTTTGGCCGCTAAGCAGTCTGCTTTAATCTTTTTTGAATAAGTTTTAACATAATTTAGAAATTCATCTGTTCTATTAAGCTGTCTTTCTGAGTATAGTTCATACAGTTTTAATCTACTTTTATGTATATCCTCAGTGGCCCATTCACTGAAGGCTGGCTTGTCACCGATTGTGACTTCCTTAAACTTGAATATGGAGTTGAACTCATTGTAAAAGGAATCAAAAAATAACTTATACATTACATTTGGATCTAACCATTTGGACCTGCGCCTGTCCATTTCAACACGGCAATAGGCTCATCACCTATACTATGCCTCTGCCTACCCCTTCGGGGATAAAGGCGTGGCTTTAAGTATGTATGTAATTAAGTGTATTTTCTAAGTAAAAAGACAAACTGACAATGACAAGTTGCCACACACTCTCCAACATCACACAACACGCACTCGACACCATCACCACATGGGGCACAGAGCACAAGCTGGGCTTTGGACACCACAAAACACAAGCCATAGCATTCACAACAAAAGCAAAACACACCGCAATAGCACTTAAGGGCCACCAACTTACATTTTCCTCACAAATAAAATACCTCGGTTTAATCATTGACGACAAACTAAAATTCATCAAACACGTAGAACACATTACCAATAAAACAAAAAACATTTACAATAAACGTTTTTTGTAAATGTTTGCATCATCTACCAACACGTCATCCAACCCATCATCACCTACGCCGCTAGCATATGGGCACCCACCGCCACAAAATACAAACACACACACAACAAACTTCTATCAACACAGCGCATATTTGCCATCAAAGTAATACAAGGGTTCAGAACGTTGGACAGCGACAGCGATCTCGCTCGCGAAACTGGCGCCACTACCGCAAAAACTCTTGAAAATGGCAGACAACGAACACGCACGAGTAACAGGATACGCCACACACCTACAAACCTCAAGCGACATCACCATAGAAGCACCAGCACCCCCCGCACTACAATTACACCCTTCAGCTAGAGAAGGCATATCCTTTAGTAGCATCTCAACCATAGCAGAACACACAACATTCCTCACAGCCACACCAAATACCTGGCACATTTACACTGATGGGAGCAAACACGAACACAAAGTAGGAGCAGCCTTCGTAGCAATACACAACACTACTGACAAAACATACACCAAAAAATACAAATTACACGACCTATGCTCACCTTTCCAAGCCGAACTCCTCGCGATTGCCAAAGCAACCGAGTGGCTCACTTCCACACCCACACCCCGCACCAACTCTGCACACATCATCTCCGACTGTAAATCCGCCCTCCTAGAACTCTCCAACCCCAACACCACAAACCCCGAGAGGGTTTGTGGTGTTGGGGTTGGAGAGTTCACTACAAATACTAAAAACCATAGCACACACGATAACATTAAACTTTACACTCACCTTCCACTGGGTTAAAAGCCATATCGGTATCCAGGGTAACGAACTCGCCGATACAGCAGCTAAATCTGCGGCCCACATCCACCGTAGCCCAACATACACAAGAATACCCATAAGTCACATTAAACTCCACAACAGAAGACGCACGGACGAACAGACAACTACATACTACAACGAAGTCAGCCCACACACTCTCACTCTCCTCCCAACACATGAACAAGCACTCAATTTTCTCAACACATTCGGCACCGACTTCCAAACTACACAACTACCACGGATACCACAAAACATACTTACACCGATTCAAAATCACTACTGACGACAAATGCCCATGTGACAACGACACACCACAGACTCTCACCCACCTCATCGAATTCTGCCCCAGATTCCACACGACCAGACACAACCACACCATGACCGCATACAACATCACACAACCATACAACCTTACACAAATTATTAAAAAGACAAGCACTATTGACACATACAGACAACACATACACAACATAATTAATAATTTAAAAAGCTTCAACACACCTCCACAAATGACGAACATGACACCTGCACCATCATAAGTGGTGTAACGCTAGCAACTTAGTGTCAACAACTGTATATATTATATTATAAATATGGAAAAGAAAAAAAAAAAGGAAAAAATAATAATAATAGTAATAAAAAAAAAAACATTATACAAAAAAGTAGTAACAATCATCACCACATCTCACTTATCCCTTAAAACTCATCCTTTCTTCAGTCACACCCCTAACACTTTTCCCTTTTCCCCATCTCCTCAGATCGAGAAGTTGTGAGCATCCCTTAGCCCAGCTTCTCGAAAACTAAGTATCACCCATCTAACAAAGACGAAAAAAAAAAAAAAAAATGACAAGTTGCCGCACTATTGTACTGTTACTGTTGTTGTAGACTTTGAAATATCTCCTTTCGTTCAGAACTTAATGTGCTTTTTGCTTTGTATTTATTTTTGAACGATAAATCTTGCTTGAGTACACATTTCGTTGACAGATTTAAATTGAGTCGATTTTAATTTTATAGATGGACATAGAAGCGAGAATAAAGCTTTTTAGGGTTCCGTGCCCAAAGGTAAAAACGGAATTCCATTCATAAGACTTCGCTGTCCGTCTGTCAATCTGTCTGTCCGTCACGAGGATGTATCTCAGGAACCGTGATAGCAAGAGAGCTGAAATTTTCACATATATGATATACTAGTTGATGCTCACGGCTTCGTTCGGGTGAAATTTGTTTCCTGTTCCCGCTTCCCATGGGAACATATTCCCGGAATGAATATGTGTTATTCCAGACTATAATCTACCCGGGTACCAAATTTCAGCCCGATCCGTTCAGCCGTTAGAGCGTGATTGAGTAACAAACATCCAAACAATTAAACATCCAAACATCAAACATCCAAAAATCCAAACATCCTCACAAACTTTCACATTTATAATATTAGAAGAAAGTAGGATTTCTGTTGCCCCAATAGCAAAAATTACTAAACAGACAAAAAGAGGCGATCCCATACAACAAACGTGATTATTAGCCATTTTTTGGCATGGACCCTTCTGTGCACGAGACCGACTCGCATTTGGCTGGTTTCTGTTTTATACTACTAAGGTGATAGACAAGCTTACGGCCACACCTGATAGACTGTGGTCACCGCAGGCTGCTACACTCGCGCTGATGACCCAGCAACAACCTTCTAAGACGTTTTTTGAAGAACCCCATACTGCCAGCGTTTGGGAAACCGAGACTGAGGAATCATTGCACAATCTAAGAGTGCGCGGAAGGAAGCCCCTGTCGGACCTTACCGTGCTCAAACGCTCTGGACGCAAGGTGTGAGGATGAACACCTTATCTGTTGGCGAGCAGTGCGATGATAGAACGCAGCTGTAGGCTGAAGAGCTCTTCAACCTGATCCCATTCTCTCCTTTTCGATCCTGAACAACGTGGACCGAGCAGAAGTGCCAAACTCTCACAGTGGAGAGAATCTTGGCCAGATGTGAGCGGTTCTAAAGATCGTTTCATCCGTCGAACCATAAAAACATTAAACCACCTGCCAGAGCTCGAGTATCCCTTCTCTTACAATCCAGGGTTCTTCAAGAGGAGCGTGAAGAGGACCATCACAGGGCCGCCAACTTGGGGACTACTGTCAGAAGTATTACGGACTGTGAGAGTGGCTCCCAATCGCTAGATGCGCCATGGCTTTCCATCAGGCTGGCGACGTCAATTTGGCGAGCTTAATATAAAAAAAACAAAATGACTGTGAGGGTGGTCGTCAATCGCTGGATGTCGTGGTCCCGCCCATGGCTTTCCATAGGGCGGGCGGGGCAATTTTTCGAAAAAAACATCGTACAGTGCAGTAGCCTAGTTAGAAGAGCATTGCCATTCAAGCAAAGGTCGAGAGTTCAAGTCCCGTCTGACCAAATTGTCTTTTTCACTTTATTAGAATCAATATGACTTGCAATGGTAGTAACTATTTTATATTGCTGTCTCGGACTGCAATAAGCTCAACTTTTCTATTGTCCAAATTGAACATAAACCTTTGTACATATGTTTTATTGAAACTTGACTTTGTATTGTATCATAAAATACACCTGGTGCATTTTGTATACGTAATACGTGTAATACGTTAATGCAGTAACATTATAAAAGAATACATAACGTTATCTTTTCTATGAGTTTTATATCCCTAAAGAGGATTAATTTCTAACTGTTATACCCGTAAAAGGGATTAAAACATTTTATATTAGGTACCCTATCATGTACCGACAAACATTGTCGGTACGCGGTGAACTCAAAAACTAAGTAGGTATTTTGCAATTTTTTTCCGGCTTAGACAAAGGATTGGTTTATTTCAGGCAAACGAAGTGGCACAGGTCGGCTTAGTATTGATTTCAACTCAGAGACAAATTTACAATGATTTGACCTGCTATGAGTTACAGTGGTAGTAACTATTTATATTGCTATCTCGGACTGCAATAAGCAGAGCATTCTATTGTCCGAACTGAACATAAACCTTTGTACATGTTTTATTGAAACATGACTTTGTATTGTATCAATGCATCTGGTGTATTGACCTTGTATTTTAATATCGTTCTAAAAGATGATAAAATGTTATCTTTGTTAGTCTCTGTTTTATACCCCGTATGGGGATTAAAACATTTCAAAATGACAGTTACGTATCTGTACAATATAAAAATACGAAATCACGATGTTTGTACGCGATCTGCTCATAAAACTACCCGCTCAATACATTTCGTTTTTTTTTCTTTTTCTTGACTTCCATTTTATACATTAAAATGAAACCTATATTTTTCAATTCAGAGACAAATTTTACAAACTTTTTACTGTGCTATGAGTTGCCATGGTAGTAATTACTGTTTCGGACTGCAATATGCTGAAGTTTTCTTTCTATTGCCCAAACTGAACATAAACCGTTGTACAGTCCCACCAACTTATCTGTGAACTGAGTGGCGGCGACACCATCGACATAGTGTTGCAAGTTAATATAGATTTTCCAGAATTGGGCATGTTTGCCTAGTATTTAGCGTAGTAATAAATTAGATACGTTATTAAGGTAGTCTATATAATTAGTACTTTATTATCTATGTCTATACATTAATACATTCATTAAGTGTGTAAAAAATATTCGAAAAAATAGTTGCATATCTCTTTTTAAAGAATTCGTATTTGGAGCCTTATTTATGCAAACACGGTGATAGGGAGCATTATTCATTACAATTATTGATGGCTGCTGTAAGTTAGGCACCAGTTTTTAATAACCCACTTTTTAAAGTTAGTACTGTTCATTTCATCGTGATAATCACCACTTTTAGTATTAGACTTGAAAACGAGAAGTGCATTATTAACAAATCCAGTGTCCCCTCCTGCGTGTATAATAATATACCTTTGTCCTTTTGATACAGTCTCTAATACTCCGTCTACACCCTCTCCTTGCCAACATTTGCCTGATGTATGCGATGAGTGAATATATGTCTCGTCTAAATAAATTAGCGGCTGAGGTTGTGGACCTTTATTATTTTTTTCCACTGCATGCAAGTACTTTGCTCTCCAAGCTGATACTTCATTACGCTCCATTAGTAACTTACGGTTACTCTGAGACTTTTTAAAACGAAAACCTATCTTGTGAAGCAGTTTTCGAAGACTTTCTCTTTGTCCTGTGTAATTAATTTCTGTCTTTAAGACCTCTAGAAGCTTCTTGATAGTTGGTAGCTCCTTTTTATTGGAATAAAACTCATGTAAGTACTTTTCTTCGAATAACTCCCATGTCAAAATCATCAACATGTATAAATCCCGTTTTACGCTACCTCTCCTTGCCTGGGGTCCGAATTTTTGTACCAGTCTCTTCTGCTACATGCCCTTCTTTTACTATTTTAGATATGAGCCCTTGACTCACACCTGAAATAAATAACACATTATCATCATCAACCCCTTAACGTCACACACACAATGTTTGCTATATGTAAGTACGAATGAATAGTGGCAATATTTAAAGTAAATGTCAGTAGATATGTACCTATTTCTTGTTGCGGGTTAGTTGACTCTTACATCAATCAAATTCATAAATATCGGGAAATTTACAAAAAGAAAGTTGGGAACACTAACCTGTAGCTGACGAAATTCGTTTGTATATTTGATTAAATGGTATAATCGGAGCCTCCGCCCGAGCTTCTTCTTCAAAAAAGGATTTAACCTTTAGAATAATGCTTCGAGCATCACTTTTAATCGCGTTCGGCATAATTAACGTTGTAAATATAGCAATTTAGCAACAGAAATCACAGAGAACCCGAATGTAGTAGATACTGACAATCGAATGACATTTCAACATGGCGGCCGTAGTTCCTACTTTTGCTATTTCACAGATAAGTTGGTGGGACTGTACAGGTTTTATTGAAACTTGACATTGTGTCTTTAATCTATACTAATATTATAAAGAGGAAAGATTTCTTTTTTTTGTTTGTTTGTTTATAACGAATAGGCTCAGAAACTACTGGACCGATTTGAAAAATTCTTTCATTGTTGGGAAGATACACTCTTTGCGGTGAACATAAGCTATATTTTATTCCCGTATTCCTACGAGAACGGGAACCACGCGGGTGAAACCGTGTGACGTCCGCTAGTATACTTTAAGTCCCGCATCATAATTATAACTTATTCCAGGGATGAAAAGTATTCTATGTGTTATTCCAGACCATAATCTATGTCTGTTAACGATCACTGCCAATTTGAAAGCCTTATTGGCGTTTGAACATTTAACAGCAAATAGCCATAGCCTGTCTTTGTCCGTTTCAAGACGACAAAATATTCAACATCTGTTACGTGGGACAAATACGCCTTTTGAAATGTATTCGAACTCTTTCAGCGAAAAAAGCGTAACTATTTGTATGTGTGTCACGAAAAGCTCACTCCGATTTACCAATCGAGTTACAACAGTAATACTCACGTATATTCCCAACATTGACAGTCGCATTTGAACCATACCTCCCCCTATCAATAGCCGACTGAACTGCGAAACGGAAAGGCATCCGGATTCCGAACGGATGACATACTTAGTATACGTTACATTTCGTGACTTAATATACGTCGGTATCATAGAGCAACGCGACCAATAGGTACCTACATATAAGGGTAAAAGACATAGCATGTTCGATTTATACGTGTGTCACATAGTATGTTTCTGTTGTTATATCTGTCTGTCATTATGTTGCGGGGGGAAATCGTATTCCTAATAATCCTATACATCACTTCAAAAACAAGTGACTGACACTATGGAACTTACCCAAAACAATTTATACACTGCATTTGGAGCACGCATTGAAAACAAGAAAGCTGTGAGATCGTTCTCACGAGACTGCTCGTCCCTAACACGTTTATTGTGAAAGTGAAAGTTCAATCCGATTGACGTTGTCATTTTTGTTTTATTTCAAACTTTGAACAGATGATCCACGTGACCTAGTGACGTAGTTTAATGCGACAGAGTCACAGCTACAGGCAAAGTCTCGCCATAAGTCTGCACCCTATTTTATAGAGAGGGGCTAAAAGGAAAGGTCTACGTATGGCGCCTCCCCTCTCAATCATAATCATCGATCGTGTTGCTCTATGGTTGGCATAGACGAGGATGTCTTCGATTTTCAAATTGGGAATTGAATTTCGTGTTGAGAGCTCTCGAATTTGTATAGAAAACACACTTAGTATACGTTACGTGGGGTTGTGATGTAACTTTGTTTGCTTAAGTTGTACGATGACTGTAGGCTTTTGTTTTTTCTTGGAAAATGTTGTTAAGTGTTACTTGGAAAGTCGTAAATTGAATATTAAGGTATATAAAACTATGTTTCTCTGTACTCTTTTACAGGAAAAAAATACAGCGTTATTTAATACTCTCAGTCCACTGATGGACGTAGTTCTTTCCTAATTCCCGCCTCAACAGACGGTCCTTCATCTTTTTCAGGTCATCGGTTTATCTGCCTTGTGAATCTAGCGTTATCTGCCCAAAATAAATAACTAAGAAACTAGTCCTGGATATCAGTAACAGCTTTTTAGCCATGTTAAAGGTAATATGAACGTTGACGCAGAATGATAAATGCCCAGGACTACCAGCTACCAAGACAAGCAGGCCATGAAGTTCGCCGATGTGTCTTCGCCGAAGACTATCGGCCTCCATGACCGGGGACCTGAGGACGGTGAGAGGGCTGCTCACTGTCCTTACAGCACCGGAACCTCCCCATAGGCGAAGCTGCAGTGGTAGCTGTTGGTCTGTTGGGGATCCTGGGGCATCCTTCCGAGGACTTTCCCGGGGCTCCCAACCAACCTAAGGCTGTTGGGCGTTACATGAAGTTTTTTTTTTAGTCAGTAGGAGTCCGGCATAGCGTTTGTTTTTTTTTTTTAAATTGGGGCAGTTCCATCTCCTAAAGAAGCAGGATAATACCCTACACTCCTTACCCCTTAGTCTCTAATAAATGGAATAATTTTTTTATTAAATTGAACAAAATAATAATAATAATATTATTAAATTATTTAAAACTAGATGATGCTCACGGCTTTGCCCGCGTGAATTCGGTACCCGTGCCCGCTTCCCGTGGGAACATTTTCCCACGTTGAAAATTGTGTGTTATTCCAGGCTATAAGCTATCTCTGTACCGAATTTCAGTCTAATCCATTTAGATGTTAGAGCGTGATTGAGTAACAAACATTCAAACATCCAAACATGTTCACAAACTTTCACATTTATAATATTAGTAGGATTAGATAGATTAGAGATTATGATCTTAGAATTGACACTGTCAGAACGTGGAAATTTAATTTAAAAAGATTATTACTAATTAAACGAATTAAATAGTTAAATCTGCTGAAATTCGCATACTGAAATGAGTAGGGGAAGTCTGAAGTTCATTATTATAACTTTAAGTAGGTAAGTATATTGTAAGATCTGCGTAGTATCATATTTCGGGTTTTTATCTATCTCCTTCCCAGAGAGTATACCCTCTTAATAGTTTGGCTAAGGGTGCCAAAAATCTATGCTAATGGATTTGTTCTGTCAATTTATGAAAATTGTATCGAAAAATAATTCATTTTTCATCTGCTGAATGCTCAATGGTGCTGTAATAGAGCTTTTATTCCGAAACATAATCTGACATTGATAAGTTGTTTTTTGTACGAATGAGAGTTATTTTTATTTGCTTAGAATATCTGGCGCTTGTATTTATTATCTCAGCTGTCAGGTTTAAATGGAGCTTGCATGCATATTGAATAACACCACTTGTACTACCACATCATTTATTTACGTTACACCTGGCCGGTTTCGCCACTCGGCATTCGCAAAGGTACAAAAAAAACCTACTTGATGACAATATGTGCAGCAAGTTCCATCAAGTGCCATCAACCAACAGCATGAATAATCAGGAGCTTGCATCCTTTATCCAAATAATATTAGTCCTGGAGTATCCTTCCGAGGGCTTACCCGGGGCTCCCAACCGTAGGCTGTTAGGCAGGATACGGGTGGTTTTTAATCGGTAGGAGTCCGGCATTGTATTCCTGTAGGATTTTCCTCGCGCTATAAGATCCTACTAATATTATAAATTCGAAAATTTGTGAGTGTGGATGTGTGGAATTTAGTTACTCAATCACTTACGAATCGGGCTGAAATTTCGTACAGAAATCTAGATTTTATTCTGGAACTAGTTATGTATAGCCATAACTATGAATATGAAAATCGGTATAACGAGTTCTGAGTTCCCGGTCCCCCGTTCCCGTTTCGGGTTCCGAGTTTCTAATTCCTGGTTTTCATTTTGGTGCATCGAGTTCCATGTTCCCGTCCCTGGTTTCCTGATCCCTGTTCCCGGTTCCTGTTTTTTATTTCACAGTCCGTCTTTCTGTTCCCGATTCCCATATTGACGCTTTGAGTTCCAAGAACCAATCCAAAATCGCAATAGAAACCATTTCTTGAACAGTTCGTGCCAGTGACAGTTATTAATTTTTATTTAAATTTTCACGCATCTTTCTTAATTTTTTGTTCCATAAGAACCTTCTCCTGACATAACAAACTTGGCGAAATTGGTCCAGCCGTTTACGCGTGACCATGCCGTGACCAAGGAAATAGGGACTCATTTTTATATATATGGGTATAGATAACATAAGTATGTGCTACTTTTCATCCCTGGAATATGTTCCACGCGAGCGAAGCCAAGAGCCTCATCTAGTATAATATAGAAACAATAATGTTGTACATTTACAACCCTACACAGAAACTACCGCAATTTGGATGAATTTGAAATTGAAAATCATAATATTGAAAACATAACTATTGTATAGGGCTGGCAGTTATTTCTCCCAACGAATAGGCATCGCCGTTCAAAGGGGGAATGCTGCCAGGCTTTTGGGCACAATGCCACGGGGGCCCTATTTAGATTTAGTTTAGTTTTATTTATTTTGTAAATAGTTATTACGCTTTAATGTACATACCATTTGTCTAATATTTTATTGAATAAATACTTGTACTATTGTACTGTTCTATCATAAAATCTATATTCACGGCATCTAATTTGAACCAATCACTAGTTAGAATATAACTAGCAACTACCAAAAGTCACTACAACCTAACTATGAAATTTGCAATCTTCAACTCGATGGCCACAACTCCGCTACAGTTGAAACGGTTTAGTTTAGAATTAATTTAATTCCTCCCTCCTGCCGCCCCTTTTTGATTTCCTATTTATTTGGTAAGTGTACAGCTTAATTGGCTTGTGTTTAGTACGATATTGAGAAATGTGTCGGAAAATTGAAGGTAAATTCGAGGCATTTACTAAATGTAGAATGAGGCAAAAAAAATGTAGATTCTTTGAAATGTTGGCGGATAGTATAATCATGTATAATCTTTGGACTGTAGAATAATACCTATGCACTGGGTGTATATAGGGCCTTAGCTTTAGGGACTACATTCTATTTTCGAAAATAAAATAAAATCTTTGCGTGAAACAATCGAACTACCACAGATGATATGCTAAATGATGTTCGCAGCTTCGCCCGCGTGAAATTTGGTACCCGTTCCCGTTTCCCGTGGGAACATTTTCCCGGGATAAAAAGTAGCCTATACAGAAGCTTCTCTATCATCTTATTAACACGATAACTGGCTTAAATGTAACCTTCCATCTACACTTCCTGCCATACGAGTCTGGTGTATCCGGGTATACGGATATTTCATTCCGGAAGCCGCCCCTGTAAATCGTAGTGAATCGAATTTCATGGTTCGATATCCGTATACATGATGTTAGGGTTGCCTCATTTTAGTTTTGTTGTTTTTAATTTATTTACTAGCTGATGCTTGCAACTTCGCTAGCGTAGAATTCTGGAAAATATTCCCGGGTTAAAAAGTAGCATGTGTGTTATTCCAGACTGTACTCTATCTGTATAAAAAAAATCAGCCAGATCTGTTCAGACGTTTGTGCGTGATTGAGTAACAAACATCCAAACATCTACGCAACAAACACACATTTTGTGTAATTTTAGGATAGGTAGTTAAAGTTTCTAAAGCTAAAAGATTTTAAAGAATTTGGTCAGTAGTTTCAGAGTACCTACGTGCAAACAAATACCTAAGCAGTTCTTTTTTTCCCTTCAATGTTAGTACTTACAGGAGGAACATTTCTTCCTTCGTGATGCCATGCCAAATTTCGTTGTATCTGTATAATCTTTAAGTTTAAATTTCTTTGAAGAATTTTTTTTTTAAGTTCCTCTAAGTTACTACATTAAATAAGTTTATTCATTCATAAACAATAATAATAAAATCAATTAAAACTAATATCATCACACTATTAGGGTTATACAAAAAACATATAAAATTATAACTACTTAAAATAAAAACTAACTAACTATCTATCAATATACAAATTGGGTCCCTTCGGTTAGGTACCTATGACGCAGGCAGCATTCCCACGCTGAATAGCTATGGAAAGCCTTTGCGCTAAATAGCTACCTGCGTGGGGATCACGCGTTTCTTCCCTCAGACGCTTACTCAGAGCCGTGAAAAGACCCTGTGCACCGCGACCCCATGGACCCAGTGTCTCGACACCAAATGGAACGAATTCATATTGGGCACCGAGACAACTGTACTTGCCGATCTTTAACCGCTCACGCGCATTAGCCGCCGCACCAGCTCTTTTGCTAGTAGCCGGGAGGTAGGACGCCGCAAGAGTGTCGGTGCAAGTGGCATCCCACACTAACGCACGTCCCATTCTCCAGGGTACTAAAGTCATCCCGTCGGGTCGCTTACCATCATCGCGTATAATTTGGGGTTCTAAAACCGCGGGAATATGAACGGTGATAAGTGCCCGTCTCAGGATGTCATTAAGAGCGGCGTTTTTTTTGGTATTTACCAAAAAAAAATTCTTTAAAGAAATTTAAATCCCAATTTTGGGAGAGACGTACGTTCGGCAGTGGACAGTGGACAGTCATAGGCTGATTTGAATTTTGATTTTGAAATTAATCGGGTGTAAATAATTTCCCATGTAATAATTCTCTATGTCAATGAGTGACAACCCTTATTAACTGAAGTACGTATCGGAAAGGACGCATTTCAGAGCTCGTTCAAACAGATGGACAAAAATTGTTGTTTATGTAATAGCGGGGTATACAGAGTTAATGTTCCTGCTATAGGGTTTGGGTAGAATTATTTTCAGAAATAACTTGGTAACTAAGCATTTTATTACTAAAATACATACATATCTTCAGTCTTTTATCTCCGAAGGGGTAGGCAAAGCCCTATTATAATGCCCACACTTTTATATTATACCTTTTGAGAATAAAATTTGTCCCATGTAGGTAATGAGTTGTGAGCCGTATTGCCATGTTGAAATGGACAGGCGCAAGTTGTGACTGCCTGCTTTTGAAAAAAAATTCAAGCCGCCCATAAGGCCTTCCTAAGTTCCAACTACCATTTTACTGGTCGAGGAGAACAACGCCGTAACGTGCCTTCCGAAGCACGAAAATGCCCGCAAATAAATTTAATGTCGTCGTTGTCAGCCATCCAAGGACCGGCCATACTGAAAATTCCTTACTGCAGTGATCTATAGTAATATTATAAAGAGGAAAGCTTTAATTGTTTGTTTGTTTTTTGCATCGAATAGGCTCCGGAACCACAGGACCGATTTGAAAAATTCTTTCACTTTTGGGAAGCTACACTCTTTGTGGTGAACATAGGCTATATTTAATTCCCGTATTCCCACGGGAACGGGAACTAGAAAAAGACGGGATAGATTATTATATTCATCTCCAAAACTTACTGCCAGTGTTGTCCAAGCAACATAATTGAATCTAATATTAGACTGAAGAGAAGCGAAATTATTCATATCTGAATAACTTTTTAAATTCCTGACATCAAAGGTAAAAACTGCTTCAAAATACGAACCCACTAGGCAGAACCATAGAGCAACGCGAACTGTCTAAGGGGAGACGGCATAGAACGATTGCTAGGTACAAATTTGTCTGTCATATTTTGCGGGTGACGGGGGGAAATCTTCCTCACCCACACTTTCTTAGACTCGCACTACAATAGCAATCAACTGTTAATACGAAGCCTATATATACACTTTAAACAATACACTCATAAATTTTACACACACATGATACATATTGTGTCATATCACCCCAAGTCGCTCAACCAATCCATGTATTGATGTGACGTCCGGTAAAGTTGCTAAACAAATCTGAATATTATATATACGTTTAAATAGGTGTAAATAATAATAACTTGTTATAAAATTACTTACTTAAACAAGATAATACCATTTTTCTTCAGATTTCTTTAATCACATTTATTATTGTATTAATATCTAATTATATCATCATTTTTAAAAAATGACAATTCGACCGCGCACGCTGTCAACTAGACTTAGTCTAGTGAAAGAAACTTCAAAAAACAGTTTTTATGTAAGTAGGCACTTTTAGTCGTCAAAATGTCAAATTATTGCCAGAGGGGGTTTGCCAGCTTTGGCCTCTCCCTCTGTAAAGGCGCGCGATGCTCTGTGGGCAGAACTCATTCATTGCTTGAGGCATTGTGTTGAGAGTATCGGTGCTAAAAAAAATACTTGTCAAAAATTTTCCAGTAGGCGGGAAATTTGATAAATAACTCGCTTCTTTTGTCGACAAAAAAGTTATAGAAAGTACACAAAAGCGAAAAGTTAATTTAAAAACCGGCCAAGTGCGAGTCGGACTCGCCCATGAAGGTTTCCGTAGCAGCAAGTAACATAGTATAAAAGATCTTGTGTATGTATGTTTTAACACGTTCGCTGTGGTAGTGAATTTTCTTGGCGAACTTGCGGTTTATGACGTATTGGCAATGTGTGACATATATTTTTTTTAGATTTACAATACTCTTAGTTTAGAAGTTAGAGGGCGGCGGGGGGGTGACACATTTTTCCGCTTTGGAAGTGTCTCTCGCGCAAACTATTCAGCTTAAAAAAAATGATATTAGAAACCTCAATAGCGTTTTTGAAGACCTATCTATAGATACATTAGATACCCCATACGTACTGCTCGTTCGCTCTAACTTTGCCGCTCGGCTCCATACTAAAGTCGAATTTTTAATAAGACGAAGTAAATTGACAGCAACTAATGTCACTTCACTTCTTCATACAATGTTGCTTATTTTCTATGACGAAGTGACATTAGCTACTGTCAATTTACTTCGTCTAATTAACAATTCGGGTATACGCCTCTACGCCAGCGGCAAAGTTAGAGCGAACGGGTAGTATGGGTTTGATGAAAAAAGAATTGAGTTTCAGTTCTGAGTATGGGGACCCCCAAAATTAACTGCTTTTTTCTAGTTTTATGTAAAAATCCTTTTGTGGTTCACAGAATACAAGACATCTACTTACCAAGTTTCAACAGCATAGACCAAGTTTTGCAGAAATGTGGCTGTGACATACGGACGGACAGAGAGACGGACAGACAGACGGACCGACAGACATGACGACTCATTAAGGGTTCCGTTTTTTGCCATTTGGCTACGGAACCCTAAAAACCGTTCAAGTGCGAGTCGGACTCGTGCACGGAGGGTTCCGTACCATAAAATGCCAAATAAAAAGGATTGTTGTTTGTATGTGAGCCCCCTTTTAATAAAAATACCTTTTTTTATTTTTTATTTTAGTTTGGTTTTTCTGGGGGACTTCAATGGTCACCACATTGAGTGGTTGGGGTCCCTCAAGACAGATCCTGCGGGACGGGCCACCCACGCGTTCGCACTCTCCCATGGTCTGACCCAGGTGGTACGCGGGATTACGCGCATACCGGACAGGTCAGACCATGAACCCGCCCTGCTGGACTTACTGCTGACGAGTAATCCAGCACAGTACAGTGTGACGGTTAGCGCCCCACTGGGTACATCCGACCACTGTATTGTGCGTGCCCGCCTGCAGGTACCGTCCCCTGCAAGGGCAGTAGAGGTGACGCGGCGACTGTGGCACTACTCGTCAGCAGACTGGGACGGACGACGAGAATACTTTGCTGCCGTCCCGTGGAGTCAGCGCTGCTTTGCAGGGAGGGCTTCATCGGAAAGCGCCTCTGCGGTTGCTGGTGAAATCACATTAGGTATGGAATACTACATTCCATACACTGATGTCGCCAGCATCCGCAAAGCCCGCCCCTGGTTCGGGCGTGAGTGTGCCGTAGCTGTTCAACAAAAACAGGCGGCTTACCGCGCCTGGATCAGGGCTCGAGCTGTGCGCGACCCGAATGTGGCCCGCCTCAAGGCAGCGTACAACAGAGCCACTAGGTCCAGTAAGAGAGCCTTCAAGAGAGCGGACGCCCAGCGCGTCACGCGGCTTGGTCAGGAGCTCACGTCACATCCGACGGGCAGCCGTGGATACTGGCAACTGGCCAAAGCCGTGCAGGCCAACTTTTGCAAGCCCTCGCTGCCGCCGCTGCGCTATCCTGACGGATCACTGGCTCACAAGGCCCAAGAGAAAGCGGAAATGCTGGCCAAGCTCTTTGCGGCTAATTCCCGGGTCGATGACTGTGGCAAGCAACCTCCCACTATCGCCAACTGTGGAACCACGATGCCGGAAATTGTAATCCGGCAGTGCGATGTGCGGGCGGTGCTACGGTCACTCGACACGCGGAAGCCAGTGGTCCTGATGGCATTCCGGCCGTGGTGCTGAGGAATTGTGCAGCTGAATTGTCTCCAACGCTAACACGCCTGTATCGCCTTTCGTATTCGTCGGGAGAAGTGCCGGAGGCTTGGAAGGAGGCGAATGTCCAACCGATCCCCAAGAAAGGGGATCGGTCGGATCCAGCCAACTATCGCCCCATAGCCGTAACCACCGTCATCTGCAAGGTGTTCGAGCTAATCATCAACAAACAGCTCATGCGCTATCTGGAGGATCACTCGTTAATTAACGATCGCCAATATGGCTTTAGGCCGAAACGATCAACGGGTGACCTCCTAGCGTACATAACGCACACCTGGGGTGAGGCTATGGAGAGGCACGGCGAATCTCTGGCTATTGGCCTAGACATCGCAAAAGCCTTTGATAGGGTATGGCATGCGTCGCTTCTTTCCAAGCTGCCGTCATATGGTTTATCGCATCAGTTGTGCCGCTGGTTGGCCAGCTTCCTGAACGGGCGACGGATTCGGGTCCTCTGTGATGGTCAGGCTTCCTGTTTTTTTCAGGTAAATGCCGGAGTATCACAGGGATCGGTATTGTCCCCAACTCTCTTTCTTCTGCATATCAATGACATGCTGTCCCTTGGGTGCATTCATTGTTATGCGGATGACAGTACTCTTCATGGGAGCTATTCTTGCCGACCAGCGGCGGGGCGAGGCGACGTGGATGAGAAGAGACGACAACTCGTGGCGGATCTCGATCTGGACCTGGGCCGCATTGCCCAATGGGGTTCAGACAACCTGGTCGAGTTCAATGCCAGAAAAACACAGGCGTGTGCGTTTACAGCTAAGAAGTCCCCATTCCTACCCCTGCCCTCTCTTCAGAGCATTACAATTCCACTAAAGGACAACCTGGAGATCCTCGGTATAGACGTCCGGCGTGAGCTCAATCACAAAAACTACATAGAGAGCTGTATTGGTCTGGCGGAAACTGGAAATCCTGAATAAGGTGAGACGGTATTTCACGCCACATCAGAGATGTTTACTGTACAAGACGCAGATTCGTCCCTGCGTCGAGTACTGTTCTCACCTTTGGGATGACTCCGCGAGGTACTTGTTAGACGCGCTTGACGCTATGCAGAGACGTGCTATCCGAATAATTGGTTGTCCTGACGTGACGGGAGGCCTCGAACCTTTGTCGCAGCGAAGAACCATAGCGTCCTTGGCTGCCTTCTATCGAATGTATCACGGCGAATGTTCTGAAGAGCTCTTCAACCTGATCCCACCATCTCCTTTCCGATCCCGAACAACGCGTGCCGGGCAGAGATGCCACTCATACACAGTGGAGAGAATCTTCGCCAGAACCGAGCGATTCAAAAGATCGTTCCTCTGTCGAACTTTAAAAACATGGAACGACCTGCCTGCACACGTCTTTCCCTCATCTTACAATCCCGGGTTCTTCAAGAGGAGCGTGAAGAGGCACATCACAGGGCCGCCAACTTGAGGACCACTGTAAGAAGTGGCCCCCAATCGCTAGATGCGCCACTGCTTTCTTACCATCAGACTGGTGGCGACGTCAATTTGGCGAGCTGAATATAAAAAAAAAAAAAAAAAAAGTATTTGTTGTTACAGCGGCAACAGAATTCGCGGCAGGTCATTCGTAAAAAGACATATATCTCTAGCTATCACGATTCCTAAGATACAGGCAGACAGACACCGACGGCAGTCTTATGAATAGCGCATCACACACGTGCACACACACACACACGCACACACACACACGCACACACACAAAGTACAGGCTCATACCGGCTTTTTGACTACACGTTCACGGTATTTCGTTTCAGTTCATCAAAATGATGCTGGCCGTCGACAGACTCGACATCTCGACAGACCATAGCGACATCTAGCGAAATAAAAAGTAACGTCACATTCTTTGAGTGCCTCTGTGGCGCGCAGTCAGAAATATTCTGTGTGATCCACTAATGTTTGTTTCGAAGGGTGTTTTCTATCAATCAATCATCAATACATATAATATAATTGTAACAGGTCGCTGTCTGTACATGGAAGATAAATAAGAAAAAATATTATAGGGGGGCTTTATGAACGCAATAGAACCCAAAACAATGTTTTTTAGAATTTTTGTCTGTTTGTCTGTGTGTCTGTATGTCTGTATGTCTGTATATCTGTTTGTCTGTACGGTTGTGCACGCTAATCTCAGTAACCGCTCAACCGATTGCAATGCGGTTTTTTTTATTGTGTTGAGGTTTGCTCCAGTTAACATTTAGCGTTTGTTTTATGTAAATCGGTTTAGAAATAAAAGAGTTATAACACTTTTAAGAATCAGATATTTTGAAAATTTTAATTGTAGGGGTTTCTTTGAATGTGAGTGAACCTAAACTGGCGTGTTGGCTTAATCATAAAAGAGCTTAATGATTAAGACTATTTAAAATAGACTTAATCATTAAGCTCTTTTATGATTAAGCAAACAGGGCAGTTTCAGACGCTGATTGATGACTCTGATGAAGAAATACCTTTCCTTTCATACACCTTATGTGACGTAAACGAAGTTGCGGGCTCAGCTAGTGTTTAATATGTATGTATTTAAAAATATATAAGTATTTTATTCGTCGTCTAGATCCCATTGCAGAAGTTTATATTAGCTTAATTTGCGCGAGATGGTGTTGTGTGAGATTGTCCACCAATATTTAAAACAAAATATTTCAATATTCCACTAAAGTTCACTAGCTAGACTGTTTACATTTGGGCTTGGTAATGGGCAGATGATCTTAATGTCCTGGGGTATCCTTCCGATGACTAATCCGTAGGTTCCTCTTAACCGTAGGTTGCTAGGAAGGATACGTGTGGTTTTTAGTCGGTAGGAGTCCGGCATAACATCCCTGTAGGATTTTCCACACGTTAAAAAAATCTTTAGGTCCTCGAGTGGAGCGTGAAGAGGCTCATCACAGGGCCGCCAACTTAAGGACCACTGTCAGAAGTCTTACGGACTGTGAGAACGACATCCAATCGCTAGATGCGCCATGACTTTGCATCAGGCTGGCTACGTCAATTTAGCGAGCTTAATATAAAAAAAATCGGTTGCCTGTAAAGTTTAAATACCAATCTATTTTGTATTTTTTTTTAATGTTAGGGAAAATCTATAATGGATGCTGTGGACTCCTACCGACTAAAAAACTTCACGTAACGCCCAACGGCCATGGTTGAGAGCCCCGGGCAAGTCCTCGGAAGGATGTCCCAGGACTCCCAACAGACCTACGGCTGCCACTGCATATCTATTTTGTATTGCTTTCAACTGAAACACGATACAAAATCGTCTAAACTAAGTAATTACGTACCTACCTAGCAAGTGAACGTTTAGGTACGAATTTTAGTCTATAAACAAAAAAAATGCAGAATTTAAAACCACGCTATTAACAAAGGTCGATTAAAGCAGCCATTCGCAAAATATAAACGTAAAATCTTTTAAATTCATGGCATATTTCCCAAAGGACTCGCTAATAAATTTTGTTCCTAACGAGGCTGAGGTCAAAGGTACAATATTTATTACAGCGCCCTCTAGGTACCACGATTGATGACCTTTTTCAGAACAAGTACTACGGCGCCATCTAGGTATTACGATTCTTAACATTTTTTCAGGACAAGAACTTCACGGCAATTGCTTAAGTTTGAAGACTGTATTATAGATGGCGTTGTTCTTAAATTTATATTGAGTAGTTTTCTCTGATTACAAATAGATGGCATGCACGGCAGCCAAGTTAGTAAAACGTCAGATTATGGGAACCTTTTAGTTTAATAAGTAATCAAAAGATGGCGCTCAATGTACGTAATATTTGCTACATGACCTAATCATAAATATCAACTACTACCCGTTCGCTCTCACTTTGCCGCTGGCGTAGAGGCGAATACCCGAATTGTTAATTAGACGAAGTAAATTGACAGTAGCTAATGTCACTTCGTCATAGAAAATAAGCAACATTGTATGAAGAAGTGACATTAGTTGCTGTCAATTTACTTCGTCTAATTAAAAATTCGACTTTAGTGTGGAGCCCAGCGGCAAAGTTAGAGCGAACGAGCAGTGAAACTAAAATGTGTTACTGAAATTGTTATTGCGATTTCTCAATCTCATGAAGTCATGACTCCAAGTCCTGAAACGAACTATTTAAAGCTATAATTCATTACTTTACAATGTCTACAAATTCAATACAGCCTTCTGCTAACTACAAATATGTAACGCCAATGTTGCAAACGTTCATAAGCTGCAATGACCACAGTCCTTCAGGTAGGCCATAAACTATTTTGCCACCACAGTGGTATAAAAAAAATTACATCACAATGAAGGAACTCGCGGCATAGATTAATAAATATTTTGGTCGCGGGCAGCAACTAAAACAAGAAAGCCGTGAGATCGTTCTCATCAGACTGCTCCTCTCTGACACGGTTATTGTAAAAGTTCAATCCGATTGACGTTGTCATTTTTGTTTTATTTCAAACTTTGAACAGACGATCCACGTGACCTAGTGACGTATTTTAATGCGACAGAGTCACAGACTACAGACAAAGTCTCGACAAAGCCCCTCTGCACTCTATTTTATAGAGAGGGCCTAAAACAAACCTAATATCTATACTAATATTATAAAGAGGAAAGATTTGTTTTTTTGTTTGTTTGTAACGAATAGGCTCCGGAACCACTGGACCGATTTGAAAAATTCTTTCACTGTTGGAAAGCTACACTTTTTGCGGTGAACATAGGCTATATTTTATTCCCGTATTCCCACGGGAACGGGAACTACGCGGGTAAAACCGCGTGACGTCCACTAGTTTATCAATAAAAATTACAAATTGTAAGTAAACCGTTGTTAACTCGAGTCATTATAACTGTCCATTTAAATTATGAAGTAGTCGTAAATTGCTTTAAATTATACGTTTCCCGACCGACATTTTTTCATTTAAAATACCTACTAAATTCTGAAATGAACAAACTGATAAATTTGCTACACTGACTCAATAGCTCATTGACCTACATAAGACTATGTTACTGCTAAGCTGATTCCCGGGTTCGATTCCCAATATGCAAATGTTTGTTTCAGCGTTTGGGCACA
Organism: Miltochrista miniata; assembly: GCA_933228765.1. Taxonomy (NCBI): domain Eukaryota; kingdom Metazoa; phylum Arthropoda; class Insecta; order Lepidoptera; family Erebidae; genus Miltochrista; species Miltochrista miniata. Next base: position 5,014,253 of record OW121777.1, read on the forward strand.
GTTTAGTTTGGGTGTTTTCTATATGCTTAAAATGTAGGTACCTATGTACAGTCAGCTGCAGAGAAAAGTAAATAGGGCCGCCCTTTAATGATTGAATTTTCTCGGAAAATCTTAAATATATTTTTATGAGATTTTGTATAGTTATAGTTTCGTTTCGCTCTGCCTTGAGGATTGTGTGTTAGTTTTAAGTGCATGTAAATCCGACACAATGTAATAATTGTTTGTGATAAATAAATAAATAAAAATAAATAAATAAATAGTATTACACAAATGTTATCACCATAGCAAATTTCATAAAAATATATGAAAGAGTTTTTGAAAAAAGTTAATGCTTTCAGCCTTTTCTCTTCAGCTGACGTACCTATATATCCATACTAATATTATAAAGCGGAAGAGTTTGTTTGTTTGAACGCTCTCAGGAACTAATGATTGAAATTCAAAAACTTTTTACGGTTCTATAGTTCATTTATCGAGGATGGATATTCCAAAATATTCATTTATGTAACTGTCCTGGTGAGGATTTTAAAATTTACATGCTTACTTCAAAACGTTCACTCATTAAACGTGTGTAAATGGACAAATCCGGGTCCAAATTCAGTCCACACCTTCGGCGCGGACTGAATTGTTTTGGAATAGACTTAATCTTTAAGATTAAGCAAATAGGGCAGTTTCACACGCTACTTGATGAGTCTGATGAAGAAATACCTCTCCTTTCATACACCTTTTTGACGTAAACGTATGTGACGAAAAAGAAGTTGCGGGCTCAGCTAGTTTATAATATTAGTAGGATTTTCTAAAGATAAGATATTTATAATCTTCTTTCCTTTTTACAGGTAAGTAAATTCTACCTAATGCTTCAACAAACTACCGCCCGCATCGAAATACATCGAATCTAGAAGGTAAACATGACGAATAAGTTCTCTACGTCTTTTCTGTTCCCGTTCTCGCTTCCCATGGGAACCTATTTCGTGAATTAGAAAGATAGCCTATGTCGCCCATAAAGCCTTCATCTTGGCTTAACGATTGTCATTTTACTGACAACCAGGTCTCATTTCAAGTTTTCCTTCTCTAAATCCCTTAAACCGATCAATTTTATACACAGGCCTAAATACACAATTTTTTTTTATGCCAAAAACATTTTTTCGGAAAATAGGTTAGATTTTTCAGAACTACCCACCTATCTACGGTACAGGTAAAGAGATTCATGTTATTTCAGTAGAACTATCGGATTCATTTAATTATCCCTTCCCGAGAAAGGTTGGGATAATTTTAACGGAAACGGGATACGAGTAAACCTTAATCGGTTTTGGGAACTTAATGTGTGGGTGTATATTTAGTTGATTAATATAGCTAAAGATATCGTGTTTACAAGTAAATCTTACTTCTTACTAATATTATAAATGCGAAAGTTAGTGAGTGTGGATGTTTGTTACTCTTTCACACTCAAACGGCTGGACGGATATAGCTGAAATTTGGTACAGAAATACATTATAGTCTTTTAGTTACTTTTTATCCCGGGAATTTGTTCCTACGGGAAGCGCGGGAACGGGAACACATTTTACGTGGGCGATGCTGCGGGCATCAGCTAGTTAAAAAAAACATGATTAAGTATTATTATACGTGTTGAAACCAATCATGTAGGTATACTATGCCGGACTCTTACCGACGTACTTGACGGCATAGGCATACCACGGCAGAGTGACGTGAAGGATTCACTCACGCCGCCCCCCCCCCCCCCCGCGCCTCTTAGAAGCGGGATCACACCCGAAACCTCCCAAAGATGCGGGAAAGCACCCGAACCGCCCCCTTGGGAGTCCTGGGTCATCCTTCCGAAAGCTTACCCGGGCCTACCAACCATAGGCTGTTTGACGTTACGTGAGGATATCCTAAAACATGATTAAGAAGGTATCTTGTAAAATAGTTCAGTCACCCTAGGGTAACGTGCCAGTTTTGCACGCTCCCTTAATTCTGATTAATAAGTACACCTCTGTCCCTCTTAGGTGACGTAAACGAAGTTGCACGGTTCAGCTAGTAGGTTTTTTTTTACCGTGTGGAAATCCTGCATGGATGCTCCTACCGACTAAAAACCACACGTATCCTACCTAACAGCCTACGGTTGGGAGTCCCGGGTAAGCACTCGGAATGATGTCCCAGGACTCCCGGCAGACTTTGGCTACCACCGCGGCCTCGCCTACAGGGTTCGGGTGCTATATCCCGCGTCTGGGGGATTTTTTCGGGTGTTATCCCGCTACTTGGCAAAAGGGGGGTTGTTGGGTGCTATCCCACTACTATGAGGGGCAAAGAGACACGCCACCGTCTTGGCCTGCTTCTGTAAGAACGACGAGTAGCCACCTCGCGTTCTCAGACCCTCGGTCAGCTAGTAAGTAGATAGATACTCGTACATAGATTTATGACTTGAATCTTCGAAGAAGTATGAGGCGCTCGTGGCCCCGCGGGCTCAGTGTTCTGTAAACGATCACTGTAGTAAGCAACATTTACTATGGCCAGTTATGGATGGATGACCATCACTTGACCTTTGAGTCATTTATTTGCGAGCGTATTGCTTCGGAAGGCACGTTAAGCCGTTGGTCCCGATAGTAAAATGCCAGTCGTTATGTCAAGTTAAAGGCCTTTTTATGCCGATTCAATAATTTCAGCAGCAGGCAGTCAACATGCTCCTGTCCATATCAACACGGCAATACGGCTCACCACCTATTACGTGCGACAAATTCTAAAAAAAAGGTAAAATGTGGGCATGTAATATTCCTCTGCGTACCTCTTCGGGGAAAAAGGCGTGACTATATGCTAAGTATGTCTAGATTTTCTGGAAAAAATCTTATTTCTTCAAAGGGTGAAGGTCTATCTCTAGCCAATTTCATAAAAATTGATACAGCATTTCAAACGTACAACCTCACATACCAATAGACTTTATTTTACTTTTATAATATTAAAGGGATTGGCGGTCGCGTGCAAGGGTTCTCCCTAGAGAAATTAGGCCTCACGCTGTGTGATAATGTCCAACCACAAACGGTAGTTAAATGGACAGTGTTATTAGTAAAATGAATATATATTTATTTACTAGCTGACCCCGCAACTTCGTTTACGTCACATAAGGTATATGAAAGGAGAGGTATTTCTTCATCAGACTCATCAAGCAGCGTCTGAAACTGCCCTGTTTGCTTAATCATAAAAGAGCTTAATGACTTATTTTAAAAGAAAATAGTCTTAATCATTAAGCTCTTTTATGATTAAGCCAACACGCCAGTTTAGATTTACACTCACATTCAAAAAAAACCCCTATAATTAAAATTTTTAAAAATCTGATTCTTAAATGTGTTATAACTTTTTATTTATAAACCGATTGACATGAAATAAACGCTAAATGTTAAGCGGAGCAAACCTCAACACAATAAAAAACCGCATTGCAATCGGTTAAGCGGTTACTGAGATTAGCGTGCACAAACGTACAGACGCGTGAAAATTATAAAATAATTTTCACGCGTACGAAGTCGCGGGCAACAGCTAGTAGGTATATAAAATGAAAATTTCATTCTACAGCTAGGAACTTGGGCGGAAACTATGAACCTTACTCATCGGACTATTTTCTATGGATGAGTCGAATCAGCAATGAACCCAGAAACTCTTTTCCAAAATCAAATCAAATATCACCAAAACTTTATCATTACGTATACATATAGATAGCACAATATACAGAAGTGATACAGTCGTCACCGATCACAGAGGACCGCTGTGCGCTGACCTGTGTCGGATGGCTTCGTCACAGTTGAGTTGACTTCACTTTAATATATACCTACTTACACATCTATAGGCATTTTTTACGTGTGACGAATATGCCATGAAGGACTTGAGTCGACTAAAACCACACACAGTCCTTACCTACCTACCTGTATAGCGCAACCCCAGGTAACTCCTCCAACGGATGTGCCAGGATTCCTGGTAGACTTCAGGTCCGGATATTACCCCGCTTCTTTGACGGTTGGTATTTTTTTCACTACTCTCACAGTCCGTACGGCCTCTGACAGTGGTCTTCAAGTTAGCGACCCCATGATTTGCCTCTTCACGCTCGGCTTAAAGAACCTGAGGTTTTAACGGTCCAAGTGTTTTCCCTTTGCTATTACAAAGGCAAATCAAATATCACCAAGCTAAACTTCATCATTACGTATATATGTAGATACGAGCACAATATATACAGAAGTGATACAGTCAGCACCGATCACAGAGGACCGGTGTGCGTTGACCTGTGTCGGATGGCTTCGTCACAGTTGAGTTGAGTTCACTTTAATATATACCTACTTACACATCTATAGGCATTTTTTACGTGTGATAGATATGCTATGACGGACTCGAATCGACTAAGGATGCTTTTATTGTTATGCTGTGTCTCACTGCCGCATTGTAGCACGCTCCAAGGACTCCTAGAATCACAGACTTTACTTTCCACAACCGCACGCGTGGATGAAAAATTACATTACATTGAAACCGCCTTAAAACCACACGGTCCCTTCCCCTATAGCGCTGTCCCTGGTAACTTCCCAGAAGGATTTCACTGGATTCCCAGTAGACTTTGGGTTTGGGTGTTATCCCGCTTCTTTGGGAGTTGCTCTAAGTGTTGTGCCATTGTTGTAGCAAAGATAAATCAAAAATATCACCAAGATACTACTACAAAGTTTTTGTACCTACTACGAGTACATTTCTAATGAGCAAATAAATTAATCTGAAAGACTGTATCATTACGTATACAGATAGCACAATATACAGAAGTGATACAGTCGTCACAGAGGACCGGTGTGCGTTGACCTGTGTCGGATGGCTTCGTCACAGTTGAGTTCACTTCACTTTAATATATATATAGTTACCTTCTTACTTTGATGGGCATAAAGGCAATTACAAATTACGCGCTGCTATTTTGCTTTGTAATATAGCAAGTAATGACGAACGTCTACCATACGTTATGAGCTCAGGAGATGGTAAATGCGACTTGACTAGTCTGCTAAAATATTGGGTGTAACAAAATTGACTCTCCAAATTTCGTCAAGTGACGTGGCATCAGTCAAGAAACATTACAAAAATTTATAAAAAAAAATCACATGAATACTTTAATCGTAAATCCGTTTTGAAGGTCCTTTAAATTTTCATAATCGCCCTTTCTATCGCTACTGAGCGGCAGAAGAAAGCGACAATGACAGGCAGACGGGTGCTCCGTGTTTGTTTTGCCACGGCGACCATGTTACCTCAATTACTGCGGTAAAAAACAAATTCTTAATGTGCGACAATAATTTTTTTTAAAAAATAAAAAAATTCACCCCCCTTTTTTATTAAATATTTGTATTTGATTTCCGATGCCAAGTCATCTCATGAAATTTGGAGAGGTAATTTTGTTACACCCAGTATAAATGACAGTTAGCTCCAAGAATACGTGCTTTCTTTGCTCGCTGTGCATTGACGTGTATGAACACATGAGAGTTTCCAAGTCTCATATTGTCTCCGGCACCCAGTAGAGACTTGCACCTACCGTTTGCAGGTACCATTATTATAATTTGCACAATATATTACTGAAGTCCAACAAACGGCACCGATCACAGAGGACCGGTGTGCGCTGACCTGTGTCGGATGGCTTCGTCACAGTTGAGTTGACTACACTTTAATATATACCTACTTACACATCTACAGGCCTTTTTTTACGTGTGACGAATATTCTATGAAGGACGCCAATCGACTAATACCGCGCGTTCCCTTTCCTGATATGAGCCAGTATGTGCCAGGTTACCATCTTGGCCTCGTCTAGGTTTCTAGTGTGATCCAGCTTCTTTCAGGATTGGTCCAAGTGTTATCACCACCTCTCTCATATTATGTACTTAAGGCCATACCCAGGGCTAACGACCTTGAGCAAATGGGCGATATGACTCGCTAACATAGAGTAGCGCAACTACAGAGACACCAGAGTAAAAGAACCACGGAAGAAGAAGAAACATAGTAGCGGAAATGCGTTCCTCGCTTCACCAAATAAACAAAAAGCTGTGAGACGGTCTCACCCGACTGCCCCTCTCTAAGACGTTTATTGTGAGAGTTCAATCCGATTGACGTTGTCATTTTTGTTTTATTTCAAACTTTGAACAGATGATCCACGTGACCTAGTGAGGTAGTTTAATGCAACAGAGTCACAGACTACAGACAAAGTCTCGCCATAAGCCCCTCTGCACTCTATTTTATAGAGAGAGGCGAAAAGTAAATTAAAAACAAAGGAACGTTAGTATTTCAATTTTTCTTTGTTTTTAAGTGTAGTAAAATACACTGCAAAAAATGTGATTGATCATAACGTAAAACTTAAATGTGACGAATTCACAAAGACGAATGTTCATAATTATATTCCACAGACATATAAGAATAAGATACATTCATTGTTTTGTACTTAAATTATTACAAATCCAGAAAGGGGGGTCTTCCACTCGCTTAAAATTTTTGTTACTTTTGGAACAAAATTTCATTTCATTTTATTATTACAAACAAACAAAAATAGACGTAAACGCAGTTGCGAGGGTCAGCTAGTTATGTATAAATAAGAAGCGCTCGTGGCACCGCGGACTTAGTGTTCTGTAAGCGATCACTGTAGTAAGCTCATTCACTATGGCCAGTCCTTGGATGGGTGACCATCCATGTGACCACTTTGTGACAGTTATTTGAGCGTCGTTTCCGTGTTTCGGAAGGCACGTTAAGCCGTTGGTCCTGGTTGCCCGTAAAATGGCAGTCGTTAAGCGAAGTTGAAGGCCGTTTTGGCGGCTTGATTAATTTAAAATAAAAAGGGATAAAGGTGTGACCATATGTATGTTTGTAACTAGCTGACTCTCACAACTTCGTTTACGACGCTTAAGGTGTATGAAACATGAGGTATTTCTTCATCAGTCTCATCAACCGGCGGGTGAAACTGCCCTGTTTGCTTCATCATAAACGAATTTAAAGATTAAGCATATTGTAAAACTAGCGGACCCTCGCAACTTCGTTTACATCACATAAGGTTTGCAAAAGGAGAGGCACTTCTTCATCAGACTCATCAAGCAGCGTGTGAAACGGCCCTGTTTGCTTTATCATAAAAGAGCTTAAAGATTAAGTTTATTCTAAAACAATTCAGTCCCCGACTTCGGCGCGGACCGAATTATTTTACAACAGCCCTTATCATTAAGCTCTTTTATGATTCAGCCAACACGCCTGTTTAGATTTACCGTCACATTCCAAGGAACCCTTGAATTATAGGTTTTGAGAAAGTTGAGATATCTCTAATTCCTGAAGTACAAAACCCTCAGCACTGAAACTTGTGTGAAGCAATCCTAGGTTGAATTCTAGGTTTAGAGAAGTTGAGATGTCTCTAACTCCTGAACTTCCTCGGATCAATTTTCATTCAAATCAGTAGTTTCGGCGTGATACGTATTCGGAATACAGACGGACATGAAAATTTTAAATTTCATTTTGGCTTAAGTAGGTATCGTTTAGAGAACGCGTTCTTTTTTTTTTAAATAGCTTCCATATTCAGACTCTCGACCCTCAACAGTTTTATTATTATGTATAGATATAGACTAGCAAGAAACTCGGCGGGCACTCACTTTATTCACTTTTATACCTTAACCAATTTGCCGGTAGATGGTGCCTACTTGTGGCGACCCACAAGACGTAATAAGCTAAAAGAGTCAATTCTTTCAGCTTAGGTTGAGAGCAGTGTCTCAAAAAAGCAGTGTGTTAATAATAACTATAATATAAGTATTTTCATCAGTAGACAACTGATGAAAATACTTATATAATAGTATCCCTTAGCACAAGGTTATATTAGCTTAAGTTGTGTGCGAATGTTCACAAATATTTCTTCATTTATTTATATTGAAATGTTTAAGTACCGCTTACAATATAAGCATGATTACCTTTCGAAGTAATTTAATAAAACAATATGAAAAATAAGTTGAAATGCATTATATTCTCATGTAATGCAGCATGCATTGTGTAACTCGGGCTCTGGCTCTGTTGCACGCATTACTCTGTACATGAATGAAAATATAACATTTTACGAGAATATTTTGCAGACCAGAGCGACACACGTCCGTCTAGCAACACGACTCCCCCCGCACTAGATTTTCGGGCGAGCGCGGGGAAGCAAGCAACGTGATGTATTCTTTGAATACATTATTAGTTATAATTAGTTAAAACTTATACTAATTCAAAATTGAAGAAAACCATTTTAGAGGTCTGTGTTTTCTTTAGTCTCTGATATAAATTTTATTATCATTCATTAATAAATAGATGTCATACAACGACTTCTTCTAAAAAGTTATGGGCTATTTCAGTGATGTTTTACTAGTTATTTATAATAAATACATAATTTCTGATGAAACCATCCTCTGGAACACATCTTGTAGATTTCAAATCTACTTTTGGCTGTCATTTTTCGAATACTAATACCGAGAAGAACGTCTTTATTTGCACCTCTTTTTCGCAAACTTTGTCAACCACTCCCCTTAACCCTATTTAATATTATTTTAAACCACAGAGGTTTACGTCAAATGTGGTTAGTGGGGTCACTCGTCCCAAAAAAACCAGGGTAAAACATATATTGTTGGTTCCACTACCTAAATGGGTCCATTAATATTTGAAAATCCTGTTGGACCCCTTAGTGGAACTTAGCAGTGGAACCAACAGTCCGAAAGGTTTTCATCAGGTGGGCCGTAAGCTTGTCTGCTAACTTAGTAGCATAAAAATATATGTTCGCGCTAAAACAATAAAAATTCAGCAACTCGAAAACAACTTCAATGTTCACGTTTCATCATAGTGTTGAAAAGCAGGTTTTTATTTTTCTATTTCCGCGAATAAAAACAATAGTATCTTAGCACCAATTTCAAATAATAAATGCTAGATAGAGCTAGCACTATACAAATTTACGTAACAAAGAGCGAGAGAAGTGTAGCGGTATCATCAATCGATCAGGTAACCATGGCAACGGTACAGGTCCCCACCAAAGTTGGACACAGTCTGTACGTAAAAGGTTTCTACTAATATTATAAAGAGGAAAGATATGATTGTTTTTTTGCATCGAATATGCTCCGAAACTACTCAACCGATTTATATAATTCTTTTACTGTTGAGAAGCTACATTATCCGATGACGTAGGCTATATTTTAATCCTGTATTCCCACGGGAAAGGGAACTTAGCGGACGAAACTGTGTGAGGACTGCTACATACACATACATACGTATCGTCACGCCTTTATCCCCGAAGGGGTAGGCAGTTACATAAGGCCACATTTAACCTTGTAGTTTATGTCCCACGTAATAGGTGGTGACGGTGAGCCTATAGCCGTGTTGAAATGGACAGACTCAGTTTGCGACGACCTACAGTTAAAACTTTTCAAGCATTCAACTTGTTGTCATTTAATGACACCTGGTTTTATTTCAAGTTTCCTGAAAGTTTTCCTATAGTCGCCTCCTACAACATTAAGGAATGAATTGGAGTGGCGACGTTTTGTACTCTTCCCTGTCGCCACACGGGGTAAGGTGAGGTTCGCTGGTTAATGATAAAAAGCTCTTTTCCGCATTGTACACAATGTTATCGAAATGATTTATTACAACACAATTTCGATCTGCTTTGTTCGTCTTTTGGTATATTTCTTGCCCAGTGGGGTGTGAACTTAGGGGAGGGAGAGGGGGACAACTCTCCTATTCAAGTTCCTCCATCTGCCGCGAAAACCAAGGCTATCAGTTAACTGCCTGGTTGGTTTAGAGGTCGAAATGTGCGACGAGGTCGTGGGTTCGATTCCCACCTGAAACAAAAATGGGTGTGACCTATAAATGTTTTTTTGAGAGTCTAGGTTTTTTTTTATACCAATAAGGTGGCAGACAAGCTTACAGCCCACCTGGACCAAGCTTACAGGACCCTGCAAAAACCTTCTAAGACCCCTTTTGAAGAACTAAGTGTGATATGTATGTATTTGAAAGCATATGACCATTAATAACCGTGGTCTGATACCTATAACACAAGCAGGTTATTTCTATATATTGCTTTTTAATTTGGGATCAGATAGCGCTGTGTGAAAACTGTTTGAATATTTGTTAATCAGTCCATTTTTCTGGTAGCCGAAGGACCGGTTCTTTCCCACCGTCCACCTGCCCAGACCACCTGGGTGTACGGTGGTAATTTTTTTTTAACTGCGGTTCACCTTTGTCCACCTAGCCCTAGGTGTACCATTGAAAATATTAAATTTCCACGGTACACCTTGTTGCGGTATGGTAGGAGAGCTACTCGCAGTCCTTATAGAAGCAGGCCTTGGACGGCAGCTTGATGTGAGGTATTCACGCACCCCCCCCCCCCCTCCTAAAAGCAAAATCACAACCGAAAATCCCCCAAAGACGTGAGATAGTACCCGAACCCCCCCTGAAGCGAGGGTGCAGTGCCGTAGGTCTGATGGGATTCCTGGGACATCCTTCCGAGGGCTTACCCGGGGCTTCCAACTGTAGGCTGTTGGGCGTTATGTGAGGTTTTTAGTCGGTAGGATTTTCCCTCACGTTCAAAAAAAGTCTTAAATAGAAATTTCCTACAAAATACTAATGGCCTGTTTTTTTTTATTTAGATTACTCGAAGACGACTGGAATTAATTGGAAAAAAAGTAATTTCCTTCAATAAAACGGGAAAATTGGAAAATCGTACTCGTTTGATACAATATTTTTTCTGTATCATGCCTTTTTTAATAGACAGCTTATAGGGAAACACGCTGTTCAATTTCAAAAGAGTATCTAGTCGCAACGTTGTCGAATTGTATTCGATAGGCCTGAATATTTTCCGGAGAATTTTCATTTTCTTTATTTAATTTATATTAGCTAACCACACGCGGTTCACCCGCGTAGTTCCCGTTCCCGTGGGAATACGGGAATAAAATATAGCCTATGTCTTCCGGGGATGGTGAAAAAAGCTACAAACGATGTTTAAAACTTATTTTGTAAAGGTCCCGCCTTTACAAAATAAGTTTAAGTTTGTTGCCTTTTATCGTGAAAGTCGTTAATTTTGTAAACAACGGGACCATCGGTTTCGCCGTCCGTCTGTCCCTCTGTCTGTCTGTCTGTCCGTCATGAGGTGGTGGGCCTATTGCCGTGTTGAATTGGACAGGTGCAGGTCGTGACGACCCGCAGTTGAAATTTTTCAAGCCACCCGCGCCCATAAGGCATTCAATCAACATCGCTTAACGATTGTCTTTTTACAGACAACAAGGTTTCATTTCAAGTTTTCCTTCTCTACGCAATATTTTTCTTTTAAAGGCATTGCTTTTTCGAAATTATTCCTTTAGTTACTACGACACCCTCGGAATAAATTGGGGTGACGACGGCTTTTATTTACTGAAACTGTGCAAATTCATAATAGATCGATGTAAATTATAAATGCGAAAGTAACTCTGTTTGTTTGTAAGCTTTCACGCCTAAACAACTGAAGCGATTTAGATGAAATTTCGTATAGAGATAGTTTGGAGTCCCTGGAAAGGACATTGGCTACTTGTAACCGACAACGCAAAAAGAGGGTATTGATTTTACGCGACAACGACTTCTACGTGGACGCAGCCGCGGGGAGCAGCTAGTAATTTATAACTTAGTAACTCTGACTATATGCTATTATATCACCTGTATAAATATGTAAATTCATTCTTACCTTGTAAACAAGTTAACCCCAGTTACCAACTGCGTGGACTGGCAGGATAGTTTAATTATGTATAAATCTGGGTATAATTAGCTAGAGTGCTTAGGGCCACGGAAAGATTTCAAAATTAATTAATAGTCGTTTTCACCGAATCGTCCATGACATATTTACTTACTAGCTCATGCGCGCGGCTTCGCCCGCGTTAAATTCGGTACCCGTTCCCGCTTCCCGTGGGAGCATATTTCCGGGATGTAAATCTATATGTTATTCCAGACTATAAGCTATCCCTGTACCAAATTTCAGCCCAATCCGTTCAGCCGTTAGAGCGTGATTGAGTAACAAACATCCAAACATCTTCACAAACTTTCAAATTTATAATATTAGTAGTAAGTAGGATACTTCTCAATTGAACCCCCTTTTCGTCCTCTTTGGGGTTTAATTTTTAAATAAAAATCCTGTGAAGTTTGTTTGGAGCTTGAACGTAGTTTACTTATTAGTACAGAGATTAAAAGAAATTAATTAATAACAGCTTAGCAGAATACACTCTACGAGGTCTAACTAATATTCCTACCTATATATGTGAAAGTTTGTAAGCATAGATGGATGTATGGATATTTCTTTAATTTGAAAACTTGAATACCAGCTTTGGTACCAGTAAAACACTTCCGTAACGAAGGTAATTTCAAGTATGTTAACCGTGGGGCTATTTATTTACATAAACTAAAACCGTGCAAATTCATAATTTATAACATAGCAACTCTCATAAGCTATTATTATTTCATCTGTATAAATATGTAAATTCAAATGTGCCTTACCTTGTAAACAAGTTAACCCCAGTTACCAACTGCGTGGACTGGCAGAATAGTTTAATTATATATAAATCTGGGTATATTTAGCTACAGTGCTTAGAGCGAATGAAACTTTTCAAAATGAATTAGTTGTGTTCACCGAATCGTCCGTGACATACTTTACTTGTATTTCTGAATTTCACACCTTTTTCATCCCCTTTGTGTAATTTTTAAAAATCCTTTAAAGTTTGTTCGGAGCTTGAACGTAGTTTACTTACTAGAACAGATATTAAAGAGAAATTAATTAAAAAGAGCTTAGCAGAATACTCTTTACCAGGCCTAACTGATATTAACTACCTATAAATGGCAAAGTTTGTAAGTATAGATGGATGTATAGATATTTCTTTAATTTGAAAACTTGAATACCAGCTTCGGTACCAGTAAACCACTCCCGTAACAAAGGTCGTTTCAAGTATGTTAACCGTGGGTTTATTTATTTACATAAACTAAAACCGTATAAACTCATAATTTATAACTTCGTAACTCTTACTCTATGCTATTATATCACCTGTATAAATATGTAAATTCAAATGTGCGTTACCTTTTTTTTTTTTTGTTTAACGTGAGGGAAAATCCTCACAGGATGTTATGCCGGACTCTTACCGACTAAAAAACCTCACGCCACGCCTAACAGCCTATGGTTGAGAGCCCCGGGTAAGCCCTCAGGAAGGATGTCCCGTGACTCCCAACAGACCTACGGCCGCCAATGCGGCCTCGCCCAGGGGGTGGTTCAGGTGCAATCCCGCGTCTATGGGGGGTTTCGGGTGTGACCCCGCTTCTAAGGGGGGGGGCGTGCGTGAGTTGCTCACGTCACGCTGCCGTCATGGGCCTGCTTCTGTAAGGACGGTGAGCGGCCCTCTCACCGTCCTCAGACCCCCGGTCATGGAGGCCGATAGTCCTCGGCGAAGACACGTCGGCGGCGCCCAGGGCGCCGACTGCGGAACTCGGGTGGGAGAGTTCTCTCCCGCACCCGGCCCGCCGCCTCCTTCGCGAGCATGACCTGCTCGCAGAAAGAGGCGGCGCAGTCCCACTTACTCCCGCTGGAGAGCATGGCTCGCACCATGGCCTCGAGCGAGAGAGTGTCCACGCCCAGACCCACTACGAGGACCTGGCGCTGTTGTACCCACGCCATGCACTCCACCAGAGTGTGGAGCGCCGTGTCATCGCTGCGGTCCTCGCAGTGCTGACACTCGGCCGTGATTTCCCGGTGTTTTCGCCACAGATACCTACCGAAGCTACCGTGCCCGGCAAGTATCTGTGTCAACCGGTAGGAGAGAGCACCGTGTCTTCTCTCCAGCCACTCGTCCATGACCGGTCTGACGGCCGCGATTGTGGCGAATCCCCCTTTTGGTTGCTCAAGTCGCACCTTCCATGTCTCCATGTTTTCCTGGTGGAGCAGGGTCCGCTGGGCCTCGATTTCTCGAGACGCAGGCCTTTGGCCCCGCTCCAGCGCCTCCTTGCGCCATCTGAACAGTGACGCAAGGGCTCTCGCTTCCAGGTCCCATGGAGGGGTCCCGGCTAGGAGACATGCCGCCTCACCGGAGATCGTGCGGTATCCTCTTATCACCCTGACGGCCATCACTCTCTGCGGGCTCAGCAGTCTAGCCTCATTGCTGGCCGTCAGGGTCTCCACCCATACGGGAGCCCCGTACAAGGCCATGCTTCGCACGATCCCCAGGTACAGTCTCCTGTAGGGAGCGTTGGGTCCCCTGATGTTGGGCATCAGCCGCGCGAGTGCGGCCGATGCTCCCCTCAGTTTTGGGACCAAACTTCGGAAGTGATGTCCGAAGTTCCACCGGCCATCGAGTACGAGCCCCAGATACTTCATCGAGGGCTCGATGCCGATGCTGACGCCCCCTACCTGTAGGCTGGATCCCGCAGGTGGCCCCATCCGAGGTCCGTGGAAGCACAGAGCCTCGGATTTGTGAAGGGCGACCTCGAGACCCAGCCGCCGAATCCGACCCACGACCTGAGCAACCCCAGCCGTGGCCTTGAGTGCTGCGGCACGGTGCGTTGCTCCCCGCGCCGTAACGAGGGTGTCGTCGGCGTAACACGTTACGCCGACCCCTCTGAGCAACGGACCACGCAGCACCCAGTCGTAACCGATGTTCCACAGGAGCGGCCCTAAAACCGATCCCTGTGGAACACCGCACGACACATCTCGCCGACCCGGCCCTAGCCAGCTCGGGTAAGTTATGGCTCTCTCGGAGAGATAAGCCCCTACAATTCGACGGAGGTAGGGAGGCACTCCATGATAGATAAGCGCCTCCCTGACGCAGCTCCAGGGCAAGGTGTAGAGACACCGCCACCACCACCTCACCCTGTGAGACTGCTTCCTCCGTCAGGCCTCTAATGCGCATGATCGCGTCCACGGTGGAGCGTCCCTGACGGAAGCCAAACTGGCTATCCGCCAGATCAGGCCCCACGCGTGTGAGATGCCCGACGAGGCGTTGTGCAATAACACGCTCAAAGAGCTTGCACACCTCGTCGAGCAACACGATCGGCCGGTTCCCTGATGGGGAATTTGCCGGCCGCCCCGCCTTTCGAATTAAGACCAGTTTCCCGGTCTTCCAGACCTTGGGAAACTGGCCTTTCTCGAGGCATGCGCTGAAGAGCCCAATTAGTCGAGGCCCAAGCTCCTCGAGAGCCAGGGCCCACGCTCGGCCTGGAATGCCGTCGGGTCCAGGGGCGGTGTTTCTGCGGGATTTAAGCCGCAGAACAACCGCTCCTAACTCACCCTCGGTGACTACGGGCACGTCGTTCTCGCTGCCTTCCGCGTTGGGCGCCTGAGACGGAGCCATGCGCGGAGAAATGTGTTCCTCCGCTCTCGACGGGAACAAGGAGTCCAGGACCTCCTCCAGCCGCTCCGGCTGGAGACTCTGAGTCAGTGGGGGCGCCTTAGGGCGTAATTTGCCCCTTAACATAAGGTACGGGCGCCCCCACGGGTTCCGCTCCAGAGTCTCCATCAGCTCATCGCGGCCCAACTTTGTGTACCGCTTGATGGCCGTCTGGAGGGCCCTCTTGGCCTCCTTGTACCCATCGTAAAGCTCCGTCTCTCGGGCTGCCGCATCGTCTGGGCGGCGACGCCTCCGGCGGAATCTGGTGTACCGGCGGCGCGCGGTAACGCACTCCGCGCGCAACTGCGCGATTTCCGGCGTCCACCAGTACACCTGCTTCCTCGCCGGTCTGGGCCTAGCCCTGGGCATCGCCGCATCGCAGATGTGCGACATGGCTCTCCCGAACCACTCCACTTCGGCATCAACATCGGCAGGCCCGTCCGCTGTCGGAATCCAGGCCTGCACGATGGCCGCCTCCAGGAGAGCCTCCCGATCCAGGCGATGGAGTGCCCAACGCGGTTCCGGGGGATTCGCGATTGTTGGCGGCAGGTTAGGTGGAGGGGAGACGTCGAACCGAATATATCGGTGATCTGACGACGTCTCCTCCTCCTCCACCACGCGCCATCCCTGGACACGGCGGGCGAGCTCAGGGGTCGCAAACGAAACGTCTATGACCGAGCTGAGCCCCCGTCGCGTCCAGGTTGCGACATTCCCCCGGTTCAGGATGACTAGGCCACGTGTAGTGACCCAGTCCTCCAGTATCCTCCCCCTGCCTCTGGTTTCCCGGGATCCCCAAGCCTGCGACCAGGCATTGAAGTCTCCCAGGACGAGGACAGGGCGAGGCCGGCATGCAGCGAGAACGATGTCCAGCTCAGGGAGCCATAGCTCAAACTGATGCTGGTCGAGGCTCGGCGAGATGTAAACGGCCACGACAGCCACACCCTCATATTCCGCCGCGACGCAACCCGGGCCCCTAGCAATAAGCGCTAGGTGCGAGTCGTCCGCGCCGGTCCCCCCAAAGATGGTCGCCAGGCCGTCCAGATCCACCGGGCTTCCCGGGTGAACCCAGTACGGCTCGGCGACGACTACAATATTAATGGACCACTGCCTGATGCTCTGGTACAGAAGGTCCTGAGCACCAGTGCAGTGGTTCAGATTCACCTGCAGGATGCGGATATGGGTGTCCATTAATGGACGTCCATATCCGCACCCTGCCGCGAACGTGCACCCACACCCTCACCCCCCCGTGCGGACGGACGGGGCTTCGGCCTTGAGGCAGCGCAGGTCTTACTGCCCGCCCGGTGGTTTGCCTCCTTGCCCTCCGCCACGCATTTAAAACAGCGTGCGTTACTTTGTAAACAAGTTAACCCCAGTTAGTAACTGCGTGGTCTGGCAGGATAGTTTAATTATGTATAAATCTGGGTATATTTAGCTACATAGAGTGCTTAGGGTGACGGAAAGTTTCCAAAATGAATTATTTGTTTTCACCGAATCGTCCGTGACATACTTTACTTATATTTCTGAATTTCACCCCTTTTTCGTCCCCTATGGGGGTGTAATTTTAAAATCCTTCTGATGTGATACGCTTTTAAATTGCTTTAAAAGTTTACTGCAACGTTGTACATGGATAGATTATGACTGCCTCTGTGGCGTAGTAGGTAGTGATACCACCTGCGGCGCTGCAGGTCCTGGGTTCGATTCCTGGATCAGTCCAAATATTTGAATGATCCACAAATGTTTATTGCGGAGTTTGCGTGTTTTCTATGTATAATATGTATGGATTTACAACTATATAAGTATGCATATCAGTCGTCTAGATCCTATAGCACAAGCTTAAATTAGCTTAATTTGGGTTATATGATGTTGTGTGTGAATGTCCACCAATATTATTATTACTTATTTATTTATTTTTACAAAATTTTATTCGATGAATGACGAAAGGTTTTATGTATGCAGGCTCCCTTCTTAAAAGTGACTAACCTAATTATTTAGGTAGGTATCTAAGATGTGTTTTGGAAAATATGTAGAAGATAGAAATTTCACAATATTTTCAGTTGTCTAGATCTCACAGCACAAGCGTAATTTGGACTAGCTACATTATTGTTAGGATTCCAACCGTAGGCTGTGGGCAGGATACTTGAGGTTTTTTAGTCGGCAGAAGACGGACATAGCATCCACGAGGATTTGACCTCTCGTAATAAAACAATGGACGTTTAAAAAAATATTTCTTTATTTACAGAGATTACCCGATAACGATAATAAACTTGAGCTGTATCCAAGTCGTTCTAATATCTACAACATAAAGAGATTTTGCGTTATCTGCGGGTTTGATTGCGGCCAAGTATCAACAAGTTGGATTATATGAGTCTTACTTAAGTTACAACTTGTTGATCTCAACTATTGCCAAGAAAAGAGTTGTAAATTTATTTGAATTGCTCGTTTAGCAAATAATAGTACTATATAATTATGTTTTTCCTTTTTTTAACCATTTTAGGGATGAAATAGTACTGTTGTATGTATTTCCTCTCCAAGGGTCTGCTAAATTTAATCGCAATTTTCAGTTTGGGTATGAAAACGTAACAAACATAAATATAGAATAGAACTCTTATACTTTTTGTACACTAATTGTTATTTCCTTACATAAATACTTACCTAGGGAATACAGACAGATTACATTACACTTCTGTATAAGGATATAGAAATTACTAGACACCAGTACTATGATATTAAACTTGGGTCGTAGGTAGTTCTAATATCTACAACATAAAGAGATTCCGCGTTATCTGCGGGTTGGATTGCGGCCAAGTATCAACAAGTTGAATTATATGAGTCTCACTTAAGTTACAACTTGTTGATCTAAACTATTGCTAAGAAAAGCATGGCTCCGAATGTTCCCGTGGGAGTACGGAAGTAAAAACAGTCTATGTCACCCGGTGATAATTTAGCTTCCTAGTAGTGCAAGAATTTTTAAAATCGGTTCAGTACTTTCAGAGCCCATTCGATGCAAACAAACAAACATCCAATCAAATCTTTCCTCTTTATAATATTAGTTTAGAAGAATGTGGAATACAGACAGATTACTTTCTCATTTATACATTAGATAGACATCGATTATGGTATTACACTTGGGTCGTATCCAAGTCGCTCTTATATCTAAAACATACAGAGATTCCGCGATATCTGCGGGTTGGATTGCGGCCAAGTATCAACAAGTTGAATTATATGAGTCTCACTTAAGTTACAACTTGTTGATCCAACTATTGCCTAGAAAAGAGTTGTAAATGTATTTGAATTTCTAGATTAGCAAATAATAATATCTGCGGTTTCGATAGCCACAAAATATCAACAAGTTAGATTATATGAGTCTTACTTAGGTTAAACATGTTGATTCAAACTATTTCGAAAATAATATGTAGTATAATATGTAATGGTTCTTAAAATTAACTGTCTTTCTGTTTGCCTATGTCTAAAACTACGTTTTGTGTCTGCGATCTGTAGAGGAATTAGATTTTTTGGAACGAAGTTCCTTATCGCGCGTTGTGAAAGGAGGCTAGACGGAAAAAATTCTTACGAAAAGTTGTCACGACACTTTTTGCTATAGTATGGAGGGTAGAGGTACCTCTACCCTCCTTTAATATAGGGGTAATATGGGGGGGGGGGTAATAAAATGGGGGTTAATAATAAAAAAAATATTATTATTAATTTAAAAAAATAAAATTTTATTACAATTCCTTCACTAATCAATCGAAAGGAACTTCGTTTCATCCGGGTGTCCCTTGACACCTCTCAAGTTTTTTTTTTATATTAAGCTCGCCAAATTGACGTCAACAGCCTGATGTAAAGCCGTGGCGCATCTAGCGATTGGGGGCCACTCTCACAGTCCGTAAGACTTATGACAGTGGTCCTCAAGTTGGCGGCCCTGAGATGTGCCTCTTCACGCTCCTCTTGAAGAACCCGGGATTGTAAGATGAGGGAAACACGTGTGCGGGCAGGTTGTTCCATGTTTTTATTGTTCGACAGAGGAACGATCTTTTGAAACGCTCAGATCTGGCTAAGATTCTCTCCACTGTGTCTGAGTGGCATCTCTGACGCGTTCCGGGCAGATATTTATTCTATTTGATATTTCGATAAACATTAACCGCTTATTTTTCGCCTGTTATAATGGTTGTCTGGTTTTGTGTCCCTTTGAAAATAGAATAAATGAAGTGCCTTAAAATAGAGTTCAATGATTCCATTACTCAGAACGCAACACATAGATAAATACTTATATGGAAGTAAATCCGAAGCTAAAATAAAAAGCAAAACTCATAAGCTTTCATAAAACAAACACAACTACCAACCTCACAGTTCTAACCGCCCACAGACACAATAAAACAAAGGGCACATACTTTTCCATTACACAATGCTACCACCATAAGAGAAAAACGCGGTATTGTTCCCAACAAGCCCGTGTTACCTTGAAACTTCGTCCTTCAAACTTGACAAGGGCGTGTAATTACATTGTTTGGTACGTAGAAAGTAATAACTTCAAGCTTTTTACGCTTCGGAATAAGCAGAATTGTATAGATCTATGTATGAAGAGGTTCAGTTAGGGGTAGTAATCTCTTCTTCATGTACAACCACATGGTGGAAACTCCATATTCGTTTTCAATTGATTTCAAGTGATTCGTATTCAATTCTATCACCTACACTAAAACACGTTATGTTTGTACAAAGTTTGAACGTGTGTGTGACCACTAAGGCTAAGCAAACGTTCCCTCAAAACACCCTCCCACTATATGACAGCTGTGGCGGGGGTGGGGAAGCTTGCTCATTGGGAGGGAGGAGTTGCCTATCTGTATGTAATACCATTATTATTATCTTTGATCCTTTAAGCTTGTCTTAAGCTTACTTTGAGCTTGTCTAGCGTACGGCCTACCTGATAGAAATTGATCACCATTGCCTATAGCAACACCAAAGGCGCTACACTGTGCTGCAAGAATCTTTCAAGACCCTTTTTGAAAGAACTCCATATTGTAGGCGTTTGGGAAAACTGAAGCAGGGAGATGGTTCCACAATCTAAGCGTTGGCAAAGAAAACCCCCAATCGGATCTAATCGTGCTCGAACGCTCCGGACGTAAAGTGAGAGGCTAAACACCCTTTTTTTAACGTGAGGAAAAATCCATCATGGATGCTATGCCGGACTCCTGCCGACGAAAAAACCTCACGTAACGCCCAACAACCTACGGTTGGGAGCCCCGGGTAAGCCCTCGGAAGGATGTCTCAGGACTCCCAACAGACCTTAGCGTGCGTGAATGCCTCACGTCACGCTGCCGTCATGGGCCTGCTTCTGTAAGGACGGTGAGCAGCCCACTCACCGTCCTCAGGCCCCCGGTCATGGAGGCTGATAATCTTCGGCGAAGACACGTCGGCGGCGCCCAAGCCGCCAGGATGAACACCCTTTCCGTGGCGAGCGGTGCGATAGGAGCGTCCTTTCACATACACTTAGATTGTGGAATGATCTCCCTGTCGGTTTTTTCCAACGCCTACAGTATTGGGTTATTCAATAGGGGTCCTAGAAGGATATTGAAGGGTCGGCAGCGCGATTGTAGCGCCTCTGGCGTTACAAACTCCATAGGCTTTTTTTTAACGTGAGGAAAATCCTAGAGGGATGCTATTGACTAAAAAACCACATGTATCCTACCTAACAGCCTACGATTGGGAGCCCGGGGTAAGCCCTCGGAAGGATACCCCCGTACAACGTCCCTAGGATTGTTAATTCCTTATGAAAATTATTTAGTGCCCCATAGGTGGTAAATCTATTACCATGTTGAAAAGGACATAGACAGGTTGCGACCACCGTTTCAGTTGGAACTTTTTACGCAGGGATACAACCTTAGTCCCACGGGCAAAACATTTGAGGTAGGTTTGACCCCAATTACAAAAGTGCGGAGTTGCTTTCGCCCTTGTTATAAATTCAACTTTTTTTTCACAAAAGTACTGTAATTGGAAAACTAATGAAATTACTGTCGGTTGTAAAGGAGCCGCGTAAGGTTTTTATTGTCAGTTTGGTTTCCTACTGGCTTTACCTATTGCGTTGCGAATCTGGCAGTACCTAAATGTAAATGTTAAACGTAATAAGTAATATCTTGACAATCTTACGTGTTACATGTGACTTTGATTCTGCCAAAATGGTTGTTTCTACATTTACTGCCAGATTTGCAACACAAGATAGAGCCGGAGAGAAAAGAACCTGGCAATAAAACTCACGACCCATATTACCAAGTCTTTTAGGTATACCAATATAATTAAGAGGAAAGATTTGATTGTTTGTTTGTTTGCATTGAATAGGCTCTGAAACCACTGGACCGATTTGAAAAATTCTTTCATTATTGGAAAGCTACACTATTGCCGGATGACATAAACTTTATTTTATTCCCTTATTCCCACGGGAGCGGGAAATATGCCAGTGAAACTGCATGAAGTCCGCTAGTCTATACTTATATTATAAAATTGTTTGTTTGTTTGTTTGCATCGAATAGGCTCCGAAACTTCTGAACCAATTTAAAAAATTGTTTCACTGTTGGGAAGCTACACTCTTTGCGGTGAACATAGGCTATTGGGTTCTATTGCGTACATAATAACAAAGGCTTAGAAACTCGTCCTTCAAACCACCTGTCTATTGTTAGAAACCTTGTAGTACACTGAATATTTTATACGCGCAGATGATGTTGTTGACAAAATTAAATATGTATGAAGCTTGCAAATAGTATACAAACTTGGAACATTGTCTTTCTCACTCTCTCCTAGCATATTTGTGTTTTAGGAAAGATTGAGATAGAGAATGTTCCTCTCTTTCTGTTATAACTGGGAACTCCTCGTGGAGCGTGAAAATATAGGTACTTTTTATCCCTGGAATTTGTTACCATGGGAGGCGGAAATGGGAACGAAATTCCACTAAGGGCGAAGCCGTGCATCAGCTAGTAATCCGATAAACTTTCACTCGATAAAAAACTGGCCAAGTGCGAGTTGGAGCCGCTCACGGGGGGGTTGTACCAAACAATAGAAAAAATAATCACGTTTATTCAAAATCAAAATTATATTTATTTCACATAGGCATTATACAGATGCGCTTGTAAAACGTCCAGAATATAAAACCAAACACTACCACCAGTTCACAACGCGACCCACCTGAGAAGAACTGGCAAGAAACTCAGCGGGTTGTTATTTTTTTGCTCTATTTATAATTTAAAGGATCTAAAAACTATGCATTTTAACATTTTTTTTGAGAATCCAGTAGAGCAGGTCATTTCCAGGCTTCCTTATCCAACAAATAATCATTGATTTTATAGTAGCCCCTGCAGTACAATTTACCTTTAACAGATCTTTTAAACTTATTAAGGGACATAGGTACTTTTAATATCGTCTGGTAGCCCCTATTGTATGGGCACCCCCTTAGTTATTATGTATTATATTTCGGATTGTAGTTTTTGTTTTAGCAGCAAAAAAAATACATCATCTGTGAAAATTTCAGCTCTCTAGTTATCACGGTTACTGAGATACAGCCTCATGACGGACAGACAGACAGACTGTCTGACTGACAGCGAAGTCTCATGAATGAGGTCCCGTTTTTTACCCTTTAGGTAGGGAACCCTAAAAAGGTATTTTATAACTGCTAACGTTCAAAGTAGCTAAGCTATAACCAAGTTAAAGTTCCACTTGTATTATAAAATCTTTTCAGTCTAAACTGTTAGCCCCATTCACACCGCGAAGGAAACTTGTGTTAGAACTTTGTGTAAAAGCGCTCTTTTGTAAAGAACTTTTCTATTGAACTTAACACTTGTGCGGTATTTATTAAAACTAGCCGATATTACGCTCTTCCCGTTCCCGTGGGAATGCGGGAATAAAATTTAACCTAATTCAATTGTATACAGTGTACGAACGAACAGTTCGGAGTCTATTGATACATACTTACATGGTCACGCCTTTATCCCAGAAGGGGTAGGCAAAGGCATATTATATGCCCTCATTTCACCTATTTAGAATTTGTCCCACGTACCCCATAATATTTGGTGAGCCATATTACCGTTTTGAAATAAAGAGGCGCAGGTTGTGATTGCCTGCTGTTAAAATTTTCAAACCGCAGCATACCAACGGCTTAACGTACCTTTCAATACATGGAAACGTTGGCAAATGAAATGTCACAATGTGGTCACCCATCTAAGACCGGCCATAGTGAAAGTTGCTTACTACAGTGATCGTTTACAGAACACTGAGTCGGTGGGGCTACGAGCGCTCATTTATCTACATGTAGAGGTAACGTCAAATAAAATCAGTGCGAGAGAAAGGAGCGTGCGAAACTGAAGAAATTAATAAGCATTGTCATAAAAGAGCTTAAGGATTAAGTCTATTGTTAAAATAATTCTTTCAGTAATAACCTCTCCCAACCACACAAGCAGTTTCTAGTAATCGGAACCAAAGATTTAACGTGCCTTCCGAAGCACAAAAATGCTTGTTTGCTACTCCAGTAGTATAAAAAGTTAGTATTCAGTATCCTTTTATTTTTAAAGTGAGGGAAAATCCTTCGTAGATGCTATGCCGGATTCCTACCGACTAAATACCTTACGTAACGCCCAACAGCCTACGGTTGGGAGCCCCGGCTAAACCCCCGGAAGGATGTTCCAGGACTCCCAACAGACCTACGGCTACCACTGCGACCTCGCCTAGGGGGTGGTTCGGGTGCTATCCCGCGTCTTTGGGGGGTTTTCGGGTGGGATCCCGTTTCTTAGGGGTAGCGTGCGGGAATCCCTCACGTCACGCTGCCATCGAAGGCCTGCTTCTGTAAGGACGGTGAGCAGCCCACTCACCGTCCTTAGGCCCCCGGTAGTATTCAATACACTGCATCGTAACTTTCATTTAGATATTCCTAAATTAATAACATAATAAAATACTTATTTGATATTTTTGTCACGTTTTCCGACAAAGATTATATTAAATTAGATTTGAACAATAGATTTACTTGTGAAAGTTTTATAATGTCTTCAAGATCCAATCTATTTGTATGTATTTATATTGTTGATAGATTGGAAATAGATTGGATGGATAGACGTTTCAGCCGTGGTTTAAACAAACAAACAAGTTCTATCGCATTATTTGTATTAGTAACTGATACTGGCAACTCCTGAGTGGAATTTTATTCCCGTTCCCACATCTCATGGGAACATAAACAAGGATTAAAATATTATTTCAGAGCATTTTTTTCCAACGGAATTTTGAAGTATGTCACTACAACTATACTCTGTAATATATAGCTTGATCTCTGTGACAGTTATATTAACGTAAACAAAATTGACTTTTATTTCAAAGGCATAAAGTTGTTATTTACAGTTTGCACCTCTGTGTTCTCACTCTCTGCATTTCAACCACAAAAGCTTTATGCCGTTGACATAAAGTCTATTCTTGTTTACGTTTGTAGAACTGTCACAGAGATCAAGCTGTATTTTACAGAGTGTAGTTCAGTGTTAGCTTTTACCCGGGACCTTCGACCTTAGGCACCGTAGGCAGAGGTAGGTCACCATTTTTTTTTATACCACTAGAGTGGCAGACAAGCATACAGCACCACCAGATGAACCGGTGGTCACCGCAGCCTATGGACGTTTGCAACACCAGAGACGCCACAATCGCGCCGCCGACCCTGTGAAAACCTTCTAAGTCCCCTTTTGAAGAACCCCATACTGTAGGAGTTTGGGAAAACCGAGGCAGGGAGATCATTCCACAACCTAAGCGTGCGCGGAAGAAAGCCTCTATCGGATCTCACCGTGCTCGAGCGCTCAGAACGCAAAACATCATGTGGTTAATTTGGTAGGAATCCGGCATAGCATTCATGAGGGTTTTTACAAGTAAAAAAACTGGCCATGTGCGAGTTGAATTTGCACAAGGAGGGCTCCGTACCAAATAAACTACAAAAGAAACTTTTGTTGTATGTGAGCCACCTTGGGACTCCGCTGCCTCTATCTGCGAGCAGATCATGCTCGTGGAAGAGGCGGCGGGAGCGAGCGAATGTGGACTCTCCTTCCCGAGTTCCGCAGTCGGTGGCGGGGCGGCGCCGACGTGTCTTTGCCCAAGACTATCGGCCTCCATGATCGGGGGCCTGAGGACGGTGAGAGGGATGCTCACCGTCCTTACAGAAGCAGGCTCTAGACGACAGCGTGATGTAAGGGATGCAACCCCCCCCCCCCCCCTTAGTAGCGGGATCACACCCGAAAACCCCCCAAAGACGCGGTGGTAGCCGTAGGTCTGTTGGGAGTCGTGGGACATCCTTTCGAGAGCTTACCCGGGGCTCCCAACCATAGGCCGTTAGGCGTTACGTGAGATTTTTTAGTCGGTCGGAGTCCGGCATAGCATCCATTAAGGATTTTGCCACACGTTAAAAAAAATCGGAGCCACCTTAAATAAATTTATATCTTTTTTTTCTATTTTCAGTTTCTTTTTGTTTTAGCGTTAACAGAATTTTTCGCAGATGTTGAATCTGTGAAAAGTTCAACTGTCCTGCTCCTTTTAGCTATCATGATTCATGAGACACAACCTGGTTAGGACAGACAGACGGACAAAGGAGTTTCAGTAATATAGGGTCACGTTGTTACCTTTAGCATACGGAACCCTAAAAACCACAAAATAACTTCTAACAGATAATATTAACTTATTTGTGTGCCTTTGTATCTAATATTACGTTTTGCGTAAAAATATCTAGGCTTCTTAGATAATAACATCAAAATATAGACCTAATATAGACTTTTAGTATATTCTTTCAAAAAAATATTGTTTCTATTTATTTCAGACGAAATTGTGTTTATCCTTACTAATATTATACAAGAAGCTGTGAGATCGGTCTCACGAGACTGCCCCTCTCTAACACGTTTATTGTGAAAGTTCATCGTGACCCAGTGACGTAGTTTAATGAAACAGAAACACAGACTACAGACAAAATCTGGACATGAGCCCCTCTGCACTCTATTTTATAGGGAGGGGCTAAAATGGGAAAGTTTGTATGTATGCATAGATGAATGTTTGTTACTGTTAAGTTCATTTCTCAAACAGTTCAGAAAACTTTATTCTAAGTTGATATATGAAGTAGGTACTTTTTTCAGAACACCCTTCCTACCAAAGGACCTTTGAATGAATGCACTATCGCAGCTTCTCGCTCTCACGTTGCTATGTGAGGTGAAACAGCATGCTTATTTTGCCGAGTTCGAGCGACCGACTAGCGTCACCTCAAGTGATCCTTAATATTAAAGGATACAGAACCCTCAAAACGAACCAAAGGACTGTACAGAGCACTGGGTTTTACTTGGTCTTATCAAAGAGAGGCAATAAGCTGAAGACTCCTATTTTGGTGCAACGACGGCATATTTAAAATTTTTGTTTATCTTAGAGACAAAGTCTCGCCATAAGCCCCTCTGCAATCTATTTTATAGAAAAGGGTTCTATAAAATAGATTGCAGAGGGACTTATGGCGAGACTTTGTCTGTTAGTCTGTGACTCTGTTGCATTATATTACGTCACTAGGTCACGTGGGTCATCTGTTCAAAGTTTGAAATAAAACAAAAATGACAACGTCAATCGGAGTGAACTTTCACTTTCACAGAGGCGCATATGGGTGAGACCGTCTCACGGCTTCTTATTTAAAGTTTTTTATGACAGTGTTGTTGCATTAAAATTGCATCGAAATAAAGATGTTTTTCTTTCTAAAATGTACCTATTTTAATGGGTAGATGATACATTGAGATACCCACAAGAGTCCACGGGATCACGAGCGTTTCGAATAACACATTAATTTGCTTTTTATCCCGGGAATAAGTTCCCACGGGCTGCGGAAATGGAAACAGAATTTCAAACAGAGCTGTGGGAATCCCCTATTTTTACTAACGTGAGCAAAATCCAACATGGATGCTATGGCGGACTCCTACCGACTAAAAACCACAAGTTCCCTACCTAATGCCCAGGTTGGGAGTCCCGGGTAAGCCCTTGGGAGAATGACCATAGCCCTGCGGGCATTTTCAAGTACCTTATATTGTAGGTTTAAATATAAAAGAATAAAACATATCCACAATATTGGCAAGTATAATAGTAAAACCAACTGTGGATTCCTGCGTAGCTTAACGTCCATATCACACCGCTTTATACCCGGGAAAACCAGTCACACATGACCTCTCACCGCTTATACCAACACCCTGTAAAGTACGAGGATTAGATAAGTGAGCGGGATGGGTGAGCTCTAGATAAGTGGTCGACAATGTAGATGTTTGTTGTAAGCATGCGCGAAACTCCCGCCTGGCCAGTTGGTGTTAACCGGTGACGTATCCCGAACGCTTCCCGCGTTCCCGTTTCGCGTTCAAATAAATAAATACAAAGATAACAATTAAAATAACATTCTAAATTAAAAAGTGTTCGAAAAAAAGTTTAATAACAAAGCAGTTTGTATGTATTTAGTGTTAATTTGAATTTCGAATTTTCTTTTATAATTTATTTCTTTGTATTTTTTTTCTGTTTTATTAGTTGTTAATGTTATTTTAGGGTAGTGTTTCGAGTGTTATGTGTTATTTAAGTTGTTTAGGTCAATTACACCTGTTGACATTGAGCGTACCGTTGTAGCGTAAGGAATGAAGTGTGGATCAATTTACCTGTAGTACCTACGATATTTTACGGCTGAAAAGGTTTTTATGTTTAAAATATTCAGAAATATGTAGATGGTTATGGTAACACTTTATTAACACTTTAACATATTATAATATTATTCCGTTTTGTTCCTTTTATAGAGCAGTTATTATTACTATGTAAGAATTCTAAGGAAAAAAATTGAACCGAACTCGTGTCACTATTTTCCTGGATGTCTACTATATGTAGTTCTTCAAAAGAGATTATATACGGGATTTCCGGAAAAGCTTTATTGGCGTCCACGGCTGTTGGTATTGTGCTTGTCTTATACTTTAGTGGTATAACATGGAATGAGGGGGAAATTTACTAACACTCAATTTAATAAAGCTTTTAGTAATAGTATAGGTATGAGCAATTTGAAATTGTGCGGACTTTTGTACTATTACGCGTTTACATACGAATTGCGTAGTTCACTAATATTCATACATTGTTAAAATGTGTTGTGGGCGAATTTAATTCGACGAATCGCGCCTGTTTGTGAAACTAAGGCGAAAAAAGACCACTCGTATTCCCAAACTTTCAACAGTTGGAAGGCATACAGGCTTCCCAAACTTATTTGTCCTGCGACGCCCTTGGGACTCGGCCATTTTAAAACGAGGTCCTTTCCCGCGCCCCCTTCCCCCAATGGTGATTAAATAAAATATGTAACTGGCTGTCTAATGCAGTTGGTGTCCAGGAAAGGTGTTGTTGGCGGTGTCACTGGACATTATGAACGCTTTCAACACCATTCCCTGCCACAGACTACCACTGAGGTATCACAGAGTCAAGTGGTATTCAACAGAGGGAGCCTGTTGGCTCGTAGAGTCGGTGAAAAGCACTTGTTAGTGCTTTTCACCGACTCTACGACGGTATAATTCGCTCCAAGGAACTTATTCTACGCAGCGCCCATTTTGTTGGGCATTATGAAACTGGAACTCCAACTCTTTTTCTGTGTCTAGAAATGTTTGTGAATCAGACATATCGCTCAGATTATTTATCAGAAAAAATTGGCGATCACTCGACTACCTCGGCACGCACAGTTTGGGAAGCCCTGGATAACTAACTGTCTGTTTCAACACGTTGTGAGGATCGGCAACGTGAGTGTTACAACTCTGGTGTTGCAAAATTTGCAAACGTCCATAAGGCGTAATAAACATCCACACTTACAAACTTTCACATTTATATTATCACAAACATTCACGTAATTTTAGCCCTTCTCTGTAAAATAGAGACTTTGTCTGTAGTCTGTGACTCTGTCGCATTAAACTACGTCACTAGGTCACGTGGATCATCTGTTCAAAGTTTGAAATAAAACGAAAATGACAACGTCAAACGGATTGAACTTTTACTTTCACTTTAAACGTGTCAGAGAGGGGCAGTCTGGTGAGAACGATCGCACGGCTTTCTTGTATATTATAAGTAAGGTTACAAACTTAGAAGCGAAATTACTATACTTATTTATGGTAGACTTTTCATCCTCAAATCCCTGCTAATAATATATATAAAATACTATATATATGTATATTTATATATTTATAAAATATTATATATACAGGATGAATTTTTCAAAAGGGCTTGGATGGCCAAATCCGCAACTATAAGGAATAGCGAAAAATGCTCAAAGGAGTCACGAGCCCGATTTTGATAAAACTTAAAACCTCATCATTAGATTTTTGAAAAACCAATAATCCTAGCTAGGAATCGAACCTATTGATTATGAAAAAAAAAACACACCCTATATTATTACACCAGACGTTAGTGTTGCTATTAAGGATCTTATTCTGGGAAGTAATGACATACGGCAAACTAAAGGAAAGTGCTCATCTTTAACAAAATACCATTTATTTTTCTAACGTGAACTGATTAATTGTTCAAAATGTAGACAATTGTTTTCAATACATAGCTGGTTTCGAGACCTCAAGGATCATACTGCATCCAATATTATTGATTCCGTTTAGAATATTCTACAAAGAATCATTCTGAGCATGATTTAAAACACGGAATAGTAACGATCTATTCTGGGAATTTGAACGAAAGAAATTATGATACAAAATTTAGGTACATGAAATATGAATTCTATTAAAATTCCAAACTTTCCTAAAAGTTGCCGTACATCATTACTTCCCAGAATTTGATCTTGATCAGCGACACTATCGTATGGTGTAATAATAAGTGCGTGTGTTTTTTTTTTCAAAATCAATGGTTTCGATTCCCAGCAGGGATTATTGGTTTTTCAAAAATCTAATGATGAGGTTTTAAGTTTTATCAAAATCGGGCTCGTGACTCCTTTGAGCATTTTTAGCTATTCCTTATAGTTTCGGATTTGGCCATCCAACCCCTTTTCAAAAATTCATCCTGTATAATAAATATTTATAAAATACGAACATAAATCTGTCTGTCTGTTTGTTACGCTTTCACGTCGAAACCGCTGGAAGCGATTTAGATGAAATTTCGTGTAGAGTTAATTTAAGAGGGTTTATCACCCAGCGCGGACAAAATTGAAAAAGTATCAAGTGGCGTTGAGCACACTCAAAGTATTCGAATATTACGATAATACCTGACTGGGAACGCGGGAAATAAAGTGATACCTCCTCTCTCTGGAAGGCCTCGGCCGGTACTAATTTCTCGCGGCCCGTGCATCGAGTTTGAGGACTCTTTTTATTACGTTATTATAGATATGTTTAAAGAGGTTTCTAGAATATTACTGATGTATTCAATTGGTGATATCATGATCAGTCTGTAAATGTAAAAAGATCACCATTTTGTAAACTAGAAGTGTACCAAAAATCGTGATGAAGTTCATCAAAGTACGACGATTTTTGGAAACTTTATTTGTCATGTTTTGGTGATAAGAAATATATTTCGGTATAATTTTCTTAGGCGGCTTTAAAGAAGACAATACGAAGATACTTATAGCAGCTTTAATTTCTGTGTACATCAATTAATTTTATACCACCCGATTGGCAAAGATGCCTTGTTTCGTAGAATTTCTTCAAACGAGGTGTGTAAACACTGTTTTTAATAAAAACCTAGTTATGCCACGTTTATTTTGATTAGAACAATTTTTAGACAAGGAAATATATTACTCTTACACGTTAATCATACTTACTAAACATTGGTAGTTTCTTCAGAAACAAACGTTTCAAACGCGTGAAATCATGTATTTGTGCGTTAACCCTCTGGCCCTGGGACATAGGCAACTTTTTAACCGACTACGCAAAAAGACAGTAATAATTTTACGCGATAACGACTTCTACGTGGACAAAGGCCTCGGGGAACAGCTAGTACTATTACATTACATTATATTACATATTATTACATTTCATTCCCGTATTTCCACGGGAACGGGAGTTACGCGGGTGAAACCACGTGACGTCCTCTAGTTGCGTATAAAAGCTCAAATCCAAATCAACTGCAAGAATTGATGAGAGATCACGGTTCTTACAGAATCGCTGAGGCGTGTTACACCTCTTTATACCTATTACCTGAAATCATACAACGCCCTACAAACTGCCTACGACCGGGATCCCTCGGATAAGCACCCGGAAGGATGTCCCTCCCAGGGTTAACGATAGAATAATGTTAACCCTGTATACTTAAAAAACGGTAATAGCTAATAATATACGAGATGATGCTCGCGGCTTCGACGGCGTGAAATTTGGTACCCATTCCTGCTTCCCGTGGGAACATATTCTCGGGATGAAAAGTAGCATATGTGAACAGCCCAATCCGTTCAGCAGTTAGAGCGTGATTGAGTAACAACTTTCACAAACTTTCACATTTATAATAGTATGCGTTGAATGGCAAATGATGATAAGAAAAAAAATATTTGAAAGCAAAAAAAATCATAAAAATTCAAATTTAGAATATGACGGTAGGTGATAAATTTTCTTCCAACTTATTAAAGTACTAAAGTCGGAGAGAACGTCAAGTTTCTTTTAAGTTTTCACGCGTAACGATGTCGTAAAGATGATCCGAGCTTTTTTCATCCCGGTTTTTCTCCCCGCTTTTTCCCCCGATTTGGCTATAAAGTGCCTCATATTGTAATTTCACTAACTGTGATGGGGTTTATTGTTTTTACAATTCGGTTAACGAGGTGTGCATTGTAAAGAATTCTGTAATAGTATAGATAAAGAATTTCAAACTTATTACATTTTTTTCATGTGAAAATCCATCATGGATGCTTTGCTGGACTCCTACCGACTAAAACCACGAGGTGCCTATGACTGGGAGCCCTGGGTAAGCCTTCGGAAGGATGTCCCAGGATAACTACTACTTTTCTTTAAAAATTATATTAACTGTAGAGGGTCGAAAATCTGTACATGGAAGATATTTAGAAAATTATATTTGTAAGTAGTATGGTCCAAGGAAGGCTTTAGGGTAGGTACTACTACATTTTGCGCGTTTATTTTGGGAGAGGGGATAATAAAATGGTTTTTCAGTTACAATTTCTCAGCGCGTGGTCACATTTCAATTTTTTTTTGGCAAATTTCAATATTGAGAGTTTTGTAGTTAAAAAATTAGAGTATCTCAACTTTTGCTAAACCTAGAATTCATGAGTTCCTTTAAATGTAAGGGACATTCTAAACTGGCGTGTTTGCTTGATCATAAAAGAGCTTTATGATCACATCAATCATACATCAATCAAATCAGCCTATGACTATGATTTCTTGGGACATCCTTCCGAGGGCTTACCCGGGGCTCCCGACCGTAGGCTGATGGGTGAGGTTTTTTAGTCGGTAGGAGTCCGGCATGGCATCCATGAAGGATTTTCCCTCGCGTTAAAAAAAATCCCACAAAATTTCCCCTAGCACAAATCGTCTCTTGAAAATTTAGTAGTAATAACTTGTCTTATTTTAAAATAAGACAAGTTGCGAATTTGTGATATTATCAACACACTTAAGCTAACAGTAACGCTAAGATCCCCAAGGGAATAATGCCTACCTTTTCCTCCTCGCATTTTGACTAAGAGATAAAAAAAACTTTTTCAACCATTTTGTTTTGTTTTACCAACGACGCCATTTTGACTTTGAATAAGTGTTATAAGCTTTTACAATTTTTTACGCGCATTTTTGGAATATTATTTTACTGGGTATGAAAAATGGTCCCTCAGGCTATTTTATAAAATTAGTAGTAGACGTTTCCCGCCTGTATAAATCCCTCATTTCAAATATTATACATAAGTACATGTATGCATACATGGTCATTATCCCCGTAGGGGTAGGCAGAATCATATTATTTGCTCAATATCATTTCACGTTGCGCCGTACCACCGTGTTGAAATGGACAGACACTGGTCGTGACTACCTGCTATTGAATTTTTTCAAGTCTGCCATTAGGCATTTAACTTGGCTTAACGACTGCCATTTTACTGGCAGAACACACAGGTGCCTTAAATTAGGTATAATAATATAGAACCGGCCAAGTGCAATTCGAATTCATGCACCTACGGTTCCGTACCAAAAACGTCAAAAAACGTCTGTTAATGCTATAGCGGCAATATAAATTCATAATCTGTGAAAATTTCAGCTCTCTAGCTATCACGGTTCCTGAGATAGAGCCTAATGACGGACAGACAGACAGACATACAGTCAGGTGGACAGCAAAGTCTTAATAATAGACTCCCATTTTTATTTTCCCTTTGGGTACGGAACCCTAATAAAGGGAAAGTATCCCTCTGCGCCTATGAAAACTAAAAGCTTCCGGAAAATGCGTACAATGTGCGAAAACAGCTTCAGGAATATTTAATAAACTGTTCTTTCACGCCCATAATCGGCTCAACTTTATCGATATCGATTAACAAGAATGTCTCATGTTTTTAGGGTTCCGTAACCAAAAAAAGTAAGTACACTTATTCAATTGTTTATGTGTTCGAAATGTAATTATGATCTAAATAAGTATTATAGCCTTTGAGAATGCCGAAAGCCGAAACCGGTTAGGTATTATTTTCCATCAGGCTGGTGGCTACGTCAATTTGGCGAGCCAAATATATGAAAAAAAAATATAATAACAAATATTGTGGAACAGTACCTACAAGTAAAGTTTTAAATATGTGTAGCAAGTTCCATTAAGTGCCTTCAATCAATAGTATCAATAATCTAATGTCACAACACTAGCAAGAATGTCACAACACTAGCGCTAAAGTAACCCAGTTAGTGACGTTCTAAACGTCATTTGTAACCCAGTTTTTTTTAATCTCGCAATTGGCTCGATGTTATCAAGGAAATTGATTTTATTTATAGAGCTAACTTTGTTGTGTGGTGTATCTCTGTATTTCTCGTGTTGGGACACGTTTCCGAGGGCTTCTTTTCTTCTTCTTGTTCTTCGACTTTCTCGGCTTAAGAGTACCTATGCCAAAGTCAAGTAAATTTCATTGTTGTGAAAACATAAATAATTTTCATCTGAAGAGCAGCGTATTCATGTATATCCAAGTTTGGACTAAGTTCTACTCTAGTAAGGCGGTGGTACCTTACTAGGGCTTGCTGTGGAATTTGTCGACAAACCTTAAAACTCGCGTTTCACTACGCTTCATCACTTTCCAACACTTTTGCACGTTGTCGAACATTTATGTTTAATAATCCACCATAAATTACACATAAACACTCAAAAATACACTAGTTTTGAAAAGTTATTATAACGAAATTGCAACGCTTGGCTGAAAATTTCCCGCCGAATCTTCCGAGGGCTTAGTCAGGGCCATAGACCGGGGGCCCTGACTGCCGTTTCTAAGCTTTTTGCCAAGACGCTTCTAGGCTTTTTGCCAAGCTGTATCCTTCTTAGCCTTTTTCTATAAAATATGTAGATTGCAGAGGGGCTTATGACGAGACTTGTGTCTGTAGTCTGTGACTCTGTTGCATTAAATTACGTCACTAGGTGACGTGGATCATCTGCTCAAAGTTTGAAATAAAACAAAAATGACAACGTCTATCGTATTGAACTTTCACTTTAACAATAAACGTTAGAGGCGCAGTCGGGTGAGACCATCTCACGGCTTCTTGTGTACGTATCTACATCAATTTTTAAGGATGCTAAGCAGGACTCTTACCGACTAAAACAACACGTGCCCTACCACTGCCTACCCCTCGATGGGATTATTCCCGAAGGGGTGGGCAGAGGCATAATATATGCCCAAATTTCTTCTTATAGTTTTATATCCCACGTAATAGGTGGTGAGCCTATTGCCGTGTTGGAATGGACAGGCGCAGGTCGTGACGACCCGCAGTTGAAATTTATCAAGCCGCCGTCTTCAACTTTACGATTGTCATTGTACTGACAACCAGGTTTCTTTTCGAGTTTTTCTTCTCTACGCAATGGATCTTTTTGCGAAAGTGTTCTCTTAGCCGCTAACAACACCCTTGGGATGAATTAGGGTGGCGACATTTGGTAATCTTTCCCTTTGCCACACGAGGTTTAAAAAAGACAACACTAACATTAATTATTCAAAGTCAATACAGTTATGCAAAATAGTTTACCAAATATTCTACTCTAAAAGGTATTCACTGAATAAGTTAATATGTCCCATTGTTGTCAAATTTTACTAATTCAAATGCAAATAGCAGGTATTACCATTAAATAATTTGTTGAAACACGGCTGAAATTGGGGAAAGTTTGTTTGAAACCAGATGCAAATGTATGTTAAATATATTTACGCTTGGAGGTAGGCAGGTACTTTTCAACGATACGTGTTGAAACGACAAAATCTTAAGAAAAACTTTTCGTATACAAAATTTTTTGGTATAATTTTTTTAACTTTGAACATCGACATTTTTATGAATATTGTGAGACATTTATACACACCGTTCAAAAATAAACTAATGCTTGTAACATGGAATTATCCAGACGACTCATACACTTATTTATATATTTCTACATCTATAAATTAATATTTACAAATATTTTAACAGTTTTTTTAACGTGAGGGAAAATTCTTATGGATGTTATGCCGGACTCCTACCGACTAGAAAACCTCACGTAACGCCCAACAGCCTATGGTTGGGAGCCCCGGGTAAGCTCTCGGAAGGATGTCCCAGGACTCCTAAAATATTTTAACGGTAAACCTCCAATACGTCTCACTCAACGTCCTTACAGAAGTAGGCCCAAGAAGTTCTTGGGCCACACGCCCCAAGAAGCGGTATAACGCCCGAACCTCCTAGGTCTGTTGGAAATCCTAGGGATATCCTTCCAAGGGCTTACCCGGGGCTCCCAACCGTAGGCAGTAGTTAGGGGACGTGTAGGTTTCTAGTCGGTAAGAGTCCGGCGTATGAGTAGCAGCCATGACGGATTTTCCACACGTTAAAAATAGAAAGATAGAATGAAGCGCTCGTGGTCCCGCGGACTCAGTGTTCTGTAAACGATCGCTGCAGTAAGCAACTTTCACTATGGCCGGTCCATGGATGGGTGACCATACATGTGATCACTTTGTGACATTTATTTGAGCGTTTCCGTGCTTCAGAAGGCACGTTAAGCCGTTGGTCCCGGTTGCCAGTAAAATGGCAGTCGTTAAATCAAGTTGAAGACTTTATTTCAACAGCAGGCAGTCACAACCTGCGCCTGTCCATTTAAACACGGCAATACGGCTCACCACCTATTACGTGGGACAAATTATAAAAAAAAGGTTAAATGTTAGCATATAATATGCCTCTGCCTACCCCTTCGGGGATAAAAGGCGTGACCATATGTAAAAATAAAGCCTTCATTATAATGATATGCAGCGTGTTTTGGCCGTAGTTTAGGAATAATTACCTAGCTAGAACATTAAAGTCTTAACATTAAAAAAATAATTAATTACTCTGGGGAAAATGACACATGTTTTCATTTAAAATATTTACAGTATAAAGTGCAGCGTACACCGTAAGCTTTGCCGCCTCTAATGTTCTAGTCTATGCTATAATAAACAATAATATAAAATGTCAAACATCATTTTTAACCCAACGTTATTTGGCTCAAATGAAAAATATACTTACATATAAAAAAATCCATTGCTGGATTTTTTCGTAGGCCTCGCCCGATTTATGACAAAATACAATCATGGTCCTGCGCCTTTCGCTTCCAGTCCCTGGCTGCGACCTTTTCCAGATCGTCGGTCCATCTGGCGGGCGGACGTCCTACCCCACGTTTACCAACTCGCGGTCTTTACTCCGGATCTGGTCTACTGCATCGGCTATCGTTTCTTTACAGATGTGGCCAGCCAAATGTCGCTTTAGTGTGCTTTTTCTGCGAACATTTCGGATTTTATCCCTAAAATGCACCGTATCTTTAAAGTTGTGCAATTTTCAAGATACGTACTCGAACCGACTTAAAAAAAAATCACTCGTGGTCCGCACCTATCCTTACAACCTTATCGCTTTACTACCTTCTGTATTTCTGTACCTTGTTCTTTTGTAGTTAGTACAATAAAGCATAATTATATCTATCTATCAATCTATCCGTCGAGCGCCCGCGTAAAATTATCGTGATATGATTTTTCAGCGAGCGATATTTTTCAGCTTAGCTCTTAGTGTAGCTACGTTTACTGTAAAATAGGTATAAATTCAGACTGTTTTATGTTCGCATAAAGTCAAAACAATCAACAACCAGTTTATGGTCCTTCAAAAGGGGTCTTAGAAGGTTCTTGCAGGGGTGGCAGGCCGCAGTGGTAGCCGTAGGTCTGTTGGGAGTCCTGGGGTGTCCTTCCGAGGGCTACTCGAGGCTTCCAACCGTAGGCTGAGAGCAGGACACGTGAGGTTTTTTAGTCGGTAGGAGACCGGCATTCATGAGGATTTTACCTCATTTCAAACAAAAAATCAGCTTCTTGCAGCGCGAGTGTGGCACCTCTGGTGTAGCAAACGTTCATAGGTCACGGTGACTACTTACCATCATATTGGCCGTAAGCTTGTCTGCCACCTTAGTGGAATAAAAACAATATATTAAATACCCCCGTGTGGCGACGGGTAACAGTACAAAATGTCGCCATCCCAATACAATGTCGTAAGAGGCGACTAAGAGAACACTTTCGCAAAAAGATCCATTGCGTAGAGAAGGAAAACTCGAATATTGAAATCCGGTTGTCAGTAAAATGACAATCGTTAAGCCAAGTTAAAGTCCTATGGGCGGCTTGAAAAACTTCAACTGCGGGCCTTCGAGACCTGCGCCTGTCCATTTCAACACGGCAATAGGCTCACCACCTATTACGTGGGACATAAAACTATAAGGTGAAATGTGGGGGTATCCATATACTATGCCTCTGCCTACCTCTTCGGGGATAAAGGCGTGACTAATGTATGTATGTGTATGTGTATGTATATTAATATACGGAGAATTATCCCCTTTAAAACCTATATTTCATAAAACCTACATTTTATAAATTATCTGATGAATTTACTCGATAATCTACGCGACACCGAGGGGAATATGGGGTGATAAAGTATAATAAATATCTGTCATAACGTATCAGCTATGACCCGTTTACCCCAACTGACCCCTTTTGAATTATTGATAAGTACTCTGCAACGTTTTTAAATAATCTCTTTACAGTTGATCGAACATTTTATGGCGTTGATTGCTTTTAACATAATGTTTATTAAATGTGACACATATACACACACTTCATTAAACACATTTGAATTTGACCTGAATCCGTCAGACTGTACGTCATTGTATATTAATAAGAAGCGCAGGTGGTTTACGGATTCAGTGTTCTGTGAACCATCACTGCGGTAGTGAACTTTCGCTATGGCTGTTTCTTGAATAGGTGACCATCTCGTGATCACTTTGTTACATTTTTTTGTTGTTGCTTGTCAGTAATTTGGCAGTCGATATGCCAAAATAAAAGCCCTTTATTGCCCCGTGCAGCGACGGGGTTCCGTGTGTCGCCACCCCAATACATCCCGAGGATGTTGTAAGAGGCGACTAAGGGAACACTTTCGCAAAAAAAATCCATTGCGTAGAGAAGACAAACTCGAAATGAAACCAGGTTGTCAGTAAAATGACAATCGTTAAGCCATCTTGAAGGCCTTATGGGTGGCTTGAAAAATTTTAATTGCAGATCGCCTCGATCTGCGCCTGTCCATTTCAATACGGCAATAGACTCACCACCCATGACGTGGGACATAAAACTATAAGGTGAAATGTGGGCGTATACTATGCCTCTGCCTACCCCTTTATATTTTAATACATATATAAGATTATGTTAAACGTTAGCGATTAATAAATAAACGGTAAATAAACGATTAATAAATTAAAAAACGTTAATTAGTAAACGTTAATTAAGATTCCGTTGGATTGTAAACTAACGAACAGAAATATTTCAAAAGCAATACTAAGGGGGCATTTGGCACTCGACAGCCACTGCCGCAGCCTACTCGCTTCACTCGCTCGCCTTTGCGCGCACAACCTTAATAAAGATGGTTAAGTTAGTTGAAGCAATCCAACCTTACCTTACCATCTTCAAGGTTACCATCTTTTACGGTTCAAAATATCTAGACAGTTTACTATTTCACTTAGTAGATTTTCAAGCTAACGATTTTTACAATTTTAAGGTGACAAACAGATAAACGTACTTGTTTTTCATTAAATTTAAATTTACCTACCTATCTAAAGATTTTAATTAAATGTATTAAATGTACTTTTGTTTATAAGCTCCTCTAAAATTTGTTGCCGTAAAATAATGCGACATAATTTTTATAAAAATAACAATTTCGTGGTACCCTCGGCGACCTTCTTACTAAAATAAAACCATAAATTAAACAAAAACCCCAATTATAGATAGCATCGATAAAACATTCATCAAAATGGTGAAGCTTATTTCGTTAAAGTACGTTCAAAACGATTTACGAGTAGCTATTTATTGCTCTACAGAATAAAATTATTTTATTTATTGCTGTACAAAATAAAATAATTATTTTGTGCGTTTATTGCTATCGGTCTGCTACTTAAAATAAAGTTTCATGATACAATGAATTTATGCTGTTTTTAAAGTAAAGCCTACCTACGGAGAAGGCTGTATTACCTAAATTTATTGGCTGTAAGAATACCGTGTCAAGTTTATAACCAAAGGAGTGCTTTAAATGGCTTCACCGCGCCCGACTGTACTACATGGCGATATCTAGCGCATTGATGGCCACTCTCACAGCAACTCCTGACAGTTACCCTCAAGTTGGCGGCTCTGTGATGTTCTTCTTCACGCTCTGCTAGAAGTAACCCCCGGTTTTTCTAGTGGAGCGTTAATAAGCACAGTG
The DNA here is from genome assembly GCA_933228765.1 of Miltochrista miniata. NCBI lineage: Eukaryota > Metazoa > Arthropoda > Insecta > Lepidoptera > Erebidae > Miltochrista > Miltochrista miniata. The sequence goes on from OW121777.1 coordinate 5,054,505, forward strand.
TAAGACGAGGGAAACAAGTGCGCCGTCAGTGCATTCCAAGCTTCTATGAAGTATTTTAGCAACCGATTTTAAAACATTTCTCAGGTCAGGCTTGTTATGGGTTAGAAAATATTTTGTTACGTACTATTTTATTGCGCTATACAGCTTGGCAAAAAAACCTAGAAACGTAACTAATATTTTGAGTTCTGGCTATATTGTCAAAAACGTCATGTAGTCTGTCAATCAATGACGTACAATTTGATTGGTGGTTTTTTTTGACGTTTATTGACAACTGGACACTGATTGGTGGTATTTTCTAACCGGTTGCCTTTAGAACTGCACAGTGCGGTCTTCATTATTTTTTACTCCTTTTTGACAAGCAATACGTAATATAACGACCGATTCTAAACTATTTTTTTCTTTTACACCACTAAAGTGGCAGACAAAGATGCGATGCCTGTCATAAACCGTAAGCTATCGTAGGTTAATAAAATGTAAGTAAGTATATTAAAGTGAAAATTAATACTTAATTTAAAATCTTTAGTTAATGTGTTACAATAAAAATAATATCATAAGGAAATAAAATAATATATTATTCGACACCTACACTAATAATAGCAGTGTATTTGTCAACAACAACAAACAAAACTAAATTACAATTAATTTAGTTTTTTTTGTTATCGTATTTTAGTTAATTAAATAATTTTATTTTTTTAATTAATTTAATATCATAAATTAATGTGCAATCAAAATCTTTCAGAACAAGTGTAGTGAAGTGAAAACAGAAAATTTTTCGAAAATTGCTAGTAAAAATAATATGTAATAACAAAAGTGCTAAATGTCTGACGGCCCGCCCAGGCTACCTTCTCTGCTGACCCCAAAATGCAACACGCATGAGATGTGGGCCGCTATGACGAGGTCCATTGAGATCTTAGTCGCTTTCTTTGAGTATTACGCACAGAGGTAAGTGTCTTTACTTTTAATCTTTGACTGAACGAGCGAAGCGAACGAGCCTCTGTTGAATTTGCGTGTGTGCATGTTGTTCGCTACATGTGAATACACTGTGTATGTGTGTGTGTTTTCTTCTAAATCATCAAAGACACACATCTTTACTGTAATTTTTTTTTAAGTCGGTAAATATAGTCGGTTTTTTCGAAGGACAAAATGGAGTTTAGTGAAGGTGAATTAGCTTGTTCAAATTTCGATACTTCAATAAATAATTACTTTTGGCGTATTTACATAGTTCTACACAATTTTTTCTTTAAACAATAAAAATTACTAGCAATAATAATATTATGTAAAAACAAAAAGTGCTAAATATCTGCCTACCTTCTCTGCTGACCCCAAAATGCAACGCGCATGAGATGTGGGCCGCTATAGTCATTAATATACTCACAGAGGTGAGTGGTTTACTTTTAATTTTTGACTGAACGAGCGAAGCGAACGAGCCTCGGTTGAATTTGCGTGTGTGCGTGTTGTTCTTTACACGTGAATACGCTGTGTATGTTGCGTTTTCTTCTACATTATCAAACACACATATCGTTAGGTATTGTTATTTTTTTTGAAGTCGGTTGAAAACATCGGTATTTTTCGGATAAAATGGAGGTAAGAAAAGTTGAAGTAATTTGTTCAAATTTTGATACCTACATCAATGGTAGTAGTACACAGGCTGCCAAATATTTTCCCTTCTGACCCGTCGTCCACCTAGGTGGTCCACGATTAACTCGAGTCACGTTGGTCCACCTGGTGTTCCACGGTTAACTTGTGTAGCCCTGGTCCACCTAGGTGTTCCACGGTAAAAAAAAACCCTTCTTTGCGTTGCGCAGTCGGATAAATAATAACTTTCAACGTACAAAATAATGTTTAAAAACAACATCACCATTGTCCCGTTTATGAAACATTTTTCATGTTTTCTTGAATATTTTATTTATAGTATTTTATTTATATGATACATAAATTAAAAATTATTAATTGGTGTATCTACATAACTTTACTCAAGTTGTTCTTAAACATTCAAAAATTAACAATTCAACCGAACACTAATCTCGGTTGCGTACGAAATCCTCTACAGATTATGGAATCCGCTTTGCTACCACACTATACACAATCTTTTACTACAAACCGATGAAAAAAATTCACAAAATAACATGCCATACTGTTTTTCGAATATTATTTACGATACGAATTGGTATCTTTGTAGGAAAGAATTCCGCACCTGAGCCACTTAGGGGCGGCTTTAGATCCGCAAACAAAAACTCGATATAAGTGTTATAATAATGGTATTGTGAAAAGAATAATCCATCTTCTTTGGGTTTAGTAATAACGGCTTCCCGGCATTCCCGGTTCTTGTTCAGACTGCCCCTGTGGCGCGGTCGGTAGTGAGACCGCCTGCGGCGCTGGAGGTCCTGAGTTCGATTCCTGGGTCGGTCCAAATATTTGTGTGATCCACAAATGTTTGTATCGGAGTTTGGGTGTTTTCTATGTATAATATGTATGTATTTAGATATATTTAAGTATGTCTATCAGTCGTCTAGTTCCCATAGCACAAGCTTATGGCTTAGTTTGGGCTAGATGATGTTATGCGAGAATGTCCAACAATATTTGTGGTAACACTTTCCCAGGATAAAAAGGTAGCCATGTGTTATTCCAGACTATAATCTACCTATCTGTGCACTAAGTTTCACCCATCAAGCCATTAGAGCCTGATTGAATAAAAACCCTAGGATAATATTTAAGACACATTTTTTACGTATAAGATTTGCATGTTTATAACGGATTTTTATATTTTTTAAAACGTTGCAGACTCAATTTGCTTAGATAAGTATATAGATACAGGCGAATTATGTCTCTATTTTATTAAGTCGGTTGAAAATAATTGAATCGAAACCGCGTTAAAAATAATAAAGTTATCCCATACACAATAATGCGCTTTCTCATGCAGTAGTTAGCTATCGTTTAGCTGTATTGATTGAAGTGATTGGCATAATTATATCATGGCGAGTGTTCTGAAGAGCTCTTTAACCTGATGCCACCCTCTCTTTTCCAATCCCGAACAACAAGTGCCGGGCGAAGATGCCACTCATACGCAGTGGAGAGAATCTTCGCGAGAACTGAGCGTTTCAAAAGATTGTTCCTCTGTCGAACTATAAAAACCTGGAACGACCAGCCCGCACACGTGTTTCCCTCATCTTATAATCCCGGGTTCTTCAAGAGGAACGTGAAGAGGCACATCACAGGGCCGCCAACTTGAGGATCACTGTCAGAAGCCACCCCAATCGCTAGATGTGCCATGACTATCCATCAGGCTGGTGACGTCAATTTGGCGAGCTAAATATTAAGAAAAAACATACTAACTACGCGCTGTCATGCAAGAATGATGGTTTAATCATATTGATTGAAGTGAATGTCATGCCGCATGATCTTTTCACTTTACGAGTATTGCTGATACTTACTGTTATTTTAGTGACACAACATGTCACAGTGGTAACGTTAAAAATACAAACTCTATTTGATACAAAAATACAAATACAAACCAAACATACAGACACTACTGTTTATTTTGATAGTCATAACACGAAGGCCTCAATATCAGTGATGGATATCAAAACAATATTGTAGGTTAAATAAATTATATGAAACTACGAATAAGAATTCTAGGATTGTTATTCGTAGCTTAGGAATAATAATTATTATTTCTATGAAATCCTACTAACAATATTGATATTAAATCATGTACATAACGACAAATTCATGGAACTAGTTAAATATTATTTCTATATGTCACAGCTACAGAGGCATAAATATATGCCCACATTTGAAATACTTGTCCTTGACGACTGCCTTTTGTTTCCCTAGCTCGCGACTCCGCCCTCCTCAATCCGCCTGGTAGGCAGTTCCAGGGCTGTGGTTATATTCGGTAGGGGTCCGACATAGCATCCATGACGATTACCACACACAATTAATGACCATACTTAATGTTATAGGTGTTATATTTCATGAGATTTGTTGCGATTTATTCTCAAGGGTTGAGACAGGGGGGGGGGGGGGGGAATGATCTTATTATATTGTTTGCTGTCACACTGCTAGCGAGATTGATGAGCAATACGGTGGCTGGTCAAGTGCTAATCACGAATAGAGGTTTCCGTACCAAAAAAACGGCAAATAATGACGTTCGTTGCATGGGTGCCTTATATGAGCCTAAATAGCATTATATTTAGTACTGCTGTTGTAGAGGCAACGGAAATAACTACATCATCTGTGAAAATTTCAATGCTCTAGCTATCAGGACTGGATATTTCTAATATCCACACAACCTGGTTAAGAATTTTTGGTTCGATCCAAAAATGGTTCTTAGCCACTTGCGGTTTCGTGTGATGTATTGTCAAAATCTATACTTAATATTATAAAGAGGAAAAATTTGATTGTTTGTTTGTTTGTTTGCATCGAATAGGCTCCGGAACTACTGAACCGATTTGGAAAATATTTTCACTATTGGGAAGCTAAACTCTTTGCGATGAACATAGGCTGCATATTTTATTCCCGTATTCCCACGGGAACGGGAACTACGCGGGTGAAACCACGTGACGTCCGCTAGTGCTATAATAAATTTGTCACTTAAATCTCTTACACATTTCTACATTTTTAACTAGGTACATAGCCTCTTATATATATTCATACTCTCTTGTCGCCATTTCGCCTCGGTTATTATAAAAGAATTTGCTTCCTGAATAAAGATATTCTCTGAGAAATATTGCAGTAGGTACCAATATGAGTACTCATCCCTCCCTCGTTACCTACTCATTACCTACAATCATTTGATTCTGTCGATAAAATAACATAAATAAACAAAAATAACAAATAAACAGCAAAAAGTAATCAGCAACCTTTTCCACCCTGGGGCTATTGAATAATTCGCCTGACTAAATCCGATTCCGCAATGCGGTTACAAACAGATTGCCGAACTACCGATCCGTATGTCACGGTGACGACAGAGAGTAATATATTGGACCTTAATGTGACCCTAAGATCCATTTTTCACAAAACCTTACAAACGAGAATAAGCGGTTAAGTTGCTCTTACAAAATCAGGAGGAAATGCTTGAATTTTGCAATCTTATACTGTAAAATCTTAAATCCATTTTGCAGAGAATTAAAAAAAATCGCCTTTGTGAGTTATCGAAGGTACAGAGTAGTTATGAACCTCTAATAATGCTATTAAGGTAAAGCTGGTCAGGTTAAAATTAAATAAATGGAATAGTACAAGTGATAGTTATTTCATTATGCACTGAAATATTTTGACTATTTCAAAATTATGATTTGACTATGTCAAAATATTTCAGTAAATAATGAAAACACATATACCTATTTGGAATAGTATTGGTATACCTACACTCTACAGACATCTGACCCCTTAAAATATAGGTATAGCTATAGACTACATTTTATCCACGCACAAGATCCTATGGGAAATAAATTCGGGAAACCTTCATACGAGTATGTAGCAACACCATAAATTGCTCGGCAGTACAGAGCAAGTGGGATATGCTTGTAAAATATGAACTTGAAATAGAAAGTTACGGTTTTAGAGCTTACCTCGGCTTCTTGTAAAGTTTAAATACTGAGGATATATTTTGCAGTATCATAGACAAAATTAAATATTTTTTTATTGTAAAATTATAATAATAGCTGTGACGGTACATTATTAAAGATAAATTTTAAAAAATAATTGTAAACAACTACTTTAGGGCTTCTGAATCCAAATCTATGATTTCTTTATTCGTGTCTGTTTGTTTGTAAAAAAATATTTTTTATTTTGTCTGTGATATTCCTGGGATAGGTATTTCACAAGTACCTATTAATACTTTTATAAAGAAAATTACTACTTTAACCTTAGTTTATAGTAAAGGTTCGTTGAAAGATTAAAGTTTGAAAAATCTCCATTTTTCATCGAATCACTAAAATTAATATCTATATAAAACTAGGACTATAGGCCTACATGACCGAGGGCCTGAGGACGGTGACAGGGCGGCTCACCGTCCCAGAAGCAGGCCCATGACGGCAGCGTGACGTGAGGAACTCACTCACGCCCCCCCCTTAGAAGCGGGATCACACCCGAAACCCCCCTAAGACGCGAGATAGCACCCGAACCACCCCCTGGGCGAGGCCGCAAAGTGAGCTTGATGCAATTTATTACATCCTTAACCTCTCCTGATGAGCTGAACATGTTGAACTGAAGTTTCATTTTTACAAAATCACGAGACTAAGGATTTTGCCAAGTTGTTCGATGTTACACATTTACGCAAAAATTAGGAAAAGTAACCGAACAGGCAAAGCCGGTGGCAGCCAAAGCCTGTTGGGAATCCTGGGACGTACTCCCGAGACCTTGCCCAGGACTCCCAACCGGGTGCAGTTGTGGTTTTAGTAGGAGTCCGGCATAGCATCTATATGAATTTCAACACATAAGGACAAGCTGTAGTAAAGTTGAAATACTCAATAGATTGAATTCAGGTTTTATTTTGTACCTATTAGGGCGCTCTTTTTTTAACGTGAAGGAAAATCCTCATGGATGCTATGCCGGACTCCTACCGACTAAAAAACCTCACGTTACGCCCAACAGCTTATGGTTGGAAGCCCCGGGTAAGCCCTCAGAAGGATGTCCCAGGACTCCCAAGTCAATATGAATTTCAACACATAAGAACAAGCTTTAGTAAAGTTGAAATACTCAATAGATTGAGTTCAAGTTCTATTTTTTAACTTGTATACAACATAGGGCCGGTCCACATCACCATGGCACGACGTCGTCGCCGTTGAACCGGGCGGAGCCGCGCCGTTGCGCGGCGTGTCGTCAGCGGTGCCGCGCCGGGGCGCGGCGCGTTGCCGTGCCTTGCCTTGTAAATTTTCGGTACATTTCTTCACTAAATACCAGATAAATAGTAGTTTCGAGTGGCTGGGGTCCCGCATGATCGGTCTTGCGGGACCCTAGCCACTTGAAACTACTTTAACTGGTATTTAGTGAAGAATGTACGGCGACTTGTAACTTTGCGGCGTCGTGACGTACATTTTTACCGTACGGCAACGTAAATTCCCACGTCACAGCGACGACGTCGTGCCGTGGTAATGTGGAAAGGCCCATACGCTTGTATACAACATAACGATACAGCTTTAGCCCCTCTATAAAATAGAGTGCAGAGGGGCTTATGTCGAGACTTTGTCTGTAGTCTATGACACTGTCGCATTAAACTACGTGACTCGGCCACGTGGATCATCTGTTCAAAATTTGAAATAAAACAAAAATGACAACGTCAATCGAATTGAACTTTTACTTTCACAATAACCGTTAGAGAGGCAGTCGGGTGAGACCGTCTCACGGCTTCTTGCCTCTTTGTGCAGTAAAATTGAGATACTGAGCCAAAAATTTTCAAAATTAAAACAAGGACAACTCTACAAGTTGTTCCGTATTACACAACAAGTGGGATAAGCTTGTAAAATTTCGCTTTCAGCTTTCTCGGATTTTATGCTCTCGTAAAGATGAAATTCAGAACAGAGTGAAGACATTTTACGTAGCAATATTTATGTAGGTGGGATATACAGACATAATGTCTGTGTTTTTTATGTGTGGATTCCCTCATGGATGCTATTACTCCGGACTCTAACTGACTAAAATCATAGTATACAGTTCTCTACCACTGCCTATAGTCGCCACTGGAGGGAAACTACCTCACCTAAACAGTATCTATCTATCTATATATCTATTCTATCTAAACGGTTTGGGTACATTCTCGTTCCCGCGTCGTTGGGGATGTTGGGGTGCCTATGCCGCTTTTTTCACGTCACGCTTTCGTCTTGGGCCTGCTTCTGTAAGGACGGTTCTCTAGCTATCATGGTTCCTAAGACAAACAGACCGACGTCAAAATCTTATAAATAGAGGTTTTTTACCCTTTGGGTACGGAACCCTAAAATATAGTAAACATAGATGACCTAGATATTAATAGAATAGAAATAACTCTCTAATAAGGCCTCCATATTATATTCATAGCCTAAATGTTAATTTCAAAATTAACTAAACCGCGACCCCGAGACTGTTTTAATAAGCCTAATTTAAATGAGTATAACCCAAATCTAAACTAATATTATAAAGAGGAAAGATTTGTTTTTTTGTTTGTTTGTTTGTAACGAATAGGCTTCGGAACTAATGGACCGATTTGAAAAATTCTCTCACTGTTCGGAAGCTACACTCTTTGCAGTGAACATAGGCTATATTTTATTCTCGTATTCCCACGGGAACGGGAACTACGCGGGTGAAACCGCGTGACGTCCTCTAGTTAATAATAATTTTGCGAGGCGTTAAGTATCCCACAGACTACTTGATACAACATCCAGATTCGGGTTAATATGTAGTGGGTCTGGACGTGGATACTCTCTCGCTCGAGACCATGGTGCGAGCCATGCTCTCCAGCGGGAGTAAGTGGGATTGCGCCGCCTCTTTCTGCGAGCAGGTCATGCTCTTGAAGGCGGCGGCGGGGCGGGAGCGGGAAAGAACTCTCCCACCCGAGTTCCACAGTCGGCGGCATCGGCGCCGCCGACGTGTCTTCGCCGAAGACTATCGGTCCCCATGACCGGAGGCCTGAGGACGGTGAGCGGGCTGCTCACCGTCCTTACAGAAGCAGGCCCATGACGGCAGCGTGACGTGAGAAATCCACGCAGGCCCCCCCTTAGAAGCGGGATCACACCCGAAACCCCCCAAAGACGCGGGATAGCACCCGAACCACCCCCTGGGCAAGGCCGCGGTGGCGGCCGTAGGTCTGTTGGGAGTCCTGGAATATCCTTCCGAGGGCTTACCCGGGGCTCTCAACCATAGGCTGTTGGGCGTTACGTGAGGATTTTTAGTCGGCAGGAGTCCAGCATAGCATCCATGAAGAATTTTCCCTCACGTTAACAAGAAAAACGCCTTTCATATTGTATACATAGCCTAAATAGTCTTGATCCTCGATTCATCCTGTTGTATTCGAGATAAAATACCGTCCAATTTTGTTTTATTGTGCGAATTTGTCAGGGTAATACCTTCTGTAGGTTGGGTATTACGTAAACGTTGGTCTGTAGGGGTTCCGTAGATTTACGGGGTCGTAATACATTTACCGATTTGTTTCATTTCATTATTATATTGGTTTTATTAACAGTGAATGGTGGTCGAATTGGTGGAGATATTTGCAAGGAAAATGTTCTAAAACTCTAGTGGATGTTTGTTACTCATTCACGCTCGAACGGCTGAACGGATCTGGCTGAAATTTTTTACAGCGGGATACATTATAGTCCGGAATAACACATAGGCTACTTTTTATCCCGGGAATAAGTTCCTACGGGTAGCGGGAACGGAAACAAATTTTACGCGGGCTGAGCTGCGGGCATGGGCTAGTATTCCTACTAATATTATAAATGCGAAAGTAACTCTGTCTGTCTGTCTGATACGCTTTCACGCATAAATGGCTGGAGCGATTGAGGTGAAATTTTGTATAGGATAGTTCGAGGTCCTGTAAAGGATATAGGCTACTTTTTAACTGACTGCGCAAAAGGAGGGTTACGATTTTACGATATAACGACTCTTACGCGGTCGAAGCCGCGGGAAACAGCTAGTATTATATAAATTACATGTCACATTGTTTGTCCGGGATGAACTCCTAAACTAAACTCCGAAGGGGTCTTAGAAGGTTTTTACAGGGTCGGCAGCGCGCGTGTAGCGCCTCCGGTGTTGCAAGCGTCCATAGGCTGCGGTGACCACCGGTACATCTGGTGGGCCGTATGCTTGTCTGCCACCTCAATGGTATATAAAAAAAAAGAAAAGCTACCCTACCGATTTTAACCAAATTTGCACAGCGCGTGCTGTTTGACTCAACTTGAGAAATAGGATTTTTTTTTACGTGAGGGAAAATCCTTCATGTTTGCTATGACTCCTACCGACTACTCACGTAACGCCCAACAGCCTACGGTCGAGAGCCCCGGGTAAGCCTCGTAAGGAGTCCCAGGACTTGCGAAATAGGATAGTTTTTCTTTTTGTGTCTCTCAAGTGGCATCATTAGGCCGCAGTGGCGGCCGTGGGTCTGTTGGGAGTCTTGGGACATCCTCCTGAGGGCTTCCCCGGGGCTCCTAACCATAGGCTGTTGGGCGTTAAGTGAGGTTTTTTAGTCGGTAGGAGTCCGGCATAGCATCCATGATGGATTTTCCCCCACGTTAAAAAAAAGTGGCATCATTATGCACACGGTGTGCAAATTTGGTTAAAATCGGTTGTAACGGATTACTAAAACCTTCAAAGCAACGAGCGGCCTGGTCCTCCAGTATAAGTATAAAAACTATCTCCGGGCGACATAGGAAAATTTTATTCCCGTATTCCCACGGGAACGGGATATACGCGACTGAAACCGTAAAATATAGGTCAAATTACTGTACAGTATATGTTTGACCTAAAATACGACAAAATAAGGGCGGATTGGGAAACTATACGTTTTCTTTGTTGATTAAAAAACCCTTTGATACAAAGATCTCAAAGCATTGAATATTTCTTTCAGAAAGGATGGAATTTCGAGGTATTTTACTGTAAAAAAATATGTTTACATTGCTCAACGAGCGATGGCGGCATCTAATTGTTAGGGTTACGTGCCCAAAGGGTAAAACAGAACCCTATTACTAAGACTCTGTTGTCTGTCTGTTTGTTTGTTTGCCTTTCTGTCACCAGTCTATATATCATTAACTGTCATAGCTAGATTGTTGAATTTTTTACAGATGATGTATTTTTGTTGCCGCTATACCGACAAATACTAAAACCGTTAAGTACTTAATAAATTAATATTTAAGGATGGTCTTATATATATATTTTATAACTAGCTGTTGCCCGCGACTTCGTACGCGTGAAATTTATGTCATAATGTAAATTTGTTTGCTCTCTGCTTAGCCCGTAGGATATGTAGTGTGAATATATAGCCTATTTCAAGACCCTACCCCTAGTTAATATTTGTGCAAATTTTGAATAAAATCTATTGAGTACTTTTCGAGATCCTTCCGGACAAAGCAAAGTAAACAGACAAACAGATAAAAAAATTTCTAACTATATTTTCGACTTCGGTATCTTATGTTGAACACCCAGCAAGTATTTTTTTTTTAATATTTCCAATTTTCAGTTTTGACTTTTCTTTCATTTTATTATATGTATACCTCCACCTACACCTTCTGTATTCCCGGAATAAGTTCCCGTGGGATACGGGAACAGGCACCAAATCCTTCGCAGTCGAATATACTTCTAAATTAATAAATATAAAGAAAAAAAATATGATTGTTTGTTTGCATCGATTAGGCTCAAAACTACTGAACCGATTTAAAAAATTCTTTCACTGTTAGGAAGCTACTCTATCCCCGAGTAACATAGAGTATATTTTATTCCCGCATTCCCACGGGAACGGGAGCTACGCGACTGAAACCGCGTGACGTGCGCTAGTATAAAACAATGATCATTTACAATTAATTTCTACAGTAAACAACAAAGTGACAATTTGTTTTTAAAAGCTCTCCGCTGAATATTAATTCCCATTACTTGCGAAAAAACACAAAAGATGTCTGCGCTAAGAGAAAACAAATAATAAGTTAAAAAGTAACATCTTGCTCGGCCATTTTAGAGATTATTTACACTGTTCCTTCAAAAAGTTTAAAAAAACAAATTTTTAGGGTTCCGCATCATACGGTAAAAACGGGACCCTATTTATGAGACTTCTCGTCCGTCTGTCTGTCCATCACGAGGCTGTATCTCGTGAATCGTAAAACTTAAATTTTGACATATATGATGTACTAGAAGCTTAGATCATCTAACCACAGGATGCGCCTTACTTAAGCATTGTTTTCTGCCATTGCACATGACCATTTGGTCTTTTGGCTTTATAAAAGCACTGTACATCAGTACATCATTTCATATGATTAAACTAGTACATTTCATTGTAGTTGACTGTACAATAAAAATTAACACACAACAGCCATTACGCGTTTGTCGATTAATACATTTTTAAATGCAATGAAATTTTATATGTCTTTGTGTTTCCCCCTTCACTTGTATGAAAACTGGCAGAATATTTTTGTATGCGGTGGTTCGCAAAGGCTAGTCCCGTGATATATGGTCTAAGACTAGAAGAGGCTTGCGGCTTAGCCCGCCTGAAATTCGGTACCCGTATTACCACTTCCCGTGGGAACATTTTCCCGGGATGAAAAGTCGCCTATGTGTTATTCCATACTATAAGCTATCTCTGTACCAAATTTCAGCTCAAACCGTTCAGCCGTTAGAGCGTCATTGAGTAACAAACATCCAAACATTTAAACATCCAAACATCTTCACAAACTTTCATATTTATAATATTAGTAGGATTTTTGTTGCCGCTCTAACGACAAATGCAAAAAATTAGAAAAATAAAAAAAATTAAGTCCCATACATAACCCTCAGTGTCCGAGTGCGACTCGTACTTGACCGGTTTTTTACCATACGTCTTTAGGCGACGGACGTAGGCACAATCTTCCGGCAACTTTGTTAGTCTATTCTATACTAATATTATACTACTAATATACTAATATTCAATGCAAAATGTATAAGTATTCTTAAGTCAATCACTGAGATACTCTGATTAATCTAACCATACCAATACCTTCAAATTCGGTTGGTAGCCTGTCGCAAGAGCGTATACCTACCACTGTTTAACTGGGTAACTACCCATAAAGTGTCATTGGCCTTATGCCTTCCACTATGATAACCAGAAAGACTTTCTTTTATGGTTGATGTACATGTTATAAATTCGCAAGATTTATTGGGAACTTTTTGGTAAGTAAAACCGTCCTATTTCACAAATACAGGATAAAAAACTAGACATACTTATAATTATTAGACTACTACTTACTTAGAAATAGTATGGTATTACTTTAGAAATTGTATTTGAATAAAAGAAACTGCAAGGTACGATACCTATATTTCTTGTGAGGTGCAGCCACAAGATTCTGATGAATTTTTTATTCTCATAATGTTATGTACCTACCTACTCTTTTTGCAGAGAGACTCTTGGGCGTAATCTAAATTATAGAATATCGCTATTATGGACATTTTGTAAGATACAAGATTACTCCGCAGAAGGATACAGGTTAAATTTGAATACACTGTTAAAGTAACTCAAATTTACAATTCCATTTACATCTGTTAATGCCTCATCTTTTGCACAGCAAAAGCTGGTGAACTTAACCTTTAGCTAGTTTTAAATTGAATCAAATTATCTAAAATAAACTACTAGGAGCGGCTAACCCCACAAGTTCCAACTCTCGACCATTTAGTTAAGCATTGGTTTCTATGTGTTACAATAGTCACGGTAAATTTAAGACTTTAGAAGGTTTTGCTTTTTAATTTTTATCAGAATAAGAATATTAACGATATTTGTTAAAAATTATGAAAAAGAAAACTCCTAGTCGAGTCGACTGGCAGACTGCAGTCATCTCTCTAAACCAATGGGTATAACTATTTAAAGGGAAAATGCTGCCAGTCTTTGGGTACAATGTCATTATTTAGATTTAGGTTAGTTTAGATAGTTATAATGTAAATAGATAATGTTACATTGGGATTATTTTGGTAAATAAATATGTAACAAGTCTCATTCTGTCAGATGCTACAATACTTTCTAGGCAGCAGTCCCACGATACGATAAGATTCTACAAGGAACTCTGATAACGTAAGCTGTTCAGGGTTCTTTTTTTTCATTTTGCGAACCAGTCAACTTTTGTTAGAATATAGGATATACATTTAATTCTAGCCTTTACCTCTAACGAAATGGCCCTAAGTGGTCTAAGTGCATATAAACTGTTAAAAGACAGTTTTACCTTCTCTTCAGTCTTAGTGGAATTATAAATATTGCATAAGTAAACCAGTAAGACTGAATCTGTTCTAGCGTAACCAAAATGACCATAATAAGCATCAGAATTATACTTAGTTTATTTGGTCTTAAATTATCCCTATAGGGCATTATGTCTTAGTATACTCATTTGACTGGACACTAGTCCATCGTGAAGCGGGATTAAAAGAAATCAACAACCTGACGCTATTTGTGGTACTAAATCCCTCTTTGTCATAGTGGTACTACAGTATTAAGACTGCTGGTACGAAGTATGTTACAGCCGGTGTACAGCGTAAAATTAAGGCCTAATAGACACCTATGTACCCTTTTTTTTTTTTGCTAACAGTTTACAGGGCGTTCTTGTAGTGTAGTTTGTCGACTGAAATACGCAACTTGAATAATCTGATAAACTAAACTAGTTAGAGAATACCACCTAACCCTGGTGAACTGCAACCGTATGCACTTCGGTCAGGCTTCTGAAACTCGCCTACACCTACAGCAATAATTATCGCCCGAACGGAGACTTCTAAACCGCGTATGGCGGCACGCAAAACATTGGGTCGACTGACCGTTTCGGAGCCAGTTTCTAAATGTTTCGATCTTTACTTAAATTTCTCTGTATATAGATATTTTTTTTGCGATTTGTAGGTATGTTTAGAAATACCTATAAGATAGCACAAAATAGTTATTACTCTCTAGCACTGGCTTTAATCAAGATCAAGGAAGTAAAACTTGTGTACGTACTACTAAAAGTTATTCCGTGCCTCAGTGTTTCAATCAGGATTATATATATTAATATTATAAGAAGGAAAGATTCGATTGCCTGTATGGTTGTTTCCTTGCGTTGAATAGTCTCCAAAACCACTGAATCAATTTGAAAAACTCTTCCACTACTGCGAAGCACACCCTCCCCGAGTAACGTTCCCGTATCTCCAGGGGAATGGGACTACGCAGGGAAAACCATGCGGCAACCGCTAGTATTGTCTTCGACCAGTAGAGGTCGTTCAACTAGGTCTTTTTACAAGGATCCAAGTGTAATATTTAGCTTAACTCGTACAGTCCACTGCCGTTGTATAGCTCTTTCAATTAGAAAAAAGGTCTTTATAATAGATATTGCTAGCTGTCTCACAAAATCTTTCCACAAAACGTCGAAATTAGATAAGAAATCCTAAAATTGTCTACCCATGTACATTGCACGGTATCTACCGAGATATTTTGAACACCTGATATGATATGATACGATTTGGTACAATTGGTCAAAAAGGTCACCGTCTATTACAATTAGAAATTATATTATATTCCCCAATAATACGAGTCCATGCCTAAAATGGTGGCGGGATTTTTAATGTGCGCGACACTCTAAAAACACGACGCGACTATGTGTAGATAGAATGTACTGCGTATGGTGGCGCATTGGATGTTGATAGTGTGACTCTGGTCATAGAAAACAACACAAATTGATTCTACTCAACACGCGTTGCGTCGCGTTTTAACAATGTTTTTCCGCCTCAAACTTCCGACATGTATTTGACACGGATAACTCTTGAGGAAACCCACACTATAACACATATAGATTGTTATGAAGCCAAAAAGTTCAACAAATCCTCAGGCATTTCACATTTTTAAAACGTGATACATATATCTATATATAATTATAATTCCATAAATAATGCACTAGGAGTTCTTATCAATAAGGTACAACTAAAATAAGTTATAAAAGACCACAATTCCTTGTCTGGAGGACTCGTGTCGCGGTTGCTCAAGGTCGTTAGCAATTATCCGAATAAAAGTCTTAATTTCACCTGTCGCTCGGCCCGATCCTCACCGTTGCCGTCAGTATCGCCGCCACTGGTTAGATTCCGCCTTCTGGCGGTCACACCGCGCCGCACTGTATTCCGACACGACAGTTCACCCGTCTTTCTGCTTGGGCGTGAATCTTTCACTTCAGTCACCTGGAATTGTCATTTTAAACGCAGTTACTGCTCTTTCAAGCTAACGATTTCCCATCTATCATCTCATCTAAGGCGTTTATTACGTCCAAGGCGCTTATATCTCGCCTGCTTGGCGTCCCCAAAAAAAAAAAATGTCTATGCCTTACTATGCATACGGCTAGTTATGAAAAGGGTACAGTTTGTGCCGTAATCTTTCTTGAGCGATTCCGTGATTGGGAAAGTTCACTAAGCCGCTGGTATGGAATCTAAATAACACTATAGGCATAAACAAGGCTGGAGGCGTTAAGTAAATCGAAAAATATCAATACTGTTTCACATACGCTTCATTTACTATTGGGCAACAAAATTTGTAATGCATTCATGTGTGTGTAATCTAAATGCTCCACACATACCAATCAAAGTAAGCCTAATGTCAGCCTAAATCATTGAAAAAAACTTCTATATTGTTATGATCGCCACCATAATGGCAGCACAACAATATGACTGCATAAAGCACAGATGATAATGTGAAGCATTCTCACTATACTCGCCTGGTTGAAATTGACAGCACACCTATACGGTTGCATACTGGCTGCACACTAACACGGCTGCATGTAGCATCGCTTCATGACTAAACAGATCAATCTCAACATACTTACCTACATGGTTGTGCACTGGCAGTCTACTTACATAGCTTATAGAAATCATTTGCCGCACCTACATGATTGCACTTCAGCAGCACACCTATATGGCTATGAAACTAACTCTCAACATACCTGCATGGTTGCGCTTTTACAGCTCACCTACATGACTGCAGACAGCACACCTGCACGGCTATGGAAATAACTCACATCATACCTGCATGGTTGCACTTCTACAGCGCACCTACATGACTGTAGACAGCACACCTGCACGGCTATGGAAATAGCTCACATCATACCTGCATGGTTGCGCTTCTACAGCACACCTACACGACTGTAGACAGCACACCTGCACGGCTATGGAAATAACTCACATCATACCTGCATGGTTGCGCTTCTACAGCACACCTACACGACTGTAGACAGCACACCTGCACGGCTATGGAAATAACTCACATCATACCTGCATGGTTGCGCTTCTACAGCACACCTACACGGCTGTAAACAGCACACCTGCACGGCTATGGAAATAACTCACATCATACCTGCATGGTTGCGCTTCTACAGCACACCTACACGACTGTAGACAGCACACCTGCACGGCTATGGAAATAACTAACATCATACCTGCATGGTTGCGCTTCTACAGCACACCTACACGACTGTAGACAGCACACCTGCACGGCTATGGAAATAACTCACATCATACCTGCATGGTTGCGCTTCTACAGCACACCTACATGGCAGTAAACAGCACACCTGCACGGCTATGGAAATAACTCACATCATACCTGCATGGTTGCGCTTCTACAGCGCACTTACATGGCTGCAGACAGCACACCTGCACGGCTATGGCACTAACTTACATCATACCTGCATGGTTGCCCTTTCACAGCGCACCTACATAACTGCAAGCAGCACACCTGCACGGCTATGGAAATAACTCACATCATATCTGCATGTTTGTGCTTCTACAGCGCAGCCACATGGCGGCAAACAGCACACCTGCACGACTAATGGAACTGAGTCTCAACATACCTGCATGGTTTTACATAACAGCTCGCCTGAATGGCTGCAAACAACACACCTTGCACGGCTATGGGACTAACACAGATAATACCTGCATGGTTATACAATCAGTTGCAACGCTCAGGGTTGCACAGCAGCATTCATACTTAAATTAATAAAATAATGTCTAAATTTGTCATAGTACGTCTCGTTGATTGGAGATCCACGCACTAAATACAGTCTTTGCCCTTGAGAAGTCGTTAAGTATCTTAACCACATACTTTTTAAAAATAAATAGCAAAGACTGCTAGTCTAGTCGGTCTTAACACAAAATATAATACATATAATTGATCTATGTAACTGCAATAAGAACGGTGCGTACCTATCGTATTTGGTCACATTTATTTATCCTATCTAAAGATAAATTTATTTACCGTACCGGTAGAGGGTATTCACAAAATAAATTAAAATAACTAATTGTAGTTATGTCCAACATTTCTAATAGGACGTCTTATTAACTGAGGATCCACGAATTAAAATGAAGCCTAGCCCTTGAGAAGTGGCTTTGTAACTTAAATATGTACCTACTTTTGTTTCAAGGTAACTAATAGGTACATATGGGCATAATAGTGGGTATTACCACAATAAAAATATAGCTCTATGCAACTACAATAAAACGATAAGGACCTTTGTCACATTTCTGTGTTCAATCTAAAACAAATGTATTCACCGTTCCGGTAGAGAATATTTCCTATAACCCTTACCGGAGATAAAAAAAAAAACGTTGTTAAATGGACACCGCAGTCAATAGAGTTATGTAACCCCAGTTTTCAGCAATTCGTTAAAAGTCAAATACCTTCTTGACTACAGTAGAAGTTGCTACGAATAATAATACACGCTGATAGGAATAATCACGAACCATGATTAGAATTCGAATAAACTTTTACTTACAGTATTAACTTGTCACGGCTCGGCTCGCAGGTTACCACTTCTGACTTGATGAGAAATGATACTCCAATATCCTTTACATAGCTATTTATTCTTCTGTTCTTCGTATAATAATAGATACTACTCCTACATTCCACTTAATGGTATTACGAAATAATAATCCTATGATTGTAGATTCTTTACATTTTTATTTTCACAATTTAACTACTACTTGCACAACTAAGTACTAACTATTAATTAATACAAATATTCTACTTTAACTAATTAGCACTTTACTGAACTCGATCAGGAAACAGAATGTGTTCTTTTTCCAGAATATTCACTTTTTATCGCCTCTCAACAACTCCCACCTCATAGTGAACATTTTTATGTCAAATCAACTACCAACTATTTTCGAATAATCAATTAATGTTTGATGTACAGGCTAATCATTCTACTATGAGGCGGTGTTGACATCACAAAAATAACTTATTACTACTTAAAACTGAATGGTTTTAGAAAAATCACAACAAGTACTTGTGAGAGCGTCACGGCGCGGCGTTGCATTACGTATTACTACCTACGTACTTTATGCTATTACTTTAGTTTAATTTGTGCTTGGCCGAGGGTAGGTTTGAAAAAAAAGTACCTACATACATGAGATTGCGTTCTGTTCCTTATTATTTTGTTACAATGTAATGGTACGTAAGGAAAAAAATTATGAATGGTTTAAAAAAAACCTAGAAAAACACGCTTTTATAAATGCACGTAAAAACCAAAAATAAATTATTAATCACAATAAGTAGGTATACCTATATATTTATATTGTTTATCTTTTGTCTACCCATAACTAAAATATCAAAGAAATCTAAATTTAACTGACATTACCTTACACACATACATATGGTCACGCGTTGATCTCCGAAGGGGAAGGCAGAGGCATATTAGATGCCCACATTTAATTTTTTTATAGTTTGTGCCAAGTACAGATAGTGACCCTCTGCTGTTTAAATTTTTCAAACCGCTTAAAAAGGCCTTCAACTTGGCGGACTGCTATTTTATTGACAACCGGGACCAACGGCCTAACGTGCCTTCCGAAGCACGGAAACGCTGAAATAAAGGTCACAAAGTGGTCACATGAATGGTCACCCGTCCAAGATCTGGCCATAGTGAAAGTTGCGTACTACAGTGATCGATTACTGAACACTGAGTCCCCGGGGCCACGAGCGCTTTGGCTACCTATAAAACCTATTTACCTTCAAATTCTGTAAAACATTGAATTGCCTATAAAAAACAACAATTTTATAATACCTGACTCAAATAACTCCTTAATTTACGATTTACATACTTGTCACCTACCTACTTATGTTCAAACAAATAAATGGTGAAAACAATCAAATTGATAAGATTTAAAATATTACTCAGATTTCTTCGTCTCTCGGCAATTTAAAAAACGACAAATTTTCTTTTGTTTTTGTACTATTACACCCATCCACTGCACAATAATTACGTAGTTTCGGTATTTCGAAGCGTAAGCGCGGGAAACGTGCGGTACGGTGCGATGCGAGCGCTCAGTCGGGCGTTCGGCAACCCTCTGCCAGTTGTATCCCCAGGGATATGCCGAGCGGTAGGTACATAGCGCGCGGTTTTGAGCGAGTGACGGAGGCCTGGCGTAGAGGCGTATACCCAAATTGTTAATTAGACGAAGTAAATTGACAGTAGCTAATGCCACTTCGTCATAGAAAATAAGCAACATTGTATGAAGAAGTGACATTAGTTGCTGTCAATTTACTTCGTCTAATTAAAAATTCGACTTTAGTATGGAGCCGAGCAGCGAAGTTAGAGCGAACGGGCAGTAGGTACATACAAATCGGGAACTCCCTGCCTCCCACTGAGTGAGCTTCCCCAACGCCCCACCAAAGTTGATGTGTCTATTGCCGTGTCAGTACTTGAGAGAGTGTCACTGCTAATAGCATAGAAGGTAAGATTTTGACGTCTATCAGTTTTATCTTATGACGCCACTTTACATGAGAGACCAATAATAATTTTTGCACACAAAATTTGTAATTTCACTAAGACTCCCATCACACCTAAAATTCAATTATAAAATTCAATTGACACTAATGGAGTCAATTAATACGCCTGCTGGCCCCAATTACGCCTTTCCTATTTTGTTTTACCAAATTGTTGGCAATTACGTTCTATATTAATGGTCCCTCTGTGTCATAAATTAATGGTTATTTTTCTGTATGATACAAAAGTTTTATATTTTTATCGTTTGCGAGTATCGAGTGTCTTTTTTAGCGTGTGGAAAAACATCATGGATGTTATGCCGGACTCTTACTGACTAAAAAGCAACACGTTTTTTGTGCGTTTTAACGAAATAAATTAAATAAAAAAGAAATATAATCATTAGGGAAAAAAATGGTTAGAGTAAATGAAGATTTTACTATTGTCTTCCTTATTAATATAAAAAATATTATAAAATTAACTTCAAAGTCATGAGATCCAGCTTAAAATTTCACGAAAACGATGTATTTGCAACAAAAAAAAACTATGAAGAATTTTATCAGTAATTAGCGGATGTCACACGGTTTCACCCGCGTAGTTCTCGTTCCCATGGGAATACGGGAATAAAATATAGCCTATCTTCACCGGAAAGAGTGTAGCTTCCGAACAGTGAAATAATTTTTCAATTCGGTCCAGTAGTTCCGGAGCCTATTCGTTACAAACAAACAAACAAACAAAAAAACAAAAAAACAAAGAAACAAAAAACAAATCTTTTCTCTTTATAATATCTATTATTATAGATGAAAAGCATATTTCATTTTAGAGCATTTTCAGTTCATGAACTGAAGTTACGTTTGTATAGAACGTGAATTCATTAGACCTCACGAGTCCCAAAATCTAGATCAGTCTATTTAGCGTCATACGGACCCTTAAGTAAATCCCTATATCTACTGCGATAGATAACCCGGTCCACCGCTCCAGGCTCCCGCTTATAATCTTTCATCCCTTAAATTTATCTCGCTTAATAGCACCTCATTTACTCGTTACGATGAAAATATTTAGGATCTCATCTTATCCGCTTTTCTGTTTAAGATAAGATTGAAAATGAGACTTTATGAGCAAATAACTTAGATTAAAGTAGTTGTAGGTAATTTTCTCAAAAGTGTTTTTAGAAAAAAGTTATATTCTATAATCTGAAACACTTGGTTGTAGCAAGATAGATAGGTATGGACTTTTTTTTTACCTTTGCCGACGACGACTATCGAAATGAAATAAATCATTAACAAAACTCACGCACATCGTGAGGGATTCACGCACGCCCCCCCTTTAGAAGCGGGATCACACCCGAAACCCCCCAAAGACGCGGGATAGCACCCGAACCACCCCCTTTCGAGGCCGCAGATGTAGCCGTAGGTCTGTTGGGAGTCCTGGGACATCCTTCTGCGGGCTTGCCTGGGGCTCCCAACCATAGGCTGTTGGGCGTTACGTGAGGTTGGTAGGAGTCCGGCATAGCATCCATGATGGATTTTTCCTCACGTTAAAAAAAAGTGAATTGGAACAGATCAGAAAGATCAGGAAACATCCAACGTTGTAAAACAAACAAAACTAAAATACAATTATTTCACATACAGATGCATTTTTGTAAAACGTCCCGAATATAAACCAAAGAATTACCACCAGTTCACAAAGCGACCTACTTGAGAAGAACTGGCAGAAACTCAGCGGGTTATGCGGTCTTTTTAGGCCCGCTTATCTTTAAGTAAAAATGTTTTGAAATGTTGCTTGCTTTCTGTAAGTTAAGTCGTGTGTCCACTGAGGTGTAATTTAACCTTAATATTTATTTATTTATTGTATACTTTATTGTACGCCAAAGTAGTATTACAATAATTAAGAAACCTAATACAAAAGGAGGCAATGCAATGGGTGGCCTTATTGCTTAAAGCAATTTCTGTCAGGCAACCTTTGGATGAAGAAATATGTTAAGGGGACTGGTTCGTCGGTTGGGAGTCCTGGGACATCCTTCCGAGGGCTTGCCCGGGGCTCCCAACCATAGGCTGTTGGGCGTTTAGAAAATGAAGAAAAAGGGGTGTAAAATAAAGCGTTTCTTGTCTGCATAAGTAGTCGGAATATTATAGCCAAAAATAGATTGTTACTCTGCAACATATGTGTCAAAATATGGTTTTGTTGTAAATTGTATATTAATTATACATAATAGTGTAAAACAATCATAGAGTCACACCCAAATTTTCAGATGAATGCATTTTATGACTTCAAATTTTATCGACGCGAAAGAAAAAAATATGCCAACATATGAAAAGAATATACACCGATAAATTGGTTTTCTTCGATTTTGAATAAGTATAAGTATTAGCTTGTTACAACTAAAATAAGCTATAAAATGCTACATTTCCTAGCCTGAAGGACGCGTGTTTTGTATGGTCAAGGTCGTTAGCCTACCCACGGCCTTAATAATATGAATTTTAAATGCCGGACTCAATTGAACTCCAAAATACTGAAACCACACGGACTCTTCATTACCGTCTAGCTTCGGGCAAATCTTCTGGATCCTTCATGGATGCTATTCCGGACTCTTTCTGACTAAAACCACACGGTGCCCTTCCACTGCGTACGGTCGGGGGCCCCGGAGCCCCGGGGTAGCACTCGGAAGGAAGTCTCAGGATTCTCGACAGAGTACGTATGGCTTAAGTCAGTTCATGTTCGGCATGACATCCTTGAAAGACAAGACACTGTGATATTAATTACTTAAATTAACAATGTTATTTTCTTTTGTTACAGGTAAGTTCTTCAAACAGACATTAATGATGCATCTAGAAGGTATCTTAACCATCTATTTGCCTGGTTTAGAAAGTAAGAAATAATAAAATATTTGTTTAATAAATAGAAAAGGGGTTTAGAAAAAGAAGAAAAAGAGTTGCAAATGAAAGTATTTTTGTCGGCATAAGTTGACGAAATTTTTTAGCCAAAAGTAAATTTTGAAACTACAATTATGTGTGTCAAAATGTGCTTTTAAAACGTACGGGTACATGAGATTGCCTTCTGTACCTTATTATTTTGTGGTTATAATGAGTGACTTATCTATAAAGCCGCTGCTAGTTTTTAATACAATAAACTTTATCCGATGCGATCGCTGACAGAATCAACTTAGTTATAAACTACTTTACTGAAGCTTAACTGGGTTACTGGTTACTGCCTGTTGCATTTAATTTGAGGGCATGGATATTCTGTACTCTACTAGATTACCTACCTAGGTACTTCCTACTAATATTATATATGTGTAAGTTTGTGAAGATTTGTCCTCGGACATAAAATGCTTCCGAGGACTTACCCAGAACTCCAAACCGTGGGCTGTTGGGCGTTACGTGAGGTTTTTTTAGTCGGTAGGAGTTCGGCATAGCATCCATAAAGAATTTCCCTCACGTTAAAAAAAAGACGGTTGGATTTTTTAATGTTTGGATGTTTGTGGCAGGTAGCATTTCCGAACCCCCAGTAGAGTCACAAAAATTTTAACAAACCTATTTTTTTTTATTTCAAAGTGAATATTTTTTTTTTATTTATTTATTTTATTTTATGATAGTGAGTCTTGTCGATTTCTGCTATACCTTCGTAAAATAATATAGTCATAACCAAAAATATTTAAAACTAAAGTACTTAAGACAAGAAGCACTGTATTACCTGAAACTGCTTCTAATTTCAAAAGTAGGTACAGCGATTATTGGAAAATAAACTTAAAAAGTTAAATTGAGTTGCGTTTTATAGCACGGCATTTTACTAAACAATTGAGCCGTTACTTACTGTGATATTTTGCTACTTTTTTAGGGTTCCGTAGCCGAATGGCAAAAAAACGGAACCCTTATAGATTCGTCATGTCTATCTGTCTGTCCGTCCGTGTATCACAGCCATTTTTCTCCGAAACTATAGGTAGTTTCGGAGAAAAATGGCTATGCCTATGCCATTGAAACTTAGTAAGTAGATGTATTCTGTGAACCGCATTAAGATTTTTATATAAAACTAGAAATAAAGCAGTAAATTTTGGGGGTCCCCATACTCAGAACTGAAACTCAAATTTTTTTTTTCATGAAGCCCATACGGGTGGGGTATCTATAGATAGGTCTTTAAAAATGCTATTGAGGTTCCTAAATTAATTTTTTTCTAAAGTGAATAGTTTGAGCAAGAGACACTTCCAAAGTGGAAAATGTGTGTCCCTCTAACTTCTAAACTAAGAGAATGATAAATCTAAAAAAAATATATGATGTACATTGCTATAAAAAATAACAAAAAAAATTGGTTTGACCGAGATAGAGCTGGTAGTTTTTTTTAATACGTCATAGACCGCAATTTTCGGTTACAAAAATCACTACCACTGCGAACGTGTTAAAACATCAATCAAAGTTACAACGAACTTTATGAACTTTTCTATTATGTTACTTGCTGCAACAAAACCCTTCATGGGCGAGTCCAACTCGCACTTGGCCGGTTTTTTGAATCTTTTTTACTTACCCGTCGCAAAACGGGACCCCGTCGCCACGAGAGACTTTGAGAATGAAGGCGTGATTATGTGTAAGTATGTACGTGTAGTTGCTTTTCAAAATTACTTCCAAATGGCCAAAATATATCACTAGCTTGTCAATATGTTTATCCTGAACCACCTTCAATAGAAATTCGCAAAAAGATAAAAGATCGAGCGATCCCAATGAGGAAAATTGTTGGCGATTCTTTTGCTCAATAGCTTTGTCAAAGATGATTACGAAATATGAGGGTAGATATATATTTTCTGCGTCAAAATGCTCTAAAGATTGTGACGTAATCTATTTACTGGTGATTCAAAATGTACAATGATACGTTGTTACGTTTATCGGTAACGATTCCCACGGGTATTTTTTCCCGGGAAAAGAAACCTATATCTTTTCTCAATTTATATTTTACCTCTGTACCAAATTTCATCAATATCCGTTTAGTTTTTTACGCGTGAAAGCGTAGTAGACAAAGTTACTATTTCTATTTAATGTGTTATAATATGATATATTATTAGTATTGATAGATAAGAAGCGCTCGTGGCCCCGCGGACTCAGTGTTCTGTAAACGATCACTGCAGTAAGCAACTTTCAATATGGCCAGTCTTTGGATGGGTGACCATTGACCATTTGGATTGGTCCCAGTTGCCAGAAAATGGCAGTCGTTAAACCAAGTTTTAGCCTTTCTAGGCGGCTTGAAAACTTTCAACAGCGGGCAGTCACAACCTGGGCCTGTCCATTTTAACACCGCAATACGGCTCACCACCCATTACATGGCTGGTGACTTCGTCCTCGTGGAATGTAAAAAAAAAAGCCTAAGTTAATCCTTATTACATAAGCTATCTGCCAGTGAAAGTCCCCGCCCAAACCGGTCCAGCCGTTCCAGAGATTAGCCGGAACAAACGCCGTTTTAAAAATATATATTTTAGTATGTGTACCGTATATACATTCATATGCATTACTACATGCAAGCGGTTATTTTAATATTACAAACAGACACTCCAATTTTATTTATTTGTTGTATAGAAGTAACACAATAACCTCAAAATATTCGCTAACTCAAAATGGCTACCTTTCTCAATGTCATCATCAAAAGATAAATCAGTTAGTTCTAATCGGAACGAACAGAGTTCTCGTCGAAATTAATTCGATTCATGAATCAAATCTTCTTGATGGTAACGAGTCAGCTATTCTCGTTGGTTTCACGGTAAATCGCATTTCACTAATGGAACTTAATTCTAATAGAGCAAGGATTTCAGACAAATTCAGGCGTAGGAAGCACCTCTAGTACCTACCTATTCTAAACGTCTATAAACTACGGCAAGTTGATTTAGGTATTGTAGGTGGGGCTGTTCACCGTCCTTATAGAAGTAGGCCCTGGATGACAGCGTGATGTGAGGGATTCACTAACGTTCACTTACTAAAATTTCCTTTCCCCCCCCCCCCCCCTAACTTAGAAGCTGGATGACACCCAAAAAAATCCCCCAAAGACGCGGGATAGCACTCGAACCCACCCAAGGCGAGGCTGAAGTGGTAGCCGTAAGTCTGTTGGGAGTCCTGGGACATCCTTCCGAGAGCTTACCCGGGGCTCCCAACCGTAGGCTGTTAGGCGTTATGTGAGGTTTTTTCCTCCCTTACGTTAATAAAAAGGGTATTGTAGATTACTTTAAAAATTAAAATTGAAGCGATCGTGGCCCGGGGACTCAGTATTCTGTAAACGATCACTGTAGTTAGCAACATTGACTGTGGCTGGTCATGGATAGGTGACCATCTGGTGACCACTTTGTGACATTTGCGAGCGTTTCCGTGCTTCGAAAGGCACGTTCAGCCGTTGGTCCCGGTTGCCAGTAAAATGGCAGTCGTTAATCCAAGTTGAAGGCCTTTATGGGCGGCTTGAACATTTCAACAGCAGGCAGTCACAACCTGCGCCTGTCCTTATCTACGCGACAATACGGCTCACGACCTATTACGTAGGACAAAATCTCAAAGGGGAAATGTGGGCATAAAATATGACTGAAGCCGAAAATGTAATTTAAAAATATTTTTTCGGTCTGTCTGCATCCCGAATAAGTATCACGCCAAAACTACTGAATCAATTTGAATGACGCTTGGCACAATCCGAGCTTATGGTCCGAGGAAGGTTCTAGAATACTTTTGATCCCGCGGGATACTTTGCGTGGTTCCTTTGGGAGAGGGGATGAAAGACAAAATGGTTTTTCAGTTGTAGTTTCTCAACGAGTGGTCCGATTTCAAATATTTTTATAGTTGTTGAATAGGAATACTTCAAGGATTATTGCACACAAGTTTCAACTTTGAGGATATTTTTAGTTAAGAAATTAGAGACATCTCAACTGTCAATCCTAGAATTCAAGGGTTCCTTTGAATGTAAGGGCCAACTCAGGACTGTTTCATACGCTCCTATGAGTCTGATGTAGAAATTCCTCTTCTTTAATACACCTTATGTGACGTAAACGAAGTTGCGAGGGTCAGCTAGTAATAACATAAGTCTGTGCAATGGGATATAATTATTCAATTATTGCCGACGTTCTTTGATGAAACCGACACGAAACTAACAACCAATACGTGGCCCAACGTTGGGGCCAATGCAATTTTCTGGATCCTTGTTGGACGAGTGGCGTTGGAGCTAACGTATGGAGGCAGCCCTTAATTCGATAACTTCGGGTGTCAATATTGCTAGAGGCTAACCGTGACGTCACAATTTCATTATGGCCGCCAACTTCAGGTAATCAAATTCGTCGGCAGATGTTGAAATGAACTTATATTATACTAGCGGACGTCACGCGGTTTCACCCGCGTAGTTCCCGTTCCCTTGGGAATACGGGAATAAAATATAGCCAATGTTCACCGCAAAGGGTGTAGCTTTCCAACAGTGAAAGAATTTTTTAATCGGTCCAGTAGTTACGGAGCCTATTCGATACAAACAAACAGACCCTCTTTATAATATTAGTATAGATTTCATCGTTCAATTATATTCCTCCGTGTGGCGACGGGAAAGAGTACAAAATGTCGCCACCCCAATTCATCCGACGATAAGAGGCGACTACGGGAGCACTTTTGCAAAACGATCCTTTGCGTAGAGAAGGAAGACTTGAAATGAAAATGACAATCGTTAAGCCAAGTTGAAGGCCCTATGGTCATGAGCGGCTTGAAAAATTTCAACTGAGGATCGTCACGAACAACTATTATGTAGGACATAAAACTATAAGGTGAAATGTGGGCGTATTCCATGTCTCTGCCTAAAATTTGTCCCACGAAATAGGTGGTGAGCTGTATTGCCGTGTTGAGATGGACAGGCGCAGGTTGTGACTCCCTGCTGTTGAAATTTCACATTCATTGATATGGATGTGTGACCACCACGTGGACCACTTTGTGACATTTATTTACGAGCGTTTCCGTGCTTCGGAAGGCACGATAAGCCGTTGGTCCCGGCTGTCGGTAAAATGACAGTCGTTAAGCCAAGTTGAAGGCCTTACGGGCGGCTTGAAAAATTTCAACTGTGGGTCGTCACAACCTGCGCCCGGGTCGGCAGCGCGTATGTAGCGCCTCTGGTGTTGCAAACGTCTATAGGCTACGGTTACCAACCTTCCGGTGGGCCGTAAGCTTGTCTGCCACCTAAGTAGTATAAAAAAAAAAACACAAAAGCTTTCGTGATTATAATATAGAGCCTCGAACAGCTATTGTACTGAGCCCTTTTAATTAATTCCTCTTTACATTCTAAGCTAATATGCTTACAACGCCAGCTACTTATACAGTCTATCAAATAAAAGCGTATCTATTTATTAAGTCAGACAAAAAGCATAAAGTAGAAACATCTTCTCAACGCCGTACTAATGGCCGCCCGCCGGTAAAATGCGTAGCGTCATAGTAAAAAGATAGAAGTAAGGCGCAAGAAACTCATGAAGGACGTAGAACCTCACAACATTTAGCTACTACCAAAGATAATATAATAGTATTACATACTATTATATTATCTTTGGTATTTTTGTTATGTTTGGTTTGGTATGTTTGGTATTGCTATAATAGTATTGACTGCCTTTGTGGCGCAGTCGGTAGTGATACCGCCTGCGGCGCTGGAGGTCGTGGGTTCGATTCCCACCGGAGACAAATATTTGTGTGACCCATAAATGTTTGTCTCAAGAGTCTGGGTGTTTCTATGTATAATATGTATGTATTTAAAAAAAAAAAGTATATAAGTATTAATATCCGTGGTCTGATACCCATAACACAAGCAGGTTATTCCTAGCCTAGCTTACTTTGGGATCAGATAGCGTTGTGTGAAATGTCCGTGAATATTTATTATTATTTATTATTATACAGATCGGCAACTCCCTGCCTCCCACCGAGTAAGCTTCCCTATCCGCCCACCAAAGTTGATGTGTCTATTGCCGTGTTAGTACTTGAGAGTGTCACTGCGTTGCATTACGTATTACTACCTACGTACATTGTGCTATTGCTTTGGTTTAATTTGTGCTTAGCCGAGGGTAGATTTGAAGAAAAAGAACCTACATACTTGAGATTGCGTTCTGTTCCTTATTATTTGGTTTTCATAGCTAAAGTCCCTAGTTTACTCACACACACATTCAGGCTTGATTCAAGCATTCACATTACGTGTATATTAGTATGGGTGAAAACGAACATTTTTGTATGGAGTTTCCGCCCTGTGCTACTACATAACCGCGGACTGTTTTCGGTTCAAGGTTGCCTATTAGTTTTACTTATAACGTACTTCATCTGCGTACTTTTCATGAACAGTAACTAAAACAGTATTCAGGGTTAAAATGCAACTTTGTTGCAAAGTTAATACGTACAACACGGCGGAAATATCTGCGAACCTGGCTCGTGACGTCATGTAAAACTGTACTTCAGTTTCCGCGCGCAACGAGAATGTACCGAATCTTGTCAAATACCATACCATTCAATCGCGTGCGGATTATACTAAATGGGCGAAAACGGGGTCAGGTGCGGGGAAGCTCGAGGGGAAGCCAGGTTTGCAGATATTTCTGACGAGTTGTAGTGCAATCTAGTAGTCAAATCTTGACCCTACAATAACTTAGCACTCAGTAAGTCAGCAGTAGAGTACTTAGGTCAAAGTATACTGTGTATTCTCCGTTTGTAGATTCTCGTAGGCACGGCGGTCGCACACACAAGTTTATAACCGCTATCGGTGCGTTTATTCAAAGATAACTTACTTCTTTCTTTTTACTATGGTAGCACCTTGAAATATAAACTCCTGAAGGAAAATAAATTTCTGTCTACGAAGTGTCAGTTTTATCTGTAAAATAAATGGGTACTATACAAGTTAGGTGTTACGCAGGAGAATATAAATAAAAATCCATACATTTTACGGTCTGCTTGAAATTTGAAATTGCACACTTTTCACTTATAGCATTGTGAAAAATATAAATAAGTGTGTATAAAAATGAAATATAAAAAAAACTCTGTTTTATCATTTTGTCTGTTCCAGCTAATCTCTGAAACGACGAAACCAATTTTCAACGAATCTTTAACAGGCAGATAGGTGATGCTATATTGAGTAATTTAGATTGTTTATCATTGGTTACTGCCTAAAGGAGTTGAGCAGTAACCATTACTATATGTATTCGTTAACATATATTATTATATGGTCAACTTCATACCATAAATTATATTCTTAAGTTAGCAGTGTAAAGAGCAACGTGGAGTATTCTAAGCATGCTACGGGCAACGCCGGGGGCTCAGCTAGTCTGTAAAATAAATTTACAACATAAGTATAACGCAAAAGAATATAAATGAAAATTTTTTATTAAATTCTTTGAAGGTACACGTCATCAATCAGTTATGATTTATGAAGTATAGTTGAGGAGCTCACTGAGGTCGACCGTCAGCCAGGCATCTTAATAAATTATATGAAAATTATATTACTATGGGACATTTTTTATACAGCACCATTTAGTTAAAACTAAGCTTAGTACTATTATTATAAGTGTGTAAAGCTAAAGGCCTTTAGCTTTACGCACTTATAATAATAAGTATAGCTCATAATAAAACATAAACATGCGTGTTACAGTAACATTAGAAAACATCCAGACTCCGAAACAAATAATAATAATTTGTGGTGACTATAAGTGCATCTGGTAGGACGTATGCTTGATGTCGCCTTAGTGGTATAAAAAAATGTGGATCAAACAAATATTTTGATAGACTTAAAATTCGAACTTTAAACCTCGTGGCATGGCATAAACAACCGCTGTGTCACTAAGGCAATCAAGCGAAATACTGCTTTCATCTTTTAGAATAATCAATATGAAAGCTTCAAAGTTACTTATATCATGAGCGTAAAATAATCTAAAAGAAACCTGATGGTTTAAACCGGTAGAACTGTAACTTGGTCAATCGTTTTCCGATTTTTTCAGTGCAGGTAGTAAAACTTTATTTCGCTTTTCTGAACGTAGTGAGTTTTTCTTAAGGGATCTAAACTTTTATTGAACCGCTGTCAGCGCGATTGTGGTACCTCTGCTATTGCAAATGTCTTTATGCTATCCACAAGGTGGGATCAGTAAATACTACTTACTCACTTTATTTTAATAAGCAAATTACATAAATACAATAGTAACGCCTTATCCTCGAAGGGGTAGGCAGAGGCATAGTATTATGTCCACACTTCGCCTTATAATTTTATGTCCCACGTAATAGGTAGTGAGCATGATGACGTGGTGAAATGGATAGGTAAAAGTTGCAACGACCCATAGTTGAAACTATTCAAGCCGCCAATAAGGCCTTCAATTTTGCTTAACGCCGGTTCTTTTACTGACAACCAGGATTTTTTTAGTGAAAGTGTTCCCTTAGTCGCCTTTTACGAGACCCTAGGGATGAACTGAGATGGCGGCATTTTTTACTTTATTCAGTCACCACACAGGGCAGCAAATTAGATGGGTGAAAGTTATGGTAAGCTGGATCCTGGACTATAAGAAATATTTGACAGCTAACAGATGCGAACTTTTACGCATATTGTAATTATACTGAAGTTCTGAAAGATTTTCAACTTCATTATTACCTATTATTATTTTAGTGTTTATCAACCAATCTCTCGCAGTTCTTGGTTAATAATATAGATAATATAAATTATTAAAAATTGCGCCAGTCCATTTTAACACGGCAATAGGCACAATAATACGTCTACGTGGGACATAAAACTAAAAGGTGAACTGTGGGCGTATACTATGCCTCTGCCTACCCCTTTGGGAATAAAGGCGTGGCTATATGTAGGTATGTGTGTATGTCATGTATTTTATTACCCAAAAACTGCGAGA
Organism: Miltochrista miniata; assembly: GCA_933228765.1. NCBI lineage: Eukaryota > Metazoa > Arthropoda > Insecta > Lepidoptera > Erebidae > Miltochrista > Miltochrista miniata. The sequence goes on from OW121777.1 coordinate 5,086,740, forward strand.
TACCATTCCTGAACTACCGTTGTGAACCTTTGGTGGACAATTCCGACTCGTTCTTGCATGCTTATTTGATCTAGGGCCCGTACCAATGACGTCGTTCATCTAAGGGAAATCTATAAAGATATCTATCGGATTGATGGTCATTCTTATAAAATTATTGACAACTAGCGTAGTTCCCGTTCCCGTGGGAATACGGGAATAAAATATAGCCTATGTTCACCGCAAAGAGTGTAGCTTTCTAACAGTGAAAGAATTTTTCAAATCGGTCCAGTAGTTCCGGAGCCTATTCGTTACAAACAAACAAACAAAAAAACAAATCTTTCCTCTTTTTATATATTAGTATAGATGAGCCCTTTTTTTACTTAGGCATTATAGGTACAGATGCGCTTGTAAAATGTCCAGAATATAAAACAAAAACTATACCACCAGTTCACAACGCGACCCACCTGAGAAGAACTGGCAAGAAACTCAGCGGATTATTCTTTATTTGCTCTATTTCCTATTTCAAAGAATCTAAAAACTATGCATTTTAACAATTTTTTTGAGAATCCAGCAGAGCAGGTCATTTCCAGGCTTCCTTTTTCAACAAATAATCATTGATTGTATAGTAGCCCCTGCAGTACAATTTACCTTTCACAAACCTTTTAAACTTATTCAGGGACATACTTTTAATTTCGTCTGGTAGCCTTAAGAGTCCATATGACGCCAAATAGACTATTACTTTGATCTAGATCTCAGGACTCGTGAAGTCTGCTGAATTAAAATTTGAACACTGACAACTTCAGTTCATGAACTAAAAACGCTCTAGGCTCGAAACACGATTACTGATAAAATCCTCGATAGATTTTTGGGTTGAAAATACCTCGTTTTCGTGAAATTTTAAGCTAGATCTCGTATGTTATAAGTTGTTTTTATAATATAAAATATTTATAGGAAAGACAATAGTAAAATCTTCATTTGCACTAGAGCATTTTTTTCATATTGGTTATAGTTTTTTTATTATTAATTTATTTCGTTAAAAGCGCACAAAAACCGATCGCATCTCTCTCTTTCTTGCACGCTAAAATGCATATCTTCTATCTTCTTTTAACAATTTGGCGTCTGGTTGGCGACCCAATAATGTGAATAATGTAAATACCGGGAAAGAAACACATCACTGTCAGAGCGTTCCAAGTTTCTACCTTTCTACAGAGAAACTATCTTTTGAATCGTTCTTATTTACTACCCGTTCGCTCTAACTTTGCCGCTGGCGTAGAGGCGTATACCCAAATTGTTAATTAGACGAAGTAAATTGACAGTAGCTAATGTCACTTCGTCATAGAAAATAAGCAACATTGTATGAAGAAGTGACATTAGTTGCTGTCAATTTACTTCGTCTAATAAAAAAATCGACTTTAGTATGGAGCCGAGCGGCAAACTTAGAGCGAACGAGCAGTAGATTTTATTTTTATATCACTAAGATGGCAGACATGCATACGGCTCACCAGTTGTACTGGTGGTCACCACAGCCTATGAACGTTTGCGACACCAGAGGCTCTGCACTCGCGCTGCCGACCCTGTAACAACCTTCTAAGACCCCTTTTGAAGAACTTCATACTGTAGGCGTTTGGGAAAACCGAGGCAGGGAGATCATTCCACAACCTAAGCATGCGCGGAAGAAAGCCCCTATCGGATCTACATTAGATATCTAGCGAATATATCGAACTTATATAACCTGTAGCAGTCCAATTCTAGACGTAGACCCATCCAAAAAAACGCCTCAACACACGATCCTGCGCCTTCCGAATCCAGTCCCTGTCTACAACCTTTTTCAGGTCTTCGGTCTATCTGACTACAGTAATAATCAATTTAGTATTCAGAACCTCAAAGAAAATTGAACAAGTTAGTTACAACTAAGCATCTGTTTTACAAAGTATAAGGCTCTTTTACAAAACTTTGTGTACAATTTTTCAATAAAGTTTTAGAGTTCTAGACAGTTCGTGCATAAATGCATTTATATTCATCTCTATATGGCACCCGCATCTTCGCCTGCATGGAATTTGTTCACGTTCCCGCTTCCCATTGAATTTATTCCCAGGATAATAAGTATTAATAAGTCGCCTATGATTTTACATGGGCGCGAGAAAAAAACTTTTGTAGGGATCGTTTGAAAATTTGAAGGCGGTCATTTAAGTGGTCACTAATCTTCTATCTTCTATCTATCTGTACTAATATTATAAAGAAGAAAGATTTGTTTTTATGTTTTTTTGTTTGTAACGAATATGCTCCGGAACTACAGGACCGATTTGAAAAATTCTTTCACTGTTGGAAAGCGACACTCTTTGCGGGGAAGATAGGCATATTTTATTCCCGTATTCCCACGGGAACGGGAACTACGCGGGTGAAACCGCGTGACGTCCGCTAGTACTTATAATAAAATGATAGAAAAGTGAAAACTATACATTGAATATTTAAAAAAAATACTCGCCGGGTGTTCTATCAAAGATAATATAATAGTACTAGCTGACCCGCGCAACTTCGTTTGCGTTACATGAAAGTAAGAAAGAGGGAGGTATTGTATTAATATTTCGAGTAGGTATTATAATGTTTCCCGTCGCACTTACTCCCTTCGCGTCGATTATAGTCATTAGAACTGACCCGCACAACTTCGTTGCGTCACATAAGAGTGAGAAGGAGGGGTATTAATATGTAAAGCCATATAATGTTTCCTGCCGCATTTACTTCCGCCCATCCGTTTTTTGGTATGGAACTCATCGTGTTTGAATCCGACTCGCACATGACTGGTTTTTATCGTTCAGTTGACTGGCTACCAGTGCAGACCACGTTTACTCCCGTCGCCGTCGTGTCGCTCATACTTTAAAACTTAATAAGAGGGTTATTGTAAGTGAACCTAAAAGGTAGGCATATGCAGATGAGGACTTTATTTTATAATTTTTTAAGAGGAACAATTTTGTAATACACATTTTGAACGTAACTCAAACCATTTACGCAGCGAACGTAATGGAAGCTCTGAAAAGAAAGAAATTTTCCCCGTTCTCGAAACATTGTTCATGGCTGCTCCGCTCCTATTCGTTTTCGCGTGATGTTATAACGTCATTAGCCATCTTCAATAAAACTATAAAATAATTTTTGAAATGCAACCAGTAGTTTCTGAGATCCTAGCACAAACAAGCCTCTGTGGCGCGGTCAGTAGTGATACCGTCTGCGGCGCTGGAGGTCGTGGGTTCGATTCCCACCGGAGACAATAATTTTGTGTGACCCATAAATGTTTGTCTCAAGAGTCTGGGTGTTTCTATGTATAACATGTATGTATTTAGAAAGTAAGTATATAAGTATTAATATCCGTGGTCTGATACCCATAACACAAGCAGGTTATTCCTAGCTTACTTTGGGATCAGATAGCGTTGTGTGAAATGTCCGTGAATATTTATTTATTTATTCAGTTCTATAATATTGTGAGCGAACCTTAAGAGATAGACGAATTAGGTTATTGTGAGCGAACCTTTAAAGATAGACATATGCTGTCGAGGACTTTTTTTTAGATCTTTTTAAGAGAAACAATTTTGTAGTACACAATTTTTACGTAACTTTAACCATTTACGCAGCGTACTCCTCGGAAGCTCTCAGACGGTAAAAAATATTCCCCGTTTTCAAAACATTCTTGATTGCTGCTCCGCTCCTATTCGTTTTAGCGTGATGTTTTATAGCCTATAGCCATCCTCGATAAATGGTCTATCAAACTGTAAAAGAATTTTTAAAATCCAATCAGTAGTTCCTGAGATCCTAGCGTTCAAACAAACAAACTAACAAACAAACTCTTCAACTTTATAATATTAGTATGGATTACATAGTTCTACATAGGATACCCTTTTTTTTAACGTGAAGGAAAATCCATCATGGATGCTATGCCGGACTCCTACCGACTAAAAAACCTCACGTAACGCCAAAAGCCTATGGTTGGGAGCCCCGGGTAAGCCCTCGGAAGGATGAGCATGACCTGCTCGCAGAAAGAGGCGGACTTACGACTTACGAAGATACCCTAGCCGAAAATGTAGTTAGAAAATTTTTTTTTTGCTTTGTCCAGAAGGATCTCGAAAAGTACTCAATAGATTTGAACCAAATTTTGCACAAATATTATCTAGAGATCGGGTTCTCAAATAGGCTATATATTATCACGCTACATATCCTAGGGACTAAACAGAGAGCAATCAAATTGGCATTGAAACATAATTTTCACGCTTACGAAGTCGCGGTGTACTATAAGCTGGTATTGTGTTGTTTGTTTATTGAATAGAATTTTCCCGCTTCTCATGGGAACTTATTCCCAGGGTAAAAGGTACCTAGCTATGTCTTATTCCAGACTTTACTTCTATACCTGTATTAAACTCCAGCCAGATCAGACAGGGACAAATTTCATTGTTTTTTTAATTTTGAACTTGCTGTTCCCTGCGGCTTCGTAAAATCATAACCCTCATTTTTCGTAGTCGGTTAAAAAGTAGCCTATGTCCTTCCCAGGGCCTCGAACTATCCCTATACTAAATTTCATCTCAATCGCTCCAGCCGTTGAGGCGTGAAAGCGCAACAGACAGACAGACAGATAGACAGATATAGTCTTTTTCTGGACAGCTCAGCAATCATGTAAACATGTCATGTTTTGACAGAAGTTGTCTATGATCATAGTGTTGTAACTATACTGATTCTATGTATGTAAATAATCATTGAGTTATATCTAGTTCACCGTACATTCATTGACTTCGGTATATTAATCGCCAAATTCATCAAATCATGAAATTCGGTATATCAATATATATTATGTGCAATATTTTTTTATATTAATTTAATTAAAGGATCTTTAAAAAAAAAGAAACTTTTAGAAAATTTAATAGTATAATCATTTATTTACAATATGTAATATATTACTTTAGGGATGATAAAAAGTGTAGACGCCTCATTGGCTGCTTGCCGTTCTTACAGAAGCAGACTAAGAAATCTTGAGAGATTTCTAATGTGGGGTTTTTAAATCCTAAGAAAGGGCAGTAGGCCATTGTAATGACATGGTGACAGGTATATTCGAAGCAAAGTAGTAAAAAATTAGAGCTTTTTGAACAAGCGCAATAAAAGCACATTAGGTCACGAAATTTGATAAAAAAAGTTACGAAACCAAATACATAGGTATGTTGCCAATCTCGCCGCTTCAAAAAAAAATAACGGCAGCTTCGCTTAATCACTTTGAACTTACTTCGAGACAGGTAAAGTCTTACGTAGGAAGAAAAAAAAACAAATCATCAAATATAACAGAAGTTGAAGTACTGCTAAAAATAGGTTTGACTAGAATCGAAGATTAATGTGTCACTCAGGTTCAAAAGGAAAAGGAACACATGCAAAAAAATGACTAGAAATTAAGCATTTGGTTAGCGAGGCTGTAACAACGCACTTTATAATCACTGGGAAAAGTCTGGCATGACTTCCATGAAGAATTGCATCTAGCACCTACTACGGTCATATGGCAGCTTGGCAGCGTCGCGCGCATCATTCATTTGTGTCTGATTCGTAACAGTCACTAGATGTGTCGCCGGACACAGTAATTAAAAAGTGTTTGTTACGGTATCGCTAACCTGATCCATAATCTCAATTAATTTTTTCATGTGTTCCTCTACCTCTTTAACGTGAGCAACACATTTTGACCATTGTTCTGCTCCGATTCTCGCCAAACCTTGTTTTAGCAGTTCTTTGATTTCTGCCATTTGAAATGATTTGTTTTTTCTTCCGACATAAGATTTTACCTGTGCCCAAATAAGGGGTAACAATGGGGTTTAGCTCTTTAAGTTTGGAGAAAATCGGTTAACAAATGCGTCTTCTAGACCGAAACTGACATGCACACACACATACGGACGAAAGCAAAATCGTCTATACTGTGGAATCGAAGACCCAAACTCAAAGTGCCTTTTCACACGTACCGGTAGCCGGGTAGCCGGTGCCGGGTAACCGGCGGCGAATGCAAGCGGTTGCCGGGCAAATCACGCCGGTACGTGTGAAAAGGGGCAAAGACTCGCACTCTTCGCTCTCTGGGTCAATAAGTGATATTATTATAGTAAGTACATTTTTTCGAACTGACAGATTGATAAAACAATGACCTCCTTTTAAAATCAATTGGCCAGTACAACAGTTTTACAACACTATGGCAAAGACAAACAAGTCTGAGAAAAAATAATTTAATGACAAGCAAAAATGACAGTCTTAAATTTTTACCATCCGAGTATTTTTCATGAAATTATTCTATAATCTCAAGGTTTATTAGCGTCGAAATGTCCGCATAAATCTAACTAGAGTTCCTTGAAACGACTATGATCAGGATTGATAATTAAATGTAAGTAATTATGGAGTAGTCAAGATCCAATTTCTTTGTTTACTATATTATTTACATCTGTTGAATTCCACTATAGACAGACAGAGTTACTTTCGCATTTATTATATTAGTAGGGATAGGCTCCGAAACATCTGAACTGATTTTAAAATTTCTCTCAAATTTGGAAAGCTACCCCACCCCGAGTGACATAGGCTATATTTCATTCCCGTATTCCCACGGGAACGGGAAATATGCTGATAAAACTACGTGACATCAACAAGTAGATAATATAAATAGAATTAACATCGATTGAAGCGCTCGTGGCCCCGCGGACTCAGTGTTCTGTAAACGATCACTGCAGTAACCAACTTTCACTATGGCCGGTCCATGGATGGGTGACCATCCATGTGATCACTTTGTGACATTTATTTGAGCGTTTCCGTGCTTCGGAAGGCACGTTAAGCCGTTGGTCCCGGTTGCCAGTAAAATGGCAGTCGTTAAGCCAAGTTGAAGGCTTTATTTCAACAGCAGGCAGTCACAACCTGCGCCTGTCCAATTAAACACGGCAATACGGCTCACAACGTATTACGTGGGACAAATTATAAAAAGGTGAAATGTGGGTATATAATATGCCTCTGCCTACCCCTTCGGGGATAAAGGCGTGATGATGAACCAATTAACATCGCTTGACCTAATTTTTTATGTCATCAGTGGCGTTATGTCAACTAAATGAACTCATTTATCAACGTTGACGTCAAATGATAATCTACTGGGAATTAAAAGGGTTGTTTTGATGAGATACTAGCTTATTCCCATGGCTTCATCCGCAGCGAATTTTATTAGTATTCCCGCGATGATAAGTATCCCAGAATTCTAGTTCTTAATTTGTGTTTACATTGTTTACCTATAATTTAAATTGCATACTTGCCCGTTTAACAAAAGGCCAAATATGTTGAACTTATTATAAAACTAGCCGTTGAAAATTATGTAATAATACCAATTTGTTTGTTCTCTGCTTAGCCCCTAGGATATGTAGCGTGAAAATATATAGCCTATTTGAAGACCCTACTCCTAGTTAATATTTTTACAAAATTGGAATTAAATGGAGTATTCCCGTTCGTCCCCTTGACTTCGTCCCCCCGAGGGGGACGAACGGGAATTCACAAAAATAATATTTAATCAGTTCCCGATCGTCCCCCTCCTAATTCAAGAGGGGACGAATGGGTTTTCGAGATCCTTCCGGACAAAGCAAAGCAAACAGACAAAAAAAAATTCTAACTATATTTTCAGCTTTGGTATCTTAGGTTGAACATCCAGCAATTTTTTTTTTTTCCGATGTATAGTTTTGACTTTTCTATCATTTTATTATATGTAAGTACCTAATAATCCATATCCATACTAATATTATAAAGCTGAAGAGTTTGTTTGTTTGTTTGTTTGTTTGTTTGTTTGAACGCTAGGATCTCAGGAACTACTGGTTGGATTTCAAAAATTCTTTTATAGTTTGATAGTCCATTTATCGAGGATGGCTATAGGCTATATAACATCACGCTAAGACGAATAGGAGCGGAACAGCAATCAAGAATGTTTTGAAAACGGGGAATATTTTTTACCGTCTGAGAGCTTCCGAGGCGTAGGCTGCGTAAATGGTTACAGTTAGGTAAAAATTGTGTATTACAAAATTGATTCTCTTAAAAAGTTCTAAAAAAAAGTCCGCGACAGCATATGTCTATCTTTTAAGGTTCGCTCACAATAACCTAATTTGTCTATCTCTGAAGGTTCGCTCACGATATAATAAAACTTAAGAGTTTGTTTGTGCTAGGATCTCAGAAACTACTGGTTGCATTTCAAAACTTATTACATTTTTTATTAGTCCATTTATTGAGGTTGCCTAATGGCGATATAGCATCACGCTAAGACGAATAGGAGCGGAGCAGCTATGAATAATGTTTCGAGAACGGGGATTATTTCTTTCTTCTGAGAGCTTCCGTTGCGGACGCTGCACAAATAGTTAAAGTTGCCTGAAAATTGGGTATTACAAAATTGTTCCTCTTAAAAAGTTATAAAAAAAGTCCTTGACAGCATATGCCTATCCTTTAAGGTTCACTTAAAATAACCCTCTTATTAAGTATGAGCGACGCGACGTAAGTAAACTTGGTTTGCAGTGGCAGCCAGTCAACTGAACGATAAAAACCGGCCAAGTGCGAGTCGGACTCGCACACGATGAGTTCCATACCGAAAAACGGATGGGGGAAGTAAAAGCGACGGGAAACATTATATCACTTTAACACCTCTTTCCCTTTCTCTCTCATGTGACGGAAACTAAGATATGCGGTTCAGCTCTAATGAATACAAGCGATGCGACGAGAATAAGCGCGACGGGGGTAAATACAACGGGAAATATTATAATACTCGAAATATTAATACCATACCTCACTCTTTCTCACTCTCATGTGGTGCAAACGAAGTTGCGCGGGTCAGCTAGTACCTAATATAATAGATTGTAACACGTGCCTTTGTATCATATTTACATTTTAAAATAAATAAATGAAATCATTTGAAATTTAATTATTTTAAGAAGCTACTCGTAGTTTTACACTGCAAGACAAATTACTGAAAACTTATCGTACTTATTACAACTGCAAGAAAACCTTGCCATATATAGTTACACTTTTCGTAACATATAGGGAACCCCTATTACTCAGAAGGTACACGACCAGAAATAATATATTAACGTCGTTGAGTGGGGTTACGCATCTCCCCTAATCGGAGTTCCTTAGGAAATGGCCAAACTTAAACCGTTTGCGAAAACTTACTTTCGAATGATTTGAAACTTAGTGACATTTTAGTTGACAAAGGTTTAGAATAATTTATAGATTTAGGTTAGACGTGATAGTTCTGTTTTAGTTCTTAGTTTGTATGGCTAGGAAAAAGATTTTTTTCAAACAAAATTCTGAAAATGTGATTTCATAATAATCGTCACGTAACGGAATCCTGTGCGTGTATACATATTTTTTTTTTGACTGCCTCTGTGGCGTAGTCGGTAGTGACATCGCCTGCGGTGCTGGAGGTCCTGGGTTCGATTCCTGGGTCGGTCCAAATATTTGTGTAATCCACAAGTGTTTGTTTTGGAGTTTGAGTGTTTTCTATGTTTAATATGTATGTATTTAGAAATATATATGTATGTCTATCAGTCGTCTATATCCCATAGCACAAGCTTATAGCTTAGTTTGGGCTAGATGATGTTGTGTGAGAATGTCCAACAATATTATTACAATATTATTATTATTATTATATATGTGTATCGGGTCCTTTTTTTTAAACGTGAAGTAAATCCGTCATGGATTAGTATCCATGTCCATCCATCCACCATCCATACCGGGAACGTGTGGTTTGTAGTCGGTAAGAGGCCGGCCATAGTTGCCGGCCTGTTACCGACTACAAACCACACGTTCCCTACCTACTGCCTAAGGTTGGGAGCCCCGGGTAAGCCCTCAGAAGGATATATATCCCCAAAATTTCCAACAGACCTTGGCTACCGTGTGGACTCACCTAGAGGGTTTGGGTGCTATCCCACGTCTTTGGGGGTGAAACTTTCACGTCACGCTGTCGTCTTGGGCCTCTTCGGCTTCGGCAAGGACGGTAAGCAGCCCCCCCTCCCCCGCCGTCTCTTCTCGTCTGTCAATGATATTATCATCTTATTGCACATTATAACTTTTTCTGTAACGTTTCGGAAGTGTAAAAGAGTCTATATTAATTGGCTACGTATATGCCTTTCCCCACTAAACTCATACACACACACAAACACATCAAACATACACAAACTCACACAGACACAACACACACATTCTTAATTAGTGTTATATAAACGTACTTACTGAAATTATAATGTACTAATTTGCTACCTACTTTATTGGGCTGCCAATTGCAATGTTTTTTTTTTGGAATTATATAAATACTCTCAGGAGAGGGCGTTGCCTTGTTGATATCTGCGCCACAGTTTATTACTATTGCGGATATCATCGTTCAATCTGTAAAAAAACCATAAACCGCTGAACCGATTTGAATAAATTCGATTACAGCCATAGATGGAACCTGAGATACAAGTACAGGCTATTTTTAACGCAACCTAAGCCACAATCAGATCCTAGTTATAACATTAACGCTACATAAATCCTAAAAGGTATATATCTTAATCCAGATTAACGTTATTAAAATTCGGGTACTCTAATTAAATATTAAAACGAAGGGTCGTTTACATTTGTTCTGGGTTCTATACCGGAAGACGGTACAAAATTAAAACGGCGTGAGTAAATTATTTTAGGGACGTTGGCCATGCATTAAGAAAGGGTGCCAGGTCAAAATGGTTTATTGGGAATGTCCAAAATTAGTTTTGTACACTTAAGTACCGCTTATTATTAGTTTAAACTGCCTCGGTACAGTGGTATGTGTATGTGACTGCCGGTCTGGGTCCCAGGTTCTAATCTCGAGTTAAAACAAATATTTGTGAGTGCGTAAACTTTGCGTACGGAGCGTTCCAGCACGGTAAGATCCGATAGGGGCTTTCTTTCGCGCACGCTTAGATTGTGGAATGATCTCTCTACCTCGATTTTCCCAAATGCCTACAGAATGGCGTTCTTCAAAAGGGGTCTTAGAAGGTGTTTACAGGGTCAGCAGCTCGATTGTAGCGCCTCTGGTGTTGCAAACGTTCATAGGCTTCGGTGACCACCAGTACAATTAAATTGTCTATACAACTAAATATATACACAAATATCATATAAATATATAATAACTAGCTGACCCCCGCAACTTCGTTTGCGTCTCATAAGAGAGAGAGAGAGAGCGAGAGAGACAGAGAGAAAGAGCGCTATTATTTTAATATCATGTTTCCCGTCATTTACCCCCGTTGCGTTTACTCCCGTCGCATCGCTACTATTCATTATTTTAGAAATAATTAACGTTACTGAGATCGAAAACATCCCAAAAACGCGGGATAACACCCAAACCCACTTACCTAGGTGAGGCCATAGTGGTAGCCGTAGGTCTGTTGGAAGTTCTGGTTTGACTACCGACTACCGGCTTACCCGGGGCTCCCAACCGTAGGCAGTTAAGGAGGATACGTGTGGTTTTCAGTCTTTAAGAGTCCGGCATAGCATATTTATGTAGGAATTTCCTCACATTAAAAAAATGTAACTGTGAGCGACCCTTAAAAGATAAATTAATAAATAGGTATTGTGTTTTAGAACTTTTTAAGAGAAACAATTTTGTAGTAAGTTATTTTTATGTAACTTCAACCATTTACGCAGAGGCGCAACGGTTACTCTAACGATTACATGTTTTCCGTTTTCGAAACATTTCTCATTGTTGCACCGCTCCTATTAATCTTAGCATTATGTTATGTAGCCTTAAGCCACTCTCAATAAATGTACCTACTCACTATCGAACAGTTAAAGAGTTTTTGAAACCCTACCAGTAGTTTCAGTTGCCTTGGTATGATGTGATCATGGTCCCTTTGCAGTGTGTGTCCAATCCAGCTACTCTTCCGACGTTTGATCTGTTGGTGGATAGGGGTCTCACTGCAGCGTTCCAATAGGCTTACGTTGGTGATTTTCTCGGGCCCGTATATACCGAGGATCCGTGGGAGGCAGCGGTTGACGAAGACTTGTAGCTGGTAGCTGGTGCTAAATGTCTTTAGTGACCTTCCATGTCTCGCATCCATATAGCAGTTAGCAGTACAGTTTTAACATTTACTTTGTTTTGAGTTTCACTCTTCGAGTCCATTTTCGCTACTGCCTACGGGGCGCAGCTGTGTGAAGGTTGTTCTAGCCTTGGCGAGTTTCGAAATGATGTAGGGTACTCTTCTACCCCATCAGTTTCCGACACGACACTCCCACCACATCTCCTGCGTCTGTCGATTTTATTTTCAGTCCAGCCATTCGCTGCCACATCCTACACGTTGTCGTGTAGACATGCATGACGGCGTGTGTGTGCCTCAGCAAGCACAGGTCATCGGCGTCATTTAAATCCTCCAGGATATCAGGATAGTCCCCATTCTATGCCGCGCCGCTTGTTCTTTGCGGTACTCAGCCTTATACCATCTATTTTCTATGGATGGTTGTTAACTATCCTGTTATCTTCTTATCGATTCTCTAAGGTAGATACAGTATGTATTTTCAAAAGAGTTTGTGAACTCTATGTTTAATTTCTTTTTCAGAATAATGATGACATTTGATTGATGTCATACATTGATACATGTAATAAAATTCTAACACGCCGGTGTTTGTATGTAAATTGTTTATACTGAGGAAAATTCTTTACATACTGAGGAATAGCTTTAATCATTAAGCTCTATTTAGATTAAGCAAACAGGGCAGATTCACATGCTACTTGATGAGTATGATTAATAAATACCTCTAATTTCATAGACCTTATATGAAGTAAACAAAGTTGTGAGGGTCAGCTAGTTAAAAGATAAAACAATAGGTTTCTTCTTACCTACTTAAAAACTATTTTTACAAATTTTATGGTAATAATAGACATTCTTTGAAATGTGCATTTATGGTATTGTTGTGACTTTTATGACACGTTTAAAGTACATTGGTATGGGATAGATGGCGCTCGCTCGCTTCCCATGGGAACGTACTCCCGGGATAAAAAGTAGCCTATGTGTTATTCCAGACTATAATGTATCTCTGTACCGAATTTCAGCCCGATCCGTGTAGCTGTTTGAGCGTGAAAGAGTAACAAACATCCACACTCACAAACATTCGCATTTATAATATTAGTAAGATCTACACAACTGAAAACATGCACACTAAATTTTAGTGTGCATGTTTTCAGTTGTGTAGATCTCATATTCCAAGCTCATATTAGCGTAATATGGTCGTCTACTGACGTTGTGTGTGTGAAAACCACAAAATATTTTAAGTAAACATTTTTTAATAAACTTGAACACAGTAATAAGTACGCATATCTTTATCAGCAACCATTTAGAGTTTATTCAACATCATTCGTATCTTTAGCATGAAAAAAGAATTCTATGGAATGAAGCCCATTAATATTGTCCCGAAGTGTGAATGGTGTTCCTTTTTTGAATAAGGAAGCGTTTCGTTTCTTAAGTGGATGATAGCTGTCAAATTTACATTTTTGAATTAAAAAAATGTTTGTTGAAAATTCTGATTTTTTTTCTCTTTGTGTATTTTTTAATGTTCCATTTGAATAGAAGTGTGAAAAGGATGGAAGGGGGGGATGGAGAGTGGTTAGGGTTTAAATTTTCTTTTTACCGCTAATTTTGATTATAATGATCAAAATTTTAGTTCAATATACATTTTTGAAGTTAGTCAACTACTACAAACTAGTAAAAATATTAAGTTTTTATTCTCATGGGAACACTTTTGCGCCATAATAAGTGCCGCAGGCATATTATTATTTCAAAATTTTCGACATCAAACATCATAAAACTGAGATTACAGAACAAATCTATATTCTGCGACATAGAACCAATAAGGTTCATCATCACGCCTTTATCCCCGAAGGGGTAGGCAGAGGCATATTATATACCCACATTTCACCTTTTTATAATTTGTCCCACGTAATACGTTGTGAGCCGTATTGCCGTGTTTAAATGGACAGGCGCAGGTTGTGACTGCCTGCTGTTGAAATAAAGCCTTCAACTTGGCTTAACGACTGCCATTTTACTGGCAACTGGGACCAACGGCTTAACGTGCCTTCCGAAGCACGGAAACGCTCAAATAAATGTCACAAAGTGATCACATGGATGGTCACCCATTCATGGACCGGCCATAGTGAAAGTTGCTTACTGCAGTGATCGTTTACAGAACACTGAGTCCGCGGGGCCACGAGCGCTTCTAGAACCAATAAAACTTGTTAATTTTAGGGTTCCGTATCCAAAGGGACCCTATTCATGAGACTTCGCTGTCCGTTTGTCTGTCCGTCACGAGGCTGTATCTCCTGAACGGTGATAGCTAGAGAGCTGAAATTTTCAGAGATTATGTGTTTTATGTTGCCGCTATAACAGCAAATACTAAGAGTAGAAAAATAATAATATTTGGGGGGGGGGGCTCCCATTTAACAAACGTGATTTTTTTGGCCCTTTTTCTATAAAATAGATTGCAGTGGGGCTTATGACGGGAAATGTGTCTGTAGTCTGTGACTCTGTTGCATTAAATTACGTCACTAGGTCACGTGGATCATCTGTTCAAAGTTTGAAATAAAACAAAAATGACAACGTCAATCGGATTGAACTTTCACTTCCACAAAAACGTTAGAGGGACAGTCGACTGAGACCGTCTCACGGCTTCTTGTTATTGTGTTGAAATGCTCACAGAACATCGACCTGTATATTTTCATGAAGTATAAGTAATTGTATTAAAGTAAAATGGACATTTAAGGGGTCCCATATAACAAGCGTGATTTTTAGTAGTTTTTTGTTACGGAACCCTCCGTGCGAGTCCGACTCGCACTTGGCCGGTTTTTTTTATAATGATTTTCTAGATATATCATAGAGCAACATGACCAGTAGGGCTGTACAAAGTCATAGATCGGTGGTGTACTTTGAATGTAGATAATTACCTACAATTTATGTAAACCTCTTTTTTTGTTTTTTTTTTTTCTCTCTTTCTATATGATAAAAAAGTCAAAACTGTACCTACATTGGAAATATTTAAAAAAAAATACTCGCTGGGTGTTCAACATAAGATACCGAAGCCGAAAATATAGTTTTTTTGTCTGTTTGTCTGTTTGCTTTGCTTTGTCCGGAAGGATCTCAAAAAGTACTCAATAGATTTGATTCAAATTTTGCACAAATATTAACTAGCCGTAGGATCTTTAAATAGGCTATATATTATCACGCTACATATTCTAGGGGCTAAGCAGAGAGCAATCAAATTGGCATTATAACAATTTTCATGCGTACGAAGTCGCGGGCGGCAGCTATTTTATAATAACCTCTTCTATTCCCCCTGGGCGCCGCCGACGTGTCTTCGCCGAGGACTATCGGCCTCCATGACCGGGGGTCTGAGGACGGTGAGAGGGCCGCTCACCGGCCTTACAGAAGCAGGCCCATGACGGCAGCGTGACGTGAGCAACTCACGCACGCCCCCCCCCCCCCCCTTAGAAGCGGGGTCACACCCGAAACCCCCCATAGACGCGGGATTGCACCCGAACCATCCCCTGGGCGAGGCCGCAGCGGCGGCCGTAGGTCTGTTGGGAGTCACGGGACATCCTTCCTGAGGGCTTACCCGGGGCTCTCAACCATAGGCTGTTAGGCGTGGCGTGAGGTTTTTTAGTCGGTAAGAGTCCGGCATAACATCCTATGAGGATTTTCCCTCACGTTAAACAAAAATAAAAAAAAAACCTCTTCTATTCTTCAACAATTTCTCTTTACAGTATAATTTCACGAATATTCGCAAGGTACGAGTGGTACGAACGAGGTACGAGAAATTCGTACCTACAGCTTCAATGTATATTTCGTTTAAATTGAAACTAATGGATTCTCTACTTACTTAATTTTACTTGGTGTGTGTATTTAAGTAGTTTTGAGAGAAATAAATTCTCTGCTTACAGAGAATTCATTTCTCTTAAAACTGAATTATTTCATTGTTAGTATAGAAGCGCTCGTGACCCCGCGGACTCAGTGTTCTGTAAACGATCACTGTAGTGAGCAACTTTCACTATGGCCGGTCCATGGATGGGTGAGCATCCATGTGATCCCTTTGTGACATTTATTTGAGCGTTTCCGTGCTTCGGAAGGCACGTTAATCCGTTGGTCCCGGTTGCCAGTAAAATGGCAGTCGTAAAGCTAAGTTGAAGGCTTTATTTCAACAGCAGGCAGTCACAACCTGCGCCTGTTCATTTAAACACGGCAATATGGCTCACCACCTATTACGGGGGACAAATTATACAAAGGTGAAATGTGGGCATATTATATGCCTCTGCCTACCCCTTCGGGGATAAAGGCGTGACCATATGTATGTATGTATGTAGTATAGAAGCTTAGAGTATAAATAAGAAGGTACCTGATAATGACCCTTTTACGTGGGGGACAACAACAGGATTGTTTTGTTTGCAGATGATACTTCTTTGATTTTCAAAGTTAAAAGACAAATAGATAACTATGACGATGTCAACAACGCAATCTTGAAAGTGGTTCATTGGTTTAACACTAACAATCTTAGACTGAATGATAATAAAACTAAATGCATAAAATTTACCTTGCCTAATGTAACACAGTCAGAAACCAATGTTCAACTTAATGGTCGGGTGTTGGAACTTGTGGAATCAACGACGTTCCTAGGGTTAACGGTCGATGCTGGTTTACAATGGGGTCCACATATTGTTAAACTAGCAAATAGATTAAGTTCAGCAGCATTTGCTGTACAAAAGATAAGGCACTTGACGGATGTAGATACGGCTAGAATAGTCTATTTCAGTTACTTTCATAGCATAATGTCATACGGTATTCTACTGTGGGGCAATGCTGCAGATATAGATAAAATTTTTATTTTACAAAAGCGGGCCATAAGAGCTATATATAGATTAGGTCCAAGGGTCTCTCTGCGCGAGAAATTCAAAGAGGTTAAAATTCTTACAGTAGCATCACAATACATTTTTGAGAATCTTATGTACGTACAAAGAAATTTACATAGTTTCGCTAAGTTAAGTGATAGACACAATGTGAACACTAGAAATAAAAGTAACCTTGCTGTTTATCATAGCAGATTGCACAAAATCAGCAATTCTTTCATGGGTAACTGTATACGCTTTTACAACAGGCTACCAGAGGAAATTAAAAGTATGTCCCTTAATAAATTTAAAAAGGTTGTAAAAAGTAAATTGTACTGCAGGGGCTACTATACAATTGGTGATTATTTGTTGGATGGAGAAGCCTGGAAATGACCTGCTCTACTGGATTCTCAAAAAATTGTCAAATGCATAGTTTTTAGATTCATTTTGTAAATAGAGCTCTAAAAAGAATAACCCGCTGAGTTTCTTGCCAGTTCTTCTCAGGTGGGTCGCGTTGTGAACTGGTGGTAGTTTTTTGATTTATATTCTGGACGTTTTACAAGAGCATCTGTAAATGCCTATGTGAAATAAATTTCTTTTTCTTTCTTTTCTTTCTTTCAATACTCTAAGTATAGAAGATATAAAATAAAAGATATTTAATTTTACTTGGTGTGTAATTTACTATATTATTTTATATGCCTACTAATATTATAAATGCGAAAGTAACTCTGTCTGTCTGTAACGCTTTCACGCCTAAACCGCTGAAGCGATTTAGATGAAAATTCGTATAGAGATAGTTTAAGTCTCTGGGAAGGATATAGGCTACTTTATAACCGACTACACAAAAAGAGGGTACTGATTTTACGCGATAACTTCTACGTGGTCGAAGCCGCGGGAAACAGTTATTCTTCTATACAATGAAATAATTCAGTTTTAAGAGAAATATTCAACACTAAGTAAAAATATAATCATACTCTAATGGTACTTACATAATAGTAACACCTTTATCTCTGAAGGGGTAGGCAGAGACATAGTAATACGCCCTTACCATTATAAGGTAGACGACGCTAAGTGATTTCCTAGATATATATTTTACTAGCTGTTTCCCACGGCTTCGTTCTCGTAGAAGTCGTTATCACGTAAAATCATTACCCTCTTTTACGTAGTCTATTAACGATATATTAACGATACCTTTGAGAATGCTATAATAGCGAAACCGGTCAGGTTTTATTAAAATTGTAATAAAAGTTGTGGAATAGTACAAGGGAGTTTTCATAATGATTAAAAAGAAGACTATGTTCTTCCCAGGGTCTCTAACTATCTTTATAGGTACGAAATTTCATCTAAATCGCTTCAGCGGTTTAGGCGTGAAAGCGTATCAGACAGACAGACAGAGTTACTTTCGCAATTATAATATTAGTAGGGATAGTAGGGATCATATTTTTTACTTTTTTGACGTGAGGGAAAATCCATCATGGATGCTATGCCGGACTCCTACCGACTTAAAAACCTCACGTAACGCCCAACAGCCTATGGTTGGGAGCCCCGGGTAAGCCCTCGGAAGGATGTCCCAGGACTCCCAACAGAAACCTTATATTTATGTTTTGTAAAATTTATGCGCGTTGTGGTCCACTATTTTTTTTTCTTTCTTTCAGACAGACAGACATACTTAATTTTCGCATTTATAATATTAGTAGGGATAGTTTTACTAAAAGACCTTGTAAGCCACTTGAACAAACTTAAAGATTAATGACCCAAACTTGTTTAAGAGTAATTACTTATTAATTTGATTAGTTAGATAACAGGAAATTTAGACAAAACTTGCTAAGTTTCAGTTGTAAGCTGATTTAGGCTGATTGATTAAAAGGGGACAAGGGCTTTGATAAATTTTCAAAATAGGTACTTTTAATTTAATTATTGCCCTCATACTTTATAGAATTTAGAACTTCACTTGAATTCGGAATTTCGCTTGAAGTCCCAAATTCATTGACGTAACATTTGACGTCTGTCAGTTTTATCTTCATAATGAGAATGACGAATGAGAAAGTGATTGAATCGATACGGTCTTGAAAGATACACTCGAGAGCAATGAATCCGGGTCACTTAAAGAATCCTAAAAATCTCGGAAACTAAAAATGCTAGGTTAATGCAATAAATTGTATTTAATAGACAATGTAATACTCCTTAAATGAAGGTATTAAAACTTCTTAGTTATTGTAAAGTTATATCATAAAAAAATCAAATTTGAAAAAGGGCCACTTTCGAAGATGGAACTACGAAATTACAGCATTTGGTGTTGCTTTTGTTTGTAATCTGTCATTTATGTGGGTACATAAACCATGTTGATAGTGCTCTATATTCATTAATCAAGCTGAAATTATGTCGCTTACGCCTGAAGAATGCACCAGAATACTTACAATGCTGGAAACCGGCCGGAGTCAGCGCGATACAGCCAGGACTGTCGGTGTGTCGCTGTCAACAGTACAAAGAGTTCTCCGACGTTACGAAGAAACTGGTTCTAACCTACGCAGACCAGGAACGGGCAGAACCAGGTGTACCACAGCACGAGAAGACCGATACTTGGTGAACACCATGCTTCGAAATCGCTTTCTCACAGGAACTGAACTCACCAATCAGTTTCGACGCCTCGGAGGAAGTAACCCAAGTGCATGGACAGTAAGACGTCGGCTTGCTGAATCTAACTTAAAACCCCTTAGACCTGCAAACGGCCCTAAACTGGAGCGTGGGCATCGTATTTCGAGACTAAGGTATGCCCAGAGCCACGTAAATTGGAGTATTGAAGATTGGTCAAAAGTTATGTTCTCCGACGAATCAAAATTTATGCTCTACGAGCACGATGGAAGACACAGAGTGTATCGAAGACCAGGGGAAAGATTCAAGCAAGCATGCATCGAAGAAAAAGTAGCCTACGGTGGTGGGTCTGTACTTGTGTGGGCCGGAATTTCTTCTGAAAGTCGCACAGAGCTGGTGATCATAGAAAACGGCTCTTTAACTAGCGTAAGATATGTGGAAGAAATCCTCAATGATCACGTTGGTCCATTTATGGTCAATTTAGGTGAGGATGCTATATTTATGCATGACAATGCCCGACCTCATACAGGTAGGATTGTGAATGACTACCTTCAAGAGATGAACATTACTCGTATGGAGTGGCCAGCGCGCAGCCCGGATATCAACCCGATCGAGCATGCTTGGGACGAGCTAGGCAGATGCGTAAAACAACGAAACCCTCCCCCAATCACGCTTCGTGAGCTCAAAATTGCTCTCACAGAGGAATGGGAGAATATTCCCCAAAATCGTATAAGGAACTTGGTGTACAGCATGCCAAACCGCGTAAACGCAGTAATGGAAGCACGAGGAGGCAATACGAAGTATTAAAATTCAAGAAAATCGTAATAAAGTTCAAAAATTTCATGTTTCCTATTTTTGTTTTAAGGAGAGATCAGCAGTTTTTTCTTTATGTAATTTTGTGTTAATAAAATGTATGGTGACTCATATTTTTTTACTTTCATTTAAGGAGTATTACATTGTCTATTAAATACAATTTATTGCATTAACCTATCATTTTTAGTTTCCGAGATTTTTAACATTCTTTAAGTGACCCGGATTCATTGCTTTCGAGTGTATGTGAATTTTAAAAGTTATTCCTATTCTAAATGTTATTAAAATGCCGCATTGTCCTGCAAAACATGCTGTAACTGTAGACTACCTATAAGAACAAGTCATCCATGTTTTTTGTAATAAACTATCATTCATTCATTCATAAAGATCATCAGGCGAATCCCTGTCCTATTATATTTTTTCTTTTGTAAATTTAAGGAGCAAAATAAGATAAGTACATAATTAAATTGTAAAATGATTGTGAAATTGAATTGTCAAATGTGGTACCTATTTATATGACTGAACTTTAATAGTGTAAGTAAGCAAATGACTCTACTTTAATAGTGTAAGTAAGCAAATGACTCCACTTTAATAGTGTAAACAATACTGGCCAAGTGAGAGTAAGACTCCCGCATGAAGGATTCCGTACCAAAAAACGGCGAAAAAATCACGTTTATTGCATTGGAACTTGGAACCCTCCAAAAATATGTTTTCTTTCTGATTTTAGTACCTTTTTGCTGTTAAAGAGTCAACAAAAATATATCTGTAAAGCTAACACGGTTCTTGAAATATAGCCTAAAGACGGACTGACAGATAGACATACGGCTAAGTCTCATGAATAGGGTCCCGTTACACACTTTGGGTACGGAACTCTAAAAACAGATTTCTTTGTAATACTAGCCCCTCTCTATAAAATAGATTGCAATGGGGCTTATGGCGAGACTTGTGTCTGAAGTCTATGACTCTGCTGCATTATTTTACGTCACTATATCACGTGAATCATCTGTTCTTAGTTTAAAATAAAACAAAAATGACAAAGTCAATCGGATTGAACTTTCACAATAAACGTGTTAAAGAGGGGAAACCTGGTGAGAACGATCTCACGGCTTTCTTGTTTGAAATTAATTTCCAAAAAAAATACTTCACGGAAATGTAAAAGACTTTTTAAAATACTTTGAAATACGCATAGTCTTAACAGTAGAGTAATACTTCACAAAATAATTAAGGTTCCTGACACATTAAGACGGTGTGCAGCCGCGCGTTTTAATTTATCGCTACATACGTGCGTTCTGAAACGTCATTACAGTACTGCCAACTGTAGATGTAGATTTTGAGAGACGGTAGATGAAATTTTGTTTGCGCGCTAGTCTATTACTAGACTAGATTACCTACTTACAATTAAACTGTATTTACAATTTTACGTTGACATATATTTTTCATTCCTTCTATTCGAAAAGTATCACTTTGCACCACGATAGCGGGCGGCAAAGTGATTTGAATTTGTAACTTGAAAATTTCATAGAAATCGAACTCAAATTGTATGAATTACTGGCTGGTAAGTGTTGGCTGCACAGCGCGGTGTCCTGAGCTAACTAAAAAAAACTAAAGAGCGCTATTTATCTGTTCGTGTTCGTCATTATTATATATTATATTGTATTCTGCAAATATAATTAGTTCTACGTCAAGTTGTGAAAGTGACAATCCATAAACTCCTGGAACAATAACTATAGAAGGTAACTACGTCGTACAAAACTTTTTTTTTTCTCATAGAAAGGGAATGAAAAGTAGAGTATATTACTCGAGGGCAAATTATTTTTCCCTCGGGCGGTGTACTTTGAATCCCTCACTGCGCTCAGGATTCTACGTTAGAATCCCTCGCTATGCTCTGGATTCTATTCTAGAATCCTTCGCTTCGCTCGTGATTCAAAGTAGCGCCCTCGCCGTAAAAATACAATTTTGCCCCCTTGTTATACAATCTACTATTAATTACATTTCTC
Source organism: Miltochrista miniata (assembly GCA_933228765.1). NCBI lineage: Eukaryota > Metazoa > Arthropoda > Insecta > Lepidoptera > Erebidae > Miltochrista > Miltochrista miniata. Next base: position 5,109,006 of record OW121777.1, read on the forward strand.
GCAATCCTCCCCAGTGAATAAGCACCCTTAAACAGAATTGAGGCACGTTTGACGCAATTAATTAAAACGTACGACTATTAAAGGCTTTACGGTGTCAGGAATCTTATGTACTGTGAAATTATTTTGAGACGAATTGCTGCGATGTTCCGTTTTAACACCTTGGGCACAGGGCGGAAACTCCATACAAAAATGTTCGTTTTCACCCACACTAATATACACGTTATATTAGTTGCGGGTCTTTTTCGCGTAAACAATTTAAGCTTGAGCGAAGCTTAAATTGTTTACGCCCTTATATACGAGCCTCCACAGCTACAGTCCACCTTGTAAACACCTATCGGTCAAACGAAGCGAACCATCGCAGAACGAGTGAGAGAGCACATAGCAGCGGTCAAGAACCACCAAACCGAAAAATCAGCGATCGCGGAGCATCTCTTACTATCGGGGTCAAATCACTGGATGGAGTTGCATGCACCGGGAGTTTTGTCCACTGAACGCCGATATTACCCGAGGATTGTTCGTGAAGCGGTTGAAATCAAGAAGCATCACAACAATTTCAACCGTGAGGGGGGATATAAACTTTCGTCCACATGGAACCCTGTAGTGAAGATGTGTAAGTGTCGCGAAAAACCGCCTAACGTTCGTTCAGATATCGTGAGTGTAGTGTGTCGCGACCCTAATGACTGTTATTAATAAACTAATATGTGGGTACCTGTAAGATCAACGGTACAAGAGGATGACGCCCGCTGCATTCCCCAGTCTACTCGTGACCACGGCTATTGTAACATAGCCGAAACGTCGAGAGGTGAGCGAAGCTTAAATTGTTTACGCGAAAAAGACCCGCAACTAATATAATGTGTAGTGCAAGTCGTGTGAGTTTAAAAACATTATAATATACACGTAATGTGAATGCTTGAATCAAGCTTGAATGTGTGTTTAAGTATACTAGGGACCCTAGCCATGGAAACAAAATAATAAGGAACAGAACGAAATCGGAGTCCACGTCATAATTTCGAAATAATCTGGCCGATCCTCAAAATTCCGAACGCTCATTTCGCCGATGATAAATTCAACGAATGGTTGTATGGTCGACTGTTAAAACTCCGAATGGTCATTTCGCCGATGATCAGTTTTACGAATGATTGTATGAATTTGATGTTGGTGTTGGATGGTTATAAAAAAAATGCCGATCTGTATGTAATACTATTATATTATCTTTGCTTTGGGTATACAGAACCGTACAACACCTTAAAACACCTTTCTACCTCGTACGCTTATATTGTGGAATGATCTCCCTGCCTCGGTTTTCCCAAACGCCTACAGTATGGGATTCTTCAAAAGGAGACTTAGAAGGTTTTTACAGGGTTGGCAGCGCGAGTGTGGCGCCTCTGGTGTTGCAAACGTCCATAGGCAGCGGTGACCACCGGTACATCTGGTGGGGCCGTAAGCTTGGTAAAAAAAAACGCACCTTAAAAGAACGTAGACTGAATTCTTGCTAAGAGTGCTTTTGGCGTGAAAATGTGAATTTCCTAACTGCCTGTCATCCACAGCTACTGAAAAATACGAAAACTCGTTTAAGAAAATCTATGTTATACTAGCTGCCCGCGCAACTTCGTTTGCGTGATAAATGAAGAACCGCTCGACCGATTTTGAGCAAACTTCACATAAACCATCTACTAAATAGTCCGAAAAAAGCTTTAAAATTTGGTTTGGATAGGTGAGCCCGTTCTTGAGTTATAAAATTACAACGAAAAGTGGCATTGATTTTTATATATATAGATAAGATTTTGTCATGCTCCTAACTGACTTTAAAAGGCATAACTATTATTGGTATTGACGTGTTAAAAAAAAATTAACAAAAAAGAAACCAACTTCAAACAAAACTAAAAACTGAAAAATAAAATTTGCTTAGCACAAAGTTAGTATATTCTGATTTATCAGATATAAAAAACGCTCCTAAACTACTGAACCGATTTGATAAGTTCTTTCACTGTTGGGAAGCTACGCTATCACCGCGTGACTTAAGCTATATTTTATTCCCGTATTCCAACGGGAACGGGAACTACCCGTGAAACCGCGTGACGTCCGCCAGTCAAATATAATAATTTATACTGTTGATTGAAGGCACTTGGTGGAACTTGCTGCACATATTGAAAACGACACTTTTACTTGTACAATGTTAATAATTTTTCTCTACCTATTTTTTGGGTAAATGTGGACAATAATAGGTCATTTGATACGTTGTAATGTAGAATGTTATAATTGTAACATATATATAACAAAAATATTTAAATTTGTAATTTACCAAAATTTGGGAAAAATTTCTAATGTTCGTATACCTACACTTTAAAAATATTATTGTTGGAGTATTTTCGGGACAGTACTACCTTGTCCTTCCATCTAGAATCTTTGAAAATGCTGTGAAGCGAAACCGGTCAGGTTTATAATAATAAATATTGTGGAACAGTCAAATATAAATTGGCATAACTTATATTAGCTAAAGGTCTCAGCACACTTACCTGAATCATGCTCTATTTATTTCTGAAAGGCTTTTCGGGTCGGTCGAAGAAATACGTAGGTAATACATATTTGCCTACTTTACTTTAAGGGTTCCGTGCCCAAAGGATAAAAACGGCACCCTATTCATGAGACATCACCGTTCGTCTGTCTGTCTGTGCGTCACGAGGCTGTATCTCAGGAACCATGATAGCTAGAGAGCTGAAATTTTCACAGATGATGTATTTCTGTTGCTGCTATAACAACAAATACCTACTAAAAACCAAAAATAATAATAACTAAGAGGGCTCCCATGCAACAAACGCGATAATACGAACAACCCGTTGAGTTTCTTGCCAGTTCTTCTCAGGTGGGTCGCGTTGTGAACTGGTGGTAGAGATTTTGATTTATATTCTGAACGTTTTACAAGTGCATCTGTATATGCCTATGTGAAATAAATTTGTATTTATTTCTTTTTCTTTCATTTATTGTCGTTTTTTTGGCACGGAACCCTCGGTGCGCGAATCCGACTCGCACTTGGCCGGTTTTTAAATTATGCCCACTCTCCCCTTACGTGGTTCGTCATAAGGGCGAGGTTACATTACCATATCTTTCGTCACATTAGCTTTGTATTCGTGACCTATTTGCTAAATTAACTTCATAATTTAAATGTACATTTATTTTAAAATGGCGGCAATGATATTACTTATTACTAGCTGACCCGCGCCTTCGTTTGCGCCACTTAAGAGAGAGTATTACCTGTTCCCGTCGCATTTACTCCCGTCGCGTTGCGTTTACTCCCGTAGCGTCTCGTCGTTAATATTCAATACTGCGCAAGCTCTAAAAAGGAATAACTTTCCCCCGTTTTTGATACATTTACTATTACTGCTCCGCTCCTATTCGTTGTAGCGTGATAATATATAGCCTATGACACTCCACAATAACGTAGCTTTCTATTGGTGAAAGGATTTTCAAAATCGGTTCAGTAGATCCCGAGATTACCCCTTACAATTTAACAAACACACAAACTTTACTTCTTTATAATATGTATTAGTATAGATTTATGTTTATGCAATGAACTTGTGGTTTTTAGTCGGTAGGAGGCTGGCAGTGCATACCTGTAGGATTTTCCTCAAAAAACCTTATCATGAGGTTTTTATTCCAATCTTAATGTAATTTTAAAGCCAGGGCGTGTAGCTAGTAATTATAAATGCCACAAATTTATCCTCGATCTTGTTTCAGCCTCAATAAAAGACCTATTTTATCTTCAAAAGGGTTAATCACCGATCGCTAACGACTTGATTTGAAAGTTAAAGTTCTTGGAACCATTATGTAAATTGGATATTAATGATCGTGGTTTAGCCCGTTTAGCTGAACGATATTAATGTTAGAGTGCGCGCCCACATCAGATAATAATTTGTAGGACCAATACTACTTAAGGTGCGCGTCCGCAAAATGCACAAAAAGACACTTAGGATTTTGGAAATATTCAAGAACTTACTTCATTAAATGACACTAAATAGAACCTTAAATTCTTAATAGATGAGACTACACCGTGCGCTTTTTACAAAATAATTATTCACTTGCATAAAAACCTCTGAAAATCATCGAAATTTACCTTTGTCAATTTGATTATTTCTGCAATTTCGATGATTTTTAATAACATTGGGAGCTGTTTTTTTCTAACGTAAATAATTATTTTGTAAAAAGCGCACGGTGTTAATGTAGTCTCATCTATTAAGAATTTAAGGTTCCATTTTTGTGTCATATAATAAAGTGAGTTCTTGAATATTTCCAAAACCCTAAGTGCATTTTTTGCGGACTAGCCCCTTTTTTTTTTTTTTTTTTTTTAACGTGAGGGAAAATCCTCGTAGGATGCTATGCCGGACTCTTACCGACTAAAAAACCTCACGTAACGCCCAACAGCCTATGGTTGAGAGCCCCGGGTAAGCCCTCAGGAAGGATGTCCCGTGACTCCCAACAGACCTACGGCCGCCATTGCGGCCTCGCCCAGAGGGTGGTTCGGGTGCAATCCCGCGTCAATGGGGGGTTTCGGGTGTGACCCCGCTTCTAAGGGGGGGCGTGCGTGAGTGCTCACGTCACGCTGCCGTCATGGGTCTGCTTCTGTAAGGACGGTGAGCGGCCCTCTCACCGTCCTCAGACGGTCATGGAGGCCGATAGTCCTCGGCGAAGACACGTCGGCGGCGCCCAGGGCGCCGACTGCGGAACTCGGGTGGGAGAGTTCTCTCCCGCACCCGGCCCGCCGCCTCCTTCGCGAGCATGACCTGCTCGCAGAAAGAGGCGGCGCAGTCCCACTTACTCCCGCTGGAGAGCATGGCTCGCACCATGGCCTCAAGCGAGAGAGTGTCCACACCCAGACCCACTACGAGGACCTGTCGCTGTTGTGCCCACGCCGTGCACTCCACCAGCGTGTGGAGCGCCGTGTCATCGCTGCGGTCCTCGCAGTGCTGCGGACTAGCCCCTTAATAAAATAATGCTTAAATGTTTAGCCCGTTTGGCTGAACAATATTAGAGGGCGCGCCCACCTCAGATTATAATACCAAATTTTTTTGAACATTTTTTTTAAGCGAAGGACGCCATTTTTAGTCATTTATTAAATTATTAACTGTAACCCTAAAAGGTAATAGGGCCATAAAGTTGGCGGGTCACCTTATTTAACTTTAGTTCCTTAGTTTCAACAACATAAATTTGGTTAGTTAATCTTATTGCTTAGTTAAGTAAGCTCTAAACATACGTTGTGTACTTTGAGTTAATTACAAAGTTCGTAATTAATTTACAAGACAAATATATTTTACAATGTATATAAATACTAGCTGATGCCCTAAGCTTCACCCGCGTAAAATTTGTTCCCGTCCCCGCTTCCCACGGGAACTTATTCCCGGAATAAAATGTATCATATGTGTTATTCCAGACTATAATCTATCTCTGTACCAAATTTCAGCCCGATCTGTTCAGCGATTTGAGCGTGAAAGAGTAACAAACATCCACACTCACAAACTTTCGCATTTATAATATTAGTAAGATTTAGGGACATTTTCACATAATGCCGTAAAGTCCAAATTAATTTAAAAAAAAACTTATACACTTATCTACTAGCGGACGTCACGCGGCTTCATACGCGTAGCTCCCGTTCCCGTGGGAATATTTGAATAAAATTTATCTTATGTTACTCAGAGTGAATGTAGCTTTCCAATGTAAAAGAATTTTTGAAACCAGCAATGTAGTTTTTGAGTTTATACAAACATACACAATACACACACATAAAGCTTGTGCTGTGGGATTTAGACGACTGGTAGACATACTTATATATCAATCAATTTCAATACATATAATAAAGGTCGCTGTCTGTAGATACATTGAAGGACATGTACAAGATTTTTGGAATTTTTGTCTGTTTTTCTGTATGTCTGTTTGTCTGTACGTTTGTGCACGCTAATCTCAGTAACCGCTCAACCCATTGCAATGCGGTTTTCTTTATTACGTTGCGGTTTGATCCACTTAACATTTAGTGTTAGTTTCATGTCAATCGGTTCATAACTAAAAAAAGTTATATCAATCTAAAGAATCGAAATCGAAATCAATACGAAGTCGCAGGCAACAGCTAGTTATGCATATTTCTAAATACATAGGTCTTAGATCATCTAACCACAGGATGCGCCTTACTTAAGCATTGTTTTCTGCCATTGCACATGACCATTTGGTCTTTTGGCTTTATGAAAAGCACTGTACATCAGTACATAATTTTATATGATTAAACTAGTACATTTCATTGTAGTTGACTGTACAATAAAAATTAACACACAACAGCCATTACGCGTTAGTCGATTAATACATTTTTAAATGCAATGAAATTTTATATGTCTTTGTGTTTCCTCCTTCACTTGTATGAAAACTGGCAGAATATTTTTGTATGCGGTGGTTCGCAAAGGCTAGTCCCGTGATATATGGTCTAAGACATAGGTACATAATATATTGGTTGTAACAAAATTGACTCTCCAAATTTCGCCACGTGACGTGGCATCAGTCAAGAAACATCACAAAAATGAAGAAAAAAAAATCACATGAATACTTTAACCGTAAAGCCGTTTTAAAGGTCCTATAAATTTTCATTTTCACCCTTTCTATCGCTACTGAGCGGCAGTAGAAAGCGACAATGACAGCCAGACGGGTGCTCTGTGTTTGTTTTACTACGGCGACCATGATACCTCGAATTGCCGCGGTAAAAAATGAGTTCTTAATGTGCGACAAAAAAAATTGTAAAAAAATTAAAAAAATTACCCCTCTTTTTTATTAAATATTTGTATTTGATTTCCGATGCCAAGTCATCTCATGAAATTTGGCAAGGTAATTTTGTTACACCCAGTATTGTACATCGAAAACACTCAAACTCCGAAACAAACATCAATGTATCACACAAGTATTACGTCCGATCCAGAAATCGAACCTAGGACCTCAGCGCCAGTCGGTTACCAAATGCGCAATCGAGGCAGCCCAAAAAAATATATAACTACGCGCTTCACCCTTTCTGGGGGTCCTTCGCTTATTCTGAAGTCAAAAGCCAATTTAAGCCAAGTATACCAATCTGTCTTTTCAGACACAAACTTTGTATCCATTTCAAAGAGCACAGATACTTTTGGTATGTATCGTCAAACATCAATACTATAAATAAACTATTCTGTGTCCCTCACCTGATCTCGACCTATATTTGAGAGACAATTCTCTACCCTTTGCTAGTCATTTCAGGGCTGCCACTTTAAAAATTTCTTGTTTCATATAAAATTAAAAATCATAATATTTCTTAAAGTACCATAAGAAAATTACTGGTGGGATTAATAAAATTATATAAATAGGTACTTATTTAAGATATTGCGACATTTTTATACCCTTCCATCTGGCCCAATTAAAAGCTAATAAGAGCTTGTATTCTTAGACATCTGATAAACATCGCCATCACAAAATCAGCGCTCCGCATCATATGTCATTGACAGAGGATGCGTAGCATTTATGCTGAGATGGCGACCCATTTAAGATGCGCTCAGTTGTTAATTTTTTGTCTTTGTAGTACGTATGTGTGTTTTAATATGTGTAAATGTGCGTGTCATAAATAAATTTGTTTTCTTTCTTCTTTCTTTCAAATATTTTCATCACCCAAAGAGATCTTAGTAGTCGAAAGTATGGAATCCACAATTTTAGTAAAACTATAATCAGTTTATCGCTTTTTGAAGTGGTTATATACAGGATGAATTTTTCAAAAGGGATTGGATGGCCAAATCCGAAACTATAAGGAATAGAGAAAAATGCTCAAAGGAGTCACGAGCCCGATTTTGATAAAACTTAAAACCTCATCATTAGATTTTTGAAAAAACAATAATCCTAGCTGGGAATCGAACCTATTGATTTTGAAAAAAAAAACACACCCTTTATTATTACACTATACGATAGTGTCGCTGATAAGGATCAAATTCTGCGAAGTAATGATATAAGGCAAATTTAAGGAAAGTTCGGAATTTTAATGGAATTCATATTTAATGTATCTAAATTTTGTATCATAATTTGTTTCGTTCGAAATCCCAGAATAGATCGTAACTTAAAATTATATGAATATTTTTTCTGATTCTACATTTATTCAAAAAGTGTCAACAGCGTGCTATTTACTTGGATATGAGGAATTGAAAACAATTTTCTATTTTATCTATACTCTATACTAATATTATAAAGAGGAAAGATTTCTGTGTTTGCATCGAATAGGCTCCGAAACTACTCGAACGATTTGGAAAATTATTTTACTGTTGTTTTTTTTATTACGTTGCGGTTTGATCCACTTAACATTTAGTGTTAGTTTCATGTCAATCGGTTCATAACTAAAAAAAGTTATATCAATCTAAAGAATCGAAATCGAAATCAATACGAAGTCGCAGGCAACAGCTAGTTATGCATATTTCTAAATACATAGGTCTTAGATCATCTAACCACAGGATGCGCCTTACTTAAGCATTGTTTTCTGCCATTGCACATGACCATTTGGTCTTTTGGCTTTATGAAAAGCACTGTACATCAGTACATAATTTTATATGATTAAACTAGTACATTTCATTGTAGTTGACTGTACAATAAAAATTAACACACAACAGCCATTACGCGTTAGTCGATTAATACATTTTTAAATGCAATGAAATTTTATATGTCTTTGTGTTTCCTCCTTCACTTGTATGAAAACTGGCAGAATATTTTTGTATGCGGTGGTTCGCAAAGGCTAGTCCCGTGATATATGGTCTAAGACATAGGTACATAATATATTGGTTGTAACAAAATTGACTCTCCAAATTTCGCCACGTGACGTGGCATCAGTCAAGAAACATCACAAAAATGAAGAAAAAAAAATCACATGAATACTTTAACCGTAAAGCCGTTTTAAAGGTCCTATAAATTTTCATTTTCACCCTTTCTATCGCTACTGAGCGGCAGTAGAAAGCGACAATGACAGCCAGACGGGTGCTCTGTGTTTGTTTTACTACGGCGACCATGATACCTCGAATTGCCGCGGTAAAAAATGAGTTCTTAATGTGCGACAAAAAAAATTGTAAAAAAAATAAAAAAATTACCCCTCTTTTTTATTAAATATTTGTATTTGATTTCCGATGCCAAGTCATCTCATGAAATTTGGCAAGGTAATTTTGTTACACCCAGTATTGTACATCGAAAACACTCAAACTCCGAAACAAACATCAATGTATCACACAAGTATTACGTCCGATCCAGAAATCGAACCTAGGACCTCAGCGCCAGTCGGTTACCAAATGCGCAATCGAGGCAGCCCAAAAAAATATATAACTACGCGCTTCACCCTTTCTGGGGGTCCTTCGCTTATTCTGAAGTCAAAAGCCAATTTAAGCCAAGTATACCAATCTGTCTTTTCAGACACAAACTTTGTATCCATTTCAAAGAGCACAGATACTTTTGGTATGTATCGTCAAACATCAATACTATAAATAAACTATTCTGTGTCCCTCACCTGATCTCGACCTATATTTGAGAGACAATTCTCTACCCTTTGCTAGTCATTTCAGGGCTGCCACTTTAAAAATTTCTTGTTTCATATAAAATTAAAAATCATAATATTTCTTAAAGTACCATAAGAAAATTACTGGTGGGATTAATAAAATTATATAAATAGGTACTTATTTAAGATATTGCGACATTTTTATACCCTTCCATCTGGCCCAATTAAAAGCTAATAAGAGCTTGTATTCTTAGACATCTGATAAACATCGCCATCACAAAATCAGCGCTCCGCATCATATGTCATTGACAGAGGATGCGTAGCATTTATGCTGAGATGGCGACCCATTTAAGATGCGCTCAGTTGTTAATTTTTTGTCTTTGTAGTACGTATGTGTGTTTTAATATGTGTAAATGTGCGTGTCATAAATAAATTTGTTTTCTTTCTTCTTTCTTTCAAACATTTTCATCACCCAAAGAGATCTTAGTAGTCGAAAGTATGGAATCCACAATTTTAGTAAAACTATAATCAGTTTATCGCTTTTTGAAGTGGTTATATACAGGATGAATTTTTCAAAAGGGATTGGATGGCCAAATCCGAAACTATAAGGAATAGAGAAAAATGCTCAAAGGAGTCACGAGCCCGATTTTGATAAAACTTAAAACCTCATCATTAGATTTTTGAAAAAACAATAATCCTAGCTGGGAATCGAACCTATTGATTTTGAAAAAAAAAACACACCCTTTATTATTACACTATACGATAGTGTCGCTGATAAGGATCAAATTCTGCGAAGTAATGATATAAGGCAAATTTAAGGAAAGTTCGGAATTTTAATGGAATTCATATTTAATGTATCTAAATTTTGTATCATAATTTGTTTCGTTCGAAATCCCAGAATAGATCGTAACTTAAAATTATATGAATATTTTTTCTGATTCTACATTTATTCAAAAAGTGTCAACAGCGTGCTATTTACTTGGATATGAGGAATTGAAAACAATTTTCTATTTTATCTATACTCTATACTAATATTATAAAGAGGAAAGATTTCTGTGTTTGCATCGAATAGGCTCCGAAACTACTCGAACGATTTGGAAAATTATTTTACTGTTGGTAAGCTACAGTCTTTGCGGTAAACATAGGCTATATTTTATACCCGTATTTCTACGGGAACGGGAATTACGCGGGTGAAACCGCGTGACGTCCGCTTGTAAAAAATAAATAGCTTTTAACACAATCTCTATAAGTGACAACCCTAAGTGCCAACTCCAGCCTTTTGTCCGCATTCAACGGACAGACGTTTCCTGCCGCACAAAGGAGGTATAGCTGTAGGTACTTATGTAACTTCTATGTAGAAGTGATACTGTTTAAAAGATGGAATATTTTTCTGAAAATATTTATAGCTTGAAATCTATCTATGTTTAATCTACTGATTAATTTAATCAGCTTTTATCAGACCACTGTAGTTTACTTCATCCTATTACATGGGACAAATTCTAAAACTACCAAATGTGGTCATAAAATACCTATGCTTGTGACCTGTATATTTACACTAGATGACGCTCGCGGTTTCGCCCGCGTGAAATTTGGTACCAGTTCCCGCTTCCCGTGGGAACATATTCCCGGGATAAAAAGTAGCCTAAGTGTTATTCCAGACTACAAGCTATCTCTGTACCAAATTTCAGCTCAATCCGTTCTGCTGTTACAGCGTGATTGAGTAACAAACATCCAAACATCTTCACAAACTTTCACATTTATAATATTGTAGGATTTTGACGGGGTTAACACTATGGTAAGCCAAATTACTGTGGCCTGTCATGGATGGGTGACCATCTCGTGACCACTTTGTGACATTTATTTGCGAGCGTTTCCGTGCTTCGGAAGACACGGTAAGCCGTTGGTCCCGGTTGCCAGTAAAATGGCAGTCGTTAAGTTGAAGGCCATTTTAGGCGGCTTGAAAAATTTCAACAGCAGGCAGTAACAACCTGCGTCTGTCCATTTCAATATGGCTCACCACCTATTACGTGGGACAAATTCTAAAAAAAAGGTAAAATGTGCATATACATATTATATGCCCACATTTCACCATGCATAGGCGTGTCCATTATGTATGTATGTAGGTGGGTGCGCACCAAAAGCCTGTAGGTTCCAGCTGCCAGTAATATGGCAATCGTAAAGCCAAAATGAGAAACGCGGCTTGAAATTTCTCAACAGCAGTTAGCACAGCCTGCGCCAGTCTATTTCAAATATCGCAATAAAGCGAACTAAAATATTACGCATTGAAGTCGGTGATTCTGAAACACTCGACTTCAATGCGTATACGAAAGTTTACTGGTGGAATGTCATTTGTAGAATGTCAATGTAAAGTGCAGTAGCAAATTCATAGAGCGACGCGAACTGTTTATAGTTAGAAGACATAGCATGTTTGCTCGGTACATATTTGTGTGTCATATTTTACGGGGGGAAATCATATTCATATACACCACTATCAATTTAAAGCAATCGGCTGTCACTATGGAACTTACACAAAACAATTAAACCAATACACTCAAAATTTCAGACATACACATATACAGGATGGAATTTAAAGACGGTAGTTGGAGGTAAAGTACCCTTAATATTGATAATGGCAAGTTTTGCTGAAAGCATAGAGCAACGCGAACTGTCTAAGGGGAGACGGCATAGAACGATTGCTCGGTACAAATTTGTCTGTCATATTTTGCGGGTGACGGGGGGAAATCTTCCTCACCCACACTTTCTTAGACTCGCACTACAATAGCAATCGACTGTCAATACGATGCCTATATATACACTTTAAACAATACACTCATAAATTTTACACACACATGATACATTTTGTGTCATATCACCCTAAGTCGCTCAACCAATCCATGTATTGATGTGACGTCCGGTAAAGTTGCTAAACAAATCTGAATATTATCTATACGTTTAAATAGGTGTAAATAATAATAACTTGTTATAAAATTACTTACTTACACAAGATAATGCCATTTTTCTTCAGATTTCTTTAATGACATTTCTTTTTGTATTAATATCTAATTATTTCATCATTTTTATAAAATGACAATTCAACCGCTCACGCTGTCAACTAGACTTAGTCTAGTGAAAGAAACTTCAAAAAACAGTTTTTATGTAAGTGGGCACTTTTAGTCGTCAAAATGTCAAATGATTGCCAGAGGGGGTTTGCCAGCTTTGGCCTCTCCCTCTGTAAAGGCGCGCGATGCTCTGTGGCTGAAAGGAAACATTCTTTTATTTTCAAAAGTAAGTAAAACTGCATTTTAGCTTTATTAAATTTCATCCTGTATATTTCTTATATATGTGTGTGTATAAGCGTACACTATTTAGCGTCCGCTTTGACAGAAGGGAAACTCTCAGTATGGCGCCTCCCCTACCGGTGAACGTCATACATCGTGTTGCTCTATGAGCAAATTAAACCTTTCAAAATGGTACCATAACTTATTCCGAGTAATTCCCTTTTTCGTGTGGGCTCGTAGACTACTGACAAAGATAAAATATTAGTATTACCATAGATTTAGAATTTTTCGCTACTATTACATACAGATCGGTATCACCCTCCCGCGCCAAAGCTGTCAGTAGAGTTGACGTACGTGTTGACGGGACATTTGCTTAGCATTAATTGGTCACACGCACACATTCAAGCTGGAGTTTCCGCTCTGTGCTACTGACTAAAACTTATACGGTGACCTTCCCCATGGTGGATGAACAACCCCAAGGCCAAGTAACCCCTTTTCAGATCTAAAACAACTATATTTCGGCGTGAAAATACTAAGCTCTTTACCATACTCTCTTTAGTTCTGGACGTGGACACTCTCTCGCTCGAGACCATGGTGCGAGCCATGATTCGGGAGTAAGTGGGACTGCACCGCCTCTTTCTGCAAGCAGGTCATGCTCGTCAAAGAGATTCGCCCAAGACTATTGGCCTCTATGAGGCTGCTATGGAGGCTGATCACAGTCCATACAGAAGCAGGCCCTAGACGGCACCGTGACGTGAGAGATTCCCGCACACCGACACCCGAAAACCCCCCAAAAGACGCGTGACATCACCCGAACCAACCCCTAGGCGAGGCCGCAGTGGTAGCCGTAGGTCTGTTAGTCCTGGGACATCCTTCCGAAGACTTACCCGGGGCTCCCAACCGTAGGCTGTTGAGCGTTACGTGAGGTTTTTAGTCGGTAGGAATCGGCATAGCATCTATGAAGGATTTTTTCTCACGTTAAAGAAAAACCGTACTCTCATTATTGTAGTCGAGTAAAAATATGACAAAAATGATAGAAAACTAATTGTATTTACGTAGGCGCCACCTCAATTGTCTTTCAGTAATCTCATTTCTATTGGTAGAATCAGCCCTGGGCTTTATTAAGCCACAATAAGATGCTCCCATTACTTAAGAGCCTTTTGTTTAGTAGGCCTTATTAATAGCTTTCGGTTTCCCTAAGTAACGGAGTCGATTTACTTAGGTGAACTTATGTTACGTACATATTGACTTAACGTTTGTGTGTGTGTGTTCATTTCGAAATTACGACTATTATAATGTGAGGAATTTTATCTCCGTATATTAAAATATCCTGAGGTCACAGGAACCCTTGATCCATTGGATTTTTAGTTTTAGTTAGGATAATAGCGTCTTTGACGACGACGGTCGATTGGCCTCTCGCTGTTCTTTCAGAAGCAGGCCAAGACGGTGCCGGTGGTGTCACTCTTCACCCCCCAAAGAAGTGAAATATCACCCAAACTCTCGGGAAAAATCCGTGGACAAGAGCAAAGTGAACAAAATCTGCGTCGGGAGTCTTGAGGCAACTTCTCTGTTACTATCCTCTCCTTCTTGGAGAGAATCTTCGTCAAAACTGAGAGATTCAATAGGTAGTGTGTTTCTCAGTAGATTTATAGAAACTAGGAACACTCTGCCATGCCATGGAGTTGGGCTACCAACTTGTACAGAAATCTACATACAAGTGCCCTTTGGCTACGCAGTTTTACGCACACGATTTGGACGCAAGTGTGCGTAGCCGAGGGTTGGATTGAATAAAAAAGTACATGGCATGAGATTGCGTTCTGTACCTTAATACCTATTTGATGGTGAGTTTGACCCTCTTAGGGTTGGAGTTTGTAATGTTGGGGTTTGGGATGGTGCACGTGACAGTGTTCAAGTTTTCGAAATGACCTCCAATTCCTTTTAAAACTGCGTCATTATTTCCTCCAGCCGCGTTCTGATTGACGATCACCTCGTCCTTTTCGATGTTGGCAGATCCTGGCAGGGTCGCCATGTAATGTTGGGGTTTGGGTAAATTATACAACCACTTTGGTTTACCTACGTTTATTGAATGCTTCATAATTATAACAGTTTACAATAGTAAGTAACTGCTGATACAGATATTATAAAGGTACTTACACTACAATTTTGCCATTTTCTAGTCGCCTCTTTTAGCCGGCTTGCCAACAAGTGGACGCTTTCGTTTTGTCTGTTCTCAAAATTAATCAATCAATCAATACATATAATAAAATCGTAACAGGTCGCTGTCTGTACATGGAAGATAAATAAGAAAAAATATTATAGGGGGGCTTTATGAACGCAATAGAACCCAAAACAATGATTTTTAGAATTTTTGTCTGTTTTTCTGTATGTCTGTATGTCTGTATATCTGTTTGTCTGTACGGTTGTGCACGCTAATCTCAGCAACCGCTCAACCGATTGCAATGCGGTTTTTTTATTGTGTTGAGGTTTGCTCCAGTTAACATTTAGCGTTTGTTTTATGTAAATCGGTTTAGAAATAAAAGAGTTATAACACTTTTAAGAATTAGATATTTTGAAAATTTTAATTGTAGGGGTTTCTTTGAATGTGAGTGAACCTAAACTGGCGTGTTGGCTTAATTATAAAAGAGCTTAATGATTAAGACTATTTTTAAACAATTCAGTCCGCGCCGAAGGCTTTTATGAGCAAACAGGGCAGTTTCAGACGCTGCTTGATGACTCTGATGAAGAAATACCTTTCCTTTCATACACCTTATGTGACGTAAACGAAGTTGCGGGCTCAGCTAGTATATTTATAAATATCTAAATTAATTTTATACCGAGGAAAGATTTGATTGTTTGTTTGTATGTTCCTTTGTTTGCACTGAATAGACTTCGAAACTACTAAACCTGTTTAAAACATTCTTTTACTGTTGTGAAGCTACACTACTTCAGGTGTCTTCTATACTACCTAATATTATTAAGAGGAAAGATTTGTTTTTTTGTTTTTTGTTTGTTTGTTTGTAACGAATAGGCTCCGGAACTACTGAACCAATTTGAAAAACTATTTCACTTTTGGGAAGCTACACTCTTTGCGGGGAACATACGCTATATTTATTCCCGTATTCCCACGGGAACGGGAACTACGCGGGTGAAACCGCGTGACGTCCGCTAGTATGCTATATTTGTAGCATTTATTTTCTATAGATGCAGTATTTAGGATGTGAAAGCAGCCTTATCGAGTTATCTTTTTTTAATCGGTTGTCAGTGGTGACATATTTTCTGCTGTCAGAATGACAGGATGTCATAAGTTCGGTGACGAAGCGTTTCGCATTTAAAGGAACGCGGTTTGTTAAGATTTTTCGTGAAAGACAGGACTTTTGACCGAGACCTGCTTTGGGGTAGTTGGAGGTCCTTTGGCTTTTGTTCTGAGACTGTGCCGCGAATCAGTTTTTCGCTCAAGCGCGATTATTTGTTACCTCGCGTGGCCTAACGGGCTGTGATTGGGTTGCTGCATTGCATCTTGCTACATTTTACCCAGAAAACTGGTGAGTCACTTCTTCTTTTGCAAAGCGGGTCGATTGTCGTCTGTCGCGCAGCCAAGATCTTAATTTGTCGTTTCTTTCATGACAGGGTTTTTTACTACGGGGCTAGTTGCCGGATGAGATATTTGGTGCCGCACCTATAAGTTAGTGGGCTGCACGTGGTGCGACAACGTGGAAGTGCGGACTACACGAGCTTCTCATGTGAGAGGTATCTGCCGTCATCACCTGGCAGTAACAACAGGCAGTCACTCTCACTCAGCTCACTCTGCAGGCCAGTAAATCCACTACTTATGTGTAGCCTAGTAGTATTAATACCTGAGCCCTGATTTTACTTCTGTGTACCTGTGATATTTGTGTCTATCAGTGAATAAGCTCTCTGTGTGTCTCTGTGTATCTCTGTGTACTTAGTAAATATATGTGTGTACACCCTATTGTCTGTTTTCGTGAGAGCCCTAGCCTACCCTTGCACACAGACTGGAAACTTAGAAATAAGGCGCCCTGGGATAGAGTTCTCTGCATAGCTACCTCGCGCTAGTTGGTGAGTAACACTGATCATCTTAGTGTTACAAATTGGCTCCCAACGTAGTGGCAAATCTCTGGGTCTACTCTGCGGTAGTCTCAGTCTGGTGTGTGTGCATAGGTGGTTATCTCTGGCGAAACCATTCTGGAATCGTCCGAGACGCTCCAGGACGTTAATTGGTGGTGCTAGCAGCTAAGCACAAAACCTTCCCTTTCGTCTTCTTCCAGCTTCCTACATCTTTGGCTGGAAAAGACACAAAATTCTAAATTCAAAAATTTAAAATAGCTGTGATTTTGGAAAAACTTTTTGATTTTATTTGGCATACCCACTTCTTTTCTTATTGTGTTTCTTTTCTTTGTTATGTTCCTTTTTATGGTGCACACATATATTTATTGTAATATTATATTAGCATAGATTAATATATTACATATATTATTCTATAGCTTCACCTCTGTGTTAACTTAGTGAATTTCACTCTGTGTAATTATAAATTTTTTTTTGAAGGTATGTTGATACCTTGTAATTTTAATTATAATTATTAACCTGAACTGTGTTATCAGAAAATTTAGAAACTTTTCTCTCTTAATATACCCTTAATCTTTGTTAAATTCTAAAAGTCAATTTGAAACATAATTACCTAACTTAGTACACTTTGTTGTAACTCAATTTACATTTTTACTTTGTAATTGATCCCTATCTGTGCCATTTTATCTTTATAATTGTTGTAAGTAAATTTTTACATAATGGCACAGATGAAAAAATATATAAATTATTTAAGAAAGGATGAACTTGCTAACGAGCTGTCCCACATGGGTATTTCAGTGGAACCGGAAACGACAGTGTCTGGCCTTCGGAGTGAGCTAAGAACGGCACACCGACTCGTCCGTCGAGGTAGCATCAAAGCGAGTGCTCCGGTACCCGCTGATGCATCGGCTGAGCTCTCGACCTGCCTTCCGAAGGTCTCCGAGTTGGAGGAGGCTCTTCAGTCAGGTGAGTTTTAGGCCAATAATAATTCTCGTCTTAGGGTGTCTATCAGGGCCAACTACTTATTGAGTAGGTTAGCTCGTTGTGGTCTGGATTGCCCCGACCTGGTGGATATTCGTGGTAGGCTAGTGAAGATCATCGCTAGGGCTGAACCCAGTAGTGATTCTGAATCCGAAGGTTCGGATGATGATGGTGATGATCCTTCGGGTCGTGACCAGGTGGAATATACTTCACCAGTAGTGAGAGAGGACCGCTCGGTGCGAGCTAGTTCAAGTAGGAATAGTTCTACATGTAACATAGTGTATAAAGAACGTCCCCTTAACTTATGTTCATTTAACTTAAAATATGATGGTTCTACTTGTGTACGTGTGTTTTTAGAGAGATTAGAGGAACTTAGATGTGCTCGGGAGGTTACTAAGCCTAGACTCCTTATGGCTTTCTCCGACCTGTTGGATGGACCGGCTTTGTCTTGGTTCCGTACAAACAAAGCTAACTTCATCTCATATGAGGATCTTATTAGTGAGCTTAGAGATACCTTCGATATTCCTGATTATGATTACCGCCTCAGGAACGAGATAAGACAGCGTACACAAGCCCGCTCTGAGTCCTTGGTTAACTATATATGTACAATGCAAGCCATGTTCTCAAGGTTGTCATGTAAGATGCCCAGTGAGGAACAGCTGGACATTCTCATGCACAACATTAGACCTGACTACATGAAGGAACTGGCCTTGCATGATGTCAACTCTGTAGATGACTTGAGACGTTTGGGTAAGCGCTTGGAGCTTGCGCGCACTAGGGCAGACGCTTTCCATGAGCCTGCTCTTGACAAGTTTGAGATTACATCTGACTTACACCAGCTTAAGAACAAAGGTGTACAAAAGCCCGCTAAGCAGGTGTCTGCAGTGGAGACGCCGGTTACCCCCCACGATCGCAAATGCTTTCGTTGCGGCGGGGGCTGTCACACTGCATACAGCTGCACACAGTCAAGGGAGCTGGTGTGTTTCCGGTGTGGTCTCAAAGGAGTCAAGACCCCAGACTGCTCACACTGTACTAGCAAGTCAAAAAACGCGTAGGCCAGGGCCTTATTAGGAACTCTGTGCATCACTCTGTATCTGAGTCTATTTCTGATAAGGTCCTGTTTCCTAAACGGGATAGTGACATTAGACCGTATCTAGTTGTTAAGGTTTTAAATTTAAATGTCTTAGGCCTTCTAGATTCCGGTGCCTCCTGCTCTATACTAGGTAAGGGAGCGCACCGCATCTTCTTGGAACTGGGTTTTGATCTTGTGAGTATCAATCCTACTTTTCGTATTACAACTGCAGACAGCACTCACTTGCAATGTCTGGGTTGTATCTCTTTGCCAATTGAGTACAATTCGGTTATCCGAGTTGTCAAGTTCTATGTTGTCCCAGGTATAACCACCTCCATGATATTTGGAGTGGATTTCTGGCAACAATTTAGGTTAAGTGATAAGTTAATTTTACAAAATATTAGTCTTGATAGCTTTAGTGATAATAATCCTATAGAGTCTGTGTCCCTTAACGGTGGCCTCGAGGATTACGACAACCTGACAACTAAACAAAGGTGTGTAATCAACGAGGTCATTGAAAAGTTCGACTCGTTGAACACTGATAAGGTGGGTTTAGGTCGGACCTCACTTGTGCACCATGTCATTGACACTGGTGACAGCAAGCCGATCAAGCAGCGTTATTATCCGCTCTCTCCCCTTAAGCAGAAGGCCCTGGAAGCCGAGCTGGACCGAATGCTGGAGATGGGAGTAGTGTCCCCGTCTCAGTCCGCCTGGAACTCTCCAGTGGTCATGGTGGAGAAGGCGAACGGCGACCTCAGATTGTGCTTGGACTCTCGCAAGCTGAACTCTGTGTCTAAGAGTGACGCCTACCCCTTACCCTATATCAATCAAATCTTAGACCATCTTAATAATGCTAAGTATTTAACCTCTGTAGATCTGAGTGCGGCCTACTGGCAGATTCCATTCGACTCACTCCAGTCTGCTGAGAAGACTGCTTTTACGGTTCCCCGGAGAGGATTGTTCCATTACAATTCCATGTGCTTCGGTCTTGTCGGTGCCAGTGCCACGATGCAACGCCTCATGGACCGTCTGTTTGGTCCCGAGTTCGACAACAAGGTATTTGCGTTTCAGGATGACATAGTCTGTGTGTCCAGCACCTTTGAGGAGCATGTAGAGCTCTTACATAGAGTCTATCAGCAACTCAAGGATGCTGGCCTAACTATTAATATGAAAAAATCCCACTTTTGTCGGAGTGAACTCAAATACCTGGGGTATTATGTGGACAAACATGGCTTACGGACAGACCCGGGTAAAGTTGAGGTTATCCTCAACTATCCCACCCCTTCTAACCCTAAGGAGGTTAAGAGATTTCTGGGAATGGCCGGCTGGTATCGTCGCTTTGTTAACAACTTCTCGAAGATTAGTAAACCTCTGTGCAAACTCACTTCTACGAACCTTAAGTTCGAATGGACCCCTGAGGCTGAACAGTCCTTTAACCTGCTAAAGTCAGCCTTGGTTTCTGCCCCTATATTAAAAATGCCTAACTTTGAGATGCCCTTCCGCATTCTTAGTGACGCGTCAGCTTACTCAGTTGCTGCTGTACTGACACAAACTCACGATGGTGTTGAGCACCCTATCGCCTACTGTAGCCGTTCTCTCAACAAGAACGAGGTGAACTACAGCACAACTGAGCGAGAACTTCTGGCTGTGATTTTCGCTTTGGAACAATTTCGACAGTACGTCGAAGGCCAAAAGTGTACGGTCGTCACGGATCATTCATCTCTTCTGTGGTTCCATAAACTAAAAAATCCCACGGGTCGTCTAGCACGTTGGAGTATGAGGCTCAGTCAATTCGACTTTGACATAGAGCATCGAAAAGGTAAAGACCACGTTGTACCTGATGCTCTGTCTCGTATCAAGATTGAGTCCCTCGATGCAGTACCCACTAAAGACCCGTGGTATGACCACACCATGAATAGTGTTCGGAAGAACCCGAGGAAGTCACCAAACTTTGACATTCGTGACAACCTTTTATATAGGTTAACTAAAAATAAATATTCTTTGACTTCAGACTTTGACTGGAAGCTGGTGGTACCTCAGGAGGATCGCTTGCCCCTGCTCTCTAAGTACCACGATGACACACTTAGTGCCCATGGTGGCGTTTGGAAGACGCATAAAAGGTTAGCCCTAAATTATTACTGGCCCAAGATGTACGAGGACGTCAAAGAATATGTTGGGAATTGCGAAACATGCAAGCAGTACAAACCCGTAAATACGTCTCGTCCCGGCCTAATGGGTAGCCCGAAGCGGGTTTCGAAGCCATTCGAAGCTATCTCTGTCGATCTGCTTGGTCCCTTTCCCACTTCGAGCAATAGAAACGTACACCTGATCGTGGTCTCCGACTACTTTAGCAAATACGTCATGTTGTGCCCTGTTCGGGTTGCCACAGGCGCTGTAGTCGCGAGGTTCATAGAGAAGAGTGTGTTTCTCGTGCACGGAGTCTGCAAGACTATTTACATGGATAATGGCCCTCAGTTTGTGAGTAAGCCATTTAAGGATCTGTTGGCTAAATACAATGTACCTAATATATATTATAACCCTAGGTATCATGCCCAAACTAATCAGGCGGAACGAGCTATTCGCAATGTGGTTCAAGCGATCTCATGCTATGTGAAGTCACAACACAAGTCTTGGGATCAGTTCTTGGTTGAGATACAGTGTGCTTTAAACACTGCAGTTAACGAAGCAACTCGTTTCACCCCTTACTTTTTGGTACATGGTAGGGAATTTATTGGGGATGGAGTGCTGTACAGGCAGACAGATATCGCGTGCCATCCTACTTCAGTCTCTGTAGACGATCCATCAGCCTTCGGTGTCAAGCTGAGAGAAATACAACGCATTTACGACCAGGTGAGGAAACATTTGAACGTTGCCCACCAGCGTAATGAAAAGTATTACAACCTCAGAAAAAGGCATGTAGAGCTGAAAGTGGGACAGATAGTTTACAAACGCACGTTCTACCTGTCCAACAAGGCCAAGAATTTTACTGCTAAGCTAGCTCCTAAGTTCCTTAAATGTGTGGTGACTGCTAAACGATCCCCTTTAGTATATAGGCTGTCAGATCTGGACGGTAAGGATCTTGGGGAGTACCATATCAAGGACATCCTGAAGTATCAGGAGGAGCAGTCTCCAATACCTAACGTAACTACATAGCACTATTTCTCTAGTTTATTAAACCAGTGCTATGTGATCATTATGTAAGACTATTTTAATCTTTTGTTTGTATTTCTATATGTGTACGTGACTTTAAATTGTCACGTTGTAGTTTCTTCTATGCACCGCACCGAGCGTTTTTCTCTCATTCGCTTCTTAGTACTCTACATTATCCTGAGAGCTTGGGTAGTGTTAGGGTATCGGCAGTGAGTAAAGGGAGCATTCGTTTTCTATGAAGGGCATTAGACTCTAGTTACTTAGCCTAACCGGTACACGAGTCAGTGTCTAGTTAGGTACATAGGAGGATCTTTCTTTGGTATTGTAATGGTCGTAGTCAGCTGGTGTTTGAAGGACCTAGCTGGTTGTCTTTGTTTATTAGTCAGTACTTTTCTGTTTTCTTTATTGTGTATTTCCAGCGTGTCATATCCGCAGGAAATACTATTAAAGGGGGGGTGGTTGTAGCATTTATTTTCTATAGATGCAGTATTTAGGATGTGAAAGCAGCCTTATCGAGTTATCTTTTTTTAATCGGTTGTCAGTGGTGACATTTCTGCTGTCAGAATGACAGGATGTCATAAGTTCGGTGACGAAGCGTTTCGCATTTAAAGGAACGCGGTTTGTTAAGATTTTTCGTGAAAGACAGGACTTTTGACCGAGACCTGCTTTGGGGTAGTTGGAGGTCCTTTGGCTTTTGTTCTGAGACTGTGCCGCGAATCAGTTTTTCGCTCAAGCGCGATTATTTGTTACCTCGCGTGGCCTAACGGGCTGTGATTGGGTTGCTGCATTGCATCTTGCTACATTTTACCCAGAAAACTGGTGAGTCACTTCTTCTTTTGCAAAGCGGGTCGATTGTCGTCTGTCGCGCAGCCAAGATCTTAATTTGTCGTTTCTTTCATGACAGGGTTTTTTACTACGGGGCTAGTTGCCGGATGAGATATTTGGTGCCGCACCTATAAGTTAGTGGGCTGCACGTGGTGCGACAACGTGGAAGTGCGGACTACACGAGCTTCTCATGTGAGAGGTATCTGCCGTCATCACCTGGCAGTAACAACAGGCAGTCACTCTCACTCAGCTCACTCTGCAGGCCAGTAAATCCACTACTTATGTGTAGCCTAGTAGTATTAATACCTGAGCCCTGATTTTACTTCTGTGTACCTGTGATATTTGTGTCTATCAGTGAATAAGCTCTCTGTGTGTCTCTGTGTATCTCTGTGTACTTAGTAAATATATGTGTGTACACCCTATTGTCTGTTTTCGTGAGAGCCCTAGCCTACCCTTGCACACAGACTGGAAACTTAGAAATAAGGCGCCCTGGGATAGAGTTCTCTGCATAGCTACCTCGCGCTAGTTGGTGAGTAACACTGATCATCTTAGTGTTACATATTTTATTTCAGTAAGTAGCTAATTACCATTGTCAGAGATTCTGAAACATCCTGTATATTGGATAAAACCAACATAAATCGTTTCGATCTAGTAAATCGTAAGATTTACTTTAAGATAGGTGTACATAATTAATTACTAAACCTTTACCAAGATTCTATTACCACCAATTTAATGTTTTAAGCGATATAAATTAACAGCTTCGACCGAGTAATAATATAGACCGGCCTGTCCATACATTATGTTATATTTAAACTATCGCGGTTTTTAACACTCATACTTGTAGAATTCGGGACTCCACGCGAAATACTATTTACTTAAATTCACCGACGTTTCGAGCACGTTGCAACGCCCGTGGTCGCGGTTGAACTGAGGCGAGGATCGACAAAAACCACGAAATTATTTCTTGTCGAACTACCCTCCGTTGCGCGTTGTTAAATTACAACGAAGGATAAGGCCGGCGACACTACGTCAGTTTTAATCGGCACAATTTTACGTATAAGTTTATTAATCACTGAATTCCACCTCCCGGAGAGCTTGTATCCATCCAACTTGTGGCCAACCGCGACCACGGGCGCTGCAACGTGCTCGAAGCGTCAGTGAATGTAAGTAAATAGTATTTCGCGTGAAGTCCCGAATTCTATAAGTATGAGCAGAGCATCCATACAAGGGTTTTGAAGACGTTAAAGTGAGCGCATGTGCTCACTTGGTCGTAGTCGGTGTTATTGTTTTGAAGGTGAAGCACGTGTCAAGATAAGACATTTAACGCAAGATGCCTTCCTGTGCGTTCCTGAAGTGTAAAAACACTACCCTAAATTTGAAAAAAGAATGTAGGTATGTGTGCATGCCGTGTCGTTGCTACAATACCTTTGTGTGTAAAATAGATTGCAGAGGGTCTTATGGCGAGACTTGTGTCTGTAGTCTGTTGCATTAAATTACGT
Source organism: Miltochrista miniata (assembly GCA_933228765.1). Taxonomy (NCBI): domain Eukaryota; kingdom Metazoa; phylum Arthropoda; class Insecta; order Lepidoptera; family Erebidae; genus Miltochrista; species Miltochrista miniata. Next base: position 5,133,408 of record OW121777.1, read on the forward strand.
TACTAGGTCACGTGGAACATCTGTTCAAAGTTTGAAATAAAACAAAAATGACAACGTCAATCGGATTGAACTTTCACAATAAACTTGTTAGAGAGGGGTAGTCTGGTGAGAACGATCTCACGGCTATCTTGTTTGAGTTCGTAATGTATGATGTAGGTCCGTCTAATGCTATTACTTGGTCGAAAATTAACAGTAAACTAAGATACTGTTAAATTGTATGTAACCGCTTACATTAAATCGTCTACGGCTGAAACGTTTACAAATTAAGGGCCTTTATATGTAAATTTATTAGGGTAAATTACTTCAACATACATATAGTCACGCCTTTATCCCTAAAGGGGTAGGCAGAGGCATTGTATACGCCTACATTTCACCTTAGAGTTTTAATAGTAGTAGCACGTAGTCTCACGGAATAGGTGGTGAGCGTATTGCCGTGTTGAAACGGACAGGCGCAGGTCGTGACGACCTACAGTTGAAATTTTTCAAGCCACCCATAAGGCCTTCAACTTGGCTTAACGATTGTCATTTTACTGACAACCGGGTTTCATTTCGAGTTTTCATTCTTTACGCAATGGATCGTTTTGCTAAAGTGTTCCCTTAGTCGCCTCTTACGACACCTTAAGGATGAATTTGGGGTGGTGACATTTTGTACTTTTCCCGTCGCTGAAATAACGGTCAACATGACCGTCTTATATTCTACTGAGGTGGTAGAAAAGTATAAAGCAGGCCCTTTGTACAATGTACACAGCACAGCACAGCACAGTTGTTATTTTTTTAATTTTATTGTACACTAGAGGACGTCACGCGGTTTCACCCGCGTAGTTTCAGTTCCCGTGGGAATACAATATTTTTTCTTCCATAAGAACCTTCTCCTGACAATACCTTACACAACAAAAAAAGAATTAGTGAAATCGGTCCACCCGTTCTGAAGTTATGCGCTTACCAACACATTTTGCGAGTCATTTTTATATTAGGTGCTTACATATGAAATTGGCGTTTTGTATAGGAGGAACAAAAAGTCGAATATTTTTAAATATAATATATTTAATTAATCAAAGTATGAACCATTGTTTTCTATGCATTTTTGCCATCTCATAGGTAGTTCATTGATCCCTTTACTAAAAAAACCAGTCGGACGGGAATCAATAAAATCTGTGAAGGCGATTTGAACTGCCCCATCAGAGTTGAATTTTTTCCCTTGCAAGAAGTTGTCCAAATTTCGAAAAAAATGGTAATCTGTTGGAGCAAGATCCGGGGAGTACGGAGGATGTTTTAGACATTCCAATTGAAGCTCTTCTAATTTGGTAGCCGTCTGTTGTGCAGTGTGTGGTCTAGCGTTGTCGTGAAGCAGCAGTGGCGTGGAGTGATTGACCAGCCTAGGTTGTTTAGCCGCTAGCTTTTCCATCATGGTTTGCAATTGCTGATAATAGACATCAGGCGTAATAGTCTGGCCAGATTTGAGAAAACTGTAATGAACAATACCGGCACTAGTCCACCAAACGCTTACAAGTAACTTTTTTGGGGTTAATTTTCGCTTGGGGCAGGATTTGGCTGGCTGGCCAGGATCCAACCATTGCGCTGAGCGCTTTCGATTATCGTAAAGAATCCATTTTTCGTCACAGGTAATGATTCGGTTTAAAATACCTTCATTATTGTGCCGGTTCAGTAATGTAACGCAGCAGTCGACGCGCTTTTGCCGGTTTGCTTCAGTCAATTCGTGAGGTACCCACCTTTCAAGCTTTTTAATCTTTCCAATTTGCTTCAAGTGAATTAAAACAGTTTTATCACTAACACCGCAGCCTGCAGCTAACTCGGACGTGGTTTGCGATGGATCCGCTTCCACAATAGCCTTCAATACTTCATTATCAACTTGAGTCTCAGGCCGTCCACGGGGCTTGTTCTGCAGGTCGACATTTCCTGAACGAAAACGTTGGAACCAAAAACGAACTGTGTTTTCTTTTGCAACATGACCGCCATACACATCATTCACCCTTCTAGTCGTTTCCGCAGCACTAGTGCCACGGCGGAACTCGTACTCGTAAATAATGCGATATTTTAAGTTTTCCATTTTGTAAAATGAGTGACGCAAACAGAAAAAAACAGAAGAAAAAAACAAATGAATGACGGTCATCGAAGGATAAATACCTACATGAGTAAATAGCTGGGAAAATTTGAATTTGGAATTCCTTACCAAAGAGGAGAAAATCGTAATTAAAGTGGTCAGTACGAAAAACGCCAATTTGATGTGTAAGCACCTAATATATAAGATATATGTTACTAGCGGAAGTCACGCGATTTCACCCGCGTAGTTCTCGTTCCCGTGGGATTACGGGAATAAAATATAGCCTATGTTTACCGCAAAGAGTGTAGCTTCCCAACAGTGAAAGAATTTTTCAAATCGGTCCAGTAGTTCCGGAGCCTATTCGTTACAAACAAACAAACAAAAAAACAAAAACAAATCTTTCCTCTTTATAATATTAGTATAGATTGGTCTAATAAGTGTAAACGTGCGTGTCATAAATTAATGTATTTATTTTCTTTCTTTCTCTCTTTCAGCCGTTCGAGCGAGAAAGAGTAACAAACATCCACACTAACAAACTTTCGCATTTATAATATTAATAAGAAAGATTTTTGAAAAAATCGTCTGCTTGAGCCGGGAATCGAACCTGGGAGATGTGAAAAACAACATACTGTATATTATGATACCAACCGAAAGATTATTTTATATGGAACAATTTCTTTTAAATATCATGTATTTAAACTAAGGAAGACCAAGTGAAATATGTTTTATAGTAACCACCCTCTATAGGTCTTTATCACATAATGTATAATGTCACATTATATTCCTCGCAATAGAATGAACGATATTATCTTTTCCACCCAATACCTAAGTAAGTATAATATATCATTTGAAATTTCAACGCTGTCCAATAAAAAAAGAAATTACTTTTGTGACGTCAGTAATTCCAATATGGCGAACGTTGAACGAGGAATTTTATATCAGTTGTAAAAGAATACAATTTGGAACGGTAATGGACTGGTTTAAAGTTTAATTTTTTTTATGAACACACGCTTTTAATAATAATATTATTGTTATGATATTTTCGCACTTTATGGGAATGCTAGAGCCAGTTATTAAGTGCATCATATATATTATACCACTAGCTGTTGCCCACGACTTCGTACGCTGTCATTCTTTAGATTGATAACTTTTTTATTTATGAAGAGATTTTCATGAAACAAACACCAAATGTTAACCGCGTTGCAATCGGTGGAGCGGTTGCTGAGATAAGCGTGCACAAACGTACAGACAAACAGATAAAAATTCTGAAAATAATTGCCAATTTACCACGGGGACGGGAGCTACGCGGATAAAACCGCGTGACGTCCACTATAAACTGTATATTATAATATATCATAGGGCTGCCAACTTGAGGAACACTGTCTATAGTCTTACAGACTGCGACAGTGGCCCCCAATCGCTAGATGTCGCTGTGACTTTCCATCGGACGGCGGCATCATTTTGGCGAGCTTAATGTAAAAATTAAAAAAATAAGGTAAATAAATAAATAAATATTTGTGAACATTAACACACAGCATCATCTAGCCGAAATTAAGCTAATATAAGCTTGTGCTATGGGATCTAGACGACTGGTTTACATACTTACATATTTCTAAAATCATACATAGGTATTATACATAGAAAACACCCAAACTCCGAAACAAACATTTGTGCATCACAGAAAATATTTGGACCGTCCCAGGAATCGAACCCAGGACCTCCATCGCTGCAGGCGGTATCACTTTTGACTGACTACGCCACAGAGGCAGTCAAAGGTAGGCCTGCGGTGACTATTTTCGACCAATAGATTAAATTCTTGACCTTAAATGCGCACGCGGCAGATACACTTTAAAAACCTTCTATTCTACTCAATTTCCCGCCCAACAACTAAACTGTTTTATCACTTCAACAAATGTGTAATTTCTCACATTGTCCTACAGTGCAAGAAATTTATACGACAATACAACCCTCGTCACGTTTCACCACAAAATCTGTGCAAAACTATTCTGAGAGTGTGTGACTAGGCCTTAATTGTTAAAGGCCTTAATAGTTGACTAATAGTTCAGAAAATGCGTTGTCACTGGACTTAGATATAAGAATATCTTTGAAGTGATATGGTTTTAATGAGATTCTTTTTGGCTATAGTATATGAATAATAATATAAGTTTATTATCAGGCAACATAAGAAAGTTACAAGATGGTATTTACTATTCTACGGCCCATAGATATATACCTTAAAAACTAAAAATACATATAAAAAATATATCTTAACCTAATTGTCGCGGGGCGAGGGGTTCCGTGTCGGCAGACGTCCTTTGAAGCGCCGGTACTTCACCCCTCTTGGCCAGAAATCTGGATCCATAGAAGTGTTGATGCGGTCGGTAGGCACCCTCACCACAAACGACTTGAAGCCCACGTTATGATGAGAGTCCAGTTTTTCCACCCTCAAATCTAGCCCGGTTGTCTTCTACGACCCTCACATTGTAGTAAACACGAGACACGTAGATTTTTTTTTTGAAGTGAAACTTCTTTGTCGGCGTTGGAAAAAAATTTGCGTCACGTCACGTCACGATTTTTGGTTACGCGCCATCTTTGTTCTGTTCCCCACCACGGTGGATTCGAATTAAGAGTACTTTATCCAGGGATAGCATGTCATTTAAGAGTTTTTGGACTTTTGGACTTTTGGGCTTTTGGACTTTTGGACTTTTGGATGGGACATTGGTACTTTGGGTCTTTGGGACTTTGGAACTTTGAGACTTTGGGACTTTTGAACTTTTGAACTTTTGGACTTTTGGACTTTTGGACTTTTGGATGGGACCTTGGTACTTTGGGTCTTTGGGACTTTGGGACTTTGGGACTTTGGGACTTTGGGACTTTGGGACTTTTGGACTTTTGGACTATTGGACTTTTGGACTTTTGGATGGGACCTTGGTACTTTGGGTCTTTGGGACTTTTGGACTTTTGGACTTTTGGACTTTTGGACTTTTGGACTTTTGGACTTTTTGGACTTTTAGACTTTTAGACTTTGGGACTTTGGGACTTTGGGACTTTGGGACTTTGGGACTTTGGGACTTTGGGACTTTGGGACTTTGGGACTTTGGGACTTTGGGACTTTGGGACTTTGGAACTTTGGGACTTTGAGACTTTGGGACTTTGGGACTTTGGGACTTTGGGACTTTGGGACTTTGGGACTTTGGGACTTTTGGACTTTTGGACTTTTGGACTTTTGGACTTTTGGACTTTTGGCCTTTGGGACTTTTGGACTTTTAGATGGGACTTTTGGACTTTTAGATGGGACTTTGGGACTTTGGGACTTTGGGACTTTGGGACTTTGGGACTTTGGGACTTTGGGACTTTGGGACTTTTGGACTTTTGGACTTTTGGACTTTTGGACTTTTGTACTTTTGGACTTTTGGACTTTTGGACTTTTGGACTTTTGGACTTTTGGACTTTTGGACTTTTGGACTTTTGTACTTTTGGACTTTTGGACTTTTGGACTTTTGGACTTTTGGACTTTTGGACTTTTGGACTTTTGGACTTTTGGACTTTTGGACTTTTGGACTTTTGGACTTTTAGACTTTTGGACTTTTGGACTTTGGCCTTTGGGACTTTTGGACTTTTAGATGGGACCTTGGTACTCTGGGTCTTTGGGACTTTGGGACTTTGGGACTTTGGGACTTTTGGACTTTTGGCCTTTGGGACTTTGGGACTTTGGGACTTTGGGACTTTGGGACTTTGGGACTTTGGGACTTTGGGACTTTGGGACTTTGGGACTTTGGGACTTTGGGACTTTGGGACTTTGGGACTTTGGGACTTTGGGACTTTGGGACTTTGGGACTTTGGGACTTTGGGACTTTGGGACTTTGGGACTTTGGGACTTTGGGACTTTGGGACTTTGGGACTTTGGGACTTTGGGACTTTGGGACTTTGGGACTTTGGGACTTTGGGACTTTGGAACTTTTGGACTTTTGGCCTTTTGGACTTTTGGACTTTGGACTTTGGACTTTTAGACTTTTGGACTTTTGGACTTTTTGACTTAATTTATGGTGAGGTGAAAATTAAGTTTATGAAGAAGTTTCAATTCTTACGTGTGTACACTAAGTACACGCAATTTTTTTTATACTACTTTTGGACTTTTGGCCTTTTGGACTTTTGGACTTTGGACTTTGGACTTTGGACTTTTAGACTTTTGGACTTTTGGACTTTTGGACTTTTGGACTTTTGGACTTTTGTACTTTTGTACTTTTTGACTTAATTTAAGGTGAGGTGAAAATTAAGTTTATGAAGAAGTTTCAATTCTTACGTGTGTACACTAAGTACACGCAATTTTTTTTATACTACTTAGGTGGCAGACAAGCTTACGGCCCACCGGAAGGTTGGTAACCGTAGCCTATAGACGTTTGCAACACCAGAGGCGCTACACACGCGCTGCCGACTCGGGCGCAGGTTGTGACGACCCACAGTTGAAATTTTTCAAGTAAGGCCTTCAACTTGGCTTAACGACTGTCATTTTACTGACAACCGGGACCAACGGCTTATCGTGCCTTCCGAAGCACGGAAACGCTCGTAAATAAATGTCACAAAGTGGTCCACGTGGTGGTCACCCATCCATATCTGGCCATAGTAAATGTTGCTTACTGCAGTGATCGTTTATAGAACACTGAGTCCGCGGGGCCATGAGCGCTTCAAAAGTAGATCATCGTATTCGGGACCTCTGCACGGAAGTGCTGCTCGATAGGTCTCGAAGCAGTACCATATTGGTTCTTAAAGGAGGGTTTCCTCTTCTTCTTCATCACTACCATATTATATATAAGCCCCGCACGTTGATATTGCGCTTGGCGGCCATCTTGGTGACCACTTGGTGACGTATGTCCGTCGAGCAGTCAGTACTAAAAAAAATACCGTACGCAGCTTCGCGAGGCCAGCGCGCGCGCGCTCTACGTCATAATGACGTCACTTAGCTGTCATTATGACAAGGTTCCAGCGCATTACCAACTTGCGGGGCTTATACCTACCGTCTTTTTTAGGGTTTCGTACCCAAAAGGTACAAACGGGACCCTATTTATGAGACTTCGCTGTCCGTCTGTCTGTCGGTCTGTGCGTCATGAGGCTGTATCTCAGGAACCGTGATAGTTAGAGAGCTGAAATTTTCACAGATGATGTAATTTTGTTGCCTCTATAACTATTACGTGTGACATTCGTTCCTTCTTTAAGGTGCCACCTGGTAATCAGCGCTGCACGTCACAATAATGTTTGACGTGTAGCATTATGCTGAGGTCCCCTGGGCGAGGCCGCAGTGGCGGCCGTAGGTCTGTTGGGAGTCCCGGGACATCCTTCCGAGGGCTTACCCGGGGCTCCCAACCACAGGCTGTAGGACGTTACGTGAGGTTTTTTAGACGGTAAGAGTCCGGCATAAAATCCTCTGAGGATTTTCCCTAACGTAAAAAAAAAAGCATTATGCTGAGGTTGCAACCGTTTCTAGCCCATACTTTATCAATTTTTTTTTTGTTTTTATTTCTCATATTTCACAGTTCATTTTATTAAGTTTGTTGTTGATAATGATATTTATTTATTTTAATGTAAGGTTTAGATACTTAGCATATTATGTACTTTATACCTTAGATTGGGCCAAGAGTAAATACTTTTCTTTCTTTCTTTCTATTAAAGTCAGAAATAAAAGGAGATTAAGGGAGGCTCCTATGCAACAAACGGGATTTTTTCTTTTTTTTTTGGAACGGAACCCTTCGTGCGCTGCTGAGCTGCTTCGAAAATTTTCATTAAGCTTCTTGAAATTTATTTGCCACTAGCTGTTGCCGACAAACAGACAAACATATTTCTAACTATATTTTCGGCTTCGGTATCATAATTATGTTGAACACACAGCGAGTATTTTTTAAATATTTCCAATGTACAGTTTTAGCCCCTCTCTATAAAATAGAGTGCAGTGGGGCTTATGGCGAGACTTGGTCTGTAGCTGTGACTCTGTCGCATTAAACTACGTCACTAGGTCACGTGGATCATCTGTTTAAAGTTTAAAATAAAACAAAAATGACAACGTCAATCGGATTGAACTTTCACTTTCACAATAAACGTTTTAGAGAGGGGAAGTCTGGTGAGAACGATCTCAATCGTTCTCACCAGACTTCCCCTCTCTTTTTGAGTTTCTGTCATTTTATTAGGTACATGTAATAGATTCTCAATATTCAGTAAGTAAGCTTGGATTATGGAATTAGCTCCCTGTCTTAGGTTTCCCAAACGGCTACAGTGTGGGGTTCCTCAAAAGGGGTCTAAGAAGGTTTAGGTATGTAGTGTCTTCATAGTTCGATATAATTGTCTTTAAACCGCTCGTAGCTTCACCAGCTCATTGTTCTAATACGATTCCTGTATCAAGAATCTTAAGAGTGAAAAAGGGCTGGCGAGGAATTTTTGAAATATGTATTTTAAATTTAACAGTCATTCACAGATAGTCACACAAACGGACAAAGTCTGTAGACTGGGATAAGGATTGCTGCAGCTCAGACCTATTTTATCACAATTTTTTGGACAAAATAGACGTTTCACATTTAAAAAAAGTCATCATTAACCAATTTGTGGATATCAAGAACAAATAGATTTATTTATAATTTTATTATAAGTATAGATTTTTTTTTCGCGAAAACGTAACCAATTCAAATATTTTGGTTACCATTTTTTAGAGAAATTATTCAGGAAAAATATGCTGTAATACATTTGTATGGAAAAATAGTTACCCGTGTTCCTCATTAGCTAAAAGTTTCTCCTGTTTATGTTTGTAGCATTCTTATCTAGAAACTTTATCGTGCTTTGGAAAGCACTAGCTAGTTGTTTCTGTAGCATGTTAGTCATAAGTTACGCCAAGTTGAAAGTTTTGTGGGCGGCATAAAAAATTTCAAACAATTTTAGTCACTTTACTGTAGGGTAGCTTGTCTATTCAACACGGCGTATCTTAAATATTATGGTGTTGCAAAAGTCCATAGACTATAATGACCACTCTCTACATTATTTTCTATACAAAAATCCATAACACTTCTCTTCCATAGTGTCCTGAATATTTTCTAAACATAACAACTGAAGCGCAAGCCATATTCAAACCTGCCCGTATTAAATGAAGATTCAATTTCCTGAAACGCCGATCAAAGTTGTACAATGAAAGACACGACTATTGTACTACCTGCGTTGAAACTTCTGTATTCAGAACTCTGCAGGCTACATTGTATGCGGGATACACAATAGTTGTTGAATTTTGAGCGCTATTCGCATGGTCATAAGCTTGGTTATGGATTATCGAATAGTATCAGACTGAGAAAAGTAACTGTAGTTGAATTTTAAGCGCTATTTTTATAGTCATAAGGTTGAAAAATTATCGAATAATATTTCACTGAGAGAAACCTAAATTTCAGCGTAACTAGTGTTTTAAGTTATAGAATTTTGGTGGACTTTGCATCGCTGCAAGCTATTGACGGAATGAGTACGTAAGACTTGTGCTGACCACCAACGCACAGAATTGCATCTAACTCTATATATTTCTATCAAACAATTAGCGTCAGATGCGCTCTTAAGAGCCCAAATGACGCTAAATGTACTATTATTTTGATTTAGATCTCAGGACTCGTGAGGTATAATAAGATGACCTTTTGTGAACTAAAAACGCCCGAAGCAAAAACACACGATTACTGATAAAATTCTCGATAGATTTTTGTGTTGAAAATACCTTGATTTCGTGAAGTTTTCAGATAGATCTCCAAGTTTTGAGTTGTTTTTATAAAATATACCTAATATTTATAAAAGAAAAACAATCTCTCTTAAAAATCTCAACTCAAGAAAGTAAAACCTTCATTTACTCGAACCACTTTTTTCCGAATAATTGTAAGTTTTATTTGATTCATTTCGTTAAAATCGAACAAAAACCAACTGCATTTCTCTCTCTTGTACGCTAAAATGTAATTCTTTTATTTTCTTTTAACCAATTAGCGTCATGTGTGCTCTTAATCACTAGTAGGTAGGTACTATTTGACAATAGGCACTTTCTATATTGTCACCCGTTCCATATCTCAACGAAACCATTGTCAAACCTTACCAGAGTAAGCTTAAAACAGCTATTTCCCCAGCTATACTGATATTGGAGTCTTTTAGAAACATACAATAGGGACTTAAAAGATAGAAAATTGTACTGTTTTCAATATTTTCAGCGTAAAGTTGTCCCATGACTATACTGAAGGAAAAGTATCAATACTATTGGAGATAGAAAATGTTTCTTAAAAAAGCTTCGCCCGCGTGAAATTCGATACCCATACCCGCTTCCCGTGGGAAAATATTCCCGGGATGAAAAGCCTATGTGTTATTCCAGATTATAAGCTATCTCTGTACTAAATTTCAGCCCAATCCGTTCAGCCGTTACAGCGTGATTGAGTAACAAACATCTAAACATCCAAACATCTTCACAAACTTTCATTATTATACTCATTAGTAGGAAGTAGGATAGTTGGATTTAAAAGCCGGCCAAGTGTGAGCCGAACTCGCGCTCGGAAAGTTCCGTACCAAATACCCAAATAGGTATCTTGAATAAGTGAATTAAGTGAAAATAAAACCTTGTAACCCAGTCACGTTCGCTGTAAAATTGGATCCCTAGACACGGATATGTTACGTTTTGCGTTGTATATGTAACAGTAGAATTGTAAAAAAAAGGGTTCCGTACCAAACATGAAAGCCGTGAGATCGTTCTCACCAGACTGCCCCTCTCTAACACGTTTATTGTGAAAGTGAAAGTCCATCTCCTTAGAAGTCAAATTTTACGTTTTTAGTATTCGTTGTTATAGCCCTATAGTGACGGACAGACAGACGGACGGCGGAGTCTCATAAATAGGCTCCCGTTTTTCACCCTTCAAGCGCGGAACCCTAAAATTCGTTAGAATATATTATTTAAATTGATATAGATTGTAAACTAGTCGATTGTAAACTACTGATATACTGTGAATTGGGTTGGTACAGTGACCATTAACGCGCGGAAGGGGAGCGAGCGCAGCGAGCGGGCCGTGGCAGCCATGTAATTGGGAATGTGAAAAAAATAAATATCGATTTTTTTTAAGTATTGTGAAAGTTAATCATTAATAATATCGATATTGATTTCGAAAAACTTAAAAAAAAGCTTTTTATTGAATTATTTGCCTTTTAAATTTGATAAAATTTGAATTACGACAATGCGACTCTTAACGCTAACATTGGTTACTATGGCCGTGACGTCACGATATTGAACCTGTAATACCACAGATAATATAATATTTTCTATAGTAGTACGCATCTGGTTGCTACAACTACTATGTTAAGATGAGGTCACACGCGCTTGGATTTGTTCGGGAGCTATCGCCGTGTTTTCGGACGGTGGTTGTACTCGATTCATTTTTTAATTGGTATAACTTCTGAATTATTGTGAAAATCATAAAAACAAAAATAGTTAATGATCTTTCCATTACTTACAAGTAAATAAAATTCGAATCCCCAATTGCGTCCATATCCCCGGGGGAGTACCTAGGCCCAGGTGAAACTTCGGAATACGTTAATGTATAGTGCTACCCTCCACCTAAACTAGGGACCACAAATTCTCATAAATTACAAGATTTTCCCAAAAAAGTTGGAAAACTGATACATAAATCAACCAGAGTTATTCACGACAACCACAATTCACGTCGCACGACAGGATTTATCGAAAAATTTTCTCCCGCGAAAATCTCCATTTATTTTCGTTCAGTTACAGTTCGTTTGAAATAAATCTTTAGTTAGTTTAAGGTGGTTAGTGGATGGGTGAAAATTACCCATAGCTATCATGATTCACGATACAGTCTGACAGTGATGGATAGACAGACGGACAGCCGAGTCTAATAGGTCCGATTTAGGGTGCCGGTAACGCGTGCCGGGCAGAGATGCTACTCATACACAGTGGAGAGAATTTTCGCCAGAACTGAGCGTTTCAAAAGATCGTTCCTCTGTCGAACTATAAAAAACATGAAACGACCTGCCCGCACACGTGTTTCCCTCATCTTACAATCCCGTTCTTCAAGAGGAGTGTGAAGAGGCACATCACAGGGCCGCCAACTTGAGGACCACTGTCAGAAGTGGCCCCCAATCGCTAGATGCGCCATGGCTTTCCATCAGGCTGGTGGCGACGTCAATTTGGCGAGCTAAATATAAAAAAGGGGTCATATTTATAAGCAAAGGGTAAAAACGGGACCCTGAGATCTGTCCGTCTGTCTGTCTGTCACGATGCTGTATCTCAGGAACCGTGATAGCTTGAGGACTGGCATTTTCACAGATGACGTGTTTCTATTGCTGCTAACAATTACTAAAAAAAATAATAAAAAATAAAACCGACTTCAAACAAATCTTGGAAAATAAAAATTAATTGGCACGAAGTAAAATGTATTTTGATTTAGGGTAAACCACCCAATCCTCCAATTATTGGCACTTTAGGTAATTTTGCCCATTTCTAACAGAAAAAGAATGCTATTTTACTTTTTAATGCATACCTACAACTACATAATGGGCAACACCGAACTGAAATATACTAGGTTTCCCTTATTTTTCGAAATATACTCTTAACTAAAGTGCCAATAATTCATTCTAAAAGTGCCAAAATTGGGTGGTTTACCCTATCAGATTTTATTCAATATAATATTGAAGTCGGTGCCAAGTAAACCCATAGGTTTAGGTAGGTATTATTAACACTTAATTAAAAATTTAACAAACGCACTAGTGGTCACTACAATTTCTGGTGGTTGCCCTTGTTTTCTCCTGGATCCCATCATCAGAAAATGGGACCACCTCAGAAGTAAACCCTATTCAACAAAAGAAAAAAAAATTAAATCCGTCTATAATTGACGGAAATATCGGTGAACATTCATAAAAAAAACATACAGACGAATTGAGAACCTACTCCTTTTTTGAAGTCGGTTAAAAAAGAAAGAGGGTTGCTCCCCATACAAGAAAATATGTATTTTTTTACATTATTTTTATATCCCTTTGTGGAGAACATACTTTTTTAGGAACCAACTGTCCTGCAGAACATTTAACGTCGTTTTCCTCCTAAATCACCATTATCTTCGTTCATAAGTGACATATTTATGTTTTCTGTCGCCATTACGTAGCATAATATGTGATATTACAGCCTTAACGTGTTCTAATTACCGTTTATTTTGTTTCATGTACCGTCTGGTGTCCAGAGCGCAGCTAGAGTGAGTATTTCTTTTTTAATATGACTTCAATTTGTATCCTGCGACATTTTTCCGAGAACTTACCCTGGTATAGTTAAATACACTTGAATCGATAGAATTTTTTTTTTAATATTCTGCTCGCCAAATTGACGTCGCCACCAGCCTGATGGAAAGCCGAGGCGGATCTAACGATTCGGGGCCACTTCTGACAGTGGTCCTCAAGTTGGCGACCCTGTGATGTGCTTTTCACACTCCTCTTGAACAACCCGGGATTATAAGATTACGGAAACACGTGTGCGGGCAGGTCGTTTCATGTTTTTATAGTTCGACAGAGGAACGACCTTTTGAAACGCTCAGTTCTGGCGAACATTCTCTCCACTGTGTGAGTGGCATTTTTGCCCAGCATGCATTGTTCGGGATCGGAAAGGAGAGGGTGGGATCAGGTTGTAGAGCTCTTCAGAACATTCGCCTGGGTGAAATGACCACATTTCCTCCAGGTATTTAACCTCGACACAGAAGCTCGGAGTGACACTCGGCTATACTACCGCCAACGCCATCGAGGCAGTGGCATACCTTTGTGTTTTGTTTGGTTCTGAGCCAGTAAACATATTTTATTTACAGGACCACTTCAATAAGTTCCCCTCAAACAAAATCCCCTGCTGGCAGCAGCGCTGGGGCAGCTGCAAGCGCTTCAACTGCACCTGGAGAGAGGACCCCGACTGCCCACAACAAGCAGCTGCAAAATGTCAAGGGGCAGGATCATCCTCCGCACCCATCTGTAAGTAAAACGTCTGCAGGTAGTAACGAAATTGGGTAGTACCCTTGGCTGACACGACTCTGAATGGTATTCGATGTCATTTTGAGGTAGTTGGTGTTTAAAATATCCGTTTCGAATTAGTCGATGTTAAATGTGTATATTTTGTCAATGTTTTAACATGAATGTTTTATGTTTAGGAACCGACTATGAATGGTATTTGATGTTTAAACGTTTTGAGGTAGTTTATGTTTATAATATTCGTAATATTTATGTTTAAATGTGTAATTTAGTCACGTTTAGGAAAAAATTCTGAATGGTAATCGATGTCTATATTATGTTTTGTGTTTTTAAATTGGTGTTTTTGCCTAAAGGTCAGTATATTTATGTATTCTTTTGTAAATTAATTTTAATAATAACTTCTATAGTAGGTACTGAAGACATTATACAAATGTGCACTTATATTTAATGGCACAATACATTTTTTATATCTAATTACCACAACTAAAGTTAATTAAATGTAATTTTGTAGGCAACTTTAATACGAATCAGTAGTTTCACTTGATTTTCTTTTAAAACTACGAAATATAAATTCATTATTTTAACAAAATTTTTGCCTGAATTCTCCTAAATATTGTTTAATCAAGTCAAAAGGTAAGTGAAAACTTTTCTTTTGTCTTGGTTTATATCTTACTGTGACGAAAAGATTTTCATTTTCAAAGTTTTTATAAAATTATAGTCTGTAATAATTTTTGCCTTTCACAAATTTGTAAAAAGTTAGACATTATTTTTTTCTATAATACATTTTTAATCACGTAATTTCATATTATTTATTATTCGGGCAAATTGTAATTGAATAATTTATGAACCTAGTGACTTGAACAAAGAGAATTAATTTACGAATCTAAGATTGTAATTAATAATTTCAAATTTTTATTAACATTAAATTATTAATATCGGCACCTAGGTATATTATATAAACAAATCTATTCATAGTAATATTTGTATTAATTAGGTATATGTGTATTTATATTTATTAGGTGTAAAAAGTTTTTGCAGTTGGTCACGACGATTATCGTTTTAAGAAACATTCTGATTTTTAAAATTGAGGTCCAGGTATTCCAGAATTCCAGATGTATCAGAAACTATATATTCTATACTAATATTATAAAGAGGAAAGACTTGATTGTTTGTTTGCATCGAATAGACTCCGAAACTACTGAACCGATTTGAAAAGTTCTTTCACTGCTGGGAAGCTACATTATCCCCGGTGAACATAGGCTATATTTGATTCCCATATTCCCACGGGAACGGAAGCTATGTAGGTGTTACCGCGTGACGTCATCTAGTTAGCAATAAAATAATGATGATCGATGTTTCAACTCAAAATAGCCTATTTATGGCCTGGAAGCAAGCCTCTCAGTTCTCGCTACAGTACACAGTCCTGTGCCTTCAGCATCCAGTCCCAGCCTGCGACCTTTACTAGGTCGTCGGTCCATTTGACGGGTGGATGTGCAAAGTTAAAAAGAAAGAAAATATTTTTAATTTAGATCACAACGTACATACACACACACACCAAATAACAGGAACATTATAAATAAATAAAAAAAAAATAAAAAAAAAAACAAAGAAAAGAGAAAAAAAGCAGGCAAGAAAGATAGTACAAAAACAACTAAGTAACAGAATTCTAATCAACCGAATATCATGCTTACATACTGTACATTCTGGGTCTCGTTCCCGCTTCCCATGGGAACCAATTCACCATTTAAAAAGTAGCCTAAAATTATATCCCAGACTATAATCTGCCCCTGTTACCAAATTTCAGGTTGATCTGTTCAGCCGTTAGAGCGTGAAAGAGTAACAATAAAATCCTAACATCCAGAGATCCTAAAAATCATACAGACATCTACACCACAAATTAGAGATAGTACAGATGGAAAACGCATGTACGTATGTACTTTTTTTTCACACCTACCCTCTGCTACACACACTCGCGCACAAATCAGTATCGAAAATTCCGTTGAGACCGCCTGACCTCGTGTCTGTGAATGAGTTGTCTATGTGTCCGTAGCCTCAGCGAACTTGGTATGTAGGTCCATCTGTACTATCTCTAATTTGTTTCTACACTCACAAACTTAAGCTTTTGTAATTATTAAACCTTATTTACTTGACCGTGAGAAAAAATGTAAACAACCTTTTTACATTTTTATTATGTACTTTTCACACGAAAATAAATATAGACGGCATGTCGAAGATGCCTACTTAGTCTTATTTTACTTTCATATTTTTATCTATTAAACACACAATACATTTTTCGCCCCACTCAGCTAAAAAAGTTCGACAACTACTGTTTTCTTTGTTTATATTTTGTCTTGCGGCTAAATGAATACAGTACTGTCAGGTGTTATACCTACAGGACTTTCCCCTTCCCCAAAACATCAAAATATATTAATTAAAGTCACATTTCTCATTGCTACGAAAACTAAACAATACCATTTCCAAATAAATCAACCGTGGTTAACCAGTTTCGAAATAACTCATCCATCTGAAAATAATTCAATTATTTTGTAACACAATCCAATAAGTAAATTCTGTTTTCATTTCCAAGTTCTTAGTTTCATTAATGTTTAACCAAACGTTAATTAAATATTGACAAGCGAACGCCACGCGGTTTCACACGCATAGATTCCGTTCCCGTGGGAATATGGGAATAAAATATAGCCATTGTCACTCGAGGGTAGTGTAGCTACCCACCAGTGAAAGAATTGTTCAAATCGGTCCAGTAGTTTCGGAGCCTGCAAACAGCCAAATCTTTCCTCTTTATAATATGAGTATAGATTAGCCGTCACTACAGTTTGGTATAAGCTTAGATCATCTAACCACAGGATGCGCCTTACTTAAGCATTGTTTTTTGCCATTGCACATGACCATTTGGTCTTTTGGCTTTATAAAAAGCCTGTACATAAGTACATCATTTTATATGATTAAACTAGTACATTTCATTGTAGTTGACTGTACAATAACAATTAACACACAACAGCCATTACGCGTTTGTCGATTAATACAATTTTAAATGCAATGAAATTTTATATGTCTTTGTGTTTCCCCCTTCACTTGTATGAAAACTGGCAGAATATTTTTGTATGCGGTGGTTCGCAAAGGCTAGTCCCGTGTTATATGGTCTAAGGGTATAAGTAATGTCTTTTATAACAATCCTTAGGAAAATTCTATCGAAAATCCTTTAAACTTGTAACCGATGTGCCCTAATTTGTAACTGTCTTGAAATCTAGGGCTGTCAAATTTATGTTTTACTGCTTGAGTAATAGGTACCTGTCAAATAAATATTTCTCGTCGATCTTCTAAATGCTGCGTCCACATTTTTAACCGACTTCAATAAAGGAGGAGGTTCTCAATTCGTCTGTACGTTTTTTTTAAGTATGTTCACCGATATTTCCAAAAATTTTAGAGAGATTAATTTTTTTTTTCTTTTGTTGAAAGAAGGAAGGGTTTACTTCTGAGGTGGTCCCATTTTCACTAGGTCAGGATCTAATGATGGCATACAGGAGAAAACGAGAGCAAGCACAGAATATTGTAGGGACAACTAGTGCGCTTGTTAACTATTTAATTAAGTGTTTTATTATACTACAATTTAATGAAGGTCTGGAGTCAATCTGATGATAGAGTCGAAATACAGTTGAAGGAATTCCTTAACAATTTACAGCAGTTACCTTGTGTTTGGGCTGAATTGATTTGAATTGATGAGAACTTTACACATTATTATTTCAGTTTTTGTTTGAAGTCGGTTATATTTTTTGTAAATCCTTTTTTTAAGGCACATTTCTCCATTACCGTATCAGACTCGCGTCTCTGTACCGTTGAAAACTGCAGCTACGAGTTACATGTTCGACACGATGACACGCTGTACCGTTCGTTGATATGTTACAAATTCGGACGTAGCATTATATTACTTCAGATCATTGGTATACCGTTTAGCCATCGTGGTACGGTAAGAAAAAAACACTCTCAATGTAAAATCTGAGACTCCTTCTTCAACTAGTGGGTCACATAGATTCGAAGCCACTCTCGCAGTCCATAGAACTTCTGACAGTGGTCCTCAAGTTGGCAGCCCTATGATGTGCCTCTTCACGCTCCGCTTGAAGAACCTTTAAGAGGAAATACCTGTCGACGTCACCCCAAAACGTATACGGTTAAAGAATAATAGTCGGTTGAGAGTTAGTGTCTCGGGTGGTCTAGCGGATAGGGCGTCTGGCCCGCTTAGCCAAAAGACGTAAGATCAAGTAGGTACCGCTTGAGAGCGATTATTTTTTTACTTAAATTTGAAATACTTCGCTAAAGCTCATCAGTATGAAGTAGGTACTAGTTTAGTGCCTATTTATTGCTTTTCTGGAGCTAAATACATTCCTTACAGTTTCTTTTATGAGCGGCCTAGGCTTCATAAAAGTCCTAATAGATTAATTTCTATGGCTTTTTTTTGATTTTTAAAGACAGACCATCGAATCTTTTCTTAAACTTATAAGTAATCGTGATCGACTGCAAAAACATAATTATATATGCGGCTTTTCTTTGATGTGTTTCATCTATTTATGTATTGATAAAGGACAGTTCGGAATTATACTGATAATAATAAAGTGTACCTACTCAAACATCAAAAAAACATAAATTATTTATACTTTTAAAATTGCAAAATTTATAAATAAGATATTCTTTTACACAAATAATAGATTTACAAACTAATATTGTTATTTATGGAGTAATTTTAATCGTTATTAGTAGTTATTACTAATAACAGTAGGTACTATGTGCAAAATATTTCATTCAAAAGTTAACATAAATTCATAGTGTGTCATTTTAAATACATACAACGTACAAAAAGAAATTGTTTCAAAAAAATCTCGTTAAATGCCGTGTCAAAACAAAAACAGACAAATCGAACATGGGTTTGATACGATTTTATTAGGGTTCCGTATCCAACCCTTTACTGAGATTTCGCTGTTCATCTTTCTGTCTGTCTGTTGTGAATTGAAAGTGAAGGCCTACCCGATAGATATGGTAACCGTAGTCTATGGACGTTTGCTTGAGGTATCCTTCCGAGGGCTTACCCGGGGGCTCCCAACCGTAGACTGTTGGGCAGGATACGTGAGATTTTTTTAGTCAGTAGGAGTCCGTCATAGGATCCACGAGGATTTTCCCCCACGTTAAAAAAAGAGGTGCTACTCACGCGCTGCCAACTGCAAGATCCTTCTAAGACACCTCTTAAAGAACCCAATACTGTAGACACTTGGGAAAGTCAGGTAGCTGAAATTTTTCACAGATGATGTATTTCTGTTGCCGCTAAAACAACAATATACTAAAAACAAAAATAAAGGGGCTCTTTACAACAAACGTAATTTTTGCAGCTTTTTATACAGAAGCTTCCGTGCACGAGTCCAACTCGCACTTAGCCGGTTTTATCAAAAGCTGCGAAGTTGCAGTTTAAACGCCATTTTGTAAAACATTCAATTCGTTTGTTTGAAATAGCACGATCGAGTGCTGAGTTTCAGTTGAATATTCAAACTATGTAATGCTTCAAAGTTGAATTATAATTCAGTATGAATTTCAGTTAAAATTACTGTATTTGTATTCATCCAATGCAAGCCAGTTCGTAACTATTATTGAAGCAATATTGTACAGATTTGGGCCATCAATTTTGGGCAATTTTACCAATTGAAGGACGTCTCAGTGGCCCTGAGGTCTAAATAGAGGTTCGGAGGTTTATTGGCAGTCTCATTTCATATTGTTTGTATCAATAAGGTGCTAGCTTGACCAAAAGCAGTCATGTCCATCGACGCTTGCATCATTTGCAATAGACCCCATAAAATATTTCTAAGAGCCATTAATAAAACCTTACTTTTGGTAAAACCGACGCATTAAATCTCACATAGATACATTCAAATAATCACGCCTATATCCCCGAAGAGGTAGGCAGAGGCATAGTATACGCCCACATTTCAACTTTTTCTCATTTTACTTACAACCGTGTTTCATTGCGAAGCCGCAATGGCGGCCGTGGGTATGTTGGGAGTCCTGGGACATCCTTCCGAGGGCTTACCCGGGGCTTCCAACCATAGGCTGTTGGGCGTAACGTGAGGTTTTTTAGTCGGTAGGAGTCCGGCATAGCATCCATGGCGATTTTCCCTCACTTAAAAAAAAAAGAATACGCTCGTAACTGCTCAGTGTACTGTAAACAATTACCGCATTAAGGCTTTCGTATTCTAAGTCGACCCCATCTTGAGGCAAACCAAATGATTGTCTCGTACGATAATGCCAGATTTTATTTTATTCTAAAAGATTACGTTATTGTTGTAAGTACTCTGATACCGTGAGGTTTAAGAAAATCTTTCATTTTATCATTAGCTTGTTTCATAACGATTCCAGTGAGGTAAGTATTCTATAGGGCTGCCATAGAAAAGTTATGAGAAATCGCCATTTTAAGAACATCAGCCGACGCCGCTCGCGCCGCGGTACGCGCGGTCCACAGACGTGGACAGATGCGGGTTGCCGCGCGCTGCCGCTTTAACAGACACGGACAGACGAAGGGTTATAATGAGGAATTAACTAATATATATTACGATAAAAGTACATTTTTGTTGTTGATGTTTTGAATCGTTTTCTGAGAACAATTTTGGGATAGATTGAAGTTTTTAAAGTTGTGTTTTGAACGATCATGAAATTAAGAATATCTATTAATTTACAATATTACATTTTATCATTTCAAATCGAAGAATATTTTCTAGATTTGGTTCAAAATGGATTAATTT
This sequence comes from Miltochrista miniata, assembly GCA_933228765.1. NCBI lineage: Eukaryota > Metazoa > Arthropoda > Insecta > Lepidoptera > Erebidae > Miltochrista > Miltochrista miniata. The sequence continues at coordinate 5,154,264 of OW121777.1, forward strand.
CGAATATCTTCAAGTACATTTAGTTCTGAAATCGTTGGTCTCGGTTGACAGTAACTTGGCCGTCGTGGCAAGCCAAGTTGAAGTATAAACAGCGAATCGTCACAACCCGTGCCTGTCCATTTCAACACGGATGCGTGGTGATTGCGTAGAACAAATACTAAACTGATGAAATGTGGGTGAAATTATGCGTCGTCATACCCTTTCGGGGATAAAGGCTTAATCGTATATCTTACTAATATAAATGCGATAAGTAGTTTGTGAGTTTGGTTGTGTGGATGTTTGTTACTCTTTCACGCTCGAACGGCTAAACGGATATGGCTGAAATTTGATACAGGGATACATTATAATCTGGAATAACACATAGGCAACTTTTTATCCCGGGAATATCTTCCCACGGGAAGCGGAAACGGAAAAAAAATTACGCGGGTGAAGCTGCTGGCATCAGCTAGTGTATCTATAAATCTACAAAGGGGAAAACACTACCTAAAGGTGTACGCACAAATAGCCCGCGTTTTCATCATTTTCACTCATCACACAAGTCACGTTTCGGCCGAATCAGTTATTCATTTAGGGTAACAAAGAACATGCCTTACATAGGTGAAATTTATTTTTGGTTAACCGAATGTTCTAGAGTAGGTTAGTAGCGGCGTTTTCCCTGAAAGAAAACGCATATTAAAATACTTACCTAATTCGAAGCTTGTATAATGCGATAGGCATATCCGTTACCCGTAGGCTTATCTTACTCATGTTTGATGACGTATTTCCGTCAACTCACCAGCAGATGGCGCCACCTGTGAACTTATAAAAGAACATGGCGTCCACTTTGTCCTCATTGGCTTTTATTCACCAGGCAGATTTAAAAAGTAAGCTTCGAATTAGGTAAGTATTTTAATATGCGTTTTCTTTCAGGGAAAACGCCGCTATTAAAAGTACTTGACCGTAATTCGAAGCTTATATAATGAGAAATGTTTGTTTTCGCCTGGTGAGTGACGGAAACGCCAATGTGATTCTAATTTATTTTTAGGAAAATAATATTATACAATGTTGTATGTATGGTATCTAGATTTATAATCTTTACCATCTTGAACAACTTCATATGTAATCTTAAACAGACTAAATAAGGAATCTTATTTAAGGAGTAGTAAGTATTCCTTCTATTGACAGGATTAAATAATTGCGAATTATTATTATATTTGATTGGTGGTAGTAGCTGACATTATTACTCGACGATAAATTTTTTTGAAATCTATCGTCATTTACCTCGTGTTAAGGATTATTTTGATCTTACCACCACCACCAATTCTTAGAAGCTGCTGTTGACCGGGTAGTGCCGGGGCTAGAATAGTTGGAGAACCTCTAACAGTCATAAATAAACTATTAGACTGTGTAGTCTCATATCGGTTACTCTGATATCCTAATTTCTATCTAGAATAAAGGATTCAATTGATTAGTCGTAGGTGTTATCTTTGTTTACAATAGTTTTCCAACCAGATTGTCTGAAATGAAATGATCAGTTTCGGACTCTTGATTCGAGCCTAAAAGTGGTACCTATGACGTGAGTTAATACAATCGAGCAAAGTTAGATCGTGGTTGCGGCGACCTAAGCATAAAATCACTATGACGAGAAACCTGAAAAATGTTCTCTTTGTATCAATACTTGGTAATATTGAACTAAGTCATCAATCCCAATATCAATGAATATGTGACTTAACTTTCTTTACATTTTTTACAGAAATCGACCAAGATAATATGTTTAACCAAAACATGCGAACTATGTAAAGTTGACTAACGGTTTCTATATTATCAAGAGCAGCAACAACAGATTTATGTAACAGAATCGTATTATATAATAACCATGAATAAAATTCAAGTCGGTTAAAACTGTAAAATTTATAAGTATCTTAAAAGGTAGGTCTCAAGGAGCTCAATAGTAGAAGTTTTTGATTTAATATCTGTTATTTACCTCTTCGCCCCCCCCCCCCCCCACATTTCCACAGATTCTCTATGTGAGGTGGTGGGAGACCTGTCGAGGTGTTTAGTAGAAGGAAATAAATAATGTTTATTAGGTTCTTTTGCAGGTTCTGCAGAACGAATGGAGCTTACAGAGCTCTCGCTTTGAGATCTGCCCTCTATTATTACCTTGTGCCATCGCGGCACCACAAACACTCCTGTTGACCGATTAAGGTGTGACAGCATCTTGGGTATTAAAAATGGTGGTGAAAGTAATATCCACACATTACAAACAGGCCTATCATGTGTAGTGTTCTCCATTTCATAATAGGAATTTTGTTAGGCAATCTTGCCTTAGTGGTGTTTGAAGCAGGATGCTCACAAAAAATACCCGGAGGAGCTGATACATATGGTATCGGCTCGGAATGCAGTGTATGGTGAAGTCAATTTGATGTCGGACCATTACACGCAAGCTGACGAGTTAAGTTCGTCAAGGCAATTGATTTGGTCTCGTCCCTCTGGGGGGGTGGACTACAACTGCTTTGAATGAGTACAGACTGTAACACAGTACCGGTATATGATTTCGAATCATGTGTAAGATTGTCAACATCTTTCTTTGAAGCAGTGCAATCTTTGTTATTTTGGGCCCTCGAGCCTGTTAGAGAAATGTTTTCTAGCTAGGCTCCCAAGCGAAATCTGACGCGTCCGTGGTAAGAAAGCATCTCGGATGGAAAGCTTGTAAAATTGTCGAGAGCCGGTAATTGCGGATCACTATTGGAGTTCCACTTGTACCACTCCGTGCACTACTATTTTCTTCAGTGGGTTGTCGGTTAGGGGATTGACCGAATGTGGCGCTGAGGTAAAGCTACCTCTAGGCACTGCGAAAGTGGTAAAAATTCTAAAGACCCACCAAGTTTGAATTTTCTTTAAAAGAACTAAGTTTCTTTGATTTGGAATTAAATAAATCTTCCTTTTATGTCTAATATCTTTTCTTTTGGTATTGGACTTTCAGGTAGTTCTATGTCTATCGCATAACGATATGAGAGGTTTCTTTGGGAACCTATTAATGTTTTCTCCCAATTGTCTAACCATCCCTGGGTTTGAAGAGTTTTCAAGGCTATTTGTACGTGTTTGTGAAGAGTAACAGGATTTTGATGCGCAAAATGAGATTTTGTGTAGGTAGACGAGTAGGTATTTGAATACTCTTATTCTATAGAAATCGAGGCACCCAGATGGTGAGAAACGAAAATGTTTTGGGTGCGGCTTACCCGAGCGGAAGACAAGAATGTGCTCTGAGAAAGAATAATGTACACTACGTCAGCTTTATCATGAAAATAAGCTTGACTGAGATGTATTTTGCACATCCAATCTCGTGGTTGGAGGAAATCTGGTAAACGGAACATGCTGAAAGATAGAATTATTCTAGCTTCACAAAGGCGTACAATGTCCTAAAACTGAATTCTGGGCGGATGACCCATCGCTATTTGAAGTTAGGAAAAGTGGAGAAACCAAACTTGGTGACAAAGGAACTAGTTTTAGAGTGCCTTGAGCATTCATCTTTTGAACCATTGCACAATGTGGTCATTTTAGTTAAAAAGGAAACCTTTTTAAAAAGAGTTCGTTGTATGGATTCTTAAGTATTTAAAGCAATTAGTATTCCACCTTAGTCAAGTTTTCCATAGCATTTTAACATAAAGTGAAAATTTACAACTTTGTCAGGACGGGACTTAAACAGAGTTCGGTGTAAATTTAAATGTGGGAAGGTTATCAGTTTTGAGCAGGATTCGAACCTGCGTCCTTTCGAATACCGTGCAGGACGGATTGGAGTTTCTGGATAAAGGGAATGCGGTACCCTTTTATAAATTTAAAACTTTTTGGTACTCTCGTTCCTTACCAACGTATTTTGTACAGAGTTAACTGACCGACATAGAATGACAGGGTCATATCATTTAGTGTTTCCTTTGCTGGTGTGGGCAGAGGATGTTAGACCTCTCCTCGTCTCTTTGAGAGCCTCGAGCTCGGAAATTTCGTAATTGAAGGGACATCCTTGCATGGTTACTTAGTATGTTATCAGATCTATGGCCGCAAGCCATTTGTAATAAATTGATAAAAGATTTATGGAAATCCTATTATTAAAGTAGGTCTTCAATTTTGTCATAAATATTTTCGAAGAAACTTAAGTTTTTCAAAAGATTCTCTTTGTTTAAAAATACAAAAGGTTTTGGCAGCAAAAGCCTTTTGACAGAAAGAACCTTGTCAGCTTTTTCAAAATGTAGCAGGGATTCGAATTGTTGGATCTCCCCGTTTTTGTTTAGGTTGACGAACCCAGGACTATGATTTTACAATAGTGGGTATCAGCATATTATCTTATCAAGGCAATTTGTCGCCAAAACGTGTCTATCAACCTCTTAGGTTATACTGTGTCTTAGGATCTTGGGTAACCGAAATCTCTTTTAATGCTGTCCCTATATAAAATACGAAGCAAGGATGATTGTTTCTATCATCCTCGTAATTTAACCTCTGATCTGTGAAGAAATTTACACTTGGTCAGGACCAGTGTTAGGTAATAAGAAATAACTCACCTATTTCCGTCATCCTTATCTGGTTTAGTGGAAGTCGGCTTCTTTTACTCCACTTACGACAATGCACGTGGCGTCGCGATCGCCCTTATTTGAAGTTCGAGCTAAATGAGCTGGAACTGTAGCTATTTGACGTACCTAATACAGTAACTGGAGCTCATAGCGCGCTTCTGAAATACTCCACTTGGAATTAGCTCACTTTCTAAGGATTGAGGATTCATTTCTATCAAGAAACCAAACTAAAAGAAATAGTATTATGTTAGGTACCTAAAATTTAATTACTACTTTCATGGTGAACATTTAGTTATTACTTTGACACACTCGTACGTATTCAGAAACTTGGGATGATTACGATTTTACCCATAATAGGCCATATTTTTACATGTATAGGAACATCTAGTAATTAATGTGCCTTTATGTGGGTAGGTATAAAAATATTTTGAAAATATTTTCTATATTCGGCGGTACTTACGCTGTACATACACGAAGCAAATAATATCTAAAAAAAAGTATTAGTACCTATGAATACAATCTATAAAATCAGTTTAATATTAGCTGTAACTAAAGATATTAAATAAAAGAAACTGCAACCTCGAAAGGTTTATGTGCTATTTTAAAATAATAGGTTATTTCACGTTATGACGTATAACACTCTTATGTGATCGTAAAAATATGAAGTAAAAACATACCTGAGACTTAAACGAACGGTTAAACCGTTAAATATGTCTGTAGGTTCACTTACTTCAATCACAAGTCACTTGTTTTAGATTCACTGTATATTCAAATGAACGTCAAAGCCGTTAAATAATTATTTCTGTAAATTCACTAACTTCATCCCAAGTCACTTTTTATAACTTTACTAGGTATGTAACTAGTAACTAGAAAAAAATAAATGCACTAGCAGGTGTTCCTGCTATAACCTTTTGCTACGGGAATCAAAACGCCAATGAGGACAAAGTGGACGCCATGTTCTTTTATAAGTTCACAGGTGGCGCCATCTGCTGGTGAGTCAACGGAAATACGTCATCAAACATGAGTAAGATAAGCCTACGAGTAACGGATATGCCTATCTCATTATATAAGCTTCGAATTACGGTCAAGTACTTTTAATAAGATATTCTTTCAGAAAATGGTTATAATATTTCATTTCTGTAGAATGCCGTAAATTTATATAGTACGTACGTGAGTGTGTCTGCACTATTTAGTAGCGTCACTATAACTCCCAAAGAGCTTGAAAGATCCTTGCGATGAAGATATAAAATAATTATCTATTGTCGGGACATTTCTTAGGAAAGTTCCTTGCCACTTCCGATTGAACTAGGTCGGAATTGAGTGTAAATTTATGAATATCCGCATTTTTTCTGTAAAGGTGTACGCAAACCTACCTAACATTTAAAGGTGTACGCACAAACAGCCAGCGGTTTCATCATTTTGACTCATTTATACAAGTCACGTATCGGCCTGAATCAGTTATTCATTTAGGGTAACAAATTAGTCAGCGCCACTGACGCGCCAATGACGCCCCACAACTGCGCTTCTGAAAATTGTATGAAAACTAGTGGTGGCGCGTCTACCGCACCACTGTGGCACCACTGCGGCGCTACCTCGCGCCTCTAATTTGAAGGTGCCCTTTACAAAGGTGAAATTTATTTTTGGTTAGGTACCCGAATATTTAGCTACTATTCTTGTCAAAAAAGACTAGAAACGAAACAAAAAAAAAGATCTATATAAAAAACATGTTGGTTTTCAGTCGGTGAAAGTCCGGCATAGCATCCATGACATCCACCTATCCCACCCGGGTGGGAAGATTGGAACATTTCAATTCCGGATTTAACCACCTATCCCACTTGGAAGATTGCTTGCGCCGCACATACCACCTGGGTGGAATAAGAGCCCCATTTTAATTTCACGCTTCCCACCCGAGGGCCCAGCAGCTAGCGAAATTATTATAATGATCATCAACAATACTGATCATCAAAAAAAGTGTGTCACCTTTTCGCGCGATTGAAGTAAAACTTCTTTGCCATTGACGGCATCAAATGTTATATTAATATGATTCATTCGAATTTTGAATAGCGGTAACGTAGTTTCTGCTATTCAAAATTCAAATAGCGTTACTTCCGTCAGAAAAAAATCTGAGTTACTGCCTAGTCGCGCCTAAAGAAGTCTTACTTCAATAAATAAGAATCCATCCACTTTTCCCACCCAGGTGGGATGCCGGGTGGTAGGTATAGGTGGAACAGCCAGATTTTCGATTTTCCACACGTAAAAAAAGGGGAACTGCATTACAAAACTATGTAGTTTTGTAATGCGGCAAAAGAAAAACGTCTTTATGTAAAAAAATCAACTGTCTAACTATCTGAGTTTATGAGATACAACCGGAGAACATACAGACAGACGGTGGAGTCTCAGAAATAGATTCCCACTTTCACCCCCCTTTCGTTTTTTTTATACATTTAGCTCGCCAAATTGACGTCGCCACCAGCCTGATGGAAAGCTGTGGCGCATCTAGCAATTGGGGGCCACTTCTGACAGTGGTCCTCAAGTTGGCGGCCCTGTGATGTGCCTCTTCACGCTCCTCTTGAAGAGCCCGGGATATTAAGATGAGGGAAACACGTGTGCGTGCAGGTCGTTCCATGTTTTTATAGTAGACAGAAGAACGATCTTTTGAAACGTTCAGTTCTGGCGAAGATTCTCTCCACTGTGTGTGAGTGGCGTGGCATCTTTGCCCGGCACGCGTTGTTCGGGATCGGAAAGGAGAGAGTGGGATCAGCTTGAAGAGCTCTTCAGAACATTTGTTACGGAACCCTAAAATATTTCAATTACTTCAAAGTGCAATGATACAAAGGTTTTAAATTACGTTTAAGCATGAGCAAAATTTTTAATTAAAACACTTTTGCTCAGCACATAATGAACTTAAGAATATCTTATTTTAATGTTTATGTTCTAAACACCTGCTCCATGGCTGACAATTTATTTAAGGCTAAGACTTGCATATTAATTCGTTAAATGGCGTAAAGCTGTTTAATGCCAGTTCTAATAGAAGTTAAGCTGATGTAAGAATAACAAGAAAGCCGTGAGATCGTTCTCACCAGACTGCCCCTCTCTAACACATTTATGTATTAGACTGTCTACTCTTCGCAGAAGTACTAGTAATATTAGTAAGATTACACCCAGACACGGAACAAATCAATGAGCTCATCACACAAAGTTGTCCTGGGTGGGAACGGAAATCGAAACATTCTGATGTTTATACATGCACAGTGTGCATGACATGTATAAACATCAGAATGTTTCGATTTCCATTGCATTACACACATATAGATGTGTGCATGTATAAAGACACTCACAAACTAGATCTACACTAATATCATAAAGAAGTAAAGTTTGTGTGTTTGTTAAATTGTAAGGGGTAATCTCGGGATCTACTGAACCGATTTAAAAAATTCTTTCACCAATAGAAAGCTACGTTATTGTGGAGTGTCATAGGCTATATATCATCGCGCTACAACGAATAGGAGCGGAGTAGTAACAGTAAATGTATCAAAAACGGGGGAACAGTTATTCCTTTTGAGAGCTTGCGTAGTATTGAATTTTAACGACAAGACGCTACGGGAGTAAACGCAACGCGACGGGAGTAAATGATGAACAGGTAATACTCTCTCTTAAATGGCGCAAACGAAGTTGCGCGGGTCAGCTAGTATACACTAAAGTTATTACAAAATAAACAAAAGAAGAAGTCCGTTTTGACATTTGAGAAAGCGCCACTCTCATTGGCGGGTTGCCGAATCCACCAATGAGATGCTCCCAATGAACCAACTCTCATTTGTTGATTCGGCAACCCGCCAGTAAGAGTGGCGATTTCACAAATGTCAAAACGGACTTCTTCTTTTGTGATGACTTTAGCTAGACACTCAGCACTTTATACTTGCTGAAATTCTTCTCATGGCGGATTCCCGGGATAAAAAGTAGCCTAAGTGTTATTTCAGAATACATAATGTAGCTCTGTACCAAATTTTAGCCAGATTTCTTCAGCCGTTAGTGTATTTTCCCGTTAATTATTTATTTATTTATTTTATTTATTTTACACTTTATTGTACGCCAAGTATATAAAAACATAGTACATACAATCCGTGCAAGTAGCTGTACAATGGGCGGCCTTATCGCCATAAAGCAATTTCTACCAGGCAACCTTTGGTTTAAAAGATAATGTATATAGGTACTATCCTGCTGAACTATTTGTAAATATATGACCCGTGTTGCTATTAATTGTAATGAATGACGTGTACCAACTATTGATGGAATTAGATTTTAGTAGAAATAGATGTAGGTACCTATAGCAATTAATGTGACTTTGAAAAGAGTGGCCGTGAGTTTTATTGCCAGGTTCTTTCTCATAGGCTCTACCTATTGCGAATCTGGCGGTAAATGTAGAATTGGAAATCTTGACGAGAATAAAGATATTTTTATCTCATATTCATTTCTTTTCATTTCATAACTTGTTAGCTAATACCCTCCTTACAGAATATGCCTCTGGCTATCCCTTCGGGGATAAAAGGCGTGACCGTATGTATTGATATACCTACCCTCTAGGAGACGAATCTAACATCAGTTATATAAATATCAGTTGGACAGTAAGATTAATAAGATAATACAGTTCATCCCTCTCAGTTTAAAACCTCAGCCATAGACTAACCTATGAAACTCTAACCCTTGAAATAAATACGACTACCTATAAAACATAAACTGCCAAAAAAAAAAACCTACCCGCCATATCATCGAAAAACATTCTATAAATAATTTACGAACAAATCTAATTGACATTTGGCTTCGCGGACCCTCTGAGGGCCCGCAATTGGGAACGGATCCATTTCCATAATATTCCCGGGAAGGTTCTGAAGTAAATCAGGTCGAAAACATCGGGAGTGCGCGCCGATATATTTCATTCATGTGATGAATAATGGAACAGAGGCGTCCATTGAGTAGCGCTTTAGAAATTGAGTGTCTAGAAATAATAATGGAGGCTCTATCGGTGCGTATTTTTTCTCTCTCACAAAGTGTTGTCAGGGAAAAAATAATAAAGCGTATCATACCTAAATATTTTAGGCAGTTGTGGGGTATCATGTGTGGTAGAAAAATTTATGTCATAAAATTTCATTTTTAGTCCATTGGCAATTGCATCTATGAGGATTTCCACACGTAAAAAAATTTAGCTTCCCTACCAAAATGCCTGTTATATAAGTTTTTGAGATAAAAGAATAATATTTACTGAATGTAAAAATTAAATTTAAATGAAAAAGTTAGCATGCTAATTTAAAAATTACTTAAAGATGAGTATATTTACATCAAATCACTTGTGCTAAAATATGATGCATCTCAACTCTATATAAATGGGAAGATCACGTTGTATAAATACTACGTCATCATTATACAAATAATTCTAAAACACGACTGTATTCAGTATCACTTAGAAATTTCATGAATTCACAACACTACTGTTTAAAAAAAATACCATTTGACTGTACAAGTGAAAAAATAAAGTGATTCCGAACTGTCTCTTTTCGTAATCTGTGCTCCTTTTTTTTGTTTTTTATTTTAGTTTTGTGAAAGTTTTCTAAACTATGAATTCTCTTTCCATGCTTTCTCCTTCAAATATGGTAGGTAGAAGAGGTTGTATACGAAAAAAATAGAAAAATTTTCAACAAAGCGCTTCGGAGATTCGCTTTTTGAATTTTATATAACTACACTGTTTTACAAAAAATGCTTCGTGATTTTTCAGAGAGCCTGCTTTTTGATTTAGAGTTTTCTTTGTACATATCGCAAATTAAATTAGATTTTAATAGTAAAAATAACACAATATTTTAATCAATAATTCACTTTTTGAATACCACATGAGAGCTGGAGTTGTTTTCATGAAAATCACTTTAAAAAACTAAATGCAAATAAATAATCACCGTTTTTCACAAAATAATATTTACTTAGATCTAGAAATGTAGTGAATAGGATTTAGAATAGATTAGCACTATCATCAAGAATTATAATTCCAATTTATAATACTTCAATTATAATTATAAATAAATAATATGTTGTGGGATTTAACGATATTTATTTTAATTATTTTATATGAGTACTTCTATTTTCGAAGTCCAAATCTCACAAAATATTTACGAATTAAATTAGATAATAAATAATAAAATATTTTTTGAAATATAATTTAGGCTGTAGATTTAGAAATATCTAGAATAGCTTAGAGTTGATTGCTTTAGAAAAAAAATAACATAAGTATGTACTTAAATACAATTTAATAGAGGTAAATATTTTTGCTATTCGATTCAAATCTAATATTTTTGGTAAACGCAACATTCGTAATAAATTGACCTTTATTTTTGCATTAGAATATAGTTTTTTATACAATAAGACCTGCCTATGTATTTATTCCTTGTACCTATAGGTATAATATTCTAACTTTAGCTAGTACCATTTTTACCCCTCCAATTCACTGCATGTTTGACCCATCCAATGATTTTTGTGGTGTGATTCCACTGTTTTATTGTAATAAAAATATGATTTAATAAAGAATTTAATAGTAAGTATGGTAAATAATTTGTTAAATCATATTTAAAACACGTGTGTTTTTATCAACGAGTGCCAGAAAATGAGATTTGCACAAAAAATACAATTAAAATTATGTTGCATGATATTTCAAAATGGTCATAATTTTGGTAAAATCTCCTACAATTCCCTGATTTATTACTGTTACTTAAATTGACATAAAATTTAAGTTTAGTGTAAAAATTTCAACAGTTGTTGAGATTTCGAAATTTATTTTACTTATTACATTAATTTGACATGGAATCGAATTGTTGTTTATTGAATAATGTCATTAATATTTATCTTATTGTTAAATAAATCATTTTAAACTGAGCTATTACGGTATATAAACCTGAGGCAAATTAAGCTTACTTTAGTTTCCTTATACGATAAAATGTTCACAAATCTGTTGTCAATTTTTTTTTTAATTTCAAAAAATATAATATTGAATAACACAATAATAAAATTGACTATGCAGTTTCAATTTAGAAAACAAATATAACAACCATTTTTACCAAAATTTTGACCGAAAATTACCAAATAAAATAAGTGACCGCTATCCAAACGCTTTAAGTACCTATCTCCGCTAACAGATGGCGTTCCTCCAGAACCGCTCCATCTCGCTGGTGGACATGTACATCGACAACTCCGAACCCTCGGAGAACGTTGGCCAGATACACTTCTCGTTGGAGTACGACTTCCAGAATACTACCCTGATATTGAGGATCATACAGGTATGTGGTTTATTTTCTTTTAATACCTAGATATTTTATTATAATAACTAGGTACCCCTAGGTGAGGCCTCAATGGTAGCCAGAGGCCTGAGGATGGTGAGGGGGCTGCTCACCGTCCTTACAGAAGCAGGCCCTAGACGACAGCGTGACGTGAGGGATTCACGCACGCTCCCCCAAGAAGCGGGATAATACCTGAACCCCCTGAAAGAGGCCACAGTGGTAGCCAAGTTCTGCTGGAAATCCTGGAGATATTCTTCTGAGAACTTGCTCGGGGTTTCCAACCGTAGGCTAGTAGGGAACGTGGATTTTTAGTCGGTATGAGTGCGACATAGCTTCCATGATGGAATTGCCCTTCGCCCAAGACTATCGGCCTTTATGACCGAGGGCCTGAGGACGGTAGGGGATGCTGATCACAGTCCTTACAGAAGCAGGCCCTAGACGACAGCGTGACATGAGGGATTCACGCACGCTCCCCCATTAATCGGGATAAAACTGAAACAACCCCAAAAGACGCAAGATAGCACCCGAACCGTCCAGATGAAGCCACAGTGGTAACCAGGGTCTGTTGGAAATTCTGAGGATATGTCCTGAGCTCTGAACCGTAGGCAGTAGCAAGGAACGTGCGGTTCTTAGTCGGTAAGAGTCCGGCATAGCATCCTTGACGGAATTTCCACACATAAAAAAAAGGTATACTTACTAGCGGACGTCTCGCAGTTTTACCCGCGTAGTAGCCGTTTCCGTGGGAATACAGGAATTAAGTATAGCTTATATTACCCGGGGATACCGTAGCTTCCCAAAAGTGAAAGAATTTTTCAAATCGGTTCAGTAGTTTCGGAGTCTATTCAATTCAAAGAAATAAACAAAGAAACAAATCTTTCCTCTTTATAATATTACTAGCGGACATCACGAGGTTTCACCTGCGTTGTTCCTGTTCCCGTGGGAATACGGGAATAAAATATAACCTATGTTCACCGCAAAGAGTGTAGCTTCCCAACAGTAAATTTTTTTTCAAATCGGTCCAGAAGTTCCGGAGCCTATTCGTTAGCCAAGTCAAAAAACAAACAAAAACAAAAAAAAAACAAATCTTTCCTCTTTATAATATTAGTATAGATTACGAGTAGTATAAGAAGGGCTATTATTATAAAGGTCTGACTACACAAACGTATGTATAGACTTATTGCTTTTGATTACTTCCTCTGTCAGTGAGGACGGAGCTTTATATTTTCATATATATCTGCTAATATATTAAACAAACAGTAATAAGTGTTTCTCTATTATATTCTCACGAAACAATATGATAATTGTAACAACAAATAATATTATATTATGGAAAAATCTTTTGTTAGTGTATAGTAAATATTGGAAATGTGGTTATCAATACATATAATAAAATCGTAACAGGTCGCTGTCTGTACATGGAAGATAAATAAGAAAAAATATTATAGGGGGGCTTTATGAACGCAATAGAACCCAAAACAATGATTTTTAGAATTTTTGTCTGTTTGTCTGTATGTCTGTATGTCTGTATGTCTGTATGTCTGTATATCTGTTTGTCTGTACGGTTGTGCACGCTAATCTCAGTAACCGCTCAACCGATTGCAATGCGGTTTTTTTTATTGTGTTGAGGTTTGCTCCAGTTAACATTTAGCGTTTATTTCATATAAATCGGTTTAGAAATAAAAGAGTTATAACACTTTTAAGAATCAGATATTTTGAAAATTTTAATTGTTGGGGTTTCTTTGAATGTGAATGAACCTAAACTGGCGTGTTGGCTTAATCATAAAAGAGCTTAATGATTAAGACTATTTTAAAACAATTCAGTCCGCGCCGAAGGCGTGGACTGAATTGTTTTAAAATAGACTTAATCATTAAGCTCTTTTATGATTAAGCAAACAGGGCAGTTTCAGACGCTGCTTGATGACTCTGATGAAGAAATAGAATTGTTTTAAAATAGACTTAATCATTAAGCTCTTTTATGATTAAGCAAACAGGGCAGTTTCAGACGCTGCTGGATGACTCTGATGAAGAAATACCTTTCCTTTCATACACCTTATGTGACGTAAACGAAGTTGCGGGCTCAGCTAGTAATATAATAATAGACATGTATTGATGACTATCGACCTCCATGACCGGGGGCCTAAGGACGGTGGGAGGCTGCTCACCGTCCTTACAGAAGCAGGTCTAAGACCATAGGGCGGAAAATCCATACAAATGCTTCGTTTTAGCCCCTGTCGATAAAATAGAGTGCAGAGGGGTTCATGGCGAGACTTGTGTCTGTAGTCTGTGACTCTGTTGCATTAAACTACGTCACTAGGTCACGTGGATCATCTGTTCAAAGTTTGAAATAAAACAAAAATGACAACATCAATCGGATTGAACTTCCACTTTCACAATAAACGTTTTAGAGAGGGGCAGGGTGAGACCGTCTCACGGCTTCTTGTTCAAATCTGTCATCGTACAGAGCTTGAATGTGTGCGTGTGACCAAAAAGGCTAAGCAAATGTTCCCTCACGACACCCGCCAACTATAATGACAGCTGTGGCGCAGGACTGTCGGAGGTAGGGAAGCTTGGTTACTGGGGGGTGGGGAGTTGCCTATCTGTATGTAATCATCATCATCATTTATTTATTTTTTTTATTTTCAGGCTACAAGAGACAAGTTACAGATCTTATTTAACTTATTTTACGGCCCATAGATAAATACCTTAAAACTACGAATACATATATAAATATAACATGTAGTGTTAGTTTATAAAATCTTTACGACTATTATTAGTAACACTTCACTACGCACTATGTCTTTATGCGTTCCGGTGATAACTGTCCGCGGAAACGACGGAATACCACGCCCTGTGGCCAGAAGCTCTGCTCCATGACGAGCCCCAGGCTAGTGTTGGGTACTCGCACCACGAACGACAGAAAACTGACGTTCCGGCTCGACTCCAACAGTTGCACTCTCGGCACGAAGTTGGTCTTCTTGCGCACGTACTCCACGATGTTCTCCTCCTTAGTGGTAAAATGCAGGCGGGAGACGTACACCGCGGTGGACGGTATTGCAGCACGCAGCGCTGAGGTGGACTGCACCGCCGGTTTCGGTGCTGTGCCGCAACGGTTCACCTTAGTCCGCTGCCGGTGCTTCCTAGATTGCACCGTCACGAACCCGTCAGTAGCCTGGTTCGATGCCTTCTCAGGCATAGGCTTCATTGGAGCAGTTGGGGCGCTCCTAGATACGGTAGCAAAGCTGCGACGCACTTCTGCGTGAGGCTTTACTGCAGCTGCAGGAACTTGCAGTGGGGCGGGCAGCGAGACGCGCGGGGCAGCGGCGCGGGGCACGTCACGCGCGGGCGCAGGGCTTCGCGCAGGATGTAATATCTTTACCCAACACCACAGCGTGTAGTGAAAGTGTCACACATGCCACATGCCCGAAGAAGCGGGATAACACTCGAACAACCCCCAAAGACGCGGGAAAGTACCCGAACTCCCTTGATTACGGCCGCAGTGGCAGCCAAAGTCTGTTGGGAATCCTGGGACATCCTTCCGAAGGGCTTACCCGGGGCTCCCAACCGTAGGCAGTAGTAGGGCAAGTGTGGTTTTAGTCGGTAAGATTTTAAACATAAAAAAAGAAAAGATAGGTATAGTAGGTATAAACTCTTAGGGCCAGGGAGGAAAAATCCTCGTGGATGCTATGCCGGACTCCTACCGACTAAAAAGCCTAACGTATCCTGCCCAACAGCCTATGGTTGGGAGCCCCGGGTAAGCCCTCGGAAGGATACCCCAACAAACCTACGGCTACCACTGCGGCCTCGCCTAGGGGGGGTTCGGGTGCTATCCCGCGTCTTTGGGGGATTTTCAGGTGTTAATCCGCTTCTTAGGGGGGGGGGGGGGGTGAATACCTCACGTCTAGGGCCTTTATCTGTAAGGACGGTGAGCAGCCCCTTCGCTATCCACAGGTCACGGAGGCCGATAGTCTTGGGCGAAGTCACTTACTTCGGAATTAAATTCATACCCTGAACTCAGCTTACTAACCTACTACGTAACCTAATCTTCAAATCCTTTCACAGGGCAAGGAGCTCCCAGCCAAAGATCTAAGCGGCACATCGGACCCCTACGTGCGGGTGACTCTCCTCCCAGACAAGAAGCACCGCCTGGAGACCAAGATCAAGAGACGCACCCTCAACCCTCGGTGGAATGAGACGTTCTACTTTGAAGGGTTTCCCATACAGAAGCTGCAGAGTCGGGTAAGTTTACCATTAAGTATTCAGCATGGTGATGCGTCCATAAAACTTTTAACCAACTTTATTTAACACTACTCATACCTATATATGTAAGGCCACAGACATGTTTACGCCCTTGGTCACCGTAGCTTATGAACGTTTGCAACACCAGACAGACCTGAAAGAACTTTCTAAGACTCCTTTTGAAGAACCCCGTACTGCAGGCGTTTGGGAAAACCGAGGCTGGGAGATCATTCCACAACCTAAGCGTGCGCGGAAGAAAGCCTCTATCGGATCTTACCGTGCTTGAGCGCTCCGGACGCAACGTGTGAGAATGAGCACCATGTCTGTGGTGAGCGGTGCGATGATAAAACGTAGCCATGGCCTGGGCATCTTATCAAACAATTTCTCACTGTACAAACACGCGGTAGAACGCACCTAAGGCGGCAAAGTCTCCTATAGCTACACGGACTCCACGCTACCTACTAGCTGATGACGTCCCGATCCTCGCGGAACTATTTTCCCGTTTCAACATCCCATATTCCAGCTAGAAAAGTTGCCTATAGGTTAGGTAAGACTCTAATGTACCCACCAAGTTTCAACCAGATCCAATTACATGGACGTGAATAATCTCTCATCCTGATTGGAATTTCGTTTCCGTTCTCGCTTTCCATGGGAACATGGAAAAAACTCGCGCACAGAAAGTTCTGTACCAAAAAACGGCAAAAAAATGACGTTTGTTGTATAGGAGCCTCCTGGATCCCACCTTTTTAGAGTTTCGTAGCCAAATGGCAAAAACGGAACCCTTATAGATTCGTCATGTCTGTCTGTCTGTCTGTCCGTCCGTGTGTCACAGCCACTTTTCTCCGAAACTATAAGACCTATGCTATTGAAACTTGGTAACTAGATGTCTTCTGTGAACCGCATTAAGATTCTTATATAAAACTAGACAAAAAGCAGTAAATTTTGAGGGTCTGATAATCAGAACTGAAACTCAAAATTTTTTTTTTCATCAAACCCAAACGTGTGGGGTATCTACAGATAGGTCTTCAAAAATGCTATTGAGGTTTCTAACATCATCTTTTCTAAACCGAATTGTTTGCGCAAGAGACACTTCCAAACTGGAAAAATGTGTGTCCCCCCCCCCCCCCTCTAACTTCTAAACTAAGAGAATGATAAATCTAAAAGGAATATATGATATACTTGGCCATAAAAACTACCAACGAAAATTGGTTTGAACTAGATAGAGCTGGTAGTTCTTTTTAACCGACTTCAAAAAAAGGAGGAGGTTCTCAATTCGTCTGTATGTATTTTTTTTTATGTATGTCAAGCGATATTTCTGTCAATTATAGACGGATTTCAAAATTTCTTTTATTGTTAAATAGGGTTTACTTCTGAGGTGGTCCCATTTTCACCAGGTCAGGATCTGATGATGGGATCCAGGAGAAAACGAGGGCAACCACCGAAAATTGTAGGGACAACTAGTGCGCTTGTTAACTTTTTTATTAAGTGCTTTAATGTTCTACATTTTAATGAAGGTTTGGAGTCGATCTGATGATAGAGTCGAAAGACAGTGGAGGGCATTCCTTAACCATTAACAGCAGTTACCTTGTGTTTGGGCTTGATTGATTTGTATTGATGAGAACTTTACACCTAGATTGATAGATCCGACTTAAAAAAAAGGAAGTTCTCAATTTTTTATGTATGTTCACCGATATTTCGTCAATTACAGACGAATTTCAAATCTGCTTTTTGTTGGATAGAGTTCACTTCTGAGGTGGTCCCAATTCCATTAGGTCAGGATCTGATGATGGGATTCAGGAGAAATCGAGGGCAACCACCGAAAATTGGAGGGACAACTAGGGCGTTTGTTAACTTTTTAATTCAGTGCTTTAATGTAGGTACTACAATTTAATGAATGTCTGGAGTCGATCTGATGATGGAACCGAAAGACAGTCGAGGGAATTCCTTAACGATTTACAGCAGCTACCTTGTGTTTGGGCTTGATTGATTTGTATTGATGAGAACTTTCACCTAGATAGATATATTTTTCGGTTCACCCGCCACTTAAAATAATGAAAAAAAAATTTTTCAATAAAAAATAAAACCGACTTCAACCAATTCCTAAAAAAATAATTTACTTAGCACAAAGTAATATGTATTTTGGTTTATCAGACTTTATTCAATATAATATTGAAGTTGGTGCCATAAATAATACCTATATAAAACTAAGGGTTTAATTGGCGCCGACTTCAATGTGATATTGAATAAAATCTGATAAATCAAAATACATATTACTTTGGGCTAAGTAAATTATTTTTTTAGGAATTGGTTGAAGTCGGTTTTATTTTTTATTGAAAAATTTTTTTTTAATCCATACTAATATTATAAAGCTGAAGAGTTTGTTTGTTTGTTTGAACGCTAGGATCTCAGAAACTACTGGTTCGATTTCAAAACTTCTTTTACAGTTTGATAGTCCATTTATTGAGGATGGCTATAGTCTATATAACATCACGCTAAGATGAATAGGAGCGGAGCAGCAATAAAGAATGTTTCGAAAACGGGGAATTATTTTTACAGTCTGAGAGCTTTCGAGGCGTACGCTGCCTAAATGGTTAAAGTTACGTAAAAAGTCCGCTGCAGCATATGTCTATCTTTTAAGGTTCGTTCACAATAAACTAATTTGTCTTTCTTTTAAGGTTAGCTCACAATATTATCAAACTAAAGAGTTTGTTTGTGCTAGGATCTCAGAAACTACTGGTTACATTACAAAAATAATTTCACAGTTTTTTAGTCCATTTATTGAGGATGGCTAATGGCTATATAACATCACGCTAAGACAAATAGGAGCGGAGCAGCCATGAATAATGTTTTAAGAACGGGGAAAAATTATTTCTTTTGAGAGCTTTCATTGCGTACGCTGCGTAAATGGTTAAAGTTACGTAAAAATTGTGTACTACAAAATGTTTCCTCTTAAAAAGTTACAAAAAAAGTCCTGAACAGCATATATGCCTATCTTTTAAGATTTACTTACAATAACCTTCACAATAATTTTTAAAATATGAGCGACGGTACTCGACTACGCGAGTAAACGTTTTCTGCAGCAGTAGCCAATCAACTGAAAGATAATACCGGCCAAGTACGAGTCGGACTCGCACACGATGAGGTCCGTACCAAAAAACGGACAAAAATAAATGTGACGGGAAACATTATATCACTTCAACAAAGTTGTGCTGGTCAACTCTAAATGAATATAAGCGATGCGACGGGAAAAATTATATCACTTTAAATATTAAAACCTATCACAACTTTCTAATAAACATACCTAAGACACGGATGAGAGTAAATGCGACGGAATTATATTACCTACTTACTTAAAATATTAATACTATACCACTCTCATGTGACGCAAACGAAGTTGCGCGGGTCAGCTAGTACGTCATAAACCGCAATTTTCGGTTAGAAAAATCACTACCACTGCGAATGTGTTAAAACATCAATCAAAGTTACAACGAACTATAAGAACTTTTATACTATGTTACTTGCTGCTACGAAACCCTTCATGGGCGAGTCCAACTCGCACTTGGCCGGTTTTTATATTTGTATTTGTTGTTATAGTGGCAACAGAAATACATCATTTGCTTAGCAAATGATGTATTTCTGTTGCCACTTTCTGTTGCCTGTTGCTTAGCAAATGATGTTAGCAAATGATGTATTTCTGTTGCCACTTTCTGTTGCCTGTTGCTTAGCAAATGATGTATTTCTGTTGCCACTATAACAACAAATATAACATTGTCTGTAAAAAGAAATTGGTAGACTATCACAGTTCCTGAGATTCAGCTTGTTGACGGACAAACTGACAGCGAAGTCTCAGAAAGAGTCCCTTTCAATACAGAAGGGTTCTGTACCGAAAGGTAAAAATTATGGCAATACGAAGATTGCCGGATTCACCCAGTTACAAATAACTCTGGGACATCCTTCCTAGGGCTTATCCGCGGCTCCCGACTGTAGGCAGTGGTAGGATTTGTGTGGTTTTAGTCAGTAAGAGTCCGGCATAGTATCCATGTCGGATTTCCACACGTTAAGAAGTTGAGTAAGATTTCATCATAGAATTCATAGCAACTTAGTCGTTCGATTCTTACGCTAACGTCTGTTCCAGGTGCTTCACCTCCACGTGTTCGACTACGACCGGTTCTCAAGAGATGACTCCATCGGAGAGGTGTTCCTGCCTCTATGTCAGGTATGTCTTTACACTAATATTGATATTTTGAATGATAGAGGTTCTTCTAGTAGCTAAGCGGATTATGACAAACAAGCATACGGCCCACCCCAAGAGCTGGTGGTTACAGGAGCGGCAGCGCTCTTGTGTACTCACGTGATCGCACAAGACTATCGGCTTCCATGACCAAGGACCTGACGGTGATAGCGTGACGTGATGCACAGGATAGCACCCGAACCCCCTCGGTGAGGCCGCAGTGGTGGTAGCCAAGGTCTGTTGGGAATCTTGGGGTCACCCTTCCGAGGGCTTACCCGGTGCTTCCAGATGAAGGCATTAGATAAGAAACGTGTGGTTTTTAGTCGGTAGGAGTCAGGCATAGCATTCCCATAGGATTTCCCTCATGTTAAAAAAAGTCGACTCGCGCTGTCGATCCTATAAAAACCTTCTAAGACTCCTTTTGAAGGACCTCATAATGTAAGTGTTTGGGAAAACTGAGGCAGGGAGATCATTCCACAACAACGTACGTGCAAGAAAGTCTCTATCGGATCGAGTACGCGAGGCCAGGCTTCTGTAACTCCGGATAAATTCATATAATCACCTATACTGCCCGCCTATACCTACGGATATATTCATATAATCTGCCCGCCCGAACTCGGAGTTACAAATCAGTCAGGGCTGCCTCGTGTTTTTTTTCGGAGCACACGTGTGAATTGGTACGCACATACATGTGGTCATTCGGCTGTCTCGTAACCCCCGTTGATTGCTTCGATCTTTACCTAAATATCTATATAGTTTGCTTCTGAGATTGGTAGGTAAACTGCATTGCACCGTTGGTATTAATGAAGAATTGTAAATACTAATAACTGTTGCGATAACCCTACATTTGAGTTGACGACGTAGCAGGTATGTTTGGAACAAAAAACAGCACAACTCATTAACTACTCTCGAGCACTAGCGTTAAAGTTCGATTTAGTTTGAACGCGATATCTACCTGATTCCGTAGGCTATTAAAACAGTGGCTTTCTTCAAGATCAAATTGGTGAAACTTTTGTACGTTGTACATTCTGTGGCGTATCGTACTTGTTCTGTAAGCGACTTGTGTTGATTTTGTGTGGTGTTCATTTACCGAAAACCAAACAGCTTCGAGAGCCCAATCAGAGTTAATACTGTTCGAATAATTCATCAGTTACCTTGCTCTGAATTGCATCGGAATATCTCCATTTGCAATTACAAGGCAGGTTTGATTGCAGCTACGTGTCAACCCTGATGAACATTGTGCTGAATCGGTGGAATGGTTCCGTATAATATTGCGAGGTCTGACTGGATAAAAATTGGGCTATTTGATAAAACTAATTGGGATTAAGGAATTTGAATCGAAACAAATAAAAAATCTTGCACTCAGGGCAAAAATCACGTTTGTTATACTAAAGGCTCCTTTTTAGGGTTCCGTAGCCAAATGGCAAAAAACGGAACCCTTATTGATTCTAGTCTATCTGTCTGTCCGTCCGTGTGTCTCAGCCACTTTTCTCCGAAACTAAGCTGTTGAAACTTGGTATGCAGATGTTTTCTGTGAACCGCATTAAGATTTTTATACAAAACTAGAAAAAACGCAGAAAATTTTGGGGGTCCCCATACTCAGAACGGAAACTCAATTGTTTTTTTCATCATACCCATACGTGTGGGGTATTTATAGATAGGTCTTCAAAACTGCTATTGGGGTTTCTAAGATCATTATTTTCTAAACTGAATAGTTTGCCCAAGAGACACTTCCAAAGTGGAAAAATGCCCCCCCCCCCCCCCTTTAACTTCTAAACTAAGAGAATGATAAATCTAAAAAAAATATATGATGTACACAAAGAACACTAGTTAAGTAACCCGCGCGGAAGAGACACACACCGACGTCTGCGTAATGCCGACGAGTGTAGGTACTTCGTTAGCATGCACTCACTCGCGCAGTTGCAATTTTTTCATATTAGTAACGACCGAATTAATTATAACTAGGTATACAGTATTGCAGTACTATGTAGGAATTACTTATACCTACATAATACAATGTCTTTACTTATTTGAACCACTTACGTAACAGCCAGCGCAGCGTGGTTGGTAAGAGGTGGACTGATTATGCGGATGATCCGAGTTCGAATCCTATTGCTCTGTTACTTTTTGGTGAATTCTGTAAAACTGACCCAAGTTCTTATCCAGACATGCAACTAGTTTTTGAAAAATGTACTCTTACTAGATTTTTATTTTGTAAATAGGTTATCTTACATACATACAAATGTTCACTTATCCTTGAAGGAGTAGGCAGGGGCCTTAGAGTATATTTAATATATACTCTAAAGCAGAGGCATATTATGCACACTCTATAGGTTATCTTTACTAATATTATAAAGAGGTATGATTAAATTGATTGTTTGTTTGCATTGAGTAGGCCCCAAAGCTACTGAACTGATTTGAAAAATTCTTTCACTGTCGGGAGCCTACACGGTATGTTTTATTCCCGTATTCCCATGGGAACGGGAGCACCGCGGGTGAAACCGCGTGACATCCGCGAGTAAATATAATAAAACAAATACCTTTTACAGAAACGTTTTTATTACACAACCATTCATGTGTCTATAGTGAGTATAATAACCTAAAGTGGTAATTAACCATAATTGTATCGTTCCACTCGCAATTGTATACCTAGCTCTTAAAGATAACGCCATAAATTTCTTAATTAAATATTTCATCGACGGACGTGTATTTTATCCTTGTAATGTTATTTATAATAGTGTTCATATTATTTATTTGTGCACAAAATGCAAGTGGTTATACTTAGGGTTCTAATTTATAAATTAACAAGTTGAACCTGTAAACTTATTTATAAAGAAATAGTTTTTGTGATTTCACATAGTAAGTTTACTTAAAGTTCACATAAGAATTGTATATAAAAAGCACAGAATATAGAACTAAAGGCAGATGACGCTTACCGAACAAGAAATTGAAGTCAAAAAAAGTAAATACTAAATCCAAGAGTGAGTACTGCGTAGGCTCTGAATCCGTGATTAATGCCATCATAATTGAAGGCATTATTCACGATAAATGAGAAATCACTAGTTATATGTAAACAGTGTTTAGAACTGCTGCGTTAATGTAATCACTTTTGGATTTAGTATTTGCTTTCTTGGCCTCACTTTCATGCTACCTATGAGTTATCTGCCTTTATATCTATATAATCATTATTAAAAAATAATAAATCTGACAAGCATGGACGAATAACTTCTTTAATCCCAAAAATAAAGTCATACTCATAAGTGATATAAATCAACATGTTAGCTAGTCAGAAATCATGGTATCATGATTTCTAACATCGCAAACAATAACATCACTCACTTATTGGTTACCTAATTATTAATTAGGGTTATGAAACAATAATTAAATTGCGATATACATTTGAAAACCTACATAGTATTTGTTTAATTAAATAGCATTAATAGGGAGTCGGTGCACCATTATTGTCTATCACTGCCTGTAGTCGTCGTCTCATGCTAGCTACCATATTTGAACATATGTTAGTGCCACGGAGCGATTCCCATGTTGAATTTACAACTTTGTCTAAATTTGACTTAGACCTCACCTGCGATGGATCCCAATTGAACACCATGAGACCCCATAGGTTTTCAATAGGGTTCAAATCAGGACTTTTAGCTGGCCAATTAATAACAGTCAAGTTTTCTTGGATGTTTAACCAATTTTGCACCAGACGTGCGCGATGCACAGCACAATTATCATGCACGAAATATATATGTTCTTGAGAATAAACAACTCGCACTGTTGGCAGCATAACATCTTTTAAAATATCCAAGTAACCTTGACTAGTATTGCGACCCCTATTTCAACTAACTCACCTGGCCCCATAGAGGACATCCAACCCCAGTATCGTAATGTAATATGGCCACTAGTCCTGCATGTTAAAACATTTTTTTGAAAATTCCATTCACCTGGTTTTCTCCAAAGAAATTTGCGTCCATCCTTATCAGATTTAAAACACTTTTCGTCACTAAATATAACAATATTATTGCACTAATAAAAATTTAAATACTCTCTAGCAAACCATAATCTGTTTTCACGATGAAGGTCAGACATCAAAATTTTCTTTGCTGGTTTGGCACATCTCAATCCACCTGCACGTAAATGATTGCGGACGCATTGGATGCTGACGTTGTGTCTGGTTGCCGTAGAACGAGTTGGTGTGAAAGGTTCGGCAATGTGCGTGGCCACAATATCTCTGTGCCGCGGATATGCATCAGTATAAGCCAAAGGCAGTGGGCCAGGCCGGTGACGATCAATGCGTCCAGACATCGCATGACGGTGAACCCACAACCGCACAGTTTTTATCTGTAAACGAAAACAAAATATGATTATTGATTAACAAAAAAAATGAACACTTGTGAAAATTTTATGTAAATGTTATTTGACTGCTTACCGATATCATTAGGCGTCACGCAATTTCTCTAATCGAGACATTTTGCTCGTGCAAAACAATTATTTTTGCTCTCAATAATATTGTTAAATGAGGCATCTTTAATCTTTATAATGAGGTAAGTATTCGTAGTAAGTTAATATTTTGTAGCAAATGGCGTAAAAGCGTCAGGCACAAAGATCGTTAGCTATATACGAATGCCGTAACTAAATAATACCAATGACAAACGGCATTATTATTTTAAGAGGGTATATTAAAGTAAATTCACACCTAATGCAACTTGCTTGGCTTGTTTGAATTTATACTATCTACCCTCCTACTCACATGTTTGAACAAAAATAAAATGTTTACCAAAACTGCAATGATTATAAAATAATAAAACCTATAAATTTTAAAAAGTTTTCGACAATCACTAGAAACGAAAAGTTTAATCATTGAAAAATATCAACAAGCATTTTAAAATCCAAAAAGAGCACGGTTCACTCGATTTGAACTCGGGTCTTCAGAGTCAGCAAACGAGTACTTATGAGCCTTAGCTACGTTAGTTACTACGTCATATTTTCAAATACGTTAGCTAATTTTATCGCAATACGTTGATTTTTTAAATGCCTCAAGAAGCGTGTAATTGTAATACAAACGACTTAGCTTAGATGTGTGTGTAATGTTATACGTCGGCATTACGCTGACGTCGTTGTGCCTTTCGTTCGCCCGGGTTACTTAACTAGTGTTCTTTGTGTACATTGTCATAAAAACTTCCAACGGATGTTGGTTTGAATGAGATCCAGTAAGTAGTTTTTTTTTAGTACGTCATAAACCGCAATTTTCGCCTAGAAAAATCACTACCACTGCGAACGTGTTAAAACCAAAGACTTCTATAAACTGAGGTAGACACGCCGTACTCTAACAAACGAGATTTCAAAAGCAATCCTCAAATACACACATTATTAAGACTACACTCACTTAAAAATATTTTTTACGTAATTGTCACCACACACAATAGCAATATACGAATAGAAAAAGAGTAAAAGAGAAGGCGTATGGACTCCGATCAAAGTTACAACTAAATACAAGCACTTCTATATTATGTTACTTGCTGCTACGGAACCCTTCATGGGCGAGTCCAACTCGCACTTGGCCGGTTTTTTTTTCTGATTTTAGTATTAATTTTTGTTGTTATAGTGGCAACAGCAATACATCATCTGTGAACTTCTAGCTCGTGACAGATAGACAGACGGACAGCGAAGTATCATTATTAGAGTCCGTTTTTACCTTTTTGGTGTACCTATCCTAAAAACTTATCGGATATTCCGCTTTCCAAGGTACAAATCGGAACGTGCCCTCAGGCCGCTGAAAATTCGTTCACTTGGCAACAGCATCCCATAATCTTTTGGCAATTGCCTGCTGTTTTTGCAACAAATTCTTAGCTATAAAGAAACAGGTGTCTGTAACACGTTTTGCTACCGTATTTCTTAAATAATATATCTGACTATAAGCTTTTTTAGCGATGGTAGCAACCCTAATATTAAGGCATATATTTGACGCATAATTTTACGCAACAACGGCTTATTGTACGCGTAAATTGCGTTTATGTTGTGTTAGGATATTTATTTTATTAAAATTTGACGTCTTTTTTCTGGTGTTGTGATTCTTTGGGATAATCTGAAATGGTATAGCATCCAAATAGGCGTTGTGTAAAATAATAGATATATTTTTAGGGTTCCGTATCCAAAAGGTAAAACCAGGACCCTTTTTTTATTTTCGTGAGGGAAAATCCTCATGGATGTTTTTATAGCCCCGGGTAAGCTTTGGGAAGGATACCCCAGGCCTAAACAGGACCCTATTACTGGGTCTCAGCTGTTCGTCTGTCTGTCTGTATGTCTGTCACCAAGTTGGGAAAGTTTAAATTTTCACACATGATGTCAATCTGTTTACAATGAAGCAATTAATTGGCGTTTCCATTATTGTATTTTTTTTGAGTGGATTTACTCATTCACTGTAATTGGTATTTAATATTGAATTTGTTGGTAGTATAATATTGTTAACTTTTACTGCTGTTGTCGCTACAACCACAAATATTAAATACAGAAAATTTGAGGAAGGTTTCTTTACGGAACCCTACGTGCGCGAATTCGACTCACACTTGACCGGTTTTTGATGTTGTGATTCTTTAGGATAATCTAAAATGATATAGAAACAAAATATTTTGTAAAATAATAGATACCTTTTTAAATTGAAAACAAAGGGTCTTACTGTTTACGTTATAAAAGAGGGATAAGAGAGGTTTTAGCAAAAATGGGTTACGTTGAACTAAAGATAATATAATAGTATTACATACAGATCGGCAACTCCCTGCCTCCCACTGAGTAAGCTTCCCCATCCCCCCACCAAAGTTGATGTGTCTATTGCCGTGACTGTACTTGAGAGAGTGTCACTGTGTTGCATTACGTATTACTACATACGTACTTTGTGCTATTGCTTAGGTTTAATTATTGATTACAGATATGGATTTTAATTTGTGCTTAGCCAAGGGTAGATTTGAAAAAAATGTACCTACATACATGAGATTACGTTCTGTTTCTTATTATTTTGTGTCCATAGCTAGTGACCCTAGAATACTCACACACACATTGAAGCTTGATTTAAGCATTCACATTACGTCTATATTAGTGCGGGTGAAAACGAACATTTTTGTATGGAGTTTCCACCCTGTGGTATTACCTACGTACTTTGTGCTATTGCTTTGGTTTAATTTGTGCGTAGCGAGGGTAGATTTGAAAAAAAAAACCTACATAATATGTACATGAGATCTCGTTCTGTTCCTTATTATTTTGTTTCCATAGCTTGTGTCCCTAGTATACTCACACACACATTCAAGCTTGATTCAAGCATTCACGCTACGAGTATATTAGTGTGGGTTAAAACGAACATTTTTGTACTACTGAGCTCATGAGAAGCTCGTGTGTTAACGTCCAAAAGTCCAGCTTCTTGCAGTGGCGTTGATGGATACTTTCAGGATTTGTGGGTGCATACTGTGTTTGAGATTGGACCGTGTAGTTGAATGGTTTTGTGATTAAGCATGGCTTATTATTGATGAGAGGGAGAGTAAATATTGTATGTGAAATGTGTAGTTGACGTTGTTGTTGTATTTTCTTGTTGTTGTTTTAGTTTAATTGCTATTTTGTTTTGACGTTAGTGTAATTGTCATTCTTTGTTTTTTGTTTCGGTTAAGGCGAAGGCTATTCAACCATATTGCCCGGAACTATGTTTTTTTTTCCTGGTACCTATGTTTTTATTTTGTTTTGTGAGCAACCTTTTTTTTTTTTTTTTTATTCTTTTAATTGTATTTCCTATTTAGTATATATAGACTGTCGTGTCGTCATCATGTCCCTACTGGCCTCCTCTGAAAATCAGCGCTGTCATCATGCTTGCCGTGAGAGAGCATTAAGCTGAGAGGGGGCCCTATTCTGCATAATGGTGACGGTTCATATCCGAGTATTATTTATAGTTTGCATATAAAGAAGTATAACCTCTAGTTAAGTATACCTAATTCTACTTAATTTAATTATGTAATACGTCACCAATGTTTTGTGGAATAAAACACTTTTTTGTTTGTTTGTTTGTTGTTTGTATGGAGTGTCCGCCCTGTGGTTGAACTCAAACCAACTACCTAATATATCCATTTCGTGTAAGGTTCCGTATGTCCGACCGTATTCTTCTAATAGAATATTTTGTGAAGATAAAATAATATAAATAAATATTCGTGAACATTCTCACACAACGTCATCTAGCTCAAAATAAGCTATTATAATATATATTAGCTGAATTTGGGCCGTGCTATGGAATCTAGACGACTTATAGACAGACAAATATAGTATACTCTTATTTCTAAATACCTACATATACATATATTACTAGCTGTGCCCGCGACTTCGTCCACGTGGATGGTAAAAAAAAAGTAGCGTATGTTACTCCTTATAACATTAGCTATCTGCCAGTGAACGTGACGTCCAAATCGGTCCAGCCGTTCCAGAGATTAGCCGGAACAAACAGACACAGACAGACGGACAAAAAATTTAAAAATATATATTGTGGTATATATACATTCATATATGCATGTAGTAGAAAGCGGTTATTTTAATATTACAAACAGACACTCCAATTTTATTTAATTGTATAGATTATACATAGAAAACAGCCAAACTCCAAAACAAACATTTGCGGATCACACAAATATTTAGACCGACCCAGGAATCGAGCCCAGAACCTCAGCGTGCCAATCGGTTAAACTACCGAGTCATAGTATAACCACAGCCGACATATCATACAGTCGGCCGACGAAGGCGACTAGACAGGTCAATCGTGAGGGGGACAAGGGACGAGACGCGGGAGGTAATGTCCCGAACGGCGAACAAAATTTTAGAGGCCAATTGAATGCTTATAAATTCGTTTCATTGACTTGTCACCTATTATAAATAAAATTAATCAGTATTGTATATTAGTGACAACCCTACACGCATCACTGTCTAGACTCTAGACGTTGTCGGCATTTTCGCCGACTTCAAAGGCGAGACGCTACTGGCAGTACTCTTTATACTGTGGTATAACGAGTGCACAACCAAGGCAGTCGACATTCTTTTACTAATAGAGTAGGTAGGGGGGTAGTAAAAACAGTTCCGAATTTATTCTAGCGTATCGTTCCTCAAAAGGAAATCTTGGAACTCATTTTTTTTTTGTTTAACGTGAGGGTATATCCATGAAGGATGCTATACCGGACTCCTACCGACTAAAAAAAAACGGGTGGGGCTGTGTCGGGGCACATGGCCGTTGGTTTTAACGTGAATACGTCTCGTAACGAACCATTCCAGCCGTACCACCTGCAGATGTACTGGCACCATCGTTGATCCGCCCGGCCGCATTTATTACTTTACGTTGCCGGCACTGCTTGACTCGATCATATGGTGTTTTATTGGTACCATTCGATTGCTGTTGAGATGCCCTTTCCAACCGTATACGATCTCTGTATTTCGATTTACCTTTTCGACGCGTATAGGCCGAAATTATATATTTTTTGATATTATTTTTTTATTTAAACACCTTATTTAATTCACAGTTACAATTTTACACTAATGTTATATATAATCGATAGATTTTGACGAGTGCTGACGATTGAAACTGAATGAACGTCGTAGCTACACCGAGTCCAAAGTTATACTAAATGGAAATCTCGAGACGCAGCAAAATGACCTTTAAAATGGCGGGGCTGCCCCCTCCCCCGCGCGCGATGTGTTACAGTCCTTAAGCGTAATAAATTCTTTGATTCTTTAGCTATCCAGTGGTGTAACTGAAATTTGAATGGAGATGATAGATATGTAGCTACAACACTAACCTGTATCCCCCGATTTTGTTATCATCCGTTTTTTTGGATTACGTCCCTATGGAAGTAATTTTAAAGACGTATTCACGTCAAAAACCTCACGTAACGCCCAACAGCCTACAGTTGGGAGCCCCGAGTAAGCCCTAGGAAGGATGTCCCAGGACTCCCAAGTCCCAACAGACCTACGACAACCACTGCGGCCTCGCTTATGGGGTGACTGTGTGTTTTTCTAATAGAACATACATATGGTCACGCCTTTTATCCCCGAAGGTGTAAGCTGAGGCATATTATATAATGCAAACATTTTACCTCTTGATTTTGTCCCACGTAAAAAGTGGTGAGCCTGGTGGGCAGGCGCAGGTTGTGACTGCCCGCGGTTGAAATTTTTTCAAGCCCCTAATGTCCTTCAACTTGGCTTAACGACTGCTATTTTCTGGCAACTGGGACCCACGGCTTAACGTGCCTTTCGAAGCACGAAAACATTTTTGGTACTTACTGTATTTTTTCCACTATTTGTTCTACTTATAAAACAATAAATAAATAAATATTCACGGACATTTCACACAACGTTATCTGATCCCAAAGTAAG
Source organism: Miltochrista miniata (assembly GCA_933228765.1). Classification (NCBI taxonomy): domain Eukaryota; kingdom Metazoa; phylum Arthropoda; class Insecta; order Lepidoptera; family Erebidae; genus Miltochrista; species Miltochrista miniata. The sequence continues at coordinate 5,184,977 of OW121777.1, forward strand.
CTAGGAATAACCGGCTTGTGTTATGGGTATCAGACCACGGATTTTAATACTTATATACATTTTTTTAAAATACATACTTATCATACATAGAAACACCCAGACTCTTGAGACAAACATTTATGGGTTGCACGAATTTTTGTCTCTGGTGGGAATCGAACCCGCGACCTCGTGATCCGCAGTCGCACATTTCACAATATATGTCGCTACCTAAAGAACAATAAATAACTCAACAAAATCTATACTAATATTATAAAGAGGAAAGATTGGTTTTTTGTTTGTTTGTTTGTAACGAATAGGCTCCGGAACTACTGGACAGATTTGAAAAATTCTGTCACTGTTGGAAAGCTACACTCTTTGCGGTAAACATAGGCTACATTTTATTCCCGTATTCCCACGGGAACGGGAACTACGGGTAAAACCGCGTGACGTCCGCTAGTAATATTATAAAGAGGAAATATTTGTTTTATTGTTTGTTTGTTTGTAACGAATAGGCTCCGGAACTACTGGACCGATTTGCATAATTCTTTCACTGTTGGGAAGCTACACTCTTTGCGGTGATAAGGTTCCGTATGTTTGATTGTGTGTTCTTCTTTTTTTTTAACGTGAGGAAAAACCCTTCATGTATGACAAAAACCTCACGTAACCAGGCCTCCGTCACTCGCTACAAGTCGTTTATAAGCAACTACTCCCAAGTATTATGTAGCAGAACTAACGTGGCCGACCGGCAGAGGGCTGCCACACGCCAGACCGAGCGAAGTGCGCACAGCCAATGTACGTTTCCCGCGTAAAATATTATTTCGCTTTATTTGGTCTGCCTTTTTTTTCATCTTACTTCTTACTAATATTCTAAAATTAAATGCAAAAGTGTTTGAGAGCGGATGTGTAGATGTGTGGATATTTGTTGCTCTTTCACGCTCTAACGACTTAACGGATCTGGCTGAAATTTGATACAGGGATAGATTGTAGTCTGGAATAACACATAGGTTACTTTTTATCCCGGGAAAAAGTTCCCATTGGAAGCGGGAAAAGAAACAAACTTTTACGCGGGCTAAGCTGCGAGCATCAGCTAGTTTTATTATAATTCTTATGTAAAGAAGAAGAAGCTATTAAATATAATTTTTGTTTTTTTTAGACACTGTTTATGGTTTTTTGAAGTTATATGTATTTTTGTTCGGTGCTTACAACCCTAATGTTGTCAATTGTTGTCACTCGATGACGCAATCATACGGTGTCCGCACGAATCTCGACTCTCGGAATACGTCGTAGAGAACGTTTTCCACTGAAGCGATATGTTATAGCTAATGTTTTTGAGGTTAAGTATGGGAGTGATGTATCTGTTACGTAGTAACTATTATTTAATCTGTGACGTAACGCCCAAATTTTTGTCTCCGGTGGGAATCGAACCCACGACCTCGTAATCCGCAGTCGCACATTTCACAATAGATGACGCTCCCAAGAACAATAAATAACGTAACAAAATCAATAATAACTAGATAATTATCATTTTCCATTAACCCAGATCTAAACATTAATTGTTATTAGGTACTACGGTTACCAATAACAATTAACGTAGGAACACAGTTAGCATTAATTAATTTAATGTCTATTATGTTTGGCGTCTAATATTAATTCATTGAGCCTCTATTCTTGCTAATATTATTAATGCAAAAGTAACCCTGTCTGTCTGTCAGTCACGCCTAACCGCCGAATCTATTTAGTAAAGATGAAATATAGTATAAAAAAGTGTGTGCGTGTAACCTTTACGCGCGATTGAAGTAAAACTTCTTTGCCATTGACGGCATCAAATGTTATATTAGTATTATTCATTTGAATTTTGAATAGCAAAAACTAGGTTTCCGCTATTCAAAATTCAAATAGTATCTAAGCGTTACTTCCGTCATGTAGTATTTACACTATGCTTGTGCTATGGCATCTAAACAACTGATAGACATATAGTACTTACTTACCTATATAGGTATTTCTAAATACATAATTATAGAAAGAAAACACGCAAACTCTGAAACAATTATTTATGGATCACACAAATATTTGAACCGACTTTTGAAATAAAACCCAGGACCTTAGCGCGGCAAGCGTTCACACTACCCAATGCACTACCGAGGCAGTAAGTATAGGCCCTGGGAAGGACATAGGCTTCTTTTAAACCGATTGGGCAAAAGGAAGATGATGATTTTATGCGATAACGACTTGCGTGGAAAAGCTGGTCTATTTTACGAATAGACCAGCTTTTCCGATAGGCCTTTCATATGCTGCCAACCGGGATCTAACGTGCCTTCCGAAGCACGTATGTGGAAATTGCTTACTGTGGTGATCGTTTACAGAACACTGAGTCCTCGGGGCCACGAGCGCTTCAAGTCTATATAAACATACCATATGACACGCTTTTGATAGCTAAATGTGGGCTGAAATCTAGCCCAAATTAAGCTACCAAAATCGAATCTAGCCGCTTGAGGCTTTATGAGGTAGTAAAAAAATGTATAATATTGTCCTTCTGATGAAGGTACTTGATTCCTTGACTTTACAAATACGTCTTTTAGTATTATGTTTTTATACTTTTTTCATCTCTTCTTCTCTTGCTTTCTCGGCTTGAGAGTGTGCCAAAATCAAGTAATTTTCAAATCCATGCTTATGAAATTATTGTAAATAGCAACGTAGTCATGTATAAATGTCCAATGGACAAGTTCTACTCCAGTAAAGTGGAGGATTTCACTGGAAGAGTCTCTGGGTTTGTCGAAAAACGAAAGAGTTTAATTGCGTTGTTACTTCCCAACACTTGTGCACGTTGCCGAACTTTTATGTTTAAAAATCCACCACTTTTTACTCATAAAAAACTCGAAATACACAAATTTTGGTAAATTTTACAACGGAGTAGCAGTCGAGTTGTCTCGAATTTCGCGCCAAAACTCCAGTATTATGTTGTATGTTCTATAAGGTGGTGTAAGGTTGCGCTTCAGTGGCTCGAACCTTGTCAAGTAAGCATGCTGTTTCATTTACCATCGGTTATTGAGAGCGAGTAGCAGCGATTATTCATTCATTCAAAGGTCATTTGGTAGAAAGGGTGTTATGAAAAAATTACTGCATAATATAAAATTAGAATAAAGTTTTTTGAACTCTTTGAGAAATGAACTTTGTCGGAACAGCCTTAGATTTTGAGTATTTACGCTCCTTTTATTACTTATTTACACAGAAAATGGTTTAAAAACTAGACTGTTTAATTCTTATTTTCTGTACCGTACAGACAAAGTTTATGATAGGGCAAAACGATTTGATGCCAAAGCCCTTGCGTCACTGTTGAAATGGCTCTGGAGCTGCAGGCAAGGCAAGGAGGTGCTGGAGCGGGGCCAAAGGCCTGTGTCTCGAGAAATCGAGGCCCAGTGGTCTCAGCTCCACCAGGAGACTGTGGAGACATGGAAGGTGCGACTTGAGCAACCAAAGGGGGATTCGCCACAATCGCGGCCGTCAGACCGGTCATGGGCGAGTGGCTGGAGAGGAGACACGGTGCTCTCTCCTACCGGTTCTCACAGATAATTACCGATCACGGTAGCTTCGGTAAGTATCTGTGGCGAAGACAACGGGAAACCACTTTTTGGGACTCCACGGGTCGGGCCACGGGGGTCGGAGAACCACGGGAAATTCAAATTTCGAATTAATGTTATTAATATTTACTTCAATCGCGCGCAAAGGTTATACGCACATACTCTTTTTTTGTTATTGTGGCAACAGAAATAAAGCATCAGTGAAAATTTCAGCTTTCTAGCTATCACGGTTCTTGAGATATAGCATCGTAACGGACAGACAGACGGCGAAGTCTCGTGAATAGGGTCCCATTATTACTTTATGTACACGAAACCCTAAAATTGATGTGACATGACCTTCGATTGAATAAACTAAAACCTCAGGGGTTCCTGAAATAACCTCTTTGAAATAAACAAACTCCTTATTTTCCTGTTATTATCATAATTATTATACTTTTAGATGTAAAACCTAACTAACTACTTTTGTTAGCACAACTGAGGTGACCCTACCTTTCACTACATTAGGGATGTCACTTGACAATTTTTGTCGAATTTTACTTTATTTTACCGTAGCTCCACCCACGTGGAATTTTCATCTTGTTCCCGCTTTCCATGGGGACTAATTTCCGGGATAAAATACTAACTATATTTTATCCTAAAGACTATGTTCTCTTCAATCACTTAAAGACTTCTTTCTCTCTCTCTCTCTCTCTCTCTCTCTCTCTTAGTGTAAAATCGTTCTAGTTAAATTATCAGTTCAATCAAATCGCATTAATATCTTTGTGATATTATCATAATTATGATACTGTTAGATGTAAAACCAATTTCCTTTGTTCGTATTACTGTGATAACCCTAACTTTCACTACATTAGGGATGACACTTGACAATTTTTTGTGGAATTTTCTAATAAGTACTTATAATATTATATGATTGTTTGCTTGTTTGCATAGAATATACTCCATAACTACCGAACCGATTTTAGAATTCTTCCTCTGTTGGAAAGCTACACTATCCCAGGGTGATATAGGCTATATTTTATTCCCGTATTCCCACGGGAACGGGAGCTACGCGAGTGAAGCTCTGGTGGCCCCGCGGACTCAGTGTACTGTAAAAGATCACTGCAGTACCTTTTTACAAAAGCTGGACAAAAACTAAATGGCAGGAATGCGGTACAGGAATGGACTATAGTCTGAAGTTCTGAATTAACTTTTTATATTTGAAACGATTCCTGAGTTGCAAGAATGGGAATCGGAAACTTCGTACACAAAGTAGGTAATGAAGCACTAAATGAACTAAATCACTCCCCTACTTATCCCATTAGAACCCGAGCGTGACCTAGTTGAAAACAGAAGTTTAGTTTCTAAACTACCGTCTATTATAGATATTCCAGTTAGAACTATAAATGGACTATTAATAATATTGGAAGCACACCCTGGTTTGTATGAATAGAAAGTCAACTATAATTTTATAGTTTACTAGCAGATGTTACGCGGTTTCACCCACGTAGTTCCCGTTCCTATGGGATAACGGGAATCAAATATAGCCTATGTACACCATAGTGTAGCTTTCCAACAGTGAAATATTTTTTCAAATCGGTTCAGTAGTTTCGGACACTATATTCGATGCAAAAAAAAAAACAAAAAATCAAATCTTTATAATATTAGTATAGACTAGCTTACCTCCGTAACTTCTTTTATGTTACATTACAGAGAGGGAGAGAGAGTTACCCGGACTCCCAGCTTACCCGGGGCTCCCAACCGTTGGCTGTTAGGTAGGATACGTGGAGTTTTTAGTATGTAGGAGCATAGCATCCATGTAGAATTTTTCTCACGATAAAAAAACGGGGAAAAAAAGAGAGAGACGGGTGTATTTAATATTATTTATCAGTCTCAAAGGAGCATGTGAAACTGAGTGTTGACTTTATATCATAAGAGAGCTTAAAGATTCTGTCTATATTCTATTACAGGTGGATCTAAGTGAGAAGCCATCATTCTGGAAGGCTCTAAAGCCTCCAGCTAAGGACAAGTGCGGGGAGCTGCTGACGTCGCTGTGCTACCATCCCAGCAATAGCGTGCTGACGTTGACGTTACTGAAGGCTAGGAACCTGAAGGCGAAGGATATTAACGGGAAGTCAGGTTAGTTTCTGCAGAATCTTACCAATATTATAAAATTAAAAACTAGTAAACGCGGATGTGTGGATATGCACATTGTGTATATCCACACATTGGATTGACACAGGTGGATCTAATGGGCTCCTGAAACGGTCATTATCTTAACGTCAATAAATCTCAGATCGTATGAAAGAAGCTTCTACTGTGCGTGCTTTCTATGCACGTGTGTCGATGTGTAGGTACGTATACGTACATGAGACTTGCCAAGTCGCATTGACAAACTCCGTAACCCATAAGTGAGAAGTCATCATTCTGGAAGGCCCTAAAACCTACCGCTAAGGACATGTGCGGGGAGCTGCTGACGTCAGCAGTTCCCCGCACTTGTCCTTAGCGGGAGCTATTGCTGGGATGGTAGCACAGTGACGTCACTGTGCTGCCATCCCAGCAATAGCGTGCTGACGTTGACGTTACTGAAGGCTAGGAACCTGAAGGCGAAGGATATTAACGGGAAGTTTACTAACTAAATTACAAAAATGTCCATCCAAAACATAAAAATTAAGAGCAATACTCGAACTTGCTTTTTCTGGCGTTCTGGGCCAGACGCCCTATCCACTAGACAACCTGACACTACTCTCAAGGTATGCATCTTGAGGCGACAGCGACGCTGGCAACGTTTTAAGCATGTAACTGCACCTATAAAATCCCCGTGTGACGACGGGACTCCAGGTGGCGACGGGAAAGAGTACAAAATGTTGCCACCCCAATTAATCCCGAGGGTGTCATAAGAGGCGACTAAGGGAACACTTTTGCAGAACGATCTATTGCGTAGAGAAGGAAAACTCGAAATGAAACCCGGTTGTCAGTAAAATGACAATCGTTAAGCCAAGTTAGGGCGGCTTGAAAATTTTCAACTGCGGGTCGTCACGACCTGTGCCTGTCGCTAAGGTCATTTCAACACGGGAATAGGCTCACCACTTATTTACGTGGGACATGGAACTGTAAGGTGAGATATGGGCGTATACTGTGCCTCTGCCTACCCCTTCGAGGATAAAGACTTATGTGTTTTTGCGAATTTTGTAATATATAAAGTCAATAAGCGCTCGTGGCCCCGCGGACTCAGTGTTCTGTAAACAATCACTGCAGTAAGCAACTTTCACTATGGCCGGTCCATGGATGGGTGACCATCCATGTGATCACTTTGTGACATTTATTTGAGCGTTTCCGTGCTTCGGAAGGCACGTTAAGCCGTTGGGTCCCGGTTGCCAGTAAAATGGCAGTCGTTAAGCTAAGTTGAAAGCTTTATTTCAACAGCAGGCAGTCACAACCTGCGCCTGTCCATTTAAACACGGCAATACGGCTCACCACCTATTAGGTGGGACAAATTATACAAAGGTGAAATATAATATGCCTCTGCCTACCCCTTCGGGGATAAAGGCGTGACCATTTGTATGTATGTATGTATGTATAAAGTCAATAATTATAAAGGTGAAGTTACTTAGGTTCGAATCCTGCTCGAGACTGATAGGTATCTATACAATTTTACTGTAGTAAAATCTTGTGATAAAATTTTAATGTGGTAAAAACTTTGAGAGGTTCTTTTCTGGTTCATTTCATAAATTTTGGTGTGCTAAAATGTATGTAATGAACCAGAAAAAAATCTCTCAAAGTACATACACATTACGTCTACAACTAACACTTCAATAATAAAATGTGTGAAAAAAATATTACACAAAAATCAGTGACCATTTTCGGTTGAGTTGGCAGCCCTACGCCTAAAAGTTCAGTTCATTAGTTACAATGACATAATTTAAGGGATTAGGGTGCGTGCCTAATGAACTAAGCTTTGTTATGTTAAGGGCTGTGTACATCTGAGTAGAATGGACAGTAGATAAAACTGTTTGTGATTGTACGCCTCTGAAATAACTCGACCGATTTTGTTTATTTTTTTGTAAATTTGGTATGTATTTTACGGAACTATTCCTACCCCATTTTTTTTACGTGAGGGAATATCCTCATGGATGTTATGCCGGACTCGTACCGACTAAAAAATCTCACGTAACGCCCAACAGCCTATGGTTGGGAGCCCCGGGTAAGCCCTCGAAAGGATGTCCCAGGACTTCCTACCCCATGAATTGATCGCAAAATAAAATCTTTTGTATAAACAAATGACTGATTTGTTTAACTTCCATATGGGAGCTTTTTCGTGCTTCTGTAAGGACGTTATTGGTCCCTGTTGTCAGTAACGGGACAGTTAAATGGGATACCTTATAAGCGGCTTTAAAAATTTTAATAACAGCCAGCGCCTATCCAATCAGCAAGGCTATAGGCTCACCAGCTATTGAGTAGGACAAAAATAGAATTGGTTAAATGTAAACGCGTATTATTTAGTTTGCTTCTGTTTATATAGATACACTAGCTTTTGCCCGCGACTTCGTTGCCAAGGTGATTTTATCTAATAACCAATCGACTTTGACCTGTCCAATGCATAGATCTTCTAGTAAAACATAGATCAAGCTGTATTATCATTTGCGCTGAACCGATTTTTATGAGTCATACAGCGATATTTAAGTTGAAAAAACACCATCAAAATCCTAATAGTTAAATTATGATCAAGCTACTGAATTTTGCTCCAACCCCGAACAAATAAACAAACAAACAGACACGAAGAAAAAAATTTATAGATTTGGACTCAGAAGCCTTGAATTAGTCGATTACAGTTTTTTTTTTTAATTTATCTTGAATGTACCGTCACAGCTATTTTTACAATTTTATAATAGTAGAGATAGAGAAGAGATACAGCTCGCGCCAAATAACTTTGCGTCTATGAAATTCGTTCGTTTGCGCCGCAATTATGCAATAATAGGTTTCATAGGAGGAACTTCTGCGCAGCTGAGAGGCACCCCTCCCGCCTCAGCAGTAACTTCCCCTGTGATAGGTACCTATTATTGCATAATTGCGTCGCGAACGAACGAACTTCATAGATGCAAAGTTATTTGGGGCGTGCTGTACGCTTTTATTGCTCAAAAGATCCAAAGAATAGTATGTATGTACACAGGCACTCTAGACAATTCTACTAATATTATAAATGTAAAAGTTTGTGAAGATATCTGGATATTTGTCACTTAATCACGTTCTAACGACTGAACCGATCGGACTGGAATTCGGTACAGGGTCTGTTAATAACACATAGGCTACTTATTATCGGGATATATTCCCATGGGAAGCAGGAACGGGAGTGGAATTCGATGCGAGAGGAGCCCCGAACTCTATTTTAGTCAGAAATTAATTAGCCTTCGAGAAAACTTGTGTGAAAGCGCCTTAAATAATCAGCTCTATCCGAATAACCTTTCATAATATAACCTCATTACATAAATGATTGGACACGACACGAACAAAAGGTTTTTTTTTTATTGCTGGCAACTCAGAATATTTTAGTTTTCTTTTTTTTTATCAGTTGATCGCATCGGATAAGAATCAAAATTATTCGGCGGGAAACTTTCAAACAAGTCTTGTTCAGTACTTCGTTATAATAATTTTAGTGTATTTTTGAGTGTTTGAGTAATTTATGGTGGATTATTAAACATAAAGGTTCGACAACGTGTAAAAGTGTTGGAAAGTGATATAGCGCAGTGAAACGCGAGTTTCTAGGTTTGTCGACAAATTCCACAGCAAGCCCTAGTAAGGTGCCACCGCCTTACAAGAGTAGAACTTAGTTCAAACTTGGACATACATGAATACGCTGCTGTTAAGAAGAATCTTAACGTGTAAATCCTACTTCCTATTACCTACTAATATCCTATCCTACTTCCTACTAATATTATAAATGTGAAAGTTTGTGAAGATGTTTGGATGTTTAGATGTTTGGATGTTTGTTACTCAATCACGCTCTAACGGCTGAACGGATTAGGCTGAAATTTGGTACAGAGATAGCTTAGTGTCTGGAATAACACATAGGCTACTTTTCATCCTGGGAAAATGTTCCCACGGGAAGTCAGAACGGGTATCGAATTACACGCGGGCGAAGCCACGCGCATCAGCTAGTGATTTATATTTTCACAATAAAATTTACTTGACTTTGGCATAGGTACTCTCAAGCCGAGAAAGTCCAAGAACAAGAAGAAAAAAGAAAAAAAACGAATCAGAATTATTTCACTCGGATCTTTACTAGGATTTCGTATCCAAAAGGGTTAAAATGTGACCCTATTAATGAGACTCGTCTGTCCGTCTGTCTGTCTGTCCGTCACGAGGCTGTATCTCAGGAACCGTGATAGCTAGAGAGCTGAAATTATCACAAAAGATGTATTTCTGTTGCCGCTATAGAATATAACAACAAATTTTAACAAAAAGCCGTAAGATCGGTCTCACCAGACTGCCTCTCTCTAACACGTCTTTTGAATTTCTTTTTTTTAATTTCGTATAATCTCTCAAAATGACCAGCTATTACTGTCTGTAAAATTTCGGTATTGTAAGTCACGTGGTTTTGAAGTAATGAGTTTAATATTAACGACTGCCTCTGTGGCGCAGTCGGTAGTGATACCGCCTGCGGCGCTGGAGGTCGTGGGTTTGATTCCCACCGGAGACAAATATTTGTGTGACCCATAAATGTTTGTTTCAAGAGTCTGGGTGTTTTTATGTATAATATGTATGTATTTAAAAGTATATAAGTATTTATATCCGTGGTCTGATACCCATAACACAAGCAGGTTATTCCTAGCTTACTTTGGGATCAGATAGCGTTGTGTGAAATGTCCGTGAATATTTTTTTTTAATGCAACAGAGTCACAGACTACAGACAAAATCTGGACATAAGCCCCTCTGCACTCTATTTTATAGAGAGGGGCTAAAATCAGAAAGGGCGTCCCATTTTGGTACGGAACCCTCTGTGCGCGACTTCGACTCGCACTTGGCTGGTTTTAGTTTTATCGGTTGATCGCACACTAATCAAAATTATTTGATTCGAGGCTTTACTAGGATCTGTTGGGCGTTACGTGAGGTTTTTGAAGTGAAACTTCTTTATCGGCGTTGGAAAAAAATTTGCGTCACGTCACGTCACGATTTTTGGTTACGCGCCATCTTTGTTCTGTTCCCCACCACGGTGGATTCGAAATAAGAGTACCTACTTTATCCAGGGATAGCATGTCATTTAAGGGTTTTTGGACTTTTGGACTTTTGGGCTTTTGGACTTTTGAACTTTTGGATGGGACATTGGTACTTTGGGTCTTTGGGACTTTGGAACTTTGAGACTTTGGGACTTTTGAACTTTTGAACTTTTGGACTTTTGGACTTTTTGGACTTTTAGACTTAGACTTAGACTTTGGGACTTTGGGACTTTGGGACTTTGGGACTTTGGGACTTTGGGACTTTGGGACTTTGGGACTTTGGGACTTTGGGACTTTGGGACTTTGGGACTTTGGGACTTTGGGACTTTGGGACTTTGGGACTTTGGGACTTTTGGACTTTTAGATGGGACCTTGGTACTTTGGGTCTTTGAGACTTTGGAACTTTGGGACTTTGGGACTTTGGAACTTTTGGACTTTTGGCCTTTGGGACTTTGGGACTTTGGGACTTTGGGACTTTGGGACTTTGGGACTTTGGGACTTTGGGACTTTGGGACTTTGGGACTTTGGGACTTTGGGACTTTGGGACCTTGAGACCTTGGGACTTTGGGACTTTGGGACTTTTGGACTTTTGGCCTTTTGGACTTTTGGACTTTGGATTTTTGGACTTTTGGACTTTTGGACTTTTGGACTTTTGTACTTTTGTACTTTTTGACTTAATTTAAGGTGAGGTGAAAATTAAGTTTATGAAGAAGTTTCACTTCTTACGTGTGTACACTAAGTACACGCAATTTTTTTTTTTAGTCTGTAGGAGTCCGGCATAGCATCTATAAGGATTTTCCCTTACGTTAAAAAAAAAAGGATTTCGTATCCAAATGGTAAAAATAGAACCTGGTTACTTAAACTCCGCTTTTCGTCTGCCTTTATTTAGGATACAGAACCCTTTATACAAAACTGTGTTCTGAAGAGCTCTTCAACCTAATCCCGCCCTCTCCTATCCGATCCCGAACAACGTGTGCTAGACAGATTACTGTCCCGCCCTCTCCTATCCGATCCCGAACAACGTGTGCTAGACAGATTACTGTCTAGCACACGTTGTTCGGGATCGGATAGGAGAGGGCGGGATTAGGTTGAAGAGCTCTTCAGAACACAGTTTTGTATAAAGGGTTCTGTATCCTAAATAAAGGCAGACGAAAAGCGGAGTTTAAGTAACCAGGTTCTGTTTTTACCATTTGGATACGAAATCCTTTTTTTTTTAACGTAAGGGAAAATCCTTATAGATTGCCTTTCTAACTGACGTAACTGACATATTTTTCCAAACTGAATTATCTACACCATTTTAATCCATTTTCGAAGACGAATCAATCTGTCTAATTGACGTATCTGTATGTCTTACCAGTCCTTAGATATCCTAAAGATTGAGGCAGATGTATCTACATTTTGTTGAAACTTAGACTTTACTAAAAGACTTATGTCACTTACAACGTTTAGTAAGATTTTTTTGCAGTCTTTAAAAGATCTATTGGGGACGTAAATGACATAATACATCGTTTAGTGTGTGTGATACTTCGGATATTATCACAGAACACTTTTATCCACAGAGCATCGCGCGCCTTTACAGAGGGAGAGGCCAAAGCTAGCAAACCCCCTCTGGCAATAATTTGACATTTTGACGACTAAAAGTGCCCAGTTACATAAAAACAGTTTTTTGAAGTTTCTTTCACTAGACTAAGTCTAGTTGACAGCGGGCGCGGTTGAAATGTCATTTTATAAAAATGATGAAATAATTAGATATAAAAATAAATGACGTTAAATGACGTTATACACAGATCAACACCGTCTAGGGATATTTCACATTTTCTCAATTTTCAGAAAATCTGTTAGGAATAATATGCAACAATGTTATATTCTTAGGAAGCCCATTTTTGAGACTATATTTTAAAATAGAAAAAAATGTTTTCGACTTATATAAATTTTTTTAAAAATGAAAACAAAAAGTAAAAAAATGGTGCAACTAAAGATGAATGTGTAATTTACGAAAAAAATAAAAAAATAAGTCATTTCTTTTCAATTTTTTGCACTGATAGGAAAAATCAGTAGTCAGTAAAACTACCCATGACGTTAGCCACGGTCCTGCAACGGTTTTTCATGCTTTGAATTAAGTTATCAAAGTCTCGCTGCGGGATATTGTCCCAAGTTCTGCTAAGATGCAAAAAAAGTTTCTCTCCAGTCGCAATGTCTGCAGGAAAATTCTTATAAGCCCTTCTTTGGAGCATGTCCCACGCATGCTCGATGGGGTTTAAATCAGGCGATTGCGCCGGCCAGGGTAAAACCGACACGTCATGGTCCTGCGGCCAGTTGGTCACCGCTGGCGCTGTGTGCGGACGGGCGTTGTCATGCACGAGAGTAAATTCTTGACCCATTTGAAGTCGATGAGGGTAGACAATGGGTACAAGCACCTGGTCGCGGTATTTTTCAGCGGTCATGGTGTTTCTAATCCAAACCAGGTCCGTTCTTCCACCAAAACGAATTCCCGCCCAAACCATAATTGTCGCGCCCTTGTATGGATGGACTACCTGGGGGTGTTGCTCACGACCACGAACTCGCCAAACGCGTACTCTTCGTGAATCGGGATGAAAACCGAATCGGGACTCATCGGTAAACAGTACTACAGACCACTGGTTATCTTCCCAAAGCAAATGTTCACGAGCCCACTCTTATCTTCGTCCACGATTTCCTCTTTGTAGTGCTGAAGTACGAAGTGGCCTGCGAGCATGAAGGTTAGCTTCATGCAGTCTCCTCCTCACAGTTTTGTCACTGACAAGCAATTGGTGTTCTGACTGGAGCCGTTGAACCAACTGCACGGCTGTAACGTTTGGCTGCATTCTCGCGGCAACTTGTAAAAATCGGTCTTGTTGTTGGGTGATTATGCGTCTCCCGCCACGGTTTCTTTCAGCCACTTCCCCGGTTGCACGATAACGTGACCACAATCTTGAAAAAACGTTTTGCCTGGTTCCAATCTCCTCAGCAATACTCCGCTGAGTAGCCCCAGCTTGGAGCATGCGCATGCCTACTGCCCTTAGCATTTCTTCTCTAGTTAAATGGCGTCGCTGCTTGACTTACACAATGAAATAAATTCGTAATTAATCAATAACTAGCTTTAAAACTTCAACTGGACAAAACAAATACCAATTAACTATCGTCGGTAAAATTAAAATTTCGAACTTCGCTATATTAATGCCGCGCAAATCATTTGTTTTAATATCTTTTTTTTTTATTACAAATTTGGAATCATTCAAATATACCAACAAAATAAGATTCAATCAAAAGTTTTTAAAATCTACCAGTATTTTTTGAGAAGCAGAACTTTTTAAAAAATATCCCTAGACGGTGTTGATGTGTGTATATAATTTTTACTTAAGTACAAACTTGTATGAAAAAATGATACACTAACGCTGAACTGATTAAACTTTTTGTTACAAAATTACTAAAAAGTATTACAACGTTTTGTTACAATTTGCTATTTTTTATAACTGTGAGTTTATAATGGTTACGTGTTCGTAATTTGTAACTTGTAATGTGATTACAACTGATTATTTTTGTATCCTGAGTTTTATTACACGATTTATAGTACAAAATCACCCCACGTAAGTGACGACAAATACAGTCCGAATCGAAAACAAAGTTCTCTCAAAGTGACGTATCTGCTTTGAACATTTATTATTAAAATAATAATTTTAATTAAATTTATACCCACACAAAGTTCTCTCTGAGATCTACATACAGGCAGATTTTTATTTTGCTCAAGCTGACAAATGTCGAGCTGTTTCCGATTTTAGGTAACCATAAACCGAACAAAGCTTGCCCTGAACATTTTGCTAAATGTCAGTTACGTCAGTTAGAGAGGCAAGCGACGAGATGTGCCACTCTCACACAGTGGAGAGAATCTTTGCCGGAACTGAACGATTCAAAAGATCGTTTCTCTATCGAACCATAAAAATCTGGAACGACCTGCCAACGCACGTGTTTCCCTCCTCTTACAATCCTGGGTTCTTCAAGTGGAGCGTGCAGAGGCACATCACAGGGCCGCCAACTTGAGGACCACTAGTCTTACAGACTGTGACAGTGGCCCCCAATCCCTGGATGTCGCTGTGACTTTCCATCAGGCGCGGCATCATTTTGGCGAGCTAAATATTTAAAAAAAAACGTGAAATTGCGTACAAAATCCCAACAATACGCCTAACTTGATAACCTCCTCCATTGAAAGCGGTTCAAAATTAAACAATTCAACATTTTAGGTGCTGAGTATTCGCGTTCAGTATTGCCAAAGTTTATTTCACAATTTGCCATAAAACCGTAATTTCTCCCAAATTAAATTACCCTTAATGACAATATTCAAGATGTTTCTGTTGAATAACTGCGTTAATTTTCTTAAATAATAATAAGCTCTGAGAACTTTGTAAGTGTTCAGACCTTAGATCATCTAACCACAGGATGCGCCTTACTTAAGCATTGTTTTCTGCCATTGCACATGACCATTTGGTCTTTTGGCTTTATAAAAGCACTGTACATCAGTACATCATTTTATATGATTAAACTAGTACATTTCATTGTAGTTGACTGTACAATAAAAATTAACACACAACAGCCATTACGCGTTTGTCGATTAATACATTTTTAAATGCAATGAAATTTTATATGTCTTTGTGTTTCCCCCTTCACTTGTATGAAAACTGGCAGAATATTTTTGTATGCGGTGGTTCGCAAAGGCTAGTCCCGTGATATATGGTCTAAGGTTCAGACAGAAAGCGTTCATGCGTTCGAGAGGTCAGTTTTGCATTCTCTTGTGTTGTACCCATAGATTTAGAAAAACTGGCAGAATATTTTTGTATGCGGTGGTTCGCAAAGGCTAGTCCCGTGATATATGGTCTAAGGTTCAGACAGAAAGCGTTCATGCGTTCGAGAGGTCAGTTTTGCATTCTCTTGTGTTGTAGCGAAAAATTCTAAATCTATGGTTGTACCACAGGGTGGAGACTCCATACAAAAATGTTCGTTTTCACCCACACTAATATACACGTAATGTGAATGCTTGAATCAAGCTTGAATGTGTGTGTGAATATACTAGGGACACTAGCTATAGAAACAAAATAATAAGGAACAGAACGCAATCTCATGTATGTACTTTTAAGGGTTCCGTAGCCATATGGCAAAAACGGAATCCTAATAGATTCTTCGTCTGTCTGTTTGTCTGTCCGTCCGTGCGTCACAGCCACTTTTCTCCGAAACTATAAGGTCTATGCTGTTGAAACTTGGTAAGTAGATGTATTCTATGAACCGCATCAAGATTTGTATATAAAATTAGAAAAAAAAGCAGTTAATTTTGGGGGTCCCCATACTCAGAACTGAAACTCAAAAATTTTTTTTCATTAATCCCATCCCTGTAGGATATCTATAGATAGGTCTTTAATTGAAGTTTCTAAAGTGAATAGTTTGCGCAAGAGACACTTTCAAAGTGGAAAAATGTGTCCCCCTCCCCCCCCCCCTCTAACTTCTAAACTAAGAAAATAATAAATCTAAAAAAATATATAATGTTCATTGCCATAGAATCTACCAACGAAAATTGGTTTGAACGAGATCGAGTTGATAGTTTTTTTTAATACGTCATAAATCGCAATTTTCGCCGAGAAAAATCACTACCACTGCGAACGTGTTAAAACATCAATGAAAGTTACAACGAACTACAAGAACTTTATATTATGTTACTTGCTGCTACGGAACCCTTCATGGACGAGTTCAACTCGCACTTGGCCGGTTTTTTTTTTCAAATCTACCCTCGGCTAAGCACAAATTAAACCAAAGCAGTAGCACAAAGTACGTAGGTAGTAATACGTAATGCAACGCAGTGACACTCTCTCAAGTACTAACACGGCAATAGACACATCAACTTTGGTGGGGGGATGGGGAAGCTTACTCAGTGGGAGGCAGGGAGTTGCCGATCTGTATGTAATACTATTATACTATCTTTGGTTGCGAAGCGCTCGTGGCCCCGCGGACTCAGTGTTCTTTAAACGATCACTGCAGTTAGCAAATTTGACTATGGCCGGTCTTTGGTTGGGTGACCATCCATGTGACCACTTAGTCCTTAGTGACATTTATTTCAGCGTTTCCGCGCTTCGGAAGGCACGTTAAGCCGTTGCGTTGGTCTCGGTTGCCAGTAAAATGGCAGTCATTAAGCCAAACTGAAGGCCTTTAAAGGTGGCTTGAAACATTTCAACAGCAGGCAGCCACAACCGGCGCCTGTCCATTTCAAAACGACAATACAGCTCACCACCTGTTACGTGGGACAAATTCTCAAAAGGTGAAATGTGGGCATATAATTTGCCTCTGCCTACCCCTTCGGGGATAAAGGTGTGACCATATGTATGTATGTTTTGTACTACATAATTATGGCCACGCATTTATCCTTTTTTTTTTAATTAATTTTTCAAGACGCCCATAATGGTCTTGCAGGTTCCATTTGGCTTAACGACTGCCATTTTACTGGCAAACGAGATCAACGGCTTAACGTGCCTTCTGAAGCATGGAAACGCTTGCAAATAAATGCCACAAAGTGGTCACCCATCCAAGGTCTTGCCACAGTGAAAGTTGCTTACGGCAATAATCGTTTACAGAATAGGTACTAAGTCCGTGAAGCCACGAGCGCTTTTCAACAACGGGTTTATAAGCCACTGAACGCTGAAAACAGAATTTGAACGCTGAACGCTTGAATGCCTGAATGTAGGCTGTTAGGCAGGATACGTGAGGTTTTTTAGTCGGTAGGATTCCGGCATAGCATCCATGTAGGATTTGCCCTCACGTTAAAAAAAGCGTCTGAATGTTTTCTGCCTGACAAACCCTGATAAACCTGTGGGCTGCATTAACACTTGAAATGGTCATAAAATTTATTTTAGAAATCACTTTTAGACCCTCTCTATAAAATAGAGTGCAGAGGGGCTTATGTCGAGACTTTGTCTATAGCTGTCGCATTAACCTACGTCACTAGGTCATGTGGATCATTTGTTCAAAGTTTGAAATAAAACAAAAATGACAACGTCAATCGGATTGAACTTTCACTTTCACAATAAACGTGTTAGAGAGGGGCAGTCTGGTGAGAACGATCTCACGGCTTCTTGTTATGAATAGGACTAATTTAATTTACCACCGTGGTTTTATGCCATCCGATATTTTTCCGAAATTTTGATTTTTTTGGCAAGGGGATAGAGTACAAAATGTAGCCACCCCAATTTTATTCATCCCGAGTGTGTCGAAAGGCGACTAAGGGAATGCTTTCTCAAAACGATCCATTGCGTAGAGAAGGAAAACTCGAAATGAAACCCGGTTGTCAGTAAAATGATAATCGTTACGTCAAGTGGAAGGCCATAGTGAGCGATTTGAAATATTTCAACTGTGGGTAGTTACGACCTGTGCCTATCCATTTCAACACAGCAATAGGCTCACCACCTATTACGTGGGACATACAACTATTAGGTGAACTGTGGCCTGTGGACGTATACTATGCCTCTGCCTACCCCTTAGGGGACTGTCGACTGTGCTCGTGACGTATCCCTAGAATGGAACCCGAACGCCAAGACGGCAAGGCCTTCAAAGTGCGCGTCGGAAAGAGGACACGCAAGTACGGCACGTAACTCCCGACGATTCGGTCTTCATAGCCAAGAGGCTGGTAAGACCATGGGTTGGTGGAGGGGACTATTCCGAATTTACCCCTTTGGGGATAAAGGCGTGACTATATGAATGTATGTGTGATATAATCACACCTATATCATCGAGACACGCGGGAGTCCCAGGAAACGAAACAGCAGACAACTTAGCCCGAATGGGAGCGGAGGAAAGCTTGGTGGGACCTGAGCCTGGGCTTCCCATTGCTCACAAAATCACCAAGGGAGTAATCAGCAGGAGCATAACGGTAGAAACCAACCGCAGATGGAGATCGTCGACTGGAATGAGACATTCGAAGATCTTCATCAAAGGCTTGGATGCGAAAAGAACTAGCCAACTGGTCAAAATGACCAGAGCAAACATGAGGCTAGTTATAGAGATAATCACAGGGCACTGTCGCCTGAACAGGCACCTGACAGTGATAGGAGTGAAAGACGACCCCGTATGCCCAGAGTGCATGGAGGAGGAAGAGACCAGTTTCCACCTACTGGCCGAGTGTCCCATGTACTCACTAAGCAGATGGGAGACTATGGGCACGGATAGACTAAATCTAGAGGATCTGGAACATTTGAAGGTGGATCAAATTGTCCGATTCTGCAAGGATACCAGAAGATTTGAAGGGGCGCCGTGAAGAGTGCTGGGATACCCAATCCAAGGAAGGTGACTGGGGAATTGGACGAAATGGACAGCAAGAAAGGCGGTCGGATCGTCCGCTCGGTACAGCCGGCGTCCCCCACAAGAAAATAATAATATCATCGAGAGGATCGGCAGAGAGAGAGAGAAAGAGAGACACACACTTAACTTTCCATGTAACTTAGGGGGTCAGCTTGGTAAGGAACCCTTCATCCGCGATTCCGACTCTCATGGCCTATTTTTTTTTAAATACGTCGACGTCACGCGGTTTCACCCGCGTAGCTCCCTTTCCCGTGGGAATACGGGAATAAATGTAAATATGTTCACCGGGGCGAGCGTAGCTTTCCAACAGTGAAAGAATTTTTAAAATCGGTCCAGTAGTTTCGGAGCCTATTCGATGCAAACAAACTAACAAACATTCAAATCTTTCCTATTTATAATATTAGTAAGATATCCAAAAATGTTACGTTTTATCGTCGCACAATCGGTTAAAAAGTCGGAGCAATCGTGTCGTCCAGTATAAAAGTCCCAAAACACATAAATCACGATACGCATCTTGGAGTTCCACGTCCAATTAAGTTCGGGTTCCGCAGCCAGTAACTTGAGAGACTGAAATATTGTTGAGATATTTTTCGTTAACGATGTCTCAGAATTTCGTTGGTAAATGTTTGATAAGAAATATTTTTTTAAGATTAAGTGCTTTCATTAAAGTTGTTTTATTAAAAGAATCCAAGAATTTAAAAGATTTTTTAGGGTTTCTTACCCAAAGGGTAAAAACGGGATTTGACTGCCTCTGTGGCTGTAGGTCGTGGGTTCGATTCCCACCGGAGACAAATATTTGTGTGACCCATAAATGTTTGTCTCAAGAGTCAGGGTGTTTCTATGTAGGTATAATATGTATGTATTTTTAAAGTATATAAGTATTAATATCCGTGGTCTATATACCCATAACACAAGCAGGTTATTCCTAGCTTACTTTGGGATCAGATAGCGTTGTGTGAAATGTCCGTGAATATTTATTTATTTGTTTATTTATTCATGAGACTTTGCCGTCCATCTGTGTGTCTGACTGTCTTTCTGTCCGTCACTGAGCTGTATCTCATGAACCGTCATAGCTAGAGAGCTAAAATTCTCACACATGAGTGAAAATTTCAGCTCTCTATAACGGAAAGCAAACGGAAATACATCATGTATGATGTATTTCCGTTGCCGCTATAACAACAAATACTAAAATCATTTTATGGCGTTTTTTGGTACGGAACTCTCTGTGCGCGAATCCGATCCGCACTTGGCCGGTTTTTAGGTTACGCCGCCCGTCTGATGGAAAGCTAAGGCTCTATCTAGCAAATTCAGTCCACGAGACTATAGACAATGGTTCTCAAGTTGGCGGCCCTGTGATGTGCCTCTTCACGCTCCGCTTGAAGAACCCGGGATTGTAAGATGAGGGAAACACGTACGCTGGCAGAGCGCCGTGCGTCTCCACTTAGGCGGAGCGGAGAGCAGCGGAGACGAGCTGTGCCGCGATTCACCAATCACATGGCTTAAAATCCACATCTCTTCTCCACCTCGCACTGTGATTGGTGAATCGCAGCACAGCTCCTCTCCGCTCCGCCTAAGTGGAACTGCACCTTTGGGGTGCCTTCAAATTAGAGGCGCGAGGAAGTGCCGCAGTGGCGATCCACCACACTTTGCCCCTTCGATAAAAAACTATAAGGTAAAATGTGGGCATAATTATAATATTCTTCAGAGATAAAGGCGTTATAGTATGCAATGTACTAGCGTACATCACACGGTTTCACCTGTGTATCTCCCGTTCCCGTGGGAATACGGGGAGAAAATTTAGCCTATGTTACCAGGGAATAGTGTAGTTTCCCAACAGTGCAATAATTTTTCAAATTGGCTCTGTGGTTTCGGAGCCTATTCGATGCAAACAAACAATCAAATCTTTCCTATTTATAATATTAGTGCTACTCCGCTAACTACTTATCAAAATTTCTTTTCCAGATCCATACGTGAAGGTGTGGCTGCAATTCGGCGACAAACGCATAGAGAAACGCAAGACGGCCATCTTTAAATGCACCCTGAACCCCGTGTTCAACGACTCATTCTCTTTCAACGTGCCGTGGGAGAAAATCAGAGAGTGCTCCCTGGATGTTCAGGTCATGGACTTCGATAATATTGGGAGGAATGAGCTGATTGGCAGGATATTACTTGCTGGTGAGTATAAATATTAAGTATTTGAAACTTTTGATTTTTAAGTTTTGAAAGATGTAGTGCAGTTAGAGGTTGTTTTCGAAATGAGTGTGTTCAAAATTGATATCAAATATCAAAAACGCTCCGTACTAATATTATAAATGCGAAAGTTACTCTGTCTGTCTGTCTGTTACGTTTTCACGCTTAAACCGCTGAACTGCTTTTGATAAAATTTGATATAGTGATAGTTTGAGTCCAAGGGAAGGACACATGCTACATTTTAACTGACTGCGCAAAAGGAGGGAAATAATTTTACGCGAGAAGCCGCGGAAAACAGCTATTAATAAATGAAATGTTCGTTTTTTTTAAGACAAAACTGTAGTGCGGTTGGAGGTTGTTTTCGAAAAGAGTGTGTTCAATATTGATATTAAATATTAAAAACTGGACAAGTGCGAATTGGATTCGCGCATGGAGGGTTTTGTACGAGAAAAGGGCAATAAGAGTTAGATTTTTGTATAGGGGCCCACCTTTAATAATATTTTATAGCATCCGACGCTGTAATAAATAACGTTATGAAGTTATGGTTCATCATTACGCCTTTATCCCCGAAGGGGTAGGCAGAGGCATATTATATACCCACATTTCACCTTTTTATAATTTGTCCCACGTAATACGTTGTGAGCCGTATTGCCATGTTTAAATGAACAGGCGCAGGTTGTGACTGCCTGCTGTTGAAATAAAGCCTTCAACTTGGCTTAACTACTGCCATTTTACTGGCAACCGGGACCAACGGCTTAACGTGCCTTCCAAAGCACGGAAACGCTCAAATCAATGTCACAATGTGATCACATGGATGGTCACCGTGAAAGGCCATAGTGAAAGTTGCTTACTGCAGTGATCGTTTACAGAACACTGAGTCCGCGGGGCCACGAGCGCTTCAACGTTATGAAGTTATGATCCTAATATAAAGGACGTCGCACCGCTGTTACTAAAGGCGTCGCAATACTGTTACAAAAGGCGTCGCGACGTTGTTATGAAAGACTGTGACGCTGTTATAAAATGCGTCGGGACGCTGTTATAAAATGCGTCCAACGCTGTTATAGAAGGCATAGTGACACTGTTATAAAAGGCGTCAGACGATGTTATAAAAGGCATCGCGATACTGTTATAAAAGGCGTCAGACGATGTTATAAAAGGCATCACGACGCTGTTATAAATGGCGTCTGAGGTTATTATAAAAGGCATTCGACGCTGTTAAAATAGGCGTCCGACGCTCTTATAAAAGGCCTCCAACGCTGTTATATAAGACTTCTGCCGCTGTTATAAAAGGCGTTCGACGCAGTTTTAAGAAGCGCAGCAAAGCCGTTATAAAAGGCATCACGACTCTGTTATAAAAGGCGTCGCGGCGCTGTTATAAATATTCGTCCGACGCTGTTGTAATTATTCGTCGCGACGCTGTTATAAATATTCTTCCGACGCTGTTATAGAAGGCATTCTGACGCTGTTATAAATGCATCGCGACGGTGTACTTAATAGCGGTATGACGCTGTAACTAAGAGCCTTTTGACGATGTTATAAAGGGCGTCGAGCATCTGTTGCAAAAGACGCCCGACGCTGTCACATTTTTTTTTGTTTAAAGTTTTTTTAAAGTTTATATTCGTTAGCAGGTGCACTAAGTGGTCCTGAACTCTGCTTTTCTGAATATTGAATTCTGTATGCTACTAAAGTGGCAGACAAGCTTTCTGTCCCACCTGATGAACTGTGGTCGTTGCTATGAACTTTTGCAACACCATAGGCGCTTACACGTGGCGCAAAATTTAAATGGTGAACTGTGTAGGTGTATGGTTCATGAGTGTGTAGCAAAAGTACTGGTCTTCACGACACAGGGTATCCTAGTGTGAAGATCAGTGTCATATTTGCTAAGAAACATAATTTGTTAAGAAAGATGTATTTTAATAACGATTTATTTATTTATTCATTATTTTTTACAGTATGTCTATATATTCTTATGTGTACAAATTATTTAGTGGTTTTTATTCACATTACAGGTAAGAACGGGTCAGGAGCAACCGAAACGAAACACTGGCAAGATATGATCACAAAACCTCGACAGACCATCGTGCAGTGGCATCGTCTGAAGCCAGAGTGAAAATGTTAACATGAAGATATAAAAAAACGTAAAAAAATAAAAATGAAACAAAAACGTCATAAGACTGAACAGTTAACAAAATTGTATGGCACAGGAATCTCTCTGATCTGTCTTCGTCTGAGCGTAGT
This sequence comes from Miltochrista miniata, assembly GCA_933228765.1. NCBI lineage: Eukaryota > Metazoa > Arthropoda > Insecta > Lepidoptera > Erebidae > Miltochrista > Miltochrista miniata. The sequence goes on from OW121777.1 coordinate 5,208,501, forward strand.
GCACGTGATTATTTTTTGTCTTTTTATGTATCTTGATTTTTAGTTTTTGTGATTTTTATTTTAGCTACAAGACATTTTTGTACTATTTTTGTAAATTAATTTTTAAAATATCGCTTCATCTTTATCTGATTAAGGCGTAATATTTGATTTGTAATATGTAAATAATTTTAGTTCTTTCAAAAAGTATATTTCATATATTTTATCGAGCACACGCCTCTTTTCCAAACTTGACTATCTTAAAAAAAGATTTAAAAGAATTAAATTTAAAAAAAAATGGTGATATTTCTAAAAAAATGAGAAATCATAATGTTGAACATAAATTTAAAACAGAGAATTTAGTATGAAATGCTGTAAATTTTTTTATTTCATTTTTTGAGAACTACTAATGAATGAATGAAAATGTTAGGTACATAAAATTAAAATATTTTTCTTTTTTTATTTGTAGGCTGTACACATAACGACATTTTTTGTACCACTGAGGTGGCTGACAAGAATGAAGCCCACGTTATGTAAAGTGGTCACCGCAAATTACTATTGGTGACGTTTTTGTATTTTGATCTATGGGTTGTTCAAGATGTCATTATGTTCGTGTATAAATGTTTGTAAATATTGTTTTTGTTTATTAATTATTATTTATTTATTTCAACAGCATTCCAAACTAAACACTTACCTTCAAACTATATTGACGTTTTACTTAATAAGTAATGTTTGGATGTGGGAGTGTTAAGATTTTAATAAAATAATATTGTTAGAATTATTAAATTGTTAAAAAAAATGTAGTAAACATTAATTAATTAAAAAGTCGAGTTCACATCGCACAAAATGAGTAGAATTTTTGTCTTATTTTAATATGCAAACGATAATTTATATTTCATTCCAGACGTATTAAGTGATTCTGATTTTGAATTGCTCAATGAGACAGCAAAAACTAAACGTCGCCATATTTAAAAAATATAATGAAAGTCAGAGTAATAATACACTACTGCCAAATTTACCTTAACCATCTACGTAGGTAATCGAGAAAAAAATATTGTGTCAAAAATTGCTTTCAGAATTCTTAATGGAATAAGTAAAGATTCTAAATTAATTGTTAAAAATTAAGAAAGTGGTTGCAAGTATGAGGCTGGTCAATTTTAGATGAGGTAACATTAAGAAATACCAGAAAATATAAGTGGCCGTGAGAAAAGGTAAAAAAAAACACTCAGCAATTTGTGGATAGCTTGATATTAGTGGCAAGATTTTTGTTAAAATATATTTATTATATTAAGTATATATTAAATATAATAAAATAAATAGTATCAAAATGCTTGTTGTTACATGTTGAAGCTTAAAATTCCGTAAATGTAGTTGGGATCGATGTTAAAAAATGTATTGAAAAAAAAATATCATCACAATCCAAAATATTGTATACATTTATAAAGGTTTTATAGAAGTGTAATTATAGATGTACCGTGTAGCTTGTTGTTATAGATGTTAGAGAATTCAATGTTCATAATAATATTAGTTGCCGAAAATGAGAATCGGAATAAAAAAAATATTTAAATTTATAAATCCTCCAACTGAGCTTCAAAAACCGTTTTTACTGGTGAAAATGTTAAGGCGAAATAAGTATTAAGATTACTTAAGTAATAATTGTATTAAAAAAACGCATTAACAGACTAGTGACATTGACACTGATGAAAGTTATCTGCTTATCTTCTCAGCAATAAAAAAAAAACGTCATTTTTTAAAATAAAGTCCATTACTTCAAAGACTCTAATAAATCCCTCTATGTATTTATCGACAGAAAACTGTCTAAGCGCCTGGCGAATAATTCATGGCAACATCCACACAAGAGGCAAGGCTATTAATAGAAGTTTATTCAGTTATAAAACAAAGTTTATGCTTTTAAACGCTCTTTTAATGACCCAGTTCATGTTCATTCAAGGTTGTAAGAGGATGAAAATATTGTATTCCACTCTATTTTAAACTATTTTAAACCCTTTGCGCTCGGTAAGACTACCACGTTAAAAATTCTAAAACATCTCAGAGTCAATGTTGCCGACTTGTCATTTGTCACAAAATTGAAACCATATTAGGTAGGCATTTTAACTCTCTTAAATATCTACCAGTAAATTGCCAATTGTAAAAAACTCATTTTTGTTAAAAATTCATTTTTATTTCTGAGAAAATTAATTTAAAAAGTCTCATAAAACGCAATCATCTATGCACTTTTTTTTTCACTATGCAATAAAAACTCACAGTTTGGACAAATAAACCAAATTACAAAGTAGTGCATTTGTCGTTTTTTTATGTACTTAGTCTCTTTTTCGGTTGCCAACGAGTAAAAGGTAATAAATATACATATAAGCTTGATAGTTTAAGTCTTACAACGGTAGAAGTTTTGTCTCAAAAATCTATATTCTTATTTTCTTATTATACAAAGAAATTTTATTAAAGACGACGAATAACTTACAACTTTATTTTTCTATAAGCAAATTATGTTAAAATGAAACCTATAGCTTGGCAAAAAAGAGGAGATAATAGTGGAGGGACAAGGCGCTGTTCTTAGGGAAGCCTTTGGAACCGTAAAATGTAGTACAAGTTTATTATAATATATATATATATATATAGTATTTAGTATCCGAGAACATTTATGATAAGTGACTTTTTTGATAATGTAGCCAGCATGCAAAATATTAGTTCTGTTTCTAGACTTTTTTGCCAAGCTGAAGGTTGATTTTAAATGGCTTTTTTTGCACTTGCTGAAAAATTATTCAACATACCTACTACGTTTGCGACTTCTGTCACAAAGGAGAGAGATCCTTTCCACTAATAAATTATACTTACAGCTTCGTATGAAACAAACATTTAATTGCCACCGTATTCTGACAAAAGCATATCCTGGTACGGTAGAAAGGTAAATTTTAAAAAAAATTGTAAGTATAAAGAAAGGTCAAAATGAGAGGAATTATTCTAATAAATGTATATAAAAATAGGAAAAAATGTATCGATTGTTGTCATGCAAAGTTTGAGCTAAGTAAATTATAGTAAGTATGAACTTCATTAAAAATAATTTGGAGCATTTCAAATTCCCGAATTTGCCTAGCTCTTACGTATTTGTATGAGAATATAATATTGTATGTGAGAATTAAATAAAGTATTGAACGATCGAAAAATACGTCATTTTTCGGTTAGTTACTTTATTCCAATGTAAAAAACTATTTATGAGAGCTGAGATATAATTATGCATTTGTGAAGTGTGATTTTTTATTACAAAATTTAATATTTTTAAAGTAAATAAATATAATATTTTTGCATCTTCCGATTACTACCTCTATTTTAATTTATCGATTATTATAATATAAATAATTAACAAATAATATTTTTAACCGTGTATTTTTTTACGTTACAAAAATACAGCCATTATATTTATTATGAGTAAATAATTTAATCGATGCATTTATCATCAACGGAAAGAAGAAAAATAAATCTAAGATCGCGCGGGTAATTTTTTTGGAAATATGAATAAGAAGATCAAAAATTATTTAAATATTTTTAAAGCATTTAGAGCATCGAATAAATAATTTATTCAGATATATGCTGTTAGACTTTAAATCTTTGTGATGTACAATTATTACATATCAAATTCATTTTCATTGCATTAAAGTAGTCTAATTACACTGAACGGATAATGAGTTATTTTTTATGTATGTACCTACAGATAGCACAAAATATTTTTGTTTGTGTAATTTTTATAAGTCACAAAAATGTGTGAATGCAATGTTGTCTTAACGTAAACACAATTTTTTCCTAATGACACATTTTTTAGGGTGAATGTTAACGATTTTTTTTAGTAACGAATTATATTTTTAGCAAATATAGTTAATGCAATCTGAATAGCAATTTGCAGGAAACCTTTTTTTTAGATATAAATATTGTTGAATGCGTTATGTAATAATCACAAAATATAGTAAATTTGACCGAGGAAATGAGTTACATTGCTAAGTAATTATATTTTACGTAAAATTTCCTCCAATTTCGCAGCTAATATATATTGCCAGTTTGTTATTTGTTATTTTATTTTTTGTATTTTTGCTAACAGCTTATAGGTATGGTGCGATTGTAGGTACCTTAAATATAAGCTCAAACGATGTAACTTATAATCGCGGTCTGTGTCTATTTTGTGCAATATAAATGTTATAAAATTAGGAAAAATGTGATTTTAAAAATATAGTTGATTATATTTTATCGTATAGTAAAAAAATATTAACGTTTTAAAATATATGTAATAATAATATCACGTAATAATAAGAAATCAGTGTTAGATTTTAGATGAGAAGTTAAATATGTATTTAATAGACTGTTACTTTATAGACAAAGGTGTATTCGCTTTCTGCTATAATTATTTTTTGTAATTTTTATTTCTATTTTTTTTTCTTTTGCATCAATGTCATTATTGGGTGTAATTTTTATTTCTTAATGATTAAGAGTTTTAGGTGTACTGTTCATTACAATTATATTATACACGTATTATAAAGTGTTGACAATCATTAATGTATTGTGTATTTATAAATTGTAATTAAATTCATTATTCCCGAATAAAATATTGATTTAAATTAATACTAGAAATTTCAATATCTTTTTCGTTGGCAAATGTAGGTACGTAGAAAATATTTTTACCCGCAAAATTTCGACTGCCTCATTGGCGCAGTTGGTAATGTAACCGATTGCCAGGTTAAGGTCTTGGGTTCGATTTCCAGGCCGGACCAAACATTGGTGTTTGTTTCGGAGTTTAGGTGTTTCTGTGTATGTATTTAGGAATATTATGTATAATACTGCCTCGGTGACGCATTCGGTAGTAATAACCACCTGCCGCGCTGAGGCCCTGGGTTCGATTCCTGGGTCGGTTCAAATATTTGTGTGGTTTGTTTCGGATGGTGTTTTCTATGTATGTATGTATGTATTTAGAAATATATAAGTATGTCTATCAGTCGTCTAGATCCCATTGCACAAGCTTATATTAGCTTAATTTGGGCTAGATGATGTTGTGTCAGAATGTCAACAAAACATTTATTTATTTATTATCTATATTAGTAAGAGCACCGATTATAGAACTATAGAAAAATGACGCTTACTGAAAAAGAAAGTGACGTCAATAAAACAAACAAACGACGATCCAAAAATGAGTACTATGACGCTGCAGTGCTAAACACTGAGTGGCAAGTGCGAGTTTTGGCGTGCGCCTGTCGACATTCACGGTGAAAGAAAGAAATTTTATTCAGGCACAAAAATTAAATAACAAGTAGAAAAATCTAATTCATTCATTTTTATGCATGCACCCGAAAATGAAGCCATCTCAGCTATTAGCCACAAACCATTGCCAAAATTGGTAGGCATGCAGCGCGTTTCTGGGACATCCTCCCGAGGGCTTCCCCGGGGCTCCCAACCACAGGCTGTTGGGCGTGACGTGAGGTTTTTTAGTAGGTAGGAGTCCGGCATAACATCCATGAGGATTTTCCCTCACGTTAAACAAAAAAAAAAGGCATGCAGCGCTGGTTTTCAGATTCGTACCTACGCTAAGTGACATCGCGAACAAAGTAATTTGGTACATAAATAATGTAATCTATACTAATATTATAAAGAGGAAAGATTTGTTTTTTTGTTTGTTTGTTTGTAACGAATAGGCTCCGAAACTACAGGACCGATTTGAAAAATTCTTTCACTGTTGGGAAGCTACACTCTTTGCGGTGAACATAGGCTATATTTTATTCCCGTATTCCCACGGGAACGGGAACTACGCGGGTGAAACCGCGTGACGTCCGCTAGTAATCAATAAAGCAATCTAATCTATCATAAAAAGCGCAACAAACGCTGATTTGAATGGAATCGAGACAAGTTCCCGCGTTTACAGCTAGATGGCGGTGTCTCGATTCCATACGAATCGGCGTTAACGCGCTCACCGTGAATGTCGACAGGCGCACGCCAAAACTCACACTTGCCACTCTGTTCACGTAACATCGTGAATTATGCTTCTGACGATGCAGTATTATGGAATATATTACCTATATAATCTGTGGCAGTATTCATCACTATTGGATTTAGTATATGCTTACTTGACCTCACTTTCTTGCTCAGTAAGCGTCATCTGCTTTTAGCCCCTCTCTATAAAATAGAGTGCAGAGGGGCTTATGTCGAGACTTTGTCTGTAGTCTGTGACTCTGTCGCATTAAACTACGTCACAAGGTCACGTGGATCATCTGTTCAAAGTTTGATAAAAAATAAAAATGACAACGTCAATCGGATTGAAATTTCACAATAAACGTGTTAGAGAGGGGCAGTCTGGTGAGAACGATCTCACGGCTTTCTTATTATTTGTATAATCTGTGAGTACGATTACATCGTCTACATCACGCAGCCAATAAAACTTGGGTTAAGTTTGTGGGCGATGAGTTAAAAAAATCGGCAAAGTGCGAGTCGGGCTCGCAAACGGAGGGTTCAGTCCCAAAAAGCGGCATAAAGTCTCGTTATTTTATGGGAGCCCCTTTGAATTTTATTATTTTTCTGATTACAGTATTATATGTTATAGACACAACAGAAATACTACACAATTTTTTTTTAACGTGAGGAAAAATCCTCATTGATGCTATGCCGGACTCCTACCGACTAAAAAACCTCACGTAACGCCCAACTGCCTATGGTTGGGAGCCCCGGGTAAGCCCTCGGAAGGATGTCCCATGACTTCCAACAGACCCACGGCCGCCACAACGGCCTCGCCCAGGGGGTGGTTAGGGTACTATCCCGCGTCTTTGGGGGGTTTCGGGTGTGATCCCGCTTTTAGGGGGGGGGGGGGGCCTGCCCCATGGCGGTTGCTTTACGTGAGGAGCTCTCTCACATCACGCTGCCGTCATGGGACCACACATCCACACTCACAAACTTTCGCATTTAATAATATTAGTAAGATATTAGATACTTTCTTTACATTCAGCATAGTCTTACCTAGAACTAGATTATGGTAAATCTCAATTACTTTTTATTCCTCTATGGTTACAAATTTTGAATGTCATCTGTCACACACCAATAACTAAACCTATCAAACTTTTAAAATTATAGAAAACCCACAAAAAAATGAACATGGAAACCGCATTCAATACATTGAAATCTTCAGGACAAAATAATGTTGACGGAGTCGTTAACTTGATGAAAAATGGTAAGTTTGAATGTAGTTTTTGTAACTGTGAGAGTTGACCCCAATTGCTAGATGTCATCATGGCTTTCCACCAGGCGGGCACCTTTTGGCGAGCTAAGTACAACACGGCGGAAATATTTGCGAACCTGGCTTCCCCTCGCGCTTCCCCGCACCTGAACCCGTTTTCGCCTATTTAGTAAAACCCGCACGCGATTGAATGGTATGGTATTTGACAACATTCCGCACATTCTCGTTGCGCCCGGATTATCCCTAGGGATGCAATATCGTTCATAAAAAATATCGATATTAGAATATCGATATTTTTCGAGATAAAATATCGATATTGAAAATATCGCTGTTTATAAACGATATATCGATATTGACGAGCGATATATCGATCTATTGATTTTTTTGCTGCTCTTATTGTTTTTTTTTAAGAATAATGATCGGACGGGACTAACCTTGATTATTCTACTTTTGTTCATAACTCCACCTTTTTTCAACCGATTGCCATGGAACAAATCTCAGATTTAAGCTTAACTAGATCTCTCTATTAAAATACGCATCAAGTTCCGTTCAGTAGTATTTGCGTCCATAGCGAACAAACAGGCATAAGGACCAAACCAACAGACAAGGGTTAATAAAAACGTTGTGTGCAGTATCGTTCGTTAAGATATAATAATCCAAGCATTATTTTTTAAGTATCTCCATTGTACAGACACGACCACTTTACACTTTAATAATACGAATAGTATAAACCGAAAACACTCAAACTTTGAAAAATGTATTTGGCCGATTGTCTTACCCGGGAATCGAACTCAATTAAAACAATCGGCCAAATACCTCAGCGTAGCAGTCGCATGCAGTATCACTCCGCCACACCGTGGCAGTGGCAGCCATATAGCCTAGTGTTAAGTTTATATTTTAACATTTTAATAGTTTTGGTTTTTTTTTATACTACTTAGGTGGCAGACAAGCTTACGGCCCACCGGAAGGTTGGTAACCGTAGCCTATAGACGTTTGCAACACCAGCGGCGCTACACACGCGCTGCCGACCCGGGCGCAGGTTGTGACGACCCACAGTTGAAATTTTTCAAGCCGCCCGTAAGGCCTTTAACTTGGCTTAACGACTGTCATTTTACCGACAACCGGGACCAACGGCTTATCGTGCCTTCCGAAGCACGGAAACGCTCGTAAATAAAATGTCACAAAGTGGTCCACGTGGTAATTCAATTTAGATATCTAAAATAAAACAATCTATCAATCAAATCTGGATGTAGGCGTTTCCAAATTTACGCCACAATACACTTGTAAATAACACATGAAATTAATTTCATCTTAACTCTTTTTCATTTACCAAAACCTAAGTGGTTATATATCAAGATAAATACCAAAATCTTTTATTTAAAATATTCAATTAATTATAATTTTTGATTGAGTGAAATCATCTCACGCTCAAGAATAAATCGTCGAAATTTTGGGTTTCAATTTGGATATTAAAATATCGATATTTCGCTCATGAAGAACGATATATCGTCGATATTTTTGATTCCGATATCGATACTAAAATATCGATATTTATAACCGATATATCGATATTTTAAATATATCGATATATCGTTTGCATCCCTAATTTATCCCGTACAGTTTACATGACGTCACGAGCCAGGTTCGCAGATATTTCCGACGTGTTGTTAATAAACTAAACCGGCCAAGCCAAGTGCTAAATTGTACTCGCGCAGGGAGGGTTCTGTACCAGAATACTCAGGTTTGTTGTAAGGTAATCTTCCTAACTTATGTTCAGTTTTTAGGGTACCGTGCCGGAAGGGTATAACTATAAAGACATTTTTCAAAAAATACGTTTTGCCTACCTAGACCATATGTCACAAGAACCATTTACCACCATAACCGAGCCGGTTGTAAAATACAACCGGCTCTGAAACATACCTCCGACAAACGTTTCTCTGCCGGATGAGCCGCCGACAGAACGTTTCGATCATAACTTGTTCACCGCCAGAACCTTTCAACTACGAACGTTTCGCCGACAGAACGATTAATTCAACTATATTATGTGAATGGTTAACACCCCGACTCGGATAGGTTAGGTTAGAAGGTTAAGCTTTAGCCTTCGTGGGTTTTTTTTTTGTTTTGTCGAAGAATTCTTATTTGGTGAACGATTCTGTCGTCGAATTAATCGTTCTGTCGGCGAAACGTTCGTAGTTGAAAGGTTCTGTTGGTAAACAACTCACAATCAAAACGTTCTGTCGGCGGCTCATCCGGCAGAGAAACGTCTGTCGGAGGTATGTTGCAGAATCTTTACAACCATGGCATTTTATAAGTAAGACCATTTGCAATAAAGACTTTTTTCAACCCGGATATTTTGCTAACTCAGACGTATTACAATCACGTCCTTCCGAAACCGTCGCCTTTCGAAATGTCGCCGTCTGTCCGTCTGTCCCTCACGAGGCTCTATCGCGGGTACGGTGATAGCTAGACTCAGAGCTGCTGACTTTTTCTTAGATGATGCATTTCTGTTGTCGCTGTAACAACAAACACTAAAATCAGAAAAAAAATAAGTTTAAGCGAGGCTCCTTTTTGTATGGAAGGTGTGGAACTTTCCGCGCGCGAGGTAGAGGCGGTCTTTTCCGGTTTTTACACTTTTAAAAGGTTTTTAAACTTTAGACATTCCCAATCTCTCTTTGTGACCTTTTTCAAGCCGTCGTCGATCTATGCCATCGATTGTTTTACAGGTGTGGCCAGCCCACTGCCTCTTTAATGTCTTTATTCTTCAGGAAACAGATAGCCTCGTAGTGAAGTTTATCCTTCAAAGGCAATCATAGCTTGCTATACTACTTATAGCGTAACTTTGTAAGCATAAACTAACCCTACTTTCAAGTCTCTAAGTCTTAAAACCACCGCTTAATAATTGTTATATCTGCATAGGATTGAGTTATAATGCCATAAAAATGTTATTTTTTCGTTCTTTTCTATATACAGCAGGATTACTAGGCTCTGACGGTCAAATTGAGGATTACGTACGAGCCCTATTCGGTTCGTCAGGCAAGGTGAAATACGAACAGTTCCAAGGAGTCATGGCAGAAGTAGCCAAGAGCATGGGCATGCAGATGGATCAGTTCGGAGGGCAACTTATAGCTGCTCCTATGTTCAATGCTAATGATGGTGAGTTTCAAGTTGAAACAACTTTTTTTGACGTATATGACTAGCGGGCGTCACGCGGTTTCACGCGCTTAGTTCCCGTTACCCTGGGAATACAGGAATAAAATACAGCCTATGTTCACCGCAGTGGGTGTAGCTTCCCAACAGTGAAAAAAATTATCAAATCGGTCCTGTAGTTCCGTAGCCTATTCGATGCAAACAAACAATCAAATCTTTCCTCTTTATAACATTAGTAAGTATAGATCACGCCTTTTATCCCCGAAGGGGAAGTAGCATATTATATGCCCACATTTTACCTTTTAGGTTTTGTACCAGGTGGTATCGTAATAGGTGGTGAGTCGTATTGCCGTGTTGATACGGACAGGCGCAGGTTGTGACTGCCAAAGACTTCTATATAAACTGAGTTTATATAGAAGTCTTTGGTGACTGCCCGCTGTTGAAATTTTTCAAGCCGCCCATAAAGGCATTCAATTTGACTGCCATTTTACTGGCAACCAGGACCAACGGCTTAACGTGCTTTCCGAAGCACGGAAACGCTCGTAAATAAGTGTCACAAAGTGGTCACTTGATGGTCACCCATTCATGACCGGCCACAGTAAATGTTGCTTACTGCAGTGATCGTTTACAGAACTCTGAGTCCGCGGGGCTACGAGCGCTTCAACATTTTTTAAGTATAAATAGAAGACATTTTTTTGAAGCGCGTTATGCATTTTTAGATTCGAAACCTCGAAACTGTAACCGGCTCGAACTGTTCGGGATGATTTCGATTACGATTTGGATTGGATCTTCTTTCTGTGACTTTTTGTTTTAACGCGAGGAAAATCTTACATGGATGCTATACCGGACTCCTACCGACTAAAAACCACACGTTTCCTACCCAATGCCTACGGTTGGGAGCCCTGGGATAGCTCTCTGAAGGATACCCCAGGACTCTCAACAGACCTACGGCTACAACTGCTGTTCGGGTGCTATCCCGCGTCTTTGAGGGGGTTGTTCGGGTGTTATCCTGCTCCTCTGAGGGGCGTGAATCCCTCACGTCACGCTATCGTCTAGGGCCTGCTTCTTTAAGGATGGTGATCAGCCCCCTCACCGTCCTCAGACCCCCGGTCATGGAGTCCAATAGTCTTGGGCGATCGTGGTCGTGGCCGAACAAAATCTCACGCGTTGGAGTTCAGCCACGACCACGGACGCTGCAATGTGTTCGAAACGTCTTCGGTGCAAGTTAGCATAATTATTCTGCGTGAAGTTCTATCAATCAACTCGGCCTATGGCAGTCCACTGCTGGACGTAGGCCTCTCCCAGTTCACGGCACAGCACAAGGTCCTGTGCCTTTCGCATCCAGTCCCAGCCTGCGACCTTTACCAGGTCGTCGGTCCATCTGGCGGGTGAACGTCCTACCCTAGGTTTACCGAGTCGCCCGACTATTGGTGTGTTAAATTATGAGTGATAAAAACCGGGATATGAATATTTAATTAAAATTGCACATCTTCTTTTTTGTCCAGGCAATGTGGAAATAGAAGAAATACCCTCAATGAACGACAACCCCTCATCGGAAAGCTACGACGATTACAACTCAGGAGAAGCCGAAGGTGATGATCAGGACGAAAATCTTGGAGACGATGAATATGAAGACAATAACTAATGGCATTAAAAATTTGTGACAAATGTCAATTTTGACAGGTGTCGGGATTTTTATCTACAAGTACTAAGAGTCAACCAGTCGTGAAGGATTCTTCCGAACCTAAATCTGATATGTAAAAAAGTCGGGGTAGTTATAAATGGTAAAAGCAACATTGAATAAGATATCATCAAAAACAACTTTGTGTGACAATAAGTAAACTTAATAACATCGAGATTGCCTTTTTATTTACTAGTAGCGAACGCTCACGGCTGCATCTACGAGAAATTTTATTCCCGTTTCCCACAGAAAATAATTCCCGGGATAAAAAGTAGCCTGTGTGGACGTCAGCGTCCACAACGCTGCTAACGAGGTCCTTTTTCTCCATAAAACCGACACCGCCCTCATAAGAAGTCCTTCCATCCCCCACTCGAAAGTGGAACAGGTCGCCTGACGCAAGCGTAAGCGTGTCCTCCCCCTTTCTTTGGACTTCGCACAACCCCAGTATGTGCCAGTTTATGCGAGTTCTACCTCGAGTTCGGTGAGGTGTTCGTCAAGCATCAGCAATACATATTATTAATAGACTAGCTGTTCCCCGCGCTTCGACCGCGTAAAATCATAACCTTCTTTTTGCGCAGTCGGTTAAATAATAATAGCCTATGTCCTTCCCAGGACCTCGAACTATACCTATACCAAATTTTATCTCAATCGCTCTAACCCTTTAGGCGTGAAAGCGTCACAGACAGACAGACACTCAGAGTTACTTTCGCATTTATGTATAATATTAGTAGGGATTAGAGTAGGGATAAATTACACCCAGACAGACACAAAACAAACAAATATGCTCGTCACACAAAGAGATTTGTCCTGTGTGGAAATCGAACCCACGGCCTCCGTTTCCGTAGTCAGGTAGGAACACGAGGTCGAAACCGCGGTAGGAACCGCGTACCAAAAAAGCTGCCAAAAATCATGTTTGTTGTATGGATCCCCTTTAATTATTAATTTTTCTCTGATTTCAGTATATGTTGTTACAGCGGCAACAGAAATACATCATCTGCAAAAATGTCAGCTCTCTAGCTATCACGGTTCTTGAGCAACACCGTCGCAAATAGGGTCGCGTTTTAAAAAAAATTAATACTTAAGTAAATGAAAGTAGTCCATGTTACTTAATGTAACATTGGCTATCGAATCGACCAGTGAAAGTACCATCAAAATTAGACAAACATGTTATAAGTTGATCGGTGCTGAGCACCCTGAGCTAAGCATTACTTGAGGGTAGTTTGTGAGGAAAAAAACAGACAGTAACATTTAGAAATTTTATAATTTTTTTATTGAATAACTTTTCTTTTTATATTTTAATGTTATCAATATCACAAAACATTATAATTAGGCAGGTATTCAAGTAAAAAAGCCGATAAACTTCTAAAAATATAGAGTAGAAGCCGTTGAAAAATTTTACAAAAACACGGCAAGAAGTAAAGAAGAGTATTTTAAGAAAAAAAATATTTTTTGTTGTATTTTTCTAAAATTTTTCAACGATATTTTGTTCACAACACTATGTTTAAATCTGTATGTATAGATATAATCATCATTTTCGATTGTGATTTTTGTTTGTACACAATGTCAAAACCGACAATTTTTTAAAACCAAGAAATATAAACTAATTTTTGAACCATTTTTCAGTGACAAATCAATTAATTTTGAGAATCACTTTCAAAACCGCGCTTAGAGTATTACAGACAATATATTAAAATGTAAAAAAAATTGAGAATAAAATCAATTTTGGTATAGTGAAGGATATTTTGAGACCAATTTATTTTTATACATATTCAGGCATTTTACGTTCCCATCACTAAAATTTTAACCAGCCAATAAGATTCTTTTATTTCTAACGTCAAACGAGAATTAACCAATAGGAGAACAAGATTGCGTTACGCGGTAGATATGTGTGTAAAATGCCCTACATATTTATTTATTTGTTTGTAAATTTAAGCTTTCTTCTCTTCCGCCTTCTTTTCTCCTTCTGGGGGAGGTGTGGGGAGTTCTGGGTATTCTAATTTGACTCCCTCCTCACAAGTGAAGATTGGACAGCAGCCTGGGAAGGGCGCGGTCTTGTTGGTTTTATCTGCAATGAAAACAATTACCATTTCAGTCTCATTTGTTATAAAAATAATTAATGTTAAAATCTTAGTTATTTTAAAATTTATTGCATTGTTATTTGAACCTAGCGAGTGTGCAAAATGTAGACGTTATCTGATGTTTGAAAGTACCCAAAAATTGAGTCCGAAAAATTATTCATTACACAGTCTATCTGGGTAAAATAATCTTTTAAAACAGATAATGAGGTCCGACAGAGGCTTTATTCCGTTCATAGTTGTATTTTGTAATGAGCTTCGTTTTTCCGGATTTCCGGATGTCTACAGCATGAGATTTTTCAACAGGGACCTAGAAGGTTTTTTCATGCCCAGGGTGTCTAGCATCTTTGGTCTTGCAATGGTTCATGCTACTTTGACCACTACCGATCAGGTGAGTTGTATGCTTGGTTGCCACTTTTGCGAAAGGACAGTTTATTAAATTCAAAGTACTCATAGAAAAACATTTTAGTGGGTGAAAATTTGAATCCAAACGTTCCAATATTGTAATCAACTCTACGCTTTAATTACCTGACAAACATTTCGTAGTTAGGCCTGTACTGTATCAATCAGGAAAAAAACGACTTTTAAAAATTTGAAATATAACAACGGCATTTTTAAGCCCAAAAGTCATCTGTTGGCCCGCTAAATAGTTCGAACGGTCGAATATGATGCTGAACTTACCAGTATCCAGCTTGCACTTGTCGTTGGCCAATGGCAGAGGTCCGCAGTCCTCGACCAGCTCCAACAGTCTCGGGGGTGTGTCTTCGCTAAGCACGCAGGTGGAACGACCACAGAAGGGAGATAGGTCCCATTCGTTGCCAGGCTCAACGGTTGCGCAGCGGGTTGATGCGAAGCACATTCCGGGGAAGTCTGAAAAGAACAAAAAATGGATGTTTAGATTCGGTTGCACATGAAATTTCTATTTATGAGCGTTTCGGAAGACAAGTTTAACCAATTGGTTCAACGGGCTAAGGTTAGGGTAGTCGCTAAGTAACGGATGTATGTACCAGGATTTCCGGCAGACTTTGGCAACTACTGCAGCCTCGTCTGAGGATACGGGTGTTGATCGTAATCTTTTTAAGATACGCTTTTTCATGCTTGGCTTACAGAACTCTGTGTTACATGAGGAGGAAAGCACTTACATGTACCTATGCTTTATCTACGTAGAGGAGCATTGGTTTTTTTTTTATTAATTAAATATCGACGACCATTTCTTACACTGCGCCACCTGATGTTATAAGTAGCGGACTCATTTTAGTCCAGTCAAAATTTTATCTCGTGGTGAAATTCGAACTCTTGACCTCGATCGGCAGTCACACTATACGATCACTGGACCAACAAGACTCAATTGTACAAGAGTGGTGAGGTAATCTGTTAGGAGTCCTGGCTGGGGTACCCTTCCGAGGACTTGCCCTGGGCTACCAACCGTAGACTGATAAATAGTTACTGCGTAGGAGTACGTCATCACATCCATGTAGGATTTTCCTCACGTTAAAAAAATAGGTGAGGTAATTACCAAAGAATATAAAAAATACACGGCTTTATAACCGAAACTAATTGTGTTACACCGGAAAATTCACACGCATAAATTTTCATATTGTCAATAGTTGAAAAACTTTTTGGACCACGGTCAAATTGACAATGCTCTTTATTGTTCGAAATACCGTTAGACATTGTGGCTCTAAACTCCATTGTGAAAGAAGTGCATGAAGTATCCATTATTGTTGCATATACTGTGTAAATGTTTTAGATTTTTATTCAACGGTAAAGTCGTAAAACTTTTTACTGTTCTTTAAGTTTAATAATTGTGTTTGTGTGTAAAATAGCATGATGTCATATGACGATTTTTGTCGATGCGCGCTATATTTTCTTGTAATTGTTTTTCAAAGTATTTACATTACCCTTCAAAACAACCGCCTAGTAACTCGCAAATGGTTTATCTAATTACTTTGGTATCTGCATTTATTGTTTACAAGAGATTCTGAATCTATCCTAATATTATAAAGAGGAAAGATTTGTTTTTTTGTTTGTTTGTTTGTAACGAATAGGCTCCGGAACTACTGGACCGATTTAAAAAATTCTTTCACTGTTGGGAAGCTACACTCTTTGCGGTGAACATAGACTATATTTTATTCCCGTATTCCTACGGGAACGGGAACTACACCGGTGAAACCGCGTGACGTCCGCTAGTAACTTATAATTAAAAAAATATATATTCAACCATATTAACGTGCATTAATTCAAAGAACGCCTTTTCATCCCCATTTTTTTCCATTAAGTTAAATGTTGCCATCTATCGGACAATAGTTGAACTCTTTTGTAATACGTTTTTTATTAATTTCAAGGAGTTTCCTATTACCACAGGCAGTGCGCAATCAGAGTAATTGCTGTTAATTAATAACTATACTTATCTTACAGAGATCTTATAATTATTGTTCGTAACAGATTTGCATCAAACATGGCGCTAGAGATTAAAATCTAGTTGTTGGATGGCCTACATTCCCTTTTTGAATTCCGTGTTTCCTTTTTTAGGGTTCCGTACCCGAAGAGTAAAAACGGGACCTTATTCATGAGATATCACCGTCCGTTTGTCTGTCCGTCATAAGGCTGTATCTCAGGAACCGTGATAAACAAAAAGCTGAAATTTACACAGATGATATATTTCTGTTGCCGCTATAACAACAAATACTAAAATCAGCAAAAAATATTATATTTAAAGATGGCTCCCATACAACAAACGTGATTTATTGCCGTTTTTTTGTACGGACCCTCTGCGCAAGAGCCTGACTCGCAATTAGCTGGTTTTTCTTGCACGTGTGTCGCCCAAACGGTTTTACTGATCCGGGTACTTGATTTCATTGGGCATTTTTGTTCAGGTTGTGTTTTGTTCGATGTGACCTTGATGGTTTTTAGGTATACATATATTGCCCCTCTCTATTAAATAGGTCGCAGAGGGGCTTATGGCGAGACTTGTGTCTGTAGTCTGTGACTCTGTTGCATTAAACTACGTCACTAGGTCACGTGGATCATCTGTTCAAAGTTTTAAGTAAAACAAAACTGACAACGTCAATCGAATTGAACTTTCACTTTCACAGAGGGGCAGTTGGGTGAGACCGTCTCACGACTTCTTGTTTTCAAACTCACCAACTAAGCGATGAAGGTATTTTACTAAAATTCACAGATCCGTTGGGTAAATAGCATCCAAGTCGTTTAGAAAACCTTTTATTTATTTTCTTACGTGTGAAAATCCTCATGGATGCTAAATCCACACAGTTCCTTACAATTAAAACTACATCCGGGACTCCCTGGTAAGCTCTCGGAAGGTTAGTCCAGGATTCCCTACAAACTTTGGCTACCATCACTGCAAAACCTTATAATTAAACTAGCGGACGTCACGCCATTTTCACTTGCGTAGCTCCCGTTCCCGTGGGAATATGGAAATAAAATGTAACCTATGCTTACCGGGAAGAGTGTAGCTTCACAACAGTGAACGAATTTTTCAAATCGGTCCAGTAGTTTCGGAGCCTATTCGATGCAAACAAACAATTTAACAATCAAATCTTTCCTCTAGACAAGCTGATCCCTCGCCGCAGTGGGTACGAGAGAAATTCTGTCTGTATGGGAATAAAATGTAGCCTATGTTCACCGGGAAGAGTGTAGCTTCACAACGGTGAAAGGATTTTTCAAATCGGTCCAGTAGCTTCGGAGCCTATTCGATGCAAACAAACAATTTAACAATCAAATCTTTCCTCTAGACAAGCTGATCTCTCGCCGCAGTTGGTACGAGAGAAATTCTGTCTTTATGGGAATAAAATGTAGCCTATGTTCACCGGGAAGAGTGTAGCTTCCTTACAGTGAAAGAATTCTACAAATCGGTCCAGTAATTTCGGAGCCTATTCGATGCAAACAAACAATTTAACAATCAAATCTTTCCTCTAGACAAGCTGATCCCTCGCCGCAGTGGGTACGAGAGAAATTCTGTCTAACTTTTAACTACCTACTATAAACCCGAATCTTCACTTAACTAACATTCACTTTTACTTACTTAAGAAAACAAACAGTAATTATCTAATACTTAAGAGAGTTGTCTAAACATTTACTTCTAGCCTAACTTAAGCTTTCTAACTGTGTTAAGATTTCTACGTAGGTACTTATTAAATGGCACCATTCCCTGTCTTTTGTATTCTGTGGTTCTTTTTAGGGTTCCGTAACCGAGGGGTAACAAACGGGACCCTATTCATGAGACTTCGCTGTCGGTCTGTCTGTCCGTCATGAGGCTGTATCTCAGGAACCGTGATAGCTAGAGAACTGAAATTTGATTGACAAAAATCATAAAAAAGGGGGATTAAATGAGGGTTCCCATACAACAAACGTGATTTGTTCCGTTTTTTGGTACAGAACCCTCTATGCGTGGCTCCGATTTGCACTTGGCCGGTTTTTTTGTTAAACGCATAGCTCCCAAACTTTATGACCGAACCGGGAACACGATAGGTCAACGGAAAGTCACAGGGGGGCACTCGTATCTTGTGTTTACGCAACAGGTTAATGTTCTGATTCGTTACTTTATAAATTTTTATTTTGCTACTATTTCTAGTTTGACACCACCCACCTCACCTTTTCCTAAAGTGAGGTTGGCGTAAACCCCAAAAATTTTAGTGGGAATCCCTTAAGAGTCTGACGCCAAATAGACTATTACCTTGATCTAGATCTCAGGACTCGTGAGGTTTAATGAATTAAAATTTTAAAAGACAACTTCAGTTCGTGAACTAAAAACGCTCTAGGCTAGAAACACGGTTGCTGATAAAATATTCGATAGTTTTTTGTGTTGAAAATACCTCGATTTCTTGATATTTTAACCTAGATCTCATAAGTTTTTTTTTTATAATATAAAATATTTATAAGAAAGACAATGTTAAAATCTTCATTTGCATTGGACCACTTTTTAAATATTGGTTATAGTTTTTTTATAATTAATTTATTTCGTTAAAAACGCCCAAAAACCGATCGCATCTCTCTCTTTCTTGCACGCTAAAATGTATATCTACTATCTTTTTTCAACAATTTGGCCTCTGGTAGGCTCTTAACCCCAATGATCTTCATAGAGAATCTGATTGACTGTCTCATCAATCCCCAGCGCCCACCGCAGCGGTCTAAATGGAAGCAGGTAGTTACAAACATATTTTTCTTTCGTGACATAGGTAGTGATTCACTAGAATGTGATATTCGAAATTCAACCTCTAAGGGGTGAAAAACAAACCGACGAATTATTATAAAGTTAAAAAAATTAGCTATTGTCTTCAAATTCAGTAAATAAACACAGATGTCAAAAAAATAATTGAACACCGTGTTTCAGAATATATTTCGAAATTCTACCTTTTATGGGGATGAAAATTCGTATGGAAAATTATTTGAATATAAGACACGGGTTAGAGATGTATGTGCAACGGCAGTTCCAAGTCGATCTCGGGCGAAACCGGGAGGCACAGCTAGTAGATTAAATGTCGAATGGTTGGGCCAATAAGCCGTACAGTATGTGACACAGTATAGCGTAGGCGGAAGGCAGTTAGGCGTTACAAAAGTGAAAGCAGTTCATTATGTCTAGATCGACCTCTGTATGGCACAGGGTTGTCAGAAACGAAATTCAAAAATAAATAATTGATGAAGATTTTAAACTTTAATTGATTTTTTACGCTTGAATACATTCTTTCCAAAAAAGAGGACGGTAATGGGGCTGCTTACCGTCTTTACAGAAGCAGGCCCAAGACGACAGCGTGACGTAAAAGATTCACGCACGCTGCACGCTCCAAGAAGCGGGATAGCATCCTAACAACCTTCGAGAGACGCGTGATAGCACCCGTCTGTTGGAAATCCTTCGGCATAGCATCCATGACGAATTTTACACACGTATAAAAAAGGGGTGTCCTAGGGAGGCATAGGAAATACATGGGGGGTGGTATGGATGTCTTATGCATTATTTTAGAACACCCTTTTTTTACTAGTATCTACTACTACTAGTATCTATTTTTTTATAGGAAAAAATCTACACCTAACCGTTCTGTTTGGGAGTCCTGGGAAATCCTTCCGAGGGCTTACCCGGGGCTCCCAACCGTAGGCTGATGGACGTTACGTGAGGTTTTTGAGTCGGTGGGAGTCCGGCATGGCATCCATGAAGGATTTTCCCTCACGTTAAAAAAAAACATTCCGTAATCCAGACAAAAATTCCAACAATCGGTTGTAGTGATGTGTGCAACATAATTATGTGTATTTTTGACAACCCTACGATAAACCAGCTAATCTAGAACATAATCGAAGTTTTGCAATAAACTCATATGTGGCAATTCGTAATGTTTGCTTTTTGTAATAATAATGAAGTACTTACCTATTATTTTAGTTTCTTGTACTGGTAACGTCATTATATTATTATATTTGTAACATAATTGCAAAAAATTGTAACAATTTGGGTCACAGATTATTACTATTCCAAATTATATTTAATTATTTGTGAAGTGCATTTTCGTTGCTAATTCAAGGTTATTTATTATAATATAAGTTTAAACTTAATTGCTTTCGTAGATATTCAAGGGCATTTAATTGACTTGAACTTGCTATTGAACGCGGCTCCGCCTGCACAATGAAATTTTTGAACAGAGTTATTTTTGTATTACTTTCAAATAATAGGAAAATAGCATATAGATTAGAGTTACTGCTCGTTCGCTCTAACTTTGCCGTTCGGCTCCATACTAAAGTCGAATTTTTAATTAGACGAAGTAAATTGACAGCAACTAATGTCACTTCTTCATACAATGTTGCGTATTTTCTATGACGAAGTGACATTAGCTACTGTCAATTTACTTCGTCTAATTAACAATTCGGGTATACGCCGCTACGCCAGCGGCAAAGTTAGAGCGAACGGGTAGTACTATGGTGTGTTTTTGCATGATATGGGCTATAATCTCAACTACAAACCCGATTCGAAAAATGGTTTATAAATTAGGATTCGTATTTATTAACAAATTTTAAAAGCATCGTCATGTGTGTTATCATTATCATCCAAGAGATCAGAACAGTAATACCACAAATTATATAATAATATTCTATTGTAATACTTAATTATTATTTAAATGTCAACAATTCGACTTCCAGTTATTGATTAAAAAGACAATCGAAAAAAAAAACTTCCAATATATTTTCCTAAAAAATCAACGTTCCAAATAGCGCAATAGGTGAGTCATCTTTCAAAAATGATTCCATTTTACATTTTTTTAGCTGAGTGAAGGTGAAAGCATTTTACACAGCCTGCCCATGACTCGTGACAAATGCTCAATCGCACAATAAATGAAGATCGAATGCAATTTCCTTGATGAAAGTACTGCGTAATACGTTTGCGATGGTCTTTTTGCAATTGCCAAGTGAAGGGGCGGGAAAGGAAGGTGATTGGAATCGTAGAAATAAATTATTAGGTAGGTACATCTGTTGCCATTAAAAAAAAAAGACTCCTTTTTTAATGGCAGCAGAGCAAACTGTGACACGGGGCGCCAATTTTATTTCGTTTAAAGTCTTTTCTCTTCTTCTTTTCGATAAATTGATATTGTTACTTGTGATTACTGCGGCATTAACTTGCGTAACTAATGCAGCCAAAAACTAAACACACTGTATTACCTTGCAATAAAATGTGCATTCGTTTTTTGTTATTTGACAAGTGTCAAAGATTAATGAAACGAAATGTCAATCTAAATGTCACTTCCTGCAAAAAACCTAGACCATTTTTAGGTATATGGCACTAGGCGCCGGATTAAGTAGGTAAGTAGGTACCACAAAAACTGATAGATGCCTATTTTAGGACTGAATATCATTAATAGGATATTCTAATAATAAGCTTATTAAAACCTTAATAATGTCCTTGACTTTTGATTGACTTGGGTAAAGTGATATAGTTTTTTGTCAACTTTTTTTGTGCATTGATATTACTGCATACAGCCAGTATCTATTACGTTTGACCAAAATGAGGTTATTGTCAATGATAAAATGGGTAAAAAATTGCAATACTGCGTTAAGCAGCTCCTACAATCAGTCCTTAGATTGGTGACAATCGTTGGCTTTCTATTTAAGAGCATTTTGAGCATGCACTCCTGAACCTGAGCCAGCAAGCATGCACGCCACGTGTGGCGACGGAGTCCCTTGTGGAGACGGGTAAGAGTATAAAATGTCGCCACCGCAATTCCTCCCGAGGGAGTCGTAAGAGGCGAGTAAGGGAACACTTTTACAAAACGATCCATTGCGTAGAGAAGGAAAACTCGCAATGAAACCCAGTTGTCAGGAAAATGACAATGGTTTAGTCTTATAGGCGGCTTAAAATTTTTCAACTATGTGTCGTCACGACCTTCACCTGTCCATTTCAACACGGCAATGGGCTCACCACCTATTACGTGGGATACAGAACTATAAGGCGAAATATAGGCGTATACTGTGACTCAGCCTACTCCTTCGGGGATAAAGCCGTGACTATATGTATGTATGTTGAGCATGCACAGCCAAGAGATATTAATATAAATAGCTGATTTAATTCCCCGGAAAATGGTGACTCAAGAAATATTAAACTACTTATAATGTGTACGTATAAGCCCTAATACTGCAGTTCTAGATTGTCTCAAGGTTTACATTCACTTTCAGAACAGTCTACATACTACTGTTCGCCTATGACTCAGTCTGTTTTTTGCATAAAACCTTTAGATAAGGCCAGCAGGAACTTTTTTTATATTATAATTATTTAATAATTCACTTACAGGAAAGTTAAAACGAGTATGAAATTAATCAGATCAAAAAACTTGAACGAAAAATTGTATCTGTTTTTAAAAGAAATTCTTTTTTTTTTCTTATCTCCATACTTGCCTATCTTCTATAAGTGGCTTGAGAATTTTATTACAACCTTTTTGCATCTTCCTTCTATTACGTTCTATTTTCGGTTGTGATTTGAGAGTAGCGAAAATTCTAAATCTGTGGTTGTGACTTTCTGCCGGAGATCTTCCTTGTCATGTCAAACTAAATCTAGAAACTTGATTGTTAATGCTACAGGCTTATTAGTCCTGGGGTATCCTTAGGGCTTACCCGGGCTCCCAACCGTAGGTTAAGTAGGATACGTGTGGTGTTTAGTCGGCAGGAGCCCGGCATGGCATCCATGTAGGATTTTCGTCACGTTAAAAAAAAAGCTACTTAATAAATAAAAAAAAAGGCGTTTAGCCGTGGAAACTATCGATCAACGGGATAGTGAAAGTGCATTTACTTTTGCGATTATGAATATCGATTCAAAATTATGAAATGAATGATTTATTTGAATGAATGAATGAATGAATGAATGAATGAATGAATGACTGAATAAATGATCAATGATTTATTTATTTGCTTGAAATATGGTAGGTGGTTTACACAGCAAAAGCATCGCATCGTTTATTTCTAATGATTTATGGCACTTGGTGGAACTTGATGCACAATTATTAAATAACACAAACGTCACAAATTTTACTATTCTACGATATTTTTTTATGAATTATGCCTGAACGGTTTCGACTTACGGCATAATTCTATAATGTAGAAGATGTCGTAAGGCGGAAACCGTCGTTTATTATCGGTGTGAATCTGATTCTGAATCTGAAGTGTAAAAAAAAGGACATATGAACACACATATTTCTGGCTCTCTTTTAATATTTTTTTCTAGTTCAAATAGGTAGATACGTTGTTCAAATATAGATACGAGTATGGACGAAGTTCTACTTATTCTGCGTGTAAACTCACACAATTATTTTTATTTAATAAATAATTAGATTATTCTAGGGGCTAAGCAGAGAGCAAATTGACATTATAACATAATTTTCACGCGTACGAAGTCACGGGCAACAGCTAGTAGGTAATATAATATGTATATTCTATCCTGCTGTTTCTGGATATCCATCACACTGAACGTTGCACAGTAATAACTACTACAAAATTTGCATAGTGCTTAGTGTAATTATTTAATGTTTAACATTAAATGGAAGTAATAAACAAGTAAATATCAACATAAAATAACATACCTACTATTAGCGCATCAGAACATACCGGATGAACACAAGGATGAAACATTGCATTACATAACTGCCAGGGTTATTCCTGCTACTTCAAAAGGGTGTTTCTGTGTATTTTAAGAATTTATTAACGAAAAATAAGGATATAAGTATTAAAACCCTTACTCTGATATCCATTACACAAGTGGGTTAATCCTAACTTACTATGTGCTTGTAAATATTAATAAAAAAATAATGCGGTCATCAAACTTTTTTTTAATTCTGATATAACTGGCAAAATGCCGAAACCGATTTGAGAAATATGTTTGTGTCGTGTTTGTATGTGAGATCAATCTCACATACAAACACGACACAAACATATTTCTATCTATATTGCTCAAGCAATAAAAAATGAATAACCAATTTGGGTTAATATCCAAAAAAAAATATCTGTATATTTTATACGTCGCCTGTGAAAATGGCCATAATTTAATAAAATTCCAGACACAAGGTTATACCCTTAAAGTTTTTATTTCGGTACGGGAAGATCGTAACGCCTTTTAGGATATTATAAAATTTCCTTTACGATAGCGAAAATGGCAACCCTAAAATGAATCATACTTTGTATAACCAAAGAGGTCATGGACCGAACTTGATCATTATTATTAAAAATGTAAAACCAGAGGTAAAACGATTTCCTGCAAAAGTTTTGGTCATGAATATGTAAGACTGTGTCATTATTATTTTATTTTATGTCTTTTTATTTCTTATTTACAATTCTTTATTGTACACCAATCGTTATATAAGATCAAAGATTATGCCTAGATATTCGTAGGTGGCAAAGGGCACTTTTTCCAATAAAACCCTTTTTTATAGACAATCGGGCTAGACAAATATCTAAAGAATCAGTAATTGCGTATTTAACAGTATGCGAGTTCCAGGGTTCATAAAACATCCGATTCGAAACAGAGTTTACGATTGAATTGAATTATGTTTGGATCTTATAAAGAATATCTTTTCACTTATACATAGCTACTAACAAAAGGCTCTAGGTTTTGAGATTCAAAAACCACATGCATAAACGATTTTAAATAAACCTTTTTCCACAGCTCTAAACAGATTATATTTTTACAATATAGGCAATAAATTTCATTACAACAAAATCAACAAAAACGAATTTCAAAGTGACACAAATCCAAACATAATTCGATTCAATCGTAAACTCTGTTTCGAATCGGATAATCGTTTTAGCGATTTTTATCGATACCATCGAACCGTAGAGCCGGGGTTACAACACTTCCTAGGTTGGGTGTTGCGACAAAAGGCTAAGTACTGTTATGTACACAACCCCGCGACCGTTGCGTAAGGTTTAACTCCATGTTTTATTGACACATATGACGTAGTTTTTATGGTCCCGTACCTAAAGAGTAGAAAAAGGAAACCTATTAGTGAGATTACTTCTGTCCGTCTGGTTTTCCTATCACGGTTCTCGTCGTTACAGCCAGACAGACAGCGAATTCTTATTACGGGGTCCCGTTTTGTCACTTTTCCGCACAGTACAGAAAGTGACATATCACAAAATAAGTAGTTTCATTTTTATGTCAACGTAAAAATGTAAAAATTATTTTTGTTGTAAGTACCTAGCTAGATCGCAAACTGCCGAAATAATTTAAAACCGTAAAAGATGACAAACTAAAAGCTGGTAGGCGAGAGAGCAAAGCTAGCGGGCCGCGGCAGCGGCCCACGTGTACCAGGTGGCCTATTATTATTATTTGGTAATATTTCTATTCGCTTATTTATTATCTAACAAAAAATATCTTTGTAATCTTTTGACAGTCTGCAATCGACTGGTTTTTTTTTTCAATATTATGTAGTGAAATTTCTAATTTTTTTTTAAATTTATGATCAGTTAGCATACTAATTACTTTTCAGAAATAATCTTAATGTTCGGGCTGGTTTCATCATAAATCGAATGAATATAGGTGCAATTCTATACATTCCTGCCGTGTAACTTTCTAAAAAAAAAAGTGCCGGTAGATGGTGCCTACGTCGCCCCAAGACGTATAATAAGTTAGAAAAATTGTTAACGCGTTGTGGTTAACGCGTCGGCACGGTTCGCCGAAGACGCAGGTTCGAATCCTGCTCGAAACCAATTCTTTTTCTATATTTAAAATTTATGATCAGTAAGCATACTAATTGCTTTTCAAGAATAATCTTAATGAATTTTTTAAGTCATTTTGACTCAACAAAAACATAAAATTTTGACTTGTATGAAGTAGTCTGTATTTTGTAATTAGGTAGATATATCATAACCCCTTCGTGTATGTATGGATGTTTATTCAATTTGTATTAAATCGAGGCCAACCGTAACAGGTTAAGCAACTGACCACAGCGAATACCTAGTAATGAGACAATCGAGTCGAGGCCGGTCTACATTTGAAATGTCAGTGTATAAGTTCAGGCCTTCAGTCGTAAATCTAGAATTATAAAACTAACTAAAGACTTATGTAACTTTTAGAAATCTGTTATATAAACTTTGGTACCTATTATATTAACTTTTTGCATCTTTATTGTAATTTTATTAAGAACAAAATATTTACATTAATAATTTATGGAGACAATATTATTCTCATCTCAGCTAAGCAAATAACTTGCTTTGGTTGTGATATGAAGTTTTTAGAATCGCTACTGAAAAATTAGTTGGATAATTCACAGTGGAAAACAAAAAAAATATAAGCAAATTAATTAAAGAAGTAACTTTAAAATAATAGATTAAATAGCGTCACGAAGCACATACTTTCAATGACTCATAATCAGTCAATGAAATAAAAAAAAAACAAAGTTATAAATAAACTTATTTACATTTTTTAAATAAGTACTTACTGGTTATGCATCAGAGCCTTTTTGCCCTTGGCCCAGTAACTTTTTTAATAATATTTTGGCATGGCCTTCATAGTGTCATGAATCAGACTACCTATTTTTTTCTGCTTTGTACGTAGATAATACAAAATAACGTTAAGGTTTTTTTTTTCAATTATGTCATGTCACTGTATTGGATTATACTTCCTAGTTTGTGATCAAATTTAAAGCTATTGTAGCGTGAAACTTTTGTTATTTACTAGGTAGGTTTCTCGTACGTAAGTAATTACATATTTATTGTAAAAAAAAAACCAATTAGTAGCAATAATTTATAATTTTTCTATGGCTATATTTTACCGAATATCCTACTAATATTATTAAATGTGAAGGTTTGTGAAGATTTTAGTTTTTCAATCACTCTCTAATGGCTCAACGGATCTGACCGAAATTTGGTACAGTACAATTTGGTACAGGATTTGGTACAGATTATTATAGTCCGGAAATAACACAAAAGTTACATTTTATGCCTGGAATACGTTCCCATGGGATTTGAACAATTTATGCCGTATCAAGTTCCCGGATCGTTCTTACCGTTTAGAAGCTACGCGTGTAAAAAAATGAATCTCGCACGGATTTCAAGAAGGTGTAGAATGGGGGCTATTCTATTTTACTTCTAAAATAATCGATTCAAATTGAATACGTATTAAAAGGAATAATGAATCCGGAAACAAGTATTGCACGCGACTGTACAATGACTTTTTAAATAGAGAATACTAGAATTTAGGGTTGGCAATAATTCACTTCAAAATATTTGTGTTGGATATTTATGTAACATTCAAAAAATAATTTAGACTTTTTCGGCTTACGTTTTATTGAAATTAAGAATAGTTCATAAAGTATCCATTATTATATTATTACCGTGTGTTTCACTTGTTATAGGAGGTATATCTAACTAGTCACGCTTTGCCAGGAAGGAAAATGTAGTTAATTTCTTTATTTCAGATTAGATTAATTTTCATGCCTCAATTCAGGGACTCGCTTCTCTTGTGACTGCCGAGTTCGAGTTTGGTATTATTTTTCTAATCTTGATTAAAGAATCTTTGTCATCAAAAACGAAACAATTTGCATCTTCAATCCTAATCATCATAAATCATATTACATTATTCGGTGTAATATAATTATTATATGCTGATTTGGAATAAATTATTATATAATATAATTCTTGCACTTGTTGTAGCTCAAGGACAATGTAGTGAAGTGGATATAATGTAGACTGAAGCAATCTTAGAAAAGAACCTTATATAGACTTATAATAATATTAAACATAAAATCGGAATAGGTACGTAAATCATCCCAATTCTGTAACAAACATTTGCAGGTCATGCAATTATTTTTTCGACCGAAAATTCAAACATAAGGAACGGGGATGCATACACCGCCACTACGCCCTATAGGTAGAAGAAATTTGGCCCCAATCCTACAGAAACCTTAGAAAAAAGTATAAAGTCCATAATCCTGATTAAGTTACGTTAAAGTTTATTCCAAATCTTTTCAGTAATTTCAAAATACTTTAAATAAATGGCACGCCACTATTATTTAAATCCTTTTCCTGAATAAGCCTCTGATGAGAAATGTTTAAAAGACGACTATAATGTACACTCCTTTGTTTTAGTTCGTAAAAAATATGGACCACTTCACACCATCTATAGAAAACACGACATGTGATGACCCATCAAAAAAGAACCTCTATATTTCATTTAAAGTCTCACGGTCTGTGATCCAATTACTGTCAGTTTCAAAGTAGGTAACAAAACAAAATAATAATGTACAGAAAGCAATCTCATGTGTCTACATTATCTTTCATTTTCAAACGTTTGTTTTTTTTGTGTGTAATGTATAAATGTTTGTTCTTTGAAACACATGTTTGACAGCCCTATACTAAATTGGTTTGTTGTCACCATCTGTTACGTAAGCGATACATTTTTTTTCACATATATTGAGCACGCAACTGCGTTTCGTATTCTGTTTAAAGTTTTATGCGTTTTTTAAGTAGATAGTAATTTTTTCGACATGCATGAATTTTAAGCGTGGAATAAATTTTTAATAAAATTTAAACACTGGTTTTATAACATGTAATTTTATGGTTGAGGGGCCAAGACCACTTTAGTTATTTTTTAAGCTTTATTACGTTTTAAAAAAATATCTTAATGGTGTACTACGTTTTTTTTTTCAATGAAGTAGTTAAATCATAAATTCTGTGGTGGCCTAATTTGGTGTTTAAAAAACTTTTTTTAACATCGTATTTAAATGGAATTTCTCACATGAAATTACGTAAAATAATAAAATCTATTTCATATGAATGAGTAGCAAGTACTGAATTACTTAGTAGCAGTAGTGTTATTTTTTAAAGTTTAATTTAAAATACTTATAGATTTTACAGGTTAGGATTATTTTGAATCGAAGTAATTTGAAAGTCTCATTCAGCGACAACGTCGGTATTAATTATTAACTTTCAGAATTCATAAATTAGCAGAAGTTCTCAAAACTTAATAACATTTCCAGCACCTAGTCTCAAAACAATAGGAAGTCATTGTCTATTCTCTTTAGATACTAAAATACAAAACTATACAGCTATGGGAACTCCTTTGTTAAAATTAAGTACCTACGCAATGAATCACCAACATTCATATATTTTTAATTATGAGTATTACCAACTTTAAAATAAATTAGTCAAACAAAGTCTGATTTGAAATTCGATTATTTGAATTTGTAATATTTTTTTAATTTATTAGCATTAATGCATTGCGTTTAGTTTCGTTTACGAAGTACGATTGGGAAAGTAAATAGTAAAAGGTTGCGTTTAATTTATTAGTAAATGTTATACTTTACTCGAATGTTCGGTTGCCGTTCACTTGTCCGTGTTCTTCATTGAGTGCCGTTAATTTAATTCCGAAAGGTTATGCATTGTTACAATGGCGGCCATAAAATCAAAATTGAGTCAATTTATATATGAAATAGGTTTTGGTATCGCAAATTTCCCAACACTGGTGAACTCACAAAACAACATTTTTATTTCATAAAAAATTGTCATCGTTTTAACTTTAGCGCACAGGCCCAATGATATACAGCCTAGAGACTACGTATGTACTTTCGCTTACAAATCCTTCTTGTTGAAATCTGGTTAAAACTCCTTTTGCTCGTATCTGTCATTCACAAAACTTTTTTATGCACTGACCTCTCAAAACATCTGCGGGAATCAATCTCCTGAAAGTCTTCCTCTCCTCTTCTTTTTTCTCCTCTGCGGCAAAAGCGAGAGCGATAACAGCGAACGCGATTAGGTATTTCATTTTGAGCACCTTACGAATGCCTTCCAAAAAAAAAACAAAAATATGAGTTACGCGCGTTTTTTGACAGGTCAGCGTGGTCGCCGCACCGAGACTGAGTCAAATGTTTCAGTTTCCCGCCCTTTTATCGCAGCTGTCAGGCGGGGAGTGAACGGCAAGATGGACGGGGTATTATTTTTTCACATAGAGTACGTCTCAGGGTTGGCTTTAGTTGCGAAATTATTGTTATTTTTATGATATTATCAACATGGTTGTACCTACCCTAAATTACGGTGACACTGACGACCTTATTTGAACATCTACATGTTAAGGCATTCGAAATTTAAATGGTTAATTATTTTTTACGAGGGCGTTTGTTTCTGACGTTATTCAGCAAATAACTTCATTAAAGTCACATCAATGAATAATTTCATCATTTTAAAAATACAAAATATCTAGTTACATATCACACAATTATAACTGTTTCAATGGCGCTAACTCAGTTGTAAATAGTATGGAGGGAGGGTAGGTAGCTGTATGAATATTTGAAATTTTCTGCCTGACAATGTGACAGTTTTACAAAGTGTAAATCTACAACAATTCAATTCCTACAACGCACGGAACAATATTCCATAAATATTTGTTTCTTTCACGAGCATGACCTGCTCGCAGTAAGATGTAACGCTAGAGTAAATCCTGGCGGAGCTAGAATCGCTGAGCCTCGATATTTCGGGGCACAGACCGATGCCTCACCTCCAGTGTTTCCTTGCTCCTTTAAAACAATTACGCAAGAGCCCTCGTTTCCAGTTTGCCACGGAGGGATTGCAGCAAGGAGACATACCGCCATAAAGGATATCGTGTGGTAGGTACTCTCTTATCACCCTGACGGCCATCGTCTTCTGCGGGCTAATGTATTGTGGTGCTCAGATCCGACTTGTTTTTAATGAAATTTGGAAAGGAAAGTTAGAGTTTAAGAAATAATGCTAACGGATACATTGGAGTCAGTTGGAAGGCTTATAAATTAAAGAAAGAACTAGCAATGTCGCGCAGGGCACCAAATACAAAAGAATATTATGAGAAACAGTACTTGAATTAATTTGTTCTACTAGGTTACTCAGCCATAGCGTTGTAATTAGGTTGATCTATTTATAAACAATTGTAAAAAAATCCGTTGTATTTTTTACTGATCTGGTCTCAAGACGAAACCGTGTTATGAACCAGCTTTTCGTTTGTTTGTTTGTAAATACCATGACGTGGACAATGGGCTGGCCCTGCCCTTGAAAATTGCGCAACGAGCTATGCTTGCTGAGAGTTCTTTTGAGGCAAATATTCCGAAACGAGGGTTTCCGCCAGAGAAACAGAGATATCAACATAGCTTGCAGAGATATCAACATAGCTTGCAGAGATATCAACATAGCTTGCAGAGATATCAACATAGCTTGCAGAGATATCAACATAGCTTGCAGAGATATCAATATGGCTTGCTAGTTCGCACAGCGATTATTTTCTGCTCTTTTTTCACATAATTCTGTGAAACATGGTCACAAGGTCACGGTACTGGAAAATAATCCTTGCAAAAAATGTATTTGTTATTTAATACCATTTTATCACGCTCTTGGACCCAAGGACTTAGTGTTCTGTAAACCACCACGCTACCGCTACGCTACTTTTTGAAAATATAAGCCCCTCTCTATAAAATAGAGTGCAGGCAGAGGGGCTTATGGCGAGTCTTTGTCTGTAGCTGTGACTCTATCGCATTAAACTAGGTAGGCTAGGTCACGTGGATCATCTATTCAAAGTTTGAAATAAAACAAAAATGACAACCTCAATCGCATTGAACTATCACTTTCACAATAAACGTGTTAGAGAGGGGCAGATTGGTGAGAACGATCTCACGGCTTTCTTGTTTTTTTTTTTTTGGAAGGTACGCTAAGTCGTTAGTCCTCGCTGTCAGTAACATAACAGTTGATAAGCCAAAGCCTGGCGCGGCTTGAATAATTACATCAACAGGTCATCACCACCTGCGTCTTTCCGTTTCAACACGGCTTACTGCTCGTTCGCTCTAAGTTTGCCGCTCGGCTCCATACTAAAGTCGAAATTTTAATTAGACGAAGTAAATTGACAGCAACTAATGTCACTTCTTCATATAATGTTGCTTATTTTCTATGACGAAGTGACATTAGTTGCTGTCAATTTACTTCGTCTAATTAAAAATTCGGGTATAAGTCCGTTCACAGTTTATTTACCTCTGATAAATCGTTTTCTGTATGTTGGTATTGCAGTAAAGTCCCCCTATGAGTGCCAGCTTAAGACATTTTGCAGCGTATTATGGGAGATTTTATGATGTAAACGTTAGCACTAACAATTAATTTTTTATGTAAATATTTAATTGTCAACATACATAACTTTACTAAACACGTGATTCTGATACTATAAAATTGTACTTAAGTTTTATTTTTATTGATATGGATATTTAGAAAAGACACTCATTACCATCACCAAGGAGGGCGAAGTTACTCCTTCCACATCTCAAATAATTTCCAAGCCCGAAAAACGGCAACAAAAAAGAAAATAAGTTTCGACTTTTAGGTTAGAGTACATACATGGGATAAACAAAATCTTAGGTAACACGAAAATCAAGCAGGCCAACATCAGCGCTAGAGGTAAATTAACTATGAACGGACTATACGCCTCTACGCCAGCGGCAAACTTAGAGCGAACGGGTAGTACCAACTATTACGTGCAAGAAAAAACTAAAAGGTGAAATATGGGTGGATACTTTGATAAAGATGTGACGATTTTTATGTAAGTATGTTAAAATAATATGAATAATAATATCTTTATTCAATCGCCATTAATAATTCTACATAACATTGATTTCCGCCATTTTAACGCTTACCGCAAGGTGAATGACTTTAGAGCAAGTTTTATTAATTAAGTAGGTAAGTAAGTATACTTTTACGAGGAAAATGGTCTTAATAATATTTGAAAACTCACATACCGACACAAAAAAAAACTGTATGAAACCTATTCAATTTAAAAAGTAAATGTACAAAAAAGTTAATCGGGTTTTTTTTAACTCAAACTCAAAAAAACATTTATTTCGCATAATCCTAAAACATAGGCACTTGCGACACGTCAATGAACATAAATCAAATAGTACCACCAGTTCGGAACGCGGCCCACTTGAGAAGAACTGGCAAGAAACTCGGCGGCCTATTCTTTTTGTGCACTTCATATTTACAAAAGTACTATAAACTAAAACTCCACCAGTAGAGCAAGGAGATCATTTCCAGGCTTCCTTATCTATACATAATAATATAATAAAATGATAGAAAAGTCAAAACTGTACATTGGAAATATTTAAAAAAA
Organism: Miltochrista miniata; assembly: GCA_933228765.1. Taxonomy (NCBI): domain Eukaryota; kingdom Metazoa; phylum Arthropoda; class Insecta; order Lepidoptera; family Erebidae; genus Miltochrista; species Miltochrista miniata. The sequence goes on from OW121777.1 coordinate 5,242,190, forward strand.
ATACTCGCTGGGTGTTCAACATAAGATACCGAAGCCGAAAATGTAGTTAGAAAATTTTTTGTCTGTTTGACGGTTTGTCTGTTTGTCTGTTTGCTTTGCTTTGTCCGGAAGGATCTCGAAAAGTACTCAATAGATTTGATTCAAATTTTGCACAAATATTAACTAGGGGTTAGGGTCTTCAAATAGGCTATATATTATCACGCTAAATATCCTAGGGGCTAAGCAGAGAGCAATCAAATTGGCATTATAACATAATTTTCACGCGTACGAAGTCGCGGGCAACAGCTAGTCAATCAAATAATCGTCAACTGTATAGTAGCCCTTGCAGTACAATTTACTTTTTATACACTTTTTGAATTTAATTAATGGCATAAGTACTTTTTATTTCATTTGGAAGCCGGAAGGATGTGAGGAAAATCCTACCAGGTGGCTATGCCGGACTCCTACCGACTAAAAACCACAGGTTTCCTACGTAATGCCTACTGTTGGGAGCCCCGGGTAACCAGCAGATCTTGGCTACCACTACGGCCTCAACTAAGGGGGGGGGGGGGGATTCTGGTGCTCTTCGGGTCTTTGGGGGGTTGTGGCGTGCGTGAATCCCTCACGTCACGCTATCGTATAAGGCCTTATAAGGCCATTTAACAAAAAGCTTCGAACCACAATTTTCTAAACCCTTGAAATCAGGAATACTTTTCCATTATCTGCTCTGAATCAGTTCAAAGCAAAGACACGGCTTTCAGTGCTATTGAAATCGGTTTAAAAAAAGAGAAAAAAATGGGACTTATATGTCAGGTACACTTTTAAACGACTTACGGTTTTTAAATTTAGGTACGTAGGTACTACCCGTTCGCTCTAAGTTTGCCGCTGGTGTAGAGGCGTATAGGTACCCGAGTTTTTAATTAGACGAAGTAAATTGACAGTAGCTAATGTCACTTCGTCATAGAAATTAAGCAACATTGTATGAAGAAGTGACATTAGTTGCTGTCAATTTACTTCGTCTAATAAACAAAATCGACTTTGGTATGGAGCCGAGCGGCAAACTTAGAGCGAACGAGCAGCTCTTTATCTGGCATTTAAAGTGGCAGAAAAGCTTACGCAGGACCGTAAGCTTTTCTGCCACTTTACTATATATATATATATATATATATATAATAATTGATACAAAACAGAATGGCTAATTACAATACTTTTTTATTTTACGTGTGGAAATCCTCATGGATGTTATGCCGGATTTTACCAACTAAAACCATACGATGCACTGTCATCTGCCTAAAGCCGAGACGGGTATGCCCTCGGAAGGAAACCCCAAGATGATTACAATAAATACCATGTGCCTTCACAGCCGAAAGATCATTAGAAGTTCACTTTATAATGTGGTGACTATGGAAGTTGCGAAATACTCACTACACACGCGCTTCCGACCCCGGTGCAGGTTGTGACGATCTACTATTGAAAATTTTCAAGCCGTAACTGCTTTTAAAGATGAATGTGGGCATATAATATGCCTCTGCCTACTCCTTCGGGCGTAAAGGCGTGATCATTTGTATGTATGAACATCGGAAGCCATAGCCATTTATTTTATTATATCTGCCACACATTTTATTTTATCAAACATCAACATCATTAATTATGAAACTGAACTAACTATAATTTAGACTGATATTAATTTATGGTTGTATATAATTATTTAACGTTAGTAAATAAATATTTATTAACACTCATCAATCATAAATTAATATTATTATGTATGTAGACATATTAATAACTTTATTATATCTATACTTATAATAAAACTGTTGAGGGTCGAGACGAGGTCTGTACATGGAAGATATTTTGAAAATTTTAATCGTAGGGCGTTCTATAATCGATACTGAAGCCGAAAATGTAATTTAAATTTTTCATGTCTGTCTGTCTGTCTTTCTGTCTGTCTGTCTGTCTGTTTGTCTGTATCCCGAATAAGTATCACGCCGAAACCACTGAATCGATTTCAATGAAACTTAGTATAATCTGAGCTTATAATCCGAGGAAGGTTCTAGGATACTTTTGATCCCGATATTTTGCGCGGTTCCTTCAGGAGAGGGGATGAAAGGCAAAATAGATTTTTAGTTATAATTTCTCACTACGTGGTCCGATTTCAAATATTTTTTTAGTGTCTGAAAGGGAGTACTTTAAGCATTATTCCACACAATTTTCAATATTGAGGGTTATGTAGTTTAGAAATGAGGGGCATATCAACTTTCGATAAACCTAGAATTCAAGGGTTCTTTTGAATGTGAGGGTAAATCTAAACGGGCGTGTTGGCTTAATCATAAAAGAGCTTAATGATTCAGGCTATTGTGAAAGAAAGAAAGAAAGAAAATAAATTTATTTCACATAGGCATATACAGATGCTCTTGTAAAACGTCCAGAATATTAATCAAAATCTACCACCAGTTCACAACGCGACCCACCTGAGAAGAACTGGCAAGAAACTCAGCGGGTTATTCTTTTTAGAGCTCTATTTACGAAATGAATCTAAAAACTATGCATTTTTACAATTTTATTGAGAATCCAGTAGAGCAGGTCATTTCCAGGCTTCTCCATCCAACAAATAATCACCAATTGTATAGTAGCCCCTGCAGTACAAATTACTTTTTACAACCTTTTTAAATTTATTAAGGGACATACTTTTAATTTCGTCTGGTAGCCTGTTGTAAAAGCGTATACAGTTACCCATGAAAGAATTGCTGATTTTGTGCAATCTGCTATGATAAACAGCAAGGTTACTTTTATTTCTAGTGTTGACATTGTGTCTATCACTTAACTTAGCGAAACTATGTAAATTTCTTTGTACGTACATCAGATTCTCAAAAATATATTGTGATGCTACTGTAAGAATTTTAACCTCTTTGAATTTTTCGCGCAGAGAGACCCTTGGACCTAATCTATATATAGCTCTTATGGCCCGCTTTTGTAAAATAAAAATTTTATCTATATCTGCAGCATTGCCCCACAGTAGAATACCGTAAGACATTATGCTATGAAAGTAACTGAAATAGACTATTCTAGCCGTATCTACATCCGTCAAGTGCCTTATCTTTTGTACAGCAAATGCTGCTGAACTTAATCTATTTGCTAGTTTGACAATATGTGGACCCCATTGTAAACCAGCATCGACCGTTAACCCTAGGAACGTCGTTGATTCCACAAGTTCCAACACCCGACCATTAAGTTGAACATTGGTTTCTGACTGTGTTACATTAGGCAAGGTAAATTTTATGCATTTAGTTTTATTATCATTCAGTCTAAGATTGTTAGTGTTAAACCAATGAACCACTTTAAAGATTGCGTTGTTGACATCGTCATAGTTATCTATTTGTCTTTTAACTTTGAAAATCAAAGAAGTATCATCTGCAAACAAAACAATCCTGTTGTTGTCCCCCACGTAAAAGGGTAGGTCATTAAAATATATAAGGAATAAAAATGGTCCGAGTATTGAACCCTGTGGAACGCCCATAGTAACTACAGAGCCCTCTGAGCGTGTACCATTAACATCAACCCTCTGAATTCTATTGTTCAAATATGAAGTCAGAAGATCGAGAGCCTTGTTTCTTATGCCATAATGGTGTAATTTCCTGATTAATGTTTCATGTTGGACGCAATCAAATGCCTTAGACAAATCGCAAAACACACCAATTGCATCTTGTTTATTCTCCCAGGCCTCGTAAATACATTTCAATAACTCTACACCAGCATCGGTAGTCAAGCGTCCTTTAGTGAAGCCAAATTGTTTCTCATGAAACAATTTGTGACTATTAAAATAGATCAGCATCTGCTCTAGTATTAGTTTTTCAAATATCTTGCTCAAGGTCGGCAACACCGAGATAGGTCTGAAATTACCCGGATCTGAAGCACTGCCAGCCTTGAACAGTGGTATAACTTTACTGTGTTTCATCAAATCAGGAAATACACCACTTGAGACGCAATCGTTAAACACAGTTGCCAAGTGGGGTGCAATGACATCTATAATACTTGATACGGATTTTACTGATAGCCCATTAAGGTCAGCGGTTTTTTTAACATTAATAGATCTAAATGCTTTTAAGATGTCGTTGCAGTTGACAACTGTAAATTCGAACGCGCCCTCACAGGCAGCTACAGATTCTGCTAATAAAAGCTCGGCGGAGGTGGAAGACGACCGGAGAGTGTTAGTAATCTCTATAGGTACATTACTGAAAATTTTTTCGAACTCGGTCGCCACATCCATATCCCCCGAAACGTGGCGATTGTCTATCTTTAAATGAAACTTTCTTTTATTCGCTGTACACCTACCACATTCCGCATTTATAATGTTCCAAGTAGTTTTATTGACATCCGCAGAATCTAAAATTTTATTTCTAATGAAATTAGACTTGGCTAAGGTACAGGCTTGCTTAAATATCTTTGAATATTTTTTAACATATTCCTGAAACTCTGGGTTGAAATTATGCGATTTTTCAGAATACAGTTCATATAGTTTATGGCGACTTTTATAAATTCCGGGTGTTGCCCAGTCACTGAAAGCAGAGCTGCCTCCGATTGATAAAGTCTTAGGGGTAAAGATTTTCCCAAACACAGCATGTATCAAATTAAATAAATCAGAGTAGGATTCTTCTACACTAGTGTAATTGGGCAATTCTGTTATTTTCTTGACTAAGTTTCTTCTGAATGTTTCCAAGCGATGTGTGTTAACTGGGACAAATCTAATTATTTTCTTATTTTCCCTACTATTTCTCAGATAAGAAACAAACTGACCGCGATGATCTGATTTTACAGGGTCCACTATACATTTTTTAATGGGATTTATATTTGTATAAATATTATCAATACAAGTAGCACTAGTGGCAGTTATACGAGTAGGTTCCAAAAATATATTATACAAACCAAATGACTTGAACAAATTTAACATTTTCTCTCTCTGTAAAGGTTCCCGTGCAGTTTCTAAAACATCTACATTGAGATCCCCACAAAATAGGACAGTTTTTTTAGTACTTTGACATTTAAACAATGCTTCTTCAAGTTTTTCTTTGAACTGTACATATGGAGCGTCTGGGGGACTGTATATGCTTAGTACAATGAACCGTTCAAACTCTATACTGGCTATCTCAATAACTCGTTCAACAGAGAGGGCTACTATGTCTTTACGTTCTTTACACTTTATTGACTTATTAATAATAATTAAAGAGCCTCCACGTTTATATTTCATTCTACAGAACGAGCTAGCAACCTGGTGATTTTTGAAATTGAACATGACTTGATAAGGCCTTAACCAATGTTCTGTTACACAAAAAATATCAATGCCATTCAAGTTCATGTACAATTCCAATTCCAATTCTTTTCCACCAATCAGGCCTTCAACATTTTGGTGCACCAGGTGTAAAGCATTATTTTTAAGATTAATAGATTCAACGGCCTGAGAGCGATCAGATATAAAATTATGCTGTGGCTGATGTAGAACTAAATGGCTAGATTTAACATTAATTGATTTATACATTGTGTCAAGCTTAGTGCAAGAACGTTGCTCTTTTGTCCTATAATCTAATTTAAATTACTTGGATATAAGCAACTATCCAGAGTTCTAATATCAATGTCATTTTTCTGCTCAAAAGGAGCAGGTTTGATAGCCAGATTTTTGGCTAAAGAATCTATAAAATAATGTAGCGAAATTGCTACCTGTCTTTTAAAATAATCCAGAAGCTTATGTTTTCCTTTAGTCATATAGAAATAATAATTTTTCCTAACAATAGTGTTAGTATCAATTATACTAAATTTTTTATTATGAAGTGTTAATGTGTCCAATGACAAATTTAAATAGTACCTAATCCTATTTTCCACAACTGGCATATGCTTACAGTAGGGCAGTGTGTAAATAATAATATTATTTAAATCTAATGAGTTTAATTTATTATAATATTTAATAAGTTTTTGTTTGGTTATATCAGTCCTGTTTCCTTGTTTATTCTCCCAGGCCTCGTAAATACATTTCAGTAACTCTACACCAGCATCGGTAGTCGAGCGTCCTTTAGTGAAGCCAAATTGTTTCTCATGAAACAATTTGTGACTATTAAAATAGATCAGCATCTGCTCTAGTATTAGTTTTTCAAATATCTTGCTCAAGGTCGGCAACACCGAGATAGGTCTGAAATTACCCGGATCTGAAGCACTGCCAGCCTTGAACAGTGGTATAACTTTACTGTGTTTCATCAAATCAGGAAATACACCACTTGAGACGCAATCGTTAAACACAGTTGCCAAGTGGGGTGCAATGACATCTATAATACTTGATACGGATTTTACTGATAGCCCATTAAGGTCAGCGGTTTTTTTAACATTAATAGATCTAAATGCTTTTAAGGGTTATATATTAAAATACCAGAAATCAAAATGCCTTTACTTAAAATGCATTAGACCAAAATACCCGAATTCGAAATACCTTAACATTCAAAATACCTTATTTCAGTTCACCTTACCTTAAAATGTCTAAACTTAAAACACAAATAATTATTATATCAGAATTCAAAATACAAATTTTCAAATATCCTTAATTTAAAATACCGAAAATAGAATACAATGTGAATATAAAAAAAAACCATAACCTACCCAGTTTATCGCTATAACCCACTGGGTATTATTAGGTATATATTATGCTTTATCAGTTCATTATATAGCGCATAGTTAATAAATGAATGATTTAAGAAATAAAGATTTATTGCCACTCACACGTTTTGTTATTTGACTTTAACTTATTAACACCCCCCCCCCCCCCCACCTAAGTGAAGCCGCAGTTGTAGCCGTAGGTCTGTTGATCCTTGGGTATCCTTCTGAGGGCTTACCCGGGGCTCCGGTTTTTAGTCGGTAGGAGTCCGGCATAGTATCCATGTAGGATTTACCTCACGTTAAAACACTTTGATTCAGAGTTACAAAAGTACTACAGTGGGCTAACGAAAAATAAAAAAAAAAACCACGAAGGCTAAGGCGGGAGCTCCGCTTCGCTTCGCTCCCGCCTTAGTCTTCTAACCTAACCTATCCGAGTCGGGATACCCTGAGTCGGGGTGTTAACCATTTACAGATATATAGCATCCATGTAGGATATAAATCATGTTAAAAAAAAGGTATTATGTGTTTGAACATTTTAGGATAAGGTATTTCATAAATTTATTTTTTGGGTTTCGGTTATTCGACCGTAAGGCATTTTAAATTATTTATATTATAAATATTTGCCTTTTGAATATTGATATTTCGATTTCGGGTATTATGGGCTCAGGCATTTTAAGTAAAGGCATTATGATTTCTGGTATTATGACGGTATACCGCTTTTAAGATGTCGTTGCAGTTGACAACTGTAAATTCGAACGCGCCCTCACAGGCAGCTACAGATTCTGCTAATAAAAGCTCGGCGGAGGTGGAAGACGACCGGAGAGTGTTAGTAATCTCTATAGGTACATTACTGAAAATTTTTTCGAACTCGGTCGCCACATCCATATCCCCCGAAACGTGGCGATTGTCTATCTTTAAATGAAACTTTCTTTTATTCGCTGTACACCTACCACATTCCGCATTTATAATGTTCCAAGTAGTTTTAATGACATCCGCAGAATCTAAAATTTTATTTCTAATGAAATTAGACTTGGCTAAGGTACAGGCTTGCTTAAATATATTTGAATATTTTTTAACATATTCCTGAAACTCTGGGTTGAAATTATGCGATTTTTCAGAATACAGTTCATATAGTTTATGGCGACTTTTATAAATTCCGGGTGTTGCCCAGTCACTGAAAGCAGAGCTGCCTCCGATTGATAGAGTCTTAGGGGTAAAGATTTTCCCAAACACAGCATGTATCAAATTAAATAAATCAGAGTAGGATTCTTCTACACTAGTGTAATTGGGCAATTCTGTTATTTTCTTGACTAAGTTTCTTCTGAATGTTTCCAAGCGATGTGTGTTAACTGGGACAAATCTAATTATTTTCTTATTTTCCCTACTATTTCTCAGATAAGAAACAAACTGACCGCGATGATCTGATTTTACAGGGTCCACTATACATTTTTTAATGGGATTTATATTTGTATAAATATTATCAATACAAGTAGCACTAGTGGCAGTTATACGAGTAGGTTCCAAAAATATATTATACAAACCAAATGACTTGAACAAATTTAACATTTTCTCTCTCTGTAAAGGTTCCCGTGCAGTTTCTAAAACATCTACATTGAGATCCCCACAAAATAGGACAGTTTTTTTAGTACTTTGACATTTAAACAATGCTTCTTCAAGTTTTTCTTTGAACTGTACATATGGAGCGTCTGGGGGACTGTATATGCTTAGTACAATGAACCGTTCAAACTCTATACTGGCTATCTCAATAACTCGTTCAACAGAGAGGGCTACTATGTCTTTACGTTCTTTACACTTTATTGACTTATTAATAATAATTAAAGAGCCTCCACGTTTATATTTCATTCTACAGAACGAGCTAGCAACCTGGTGATTTTTGAAATTGAACATGACTTGATAAGGCCTTAACCAATGTTCTGTTACACAAAAAATATCAATGCCATTCAAGTTCATGTACAATTCCAATTCCAATTCTTTTCCACCAATCAGGCCTTCAACATTTTGGTGCACCAGGTGTAAAGCATTATTTTTAAGATTAATAGATTCAACGGCCTGAGAGCGATCAGATATAAAATTATGCTGTGGCTGATGTAGAACTAAATGGCTAGATTTAACATTAATTGATTTATACATTGTGTCAAGCTTAGTGCAAGAACGTTGCTCTTTTGTCCTATAATCTAATTTAAATTACTTGGATATAAGCAACTATCCAGAGTTCTAATATCAATGTCATTTTTCTGCTCAAAAGGAGCAGGTTTGATAGCCAGATTTTTGGCTAAAGAATCTATAAAATAATGTAGCGAAATTGCTACCTGTCTTTTAAAATAATCCAGAAGCTTATGTTTTCCTTTAGTCATATAGAAATAATAATTTTTCCTAACAATAGTGTTAGTATCAATTATACTAAATTTTTTATTATGAAGTGTTAATGTGTCCAATGACAAATTTAAATAGTACCTAATCCTATTTTCCACAACTGGCATATGCTTACAGTAGGGCAGTGTGTAAATAATAATATTATTTAAATCTAATGAGTTTAATTTATTATAATATTTAATAAGTTTTTGTTTGGTTATATCAGTCCTGTTTCCTTGTTTATTCTCCCAGGCCTCGTAAATACATTTCAGTAACTCTACACCAGCATCGGTAGTCGAGCGTCCTTTAGTGAAGCCAAATTGTTTCTCATGAAACAATTTGTGACTATTAAAATAGATCAGCATCTGCTCTAGTATTAGTTTTTCAAATATCTTGCTCAAGGTCGGCAACACCGAGATAGGTCTGAAATTACCCGGATCTGAAGCACTGCCAGCCTTGAACAGTGGTATAACTTTACTGTGTTTCATCAAATCAGGAAATACACCACTTGAGACGCAATCGTTAAACACAGTTGCCAAGTGGGGTGCAATGACATCTATAATACTTGATACGGATTTTACTGATAGCCCATTAAGGTCAGCGGTTTTTTTAACATTAATAGATCTAAATGCTTTTAAGGGTTATATATTAAAATACCAGAAATCAAAATGCCTTTACTTAAAATGCATTAGACCAAAATACCCGAATTCGAAATACCTTAACATTCAAAATACCTTATTTCAGTTCACCTTACCTTAAAATGTCTAAACTTAAAACACAAATAATTATTATATCAGAATTCAAAATACAAATTTTCAAATATCCTTAATTTAAAATACCGAAAATAGAATACAATGTGAATATAAAAAAAAACCATAACCTACCCAGTTTATCGCTATAACCCACTGGGTATTATTAGGTATATATTATGCTTTATCAGTTCATTATATAGCGCATAGTTAATAAATGAATGATTTAAGAAATAAAGATTTATTGCCACTCACACGTTTTGTTATTTGACTTTAACTTATTAACACCCCCCCCCCCCCCCACCTAAGTGAAGCCGCAGTTGTAGCCGTAGGTCTGTTGATCCTTGGGTATCCTTCTGAGGGCTTACCCGGGGCTCCGGTTTTTAGTCGGTAGGAGTCCGGCATAGTATCCATGTAGGATTTACCTCACGTTAAAACACTTTGATTCAGAGTTACAAAAGTACTACAGTGGGCTAACGAAAAATAAAAAAAAAAACCACGAAGGCTAAGGCGGGAGCTCCGCTTCGCTTCGCTCCCGCCTTAGTCTTCTAACCTAACCTATCCGAGTCGGGATACCCTGAGTCGGGGTGTTAACCATTTACAGATATATAGCATCCATGTAGGATATAAATCATGTTAAAAAAAAGGTATTATGTGTTTGAACATTTTAGGATAAGGTATTTCATAAATTTATTTTTTGGGTTTCGGTTATTCGACCGTAAGGCATTTTAAATTATTTATATTATAAATATTTGCCTTTTGAATATTGATATTTCGATTTCGGGTATTATGGGCTCAGGCATTTTAAGTAAAGGCATTATGATTTCTGGTATTATGACGGTATACCGCTTTTAAGATGTCGTTGCAGTTGACAACTGTAAATTCGAACGCGCCCTCACAGGCAGCTACAGATTCTGCTAATAAAAGCTCGGCGGAGGTGGAAGACGACCGGAGAGTGTTAGTAATCTCTATAGGTACATTACTGAAAATTTTTTCGAACTCGGTCGCCACATCCATATCCCCCGAAACGTGGCGATTGTCTATCTTTAAATGAAACTTTCTTTTATTCGCTGTACACCTACCACATTCCGCATTTATAATGTTCCAAGTAGTTTTAATGACATCCGCAGAATCTAAAATTTTATTTCTAATGAAATTAGACTTGGCTAAGGTACAGGCTTGCTTAAATATCTTTGAATATTTTTTAACATATTCCTGAAACTCTGGGTTGAAATTATGCGATTTTTCAGAATACAGTTCATATAGTTTATGGCGACTTTTATAAATTCCGGGTGTTGCCCAGTCACTGAAAGCAGAGCTGCCTCCGATTGATAGAGTCTTAGGGGTAAAGATTTTCCCAAACACAGCATGTATCAAATTAAATAAATCAGAGTAGGATTCTTCTACACTAGTGTAATTGGGCAATTCTGTTATTTTCTTGACTAAGTTTCTTCTGAATGTTTCCAAGCGATGTGTGTTAACTGGGACAAATCTAATTATTTTCTTATTTTCCCTACTATTTCTCAGATAAGAAACAAACTGACCGCGATGATCTGATTTTACAGGGTCCACTATACATTTTTTAATGGGATTTATATTTGTATAAATATTATCAATACAAGTAGCACTAGTGGCAGTTATACGAGTAGGTTCCAAAAATATATTATACAAACCAAATGACTTGAACAAATTTAACATTTTCTCTCTCTGTAAAGGTTCCCGTGCAGTTTCTAAAACATCTACATTGAGATCCCCACAAAATAGGACAGTTTTTTTAGAACTTTGACATTTAAACAATGCTTCTTCAAGTTTTTCTTTGAACTGTACATATGGAGCGTCTGGGGGACTGTATATGCTTAGTACAATGAACCGTTCAAACTCTATACTGGCTATCTCAATAACTCGTTCAACAGAGAGGGCTACTATGTCTTTACGTTCTTTACACTTTATTGACTTATTAATAATAATTAAAGAGCCTCCACGTTTATATTTCATTCTACAGAACGAGCTAGCAACCTGGTGATTTTTGAAATTGAACATGACTTGATAAGGCCTTAACCAATGTTCTGTTACACAAAAAATATCAATGCCATTCAAGTTCATGTACAATTCCAATTCCAATTCTTTTCCACCAATCAGGCCTTCAACATTTTGGTGCACCAGGTGTAAAGCATTATTTTTAAGATTAATAGATTCAACGGCCTGAGAGCGATCAGATATAAAATTATGCTGTGGCTGATGTAGAACTAAATGGCTAGATTTAACATTAATTGATTTATACATTGTGTCAAGCTTAGTGCAAGAACGTTGCTCTTTTGTCCTATAATCTAATTTAAATTACTTGGATATAAGCAACTATCCAGAGTTCTAATATCAATGTCATTTTTCTGCTCAAAAGGAGCAGGTTTGATAGCCAGATTTTTGGCTAAAGAATCTATAAAATAATGTAGCGAAATTGCTACCTGTCTTTTAAAATAATCCAGAAGCTTATGTTTTCCTTTAGTCATATAGAAATAATAATTTTTCCTAACAATAGTGTTAGTATCAATTATACTAAATTTTTTATTATGAAGTGTTAATGTGTCCAATGACAAATTTAAATAGTACCTAATCCTATTTTCCACAACTGGCATATGCTTACAGTAGGGCAGTGTGTAAATAATAATATTATTTAAATCTAATGAGTTTAATTTATTATAATATTTAATAAGTTTTTGTTTGGTTATATCAGTCCTGTTTCCTTGTTTATTCTCCCAGGCCTCGTAAATACATTTCAGTAACTCTACACCAGCATCGGTAGTCGAGCGTCCTTTAGTGAAGCCAAATTGTTTCTCATGAAACAATTTGTGACTATTAAAATAGATCAGCATCTGCTCTAGTATTAGTTTTTCAAATATCTTGCTCAAGGTCGGCAACACCGAGATAGGTCTGAAATTACCCGGATCTGAAGCACTGCCAGCCTTGAACAGTGGTATAACTTTACTGTGTTTCATCAAATCAGGAAATACACCACTTGAGACGCAATCGTTAAACACAGTTGCCAAGTGGGGTGCAATGACATCTATAATACTTGATACGGATTTTACTGATAGCCCATTAAGGTCAGCGGTTTTTTTAACATTAATAGATCTAAATGCTTTTAAGGGTTATATATTAAAATACCAGAAATCAAAATGCCTTTACTTAAAATGCATTAGACCAAAATACCCGAATTCGAAATACCTTAACATTCAAAATACCTTATTTCAGTTCACCTTACCTTAAAATGTCTAAACTTAAAACACAAATAATTATTATATCAGAATTCAAAATACAAATTTTCAAATATCCTTAATTTAAAATACCGAAAATAGAATACAATGTGAATATAAAAAAAAACCATAACCTACCCAGTTTATCGCTATAACCCACTGGGTATTATTAGGTATATATTATGCTTTATCAGTTCATTATATAGCGCATAGTTAATAAATGAATGATTTAAGAAATAAAGATTTATTGCCACTCACACGTTTTGTTATTTGACTTTAACTTATTAACACCCCCCCCCCCCCACCTAAGTGAAGCCGCAGTTGTAGCTGTAGGTCTGTTGATCCTTGGGTATCCTTCTGAGGGCTTACCCGGGGCTCCGGTTTTTAGTCGGTAGGAGTCCGGCATAGTATCCATGTAGGATTTACCTCACGTTAAAACACTTTGATTCAGAGTTACAAAAGTACTACAGTGGGCTAACGAAAAATAAAAAAAAAAACCACGAAGGCTAAGGCGGGAGCTCCGCTTCGCTTCGCTCCCGCCTTAGTCTTCTAACCTAACCTATCCGAGTCGGGATACCCTGAGTCGGGGTGTTAACCATTTACAGATATATAGCATCCATGTAGGATATAAATCATGTTAAAAAAAAGGTATTATGTGTTTGAACATTTTAGGATAAGGTATTTCATAAATTTATTTTTTGGGTTTCGGTTATTCGACCGTAAGGCATTTTAAATTATTTATATTATAAATATTTGCCTTTTGAATATTGATATTTCGATTTCGGGTATTATGGGCTCAGGCATTTTAAGTAAAGGCATTATGATTTCTGGTATTATGACGGTATACCGCTTTTAAGATGTCGTTGCAGTTGACAACTGTAAATTCGAACGCGCCCTCACAGGCAGCTACAGATTCTGCTAATAAAAGCTCGGCGGAGGTGGAAGACGACCGGAGAGTGTTAGTAATCTCTATAGGTACATTACTGAAAATTTTTTCGAACTCGGTCGCCACATCCATATCCCCCGAAACGTGGCGATTGTCTATCTTTAAATGAAACTTTCTTTTATTCGCTGTACACCTACCACATTCCGCATTTATAATGTTCCAAGTAGTTTTAATGACATCCGCAGAATCTAAAATTTTATTTCTAATGAAATTAGACTTGGCTAAGGTACAGGCTTGCTTAAATATCTTTGAATATTTTTTAACATATTCCTGAAACTCTGGGTTGAAATTATGCGATTTTTCAGAATACAGTTCATATAGTTTATGGCGACTTTTATAAATTCCGGGTGTTGCCCAGTCACTGAAAGCAGAGCTGCCTCCGATTGATAGAGTCTTAGGGGTAAAGATTTTCCCAAACACAGCATGTATCAAATTAAATTAATCAGAGTAGGATTCTTCTACACTAGTGTAATTGGGCAATTCTGTTATTTTCTTGACTAAGTTTCTTCTGAATGTTTCCAAGCGATGTGTGTTAACTGGGACAAATCTAATTATTTTCTTATTTTCCCTACTATTTCTCAGATAAGAAACAAACTGACCGCGATGATCTGATTTTACAGGGTCCACTATACATTTTTTAATGGGATTTATATTTGTATAAATATTATCAATACAAGTAGCACTAGTGGCAGTTATACGAGTAGGTTCCAAAAATATATTATACAAACCAAATGACTTGAACAAATTTAACATTTTCTCTCTCTGTAAAGGTTCCCGTGCAGTTTCTAAAACATCTACATTGAGATCCCCACAAAATAGGACAGTTTTTTTAGTACTTTGACATTTAAACAATGCTTCTTCAAGTTTTTCTTTGAACTGTACATATGGAGCGTCTGGGGGACTGTATATGCTTAGTACAATGAACCGTTCAAACTCTATACTGGCTATCTCAATAACTCGTTCAACAGAGAGGGCTACTATGTCTTTACGTTCTTTACACTTTATTGACTTATTAATAATAATTAAAGAGCCTCCACGTTTATATTTCATTCTACAGAACGAGCTAGCAACCTGGTGATTTTTGAAATTGAACATGACTTGATAAGGCCTTAACCAATGTTCTGTTACACAAAAAATATCAATGCCATTCAAGTTCATGTACAATTCCAATTCCAATTCTTTTCCACCAATCAGGCCTTCAACATTTTGGTGCACCAGGTGTAAAGCATTATTTTTAAGATTAATAGATTCAACGGCCTGAGAGCGATCAGATATAAAATTATGCTGTGGCTGATGTAGAACTAAATGGCTAGATTTAACATTAATTGATTTATACATTGTGTCAAGCTTAGTGCAAGAACGTTGCTCTTTTGTCCTATAATCTAATTTAAATTACTTGGATATAAGCAACTATCCAGAGTTCTAATATCAATGTCATTTTTCTGCTCAAAAGGAGCAGGTTTGATAGCCAGATTTTTGGCTAAAGAATCTATAAAATAATATAGCGAAATTGCTACCTGTCTTTTAAAATAATCCAGAAGCTTATGTTTTCCTTTAGTCATATAGAAATAATAATTTTTCCTAACAATAGTGTTAGTATCAATTATACTAAATTTTTTATTATGAAGTGTTAATGTGTCCAATGACAAATTTAAATAGTACCTAATCCTATTTTTCACAACTGGCATATGCTTACAGTAGGGCAGTGTGTAAATAATAATATTATTTAAATCTAATGAGTTTAATTTATTATAATATTTAATAAGTTTTTGTTTGGTTATATCAGTCCTGTTTCCTATGAAAATAACCAGATTATCTCTCTGATGAAATTTATAACTACATACGGCCTTCATTAATTGGGTATAGGATGTAGAAGGCATGCAGTGATTTATAAAGGACTGCCCCTGTGAAATAAAGGACTGCCCCTGTGAAGTAGTGTAAAGGCGTGGACTGAATTGTTTTAGAATAGACTTAATCTTTATGCTCTTTTATGATTAAGCAAACAGGGCCGTTTCACAGCTGCTTGATGAGTCTCATGAACAAGTACCCCTCCGTTCCCTTACTTAGTACCTTATGTGTCGTAAACGAAGTTGCGAGGGTCAGCTAGTCTATACTAATATCGACACCAGAAGTATCAATTAACGTAAGGGACATTTTGGCGAAAATGAGTTATACATATATATCATTGGATTCAGAATTTCGAGCTCTATCGATTGGTATACTCAAAATGTATCTATCGTTAAAAAAATGTCCCTTACAGTACAAATTTTAGGACTGTCTAAAACGATTTATAACGAAAAAATTGATTTAAGGGCCATTTAGATTTTATTCTTCTCAGACAAGTAAAGTAACTCATCATACAAAAAAACTTTGACCCTTACCTTAGACCTCAAATCGGTAATTTTATACAACATGTCCCTTACTTTAACTCATTTTTCGAGCCTTTTAGGGGTAATATTTATACTGGGTGTTTCTTTTAGGGTGTCAAGCCGCCACTAGCTGGTAGCAAGGTTCCATACCTATCGATTGTATGTTCTACGATTTTTTGTAGTTCTCGAGATATATTTTTTTTTTGTTATTTTTCCACGTGGCTTTAAATAATTACAACCAAGAAAAATATCCAAAAAAATAAAAAAAATATCCAAGAAAAGTCGAACCAAAAAGAATTTGGTTCGACTTTTCTTGGATATTTTTTTATTATTATAATGCCTATTGTTTGCAGTATTATGGACAAAATAATCTCCTTCCTAACTTTGATACAAGATGTAAAAATTTTAATCGATAATAAAAAAATAGAGAATTATGCAGATAATGTTCTGCATAATTCCCTATTTTTTCATCTCGAAAACTACAAAAAATCGTAGAACATACATGGGGGTTAAATCGATAGGTATGGAACCCTGCTACCAGCTAGTGGCGGCTTGACACCCTAAAAGAAACACCGTGTATACATTACTACTTATCTCACATAATTTCTACAATTTTGTGTGAAAACTTAAATGTTTTCTTGGTTCCACCTATCAGTGTATGGGTGGCGGCCCCGGGTAACTCCTCGGAAGGAAGTTTCAGGGTCCCATGCAGACGAGGTCATCACCGCGGCTCAGCACTCAGCTAGAATGGTGCTAATCCGCGTTTTTGGAGGTTCTGTCGTTATGCTGTTTTGGGCCTACTTATGTATGGACATCATGCATTTCCCCCCCCCCCCTCCCCCTAGTCTGGTCACCCCGATTGCAGCAGTTCCCACCTTGGTTGCTCAGTCTGCACCTTCCATGTCTCCATGAGTTCCTGACAGTGTGCAGGACGCATTGTGTTCCCTAATGTTGGTCAACAACGACTGCACTCTCGCAGAGTGCAGTCGTTGCCCCTCCTCAGTTTTGAATCATGGCTCGGAAATGGTATTCGAAGTTCAACCCGCTTTCGAGTACGACTCCAAGATACTTTATAGAGGGCTAGATATCGAAGCTTATTCCCCCTACTTGTATGCTGGATTACGTGAGTGACTCCTCCCGAGGTCCTTGAAAGCACAGGATCTGAATTTTGTAAGAGACTGCCTTCAGAACCAGTCGCCATCTTCGACCCAGAACTGAAGAAACTCCCTTTAGGGCCACGTCTCGGTGAGTAGATTTTCGCGTCGTAACGTGGGTGTCATCAGCGTAG
This sequence comes from Miltochrista miniata, assembly GCA_933228765.1. NCBI lineage: Eukaryota > Metazoa > Arthropoda > Insecta > Lepidoptera > Erebidae > Miltochrista > Miltochrista miniata. The sequence continues at coordinate 5,259,781 of OW121777.1, forward strand.
TACGGTACGTCGAACCCTTCGAGCAAATGACCGAGTAGCACCATCACCGCGGTTCTACAGAAGTGAACCGATTCCTCCAAAATAACGCTATCGTGCGTTATTTTGGAGGAATCGGTTCACTTCTGTATCACCCTTTACCTTAGCCTGTAGCTTATTCATGTCTCGAATAGATAAGCCTTGAAACTCCGACGTAAGTAGAAAAGCACTCCATAATGATAAATGAGTGCCTCTCTAACGCAGCTTCAGGGAAAGCTATGGCGATGTCAACAGACACCGCCATCACCACCTTTCCTGCAATATCGCTTCCTCTGTCAGACCCCAGCAACAAATGATCGCGTCTATGATGGAGCGCCCCCAACGGAAACTAAACTGGCTATCCGTCAAATCTGGCACCACTCGTATGAAGTGCCCAACAAGGCGCTCTGCAATAATATGCTACACCCTGACCTTTTTCGAGCTATGCTTAGCGCATCAGCATCAGAGCCCTATCAGTCAAGACACAAATTCTTCGAGAGCCATCAGGACCCATGCATGACTTGGAATGCCGTCGAGTTCGGGGTTGGTGCTTTTTTTAGTCGCAGCACAGGTGCCCCTAACACGCTCTTGGTGACTTAAGGCACATCGTTCTAACAGTACTCTCCGTCCAGTGCCTGAGACGGAGCCATACGGAGCAACATGTCCCTTAACTCCTGATGGAAACAAGGAGACCAAGACCCTCTCCAGCTGGGTTAGTCGTGGCACCTTAGTGCGAAAACTTTTGTTTTTATCATTCATACCAATATTAATCATGCAAAAAATATTTCCCTATAGTAAAAATACCACAAAGTAATTTTTCGGGTCTACAACAAATATTAAAATCAGAAAAATAATAATATTTAAGGTGGCACCCTTACAACAAACGTGATATTTAACTGTTGTTTGGTACTAAGCCCTCCGTGCGTGTGGCCGACTCGCATTTAGCCGGTTTTTTTAAATTCTTTTCGATAACCTTCAGTACCAAGTTACATCAAATATCATCAAAAGTCTTAAAGTGAAGTCCTTTACAATACGTTTGCATGTGATTTTCTATAGTCTCTTGCTACTTACACTTTAGTCATTTGTTTATACATAAAATATCAGTAACGTAAGGTACAATTAAACATATTTTTTTAATGTAACGGACACGCTATATTGGAAACCAGTAGACATTTCTAAATCTTGAGTTTATAGCATGAAAGAAGAAGAAATTCTAAGAAACTTCACTCTTGACACAATTAAAATCGGACCAGACAGTAAAAAGTTACAGACAGATTTATAAAAATAAAATAGTTTTTTGGCTCTCCTGAAAAACCGTGTTTTGTCCCTTACATTCATTGATACTTCTGGTGTCGCTATTATAAAGATGAAAGATTTCATTGTTTGTTTGTTTAAATTGATTTGGCTCCAAAACTACTGAACCGATTTGAAAAATTCTTTTACTATTGGGAAGCTACACTATCCCCGCGTGAAATAGCCTGTTTTTTGTTTTATTACTGTGTTTTGTTCCCGTGGGAATACGGGAATAAAATATAGCCTATGTTCATGTTCACCGCAAAGAGTGTAGCTTTCCAACAGTAAAAGAATTTTTCAAATCGGTCCAGTAGTTTCGGAGGCTATTCGTTACAAACAAACAAACAAAAAAATAAAAAAATAAAACAAATCTTTCCTTTTTATAATATTAGTATAGATTGCCACGGAAATGGAAGCTACGCGGGTGAAACCGTGTGATATCGGTTAGTCTATGTCTATACAAATATTATGATTGTTTGTTTGTTTGCATCGAATAGGCTCCAAAACTACTGAACCGATTTGAAAAATTCTTTCATAGTTGGATAGCTACACTCTATGCGGTGAACATAGGCCATATTTTATTCCCATATTCCCACGGGAACGGGAACTACGCGGGTGAAACCGCGTGACGTCCGCTAGTATTTAATAAAACTACACGGAGAATTAACATAGTCACTATTTAATAATCTGTGGCCTTAATAGGTTAATGAAGTCATTAATGACTAGCTTTTACCTGTAATGTAACTCGTAAGAAAACTTTGACATCAATCTATACTAATATTATAAAGAGGAAAGATTTGTTTTTTTTGTTTGTTTGTAACGAATAGGCTCCGGAACCACTGGACCGATTTGAAAAATTCTTTCACTGCTGGAAAGCTACACTCTTTGCGGTGAACATAGGTTATATTTTTTTCCTGTATTCCCACGGGAACGGGAACTACGCGGGTGAAACCGCGTGACGTCCGCTAGTATTTAATTAAACTACGTGGAGCTTTAACATAGTAACTATTTAATAATCTGTGGCCTTAATATGTTAATGAAGTCATTAATGACTAGCTTTTACCTGTAATGTAAGTAAACTTTGACATCAATTAATCAATACATATAATAAAATCGTAAAAGGTCGCTGTCTGTATGTACATCTATACTATAATTATTATAATATTATAAAGAGGAAAGATTTGTTTTTTTGTTTTTTTGTTTGTTTGTTTGTAACGAATAGGCTCCGGAACTACAGGACCGATTTGAAAAATTCTTTCACTGTTGGGAAGCTACACTCTTTGCGGTGCACATAGGCTATATTTTACTCCCGTATTCCCACGGGAACGGGAACTACGCGGGTGAAGATAAATAAGAAAAAATATTATAGGGAGGCTTTATAAACGTAATAGAACCTAAAACAATGATTTATAGAATTTTTGCCTGTTTGTCTGTATGTCTGTATATCTGTTTGTCTATACATTTGTGCACGCTAATCTCAGTAACTGCTTAACCGATTGCAATGCGGTTTTTTATTGTGTTGAGGTTTGCTCCACTTAACAATTAGTATTTATTTCATGTCAATAGGTTTATAAATAAAAAAGTTATATCACTCTAAAGAATCTACTTATTACATATAACAAAATGGAGGGTTTCTTTGAATATGAGGGTTAAGTAATCTAAACTGTCGTGTTGGATTAATCATAAAAGAGTTTTTAAGGCTATTTTTAAATAATTTAGTCTTCTTCGGGGGTTCTGTACCAAAAAACGGCGAGAATTTGTTACATGAGAGCCCGCGTCAAATATATTTTTCTGATTTCTAGGGTTCCGTACCTCAAAGGGAAAACCGGAAGCCTTTTAGGGTGATTTTGATTATCCGTCCGTCCGTCTGTCTTTCTAGAGAATACTTACTAGACGCGCTTGACGCTATGCAGAGACGTGCTATCCGAATAATTGGTTATCCTGGGGTGACGGGAGGTCTTGAACCGTTTGGCGCAGCGAAGAACCATAGCGTTCTTGGCTGCCTTCTACCGAATGTATCACGGCGAATGTTCTGAAGAGCTCTTCAACCTGATCCCACCCTCTCCTTTCCGATTCCGAACAACGCGTGCCGGGCAGAGAGAATCTTCGCCAGAACAGAGCGTTTCAAAAGATCGTTCCTTTGTCGAACTATAAAAACCTGGAACGCCCTGCCCGCACACGTGTTTACTTAGGATCCTTGAGGACCAGTGTGAGAAGTGGCCCCCAATCGCTAGATGCGCCACGGCTTTCCATCAGGCTGGTGGCGACGTCAATTTGGCGAGCTAAATATATTAAAAAAAAGACCCCTTATATCGTGCAGGGGTGAAGGTATTCAGATTGAAATTAACAAAAACATGAATTTATTCAATAAAATATTAGATGTTACAATAAATCATAATAACTATTTACAAATACCTATGAACAACAAAAAGCCGTGAGACGGTCTCACCCGACTGCCCCTCTCTAAAACGTTTATTGTGAAAGTGAACGTTCAATCCGATTGACGTTGTCATTTTAATTTTATTTTAAACTTTGAACAGATGATCCACGTGACCTAGTGACGTAGTTTAATGCGACAGAGTCACAGCTACAGACAAATCTCGCCATAAGCCCCTTTGCACTCTATTTCATAGAGAGGGGCTAGACCTAAACTAAATCTAAATAGGGCCCCCATGGCATTGTGCCCAAAAGACTGAAAACATTCCTCCTTTGAACGGCGATGCCTATTCGTTGGGAGAAATAATTGCCATCCATTGGGTCACCAGTCAACTCCACAAGACGCTTCTTCAAAATTAAAAAAAAATGCGAATTGGGACCCCATGGACCTTGGGCCTCGACACCGAAATTAACATCAATTTCCTGTTCGTTTGGACCATTATTATTATTTTCTTGTGGGGACGCCGGCACCGCCGAGCGGGCGATCCGACCGCCTTGTTGCTGCCTATTTCGTTCATTTCCCCAGAACGTCTCCAATGGATATGTTTGGGTATCCCAGCAATCTTCACGGCGTCCCATTGAATCTTCCAGTTCTCTTGCATAGGCTTATTATCTGATCCACCTTCAGATTCTTCAGGTCCTCTTGTTCGATTCTATCTGTTCCCATGATTTCCCATCTGCCTAGCGAGTACATTGGACACTCAGCCAATAGGCGGATGCTGGTTTCCTCTTCTTCCAGGCATTCTGGGCATGTTGGGTCGTTTTTCACTCCTTCCACCGTGAGATGCCTGTTTAGGCGACAGTGTCCTGTTATAATCTCTATGACTAGCCTCATGTTTCCTCTGTTTAGTTTTACCAGTCGGCTAGTACGCTTGGCATCCATTCCTTTGATGAAGATCTTTGACTGTCTCATTCCAGTTGATGATCTCCATCTTCGGTTGGTTTCTACCGTTATTCTTTTGTTGATTACACCCTTGGCTCAGGTCCCACCAGGTGTTCATTCGCTCCTTCTCGAGCTAGCCTATCTGCCTCTTCGTTACCCGGTACTCCCTCGTGTCCGGGCACCCAGGCTAGGCTTACCTCAGCTTTCTCCGCCAGTCGGTCAAGTGACTCTCTGCACTCCTTGACAATTGCTGACGTTATTTCTTCTTTGTTAAGTGCTTTTAATGCTGCCTGGCTATCGCTATATATTGTCGCCTTTCTCGCGTTTGTGTGCTGGTGCATCACTCTCGCACATTCTGTAATTGCATTTATTTCTGCTTGAAAGACGCTAGCGAATCTGCCTAAACTTATAACCCTGTTTATCTCCGTCCCGTCCTCGCATATTATATGGACACCGGATCCGGATTGCTTTGTGGACTCTTTTCTTGATCCATCTGTGTAGCAGATAGCTCCCTTGCAGTTGTCTATCTGCCAACTCTCTCTTTGTCCGATATGTATTCTATATTTTTTGTCAAAAATCCTCTCCTTTTTGATTAGATCATTATTGGAGAAGATCATTGCCATTTTATCTTCATAATCCTTGCTAATGGTTGCATGTCCGCCATCTCCTGAGTTTGCCCTCCAAAGGCCCATGCTCTTTAGTTTAAACCATTGTTCAAGTGCTTTCTTTTTTATCTCTAGGTCCAAGGGGCACAGTCCTAGCATGAACGTTTGGACCATAGACCTGCGAAGTTTTATTTCGAAGTTTGGGTGTTTTTATGTTTTACATATTATAGTTATGTAGTTTGTTGACATTATTATACATACTAGTAGCATTTCCAATCGGTTAGTCATAATCTATACTTACATATATTATACTAGCTGACCCGCGCAACTTCGTTTGCGCCACATAAGAGAGAGTATTACCTATTCCCGTCGCATTAACTCCCGTCGCGTTGCGTTTACTCCCGTAGCGTCTCGTCGTTAATATTCAATACTACGTGAGAGAGAGAGAGAAAGATTTCTCGTCGCGTGTATTCCCGTCGCATTATTTTCAAGAACAATTTCGTTAATAAAAGAGGTATCCCGTGGCATTAATGTAGAAAAAAATTGATTGCCATTAAAATGGTTATTGTGCACCAACCCAAAGATAGTACATATTTTTTACATAACTATAAATATTTAGGCAGCACACGCAACGAAGCTCTCAAAAGGAATAACTTTTCCCCCGTTTTTGAAACATTTACTATTACTGATCCGCTCCTATTCGTTGCAGCGTGATGCTTTATAGCCTATGACACTCCACAATAACGTAGCTTTCTATTGGTGAAAGAATTTTTAAAATCGGTTCAGTAGATCCCGAGATTACCCCTTACAATTTAACAAACACACAAACTTTACTTCTTTATAATATTAGTATAGATAAAATGATAGAAAAGTAAAAACTGTACATTGGAAATATTTTAAAAAAACTCCCTGGATGTTCAACATAAGATACCGAAGCCGAAAATATGGTTAGAAAAAATTTTGTCTCTTTGTCTGTTTGCTTTGCTTTGTCCGGAAGGATCTCGAAAATACTCAATAGATTTGATTAAAATTTTGCGCAAATATGAACTAGGGGTAGGGTCTTAAAATAGGCTATATATTATTACGCTACATATCCTAGGGGCTAAGCAGAGAGCAATCAAATTGGCATTATAACACAATTTTCACTCGTATGAAGTCGCGGGCAACAGCTAGTACTGTACAAACACAATTATTTACAAAATTTATTAACTTTCTCCGCATGTTTATAATAGTCGTTGTCTAGTGCTTACTGTTGTAAAAATGCAGTTTAGCAATACTTTCTCTTAGTCGTCTCATCTTACCGTACCTATAAACATACATGTCTATCTTTCAAAGTACAAAGTGTGTATCTACATGAACATTCTACGATTGCCACAGCATCCAAACTTGATAATTAGACTAGAATTAGAAGTAAAATTGTAAGCTTTCGAGAGATTGTAAACCGTAACATTCTATAAAATAATTATGTACAACTTGCGCCAAATAACTTTGCCTCTATAAAGTTCGTTCGTTCGCGCCGCAATTATGCACTATTAGGTATCCCAGGGGAAACTACTGCGCAACAGGCGGGAGAGGCGCCCCTCCCGCCTCAGCAGTAATTTACTACATAATACTATTATTGCATAATTGCGGCGCGAAAGAACGAACTTCATAGACGCAAAGTTATTCGGACCGAGCTGTACATTAGTTTTTTAATTTCATAATAAAAAAATGGATTCGGCGGGAAACTTTCAGACAAGCGTTCTAATGTGTTTTAATAATTTTTCAAAACTAGTGTTATTTTGAGTGTTTATGTGTAATTTATGGTGGATTATTAAACATAAAGGTTCGACAACGTGCAGAAGTGTTGGAAAGTGATAAAGCGCAGTGAAACGCGAGTTTTTAGGTTTGTCGACGAATTCCACAGCAAGCTCTAGTAAGGTACCACCGCCTTACTAGAGTAGAACTTAGTCCAAAATTGGACATACATGAATACGCTGCTCATAAGAAGAATCATAACATGAAAATGATTTATTTTTTCACAAAGAAATTTACTTGACATTGGCATACTCTCAAACCGAGAAAGTCCAAGAACAAGAAGAAAAAAAAAAAAAAAAAAAAAATTGTTATTGTTAACCTGCACACATATTATATTTTTTATCGGTTACATCTCCTATCTCAGGCCTACTAGAAGAGATTTCTATGGAAATAAGTAGTGCCTTTGTACTTTCTTCTCTCTCTGTAATTGCTTTTTCATGTTCTTGTTTGTGTGTACATAAATTCAATAAATAAATAAATAAAATAAACTTATCTGACACTCGATTGCCGCTGCCGCGGCTCGCTCCCTTCGTTCACTTACTTTCGAGCTAATATTCGGGCCGAACGCCTTAATCTTAAAGCACAGAAACCCACAAACGGTACAAAAATATTGAAGCCGACATTAGACTATCTTAACGCAGTGCTACGAGCGTTTCAACTCTTCAATCTCCAGCTTAAAATAGCCTTAACCTCTCGATATATGGAGCGGAACCGCGACTTGGTACACGTGGGGTAGAACGACCTCCCGCCAGATGGACCGATGACCTAAAAAAGGTCGCAGGAACTGGCTAGATGCGGAAGGCGCAGGACCGTGTATTGTGGCGCAATTTGGGAGAGAAAGAGAGACCTACGTCCAGCAGTGGACTGATATAGGCTGATTTGATTGATTGATTGATTGAGATATATTCCCTTTTAGACCTACAAAACGGGACCCTATTAATGAGACTTCGCCGTCCATCTGTCTGTCTGTCCGTCACGAGACTGTATCTCAGGAACCATGATAGCTAGAGAGCTGATATTGTCACAGATGATGTAGATCGTGGGTTCGATTCCCACCGGAGACAAATATTTGTGTGACCCATAAATGTTTGTCTCAAGAGTCTGAGTGTTTCTATGTATAATATGTATGTATTTAAGAAGTATATAAGTATTATTATCCGTGGTCTGATACCCATAACACGAGTAGGTTATTCTTTGGGGTCAGCTAGCGTTGTGTGAAATGTCCGTGAATATTATTTTTTATTTATTTATTTATATTACTGGTGCCGCTATAACAACAAACACTAAAATAAAAAAATAGGGGGTTCCCATAGAACAAACGTAATTATAGAAACCTCTATGCACGAGTCCGATTCGAACTTGGCTGGTTTTCTTTTTAAACCTTTCTAAAAAGTCGGTTTACTGACGATAGTTGAACGTGACAACTCAGCCTTAAATGGAACGCCTCAGAGCGAGGTAACGCCGCATACGTCATGTTTTTTCGTGCGTGCAGTCGGCTCCATCGAATTATAAAACGTTGTTTATCACGTCTAAAAATAATGTCGTTACGATGAGGATTAACCCTACCTACGATATAAAAAATGAAGACACTTTATAAAATACTCAACTGATTTTAAAGCAGTTTTTAACAATAGATAGAGTAATTCAAGAGGAGTGTTTACATAAAAGTAAACTGTTACGTAAACGAAGTGGCGCGGGTCAGCAAGTTATTTAATAGTGTGATATTTGTGTTCAAGTCTAGATGCAAGCTCCGATTGAGTGCAGTCTCGATAGTGAACTATAAAAAAAAGAATCCTATATCAGATACTTTCACCAAGTCATCTGCCAATTACTAATAGTCTATGATATGACTGAATCGACCTTCGCTAGTTTTTTCTATACTGCCCGTTCGCTCTAACTTTGCCGCTCGGCTCTATACTAAAGTCGAATTTTTGATTAGACGAAGTAAATTAACAGCAACTAATGTCACTTTTTCTTGTTGTGTTGCGTATTTTCTATGACGAAGTGACATTAGCTACTGTCAATTTACTTCGTATAATTAACAATTCGGGTATACGCCTCTACGCCAGCGGCAAAGTTAGAGCGACCGGGTTATACCAATATTATAACCCTCTAAGAAGTGGGTTAAACCCAAACCCACACGGGAGAGGCCGCGATGGCGTACAAAATCTGTGTCGTGAGTACCCAGGACTCCCCGGACTTAGGAAGATGCAAGAGCATCGTGTGGTTTTAGTCGGTAGGAGTTCGGCATAGCATCCATGAGGATTTTTACTTGTACATGTAAAAAACTCGAAACGACAGAACCGATATTAAAAATTCTTTCGCCATTTGTAAACCAGGATATCCAAAAGTAACACTTATAAACCGTATCGAGGTATTCGTTGTGATTGTTGTTTGTTTGTATGTCTTGTTTGTACCACTAAGGTGGCAGACAAGCATATGGTCCACCAGAAGAACTTCCCGTCACCACAGCCTATGAATGTTTGCAATACCAGAGGCGCCACACTCGCGCTGCCGACCCTATAAAAATCTTCTTAGACCCCTTTTGAAGATCCCCATACTGTAAGCGTTTGGAAAAACCGAGGCAGGGATGTCATTCCACAACCTAAGTGTGCGTGGAAGAAAGCTGTCTTTGGCGAGCGGTGCGATGATAGAACGTAGCCGTGGGCATCATATCAAACAATTCCTCCGAACACATGCCTTAGTACAGGCGGTAGAACACGCATAAGGAGGCAAAGTCATTCCTGTCGCGAAGAGGTTCCACACCACCTGCAAGTATGGGATCGTCGACAACTATTACAGCTCGCCTTTGCACCGAGTCAAATGGACGAAGCTGGTATTCAGGTGCCCCCGCCCAGAGGTGACCGCAGTACTCCATATGCGGACGCACTGTAACTATAACTATTGAACCGATTTGAAAAACTATTTAACAACTTCACTGTTATGAAGCTACAATACCCCCGGGCGACATAGACTTTTAAATTTCCGTATTCCCGCGGGAACGGGAACTACGCGGGTGAAATTTAAAATAGGTATGTAAAGGTCATGAGCAGTCAACTCCTCAACTACAATGATGTAATTCATTGCATTTCAGAAAGTTGAACCAAGTCATATGTAAGTATAACGTAACATTAGTTAAATTTACAGTAAAATGCAACATCGCGCGCAATAGTTCAGTGTAATTAGGTCTTTAGTAATGCTGATTGATGATCACTAGTTTTTTGGGTTCCGTACAATATGAGACCCTAATTTCTGATACTTAGCTGTCTATCACCAAGCTGTATCTCACGAACCGTGATAGATAGAGAGCTGAATTTTTTGCAGATGATGTGTTTCTGTTGGGTTAGTATCGTTTCCACCCGTTCCCATTTCAACCCGAAAACTTATCAGTAAAAATGACGATTATTTATGTTCCCGATTCCACCTGTTTTTTAATAAAGTACAGTCAAGTCTAACTACCGAAAATATTATTTCACAAGTTAGTGGAAGGCAAACGAAAAAACAAAAAACATAACCACGAAGAGGCGGGAGCTCCGCTCCGCTTTGCCACAGTATAAAGAATACTAACCAGTATTGTAACTCCCTACAAACGGACGAAGCGCGAACTATACCTACGAGTCTCGTTTTCGGCAGGCCTTTCAGCACGCAAGCAGGCGCCGCAGTCGCGATTGTGCCGAGTAGACTAATGGACAGTGTGTCGTTTTTAAGATAGTAACCGTGCGAGGTTTATTTACTAAAAATATTTAATATGACAACTATAGTCTATTCTGCTTGTTTTGGTTGCATGAATTCGTCAATAAAGCACCTAGAGATAACATTTTTTAGATTACCTGGAAACTCCGAAAGGTAAGACTATAAATTGATTTTACCTAAGTACCAATAATTGGTACTATACTACTACATAGTTCACTAAAGTTAAACAAAGTGATTGACACGAGTGAACTAGGTAGTTACATGAAGTAGGTATGTTTGTGTTTAAAACTAGACTTGTGCTTGCTCAGTCAGTGAACGGTGCGATCCAATTTAGTGCAATATCCAAAAAAAACTAGTTCAGAACTCTAGTACGTGTAGGTAGTACATTTAGTTCCGTTGTCAGTTCGTAGTTATTTAATTGAGAGCAATGATTTAGGTATGTTTCAAGAGTATTAATTTCACAAAGAAACAAACCGTATGACTTTGATTGACAGCATTTTTGTTACCTTTGATTTTTATTACACGCATAGAGACAAATATGAACTTCCAAAATTTAACACAACTTGACATTATACGAAAAGTACTAGTGTACTAGAGACTGACTAGTACTTTTAAATCGAAAAATAGTTTTAACTTTGTAAATTAAAAATTTAACGCAATAATTATAAAGACTAGAATTCCGTGATTCTATCACTGACGAAACATGTGATGAGCCGATTATTATTGTCTACGCCGCTTACTCGTTTTCAAATTTCTATACCCGTCTCACTCAATCGTTAGTAGATAACGAACACTGCGCCGCCACGCCGCCGCCCCGCGCCGCCAGCCGTTGCGGGGATATTATATTATTACTCACAAAGTATTTTTTGTTTAAACAAAAGAGGTACATATTTACTCGAAATGAAAGCCGGTTGTCAGTAGAACGACAATCCTTTATACAAATTGAAGGCCTTGTGGGCGGATTAAAAAAATTCAACTGCATTACGCTCACTATCTATACGCGTACGTAAAACTATAAGGTAAAATGTGGGCGTATACTATGCCTCTGCCTACACCTTCAGGGATAAAGGCGTGACTATATGAATGTATGTATGTACATATTTACAATCGCAATACTAAATAGAAAATCAAAGTAGGCACATATTATTAAAATGCTGTAGGTGGGCAGCCCTATCGCATGCTTACGTACCGCGCCACTGTAGGCATTTTTTTCTAAAATCCGGCCGAGTCAAACTACAGTATACAGTGGCTTTGCTCCCGTCTCAGCCTTCTAACCTATCCGAGTCGAGGTGTTAACCATAATAAGTGAATGGTTAACACCCTGACTCAGAGTACCCCGACTCGGATAGGTTAGGTTAGAAGGCTAAGGCGGTAGCGAAGCGGAGCGGAGTTCCCGCCTTAGCCTTCGTGGTTATTTTTTTTTGTTTTGTCGTTGGCTTCCACTAACTTGTGAAATAATATTTTCGATAGTTAGACTTGGCTGTACTTTATTAAAAAACGGGTGGAATCGGGAATATAAATAATCGTCTTTAATGATAAGTTTTCGGGTTGAAACGGGAACGGGTGGAAACGACACTAACCCTTTCTGGGGGTTTTCTGGTTCCCGCTAAGAACCACAACAACGGGTCACACTGTTACTCGTTGCGAGATTTTTTCGCAACGAGTCACACTGTTACCCGTTTTAGGATGACTCGTTGAGAGTAACCCTAAGAAATAAGGACCTACTTAAATCAGAAAAAAAAATGGGCTCCTATGCAACAAGCGCGAGATTTTACGGTACGGAACCCTCTGACCGCGAGTCCAACTCGAACTTGTACAGTTTTTATTGAATATCTAGACTTGATTTGCTACTAATGAGTATGATTCTATGATTTTTTTTTCGTTTAGATATTGGTCGGTTCCGTGTGGCGACGGAGTCCGGTGTTGCGACGGGTAAGAGTACAAATTGTCACCACCCCATTACATCCCGAGGTTGTCGTAAGAGGCGACTAAGGGAACACTTTCGCAAAAAGATCCATTGCGTAGAGAAGGAAAACTCGAAATGAAACCCAGTCAGTAAATTGACAAAAGTTAAGCCATGTAGAAGGCCTTATGGGCGGCTTGAAAAACTTCAACTGCGGGTCGCGGCGACCAGCGCCTGTCAATTTCAACACGACAATAGGCTCACCACCTATAACGTGGAACATAAATCTATAACGTGAAATGTGGGCGTATACCTACCCCTTCGGAGATAAAGCTGTGACTATTATGTAAGTATTAGATAATCATACGTAGGTACCTAATATAACGCAATAGACAGGGTGTTCATCTTTACACTTTGAGTCCAAAACGCGATATGCGTTATGTTTAGCGGCTTTTGTGTTGCAAAACAGGCTACCGGCTATGCTCGTTTGCTACCTTTTTTGATATTATTTTCGCCAAATTGACGTCGCCAGCCTGATGGAAAGCCGTGGCGCGCTAACGATTGAGGGCCACTCCCACAGTCCATAGGGCTCCTCAATTTGGCGGCCCTTTAAATATGGAACCCTAAAAAACGGCAGTAGTCCCCTTTCAGAATCAACTTAAATTCATTATCGTCAGAACTTGTACAATAAAAATTATGCAACTTAATAAACCATATTTATCATACCGCATTACGCGAATAAACAAAAAAGTGTCGAAATGTCATTCGCATCAACAAGTCTGCCTGACCTGTTTGGCCTCTGACCTGAATATTGACCGGAGCGTGTCAACCATTCGTCATTGATAGGCTTAGCGTGCTGTGACGTCACAGAGTCCAATCCAGTTTAAAGAGACCTACAGTTTTGTGTGATTTACTGCGGACCCCTTTTTTTTGTTTTTAACGTTACCGGTTGTCACGGATACTTACCGGGCACAGGAGCTTCGGTAAGTATCTCTGGCGAATACACCGGGTAACCACGGCCGAGTGCCAGCACTGCGAGGAGCGCAGCGAGGACTAGGCGCTTCACACATTAGTGGAATGCACGCCATGGGCGCAACAGAGCCAGGTCCTCGTGGCAGGTCTAGGTGGACACTCTCGCTGGAGACCATGGTGCAAGACATGATCTCCAGCGGGAGTAAGTGGAACTCCGCTGCGAGCAGGTCATGCTCGTGAAAGAGGCGGCACGGGCGGGCGGGGGCGGGAGAGGACTCTCCCACCCGAGTTCCGCAGTCGGCGGGGGCGCCACCGAAGTGTCTTCGTCGATGACTATCGGCCTCCATGACCGGGGGCCTGAGGACGGGGAGGGGGCTGTCCACCATCCCTACAGAAGCAGACCCTGGACGACAGCGTGACGTGAGGGATTCACCCCCTTCCCCTGTACAGCCTACGGTTGGGAGCCCCGGGTAAGCCCTTGGAAGGATACTTCCAAGGGCTTACCCGGGGCTCCCAACCGTAGGCTGTTAGGCAGGATACGTGAGGTTTTTTAGTCGTTAGGAGCCCGGCATAGCCTCCAAGAGGATTTTCCCTCACGTTAAAAGAAACAGAAAAAAGAGCCCCCAACTTTTTTTTTTTTTTTTTATATATCACTAGAGTGGCAGACAAGCATACGGCCCCACCAGATCTACCGGTGGTCACCGCAGCCTATGGACGTTTGCAACACCACAGGCGCCACAATCGCGCTGCCGACCCTGTAAATATCTTCTAAGTTCCCTTTTGAAGAACCCCATACTGTAGGCGTTTGGGAAAACCGAAGCAGGGAGATCATTCCACAACCTAAGCGTACGCGGAAGAAAGCCTCTATCGGATCTTACCGTGCTCCAGCGCTCAGGACGCAACGTGTGAGGATGAACACCCTGTCTGTGGCGAGCGGTGCGATGATAGAATTAACTACTACCAACTGCTTAATTCTGTTTTTAGTATTTCTTTAGCCGCTATGACATGAGAAATACATCATCTGAGAAAATTTCAACTGTCTAGCAATCACAGTTCACGATATACAACCTGGTGACAAACAGACGGACAATCGATTTTCAGTTATAGGGTCACGGTTTTACCCTTTAATTACGAAACTATATTATAAGAAAAGCATGTTTTCTGTTTTGAAAAAATCTGCGCTGAAATAAAAGGTTGAAGTTTTTAGCGATTTCTTTTGAAACTATACTATTTGGGCTACGATCATGAAGCTACCCAAGGGAGCTCATCCGTAATTATTTAAAAAAGAAGAAACTCTGTTTCATAACATAACCCAAAAAAAAGGATACCTCAACTTTTGTAGCGTCAAATTACAGCTATGTAGCCAGCGATGCATCCATCTTGGAAAATTACAATTTTGCAATTTTATGGCGGCAACACGCCATCACGATAAAGAATCCGTTGTTTATCATCCAAAATACGAGTTGGTTAAGCAAGAACCGTGAATGAGGGCACCCAGTCATCATTTAGCAACTGTTGCATAACTTTGTATCTGTACAAGAACTAGGCCGATGGAGCAAACGAGTTCTGGAGTGGAGACCGCGAGTCGGCAAACGTAAAGTACCTCCTCATCCATACCGTAATTCCTGAAGACAAAAGTTCAGCGAAGCGCTCGTGGCTCCGCGGACTCAGTGTTCTGTAAACGATCACTGTAGTAAGCAATATTTACTACTAGCTGACCCGCGCAACTTCGTTTGCGTCACATCAGAATGAGAAAGAGAAGTGGTATAGTATTAATATTTTAAGTAGGTAATATAATCCCGTCGCATTTACTCTCGTCGCGTGTCTTAGGTAGGTATATTTATTAAAAAGGTGTGGTAGGTTTTAATATTTAAAGTGAAATAATTTTTCCCGTCGCGTCGCTTACCTATATTCATTAGCATTAGAGTTGAACCGCACAATTTTGTTGAAGTGATATAATGTTTCCCGTCGCATTTATTTTTGTCCGTTTTTTGGTATGGAACTCATCGTGTGCGAGTCCGACTCGCACTTGGCCGCTATTATCTTTCAGTTGACTGGCTACTGCTGCAGAAAACGTTTACTCCCGACGCGTCGAGTTGCATCGCTCATATTTTAAAAAAATTTACCGTTATTGTAAGTGAACCTTAAAAGATAGGCATATGCTGTTCAGGACTTTTTTTTGTAACTTTTTAAGATAAACATTTTGTAGTACACCATTTTTACGTAACTTTAACCATTTACGCAACGTACGCAATGAAAGCTCTCAAAAGAAATAAATTTTCCCCGTTCTTAAAACATTATTCATGGCTGCTCCGCTCCTATTTGTCTTAGCGTGATGTTATATAGCCATTAGCCATCCTCAATGAATGGACTAAAAAACTGTGAAATTATTATTGTAATGCACCCAATAGTTTCTGAGATCCTAGCACAAACAAACTCTTTAGTTTGATAATATTGTGAGCTAACCTTAAAAGAAAGACAAATTCGGTTATTGTGAGCGAACCTTAAAAGGTAGACATATGCTGTCGCGGACTTTTTTATAGAACTTTTTGAGAGACACAATTATGTAATACACAATTTTTACGTAACTTTAACCATTTAGGCAGCGTACGCCTCGGAAGCTCTCAGACGGTAAAAATAATTCCCCGTTTTCGAAACATTCTTCATTGCTGCTCCGCTCCTATTCGTCTTAGCGTGATGTTATATAGCCTATAGCCATCCGCAATAAATGGACTATCAAACTGTAAAAGAAGTTTTGAAATCGAACCAGTAGTTCCTGAGATCCTAGCGTTCAAACAAACAAACAAACAAACAAACAAACAAACAAACAAACTCTTCAGCTTTATAATATTAGTATGGATGGCCGGTAATGGATGGGTGACTATCACGGGACCACTATGTGACATTTATTTGCGAGCTTTACCGTGCTTGGGAAGGCACGTTAAGCCATTAGTCCCGGTAGCCAGTAAAATTGCAATCGTTAAGCAAATTTGAAGGCCTTTTTGGATGGCTTGAAAAGTTTCAACAGCGGGCATTCTCAACATGCGCCTGTCCACATCAACACGGTAATAAAGCTCACCACCTATTACGTGGGACAAAATCTAAAAAGGTGAAATGTGGGCATATGATATGCGTCTGCCTACCCCTTCGGAGATGAAAGGTTTGATCATTATGTATGTATGTATGTATCTAAAAGTACTGCGTCCTACCAGTTATAACTTACGGTGCCAAGCCGTGGAGGTTTGCAGTGGGGTTAGTTCATGCCCTCAAAGTTGTGCAACGAGCTTGGTGATGTTTTTGCGGGATAAACTACTGAACGAGGTTATTCAGTAGAGGACCAGTCGACATAGCTCGCCAAATAAGTTAATAGTGGAGGTGGGCTAGCCCCATCTGCAGAAGTAACGATGGCCATAGCAAGCGAGTTCTGAAGTGGAGACCGCGACTTGTAGGACGCCCACCCGCCCGATGGACTGACGACTTGGGAACTAAATGCGGAAGGCACAGGACCGTTTAGGGTTGCGTGAAATGGAAGTCCTGTAGTGAAATTCATTTTAATAACTTTTTCTTTTAAATATTCTGTAACATTGGACTGTCAGTTTATGCCTGAAGGATTAAATCACAATTCACTTCTGGATATAGGAATCTGCCATTTTTTTTTTTGGAGGATTTAAATATCGGTGCCATCAAACGGGCTGGTATAGGGTTTAGAGTCGAGTTGTTTCTTTTCACCATGAGCTCAGCCAACAGGTGAACCAGTCGCATGTGAGGATTGGTCTGCAACGCCAACTCCATCTGGGATGGGAAAAGGCTCGGTGGATGATGACCAGCTAAATTATAGCGTAGTCTGAAGTCACCTTGGGTTGTAGCAACTATGCAAAAGTCACCCATTCGGCGCATATACGAAGATTGACGATATTTTCGAAGAAATCAGTTCAGCAGTATGCGCGCTACTGTGTATAGTTCGTCAGCCCCAGTAGGGGGGAATATTATGGTACAAAGCCAGCCCGATGGGGGAGAATCGAGCTGGGGATGTAAATGATTTGTAGGGAGTCAAGAAAAGCTCCCGCATAGAATAGCATTAGACAGACCGAAACGGGCGCTCTCCCGCGATTCGGTCAGTACAACACCATGAGGCAGGAATGGCCATGGGAGGTGGAGGGTAATGTTCAAAGGTCACCAGCTGGTTCAATCACTGGTCGCTACAATGTTATACACTGGCAGTATAGTGACTCCACTGTATTAAATGGATATTAGTAGGTATCTAATTTATATTCAGTAGCGTATATTTCCAAGTTATATCATCGACAAACCGGTCTCACTTGCCAAGCGAGTATGGGCGTGACCCGTATGGGGAGCTGTCGCAAACTGGGTCATTTATTGCAGACTGTTGTCATCAAATGTGTTCGAAAATATTTAGAGTTGCAAGTTTCAAAAGTAGGCAGGTTTTGAATATCTTATTCGTCTTAACGGACAAACAGTCCCATTATAATATCTTAGAATCACTGTGTTGTCCGTCCATCTCTCTGTCAAGAGCTTTTATGACAGCGGTCCTCAAGTTGACTGCCCCATGATATATGCCTCTTCACGCTCCGCTTGATGAACCCTGGGTTGTCAGTGGAGATAGACACGGACGTTGACAAGTCGTTAATCGTTTTTATGGTTCGAGAAAGAAATTATCTTTTGAAGCGCTCAGTTCTGACGAAGATTCTCTCCACTATGTTAGAGTGGTACTTCTGCCCTTTTTAACACTTCTTCTGAGAGGCTAGCTGAATACATTTTCCTGAGGATATCCTTCCAAGAGCTTACGGCTCCCAACCATAGCAGTAAGAGTCCAGCATAGCATCCATGACGAATTTTCCACACGTTGAAAAAAAACGAAATACATTTCTCAATTTAGTTTTTCTCTGGGAACAGACAGATTTGATTGAAAGGGTATATTGTTATGTTAATGTGTAGATATTATCACAGGGTGAATAGAACTCCACGTGGTGATGAATCGTGTTGATTAGGAACGGATAATGACCTGCATTACGTAACAATTACTCATCATGGTGCAGTCCTTTGACCACAGCTCGGTTTAATGGACTATATTTTAAGAAGGTATCACAAAGGGTAAAAACAGGATCCTATTCATGAGACTTAGCTTTCCGTCTGTCTGTCTGACTGTCTGTCTGTCCGTCATGAGGCTGTATCTCAGGAACCGTCATAGCGATAGAGCTGAAATTTTCACAGATCATGTACTTCTGTTGCCGCTGTAACAACAAATACTAAAATCATTAACAAGGGGGGATTAAGGAGGGCCTGTCATTCAACAAACGTGACTTTTAGCCGTTTTTGTACGTAATCCTTTGTGTGCGAGTTGAACTCTCACTTGGCCGGTTTTTACGTGTGGAGATCTTTTGGATGCTATGCCGGACTCCTACCGACTAAAACCACAGGGTGCCTTGCAACTGCATACGGCCGGGAGTCTAGGGTAAGCCCTCGGAAGGATGTCTTAACAGACTTTCACTACCACCGTGTCTTCGCCTCAGGGTTCAGGTGCTATCCCGCTTTCTTGAGGCGTAAGGCATACCCTAAATCTCACGTCACTTCATCGTCTTTTGCTTACTTCTGTAAGGACGGCCAACAATCCACCCACCGTCCACAGGCCTCCGGTTATGGAGACCTATACTCGTATACTTGAATGATGAACGATGATGGTTCAGGGAATTGGAAATGAGTTGCTTGCTCCTCACTCAAATAAACTAGGCGCGTTTTTATACGTCGCTTGTGTTGTCAATCTTCAATGTATTTTAGACTATTTGAAAAGAGTGGCCTGAATTTTCTTGCCAGGTTCTTTCTTACATTGCGAATCTGGCAGTAAATGTAGAATCAAAAATATTGACATTCGTATGTGTTACTTCTTTGTGACCTTAATGAATAAAGATATTTTTATTTTCATTTGAATTCTCGCTTTCATTCCGTCGCCTCTTTTGCGAGTATGCCATACTCGTAGAAGAAAAATATGTCTTACCGTAAATATTTTTTCTCTGCCACTATAAAATGGTAAAGTTATATTTCATTACAATACGGTTCTAATAAGGAAACACTAAATGCAAAGATAAAGCCAGTTTATAAAAAACTGTGTAATTTTTTACTACCGTATGTTTCAATCATGTATGCAGTAACAGTGTGCGAGGCAGTGAATACGGCCAAGTTTCTACACAAAGATCGCCGTACTGTTTTTAAAATAAACTGCATGTGATATGAGATAAATTTCGCTAAAGTGCGACAGTGAAATGCAGCCCGTTAGCGCCACCAACCATCTGGAAACCACACTAGCTGGAGGCAGGCCCCCAACAAAATTGGCACAAAAAATCCAGAACAAAGTCCTTGCATAGATTGATTAATATCACCTTTTTTCTCTTACTTCCTATGTAAGTATGTCTTCTTTGATTTTATTCAATCTATGCGAAGACTTTATCTATGCAGTGGCTTGATTTGTATTATATAATTGATATGTTGTGACCACCACATGACCACTTTGTGACATTTCCGTGCTTCGGAAGGCACGTTAAGTCATTGGTTCCAGTTGCCAGTAAAATGGCAGTCGTTAAGCCAAATTGAAGGCCTTTATGCGGCTTGAAAAACTTCAACATTGAGCAGTCACAACCTGTATCTGTGCATTTCAATACGGCAATATGGCTCACCACGTATTACGTTGGAGAAAATCTCAAGGTGAAATGTGGTCATATAATTAATCTCTGTCTGCCCCTTCGGGGTTAAACGTTACCAGAGGCTACCAGTTGTACTGCAGGGGCTACTATACAATCAATGATTATTTGTTGGATAAGGAAGACTGGACATAACCTGCTCTGCTGGGTTCTCAAAAAAATTGTTAATAAGCATAGTTTTTAGATTCTTTAAAATTGTAAATAGAGCAAAAAAGAACAACCCGCTGAGTTTCTTGCCAGTTCTTCTCAGGTGGGTCGCGTTGTGAACTGGTGGTAGAGTTTTGTTTTATATTCAGAACGTTTTACAAGCGCATCTGTATAATGCCTATGTGAAATAAATATAATTTTAATTTCATTTGATTTGATAAAAGGCGTGACCATTATGTACAGTCACTTGCAGAGAAAAGTTAACAGGCCGCCCTATAAGGATTGAATTTTCTCGGAAAATCTTAAATATATTTTTATGACATTTGTATAGGTAGTTATAGAATTACACAAATTTATTTCCATAGCAAATTTCCTAAATATATATGACAGAGTTTTTGAAAAAAGTCATCTCTTATAGGGCGGCCCTGTATTATTTTCTCTGCAGCGGACTGTACCTATAGTTTACAAATAACATGATAATGAAGACACAAATTTCTCCAGAAGACAACTTAATATTTTACTGTGCTTGGCTCTATTTTTACCACAAAAGTCATATTTCAGCACGAGATCATAAAATTCGTTCTCACGTGAACACAATCATTAGAGACGCTAATTAAAATTTTAACATTGTCAGTTCGTCATACACGCCATAACTTATTTTTTTACGAATATTTATGTTTTTTTTTCTTAGCGCTTAGACGACAGTTAACTGCCTCGTTGGTCTAGAAGGTCGAAATGTGCGACTGCGAATCACGAGGTCGTGGGTTCGATTCCCATCGGAGACAAAAATTTGTGTGATCCATTAATGTTTGTCTCGAGAGTCTGGGTGTTTCTATGTATGATAAGTATATATTTAAAAGTAAGTATATAAGTATTAATATCCGTGGTCTGATACCCATAACACAAGCAGGTTATTCCTAGCTTACTTTGGGATCAGATAGCGTTTGTGCACACGTCCGTGAATATTTTATTTATTTACAGCCTACCAATCTAAAGGGTTAACCGGTCGGGAGGGCTGAGTGAGAGGAGCCCCGGGTAAGCCCTCGGAAGAATAATCTTCCGAGGGCTTACCCGGGGCTCCTAAACGTAAGCTGTTAGGAAGGAAACGGGTGGTTTAGGCATAGCATCCATTTAGGATTTTTCTCACGTTAAAAAACCCCCGACTCACAAAAAAAGAACAATAAAAAAACCTGTAAAAAGTAAAAAAATAACTATTATATTATGACCTATCTACCCTAAGTTTTGAACCTTTATTATTATCATAGGTAGCTATATTATTCACGTATTCATATTGTTAACTTACAGTTGGTCTCGTCGGGGGGACCGCCCTATACCTAAATAGAGACAGACGCACGATTAGGTTATGATTAGGTGAGCGGTCCCCGACGAGACAAACTGTTAGTTAACAATATGAATACGTAAATAATATAGCTACCTATAATAATAATAAAGGTTCAATACTTAGGGTAGATAGGTCATAATATAATAGTTATTTTTTTACTTTCTACAGTTTTTTTTATTGTTCTTTTTTTTGTGAGTCGGGGGTTTTTTAAATTTTTAGTTTAATTTTTTATTTCATGCTTTATAGCGGAGTTTTTTAACATCAACATACGTATAGTCTATCAACAATTATTCAGAACTAATGCGAATTGCGCGGAGTGTGGTTACAGAATTAGAAATACATTCCACTTCAAATCTTTCGAATGGCTAAACCGATTTTCATAAAACTTGCGGTATCGTAATGTATAAGTTATGACCTTTCATTTTATACCCAACACGGGTATATTTGAACAAATTTAATTTTTCATCCCCACTTTCACCCCTCATATCTTTGAAATGGCTTAACCGATTTTTATAAAACATAACTAAGAACACTCTCCCCTAACCCATCTTTCAAACAAAAGAAACAGAATCAAAATCTGTTCATCCGTTTGGGAGCTACGATGCCACAGACAGACTTACACACACACAGACACACCTACACACACTTCAAACTTATAACACCCCGTCCGGGTTTCCGTCGGGGGTTAAAAAAGGCATTGGCAGGGCACTGTGCGGTTTAAGTCCGCATTGCATCTACTTATGAGGATTTTCAAAAACTGGCGTTTGTAACACCAGGGTGGTGATGACACAGTGGAGAGAATCTTAGCCAGAACTGAACGGGGCTTTTCTTCATTGCCAATAGGCATATGCCATTATAATGCCATACATAAAGACAGTACTTGTTTCAATAAGCATTTCCAAATATTGAGAAATAGGCCTAATGAGAAGTAGCCCTAATCAGAAGTAGCCAAAATGAGAAGTGGCCTTAATGAGAAGTAGTCCATTAGCGAGTCGGTTGCCATAGTAAGAATTAGCCCTAATGCGCCGCACTGGGACATCCTTCCGAGGGCTTTCCCGGGGCTCCCAACCACAGGCTGTTGGGCGTGACGTGAGGTTTTTTAGTCGGTAGGAGTCCGGCATAACATCCATGAGGATTTTCCCTCACGTTAAACAAAAAAAAAAGCCCTAATGCGCCTAATCCGTCAAAAGCTCATTTCTCTGTCGAACCATAAAAACTTGGAACGACCTGCCCACGCACGTGTTTCTCTCCTCTTACAACACCGAGTTCTTCAAGCGGAGCGTGAAGAGGCACATCACAGGGCTGCCAACTTGAAGACCACTGACAGAAGTCTTGGGTGTTATTAGACCAATCGATCGATCGTCGATCAACGGCATCGATCAATGGCAGAATGATTTAGTCGACGTCGATCGATAATTTCTATCATACCAATCAATCGATCATCGATCGACGGCATCGATCGATGGCAGAATGATTTAGTCAACGTCGATCGATAATTTCTACATACCAATCGATCGATCGATGGCAGAACGGTTTAGTCGACGTCGATCGATTGTTTCTATCGCATCAATCGGTCGATCGACGGAATCGATCGATTGGTTTAATAACACAAAATGATCAACGTCGACTGATATCATCAACCGGTAATCGATCGATTGGTTGGCAATTAAATCTATTACACCAGTCGATCGACATCGATCGACGTGGATCGATGCTGTGACGATCGATCACTTGGTCTAATAACACCCTTATGAACTGTTATTATACGGTCCCCAATCGCTAAATGCCGCCGTGGGTTTCTATTAGGCGAGCGGCGTCAATTTGATGAGCTAAATATATGTAGATAAAAAACCGGCCAAGTGCGATTTGGACTCGCGCACAGAGGGTTCAGTACCAGTGAACGGCAAAAAATCACGTTTGTTGTATGGGAGCCCCCCTTAATAATATCCTCCTTTTTCTAATTTTAGTATTTGTTGGTATAGCGGCAATATAAATACATCAAGATTATTTTTGAAAAGCAATTAGTATGCTAACTGATCATAAATTTTAAATATGGAAAAAGAATTGGTTTCGAGCAGGATTCGAACCTGCGTCTTCGGCGATCCGTGCCGACGCGTTAACCACATCATCTGTAAAAATTTCGGCTCTCTAGCTAGGTATCACTGTTCCTGACATACAGACTCGTGACGGACAGAGAGACAGACAGGCAGACGGACAGCGAAGTCTCATGAATAGGGTCTCGTTTTTACCATTTGGGTACGGAACCCGAAAAAGCATAGGGCCTATTGATCGAAAGTGGTTACTGGAGCATATTATGGACGTTTGCCCTCCTTGGTGTTTGTGTTTAGAAGTTGTGGGGGTCAGCTAGTATATTTATAAATACAAACATATTAAACACTAGCGGACGTCACGCGGTTTTACCCGCATAGTTCCCGTTCCCGTGGGAATACGGGAATATAATATAGCCTATGTTCACCGCAAAGAGTGTAGCTTCCCAACAGTGAAAGAATTTTTCAAATCGGTCTAGTAGTTCCGGAGCCTATTCGTTACAAACAAACAAACAAACAAAAAAACAAATCTTTCCTCTTTATAATATTATTACTATAGTATATAGTATAGAAGTATAAATATAGTTAAAAGAACCAAACTCCGAAATAAACATTTGTGGATCACACGAATATTGTGGACCGACCTGGGAATCGAGCACAGGACCTCAGCGCGCCAGTCGGTAACACTACCGTCTGCGCCACCGAGGTAGTCTTCAAAAAGGGTAGGTAAGTACAATATTTCCACTCCATGCAATAATTGATATTATTATTATACCTACAATTGCGCGTAAACTCCTTGACCGCCTAATATTTAGGGCATTCATATTTTTTAGTATTGTGACCTCCAAATAATTAAAAACAAAGTGCTTAGGTCTTGTAGTACATACACAGACACACATATACTGTAAATTCTATAATAGTACTATACAGAGTGAAGTTTTGAAAAGGGCTTGGATGGCCAAATCCGAAACTATATGGAATAGCTAAAAATGCTCAAAGGAGTCACGAGCCCGATTTTGATAAAACTTAAAACCTCATCATAAGATTTTTTTGATAGAAAACCCGTATGGTATAATAATATACGGTGTGTTTTTTTTTTCAAAATCAATGGGTTCAATTCCCAGCTAGGATTATAGGTTTTTCAAAAATCTAATGATAAGGTTTTAAGTATCATCAAAATCGGGCTCGTAACTCCTATGAGCATTTTCGCTATTCCTTATAGTTTCGGATTTGGCCATCCAATCCCTTTTGAAAACTTCATCCTGTATAATTAATAGTTAAGGAGGTACTTGTCGCCCAAGACGATTGGTATCGGCCTCCATAACCGAGCGACCGGTGGGGGGCTGCTCTCCGTTGCAAAGACGCAGGAAAGTACCCGAACCCCTAGGAAAGAAAAATAAACGCAGTTTTGGTTTTGACCAACTTCCACCAACACTAATAAAAAAATGTGTTAATGAACTAGCTGTTCCACTTAGCTTCCTCATAAACCAATCCTTTTCAGAAGGAGTTGTTCCGGACCCTCTAAAGATCTCCGTCATAAAACCAATCCATAAAAAGGGCCTAACGACCGACTGTACAAATTACCGACCTATATCACTTTTACCGACATTCTCTAAAATATTTGAAACTGCTATGACCACACGTCTTTATTCATATTGTGAAAAATTTAACATTTTTCATGAGAGCCAATACGGATTCAGGAGAGAGAGATCGACGATAGATGCTGTACATAAATATATTCTTCAGATTTTAAACATTATAAATGATAAAAAATACGCAATTGGTATCCTCCTCGACATGAGTAAGGCATATGACAGGGTCCAATATAATATATTATTAAAAAAATTAGACGGAATTGGTATACGCGGCATAAATTTAGAGTGGTTCAAGTCTTACCTAAATAACAGACAGCAATACGTAGAAATCGAGCACTACAATTACGAAACTGGAGAGATTGCTAATGTGAAGTCAAAAATTTCAAAAGTAGGAAAATCAATACCTCAAGGTAGCGTGCTCGGGTGTATCTTATTCTTAATATACATAAACGACTTGCCCAGAACCATACATTTCGAAAGTGTCCTGTTTGCCGATGACATTTCTGTTGTGTTTTCATGCTCTAACGAAGATGAATTTAAAAACTGTACCCAAAAAATTCTATCTGGTATGTCCACATGGCTGAATGAACACAACTTAGAACTAAATCTCAAAAAATCGAATTTAATGCAATTTAAACCGTACCAAAAACATAATTTAAATATGACGTACACATTCAATAGTATAGAAATGGACTGCGTAGACAAATTTAATTTACTAGGTATAACAATTGACTCAGCTCTTAATTGGAAATCCCACATTCAAAAAATCTACAGCAAACTGACATCATTTACTTACGCCCTCTCAGAATTAAAAAAAACAACGGACCTCAAATCAGCAAAAGCTGCGTACTACGCGTACGCTCACTCCTGGCTACGTTACGGCATCATTCTGTGGGGAAATAGTGTTGAGGCCGAGAAACTGTTCAAGCTACAAAAGAAATGCATACGTATTCTAACTAATATAGACGGCATGGAGAGTTGTAGACAACATTTTATAGAGCAGGACATCTTAACACTTACCTCTATATACATATCGGAAATAAGCAGCTACGTCAGGAAACATATGTCGCTATATACCCTAAGAAAAGACAATCATAAACAACCCCGTAATCTTAGGAACCAAAACCAATTAGCACTACCTACATCAAGCTTGTCCATGCTCCACTCAGGCCCATATTTTATGTCTATTAAAATCTATAACAAAATACCACAGGCACTAAAAGCTCTTGAAAGTAATAACTTATTCAAAAGTAAGTTACAAAAATATCTATCCCAGAAATGCTACTACACATTGCAGGAATTTTTCGATGAGAAAGCCACCGTTTATGATACATCATTTTAAATAATTGTTCCTTGTTAATTAAAGACCATAATAACATAATTATAATATACCTACTTTATAGATGTACCTAAACTTATTTCTCGTACTTGCTTATAAATTTTTATATTTGTGAGAATGTCCACAAAATATTTACAATTTCCAATGTACAACTTATTAAAATATTGATAATTATTTTATTTTATAATTTTATATTATGTTCATAAGATCTCAAAACAAAGATAGTGCCTAAGTAGTTTACGAGTACATATTTGTTGTTGATGAAAAAATATATTGTAAATAAATAATTTTCTAATTTTGTAAACGTTAATAATTAGTATCATAAGAATGTATAATATTTAAAACATTAAAGATTGATGTTAAATACAATTAATTCAAACGGGTAATGTACCCTACCTTACATTGCTGTGCCCGTACAGGGTTTCATGTTGTAAGTACCTTATCTATAAGCAACAACTGTATGTACACATGAATGCAATAAAGAATTGAATTGAATTGAATTGAAAGACAGCCGTGGTAGTCAAAGTCTGTCGAGAATGCTGAGACATCCTTTCAAGGGCTTACCCGGGGCTCCCAACTATAAGCAGTGGTAGGGCTCGTGGTTCTGGTCGGTAAGAGTGTTATTAGACCAATCGATCGATCGTCGATCGACAGCATCGATCAACGTCGATCGATGTCGATCGACTGGTGTAATAGCTTTAATTGATCGACGGATACTGTTCGACCAACCAATCGATCGATTACCGGTTGATGACATCAGTCGACTTTGAACACGTGACGGCGCGTCGTCTATAATTCTGCCATTGATCGATTCCGTCGATCGACCGATTGATGTGATAGAAACAATCGATCGACGTCGACTAAACCATTCTGCCATCGATCGATCGATTGGTATGTAGAAATTATCGATCGACGTTGACTAAATCATCCTGACGATCGACGATCGATTGATTGGTGTGATAGAAATTATCGATCGACGTCGACTCATTCTGCTATCGATCGAAGCCGTCGATCGACGATCGATTGATTGGTCTAATAACACCCTCAGAGTCCGGCATAGCATCCAGCAATTTCCAAAGCTCTTCATAACACTGGCCGTGATAGTTTCGGTAATCAAATGTAGGTATTTTGTTCGTATTTGCCGAGTCTGTTCACATCTACTAAACACTTTCACTGCAAGGTATATGTACCACACAAAATTTAACGCAAATAACCTTAACAAACGGTTCAAGCTGCCATATACTGGGTGTAACAAAATTACCTCTCCAAATTTCGTCACGTGACGAGGCATCAGTCAAGAAACATTACAAAAATGAAGAAAAAAAAAATCACATGAATACTTTAGGGTCCGTTCACACAGACCGGCTCGGAGAGCATCGGCGCGCACTTTTCTTTTCACACAGACCGGATCGTATACGCTCGGAGTCGGTCGGAGCGGAGCCGCCAACTATTTCACACAGACCGGCTGAAAGAGGATGCGCTCGGAGCCGGTCGGATGCGCTCGGAGCCGGTCGGATGCGCTCGGAGCCGGTCGGATGCGCTAGGAGCCGGTCGGATGCGCTCGGAGCCGGTCGGATGCGCTCGCAGCCAGTCGGGTTCATCGAGTGCATCGATTCACTACAAAGGCAGTACCAGTATTCCAAGTTTTGTTTTCGGTGTTAACGGGTGCTTTTCGGAACATGGTTTTAGATAGCTCCGATGAAGAAATATATTAATTTTTCATCAGTCATGTTTTCGTATAAGTGCACACAACTGTTCTGTTTAAATTGTGCTATCGAAATGGCGGTCGGCGTGGGGCAGCGCGCACGCAATCGGAGCCGATCGGCTGCGCGAGCGGGAAAGAGCACGCAATCGGAGCCGATCGGCTGCGCGAGCAAGAAAGAGCAGGAAATCGGAGCCGAACGGCTCCTCTTATTATTTCACACCAAGCGCGTTCAAGCATTCTTACTGACAAAAGCAGTGCACATGCAAGAATAAACCTTACTTCAAATAATAAAAGCTCTGTTTTCAACGTGATAAGAATCTGCTCCGCTCTCCGAGCCGGTCTGTGTGAACGGACCCTTAACCGTAAAACCGTTTTAAAGGTCCTATAAATTTTCATTTTCACCCTTTCTATCGCTACTGAGCGGCAGAAGGGTGCTCTGTGTTTGTTTTGCCACGGCGACCATGCTACCTCGAATTGCATTGAAAAAATTTACCCCCCTTTTTTATTAAATATTTGTATTTGATTTCCGATGCCAAGTCATCTCATGAAAATTGGAGAGGTAATTTTGTTACACCCAGTATATACATATAGTCACGCCTTTATCTCTCAAGAGGTAAGCAGAGGCATATAACGTACCGTGCATTTCACCGTTCGTTTTTTGTCTCACATAAAAGAAGGTGAGCCTATTGCCGTGTTGAAATGGACAGGCGGAGTTATATCTAAACTAGACACAGGAGTATCCGAAGCTGAAATTTTTCAAACCTTCCATAAGGGGGGTCGCTCACTGGTAAGTCGAGGCGCGGTAGCGGCGGCGTCGCGGCGCGGCGGCGCGTGAACGTTAAGTAGAGTCGAGGCGCGGGCGGCTATGCTGCCTTTACACATTCCAATTTATTCACCATGTCGTCGTCAGAAGATGAAGACGCGCTTGCACACAGCGTTTATGTGCTTCGGAAAGCACGTTAAGCCGTTGGTCCCGGTTGCCAGTAAAATGACAGTCGTTAAGCCAAGTTAAAGGCCTTTTTAGGCGGCTTGAAAATTTTCAGCAGCATGCAGTCACAACCTGCGCCTGTCCATCTAAACACGGCAATACGGCTCACTACCTATTACGTGGGACCAATTCTGAAAACGTGAAATGTGGGCATATAATAATATGCCTCTGCCTTCCCTTTTGGGGATAAAAAATACACGGATTCATTCCTACAATTTCAATAAAGTTTACGGTAGTTTCAAAATCGTCACGCATTTTTGAAGAGTGTAAACACGTCTACGCACGAAACAAAATGACAAAATGGTGACGGAGTCGCGGCGCGGTCGAGCGCATCAGCCCCACCCCGCCTCCGCCTCGACTCCACATCGCCCGTGAGCCATGACGCGACTCTAGTGTGTGAGCGCACTGCCATGTATTGCTGAAGGAAACGTAGAAGCGGAGCGCCGCTTATGCGCCCGTGCTTCGACGCCGCCTCTACTCCAGCTCGTGTGGGCGACCCGCCTAAGAGTTGCTACACACATAAGCGGGCCGGCATTGTCGGTTCGGCAGTATTTGTCGAACAACAATGCCGACCCGAAGCAATATCACTGCACTTGTTCAACTTCAATCGGCTAGTGCCGATCGAGTAGTTCATTCGGGTCGACACATCATTCCTTTTCGGCAGAATTGCAGATTGAAAAAGCCAACCCAAAGCAACTACTAAATTACGTTCGGCTTGTGCCGATCGGTGCAATTCGGTTTGCATTCATAGGCATAAGTCGGCAGTTGCCAAGCCGAATGATAATGTGCGGCAGCCGAGCGGTTTGTAAATCTCGAACATTCATCTACATATATTCGATTTTACCGTCCGGCTTTGCCGATTGATGCCGGCTCGCTTATGTGTGTAGCAACCCTCAGGCCTTCAACTTCACTTAACGGTTGTCCCTGGCAAACGGGAGTAATGACTTAACATGCCTTCTGAACGTAAACGCCCGAAAAATATCGCGAAGTGGTCACCCGTCCGAGGACTAGCCACAGTGAAAGTAGCTTACCGCAGTGATCGTTTATAAAACACCAAGTCATTCATAGGAGCTACCAGCGCTTCTTCTGTCACTTGCAAAATAGTTAAAAAATGTTTCATATAGTTTTTTATACTCATTAGTTGTAAATCAATATCATCAATCAATCAATCAATACATATAATAAAATAGTAACAGGTCGCTGTCTGTATATGGAAGATAAATAAGAAAAAATATTATAGGATGGCTTTATGAACGCAATAGTACCCAAAACAATAATTTTTAGATTTTTTGTCTGTATGTCTGTACATTTGTGCACGCTAATCTCAGTAACTGCTTAACCGATTGCAATGCGTTTTTTTTTATATTGTGTTCAAGATTGCTCCACTTAACATTTTTTATTTCATGTCAATCGGTTTATAAATAAAAAAGTTATATCACTTTTAAGAATCAGATAATTTGAAATTTTTTAATTGTAGGGGTTTCTTTGAATATGAGAGTAAATCTAAACTGGCGTTTTACATGCTTGATAAGTCTGATGAAGAAATAACACTCCTAATATTATTTTATAATTTTTTTTTATGGAAGTCCCTCTAGAATGCTGTGCCGGACTTTTACCAACTAAAACCACACGTTCCCCTCCACTGCCTACGATCTGGAGCTCCGGGTAAGTCCTCGGGAGGATATCTCAGCATAGTTATAAATTTCTTTTCTTAATTTTCATTTTCGAGTTTTCCATTCGCCTGTACCGCAATGCCTGAAGACAAGAGTCTATAACCAGTGCGTCCTACCAGTTATGACCTACGGTGCCGAGACGTGGACACTTAATACAGAGAAGCTAGTCCATGCCCTTGAAGTTGCCCAGCGAGCAATGGAACGAGCTATGCTTGGGGTGTCTCTGAGGGATAAAATTTGACTGCCTTTGTGGCGCAGTCGGTAGTGATACCGTCTGCGGCGCTGGAGGTCGTGGGTTCGATTCCCACCGGAGACGAGTCTCGGTGTTTCTATGTATAATATGTATGTATTTAAAAGTATATAAGGATTAATATCCGTGGTCTGACACCCATAACACAAGCAGGTTATTCCTAGCTTACTTTGGGATCAGATAGCGTTGTTTTTTTTTTCTTTTATGTTTATTACAAATATTTATTTAATTATTTTAAATCCGGAACGATGTTATCCGTCAGAGAACCAAAGTGGTCGACAAAGCCCGCAGAGTTTGCACTTTAGAGTGGCAGTGGGCTGGCCACATCTGTAGGAGAACCGATGGTAGGTGGAGCAAACGTGTTCTGGAGTGGAGACCGCGACTTGGTACACATGGGGTAGGACGACCCCCCGCCAGATGGACCGAGGACCTGAAGAAGGTCGCAGGGACTGACTGGATGTGGAAGGCGCAGGACCGCGTGTTGTGGCACAATTTGGGAGAGGGCTACGTCCAGCAGTGGACTGCTATAGGCTGATTTGATTACATACATACATATGGTCACGCCTTTATCCCCAAAGGGGTAGGCAGAGGCATATTATATGCCCACATTCCACCTTTGTATAATTTGTCCCACGTAATAGGTGGTGAGCCGTATTGCCGTTTTTAAATGGACAGGTGACTGCCTCGTGTTGAAATAAAGCCTTCAACTTAGCTTAACGACTTCCATTTTACTGGCAACCAGGACCAACGGCTTAACGTGCCTTCCGAAGCACGGAAACGCTCAAATAAATGTCACAAAGTGATCACATGGATGGTAACCCATCCATGGACCGGCCATAGTGAAGTTGCTTACTGCAGTGATCGTTTACAGAACACTGAGTCCGCGGGGACACGAGCGTTTCATATGATTTGATTGATGAAGACTAATAAGGGTTGGACGTGTGGGATGCAAC
Source organism: Miltochrista miniata (assembly GCA_933228765.1). Taxonomy (NCBI): domain Eukaryota; kingdom Metazoa; phylum Arthropoda; class Insecta; order Lepidoptera; family Erebidae; genus Miltochrista; species Miltochrista miniata. Next base: position 5,292,131 of record OW121777.1, read on the forward strand.
AGAAGTTCTAAGTTAGTCACGGGCAAATCCACGGGGGGAAACATAGCTAGCCATTTCAGTTGGTTGATATTCTAAACGTTGCTTTGAAAAAAAACAGCACTTTATTTCCTGTCGATGAACACAATGAAGTTCTAAAAATGTTCAAAATATTTCCAGAAATAAATTAAAGTGAACTCATCTCGCATTTAAATGAATCATTACTATAATTACATAGGAAACATTAAAATACCTAATGTATTAATAGGAATCATTATTCTTCACGAACATGCTTAGATCCATATCTGTTGCTACTAAAAGAAAAAATAAGAAAAAATTACCGCGAAACGCACGTATTGTGCTAAAAGTGTTGCCTGCCAGTTAGAAAAAACATATTATTTTGTGGTAAACTAGGTTGTGAAAACATACAGATTATTGTAGTGCACCTAACCGCTTGCCGTAATCATTATAAGCAGCCAAATTGTACCTTTTCCTAAAAATATTTTCTTGTGGGAAGAGACGCGATAGGCTGCACCGCAACGCGCTGGTTTAAAAAGTATGAAACTAGGGCGTTTTCACAAACAAATATTGCAAGCTTGTGCTAAGAGATCTAAACAACTACCTACCTACCTCCATTATCCGTCTATCTAACTAATATCTATCTACATATCACATCTACACTATTTACACTTTTTATATTATGAAGAGGATTTGTATTTTTGTGTGTGTATTTTGTTATGATACACTCAAACTAAAATTCTTTTACAATTTGAAATCTACATTCACCGATATAAGCTAACTATGTTTTATTTCCATATTAGCACAGGAACGGGAGCTACGCGGTTAAAATCGCGTGATGTCCGCTAGTTATAAATAAGCACCTATGTACTTCGAAAACAGCCAAACCCCGAAACAAACATCTACAGATCAAACAATTTTTTTGTTCTGACCTGGTATTCAAACCCGAAGGGGTAAGCAGACGCATACAAACGACATTTCACCATTTGCATTTAGTCCACATAACAGGAGTTGAGCCTATTGCCACGTTGAAATCAACAATCGCAGGTTCTGACTACCAGCTGTTTAAATTTTCATAGCTGCCTATGGATTTCAGCTTGGCTCAACGACTGCCGTATTACAAACGGACTCTTGTCTTCGTCCAAGACTATCGGCCTCCATGACCATGGTGGAGCTGCTCACCGTCCTTACAGAAGCAGGCTTAAGACGACAGGGTGACGTGAAAGGTTCACGAACGTCACACGCTGAAAGAAGAGCGCGGGATAGCACCTAAACCTCCTAGGTGAGGCCGCGGTAGTAGCCGCGGGTCTGTTGGGAGTCCTGGGGACATCCTTGCGAGTATTTGACCAGGGCTTCCAGAAGTAGGTAGTAGGCAGGGAAAGTGTGGTTTTTAGTCGGTAAGAGTCCGGCATAGCATCCATGATGGATTTTCTCTAAAGGCAACTGGACTTTGGATTGCTGAAATGTTTATCTTGGATTATTACACGTTGTGCAGGCTTTGTGACCGTTGTTTCGCTACGATAGACGCAGAAGAGGCCTCAAAAAACAAAAACCTTCAACAATTCACTACCGTTACAAAACGAACCGTGATTATAATCTCGAACTAATTTGTTGAAATGATTCAACACAACCAAATTAATTTATTTAAATGATTGTATCTTTTTCTAATCTAGTAATTACAGTCGTAATTTATATCATCCGTAACCGTCATCAATGTTAATTATCATCTGAGCGCTACTCTCTGCTACACGATAGTCAGGACTTCAGAAGCAAGTGGGACCACTTGCTTCTTAAGTCCTGACTTCCAAGATCCGTCTTACTGTTTCCACCACGTCACGATTTCCAGCATTTCACCATATTACATGACGTCACGCTAGGTCTACTTTTTTTAGGATCAGGTTCGGTAGCATGGTTGGGTCTTCAATAACAGAAGTCTCTCCCTAGAGACTAATCATGTTAATTGTTATGAAAACAACGATGTAATGATGATATCTTCAATACAAATAACATGGTTTCCCATAAATTCACTGTAACATATTCATCGACGTACTATGTAGCTACTGAAAGAGTAACTTCAACACCAGCCTATTCAGACCAATTCTGTTCAATTGTAAATATAACTTCGGCTGTTTTCGATGTGTTTGTGGCTCAGCGACCTCGAGGTTTGCCTATTATGATCTAGCAAGTTTTTGTCCTGGAAACAGCTGACAGTATTACTTTATCTATTTTATAAAATAATTAACCTCATTTGAATACAAACGATCACCAATATTGAATGAAACACTTACGTTTTCATATTAAATGTTAACCCTCATCGGTGTCGCCTTGCCGTATGCTCAAAGTTTTATAAATTTTATCCTGAGATTCTTGTTAATCCTTGAACATGCCGCGAAGCGAAACCAGTCAGGTCAAAAATTAAATGATGTGAAAATACGTATTAATGTTTCATTCAAGAGGAGTAGCAAGTTCTATCAAGTACCATCAAGCAACAGCAGAAAACGATCATCAATCCTTCAACCGCACCTAACAAAATTCCGTATGTTTCCACCAAAACAATGGCTACTACAATACAACGCGAACCTTTTCATGGTAATGACCACACTGAATGACCCCAGAATATAAGGTCAGCGATTATATTGTGCTCGTTTGGAGGTTCCGCGGGATGTAAGCCCGGTTTCCTCCGCGAACTGAGCGAGTCCATTAATGAATACGCACAGTAAACTAGTGCTTTTGTTTTTCCGCCACACACAATAGGTAATTTACACAACGAGTTTTTAATACCCGCTCAATTCGCAGTTGAAAACGTTTAAGCCCGGTTGCTACCATAAGATGAGCGGGCCCTTTAATAAATCCGCTTAACTTAAAAGTCACAACGTCACAGCAACAACGTCATGTGCTGCGGAGACGATCAACTGACTTGACAGGACTTGAGACTGCATCGCCATTTTTTTACTGATTTTATTTGTATCTATTTTATAATGGAGATTGGCCAAATCATTGATAAACGGAGGGCCATTCAATTAAAGAAGAAAAAAAGACCTTACAAGTCTCATGACTGTACATACACGTCGATACACACACACGCGCGCAAAGAAAGCACGCACACAAGCCACTTTCATTCGCATTTGAACAGTCTTATAATGTCTCAGTGAGGCTCCGGAGCCCAATACAGTAATAGTAAACTGTATTCGTGTTTTCCTGCCACAGCACTACAGTTTGCCCTGGAACATCCTTCAGTAGAAAGTTGTAAGGCATCGTGTAGTTAGTAGGTAGGAGTCCGGCATAACATCCATGTAGGATTTCCACAGGAAAAAGAAAGCTGTCACGAGGCATTTTTTTTTACAACGCCAAAAGGGGGTTACTCAGAATCAATCATGGAACAATTATGGGGGGGTCAAAAGTGTTGTACAGGCTATAATAAAAAAAAAACTTTTGTGTTATCATTTTCACTCGTTCGAGTTGAAACATTATTAGCGCTTCGATTATTCATTGACATTCTTCAGTGAATGAAACGCCGGAACATGTGATTAGTTCATTGACCGAAAGCATTCGATTCGATTAATAAAGGACTCCAATTTCTCTTCATACTCAACACGGGCGGCTTAGGGCCGTCGGAAATACTTTAGTATTGTGCTGTTTTCGCGGTTAAACGATAAATTAATAAGGTCTATTGTACTAATAGGTACTAATAGGTAACGAAAATAAACGCGAACAAAATAATGAACTTAAATCTAGACCTACCTATTTACAGTTTATTTACGCTACCGAGTACCCCGGCGACTGCTCAAAATGGAGTCCAGAACTTATGATACATAAACGGGCACGTTTTATGTTATTGCCTTCACTATTTCAAAGGCCAACAGTCAACAGTCCGGAAGGGTCCACTCTATCACACTGCGTAATTCGTAATTCATCACAAGTTTCCTACTTCAGGAGTACGAAACTCATGATGTGCAACAGCCGAACAACCCCCCAAAGAAGCGGGCTAGCATCCAAACCCCTACATGAAGCCGCAGTGGTAGCCAAGATTTGTTGGGAATCCTGGGAGTCATCCTTACGAGGGCTTACCCGGCGGGACTCCCAACCGTAGGCATAGGTACGGAACGTGTGGTTTTTAGTCGGTAAGTGTCCGGCATAGCATCCATGTAGGATTTTCCTCACGTTAACTACTAAACACGCACTGTTCGTTTGAATATTTCGCACTGAATGACGACGACTCATTTTCGAAAATCGTAACGAACGATCTGTCTGCGCGGGAGTCGCGGCGTTACTGCGCGCCGCCGCGCCGCGCCGCCGAGCGAGCGGCCGAGCGCGTTACGTACCTACAAGACGTAACTAGTCGAGTACCTACGTTACTTGGCAACGGGTCCACGTGGACTGCGGTGGGATCATGCGTGTGATTGGTCGAATTTTCCCGACGCGGCAGCTCGTCTTAGTGATTAGAACGTTAAACATTGAATGAAAAATTATAGTAGAAAATAGTAGTAAGCGTATTCCGTGAAATTTAAAGGAATAACCACAAGTTCTCATTTTGACTTCGGCAAACGATATAAATTTTGACATTTTCGTAATTTTTTTTCGTTGATTTTCAAATTGACAGTGCCGATCGGTTCTGTTATCGAAACTGTGCCTAAACCTTTTCGTTCCAGAACGACTATAAATTCAACCAGTATACTTTTTAAATACATACATTTATACATAGAAACACCCAGACATTTATGGGTCACACAAATATTTGTCTCCGGTGGGAATCGAACCCGACTACCGACTGCGCCACAGAGGCAGTCCATTCATTAATGGGCCAGTTCCGTTCGCAATGAAAACAGGCCTTTAGCCTTTGTTTAATGAAAACCGGGTGACTCATTTAAAATTAGGCAGGTAACTAGCATAATTACAGGGTTTCCTTGCGCGTTCATTATAAATAATCTCTTTGTTCTAGGCTTTAGGTAGCTAGTAAGATTGTGTTAAAATTAGATGTTCTTAGTCATCATTGTTGACCTTTAAGTTGATATGAGACTTGTTGTGGTGCAATGTTTAAAATACGTAGGTTTACTTTTGGAGGCTGAACTATTATAATCAACTTACCTATGCAAAGATCTCTCTGATAGACGTAGACCTATCCCAATTTAAGATTGAGAAATTGATTGGCTTTATAGCTCAACGCTACGCGGTGATCCGACGAATTTCGGTACAGGGTTTTCTATAATATGGTGGTAACATTCAGTGTGTGTTCAAGACAGATAATATTATGGCAGTAGCCTCACGGAAAATATCGAAGTTCAGCCGCATCGCAGATAGACTGAAATGCCGAAACTTTGAATTAAAAAAAATTGTTAAAATACATAGGTTTAATTATAGCCTAGACTAGAACCACTGCGAACGACATTTGCAGAATAAGTACCTATTTTAAAATAGCAGTAAGCTGGGTCCTTTAAAGCAAAATTGTTTTTTTTACATTATACCTAAAAAAGCCTTGCTAGATTATACTTATATGTAATAACCTCAACAAGATTAGATTTTACCATGTGACGAATTATTTCCCATAAAAATACTAATAAGGCATTTGGCGCTCGCCGGCTGCAGCCGCGAACCTTTCGCTTCGCTCGCTCGCCTTTGGGCGTTAATGGTGTCTGTCCCAACCTAACCTAACCATCTATTAGTTTACCATCTTTTACGGCTTACAATATCTCGACATTTTACAATCTACTGGTTTTTAGGGTTTACCTAAAGGGTAGAAAACCGGACACTATTCATGAGACTTCGCCGTCTGTCTGTCTTACTGTCTGTCCGTTATGAGGCTGTATCTCAGGAACCGTGAAAACTAGAAACTTGAAATTTTGACAGATGATGTATTCCTATTGCCGCTATGACAACGAATACTAAAAACAGAAGAAAATGGGATGTTCTGGGACATCCTTCCGAGGGCTCCTAACCATAGGCTGTTGGGCGTTACGTGAGGTTTTTTAGTCGGTAGGAGTCCGGCATAGCATCCATGAGGATTTTCCCTCACGTTAAACAAAAAAAAAAAAAAGAAAAAGGGGGACACCCTGTCAACAAACGTGATTTTTTTGCCGTTTTTTTGTACAGAACCTTCAGTGCACGACTCGCACTTGCCGTTTTTTTACAATGCTATGGTGACAGATCTAAACGATCGATGGCTGATGGAATACTTTCAATCAGGAAGGACGTATGCTTGTCTGCCACTGCGTACTAGGAAATGGTGGACAATAATTGATACAATTTATCGAATCAATGACACAATTACTTTGAAACCTTCCGTAAAATTTGACACGGCCATTTTAGTTCGTATTGCAAGATATGTAATGTTATATAACAGTTATGGCAAAGATAATAATAGTATCACATACACAGATAGGCAACTCCCTTTAGGAGACCTGGGTATCCTTCCGAGGGCTTAACTGGCGCTCCCAACAGTAGGCTGTTAGGCAGGACACGTGAGGTTTTTAGTCGGTAGGAGTCCGGAATAACATCCCTGTAGGATTTCCACAGGAAAAAGAAAGCTGTCACGAGGCATTTTTTTTTACAACGCCAAAAGGGGGTTACTCAGAATCAATCATGGAACAATTATGGGGGGTCAAAAGTGTTGTACAGGCTATAATAAAAAAAAACTTTTGTGTTATCATTTTCACTCGTTCGAGTTGAAACATTATTAGCGCTTCGATTATTCATTGACATTCTTCAGTGAATGAAACGCCGGAACATGTGATTAGTTCATTGACCGAAAGCATTCGATTCGATTAATAAAGGACTCCAATTTCTCTTCATACTCAACACGGGCGGCTTAGGGCCGTCGGAAATACTTTAGTATTGTGCTGTTTTCGCGGTTAAACGATAAATTAATAAGGTCTATTGTACTAATAGGTACTAATAGGTAACGAAAATAAACGCGAACAAAATAATGAACTTAAATCTAGACCTACCTATTTACAGTTTATTTACGCTACCGAGTACCCCGGCGACTGCTCAAAATGGAGTCCAGAACTTATGATACATAAACGGGCACGTTTTATGTTATTGCCTTCACTATTTCAAAGGCCAACAGTCAACAGTCCGGAAGGGTCCACTCTATCACACTGCGTAATTCGTAATTCATCACAAGTTTCCGACTTCAGGAGTACGAAACTCATGATGTGCAACAGCCGAACAACCCCCCAAAGAAGCGGGCTAGCATCCAAACCCCTACATGAAGCCGCAGTGGTAGCCAAGATTTGTTGGGAATCCTGGGAGTCATCCTTACGAGGGCTTACCCGGCGGGACTCCCAACCGTAGGCATAGGTACGGAACGTGTGGTTTTTAGTCGGTAAGTGTCCGGCATAGCATCCATGTAGGATTTTCCTCACGTTAACTACTAAACACGCACTGTTCGTTTGAATATTTCGCACTGAATGACGACGACTCATTTTCGAAAATCGTAACGAACGATCTGTCTGCGCGGGAGTCGCGGCGTTACTGCGCGCCGCCGCGCCGCGCCGCCGAGCGAGCGGCCGAGCGCGTTACGTACCTACAAGACGTAACTAGTCGAGTACCTACGTTACTTGGCAACGGGTCCACGTGGACTGCGGTGGGATCATGCGTGTGATTGGTCGAATTTTCCCGACGCGGCAGCTCGTCTTAGTGATTGGAACGTTAAACATCGAATGAAAAATTATAGTAGAAAATAGTAGTAAGCGTATTCCGTGAAATTTAAAGGAATAACTAGTGTCCGACCGAAACTGGTTTTCCGGCCGAAACCGAAACCGAAACCGAACTTTCGGCCGCAGGGTCAGTTTCGGCCGAAACCGAAACCGAAACCGAAACTCACGTGTTCATATTGAAAAAAAAAAAACCAGCCAAGTGCGAGTCGGATTCCGCACAGAGGGTTCCGTTACAATAATTGGGCACAAAAATTACGTTTGTTGTGTGGATGCTTTTTCTGATTTTAGTAGAAGATCCTCCAAACCTCCGTCGAATTGTCGCGGCCTATCTTTCTGAGAGGGCCATAACTTACCCGAGCTGGCTAGTGCTGGATCCAAGAGATGTGTCGTTCGGTGTTCCATAGGGATCGGTCTTAGGACCACTTCTGTGGAACATCGGTTACGATTGGGTGCTGCGTGGTCCGTTGCTCAGAGGTGTCGGCGGCGTAACGTGTTACGACGACACCCTTATTACAGCGTAAGGAGCAACGCACTGAGACGCAGCCCTGAGGCCACCTGCGGGATCCAGCTTACATATAGGGGGCGTCAGCATCGGTATCGAGCTCTCGATGACGTATCTGGGGCTCGTACTCGATAGCCGGTGGAACTTCAGATACCAGTTCCGAAGTTTGGTCCCATAGCTGAGGGAGGGGGCATCAGCCGCACTCTCGCGGTTGTTGCCCAATATCAGGAGACCCAACGCTCCCTGCAGGAGACTGTACCTTGGGACCGCATTGTTACGGGGCCCCCGTATCAATTCGGCTAGATTGCTTAGCCCGCAGAAGGCGACGGCTGTCAGGGTGATAAGGAGATACCGCACGATCTCAGTTAAGGAGGCATGTCTTCTAGCCGGGACCCCTCTATTGGACCTGGAAGCAAGGGCCCTAGCATCATTGTTTAAAATGGCGCATGGAGGCTCTGGAGCGGGGCCATAGGCCTCTTCTTGTGAGCAGGTCATGCTCGTAAAAGAGACGGCGCCCCATACTATTAGCCTCCATGACCGGGAGCCTGAGGACGGTGAAGGGGCTGCTTACCGTCTTTACAGAAGCAGGCTTTAGACTAGCATGACGTGAGAGATTCATCCACGCCCTGCTCAAGAAGCGGGATAACAACTGAACAACCCCCAAAGACGCGGCCGTAGTATGTAGCATTCCGAGGGCATACTCGGGGCTCCCAACCGAAGGCTGTCAGGTAGGATACGCGTGGTTTTCAGTCGGTAGGACTACTGTACAGTGAAAATTTTAGGCCTATATCTGGCACGGTTCCAGCGATACAACCTCGTGACTAATAGACAGATGGACGGCTAGGCCTCATGTCTCGTTAATAGGCTTTAACCCCTCCCTGTGTGAGTTAGACTTGCACTTGGCCGGTTATTTTTTCAATAGGTGCAGCAAGTTCCACCAAGTGCCATCAATCAACGGTATAAATCTTCTCAAGTGTTTTAGAAATATCTCCATCTATCTTTTACGTGTGGAATTACTCATAGATGCTATTGCAAACTCCTACCGACTAAAACCACACAGTGCCCTGCTACTAGCTCTTGGCTGGTTTTGGCTACATTCTAGAAGTATATAACTAAAACTGGACAACAGTGTGCTGGACTAGCGCGCTTAGGGTTCCGTCCAAGAAAATCAGCATAAAATCACGTAGGTATGTTGTTTGAGAGGTTTCCTTTAATATTATTAATTTGTCTATTTTCATTATTTGCAGCTATAGCGGCAACAGAAATAAATCATCTGCAAAATAATTTACAGTTAACTGTCACGGTGCATGAGTCTGCTGACAGACAGACAGACGACCAACGAAGTCAACGGAACCGACAACAAAGGGGTAGGGTTATGTAATGTCCTAGATCACCTTTTTAAGATTCCGTAAAAATTGTTTTACCTATTATAACTATTGATTGGAAGTCCTTTGTAAATCTGTAAATCTTCGGTTGGTAACATTTTAACTGGTTGGGCTGACCCTAACCACGTCACAAGCAGAGCTAGGCACTCAAAATTCATAAACACGTGAGTTTCGGCCCGGCCGAAAGTTTCGGCCCATTTTGGCCGAAACCGAAACTGCGGCCGAAACTCGATTTTTTGGCCGAAACTGGCCGAAACCGAAACCGAAACCGAAACTTCGGTCGGTCACTAGGAATAACCACAAGTTCTCATTTTGACTTCGGCAAACGATATAAATTTTGACATTTTCGTAATTTTTTCTCGTTGATTTTCAAATTGACAGTGCCGATCGGTTCTGTTATCGAAACTGTGCCTAAACCTTTTCGTTCCAGAACGACTATAAATTCAACCAGTATACTTTTTAAATACATACATTTATACATAGAAACACCCAGACATTTATAGGTCACACAAATATTTGTCTCCGGTGGGAATCGAACCCGACTACCGACTGCGCCACAGAGGCAGTCCATTCATTAATGGGCCAGTTCCGTTCGCAATGAAAACAGGCCTTTAGCCTTTGTTTAATGAAAACCGGGTGACTCATTTAAAATTAGGCAGGTAACTAGCATAATTACAGGGTTTCCTTGCGCGTTCATTATAAATAATCTCTTTGTTCTAGGCTTTAGGTAGCTAGTTAGATTGTGTTAAAATTAGATGTTCTTAGTCATCATTGTTGACCTTTAAGTTGATATGAGACTTGTTGTGGTGCAATGTTTAAAATACGTAGGTTTACTTTTGGAGGCTGAACTATTATAATCAACTTACCTATGCAAAGATCTCTCTGATAGACGTAGACCTATCCCAATTTAAGATTGAGAAATTGATTGGCTTTATAGCTCAACGCTACGCGGTGATCCGACGAATTTCGGTACAGGGTTTTCTATAATATGGTGGTAACATTCAGTGTGTGTTCAAGACAGATAATATTATGGCAGTAGCCTCACGGAAAATATTGAAGTTCAGCCGCATCGCAGATAGACTGAAATGCCGAAACTTTGAATTAAAAAAAATTGTTAAAATACATAGGTTTAATTATAGCCTAGACTAGAACCACTGCGAACGACATTTGCAGAATAAGTACCTATTTTAAAATAGCAGTAAGCTGGGTCTGTCAAAGCAAAATTGTTTTTTTACATTAAACCTAAAAAAATCCTTGGTAGATTATACTTATTATTTATTATATAACCTCAAGAATATTAGATTTTACCATATGACGAATTATTTGCCGTTAGATTGTAAACTAATTAAAAAAATACTAATAAGGCATTTGGCGCTCGCCGGCTGCTGCCGTGATCCTTTCGCTTCGCTCGCTCGCTTTAGGGCGTTAATGGTGTCTGTTCTAACCTAAATATTTAATATGAAGTGAAAAAAGACAACTTGACCCGCACGGGATACTCTTAAATGGCGGTTACAATAACGTGAAGAATTTCAACTTGAGTCAGTACGATCCCGTTAGCTCAATTGGTTAGAGCTAGAGCTCTGCCCTGGTTTAGGCAAAAGTTTCGGATTGAAATCCCGTGCAGGCCATGTTGTCTTTTTTCACTTTTTATTAAATATTATGAAAAAGTCAGCATACTATTTGCTTTAAATATTTCATCTAAGGTTTACAATATCTTAACAGTTTACAATCTAGGTAGGATCTAACTGTTTTTAGGGTCCTGTACCCAAAGGGTAACAACGAGGCCCTATTCTTGAGACTCCGTCTGTCTGTCTGTCTGTCCGTCACGCTGCTATATCTCAGGAAACGTGATAGTTAGAGTTGAAGTTTTCACAGATGATGTATTCCTATTGCCGCTATGACAACAAATACTAAAATAAGAAAAAAAATGGAATGTTAAGGGGGACACCCTGTCAACAAACGTGATTTTTTTGCCGTTTTAGCCCCACTCTATTTTATAGAGAGCTGTGACTCTGTCGCATTAAACTACGTCACTAGGTCACGTGGATCATCTGTTCAAAGTTTGAAATAAAACAAAAATGACAACGTCAATCATATTGAACTTTCACTTTCACAATAAAACGTACAAAAATATTGATCAATATAGCAATAAATTGACCGTGTATGGGTAATATTAATGTTTGAACAGACTATATTCGGATGGAAATAAATATTGATGCAATATTATTGAGTCAATAATATTGTACGTGTATGGGGCCGGTCAGAGAGGGGCTGTCTGGTGAGAACCATCTCACGGCTTTCTTGTTTTGGTACGGAACCTTCAGAGCGCGACTCGCACTTGCCGTTTTTTTACAACGTTACGGTGGCAGATCTAAACGATCGATGGAATACTTTCAATCAGGAAGGACGTATGCTTGTCTGCCACTGCGTACTAGGAAATGGTGGACAATAATTGATACAATTTATCCAATCAATGACACAATTGCTTTGAAACGTTCCGTAAAATTTGACACGGCCATTTTAGTTCATATTGCAAGATATGTAATGTTATATAACAGTTATGGCAAAGATAATAATAATAGTATCACATACAGATAGGCAACTCCCTTTGGGAGACCTGGGTATCCTTCCGAGGGCTTAACTGGCGCTCCCAACAGTAGGCTGTTAGGTAGGACACGTGAGGTTTTTAGTCGGTAGGAGTCCGAAATTGCATCCGTGTAGGATTTTTCTCACGTTAAAAAAAGACAGCACTCTGCCTCCCACTGAGCAAGCTTCTCCACCCCCGCCACTGCTAGAGGGCTATTTTGAGGGAACATTCAACGTATGGTTAGCCTTAGTGATCACACACATATATTCAAGCTCTGCACAACATTTAACGTAGGTGATAGAATTGATAACGTGAGTTTCAGCCCACGGGTATGTTACTATTAACAAAGCAATGCGACCCGTACAAGGAAAGTAGGTAGGCATAGCCTGTTTGTTCTATACATATATGTCTGTCATATTTTGCGGGGGGAAATCGGATGCAAATACACCACTAATGTCCGTGAATACAGGGTGAATTTTTCAAAAGGGATTGGATGGCCAAATCCGAAACTATAAGGACTAGCGAAAAATGCTCAAAGGAGTCACGAGCCTGATTTTAATGAAACTTAAAACCTCATTATTAGATTTTTGAAAAACCGATAATCCTAGCCAGGAATCGAACTCATTGATTGTGAAAAAAAAACACATCCTATATTATTACACCATACTATAGTGTTGCTATTAGGGATCTTATTCTGGGAAGGAATGATATACGGCAAACTAAAAGAAAGTGCTCATCTTTAACAAAATGCATTTTATTTTGCTTACGTTAACTGATTTTGTTCAAAATGTAGACCATTGTTTTCAATACATAGCTGGATTTGAGACCTCAAGGATCGCACTGCATTGAATATTATTGGTTCCGTTTAGAAAATTCTCCAAAGAATCATTCCGAGCATGATTTAAAACACGAAATAGTTACGATCTATTCTGAGATTTCGAACGAAACAAACTATGATACAAAATTTAGGTACATGAAATATGAATTCTATAAAAATTCCAAACTTTCCTTAAATTTGCCGTCTATCATTACTTCGCAGAATTTGATCCTTATGAGCGACACTATCGTATGGTGTAATAATAAAGGGTGTGTTTTTTTTTCAAAATCATTGGGTCCGATTCCCAGCTAGGATTATTGGTTTTTCAAAAATCTAATGATGAGGTTTTAAGTTTTATCAAAATCGGGCTCGTGACTCCTTTGAGCATTTTTAGCTATTCCTTATAGTTTCGGATTTAGCCATCCAAGCCCTTTTCAAAAATTCACCCTGTATACATTTATATTTCTTAGTTACGTTACGTGTGTTTATACATACATACATACATATACTCACGCCTTTATCCCCGAAGGGGTAGGCAGAGGCCTATACCGGCCCACATTTCACCGTGTACAATTCGGTCCCACGTAACAGGTGGTGAGCCCATCGCCGTGTGTTTATAAGCGTACTTTTTTTGGTGTACCCACTTTGACAGGGGCGAAACTCTCAGTATGTCGCCTCCCCTAAATTGAGAGGCTTAAAAAAATGCAACAGCCACTCTCACAGTCTCCAAGACCATTGGCTTGACAGTGGCCCTCAAGTAGGCGGCCCCGTGATGTGCCTCTTCACGCTCCGCTTGAAGAACCCGGGACCTTTCAATGCCACATTCATAGTCATGCTAAATTTATACATTTATTAAGAAATACTTTAATAGAGTTACGTTTACATTAATTTGTTTTACGCCACAGATATTAATCTATACTACTCGTAATTATAATAATCTATATTAATATTAAAAAGATTTGATTGTTTGTTTGTTTGTTTTTTTTTTATTCACAGACATTTCACACAACTCTATCCGATCCCAAAGTAAGAATAATCTGCTTGTGTTATGGGTATCAGACCACGAATATTAATACATATATACTTTTTTTTAATATAACCATATTATACATAGAAACACCCAGGCTCTTGAGACAAACATTTATGGGTCACACAAATATTTGTCTCCGGTGGGAATTGAACCCACGACCTCCAGCGCGGCAGGCGAGTTGTGCACTTAATAGGCTATGAAACCACTGAACCGATTGTTTTTTTACCACCAGAGCAATAGACAAGCGTACCTACGACTCACCAGAAGGACTGGTGATCACCGATGCCTATGAACGTTTGCAACACGATAAGCGCCACATTCACACTTGCGACCCTGCAAAAACCTTCTAAGACCCCTTTTGAAGAGCCCTATACTGTAGGCGTTTGGAAAAACTGAGGCAGAAATTCTCGTACTGTTGGGAAGCTACGCTATTCCCGGGTGACATAAGCTATAAATAGTTTATTCCCGTATTCCCAGTTTAAGGCCGTGGGTAGGCCTAACGACCTTGACCATACAAAACACACGTCCTTCATGCTAGGAAATGTAGCATTTTATAGCTTATTTTAGTTGTAACAAACTAATACTCACACTTATACAAAATCGAAGAAAACCAATTTATGGTGTATATTTTCTTCATATGTTGGCATATTTTTTTCTTTCGCGTCGATAAAAATTGAAGTCATTAAACGCATTTAATTAAAAATTTCGGGGCGACTTTATGGTCGTTTTTCACATTATGCATAATTAATATACGATTTACAACAAAACCATATTTTGACACACATCTTGTAGATTAACAATCTGATTTTGGCTATAAATTCCACTACTTATGCAGACAAAAAATGCTTTCGTTTGCACCTCTTTTTCGTCATTTTCTAAACAAGTCCCCTTAACGGGAAGTACGCGGGTGAAACCGCGTGAGGTCAACTAATCTGTATTAAAACGATAATATATACGTATTTCTGTTGCTACCCTAAAGGAAAGAGGGCGTGAAGATATTAAAATCTGACATAATCGTACTGAACATGCAATTATAATTAATTAATCATGTTAATTGCTTGAAATATTTGAATAGCAATGTTGACTGACAAGTTTTGTCGGGCATCACGAAAATGAAAACTGCTTTTGCGGTTATTGGCCGATTTTTACTGGATTCTAAGACCTAGTTACTTCATGATTGATGAGGAGTTGTTATGGGTAAAGAAAAGGGAGAGTCCAGAATAATCTTCGTCTCTGTTTGTTTGTTTGCATAAAATAGGCTCCGGAACTACTGGGTCATTTGAAAAATTCTTTCACTATTGGTAAGCTACACTCTTTGCAGTGAACATAGGCTATATTTTATTCCCGTATTCCCACGGGAACGGGAACTACGCGGGTGAAACCGCGTGACGTCCGCTAGGCGTTCGTAAAACTCTTTCTTTGAAGCGCCAGTGGCCCCGTAGACTCGAGCGTTCTGTCTGTAAACGAGCACTGCAGGAGGCAACTTTTGATATTGTCTGTCTTCGGATGGGTGACTTTGTGTCATTTATTTGCGAGCGTTTCCGTACTTCGAAAGTCAAGTTAAGACGATGATTCCGGTTCTCAGTAAAATGTCATGATGATAAAATTAGAATTATCTCTGTTTGGTGGAGGCGAGGTAGTACCTACACTGTGATGATTTCATGAATAGTCTGGCCTGTATCAAGAGCTGGGAGTCTCATATCAAGTCACCCAGCTACCCCAGCGAAACGAATGGATTTCAACCACACCAAATTGAGCGATATTTTCTATAGCTAGGTAATAGGAAACGCTAGTTGAATACAGTACGGTGCCGTGTCATATAAACTGGAGCGCCTACGCAAAATCACTGACTTGAATCACTTTCTCTCTCGTGCGCACCGTGACTCACCGTTTGTGGGGCCATGAAAGCGGAGGAAACGGTGAGTTTAATCCCAATTTCCGCTTCGGTGTCTGAAATATTAATTATTGTTGTTACCTGTCAAATTCTCTCAGTCTCGGATAGTGAATCATTGAGACTTTCATAGCCAGAAAGGCAATTATAGTGGTTCCCAAGTGGATGGTCATAAGTTATGGTCAGCGAGGACCAAAAGTATGCAAAACGCTAGTTTCGTTTCTAGATATTTTTACCAAGCTTTAGCTTAATTTAGGCTAGAAACGCTGTGTAAAATGTCCCTAAAATATTAATCCAACTTATAACCCAGTCATTTGGTACCTATATTTATCTGGAAAGTTTTCCGGGAGATCTCTCTGACGAACGGTGATTGCCTTGTGCGATAAGGCCGCCAATTGTTATGCCAATAAGTGTAATTTTAACTGTTTTGCTCAAATGTTATTCCTGGTGTACAATAAAGAGTTTTTTATTTTTTTTACTTTTATTTACTCTCTTAGTTCGCACTAAATGACTGAACTATTAGGGTTAGGTATGAAAGAACTAGATTGTAAAACGTCTGTTTCAGCTAAATGTTTGCGTAGAAAAAAGTTAATGTTGCAAAGCGTCTTAATTTCAAATGGTCTAACTTTTATTAAGTCAAACCGCGACCACGGGCGCTGCAACGTGCTCGAAACGTTGGTGTATGTAAGTAAATAAATGTATTTCGCGTGAGGTCCCGAGTTCTATAAGTATGAGTGGTCTTACTTTAAAAATGCCATGGTTGTAATGCTTCCTCCACATTACTCGCGAAGTTGAACGAAGTTCGTCGGCGAAGTTGCCCGAGTTTGAAAATTTTTGACGAAGTAGGCCGAGGAGCCCCTCCACACTATCGTACTCGTCCAACTTCGTTCAACTTTGCGAGTAATGTGGAGGAAGCATAAAAGTTCATGGTGGCAAATGGTTCTTGTAGGTAGGCGAATCGTCGTGTTTGAAAACTGTTTTCTTTGTAATACTAATACGAATAGCTTTAATGATTTTTTTCGCAGTTTTCATAGCCACACACGATTGATCGCAGACAGCCAGTCTCGGATCACGACACGGCTTAGACCATAAAACTCGGGACTAGCCTTTGCGAACCACCGCATACTAAAATATTCTGCCAGTTTTCATACAAATGAAGGGGGAAACACAAGGACATATAAAATTTCATTGCATTTAAAAATGTATTTATCGACAAACGCGTAATGGCTGTTGTGTGTTAATTGTTATTGTACAGTCAACTACAATGTAATGTACTAGTTTAATCATATAAAATGATGTACTGATGTACAGGCTTTTCATAAAGCCAAAAGACCAAATGGTCATGTGCAATGGCAGAAAACAATGCTTAAGTAAGGCGCATCCTGTGGTTAGATGATCTAAGCGACACGGTCATTAAATGCGTCGATATTTGGCACTGCACTATAAATTGTGCATTTCATAAAAATGGCGGGCAAGATGGCGGATGCGTTTCTCTTTGTGACGTAGCTGTTACAAAATTGATCTCATCTTTGAAGATGTCGTAATAGTTTTGGTGATGGTTTCTTTTACCTGAGTAGCCTAAAAGGAGGGTTTTATTTATTAGGATATTTTGTGGAGAGACATCGCACTTAGACTGAAATGTCAACTGGGTTGCGAAAAGACTCGATGGATGATGATGGGGGTACATTTTAAAACAATTACTACATTAAGATTATTTTTCAAAAGCTTTCTGCTAGCTAACTGATCATAAATTTTAAATATGGAAAAAGAATTGGTTATTGGTGGTATATGGTGGAAAATTTGGTTGGTTCTGAGTGTTTCGGTGACTAGTGGTTAAGCGTCTTGCACGATATGCGAGAAGACTTAGGTTCGCATCCTGCTCGAAACCAATTCTTTTTCCATATTTCAAATTTAATTACTACACTATTCTATACCTTTTCGTAAATTTTATTTATATATTAACAAGTGAGTTATACTAATAGAATTCGCTACTGCACTTTATGTATCTACTTAGCACAAATTAGAGATACTTAGTAGGTACAGATGGAAAACTAATGTATGTTTGGCTACATGCCTTTTTGTTTGTTTTTTTTCTTTTTTCTCAGTATTTATGTTTAATTTTATTTGTACAATAAGTGACGGCAATTTTATTGAATATTTAATATTATTATGCAAACCGTCAAGCCGCGGCGGCCGTCTCTAAAAATCAGCGTTGTATGCGTGCACCACACGCATACAGCATTAAGCTGAGAGACGGCCATTGTTCCACTTGCTTAAATTTTGTAAATTTTAAATAGTGTGTTTTTAGGTATTTTAGTTTATTTTTATAATTTTATTTTTCATGTATCAATGTGATATAAAAACTTTTTCTTTCTTTCTTTCTTACTTTTTTTTCACACCTACCACAAAACAAGAGATAGTACAAATAGAAAACCTACATACTAAATTCGCTGAGCAACGCACACATAGACAACTCATTCACAGACACGAGGTCAGGCAGTCTCAATTGAGAGTAGTGAAAAATTCTAAATCTATGGCACAGTATAAATATATGTTTAACCAGTATTGTAGCTCCCTACAAACGGACGAAGCGCAAGCTATACCTACGATTCTCGTTTTCGGCATGCCTTTCAGCAAGCAAGCAGCGTCCGCAGTCGCGATTGTGCCGAGTAGACGGATGGAAGGTGTGTTGTTTTTTAAATAGTAACCGCGCGTGTTTTATTTACTAAAAATATTTAATATGACAACTAGTTTAGTATTAGTTACTAATATATAATAAATGTATTAGTTACTAATATAAAATAATAGTTAATAGACATTAGTTTAGTAGTATTGTGCTTGTTTTGGTTGCATGAATTCGTCAATAACGCACCCAGATATACCGTTTTTTAGATTACCTGGAAACTCCGAAAGGTAAGACTATAAATTGATTTTACTTAAGTACTAATTGGTACTATACCACTAGATCAGGGGTCGGCAAGGCGCGGCTCGCGAGCCGCATGCGGCTCTTTGGGTGTAGCCCTGCGGCTCTTTAGTTGCATACGTAATTATCATATTATTCATTATCAAGAACATTATCACCCTTTCATTTTCAAAAATATCACAAAAGCCTTACTAGTAGAACAAGCAAACTCGCCTAATGGTGGTGTGCTGCGCTTGAAAGCGTTATATGGAGCACCATTTTCTTTCTAATAGGATTCTGCTGCGATATCGGCAGCGGGCCATAGCCCAGAGAATATAATATATAAGAGACGGCATTTCTAATTCTGACAGTCGGTCGCGGAACAAACTAGAGGCCGCAGTTCTGGCAGAAATCTACCGGCCCAATGCTTTGGTGCGTCAAAATGGCAAACAACCATCTTCGGAAGAGATTGAAAGCTGGCGTGTTAGAGCGCGCAATGATCTCATTCATAAATGGCGCACCAGGCTAGAGCTCGGCGGTAAGCATTGAGGTCGTCTCTGCCATCTTATTTATTCTAAGGTCCTGGGTAGAAAAGCGGCACTGACATACCTGCCACCTCACACAGCTCCTCACAGGGCACGGATATTTTTGTAAACACCTGCATGATGTGGTAGGCATTGAGCCTGAGGCAACGGACCCACTGCGAGGACGGCGCCATGGATAAAGCGCTGCACACCCTCGCCTTTTGTACGGAGTGGAGTGGCGAGCGTACCGCTCTAAGTCCTAAATTGGCCCAGTCGTGTCGCTGTCTATTATAGTTTACGCTATGTTAGACAGCGAAGAAAATTGTTTCGGCTGTTGTTTTGACGTCAACGGCAATAAGAAAAGCGCTGCGGTTGCCAGAGCAGGATGGCCTAACACTTCCAGTATGCCAACCTCGCACGCGTGGCCGACGATGGAAGCTTTATGACAGCCGTGAGACTGACTAAGACGCACCCCTCGTGTTCAGGCGTCGCGGCAGTGAAGTTTCGGTGGGTAATATTTAGACCCCCAGAGTCGAGACTGTTGCAGGTAGCTGTTGTACACTTGCCTTCCCTGTGACCCAACAATAGTGACAAGAAGGAACATCCCAGGGTTTTAGTGGGAGAATCCCACATAATCACTCAGATTTTTTTAATTGTGAAAATTCTGCAAACCACCCTGTGACTTACCATCTGCCTATGACCGTAAGTCCTGGAGACGCCCTTCGAAGAATGTTCTCAGAGCTTCCGACAGACTTGGTTTGTCTCTATAGCAGACTTTCCCCACAGTCTAGTCTATCCCACTTCTTACGGGGAGAGGGGGGGGGGGTCTTGGGATCAAGAAAGATTTTGTGGCTCTTTAAAAATGTTGTAATTTAAAATCGTCATTTTTGGCTCTTCCGACTCAAAAGGTTGCCGACCCCTGCACTAGATGACTAAAGTTAAACAAAGTGATTGACACGAGTGAACTAGGTAGTTACATGAAGTAGGTATGTTTGTGTTTAAAACTAGACTTGTGCTTGCTCAGTCAGTGAACGGTGCGATCCAATATAGTACAATATAAAAAAAAAACTAGTTCAGAACTCTAGTACGTGTAGGTAGTGCATTTAGTTGCGTTGTCAGTTCGTAGTTATTTAATTGAGAGCAATGATTTAGGTATGTTTCAAGAGTATTCATTTCTTTGTGGATGACCGATGCACTTAGCACCGTATGACTGCCTCTGTGGCGCGGTCGGTATTGATACTGCCTGCGGCGCTGGAGGTCGTGGGTTCGATTCCCACCCGAGACAAATATTTGTACATACATACATACATATACTCACGCCTTTATCCCTGAAGGGGTAGGCAGAGGCCTATACCGGCCCACATTTCACCGTGTACAATTCGGTCCCACGTAACAGGTGGTGAGCCCATCGCCGTGTTGAAATGGACAGCCGCCGTCAGAGCCTCGTCCGTTGTTCAGCAGGTGCACGAGCTTGCACGTGAGGTTGACTTGGGCCCGAAGGTGTTGGTAGGGCCCCACTACACCCAACTACACTACACAAATATTTGTGTGACCCATAAATGTTTGTCTCAAGAGCCTGGTTGTTTCTATGTATAATATGTATGCATTTAAAAAGTATATTAGTATTAATATCCGTGGTCTGATACCCATAACACAAGCAGGTTATTCCTAGCTTACTTTGGGATCAGATAGCGTTGTGTGAAAATGCCCGTGATTATTTATTTATTTATAAAAAAAATTTACAGCATTTTTGTTACCTTTGATTTTTATTACACGCATAGAGACAAAATGAACTTCCAAAGTTTAACACAACTTGACAATGTACGAAAAGTACTAGTGTACTAGAGACTGACTAGTACTTTCAAATCGAATAATAGTTTTAATTTTGTAAATCAAAAATTTAACGCGATGATTATAAAGACTAGAATTCCGTAATTCTATCACTGACGAAACATGTGGTGAGCCGATTATTATTGTCTACGCCGTTTTCAAATTTCTACACCCGTCTCACTCAATCGTTAGTAGATAACGGGCGCTGCGCCGCCACGCCGCCACCCCGCGCCGCCAGCCGTTGCAGGGATATTATATTATTACTCACAAAGTATTTTCTTGTTTAAATAAAAAAGGTACATATTTACTCGAAATGAAAGCCGGTTGTCAGTAAAACAACAATCCTTAATACAAATTGAAGGCCTTGTGGGCGGATTGAAAAAATCAACTGCATTAGGCTCACTATCTATTACGCGTACGTAAAACTATAAGGTAAAATGTGGGCGTATACTATGCCTCTGCCTACACCTTCAGGGATAAAGGCGTGACTATATGAATGTATGTATGTACATATTTACAATCGCAATACTAAATAGAAAGTTAAAGTAGGCACATATTATTAAAATGCTGTAGGTGGGCAGCCCTATCGCATGCTTACGTACCGCGCGGCTGTAGGCATTTATTTCTAAAATCCGGCCGAGTCAAACTACAGTATACAGTGTCTATGGTCTCACTCAACCGAATTTTCGATACTGATTTGTGCGCGAGCGTGTGTAGCAGAGGGTAGGTGTGACAAAAGTACATACTGCTCGTTCGCTCTAACTTTGCCGCTCGGCTCCATGCTAAAGTCGAATTTTTGATTAGACGAAGTAAATTGACAGCAACTAATGTCACTTTTTCATACAATGTTGCATATTTTCTATGACGAAGTGACATTAGCTACTGTCAATTTACTTCGTCTAATTAACAATTCGGGTATAGGTAGGTACGCCTCTACGCCAGCGGCAAAGTTAGAGCGAACGGGTAGTACATGAGTTTTCCATCTGTACTATCTCTAATTGGTGTACTTAGGTACATGCACCATGCACAACGCGTTCACTATTGATTACATAATATCAATCAATCAATCAATCAAATCAGCCTATAACAGTCCACTGCTGGACGTAGGCCTCTCCGAAATTACGCCACAAAACACGGTCCTGCACCTTCCGCATCCAGTCCCTCCCAGCGACCTTGTCCAGGTTGTCAGTACATCTTGCCGGGGTCGTCCTACCCTACGTTAACCAAGTCACGTTCTCAACTCCAGTACTCCTTCGCTCCATCGACTATCGGTTCTTCTACAGATGTGGCCAGTTAACTGCCACTTCAAAAAGCATGCTCTGCGAGTTATGTCGACCTTCGTTCAAACGATCTGGTTCCGTGATGGATAACATTGTTCCGAATTGTATTCCCGAAAATCTCCCCAAGTATGGCTCATTCCATCGCTCATTGCGCAACTTTGTGGGTTGAGGGAATGGACTATCGTGGACTAGCCTCACTGTGAGTCTTGGGTTATCCTTCTGAAGGCAAACCCAAGCCGTAGGCAGACGGAAGGTCACCGTGAGGTTTTAGTCTGTAGGAGTCCCGCATAGCATCCATGAGGATTTATAAAAACCAGCCAAGTTGGAGTTGGACTCAGGAACCAGCAAAAAATCCTGTTTGTTGTATAGGAGCCCCCCTTAATCCCTCTTTTTTTCCGATATTAGTATTGTTTGTTACAGCGGCAACAGAAATACGCCATCTGTGAAAATTTCAGCTCTCTAGCTGTCACGGTTCCTGAGATACAGCCTCGTGACGGGCAGACAGACAGACGGACGGCGAAGTCTCATGAATAGGGTCCCGTTTTAAACCCTTTTGGTAGGGAACCCCAAAAAGTCTTACTGTGAGATGTTACAATATATTATCTAGATTTTTGATATGAATAAGATGTTTGTACCAATCTTCACGCCATCTGACCACAGGTGACGGACAGACTAATTATTGCCCTGACATAAATGTGCTGTCTAATGTAAAGATTACAATACCTAATGGTTTTTGGTAAGTATTTACAAAGATTGCTCTTAAAGTGGCGGAATCTTTTTTACGTTAATGTCACCGTAATGTGGTAAAAATCGGTAAATTGTAAACTGGAATAGCGAAGCGTAAAAGATGTTTAGGTTAGGTTGGAAAAGAAACCATTAACGGGCGAATGCGAGTGAGCAAAGCTAGCTGCTGCAAGAACCTTCTAAGACCCTTTTTGAATAGCCCTATACTGTAGGCGTTTGGGGAAACTGAAGCAAGGTGATGATTTCACGCACTAAGCGTGCGCGGAAGAAAGCCCAGCGGTACTCAAACGCTCCGGACGCAAGGTGTGATGGTGAACTATGAACAAATCTTATTTTACGTTTGGAAATCTCTCATGGATGCTATGCCGGACTCCTACCGCCTAAAAACCACACGTGCCACTACTGCCTACGGCTGGGAGCTCCGGGTAAGCCCTGGGAAGAATGACCCAGGATAGGATGGCTCCCTTTTTTTAACGTAAGGAAAATCCTACGGAGATGCTATGCCGAGCTCCTACCGACCAAAAACCACACGTAGGTATCCCACAGAATAGAGAGAAAACCTAACTACTATGATCTGTAGGCTGTGCTTCTATACAGAAATCTATACATCTATATCTTCTATACTAATATTATAAAGAGGAAAGATTTGATTGTTTGTTTGCATCGCGATCACGGTTGGTCAGGATCCATGAGATTTCCTTTCGAGGGTCCACAAAGTTCAAGACTACATGCAGCCAAGATGGAGAACTAGAAAAAAAAACTCAGTGCATAGGACGCATTTCGAATCTGATTCTTGACCAGCAAACCGAATGCGGAAACCGTCAAGGGGCCCCGGCACGAACAATTGGCAATTGTCAAGGACGTTAAATCTCATGTGTATATACGTCGATGCACACACGCATGCAAAGAAATCACGCTCACTGAAGCAACTTCATTCATATTTGACTGCCTCTGTGGTGCAGTCGGTAGTGATACCACCTGCGGCGCTGGAAGTCGTGAGTTCGATTCCCAGCGGAGACAAATATTTGTGTGTATAAGATGTTTGTCTCAGGAGTCTGGGTGTTTCTATGTATAATAATTATGCATGTATTTAAAAAAAAAGTATGTAGGTATTAATATCCGTGGTCTGATACCCATAACACATGCAGGTTATTCCTAGCTTACTTTAGGATCAGATAGCGTTTAAATGTCCGTGAATATTTATAATTATTATTTAACGTGCATGACAAGCGCAGTTTGACCGTGTGGGTAGCGAGCCCATAGCATTGAAGAAGTTCAATGAAGGAGTCGTATGACGCTTATGGTGTATTCTACGACTTATCTAAGGCCTTTGATTGCGTCCAGCATCAGACTTTAATTCAAAAACTTGATCATTATGGGATCCAGGGGACGGCCTTGGATTTAATTAGTTCTTAACTAGGAAATAGAGTGCAGAGAGTAGTTATAAATGGTAAACAGTCACATGGTTCTGCTGTAACAATGGGGGTGCCTCAGGGTTCAATTCTGGGACCTTTTCTATTTTTAGTGTACATAAATGATCTCCCTCACCTTATAAGAGACGATCACGAGGTAGTTTTGTTTGCTGATGACACATCTTTAATATTTAAAGTTGAACGTGGACAACGCGATCTTGACGAAGTAAACAATGCCCTTTCTAGGGTAGTCCAGTGGTTTAACGCAAATAATTTATTGTTAAATGAAACTAAAACAAAATGTATTAGATTCACCTTGCCAAATGTTAGGCTCGTTAACACCAGTATTAGGATTAGGGATGATCAAGTAGAATTGGTCGATGAAACTGTCTTTCTGGGCATAAAGTTAGACTCCAACTTGCAATGGGGGCCTCATATCGAGAAAGTCTCTGGCAGACTGAGCTCTGCAGCCTATGCCGTTAAAAAGATCCGACAACTGACAGACATTAGAACAGCGCGTCTTGTCTACTTTAGCTATTTCCACAGTGTCATGACCTATGGCATACTATTATGGGGTAACGCTGCCGACATCGAATGTATCTTTGTGTTGCAGAAAAGGGCTGTCCGGGCTATCTATGGTATGGGGTTTCGGGAGTCATTAAGAGAAAAGTTTAAGGATATCAACATCCTTACTGTGTATTCACAGTACATATTACATATATGAAAACTTATTATATAGATATTCATAAAAATAACAGTAAATTTATTAAAAATAGTGATATCCATAACCTAAACTTAAGAAATAAGAATAAATTGGCTGTACCTATATTTAGGCTTAATAAAATAAGCAATTCTTTTGCGGGCAATTGTATTCGAATGTACAATACATTGCCGACAGCCGTAACAGGTTTGTCACTTAATAAATTTATTTATTTAGCGATAAGGCCGCCCATTGTAGTGCTATTTTGTATCAAATTTCAAATTGTAATACTATCTTGGCGTACAATAAATAAATAAATAAATTTAAAAAACTAATAAGACTTAAATTGTGCCAGAAAGCTTATTTAAAGCATTAAAGACTTTCTAGAAGACAAGGCTGCCTGGCAGTGACACGAATTGCTCCTTTCTACATTTAAAAAAAAACTGTATTAGATAATAAGATGAATTAAGAGGGACCGGACAGAGTTTCTTGGGGTGTTCTTCTCAGTCTGTAGCATTTCCGAACCCCCGGTAGAGTCACAAAAATTTTGACAAACCTAATTTTTTTTTTTTAAATTCCAAAGGGAATAAATTTTATTTTATTTTATTTATTATTTTATTTTATTTTATTTTCGGTTTGGAGCCCCGGGTAAGCCCTCGGAAGGATGTCCCAGGATAGGATGAACACCGTCTGTTGCCGGCAGTGCGTCCATATTTACAGGGTGAATTTTTCAAAAGGGATTGGATGCCCAAATTCGAAACTAAAAGGAGTATAAGGAATAGCGAAAAATGCTCAAAGGAGTCACGAGTCCGATTTTAATGAAACTTAAAACCTCATCATTAGATTTTTAAAAAACCAATAATCAATAATAGAAATTTTTTACCTGTCCAAACCAAGACAATGCTTGTGCAAACTTTAATATTTCCGATCTTCGACTATGGTGATGTGTGCTATCTCGACCTGAATGCAGATCTGCTCAATAAGCTTGACCGACTTCTCAACAATTGCATTCGATTCGTCTACAACCTAAGGAAGTACGATCATGTTTCGGCTTGTCGGGTAGAGTTTGGTTGGTTGCCTATTCGGCGACGACGCAGTCTGCGATCTGTCTGTCTAATTTTCTCACTACTCAATTCTCCCAACGCTCCTCCTTACTTAAAATCTCATCTTCATCTAATTGGCTCTAACCACGACAAACATCTGCGCTCCTCTAACAATCTTCTCCTGCATTGTCCAACTCACTCTTCTAATCTTGTCCATTCCTCTTTTCCAGTGCGTTCTATTCTTCTCTGGAATGCTCTTCCTCTTGAAATCAGGAAGTTGACTAATGTTAACTTTTCGAAACAGAGTTCGCGAACTATATAAGAACCCATAGGTAGAACAATATTGTTAAGGCTTTTCTCGAGTGTATGTATGAAATATGTTTTAAGTATATATATAGATATATATATATATATATATATATATATATAAATATAGATAGTATGTATTTATTGAGTGTAGGTGTAGTGGGGGTCCTACCAACACCTCCGGGCCCAAGTCAACCTCACGTGCAAGCTCGTGCACCTGCTGAACAACGGACGAGGCTCTGACGTCGGCGGTCCACTTCAACACGGCGATGGGCTCACCACCTGTTACGTGGGACCGAATTATACACGGTGAAATGTGGGCCGGTATAGGCCTCTGCCTACCCCTTCGGGGATAAAGGCGTGAGTATATGTATGTATGTATGTATGTATTTATAGATGAGACAAATGTTACAATAAAGCATAATAACTATTTACAATATGAATAAATCTAACTAAACTAAATCTAAATAGGGCCCCCGTGGCATTGTGCCCAAAAGACTGGCAGCATTCCCCCTTTGAACGACGATGCCTATTCGTTGGGAGAAATAACTGCCAACCCTTAGGTCACCAGTTGACTCCACAAGACGCTTCTTCAAAATTTAAAAAAAAAATGCGCATTGGGACCCCATGGTCCTAGGGTCTCGACACCGACTGGAATAAAATTGTACGACGAGCCGAGACCCTTACACTTATTTATTTTTTTATATTCTGCCGCTTCCGCTGCTGCGCTGGCTTTTTCTTTTGTTCTAGGCAGATGGGACGGGGCCAAAGTGTCTACACAAGTGGCATCCCACAGTATTTTATATGATATCCATGTATATATGATAAGTATGTACTTCAATTTATTTTTATGTATGTATACATGTTATGTTTATATGATTTAAATAGATAATAATTTTAAAATTTGAAGTCTTGTACCGTTTAGCTTTCACTATAATATATTCTTTGAGCACCTACTTAAACTTATCTCTGCATCACCCAAAGGTTGACTGGCAGATAATGCCTTTTGGCATTAAGTCCGCCTTTGTACAATTGTAATTTGTGCATAAAGTTTAAATAAATAAAAAATAAATAAATAATCCTAGCTGGGAATTGAATCCCATTGATTGTGAAAAAAAAAACACATCCTATATTATTACACTATACGATAGTGTTGCTATTAAGTATTCTGGGAAGTAATGACATACGGCAAACTAAAGGAAAGTGCTCATCTTTAACAAAATACATACGATTTATTTTGCTTACGTTAACTGATTAATTGTTCAAAATGTAGTCCATTGATTTCAATACATAGCTGGATTTGGACCTCAAGGATCGTACTGCATTCAATATTATTGAATCCGTTTAGAATAGTCTCCAAAGAATCATTCTGAGCATGATTGAAAACACGGAATAGTTACGATCTATTCTGGGATTTCGAACGAAACAAATTATAATACAAAATTTAGGTACATGAAATATGAATTCTATTAAAATTCCAAACCTTCCTAAAATTTGCCGTATATCATTACTTCGCAGAATTAGATCCTTATTAGCGACACTATCGTATGGTGTAATGATAAAGGATGTGTTTTCTTTTCAAAATCAATGTGTTCGATTCCCAGCTATGTTAATTGGTTTTTCAAAAATCTAATGATGAGGTTTAAGTTTTATCAAAATCGGGCTCGTGACTCTTTTGAGCATTTTTAGTTATTCCTTATAGTTTCGGATTTGGCCATCCAAGCCCTTTTCAAAAATTCACCTGTATATCAACTAGAAGTCACAGTGGACTATCACATCATGCATGTTGTGTTTACACAACTGTTAATGATCAGCTAGTTATTAGGGTTCCGTACCCGAAGGTTAAAACGGGACTCTATTCATGAGACTTCGCCGTACGTCTGTCTGTCTGTCCGCCACGAGGCTGTATCTCTGTGATAGCTAGAGAGCTGAAATGTATTTTCAGAAGGTATTTTCCCTTCTGGCCACTTAGGACGAATTCTATGTTGGACGGATTCACATTTCGGACGAGTTCCACATTAGGCGGAAGTACACTTAATAATAAAATAGAGTAAGTTCGGGTAATATGGCACGCCATAAGCCTTTTTGGGAATAAATCATTTTTTTTTTGAGATCGATCAGTTTTTATTTTACAATTCAGTCTTAGAACTAATAAAGAATAAATAATTAGAATTTCAAAACAATTAACATAAAGAAATAATTTACAAAAAACAAAATCTGAACCTTCAGCAATTGTCAAATTTTAACAATGGAAGGGCAATATGGCCTGGGCCATATTAGCCACAAATCAGGTGAGCTATATTGCCCTCCAGAAATATAACAGTAACTAATAAATTTTGTGTTACTTTGTGGAGCAAATTTGTCATTTTGTTTGCGAATGTGGTTTCCGCGGAGCCATTATCTAAAAAAGAAAAACATAATAGAAACAATATAAAATTATGGGGACAATATGGCCTGGTGCCATATTAGCCATTTATCTGGTGAGCCATATTGGCCGCGGAAACGTTATTAATAGGTAAAAGTCTAGCCTAAAAATGAGCAAGAAATATGTTTAAAATCTATCACAATACTACATAAGAATAGCTAATCTACAAACCTGTGTAGTACTAATGTAAAAATAACTACAATTTCAAGAAATGTAATGAGTAAAACTTACCAAAAAATAAGATCACTTTACGTAATTTTCGATCGAGCGCCCGCACGAGACACACATGTACACTTCGTCTCGCGCGAGTTGACTGAGTAAGTGAGGGGAATGGGTGCGTTGGTTTGCCGAGTCAAGCGGTAGCAAGTGTTCATTCAGTTCAGAGAAATCGCAGTAGGCCATATTGACCGACCAGGCCATATTACCCGAAATTACTCTACCATTCGTGTAAAATAAAATAAAATAACCGGCCAAGTGCGAGTCGGACTCCCGCACGGAGGGTTCCGTACCAAAAAACAACAAAAAGTCGTACCTATTTGTTGCATGGGAGCCCCCCTTTTTTCTTTTTATTTAACGAGATGGAAAAACCTTAATGGATCTCCTCGCTCTCAACAAGACGAGCTCTCGAAAGGATGTCCCAGTAAAGGTCCATTTTGTTTCAATTATTATTTTTTTATGAAAATATAATGCTCAATATTCTGTGAGTGTTTCAAGCGTCTACTGGTTGCCCTCATTACCTATTAACACATAGCAACGCGCGCCTTAGACAGTTCGCGTTGCTCTATAGTGTTATACAACGCGCGTCTTTAGACAGTTCACGTTGCTCTATAGTGTTATACAACGCGCGTCTTTAGACAGTTCGCGTTGCTCTATAGTGTTATACAACGCGCGTCTTTAGACAGGTCGCGTTGCTCTATAGTGTTAACTATCCTTGTATATATCCTCTACGGTAGGTACAGTATATATTTCAAAAAGAGTTTGTGAACTCTATGTTTAATTTCTTTTTCAGAATATTGATGACATTTGAATGATGACATAATAAACACGATATCTACGTCTACAACATAAATTGTGTGTTTGTACGTAAATTGTTTATACATACATACATACATATAATCACGCTTGTCTCCCATCGGGGTAAGCAGAGACTATGGCTTTCCACTTGCTACGATCCTGACATACAACTTTCGCTTCTTCTACTTTCATAACTGTTTTCATACACGCTCGCCGGTTAAGGGTACTCTTGACCTTGCCTTTTTCCAGAACGTCTCTGATTTGATCGGCATGCGTACGCCGAGGTTTACCCCTACCAGCTTGCCCATTCATTCTCGCCTCATAAATCTGCTTTGTCAGTCTATTCTCATCCATTCTCTCCACGTGTCCAAACCATCTAAGCATCCCTTTTTCGATCTTAGTCACTACATCTTCTGTTATACCACATTTTTCCCTTATCACGCTATTTCTTTTTTTTTCCATTAAAGTCACTCCAGCTATACTTCGCAGACTTCTCATTTCCACTGCATTAATTTTGCTTTCATGCTTCTTCTGCCATACCCAACTTTCACTACCATACATAAGTGTAGGGATGAGCACTCCCCTGTGTACAGCCAACCTGGCCTTCTCAGACACATTTTGACTGCTCATAAAGGTGTACATAGCCCCATTCACTTGATTTCCTGCCAAAACTCTTCGCTCAATATCCTGGTCACACTTTCCATCCCTTACAAATTTGGAACCCAAGTATACAAATTCTTTCACCTGTTCCACCTGTTAAATTGTTTATACTGGAGAAAAATCTAAAATATGGACTAGTTGTTTACTATTTCCTATGAAATAGCTATCTTTGAAATATTACACCTACCTAAAGTAATCTGCTGAAAGCGTTGTTCACTTTTCAAAGAACAAATATTTACGATGAAAGTCGAAAAATAAGTTAGTATGTGACCCGTATAATGTTCAATCATGGCGACATGAAATTAATTTCATTGAGCAACATTTGATTGTGCTATACCTCCGAAAGTATTCATTTAATTTGCATGGTGTAAAGGGAATGAATGATCTTGATGAAATGTTCAAATTTACTAACGTATTTAAATTGTGAAGGATACCTTATTACCGAATATATAAGACAAAGTCGCTAAAAAACACGTTTGTTGTATGGAAGCCCCCTTAAATATTATTATGTTTTTGTTTTCAGTATTTGTTGTTATAGCGGCAACGAAAACACATAATCTGTGAAAATTTCAACTCTCTAGCTATCACCGTTCATGAGATACAGCCTCGTGACGGGCAGACAGACAGACCGACAGTGAAGTCTCATGAATAGGGTCCCGTTCTTTACCCTTTGGGTACGGAACCCTAAAAAGGAATAATAAAGTATCCCTACTAATATTATAAACGCGAAAGTAACTATGTATGTCTGTCTGTTACGCTTTCACGCCTCAACGGCTGGAGCGATTGAGATGAAATTCGGTATAGAGATAGTTCGTTACTTTTTAACCGACTGCGCAAAAAGAGGGTTATGATTTTACGCAACAACGACTTCTACGCGGCCGAAGCCGCGGGGAACAGCTAGTCTATTTATAATATGCCAGCATGAGATGATGTATCTATTTCTGTTGCTATTACAACCAAAAAAAACCACCCTGAGGAGGGGGGATTACGAGCAGCAAAACATCACGTTCCTTGTATAGGGGCTCCCAATCCTCATTTTTTGAATTTTTCAAAGTGTAAAAATGGGGCCCTGTTCATGACACTTCGCTGTCTGTCTGTCTGCTGTTCATCATGAGGCTGTATCTCAGGAACTGTGATAGCTATAGAGTTGAAATTTTCAGAAATGATGTAGGTATTTCTGTTGCCGCTATAACAAAATCAGAAAAAACTCCTCCCTTACAACAAACGTGATTTTTTCGTTTTCTGGTACGGAACCGTCCGTGCGCGGGTCCGACTCGCACTTGGCCGGTTATTAACTTTGCAGTAGCAATAGAAGCAATCCATTTACATAATTCACGATGCTTTACATAATATTTGCTTGCGTTTTATAAAACGAAAGTGACAGCGTCGATCGTAATAAATGACTTAATATAGTGGCATCCATGAAAATATTGATTAGTAGCGGACGTCACGCAATTTTACATGTGTAGTTCCCGTTCCCGTGGGAATACGGAAATGAAATATAGCTTAAGACGCCTTGGATAGTGTAGGTTCCCAATAATGAAAGAATTTTTCAAATCGGTTCATTAGTTTTGAGCTTATTCAATGAAAACAAACAATCAAATCTATCCTGTTTTTAATATTAGTGAAGTAGACTAATCGTATCACAGATTATATAATACTAGCTGACGTCACGCGGTTTCACCCGCGTAGTTCCCGTTCCCGTGGGAATACAGGAATAAAATATAGCCTATGTTCACCGCAAAGACTGTAGCTTTCCAACAGTGAAAGAATTTTTCAAATCGGTCTAGTAGTTCCGGAGCCTATTCGTTACAAACAAACAAACAAACAAAGAAACAAAAAAACAAAAAAAAACAAATGTTTCCTCTTTATAATATTAAGTATAGATATTCTATACCGTAAAAGTCCAGTCAATAAGCTTAGAGGACATTTTTTTAAGGTGTGGAAAATCCTACAGGGATGTTATGCCGGACTTCTACCGACTAAAAACCACACCTCCTAACAGCCTACGGCTGGGAGCCCCGGGTAAGCCTTCGGAAAGATACCCCAGGACGTTGTAGAGGACTGGAGCGGGAACCTAGACGACTTTTTCAGAAACCTTTGTCCCCTCCGCTTCCTAGATTTATGGAATTTTAGTAGGTATGTTACAAAAATCAAATATGCAAATCGAGAGGGTGGAATTGTTCAGGTACCTGGGACATATGCTTACGGAGGATCTACGTGATGATACGGACATAGAGCTGTAGAGAAGGACATTATCAGTCAGGTGTAATAAGCTCGCGCGTCGGTTCTCGCGATATTATGATGAAGTGAAGTTGACACTGTTTAGAGCATACTGCCTGTGCCTTAATACCTGTCAGCTTTGGAGCAATTTCACTGTGCGCGCAATGACGACCATTAGAGTACAGTACAATCAAAGATAATATAATAGTATTACATACAGATCGGCCATCCATCCATGTGATCACTTTGTGACATTTATTTGAGCGATTCCGTGCTTCGGAAGGCACGTTAAGCCGTTGGTCCCGGTTGCCAGTAAAATGGCAGTCGTCAAGCTAAGTTGAAGGCTTTATTTCAACAGCAGGCAGTCACAACCTGCGCCTGTCCATTTAAACACGGCAATACGGCTCACCACCCCTATTACGTGGGAAAAATTATACAAAGGTGAAATGTGGGCATAAAATATGCCTCTGCCTACCCCTTCGGGGATAAAGGCGTGACCATATGTATGTATGTATGTACAGATCGGCAACTCCCTGTCTCGCCACAGCTGTCAATAGAATTGACGGTCGTGTTGACGCATCACACGCAGACATTCAAGCTGGAGTTTCCGCCCTGTAATAAAATGATGCATTTCGTATCCTAATGAGACTACCAAGGTACAGTAGTGCATCTAACATGTTTGCGGAAGCCAGAGTGCCCGACTTCTTTGCCATTTTAGGGTCTCGTGTGGCATCTTTCTGGTACAATTTACGTAGCTCGAGGAACTAGATTCTTTGTACGCTATGTAGGTGCCTGGACAATTCCATCTTTTAGCATTAGTATAGAATATATTACATAATCTGTGGCATTAGATTGCGAGCGGAATAGGCTGTAGTAGAAGATAAGATTACCTATATGTCGTGACATCGTAATTTTACCGTAATTTTATGTGATTTATTACTAGTATAGGTATAGTTAATTTATAGTTGTATGTTGTAAATTTCTAATTTATTTTTGTATGGCATGTAATTTAATATTATCGGATCAAATTCTATTAATTGTGTTACATTTTAATGGGTTTATACCTGCCAATAAAGAACTAATAATATTATAAATGGGAGGATAGGTACTTACTACTCGTTCGCTCTAAGTTTGCCGCTCGGCTCCATACTAAAGTAAAATTTTTAATTAGACGAAGTAAATTGACAGCAACTAATGTCACTTCTTCATACAATGTTGCCTATTTTCTATGACGAAGTGGCATTAGCTACTGTCAATTTACTTCGTCTAATTAAAAATTCGGGTACCTATACGCCGCGCCTCTACGCCAGCGGCAAACTTAGAGCGAACGGTAGTAGGTACCTTACCTTTTAACAAGGAGTGTCGGGTGGTTAATAATAAAACAAGGGTTAATGTTTATACTAAATCAAAATAATAGTGTACTTGAAAGGTAGAGGTACCTATAATTAGTTACTTAATACAAAAAAACAAATGTCTTAAATAAATATTTTGCAGATCTCCGAGTTCTACGAATGAACTTTTTTTACGGCAACGTCCATCGTTTTTGACGGGAACGTCCATCGATCTATTTCGGTAGAATATATGTCAATGGGAACTTCTTCTTTTCTTGAATGAAAATGGCCCCGTCGTTTACCAACGATTCTGCCAACGTCAAGGTGGAAAATAGATTTACTCATGGATTTAGAATGGTTATATATTAAAATACCAGAAATCAAAATGCCTTTACTTAAAATGCATTAGACCAAAATACCCGAATTCATAATACCTTAACATTCAAAATACCTTATTTCAGTACACCTTACCGTATAATGTCTAAATTTAAAATACAAATAATTATAATATCAGAATTCAAAATACAAATTTTCAAATGTCCTTAATTTAAAATACCGAAAATAGAATACAATGTGGCACTGTCACTCACACGTTTTGTTATTTAGCTTTAACTTATTTATACCCCCCCCCCCACCTAAGTGAAGTCGCAGTTGTAGCCCTAGGTCTGTTGGTCCTTGGGTATCCTTCTGAGGGCTTACCCGGGGCACCTAACTGTAGGCTGTTATGTAGGATACGTGTGGTTTTTAGTCGGTAGGAGTCTGGCATAGTATCCATGTAGGATTTACCTCATGTTAAAACACTTTGATTCAGAGTAACAAAAGTACTACAGTGGGCTAACGAAAAATCAAAAAAAACTCTGAGTCGGGGTGTTAACCATTCACAGATATATAGCATCCATGTAGGATTTAAATCATGTTAAAAAAAAGGTATTTTGTGTTTGAACATTTTAGGATAAGGTATTTGATAAATTTATATTTTGGGTTTCGGTTATTCGACCGTAAGGCATTTTAAATTATTTATATTATAAATATTTGCCTTTTGAATATTGATATTTCGATTTCGGGTATTTTGGGCTACGATATTTTGAGTTAAGGCATTATAATTTCTGGTATTGTGACGGTATACCATTTAGAATGTACTATGTATTATGTAATGTAAGTTTACGTTTTATTTTTAATTTAAGGTATAGATTCAATTTTTATTTATTATTATTATTGTACAAAACATAATCTTTAATTAAATATGTAATGAATTATGTATTGAGAGTAGCGAAAAATTCTAAAGCTATGGATTTACTAGTTTGTAAATGGGAACTTCAAATTACCCATTTCAGCTTCAAATAAAGTGTCATTTATAATTTTTTCAGCAAGCATTCTTTGTTTTTTCGGTAAATCGCGCAATTTTATTGCGACTTTTTTACCAAAAAGATCGAACCGGTCGTCGTTTGGCACAGGACGTTTGAAATACTCATTTAGATTATTTAGCACTTCGTTAGATAATTCTGTACTGTTTGAGCGTTTTCTTTTGGAAGGTATACGAGGACTGGATGTTTCTTCAAATGTATAATCTGGTTCTGAAGAGCTATCGTCAATATTTCCTGTGTCCAAAAATACTGCTTCGTTTTCCTGAAATAATAGTTTTATTTTTAGTTTTCGTAACTAGGTAGGTATAGTAAGTTCAACTCATCTGTGCGCGCGGCCCTATGTGTGGGTAAACCTCGTATGAACACAGTGACTTCGTGTGCGTGACGAGAGGTACAGTGAAGTACAAAATCCAAAAACACTCGTTTAACTAAAATAAAAAACTCAAGGGGTGAAATGTATGTTAAACATATTAATATGTTTTGCTGCTAAAATAATAAAATTGAGGAAATTTAGGATTCGCAAGACAAGGTTAATTATAAATTCAGATTCCATATCAAAATGTCCATAGTATTCTTCTTCTTTGTATTACGCCACATCTCTTCATCAATTTGACCTTAACGTTCGTTTATTAATTTCATTATTCCCATCACATTTTGTTCGATGCTATGCGAGGCATGATATATTTTTTTAATTCCCCCTACATTTTCGATTGCGTTTAGTTCAGGATGATACGGTGCCGCAGTGGTAGCCGAAGAACTTTTAAACCATGTGGCTAAAGAATGTCATCAATCTTATTACAAACTAGCTGACCCTTGCAACTTCGTTTGCGTCACATAAGGTGTACGAAAGGAGAGGTATTTCTTCATCAGACTCATCAAGTAGCGTGTAAAACTGCCCTGCCCTCTCCCAAAGGAACCGTGCAAAATATCGGGATCAAAAGTATCCCAGAACCTTCTTCGGAACATAAGCTCAGATTGTACCAAGTTTCATTTATATCAATTCAGTAGTTTCAGCGTGATACTTATTCGGGATACAGATAGACAGACAGACGGACATGAAAATTTTCAATTACATTTTCGGCTTCAGTATGTATCGATTAGAGAACGCCCTCCAATTAAAATTTTCAAATTATCTTCCAATTGTACAGACTCTCGACCCTCCACAGTTTTTTTAGATGTATAGAGTACCTATGGTCTTTTTACTTTTTAAATCAAGTCATACACTCATACTTATAGAATTCGGGACTTCACGCGAAATACTATTTACTTACATTCTACCGGCGTTTCGAGCACGTTGCAGCGCCCGTGGTCGCGGTTGGACTGAGGCGACGATCGACAAAAACCACGAAGTTATTTCTTGTCGAACTACCCTCCGCTGCGCGTTGTTATAACCACGAAGGATAAGGCCGGCGACACACTACACTCACTACGCCAGTTTTAATTGGCACAGTTTTACGTTCAAGTTTATTAATCACTGAATTCCACATCCCGGAGAGCTTGTATCCATCACCCTATTGAAATTTTTGTGTTTACTGATTTCAATGGCTTCACGCACCATACGTGGATAATAATGGCGATCAGTGGAGAGGACTTTCGGTTGGTGAAGTTCGATCCAGTGACTAATGCCCGAATCAAGGTGTTCTGCTATTGCCGATTTGTTCAACTGACGATTTTTTACAGCTGCAATATGTTCTTTGACCCTTTCCGCGATGGTCCGCTTGGTTTGGCCTATGTAGGAACTACCGCAGCTGCAATCTACTTTGTAGACACCTGGTGTTTGCAGAGGAATGATGTCCTTTGGTGTTCGCACGTACCTAGCCACTTTGGTTAATGGTTTAAAGATCGCCCGAATGGAGAACCGCCGTAAACACGACCCGATCTTGTCCGTTATTCCCTTTATATATGGCAGATAAGCTGGTTGGCGTTCCACCTCCGGTCTCACTCTCCTCGGTGCACGTTGTGCCTTTATACTACTCGCTGCATACCCATTCATCTTCAGTATCTCCTGAAACATAGTCTAACTCCTGCTGTAAATGCTCAGGGTCGCAGAGGTCATTGGCTCGCTTGATGAGCGTGGAGCTGACTGATTTCAAATGAAGTGGGTGATGATGCGAGGAGGCGTGCAGGTATCTGTTTGTGTGAGTGGGTTTGCGATACACAGTGTGGGCCAAGGAACCGTCTGTTCTCACCATCAATTTGACGTCAAGGAAAGGCAATGACCTGTTGTCATACAGTAGTAGTAGTCAAGTCATACAGTAAAATTATTGTCATATTTACTGTATAAGCAATGTTTTTTCTGTCGACCATCATCTTTGCATTTCTATTTTCTTCTGCATTAGGATTTGGAGCTCTATCATTTTTCGACTATTCTGTAGGCCTTTATAAGTTACACAATTCTACCATACATTATTTTGTTATGACTCGAAGAGTTTAGGCAACGTTTTCGTTAAAAGCTCCCGTACACCTGATTTTTTTCCGACATCTCCAACTAATATCGTTATATTTTAGTCAATGTCCAACAAACTCAACAAATTATATACGCAAACCGTTCTCAAGAATCATTGGTGATCTCAACGTGAAAATCAATGCAGTAGTTTTTAAGTTTGTCGTGAAGAACTTTGTTTTATAATAATATATATGTAGTGATAAAAATATTAATTACATCGAATTGACTCATCAAAAATATTTATCTGACTTCTTAAACATTTTCTTCGTGAAGAACTAGACATTTTCTTTAACGACTGTACCCATGGTATTATCACTTAGAACACTGTGTAATGGATTATAATGTAACCAACTTACACAGGATGTCAACATTGCAGTTACATTGAGAATTGTCATGATATTTAATTTTGTTTCATTATAACGTAAGAGTTGCCTTCAAAACGTGGTAGATGACGCTGTATGCTTTTTGTTTATTATAATTTTTATTTCGCGGCCTCGCAGAGAGTTTCCTGCAAAGACTGCTTGGCACCGCTGGTGTCGTCAATAAGTCGAGTAACGTCTCTATCTCATAATAAACAAATGTACTCTGTGAAGACGGCTGCGTCACTGGCACACAAATGAAAGCTGTATAATTACTAGCGTACGCACACATAGCGCCGCGCGCACTGATGAGTTGAACTTACTATACTTACTGCTTGGCAAAAAAGTCTAGAAACGGAACTAATATTTTGCAGGCTGGCTACATTGTCAAAAAGCTGCCAATAACGTCACATATGTCTGTCAGTCAATGACGATATACAATTTGATTGGTGGGATTTAATTGACGGTTGTTGACAACTGGATACTGATTGGTGGTTCTTTTTAATGGGTTGCCATATGAAGAGCACAGTGGCTCCTCCATTATTTTCTTCACATTTTTGCCAAGCTGTATGTAACTGAAGAATGGAATAATGTTGGGAACTTTTTTGAAGAATATGTACTAAGTAAATTTATTCGATCAACAATCAGTCAGATCCAGCCGTCAGAGCGGAGTCCGACATTCATTCATTCACAGCACAATTTTTCGTTTTTTTTATGGAGGTAACTGCGAACGTATTCCAGGGCTAAAAGTAGCTTAAAATGAAGACTTCCCACCTGGAGAATTTGCATAAGGAAAGCAAGGTTGGGGTCGGGCCCACACATCGCCTTGCTCCAGCGGGGAACTGCGCTGTGTCCGACGAACTTTGCATTATCCTCGCTCAGCTCTTATGCTATTTTTATCTTTGGAATACGGTTTCATGGAATATGGAAAAGGAAACAGACTTTCACGGCTTTCAAAAAAATTGGTTTAACCGTTTGAGCACTAGGATCTTTAGAAAGTAGTTTCTAAAGATCCTAGTGCTCAAACGGTTAAACCAAATTTTTTGAAAGCCGTGAAAGTCTGTTTCCTTTTCCATATTCTGTATACTAAAAACTGTAAAAAAACCCTAAAAAAATGGAAAGGAATTTTTAAAACAAGGAATTTTTACAACACAGTCTCAATGACAATGAGTTAAGTGTTTTTAAAATATGCGACTTTTATTAAAACACTTCACTCCACTTCTCATACCGATATTTTTTATACGTAGGTAGATACCTACTCTCGAACTTTAATACACTGACACTACTTTGACACGCGATTTTTATACACTTATTGAATAAATAACTTCACTAATCGATTGGCACATTAAACAGGGACACTGAATCACAAATTTATTTTAGAAATTCATTAATTAGGTACGTACTTACACAATAGTCGGCCATTAATGTCGGCGCGCGGCAAGTGACTGGCTCATTCATTATAGGTACATAGAAACATCCAAACTCCGAAACAAACATTCGTAAATCACAAAAATATTTTAATCCGAACCCGGAATCGAACTAAGGTCCTCAGCGCGGCAGTCGGTAACCCTACCACTTGTGTCCACCGAGGCTGTCAATTTAAAAAAAAAACTTACTTGCAAACTGTCATCATCTTCGTTTTTGACCGTTTGTTTTGGCATTGGCATTCGTAGATCGTTATCGAGAAATGTCATCAAATTGTAATACCATAAATTGGGCACATACACATTAAAAGGACTTGCGCCTGACTGTCTAGACTCTTCAATTTTTTTCTTTTCTTTGCGGTAATTCGTTCGTAAGGCATTCAATTTTTTCACAACCACCTCACGGTCGGCGTGCGGATCTATTCTTCGGTATTCGTCAATTAATCTATTGTAGGCAGCAGTCTTTTTATTTCTATCGTGATAATCTTTACTTTTTATTCTCCAAAGACACGGCTCATTTTTATAAATCTTTATAAACTCCTTCAAAATCTCACGAATTATCTGCTTCGTAGTGTCACTCATTCTGGAGAGAAATCGATCACAGGATGGCCACGTGCAAGCTGCTCTAAAAGATACGCTTTTAAAACTTGTGCCACACGGCCACAAACGTTTATGTAAACTTGCACAAACACAACAAACACAAGCAGTCAAAACAAGTTAAGAAAATTGTGCAAGTATTATTCCAAAACAGTTACATTTAACTTGTGCAAGTCTAAACTAGCGCAAGTAATCGTGAATCGTGTGTGACTTTGTTCAATATAAACACGCCACTGGTATACAGTATAAACTGCCATCTACACTCTAGGACACGAATTTGACCATTGTTTAATTACATTCCGTACTCATACTAGTGGTTGAAAATAGAAGTCAATAGATGGCGTTAGTTTTCAATTTCAAAGACGTCTTTTATTAAAAACCTTGCTATTTATTTTCCAGATCAAAGCTTACTAGATTAAATTCCTAAGTATTATGTAAGAAAAAATAATAATCATCTGGAAATCTGACTAATTTCATTGCTCAATGTTGTGAAGTTTGTGATGTAGCCTGCGAAACGGAACGCAATTCTCGCAACCTCTCGTTTTGCGATGTGATCGGCACAGAGTACTTAATACTACGTTTAGTGATCGGTTCGCGCACGTTCGGCGGAATCAGTGGTATTTTTCCTCCTCCTTTGCTCTCCGCGCGTGTTCTGTGTGATTATTTTCGTTATCATATCAGTTAGTCACGGCATTTTGTAAAGAATCGTACGTTAAATTGTGTACTCGCAAAATTTAATATAATAACTTTCGTGAGTGTGTATTAAATTGTGTGATCTTATTATTTTTGGATGGTGTTTCCAAATTGTGAACTTGTGAAAAAGTGTCTCAAGATGAGTAATT
Source organism: Miltochrista miniata (assembly GCA_933228765.1). NCBI lineage: Eukaryota > Metazoa > Arthropoda > Insecta > Lepidoptera > Erebidae > Miltochrista > Miltochrista miniata. The sequence continues at coordinate 5,333,418 of OW121777.1, forward strand.
TTACCAAAATGATTAAAACTACGCCAATCACTGATGATTACGACATTTCCAACACGGTGCTCGGCCTTGGCATTAATGGAAAGGTGAGTTTACATTTTTGAAATAATTGAAAAACTATTTTAATGTTTTATAATATTTTCTGCTAATGAATTTTGTTTACATCTATGACGTCAAGGTTATTATTAGACTGTACCCGTATACTAGTAGTAGGTCTTATGTGTTTCCATAAAAAAAAAGCGACTTATTCTTGTTCAAAAAACTTTGAACTGAAATACTATCCCATTCTTTTTTCAAAAACTGTTTTGATCTAACTCTTTGAATTAATAATTGCTTGCGACATTTATATGATTACGTACGTGAAGTAGCTATTGTATTTTTAACTTTTTAACTGACTTCAAAAAAGGAGGAGGTACTCAATTCGTCCGTACATATTTTTGTCTAAGCAAATTTCAAGTTACTTTTGACTGCACTCCAGAAAAACCAAATTTAGACCACTTTACTAACATTATGAAACCAAAACGGCTTCTGTATTTAGTGCCATCTTGCCTTCTACGGAGTCCAAAATTTAATTTGAGAGGCAACATGTAAGCATATCACTGAGACTCCGCAGTCTGTCTGCCTGTCACCACGCTGTATTTAATAAACTATGATAGCTAGACGAGACAGTTGAAATTTTCACTTAATACGTCAATTTCTGATGCCTCTACAACATATACTCAAAACCAGAAAAAAATAAAGCGTACTCCCATACAACAAACTTGATTTTTGGGTGTTTTTTGATACAGAACCCTTTGTGCTCTGACTCACACTTGACTTATTCTCCATAAATTTTCTTAGATCTTCATAAATTCTTTCTTCTTTCTTTTCATTATACCTATTCTTGTTCTTAAAAATTAAATGAAATGTTTAAATTTCATTATCTCCTTATCTATTGCGCAATCACAAAACAGGTTAAGTACTTATTTTTTGCAATCTTCATTTGTCATGTATAAGTTAAAAATGTTATCTATGACATTGGAAGCTAAATAGCACCAAAGATATTCAATACATAAAAATAATCTTCTGAGACAAGCAATAGGACACAACTAGTATACTCCCAGGAGAGGGTGTTGATATCTGCGCCACAGTTTATTGCTATTGCGGATAATATCATCGTTCAGTAGTAGTAGTTTATTTATCCATTTTTGGATAGGCAAAGACAATTTGAGCCATACAGCCTAGTCTTATTTCATATTAATTATTTTTCCTCAGTCCTTGTGCTCTAAGTCCAGACAAAGTCAAGTGCAGCCCTAAGTCAAAGTCAGTCTTCTCTAGTAAAGCGGTGGGACTTTACTAAAAGTGTCTCTGGAAATTGTCGAGAAATGGACGAGTCACGTTTCACTGCGTTTTATCACTTCCCAATACTTGTGCACGTTGTCGAACTTTTATGCTTTAAAAACCACCATTTTTACCCATAAAACACTCGAAATACACTAATTATGGAAAATTTTGAACTCAGTAGACTGCTTGTCTCCAATTTCGCGCCAAGACCTCATATCATCGTTCAATTTGTACCTTGTTTAACCTATGTATTATTTGAAATAAAGAGTATAGAAAGAAAACAAAATTTTTAATGGGCTCCAGACGCTCAATGCGACTTGACAAGTCTGCTAAAATATGACTGAAACTAGCTTCAAGTGTATGTGTTTTTCTTTGCATGATTGCATTGATGTGTATATGTATATATGAGATTTGTCAAGTTCCATTAACCGTCTCAGGAGCCTATTACCAAAGATAATATCGCACACCTAGATCTAAAGAGAGCATAACTCAAAAAAGCACTTTTTTGGGAAAACGCAAAAAACTGATTGCTCGACCCCTATGCACTGTAGAAGTGTTCTGTATAGAATTATGTTTTCTGTGCGCAGCAAGATTGAATAAAATTGTACGATTCTTTCATTTTAATCATGTTTTGGGGCTGAAAATTGGAATTTTCGAGTAATTGCCCTATTGCTTGACAAGGTAGGTGTGTTTTGTCATATTATTTTGAGTTGAGTCTATATAGGTGAATTGAATTTGTACTTAACTCTCTTTTGACGAAACGTTATAGCATTATGTGTCATTTTTAATTAGTCCAATTTAATAGAGTGATCTGAGGTCAGCAAAAGGAGTTTATTGGATGATCAATGAGGAAGAAAAGATTAGTTAACTTTAGTAAGTGTAAATATATTATTGATAGTAGTTAAAACAACTAATGAAAGTCACTTTTGTACCTTTTAATTATAAAATACTAGCTGACCCGCGCAACTTCGTTTGCGTGATAAATGAAGAACCGCTCGACCGATTTTGTGCAAACTTCACATAAACCATCTACTAAAAAGTTCGAACAAAGCCTAAACATTTGGTTTGGATAGGTGAGCCCGTTCTTGAGTTATAAAATTACAACGAAAAGTGGCACTAATTTTTATATATATAGATATAGCAACAAACATATTTTTCTAATAAATAAAAAAAAATAATAAACTTGCTTTTTGTGGAAAACAATTTTATATGCACATCAAAAATCATTTACATTTAAGAATAAACTGTAAGTAGATATCTAAAATATGTACTAAAAATCATCAATCAAGCAGCCTATAGTAGTCCACTGCTGGACATAGGCCTCTCCCAGTTCACGCCACAGTACCCGGTCTTGAGCCTTTCGCATCCAGTCCCAGCCTGCAATCTTTACCAGGTCATTAGTCCATCTAGCGGGTGGACGTCCTACCTTACATATACCGAGTCGCGGTCTTCACACTAGAACTCGTTTGCTCCATTCGGTCGTTGGTTCTTCTACAGATGTGGCCAGCCCAATGCCACTTTAATGTGCTTATTCTGCGAGCTATTTCGACCACTCCGGCTCTCCGCCGAAAAACCTTCGGAGTTTATCCCTCAGAGATATTTCAAGTATGGCTCGTTCCATAGCTCGCTGTGCAACTTTAAGGGCATAAACTAGCCCCACCGTAAGTGTCCACGTCTTGGCATCGTATGTCATAGCTGGTAGGACGCACTGGTTGTTTGTAGACTTTCGTCTTCACGCACTGTGCTATAGGCGCATTGAAAAAACGCTGCTCAACCCAAAACGGATCTTTCTAGCGATTTTCTTGTCCAGATTGCCCTTGTCTAACGTGATAACGTGCCCAAGATATGTATACTCCTGGACAACCTCAAGCCTCGATCCTTCAACGTAGATTGGTGCCGGCGCGGCGTGACGTGCTCATTAAACATGGCCTTGGTTTTCTCCAAGTTCATGCCGAGACCAACACGTCGAGACGCAACGTTTAGGCTGGGCAACATTCCACTAAACTGTTCCAGCGTCTCCGCCACTATGACGATGTCGCCGGCAAATCAAAGGTGCGAGATGCCCATGCTTTCCAGTCCAGCGTCTTAAAGACGTCCTCCAGCGCATTGGTGAAGAGTTTTCTTTATCTCTTTCCTCTATCATATTGACTAAAAACTGACCACGTTTCGTTGTTAACCTGTAAAAAAATGTTTTTATTACTTATTAATAGGGTCTTGTGCATCAAATCGCATTAAAAGAGTCAACAAAAGAACATTTTCGATGTTATTAGCGATATTGCGAAATTATTTTGGCAAAATCCAACTAAAGAGACGTAACTAAAAAAAATGCAGTAATTGAGTAAAATGCTATAGAAATTCTAGTTATAAAAATGAAATTATTATAAGATTACAAAATTTTAACCGCCAATAGCAAAAATGTTTCAATTAAATGGCTTTTTAAAGAAATATAACGCTTTAAAATATGACTCAACTAAACGGACACAACTACAAATTCAAAAATGTAGCAACAGTATGGAAAGAACTCTAAATAAACTTAAATCTTTTACTTACCCTGCCAGCTATACGGGTTTAACTCAAGATGCGTAGTTACCTACTGAGCAACTAACCCTCTAAAAGTCGTCTAAAAGTCGGCAACTCAAAATAAATAGTGCTTGAAATATCAACGGTACAGATAGAACTCAAAATAATTCCATTTTGTTTACGATGGACCCGTGTAATTCGCTTGTAGTTTAGGCCGCAACTAGCGATGTCTCTGTTTTGGCGGAAGGGAGCGGGGCTCCCTCGTGTAACTAAAGGGACACTTAGTGCTATCTAGCAGCGAGTAGTGGACTTATTTTTAAGTCTGTTTTATTGGTGGATAGGTATTCGGATAAAGAATGCGGTGGTGTGCTTATCTCAAAAAATGCGATTTTTGAGTTGCAGCTCTTTAGATATGGCTGTGCGATATAATAGTACCTATTACATACAGATCGGCAACTCCCTGTCGCACCACAGCTGTCAGTAGAGTTGATGTGCCCGTTGACGGACAATTTGCTTACATTTTATTGATCACACGCACACATTCAAGCTGGAGTTTCCACCCTGTGCTGTTACTCTGTACATTGTCATGAACTTTATTGTTTGAGTGTTCCGGAAACTGTAGTTTTTATTCCAGTCCGAATAAAAACTACATGCAAGTCGGCAACTACCGTAGAGAAATGTGTTATAAGATGACTCAAATTTGGATGTGGTTTATGAATATTTTCAAAATTAGTGGTCGCAAATAAGATAAGAATATTATTTCTATTATTCAACAGTTTACTTTCTAATAAGAAAGAGAAATTACTGTTTATAATTACTTATTTTTTTGAAAACAAAAAAATTTAGGCAGCCCTCAATATCTGCATAACATAACATTGGTACCTAACTTAACCTGTCAAGAGTGTGTCTCATATCTCTATATTGAAGTTAGTCCAATACCACACTATGGGCTCAGCACCTGCACGGTCCATAGCATAGTATTATCTGGAATGCTAAAATAAAATAAAATAAAATTTATTTATGCGGACAAACAACTTCTACATGGACGAAGCCACGGGGAACAGCTAGGTTTAAATAATTGGTTAAACTATTTAGCAGTAATTTACAATTTGTAACACATTACATACACATGAGAAAACATTAACATACTTCTGGGTTAATCAAATACAAAGCAAGCTTTCATAAAGTAGATTCCTATGGATCTGTACAGACTTGGCAATGCACAGCAAACTTGGAGCAAATTACAATTAAAATTGAACCTTAAGATCATCGGCATAGAATCTCATTTCAAGAAAATAGCGCATTCATATGAATTCTGTCTGCATTATATTTTCAGCCTTATGCCTTTTAACTTAAGGTTTAGTTTAACTTGTCATGTTTGCCACATTTTCCTGGTGCGCGTTGTGTTCTACTGTAATCTCATATTTAAAGATGACTCCCACAAGTTCAATAACATTTAACATTGCAGTAAGCATTTAGTTATAAATATATAAATAGAGAATGACTCAAACCCATTAAACATGCCATTGCGATGTTTAAATGCATATTTAAGAGTCCGTATGACTAGTCCGTTAAAACACGATTGAAGATATCTCGCCAGTTCCGGGCATTCTTTCAGAATGTGGCTGGCGATTTCATCCATCTCCATCTCCATGCAGCCTCTTTTTTTTTAACGTGAGGGAAAATCCTCATGGTTGCTATGCTGGACTCCTAGCGACTAAAAAACCACACGTAACGCCTAACAGTCTATGGTTGGGAGCCCCGGGTAAGCCCTCGGAAGGATGTCCCAGGACACCATGCAGGCTCTGCTAAGGGGACTCTCTGTGATACCAAAATTGAAAAGAAGTTTGTTATGTGGACTGTGACCTGTAACTATACCAGTTACCTGTATATTTTATTCTGGTCCTATTCAGCTGCAGAAATTTTGCGAGAGAATCTGGTGTTATAATACCTACCTACATCTGAATTAGTTGGTAACACTGAGGTGATAGATGCGGAAACAAGCAAGAAATACTGCGCTTTAATTTGTCTTACTAAGGTCACGTCGATCGTTGATTGGTCACGTCTCACAGCGCACCGATCGTAATTCTATGTTTATTGGCTATTTATGAGCTCCGGAGCCGATTCGACTTGACACACGTCTGTGAATGAAAGTAGTAAGTAAGCTCGCCAAACTGACGTCGCCAGCCTGATGGAAAGCCATGGCGTATCTAGCGATTGAGCGCCACTCTCACAGTCCGCAAGACTTCTGACAGTGGTCCTCAAGTTGGCGGCCCTGTGATGTGCCTCTTACGCTCCGCTTGAAGAACCCGGGATTGTAAGATGAGGGAAACACGTGTGCGGGCTGGTCGTTCGATTTTTCTATGTTCGACAGAGGAACCATCTTTTGAAACGCTCAGTTCTGGCGAAGATTCTCTCCACTGTGTATGAGTGGAATCTGCCCGGCACTCGGTTATCGGGATTCAGCGTGCATGCTTTCTTTGGACACATGGGACTTGTCAAGTCGATTGATCATCTCCGCAGCCCACTAGTCGTTGATGCACCAATTTATCAAATAGATATTCGATGATTATATTAATCGGCACCGCTCTCATTCAAACCTTCAAGTATATCTTGACATGTGGCTTGTTTAAACTAGACTTTCTTCATCGTATCGTGATAAACTGATAAGATACGGTTAAAGGTGCGCTCTTATTCAGCCGATGGCCACACGTGATCACAGAAACTTGCATTTTTTTTATACCACCAAGGTGGCAGACTAGCATACGGCCCACCAGATGTACCGGTGCTCACCGCTGCCTATGGAGGTTGCAATACCAGAGGCGCTACACTCGCACTGCCAACCCTGTAAAAACCTTCTAAGACCCCTTTTGAAGAACCTCATACTGTAGGCGTTTGGGAAAACCGATAGCGTTTGCATAGTCTACTATCAGGCAGAGCCTCGATGACAGTGCTCTCGAATCATCGAGTCTTTACAGAAGCAAGCCCAGATGGTGGCGTGTCACTTCATCCCTTAAAGAAGTGGGATAGTACATACCCCTCCAAGAAGTGAGATGTGTGAACAAAAATAGGATTAATTTGATCTTTGGCCCATGCTTAAAGAATCACATAAGCACAGGCAGTCATTGATCCTTATTGCTATCTTCTATAGAACTAATAACTGATGGAACCAAAAGTTTCTGGAGGGGCGCCACGTAATGGCGTAGACGACGTAATATGTTTCGCAACCAATCTGATGCTGACGGGACAAGACCAAACGATAGATCGCACTTTTTGCGCTCATGACCAAGACGAAGGTGATCTTTGGAGGAGCCAATTATGCTCAGTACAGGACGTCTAATTCGTTCTACCCGTTATGACGGTGCCGAGACGTGGACACTTACAGAGAGGTTGGTTAATACTCTAAAGGTTGCGCAGCGGGCTATGGAAAGGGCTATGCTTGGGGTGTTTCTGAGGGATAGACTCCGAAATGAGACTATCCGGCAGAGAACTAAAGTGGTCGACATAGCTCGCAGAATAAGTACATTGAAGTGGCAGTAGGCCGGCCATACCTGCAGAAGAACCGACGGCCGATGGAGCAAACGAGTTCTAGAGTGGAGACCGCGTCTCGGCAAACGTGGCGTAGAACGTCCACCCGCTAGATAGACCGACGACCTGGTAAAGGTCTCAGGCTGGGACTGGATGCGGAAGGCGCAGGACCGTATATTGTGGCGTAAATTAGGAGAGGCCTACGTCCAGCAGTGGACTGCGTTAGGCTCATTTGATTGATTTGATTGAGGACGTCTAATAGGCTGAGATTTTAGGTAGTGACTTTTTTAGGTTGATATCATGACTCTACCTCGGGGGCCGCGGCACTTTGACCAGTTGAAAATAAAATATAATCCCCGGGGTCTGAAGTGAATCCCATTGAACATTTTGTACACTAAAACACGAATTTGTCAACCAATGACTCGCTTTAAATGAAATTCAAATGAGCTCATGGTAAACCGGTCACCTTGTCACAAGCATTATTCATTCATTTTAACATCGAACTCAAATATTTTACATCACAATGAAACGATGACTCATTATCTCATTATACATTGGTTATTTTTTTAAATATAACGTATTTTGATAACCGCCGGATGATATGAGTTAAGCGTGTGAATGAACTCTAATATTGAAAATATAACGACTATACATTCGTCTCATGCCGCCTCTACACATAGGCCAACGCCTTGGCAAGCGCGCTGGCCCTGCCACTGGCCCAATGTGTAGAACGGGCGTTGGCGCATTGGCGGTAGGTATTTGAACGTTGGCTGGCGCGCTTGCGAGATTGCCGCGCGGTGTCGGCAACGTCAAAGGACACTTGTCGCAAGCTTGGCCACAGTATAAATATGTTTGGCTTGGCACACCATCCACACATTGGCCGCGCGATGAGTTTGTACAACAAAATTAGTACCTACCTATTTCATATTATTTTATATTTATTTTTCATATTATTAATAAAAACAATTACCTTGTTCTGTTTCGATGTATTGATAACATCCACCTTTTTTGCCATTTCTTTTTTATCACCCTTTTCTTGTACACATTTACAAAGTAATTATAAGCTGTGAATAAATATACAGCTGCAGCTGTTAGCGACTCAACATCCATTTTGAATCCGTCCGCACATTGGCCCGAACCAAACCATACTGAACGACCTGGAACGACCTTCCAATGTGTGGATGAACTCACAAGCGCGTTGGCAAGCGCACCGCCAGCGCGTTGGCGATGCGCTGGCCTATGTGTAGAGGCGGCTTGACATACAGAATTATCATAACGCGACTCTCCCAGCTTTTTTTAGGATTCCGGACATAAAATGTAAAAACGGGACCTTTGAGACCTCGTTTTCCGTGTGTCTGTCCGTCATGAGGCTGTCTCAGGAATCGTGATAGCTAGAGCTGAAATTTTCCCATACATGCACAAAGGTTTTTGGGACGGAACACGCCGTGCGCGAATCCGACTCGCACTTGGCCCGTTTATTTGCTATGCCTGACTCCTACTGACTAAAACCACACGGTGCCCTGCTGACTGCCTACTGCAGGGAGTCTACTATGTGACTACGTTCTAGATGACGCCTGCAATACCACGTGGAATTTCGTTCCCGTTCCTGCTTCCAATGTGAACTTATTGTAGATAATAATCTTAAGTGTTATTCCAGACTATTCTATCTATGTTTCAAGTTCCAACCCGATCGAGCGAAACAGTAACAAACAGCCAGAATGTGTACATCACAGCTTAGGTGGTCGCTTCCATTGAGTTATCAGTCATTCTCGAAGACATTTTATCTAAAGAATGCTGGCAGGATCAATTTCTTATTAACCGTGTTGGCCTCTATAATATAATTTATCCCACACACGATGCCAAACACATAGGAATGTAGGTACTTACTTTATACTACTGAGGTAGCAGACAATCGTACAACATATAGGTACGATTGTTTTTATTGTACTCATTCTATCTTTATGCCAAATTTATGCAATTTATCCTGGTCTTCTTTTCCGAATTTGTCCAGTTCCGATACTGATATCGGAATTCCGATATTGAAGTCCAATATCGGAACTCAGTATCGGAATTGAATTTCTTGCGATATTACAAGCCCTAACCCGAACCAACCCCCAAAGACGTGGTATGGCAGCCGAATCCGTAAGCGAGGCCGCAGTAGTAACTAAAATCTGCCAGAAATCCTGGAACATCTTACCGAGGAATTACCCTTGCACAGTGTCTTATAATCGTTCAGTAGCGGTCACTCTCTTCTTTTTATGTTTTATGATGGATAATAGCCAAACTAAGCAGATAGTTAAACTCCAAAATGTTTATCACCCATAGTTTTAGAAATCGAGAAAAGTCCATAGAAACCATAGAAACCCTTCATCTCCTTTGTTATTCGTATTATTTTCGTTGTTTCATTTTTCCATGATTAAGTTATAGTCTTGGATTCGATTTATAAAAAAAAATGAACGAATGTTGTCTAGTTTAGCGAGAATATTTTTTTTTATAAATATTTTATTTATTTTTTTCTAGGGGCATCCCTTGACGGTCGCATTTTTTTTATATGCCGAATTGATAATTGTGAATAGTACTATTACCACAAAAAAATTAGACGCTACAAGCCCAGGACAGCTGGGATATTCAGCTCTAAAGTTTTGAGTTAGGGTTGTCACTCAAATCTATGGTATAGTTCAGTTGTGGTCCTTAAATTTTTTGTGTGTTATGATTATGAATCAAAACAGCCTGTTCTTTTGTATTAATTATATTTTTACGTATATGAAGAGTAAACTACATTTAACTGAAATAATAATAACAATCCTAAATTTCAATTAAATAAAACGTTTATCAAAAGAAACTAAGTAGGTAGTAACGATTTTAATGGTGTATAACCGCAATGGTGTATAATGCGAAACTATTTTAGAGAGAATTTTTATAAAAAAAATGAACGAATGTTGTCTATTTTAGCGAAAATATTTTTTTTGTAATTATTTTTTTTTTTTCTAGGGGCATCCCTTGACGGTCGCATTTTTTTTAGATGCCGAATTGTTAATTGTAGATAGTACTACTAACAAAAAAAAAATTAGACGCTACAAGCCCAGGATAGCTCTGAAATTCAATTTTAAAGTTTTGAGGGGTAAGGGTTGTCACTCTTTTCTATGTAATAGTTTAGTTTGCCATATCGCAAGAAGATAAGTGTAATATCAATAAATAAATTTGGATTTCTTTTTGATTCCTAACACATAAAAATATAAAGACCACAACTGAACAATACCATTGACTTGAAATACAACACTAACTCAAATCTTAGAAACTGAATATCGCAGCTGTCCTGTGCTTGTAGCGCGTAATTTTTTTTGTGGTAGTACTCATCAGCTCAATTAACAAAAACATTTTTAAAAAATGCGGCCGTCAAGGAATTCCTATTAAAAAAAAAAAAAATTAAAATCTCGCTAACATAAACAAGTACACTTTTTATTTTAATTGTTACCTACAATATCACTAACCCATTCCAAAACTTTCAAGCCAAAATTTAATTTCATTTCAATTATCTCTCAATTGTATCATCATTCTAAATATTATAAATTTCAGACATCAAAATTTTTTGTGACAACCCTATTTCCATAGAAAATTATAAAAAACTTAGAAACGTCTTATCTCAGCTGTCCTGCATTGAAAAAAATTAAAAATTTATGAGTAGGAAGCTACATAACTGGACATTAGTTAGATAAGTGAATATACGGTATTTGATTTTTTTGTGTCCCACAAGAAAATGTTATCTGTTCCATTCAATATCGATAATTTGTATATTTTACAATATTTGCAAAGTCCTAATAATGATGGCCAGAAGATTTTTCCAATTTTTTGAATTTTATAAGCGCCAGAGGAAAATATGTTATCAGAGGAGTGACACTGTGGCACAATAGAGACAAATTAAAGCAGAGTAGTGACATGTCTTTGATTATTAGCTAAGAAAAGGGAGAAATAATAAAACATTTAATATACAGTATAGGTTTCGAATATTTTTTGTATACGAGAGAAATTCAGTCTTCACAGTTTCTAAACGCATAATTATTTTTAATATTTATGGTTTGTTAATGCTTATGTTTCGTTTCATCAATCAATCATGAAATCAGCCTATGATAGTCTACTGCTGGACGTAGGCCTCTTCCAAATTATGCCACAATACACTCTGCCCACCCCTTCGGAGATAATGGCTTGCCCATATGTACACGATCCTGCGCCTTCCGCATCCAGTCAATCCCTGTGACGTTTTTAGGTCGTCGCTCCATCTGGCGGTGAGTTGTCCTACCCCACCTTTACCAAGTTAAAGTTCCAAAACTCATTTACTCCATCGGCCATCGGTTCTTCTACTGATGTCGTCAGCCCACTGCCACTTCAAAACCGATACTCTGCAGGCTATGACGACCACTATGATTCACTGATAAATGTGATCTAATTGTTTCAGATTTTTCCCTTTGTATACACCCCAAGCATAGCTCATTCCATTGCTCACTGTGCCACTTTAAGGACTAGACCCACTGTGAGTGTCCAGGTCTCGGCACTGTAGGTCATAATTGGTAGAACACAGTGGTGATAGACTTTCGGCTTCAGGCATTGCGGTATTTGCAAATAGAAAACACGACGCAGTTTGCTGAATGATGCCCAGCCCAAGCGAATCCTTCTGACTATTTCCTAATCCAGATTATTCTTTCTTAGTATGATTACCTGACCAAGGTAGGTATATTCCTGGACAACCTCAAGTCTCGCTCGATCCTTTGACGTAGATTGGTATCGGCATGACACGCTCACTGAAATTACCTTGGTTTCATCCAAGTTAATGCTGAAGCCAACACGTCGAGCCTTTCCATTAAGACTTTACAGCACTCTCCTCAACTGTTCCAGCATTTCCTCTACCATGACGATACCTCGTCATAATAGCACGACGCATCTCGAAATTCGGTTTCTCCATGTCATCGGCAAATCATATCACCGTTTGTATTCTCGCCCCATCTCAGACCTGTGACTAACAGAAGTCCTCAGGCGCATTGGTGAAGAGTTTAGGGGATATTACATCTCCCTATACACACCTCTGCGCCGTGCTATAGGATTTTACTTTTAATCCTCCAACTGGATAGTCATGGTAGTGGTATGTTAAGCATCTTAACACCTTGATACATCATCAATCAATACGACATCGCTACAAAGCTTCCAGGGCTGTCCAGGTTTGGATAGAGTCGAAGGCTTTCTCGTAGTCTACGAAAGCCATACTTACGCAGTGGCTGATTGTACTCCTCTGTCTGCTGTACAATCCACCGAACAGTATGGATGTGTTCCATGGTACTAAAGCCCTTTTGAAATCCGGCTTGCTCAATTGGCTGAAACTCGTCAAGTTTTCCGGTGAAGCTATTTGTGACAATCTAGAGGACAACTTGTAAATATGAATAAGGAGTCAGATGGGGCCGTCACATTAGTTCTTTATTAAGATCTAGTCACCTTTTTTTAAAAAACAGAGCCACTGCACTTCCACATCACGCTTTGGATGTCTGGCTCTGCTGGAGAGTAGAATTAAAGATACTCGTTAATTCTCTAAGGACTGGAGTTCCGCCTGCTCTAAGGAGCTCGGTATAATTCCGTCTTTTACGGGGATTTGTTATGTTTAAGTCGCTCGAGAACCACCCTAACCTCGCCCTGGTCTATATCCAGTATGTCTTCCGTGTAGTGGCCAGTTAATGGGGCTCTGTGGTCATTATCGCTTGCCATGATGTCTGATTATGCTGGAGTAGCTAGAACAAATAAATCGACCTCTTAATACATTAAGTATTAACGAAAGTTACTACATTATTTAATTTTTGCCACTCTCCTGGCGCGTATGTTTTTTCTCTGGCATGAAATATGCCAGAGTAATGACGCCAGAGAAGTGACAAAATCGCACATTATCTATAAAAATAGCATCACTCGCATTTCTGACTACGCTTTAACTTACTACATGACATCTACACACAATAAACATTGCATTGCTCAAATATACAATTTCGTAACTTTAAAATAGAAAAATATATACTTACCAGAGGAAATATTCCAACGACTGGCACAAACCCGCTTTCCTGGAGTCAATCGCAAACTGACGCAAAATTATTGAAGCTTTTCTCAAGGATTTTAGCTTACTTCTTACTTTACACTGTGACCCGCGCATACATTAAAGTCAAAAACATATCTTTGCGCATTTAAGTAAAATTTTAGTTCTTTGGGTTTCGCCAGATGAAGGTGACATTTTTGTAAGGGGCCAAAAAAGATAAGTTATTTTTTTTTATTAATAAATGTTTTTACAGTGTATTTTATTAAAATATGTTTCGAAATTTATTAAAGCATTTGATCATCTTAAAAAAGATCATAATGGCATACAGATTTAAAGTATCTGACCATTTATTTACCATAAACTGGTAAGCGGTAAAGCCAGAGGAGTATACATTTATGACTATTTTAGGCTATTAATGCTAAAATAAAACAAATTATTATAAATAAACTATGTGGTCCAAATAAAATAACATTTTCTTTATTGTTTAAGCATAGCGGAAACTATAGTATAGAGGGGTTAACATAAAATTTCTCTATGGGCCACTGAAATTCAAATAGCGTATATTCACCCTTTTAAACAGTAATCTCTCAACGGCTTGTTAATATATCCAAGTGATCAGTCATTGTGTCAAGCACCGTTACGAGACGGTTGGCCAAATCGACGCGCTTACGTCATACGATGACGTCATCACAAGGAGGCGTATACGCACCCATGCTGGTGAACTTCGAAGAATCTTGAAGTGTGTTTAAGTTTAAGTGGAAAGGTTCATCTACTTGGCTACCTCCTATCTTCTCTCTCTCTCCTCCTGTCTTCGCCACATACAATTTTTTTATAGGTACCACTAAGGTGGCAAAAAAACTTACGACCTACCTGGTAGAAAGTGGTTATCTTAGCCTATTGACATATGCAACACCAGAGACGCTACAATCGCGCTGCCGACCCTGTAAAAACCTTTTAAAACTGAAATACAGGATAAAGCCTAGTTCAGCAGCAGTTGCTAACACCGGATACAAATTGTTCGAATAATGTATATTTTATCTGTGTAAAAGACTGTGAAAAAAAAAACCGTTTTTGAAGAACTTCATACTGTAGGAGTGTAGGCGTTTGGGAAAACCGAGGCAGGGACTCAGGGAGATCATTTCACAATCAAAGCGCGGAAGAAAACCCTTCCAAGTCTTAAAACATTATTATATTATTGCCTTGAGCATGTGTTTCCCAGAACATACAATACCGGGTTTCCCTCATCATGTGGATGAGGGAAACCCGGCATTGTATTAGAAATGAATTACAGTCACATTTTGCCAATAGCTTTGATGGTCCCACGTTTTAAAATGTAAGTAGGTATTCTCCTAGCATTCTGTAATGCAAACCAAAACTCATAACAACCAGGACAGATGTACACATTTAGAAATACTTTCTCAGCAGTCGAGCGTACATACATGCAACACCTCCTATTTTTGAAGTCGGTTAAACCAGTACAAGAGCAATGACTTAACACAAAAAATGGCTTAAGCCTACCTAAACCGGAAAATGAACCAACGGACTTAACACATTTAAAGCCGTCGTGACTCGTGACTGAGTTATTTTCCAAACCATTGCTAATTTTTAAAGATGGCTACAAAAAGTAAACAATCTCCGGGTATTTTTGTAGTGGGTATTTTGGACTCAGTGTTCTGTGAAACGATCACTGCGGTAAGCAATTTTTGCTGTGGCTGTTCCTTGAATGGGTGACCATTCGATCACTTCGCGATATTTTCTATTAAGACACGTTCAGTTCGCTGATCTTGGGTGTCTGTCAGTCAGTAAACCAAGTTGAATGTCTTATTGGCTTTTTGAAAATTTTCAAAACCATGCAGCTCAGATTAAAAGAATACATGTATTTTATTAGGCTCCTTCGCTGTTTGACACCACGAATTATTGACACCACGGTGTCAATCGCAGAAGAACGTTTTTTGAATTGACTGTTTGGGACCATTTTCATAATAATTTGCGACCGTGGTGTCAAACGGCGAATATCTTATTTTGTTTTCGTCGATTGACACTTGACACCATGGTGTAAAACAGCAAAGGGCGGCTCATTGGCATTTTTATTATAAAATAACAATCATGGCCAAAAGTGTGTGAGCCATGCAGTTGATCTTGCATCTCTTCATTTTAAGACTCACTACCTTTTTGTCAATGGTGAAATGTGGGCGTATACTATGCTTCTGCCCACCCGTTCCGGGATAAAGGTGTGAATATATGTATTGTATGATGTGGCTATTTAAACCTTAAAGTATAGATATCACTAGGTATGTCTGTAATGAATATTATTCATTGAGCTATAAAATTTGATAGCACAGCGAGACAATTGGTTGACATAATAATGATTAGTGTTACTGGTGTAAAGGCCGATAATAAAATATCATTGAATACATTAAAATAATTTATGAGTGTGGCAGAAGTTCGATTGTTAAGACATACATACAGTCTATACGTCCACATTTCACCTTATAGTTTCTTAATCCACGTAATAGGTGGTGAGTTTATTTGTGCCATGTTAAAATCGACAATCGCATGTTGTGACGACCGATCAATCCATGCACTTACATCTCAATAAGCGAAATAACATCCGAACCCAACCCCCAACTACGTGTAACAGCTCCTGAACCACAGTGCGGAAACTCCAGCTTGAATGTGTGCGTGTGACCAATAATACAGATCAAATCAAAGAATATTTTCTATACTTCGATTTTTAATTCGAGTCAGTAAAATGACATTTTCAGTGTTGCGGGATTTTTGTCACAAATAAATAGTGATGTGGTTGAATCGAGTTTTACAATTAAAAGTTAGTCGAGATTATATTTTTTAATTTCATATCAAACAGTAATTAAATATTACATAAAACCCCCTAAGTATACCGTATTTCAACTCATTCAAATAATGCAGAAAACAATCAATTTGGATCTCGATTGCTCCATAATTATTTCCCTACATTTAAATATAATCACTTTTCTAGGAACCATAGTTTGTTTTATACAAACATTTTACACCAATTTACCTTGAAAATAATTTCATGAAAAGTACTTTGATGACAAAAATTTAAAACTGTCATTTTTGCTTGTCCTTAAATTATTTTTTCATCCCATCTATTCGAAAAGCATCACTTTGCACCACGATAACAGGGCGCAAAATATAAATAATCTTTTCTGTTAAGAGCTTTTTAGCGGGCGGCAAAGTGATTTGAATTTGGAACTTGGAACTGAATTTATAACATTCATAGAAATCGAACGCAAATAGTATACTACATAAGTATAACGTAATCAGTATACCTACATCATTTTAATGTATTCTGCAAATATAATGAG
Organism: Miltochrista miniata; assembly: GCA_933228765.1. Taxonomy (NCBI): domain Eukaryota; kingdom Metazoa; phylum Arthropoda; class Insecta; order Lepidoptera; family Erebidae; genus Miltochrista; species Miltochrista miniata. The sequence goes on from OW121777.1 coordinate 5,350,197, forward strand.
TTCTACGTCGAATTATGACAGTGACCATGCATTAACTCCTGAATGACTATTAGAAGCTAACTACGTCGTACAAAACTCATTTTTTCTCATAGAAAGTGGATGAAAAGTAGAATATATTACATAAGAGCAAATTATTTTGCACTCGGGCGGTGTACTTTGAATCCCTCACTGCACACAGGATTCTACGATAGAATCCCTCGCTGAGCTCGGGATTCTATTCGAGAATCCTTCGCTTCGCTCCGTGATTCAAAGTAGCGCCGTGCGTCGCTGTCAAAATACTATTTTGCTCCCTTGTTATACAACCTACTATTTTCTACGAGCATTTGGTAATTTGCATACTACATAACCACAAGTCGGAATAATGGGCGGAAACCCTGATGGTCAGCAATGTGGCTAGATAGCTGAGCCCGCATAGGGCGGTGGCCGTTAGGATGATAAGGGGGTACCACACGATCTCAGGTGAAGTGGCATGCCTCCTAGCTGGGACCCCTCCATGGGACCTGGAAGCAAAAGCCAAGGGTCTGCGTCTCGAGAAATCGAGGCCCAGCGGTCCCTGCTCCATCAGGAAAACGTGGAGATATGGAAGATGAGACTTGAGCAACCAAATGGGGGACCCGCCACAATCGCGGCCGTCAGACCGGTCATGGACGAGTGGCAGGAGAGAAGAGACGGTGCTCTCTCCTACCGGTTGTCACAGATACCGGGCACGGTAGCTTCGGTAAGTATCTGTGGCGAAGACACCGGGAATCCACAGCACTGCGAGGACCGCAGCGATGACATAGCGCTGCGGTCCTCGCAGTGCAGTGCACGGCAAGATTAAGTCTATTATAAAAAAATTCAGTCCAGTCAATTCAATTATTAAGTCAATTATTTTAAAATAGCCTTAATCATTAATCTCTTTTATGATTAAGCCAACACGCCATTTTAGATTTACCATCACATTCAAAGAAACCCCTACATTTAAAATTTTCAAAATATCTGATTCTTAAAAGTGTTATAACTTTTTTATTTATACACTGATTGACATGAAATAAACGCTAAGTGTTCAGTGGAGCAAACCTCAACACAATAAAAAAACCACGTTGCAATCGGTTAAGCGGTTACTGAGATAAGCGTGCACAAACGTACAGACAAACAGATATACAGACATACAGACAATTCTAAAAATCATTGTTTTGGGTTCTATTGCGTTCATAAAGCCCCCTTATAATATTTTATCTTATTTATCTTCCTTGTACAGACAGCGACCTGTTACGATTTTATTATATGCATTGATGATACGTAATAGATAGATATTATATATTTACAATATAAAATTTAAAATACAATTCAAAAACACTGTTACACCTAATAAAATAAAGAATGACTAAAATGTCTAAGTCTATTGATTGTCGAACATCACTATTGTAGCGGGTCACCCTTATTTGTATCAGTGACAGTTGCACTTGTCATTTTACTGACTGAGAATAATAATCCGACTTTAGTATAAAGTTCACCCCAAGATAAGTCTCTTTTGAATATTATATAAAGGGTGTTTTTTTTCGAGGTATAGAACTTTGAAATGGAATAAAACAAAGGTGATTGTTTTTATTGATATGGAAATGACTTTATTCGAAAGGAAATCTTCTGGCATTATAATTTAAATATGATTTCTGGCATATAACCGCCAGGGCTGGCTCGGCTCGGACGTAGTCTAATCTAGAGGTCCAATTTTCGATGACTTTCCCAACATTTGTGGCCGTATAGCGACAATATCGCTCCGAATGTTATCCTCCAAGTGGTCAATCGTTTCGGGCTTATCGGCGTAGACGAGCGACTTCACATATCTCCACAGAAAATAGTCAAGTGGCGTAAAATCGCACGACTCTGGAGGCCAATCCACGTGTCCAAAACGTGAAACTATGCGGTTACCAAACGTTTCCTTCAATAAATCAATTGTGGCACGAGCAATGTGACATGTTGCGCCGTCTTGTTGAAACCACTACTCCTGCACAACATGGTTGTTCAATTGATGAACGAAAAAGTCAGTAATCTTCGCTCTATAGCAGTCACGATTGACTGTAACATTCTGGTCAGCATCGTTTCTAAAGAAGTACGGACCAATTATTCCACCAGCCTATAAAGCACACCACACAGTCAGTTTTACTGGATGTAACGGTGTCTCAACATACACTTGAGGATCATCATCACCCCAAATATGGCAGTTTTGTTTATTGATGTATCCATTCAACCAAAAGTGAGCTGCACCGCTAAAGAAAATTCGCTTATGAAAATCACGATACGCATTTCGGAAAGAACCATGATTTTCAAAATAAATTTGCACAATTTGGAAGCATTGTTCAGGCTTTCAGTCTATTTATGTTAAAATGCCAAACCATACTAAACATAAATCACTTTACAGCTGACAAAAATACCGCCGGTTAAAACAGCTAGGCCAACTTAAAGTTCTATACCTCTAAAAAAAACACCCGTTACAAGCCTTAAGTACCAAAAAAATCAATCAATCAATCCCTTTCTTGATAAACTTTTCCCGATATTTGATAGGCTGCACCTGACATTTGATTGATTAGAAGTTGTGGGCGTTTTTGATTGATGATAAAACTTGATACTGACAGCTTCTGGCGTAAACAAGTTAAGGGTGGCTTACTCTGAGTAAGTTTTTGGGGGTGGAAAATTTTGACATAAAAATAAATTTACGTAATAAGATAAGTTATTATCGAAAATTATCTACCTACGTTTATTGTATAGGAGCCTTTTTTTTCTTTTAGAATCTGGGTGTTTTTTCTACACTCTATTCCAGTCTTTCCCAAAGTGGGCGATAACGCCCCCTTGTGGGCGCTGCAGGTCTCAAGGGGGGCGGTAAGAGACCCAGAAGAAAATGGGGGCGTTGTGTAGAGGCGGGCGGGCGGGGGGTGATTTGTAACTTTATTTAGCTAAGAGGCCTCTTAAACAACAACTGCAAGAGCTCTCGACTCTCAACAACAACTTGTGAACATCAACTAATATGAATTAAAAGATTGCTCAAACTCGGTTCTATATTTCTCTTCGCGTAGTTCATATATCTGTCCTATTTTATTTAATACTAGCTGACCCGCGCAACTTCGTTTGCGCCACATAAGAGAGAGTATTACCTGTTTCCGTCGTCCCCCGTTTTTGAAACATTTACTATTACTGCTCCGCCCCTATTAGTTGTAGCGTGATGCATTATATGCCTATGACACTCCACAATAACGTAGCTTTCTATTGGTGAAAGAATTTTTAAAATCGGTTCAGTTGATCCCGAGATTACCCCTTACAATTTAACAAACACACAAACTTTACTTCTTTATAATATTAGTATAGATAGAAAAAAATAATAGTTATTAGTACTCGTAGATATATATCATGTTTTAACAAGTTTTTGTTAAATAACCCGAATTGTGCATTCCTGTATCGGTCGGCTGGTTCATTGAATGCTTGTTCGGACTTGTTGAGTACGATTGAGCGTCGAATGAGATAAACGAGTTTATGCATGTTTGTTTTATTCCTGTCGGTGCGTGGTGCTTAAGCATTCCTATATAAACAATGTAAATGCATCCAGATAAGAAAGACAAGAATGTAGCATATTTTCAAGACCTAGAGAAGAAGCATAATACTCAGCCAAGTGTAGTAAAACTATTTTCGGCGGCTGCTAAGCAAGATGACGACGGACTTCGAGCTTCGTACAATATCTCTTTGTTAATTGCTCAAAAAGGCAAACCAGATAACATCGGAGAAGAGTTAATATTGCCAGCAATAAATGAAGTAATAACTACTGTGCTTCATAAACCGGCCGCAGATATTATCCGAAAAATTCCTTTGAGTAATAATTCTGTGCAAAGACGAATTGATGAAATGGCTGAAAACATTCAAGAATCATTGTGCGATCACCTGAGGACAAGTCAATTCTCAATTCAGCTCGATGAGTCCACTTTACCAACTGATGAAGCATTGTTGTTGTCTTACGTGAGGTTTATTAAAGATGAGAAAATATGTGAAGAACTATTATTTGCTAGAAATTTAGAGACCGATACAAAAGGTATACCATATTCAATACTTTGGAAAAGTTTTGCGATAAGAAAGAGATTCCTTTGAAAAATATTATTTCAGTTGCTACGGATGGCGCTCCGGCTATGACAGGGTGCCATAAAGGCTTCATAGCGTACTTAAAAAATAAAATTCCAGATGTCCTTGGTGTACATTGCGTTATTCATAGACAACATTTAGTTGCTAGAAACTTAAGTGAAAAACTATTTCAATCACTGCAATATGTCATCAGAGCAGTCAATAAAATCCGCAACAGCTCTTTGAATGATAGATTATTTCATCAGCTTTGTGTTACTAATGACGAGGATTTCAACCGTTTGTTGTTTCATACTGAAGTTCGCTATCAAGAGGCAATTGTCTGACTTGATTTTACAACCTGTTTGTCTCTGTTATAGAGTTCTTGGAAACTAAAGATACAGAATTGCACGACAAGCTCATAACATCAAAGAATGATATAGCTTACATGACAGACCTGTATAAATTGTTCAACGACATGAATCTCCAACTGCAAGGCGATAAACTAAATTTAATTAAAACAAAAAACGTCGTTGCTGCTTTCGCAGCCAAACTGCTTCTACACAAAAAGAATCTGGGCAGACGTGAGTTTCACAATTTTCCAAATTTATCAGTGTCATGCAGTAGCAGTGCCTACTGCCAACATTTGGAAAACCTCCACATTGACTTCACCGAACGATACCAGGACATTTTGAACTTGGAAATACCAGACTGGGTGTTGGATCCGTTTTCAAATGTCAACACAGCAATGTCACCTCAGCTGGAAGAAGAACTTATAGAATCGACAACAAACGAGGAAATAAAAATCAAGTTCAAAAATGGTTACCAAGAATTTTGGCTTCAAAAACCGATCCCTCAATTGTACCCTGGATTGTGGTCAATCGTTCAACGATTCTTGATAGCATTCCCATCGTCATATTTGTGTGAACGTGGATTTAGTGCTGTGACAACACTGCTTACTAAAAAGAGAAATCGTTTGCTTGTTACCGAACGTGGCGACTTGCGACTGTTCTTGAGTAAATTGGAACCTGATATCAACAAACTTATTAAACAGCATCAGATTCATCCTTCACATTAGTTTTTATATAAGGATTGATTATTTTAGTTATATTTTTAATAAAAGATACTCTGTTTTAATACTATAAAGTTGCGTTTCAATAATCATTCTTATTGGCAGGTGGAGCCCGTAAGAGTTAACTTGAGACCTAAGCGCCGTTGTATGTTACCTACTGCGCTCAGGTTTCAAGTTGCGGGTTATAGTAAAAGTTTCGTTTAGAATTCTCTGTTAATATACATAATATACATTTTTTCTTTTACACAACCTCACATTATATAGGTCACAATAATTGATTAATTTAATTTAAATTTATAGTGGTTTTTAAATAGGTGAAAAAATGGGGGCGATAAAAAAATATTTATTCTCAAAGTGGGCAGTAGACAAAATAAGTTTGGGAACCACTGCTCTATTCTAATATCATAAAGAGGAAAGATTTGATTGTTTGTTTGTATCGAATAGGCTCCGTAACTACTGGACCGATTTGAAAAATTCTTTCACTGTTGGGAAGCTACACTCTTTGCGGTGAACATATGCTATATTTATTCCCGTATTCCCACGGGAACGGGAACTACGCGATTGAAACCGCGTGAAGTCCGTTAGTTGTATATCAAAATGTGTTAAAAGAAAAATGTATCGAAGAATTAATAAATAGCTTATTTTGGGATCAGATCTAAAGAAGTCCGTGAAAAATGAATCTATTTATTTTCAAAGCATTGGCATCTATAAAACTATTATCAAAATCATTAGGCACATTACTCAAACTTATTCTTTATGATCAGATTTTTTTGACTGTCTGAACGTCTTCAAAACTTTCATCGTTTGGCAAACTAAACAAAGTAAACTATCGACCTAGATATTTATTTCAGTGACCATTTTTAGGGTTCCGTACCTAAAGGGTAAAAACAGAACCCTATTCATGAGACTTTGCCGTCCGTCTGTCTGTCATGAGGCTGTATCTCAAGAACTGTGATAGTTAGAGAGCTGAAATTTTTACAGATGAAGTAGGTATTTTTGTTGCCGCTATAATAACAAATACTAATATCGGAAAAAACGGGGGATTAAGGGGGGCTCCCATAAAAAAAACGTGTTCGTTTGCTGTTTTTTGGTACGAAACCCTCGGTTTACCGGACCGATAAAACATGAGGTAGGTAGTTTGAACGTTTGGTCGAAAAACAGTTGTCTAAAGAACATTTTAAGGCTGAATCAAAATGGCTAGGTTTTTTTTTTTTTTTTTTTTTTGTTTACGCGGGGAACGCATTTATGCGCCTTCATCCCAGCTGCGGGGGCAGCTGGGATGGTGTGTGGGACTCCCGGCCCGGTCCGGAATGGACCGTCCTACCCACTAAACCCCGCGGTGTTCCTCCTCACCCATTAGCCGGGCCGAGGGGTATCAAAAGATTATTCACGTCGACCCGGCTAAGGGCGCCCCGTTAATTCGGGGCTCTCCTCGGGGGAGCCAGATGGGCGGCTCCCCAAAGCTCCCTAAGGAGCTGAAAAGACCACGCCTGCACCGCTCTCGAGCGCCCCTCTGTAATAGAGGAGACAGAGAGCGGCTGGCGCAGGCGTGCGCTATTGGGCACCCCCGGAACACGGGGAAGGTGCCCACCGCCGTGTGACCGTTGGTGGGTGGGGTCCCCCGACCTTACACCCACGGTCAAGAAACAATCCGGGGCGCGCAGTGACTGGTTACCGCGGCGCCCCCGAACTGCACGATAGGGCGGAAGCATCTACCCAAACTTCCGCCCCTCCCGTGCAGTGCCTCTCACTTTTCCGCCATCGCCTCGTCAGCAAATGTGGCGAAGCGATGCCAGCCAAGCACTGCTGCTGTCGGCCGCGCTGTTACTCGCGGCCGGCAGCAACACACACCACCGTGCAACTCCGTCAAATGACGGCCGAAAAACCGTCCCAATGCTTCTACCAGCCAGAAAGCCGGGAGCATTGGGGCGTCACACCGTGGGCCTAGCAGGCCCACCGAACTGCGACCCCCTCGCCATGGGGTCAGCTTGCCGGGATATTAGTACATCGACTAATGAGGGCTGCACACCGCACCCATTAGCCGATGTTCCAGGGTGCACCGTCTTAGTCCAGTTGTCACTCCCACCGGGCATATAGCCCGAAGGGATAGAAAACCGGACCAAGCACACTAGGAGGTTTCCCGACCTAGCACCCCAAAATGGCTAGGTTAGGTTAGAACTGCGACCACAAGCCGAGCGTGCGAAGCGAGCGTGCCGCGGCAGCGGCTGGCGAACGCAGAACCGAATTATACTTATTTCGCTTTTGTTTGTTAAAATATTCTTAAGTCAACTGTTTTTCGACCAAACGTTCATTCGATCAGTAGTAAAAATACCAAATTTTGTTCGTTAAAAAAAAAACTCTTCTGGTCAATTGTTTATTTGATCAGTAGCAGAATGGCCTAATGTTTTATGGGTCACACGTCAAATGACCAATTGAATTTCGGTCATTAGTGGTAAACCCTGAAACCATCTATGCGCGAGTCCGGCTCGCACTTGGCCAGTTTTTCTACTCGCAATTTTCACAGTCGATAAAGAAAGTAGGTTGATACTTGGCGTGTCGCTGAAAACCTGGCAATTTGCCTATTGTAACACTAATAATATACAGGTAATCGTTATTAAGGTCATACAGGTCTATCTATATTTATATTAATAAAGTTTCCGGATTGGATGCAGTGAAATTAAACCACAGGGCGGCAACTCCAGCTTGAATGTGTGCGTGTGATCAATAAAATGTAAGCTAATTGTCCGTCAACGCGCACGTCAACTCTACTGACAGCTGTGGCGCGACAGGGAGTTGCCGATCTGTATGTAATACTATTATAATTATTATCTTTGATTAAACATTTAATGAACAGATAATGAAACACACAATGTTGCCTTTTTGCCTATGATGCGCTTCCGTCCATTCCCGCGGGAATTAACAATAAAAAGATTACTAACCGTTCACGTAAAATCTAAAATTAACGCAGTCGTAAACCGAACCGTATTTATACGTAACATTCGAAGAAACCCGTTCAGTGTATAAATGGTATTTGTTTACAAAAGCGTTCTAAGGAAATATAAACGTGATTCAGCTTGCACGCGTCAACTCGATGACGCTTTCAGTCTGTTGAATGGCGATATAGAAATAATCTTTTTGAAAACACCTTGATACCTTTTTTGGACCTCTTTTGAGGATTTTGTACACGTAATAGTTCTTTAGTTATTAAATCGGATGTCACGCGGTTCCACCCGCGTAGTTCCCGTTCCCGTGGGAATACGGGATAAAAATATAGCATATTTTCACCGCAAAGAGTGTAGCTTCCCGACAGTGAAAGAATTTTTTAAATCGGTCCAATAGTTCCGGAGCCTATTCGTTACAAACAAACAAAAAAACAAATCTTTCCTCTTTATAATATTAGTATAGGGTATAGATTACTTAAATAATATTCAACTAACTACGCGAATTTGTCAGACTTGTATGTAAATGGTTGTCGGCAATGCGGATGACGATCATTATGACATTTTATATGTCAACATTGTGTATCGTTTAACTACGAACCAAGTATTTACATAAATAAATGTAATATGTACCTACTTATTATGTACCTATTCGTGATGGCTAAGTAAACACTTATGTGCATAGATTTAGAATTTTTCGCTATGCGACTATTTTTAAAAATTGTATAATTAGGTATTTAACTATAGTCGATGCCCGCAGATCTGTTTCAGTTTCCGCTTCCCATGAGAAAGTATTAAATAAAAGTCTGTGTTTTTTCAGAGTAGGTATAATGTATCCCTGTTCCCAATTTTAGCCAGATCCGTTTAAATAATTAACTGAGCGAGCGAAGCGAGCGAGTGTCTCCGATTCGGCAGTATGGACGATTTTGCTTTCGTCTGTATGTCTGTGTGTATGTATGTCATTTCCGGTCTAGAGAACGCATTCTTTAACCGATTGTGCAAACTTGGCACACGCACTTGTTCTTTGATTTAAAACACAACTTTTGATATTGGGGGGAAAATGGGGGGCGAAAGGTGTGAAGATGGTTGTCGCGTTATTTATGAACTGATCTTGATGATTTTTAGCTGAAACAATGGACCTCGCAGGTTGTTTTTTTTGTGCTCGCGAAGTCTACTCATCGCAGAAGTACTAGTATAAATTGTCACAGATAATAACGACCGAACACAAAGTGTGTGGGCACAAATTAGAGATAGGTAGTGCAGATGGAAACCTACATTCTAAATTCGCTGAGGCTACGCACACATAGACAACTCATTCACAGACACAACGTCAGGCAATCTCAACCGAATTTTCGATACTGATTTGTGCGCGAGTGTGTGTAGCAGAGGGTAGGTGTGAATGAAAAGTACTTACAAGAGTTTTCCATCTGTACTATCTCTAATTTGTGGTGTGGGTGTGGAGCGGTCAAGCACGGTGAGGTCCGATAGAGCGTTTCTTTCGCGCACGCTTAGATTGTGGAATGATCTCCCTGCCTCGGTTTTCCCAAACGCCTACTGTATGGGGTTCTTCAAAAGGAGTCTTAGAAGGATTTTTTCTGGGTTGACAGCGCGAGTGAGCGCTTCTAGTGCTGCAGACGTTTATAGGCTACGATGAGCACATTCCATCATATGGGCCGTAAGCTTCACTGCCACCTTAGTAGTATAAAAATACCTGTTAGTCTACTCATGTGTTAGTGCTATAGTAAAACAATTTTATAAAAGTAAACTTACAGATATTACGTAAAATTATGTCAGTTTTACAGCTTCCGACCTTCGACCAAGTACCTAATTGTATTTAGACGGGCCCACGTTTCGTACTCAAAATGTGTGAAGGGCTACATACACGAAGTTCACACACAAAGATAATTATTGTAGTAACGACACTACATGCAGCACACATAGGTATTATTCTTATTTCGAATTTAGGGTAGTGTTTTTACACTTCGGGAAAGCACAGCGGGCCTAAAAAGGCAACATTGTATGTTTTATTACATAAAACATACAATTCATATAATTTGAAATACAGAACATACAAAGCCAAACATTTTACGTTTCATAATATGAAACATACAAAGTTGCCTTTTTAGGCCCTCAGGAAGGCATCTTGCGTAAAATGTCTTATCTTGACACGTGTTTCACCTTCGGAACAATAACACCGACTACGACCAAGAGAGCGCATGCGCTTCAAAACTAATGTATAGATGGGCCGGTCTATAATATTACTTGGTCGAAGCTTCCGACAATATTCTGGCGTTATGCCAATCTTCCATGAACTGGGTTACTAGATTTCAATGTCGACCCGATTTATGATGACTGCTCTGCTTTCTTGGGTGGTAGCGTGATGATATACCGCATATAATCTTCCTCAATAAACATGTCATCTATACTAACTAATATTATAAAGAGGAAAGATTTGTCTTTTTGCTTTTCGTTTTTTTTTTTTGTTTTCTTGTTTGTTTGTTTGTAACGAATAGGCTCCGGAACTACTGGACCGATTTGAAAAATTCTTTCACTGTTGGAAAGCTACACTCTTTGCGGTGAACATAAGCTATATTTTATTCCCGTATTCCCACGGGAACGGGAACTACGCGGGTGAAACCGCGTGACGTCCGCTTGTTGAGTACCTACCTAATTTCTGAAAGTAGCCCTAACAAACTAACTCACTAAGGTGAGGCTGTAGCCGTAGTGGTAGCCTAAGTGACTGCCTCTGTGGCGTAGTCGGTAGTGATACCGCCTGCGACGCTGGAGGTCCTGGGTTCGATTCCCGGGTCGGTCCAAATATTTGTTGGATCTACAAATGTTTGTTTCGGAGTTTGGGTGTTTTCTATGTATTTAGGAATATATAAGTATGTATATCAGTCGTCTAGATCCCATAGCACAAGCTTATATTATCTTAATTTGGGCTAGATGATGTTGTGTGTGAAAGTCCACAAATATATATTTATATATTAAAAAGGAAAGTGTCCGTTGGGAGTCTTGGAGTCATCCTTCCGAGGGTTTACCCGGGGCTCCCAACAGTAGATATTAAGTAGGAAGCGTGTGGTTTTTAGTCGGTAGGAGTCCATCATAGCATCCTTAAAGGATTTTTCACATGTAAAGAACAAGAGACACCCGGTTGGAAATTAATTCCTTTTTTTTTATACTACTTAGGTGGCAGACAAGCTTACGGCCCACCGGAAGGTTGGTAACCGTAGCCTATAGACGTTTGCAACACCAGAGGCGCTACACACGCGCTGCCAACCCGGGCGCAGGTTGTGACGACCTACAGTTGAAATTTTTTAAGCCGCCCGTAAGGCCTTCAACTTGGCTTAACGACTGTCATTTTACTGACAACCGGGACCAACGGCTTATCGTGCCTTCCGAAGCACGGAAACGCTCGTAAATAAATGTCACAAAGTGGTCCACGTGGTGGTCACCCATCCATATCCGGCCATAGTAAATGTTGCTTACTGCAGTGATCGTTTACAGAACACTGAGTCCGCGGGGCTACGAGCGCTTCATTCCTTTCGATTAAGGGGAGTGGTTGACAAAGTTTGCGAAAAAAAGGTGCAAATAAAGACGTTCTTCTCGGTATTAGTATACGAAAAACGAGTAGCCAAAAGTAGATTTGAAATCTACAAGATGTGTTCCAGAGGATGGTTTCATCAGAAATTGTGTATTTATTATAAATAACTAGTAAAACATCACTGAAATAGCCCATAATTTTTTAGAAGAAGTCGTTGTATGACATCTATTTATTAATGAATGATAATAAAATTTATATCAGAGACTAAAGAAAACATAGACCTCTAAAATAGTTTTCTTCAATTTTGAATTAGTATAAGTTTTAACTAATTATAACTAATAATGTATTCAAAGAATACATCACGTTGCTTGCTTCCCCGCGGCCCGCGCTCGCCCGAAAATCTAGTGCGGGGGGAGTCGTGTTGCTAGACGGACGTGTGTCGCTCTGGTCTGCAAAATATTCTCGTAAAATGTTATATTTCCATTCATGTACAGAGTAATGCGTGCAACAGAGCCAGAGCCCGAGTTACACAATGCATGCTGCATTACATGAGAATATAATGCATTTCAACTTATTTTTCGTATTGTTTTATTAAATTACTTCGAAAGGTAATCATGCTTATATTGTAAGCGGTACTTAATCATTTCAATATAAATAAATGAAGAAATATTTGTGGACATTCGCACACAACTTATAGTACGAGAGCCCACGACCAAAACCATGTTTCATAGCAATACGGCAAAAACCCTTTATAATCGTTAGATTGTATGATTCTGAACCCGACTAGGTGTGTAGTAACGGTCGAAAGTGTAGCAACTGCGTGGGAGGCCATTTCTGTTGTGTCAAAAAAAAAGGCAGTCGGTATTATAGCAATACGTCTGATAGTGAAAATGTACATAGATTTTATAATTGTATTACGAAAAAGTTTGTTTTCAGACATTTTGCGCGTAGCACATAGCCTGAGCGCATTTTTGAAAATGTCAACAAATTTAGCCGACCTGTATCATAGCAATACGGATAATTTTTTTTTAACTTTTCGTATTGCTGCCATGATTACCAAAAACCTGTTTTCAGACACTTTAAGTGTAGCATATACTCCCAAAAACGAAAATAACGTTTCGGAGTCGCCTGGCCGACGCCTCTGGTAAATGTTTTTTTAAATTTACAGCCTTCATAGATATTCAAGAATCTCCCTTGTCTATTATATGTACTTTGACCGATGACAGATGTCATTACTTATTTCTTTTGTAAAAGTTACTCAAGTGTGCTTTAAATAAAACCAAAACTATCAAATCAATCAGTATTTATTTTCAACAGCCTCAGCGCTTGTTACGCTCCTGCCTCTTTCTTACTATTATACAGCTCACAAAAAAAGTATCAGTATCAGTATCATTATTAGTATCAGTATCGAAAAGTTGTCTGATAGAAAAGGTGCTACACTTAATTTGCTTGATATAAATTTTTTGCACATGTGGACAACTTATTTTATCATGTCCAACAATTTTCAGACATATTGCTATGATACCGATCGGTAAAATTTGTTAACATATTCAAAACGGTCTCAAAATTTAATGCGTTCACATTTCCGACTGAAAATGGTTTTGTTCGCATCAAATAACCAAAATTTACTAATGAAAAAGATTTTCAGACGTATTGCTATGAGACATTTTTTTTGTCTCATTTTTAATTTTTTTAAGTTATTTTACGGGTTTGCGCTACACCACTAACGTCTGAAAAATATGTTTCCGGTATCTCAGAACTATCATTCAACTACAGTCTGCAAATCAGACATATTGCTATGATGCAGTTCGGTAAAATTCTTTGACAATTTTGAAAATTCGGTCAGATCAAACGCTACGCGGAAAATGTCTGATATTGGTATTTCCGAGTTCAGGATAATCGTAACTATCGATTTGATGCGGATTTGGCTGTATTGCTATGAGACAAAAATTTTGGTCGTGGGCTCTCGTACTATAAGCTAATATAACCTTGTGCTAAGGGATACTATAATATAAGTATTTTCATCAGTTGTCTACTGATGAAAATACTTATATTATAGTTATTATTAACACACTGCTTTTTTGAGACACTGCTCTCAACCTAAGCTGAAAGAATTGACTCTTTTAGCTTATTACGTCTTGTGGGTCGCCACAAGTAGGCACCATCTACCGGCAAATTGGTTAAGGTATAAAAGTGAATAAAGTGAGTGCCCGCCGAGTTTCTTGCTAGTCTATATCTATACATAACTAGCTGATGCCCGCAGCTTCGCCCGCGATGGCGCTGTATGTGAAATTTTGCTGAATTTTCTTTGCTATAAACCTCACGGAGCCCGAGACCTTTCCAACGAATGCAAAACCGTGGAAATCGGTTCGTGCGTTCTACAGTTATAGCGTCAGGAAGGAAAACCCGACTTATTTTTATATAATAGATAATAAAACTGTTGAGGGTCGAGAGTCTGAATATGGAAGCTATTTAAAAAAAAAGAACGCGTTCTCTAATCCTACTTCTAAACCTACTTAAGCCAAAATGAAATTTAAAATTTTCATGTCCGTCTGTATTCCGAATACGTATCACGCCGAAACTACTGATTTGAATGAAAATTGATCCAAGGAAGTTCAGGAGGTAGAGACATCTCAATTTCTCTAAACCTACAATTCAACCTAGGATTGCTTCACACAAGTTTCAGTGCTGAGGGTTTTGTAGTTCAGGAATTAGAGATATCTCAACTTTCTCAAAACCTATAATTCAAGGGTTCCTTGGAATGTGACGGTAAATCTAAACAGGCGTGTTGGCTGAATCATAAAAGAGCTTAATGATTAAAGCTGTTGTAAAATTATTCTGTCCGCGCAGAAGTCGGGGACTGAATTGTTTTAGAATAAACTTAATCTTTAAGCTCTTTTATGATAAAGCAAACAGGGCCGTTTCACACGCTGCTTGATGAGTCTGATGAAAAAGTGCCTCTCCTTTTGCAAACCTTATGTGACGTAAACGAAGCTAGTTTTACAATATGCTTAATCTTTAAATTCGTTTATGATTAAGCAAACAGGGCAGTTTCACCCGCCGGTTGATGAGACTGATGAAGAAATACCTCATGTTTCATACACCTTAAGCGTCGTAAACGAAGTTGTGAGAGTCAGTTAGTTACATACATACATATGGTCACACCTTTATCCCCGAAGAGGTTTTTTTTTTTTTTTTAACGTGAGGGAAAATCCTCATGGATGTTATGCCGGACTCCTACCGACTAAAAAACCTCACGTCACGCCCAACAGCCTGTGGTTGGGAGCCCCGGGGAAGCCCTCGGAAGGATGTCCCAGAACTCCCAACAGACCCACGGCCGCGAATGCGGCCTCGCCCAGGGGGTGGTTCGGGTGCTATCCCGCGTCTTTGGGGGGTTTCGGGTGTGATCCCGCTTCTAAGGGGGGGCGTGCGTGAATTGCTCACGTCACGCTGCAGTCATGGGCCTGCTTCTGTAAGGACGGTGAGCCGCCCTCTCACCGTCCTCAGGCCCCCGGTCATGGTGGCCAATAGTCCTCGGCGAAGACACGTCGGCGGCGCCCAGGCTGCCGACTGCGGAACTCGGGTGGGAGAGTTCTCTCCCGTACCCGTCCCGCCGCCTCCTTCACGAGCATGACCTGCTCGATCCCCAAAGAGGTAGGCAGAGGCATATTATCATGTCCCCACATTTCACCTTTTTAGATAGACAGGCGCAGGTTGTATCTGCCTGCTGTTAAAATTAATCAAGCCGCCAAAACGGCCTTCAACTTCGTTAACGACTGCCATTTTACGGGCAACCAGGACCAACGGCTTAACGTGCCTTCCGAAACACGGAAACAACGCTCAAATAACTGTCACAAAGTGGTCACATGGATGGTCACCCATCCAAGGACTGGCCATAGTGAATGAGCTTACTACAGTGATCGCTTACAGAACACTAAGTCCGCGGTGCCACGAGCGCTTCTTATTTATACATAACTAGCTGACTCTCGCAACTGCGTTTACGTCTATTTTTGTTTGTTTGTAATAATAAAATGAAATGAAATTTTGTTCCAAAAGTAACAAAAATTTTAAGCGAGTGGAGGACCCCCCTTTCTGGATTTGTAATAATTTAAGTACAAAACAATGAATATATCTTATTCTTATATGTCTGTGGAATATATGAACATTCGTCTTTGTGAATTCGTCACATTTAAGTTTTACGTAATGATCAATCACATTTTTTGCAGTGTATTTTACTACACTTAAAAACAAAGGAAAATTGAAATACAAACGTTCCTTTGTTTTTAATTTACTTTTCGCCTCTCTCTATAAAATAGAGTGCAGAGGGGCTTATGGCGAGACTTTGTCTGTAGTCTGTGACTCTGTTGCATTAAACTACGTCACTAGGTCACGTGGATCATCTGTTCAAAGTTTGAAATAAAACAAAAATGACAACGTCAATCGGATTGAACTCTCACAATAAACGTTTTAGAGAGGGGCAGTCGGGTGAGACCGTCTCACAGCTTTTTGTTTATTTGTTGAAGCGAGGAACGCATTTCCGCTACTATTTTTCTTCTTCTTCCGTGGTTCTTTTACTCTGATGTCTCTGTAGTTGCGCTACTCTATGTTAGCGAGTCATACCGCCCATTTGCTCAAGGTCGTTAGCCCTGGGTATGGCCTTAATTAGTGAAGGAATTGTAATAAAATTTTATTTTTTATAAATGAAAATAGAAATAAAAACAAACAAAAATAAAAACAAAAAGACCAACAAACGACGAAACGAAAATAACTGGCTTGCGTTCTATGAGAGAGAGAGATACAGACAGAGAAACACGCGCGATTGGTCCAAAAAAAAATTTCGTTACATTTGGTCTTAATTTTTTCCGTCTAGGCCCCTTTCGCAACGCGCCATAAGGAACTTCGTTCGAAGAAAAAAAAAAGGTTTCGGTCTATCTAAAGTAGATTTTTATGTAGGTAACTTTGCCATTTTACACCGAACCCTTCGTGTGTCTAATAAAGATTAATCGTGTTTACTGTTTATAGAACCATCTCCCCCCACCCCCCTAAGAGGGTAGCCAAGGGAGAAAAGGTCAGGTGTAAATTTAGATAACAATTGCGTAAGAAATTTTCTAGATGAATGCCCGTGACTCCGCCCTCTTTAAATTTACGTAAAAGTATAATACTAGCTGTCCTGAACAACTTCGTTTGCGTCAACGTTTCCCGTCGCGTGTATAGCTCTGAAAAGGTATATAAATGCTTTGTCTGTTTTTGAAACATTTTTCATTGCTGTTTAACTCTATTGAATGCGTAAGAAATTTTCTAGATGAATGCTCGTGGTACCCGCCCTCTTTAAATTTACATAAAAAAAGTATAATACTAGCTGTCCTGAACAACTTCGTTTGCGTCCACATGTTTCCCGTCGAGTGTATGGCTCTTAGAATGATTACATTTTCACGTAATTGAAACATTTTTAATCGCTGCTCTTATGCTGCTGTTCATGCAGCTCTGGGAAGGCATAATTTTTTCGACTTTTGAAAATACTTTTCATTGCTGCTCCGCTCCTATCCGTCGTAGCGTGATGTGATGTCAATAGACTAGCTATCATGGGTCCTGAGATAAGTAGCAGCTGAAGGGGTAGGCAGAGGCATATTATATGCCCACATTTCCCTTTTTTAGATTTTTTGTAACGTAATAAGAGGTGACCCGTTTTGCCGTGTCGATTTGGACAGGCGCAGGTTGTGACGTTGTTTTAATACTACGGTGCAGTTTTAGCCCCTCTCTATAAAATAGAGTGCAGAGGGGCTTATGTCGATACTTTGTCTGTAGTCTGTGACTCTGTCGCATTAAACTACTCTACAAAGATCATCTGTCCAAAGTTTGAAATGAAACTAAAATGACAACTGGTGAGAACGATCTCACGGATTTCTTGTTTACGCTTTGGGTACGTAACCCTAAAATACTTGAACTATTAACCTCAAAGTTCTTATTAAATTCATGATCAAGAATGCATTTTATAGGTCGTCGACTTTATTAGTAGGCCGCACGTGTAGCGGTCACGTGACTAATATAATTTGACATGACTTGTTCAGGGCTGTCACTTATTTAATACTAGCTGACCCCGCAACTTCGTTTACGTCACATAAGGTGTTTGAAAGGAGAGGTATTTCTTCATTAGACTCATCAAGCAGCGTGTGAAACTGCCCACAGTGACAGCGAGCCAACACGCCAGTTTAGATTTACCCTCACATTCAAAGAAACCCTTACAATTATAATTTTAAAAATATCAGATTCTTAAAAGTGTTATAATATACCTACCTATAACTTTTTTATTTATAAACCGATTGACATGAAACAAACACTAAATGGTAAGTGGAGCAAACCGCAACGCAATAAAGAAATCCGCATCGCAATTTGTTGAGCGGTTGCTGAGATTAACGTGCACAAACGTACAGACAAAAATTCTAAAAACCATTGTTGTGGGTTCTATTGCGTCCAAAAAGCCCCCCTATAAACTTCTTTCTTATATATCTTCAATGTACAGACAGCGACCTGTTACGGTTTTATTATATGTATTGATTGATTATTTAACGTGAGGAAAATCCACGTGGATGCTATGCCGGACTCGTACCGACTAAAATCCAGACTTATCCTACTTAACAGCCTACGGATGGGAGCCCCGGGTAAGCCCTCGGAAGGGTGTACCCCAGGTCTCCCAACAGACCTACGATCACCACTGCGGTCTCACCTAGTGAGACCCTATCCCGCGTATCTGGGGGGGGTTGTTCAGGTGTTATCCCCCTGCGTGAATCCCCATGTCACGCCGTCGACGTCGTCTAGCGTTATGTAAGGACGATGAGCAGCAGCCACCTCACTGTTCTCAGACCCCGGTCATGGAGGCCGATAGTTTTGGGCGAAGACACGTCTGCGGAACCCGAGTGGGAGAGTTCTCTCCCGCTCCCACCGTCTCTTTCGCGAGCATGACCTCGCGAGCATGACCTGCTCGCAGAAAGAGGCAGCGCATTCCCACTCACTCCCGCTGGAGAGCATTGCTCGCACCATGGTCTCCAGCGAGAGACTGTTCAGGGTTGTCTCTAATATTACCAGATAGAGTGGAATTTAGTTTCCGTCCGCGGTTCCCATTGGAACTTAATTACGTGGGCGATCACGGCCACATCAGCGTGTAAGCCAGTAGGTAGTTATCATGTCCATTCATGGGCCATATTCATAAAAAAGATCTTGAAGAAGGAGGTGACCAGCGCATCGTGCTAATAAGGCCAGAAGTTGCCCTTTTTTTTAACGTGATTGAAAATCCATCATGGATGCTATGCCGGACTCCTACCGACTAAAAAACCTCACGTAACGATTTTACTCGAAAACGACTTCTGCGCGGACGATGCCGCGGAGATCAGGTAGAAATCTAATAATATGCTGCATCGTACGACATTATATTTACGTTGAGCTATTCTATATCGCCTTGCAGTTATTATCAAAAATGTTCTTATCACACATTATCGCAGACATACAGACAGATAATATGATTACTATATCGATTTCTACATTGAGTGTAACTGAATCTATTAACTTAAACTCGGTAATCTATCGATAAACAGTCGAGTTGTGTAACAGTATTAGTATTGTATAAGCCTATTTGGAAAGACGACTACGTGACGTGAGGAATTCGCAAGAAGCGGGATATAACCCGAAAAGCCACCCAAAGACGGGATGGCAACCCCCCCCCCCCCCCACCGAACATGAGGCCGCAGTGGTAGCCGTAGGTCTGATGGGAGTCCCGGGACATCCGCAACATAGGCTATATTTTATTCCCATATCCCCACGGGAACGGGAAGTACGCGGGTGAAACAGCGTGACGTCGGCTAGTAATACATCTATACATATAATAAAATGATAGAAGAGTCAAAACTGTACATTGGAAATATTAAAAAAAAACACTCGCTGGGTGTTCAATATAAGATACCGAAGCCGAAAATATAGTTAGAATTTTTTTTGTCGGTTTGTCTGTTTGTCTGTTTGCTTTGCTTTGTCCGGAAGGATCTCGAAAAGTACTCAATAGATTTGGTTCAAATTTTGCACAAATATTACTTAGGGGTGGGGTCTTAAAATAGGCTATATATTATCACGCTACATATCCTAGGGGCTAAGCAGAGAGCAATGAAATATGTAAGATGGTGGATTGATTTAACCAAAACGTAGCAGGAATATTAGTAAGAGATAGGTTTTACACACAAGCTTCATATTATTACGCTACCTAGCCTAGAGGCTTGGCAGAAAAGAATTCAAATCCAAACCAAATTGGCATCATGACATATTTTCACGCGTACGAAGTCGCGGGCAACAGCTAGTATTAGTATAAAAACACAGATTAATATTGTACTAATTACGTCAATACCAATTCCCAAGACTGTAGGCTTACCAGGAAACGGTACAGACAGTTTATACACATTGTGATTATCATTGTTAAAAAATTATAGGTTGAATAATACTGCGTCATACTACTGTGGTCATACATACTGCGACGTCACTGGCCGTGTTACTGAAATCTCGATCCTATGCGAAAGAAATAAGGCACAATATATTATTTAGAACGGTGCAGCGTAAAAAATTGCGTCTTTGGTTCCATTCAACCGAATCTATCACGGAGAATGTTCTGAAGAGCTCATCAACTAAATCCCATCCTCTCCTTTTCGAACCAAAACAACGTTGTCCGTCAGAGGTGCCACTCTTATACAGTGAAGAGAATTTTAGTCAGAATGGAGCTATCCAAAACATCGTTTTTCTGTCGAACCGTAGAAATTTGGAACTGGCCCTGATACTGCTTTGGAACTGGGGTGTTTCGCTCTGACAACAGTCTCGGTCTTCAAGCAGAGCTTGAAAATACATATCATTGGGTCTAGCCTTGTGGACTATGGGTGCCATCAGACGGACTGCATCGCAGCGACTGCATGCAGTTGCTATACTCAACTGCATACAGTTGTTTGCAGTCGAATCTGACTTCACGCAGTTGAAGCCAAGCATGTAGGCCAAGAGCTTTAGTGTAAGGTTTGACGTCGAAATGGAAGCACAGACGATTCTCTTAGTGATTGCAGCCTATGGTGTGATACTGGCTCTAAGTTCCCTCAATGTTTTTCCACCAGGCGGGTGGTGTCTATTTTGCGAGGTGAACAGAAAAACCGGCAAATTGCGAGTCAAACTCCTCGAAGTTCCGCACCGAAAAACGGCAAAAAATCACGTTTGTTGTACTTTGACTATTTAACGAGTGTTAAATAGTCAAAGGTTGTATACGAGCCCCTTAAATATTATTATTTTCTTGTTTTTAGTATTTGTTGTTATAGCGGCCACAGAAATATATCATCTGTAAAAAAATCAGCTATTTAGCTGTCCTTTCTTTGTTTTTAGTTCCTGAGATACAGCGTCGTGCCGGACAGACAGTCAGACGGACGGCAAAGTCTCATGATTAGGATTCCGTTTTTCCCCTCACTAGTGACCGACCGAAGTTTCGGTTTCGGTTTCGGCCAGTTTCGGCCAAAAAATCGAGTTTCGGCCGCAGTTTCGGTTTCGGCCAAAATGGGCCGAAACTTTCGGCCGGGCCGAAACCCACGTGTTCGTGAATTTTGAGTGTCTGGCTCTGCTTGTGACGGGATTGGGGTCAGCCCAACCAGTTACTATGTTACTAACCTAAGGGTTAGAGACTCACAAACGGATTCCAATCAATAGCTACAATAATACAATTTTATTCAAACCACAAGCAATTACAACCATTGACAAGTATTAGACAATTACCCCTGTGATGTCTTTGACCACCTTTTTAGGTTCCCGCCCTTACTTTTTGGTTACGGAATCCTAAAAAGGTGATCTAACGGGACCCTATGAACGAGACATGAGACTTAGCCGTCCGTCTGTCTATTAGTCACGAAGTTTTATCGTTGGAATCGTGACAGATAGAGACCTAAATTTTCAGAGATGGTGTATTTCTGTTGCCGTTTTTTTAATGTGAGGAAAATCCTACAGGGATCCTACCTAAGAGACTATGGTTGGAAGCCCTGGGTATGCCCTCGCAAGAATGTCCAGAGGATTCCCAACAGACGTATGTCTACCACTGTGCCTCACCTGTGGGGCGGGGAGGTTCGGGTACTATTCCTATCTTTGTTCAAGAGTTATCCCGCTTCTTGGGGGAGCGTGTGTGAATCTCACGTCACACTGTCGTCTAGGACCTGCTCACAGGAAGAGACAGTGGACTCCGACTGGAGATCATGGCTCGCACCATGGTTTTCAGCGAGAGAACGTCCACGTCCAGACCTGCCACGAGGACCTGGCGCTGCTGCGTCCACGCTGTGCACTCCACCAATGAATGGAGCGCTGTGCTCCCGCTTCGCTCCTCGCCGTGCTGGCACTCAGTCGTGGTTTCGCCATAGATAATTAACAAAGCTTCCGTGCCCGGTAAGCATCTGTGACAACCGGTTGCTTGAGTCGCACCTTCCAGGTCTCCTTGGTTTTCTGGTGGAGCTCGGACCGCCGAGACTAGATTTCTCGAGACGCAGGCCTATGGCCCCACTCCAGCTCCTCCTGGCGCCATTTAAACAATGACGCAAGGGCCCTCGCTTTTAGGTCCCATGGTGGGGTCTCGGATAGGAGACATACCGCCTCAACTGAGATCGTAAGATATCCCCTTATCACCCTGACGGCCATCACCTTCTTCGTGCTAAGCAATCTAGCCGCATTGCTGGCTGTCGGGATCTCCGCTCATACGGGGGCCCCGATAGGGCCATGCACCGCACTATCCCAAGGTACAGTCTCCGCTCAGACGTCAGACGCTCCCTGCAGAAGACTTAATTGTTGGCTCTCCTAATGTTGGGCCACAACCGCAAGAATGCGACTGATGGCCTCCTTAAGTTTTGGGACCAAACTTCTGAACTGGTATCCAAAGTTACTCCGGCTATCGAGTACGAGCCCCAGATATGTCATCGAGGGCTCAATGCCGATGCTGACGCCCCCTACACGTAAGCTGGATCCGACAGGTGATCCCTTCCAAGGTTCCAAAGCACAGAGCCTCGGATTTGTGAAGGGTGACCTCAAGACCCAGACACCGTATTTGACCAATCACAGGACTGCATCGCGATGTTTGCTCCTCGCTCTGTAACGAGGGTGTCGTCGGCGTAACACGTTACGCCGAAAAATCTAAGCAACGAACCACGCAGCGCCAAGCGTAACCGATGTTCCACAGAAGCGGTCCTAAGACCGATTCCTGTCCCGACCAAGCGACACATATCGCCGATCCGGCCCTAGCCAGCTCAGCTAAGTTATGGCCCTCTCAGAAAGATAGGCCCAAACAATTCGACGGAGGTAGGAAGGCATACCATGGTGAATAAGCGCCTCCCATAACGCAGCTCCAGGGCAAGGTGTTGAAGGCGTTGGCGATGTCAAGACACAGCCACCCACGACTCACCCTGTTCTGAGGCCGCTATAACAAAAAAAACCTGTAAAATCAGAAAAGAACAACCACACACAACAAACGTAATTTTTGTGCCCAATTTTTATAACGGAACACTCTGTGCGGGAATCCGACTCGCACTTGGCTGGTTTTTTTTTTTTTTTTTTTTTTTTTTTTTTTTTTTTTCAATATGAACACGTGAGTTTCGGTTTCGGTTTCGGCCGAAACTGACCCTGGGGCCGAAAGTTCGGTTTCGGTTTCGGTTTCGGCTGGAAAACCAGTTTCGGTCGGACACTACCCCTCACAATATCTTTAAAACGAAGTTCCACGAATATGCAGATAGATAATATCAAATCTAAGTGCACAAACAAACCATTATACAGGCGGTAGACCACGCACAAAGATATTGATTTGCAATACAGTAATAAACCGGATCCGCGAATACCCTGATCTATAATGTCCCTCTTACGTCAAATTGATCAACAAATTCAACAGGATAAATGAACAATTAGTTTCTAGGAACAAATAAACATCTGTTGCGTCAATCCCGTCACTACATTGCTTGCTAAGTTCAGTTCAAGGTGCTAATAGGAAAGGTAGATTGCGCAATGGTTGCTGCATTGTGTGACGTCATTTAGAAGTCAATATAAACTATGTGTATCTTAGCTTCAAGGCACTGTTTTAATACCTATGTGAACTTGGCACCCTACTTGCGAAAATTTTTGGCTTGGCAGGAATCATCCTAGAACGATAATAAAGGAGGGGAGGGAGGGGAACCCGCCTCACACCCTCGATTCGTCAATTCTAACGTACAACAGTTAAGGGGCGGTTATAGCGCACAAGTAGGCATTTGGCGCTCCCCTCGCCCCGGGTGCAAGACACACCGCGCGCCGGCAGCGGCAGTCAACTCTCATGCCACAGTATACAGTATAGTAGGAAGAAACAGCATGCTAACTTTGTTTGACGTAGTAAATGCATCCAACTTTATTAAGTGTAGTGATTTATTAGTTTCGTAAATAAAAATAAAAGAGTTAATCGTAAATAAAATATGTATATTATACTGTTATTTTTAAGCTAAAGAGTTTGTTTGTTTGTTTAGTTGTTCTAACTCTAGAGTCTAAGAGACTGCTAGTTGAATTTCAAGATTTTCTTAACAGAATGTCCATTTTTGAAAAATACCAAAATATATAACATCACGCTAAGGCGAATAAGAGCTTGGCAGCTACGAAACATTTTTCGACACTTAGAATATTTCATTTCTTTTGAGAGTTTCCGTTGCGTACGTTTGCTACAGTTGCGTAAAAAATGTAAATTACATAATAGCTGGTCATAAAAATTTCTAAAGTTTTGTAAAGTTGGTATGCTAAGTATGAATCATGGGATCATTGTGCAATCCAAAATGGCCGCCGCGGTGTAATCACTAAATTTCATGATGGGTGTCGGTTAAAGGGTTTTTTGGTATGCTGAGTACGAATCACGTACTAATTTTGCAATCCAATATGGACGCCGCGCCGTAATCACAAAATGTCATGATGGGTATCGTTTAAGGGGTTTCTTGGTATGCTGAGTACGAATCACGTGATAATTTTGCAATCCAATAAGGGGCCGCGCCGTAATCACAAAATTTCATTATGGGTATCGTTTAAAGGGTTTTTTGGTATGCTGAGTACGAATTCCGTACTAATTTTGCAATCCAATATGGCCACCGCGCCGTAATCACACAATTTCATGATGGGTAAATAGTTTAAGGGAATTCTTGGTATGCTAAGTATGAATCACATGATAATTTTGCAATCCAATATGGCCACCGCGGTGTGATCACAAAATTTCATGATGGGTATCGTTTAAGGGGTTTTTTGGTATGCTGAGTACGAATCACATGATAATTTTGCAATCCAATATGGGCGCCGCGCCGTAATCACAAAATTTTATGATGGGTATCGTTTAAAGGGTTTCTTGGTATGCTGAGTACGAATCACGTGATAATTTCGCAATCCAAAATGGCCGCCTCGGTGTAATCACAAAATTTCATGATGGGTATCGTTTAAAGGGTTTTTGGTATGCTGAGTACGAATCTTGTGATAATTTTGAAATGCAATGTGGCCGCCGCGCCGTAATCGCAAAATTCCATGATGGTTATCGTTTAAGGGGTTTTTTGGTATGCTGAGGATGAATCACATGATAATTTTGCAATCCAAAATGGCCACCGCACCGTAATCACATAATTTCGTAATGAATATCGTTTAATGGGTTTTTTCGAATGCTGAGTACGAATAACATGATCATTTTGGAATTCAATTTGGCCGCCTAAGCTATTTAGGCCTACTTGCGCGGCGAGTCGAGTTAAATATATAAATATAGAGTTAGTAAGCTCTGAGTTAAATAAATAACTTCTTAACTCTGACCACGTCTTGCACAGTTGCAAATTGGCACGCGGTTAACTAATTCACAGTAAACCGAACAAGTTTTTTTAGTCTGTCGTTCCATGCAATCCAACCACACACAACAAAGAATGGAACGAAGAATGGAACATGTGTCTCTATCTCTTTTACACTACAGTCTGCTACGTATGATTTACGATACTACCATACTTACGATACTACCATTTACGATACCAATCATAAAATTTTGTGATTACGGCGCGGCGGGCATATTGGATTGCGAAATTATCACGTGATTCGTACTCAGCATACCAAAAACCCCCTTAAACGATACCCATCATGAAATTTTGTGATTATGGCGCGGTGGCCTTTTTGGATTGCAAAATTAGTACGTGATTCGTATTCAGCATACCATAAAACCCTATAAACGATACCCATCATGAAATTTTGTGATTACAGCGCGGCGGGCATATTGGATTGCAAAATTATCACGTGATTCGTACTCAGCATACCAAAAAAAACCCTTAGACGATACACATCATGAAATTTTGTGATTATGGCACGGCGGCCATATTGGATTGCAAAATTATCACGTGATTCGTACTCAGCATACCAAAAAACCCCTTAAACGATACCCATCATAAAATTTTGTGATTACGGCGCGGCGGCCATCTTGTATTGCAAAATTAGTACGCGATTCGTACTCAGCATACCAAAAAACCCCTTAAACGATACCCATCATGAAATTTTGTGATTACGGCGCGGCGGCTATATTCGATTGCAAAATTATCACGTGATTCGTACTCAGCATACGAACAAACCCCTTAAACGATACCCATCATGAAATTTTGTGATTATGGCACGGCGGCCATAGGTATTGGATTGCAAAATTATCACGTGATTCGTACTCAGCATACCAAAAAACCCCTTAAACGATACCCATAATTAAATTTTGTGATTACGGCGCGGCGGCCATCTTGTATTGCAAAATTAGTACGCGATTCGTACTCAGCATACCAAAAAACCCCTTAAACGATACCCATCATGAAATTTTGTGATTATGGCGCGACGGCTATATTCGATTGGAAAATTATCACGTGATTCGTACTCAGCATACCAAAAAACCCCTTAAACGATACCCATCATAAAATTTTGTGATTACTGCCCGGCGGCCATCTTGTATTGCAAAATTAGTACGCGATTCGTACTCAGCATACCAAAAAACCCCTTAAACGATACCCATCATGAAATTTTGTGATTACGGCGCGGCGGCCATATTGGATTGCAAAATTATCATGTACTTCGTACTCAGCATACCAAAAAACCCCTTAAATGATACCCATCATGAAATTTTGTGATTACGGCGTGGCCGCCATGTTGGATTGCGAAATTATCATGTAATTCGTAGACATTTTAATGCATCAGGTAGCTGGTTACCATGTCGTGAAAACACTTAAAAAGTAAAAGATCACCACATTTTTACCATGAGTCGCGTATGTATTTGTAACGGTTAATCTAATTACATTTTGCCCATTACTGATATTTTTATACTGTGGCGCGATTTCAACGTAATTTGGCATAATAATTACGAAATAGTCGCGAAAAAAACTGACACAGGTCCTGCCTCCACAAGCGCCAGGGCGAGACTGATCGGCCGTCAGCGGCGTAATTCTATTGCGTTTGGTAGATATTCGTACATGATAACTAAGTAAATAGTTGTTTATAGAAAAACGCTCGGAAAATGTGTATAAAAACTTAATACCTTTAATTGAGTGCAAAAAAATATATAAAATGTTAATAGTTTAGCCACAGTTTTGAAAAAACTTTTCTGAGAGAGTCAACTTTGGGATTTTTTTCTATCTAGTGAAATTTATTGGATCGTGTAACGGGCTCGGAATATGTTTAGCTTATATCCTTAACTATTATATATATATTTTTCAGATTTAAAAACCCTTTACTTTTTGACTAGGATTGTTTCAAAAAACTCAAAATCTGACCCACGCGGCCTTAAGGATAACCACAACTAATCGTATGGGAGGAATGACGAACCGAACTCCTCAGGAAAGGAATTTTGGATGTTGGTTAAGAAAATTACCCTCCAGATTGTAAAGAGCACTTTTTTTTTAACGCGAGAGAAAATCCTCATGGATGCTATGCCGGACTCCTACCGACTAAAAAACCTCACGTAACGCCGAACAGCCTATGGGTGGGAGCCCTGGGTAAGCCCTCGGAAGGATGTCCCAGAACTCTCAACAGACCCACGACCGCCGCTGCGGCCTCGCCTAGGGAGTGGTTCGAGTGCTATCCCGCGTCTTTGGGGGGTTTCGGGTATGATCCCGCTTCTAAGGGAGGGGCGTGCGTGAGTCACGCTGCCGTCATGGGCCTGCTTCTGGAAGGACGGTGAGCAACCCTCTCACCGTCCTCAGGCCCCCGGTCATGGAGGCCGATAGTCTTCGGCGAAATAATAATGAGCACTAGTCTGCTTAAAAACGTGACGTCGACATGTGTTTCGACTACACACGAGGACGCCTACATGTTCAGGACTTCATGGCACTGTTGTAATTCCAAGTTTTCTCCTTGTGCCCTTTTAGGCTTCCGTAACCAAAGGGTAAAAAACGGGACATTATTTATGAGACTTCGCCCTCCGTCTGTCCGTCACCAGACTGTATCCCAAGAACCGTGATAGCTAGAGCTGAAATTTTTACAGATGATGTATTTCTGTTACCGCCATCAACAAACTTACTAAAATTAGATGAAAAGGAGAGGATTAAGGGGTCATCTCATGCAACAAACTTTTTGCCGTTTATTGGTACAGAACTCTCCGTGCGTGAGCCCGACTCGCACTTGGCCGGTTTTTTTCTAGAAACACCCACGTATATAATACCGAATGCGAACCGACTGAAACCACGGTCCTCCTGGGACATCCTTCCGAGGGCTTACCCGGGGCTCCCGTACGTAGGCAGTGCTAGGGAACCGTGTGTTTTAGTCGGTAAGAGTCCGGCATAGCATCCATGATGGATTTTCACACGAGAGACAACGCGGTATCTGACTGCTTCTTGGCAGTACTTTATGTTCCGTTTCACTCCGGCCCTATTCAGTGGTTGGAAACCGGGATGTTTTAGTCGATAGAAGTCCGGCATAGCATCCATGAAAAGTTTTCACACTTGAAAATAGAAGAAACGATATTTGACTGCGTTTTTGGTAGTGCCAGTTCCGTTTCACCTTAAAGTTTTTATGTTCCATCTTAAATATTTGATTTGTTTTATTTATTTGACTTTTTGTATGCCACATTGCCACGTTACCTTAACTCCAAGGTCATCTGCATTTAATATTCGTCGCATCTTCATTGACGAATATCAATATATGCTGAATAACTGTCTGAATCTTAATATCAAGACCCATTTGTAAATATTTCGGTATCATCTTCTATCTTTGGTGTTAGGAATCGAACTCCTCAAAGGAAAGGTATGTAGGAGAAATAATAGGTACCATTTTTTTAAAGCGAGGGAAAATCCTCATGGATGCTATGCCGGACTCCTACCGACTAAAAAACCTCACGTTACGCCCAACAGCCTATGGTTGGGAGACCCGGGTAAGCCCTTTGGGAGGATGTCCCAGGACTCCCAACAGATCCACGGATGCCACTGCGGCCTCGCCTAGGGGATGGTTCGGGTGCTATCCCGCGTCTTTGGGGGTTTCAGGTGTGTTCCCGTTTCTAAGGAGGGGCGTGCGTGAATTCCTCACGTCACGCTGCCGTCATGGGCCTGCTTCTGTAAGGACGGTGAGCGACCCTCTCACCGTCCTCAGGCCCCCGGTCAATAATAGGTACCCTTACCCGCCAGATAGAGGGATTCAAAGCGTCATTCCTCCGTTGCGAGATGAGTACATACCTCAATCAAGTATGACGAAGGAATGATGATTTACATATCTAAATTTGAGATTAATCTTATTTATTTTATTTATTTAGTCTATTCAGTCTCTATCAAACCATACCGGGATTTAAATCCAAGAGTCCGGTGTCATTGTCAGCTAGAAGTAGCAAAAGCCTATTATTTGACTTTTCCATTTCTACGATCTTGGAGGCAAGTATCATCTGATTTCCGTAAAGGCATCTGCAATTCCGCACTACAGTTTAGTTGACTTGAACTGAAGAGCTAGATAGAGCATAATCATTATCATTTTCATCCGAAGGTAAGTCCTCCTTTCGAAGACGCTGGAGTAAAATACTGTGAACCCATACTTGTGGTTGCACTTGACAGGCAAAGACAACAGGTTCAAATCTTGTAGGACTCACTATCATCATCGTCCACTGAACCTTTTCGAGTTGGAGTCGGCTGTCCAGTCTAACTACGCAGTGGACTGGAAAGAGGTGAAGAACTTTGAGAC
Organism: Miltochrista miniata; assembly: GCA_933228765.1. Taxonomy (NCBI): domain Eukaryota; kingdom Metazoa; phylum Arthropoda; class Insecta; order Lepidoptera; family Erebidae; genus Miltochrista; species Miltochrista miniata. Next base: position 5,380,024 of record OW121777.1, read on the forward strand.
CTAGAATAGACGAAGTAACCACGGTGGAGCAAGCGGTACCACCGAAAGGTGAGCACACGGCGAAGCACCTAAGGTGTACGTGTGTTGTTAACGCCCCAGAAGGGATAGAGTTAGATATTTGGGACAACGATGATATGTGCCTGTAAACCCCAAATAAGTCCCTGCAGGTGACGCATCTCCCACGATTCGGCTTGTATTACTAGTAGGTTGGAATAAGCAATGAGGCAGGGGTGGGTTTGTCCAGGCTCACTGCGATGTAGGACTTCGATATTTTCCGTCAAGCGATTGCCATCTCCACAACAAATTGGCGATGTCGAAGTACTGTAGTTAGACTATGGTTCATTACTTGGGGCATTCCTTCGTACTAGTAACCAGTTCTTGTCTATACAATGTGTTGACGTCAGACACTGCGTTCTATAGACCAATCTCGTCTGACTCACAAAAAAATTGTTACAAAAAATTTAACATACACAAATTGCTCTAAATATCCATATGTTATGTCGTCATATATAGCAAGTTGTGCGTCATATTATGTCTGGCCTTGCTCGTCATAAGCGTCATGATAAGGGACTGCCGAGTGCCGCTAAAATGGCGAGTGCGAGTACCACTTTGTTGATAAGGAAAAGTACTGTCACTTTCGGTGTATGGATAAAACCATATTTGGATGGTTGTGTCACCTTGGACTATGTACCTTTTTTGCACGGAATTTTATGTAAATGTTTGCTAGTTTGACCTACAGTGCCGAACTGCCGATACGTGGACACTTAGGTGGGCTGGTCAATAACCTCAATGTTGCGCAACGAGCAATGGAGCGTACAATGCTCAGGGTGTCTCTGAACGATAAATCCGGAACAATGTTATGGTCGACATAGCTCGCAGAGTAAGCTCATTAAAGTAATTATACGACCTATAAAAAGTCACGGGGAGGGACTGGAAGTGGATGGCGCAGGACCGCGAGTTGTGGCGTAAATTGGGATAGGATGAGGTCTACGTTCAGCAGTGACTACCATAGGCTGCTTTGATTGATCGATTGACGAAATTGTACCATCATACCTGATAATAATTATGAAACAAATTTAGAGCTTTCCTTGTCTTCGCCATTACCCCATTCGTAAATCAATTCTTTGAGGTATGGCTTCTGAAATTTACAATGCAATTGCTATGAGCAATTTCTTCCAGATAACCTTTGAATCATTGTTTAAAGCGAATGTGTTCTATGTGTTCTATCTAGGTAATCCAACCTGACACCTATTTGATAGCAGGTGACATGGAAAGACATGCTTAAGCCGTGAGAGAAGAGTCATCCGTGTGTAAACAAATGTCTTCGATTTTCAAAATTCTGGCCTTAGTCCTTTTGGCGTGATGATTTTGTCTTCTGACCATTTCACGGTAGTCAAAATCCGTGCATCGAAATCCAAGGTCAGTTTTGTTGCTCATTCCACTTCCGCATCCCAAAATATTTGCCCGTTTTGGAACCGGCTGTCCTGTGCCATTCCCGTTTACATTCCCTGGATTGATGTGCCCGTTAGTCGACAAGTTCTCCGCTTGCAGGTGAATTCATTTGTTTCCCAGAGACCACCAAAGGCGTCGTGTGTTGTTCACGCCCCAGAAGGAGGAGTGGTAGATATCAGGACAAGGATAAAGAAAACTATTTGTAAGGAGAAATGAGCGTACCCTCAAATGAACCACTGGCTAGTAAGGGTACGCATCTCCAGTGTTTCGACTTGTATAACCAGTAGCTTGGAGCCATGAGGCGAATCCAAGCCATAAGGGCACGTATTTGTTTTCCGGAGAGTTCCTTGTCGCTTGATGATGAACCAAATATTTAAAACTAGCTGAGCCCGCAACTTCGTTTACGTCACATAAGGTGTATGAAAGGAAAGGTATTTCTTCATCAGAGTCATCAAGCAGCGTCTGAAACTGCCCTGTTTGCTTAATCATAAAAGAGCTTAATGATTAAGTCTATTTTAAAACAATTCAGTCCTGACTGAATTGTTTAAAAATAGTCTTAATCATTAAGCTCTTTTATGATTAAGCCAACACGCCAGTTTAGGTTCACTCACATTCAAAGTAACCCCTACAATTCAAATTTTCAAAATATCTGATTCTTTAAAGTGTTATAACTCTTTTATTTCTAAACCGATTTACATAAAACAAACGCTAAATGTTAACTGGAGCAAACCTCAACACAATAAAAAATACCGCATTGCAATCGGTTGAGCGGTTACTGAGATTAGCGTGCACAACCGTACAGACAAACAGATATACAGACATACAGACATACAGACAAACAGACAAAAATTCTAAAAATCATTGTTTTGGGTTCTATTGCGTTCATAAAGCCCCCCTATAATATTTTTTCTTATTTATCTTCCATGTACAGACAGCGACCCGTTACGATTTTATTATATGTATTGATATTGATTGTAAACGCCCTGCTCAATAAATAAACATTTATAGATGGAATTGGCTACAAATAACAATACATTGCTATTTCTGGATATCTAAAGGCATTTTGTTGGGTCAAGGGCATTCATCGCGAGCCAAACTACTATAATGAAACATTGGGCATTTGACTATTTGTCAAACTTGTCATCGTCGTTTGATCAAATATTTATATTAAACTACATCATATATGCCAACGCTTTGGAGTCAGTTCTGTTCAACTTCTAATAAAAATCAGGGTAAGTATGTCTAATCTTTGACCCTCCTTACTGATGAGGACTACAGCGTCCGCGCTGGAGACTGCACCGTCAAGCTGTTTATTAATTACGCCAAAGTCCGCCAAACGTTGTCGCTTCGTATTTCATCTCATTTCTTTATCTAAAATCATTTGGCAGAACGAGTATAAGTTTTCGAAAATACCTAACCAGCGTTGCCAATAGTCTTCACAGAAATTCATGTCCAACATCTGCTATCTGAACTTGACCTATTTACTGGCTAGCTTGTTCTCTAACCTTGAGAGTCACGGATAAGCCGATTTATAACCTGATATTGTTCCATTTTCCATAATTTTTGGGCTTCTGCAGTAAACAGGAAACATTCATAATTTCGAATATGTATCTGTTCCAAAAAGATAATCATAAATTTTCCGAAATATCTAGTCAGGAAAATAGTCTCCACACAAATTCCAGCATCTGCTATCTGAACTTGACCTATTTACTGGTTACCTTGTCCTGAAACCTTGAAGGTCACGGACAGGCCGCGCGATCTTCTGGTCGGAACTTACGTGCATCGATTTATACTCCGACATATTCCCATATTCCATAATTTTTAGACTACTGCAGTAAACTGCGAACGTTTATAATTTCTCGTTCCAAAAGCGCTCGTGGCCCCGCGGACTCAGTGTTCTGAAATGATCACTGCAGTAAGCAAATTTCACTACGGAGTCCTTGGATGGGTGACATATGACCACTTTGTGACATTAATTTATGCGTTTTCTTCGGGGCTTCGGAAGGCACGTTAAGCCGTTGGTCCCGGTTACCAGTAAAATAGCAATCGAGCCAAGTTAAAGGTCTTTTAAGGCGGCTTGAAAATTTTCAACAGCGTACTACCCGTTCGCTCTAACTTTGCCGCTGGCGTAGAGGCGTATACCCGAATTTTTAATTACACGAAGTAAATTGACAGTAGCTAATGTCACTTCGTCATAGAAAATAAGCAACATTGTATGAAGAAGTGACATTAGTTGCAGTCATTTACTTAGTCTAATTAAAAATTCGACTTTAGTATGGAGCCGAACGGCAAAGTTAGAGCGAACGAGCAGTACAGTCACAAACTGTGCCTGTCCATCTCAACACGGCAATATGGCTCACCACCTATTACGTGGGACAAGTTCTAAAACAAGGTGAAATGTGGGCATATAATATGCCTCTGTCTTCGGGGATAAAGGCTTGACCATATGTACGTTTATAATTTCGATTATATTTCTCCGTTCGAAAAAGATGGCGGCATACATTTTTCAAAATATCTGACTTAAAGTTGCCAATAGTCTCCACACAATTCTATTTGAACTTGACCCATATACTGGTTAACTTGTGCTCAAACCTTGCGGGGTCACGGACAGGCTGCGCACATCTCTTTGTTCCTGGTGTTTGTGTCTTGGTATCTTCACATTTTCCATAATGTTTAGGATTCTGCAGTAAACAAAGACTCTTAAAAGCTTATAAGTTATTTATTACTAGCAGTTGCCCGTGACTTTGTACGCTGCATTTTAAATGTGATATTTAATAATAACGAACTAATTCCTTCCATTTCCTTGTTCCAGGTGTTAGAATGCAAAGAAAAGAAAACAGGCGCCAAGCGCGCTTTGAAAGTTCTCCACGACAATACAAAAGCCCGAAGGGAGGTTGAACTGCATTGGCGAGCGCGAGGATGTATTCATATTGTGCAGGTAATTTTACAAATAAAAAAAATTGGTTGTCTGTAAAGTCGGTTTACTGACGATGGTTGAACGTGACAACGTCATAAGAAAATAAAAATAAAATTAACATTACAAAACAAAAAAAAATATAAAATAAAAACACATCAATTGATTATAGTGCCATCTTTTGAAAACATTACTAAAATAAATGGAACGCCTCAGAGCGAGGTAACGACGTATTGCGTCATCATTTTTCGTTCGTGCAGCCGGCTCCATCGAATTATAAGACATTGTCACGTCAAAATGTGAAGGACCAAGACGCTGCCCTGTGGCATTCCATTATATTAATGGAATACCGCAAGGGAGTATTTTGGGCCCTATATTCTTACATTACTCTTGTATTTTACATTGTCCAGGTAACTTTCAAAATAAAAATCTGAAGTAGCAAGAAAATGTTCTGTAGTATTCAATTATATTAATGGAATACCGCAAGGGAGTATCTTCGGCCCTATATTCTTATATTACATGTTTTACAGCTTAGGTAGTATCTACACCTGAGATTTAATAATTTGAATCGGTATTTGCTTAACGAATTCGTCAGTGCGTTTGACTTTTACCTGCTTGCTGAGAAATCATGTACTTACTAAAGTAAATGTTAAAGGTAAATATAAAGCTACACGTATGTAAGTAGAAGAAGCGAAAGTGATATGGAACGTAGTAAGTGGAAAGTCATAGATATTGCCTAGCCTGTTGGGAAACAGGCGTTATGTTACGTATGTATGTAGGGTTCGAAATGATGGAAACTTTCAATGTCAAAATAATGGAATGCCACAAGGGAGTGTCTTTGGCCCTGCATTATAACATAGTATTGTGTATCTCGTAGTATGATGACTAATAAAATAATCTGAATTGAAATTTACCTAATCAGTCGACTGACTTACATCTCAGATGGCAAGATTATAAAAAGGGTTCGAAATGACTGCATTATTTATTGTGAAATTTACCAAAATACAGTCATACTCTATTTTTATTTCCTCTGAAAATTGTTTTATGTTTTTGACCGATAACTGATGATTTGGTTTTTTATTATCAGTGACATATAAACGCCTTTTACAGTGTATTAGTCATTGCGAGTTTCTTAGCGTAAGTAAAGGGTCACTTTCACAGTTCACAAGACAGTCTTTTTAGGGTTTCGTAGCCAAATGGCAAAAACGGAACCCTTATAGATTCGTCATGTCTGTCTGTCTGTCTGTCTGTCCGTCCGTGTGTCACAGCCAGTTTTCGCCGAAACTATAAGGTCTATGCTATTGAAACTTGGTAACTAGATGTATTCTGTGAACCGCATTAAGATTCTTATATAAAACTAGAAAAAAAGCAGTAAATTTTGGGGGTCCCCATACTCAGAACTGAAACTAAAAATTTTTTTTTTCATCGAATCCATACGTGTGGGGTATCTATAGATAGGTCTTCAAAAATGCTATTGAGATTCCTGAAATCATTTTTTTCTAAAGTGAATAGTTTGCGCAAGACACTTCCAAAGTGGAAAAATGAGTGTCCCCCCCCCCCTCTAACTTCTAAACTAAGAGCATGATAAATCTAAAAAAAAATATATAATGTACATTGCCATAAAAACTACCAACGAAAATTGGTTTGAACGAGTTAGAGCTGGTAGTTCTTTTTTTAATACGTCATAAACCGCAATTTTCGGTGAACGTGTTAAAACATCAATCAAAGTTACAACGAACTATAAGAACTTTTATATTATGTTACTTGCTGCTACGAAACCCTTCATGGGCGAGTCCAACTCGCACTTGGCCGGTTTTTTAGGGTTTTCGTACCCAAAAGGGATAAGCGGGACCTTTTTTTTAATATTTATGGCGCCAAAAAGATGCCGCCGTCCGATGGAAAATCACAACGACATCTATAGCGTTGGGGGCCACCGTCTCAGTCTGTAAGACTATAGAAAGCGACCCTCAAGATGGCGGCCCGATGATGTGCCTCTTCACGCTCCGCTTGAAGAACCCAGGATTGTAAGAGGAGGGAAACACGTGCGCTTTTGTCCACTGTGTGAGAGTGGCACCTCTGTCCAGCACGTGTTGTTCGGGATCGGAATGGAAAGGGCGGGATCGGAGTCGTCCCAAAGGTGCGAGCAGTATTCCACGCAAGGACGTAGGTATCTTGTACAGCAGACACCTCTGGTTTGGCGTAAAGAACCGCTTCACCTTGTTTTTTCCCCCCCTATTCATGAGACTTCGCCGTCCGTCTGTCTGTCTGTGGAATTGACAGTGGTCTTCAGGTTGATGGCCCAAGGATAGACCCCTTCACGCTCCGCTTGAAGCCATCGCCCGGTTCAGGCTAAGACTCTCTCCACTGTATGATTTTCCTAGTTAATATGATAGGTAAATTAATTCAATTCAATTTATTGTCTTTGTAAACATAGGTACATAAATAGGTTCTTAGTTAACAAGTGTAGTTTCTCTATGCTTTGCCAATATCATGGCGTACAAATCTTACAACTATGTTAGTGGTATTAAATTAATTAAGCGCCATAATAGACCCTATAATAGAATGCTTATGCTATACAGTACACACGACATAACGTATATATATAATCTCTAAACAGTATCAACCGTATCTTAACCCGGGGTATATCCTTCCGAGGGCTTACCCGGAGCTCCCAACCGTAGGCGGTAGGTGGGGAACGTGTGGTTTTTAGTCGTAAGAGTCCGGTGTAGCATCCATGACGGATTTTCCTGACGTTAAAAAAATATCGTAATAAAATCAAAAATTGTTTTGGTGGTTTAGCGGCGTTTAGCCTGTCGTTTTCATTAAGTAATTTAAAATACCAGCACGTATTTCCCGTAGATGTGTCACCTCACAAAACCGATCGGATCCGGTTTTTGTTCAATTATGGCGTAAGTTGAGTTTAATAATCGGAACTGATTTATTTTGTGAGCAATGCCTATTCAACGTCGGTCCACCCGCCAAATGGACCGACGACGTGAAAAATGTCGCAGGCAGGGACTGAATGCGTTTGGCGCAGGACCGTGTGTTGTGGCGTACGTCCAGGGCGCCAATTCTCGACCACTCGACGTGAATGCGTGGACGCAAATTTACGGGTGAAACGTCGTCCGTCTCATGTTCGCCGTTCCTAAATATGAGACAGGCGACGCTTCACCCGCCGATTTCCATCCACGCATTCATGTCGTGTGAGGCGAGAATCGGTGCCCAGGAGTGGACTGCCATAGGCTGATTTGATTGATGCCTAGTCGCCATGTATATTGGATGTGCGCTTAGTTTGTTAATAAACTGCCCTCAACGTGAATACCCATTGACAGGCAAGAACCCAATTGACCGGGGGCCTGAGGACGGTGAGAGGGTTGCTCACCGTCCTTACAGAAGCAGGCCCGTGACGGCAGCGTGACGTGAGCGGTGAAGCGGGATCATACCCGAAACCCCCCCAAAGACGCGGGATAGCACCCGAACCACACCCCAGGCGAGGCCGCAGTGACGGCCGTAGGTCTGTTGGGACTGGAGTCCTGGGACATCCTTCCGAGGACTTACCCGGGGCTCCCAACCATAGGCTTTTGAGCGTTACGTGAGGCTTTTTAGTCGGTAGGAGTCCGGCATAGCATCCATGAGGATTTTCCCTCACGTTATAAAAAATAGGCAAGAACCCAAGGCTAGTAAATACAGTACTACTTACATACGAGTATTTACAATACTTTTATAGCTCTAGACAAGTAAACATTTATAATTTTATATCATTCGTAATATTGCACAATAATAACAATACTTATGTATTCAGTACTGTAATATTTTACTCTGTAGGTACTCGTACCTAGTACCTACGCAACTGATAAAGATTTTTTTTTTGTTTAACCAAATTTCACGCGGGCGAAGCCGCGCGCATCAGCTAGTAGGCATATATTTTATTCCCATATTCCCACGGGAACGGGATCTACGCGGGTGAAACCGCGTGACGTCCGCTAGTGAACTAGGTAGATAATAAATAACCAAACGTGTCTGACGCAGTACCTACCTATTTACTTGAATGAAATTACGTAGTAGTGGGCAATAGTTGCTTATCTTTACATACATACATATTTTATTATTATAAGTAGTCACGCCTTCAGAGACACATTCATCGGACAGACAGACGGACAGTCACAGTATCCAATTTTACCCTTAGTATACGGAACCTCTAAGCAAATAAATCTATTCTATTCAACCATTAAACCACTTTTTTTTTTCCTTTTTTTTTCTTTTTTTTTGTTTAACGTGAGGAAAAATCCTCATGGACTCCTACCGACTAAAAAACCTCACGTAACGCCCAACAGCCTATGGCTGGGAGCTCCGGGTAAGCCCTCGGAAGGATGTCCCAGGACGCCATTAACCCACCTTATAGCCAAGATTATAGATAGTAAACTTCAACTGCGGGTTGTTACTACCTGCGCCTGTCCATTTCAACACGGCAATAGGTTTATCACCTATTACGTGGGACATAAAACTGTAAATTGAAATGTTGGCGATTTTTTTTTTGGACTATGCCTCTGGCTGGGTAGCCAGAGGTATACAGCGAAGTGGTCTTCGGAGATAAAGGCGTAAATGTAAACAAACGTTTATGACTACTGCAACTAATTCCTTTCAATCATTTCTACTGTAATTTTGCCACGTCATAGTACAAAAAATCCACACAGCAAATTCAATATTTCATAATCAGGTTATTCACACACACACGCGCCTAACACGTGCTGATAAGCTCAATCGACGACTTATCGGTGACGATTCGTCACTTGGATGCAATTGAATGAGTCTTTGATATCTTGGCTATAAAGTGGGTTAATGGATGGTATGATCGTACGGTTATTACATGTGAGATTTGCCGTGATGGTTCTTAACGTTAGGTGTTATAAGGTTCCGTATACTTGGACACTCTCTCGCTCGAGACCATGGTGCGAGCCACGCTCTCCAGCGGAAGTAAGTGGGACTGCGCCGCCTCTTTCTGCGAGCAGGTCATGCTTGTGAAAGAGACGACGCGCGGGGGCGGGGCGGGAACGGGAGAGAACTCTCCCACCCGAGTTCCGCAGTCGGCGGCCTGGGCGCCGTCGACGTGTCTTCGCCGAGGACTATCGGCCTCCATGACCGGGGGCCTGAGGACGGTGAGAGGGCGGCTCACCGTCCTTACAGAAGAAGGCCCATGACGGCAGAGTGACGTGAGGAACTCACGCATGCCCCCCCTTAGAAGCGGGATCACACCCAAAACCCCCCAAAGACGCAGGATAGCACCCGAACTCCCCCTGGGCGAGGCCGCAGTGGCGGCCGTGGGTCTGTTGGGAGTCCTGGGATATCCTTAGGAGGGCTTGCCTTGGCGGCCGTGGGTCTGTTGGGAGTCCTGGGATATCCTTACGAGGGCTTGCCTGGGGTTCCCAACCATGGGCTGTTGGGCGTTACGTGAGGTTTTTTAGTCGGTAGGAGTCCGGCATAACATCGATAAAGATTTTCCCTCACGTTAAACAAAAAAAAAAGTTCCGTATACTAAAGGTAAAAGCGGACCATATCTTTGAGACCCCGCTGTCTGTCTCTCTGTCGGTCACCACACCACTTCACCAGGCTGTATCATAAACTCATAAGCTGGGTGTCTAGCACAGTTGAAATTTTCTCAGATGGTGTATTTCTGTTGCCGCTATAACAAACAATACTAAAAACAGAAAGTGTAGACTGTCATACAAAAAAACTATTATTTTGCGGATCAGCTTTACAGCCCCTCACGATTTCTTAAAAAACTTAATTCGGTTCCTGCATCTGTCCGCCCCGAACGCCCCTCTAAGCATAGAGCTTTTTGACGCGAGGTCTGCAGGTTAGTCACTTTGCCGTCCCACTTTGGGGGAATGTGGGACTTCGTGTGGGACTCACGGTTTCGAGAGGAAGCGTCCTACCCACTAAGCACCGCGCTGTTTCGCCTTACCTTAACCGGGTCGCAGGATAGGCCGGTGTATAAATCACTGCGGCCCGACAAAGGGTCGCCCAGTTCTTTCACACTTGTGCAGTGACGGCACACAGGGTCCACACAACTCCCACAGGGCATAGAGAGGGTGGAGAGAGGGCCTTCAAAGCTCGTGATGGGAGGCCGTCTGCCAGGAATGATCAGGCATCCTTCTTCAGTCAAAAGAACTTCTAACCCATTCCCCCACAAGTCTAATACTAACCTTACTCCACATTTCAGGTGATAGACGTATACGAGAACTCCTACGGCGGTCGAGGGTGTCTTCTGGTCGTGATGGAGTGCATGGATGGAGGGGAGCTGTTCCAGAGGATACAGGACAACAGGGATGGTGCTTTCACTGAGAGACAGGCTGCTGAGGTAAGATTACAGTAATTTATCTATACCTACTATTACTATACATCCCGAGGGTGTCATAACAGGCGACTAAGGGAACACTTTTGCAAAAAGATCCATTGCGTAGAGTAGGAAAACTCGAAATGAAACCCGGTTGTCAGTAAAATGGCAATCGTTAAGCCAAGTTGAAGGCCTTATGGGCGGCTTGAAAATTCTCGACTGCGGGTCGTGGTGACCTGCGCCTGTCCATTTCAACATGGCGAAGGCTCACCACCTATTACGTAGGACATAAAACTATAAGGGGAAATGTATACTATTCCTCTGCCTACCCCTTTGGGGATAAAGGCGTGACTATATGTATGTATGTTTGTAATATTATAAAGAGGCATTTTTGTTAGCATCGAATAGCTCCGAAATTACTGAACCGATTTGAAAAATTCTTTCACTGTTGTGAAGCTACACTATCCCCGGTGATCATAGGCTATATTTCATTCCCGTATTCCCACGGGAACGGGAACTACACGGGTGAAACCGCGTGACATCCGCTAGTAATATTAAAAAGAGGCATTTTTGTTAGCATCAAATAGGCTCCAAAACTACTAAACCGATTAGAACATTTTTTTCACTGTTGGGAAGCAACACTTTCTCCGGTGAACATAGGCTATATTTCATTCCCGTATTCCCACGGGAACGGTAGCTACGCGCGTGAAACCGCGTGGCGTCTGCTAGTCTTTCATAACTGCTTCCTTAGCATCTCTTGAAAGATACCTGCACTACGACTTCTTAGGGTTCCGAACCCAAAGGGTAAAAACGGTATTCATGAGACTTTGCCGTCAGTTTGTCATGAGGCTGCATCTCAGGAACCATGATAGCTAGAGCTGAAATTTTCACAGATGATGTATTTCTGTTGCCGCTATATCAACAAAATATGTGTTATACACCGCTTCTTTGGGAGGTTGGTTAGGAATTAGGATATTATTCCGCTTCTAGGGGCGTGAGTCGTGCGTGAAACTACAAATTAGAGATAGTACAGATGGAAACCTATACTAAACTATACTATCTTCACACCAAATCCCTTGCGGGGTAGGCAGAAAGGACCGAGCGCCACACGGCACGGGTCCATACATACTTGCTTCTACAACTTTCATTTTTCTTTTCATGCATGCACGTCGGTTCCTTGGGCTCTTGACACCACCTTCAACTAACACACGATTAATTCGGTCGTGGTAGGTGCGTCGTGACCTTCCCCGACACCTACGTCCATCCACTTTCGCATTGTATATCTGTTTTGCCATTCTTTCATCTCCCATTCGTTCCACATGCCCGAACCATCGTAGCATGCCCTTCCTTACTTTAACACCGACACTCTCTTTCAGACCAACTCTCTTTCTTACATGTTCATTCCGAACGCGATCTGAGAGCGTTACTCCGCAGATTTTGCGTAGCGCGCGCATCTCGACCTACATACTAAATTCGCTGAGTCTACGCACACATAGACAACTCATTCACAGACACTACGCACACATAGACAACTCATTCACAGACACGAGGTCAGGCGGTCCTCAACCGACTTTTCGATACTGATTTGTGCGTGTGTAGCAGAGGGTAGGTGTGAAAAAAAAGTACATACTGCTCGTTCGCTATAACTTTGCCGATCGGCTCCATACTAAAGTCGATTTTTTAATTAGACGAAGTAAATTGACAGTAACTAATGTTACTTCTTCATACAGTATTGCGTATTTTCTATGACGAAGTGATATTAGCTTCTGTCAATTTACTTCGTGTAATTAACAATTCGGGTATACGCCTCTACGCCAGCGGCAAAGTTAGAGCGAACGGGTAGTACATGAGTTCTCCAACGGGGGAGGAGAGTGGGGTCCGTAGGGAATTCTTTTTCCCAACGGACCCCACGTACTTGGCAAGGGGGTAGGTGTGAAAAAAGAGTACATACTTGAGTTCTCCATCTGTGGTGAAACTCTCACGTCACACCTATAAATAGGTTAATTTTGAAGTACCCTGCCTTATAAAAGTAATTCACTGAACAGATGCTAAACATACAAATGATTTCGTTAGTAATGCCTTATTAAAAACACTTAAAATTCAATTTAAACACAAATATAATGAAGCATTGTTGTGTTATAAAGGTACCGGTAAACTTATTTGCGATAGGTACTAATTTGCATAAACTGGGACATAAGGAAAATCACTGAAATACCTATTATTGTTTATACTTGGCGAGCGCGAGAGTGTTTATGGGTGCCTCGTCTCGCCTCCTGTCAAAGACTTCTATATAAACTGAGGTAGACATGCCCTACGCACCGATTTTTGAAACCTATAAACTGAGCTAATTAGCAGCGTTGCTCGCACTGTAGTGAGTCAAAACTTCGAAAGTAGGTACTTGGCTTGCAATCGGAGTCCATACGCCTTCTCTTTTACTCTTGTTCTATTCGTATATTGCTATTGTGTGTGGTGACAATTACGTAAAAAATATTTATAAGTGAGTGTAGTCTTAGCAATGTGTGTGTTTGAGGATTGCTTTTGAAATCTCGTTTGTTAGAGTACGGCGCGTCTACCTCAGTTTATATAGAAGTCTTTGCCTCCTGTGCGCTCCGCTCCGTGTCGGTTTTTGGGACGGAGTCAAAGAACGTGAGGGGGCGAGGCGAGGCACCCATCCACACTCCCGCGCTCGCTCATTTCTTTGTTGACCTTTCCCGGATGTAAATGCAAGACATTATAACATTACATACATACATATGGTCACGCCTTTATTCCCGAAGGGGTAGGCAGAGGCATATTATATGCCCACATTTCACCTTTGTATAATTTGTCCCACGTAATAGGTGGTGAGCCGTATTGCCGTGTTTAAATGGACAGGCGCAGGTTGTGACTGTCTGCTGTTGAAATAAAGCCTTCAACTTAGCTTAACGACTACCATTTTACTGGCAACCGGGACCAACAGCTTAACGTGCCTTCCGAAGCATGGAAACGCTCAAATAAATATCACAAAGTGATCACATGGATGGTCACCCATCCATGGACCGGCCATAGTGAAAATTGCTTACTGCAGTGATCGTTTACAGAACACTGAGTCCGCGGGGCCACGAGCGCTTCTTAATTAATAACATTAATAGGCATATAAAGGCTCTAACGCAGCACTTGAATCACATCCATTTTGTAATAGATGGAGCAGGCAACCTGGAGGCACTCGACAAACTTGTACAAGTTTGTCGAGTGCCTCCAGGAGGCGCCTCGCGAGCGGTAGATGGCAGCGGAAACGCTGGCAAATAAATTCACGAGGGCTTCATGTCTTTATCAGGCGTTATTTTGGAGAGCTTAATATAAATGAAAACATATACTGGGTGTAACAAAATTACCTCTCCAAATTTCATGAGATGACTTGGCATCGGATATCAAATACAAATATTTAATAAAAAAAGGGGGGTAAATTTTTTCATTTTTTATATTTTTTTTTTGTCGCACATTAAGAATTAATTTTTTACCGCGGCAATTCGAGGTAACATGGTCGCCGTGGCAAAACAAACACGGAGCACCCGTCTGGCTGTCGTTGTCGCTTTCTACTGCTGCTCAGTAGCGATAGAAAAGGTAAAAATGAAAATTATAGGACCTTTAAAACGGATTTACGGTTAAAGTATTCATGTGATTTTTTTTCTTCATTTTGGTAATGTTTTTTGACTGATGCCACGTCACGTGACGAAATTTGGAGAGTCAATTTTGTTACACTTTTTTCATACTTCTCCACAGATAATGCACTCAATATGTGTCGCCGTTCGCCACCTACACGACTCGAACATCGCCCACCGGGACATCAAACCAGAAAACCTTCTATACACCACTAAAGACCTCAATGGTATACTGAAATTGACCGATTTTGGGTTCGCTAAAGAGACTTTGAGTCCCGCTGACACGTTGCAGACGCCGTGTTATACACCTTACTATGTTGCGCCGGAGGTATGTACAGTTTTATTAATTTAATTATAATATTAGAGAAGAAAAGAGATTTATTTTAGAATAAATTTAAGTTATGACAAAGCAAACAGGGCAGTTTCACACGCTCCTGTGAGCCTGATGAAGACATACCTCTCCTTTCATACATATTTCTCTCGCTTTCTCTCCTAGATGGCGTAAACAATGTTGCGAGGGTCAGTTAGTACATAAATAATTAGTGACCGACCGAAGTTTCGGTTTCGGTTTCGGCCAGTTTCGGCCAAAAAATCGAGTTTCGGCCGCAGTTTCGGTTTCGGCCAAAATGGGCCGAAACTTTCGGCCGGGCCGAAACTCACGTGTTCATGAATTTTGAGTGCCTGGCTCTGCTCGCACGTGGTTGGATCAGCCCAACCAGTTAATTTATTACTAACGAAGATTTAGAGATTTACACTTTACCTTTATTTAAACCACAAGCAATTACAATCATTGAGAAGTATTAGACAGTTACCCCTGTGTTATGTCTTAGACCTCCTTTTTAGGATCCCGTATTAACTTTTGGTTACTGAATCCTAAAGATCTAGGACATTACATAACCCAACCCCTTTGTTGTCGGTTCCGTTGACTGTGTTGGTCGTATGTCTGTCTGTCAGCAGGCTGTAACTCATCCACAGTGATAGTTAGACAGTTAATTTTTTTACACATGATGTATTTCTGTTGCCGCTATAGCAACAAATAATAAAAATAGACAAAATAAAAGTATTAAACCCATACAACATACGTAACTTTTTTGCCGCTTTTCTTGTACGGAACCCTACGTGAGCGAGTCCGGCTCACTCATGTCCAGTTTTAGTTATACACTTCTAGAATGTAACCAATACCGGCCAAGAGCTAATAGCAGGGCACCGTGTGGTTTTAGTCGGTAGGAGTTCGCAATAGCATCTACCTATGTGTAATTCCACACGTAAAAGAAAGAACCTCATCTTTAGGCGGAGATATTTCTAAAATAAACACTTGAGAAGATTTATACCGTTGATTGATTGAACTTGGTGGAACTTGCTGCACCTGTTGAAAAAAAAACCGGCTAAGTGTGAGTCGGACTCTCGCACGGAGGGGTTAAAGCGGGACCCTATTAACGAGACATGAGTCCTAGCCAACCGTCTGTCTCTTAGTCACGAGGTTGTATCGCTGGAACCGCGCCAGATAGAGCTTCTTCTGCCGCTATTTTTTTTAAAGTGAGGTAAATCCTAAAGGGATGCTATGCTCCCCTAACGTCGGTACGACTCCGGTCCTCCCGACTAAAAACCACGCGTTGGGAGCCCCGAGTATGCCCTCGGAATTATGCATACTGCGGCCGCGTCTTTGGGGGGTTGTTCAGTTGTTATCCCGCTACTTGGGGGGGCGTGCATGAATCTCACACTTCATGCTATCGTCTAGGCCTCCAGGACCTGCTCACCGTCCTTATAGAGGACGGTGATCAGACGTCCTCAGGGCCCTGGTCATAGAGGCTGATAGTATAGGCGCCGTCGCAGACTGTGCAACTTGGGTTGGAGAGTTCTGTCCCCCTTCCTCCCCGGCGCCGTCTCTTTTACGAGCATGACCTGTTCACAGGAAGAGGCCTATGGCCCCGCTCCAGCGCCTTCTTGCACCATTTAAACAATGACGCAACGGCCCTCGCTTCCAGGTCCCATAGAGGGGTCCCGGCTAGAAGACATGCCGCCCCAACTGAGATCATGCGGTATCCCCTTATCCTTACCCTGACGCATTGCTGGCCATCAGGATCTCCGCCCATACGGGGGCCCCAAATAGGCACAGTCTCCTGCAGGGAGCGTTGGCTCCCCTGATATTGGGCAACAACCGCGAGAGTGCGGCTGATACCCCTCAGTTTTGGGACCAAACTTCGGAAGTGTTATCCGAAGTTACATCGGCTATCGAGTACGAGCCCCGGATACGTCGTCGAGAGCTCGATGCCGATGCTGACGCCCCCTATATGTAAGCTGGATCCCGCAGGTGTCCTTTAGGGCTGCGTATCGGTGCGTTGCTTCTCGCGCTGTGATTAGGGTGTCGTCGTAACGCGTTACTCACGTAACAGGTTACGCCGACACCTCTGAGCAACGGACCACGCAGCACCCAATCGTAACCGATGTTCCACAGAAGCGGTCCTAAGAACGATCCCTGTGGAACACCGAACCACACATCTCGCCGACCTTGCCCTAACACATCTCGCCGACCTTGCCCTAGCTCGGGTAAGTTATGGCCCTCTCTGAAAGATAGGCCCCGACAATTCGACGGAGGTATTGAGGCATTCCATGGTAAACATGCGCCTCCCAAACGCAGCTCCAGGGCAAGGTGTTGAAAGCGTTGGAGATTACAAAAGACACTGCCACCACCAACCAATTCACCATGTGCTGTTGCCGCTATAACAACAAATACCTACTAAAATCAGAAAAAAACATCCACACAAAAACGTAATTTTTGTAACGGATTTCTAGCGGATAGCGGGGAGGGAGCGGGAGAGAAATCTCCCACCCGAGTTTCGCAGTAGGCGACGGGGTCGTCGCCGGTTGCTGTTCGCCCAAGACTATCGGCCTCCATGACTGAGGGCCTGAGAACGGGGAGTCGGCTGCTCGTCGTTCTTACAGAAGCAGGCCAAGACAGTGGCATGTCTCTTCGCCCCTCATAGTAGTGGGATAGCACCCAACTATCCCCCCTTCCCCAAGTAGAGGGGTAACACCCGAACAAACACCCCAGACGCGGGATAGTACCCGAACCACTTAGGCGAGGCCGCGGTGGTAGCCAAAGTCTGCCGGGAGCCCTGGGACATCCTTCCGAGGGCTTACCCGGGACTTCCGGCCATGGACTATTGTAAGGCATTGTGTGGTTTTAGTCGGTAGGAGTCCGGCATAGCATCCATGTAGGATTTCCACACATAAAAAAAAATGAACACGTGAGTTTCGGTTTCGGTTTCGGCCGAAACTGACCCTGGGGCCGAAAGTTCGGTTTCGGTTTCGGTTTCGGCCGGAAAACCAGTTTCGGTCGGACACTATAAATAATAGTAGATTGTATGAAAAGGGAGCAAAATAGTATTTTTACGGCACGGCCGCTACTTTGAATCACGAGCAATATACTCTACTTTTCATACCCCTTCTATGTGAAAAATAATTTTTGTACGACGTAGTTAGCTCTTATACCTAGTTATCCATTCAGGAGTCGCGTTAATGCATTGTCACTTTCTTAATTCGAAGTAGACCTCTTTATTTTTGCAAAAATATGCATACTGATTTAAAGAACAGAAAGATAAATCGCGCTCTTTAGTTTTTTTTTTTAGTAAGCACAGGTCACCGCGGTACTTTGCAGACAACACGTTCTAAATTCAAATCACTTTGCCGCCCGCTGAAAGCTCTTAACAGAAAAAAAACTATTTTGTGCCCCGTTATCGAGGTACAAAATTATAGTTTTCAAATAGAAGGGATGAAAATAGTAGATTGTATAACAAGGGGGCAAAATAGTATTTTTACGGCGAGGGCGCTACTTTGAATCACGAGCGAAGCGAAGGATTCTAGAATAGAATCCCGAGCATAGCGAGGGATTCTAACGTAGAATCCTGAGCGTAGTGAGGGATTCAGAGTACACCGCCCGAGGAAAAAATAATTTGCCCTCGAGTAATATACTCTACTTTTCATTCCCTTTCTATGAGAAAAAATAAGTTTTGTACGACGCAGTTACCTTCTATAGTTATTGTTCCAGGAGTTCATGGACTGTCACTTTCATTGCTTGACGTAGAGCTTATTATATTTGCAGAATACAATAAAATATGTTTAGGTACTGATTATGTACAAGAACATTAATAATGACGAACACACACGAACAGATAAATGGCGCTCTTCAGTTTTTTTTTAGTTAGCTCAGGACACCGCGCTGTGCAGCCAACACTTACCAGCCAGTATTTTATACAATTTGCGTTCGATTTCTATGAAATTTTCAAGTTCCAAATTCAAATCCTTTGCCGCCCGCTAAAAAGCTCTTAACAGAAAAGAGCTATTTTGCGCCCCGTTATCGTGGTGCAAAGTGATTCTTTTCGAATAGAAGGAATGAAATAGTAGATTGTATAACAAGGGGGCAAAATAGTATTTTTACGGCGAGGGCGCTAATTTGAATCACGAGCGAAGCGAAGGATTCTAGAATAGAATCCCGAGCTCAGCGAGGGATTCTAACGTAGAATCCTGAGCGCAGTGAGGGATTCAAAGTACACCGCCCGAGGGAAAAATAATTTGCCCTCGAGTAATATACTCTACTTTTCATTCCCCTTCTATGAGAAAAAATAAGTTTTGTACGACGTAGTTATCTTTTATTAGTTATTGTTCCAGGAGTTCATGGATTGCCACTTTCATAACTTGACGTAGAACGTATTATATTTGCAGAATACAATAAAATATGTTTACTGATTACAAGAACAATAATAATGACGAACACGAACAGATTAATGGCAAATGGCGCGCTCTTTAGATTTTTTTTTAGTTAGCTCAGGACACCGCGCTGTGCAGCCAACACTTACCAGCCAGTAATTCATACAATTTGCGTTCGATTTCTATGAAATGTTCAAGTTCCAAATTCAAATCACTTTGCCGCCCGCTAAAAAGCTCTTAACAGAAAAGAGCTATTTTGCGCCCCGTTCTCGTGGTGCAAAGTGATACTTTTCGAATAGAAGGAATGAAAATATAATTATTCTCATAAAAGGACCGGAAGGCGCAGGACCGTGTGTTGTGGCGTAATTTGGGAGAGGCCTACGTCCAGGAGTGGACTGCCATCTTACTTCTTACTAATATTATAAATGTGAAAGTTTGTGAGTGTGGATGTTTGTTACTCTTTCACGCTCAAACCGCTGAACGGATTGGGCTGAAATTTGGTACTTACAGATATATATTATAGTCTGGAATAACACATAAGCTACTTTTTATCCCGGGAATAAGTTCCCACGGGAACAAATTTTACGCGGGCGAAGCTGCGGGTTTCAGCTAGTAGACTAATAAATTTAAAAAAAAAATCTTCGAAAACTTAAAAATAATTGACAAAATTATCGTGTCTACTAAGGGTTCTAAGTTCTATGATGCAACAGACTGAGAAAAACTCCTCACAAAACTCAATCCGGCTTTTTTCCTATTTTAAGATCTTATACAGAGGGCCTATTTTAAGATCACAGAGGGTTCCGTATACAAGAACGGGTACTAATTTTAATTCTATAAAAGTCGTTTTATTTATGAAAATATATCTATAGATTTTTTTTTTTTTTTATTTATTTAATTTACTATACATACAAATAGGTACATTTTAATCGTTGTCCCACAAAACTGTTTTCACAGTTTGTCTGCAGGAACGAATGAGTCTAGCATGCATAATTTTTTATCTTTATAACACAATATTTATACTATACATATGAGTGTCTTCTATAGAATCGAGAGTAAGTAGCTCTTGATTTTATTTTTAAATAATTTTCTGACCGGTTCCCGTCTTATGTCCTCTGGCAGTCCATTTAGCAGGAATGGTAATCGTTTTTTTAACGTTCTATCTCCAAAGTAATTTTTCACTCTAGGTACTACAAATTTGCCTGCAGACATAGAACGAGTGCCGTGACTATTATTGACTAGTGTTAGATTATGCTCCTGAGTGCTATGATTATTTATGGCTAACAAGTACTTATGTTTTAAACTTACTGGAAGAATCTTGCAGATAGAAAATAATTTTGTGTAGTCTCCTTTACATTTTGCTTTAGTTTTTTTTGTTACCAAAAGTTTTAGAAATCTAATTTGTAATGTCTCTAATTTATCAATATTAGTTTTAAACGTTAGCCCGTAACTATCAAGAGCATAATCCAATATAGAATCTACCAATGAAAAATACAAACATTTCAGCGTTGAGCTAGGAACTTTATGACTCAAATGATAGAATTTACTTAATATTAATCTTAACTTGCCACATAAGTATTCTACATGAGATGACCAAGAAAAGTCAGCATCGATTTTAACACCAAGGTAGGTCACACAGTCGACCTTTTCAATAGGTTTACACTGACAACCCACAAGGTCTTTATGAAGGCATGAAAAAGAGTGCGCGTATAGGTTAGGAGGACAATCCTCAGGACGCAAATATGGCGAACTAATAACCAATAGCTTGGTTTTGTCTGAATTTAAGATGATACCATTATCATGAGACCATTTTACGACTGCATCTATGTCGCGTTGTACTAATTTACATGTCGCCACCAGGTCGTTTCCGCCCCGTAGGGTACACAGATCGTCTGCAAACATGTATGCAGAACAGTGTTTGAGTACGCCGCATAAGCTGTTTACATGCATCAGATAACAGGTCGGAGCACACCCTGACCCCTGAGCTACCCCCCACCTAGCCCCAACAATCTCACTTTTTGCTCCACCAACGCTCACACGATACGTACGCGACGAGAGATAGTCGCAGAACCATTGATTCAGCGGCTGCCCCACTCCGCATTCGTCCATTCCATTCAAAAGTGTATCCCTTTCCAATGTATCAAAAGCTTTTTTATAATCATACAAGATCGCTACAACAAACTTTTTTTCTTCTAAATATGTATTAATTTCATTTGTAAATTTTGATAATAATGTATTTGTACTTTTCCCCTTCTGGAAACCGTGTTGACAAGCACTGATGATTTTATTTGTATTTAAAAATTTACTAAGTTGATTTACTATACACTTTTCGATAATCTTATCAACACTGGATAATATAGCTATAGGCCTGTAATTAGAGAAATCCTTGCGGTCACCTTTCTTATGGATTGGACGAATTATAGCTTCTTTTAGCTTATTTGGAAATTTATACTGACGCACTGATAAATTTATTAAATGGGCTATAATGGGGCTGACCCGGTCAGCGACTAATTTTAAGTCACACATTCGCACGAGATCGCTCCCAGGCGCCTTGTTTTTATTCATATTATTAATTACTTGTTTTACACATGTACTGCTCACTGGTTGCCATCTCATGCTAACGTGAGAACTTTTTACATAAGCATCTCTTTCTAGCCATTTTTCTGAGCAAAAGTGTTTTATCTGTTCAATTTCATTTGAAAAATTCGTAGCAAACTTATCACAAATTTCTTTCGAACTTCCATATTTTTCCATATTACTAAGTATTAAATCATCCAAGGACTGCCTATCTTTACCCAATAAATAATTTATTTTATCCCATATTTTCTTAATATTTTTATTACAATCTATTATACTTTGTTTGTCATATTCCACTTTACACTTGAAAACAGCCTTGGTGCACTTATTTCTATATTTAGTATAATTTAATCTTTTTACCATATTTTTTGGATCATTACACCATGTTATATATAACTTATCTCTTTGAAACATCATCTGCTTTAAATTCTCACTTATCCAGCCTTTTTTATGTCGACTACTTTGACTTATCCTAATTTTTTTCATTTTATAACATTCCCTATATAAATTGCTAAAAATAGTACAAAAAGCATCATATAACTCAATTGGACAACTTAAATTTAATAAATGATCATAATTTGTTGATAATAGCTTTTCTCTAACTAACCGGTTATCAAGGACACGCCGTTCAGAGGATTGCATCCCACTGCTATCGCTTACACAACTACCAGACGGACCACGTTTCCACTGTATCGCTGCTGAGATATAATAGTGGTCAGATACTTTATGCGTAATAATCGCTGAATCAATTAGAGCTAACGGTGATCTAACATATATGTGATCCAAACATGATTCAACTAAATTTCCCATGACTATTTCCCTGCGAGTGACGTCCATTATGCATCTAGTAAAACCATACTCTGACATTAAATTTTCATATAATATTGTATGATTCTCTTGGTTTTTTAATAGGTCTATATTTATGTCACCACACAATATTATTTTAGATTTTTTAGGTATAGTATCCAGCAAGTTACGCAATTCGTCATAAAATTCTTTTATTCTATTTTGTTTACAAAATCTTGGTGGTCTATAAATAGAAAGTAAATAAATCTGCTCACCGTTAACTTCAAGTGTAATGGGAACGCACTCCGCCGAGCGCATACTATCAGCTGATCGTTGCGCTGTTTCACTTACTCTCGCAGTGAATTCTACCCGTGAGTACACAATCACACCACCGCCTTTGCGCCCCTTACGGGCTAAGAAATGAGTGTTAAAGCCTGGGATTTTATAAAACGATAACAAATGAAACTTTACGTTTGGTTCCGTTAGAACAATAACGTCCAATTGAGCTATACTGCTCCCCAGTGTAACTAAAAATTCACCGAAGTGCTTCTTTATCGACCGAATATTCACATGCAAAACACTTATGTCTTTTATAATACTTATTTTACGCAACCACTGTTCAATGCTTCCCACACATGTATAATTTGTAGGTCCGTCACAAATAGAGGTTAAGTTGTTGATAGACGCGAATGTTTGAGAAATGTTAACTTGCTTAGCACTCAGATGTAGTTTTTAGATTTTGTTACGAAGATAACTAATATCGCCTTCAGATCGCACACGTGTTGATTTTTCGCCTTCTGATTTCTTTACTAATATTTTTCCATTTGAGATCCAAATAAATTTGTAACTATCTTTCAGCTGTTTCTTGGTATTCCAGAGCAAGGCTCGCGTATTCTTGGTCAGGTCCTCGTTAATGTAAACCTTGTTAGCAGCTGATCCATTTGTGAATAAATTACTAGTCATGTTAGGTAACTTGCGGCGTTGGGCCAGCCAGTTGTCTCGTGACTGAGTCCCTGTTGTTTTAAAACTAACAATGATAGACGCTGGTTTGGTACCGTTTTTTAGTGCACTTTGCGTTCGTCTGACCGATTCTATGTCTGTGCTATTCACGCCAATAACATTGCCGATTTTCTCCACAATACTCTTGACATCTTCGCCTGGGAGTTGTTCGATACCCGCAATCTCAATATTGTGCTTTCTCGATGCCTGTTCAAAATCGTGTACTTTTTGTTCCAGAGCAGTATTTTGCTTTTCTAGATAGATGCATTTATTGTTCACACTAAGAACAGTTTTTTCAAGTTTATGAATTTTATCCTTGGATTGTTCGTGTTCAATGGACAATGCATCGTATCTATCAGAAAGCATACTCAAGCTTTGTGTTATAGAATCTAACTGTTTTTTAAAACCGGGAATTGCTGTTACTTTTCTTTGAATATCCTTTAAAATTTTAGTGTAATCCTGATGCTCCTCCTCCTGTTCCTCATCTTCTCCGTCTGTACCCTCATCTTCACAGTTGTTACAATGCGTTCTAATTCTTCCACTTTTTATGTCTGCCGCTAGTCCTTTCACACATCCTCTGTGAAACGTTCCCTGGCATGATCCTTGGCACACAAAATGTGATCCCTTTTTATTAAGGACCTTTTTGCACTTTTGACACTCCATTATTCACTATTTAACTATTAATCGACCGACGACTACCGACTATAACAAATCAAACAAAGATCATTTCCAACCCTTTGAAAATTTAAATAACAGGAAATTTAAATGTTTTATTACTTCCCGCGCACGAGGTCGTTGTCGACAGATAATGAAAAAGTTACCAATTTCTATTCACATCAAAAGGAGTTCTGTATTTTAAACGTTTATTTTGAAGAAAGTAGGCTATATTTCATTCCTGTACTAGATGACGCTAGCGGCTTCGCCCGCGTGGAATTCGGTTCCCGCTTCCCGTGGGAACATATTCCCGGGGAGAAAAGTAGCCTATGTTTTATTCCAGACTATAAGCTGTCTCTGTACCAAATTTCAGCCCAATACGTTCAACCGTTAGAGAGTGATTAAGTAACAAACATCCAAACATCTTCACAAACTTTCACATTTATAATATTAGTAGGATGTAGTAGGATTCCCAAGGGAGGGGAAGTTTTTCCATAAAACAATCGTAATTTCTTTTAAACTTTTAGCGTCTCTCTTTAAAATAGAGTGCAGAGGGGCTTATGGAGAGACTTGTGTCTGTAGTCTGTGACTCTGTCGCATTAAACTACGTCACTACGTCACGTGGATCATCTGTTCAAAGTTTGAAATAAAACAAAAATGAAATTGAACTTTCACTTTCACAGAGGGGCAGTCGGGTGAGACCGTCTCACGGCTTTCTTCTTTCGTTTCGAAACCCTCCGTAAGCGAATACGCTTCGCATTTAACCTGTTCTTTTTTACTAATTTTGGTTAATTCCTTTTTCAGGTGCTGGGTCCAGAGAAATACGACAAATCCTGCGACATCTGGTCTTTAGGCGTGGTCATGTACATACTATTGTGTGGCTTTCCACCTTTCTACTCCAACCATGGGCTTGCGATATCGCCGGGGATGAAAAAGGTGGGTAGATAATTCATGTTACCAATATGTTCCTCTGACTGTTCTGTTGACTGCCTCTGTGGCGCAGTCGGTAGTGATACCGCCTGCGGCGCTGGAGGTCGTGGGTTCGATTCCCACCGGAGACAAATATTTGTGTGACCCATAAATGTTTGTCTCAAGAGTCTGGATGTTTCTATGTATAATATGTATATAAGTATTAATATCCGCGGTCTGATACCCATAACACAAGCAGGTTATTCCTAGCTTACTTTGGGATCAGATAGCGTTGTGTGAAATTTCCGTGAATATTTATATTTATTTATTTATTTATGAATCCTTTTCGTAGTTTATGCCCATTTCCTGTTTTCTTTTCTTTTAGATATGACCATTTCCGAATTGGACCCAAAGTCGGCAAAGTTTAAGCGGCTTGTGTTATGGGTCTCAGACCACGGATATTTTAAAGTATATAAGTACTAATATCTCTGAGACCCAAAACACAAGCCGCTTAAACATTGCCTACTTTGAAATGACGTTGTGTGAATACGACCGTGAATATCATCATCATCATCATCATCACGCCTTTGTCCCCGAAGGGGTAGGCAGAGATATATCATATACTCACATTTCACCTTTTTTTTTAATAATTTGTCCCACGTAATACGTTGTGAGCCGTATTGCCGTGTTTAAATGGACAGGCGCAGGTTGTGACTGCCTGCTGTTGAAATAAAGCCTTCAACTTGGCTTAACGACTGCCATTTTACTGGCAACCGGGACCAACGGCTTAACGTGCCTTCCGAAGCACGGAAACGCTCAAATAAATGTCACAAAGTGATCACATGGATGGTCACCCATCCATGGACCGGCCATAGCGAAAGTTGCTTACTGCAGTGATCGTTTACAGAACACTGAGTCCGCGGGGCCACGAGCGCTTCAGGACCGTGAATAGTTTTTTAATTTATTTTGATGAATCATTTTGTACATCGTACTAAGGGTGGATAGATAAGAGAGTGGTCATACCAGGAACTGGACCTCTAAATATCTGGTCACAGAAGGAAGTGGTCAAATCAGACTACCAATAGGTCCAAAGACGCGGGATAGCACCCGAACCCCTCCCTAGGCGAGGCCGCAGTGGTAGCCGCAGGTCTGTTGGGAGTCCTGGGACATTCTTCCTAGGGCTTACCCGGGGCTCCCAACCGTAGGCTGTTAGGTAGGTCACGTGAGGTTTTTAGTCGGTAGGAGTCATCAACATCCATGAGGACTTTCCCTCACGAAAAAAAAAGATGTGTGGATTATTTATTAACAATCAGAATAAATAAATAAATATTTGTGGACAATCTCATACATCATCTAGCCCAAATTAAGCCTGTATAAGCTTGTGCTATGGGATCTAGACGACTGATACACATACTTACATATTTCTAAATACATACATATTGTACATAGAAAACATCCAAACTTAACAACAAACATTTGTGAATCACAAAAATATTTAGACCGACCCGGGACTCGAACCCAGTACCTCAGCACACCAGTCGGTTACATTACCGAAGCGCCACTGATGCAGTCAAACTACCCTACTAGTATTATAAACTAGCTGATGCCTGCGACTTCGTACGCTGCATTTTATGTGTGAATCTTTAGATCGATGTAACTTTTTAATTTATGAACTGTTAGACATGAAAAAACACAAAATGTTAAGTGGAGCAAACCACAACGCAATCGGTTGAGCAGTTGCTGAGATTAGCGTGCACAAACGTGCAGACAAACAGATAGTTACGATTTTATTGTATGTATATTGATTGATATTGTTGTGAAAGTTTGTGAAGATATTTGTTGCTCTAACGGCTGAACGGATCGAGCTAAAATTTGGTACAAAGATAGATCATAGTCTGGAATAACACATAGGCTACGTTTTTTTTCATCCCGGGAATGTGTTCCCACGGGAAGCGGAAACGGGTATCATCTAGTATTATAAATGTGAAAGTTTGTTACTTAATCACTCTCTAACGGTTGAACGGATTGGGCTGAAATTTGGTACAGAGATAGCTTATAGTCTGGAATAACACATATGCTACGTTTTACCCCGAGAACATGTTCCCACAGGAAGCGGGAACGGGGACCAAACTTCCCGCGGGCATCAGCTAGTTAATAATAAAATTTTCATTCTCTTCCCAGCGCATCAGACTAGGCCAATACGACTTCCCAGAGCCGGAATGGTCCAACGTGTCTTCGGAAGCCAAGAATCTCATTCGTGGGATGCTGTCTGTGGACCCAGCTAATAGACTTACAATACAACAGGTATGTGTTCCTATGTAGTTTTGAAAGTTATATACCCAAAGGGTAAAAACGGTACCCTGTTCATGAGATTTCGCTGTCCGTCTATCTGTCTGTGCGTCACAAGGCTTATTCTTAGGGACTGTGATAGCTAGAGAGCCGACATTTTCTGTTGCCGCTATAACAACACATACTAAAATCAGAAAAACAAAATAATTAAGGGGGCTCCCATACGACAAACGTTATTTTTTTTTCGTTTTTTGGTACGGGACCCTACATCCGCGATTCTGACTCGCACTTAGCCGGTTTAAAACAATCTTTAAACATCTATGGAGTCATTCTGTATTGATAGACATACAGTCCAGATTTTACTGGCTTGAGCGGTGTCCTCCGTGATATAATCATGTAGTCGTGTTAATAAAATAATTGTACTTGTTAAATAAATTGCTCAGTGTCTTTAGTGCGATTGCAAACGTTCATAGGCTGCGGGGACCGGTACATGGGCCGTATGCTTGTCTGCAACCTTAGAGTAAATAAAAAAAATTGTCGAAAAAACTATCACTTTGTTAAGGATTTCATGATTATGGTTAATTCTTATGTGGATGACAGTTGTGGTATTTCAATTGACAGGCGAAGGCACATATTGTTTAGTGGAATGTGGGCATTATAATAATATTTCGCCCTTGACTGACTCCTTGTTGATAAAAACGTGACTATATCTACAAATGTGCCAGATATAAATTTTGGTACTTATGAATTCCATACAACACCTTTCGGTTTAAGAAATGCGCCCTCAACATTCCAAACTAACATATCCTATCCAAAGACTTCTATATAAACTGAGGTAGACGCGCCGTACTCTAACAAGCGTGATTTCAAAAGCAATCCTCAAACACACGCATTGCTAAGACTACACTCACTTATAAATACTATTTACGTAATTGTCACCACACACAATAGTAATATACGGATAGAACAAGAGTAAAAGAGAAGGCGTATGGACTCCAAATTGCAAGTCGAGTACCTACTCTCGAAGTTTTGACTCACAACAGTGCGAACAACGCTGCTAATTAGCGCAGTTTATAGGTTTCAAAAATCGGTGCGTAGGGCATGGCTACCTCAGTTTATATAGAAGTCTTTGATCCTATCATACTTCTAGAATTTGGGAAATCACGTGAAATACTTTTACTAACTTGCACCGACGTTTCGGGCATGTTGCAGCGCCCGTGGTCGCAGTCGGACTGAGGCGAGGATCGACAAAAACCATCAAGTCACTTGTCAAACTACCCTCCGTTATTATTCCAACAAAGGATTAGACTGGCGACACAGTTTTACTTTTAAGTTTATTAATCACCGAATTCCACATCCTGGAGAGCTTATATCCATCATTCCTTGACTTGATGGTTTTTGTCGATCCTCGCCTTAATCCAACCGCGACCACAACGCTGAAACGTGTCTGAAACGTCGGTGCATGTAAGTAAAAATTATTTCACGTGAAGTCCCGAATTCTATAAGTATGAGTACCTATAAAAAACCGCGATAGTTTAAAAATAACATTATTTCCAGGTGATGTCCAGCCCATGGGTGCGGCAGTTCACTCAAGTGCCACAAACACCTCTATACACGCACACACTACTGCGCGAAAGTGGCGAAGCGTGGGCCGACGTTCAAGATGAGATGACACGCTCGCTGGCTACTATGCGTGTCGACTACGATCAGGTGACGGCGAGTGTCTATATCCCTGCACATCCCTACACACTGAACACACAACTACTGGGTGTAACAAAATTGACTCTCCAAATTTCATGAGATGACTTGGCATCGGAAATCAAATACATCATCACAAAGTTTGTGAAGATGTTTGGATGTTTGGATGTTTGTTACTCAATCACGCTCTAACGGCTGAACGGATTGGGCTGAAAATTGGTACAGGGATAGAGCATAGTCTGGAATAACACATAGGCTACTTTTCATCCCGGGAATATGTTCCCACGGGAAGTGGGAGCGGGTACCGAATTTCACGCGGGCGAAGCTGCGCGCATCATCTAGTATTTAATAAAAAAGGGGGGTTAATATTTTCATATTTTTTTTTATTTTTTTGTCGCACATTAAGAATTCGTTTTTTACCGCGGCAATTCGAGGTAACATGGTCGCCGTGGCAAAACAAACACAGAGCACCCGTCTGGCTGTCGTTGTCGCTTTCTACTGCCGCTCAGTAGCGATAGAAAGGGTGAAAATGAAAATTTATGGGACCTTTAAAACGGATTTACGGTATTCATGTGATTTTTTTTTCATAATTTTTGTAATGTTTCTTGACTGATGCCACGTCACGTTACGAAAGAACAATGGCAGTTTGCCATACTAGCAATTATCTGACATAAAAGATGAGCGCACATAAGTGAAAAATATGTCAAACGTTTCAGTTTTGCTAGTAGATTCCATAAATGAATTCATTTTCCGTCGAGAAAGCCGGAAAATAAAGATATTGTATATTTATCGTTAGGTTATGTTGTCATACTTAGTCCCGCCATACCTACTTACCTATACATATACATGTTCAAACACTATGGTGACTACAGACTACAGTATTGTAAGTATTGTAACCGACTGGAGTGTTTCTCGATGGTCATACTGATATGTCAAAACTATTATTTTATTGAATGTATACTCGTACCTACACGTTTTGACTAACTCTAATAAAAAATCTGGTACTTACCTATATAAAATAGTACGTGCAGTAGGTAAACAAGTTGCTACAGATCTAACTGTTGTTAGAAACTTTTAGTAGGTACATATACAGGAGTAGGGTATAGATTTGTTGCCAATATGATTGAGAGTCATGTCATGAAAGAAAAATAAAACCACTATTTTTTCATTTCTTTTATTTCACTTGTATAACATTTCAAATCGGCGCAATATGTTCACACATATAATGCAATTAACACAAACAATGCGTGCCCCCCACGATCTTCCATTATCGATGAACAACAAATCCAATTCACAAATAAACAGTCCAGTAGGGAATAGCACAAGGTCACTCAAAAGCTATATCAAGAGTCCTTTGCGCACGCACTAGTCATACGAGGAAATAATCAGAGTCCATAAAACAGTCCAGGGTCAGTTATTATTAAAGAAAATCAGAAAAAGCATACAAAACAACACTTTCGACAAAAAGCGCGGCGTATTCTGTAATCTGTCATGTCAAACTGACAAGGTACGAACGCGCGGTTTGATTGGCTAGCTCACACGCCTCATGGCTGTGAATAATCGTTGAAAATCTTTTAAAATGTAGATTTAACGCCGGCTTTTATTTGAACATTTAGATGCTAGTAAAATCACAAAATAAACAATTAATTACTTTAGCGTAACTCATTTTTATGGGCGTTTATAAATTTTCAGACAATTTTCTGCCATTGTTCTTTGGAGAGTCAATTTTGTTACACCCAATATACACAAAATACACCTCCAATATGCTAAATATGACTCGCGTGACTATAGAAACACCTCCATTGTGACTAAATATGGCCCGCGTTGAAAATACCAAAATTATTACTGACTGAAGAACACTTCGCACTCTCAATCGTACCTTTTAGTGTCTAAATTGTGTTGCCATAGTGACTAAATATGTCTAAAATATAACAGTTACACTGTGACTAAAATAAACTGTGTAAAATATCTTTTTAATGTTATGTAATACTAGCATGTGTGTAATTTTTTACTATTAAAGTTTAGTAGTTTAAGTTAGTTAGTTTAGGAACTACTAAATCGATTTAGTAGTTCCTGAGATTACCCCAACCATCCTAACTCACAATCTTCTTTATAGTATAGATTTATTAACCAAAATGTTTTCTTTGCAGGTCCAAATCAAAACTTTAGAACAAAGCAATAACTCTTTGTTGAACAAACGACGGAATAAAGTGGGCGCTTGAAGTTAGCTGGCGAATTCTTGAAACCCAACGACACTAACAAGAATTCATATCGTCCAAACTTCACAACGTAGCTTTAAGGAGCTTAATTTTGACTTAAGGCTACTTGACAACTGTAAGAAGGCATTATTATCGAAATACCAGTATTAAATAAAGTTTGAAAGCAATTCCTAAGTTCTATTCCCGGGTCGGACCAAATATTTGTCTGATCCACAAATGTTTGTTTTGGTGTAAGGGTGTTTCTATGTATAATATGTATGTATTTAGAAATATTTAAGTATGTCTATCAGTTGTCTAGATCCCATAGGACAAGCTTATATTAGCTTAATTTGAGCGAGATGGCGGCGTTGTATGAGAATATTTATTTATTTAATTGCTACATGCTAACTTTTTCATGCAAATTTGTAACGTAAAAAAAGACAAGTTGGTTCAGTAGGAACTCTTTAACTGGACCAGTATTTGTATTTGTGTTTTTTGTAAACCCAGTGTAATATAAATAATTATAATGCAAATCGCAAACTCCTTTTTTTATCTTGGTGTTTTCTTATACTTTTCTCTTTATTGATAATTTTGAAAAGCAATTAGTAAGCTTACTCAATCGCAAATTTTATGTATAAAAAAATTTGTCTCGAGCAGGGCTCGAACCTGCGTCTTCTGGTTTGACTTTATTTGGTATTCTCTTTACGTCGCTAATCCTAGAAAATTATTTTAAAAGATAAGTAGGTATTAAACTACTATTAAATGAATATTTATTTTACAAATCCCAGTAAAAAATATAAATAAATATTTACTTATCTACTTTTGTTATGTATAATGTAAATGAAAACAGACTTTTGTGTAGCAAAAAAAAATTATATTAGGAACATTAATTCAAAAAAATAATAATAAATTATAAGAGAATGCTTTCTTATAGTTGTTGATAGATTATGGATACTTAGTAGTATTCAAAAATGCTAAGCGTGATGTACCAGTCTTATGTTAACGCCATCTAGTGTGCAAAATAGTTAATTATTTGGATTCAAAGATAGTAGTCAAATTATTATTGCAAAAAAATCTATAAGTATTTTTAAATTAGGAGAGTATACGATGTATGTTTTTTTTTTAATTTGTCTTTAAAAAAATAGGTAGGACTTCGGATTGTCCTCCCACGAATTAAGGGCTGGGAGGTGGTGGGGGGAGGGGTAAGGGGGTGTAGAACCCCCCCCTTGAAGGAAAAGTTGCGGACGCCCCCCCTTTTTGAGTTACGATTTTTTTATATTATAACCTAACTTTCGCATTTTCTTGGTCTGAAATTGTTATAATAATATTATAAAGGACACCTCTGGCTCTCGGCGGCCGCTGCCGCGGCACGCTCGCTTCGCTCGCTCGCCGTCGCGCGTCAATGGTCACAGTTCCAACCTAACCTAACCAACAATAGTTGGATGGTGGTAGATAATTAACAATAGTTTGGCTAAAAGGCTGAAGTCAAAGGCCATAAAATAAGTATTACAAAAAAAAATATAACTGTCAGACAGTAACAGTGACAGCGCGTCGACAACGTTTTACGTTTAGTTTTACATAGCGGCAATAGTCGTTAAATTATTGTCAGAATACATTTAAGTAATAGCATTCATTTATATCAACGAAATATATGTATTACTAGCTGAGCCCGCAACTTCGTTTACGTCACATAAGGTGTATGAAAGGAAAGGTATTTCTTCATCAGAGTCATCAAGCAGCGTCTGAAACTGCCCTGTTTGCTTAATCATAAAAGAGCTTAATGATTAAGTCCATTTTAAAACAATTTAGTCCACGCCTTCGGCGCGGACTGAATTGTTTAAAAATAGTCTTAATCATTAAGCTCTTTTATGATTAAGCCAACACGCCAGTTTAGGTTCACTCACATTCAAATAAACCCCTACAATTAAAATTTTCAAAATATCTAATTCTTAAAAGTGTTATAACTCTTTTATTTCTAAACCGATTTACATAAAACAAACGCTAAATGTTAACTGGAGCAAACCTCAACACAATAAAAAAAACCGCATTGCAATCGATTGAGCGGTTGCTGAGATTAGCGTGCACAACCGTACAGACAAACAGATATACAGACATACAGACATACAGACAAACAGACAAAAATTCTAAAAATCATTGTTTTGGGTTCTATTGCGTTCATAAAGCCCCCCTATAATATTTTTTCTTATTTATCTTCCATGTACAGACAGCGACCTGTTACGATTTTATTATATGTATTGATAATAAAATATGCATAAAATTTGGAGTAAGTCTATTGTAAAACATTTCAATCCACGCCAATATACTACCTATTTATTTCATTATTAAATGAAGTCAAACATTTTAGTGCGTAAACCATAAGTAAAACGAAACGTTTAATGACCAGCCGAATGTCAAAAGAATTGAGAGTGTATGTATTCTGTGGTCAAAAGTGACAAATTATTGGTAAATTTTTATGATTTTCATTATTTTTTTTCTCGTTAACCATTAATCTCTGCAAGTTAAAACTTCGTGTGGGGGCTTCTAATAATATTAGCTTTGTGTAAAAAAAATATGAACCCCAAACTCGTGGGAGGACAATCTAAAGTTAAGCCAAAAAATATATAAATCAGAATATTTTTTAATATATCCTATTAACAAAAATAACTTTTTTTGTAGAATATTTTTGCAAAAAAAAAAAAATTTTGTGAGTTTTGCAAATTTTTTTTGAATGATTATAGTAATATAATAAGTATGTTAAGGAAATTCGTCCGTTCACAATCACAATTATTATGTATAAGAGTATTTTTGTAAGATATTTTTGCTTAAAAATTTGAAAAATAAATCATTTTCCACAACACACGTAGAATTTTCTATGATTTTTGTTACAATAGTAGCTACAGTCAGCCGGCTGATTATACGCTAAACGAGGTTAATTACTAATATTTCTTTTCGACCGTATGTCGACGCATTACTCAATAGTATATTTTGAGTACTTTTTGTACTCTTGCTTATTAACTTTGTAAAAATAACTTTAACGAAAAATACTTGCCTCCATTTTTTCTCAAATGCTGTACCACTACTACATTATATTTAAATACTTGCCCTACTTTATCGATTTAATATAACTTTAAAAGGCCAACCGACTCAATTTACTTAAATATTCGAATAAAATTTCGAATAAGTACACTTAAAAGACATGCATTTATCACCAACCAAATATATGATCTCTTGTGAGCTACTTTTTCGTCGCTCCTATAAACTGTCAACAAAAAACAACCGCCAATAGAATTTCCTTGATATCTGCCACAGTTGGATAAAGATGCAAAAATAGGCAATAGGTGGGCGTTTACTGTGCTTCTGCCTACCACGTCCGGGATAAAGGCGTGATATATATTTTAACATATACTGGGTGTTTCTTTTAGGGTGTCAAGCCGCCACTAGCTGGTAGCAGGGTTCCATACCTATTGATTTAACCCCCATGTATGTTCTACGATTTTTTGTAGTTTTCGAGATATAATTTTTTTTCGTTATTTTTCCACGTGGCTTTAAATAATTACAACTTCTTTTTGGTTCGACTTTTCTTGGATATTTTTTTATTATTATAATGCCTATTGATTGCAGTATTATGGACAAAATAATCTCCTTCCTAACTTTGATACAAGATGTAAAAAAATTAATCGATAATAAAAAAATAGGGAATTATGCAGAACATTATATCTCGAAAACTACAAAAAATCGTAGAACATACATGGGGGTTAAATCGATAGGTATGGAACCCTGCTACCAGCTAGCGGCGGCTTGATACTCTAAAAGAAACACCGTGTATATTATGTACGTAAAAAAATAGACATCATTTCAAGGACAGCTTTAAGTCCTTGAAATGATGGTTTAAGTGCAGAGAATGAAAACACAGAGGTCCCTAACTACGTTATAAACAACTATGCACTTTATGTATTTTAAATTAAAAGATCATTTTACAGCTTAACAAAAAGCCTACAAACGGAATTAATATTTTGTTGACATTTTTAAAATATGGCAAAAACGTCAACGTTTTGACATATTTTACAATTTAGTTTTAGACAATTTCGCCAACATTCAAAATATTATTTCAGTGGCTAAACTTTTTTGTCAAGCTGTATGTTAGCTGTCACACCAAACTGTGGTTCCCGATTTTGTTATAATTCTTATTTTATTTGTATTCACTCCCTATGAAAGCAATTTTAAAGACGTATTTACCTCGAAAAGCTTTTTAAAGTCTCTGTTATAAACTATTTTCTAATCTTTTTTGACAACCAAGACCAACTTTTAAAATCTTTACTAATATTATTAAGCTGAAGGGTTTGTTTGTTTGAACGCTGAAAACTGGTTGGATTTCAAAAATTCTTTAACAGTTCGATAGCCATTACATTTAAATAGGAAGGTTTATGACTATATAACATCACGCTATAACGAATAGGAGTGGAGCAGAAATGGAAAATGTGACGCAAATGAAGTGGCGAGGGTCAGCAATTTATAAACTTAAGCATTACCTTTTTGAACCTCAATTATAACGTTACTTAATATTTTGCAAGTTGTGATTAGTATAATACTAGAATTAAGCACCATCTTTTTGTAAGCCGCAATAAAAAATCAAATTAAAATGCCTTATTTAGATTAAAGTAGCAAATTTTGGAGCCGCCATTAAAACTTTCAAAGTTATGTCAACTTCGTAACTGTCAATGTTATGTCAACTTTGTAACTGTCAATGTTATGTAAACTTCTTAACTGTCAAAGTTATATCAATTTCGTAACTGTCAAGTTACTTCAACTTCGTAACTGTCAAAGTTATGTCACCTTCGTTACTGTCAAAGTTATGTCAACTTCGTAACTGTCAATGTTATGTAAACTTCTTAACTGTCAAAGTTATGTAAACTTCGTAACTGTCAATGTTATGTCAACTTCGTAACTGTCAAAGTTATGTCAACTTCGTAACTGTCAAAGTTATGTCAACTTTGTAAATGTCAATGTTATGTAAAACTGTTAACTGTCAAAGTTATGTCAACTTCGTAACTGTCAATGTTATGTAAACTTATTAACTGACAAAGTTATATTAATTTCGTAACTGTTAAAGTTACTTCAACTTCGTAACTGTCAGTTATGTCAACTTCGTAACAATTAAATGTCAACTTTGTAAATTTTCAACTGATTTAAACTAAAAATACCAAAATCGTAACTATCGAATGAATTTTGACTATCATAACTGTAACTAATAACGACGTTGTCAAATAAATACCTATCAACAATTTTACAAGTCAATTTAGTAATTGTCAATCTTATATAATTTGTTAATGTCTTGATTGTAACAAACTTAGGGACTATAGTTTGGCAAAAATGTGTGGAACCAAACCAATATTTTGCAAGATGGCTACATTGTCAAATAGCTGTCAAAAACGTCACTATAAACTGTAAAATATAGCTCGATCTCTGTGATAGTTATATTAATGTACTAGCCCCGCACCTTGATATTGCGATTGGCGGCCATCTTGGTGACGTACGTCAGTCGAGCCGTCAGTACAAAAAAAATAACGTTCGCGACTTCGCGAGGTCAGCCCGCTCTAGCGCTACGCCACGATGACGTCACTTAGCTGTCATTATGACAAGGTTCCATCGCAATATCAACTTGCGGGGCTTATAAACAAAATTGACTTTTATTTTAAAGCCATAAAGTTGTTATTTACAGTTTGCACCTCTTGTGTTCTTACTCTCTGCATTTCAAGAACAAAAGCTTTATGCCGTTGACTTAAAGTCTATTCTTGTTTACGTTTGTAGAACTGTCACAGAGATCAAGCTATATTTTACAGAGTATATAATGTCAGTTAATAATTTGTGGCGCCTCAATTTTTTTCTAACTCTTTTTTGCCAAGCTGTAGTCCTAGTAATTTAGTTCTATTCGTGTGTAAAGTTATAAGGTGCTGTTTGCGGTCACAATGTATTGTTTAGAAGTATGTACGTATAGTATACTTAATTAAATTGACTTAATGATTACTTGTCGAAAAAAAATAATAAAAAGTATGATCTATGTGATATTGTTTTGCACTGACTATAAAAATGTTTATTTTAATGTGAGGAAAATCCTACAGGGATGCTATTCCGGCCTTCTACTGACTAAAAACCACACGTATCCTTACATAACAGCCTACTGTTGGGAGCCTCAACTATAGATGACTGCCACTGTGGCGCAGTCGATAGTGATACCGCCTGCGGCGCTAGAGGTCATGGGCTCGATTCCCACCGGAGACAAATATTTGTGTGATCCATAAATGTTTGTCTCAAGAGTCTGGGTGTTTCTATGTATAATGTAATTTCTTTAAATTTTCATGAACTCCAATTATCAAGACAGATTAAAGTTTGATGGTGAACAATTTGCTCACTGTTTAGTTAACAGAATTTTTTATGGACATTTTAGTTTTAGAAAAGCTTTTCTAAAACTAAAATGTCCATAAAAAATTCTGTTAACTAAACAGTGAGCAAATTGTTCACCATCAAACTTTAATCTGTGTGTGATAATTGGAGTTCATGAAAATTTTCAGCTGAAAAGCTGAAAGCTTTCAGGAAAAGAAAGAAGCGAGAAATGAAAAGTAGAAAAAAGAAAAGCTTTTCTAAACCTAAAATGTCCATAAAAAATTCTGTTAACTAAACAGTGAGCAAATTGTTCACCATCAAACTTTAATCTGTCTTGATAATTGGAGTTCATGAAAATTTTCAGCTGAAAAGCTGAAAGCTTTCAGGAAAAGAAAGAAGCGAGAAATGAAAAGTAGAACAAAGGTTAAAATGACGATTTATTAGATTTAAATCTCGGGGACGTGGGTGTGGTCAAGTAGCAAGTGGTTTGGGCGATTCCCGATGGTCTTCGCAGGGTTCCCGACTTATCTTGGGGTTTGGCCTTCTTGGTGGGTGATGCAGTCAGCGACGTCTCCGTGCCGTCCACTCGTCGAACTGCACGGTATTGCTGAACCCGGAGGGTGAACGTGTGCTAGCCCGGAGGGTGAACGTGTGCTAACCCGAAGGGTGAACTTCTCTCAACCCGGAGGGTGAACACTGCCAACCCGGAGGTTGAATGCTGCTAACCCGGAGGGTGAAACTTAGTTGCAGAACCCGGAGGGTGAACCCTGAATGTTCCATCGTAGGCGTTAGCTTGGAGACCTTTTTCCCTGTATTTCCCCCAGAAACCAGACGGCCCCCGCTAACCATTGCGGGAGTCGTGAGGTCTCACATTATCTGCTTACAGAACTAATTTTTACAAGATGATTTTTCACACCCCTTTAACTACCCCCTTTATGACAGGGTGGACCAACGACCGTTAATTTTCACTTGTTCAAAATTAGATCACTTTATATTTTCAATTTGACTTACCCAACTGGGGTCAATTGCACTTGTTTATCTTTCTTGTGGAGCCTCTTACTCCTCCTTAAACTTTAGTATATTTTTAGTATAATTTAAATATACTCTTTTTTCTTATTCTTTTGACTTGCACTGATTTTATTTTCGATATCTAAATGATCTGACGGTGCCGCCCGCTTTGTGCACCTCCTTAAATAGTCTCGAAGAGCGCCTCTAGTGGCAGAGAACCGTTACTAACACCTCTGTACGATTTTTAGTAAACTTGTGAACCATCCGTTCTATCGATACCACGTTTTGTCGGCAGATGGCGCTTTCAAAAACTTATATTGGAAAATGGATTTTTAAAATACATAAACTAATTGAAATAATAAAATGAATTAATAGATTTTTTTATTCGTTGCTTAACAACGTTACAAAGCTACTTTGTTAGTATTATGAAAACCTCAATATTTTTATGTTGTTTTATTACTTGTATAACTATTATTTCCCTATATTTACCGACTGTCTAATAACTACTATTTACTGTCCAATAATTATAAATTTTGTCCAATAACTATGTTTTTGGTCATATTTTTTGTAACACTGATATTTTGCTACTTTTTACAAGATATAAGATTTTAAAATTATTCTTACGATAGCTCATTTTATCTAGTTTCAAAATATCTCTATAATATCTAAGTTACTACAGTAGCCGACGGAATAAAAATATTTTAACTAGTTTATTTGCTTAACTTTCCAATGGCTGTCTGGTTTACCCTAGCGTTGTCTGAAATGTGCGTGAATATTTATTATTAAAAATGTGATTCTGGTACTTCGAGGCCTACCTATGGTGTTGCTTTCTTAGCTTCACTTTCTTATTCAGTTAGTGTCCTTTAGTTGTATAATCTGTGGTTAAAGACCGTCGTAACAATGAATACAGACGTATACTAGAAGAACAGTTCTTAAGGATTTTTTGTGCCAATTTTGTTGGGGGCATGCCCCCAGCTCATTTAGTTCCCATTTGGCGGCGCTGTCGTCGCATTTCACTAGTCAAAAACTAGTAGGCATATTTTTACATTTTTAATCGACTAAATTCAGGGATTTATTTAAAAAATATATTTCACGCCTTTTAAATCAAAACATAATATATTTATATTATTTACAATAATTGATTTTATTCTTTTGCTTCGAAAAATTAAAAATGGCTGCCGCGCTGCGACTGCAACGCAGTTTGTGTTACAGAAAGTTTGTCTTCAGATCAGCCTAAGAAACTATTCTATATACGTCTGTATTCATTGGTCGTAGTTAGGGTATTCGAATAAAAGTCATATTATAATGTAAAAAATATAATATTATTACATACTCTTAAACGATACCTATTCTATTACAATATAAACGTAATTTAACAAAGATATCGGCGCCTAAATTAAAATTCTATTATCTATGATTAAAAATAGGAGAATATTTGTCTTTTGACAGACATGCCATTTTTTAAAAAGGAGAATACTTTTCTTTAAAAAGATAAACCAAAGACTTCCATATAAACTGAGGTAGACACGCCGTACTCTAACAAACGAGATTTAAAAAGCAATCCTCAAACACACATTGCTAAGACTACACTCACTTATAAATAATATTTACGTAATTGTCACCACAATAGCAATATACGAAAAGAACAAGAGTAAAAGAGATGGCGTATGGTCTCCGATTGCAAGCCGAGTATTCTCGAAGTTTTGCCTCACTACAGTGCGAGCAACGCTGCTAATTAGCTCAGTTTATAGGTTTCAAAAATCGGTGCGAAGGGCATGTCTACCTCAGTTTATATAGAAGTCTTTGTTCAAAACACTTTAATCTCAAAGGTAATGCTTTTAGATTGATATGTTAATTTTGACACACAAAAAGCGTTTGTTTCAACTGACATCTGTCAAAATTGATTTTAGACTATTAAATAATAGCAAATTATTTTTTGAAACGACCGCAAAAAGTGAGAGATTCTCAATTCGACATTTTTTTTATTATTGTCACCTAAAAATTAGGTGAACCGATTTTAATTAATCTTTTTTTTTTAATTTTTGGAAATTCGACGCCTAACGCATAACAATAAAGCTTATTTTATAGGAATGTATATAAGATATATATTATAGGTGCGACCCAAGCACTATGTGTCATAGATAGCCCGAACAGGGAAGCGAACAGGAACCACAGTAGCCATAGGATCAGTAGTTGCCAGATCACGTGGAATGCTAGAAGTCTGAAAAAAAATAATAAATAAATAAATATTTGTCGGCATAGCATCCATGACGGATTTCCATAAGTGTCTAAAAATCCCTCCAAAAAAGGTGTCTACTGTGCCAGACGCAGATTTGTACCTTCGCTAAAACTACTCTCAACTTTGAACTAAGGAACCTAAAAAAATAGGAGGGGGCGGCATTTTCACATTTTGCCCCGCCTTAAAAAAATCTCTAGGTCCGGGGCTGCCATGGGAAGCGGGAATGGAGAAAACGGGTAACGAATCCCATATGGGAATCCACGAGCATTATCCAGTAGACTTATATTAAATTATTCCCGCATTTATTATATAATTCCCGTATTCCCACGGGAACAGGATAGTCTATATACTTACACCATGTCCTTATTTCTGGCTGCGGGTAAAGAAGAGTCTTTTTCTTTGTTCAAATATCTTCTAACTCCAAGCGTGAGACTCGTGAAGTATGGGAGCCACTGGAATAATAGATAAATACTGTAAGTCTATTTGTCATTTAAATCTTCTTAAACGGCTGGACAGTTTTTAATAAAATTGATTTAGGTTTTTACTTATAGAGTACTGTACTACCCGTTCGCTCTAACTTTGCCGCTGGCGTAGAGGCGTATACCCGAATTGTTAATTAGACGAAGTAAATTGACAATAGCTAATGTCACTTCGTCATAGAAAATACGCAACATTGTATGAAGAAGTGACATTAGTTGCTGTCAATTTACTTTAAGTTAGAGCGAACGAGCAGTAAGTCTGTTTGCCATTTTAATCTTCTTAAACGGCTGGACCGATTTTTAGATAAAATAAAAATTGTTGGACATTCTCACACAACATCATCTAGCCCAAATTAAGCTAATATAAGCTTATGCTATGGGATCTAGACGACTGATAGACATACTTATATAGTTCTAAATACATACATAGAAAACTCCGAAACAAACATTTGTGGATCACACAAATATTTGGACCGACCCGGAATCGAACACAGGACTGTTTGTCATTTAAATCTTGTAAACGGTCTGGATTTAAGAAAAGATTTAATTTCAAACTATTTAACAGGCCCTTACGCCCCGGCGACAATAATTGAGGCCCTTTTCGCCCCAAAAAACTTTGTAAGTTTAGATGTATGTAACTCTTTCACGCTGTAACGGCTGAACAAATCTTGCTCAAATTTTTCACGTCAATACGGCTCACCACCTATTACGTGGGACAAATTATACAAAGGTGAAATGTGGGCATATAATATGCCTCTGCCTACCCCTTTGGGGATAAAGGCGTGACCATATATATGTATGTATGTATGGGAATAAGATCCCACGGTCTAAACTAACAAAGATACTCACCCTTAAAGTGCTGATATCAATAAAAAACAATTCCTTATCAGTTTTGTTCAACTTAAATTAAATTGACTTATTTAAGTATTGAATTAAATTGACTTATTTAAGTCTTTTGGGCACAATGCCACCGGGGCCTTATTTAGGTTTAGTTTAGATAGTAATAATGTAAATATATAGATAAATGTAATAAATAAATTTCAAACTATTTAACTGGCCCTTACGCCCCGGCGACTAAAAGTGGGGCCTTTTCGCCCCAAAAAAAGTTTGTAAGTATATAAGTATGTAACTCTTTTACACTGTAACGGCTGAACAAATCTTGCTCAAATTTGGTACAGGAATAGATTATAGTTTGGAATAACACATAGGCTTTTAAAGAATCTATAAACGCCGGCTGCACGCACGAAAAAATGTCACGTTCCATCTGAGCCGAGCGTACAAGTGAAAGGAAATACGTTCTCATGGGAAGCTTCCCATATGAACGTATTCCCGGGGTGAATTGTAAACTATAATTATAAAGATACTATGTTAAAGATACTAAGTTAATGCTGTGGAAATGAGAAGTCTGCGAAGTATAGCTGGAGTGAAATTGATGGACAAAGAAAGGAATAGCGTGATTAGAAAACAATGTGGCATAACTGAAGATGTAGTGACGAAGATTGAAAAAGGGATGCTTAGCTGGTTCGGACATGTCGAGAGGATGGATGAAAGTAGACTGACTAAACAGATTTATAAGGCGAGAATGAATGGGCAAACTGGTAGTGGTCGACCTCGGCGTACACATGATGACCAGATCAAAGACCTGTTGGAAAAAGGCCAGGTCAAGAGTACCCTTAATCGACGAGCATGTATGAAAGCACTTATGAAAGTAGAAGAAGCGAAAGCGGTATGCCAGGATCGTAGCAAGTGGAAAGCCATAGTCTCTGCCTACCCCGATGGGAGACAGGCGTGATGATATGTATGTATGTATGTACTATACTATAAGATAGTCTACAATAACACAGACTATTTTTTATCCCCGGGAATAAGGGGAGCGCTCGTGGCCCCGCGGACTCAGTGTTCTGTAAACGATCACTGCAGTAAGCAACTTTCACTATGGCCGGTCCATGGATGGGTGACCATCCATGTGATCACTTTGTGACATTTATTTGAGCGTTTCCGTGCTTCGGAAGGCACGTTAAGCCGTTGGTCCCGGTTGCCAGTAAAATGGCAGTCGTTAAGTCAAGTTGAAGGCTTTATTCTCAACAGCAGGCAGTCACAACCTGCGCCTGTCCATTTAAACAACAAGTGGGACAAGTTATACAAAGGTGAAATGTGGGCATATAATATGCCTCTGCCTACCCCTTCGGGGATAAAGGCGT
Source organism: Miltochrista miniata (assembly GCA_933228765.1). NCBI lineage: Eukaryota > Metazoa > Arthropoda > Insecta > Lepidoptera > Erebidae > Miltochrista > Miltochrista miniata. The sequence goes on from OW121777.1 coordinate 5,423,487, forward strand.
GACCATATATATATGTGTATGTATGGGAATAAGTTCCCACGGGAAGCTAGTAGTCTAAAATTATAAAGATACTTACCCGTAAAGTGCTGATATCAATAAAAAACAATTCCTTATCAGTTTTATTCAACTTTTGACACAGATCCAATGTGTTCGGGTTGTGGAATTTCCATTCGCTGAATATGAAGCGTTCTAAGCGGTTAAGCGATGACCATACGTTCTTGTGGAGGCGGATTAGACTGGAATTGGAAATATTTTGAATTAATATGGGACGCCACGTGTGGCGACGGAAAAGATTAAAAAATGTCGCCACCACAATTTATTTCGAGGATGACGTAAGAGGCGACTAAGGGAACGCTTTCACAAAACGATCCATTGCGTAAAGAAGAAAAGCTCGAAATGAAACCTGGCTGTCAGTAAAATGACAATCGTTAAGCCAAGTTCGGCGGCTTGAAAATTTTTAACTGTGGGTTGTTACAATCTGTGCCTGTCCATTTCAACACGACTAGAGGCTCACCATCTATTATGCTGCCTCTGCCTACCCCTTCGGGGATAAAGGCGTGACTATATATGTGTATGTATGTGAAGTGACTCCGCTAACACAGTGTTCTGAAAACGATTACGGCAGTAAGCTACAGACGCTGTGGCCGGTGCTGGGATGGGTAAACACCACGTGACGACTTTGTGACATTTATTTGTAAGCGTCTCCGTGCTTCAGAAGGCACGTTAAGTCGTTAGTCCCGGTAGCCAGTAAAATGGCTGTCGTTAAGCCAACTAGAAGGCCTTATGGGCGGCTTAAAAAAAATTCAACAGGGGGTCGTCACATCCTGTGCCAGGGTCGGCAGTGCGTGTGTAGCACCTCTGGTGTTGCAAACGTTCATAAGCTAAAGTAACCAACTAACAGGTGAGTCGTAACCTTGTCTGCCCCCTTAGTGATATATAAACAAACTACTTATATCTTACTTCTTACTAATATTATAAATGCGAAAGTTTGTGAGTGCGGATCTGGCTGAAATTTGGTACAGGGATAGATTATAATATGGAATAACACATAGGCTACTTTTTATCCCGGGAATAAGTTCCCACGGGAAGCGGGAACGGGAACCAATTTGCCCAACCAATCAGCTAGTCTATACATATACTTACATAGGTCTTCCCCCAGTCAATCTTAGCATCATATCTAAAAGTATTGCCGGGAAGAAATGGACCAATATCGCTGATATTCTGAACATTAGAAGAGACGGGACGAATTTTAGATGAGGGTACCTGGAAAAATAAATAAAATCTTTTTTATTTCTTCTGTACGTGTGTAACTCCTAAACGGCTGGACCGGTTTGCATGAAATTTCGTATGTGTATTCAATGGTTACATGGATAGTTTGAAAACACAATTTGACCTGGTAGTGGGCACTGCTATTAGAATACAGGATTTAACAAGAGCAATATTTAAAGCATCATGTAATCTTATCAAAAATTCAAAAGTGATGTGAAAGTGGATGTGTACAATCATGTATCGAAATCTGTTCTTTTATGCACATTTAAGTCTTTTACAAAATAATTTCGTTATACTGCCAGGCGTCCAATATTTTTACTATGGTATTGGTTAAAATTTACTTTTCTTAGGTTACTTACCACACAGCACTCTTCAGTGGGTACTTATGCAGTAGCTCATTGACAGTATCTTCTATCTGACTCCAGCTGAATGGGTTGCAAGTGGAAGATGAACAGTGGTACACTGTTAGACCTGACCTGGAATTGTATTTAGGTTTTGAGATTGGCAATCTGAGCAGACTTTTCTGGAATATAATAAAAAAATGTATCTAAATGTGGGGCAAAAAGGCCCTAACGAGATCTAAGGGGCTCGAGCAATCTTCTAGAATAAATAATAAAAAAAAAACAAATGCGTTATCCTATCAAAATGCAGGGCAATATCTAAAATATAAATAATAAATTTAGAAGAAGTCTGTTATTCTGTCAACATGAGAGGCAATAGATCTTCGGGGTTAAAGTAATCTTCTAGAATAAATAACAACTTTAGAAACTCTTAGGGGGTATTTATGCAGTAGTCCATTGACTGTATCTTCTATCTGACTCCAGCTGAATGGGTTGCAAGTGGAAGATGAACAGTGGTACACTGTTAGACCTGACCTGGAATTACATATTTAGGCATTGACAATGGAGGTCACAAAAGAGTTTTCTAGAATATATTAAAAACTTGTCTGTTCAAAATGTGGGGCAAAAAGGCCTTAACGAGATCTAAGGGGAAATATTTCAGGATAAATAATAAATAAAAAAAGCGTAATTCTATAAAAATACAGACTAATAAGCCCCTAATCGGTCCAAATGTGGGGCAATAGGGCCCAAATTATATTTTTAAGCCAATCGGTTCGCATGTAAAAAAAATAGGTACTGTTATTCTATAAACTGTGGGGGCAAAAAAAAAATTAGAAAATTGGAACTGAAACTTTCTGATCCCAGTAAGTCGGAATTGAATCTTGTCAATCCCAACAAGTCGGAACTGAGTGTTTTCTAGTAACAGAGTAGGTAAGTCGGAGGTAAAGTCCCTAGTCCGAGTAAGTCGGAAGTTAATCTCGCTGGCCCCACTAAGTCGGAAGCTAGTGCTAGTCCCAGTAAGTCGGAGGTTAATCGCTTTATCCCCAGTAAGTCGGAACTGATTTGGATCTTGGTCTTGGCCCGGAATCGAACCCGTTAACAGTACTTACTTGCTTTTAGCCGCTTCCCAGCCGGCTACTAATAATTGATTGATGACTACATCTACTGGGATGTAATCTGCTATTTTTTCTTTAGCCAGAGGCAGACGGCGGACCACCCCTGTCAAAAAGTGGGGGTGTTGGTTAGAATAGGGTAGATTTATTTAGTTAAAATGTTATGTAAATTAACCTAGAAATAATCAATGACGTAATAAAAGACACGACATGCACAAAAAAAAACAGCAGATCTTTATAAATAAAAAAAAAAGAATTTAATAAACATGGAACATCAATTTACAGTATTTTTTTAGAAATTTAATAAGGAATTTGACCAATTAATAATAATAATAACAAAAGTCTGGGAATGGTAACATTTTTGAGGTAATCATAACAGTGTTGTGATTCAAAGTACTTTTTCTAGTGCAAAAATGTACTCCATTTTATTAACGTGAGGAAAATCCTACAAAGTCGCTTTGCCGGACTCCTACCGACTAAAAACCTCACGTATCCTATCTAACATCCTAAGGTTGGGAGCCCCGGGTAAAATGATAATAAAAGGAGAGGAGGGGGGAAGAGGAACCCGCCTGATACCCTCGATTCGTCAATCCTAACTTACAACCGTTAAGGATAACCCCAACTAATTGTATGGGAGGAATGACGAACCGAACTCCTCAGGAAAGGAATTTGGATGTGGGATAGGAAAAATGACCTGTACCCTCCAGATTGTTGGTAATTAGCACTACTCCATCCATCTCTCCATGTAACTCCATGTAACACCTGATTCCATTAGATAGCCCCGGGTAAGCCCTCGGAAGGATACCCCAGGATTCCCAACAGGGCAAATAAACCGGCCAAGTGCGAGTTGGACTCGCCCATGAAGGGTTTCGTAGCAGCAAGTAACATATCTAATATAAAAGTTCTTATAGTTCGTTGTAACTTTGATGTTTAACACTTTCGCAATGGTAGCGATTTCACTAACCGTAAATTGCGGTTTATGACGTATTAAAAAAAAACTACCAGCTCTATCTCGTTCAAACTAATTTTCGTTGGTAGTTTTTATAGCAATGTATATGATATATGTTTGTTAGATTTATCATTCTCTTAGTTTAGAAGTTAGAGGGGGGGGGGACACACATTTTTCCACTTTGGAAGTGTCTCTTTCGCAAACTATTCACTTTAGAAAAAAATGATGTTAGAAACCTCCATAGCATTTTTGAAGACCTATCTATAGATACGCCACACGTATGGGTTTAATTAAAAAAAAATTTTTGAGTTTCAGTTCTGAGTATGGGGACCCCCAAAATTTACTGCTTTTTTTCTAGTTTTATATAAGAATCTTAATGCGGTTCACAGAATACATCTAGCTACCAAGTTTCAATAGCATAGACCTTATAGTTTCGGAGAAAAGTGGCTGTGACACACGGACGGACAGACAGACAGACATGACGAATCTATAAGGGTTCCGTTTTTGCCATTTTTTTTTTTTTTTTTTTTTTTATACCACTAAGGTGGCAGACAAGCATACGGCCCACCAGGAGGACTGGTGGTCACCGCAGCCTATGAACGTTTGCAACACCAGAGGCGCCACACTCGCGCTGCCGACCAAAAATTGGCTAAAACCATCATTTGGCTACGAAACCCTAAAAAGTACTAATAATTTCAAAAATAAGTAATAATATCTGTACATACCTTTAGCGGCTCCCATGAGGAACCCTTGAGGTCCCACTTTGGAACAAGTCCATCCCGGTAATGGTTCTTTCCATGAGGCTATGACTGAAAATACAAAATCACTTATAATGGTGAATCTGTAGTATAAGAATATGACTGCCTCCATGAACGTTCGATTCCTGGGTCGGTCCAAATATTTGTATGATCCACAAATGTTTGTTTCCGAGTTTGGGTGTTTTCTATGTATAATATGTATGTATTTACAAATATATAAGTATGTCTATCAGTCGTCTAGATCCCATAGCACAAGTTTATATTAGCTTAATTTGGGCTAGATGAGGTTGTGTGAGATTGTCCACAAATAATAATAATTATTATTATTATTAGGAGAAACCGGGATTTCATACAAAAAAAAAACGTTTTGTATTTGTATGGGAGCCCTTCCATTTATTTTTGTTTTTAGTATTTGTTGTTCTTCTGTGATTCAAATCTTATATTATCACGCTACATAATCTAGGGGCTAAGCAGAGAGCAATCAAATTGGCATTATAACATAATTTTCACGTGTACGAAGTCGCGGGCAACAGCTAGTATTAGAATAGATATAGATAAGATTGTAACTTACTCATTGTAGGTCTTACAATAGTGCAAGGAAATAGTTCGGCACATTTCGCTACCTCGTGCTCAGCTAAATGTTTTGTAAATGTGTATGTATTGGGGTGGTCCTTTAACAACCTGTAATTAAATAAATCTTAATATATAAAACAAAGACGGGTTTGTTACAACACTTATAACTCAAGAACGGCCATACCGATTTGGATGAAAATTGGTGGGGAGGTAGCTTAGAACCAGGAGATACACATAGGATACTTTTTATCCCGCTTTTTTTTTTCGCTTTTCTTGGTCGATTCACTATTCTGCTGGCGACGTACACCGGTAGTCCACGTCCTATGCATAAATATGCGCAATTTCTACAATAATGCGACGGGAAACATCTATCGTTAACGAAATTATTCTGACGGGAGTAAATGCGACGGGAACGGGTTATTTACTCTCTTATGTGACGCATACGAAGTTGCGCGGGTCAGCTAGACGAGAGTAAATGCGACGGGAAACATTATATTACTCAAAATATTAATATCATACCTCTCTTTTTCTTACTCACATGTGCCGCAAACGAAGTTGCGCGGGTCAGCTAGTATACATATAAATGATAATGAAAAATGACAATCGTTAAGCCAAGTTGAAGGGCTTATCGGCTTCAAAAAATTTCAACTGCGGGTCGCGGCGACCTCCGCCTGTCCATTTCAACACGGCAATAGGCTCAGCACCTATTACGTGGGACATAAAAATATAAGGTAAATTTGTGGGCGTATACTATGCCTCTGTCTACCCCTTCGGGGATAAAGACGTGATATTTCCACACAATTTACGAGAGTAGTGTCTCGGTGGTTCAACGGTTAGGGCGTCAGGTCCGGCAACACGACGCAGGTTCAAATCCTGCTCAGACCAAAAAAAAATTTTTTTTTACTTTAAATTTGTGATTTGTACGATCCCATAGTAAGCTACGATTAAGCTGCTTTGTCTCGGATATCCGACTACAGGAATTAATACTTATACTTATGTTTTTTTTTAAATTCATAAGTACTTATAATACCTAGAAAAGCCCAAACTCATGAATAAAATTGTCAATGAGCTTCTGGTTGTTGGACCAGTATGTCCCAATGTAAAGAATACTATACAACATGTATTTTTGAAACGGGGTAGTAAGGGCAAGTACCTTAACCGTTGTAGGTACAGCAAAATGTTCTAAGGAGACCTTCCCTAACTTTTTGAGACATTATGAACTGCATTCACAGATTTTACAAAAATCTTACAATTAGCAAAAAAAAAAAAATGCAAAAACTCCAAATGTTTTTTTTTTGTGCCAGTCGATTTTTAACCGACTTCAGAAAAAGGAGGAGGTTCTCAATCCATCTGTATTTTTTTTTAATTTCATGTGGGGATCAAAAGACTCCATGAAACTATTTTAGCTTTAGGTTTAGGAAACTCAGAAACCCTCACTGCCCCGTTTTAAAAATACACCCTGTATATCTTCGTCAGGAAACAATCCAGTGGCATAACAGAAGTGTATTACTCAGATTGTCAACATTCATTTTTTTTAATCTAGATCTGAGTTCTGGGTAAAACGAAAAGATGTAACAGCCACTTCGAGGTTTTGAGCCACTTCGAGCTTGGTCCCAATACAAAAATGCCTACTGCGCCCTTTTTCTTCTATCATCTTTTTTTTAACGTTAGGGAAAATCCTCATGGATGCTATGCCGGACTCCTACCCACTAAAAAACCTCACGTAACACACAACAGCCTATGGTTGGGAGCCCCGGGTAAGCCCTCGGACGAATGTCCCAGGACTCCCAACAGACCCACGGCCGCCACTGCGGCCTCGCTTAGGGGGTAGAAGTTATTAACTAAAATTTAAAAAACAAAAAATGATATCCATGATGCTTTCACATATACACAGAGAGACAATAATAATACTCACTTCGGTTCAATTTCATCTAACTCGGCATCCTCAAGAGTGCCGATTAAAGATATAACCTTCTCAGGGTCTTCGGGTGTCTCGTACAGTTTCTCGTGAGCCTCCAATAGGTAAGAGTTTACATAGCCTGATGATACATGGACCATTACCTGGAAAAAAGTTTGAATTTTAGAATATTATAGTGGTAATTTAAACTATCTGTATGGTGGTTTAAAAAATATAGATATAATATAGAGGTGTTGACATTACAACAATTTTAAAATATTTCTGGATGTTTTCACACAACATCATCTACATACATACATACATATCATCACGCCTGTTTCCCATCGGGGTAGGCAGAGACTATGGCTTTCCACTTGCTACGATCCTGGCATACCACTTTCGCTTCTTCTACTTTCATAAGTGCTTTCATACACGCTCGCCGGTTAAGGGTACTCTTGACCTGGCCTTTTTCCAGCAGGTCATCAATTTGGTTACCATGCGTACGCCGAGGATGACCCCTACCAGCTTGCCCATTCATTATCGCCTTATAGATCTGTTTAGTCAGTCTATTTTCATCCATCCTCTCAACATGTCCAAACCATCTAAGCATCCCTTTTTCTATCTTTGTCACTACATCTTCAGTTATACCACATTGTTTTCTAATCACGCTATTCCTTTCTTTGTCCATCAATTTCACTCCAGCTATACTTCGCAGACTTCTCATTTCCACTGCATTAATTTTACTTTGATGCTTCTTCTGCCACACCCAACTTTCACTACCATACATAAGTGTGGGGATAAGCACACCCCTATGCACAGCCACTCTCGCCTTCTTTGACACGTTTTGACTGCTCATAAAGGTATGCATCGCCCCATTCACTTGATTTCCTGCCAAAACTCTTCTCTCAATATCCTGGTCACACTTTCCATCCCTCGTAAATTTTGAACCCAGGTGTACAAATTCTTTCACCTGTTCCACTCTTTGCCCTTCTACATCTAGCCCAAATTAAACTACCTAATATTAGCTTGTGGTACGGGATCTAGACATTTCATAGACATCCTACTAATATTATAAATGTGAAAGTTTGTGAAGATGTTTGGATGTTTGTTACTCAATCACGCTCTAACGGCTGAACGGAGCAGGCTGAAATTTGGTACAGCGATAGAGTATAGTCTGGAACAACACATAGACTACTTTTTATCCCGGGAAAATGTTCCCACAGGAAGCGGGAACGGGAACCGAATTTCACGCGGGCGAAGCCGCGCGCATCAGCTGGTACTTATATATTTCTAAATACATAGGACATAGAAAACATCCAAACTCGGAAACAAACATTTGTGGATCACACAAATATTTAGATTGTCTCATGAATTTTACAGAATTACAGACTCATTGCCTCAAAATGTAGAAGATTAATCCAACTGGGCATATAACACAACATGGCCGTTCGAAACAAACGAGTGTCATCGCAGAGGTGAAAGGCTTTGGAAAGACATGGAGTGAAACAAAACGCAAGGCTCAAGACCGACAGGGATGGTGATGCACTGTGGACGACCTTAGCCACATCTAGGGGCCATAGGATCTTAAGCAAAGCCTTAAGTCAAGTAAGTCTTATAAAACAAGATAGAACTGACCTTCAAATTCTTAGCATCCTTACACAACTCCATAACACGTCGGGTTCCTAACAGATTTATTTTAACAGTTGGTCTTAAATTCTCCTGGAAATCTAACGTGGCAGCCGAGTGAATCACCACATTGACATTATCTATGAGCAGCTGACGATCTTGCGGGCTGAGACCGAGGTTATCTTCTCCGACATCACCAGCTACGGGTGTGAGTTTCTTGAAAATGTCGGGGCTTTGTGTCTCAAGGAGCTTTTCGAAGACCTGAAAGTATTTGAAATTCTTTGGTAAGTAATAATTTTCTCTATAATTCTGACAGTTGATGCTGATGCTGGCACAGGCAGTCAAACAATACTGGTATGACTTTTGCCATCTATTTCAGTCTGAGTTCAATATTGAAACATAAACTTAGAAATTTGTTAAATATTTTTACATGACATCATAGGATCATAAAGTCTGTCTCAATAAACGAGCTATCTATTGCAAAATGGATATTTAAAATCGGACTAGTATTCTGTGAGAAAAAACGCATTCAAACAAATTTTGAATCATGATAAGTACCTTCATAATTTTAGAATTGAAAAAGAAACTTACCGGGTTTTTCGGAAACTCTTCAAGTCTTTCGGATATCTCCTTTCCTTTCTTAGGTCTCATGAGCAAATATATATTTCCAGCTTCGGGAATACATCGTAAGATCTTTTCAATTAGGCAAAGTCCTACAAATCCAGTGCCGCCGGTAATAAAAAAGTTTTTACCACTGTAAAAGGCCTTTACTTGAGATTCTTCAGCCATGTTTAGCTAGTTTCTTTTTATTCTATTCATAAATCTGTAACAAAATGATTGAAATTGTAATTTTGTAAAATAAATAAAGTTTGTTTATTATTTTTTTTATACCTTGGATGGATGACAGCTTTGACATGATCGCATCGCGATTATCAATGTCAATTCAATTGTCAAGAAAGTCTTCTTCTTCTTTTCCATAGATCTTGGACTTTCTCGGCTTGAGAGTATGCCAATGTCAAGTCAATTATATTATAGTTTATCGAAAATATCAATCCTTTTCATGTTGAGAATCTTGCAAATAGCAGCGTAAGTGTAATAAGGTCAATACGGGGAAGTGTGTCATACTTTTTACGAAGTTTACTTTGAACTTAAAAATCACGTAATTTAAGGTATAATTTTTAACTCTCTGTGCAAACAAAACATGATAAGGTTCATAATTGGCTGAAAACAAAGTGTTTTAGTCAATAATATTCATAAGGAATTAGTTTTTAACGTCTAACTGTAAATTGCTATGGAAGACACACTTTCCCAACAAAGTGAGGCAAGTGTGACTATATGTTTAGTGTACAATAGACAATATTTTTTTATTTAGAAATGCAATGTTTAAGCTACTCGATCGTGTGGACGAATCAAATGATGATAATTCTACGTAATATACTGCGTGCGAATCGTTCAAGGGTGTAAAAGTTATGGGGTAAGTGTGTCATATTACGTTGGGCAGGGATAGAAAACATTTTTAGGTAAAAGTCATAAGCATAACTGGCGGATAATCTTCACTTTTATTTAGAGTTTAATATCAATAATATTCAAAGGTAAGTATTCAAATGAAATATAAAGGTAAATTTTCTTGTACCAAATTTAAAATTGTTTATTTTTTTCGTAGTTGTTGTTTTTCTTGTAATTCAAATCGTCGTGTTAAGAAACTTCGTTGCAAAAATGTTATTTGACATTTTTTTCAAATACTCTATAATAAAAAATATTAATTACAATTAAAATTGAACATTGGTGAATAATTTAAACTACATAATTTAAGCTGGTGGAAGAATTTTAAAAATCAGTTCAGTGTACTACTGAACTGATTTTTAAAATTCTAAATATAAAGGTAAATTTTCTTGTACCAAATTTAAAATTGTTTATTTTTTTCGTAGTTGTTGTTTTTCTTGTTTGTTTCTTGTAATTCAAATCGTCGTGTTAAGAAACTTCGTTGCAAAAATGTTATTTGACATTTTTTTCAAATACTCTATAATAAAAAATATTAATTACAATTAAAATTGAACATTAAATAAATAAATTGGTAATACATTGGTGAATAATTTAAACTACATAATTTAAGCTGGTGGAAGAATTTTAAAAATCAGTTCAGTAGTACCAGAGATAAATTATCCCTTCAAATACAATGTAAAATTGTTAACGAATTATATAAATAAGATTACTGCCTACAAACAAAATTACAAACTACAAACTTTGCCTTAGAAATCATCTAATTAGTTAAATCAAACACCTTGTTTATAACCTCTGACTTGAGGCAAGTGTGTCATATAGACACACTTGCCTCATGGAAGGTAGACACACTTTCCCAGTCACTTGATTTAGAGGTTGATTTTTTTTAATGGACGTAATACTCTCACTTTCAACAATTCCAACAATATTATACGAGTAATAATAAGTTTAATTAGTATAATAACTACTCCCGGGTACAAAATACACAGATTTACACAAAATACCAAGATTTTTATCGATTGAAATCTGTGATGTGAACTCTAATTCGTCTTGAAAAATGTGACATATGTATTTAAAAATGGCGACAACTTCATAAATACTTGACGGTGCCATCTAGTTTTAAATTATGTAAATAAATATTTGTTTCCACACAACAACAGATGGCACTGTCAACAAAAGCTCTAATAGTTTTCGTAATATAAAGGGCATCTACACTTGCCCCATAGCTACACTTCCCCACACTGACCTTACATCTTTTTCTTAATAATTATTTTTATTATCAGCGTATTCATGTATGTTCCAGTTTGGACAAATTTTGTACTCAAGTAAAGCGGTGGTACTTTACTAAGAGTTGTCTTTGGAGTTTGGTGGTACAAAAAAGTCGCGTATCACTTCGTTTTATCACTTTACAACACTTGTGCACGTTGTTGAAACTTTTATGTTTAAGAATCCACCCTTATTAAACATAAATACTCATAAATACACTAATTTTGAAAAATTACAACACGGAATAATGTACGAGTCCTTTCGTGTTCGCGCCAAAACTCCGTCAAGAAAGTCAAAACTCATCAAAATACCCGCATTAGAATTTTTTGATTGGTAGAAAATGGAAAAGGACAACTCACAGTGTTACCATAGTTGTGATTTTAATAACCATACGTTCACGATTACGAAGTTTTGAGGAATAATCTTAATGTTTTAATTGCTAAAAAACGATCTAATAACGACAGCAATTTTCAAAAATTAGTATCTATCTATTTTTTAAAAGTGGAAAGAAAGACGTGGACTTCAATGAATTACAGTTAATCTCATTAATACAGTTATGGTCCGTTAACTTGAATAATTATACACTTTTATTCATCTGCGGGAGCAAGAACCTTGAAGTCCTTCAACAATTAACTTACTTAATTATCTTTAATAATTGTGATATATACATCCATATAATTATGGTAAGTATTAACAAAACAGAATAATTTTACATAAAGTGGCACTAATTGTAATTACTTGTCACCTTTGGACTTAGATCAATATTTTTTTCATTAACTTACAAGACGACACCCGCAAGTGCGCTTGCGTGGTATTCTTTTTTTTTTATACCACTAAGTTGGCAGACAAGCATATCTACGGCCCACCCAGATGAACTGGTGGTCACCACTGCCTATGGGCAGTGGTGAATACGATACGATGGTGGTATTATACCGTCACTGCCTATGGGCAGTTGTGACCACCAGTCCATCTGTGGGGCCGTATGCTTGTCTGCCAACTTAGTGGTATAATAACATACCAACTGCCAACTTAGTGGTATAATATAACTAAAAACGTAAAATCCTTCTAAGACCCCTTTTGAAGAACCCCATACACATACTGTAGGCGTTCCCATTCCTCATGTGAATTCATCCAGGGTATAAAACTAGCTTAGGTACTATTCCAGACAATAATCGACTAGCTTGTGCCCACAGCTTCGCAGCAAAAGTAGCATAGGAATTATTCCAGACTTTATTCTATCACTGTACCAAATTTCAGCCAGATCCGTTTAGGCAGCACATAGAGCGCGAAAGAGTAACAAACATCCACACTCACAAACTTGCACATTTATAATATTAGTAAGATCAATACCTACTGAATTTCAGTCAGATTCGTTGAGCTGTCATGGCGTGAAAGAGTATCAAACAAAAATTCATATCATCCATTCATACTTACCTAAAAACTTTAGCATTCTACTACTTATATAATATCTATTATCTATCTATTCATACTATTAAAATGATTAAAAAGTGAAAACTGTACATTGGAAATATTAAAAGAAAATACTCGCTTGGTGTTCAACATAGGATACCGAAGCCGAAAATATACTTAGTTAGAAAATTTTTTGTCTGTTTGTCTGTTTGCTGTGCTTTGTCCGGAAGGATCTCAAAAAGTACTCAATGGATTTGATTCAAATTTTGCACAAATAATAACTAGGGGTAGGGTCTTTAAATAGGCTATATATTATCACGCTACATATCCTAGGGGCTAAGCAGAGAGCAATCAAATTAGCATTATCACATAATTTTTACGCGTACGAAGTCGCGGGCAACAGCTAGTTATAAATAAGCTAATACTAGAGGCTTCACCCGCGTTGATATATGTTCCCGTTTCCGTATCCGATGGGAATTTATTCCAGGGGTTTAAACTAATTCTGTTGTACATCTTGTATGTACTACTAAAGTACTAATGCTAGGGTAGTAGAGAAATAAAACCCACTTTCCATCCACATCCATCATCTTTGGAGGGACCTAAACGAGATTGCTAAGTATCATCCTGATCGGGTAATACATTTGGCCTTTCCATCATGGTACACGAACATATTACGACATCACGCATCGCTGTTTTGACCGATTCAATTAGTAAGACTGATGAACTTTTCCAACGATGTACAGTATGCGGCCATTATGAAATCCATTAACACAAACCAAATCGGGCATCTGAAGCTAAGAACTATTAAGAAAGAGACAAACATGTTAGTGCTTAGACGTTACATCAGACAAAGTTTATTGTTTACTAGCTGTTGCCCGCGACTTCGTACGCGTGAAAATTATGTTATAATGCCAATTTGGTTTGGATTTTAACTCTTTTCTGCCAAGCCTCTAAGCTAAGTAGCGTAATAATAGGTAGTCTGTGTGTAAAACCTATCTCTTACTAATATTCCTGCTACGTTTTAGTTAAATCAATCCACCGGCTTACATATTGCATTGCTCTCTGCTTAGCCCCTAGGATAGGTAGCGTGATAATATATAGCCTATTTCAAGGCCCCACCCCTAAGTAATATTTGTGCAAAATTTGAACCAAATCTATCTAGTAGATACTTCTCGAGATCCTTCCGGACAAAGCAAAGCAAACAGACAAACAGACAAACCGACAAACAGACAAAAAAAAATCTACTATATTTTTGGCTTCGGTATCATATGTAGAACACCCAGCAAGTGTTTATTTTTAAATACTTCCAATGTACAGTTTTGACTTTTCTATCATTTTATTATAATATATGTATAGATAGCGACCTAATAGATACAAAAGCGGTATGCGGTGACGGTGTGGAATGCCAATTTGAACCTTTGTCATACAAAATGTACGGAGACGGCGTGTTCTGAATTACACTGAAGCGGCGCAGACGGGGTGTATGTACAGTAGATATCTATGACAAAGATGCGAAATGGCATTACGCCTGCGCTGTGCCTGTCCCAGACCTTCTCTGTATAATTTTATTAATTCCGTAGACACTCACGTGTCATTGGAGTCGAGAGTCCGCTTTACTGTTTTCTTATACCACTAAGTTGGCAGACAAGTTCACGGCCCACCTGGTGTAAAGTGGACACGCTTTTGAAGAATCCCTTTCTGTAGGCGTTTGAAAAAACCGTGGCAGGGTGATCATTCTACAATTTCCACGATAGATGATAGGATCCGTGCTGGTATATTGGAAGGTGGATGGCCAGAGACTTCTCCATTAACTGTGTCGGTGGTGCAATGGTAAATGTATACGATTGCCGAGCTGATGTTCTGGGTTCGAATGCCAAGTCGGAACAAATATTTCAAGAATTCACAGATAGATAGATAATTCTTTATTGTACACCATTACATACAGTATTCTTAATTAAAACATATTAGCTAACAATGAGAGTACAAAGGGCGGTCTTATCGCTAAGAGCGATCTCTTCCAGACAACCTTGGTATGGAAAAGAAGATGAAGACAGAAAAGATTTATTATAGATATTTGTTTCGAAGGGGATTTCCGCAAGAAAAAGAAACTAGTCGTAATGAAGGGGTATTAGTGCTCATAATATTGCTATGAAATTATCAAATTTTAATTACAAAGTGCCGTGAAGCATAAATATCATACATCACACAATTTTTGGACTTTGACCAGTTCCAACTTTTTTTTGACCAAAATCGCTATTGGGCGTGGAAATTATCACGTTGATGTAAATGGCGAAAACGTGATTTTTGACGTTTGTTTGCCACTTATATAGCGCTTAATAAACGATTGAAGAATCGTTTGAGAGAGTCTCATAACACTCGACTATTTAACAGACTAGGTACAAAAAACCGGTCAAGTGCGAATTGCACTCGCGAATGGAGGGTTCCATACCAAAAATCGGAAAAAATGACGTTTATTTTATGGAAGCTCTTTAAATATATATTTTTTCAGTTATAGCGGCGACAGAAATACATCATCTGTAAAAATTTCAGTTTTCTAACTATCACGGTTCGTGACGGACATACGGACGGCGAAGTCTTAGTAATAGGATCCCATGTTCCTTTCTTGCCCGTGGTACTACCAGTGGTACCTACTACTAGTCTGTGAAAACAAATGAAGATCGGTGATAAAAATAAAGATTTCAGTTGTTGTTCCCGATCTTTACTTGTTTTTCACGACCTTCAGTTGTTTATACCGATCTTCATTTGTTTTCACGAATCTTCATTTATTTTTATCGATCTTCATTTGTTTTCACCGATCTTCATTTGTTTTTACTCATCTTCATTTGTTTTCACCAATCTTCATTTGTTTTTACCGATTTCATTTCACCATTTGGGTCTGAAACTCTAAAAAGAGCCACAAAGGTGAGCCATTACGCGTTTGTCAACAATCTCTATTTGACAGGAGAGGCGTCAATTCCATAGGTGTGTATAAACGCTCGTACAATAAGTATTTTGTTTTTTTTTTATTAACATGGGAAAATTCTTCATGGATGCTATGCCGGATTCCTACCGACTAAAAACCTCACGTAACGCCCAACAGTCTACGGTAAGCCCCGGGTAAGCCCTTGGAAGGATGTCCCAGGACTTGTTGTTGTTTGTTGGATAAGGAAGCCTGGAAAGGACTCCTGGATTCTCAAAAAAATGCATAGTTTTTAGGTTCTTTAAAATCGTAAATAGAGCAAAAAAAAGAATAACCCGCTGAGTTTCTTTTCAGTTATTCTCAGGTGGGTTGCGTTGTGAACTGGTGGTAAAGTTTTTGTTTTATATTCTGGACGTTTTACAAGCGCATCTGTATAATGACCAAGTTAAATAAATAAGAAAAATTAAAAAAAAAATCGTAGTACCTACTTACAACGGATTATGCTTTGAGAATTTTTATTTTCAAATATGCTGTGTGAATATCGCTTCATCAACGAGTCCGTCGACTTGGTAAGTTTCGTAATGACATGACTCAGCAATACCTATCTACCTTTTTGTTCATCTGAGTTTTGAATCGATCGACTTAAAATGCTGGTTTGACCTTCATAGTGGACGGAACTGCAATTATCGGCTAAGTGAATACCTACATAACCTATTAATGAAAAAAATCACAAGGCCTGAAATAATTTAACTCCATCAATAAACATATTAACTTGTACCTTGCTACACCTTTTCTCCGAAGATTTAAGCAGAATTATACTAGGCATGAGTAGTAGCTTATATATGTATTTTCTCAAATAGGATGAGACAGATGGAAGCAAGGTTTTCAAGCCGAAAAGTTCTTACAAATTGAACTTGAACTCTCAAAGTTCAAAGTTCTTTATTTGCTTAAAACAGGTTCGTTGATATATAGGTCTTAAATATTTAATACAGTGTCCTCCGTTTGCTAACATACATTAACATGCAAATTTTTTGTTCAAAAATCATTTATTATCATAGAAGCAACCATTTATCAGCCACTCACGTAGCTTCTTACACATGCTCTTTGTTGGTCCTACTTTAAATTTATTAGGTATTTTGTTGAAAACTTTTATACACATCGCATAACAGCTTTTTTGAAATAAAGAGGTCTCGGAAATCGAAACAGACGATCGTCCATTTGAAGATCAATCGTTTTATTTATTTATATATTTTCATGAAACATCGTTACTTAAGATATTTAACATGGTAATTATTTACAAAAAAAAGTGTGTGCGACGGCATCAAATGTTATTATTTTATAATATCATTCATTTGAATTTTGAATAGCAGAAACAATAGCGTTACTTACGTCAGAAAAAAATTCTAACTATATTTTCGGCCCCGGTATCTTATGTTGAACATCCAGCGAATATTTTTTTTTTATATTTCCAATGTACAGTTTTGACTTTTCTATCATTTTATTAAATGTATAGAAGATGTATAGATTTCATACACTATCTACCATTCCACATACATTACACCGTGACCTTCACGGTATAATCAAATGCAATTAACAGTCGTTTGAAGTGAACGCACTTAGAACATTATTTACCTTCAATAAGTAAACATGGGGACAATTTATTGAACTATGACTTACGCAACAAGTCTTATAAGTAGTACCAACGTGTTTTCCTTTTATTTACCAAGTTAGTTCATGTTTGAACAACCATCTCATGGCTGTGCGATGAAGGTTTTTATGTAAGTACTACATCGTATTGCAATCTGAGGTGAACGATGTATAATGACGTAGGTACATTATGCTAGTTCAAGGTATTCTACAAATGGATGACTAAGAAAATCGCGATTAAGAAAAACGCGTTCAGTCTTGAATTATTTTTTTTCATAATGACGTTTTTTTAGTAAGTATTTGTTGTTATAGCGGCAACAGAAATACATCATCTGTGAAAATTTCAGACAGACAGACAGATGGACGGCGAAATCTCTTTGGGTACGGAACCCCAAAAACGATTAATAAAGAGATTTTTTTATACTACAAAGGTAGCAGACCAGCTTTTTTTTTTTTTTTTTTTTGTTTAACGTGAGGGAAAATCCTCATAGGATGTTATGCCGGACTCTTACCGACTAAAAAACCTCACGCCACGCCTAACAGCCTATGGTTGAGAGCCCCGGGTAAGCCCTCAGGAAGGATGTCCCGTGACTCCCAACAGACCTACGGCCGCCGCTGCGGCCTCGCCCCGGGGGGTGGTTCGGGTGCAATCCCGCGTCTATGGGGGGGTTTCGGGTGTGACCCCGCTTCTAAGGGGGGGCGTGCGTGAGTTGCTCACGTCACGCTGCCGTCATGGGCCTGCTTCTGTAAGGACGGTGAGCGGCCCTCTCACCGTCCTCAGACCCCCGGTCATGGAGGCCGATAGTCTTCAGCGAAGACACGTCGGCGGCGCCCAGGGCGCCGACTGCGGAACTCGGGTGGGAGAGTTCTCTCCCGTACCCGGCCCGCCGCTTCCTTCGCGAGCATAACCTGCTCGCAGAAAGAGGCGGCGCAGTCCCACTTACTCCCGCTGGAGAGCATGGCTCGCACCATGGCCTCGAGCGAGAGAGTGTCCACGCCCAGACCCACTACGAGGACCTGTCGCTGTTGTGCCCACGCCGTGCACTCCACCAGCGTGTGGAGCGCTGTGTCATCGCTGCGGTCCTCGCAGTGCTGACACTCGGCCGTGGTTTCCCGGTGTTTTCGCCACAGATACCTACCGAAGCTACCGTGCCCGGCAAGCATCTGTGTCAACCGGTAGGAGAGAGCACCGTGTCTTCTCTCCAGCCACTCGTCCATGACCGGTCTGACGGCCGCGATTGTGGCGAATCCCCCCTTTGGTTGCTCAAGTCGCACCGTCCATGTCTCCACGGTTTCCTGGTGGAGCAGGGTCCGCTGGGCCTCGATTTCTCGTGACGCAGGCCTTTGGCCCCGCTCCAGCGCCTCCTTGCGCCATCTGAACAGTGACGCAAGGGCTCTCGCTTCCAGGTCCCATGGAGGGGTCCCGGCTAGGAGACATGCCGCCTCACCGGAGATCGTGCGGTATCCTCTTATCACCCTGATGGCCATCATTCTCTGCGGGCTCAGCAGTCTAGCCTCATTGCTGGCCGTCAGGGTCTCCGCCCATACGGGAGCTCCGTACAGGGCCATGCTTCGCACGATCCCCAGGTATAGCCTCCTGTAGGGAGCGTTGGGTCCCCTGATGTTGGGCATCAGCCGCGCGAGTGCGGCCGATGCTCCCCTCAGTTTTGGGACCAAACTTCGGAAGTGATGTCCGAAGTTCCACCGGCCATCGAGTACGAGCCCCAGATACTTCATCGAGGGCTCGATGCCGATGCTGACGCCCCCTACCTGTAGGCTGGATCCCGCAGGTGGCCCCATCCGAGGTCCGTGGAAGCACAGAGCCTCGGATTTGTGAAGGGCGACCTCGAGACCCAGCCGCCGAATCCGACCCACGACCTGAGCAACCCCTGCCGTGGCCTTAAGTGCTGCGGCACGGTGCGTTGCTCCCCGCGCCGTAACGAGGGTGTCGTCGGCGTAACACGTTACGCCGACCCCTCTGAGCAACGGACCACGCAGCACCCAGTCGTAACCGATGTTCCACAGGAGCGGCCCTAAAACCGATCCCTGTGGAACACCGCACGACACATCTCGCCGACCCGGCCCTAGCCAGCTCGGGTAAGCTATGGCTCTCTCGGAGAGATAAGCCCCGACAATTCGACGGAGGTAGGGAGGCACTCCATGATAGATAAGCGCCTCCCTGACGCAGCTCCAGGGCAAGGTGTTGAATGCGTTGGCGATGTCGAGAGACACCGCCACCACCACCTCACCCTGTGAGACTGCTTCCTCCGTCAGGCCTCTAATGCGCATGATCGCGTCCACGGTGGAGCGTCCCTGACGGAAGCCAAACTGGCTATCCGCCAGATCAGGCCCCACGCGTGTGAGGTGCCCGACGAGGCGTTGTGCAATAATGCGCTCAAAGAGCTTGCACACCTCGTCGAGCAACACGATCGGCCGGTACCCTGATGGGGAATTTGCCGGCCGCCCCGCCTTTCGAATCAAGACCAGTTTCCCTGTCTTCCAGACCTTGGGAAACTGGCCTTTCTCGAGGCATGCGCTAAAGAGCCCAATTAGTCGAGGCCCAAGCTCTTCGAGAGCCAGGACCCACGCTCGGCCTGGAATGCCGTCGGGTCCAGGGGCGGTGTTTCTGCGGGATTTAAGCCGCAGTACAGCCGCCCCTAACTCACCCTCGGTGACTACGGGCACGTCGTTCTCGCTGCCTTCCGCGTTGGGCGCCTGAGACGGAGCCATGCGCGGAGAAATATGTTCCTCCGCTCTCGACGGGAACAAGGAGTCCAGGACCTCCTCCAACCGCTCCGGCTGGAGACTCTGAGTCAGTGGGGGCGCCTTAGGGCGTAATTTGCCCCTTACCATAAGGTACGGGCGCCCCCACGGGTTCCGCTCCAGAGTCTCCATCAGCTCATCGCGGCCCAGCTTTTTGGACCGCTTGATGGCCGTCTGGAGGGCCCTCTTGGCCTCCTTGTACCCATCGTAGAGCTCCGTCTCTCGGGCTGCCGCATCGTCTGGGCGGCGACGCCTCCGGCGGAACCTGGTGTACCGGCGGCGCGCGGTTACGCACTCCGCGCGCAACTGCGCGATTTCCGGCGTCCACCAGTACACCTGTTTCCTCGCCGGCCTGGGCCTAGCCCTGGGCATCGCCGCATCGCAGATGTGCGACATGGCTCTCCCGAACCACTCCACCTCGGTATCAACATCGGCAGGCCTGTCCGCTGACGGAATCCAGGCCTGCACGATGGCCGCCTCCAGGAGAGCCTCCCGATCAAGGCGATGAAGTGCCCAACGCGGTTCCGGGGGATTCGCAATTGCTGGTGGCAGGTTTGGTGGAGGGGAGACGTCGAACCGAATATATCGGTGATCTGACAACGTCTCCTCCTCCTCCACCACGCGCCATCCCTGGACACGGCGGGCGAGCTCAGGGGTCGCAAACGAGACGTCTATGACAGAGCTGAGCCCTCGCCGCGTCCAGGTTGCGACATTCCCCCGGTTCAGGATGACTAGGCCACGTGTTGTGACCCAGTCCTCCAGTTTCCTCCCCCTGTCTCTGGTTTCCCGGGAGCCCCAAGCCTGCGACCAGGCATTGAAGTCTCCCAGGACCAGGACAGGGCGAGGCCGGCATGCAGCGAGGACGACATCCAGCTCAGGGAGCCATAGCTCGAACTGATGCTGGTCGAGGCTCGGCGAGATGTAGACGGCCACGACAGCCACACCCTCGTATTCCGCCGCGACACAACCCGGACCCCTAGCGATGACCGCCAGGCGCGAGTCGTCCGCGCCGGTCCCCCCAAAGATTGTCGCCAGGCCGTCCAGATCCACCGGGCTTCCCGGGTGAACCCAGTACGGCTCGGCGACAACTGCGATGTTAATGGACCACTGCCTGATGCTCTGGTACAGAAGGTCCTGAGCACCAGTGCAGTGGTTCAGGTTCACCTGCAGGATGCGGATATGGGTGTCCATTAATGGACGTCCATTTCCGCACCCTGCCGCGAACGAGCACCCACACCCTCACCCCGCCGTGCGGACGGACGGGGCTTCGGCCTTGAGGCAGCGCAGGATTTACTGCCCGCCCGGTGGTCAGCCTCCTTGCCCTCCGCCACGCATTTGAAACATCGTGGCGGAGCGTCACAGGCAAGGGCCGTGTGACCGGGCTGACTACAGCGGAAGCACCGATCACCCACGGTGACTTCCGCCGTACACTGCACTCCTACATGCCCCACGACCAGGCACCTATAGCACCTGTCTTCGCGGGGCTGCAGGAGATGCACCTGCGCCCTCAGGAAGCCCCCAATAAGGAGGCTCCGTCCGTCCGTCACCTTCTGGGCCGCCGCGACGGGGCAGCTCACGACTGCCGACCCGTGACCGGTGGGGCCAAAGCGGATTTCGCCTGACCTCACCTGATCACGGGGACAGCCGCTCGCCTCCACGACGGCGGAGATAAGCTCGTCCGTCGTGGCCGCGTCATCCAGACCCGAAATGCGCAGCGCGGCGCATTTGTTGGGTCTGGACACGCGGACATCGCCCGTATTCAGCGACTCCCGCAGCTTCGCCGCTAAGGCATCCGCTTTGGGGCCGCTGGTGGCGCCGGAGACCTCGAGGAGGCGTGCTCCGGTGCGCGTCACCTTGCACCGGAGCCCTCCCTCAATCTCGAGGGCCTTGAGGTCAACTGAGGCTTTCGCCTGCCTCAGTACCTCGGCGTACCCCACGCCCTTCGCCTTGCCCTCTGTCGTCACCGTAATGACGACGGCAGTGGAGCGGGGAGCGCGGAGCCTCTTCGGCGCCTTCGTCGCGGCGGCCTTTGCCGCCTTTGCCGCTTTAGCGGCGACTTTTGCCGCCTTCTTGGCGGCCTTCGCCGCCTTTTTGGCGGCCTTAGTCGCCTTCTTCTTGGCCCCTACCACCTCCCAGACCCCCTCATTTGAGGTAGTCTGGGGTGCAGCAGGAGCGCTGGCTGTTGGGGAAGCGGGGTTGCCACTTCCCCCAGGTGCCGTCTTCTTGGGGGCGGAGGGGGCGGAGGCCTTCGGCTTGGGACCAGTCCCGTTGGGTGCAGCCGTCGTCGCGTATGACGCGCCGACGGGAGCTGCCAGCGGTGGGCGGTATGCCCGGTCCTCCAGGACGCCGAGGCGTCGCTCGATGGCCTCCAGCAGCTGGACCATCGATGGTGTCGTCTTAGGTGGTGCACGGGGAGCGGGGGTTTTCACACCCCGAGCTTCCCCGGCCCCCTGGACCAGCTGCGTCAGCTTGTCAACCTCCTCCCGCATCAGCTGCTGCTGCTTACGGGAGTTGGCAAGCTCCGCCTCCAGGCTCGCAACCCGAGCCCGGAGCTTCCCCTCCTCCTTGGAGACACTCCTCTCGAGGAGCTCCTCCAACGCCTTGGTGGCACCAGTGACGGCTTCCGTCACCACCCTTCTCCTGCCCGCTACATTCTTGGCGCCCTTTACAGCGCCAGAAATGCGGGCCAGAGCCGCCATGATCTCCTTAGCCGCCGGCACATCCGTAACATTCCCGCTAGGCAGCGGGGGCACAGATGTCGGTGGCTCTGCTACCTTACCTTTTGCTTTGTAGAGGTCGGCTTTCCGGCCTCTACCCGCAGTGGTAGCTACAACCTTCCGCGGAAGGTCCTCCTCGGATGACGATGATTCAGACCCAGGCCGGCGGAACAGGCCTTTGCCTGGTCCACTTGACCTAGGTCTCTTCCTTCCTCCGTCGGCATGGATACCCTCGAGGGCACCCTCGGTCTCGGTACCCATGTCGACAGCCGACTCCATCTCCGAGCCAGCGCGGGTTGACGCGACCTCCGTGTCACTGGGGGTGGTTTTTAGGCACACCCCTGGGCCTGTTGGACTGTGGTGACCCCTCCCATATACCACCTGGGATGAACCCTGGCGGGGGTCGACATGACGGATCATGCCAAGCGATTCCCCGGACACTGTCCGGGTGCGCTCCTGGGTAGTTCCTTGCGAATAATTTACCTCAGTCATTTTTGATATTTTGCGTTTTTAGTCCGCCGACTTTTTAGGGTGGGAGTGAGGAAGTTGGGAGAGGATGTGAGGATGGGAATGGTTGGAAGGTGGGAGTGACGCCCTAGGCACTGAGTTCCCCCCAGCGATACATCAAATTGCCGGGCGTCAGAGCGTGAGATTTGGGTTATTTTTTATAGAGGTTTTCTTCCTCGCAACTCCTAAGAGCCACCGTGCCCGTCTGTTGCCAGACGGGGTTACGGCTCGGCCGAACGATGGTCCCCATGGAACCGTGTACTTCGTCTCTGATCGCTCAGTGGCGAAGTACTCGTCGCCCTGGGAGTTCTCCGCTAAGTACGCTCTGCATAACAGAGCGCATGCGGAGAACTCCAAACTGGCCATAACGGCCCCCCTCCTTGGTGGACTATTGGCCGTGGGCGACGACGTGCGCCTCTACGAAGCCCACATCGTCGTCCACGTTACCAGGATGCACCACGTGGAGGTTGTCCTACCCAGCACCCCTAGCAGACCAGCTTATGGCCCACCTGATGGCACATCGCCTATAAACGTTTGCAACACCAGAGGCGCTACATACGTGCTGCCAACCTAAACGCCGATTGTGACGGTTCAATTTTGAAAAAGTTCTAGCCGCTCCTAAGGCATTCAACTTAGCTTTACGACTGTTATGTTACTGACAACCGGGACCAACGGATCAACGTGCCTTCCGAAACACGGAAACACTCGGCAATAAATTTCATAGTGAATTTTGCTAACTGCAGTGATCGTTTACAGAATACTGAGTTCGCAGGCAACGAGCACTTATAAAGCTTCCTCCACATTACTCGCGAAGTTGAACGAAGTTGGAGGAATACGATACTGTGGAGGGGCACTTTGGCCTACTTCGTCAAAAATTTTCTTTGACTCGGGCAACTTCGCCGACGAACTTCGTTCAACTTCGCGAGTAATGTGGAGTAAGGATTAAAGTCAAACTTTTAGAAGCAATTTCGCTGTTGCTGCCAAGCAGTTTTGAAAATGTCTGGTTTGGAAACAAAGCACGTGAACAACGATCTGGGAAGGCGGGGTGGGGGGGGGGGGGGGGGAGACCATTGCGTGTCCTACATCCCATTTACTTGTGGAGTCAATAGTCATTCATACTAATTTTGGATTTTATTCTTTATTTGTGTACTAGCGGACGTCACGCGGTTTCACCCGCGTAGTCCTCGTTCCCGTGGGAATATATATGGGAATAAAATATAGCTTATGTTCACCGCAAACAGTGTAACTTTCCAACAGTGAAAGAATTTTCCAAATCGGTCCAGTAGTTCCGGACCCTATTCGTTACAAACAAACCAACAAAAAAACAAATCTTTCCTCTTTATAATATTAGTATAGATAAGATTAAGAAGATAATTACTTCCCAAATATCATAGTTCTAGGTCAACGGGAAGTACCTACTTACCTTATTAATTTCAAATTCTTTTAAAGTGTCGGAAGACACGTTTTTTGCTATATGTATAAACATATTTTTTTACAACTTCAATGGACCATAGATATTAATTTAATGTTATTAATTTCTACTCGATGCCTCCACGCATTCAAGAGATAAAGGGTCTTGACAGACAGACGGAGTGACGAGTAGTTGGACAAATGTATGTACGGAACTTTAGGCGGGCGAGTCCGACTCACACGGCCGGTTTTTAATCTTTTGTTCGTTTACTCCATGGAACAGAAAATCACCCTATAAAATGGGAGTTTTATTAGCTACGTCGTTCCAGTTCCATAGTATCCAGGATTTACAAAAAAAATATTTTTGAATTATTAGAAAAAAACCTATTGGAGCGTAAAGTTGAAACCACGAAATGTTGATTTTTATTTGTTAATTATTGCCATATTTATTATATCTGCCCCGCCTTTACCAGAAAAAAATGGTAGACAACCTTCCTAATTTGGCGAATTACGATTGTACTGCTCGTTCGCTCTAACTTTGCCGTTCGGCTCCATACTAAAGTCGAATTTTTAATTAGACTTAGTAAATTGACAGCAACTAATGTCACTTCTTCATACAATGTTGCTTATTTTCTACGACGAAGTGACATTAGCTACTGTCAATTTACTACGTGTAATTAAAAATTCGGGTATACGCTTCTACGCCAGCGGCAAAGTTAGAGCGAACGGGTAGTATTAAGGGTTCCGTACCCAAAGGGTAAAACACTGGACCCTATTCATGAGACTTCGCCGTCTGTCTGTCTGTCCGTCACGAGGCTGTACCTCATGAACGGTGATAGCTAGAGAGTTGAAATTTTCACAGATTACCTATGTGTTTCTGTTGCCGCTATAACAACAAATACAAAGCTTAAAAAAATTATGTTTTCTAATACTGCTCGTTCGCTCTAAGTTTGCCGCTCGGCTCCATACAAAAGTCGATTTTTTAATTAGACGAAGTAAATTGACAGCCACTAAGGTCACTTCTTTACGATGTTGCGTATTTTCTATGACGAAGTGACATTAGCTACTGTCAATTTACTTCGTCTAATTAAAAATTCGGGTATACGCCTCTACGCCAGCGGCAAACTTAGAGCGAACGGGTAGTAATTTTGATTTGTAACAACCATAGATTAATTTTTCGCTATGGTAACAAGCAGGTATAGGCAGATCTAGGTAAAACTTGGCACCTTAGACCATATAACACACAGTGGTTAGATGATCTAAGCTTGGCACGTATTTTATCCTTTTTAAATGTAGGTGGTTCCTATAAATTTTACTGATCGTTTATTTAGCACTATGCAAACCTTAGTGGTTTTAAGTGTTAAGTGTATAATTAAGTGTATTTTACTAATGTTTTTATTGGATAATAAAAAAAAATACTAAGAACAGAAAAATAAGATAATTTAAGGGGGCTCTATTATATACAACAAACGTGATTTTTTGCCAACCGGGTTTCAGTCCTGGGGACATCCATCCGAGGGCTTACCCGGGCTTGCTTTCCGTAGGCTGTTAGGTAGGATACGAATGGTTTTTAATCGGTAGGAGTCCGGCATAGCATCCCTGTAGAATTTTCCTCACGTTAAAAAAGTACCGGGTTTGATTCCGAGTTCTTCTCTACAAAATGGGTCGTTTTGCGAAAGTGTTCCCTTAGGCGCCTCTTACGACACTCTCAGGATGAATTGGGGTGGCGACTTTTTGTATTCTTTCCCGTTGCCGCTCGTGGGTCTCCACACTGGGGGATTAGTAACATAGGCTAAATTTAATCTCGTATTCCCACGAGAACGGGAACTAAGCGGGTGAAACGGCTTGACATCCGCTACTTAGAGTAGGTATAATGGCGTGCTTATTAACATATATAAATATTAATATATACTTTTGCCATCGATCTAATAATAGCAATATTAGCAAACTTACGAAATTAATGGTAGAAGTTCGATTGCGTATTAGATAAAATCTATTTTTATTCGTCGATATTACTTGCTACGTAGAAATGTCGTAAGAAATCTATATTTATTTATACATATATACTAATATTATATAGAAGACGATTTGATTGTTTGTTTGTTTGTTTGTATAGAAAGGCTCGGCGGAAACTACTGGACTGATTTGAAAAATTTGTTCATTGTTGGGAAGCTACGCTCTTTATGGTGAACACAGGCTATATTTTATCCCCGTATTCCCACGGGAACCGGAATTACGCGGGTGAAACCGCGTGACGTCCGCTAGTAATATTATAAACTAGTTGATGCAACTGGCGTCGCTCGCGTGGATGTGGGTTATCGCAATCAAAGGATCGTAAAGAAATCCAACCTTGATTATTCTATTTTTATTCATAACTCTGCTTGTACTTAACCGACTGCCATGAAACCAACGTAAGATTTTAAATCAGACCAACATCGTTCTAATAAAAAAAACTGTGTCAAAATCCGTTCAGTGGTTTCTGAGTTTATCGCGAACAAACAGACCTAAAGACAAACAGACAGGAATTCCAAAAAAATAAAATTGTTTTCAGTATCGTTAACATATCCCAAGTTTTTTGACCCTTTACAATATTTTATAATAGACTAGCGCACGACACGCGGTTTCACCCGCGTAGCTCCTGTTCCCGTTGGAATACAGAAATAAAGTATAGCCTATGTTACTCAAGGTACCTAAATATAGCTTTGCAATGGTGAAAAAATTTTTGAAATCGGCTCAGTAGTTTTTTAGTTTATTCATTACAAATACTTACACACAAAAAAAATTCCTCTTATGAAATAAATAGCGTTTATTGCATCAAAATGATTTTACATTACAGAATGTGAATTCGTTCATATAATAAGCAACCTTTTATAAGTTACTTTAAATCCACATTATAACCCTGACTCCTGAGCTAAGTTAAAAACGTGTATTACAGGAGTCAGTGTCCTCCCAGGTTGATACTTTAACAATATAATAATACAAAATAAAAAACTGCATGCTGAACGTTAGGTTTTCTTGTTTGTGTAGTATGCGTCTCTCTCTCTCTCTCTCTCTCTCTCTCTCTCTCTCTCTCTCTCTCTCTCTCTCTCTCTGTGTGTGTGTGTGTGTGTGTGTGTGCAAGCGCGCGCGCGTACGTGTGTGTGTGCGTGTGATCTTATTGTCTCTATATAAGTGCACCTAGATTAAAAATTAAAATAGAGTTGATACTAAGCCACGTACGAAGCCGGGGTAGCACAGCTAGTATTCAAAATAAATCTATTTATAACCAACTATTGTAGCTGCAATAATGATGTAAGAGAATTTTTTATCTAAATAAAGATAAAATAAATAATATGATAATTGCGAGTTATTATTAATTTACAACTTTCGTAACCTCGAAACTATTAACACAGTGCCGGAAAGTTTCCGTAACCGATTTGTTTTGGTAACGGCACTGCCGCGGCAGTGACCTACATTTATTTGTTATTGAATTTGTTTTTCGTGAAAATCTGACTAGGTACTTACATCAATTAAGCATTGATGTCAGTTATTCATGAAAAACAAATACCCCATAGACTTATAAGCTTAGACCTTGGGTTAATTTTAATAAGTATGTATTTACAAAAAAAAGTGCATAGGTAAGTAGGATTAATATCCGTGGTTACGTAGTAACTATTTAGTAATCTGTGCTTTGGGATCAAATGGCGTTGTGTAAAAAATGTTCATTTCATTTTAATTAATTTCATTTATTTTATTTTCATTTATTTCATTTTCATTTTCATAGAATCTGGGTCGGTAGGTATAAACTTGATAAGTTTTTTGGCGTTTTAAGTTTCACCAGTTTTTAGGAAAATATTTTGGGATTTCAACCCGTAGTTCCTCAGATCCCAGTGTTACAACAAACAACTCTTCAGCTTTATAATTATTAACTAGGTATCTCTATCTATACACATATTAAAACAGTATAGGTATGGTCGAGAATCTGTACATGGAAGAAATTTAACTGTTAGCCATTCTCTAACCGATACTGAAGCCGAAGTTGTAATTTACCTTTTTTTGTCTGTCTGTCTGTATCCCGAATAAGTAGGTGTCACGACGAAAATTCTCCATCAATTTGAATGATACTTGGCACAATTTGAGCTTATGATCCGAGGAAGGCTTTAGGATATTCTTGTTCCCGATATTCTGCGTGGCTCCTTTGGGTGAGGGGAAGAAAAACAAAATGGTTTCTCAGTTGTAATTTCTCAACGCGTGGTCCCATTTCAAATGTTTTTTGGGTGTCAGAAAAGGAGTAGGTACTTTAAGGATTGTTCCACACAAGTTGTAATATTGAGGATTCTGTAGTTCAGAAATTAGAGACTGCTCAACTTTTGCTAAACCTAGAAATCAAGGGTTCTTTTTAATGTAAGGGTTATTCTAAACAGGGCTGTTTCACACGCTCCTATGAGTCTGAGGAAGAAACACTTCTCCTTAATTATATTATTTACTTATGCACTTAAAAGCGGATGATGGCCATCGAACTAGGTACCTATTAATAATATTAAAAGTTTCCACGGCGTATTAGACATCTATTTTTAGCCGACGCCGAAGATATTAATATAATTCCAATCCAAATAATAAGTGGAATTTATGTATATCTAAATAAAGTCAGAATATATTATGTTAATCATGTGATTTTAAAAATTTATAACTTTCCTAACTTCGAAACTGTTAACAAAACCATAGTAAATTTTCGTAACCGGATTGATCTGTAACCGCAGTCTGCTAAACATTTGTTCTTTATTTTTCACAAAATAAGTACAACTGGTTTCATAGCTCAAAACCATAATAATGGAGGGGAATAAGACGGAGCCACCTCACACCTCTCCTGATTCAATCCTCACACAAACAACAGTCAAGGATAGCCTCAATAGGTATTTGAAACAGAGGACTGACGAATGGAACTGCTTACCCTAAGTATTGAACCTTCATTATTATATTTATTATTATTGGTAGCTATATTATTTACGCATTCATATTTTTTAACTAAGTTTGTCTCGTCGGGGGGACCGCTCTATACCTAAACAGAGACAGACGTACGATTAGGTTAAGAATAGGCGAGCTTAAGAATCTTGCATAGCGAGTGGCTAAACCCACACTTGCCCGGTTTTGGTTTTCCTTTATATTATTCTTATATGTATATAAAAATGAATCGCAAAATGTGTTGGTAAGCGCAAAACTTCAGAACGGGTGGACAAATTTCACTAATTCTTTTTTTGTTGTGTAAGGTATTGTCAGGAGAAGGTTCTTATGGAAGAAAAAATATGGTTTTCCCACGGGAACGGGAACTACGCGGGTGAAACCGCGTGACGTCCTCTAGTCTATAATATAAAAATGAATCTCAAAATGTGTTGGTAAGCGCATAACTCAACAACGCCTAGACCAATTTCGCTAATTCTTTTTTTGTTGTGTTAGGTATTATCAGGAGAAGGTTCTAACTAAAGGAAGAAAAAATTAAGAAAGTTGCGCGGAAAAGTAGAAAATTTGCAATAACTGTAACTGGCTCGAACAGCTTTTTTTATTTTTTAACGTGAGGGAAAATCCTCGTAGGATGCTATGCCGGACTCTTACCGACTAAAAAACCTCACGTAACGCCCAACAGCCTATGGTTGAGAGCCCCGGGTAAGCCCTCAGGAAGGATGTCCCAGGACTCCCAACAGACCTACGGCCGCCACTGCTGCCTCGCCCAGGGGGTGGTTCGGGTGCAATCCCGCGTCTATGGGGGGTTTCGGGTGTGACCCCGCTTCTAAGGGGGGGCGTGCGAGAGTTGCTCACGTCACGCTGCCGTCATGGGCCTGCTTCTGTAAGGACGGTGAGCGGCCCTCTCACCGTCCTCAAATCTCACCGTCCTCTGGCTCGAACTGTTCAAAGAAATGGTTTCTATTGCGACTTTGGATCGGGTCTTGGAACTCGAAGCACCAAAATGGGAACCGGGAACAGAAAAACGGACTGGGAAATGAAAACCAGGAACCGGGAACTCAGAACTCGGGATACCGATTTCCATATTCATAGTTATGGCAGGACAACGTCTGTCAGGTCAGCTAGTCTATACTAATATTATAAAGAGGAAAGATTTGTTTTTTTGTTTGTTTGTTTGTAACGAATAGGCTCCGGAACTACTAGACCGATTTGAAAAATTCTTTCACTGTTGGAAAGCTACACTCTTTGCGGTGAACATAGGCTATATTTTATTCCCGTATTCCCACGGGAACGGGAACTACGCGGGTGAAACCGCGTGATGTCCGCTAGTGTTCAATAAAATAAGATTTGTTTACGTTGTGACCAGGCGGTAGACAGTCCCGGGTTAGGCCGTTGCCCTTTTTTTTTTTTTTACGTGAGGGAAAATCTTCAGAGGATGATATGCCGGACTCTTACCGACTAAAAAACCTCGCGTAACGCCCAACAGCCTGTGGTTGGGAGCCCCGGGTAAGCCCTCGGAAGGATGTCCCGGGACTCACAACAGACCTACGGCCGCTACTGCGGCCTCGCCCAGGGGGCGGTTCGGGTGCTATCCCGCGTCTTTGGGGGGTTTCGGGTGTGATCCCGCTTCTAAGGGGGGGGGGGGGATGAGGGGGTGCGTGAATTGTTAATATAATATAGGAACAAAAACCTTATGGATAGAACTATACCTATGTAGGTAGAAAGTATGAGTACTTATTTCGTCTGTCTGTCTGTCTGTCTGTTTATCCTACTTTTTCTTGACGGGCCTTATGCTTGTCTGTTACTGCAATAAGAACCAGACCTCTTACTAATATTATAAACTAGCTGTTCCCCGCGGCTTCGACCGCGTAGAAGTCGTTATCGCGTCAGTCATTATCGCGTAAAATCATAACCCTCCTTTTGCGCAGTCGGTTAGAAAATAGCCTATGTCCTTCCCAGGGCCTCGAACTATCCCTATACCAAATTCCATCTCAATCGCTTCAGCCGTTTAGGCGTGAAAGCGTAACAGACAGACAGACTACTTTCGCATTTATAATATTAGTAGGGATGCGAAAGTGTGTAAGTTTGGATGTTTATTACTCTTTCACGCTCTCGGCTGAAAGAATTTGTTACAGGGATAGATTTTATTCTCCAACATATATAAACTACAGGCTAATTTCTGTCCCAGAAGTTAGGATCATGGGTCAAAATGGGTGATTCCATAGAATACTAGTAATGAGGTCTCTTCATAGAATACTAGTAATATCTTCATGATTTAATACCTAATGTATAGTAATTCTCCGATTCTGGTAAAATATTTAAGTAACCCGAAAAACCGCAAAAAGAAAATCATCATCCACAACTTTTATATAATATGTGTCGTTAATATAATATGCCAGGATGTTAACCCTATAACATCACCATAACATTGCGCAAAAGCGGGACGTGAGTTGAGTTACGAACATCGGTACACTTTCTAGTCGTATTGAGGTGAGCGGTGAAAACTTGCGTATTTTCACCGCTAATAATAATTAAGAGTAATAGGTATAATATGTTGTTATTCGCTTACCATATTAAATATAAGCGTATCCGTGATTTTGTTATGGAATATTTATTTATAGTGTTTGTTATGTTGATGTTGACAAATAGGAAGAGAAAATATGTTCGTCGATGTTTTTTCTATGACAAAAAAACATGCAACTAGCGGGAACGGGATATAACGAAATCATTTTTTCCTACAGTGACATAATATTTTGTTTGGCCCAAAATTTATCCAAACTATTGCTATGGTATCTAGACAACTGCTAAACATATAATAGTAATATTACTACTTACTAAAATATACTTATTTCTTGTTACAGCGGCAACAAATATATCTGCGATAATTTTAAATGTCTAGCTGAGTTCACGAGATAAGTACCTACATCCTGATGAACGGATAGCAAAGTCTAAGTAATAGGGTCCCGTTTTTACATCGGGCACGGAACCCTATACCTGCATGTATATTGTACATAGAAAACATCCAAGCTCCGAAACAAATATAGATCTCATAAATATTTAGTTCGTAATTCCAACCCGAGACTTCAGCAAGTAACGGTGCGGCAGTCGCATTCACTATCACTACACTTACGAAGCAGTGAAATGGATCTCTAGCCTCAAACTGGACATCAGCGACGAGCGGTGCGACACGGCGACGGCGACATCAGTGCAGGCGCAACGAGCTGTGCCCGAACTTGATCTCAGCTGCCAGATCGCTCGCGTCGTGTCGGTTGTGGAAACTTTTTATTATATTTTAAGAGCTATAAAGCGATTTAGAACACAAATACGATATTTTTCAAATAAATATACATACAATGAAGAACGGCAGTACACCAACTCATAATAACGTGACCGTTTATCATTGCTCGGAAGCCATTGCTCGTGCCGCTGTCACCCTGCTGTCATCTAATTGACTTTATTGAGACCATAGATTTATATTTTTTCACTAATTGAGACTTTATCCGCTGGTGATCACGTCGCTATTGCCGTGATATGAGTCGGCGTAGTCTCATTCTTCTTTGTATTTAGATTTTATTATAATTTTACGTCGTATTTGTACGTGGATTCTAAATCGAACTTTTCGTTCCTGAAATATAATCTAAAGTATCTACAATCGACACGATGCGAGCGGTCTGGCCGCTGAAATCAAGTCCGCGCCCGTGCCGCCCCGCCCGTCGCTAACATCCAGTTGAAACTTATGTACCTATCTAATTGAATAACAATACACTTTTATGAAATTACAACCTCATAAAAACGTTATTCAACAAAGCGAATGTATTGTTTCGTAACCATTCGAGATGCAATATGCGGTTACGTAACTTTATCACCATTGTTGTTGAAACAAAGTCAAATATAATTAACCCTTTATACGGCATTTATAAATACTAATTAAAGTAATTAATGTTGTAATATATTTATAACGTTACCAAGATATCAAATGTCTATGGAATTATTGTTGTAAAAATTTTAATTATTTTCGGATGAATATTTCGCTTACTGGCAAATTAGAAGAATACCTACCATAGTGTTAAAAAAAATATTTTAGTAATGTTTTCGACAATCGTTAAGCCAAGATAAAGGCTCTGTGGGCGGCTTGAAATTTTTCAACAGTGGGTCATCACGACCTGCACCTATCCATTTCAACACGGCAATAGGCTCACCACCTATTACGAGGGACATAAAACTATAAGGTGAATGTGGGCGTATACTGTGCCACTGCCTACCCCTTCGGGGATAAAGGCGTGGCTATATGTAAGTATGTATTATCGTTGGGAACGACTACCATCTGACCACCCTGTTAGGGCGTCACTGTCGTTGCCAGGAGTAGTTGAAGACGTAGTTACCAGGAGAGGTCGCTTGGGTTCCAAAGAGCTTGGTGGAGCCCCTTACATAAGATATTAAATAGACTCTGCCATATTTGAAGCGCTCGTGGCCCTGCGGACTCGGTGTCCTGTAAACGATCACTGCAGTAAGCAACTTTCACTATGGCCAGTCCATGGATGGGTAACCACCCATGTGATCACTTTGTGACATTTATTTAAGAGTTTCCGTGCTTCGGAAGGCACGTGAAGCTGTTGGTAAGTCAGAAAAATTGCAGCCAAGTTGAAGGCCTTTTAGGCGGTTTGAAAATTTTAATAGCAGGCAGTCACAACCTGCGCCTGTCCATCTCAACACGGCAATACGGCTCACCAACTATTACGTGGGACAAATTCTAAATAAAATAAAGCAGAAATGTGGGCATATAATATGCCTCTGCCTACCCCTTTGGGGATAAAGGCGTGACCATTACGTAGGTATGTATATTTGAATATAAAACAGGCCATGGAGGGTTCCGTACTAAAAAAAAACAAAAAAAAATTACGTTTATTGCATGGTAGCCCCCCTTTATTATTATTTTTCTAGGTTTAGTCCCTCTCTATAAAAAAGAGTGCTGAGGGGCTTATGTTGAGATTTTGTCTGTAGTCTGTGACTCTGTTGCATCAAACTACGTCACTAGGTCACGTAGATTTAAAGTTTGAAATAAAACAAAAATGACAACGTCAATAAATAAATAAACGTATTGAACTTTCACAATAAACGTGTTAGAGAGGGGCAGTCTGGTGTGAACGATCTCTCATCTTCTTGTTAGTATTTGTTGTTATAGCGGCAACGTCGGCAACAGATCGGTTCCCCAAAAGGTGTCTAGGAAGGTTTTTACAGGATCAACAGCGCGAGGGTAGCGCCTGTGGCGATGGCGTTTTAAAACGTCCGTAGGCTTCGGTGACCCCCAGTATATTTGGTGGGCCGTATGCTTGTCTGCCATAGTAGCAGTAAGCATAAAAAATTAGTGACCGACCGAAGTTTCGGTTTCGGTTTCGGTTTCGGCCAGTTTTGGCCAAAAAATCGAGTTTCGGCCGCAGTTTCGGTTTCGGCCAAAATGGGCCGAAACTTTCGGCCGGGCCGAAACTCACGTGTTCATGAATTTTGAGTGCCTGGCACTGCTTGTGACGTGGTTGGGGTCAGCCCAACCAGTTAATGTTACTAACCGAAGATTACAGATTTACAAAGGACTTCCAATCAATAGTTATAATAATACAATTTTCCGTAATCCTAAAAAGGTGATCTAAGACATAACATAACCCTACACCTTTGTTGTCGGTTCCGTTGATTTCGTTGGTCGTCTGTCTGTAACTCATGCATCGTGATAGTTAGACAGTTTTTACAGATGATTTATTTCTGTTCCGCTATAGCAACAAATAATAAAAATAGACAAATTAATAATATAAAAGGGGACCTCCCATACAACATACGTGATTTTTTGCCGCTTTTCTTGTTCGGAACCCTTACGTGCGCTAGTCCGGCTCACTGTTGTCCAGTTTTAGTTATATACTTCTAGAACGTAACCAAAACCAGCCAGGAGCTAGTAGCAGGGCACCGTGTGGTTTTAGTCGGTAGGAGTTAGCAATAGCATCTATGAGTAATTCCACACGTAAAAGAAACAAACTAATCTTTAGGTGGAGATATTTCTAAAATGATCACTTGAGAAGATTTATACTGTTGATTGATGGCTCTTGCTGCACCTATTGAAAAATAACCGGCAAAATGCGAGTCGAACTCTCGCACGGAGGGGTTAAAGCGGGACCCTATTAACGAGACATGAGACCTACCCGCCTGTATGTCTATTAGTCACGAGGTTGTATCGCTGAAACTGCGGCCGCGTCTTTGGGGGGTTGTTCAGTTGTTATCCCGCTTCTGGGGAGGGGGGGGGGGGGGGTCACGCCTGCCTAAGGCCTGCTTCTGTAAGGACAGTGAGCAGCCCCGTCACCGTCCTCAGGCCCCCGGTCATGGAGGCTGATAGTATGGGGCGCCGCCGCAGACTCTGAAACTCGGGTGGGAGAGTTTTCTTCCGCTTCCTCCCCGCCGTCTCTTTCACGAGCATGACCTGCTCACAGTAAGAGGCCCATGGCCCCGCTCCAGCGCCCCCTTGCACCATTTAAACAATGACGCAAGGGCCGTCGCTTGCAGGTCCCACAGAGGGGTCCCGGCTAGAAGACATACCGCCTCAACTGAGATCGTGCGGTATCCCCTTATCACCCTGACAGCCGTCGCCTTCTGCCGGCTAAGCAGTCTAGCCGCATTGTTGGCCATCAGGATCTCCGCCCATACGGGGGCCCCGTAAAGGGTCTTGCTCCGCACGATCCCAAGGTACAGTCTCCTGCAGGGAGCGTAGGGTCTCCTGATATTGGCCAACAACCGCGAGAGTGCGGCTGCCCCCTACCTCAGCTATGGGACTAAACTTCGGAAGTGGTATACGAAGTTCCACCGGCTACCGAGTACGAGCCCCAGATACGTCATCGAGAGCTCGATGCCGATGCTAACGCCGCCTATGTGTAAACTGGATTCCGCAGGTGGCCTTTAGGGCTGCATCTCGGTGAGTTGCTCCTCGCGCTGTAATGAGGGTGTCGTCGTAACACGTTACGCGAGTAACACGTTACGCCGACACCTCTGAGCAACGGACCACGCAGCACTCATTTGTAACCAGCACTAGCCAGCTCGGCTAGTAAGCTCGGCTCTCGGAAAGATAGGCCCCGACAATTCGACGGAGGTATGGAGGCATTCCATAGTAAATAAGCGCCTCCCAAACGCAGCTCCAGGGCAAGATGTTGAAAGCGTTGGCGATGTCAAGAGATACTGCCACCACCAACTTCACCCTATTCTGTGGCCGCTATAAGTAACAAAAAATGCCTACTAAAATAAAAAAAGCATCCACACAACCAACGTAATTTTGTGCCCAATTTTTGTAACGGAACCCTCTGTGTGGGAATCCGACTCGCACTTGGCTGTTTTTTTTTTCAGTATGAACACGTGAGTTTCGGTTTCGGTTTCGGTTTCGGCCGAAACTGACCCTGGGGCCGAAAGTTCGGTTTCGGTTTCGGTTTCGGCTGGAAAACCAGTTTCGGTCGGACACTATAAAAAATACAGAAATAATAATAATAATATGTTGCCCTCTGTCGCCTCACAGGCTTACGGGCCTATGGCGATTGTATAGGGGGCCCATCTAGTGAGTTGGCGAGTCACCGTCTGCCAATATTTTGGTAATAATATATTGAAATGGCAGACGCCGTCATCATCCATAGCATAAGTTACTTAGTTCCATTTCACCCCCAACACAATAGCCCATTTTGTAGTTAGCATATTTTAGCTCCCATTGCGGGCGGTTCATTACCGTTCTTCTACATAAGGCGGGCGTGAATCGTCTGCAGTGGAGGTCCCATATCCCCTTACATTAAAAGTCTCAAAGGGCCTCTGCGTGTTGGACCAATATGTCCCCATGTAAGCCTACCAAAAGTCCGAGTATCTTCGTAATAAAAAAAAGAGGGTACCCCGGTACCCGAGAAAGACAGGAACATAATAATATCAATAATATAAATAATAATAATAGGTACATCATCTGTGAAAATTTCAACTCTCATAGCTATCACAGTTTTACAGATATGTACAGTCTGATTTTCTTGAAAAGGGTTACCTATTTCGATTCACGTATCTTACAGGCAGCGAGCGCAGTCGCTAGCAAAAGCTAGTATTATACCTACTTTTATTGTAGATGTTAACAATGATAGTAGGTATCTGTAAATCTAGGTATAATAAATTAAAACCGCAAGCATTAGACAAATTGCAGTTGTAATAGCAGAGCTAAATTGTTTTTGTAATGCAGTAATAACTTGCTTAGAAAGCCTAAAATTAGCTAGACATAGTTGTATATTACTATATTACTATTAACCCTACACATTATTGATTGCGGGTCTTTTTCGCGTATAAATTTCAAACTTCGCTCACCTCTCGACGTTTCGGCTATGTTACAATAGCCGTGGTCACGAGTAGACTTAGGGAATACACTCGTGACCACGGCTATTGTGTCACGTTGTCGTGGTCACGAGTAGACTCAGGGAGTATACCTACTCGTGACCACGGCTGTTGTAACATAGCCGAAACGTCGAGAGGTGAGCGAAGTTTGAAATGTATACGCAAAAAAGACCCGCAATCAATAGGTAATATGTGTAGTGCAATTGTGTGAGTTTAAAAACCTTATATTGATAATAACAAACGTCATTATTGCAGATGTTGTGGTAGGAAACCCTCTGTGCGCGAATTCAACTCGCATTTGGTCTGTTTTTTAGGGTTTCGTAGCCAAATGGCAAAAACGGAACCCTTATAGATTCGTCATGTCTGTCTGTCTTTCTGTCCGTGCGTGTGTCACAGCCACTTTTCTCCGAAACTATAAGGCCCATGCTATTGAAAGTTGGTAACAAGATGTAATAGGTGAACCGCATTAAGATTCTTATGTAAAACTAGAAAAAAAGCAGTAAATTTTGGGGGTCCCCATACTCAGAACTGAAAATCAAAATTTTTTTTTCATCAAACCCATACGTATGGGGTATCTATAGATAGGTCTTCAAAATTGCTATTGAGGTTTCTAATAACTTTTTTTTCTAAAGTGAATAGTTTGCGCAAGAGACACTTCCAAAGTGGAAAAATGTGTGCCCCCCCCCCCCTAACTTCTAAACTAAGAGAACGATAAATCTAAAAAAAAAATATGATGTACATTGCTATAAAAACTACCAACGAAAATTAGTTTGAACGAGATAGAGCTGGTAGTTTTTTTTTAATCTATACTTCTATACTAATATTATAAAGAGGAAAGATTTGTTTTTTTGTTTGTTTGTTTGTTTGTTTGTAACGAATAGGCTCCGGAACTACTGGACCGATTTGAAAAATTCTTTCACTGTTGGAAAGCTACACTCTTTGCGGGTAACATAGGCTATATTTTATTCCCATATTCCCACGGGAACGGGAACTACGCGGGTGAAACCGCGTGACGTCCGCTAGTACTTCATAAACCGCAATTTTCGGTTAGAAAAATCACTACCACTGCGAACGTGTTAAATAAAACATCAATCAAAGTTACAATGAACTATAAGAACTTTTATGTTACGTTACTTGCTGCTTCGAAACCCTTCATGGGCGAGTCCAACTCGCACTTGGCCGGTTTTATTTGTAGTTAGCTCGTCCCCAACCCCTCCTGTCAAAACCTTTAACATGCACCCTCATGATGGAAAGCCGACATGGCGACCTCTAGCGAGTGGGGGTCGCTCTACCCAGCCCGTAAGGCTTCTGACAGTGGTCCTCAAGTTGACGGCCCTGTGATGTGCCTCTTCACGCTCCGTTTGAAGAACTCAAGTTAGTCTTTGATGATGCTGTCATGCTTAGATGATACATACATACATATGGTCACGCAG
Source organism: Miltochrista miniata (assembly GCA_933228765.1). NCBI lineage: Eukaryota > Metazoa > Arthropoda > Insecta > Lepidoptera > Erebidae > Miltochrista > Miltochrista miniata. The sequence goes on from OW121777.1 coordinate 5,462,905, forward strand.
AGGCATATTATATGCTCACATTTCACCTTTTTAGAATTTGTCCCACGTAATAGGTGGTGAGCCGTATTGCCGTGTTGAAATCGACAGGCGCATGTTGTGACTGCCTCCTGTTGAAAATTTTTAAGCCGTCTAAAAAGGTCATCAACTGGCATTTTACTATATATGCTTAGATGATAATGCTATGATGATATATTTGCGTGAGATTAAGTCATCGGTAGTTTCAATGAGAATTTTATGCCGTTTCACGAATTTCGGGCATTTGGTGAAAGTTGATGCAATATTTTTTATGGGCCCTTAACTCGTTATTGATGGACCATGAAACTTGATTACAATTGTATTACCATTCGTAACATATAGTCCGTTCACAGTTATATTACCTCTGACTGACAGCTTGTCGATCATTTCCTGTGTGTTGGCATAGCAGTAAAGTCCCCCTATGAGTGCCAGCCTACGACATTCTACCGATCATAGTGGAGATTATAAGATCCAACCGTTAGCACGAAGAGTTTTGTTTTTCATGTCATATTGTACTTAACACGTTCACGGACAGTACGTCGAGAACCGTACATCCTGACTCTCATAATATGGCACTACGGCTGTAGCCGGTGATTTTAAATGTATCAAAAGTGGAATTACGTTCACAGCCGAAGATTTTTCATTACACATAGGAACGGCGTGACTCTGTGCCGTTTTAGGCTGTAATACAGACAGCTAGTGTCACATCAAGCACTCCGACGCGTGCACACAAGTTAAGTCTCTCACGCACACCAATGTGTACGTGAGAGACTTAACTTGTGTGCAACTTCAATAAGGACATCATGTCGTGACACTCCTTCTGTGGCCGGGCGATCTACCTACTACCGGTTACGTCTTTGGCCGTTACTGCCGCAACACTTACTTGAAAAATCTAATAATGTGGCAGTCCGTCCGCAGGCGTGATACTATTTTGTATGGAAAATTTGTGTGTCATATCACAATTTTTTAGGAATGGTTTCTGTCCGTGAACGTGTTAACTTTACTAAAATAGTGCTCTTATAACTATAGGATTGGATTCGAGATTTATTTATCCATGTACTAATATTATAAAGCTGAAGAGTTTGTTTGTTTGAACGCTAGGATCTCAGGAACTACTGGTTGGATTTCAAAAATTCTTTTACAGTTTGATAGTCCATTTATCGAGGATGGCTATAGGCTATATAACATCACGCTAAGACGAATAGGAGCGGAGCAGCAATCAAGAATGTTTTGAAAACGGGGAATATTTTTTACCGTCTGAGAGCTTCCGAGGCGTACGCTGCGTAAATGGTTACAGTTAGGTAAAAATTGTATACTACAAAATTGTTTCTCTTAAAAAGTTCTAAAAAAAAGTCCGCGACGGCATATACCTATCTTTTAAGGTTCGCTCACAATAACCTAATTTGTCTATCTCTTGAGGTTCGCTCACAATATAATGCAACTTAAAAGGGCGCTGCATAAATAGTTAAAGTTACGTAAAAATGGTGTATTACAAAATTGTTCCTCTTAAAACGTTATAAAAGAGTCCTTAACAGCACATGCCTATCTTTTAAGGTTCACTTACAATAACCCTCTTATTAAGTTTTAAAGTATGAGCGACGCGACGGGAGTAAACTTGGTCTGCAGTGGCAGCCAGTCAACTGAACGATAAAAACCGGCCAAGTGCGAGTCGGACTCGCACACGATGAGTTCCATCCCGAAAAACGGATGGGTGGAAGTAAAAGCGACGGGAAACATTATATCACTTTAACAACTCTTTCCTTCTCACTCTCATGTGACGCAAACGAAGACATGCGGTTCAGCTCTAATGAATACAAGCGACGCGACAGGGGTAAATGCAACAGGAAACATTACAATACTCGAAACATTTATACCATACCTCTCTCTTTCTCACTCTCATGTGACGCAAACGAAGTTGCACGGGTCAGCTAGTCTATATATATAAAAATCAATGCCACTTTTCGTTGTAATTTTATAACTCAAGAACAGGCTCACCTATCCAAACCAAATTTTTAGGCTTTGTTCGGACTATTTAGTAGATGGTTTATGTGAAGTTTGCACAAAATCGGTCGAGCGGTTCTTCATTTATCACGCATACGAAGTTGCGCGGGGTCAGCTAGTTTTTTATGAATATCTGAAAAGAAACATTCACTACCATAACCAACGGAGGTGAAGTTGTCTTCCACAACGTTCCACATCTCAATATAATGGTCACACCCGAAAAAAACGATAGCAAAACAAGAAAGTAAGTTTCGACTAAAAGCTTAGATCATCTAACCACAGGATGCGCCTTACTTAAGCATTGTTTTCTGCCAAGCCAATAGACCATTTGGTCTTTTGGCTTTATAAAAAGCACTGTACATCAGTACATCATTTTATATGTTTAAACTTGTACATTTCATTGTAGTTGACTGTACAATAAAAATTAACACACAACAGCCATTACGCGTTTGTCGATTAATACATTTTTAAATGTAATGAAATTTTATATGTCTTTGTGTTTCCCCCTTCACCCGCTATGAGAACTAGCAGAATATTTTTGTATGCGGTGGTTCGCAAAGGCTAGTCCCGTGATATATGGTCTAAGACTAAAAGTTAGATTGCATGGGAGAAACAAAATTTTATTGGGGTAACACAGCGATCAAGATAGGCAACCTAAGTGCTAGAGGTAATATATCTCTGAACGGACTTATAGCAGTCGTTAAGTCAAGTATAAGGCCTTTGGGAGGCTTGAAAAGTTTCTAAAACGTCTGGTCCCAACCCGCTGCGCCTACATCCATTTCAACACGACTATAGGCTCACTACCTATTACGTGGGACAAAAATTTATAGTAAACATAAGAGAGAGTAAATCACCCGTTCCCGTCGCATTTACTCTGAGTGACCAAAAAAAGCGCACAAAAAAAGCGCGCTGAAACGGGATAAAAAGTCCGTCCTATGTCCGTCTCCTGGTTCTAAGCTACCTTCCCACCAATTTTCAGCCAAATTGGTACAGCCGTTCTTGAGTTATAAATAGTGTAACTAACACGACTTTCTTTTATATATATACGAGAGATTGGGGTCCAATGCGCATAGATTTTTTTAACAATTTGAAAAAGCGCCAACTAGAGTCGACTGGTGACCCAAGGGCTGGCAGTTTCCTCTCTCAGCGAATGGGTATTGCTATTCAAAGAGGGAATGCTGCTAGTCTCTTGGGCACAATGCGACGGGGCCTTATTTAGGTTTAATTTAGATAGTAATAATGTAAATATAGGTATACCTATGTAATTATTATGTTTCACTGTAATTTTTAACAATAAATGTATTTTTCCTATAGTTAAATGTAGGCGTATACTATGCCTCTGCCTAGCCCTTTGGGGATAAACATCCTACTAAATCTGGTGCAAACAAGTCATAGCATAGACCATCGGTTTAGGCCATGATAAGCTTAAGAGTGCTTAAGAATTTTTGCCATTTTAACGATGACCTTAAACATAAAAAACACTTGTCCTTCAAGCTAGGAAATGTACATAAGTATTTTAAAGCTTATTTTAAATGTAATAAGCTAGTACTTATACTTATACAAATCTTCCTGCCTCTGTTTTCCCAAACGCCTACAGTAAGTATGGAGTTTTTAAAAAGGGGTCTTAGAAGGATTAAACAGGGTCGGCAGCGCGACTGTGGCGCCTCTGGTGTTGCAAACGTTTATAGGCTACGGTGACCACTAGTCCTTCTGGTGGACTGTATGCTTGTCTGACCGTAGTGGTATAAAAAAATTATAGGTATATATTTTCTACATATGTTGGCATAAGTATTTTTTTCTTTCGCGTCAATAAAAATATAAATGATAAAATGTATTCATTTAAAAATTCGGGGCTGACTTTATGATCGTTTTTGCATATTATAGTTTACAACAAAAGACTATTTTAACACACATCTTTTAGATTATAAATCTATTTTGGGCTATGCTATATTCCGTCTACTTATGCAGACTAAAAACGTTTTTATTTGCACCTCTTTTCGTCATTTTCTAAACCAGTCCCCTTAAGATTGTGTGAGGTCTAGTTCAGCAAACGAATGCAATAGACTTATTTGACTGATTGATTGTATTATTTAAGTGGAGTCATAGGCAACATTTGACAATTCAATTTTACAATCATTTGACAATCCAATTATGTACTTGTCTTATTTTGCTCTGTCTGTCTGAATTTAAGAAATAAACAATAATAATGGAACAGGGATTCGCCTGATAATTTTTAAAATTCACATATCTTTCAAGTCCGTATCGATTCATTCACTTTCTCATTCATCATTCTCATTATGAAGATAAAACTGACAGACGTCAAATGTTACTTATTAAACTGACGCCACTTTAGTCTTAAAATTAATAGGCATGAAGAAAAGAAAACCGGCCAAGTGCGAGTTGGACTCGCCCATGAAGGGTTCCGTAGCAGCAACATAATATAAAAGTTCTTGTAGTTCGTTGTAACTTTCATTGATGTTTTAACACATTCGCAGTGGTAAAGATTTTTCTAGGCGAAAATTGCGGTTTATGACGTATTAAAAAAAAAACTACCAACTCGATCTGGTTCAAACCAATTTTCGTTGGTAGATTTTTTCTCTTTGGAAGTGTCTCTTGCGCAAACTATTCACTTAAGAAAAAAATTATGTTAGGAACCTCAATAGCATTTTTGAAGACCTATCTATAAATACCCCACACTATGGGTTTGATGAAAAAAAATTTTTGAGTTTCAGTTCTGAGTATGGTGATGGTGACCCCCAAAATTAACTGTTTTTTTTCTAGTTTTACATAAAAATCTTGATGCGGTCCACAGAATACATCTACTTAACAAGTTTCAACAGCATAGGCCTTATGGTTTCGGAGAAAAGTGGCTGAGACACACGGATGGACAGACAGACAGACATGACGAATCTATAAGGGTTCCGTTTTTGCCATTTGGCTACGGAACCCCAAAACTGCATCCATTATAGCTATTTCAATGAACTGATTATGTACGTAAGAGACTATATTATAGGTAAATAATGAAATGTTCAAGGTAAATAATCTGTACAAGGTAGGTATGTCTGGTTTCCTTATAATTATTTAAATTAATGACAAAATTACAATTTATTTAAATATTTATGTAAGTGTCTAATTACCTCTTTATTTTTGTAAAAATTTTGGTCATGCCAATTGAGATACTTATAAAAACGAATACTTGGTTATTATGATAATACCTACTAGCTGTTGCCCGTGACTCAGTACGCGTGAAAATTATGTTATAATGCCAATTTGATTGTTCTCTGCTTAGCCCCTAGGATAGCGTGATAAGATATAGCATATTTGAAGTCCCTACCCCTAGTTAATATTTGTGCAAAATTTTAATCAAATCTACAAACAGACAATTTTTTTTCTAACTACATTTTCGGCTCGGTATTTTAAGTTGAACGCCCAGCGAGTATTTTTTTAAATATTTCCAATGTACAGTTTTGACTTTTCTGTGTATATATACGATACCTATTTAACACATTTTTTTTATTCTTGCCTGTGTGACATAACTTAGATATGTCATGTCTAAGTAAAACACAGAATTTTCCGCAAAATAATGTCACTTACCTAAAGTAAGTATATAAAAATTCACATTTCTATGCTTTAAAATATAATTACGTTGCATAAACAACCAATAAAAGTAGAAATAAATCAAAAACTCACCGTTATTCAGCTATTTTGTTATTCTAAAACCACAAAACGTGATAATTATATTAAAATAACATCAAATTTCAACACGCGTGCGTTCTAGCGCGATTCTTGAGAATCACTGGTTGTTCTCAAACTGGTTCTGTATGACTTTTGGAGTTCCGTGAGCGGAAAGATACCATTATTAATTTTGTATGGTGTTAAGAAGTTCTTGAGATGTTGTGTGTGATTTTTTTTTATATTTAGCTCGCCAAATTGACGTCGCCACCAGCCTGATGGAAAGCCGTGGCGCATCTAGCGATTGGGGGCCACTTCTGACAGTGGTCCTCAAGTTGGCGGCCCTGTGATGTGCCTCTTCACGTTCCTCTTGAAGAACCCGGGATTGTAAGATGAGGGAAACACGTGTGCGGGCAGGTCGTTCCATGTTTTTATAGTTCGACAGAGGAACGATCTTTTGAAACGCTCAGTTCTGGCGAAGATTCTCTCCACTGTGTGTGAGTGGCATCTTTGCCCGGCACGTGTTGTTCGGGATCGGAAAGGAGAGGGTGGGATCAGGTTGAAGAGCTCTTCAGATCATTCGCCGTGATACATTCGATAGAAGGCAGCCAAGGACGCTATGGTTCTTCGCTGCGCCAACGGTTTGAGGCCTCCCGTCACCTCAGGACTACCAATTATTCGGATAGCACGTCTCTGCATAGCGTCAAGCGCATCTAGTAAATACCTTGCGGAGTCATCCCAAAGGTGAGAACAGTATTCGACGCAGGGACGAATTTGCGTCTTGTACAGTAAACATCTCTGATGTGGCGTGAAATACCGTCTCACCTTATTTAAGACTCCTAGTTTCCGCGAGGCCAGCCCAATACAACTCTATGTAGTTTTTGTGATTGAGCTCACTCCGGACGTCTATACCGAGGATCTCCAGGTTGTCCTTTAGAGGAATCGTAATGCTCTGAAGAGAGGGTAGGGGTAGGAATGGGGACTTCTTAGCTGTAAACGCACACGCCTGTGTTTTTCTGGCATTGAACTCGACCAGGTTGTCTGAACCCCATTGGGCAATGTGACCCAGGTCCCGGTCGAGATCCGCCACGAGTTGCCTTCTCTTCTCCTGCACGTCGCCTCGCCCCTCCGCTGGACGGCCAGAATAGCTCCCATGCAGAGTACTATCATCTGCATAGCAATGAATGCACCCAAGGGACAGCATGTCATTGATATGCAGAAGAAAGAGAGTTAGGGACAATACCGATCCCTGTGGTACTCCGGCATTTACCTGCAAAAAGCAGGAAGCCTGACCATCACAGAGAACCCGTAAACGTCGCCCGTGCAGGAAGCTGGCCAACCAGCGGCACAAATGAGGCGGTAGACCGTATGCCGGCAGCTTTGAAAGAAGCGACGTATGCCGTACCCTATCAAAGGCTTTAGCGATATCTAGGCCAATAGCCAGAGATTCGCCGTGCCTCTCCATAGCCTCACCCCAGGTGTGTGTTATGTACGCCAGGAGTTCACCCGTTGATCGTTTCGGCCTAAAGCTATATTGACGATCGTTAATGAGCGAGTGATCCTCCAGGTAGCGCATGAGCTGTTTGTTAATAATTAGCTCGAACACCTTGCAGATGACGGTGGTTACGGCTATGGGACGATAGTTGGCCGGATCCCATCGATCCCCTTTGTAAGCAAATAAAACGATTATGATTGTGAAATTACTTGTGATTTAAAAACAGTGGCCGTAAGTTTTTTTATTGCCCGGGTGTCAATTAGAAGAGTCGGGCAGTTACTTTATAGGCTACGGCTACGTCGCCGTACAGTGACCAAAGTCGTTCAGGTGGGGCTGTAAGCTTGTCTGCCGCCTTAGTGATATAAAAAAAGAAGTAGTACCTAATATTGACGTTCATAGGCATTATTTTATGACCTACATGAAAATGAAAATGAATGAAAAATGAAAAAATGTTTTATTTGTATCACAATTTACAGTGAGTTGTTCAATGGACGTCTTCTTTTAGGCATAACAATGCCTGTAATAGAAAACGTCGCTCCATCCACACACTACAAACTATGTTAACATCAAGATTTTTTTTTTTAATAGACCAGAAAGAAAGCTCAGGCTTGGTAGGCCCAGCAATGGCTGTACCAGAGTAAATTATTAGATAATAACTTGTAGGTATACATACTAGACAAACTAGCTACTTAGAGAAGGTAATATCTTACTAAATTAGGAACAATGTTTACACAAACAGGATTTTCAAAATAGGTACAATGTGTAAAAGTAGTTACATCACAAAAATTTTAACGGTCACGGCATACAGGCTAAAATCCCAGCAATGCCTGTGCCATATACATACTTTTACGAACAAGGTTCATAGAGAAGGTAATCTTTTACTAAGCTCAGGTAAATTTTTATATAAACTAGGAAATTACTAGATAAAGAACAATGTAATGTCAATACATCAAAACGCTTAACAGTCTCGGTGTATTGGCTTGACCAATTAGGTCAAAAAGCTTAGGCCTAATTGGTCAAGCAATCCCCGTACCAGAGTGAATACTGCTCGTTCGCTCTAACTTTGCCGTTCGGCTCCATACTAAAGTCGAATTTTTGATTAGACGAAGTAAATTGACAGCAACTAATGTCACTTCTTCTTATAATGTTGCGTATTTTCTATGACGAAGTGACATTAGCTACTGTTAATTTACTTCGTCTAATTAAAAATTCGACTTTAGTATGGAGCCGAGCGGCAAAGTTAGAGCGAACGAGCAGTATGTAAGTTTATAATTATAATACACAACACAATATACGGAACCAACTAGAAATTGAAACGTGCTTTATAAAGTGTTAATTAAAGTGTAGGCTGTACGCACACAATACGCACGTCTGCTGTCATCATTATTTGCTTTAAGAATTCACACAATGCTTTTTTTATAGACATGTTTATTGTATAGGCATATGTTCAAAAGTTCGAAGTGTATGTATTATGTAAGGATTTCTTTAATTTTCTTTAAAGAGGTCATAAAGGTCAAGTTATTACCGATGATGGCAGCGTGACGTGAGAGACCACACTCGAATCAACCCCCAAATATGCGGGATTGTACCTGTAGGCCTTGGGAGTCCTGGGGTATCCTTGAGAGCTTACCAGGGGCTCACAACCGTAGGCTGTTAGGCAGGATACGTGTGGTTTTTGGTCGGTAGGAGTCCGGCATAGCATCTATGTAGGATTTTCCTCACGTTAAAAAAAAGTAATTACCTGAATGCCTAGGTGATGCCGCGGTGATAGTCAAAGTCTGTCGGGAATCCTGGTAGCTTACCCGGAACTTTCAACCATAGGCAGTGGTAGGGCATCGGCGATGCAGTGTGGTTTTAGTCACGATGGATTACCACGCTTAAAAAAAAATCGTCTTCAGGGATTAAAAAGTTGCGGCAGCAGGTCGTCACGCCTGTCCATTTCATTACGTCGATAGGCTCACGTAGAAATGTGTTTTGTATTAATTTCTATACTATGCCTCCGCCTACCTTTTGGTAACTATTAAGTATGAATGTAGAATGTGTATCGAAACGCTCGTGGCCCCGCGAACTCAGTGTTCTGTAAACGATCACTGTAGTGAGTAACATTTACTTACTATGGACACTATGGTTGGTCATATGGGTGACCACTTTGTGACATTCATTTGCGAGCGTTTCCTTGCTTCACAAGGCACGCCATTGGGCCCGATTGCCAGTAAAATAGCAGTCGTTAAGCCAAGTTGAAGGCCTATATGTGGTGGCTTGAAAAATTTCAACAGCGGCCAGTCACAACCGGCGCCTGTCCATATCAACACGGCAATACGACTCACCACTTATTACGTGGGACAAAAATCTGAAAGGCGTATGTCAAATGTATGTAAAAGTTCATTAAGAACATGTTCATTGTTCATACAGACATTTTGCTTGATCTACGCGTGAATGGTTGGCACTCGCTTTATGAACCCTACCATAGATTATAGAGCTAAAGATGGTAGATGACGCTTACCGAACAAGAAAGCAAATACTAAGTCCAAAAGTGGGAGATTTGGTGCGAAATTGGAGATAAACGAATGCTACTCCGTTATAGTATCTAATTTTCCGAAATTTGTGTATTTCGAGTGTTTTATGAGTAAAAGGTGGTGGATTTTTAAACATAAAAGTTCCAGCGCACCACACGCTGGTGGAGTGCACGGCGTGGGCGCAACAGGTCCTCATAGTGGGTCTGGACGTAGACACTCTCTCGCTCGAGACCATGGTGCGAGCCATGCTCTCCAGCGGGAGTAAGTGGGACTGCGCCGCCTCTTTTTGCGAGCAGGTCATGCTCGTGAAAGAGGCGGCGCGGGGCGGGAACGGGAGAGATCTCTCCCGCTCTAGGTATGGGAGTCCTGGGACATCCTTCCGAGGGCTTACCCGGGGCTCGGAACCATAGGCTGTTGGGCGTTACGTGAGGTTTTTTAGTCGGTAGCTGTCTGGCATAGTATCTATGATGAATTTTCCCTCACGTTAAAAAAAAACGTAAAAATTCGAAAACGTGCACAAGTGTTGGGAAGTGATCTATCGTAGTAAAACATGCCTCTTTCGTTTTTCTAGAGTCTAACCCCGCTTTTCTGAAACAAGAATTTCATAAACATCGATTTGAAAATTACTTGACTTTGGCATAGGTACTCTCAAGCCGAGAAAGTCCAAGAAGAAAAAAAGTCCAAAAGTGAGTATTGCGTAGACTCTTGACTTGAAGCGAATCACACGATAACATGTGAACAGTGTTAGCAGTGCCGCGTTTTGGCAGTCCTGGGACATCCTTCCGAGGGCTTACCCGGGGCTCCCAACCGTAGGCTGTTTGACGTTACGTGAGATTTTTTAGTCGGTTGGAGTCCGGCATAGCATCCATGAAGGACTTTCTCTCACGTTAAAAAAAAGCACTGCTACAATGCTACTTCATGTACCTACTCACTTTCGGACTTTGTATAAAATTTGGTTACCTGGCCTCACATTCTTGTTCGGTTAGCATCATCTACCTTTAGTTCTATAGTCTGTGGACCCTACACAATACTTTCGAATCTCATCAATTCACACTTGACACTAAAGTTCGAAAAGTGTTGTAAAGGTTCAATCGTTGCATCACTTTCGTAAGTAGTATTGTTGATTTTACGGTCACCTTTAGATATGGTTAAGAGGTAGGTACTCGTGCTTTAGAAATCTCGTCAATTCTACTAATATGAGTGTGAAAGTTTGTGAAGATGTTTGTTACTCAATATTGTTGTAACAAACGGTCAATGGCGTTTGGCAGAAATTGAATGGTTTAGATAGCACCAGAAAGAAACACAGGGCGAAAACTCCATACAAAATATTGTCAATTTTTCCGCATTTTTAGGGTTTCGTACCTAAAAGGAATAAATGGAACCCTTATTGGATCGCTTTGTTGTCCGTCCGTCCGTCTGTCTGTCATAGCCATTTATTTTATGATTTAGATAATGACCGACATATTGTCCTAAAATTTACTCTCCAAATTTCATGAGATGACTTGGCATCGGAAATCAAATACAAATATTTAATAAAAAAGGGGGTATAATTTTCTTATTTTAAAAAAATATTTTTGTCGCACATTAACCATTCGTTTGTTACCGTGGTAATTCGAGGTAGCATGGTCGGCGCAGCAAGACAAACCACGGAGCACCCGCCTGGCTATCGTTGTCGGCATCGCTCTCTGCTGCCTCACAGTAGCGATAGAAAGGGTGATAATGAAAATTTTCAGGACCTTTGAAACGGATTTACAGTCAAAGTATTCATGGGATTTTTTTTCTAATTTAACTTCATTTATTTTGTTGATCTTCATTTATTTTGTCGATCTTCATTTGTAACAGATAATAATTTCCTACTCGAAGGTACAAATTCTGTCTTATAGCGAATCTGTCGTCAACAGAATCAGTCGTAAGCGAATAAAGGTTTTTTTGACTGATGCCACTTCACGTGACGAGATTTGGACAGGTAGTTTTGGGACACTTTATATACAGTACCTACCTACATAACAGATATTACATCAGTAGACTTTTGTGTGGTAGCCCCTAAACCACGTAGTGGTTCTGGACGTGGACACTCTCTCGCTCGAGACCATGGTGCGAGCCATGATCTCCAGCGGGAGTAAGTGGGACTGCGCCGCCTCTTTCTGCGAGCAGGTCATGCTCGTGAAGGAGGCGGCGGGACGAGTACGGGAGAGAACTCTCCCACCCGAGTTCCGCAGTCGGCGGCCTGGGCGCCCGCCGCCGACGTGTCTTCGCCGAGGACTATCGGCCTTTATGACCGGGGGTCTGAGGACGATGAGAGGGTCACTCACCGTCCTTACAGAAGCAGGCCCAACGGCAGCGTGACGTGAGCAACCCACGCACGCCCCCCCCCCCCTCTTAGTAGCGGGACCACACCCGAAACCCCCCAAAGACGCGGGATAGCACCCGAACTACACCCTGGGCGAGGCCGCAGCGGCGGCCGTAGGTCTGTTGGGAGTCCCGGGACATCCTTCCGAGGGCTTACCCGGGGCTCCCAACCACAGGCTGTTGGGCGTTACGTGAGGCTTTTTAGTCGGTAAGAGTCCGGCATAACATCCTTTGAGGAATTTCCCTCACGTAAAAAAATAAATAAAAAAAAAGCACCTAAACCAATAGTTGAACTTCATTTCGATGTTCAAAAATGGTTTTCCCAGATGCCTACAGTATGGGGTTCTTCAAAAGGGGACTTAGAAGGTTTTTAAAGAGTCAGCAGCGCGATTGTGGCGCCTCTGGTGTTGCGAACGTCCATAGGCTGCGGTGACCACCGGTACATCTGGTATAAAAAAAAATATATTTCTGCCCGCGTAGCTCCCATTCGCGTGGGAATATGGGAATAAAATATACCCTATGTTCACCGGGGGTAGTGAAGTTTCCCAACAGTGAAAGATTTTTTAAAATTAGTTCGGTAGTTTCGGAGCCTATTCGATGCAAACAAACAAACAATCAATCTTCCCTCTTTATAATATTAGCATAGACTAGCTGACCCGACAGACTTAGTCCTGCCTTTGCTATGAATAGTATCTTACTAATATTATAAATGCGAAAGTTTGTGAGTGTGAATGTTTGTTACTCTTTCACGCTCAAACGGCTGAACGAAGCGGGCTGAAATTTGATACAGATATACATTATAGTCTGGAATAACACATAGGCTACTTTTCATCCCGGGATTAAGTTCCCAAGGGAAACAGGAACGGGAACAAAATTTACGCGTACGAAGCTGCGGGCATCAGCTAGTGAATAATAAAATCAGAATTCCAAGTTCTAAGTACCTGACCCCTGTTCTCTTTCCTGGTTTCGGATTCCGAGTTTCCGGTTTCGGATTCCAAGTTCCCGGTTTCGTATTCCAGTTTCTTGTCTGTTTTTCTGTTCTCGGTTCCCATTTAAGGGGTTTCGAGTTCCAAGACCCGCTGTAAAATCTCAAAATAGAAAAAACCCCCGACTCACAAAAAAAGAACAATAAAAAACCTGTAAAAAGTAAAAAAATAACTATTATATTATGAGTTATGACCTATCTCCCCTAAGTATTGAACCTGTATTATTATTATAGGTAGCTATATTATTTACGTATTCATATTTTTAACTAACAGTTGGTCTCGTCGGGGGGACCGCTCTATACCTAAACAGAGACAGACGTACGGTTAGGTTTTGATTAGGTGAGCGGTCCCCGACGAGACAAACTGTTAGTTAAAAATATGAATAGGTAAATAATATAGCTACCTATAATAATAATACAGGTTCAATACTTAGGGTAGATAGGTCATAATATAATAGTTTTTTTTTTACTTTTTACAGGTTTTTTATTGTTCTTTTTTTGTGAGTCGGGGGTTTTTTAAATTATTAATTATTTTTTTTATTTTTTGCTTTTTATTGGGGTTTTTTAATGTCAACAATGACGAATAGTCTATCAACAATTATTCAGAGCTAATGCGAATTGCGCGGAGTGTGGTTACAGAATTAGCAATACATTCCACTCCTTATATCTTTCGAATGGCTTAACCGATTTTCATAAAACGTGCGGTGTCGTGATGTAAAAGATATGACCTTTCATTTGATACCCAACACGGGTATATTTGGACACATAAAATTTTTCATCACCACTTTCACCCCTCATAGCTTTGAAATGGCTTAACCGATTTTTATGAAACATAGCTAAGAACACTCTCCCCTAACCCATCTTTCAAACAAAAGAAACAGAATCGAAATCGGTTCATCCGTTTGGGAGCTACGATGACACAGACAGACTTACACACACACACACACACACACACACACACACACACACGTCAAACTTATAAAGTTATAACACCCCTTCCAGGTTTCCGTCGGGGGTTAAAAACATTTCTTCGAAAAATCCGCTCCCAGGACCTCAGCGCGGCAGGCGGTTACACTACCAAATGCACCACCGAGGCATTCAAAAACCAACTAACTTTAAAAGAAAATAAAACTTCAATAATAAACATCTACAATTTAATATTGTATCTTATGAAATACAAATTTGTGAATTCTTACATTACTGTAACTAACAACTATTATATGTATTTAACACTAAATATTTTGACATTACAGACAAAAAATTATCCTACACTCTAAATGTAAAAAGTAATATCATTATAATATAAATAAGAATGATTAGATTTGATACTAAAAAAAATAAAAACATGCATTTGAAAAAGAAAATATTAGGCATGTCTAAAGCATAATAATAATTTAAAATATAGGCTTATTTATATAGAGTTTTAATAGTATCATAATTATTTTCATATTCCATTTTTCCTAATTTGAGTAAAAAATTTCATGATAATAACTCAAAATGTATAAATGATATTAATAGTATAAATCTAAATAATATTGATAATGTCTTTACTGGGACGCGAAACCCTTTTAATAATGCTGGTTTAAACCAAAATGAGAATAATTCGATTTTATTAGGAAAGGCCAAAAACCTTAGGTTATTTCTCAAATAAAACTGTCCGACAAGACTGTCCGGTATCGACACAATTTCAAGTACATTAAATTCCTTTATGTTTTAAAATAAAATATGTCACTTATATATAAAGAATAAAATGCTATAATTTTATTTAGACCAATTGTAATAAATTTAGGGTTGATTAGAAGAATATAAATTACATTTAAATTTCAAAATTAATGAATAAATAATTTTTGATATTATTAATAATATGGCAAGAAAAAAACTAGCCTACGTTAAACTTATTTATTTAAGTTCATAAATTTTTAAATCACTGTCATTTTGTTTAAACACTTGATGTGAATATCTATTTCTGCTATGCATTAAAAAAATAGAGTAAATTTCAATTTTATTACATAACAAAATCTTTTAAGATTCACTTGGTATGAAAATAAAAAAGAATAAAATTCTACACAATTTTTTTACCATGTAAAAATAATTATGCTAAGTAATTTCTTAATTATAAATAATAATATTAAATTTTAATGATAATAATATGTTGTAATAGGTATATAAACGGACACCATAGTTTTATTATTATTACTTGTATTTATTTCATAGTCACAGTAACTATATTTCTTTGTGATGTTATGTTTATTTTAAAATAATATGATATCAAAATTAGTACGATAATAGTTAAACAAATACTTATAACTAATTAAGTACTGGCTTGGAATGTTAAAAAGATCATCTACGTATACTGGGAATGTTTAAAGTTGATTTAAATCCATTTTTTGAAAATATATAATAATATTCGTGCAATATTTTGTATCTCATTGAAACAAAATTGGGTTCGATTCGAGAACTTGTATAATGCTAAATGTATAAAATTTCTTTCTCAAATCACTTCAATCCGAAATTATTTAAAAAAAATCAATGTTATCCTGCTGCATGGATCAAGTTAAAAAATAATGTCATATTTGAGTATTTAACTTATCTACATAATTTCAAGATACAATACAAATTATAAACTAGGAATATAGTTAATCTAAAAATAAAGCTGCAAAATACTAAAAATAATATTAAAAATAACTTTCTTTATTACAAAAAAAACTGCTATGTACTAACGTAACAATAGTAGCTACCACCATTTTTAAATAGTATAAAAATATTTTCTTTCTAAAAATATAAAAATAACAAACAAAATCAATTCCTGTAAATAATAATTGTCAAAATAGTTGAGCTCTCAATACAGAGATTCTTTTAAGATCTTATTATTCTCATTTATGTACCTAATATAGACTAATCGATCTTAATATTTATTATTTTGATAGATCTGATGTAAATCAGATCACGTTGCCATCTAATAAAATAGTTAATTCCGAATTAAACTATTTTATTCTACAATTTGTCTAAGATTCATTTAAAGAACTCATACATAACTTACCCTAAGGGAGATTCATAAAGGATATCATCGCTTAAAAGCTTCTTACGTAATCCTTATAGGTACCTAATTTCTCAATTCGACTAACGAATCATCAAATAATAGTAAAATCAAAAAACATAGTAGGTATCATTATCAAAATATAAATTGCATTTCCATAAAAAGCAAATAATTAAAATGATATGTGAATTCTTTTGACTTAGTAATTTATTGATTGTGATGTTTTTAAAATCTCTTTTATAGGTTTTTGTCAATGTATGTAATATCATTTAACACGTTGGTGCGAAATGACGCAAAGTTGAAGGAGCCAACACTATTACAAATGGCGCTATTACATATTATATCTTGTCATAGTGGTGATAATCACAATAAATACCTTATAATTTTT
Source organism: Miltochrista miniata (assembly GCA_933228765.1). Taxonomy (NCBI): domain Eukaryota; kingdom Metazoa; phylum Arthropoda; class Insecta; order Lepidoptera; family Erebidae; genus Miltochrista; species Miltochrista miniata. The sequence goes on from OW121777.1 coordinate 5,479,363, forward strand.
TATGATAAATAGAAATAATAATTCCAATAATAAACACGAAAAATCGTGATGATTCTTTGTGGAATAAATAATAAAGAATATAAATAACAGTAATAGTATATGACGGTAATAGTAATTATTATACTGGGACGGATAATTACATAATTGCACTTACGGAGTGTGTAATATTTAGATCAGATTTTTACTATTCATATATTATATTATTAAAATATTTAATAATAATAATAGTATGAGCAGACTCACTAATAAATATTTTTGTCTCGGACAAAATTTGTAAATGAATAAAATAGTAAAATATAAATACTTTATTTGCTATTGTTTTATTACATTTTAATAAAACCTACTAATATGGCAACATAATGGTGGACCTAATTGCCCGCAAGCATTTATGTATTGATAAATATTTATCAAAGTATAAAACGATGGCTTCGTCTTTAGCTATGAGTAAACTGATATTTTTAAACGCCAAATAGATAAATTCAATGTTTACACTTAATCAAATTAAGTATGCACTAAGCAAATTTGACTTTGGCGCAAACATTTTAATAATACAATCAATTCATATAATGATAATTTTTAAGAAACAGGAAGGAGGAAAAAATCGTTACAATATCGTTATTACATTTATTAATTCCCGTGGGTACCTACACCTAACTATTTTCTTTGATTAACGCAAATTGTTATTTGTACTTAAATTAAGTAACTTAAAAAAAATCTATTTTAGGTTGAATGTAAAAAATGTTGTTCCAGATTTTCGCAATTTTCAAAATCAAAAATATTTATTAGTGAGGCGATATATTTTTATAAATATATTTTATAATATTACAATAATAATATTAATTACGACAATCTCTATGTATACGTATATTGTATTCTATAAAAGGTGTTTTTGGTTCCATATGTGTGCAGATATCCTGTAACAAGAAAATATGAAGTGTAAATCGTAAACCAAAAGTCAGTCGAGAAAGTCGAAAGTGCCACTCTCATTCAGTAAAAAGAATCTTCTTCAGAACCGAGCGATGTTCAAAGATAATTTTTAATACAGTTGCCCAAAAAGTGGCGTATTACGGGGATGTATGTATAGCGGTCGGGATGTGGGCTATTACGCACTCGTGCTTTTTCTTTACCATTCCCGCACTCGTGCGTTTTCTTGCCCAATTGTCAAAACAATGTCTGTGATTCATGCAATTATTTCTAAAAAAAGATACTAACTTGTTTCAATATCAGATTAAAAGTGATTTTAATTAAAAGTTAAGCATAAATTAATGTAAGTATCGGCCAACTAAAGGACATCATTCATTTTGGACCAAAAACTGAAAGTGCCGGCCAGAAAAAGAAAATGTGATATTCGCATAGAACACACAATTTCTAGCAAAAAATACTACTACATTAACCCTGTGCGTGCTATGGTTTTTTAGTTACATGCTTTTAAAATTCGTGAAAAATGTTATATCGAAGGTGTCATTCTACTTGATATGAGCAGTTGAATAGTGATTTATTTTATTAATTATGTCTTTCAGCACACATATAAGCACACATACATATAATTAAACCTGTTTCTCCGAAGTGTGAGGCAGACGCAGAAGCATATTTTATGCCCAATTTTGATTTCTCGTTCCTACTTATAGAAGCATGTAAAATAAAGATAAAGAGTATTTTATTTCGACAGAGTCAAAGGCCTTCTCGTAGTCCGCAAAAGCCATACACAGCGGCTGATTGTACTCGTTTGTTTTCTGCACAATCTGCCGTACAGTATGGATGTGGTCCACGGTTCTGAAGCCTTTTCGAAATCCGGCTTGCTCCTTTAGCTGAAACTCGTCGAGCCTTCCGGTGAGGCGGTTTGTGACTACTCTCAAGAACAACTTGTAAACATGGCTCAGGAGTGAGATGGGTCTGTAATTCCTCAGCAAGGTCTTATCACCTTTCTTGAAGAACAGAGCCACGCTTCAGGTGTTTGTCCCTGTTGGAGGACGGTATTAAACAAACTCATCAGCTCGCTGAGAACCGGAGCCCCCCCCCCCGCCTTCAGTAGTTCAGTTGTAATTCCGTCCTCCCCAGGGGACTTGTTGTTTTTAAGTTGCCCGAGAGCCGCCCTCACCTCGCCCTGATCGATGTCCGAAATGTCCTCGCTATAGTGGCGCGATAGTGGGACTCGGTGGTCACAATCAGTAGGGTCCTACTCGTCGGCCTTTTTGTCCGTGATGCATAAAGGTCTCTGTAAAAGCTCTTTATTTCCTCGAGAATCTCGAACCTTCAGGTCACAGTTCTGCCATCCGCTGTCTTCAGTTTCATCAGACGGGGTCTTCCAAGCTGTTGGGCAATTTCTTTGGTACCCCTGTTCTGCTCGATCGCTGCCTCGACGATGCTGGTGTTATAGCGTCTAAGGTCGCGTCGTATCAGCTTTCGTGTTCTGAGATTTAGATCCCGCTGGTCTGACGAAGACGAGTGCGTAGATGGCGCTTCCCGTCTTATTCTCATAAGTTCGAGAGTCTCGGGCGAGAGCTTAGAGCACCTGTTATTGCTTTTTCCGAACAAAAACCTTCGGGACACTTGCTGTAACGTCCTGACCACATTGTCGGCCTTATCGTGAATATTGCCAGAGGTTTCCAGCAGATCAAAACGATATTGAAGTTCTAACTGGAACTTCTCAGCCCCTGAGGCTAACTGGAGCGCGGTAGGTCGTAGAGTAGGCTTCATCATACGGGCTCTTTCAGCTCGGAAGTCCAAATTCAGAGATGCTCGTACAAGTCGGTGATCACCACCGGTATTAAACCTGTTAACCACAGAAACATCTCTAAATATAGACTGCCTGTCCGTCATGATGAAGTCTATCTCGTTCCTTGTGACCTTGTCGGGACATCGCCAAGTCCATTTTCTGTGGGGCTTCTTCTTAAAGATAGAGTTCATCAAGAAGAGCCTCTGAGACCAAGAAAACTGACAAGCATATGGCCCCGGTCATTTCAGCGCCCTACACCAAAGGGGCCGATATTCGTTTCGCCGCCTTCTTGAACTCCCACTTTGGCATTGAAGTCCTCCATCACAACGCTGTAGTGAGTCTTGGCAGTACCATGTAGTGCTTTTGCTATGTCCTCATACACGGTCTCAACTGCCTCGACAGTGCATTTCTAGGTCGGAGCGTACACTTGTATCACCTTCAGGGTGTACCTGTTGGTGAGTCTCAGTATTGAGTACGCTACCCGATGGGAAACACTGCTGATCTCCACAAAACTGCAAACGAGGTCCTTTTTCACCATAAAGCCAATCCCGCCCTCGAAAGAATGTCTTCCGTCACCTTCCCGAAAGTAAAACAGGTCGCCTGATGCAAGGGTTAGCGTGTCCTCCCCCTTCTTCGGACCTCGCACAATACTGGATGTGCCAGTTAATACGACCTAGTTCTACCTCGAGTTCGGTGAGCCTCTCGTCCAGGCGCAGAGTAATTCCATTAAACGTAGCCAGGGTCAGTTTTGTATGGCAGCCTCCCGTAACCCGGAGATTCTTAGCACCCCCCCTCCCGCCGTCACTCCGACCGCTGCCGTGATCGGGAACAGCGGGAGTGCCGTGAACTGGGGGCTGTTGTTTTGTTGTGTGTATCATAGGAGGATATTTGGCCTTACTGTATCACGCTGGCCAGACGGGTTGGTACAGGGTTTAGTTTCGAATTTTCCTTTTTTGTGCGCCATGACCTCGTCCGTTTATCAGCAGGTGCACCACTCGCAGGTGAGGCTGGCTTGGACCCCGGGGTTGGTGGTAGGGCCCCATCGCACCCATCGGGCGTCGGAAGGTGGCGGGGTGATTCGCCAGGTACCTGTCGCTTGAGTCTCGGCGGCTGCGCGCGCGGCACCTTTGTCACAGTATACAGGGTGGAATTTAAAGACGGTAGTTGGAGGTAAAGTACCCTTAATATTGATAATGGCAAGTTTTGCTGAAAGGAAACATTCCTTTATTTTCAAAAGTAAGTAAAACTGCATTTAAAGATTTTTGAAAAATCACCTGCTTGAGCCGGGAATCGAACCTAGGAGATGTGAAAAAAAAAACATCCTGTATTTTATGATACCAACCGAAAGAGTCTTTAATAAGGAACAATTTCTTTGAAACAACATAGTATCTTAAATTAAAGGAAGACCAAGTAAAATATGTTTTTATTGTAAAGCTTACTCACTATCTAAAGAAAAAAAACAGTCTTATTGAGATTCTTTTCCTTTTTTTTGAAGTTGGTTAAAAAAATGTTTTAGTTTCTGTGAATGGGAATATTCGTTCTGGTCACTTAAACAAACAACTTAAACAAAAAAAATAGGAGTTTCTAAATTAGATGTTTTTTTTCTCCAGATGAGTGAGCTTTACAATAAAAACATATTTTACTTGATCTTTCTTTATTTTAAGATACTATGTTGTTTCAAAGAAATTGTTTGTTATTAAAGACTATTTCGGTTGGTATCATAAAATATAGGATGTTTTTTATTCACATTTCCCAGGTTCGATTCCCGGCTCAATCTGGTCATTTTTCAAAAATCTTTGAATGCAGTTTTACTTACTTTTGAAAATAAAGGAATGTTTCCTTTCAGCAAAACTTGCCATTTTCAATATTAAGGGTACTTTCCCTCCAACTACCGTCTTTAAATTCCACCCTGTATATATGTTTGTAGTATGCCTTTGTCTAAGTTTTTTGAAACAAGTTTGGATTTGTTGTGAATCGTTAGGTACGTTTTGTTTGTGCGTAGGTACGTAGATAATTATAAAATGATAATTCTTTCTTATTACAATAGAATAACGTAAAAACAAATCACTATTCAAGTGATAAAATGTATCAAAATACATTATCAAAATAACATTTTTCTCGTATTTTAAAAGCATGTAACAACAAAACCATAGCACGCACAGGGTTAATGTGATAGTATTTTTTGCTAGAAATTGTGTGTTCTATCCGAATATTAGATTTTTTTTTTCTGGCCGGCACTTTCAAAATTGGCCCAAAAATGTATGAAACGTGAATGATCTCCTTTATAAATATAAAAAAAAGTTGGCTGTATGAAGTGCACTGCCATAGTCTCTGCTTAGGAAGGTACCTGTATATTCTTTTACGGTTGGCGCCATTTTGGATATTCAGGTTTATTGGGTTTTTATTATTTTATTAAATTGCTTAGTTTTTATGCAACTGTATTAAAAATAGTTGTTCAATACAACGTGTTCCCACACGTTGTATTGAACAACTATTTTTAATACTGTTATTTAAACTCGTTCCGTCTAACTTCGGCTCGGGTCAACATCTGTCGATACTCGTTGTAATAACAGAAATCTCACACTTGTATCGAAAACTACTATTTTAATACAGTTGCTCAAAAAGTGGCGTATTACAGGGACGTTTAGCGTTCGGGATGTGGGTTATTAGAGTTATTACACACTCGTGCTTTTTTCTTTACCATTCCCGCACTCATGCCTTTTCTTTCCCAATTGTCAAAATAATTTCTGTGAGTCATGTAAATATTTCTAAAGAAAGATACTAACTTGTTTCAATATCAGATTAAAAGTAATTTTAATTAAAATTTAAGCATAAACTACTATAAATATCGGTCAAATTAAATTTATAAATATAAAAAAGTTGGCTGTATGAAGTGCACTGCCATAGTCTCTGCTAAGGAAGGTATATATATTCTTTTACGGTGGGCGCCATTTTGAATATTCAGGTTTATTGTGTTTTTATTATTTTATAAAATTGCTTAAATTTTTCGCAACTGTATTAAAAATAGTTGTTCAATACAACGTGTGGGACTGTTATTTAAACTCGTTCCGACTGTCTACCCTCGCCTTCGGCTCGGGTCAACACCTGTCGGAACTCGTTGTAATAACAGAAATCCCACACTAGTATCGAAATAGTAGTTTTCGATAACTTAACTTTTTTTATATTCATAAATTTAATTTGACCGATATTTATATTAGTTTATGCTTAAATTTTAATTAAAATTACTTTTAATCTGATATTGAAACAAGTTAGTATCTTTCTTTAGAAATATTTGCATGAATAGACATTATTTTGACAATTGGGAAAGAAAACGCACGAGTGCGGGAATGGGAAAGAAAAAAGCACGAGTGTGTAATAGCCCACATCCCGAACGCTATACGTCCCTGTAATACACCACTTTTTGAGCAACTGTATTAAAAAATACTATTCTCTGTCATACTTCAAAAAAATTGGAACTCTCTGGGGGCGCACGTGTTCACCTACTCTTACAATCCCGGGTTCTTCAAGCGGAGCGTGAAGAGGCACATCACAGGGCCGACCTTTTGAGGACCACTGTCAGAAGTCTTGTGTACTGTGAGAGTGACCTTTAACTCGGCAGATATTGTCACCACGGCTTTCTATCTGGTGGGTAGCATCATATTGACGAGCTTATTAAATAAAAAAATCATTCCTTATAAATCTTTCAAACGCTATACAAGTAAAATTTCAACCAATCCAATACTTTTTCGTTTTCAAATCCAATTCACACAGCGCCGACAGGACTTTTATTTTTTTAAGTTTTATTTTATTTTATCTTTCTCCGTTTTTTTAAACTGCTAAGGTAGAGGAAAAGCTTACGGCTCACCTGACGGAAAGTAGTTACGGACACGTAGCCTATTTATCGACGTATAAATATACACATAAATTGAAGAAACTAACCTTTTTAAAAGGCTTGAAACTGGCCCGAACCCGGTACATCTTGTCGACATTGCATTCTAACGTCATCTTGATGGTCCACACGTGGTCTATGGTGGCAGCTTTGGACGAGTCCCGGTTCGATGCCTGGCAGGCGTTCGTCGAGTCGTAGTTGCATTGGTGGCAGAGACGAAAGTCTTGGATTTTTGTTGAGCTAAAAGAAAATTTTAAAATTAAAATATAAATACGCAATAGACGGTCAAATGCAATTTGTATTCAACGTACTTCCGTTGAATAACCGTACCAAAAACAGGCAAATACGGTTGTTGTATGGGAGCCCCTTCTATGTTTTTAGTAATTGTTGTTATAGCGGCAAAAATTATAAGTACATCATCTGTGAAAACTTCAACTGTCTAGCTATCACGGTACATAAGATACAGCTTGGTGACAGACACACCAATTTTTATACTTTGGATATGGAACCCTAAAAAATATTAAAAGCTTCTACCAAAGATAATATTACATACAGATAGGCAACCCCCTGCCGCGCCACAGTTGTCATTATAGTTGACGGACGTGTTGAGGAAACATTTTGCTTAGCATTATTGGTCACACACACGTGCTTCTTCGAAAAACAATTTTTTCAAAATGGTAAAACTAGTTTTTCTTTTTTGTACCGTATTTTTCCATGTCGTAAAATTTACACTTTGTAGTAGAACTGAACAGTTGCCATCGCTAGATGGCGCTATAACCAACTAACCTAAAAGTAAGATGCACTCGCTTGTGAGGGAAAAATAAACAGACAGACAAATGCACATGTTAGCTAAAATCGAACATTTTTCAGTTATACATAGATCTAAAGCTTCAAATTACCACCTCTAGATGGCGCTATAACCAACTTACCTAAAAGTGAGATGCACTTGCTTGTGAGCGAAACATAGCGATACAGGCACTTCGTAGCTAAAGTTGGACATTTTGTTATCGCAGACCACGTCGTTGAATAACGATGAATTCAGGATGGGCTTGCCGACTGACTGGATACCCACACGGACTGAGTCGCATTCTGAGGAAAAAGGGATGGGTTATAGTATTGACTTGCCAGTGCACGTAGTTTCCTTTTACAACTGTGGGTTCTTCAAGCGGAGCGTAAAGAGTCACATCATTATGGCCACCAATTAGCGGATCACTGTCACTACTACCCGTTCGCTCTAAGTTTGCCGCTGGCGTAGAGGCGTATACCAGAATTTTTAATTAGACGAAGTAAATTGACAGTAGCTAATGTCACTTCGTCATAGAAAATAAGCAACATTGTATGAAGAAGTGACATTAGTTGCTGTCAATTTACTTCGTGTAATTAAAAATTGGACTTTAGTATGGAGCCGAGCGGCAAACTTAGAGCAAACGAGCAGTAGTTCTGAGGACTGTGGAAGTGGCCCCCAATCGCTTGATACTGCAATGGCTTCCCCTATAGAAAGATATCAATAGGCAAAGACCTTTAATATACTATGCCCGTATTGGCAATAATGTACGAAAATCTTGAACATTTGTTACACTTACTGCCCTGATGTAGTGCCCTTGGGTAGAAATATGATAATACATAGCCTTAGCCAATATTATTATAGAATGATTTTGGTTTTTCTATGGTGATAGGATTTTATAATCAGTTCAGAAGTTTTTGGAGTGTATCGATTATAAAGCAACAAACCTATTCATACAGGGTGTTCATCGTCACACGTTGAGTCCGAAACGCTCGAGCACGGTAAGATCCGATTGAGGCGTACACTTAGGTTGTGGAATGATCTCCCTGCCTCGGATTTTCCAAACACCTACAGTATGGGGTTCTTCAAAAGGGGTCTTAGAAGGTTTTTACAGGGCAGGCAGCAAAGCGAATGTGGCGCCTCTGACGTTGCAAACGTCCATAGGCGGCGGTGACCACCGTTACATCTGGTGGAGCCGTATGCTTGTCTGCCACATTAGTGGTATCAAAGAATAATGTTGCCAGTTTAAGGTACTCTTGACCTGGCCCTTTTCCAAAAGACGTATACCTATTTCATTGATCATTGTGAAGTTTTGAAATACTTTTAAAAACTCACCTTTAATCTCTCTTTGCATCTCCTCAGAACTACTCTCATCCCTTCTCTGCCTCTGAACTTCCCTCTTCAATCGACTCCTTTTCTCTGTTCCATTAGTCTTACTTTCCAAATAATTATTATTCTCCGGCATGTTATCATCAATTTTGAAAGAGTCATTTTCATTTCTAAGTTCAGTAGTATCAGTTTTAAGTGGCTCTGTATGGTTTTTCTCCGGGACTACGGGAATGCTGGGTAGTTTGTCTCCCGTGGGAGTTTCTAGTGGTCCCGTATATGTGTCGTTGTCTTTGTCGGTCTTTGGGCGGTCGTCTTGCGAGTCATACGTTTGAGGCGGGTCTATGCATGGTGACTGTGGAGTGAAAGAAATTAAGTTTTAACAATTAAATGGGTTAGGTTAGGTCTTGATTGTGAAACAACTCGACTGTCATAGTACAAATACATACATACATACATATGGTCACGCCTTTATCCCCGAAGGGGTAGGCAGAGGTATATTATATGCCCACATTTCACCTTTGTATAATTTGTCCCACGTAATAGGTGGTGAGCCGTATTGCCGTGTTTAAATGGACAGGCGCAGGTTGTGACTGCCTGCTGTTGAAATTAAGCCTTCAACTTAGCTTAACGACTGCCATTTTACTGGCAACCGGGACCAACGGCTTAAGGTGCCTTCCGAAGCACGGAAACGCTCAAATAAATGTCACAAAGTGATCACATGGATGTCACCCATCCATGGACCGGTCATAGTGAAAGTTGCTTACTGCAGTCATCGTTTACAGAACACTGAATCCGCGGGGCCACTAGCGCTTTATAGTACAAAAGTCCAAAAAATCTCTTTTTAGTAGACCTCTCAATAAAGAAAATAGTCCAAATTTTATATGCTGTTCATAGGCCTCTCCAAATTTTGCTACATTGAGGGGAATGAGTTTTTCTTAGAAACTCGAAAAAAAGCCTTAAAGTAATTTGTCTGGCCATCTTGGAAAGTCAAACATACACTCACAAAAGTAAATTGTTTGATCTTTGAGAGAGGTAGTGATCATTTCTCTCTGAGATAGGGAGATTACTTAACTGTTCTCATTCAGGCCTTCTAGATTTATAATCAGGGCACTCTAACAGCTAAAAGTGGTGAGTCCAATAATATACATAGCAGGAAGGCAATATTTAAAAGCTTACCAGAATATGTCTAATCCACTCTGTTATTCTAGCTATATCCTCCTTTAAAGCAGCATGGACAAGACAAATAAATATTTAAGGATAATTTATATAGCGCCATTTAGCCCAAAATAAGCGAATATAATAAGCCATATAATGAGAGGTTGCAGCTTTAATTACGACCTAGTACTTCGTTTCGGAGGCTTTGTGTGGAAACATGTCATAAAGGATGTAGAGAACTGATAAACACATAGCTATACAGAAAATTTCCAAATTCCGAAACAGATTTCATTACAGATATTTGACTCGAATCTGGGTTTGACTTTATACCTAAAACTCATAAATCGCAATTGCACTCATTTACCATTGCGCCACCGAGGAAGTCTTTGCCACAAACGACTGTATCATTAATGATACGGTTATTTAACACTGAACTAGCGAGGCTACGAGTGGTTTAAATCCAAATAAACCGGCTAAGTGCGAGTCGAGTCAAAAATCACGTTTGTTGTATGGGTTGGTGGCTTAGACCATATAACACGGGACTAGCCTTTGCGAACCACCGCATACAAAAATATTCTGCCAGTTTTCATACAAGTGAAGGGGGAAACACAAAGACATATAAAATGTCATTGCATTTAAAAATGTATTAATCGACAAACGCGTAATGGCTGTTGTGTGTTAATTGTTATTGTACAGTCAACTACAATGTAATGTACTAGTTTAATCATATAAAATGATGTACTGATGTACAGGCTTTTCATAAAGCCAAAAGACCAAATGGTCATGTGCAATGGCAGAAAACAATGCTTAAGTAAGGCGCATCCAGTGGTTAGATGATCTAAGGTTGGTGGGCACCCTTGTTGTTTTAAATTAATTATTTATATTCAATGAAAATACACAGCTCGATATTCTGTGAGCATTTTAAACGTGTCTACTTGTTGCCCTTATTAATATATAAAATAAAAAGGCAAAAAAATCACGTTGTTTTGTGCCCCCTTCAAATTTTTTTTTGTTTTTAGTATTTTGTTATAGCGACAACAGAAACACATAATCTATGAAATATTTTAGCTCTCTAGCTATTTAACTTACTTATTAAAAACTTACACATACAAAACTTTATATACCTACGTACAATATTGCGGACACTTTATGTATGATAGTAAAAACACAAAATAATCCTCCTTACCTGACAATCAGGATCCAATTCGTTGTTATTATTGGCGGTATACGAACACCCTCCCCCCACCACCTCTGACTTTTTGTATACCGGGTGTTCTGCCTGTACTACTGTCGGTACTATGTCTGTTGAATAGATTTAGATAAATTATACTGTTTATTGATGATACTTGGTGGAAATTGCTGCATATTATTGAAAACTACACTATCAATATCAATATCATCAATCAATATCAATATCATCAATATCAATATCAATACATATAATAAAATCGTAACTGTCTGTCTGTACGTTTGTGCAATCTAATCTCAGCAACCGCTCAACCGATTGCAATGCGGATTTCTTTATTGCGTTGCAATTTGCTCCACTTAAAATTTTGTGTTTGTTTCATGTCAATCAATTCATAAATAAAAAAGTTATATCAATCTAATAAATCACATATAAAATGCAGCGTACGAAGTCGAAGGCAACAGTCTAGTAATAAATATTTGTGGACAATCTCACACAACATCATCTAGACCAAATTAAGCTAATATAAGTTTGTGCTATATATATGGATCTAGGCGACTGATAGACATACTTATACATATATTTATACTTATCTCAAAGAACGATTCATGTTCCTAAATGACACACATTCAAGATCCTTGCGGTCATCGGAATCTTTTGTATTGGCTGTCCCCACTCATTCCACTAGCTTCTACGATAAATCGTTCACTGTACAGGCTGTGCGGTTGTGGAACACACTACCAGTAACGATTAGACGGGCCCAGACTCTAGATATATTTAAGCGTTTGGTGAAGGAATATTATCTGAACTTCCAGACGAAATTAAAAGTATGTCCCTTAATAAGTTTAAAAGATCTGTTAAAAGTAAATTGAACTGCAGGGGCTACTATACAATCAATGATTATTTGTTGGATAAGGAAGCCTGGAAATGACCTGCCCTGCTGGATTCTCAAAAAAATTGTTAAAATGCCTAGTTTTTAGATTCTTAAAATTGTAAATAGAGCAAAAAAAAAGAACAACCCGCTGAGTTTCTTGCCAGTTCTTCTCAGGTGGGTCGCGTTGTGAACTGGTGGTAGAGTTTTTGTTTTGTATTCTGGACGTTTTGCAAGCGCATCTGTATAATGCCTATGTGAAATAAATATATTTTTGATTTTGATTTGATTTGACTTGCACATCTAACTTATATTGATAAAAGGTGAATAATTTTCCAGATCAAATTTTTGTTGTCTTTTTAAGTGTATGTTGATATATATGTATGTATGTATGTATGTATGTAGGTATGTATGTGTATATATGTATTTTTGAATATATATATATTTATGTTTGTGTATGCATGTATGTATGTTTATGTAATTAAAAAATGTTGATAGTATCTAGTTATTGTACCTGTTGCTAAATATTTCTACACCGAAACTACCCATCTTACTTATAATTAAGGGGCGGTTAACCCGCACAAGTAGGCATTTGGCGCTCCCCTCGCCCCGGGCGCAAGACACACCGCGCGCCGGCAGCGGCAGTCAACTCTTATGCCACAGTATACAGTATAGTAGAAAGAAACGGCATGCTAACTTTGTTTGACGTAGTAAATGCATCTAACTTTATTAAGTGCAGTGATTTATTAGTTTCGTAAATAAAAATAAATGAGTTAATCGTAAATAAATTATGTATATTATACTATTATTTTTAAGCTAAAGAGTTTGTTTGTTTGTTTAGTTGTTCTAACTCTAGAGTCTAAGAGACTGCTAGTTGAATTTCAAGAGTTTCTTAACAGAATGTCCATTTTTGAAAAAAACCAAAATATATAACATCACGCTAAGGCGAATAAGAGCTTAGCAGCAACGAAACATTTTTCGACAACTAGGATATTTCATTTCTTTTGAGAGTTTCCCTTGCCTACGTTTGCTACAGTTGCGTAAAAAATGTAAATTACATAATAGCTGGTCATAAAAATTTCTAAAGTTTTCTAAAGTTGGTATGCTAAGTATGAATCACGGGATCATTGCGCAATCCAAAATGGCCGCCGCGGTGTAATCACAAAATTTCATGATGGGTGTCGTAAAGGGTTTTTTGGTATGCTGAGTACGAATCACGTACTAATTTTGCAATCCAATATGGACGCCGCGCCGTAATCACAAAATGTCATGATGGGTATCGTTTAAGGGGTTTCTTGGTATGCTGAGTACGAATCACGTGATAATTTTGCAATCCAAAATGGCGGCCGCGGTGTAATCACAAAAATTCATGATGGGTATCGTTTAAAGAGTTTTTGGTATGCTGAGTACGAATTACGTACTAATTTTGCAATCCAATATGGCCACCGCGCCGTAATCACACAATTTCATGATGGGTATAGTTTAAGGGAATTCTTGGTATGCTAAGTATGAATCACATGATAATTTTGCAATCCAATATGGCCGCCGCGCTGTAATCACAAAATATCATGATGGGTATCGTTTAAGGGGTGTATTGGTATGCTGAGTACGAATCCTGTGATAATTTTGAAATGCAATATGGCCGCCGCGCCGTAATCGCAATAATCCATGATGGTTATCGTTTAAGGGGTTTTTTGGTATGAAGGACGAATCACATGATAATTTTGCAATCCAAAATGGCCAACGCGCCGTAATCACATAATTTCGTAATGAATATCGTTTAATGGGTTTTTTCGAATGCTGAGTACGAATAACATGATCATTTTGGAATTCAATTTGGCCGCCTAAGCTATTTAGGCCCACTTGCACGGAGAGTCGAGTTAAATATATAAATATAGAGTTAGTAAGCTCTGAGTTAAATAAATAACTTCATAACTCTGACCACGTCTTGCACAGTTGCAAATTGGCACGCGGTTAACTAACTCACAGTAAACCGAACAAGTTTTTCTAGTCTGTGTCGTTCCATGCAATCCAACCACCAGTGATGGGCGTAACTAAATACAAAAGTAATTCAATTAATAATTGAATTACAATGTAATTAAGTTACATATACATACATACATATAATCACGCTTGTCTCCCATCGGGGTAAGCAGAGACTATGGCTTTCCACTTGCTACGATCCTGACATACAACTTTCGCTTCTTCTACTTTCATAACTGTTTTCATACACGCTCGCCGGTTAAGGGTACTCTTGACCTTGCCTTTTTCCAGAACGTCTCTGATTTGATCGGCATGCGTACGCCGAGGTTTACCCCTACCAGTTTGCCCATTCATTCTCGCCTCAGTTACAATGTAATCTAATTACTCAGTAATTAATTACTTTGTAATTTAAATACTTTGGATGTTCCGGTTAATTAATTACTAAGTAACTAGTTAAAAAGTAATTAGATTACTTTATAACTAGTTACTTTGTAATTCATTACTTTGTAATTATCATACATTCAAGCAAATCAATACCACAGCCCCTTAGTACATGATTGATGTGTATCGTTTAAGGGGTTTTTGGTATGCTGAGTACGAATCACGTACTAATTTTGCAATCCAATATGGCCAATATGCAATACAATATCCAATATCATTTTGGATTGCAAAATTAGTACGTGATACTCAGCATACCAAAAAACCCCTTAAACGATACCCGTCATGAAATTTTGTGATTACGGCGCGGCGGCCATGTTGGATTGCAAAATTATCACGTGATTCATACTCAGCATACCAAAAAAACCCTTAAACGATACCCGTCATGAAATTTTGTGATTACGGCGCGACGACCATATTGGATTGCAAAATTAGTACGTGATTCGTACTCAGCATACCAAAAAACCCCTTAAATGATACCCATCATGAAATTTTGTGATTAAGGCGCGGCGGCCATGTTAGATTGCAAAATTAGTATGTGATTCATACTCAGCATACTAAAAAACCCCTGAAACGATACCCATCATGAAATTTTGTGATTACGGCGCGGCGGCCATGTTGGATTGCAAAATTATCACGTGATTCATACTCAGCATACCAAAAAAACCCTTAAACGATACCCGTCATGAAATTTTGTGATTACGGCGCGACGACCATATTGGATTGCAAAATTATCACGTGATTCGTACTCAGCATACCAAAAAACCCCTTAAACGATACCCATCATGAAATTTTGTGATTACGGCGTGGCCGCCATGTTGGATTGCGAAATTATCATGTAATTCGTAGACATTTTAATGCATTAGGCAGCTGGTTACCATGTCGTGAAAACACTTAAAAAGTAAAAGATCACCACATTTTTACCATGAGTCGCGTATGTATTTGTAACGGTTAATCTAATAACATTTTGCCCATTACTGATATTTTTATACTGTGGCGCGATTTCAACGTAATTTGGCATAATAATTACGAAATAGTTGCGAAAAAAACTGACACAGGTCCTGCCTCCACAAGCGCCAGGGCGAGACTGATCGGCCGTCAGCGGCGCAATTCTATTGCGTTTGGTAGATATTCGTACATGGTAACTATGTAAATAGTTGTTTATAGAATAACGCTCGGAAAATGTGTATAAAAACTTAATACCTTTAATTGAGTGCAAAAAAAAATATATAAAATGTTAATAGTTTAGCCACAGTATTGAAAAAACTTTTCTGAGAGAGTCAACTTTGGAATTTTTTTCTATCTAGTGAAATTTATTGGATCGTGTAACGGGCTCGGAATATGTTTAGCTTATATCCTTAACTATTATATATATATTTTTCAGATTTAAAAACCCTTTACTTTTTGACTAGGATTGTTTCAAAAAACTCAAAATCTGACCCACGCGGCCTTAACATCTTTTCAGTCCATCCCAAGGTTGCCTGTCAGAAATTGCTTTATAGCGATAAGGCCGCCCTTTGTACAACATTCTGTTAGTATTATTGTAAACTTG